>OZ012737.1:312979381-317779381 GCA_963859935.3 Lathyrus sativus
TTCATACAGGAAAGTTCGTCCGCCTGTTTCTTACGGGAAAACATAACACATCTGCCTGGTTCATACAGGAAAGTTCATCCGCCTGATACTTACGGGAAAACATAACACATCTGCATGATTCATACAGGAAAGTTCATCCGCCTTTTTCTTACAGGGAAACATGACACATCTGCTTGCTTCATACAGGAAAGTTCGTCCGCCTGATTCTTACGGGAAAACATAACACATCTGCCTGATTCATACACGAAAGTTCATCCGCCTGATTCTTACAGGAAAACATAACACATCTGCCTGGTTCATACAGTAAAGTTCATCCGCCTGATTCTTACGGGAAAACATAACACATCTGCCTGATTCATACAGGAAAGTTCGTCCGCCTGTTTCTTATGGGAAAACATAACACATCTGCCTGGTTCATACAGGAAAGTTCATCCGCCTGATTCTTACGGGAAAACATAACACATCTGCCTGATTCATACAGGGAAAACATAACACATCTTCCTGGTTCATACAGGAAAGTTCATCCGCCTGATTCTTACGGGAAAACATAACACATCTGCCTGATTCATACAGGAAAGTTCATCCGCCTGATTCTTACAGGAAAACATAACACATCTGCCTGATTCATACAGGGAAGTTCATCCGCCTAATTCTTACGGGAAAACATAACACATCTGCCAAATACTTACAGGAAAATTCATCCGCCTTATTCTTACGGGAAAACATAACACATTTGCCTGATTCATACAGGAAAATTCATCCGCCTGATTCTTACGGGAAAACATAACACATCTTCCGGATTCATACTGGAAAGTTCGTCCGCCTGTTTCTTACGGGAAAACATAACACATCTTCCTGGTTCATACAGGAAAGTTCATCCGCCTGATACTTACGGGAAAACATAACACATCAGCATGATTCATACAGGAAAGTTCATCCGCCTTTTTCTTACAGGAAAACATAACAAATCTGCCTGGTTCATACAGGAAAGTTCGTCCGCCTGATTCTTATGGGAAAACATAACACATCTGCCTGATTCATACAGGAAAGTTCATCCGCCTGATTCTTACGGGAAAACATAACACATCTGCCTGGTTCATACAGTAAAGTTCATCCGCCTGATTCTTACGGGAAAACATAACACATCTGCCTGATTCATACAGGAAAGTTCATCCGCCTGATTCTTACGGGAAAACATAACACATCTGCCTGATTCATACAAGGAAGTTCATCCGCCTGATTCTTACGGGAAAACATAACACATCTGCCTGGTTCATACAGGAAAGTTCATCCGCCTGATTCTTACGGGAAAACATAACACATCTGCCTGATACTTACAGGAAAATTCATCCGCATGATTCTTACGGGAAAACATAACACATTTGGCTGATTCATACAGGAAAATTCATCCGCCTGATTCTTACGGGAAAACATAACACATCTTCCGGATTCATACAGGAAAGTTCGTCGGCCTGTTTCTTACGGGAAAACATAACACATCTGCCTGGTTCATACAGGAAAGTTCATCCGCCTGATACTTACGGGAAAACATAACACATCTGCATGATTCATACAGGAAAGTTCATCCGCCTTTTTCTTACAGGAAAACATAACACATCTGCCTGGTTCATACAGGAAAGTTCGTCCGCCTGATTCTTACAGGAAAACATAACATATCTGCCTGGTTCATACAGGAAAGTTCATCCGCCTGATTCTTACGGGAAAACATAACACATCTACCTGATTCATACAGGAAAGTTCATCCGCCTGATTCTTACGGGAAAACATAACACATCTGCCTAATACTTACAGGAAAATTCATCCGCCTGATTTGTACGGGAAAACATAACACATCTGCCTAATACTTACAGGAAAATTCATCCGCCTGATTTGTACGGGAAAACATAACACATCTGCCTGATTCAAACAGGAAAGTTTGTCAGCCTGTTTCTTATGGGAAAACATAACACATCTGCCTGGTTCATACAGGAAAGTTCATCTGCCTGCTTCTTACGGGAAAACATAACACATATGCCTGATACTTACAGGAAAATTCATTCGCCTGATTCTTACGGGAAAACATAACACATCTGCCTGATTTATACAGGAAAATTCATCCGCCTGATTCTTACGGGAAAACATAACACATCTTCCTGATTCATACAGGAAAGTTCGTCCGCCTGTTTCTTACGGGAAAACATAACACATCTGCCTGGTTCATACAGGAAAGTTCATCCGCCTGATTCTTACGGGAAAATATAACACATCTGCCTGATACTTACAGGAAAATTCATCCGCCTTTTTCTTACAGGGAAACATAACACATCTGCCTGGTTCATACAGGAAAGTTCGTCCGCCTGATTCTTACGGGAAAACATAACACATCTGCCTGATTCATACAGGAAAGTTCATCCGCCTGATTCTTACAGGAAAGCATAACACATCTGCCTGGTTCAAACAGTAAAGTTCATCCGCCTGATTCTTACGGGAAAACATAACACATCTGCCTGATTCATACAGGAAAGTTTGACCGCCTGTTTCTTACGGGAAAACATAACATATCTGCCTGGTTCATACAGGAAAGTCCATCCGCCTGATTCTTACGGGAAAAGATAACACATCTGCCTGGTTCATACAGGAAAGTTCATCCGCCTGATTCTTACGGGAAAACATAACACATCTGCCTGATACTTACAGGAAAATTCATCCGCATGATTCTTACGGGAAAACATAACACATTTGGCTGATTCATACAGGAAAATTCATCCGCCTGATTCTTACGGGAAAACATAACACATCTTTCGGATTCATACAGGAAAGTTCGTCCGCCTGTTTCTTATGGGAAAACATAACACATCTGCCTGGTTCATACAGGAAAGTTCATCCGCCTGATACTTACGGGAAAACATAACACATCTGCATGATTCATACAGGAAAGTTCATCCGCCTTTTTCTTACAGGGAAACATAACACATCTGCTTGGTTCATACAGGAAAGTTCGTCCGCCTGATTCTTACGGGAAAACATAACACATCTGCCTGATTCATACACGAAAGTTCATCCGCCTGATTCTTACAGGAAAACATAACACATCTTCCTGGTTCATACAGTAAAGTTCATCCGCCTGATTCTTACGGGAAAACATAACACATCTGCCTGATTCATACGGGAAAGTTCGTCCGCCTGTTTCTTATGGGAAAACATAACACATCTGCCTGGTTCATAGAGGAAAGTTCATCCGACTGATTCTTACGGGAAAACATAACACATCTGCCTGATTCATACAGGGAAAACATAACACATCTTCCTGGTTCATACAGGAAAGTTCATCCGCCTGATTCTTACGGGAAAACATAACACATCTGCCTGATTCATACAGGAAAGTTCATCCGCCTGATTCTTACGGGAAAACATAACACATCTGCCTGATTCATACAGGAAAGTTCATGCGCCTGATTCTTACGGGAAAACATAACACATCTGCCTGATTCATACAAGGAAGTTCATCCGCCTGATTCTTACGGGAAAACATAACACATCTGCCTGGTTCATACAGGAAAGTTCATCCGCCTGATTCTTACGGGAAAACATAACACATCTGCCTAATACTTACAGGAAAATTCATCCGCCTGATTCGTACGGGAAAACATAACACATCTGCCTGATTCAAACAGGAAAGTTTGTCAGCCTGTTTCTTATGGGAAAACATAACACATCTGCCTGGTTCATACAGGAAAGTTCATCTGCCTGCTTCTTACGGGAAAACATAACACATATGCCAGATACTTACAGGAAAATTCATCCGCCTGATTCTTACGGGAAAACATAACACATCTGCCTGATTTATACAGGAAAATTCATCCGCCTGATTCTTACGGGAAAACATAACACATCTTCCTGATTCATACAGGAAAGTTCGTCCGCCTGTTTCTTACGGGAAAACATAACACATCTGCCTGGTTCATACAGGAAAGTTCATCCGCCTGATTCTTACGGGAAAACATAACACATCTGCCTGATACTTACAGGAAAATTCATCCGCCTTTTTCTTACAGGGAAACATAACACATCTGCCTGGTTCATACAGGAAAGTTCGTCCGCCTGAGTCTTACGGGAAAACATAACACATCTGCCTGATTCATACAGGAAAGTTCATCCGCCTGATTCTTATGGGAAAACATAACACATCTGCCTGATTCATACAGGAAAGTTCATCCGCCTGATTCTTACGGGAAAACATAACACATCTACCTGATTCATACAGGAAAGTTCATCCGCCTGATTCTTAAGGGAAAACATAACACATCTGCCTAATACTTACAGGAAAATTCATCCGCCTGATTCTTACGGGAAAACATAACACATCTGCCTGATTCAAACAGGAAAGTTTGTCAGCCTGTTTCTTATGGGAAAATATAACACATCTGCCTGGTTCATACAGGAAAGTTCATCTGCCTGCTTCTTACGGGAAAACATAACACATATGCCTGATACTTACAGGAAAATTCATTCGCCTGATTCTTACGGGAAAACATAACACATCTGCCTGATTTATACAGGAAAATTCATCCGCCTGATTCTTACGGGAAAACATAACACATCTTCCTGATTCATACAGGAAAGTTCGTCCGCCTGTTTCTTACGGGAAAACATAACACATCTGCCTGGTTCATACAGGAAAGTTCATCCGCCTGATTCTTACGGGAAAACATAACACATCTTCCTGATACTTACAGGAAAATTCATCCGCCTTTTTCTTACAGGGAAACATAACACATCTTCCTGGTTCATACAGGAAAGTTCGTCCGCCTGATTCTTACGGGAAAACATAACACATTTGCCTGATTCATACAGGAAAGTTCATCCGCCTGATTCTTACAGGAAAGCATAACACATCTGCCTGGTTCATACAGTAAAGTTCATCCGCCTGATTCTTACGGGAAAACATAACACATCTGCCTGATTCATACAGGAAAGTTCGACCGCCTGTTTCTTACGGGAAAACATAACATATCTGCCTGGTTCATACAGGAAAGTTCATCCGCCTGATTCTTACGGGAAAACATAACACATCTGCCTTGTTCATACAGGAAAGTTCATCTGCCTGATTCTTACGGGAAAACATAACACATCTGCCTGATACTTACAGGAAAATTCATCCGCATGATTCTTACGGGAAAACATAACACATTTGGCTGATTCATACAGGAAAATTCATCCGCCTGATTCTTACGGGAAAACATAACACATCTTCCGGATTCATACAGGAAAGTTCGTCCGCCTGTTTCTTACGGGAAAACATAACACATCTGCCTGGTTCATACAGGAAAGTTCATCCGCCTGATACTTACGGGAAACATAACACATCTGCATGATTCATACAGGAAAGTTCATCCGCCTTTTTCTTACAGGGAAACATAACACATCTGCTTGCTTCATACAGGAAAGTTCGTCCGCCTGATTCTTACGGGAAAACATAACACATCTGCCTGATTCATACACGAAAGTTCATCCGCCTGATTCTTACAGGAAAACATAACACATCTGCCTGGTTCATACAGTAAAGTTCATCCGCCTGATTCTTACGGGAAAACATAACACATCTGCCTGATTCATACAGGAAAGTTCGTCCGCCTGTTTCTTATGGGAAAACATAACACATCTGCCTGGTTCATACAGGAAAGTTCATCCGCCTGATTCTTACGGGAAAACATAACACATCTGCCTGATTCATACAGGGAAAACATAACACATCTTCCTGGTTCATACAGGAAAGTTCATCCGCCTGATTCTTACGGGAAAACATAACACATCTGCCTGATTCATACAGGAAAGTTCATCCGCCTGATTCTTACAGGAAAACATAACACATCTGCCTGATTCATACAGGGAAGTTCATCCGCCTAAGACTTACGGGAAAACATAACACATCTGCCAAATACTTACAGGAAAATTCATCCGCCTTATTCTTACGGGAAAACATAACACATTTGCCTGATTCATACAGGAAAATTCATCCGCCTGATTCTTACGGGAAAACATAACACATCTTCTGGATTCATACTGGAAAGTTCGTCCGCCTGTTTCTTACGGGAAAACATAACACATCTTCCTGGTTCATACAGGAAAGTTCATCCGCCTGATACTTACGGGAAAACATAACACATCAGCATGATTCATACAGGAAAGTTCATCCGCCTTTTTCTTACAGGAAAACATAACAAATCTGCCTGGTTCATACAGGAAAGTTCGTCCGCCTGATTCTTATGGGAAAACATAACACATCTGCCTGATTCATACAGGAAAGTTCATCCGCCTGATTCTTACGGGAAAACATAACACATCTGCCTGGTTCATACAGTAAAGTTCATCCGCCTGATTCTTACGGGAAAACATAACACATCTGCCTGATTCATACAGGAAAGTTCATCCGCCTGATTCTTACGGGAAAACATAACACATCTGCCTGATTCATACAAGGAAGTTCATCCGCCTGATTCTTACGGGAAAACATAACACATCTGCCTGGTTCATACAGGAAAGTTCATCCGCCTGATTCTTACGGGAAAACATAACACATCTGCCTGATACTTACAGGAAAATTCATCCGCATGATTCTTACGGGAAAACATAACACATTTGGCTGATTCATACAGGAAAATTCATCCGCCTGATTCTTACGGGAAAACATAACACATCTTCCGGATTCATACAGGAAAGTTCGTCGGCCTGTTTCTTACGGGAAAACATAACACATCTGCCTGGTTCATACAGGAAAGTTCATCCGCCTGATACTTACGGGAAAACATAACACATCTGCATGATTCATACAGGAAAGTTCATCCGCCTTTTTCTTACAGGAAAACATAACACATCTGCCTGGTTCATACAGGAAAGTTCGTCCGCCTGATTCTTACAGGAAAACATAACATATCTGCCTGGTTCATACAGGAAAGTTCATCCGCCTGATTCTTACGGGAAAACATAACACATCTGCCTGATTCATACAGGAAAGTTCATCCGCCTGATTCTTACGGGAAAACATAACACGTCTACCTGATTCATACAGGAAAGTTCATCCGCCTGATTCTTACGGGAAAACATAACACATCTGCCTAATACTTACAGGAAAATTCATCCGCCTGATTCGTACGGGAAAACATAACACATCTGCCTGATTCAAACAGGAAAGTTTGTCAGCCTGTTTCTTATGGGAAAACATAACACATCTGCCTGGTTCATACAGGAAAGTTCATCTGCCTGCTTCTTACGGGAAAACATAACACATATGCCTGATACTTACAGGAAAATTCATCCGCCTGATTCTTACGGGAAAACATAACACATCTGCCTGATTTATACAGGAAAATTCATCCGCCTGATTCTTACGGGAAAACATAACACATCTTCCTGATTCATACAGGAAAGTTCGTCCGCCTGTTTCTTACGGGAAAACATAACACATCTGCCTGGTTCATACAGGAAAGTTCATCCGCCTGATTCTTACGGGAAAACATAACACATCTGCCTGATACTTACAGGAAAATTCATCCGCCTTTTTCTTACAGGGAAACATAACACATCTGCCTGGTTCATACAGGAAAGTTCGTCCGCCTGAGTCTTACGGGAAAACATAACACATCTGCCTGATTCATACAGGAAAGTTCATCCGCCTGATTCTTATGGGAAAACATAACACATCTGCCTGATTCATACAGGAAAGTTCATCCGCCTGATTCTTACGGGAAAACATAACACATCTACCTGATTCATACAGGAAAGTTCATCCGCCTGATTCTTAAGGGAAAACATAACACATCTGCCTAATACTTACAGGAAAATTCATCCGCCTGATTCTTACGGGAAAACATAACACATCTGCCTGATTCAAACAGGAAAGTTTGTCAGCCTGTTTCTTATGGGAAAACATAACACATCTTCCTGGTTCATACAGGAAAGTTCATCTGCCTGCTTCTTACGGGAAAACATAACACATATGCCTGATACTTACAGGAAAATTCATTCGCCTGATTCTTACGGGAAAACATAACACATCTGCCTGATTTATACAGGAAAATTCATCCGCCTGATTCTTACGGGAAAACATAACACATCTTCCTGATTCATACAGGAAAGTTCGTCCGCCTGTTTCTTACGGGAAAACATAACACATCTGCCTGGTTCATACAGGAAAGTTCATCCGCCTGATTCTTACGGGAAAACATAACACATCTACCTGATACTTACAGGAAAATTCATCCGCCTTTTTCTTACAGGGAAACATAACACATCTTCCTGGTTCATACAGGAAAGTTCGTCCGCCTGATTCTTACGGGAAAACATAACACATTTGCCTGATTCATACAGGAAAGTTCATCCGCCTGATTCTTACAGGAAAGCATAACACATCTGCCTGGTTCATACAGTAAAGTTCATCCGCCTGATTCTTACGGGAAAACATAACACATCTGCCTGATTCATACAGGAAAGTTCGACCGCCTGTTTCTTACGGGAAAACATAACATATCTGCCTGGTTCATACAGGAAAGTTCATCCGCCTGATTCTTACGGGAAAACATAACACATCTGCCTTGTTCATACAGGAAAGTTCATCTGCCTGATTCTTACGGGAAAACATAACACATCTGCCTGATACTTACAGGAAAATTCATCCGCATGATTCTTACGGGAAAACATAACACATTTGGCTGATTCATACAGGAAAATTCATCCGCCTGATTCTTACGGGAAAACATAACACATCTTCCGGATTCATACAGGAAAGTTCGTCCGCCTGTTTCTTACGGGAAAACATAACACATCTGCCTGGTTCATACAGGAAAGTTCATCCGCCTGATACTTACGGGAAAACATAACACATCTGCATGATTCATACAGGAAAGTTCATCCGCCTTTTTCTTACAGGGAAACATGACACATCTGCTTGCTTCATACAGGAAAGTTCGTCCGCCTGATTCTTACGGGAAAACATAACACATCTGCCTGATTCATACACGAAAGTTCATCCGCCTGATTCTTACAGGAAAACATAACACATCTGCCTGGTTCATACAGTAAAGTTCATCCGCCTGATTCTTACGGGAAAACATAACACATCTGCCTGATTCATACAGGAAAGTTCGTCCGCATGTTTCTTATGGGAAAACATAACACATCTGCCTGGTTCATACAGGAAAGTTCATCCGCCTGATTCTTACGGGAAAACATAACACATCTGCCTGATTCATACAGGGAAAACATAACACATCTTCCTGGTTCATACAGGAAAGTTCATCCGCCTGATTCTTACGGGAAAACATAACACATCTGCCTGATTCATACAGGAAAGTTCATCCGCCTGATTCTTACAGGAAAACATAACACATCTGCCTGATTCATACAGGGAAGTTCATCCGCCTAATTCTTACGGGAAAACATAACACATCTGCCAAATACTTACAGGAAAATTCATCCGCCTTATTCTTACGGGAAAACATAACACATTTGCCTGATTCATACAGGAAAATTCATCCGCCTGATTCTTACGGGAAAACATAACACATCTTCCGGATTCATACTGGAAAGTTCGTCCGCCTGTTTCTTACGGGAAAACATAACACATCTTCCTGGTTCATACAGGAAAGTTCATCCGCCTGATACTTACGGGAAAACATAACACATCAGCATGATTCATACAGGAAAGTTCATCCGCCTTTTTCTTACAGGAAAACATAACAAATCTGCCTGGTTCATACAGGAAAGTTCGTCCGCCTGATTCTTATGGGAAAACATAACACATCTGCCTGATTCATACAGGAAAGTTCATCCGCCTGATTCTTACGGGAAAACATAACACATCTGCCTGGTTCATACAGTAAAGTTCTTCCGCCTGATTCTTACGGGAAAACATAACACATCTGCCTGATTCATACAGGAAAGTTCATCCGCCTGATTCTTACGGGAAAACATAACACATCTGCCTGATTCATACAAGGAAGTTCATCCGCCTGATTCTTACGGGAAAACATAACACATCTGCCTGGTTCATACAGGAAAGTTCATCCGCCTGATTCTTACGGGAAAACATAACACATCTGCCTGATACTTACAGGAAAATTCATCCGCATGATTCTTACGGGAAAACATAACACATTTGGCTGATTCATACAGGAAAATTCATCCGCCTGATTCTTACGGGAAAACATAACACATCTTCCGGATTCATACAGGAAAGTTCGTCGGCCTGTTTCTTACGGGAAAACATAACACATCTGCCTGGTTCATACAGGAAAGTTCATCCGCCTGATACTTACGGGAAAACATAACACATCTGCATGATTCATACAGGAAAGTTCATCCGCCTTTTTCTTACAGGGAAACATGACACATCTGCTTGCTTCATACAGGAAAGTTCGTCCGCCTGATTCTTACGGGAAAACATAACACATCTGCCTGATTCATACACGAAAGTTCATCCGCCTGATTCTTACAGGAAAACATAACACATCTGCCTGGTTCATACAGTAAAGTTCATCCGCCTGATTCTTACGGGAAAACATAACACATCTGCCTGATTCATACAGGAAAGTTCGTCCGCCTGTTTCTTATGGGAAAACATAACACATCTGCCTGGTTCATACAGGAAAGTTCATCCGCCTGATTCTTACGGGAAAACATAACACATCTGCCTGATTCATACAGGGAAAACATAACACATCTTCCTGGTTCATACAGGAAAGTTCATCCGCCTGATTCTTACGGGAAAACATAACACATCTGCCTGATTCATACAGGAAAGTTCATCCGCCTGATTCTTACAGGAAAACATAACACATCTGCCTGATTCATACAGGGAAGTTCATCCGCCTAATTCTTACGGGAAAACATAACACATCTGCCAAATACTTACAGGAAAATTCATCCGCCTTATTCTTACGGGAAAACATAACACATTTGCCTGATTCATACAGGAAAATTCATCCGCCTGATTCTTACGGGAAAACATAACACATCTTCCGGATTCATACTGGAAAGTTCGTCCGCCTGTTTCTTACGGGAAAACATAACACATCTTCCTGGTTCATACAGGAAAGTTCATCCGCCTGATACTTACGGGAAAACATAACACATCAGCATGATTCATACAGGAAAGTTCATCCGCCTTTTTCTTACAGGAAAACATAACAAATCTGCCTGGTTCATACAGGAAAGTTCGTCCGCCTGATTCTTATGGGAAAACATAACACATCTGCCTGATTCATACAGGAAAGTTCATCCGCCTGATTCTTACGGGAAAACATAACACATCTGCCTGGTTCATACAGTAAAGTTCTTCCGCCTGATTCTTACGGGAAAACATAACACATCTGCCTGATTCATACAGGAAAGTTCATCCGCCTGATTCTTACGGGAAAACATAACACATCTGCCTGATTCATACAAGGAAGTTCATCCGCCTGATTCTTACGGGAAAACATAACACATCTGCCTGGTTCATACAGGAAAGTTCATCCGCCTGATTCTTACGGGAAAACATAACACATCTGCCTGATACTTACAGGAAAATTCATCCGCATGATTCTTACGGGAAAACATAACACATTTGGCTGATTCATACAGGAAAATTCATCCGCCTGATTCTTACGGGAAAACATAACACATCTTCCGGATTCATACAGGAAAGTTCGTCGGCCTGTTTCTTACGGGAAAACATAACACATCTGCCTGGTTCATACAGGAAAGTTCATCCGCCTGATACTTACGGGAAAACATAACACATCTGCATGATTCATACAGGAAAGTTCATCCGCCTTTTTCTTACAGGGAAACATGACACATCTGCTTGCTTCATACAGGAAAGTTCGTCCGCCTGATTCTTACGGGAAAACATAACACATCTGCCTGATTCATACACGAAAGTTCATCCGCCTGATTCTTACAGGAAAACATAACACATCTGCCTGGTTCATACAGTAAAGTTCATCCGCCTGATTCTTACGGGAAAACATAACACATCTGCCTGATTCATACAGGAAAGTTCGTCCGCCTGTTTCTTATGGGAAAACATAACACATCTGCCTGGTTCATACAGGAAAGTTCATCCGCCTGATTCTTACGGGAAAACATAACACATCTGCCTGATTCATACAGGGAAAACATAACACATCTTCCTGGTTCATACAGGAAAGTTCATCCGCCTGATTCTTACGGGAAAACATAACACATCTGCCTGATTCATACAGGAAAGTTCATCCTCCTGATTCTTACAGGAAAACATAACACATCTGCCTGATTCATACAGGGAAGTTCATCCGCCTAATTCTTACGGGAAAACATAACACATCTGCCAAATACTTACAGGAAAATTCATCCGCCTTATTCTTACGGGAAAACATAACACATTTGCCTGATTCATACAGGAAAATTCATCCGCCTGATTCTTACGGGAAAACATAACACATCTTCCGGATTCATACTGGAAAGTTCGTCCGCCTGTTTCTTACGGGAAAACATAACACATCTTCCTGGTTCATACAGGAAAGTTCATCCGCCTGATACTTACGGGAAAACATAACACATCAGCATGATTCATACAGGAAAGTTCATCCGCCTTTTTCTTACAGGAAAACATAACAAATCTGCCTGGTTCATACAGGAAAGTTCGTCCGCCTGATTCTTATGGGAAAACATAACACATCTGCCTGATTCATACAGGAAAGTTCATCCGCCTGATTCTTACGGGAAAACATAACACATCTGCCTGGTTCATACAGTAAAGTTCTTCCGCCTGATTCTTACGGGAAAACATAACACATCTGCCTGATTCATACAGGAAAGTTCATCCGCCTGATTCTTACGGGAAAACATAACACATCTGCCTGATTCATACAAGGAAGTTCATCCGCCTGATTCTTACGGGAAAACATAACACATCTGCCTGGTTCATACAGGAAAGTTCATCCGCCTGATTCTTACGGGAAAACATAACACATCTGCCTGATACTTACAGGAAAATTCATCCGCATGATTCTTACGGGAAAACATAACACATTTGGCTGATTCATACAGGAAAATTCATCCGCCTGATTCTTACGGGAAAACATAACACATCTTCCGGATTCATACAGGAAAGTTCGTCGGCCTGTTTCTTACGGGAAAACATAACACATCTGCCTGGTTCATACAGGAAAGTTCATCCGCCTGATACTTACGGGAAAACATAACACATCTGCATGATTCATACAGGAAAGTTCATCCGCCTTTTTCTTACAGGAAAACATAACACATCTTCCTGGTTCATACAGGAAAGTTCGTCCGCCTGATTCTTACAGGAAAACATAACATATCTGCCTGGTTCATACAGGAAAGTTCATCCGCCTGATTCTTACGGGAAAACATAACACATCTGCCTGATTCATACAGGAAAGTTCATCCGCCTGATTCTTACGGGAAAACATAACACGTCTACCTGATTCATACAGGAAAGTTCATCCGCCTGATTCTTACGGGAAAACATAACACATCTGCCTAATACTTACAGGAAAATTCATCCGCCTGATTCGTACGGGAAAACATAACACATCTGCCTGATTCAAACAGGAAAGTTTGTCAGCCTGTTTCTTATGGGAAAACATAACACATCTGCCTGGTTCATACAGGAAAGTTCATCTGCCTGCTTCTTACGGGAAAACATAACACATATGCCTGATACTTACAGGAAAATTCATCCGCCTGATTCTTACGGGAAAACATAACACATCTGCCTGATTTATACAGGAAAATTCATCCGCCTGATTCTTACGGGAAAACATAACACATCTTCCTGATTCATACAGGAAAGTTCGTCCGCCTGTTTCTTACGGGAAAACATAACACATCTGCCTGGTTCATACAGGAAAGTTCATCCGCCTGATTCTTACGGGAAAACATAACACATCTGCCTGATACTTACAGGAAAATTCATCCGCCTTTTTCTTACAGGGAAACATAACACATCTGCCTGGTTCATACAGGAAAGTTCGTCCGCCTGAGTCTTACGGGAAAACATAACACATCTGCCTGATTCATACAGGAAAGTTCATCCGCCTGATTCTTATGGGAAAACATAACACATCTGCCTGATTCATACAGGAAAGTTCATCCGCCTGATTCTTACGGGAAAACATAACACATCTACCTGATTCATACAGGAAAGTTCATCCGCCTGATTCTTAAGGGAAAACATAACACATCTGCCTAATACTTACAGGAAAATTCATCCGCCTGATTCTTACGGGAAAACATAACACATCTGCCTGATTCAAACAGGAAAGTTTGTCAGCCTGTTTCTTATGGGAAAACATAACACATCTTCCTGGTTCATACAGGAAAGTTCATCTGCCTGCTTCTTACGGGAAAACATAACACATATGCCTGATACTTACAGGAAAATTCATTCGCCTGATTCTTACGGGAAAACATAACACATCTGCCTGATTTATACAGGAAAATTCATCCGCCTGATTCTTACGGGAAAACATAACACATCTTCCTGATTCATACAGGAAAGTTCGTCCGCCTGTTTCTTACGGGAAAACATAACACATCTGCCTGGTTCATACAGGAAAGTTCATCCGCCTGATTCTTACGGGAAAACATAACACATCTACCTGATACTTACAGGAAAATTCATCCGCCTTTTTCTTACAGGGAAACATAACACATCTTCCTGGTTCATACAGGAAAGTTCGTCCGCCTGATTCTTACGGGAAAACATAACACATTTGCCTGATTCATACAGGAAAGTTCATCCGCCTGATTCTTACAGGAAAGCATAACACATCTGCCTGGTTCATACAGTAAAGTTCATCCGCCTGATTCTTACGGGAAAACATAACACATCTGCCTGATTCATACAGGAAAGTTCGACCGCCTGTTTCTTACGGGAAAACATAACATATCTGCCTGGTTCATACAGGAAAGTTCATCCGCCTGATTCTTACGGGAAAACATAACACATCTGCCTTGTTCATACAGGAAAGTTCATCTGCCTGATTCTTACGGGAAAACATAACACATCTGCCTGATACTTACAGGAAAATTCATCCGCATGATTCTTACGGGAAAACATAACACATTTGGCTGATTCATACAGGAAAATTCATCCGCCTGATTCTTACGGGAAAACATAACACATCTTCCGGATTCATACAGGAAAGTTCGTCCGCCTGTTTCTTACGGGAAAACATAACACATCTGCCTGGTTCATACAGGAAAGTTCATCCGCCTGATACTTACGGGAAAACATAACACATCTGCATGATTCATACAGGAAAGTTCATCCGCCTTTTTCTTACAGGGAAACATGACACATCTGCTTGCTTCATACAGGAAAGTTCGTCCGCCTGATTCTTACGGGAAAACATAACACATCTGCCTGATTCATACACGAAAGTTCATCCGCCTGATTCTTACAGGAAAACATAACACATCTGCCTGGTTCATACAGTAAAGTTCATCCGCCTGATTCTTACGGGAAAACATAACACATCTGCCTGATTCATACAGGAAAGTTCGTCCGCATGTTTCTTATGGGAAAACATAACACATCTGCCTGGTTCATACAGGAAAGTTCATCCGCCTGATTCTTACGGGAAAACATAACACATCTGCCTGATTCATACAGGGAAAACATAACACATCTTCCTGGTTCATACAGGAAAGTTCATCCGCCTGATTCTTACGGGAAAACATAACACATCTGCCTGATTCATACAGGAAAGTTCATCCGCCTGATTCTTACAGGAAAACATAACACATCTGCCTGATTCATACAGGGAAGTTCATCCGCCTAATTCTTACGGGAAAACATAACACATCTGCCAAATACTTACAGGAAAATTCATCCGCCTTATTCTTACGGGAAAACATAACACATTTGCCTGATTCATACAGGAAAATTCATCCGCCTGATTCTTACGGGAAAACATAACACATCTTCCGGATTCATACTGGAAAGTTCGTCCGCCTGTTTCTTACGGGAAAACATAACACATCTTCCTGGTTCATACAGGAAAGTTCATCCGCCTGATACTTACGGGAAAACATAACACATCAGCATGATTCATACAGGAAAGTTCATCCGCCTTTTTCTTACAGGAAAACATAACAAATCTGCCTGGTTCATACAGGAAAGTTCGTCCGCCTGATTCTTATGGGAAAACATAACACATCTGCCTGATTCATACAGGAAAGTTCATCCGCCTGATTCTTACGGGAAAACATAACACATCTGCCTGGTTCATACAGTAAAGTTCTTCCGCCTGATTCTTACGGGAAAACATAACACATCTGCCTGATTCATACAGGAAAGTTCATCCGCCTGATTCTTACGGGAAAACATAACACATCTGCCTGATTCATACAAGGAAGTTCATCCGCCTGATTCTTACGGGAAAACATAACACATCTGCCTGGTTCATACAGGAAAGTTCATCCGCCTGATTCTTACGGGAAAACATAACACATCTGCCTGATACTTACAGGAAAATTCATCCGCATGATTCTTACGGGAAAACATAACACATTTGGCTGATTCATACAGGAAAATTCATCCGCCTGATTCTTACGGGAAAACATAACACATCTTCCGGATTCATACAGGAAAGTTCGTCGGCCTGTTTCTTACGGGAAAACATAACACATCTGCCTGGTTCATACAGGAAAGTTCATCCGCCTGATACTTACGGGAAAACATAACACATCTGCATGATTCATACAGGAAAGTTCATCCGCCTTTTTCTTACAGGGAAACATGACACATCTGCTTGCTTCATACAGGAAAGTTCGTCCGCCTGATTCTTACGGGAAAACATAACACATCTGCCTGATTCATACACGAAAGTTCATCCGCCTGATTCTTACAGGAAAACATAACACATCTGCCTGGTTCATACAGTAAAGTTCATCCGCCTGATTCTTACGGGAAAACATAACACATCTGCCTGATTCATACAGGAAAGTTCGTCCGCCTGTTTCTTATGGGAAAACATAACACATCTGCCTGGTTCATACAGGAAAGTTCATCCGCCTGATTCTTACGGGAAAACATAACACATCTGCCTGATTCATACAGGGAAAACATAACACATCTTCCTGGTTCATACAGGAAAGTTCATCCGCCTGATTCTTACGGGAAAACATAACACATCTGCCTGATTCATACAGGAAAGTTCATCCGCCTGATTCTTACAGGAAAACATAACACATCTGCCTGATTCATACAGGGAAGTTCATCCGCCTAATTCTTACGGGAAAACATAACACATCTGCCAAATACTTACAGGAAAATTCATCCGCCTTATTCTTACGGGAAAACATAACACATTTGCCTGATTCATACAGGAAAATTCATCCGCCTGATTCTTACGGGAAAACATAACACATCTTCCGGATTCATACTGGAAAGTTCGTCCGCCTGTTTCTTACGGGAAAACATAACACATCTTCCTGGTTCATACAGGAAAGTTCATCCGCCTGATACTTACGGGAAAACATAACACATCAGCATGATTCATACAGGAAAGTTCATCCGCCTTTTTCTTACAGGAAAACATAACAAATCTGCCTGGTTCATACAGGAAAGTTCGTCCGCCTGATTCTTATGGGAAAACATAACACATCTGCCTGATTCATACAGGAAAGTTCATCCGCCTGATTCTTACGGGAAAACATAACACATCTGCCTGGTTCATACAGTAAAGTTCTTCCGCCTGATTCTTACGGGAAAACATAACACATCTGCCTGATTCATACAGGAAAGTTCATCCGCCTGATTCTTACGGGAAAACATAACACATCTGCCTGATTCATACAAGGAAGTTCATCCGCCTGATTCTTACGGGAAAACATAACACATCTGCCTGGTTCATACAGGAAAGTTCATCCGCCTGATTCTTACGGGAAAACATAACACATCTGCCTGATACTTACAGGAAAATTCATCCGCATGATTCTTACGGGAAAACATAACACATTTGGCTGATTCATACAGGAAAATTCATCCGCCTGATTCTTACGGGAAAACATAACACATCTTCCGGATTCATACAGGAAAGTTCGTCGGCCTGTTTCTTACGGGAAAACATAACACATCTGCCTGGTTCATACAGGAAAGTTCATCCGCCTGATACTTACGGGAAAACATAACACATCTGCATGATTCATACAGGAAAGTTCATCCGCCTTTTTCTTACAGGAAAACATAACACATCTTCCTGGTTCATACAGGAAAGTTCGTCCGCCTGATTCTTACAGGAAAACATAACATATCTGCCTGGTTCATACAGGAAAGTTCATCCGCCTGATTCTTACGGGAAAACATAACACATCTGCCTGATTCATACAGGAAAGTTCATCCGCCTGATTCTTACGGGAAAACATAACACATCTACCTGATTCATACAGGAAAGTTCATCCGCCTGATTCTTACGGGAAAACATAACACATCTGCCTAATACTTACAGGAAAATTCATCCGCCTGATTTGTACGGGAAAACATAACACATCTGCCTGATTCAAACAGGAAAGTTTGTCAGCCTGTTTCTTATGGGAAAACATAACACATCTGCCTGGTTCATACAGGAAAGTTCATCTGCCTGCTTCTTACGGGAAAACATAACACATCTGCCTGATTCATACACGAAAGTTCATCCGCCTGATTCTTACAGGAAAACATAACACATCTGCCTGGTTCATACAGTAAAGTTCATCCGCCTGATTCTTACGGGAAAACATAACACATCTGCCTGATTCATACAGGAAAGTTCGTCCGCATGTTTCTTATGGGAAAACATAACACATCTGCCTGGTTCATACAGGAAAGTTCATCCGCCTGATTCTTACGGGAAAACATAACACATCTGCCTGATTCATACAGGGAAAACATAACACATCTTCCTGGTTCATACAGGAAAGTTCATCCGCCTGATTCTTACGGGAAAACATAACACATCTGCCTGATTCATACAGGAAAGTTCATCCGCCTGATTCTTACAGGAAAACATAACACATCTGCCTGATTCATACAGGGAAGTTCATCCGCCTAATTCTTACGGGAAAACATAACACATCTGCCAAATACTTACAGGAAAATTCATCCGCCTTATTCTTACGGGAAAACATAACACATTTGCCTGATTCATACAGGAAAATTCATCCGCCTGATTCTTACGGGAAAACATAACACATCTTCCGGATTCATACTGGAAAGTTCGTCCGCCTGTTTCTTACGGGAAAACATAACACATCTTCCTGGTTCATACAGGAAAGTTCATCCGCCTGATACTTACGGGAAAACATAACACATCAGCATGATTCATACAGGAAAGTTCATCCGCCTTTTTCTTACAGGAAAACATAACAAATCTGCCTGGTTCATACAGGAAAGTTCGTCCGCCTGATTCTTATGGGAAAACATAACACATCTGCCTGATTCATACAGGAAAGTTCATCCGCCTGATTCTTACGGGAAAACATAACACATCTGCCTGGTTCATACAGTAAAGTTCTTCCGCCTGATTCTTACGGGAAAACATAACACATCTGCCTGATTCATACAGGAAAGTTCATCCGCCTGATTCTTACGGGAAAACATAACACATCTGCCTGATTCATACAAGGAAGTTCATCCGCCTGATTCTTACGGGAAAACATAACACATCTGCCTGGTTCATACAGGAAAGTTCATCCGCCTGATTCTTACGGGAAAACATAACACATCTGCCTGATACTTACAGGAAAATTCATCCGCATGATTCTTACGGGAAAACATAACACATTTGGCTGATTCATACAGGAAAATTCATCCGCCTGATTCTTACGGGAAAACATAACACATCTTCCGGATTCATACAGGAAAGTTCGTCGGCCTGTTTCTTACGGGAAAACATAACACATCTGCCTGGTTCATACAGGAAAGTTCATCCGCCTGATACTTACGGGAAAACATAACACATCTGCATGATTCATACAGGAAAGTTCATCCGCCTTTTTCTTACAGGGAAACATGACACATCTGCTTGCTTCATACAGGAAAGTTCGTCCGCCTGATTCTTACGGGAAAACATAACACATCTGCCTGATTCATACACGAAAGTTCATCCGCCTGATTCTTACAGGAAAACATAACACATCTGCCTGGTTCATACAGTAAAGTTCATCCGCCTGATTCTTACGGGAAAACATAACACATCTGCCTGATTCATACAGGAAAGTTCGTCCGCCTGTTTCTTATGGGAAAACATAACACATCTGCCTGGTTCATACAGGAAAGTTCATCCGCCTGATTCTTACGGGAAAACATAACACATCTGCCTGATTCATACAGGGAAAACATAACACATCTTCCTGGTTCATACAGGAAAGTTCATCCGCCTGATTCTTACGGGAAAACATAACACATCTGCCTGATTCATACAGGAAAGTTCATCCGCCTGATTCTTACAGGAAAACATAACACATCTGCCTGATTCATACAGGGAAGTTCATCCGCCTAATTCTTACGGGAAAACATAACACATCTGCCAAATACTTACAGGAAAATTCATCCGCCTTATTCTTACGGGAAAACATAACACATTTGCCTGATTCATACAGGAAAATTCATCCGCCTGATTCTTACGGGAAAACATAACACATCTTCCGGATTCATACTGGAAAGTTCGTCCGCCTGTTTCTTACGGGAAAACATAACACATCTTCCTGGTTCATACAGGAAAGTTCATCCGCCTGATACTTACGGGAAAACATAACACATCAGCATGATTCATACAGGAAAGTTCATCCGCCTTTTTCTTACAGGAAAACATAACAAATCTGCCTGGTTCATACAGGAAAGTTCGTCCGCCTGATTCTTATGGGAAAACATAACACATCTGCCTGATTCATACAGGAAAGTTCATCCGCCTGATTCTTACGGGAAAACATAACACATCTGCCTGGTTCATACAGTAAAGTTCTTCCGCCTGATTCTTACGGGAAAACATAACACATCTGCCTGATTCATACAGGAAAGTTCATCCGCCTGATTCTTACGGGAAAACATAACACATCTGCCTGATTCATACAAGGAAGTTCATCCGCCTGATTCTTACGGGAAAACATAACACATCTGCCTGGTTCATACAGGAAAGTTCATCCGCCTGATTCTTACGGGAAAACATAACACATCTGCCTGATACTTACAGGAAAATTCATCCGCATGATTCTTACGGGAAAACATAACACATTTGGCTGATTCATACAGGAAAATTCATCCGCCTGATTCTTACGGGAAAACATAACACATCTTCCGGATTCATACAGGAAAGTTCGTCGGCCTGTTTCTTACGGGAAAACATAACACATCTGCCTGGTTCATACAGGAAAGTTCATCCGCCTGATACTTACGGGAAAACATAACACATCTGCATGATTCATACAGGAAAGTTCATCCGCCTTTTTCTTACAGGAAAACATAACACATCTTCCTGGTTCATACAGGAAAGTTCGTCCGCCTGATTCTTACAGGAAAACATAACATATCTGCCTGGTTCATACAGGAAAGTTCATCCGCCTGATTCTTACGGGAAAACATAACACATCTGCCTGATTCATACAGGAAAGTTCATCCGCCTGATTCTTACGGGAAAACATAACACATCTACCTGATTCATACAGGAAAGTTCATCCGCCTGATTCTTACGGGAAAACATAACACATCTGCCTAATACTTACAGGAAAATTCATCCGCCTGATTTGTACGGGAAAACATAACACATCTGCCTGATTCAAACAGGAAAGTTTGTCAGCCTGTTTCTTATGGGAAAACATAACACATCTGCCTGGTTCATACAGGAAAGTTCATCTGCCTGCTTCTTACGGGAAAACATAACACATATGCCTGATACTTACAGGAAAATTCATTCGCCTGATTCTTACGGGAAAACATAACACATCTGCCTGATTTATACAGGAAAATTCATCCGCCTGATTCTTACGGGAAAACATAACACATCTTCCTGATTCATACAGGAAAGTTCGTCCGCCTGTTTCTTACGGGAAAACATAACACATCTGCCTGGTTCATACAGGAAAGTTCATCCGCCTGATTCTTACGGGAAAATATAACACATCTGCCTGATACTTACAGGAAAATTCATCCGCCTTTTTCTTACAGGGAAACATAACACATCTGCCTGGTTCATACAGGAAAGTTCGTCCGCCTGATTCTTACGGGAAAACATAACACATCTGCCTGATTCATACAGGAAAGTTCATCCGCCTGATTCTTACAGGAAAGCATAACACATCTGCCTGGTTCAAACAGTAAAGTTCATCCGCCTGATTCTTACGGGAAAACATAACACATCTGCCTGATTCATACAGGAAAGTTTGACCGCCTGTTTCTTACGGGAAAACATAACATATCTGCCTGGTTCATACAGGAAAGTCCATCCGCCTGATTCTTACGGGAAAACATAACACATCTGCCTGGTTCATACAGGAAAGTTCATCCGCCTGATTCTTACGGGAAAACATAACACATCTGCCTGATACTTACAGGAAAATTCATCCGCATGATTCTTACGGGAAAACATAACACATTTGGCTGATTCATACAGGAAAATTCATCCGCCTGATTCTTACGGGAAAACATAACACATCTTTCGGATTCATACAGGAAAGTTCGTCCGCCTGTTTCTTATGGGAAAACATAACACATCTGCCTGGTTCATACAGGAAAGTTCATCCGCCTGATACTTACGGGAAAACATAACACATCTGCATGATTCATACAGGAAAGTTCATCCGCCTTTTTCTTACAGGGAAACATAACACATCTGCTTGGTTCATACAGGAAAGTTCGTCCGCCTGATTCTTACGGGAAAACATAACACATCTGCCTGATTCATACACGAAAGTTCATCCGCCTGATTCTTACAGGAAAACATAACACATCTGCCTGGTTCATACAGTAAAGTTCATCCGCCTGATTCTTACGGGAAAACATAACACATCTGCCTGATTCATACGGGAAAGTTCGTCCGCCTGTTTCTTATGGGAAAACATAACACATCTGCCTGGTTCATAGAGGAAAGTTCATCCGACTGATTCTTACGGGAAAACATAACACATCTGCCTGATTCATACAGGGAAAACATAACACATCTTCCTGGTTCATACAGGAAAGTTCATCCGCCTGATTCTTACGGGAAAACATAACACATCTGCCTGATTCATACAGGAAAGTTCATCCGCCTGATTCTTACGGGAAAACATAACACATCTGCCTGATTCATACAGGAAAGTTCATCCGCCTGATTCTTACGGGAAAACATAACACATCTGCCTGATTCATACAAGGAAGTTCATCCGCCTGATTCTTACGGGAAAACATAACACATCTGCCTGGTTCATACAGGAAAGTTCATCCGCCTGATTCTTACGGGAAAACATAACACATCTTCCTGATTCATACAGGAAAGTTCATCCGCCTGATTCTTACAGGAAAGCATAACACATCTGCCTGGTTCAAACAGTAAAGTTCATCCGCCTGATTCTTACGGGAAAACATAACACATCTGCCTGATTCATACAGGAAAGTTTGACCGCCTGTTTCTTACGGGAAAACATAACATATCTGCCTGGTTCATACAGGAAAGTCCATCCGCCTGATTCTTACGGGAAAACATAACACATCTGCCTGGTTCATACAGGAAAGTTCATCCGCCTGATTCTTACGGGAAAACATAACACATCTGCCTGATACTTACAGGAAAATTCATCCGCATGATTCTTACGGGAAAACATAACACATTTGGCTGATTCATACAGGAAAATTCATCCGCCTGATTCTTACGGGAAAACATAACACATCTTTCGGATTCATACAGGAAAGTTCGTCCGCCTGTTTCTTATGGGAAAACATAACACATCTGCCTGGTTCATACAGGAAAGTTCATCCGCCTGATACTTACGGGAAAACATAACACATCTGCATGATTCATACAGGAAAGTTCATCCGCCTTTTTCTTACAGGGAAACATAACACATCTGCTTGGTTCATACAGGAAAGTTCGTCCGCCTGATTCTTACGGGAAAACATAACACATCTGCCTGATTCATACACGAAAGTTCATCCGCCTGATTCTTACAGGAAAACATAACACATCTGCCTGGTTCATACAGTAAAGTTCATCCGCCTGATTCTTACGGGAAAACATAACACATCTGCCTGATTCATACGGGAAAGTTCGTCCGCCTGTTTCTTATGGGAAAACATAACACATCTGCCTGGTTCATAGAGGAAAGTTCATCCGACTGATTCTTACGGGAAAACATAACACATCTGCCTGATTCATACAGGGAAAACATAACACATCTTCCTGGTTCATACAGGAAAGTTCATCCGCCTGATTCTTACGGGAAAACATAACACATCTGCCTGATTCATACAGGAAAGTTCATCCGCCTGATTCTTACGGGAAAACATAACACATCTGCCTGATTCATACAGGAAAGTTCATCCGCCTGATTCTTACGGGAAAACATAACACATCTGCCTGATTCATACAAGGAAGTTCATCCGCCTGATTCTTACGGGAAAACATAACACATCTGCCTGGTTCATACAGGAAAGTTCATCCGCCTGATTCTTACGGGAAAACATAACACATCTTCCTGATTCATACAGGAAAGTTCGTCCGCCTGTTTCTTATGGGAAAACGTAACACATCTGCCTGGTTCATACAGGAAAGTTCATCCGCCTGATTCTTACGGGAAAACATAACACATCTGCCAAATACTTACAGGAAAATTCATCCGCCTTATTCTTACGGGAAAACATAACACATTTGCCTGACTCATACAGGAAAATTCATCCGCCTGATTCTTACGGGAAAACATAACACATCTTCCGGATTCATACTGGAAAGTTCGTCCGCCTGTTTCTTACGGGAAAACATAACACATCTTCCTGGTTCATACAGGAAAGTTCATCCGCCTGATACTTACGGGAAAACATAACACATCAGCATGATTCATACAGGAAAGTTCATCCGCCTTTTTCTTACAGGAAAACATAACACATCTGCCTGGTTCATACAGGAAAGTTCGTCCGCCTGATTCTTATGGGAAAACATAACACATCTGCCTGATTCATACAGGAAAGTTCATCCGCCTAATTCTTATGGGAAAACATAACACATCTGCCTGGTTCATACAGTAAAGTTCATCCGCCTGATTCTTACGGGAAAACATAACACATCTGCCTGATTCATACAGGAAAGTTCATCCGCCTGATTCTTACGGGAAAACATAACACATCTGCCTGATTCATACAAGGAAGTTCATCCGCCTGATTCTTACGGGAAAACATAACACATCTGCCTGGTTCATACAGGAAAGTTCATCCGCCTGATTCTTACGGGAAAACATAACACATCTGCCTGATACTTACAGGAAAATTCATCCGCATGATTCTTACGAGAAAACATAACACATTTGGCTGATTCATACAGGAAAATTCATCCGCCTAATTCTTACGGGAAAACATAACACATCTTCCGGATTCATACAGGAAAGTTCGTCCGCCTGTTTCTTACGGGAAAACATAACACATCTGCCTGGTTCATACAGGAAAGTTCATCCGCCTGATACTTACGGGAAAACATAACACATCTGCATGATTCATACAGGAAAGTTCATCCGCCTTTTTCTTACAGGAAAACATAACACATCTGCCTGGTTCATACAGGAAAGTTCGTCCGCCTGATTCTTACAGGAAAACATAACATATCTGCCTGGTTCATACAGGAAAGTTCATCCGCCTGATTCTTACGGGAAAACATAACACATCTGCCTGATTCATACAGGAAAGTTCATCCGCCTGATTCTTACGGGAAAACATAACACATCTACCTGATTCATACAGGAAAGTTCATCCGCCTGATTCTTACGGGAAAACATAACACATCTGCCTAATACTTACAGGAAAATTCATCCGCCTGATTTGTACGGGAAAACATAACACATCTGCCTGATTCAAACAGGAAAGTTTGTCAGCCTGTTTCTTATGGGAAAACATAACACATCTTCCTGGTTCATACAGGAAAGTTCATCTGCCTGCTTCTTACGGGAAAACATAACAGATATGCCTGATACTTACAGGAAAATTCATTCGCCTGATTCTTACGGGAAAACATAACACATCTGCCTGATTTATACAGGAAAATTCATCCGCCTGATTCTTACGGGAAAACATAACACATCTTCCTGATTCATACAGGAAAGTTCGTCCGCCTGTTTCTTACGGGAAAACATAACACATCTGCCTGGTTCATACAGGAAAGTTCATCCGCCTGATTCTTACGGGAAAACATAAAACATCTGCCTGATACTTACAGGAAAATTCATCCGCCTTTTTCTTACAGGGAAACATAACACATCTGCCTGGTTCATACAGGAAAGTTCGTCCGCCTGATTCTTACGGGAAAACATAACACATCTGCCTGATTCATACAGGAAAGTTCATCCGCCTGATTCTTACAGGAAAGCATAACACATCTGCCTGGTTCAAACAGTAAAGTTCATCCGCCTGATTCTTACGGGAAAACATAACACATCTGCCTGATTCATACAGGAAAGTTTGACCGCCTGTTTCTTACGGGAAAACATAACATATCTGCCTGGTTCATACAGGAAAGTCCATCCGCCTGATTCTTACGGGAAAACATAACACATCTGCCTGGTTCATACAGGAAAGTTCATCCGCCTGATTCTTACGGGAAAACATAACACATCTGCATGATACTTACAGGAAAATTCATCCGCATGATTCTTACGGGAAAACATAACACATTTGGCTGATTCATACAGGAAAATTCATCCGCCTGATTCTTACGGGAAAACATAACACATCTTCCGGATTCATACAGGAAAGTTCGTCCGCCTGTTTCTTATGGGAAAACATAACACATCTGCCTGGTTCATACAGGAAAGTTCATCCGCCTGATACTTACGGGAAAACATAACACATCTGCATGATTCATACAGGAAAGTTCATCCGCCTTTTTCTTACAGGGAAACATAACACATCTGCTTGGTTCATACAGGAAAGTTCGTCCGCCTGATTCTTACGGGAAAACATAACACATCTGCCTGATTCATACACGAAAGTTCATCCGCCTGATTCTTACAGGAAAACATAACACATCTGCCTGGTTCATACAGTAAAGTTCATCCGCCTGATTCTTACGGGAAAACATAACACATCTGCCTGATTCATACAGGAAAGTTCGTCCGCCTGTTTCTTATGGGAAAACATAACACATCTGCCTGGTTCATAGAGGAAAGTTCATCCGCCTGATTCTTACGGGAAAACATAACACATCTGCCTGATTCATACAGGGAAAACATAACACATCTTCCTGGTTCATACAGGAAAGTTCATCCGCCTGATTCTTACGAGAAAACATAACACATCTGCCTGACTCATACAGGAAAGTTCATCCGCCTGATTCTTACGGGAAAACATAACACATCTGCCTGATTCATACAGGAAAGTTCATCCGCCTGATTCTTACGGGAAAACATAACACATCTGCCTGATTCATACAAGGAAGTTCATCCGCCTGATTCTTACGGGAAAACATAACACATCTGCCTGGTTCATACAGGAAAGTTCATCCGCCTGATTCTTACGGGAAAACATAACACATCTTCCTGATTCATACAGGAAAGTTCGTCCGCCTGTTTCTTATGGGAAAACATAACACATCTGCCTGGTTCATACAGGAAAGTTCATCCGCCTGATTCTTACGGGAAAACATAACACATCTGCATGATTCATACAGGAAAGTTCATCCGCCTTTTTCTTACAGGGAAACATAACACATCTGCTTGCTTCATACAGGAAAGTTCGTCCGCCTGATTCTTACGGGAAAACATAACACATCTGCCTGATTCATACACGAAAGTTCATCCGCCTGATTCTTACAGGAAAACATAACACATCTGCCTGGTTCATACAGTAAAGTTCATCCGCCTGATTCTTACGGGAAAACATAACACATCTGCCTGATTCATACAGGAAAGTTCGTCCGCCTGTTTCTTATGGGAAAACATAACACATCTGCCTGGTTCATACAGGAAAGTTCATCCGCCTGATTCTTACGGGAAAACATAACACATCTGCCTGATTCATACAGGGAAAACATAACACATCTTCCTGGTTCATACAGGAAAGTTCATCCGCCTGATTCTTACGGGAAAACATAACACATCTGCCTGATTCATACAGGAAAGTTCATCCGCCTGATTCTTACAGGAAAACATAACACATCTGCCTGATTCATACAGGGAAGTTCATCCGCCTGATCTTACGGGAAAACATAACACATCTGCCTGATACTTACAGGAAAATTCATCCGCCTTATTCTTACGGGAAAACATAACACATTTGCCTGATTCATACAGGAAAATTCATCCGCCTGATTCTTACGGGAAAACATAACACATCTTCCGGATTCATACTGGAAAGTTCGTCCGCCTGTTTCTTACGGGAAAACATAACACATCTTCCTGGTTCATACAGGAAAGTTCATCCGCCTGATACTTACGGGAAAACATAACACATCAGCATGATTCATACAGGAAAGTTCATCCGCCTTTTTCTTACAGGAAAACATAACACATCTGCCTGGTTCATACAGGAAAGTTCGTCCGCCTGATTCTTATGGGAAAACATAACACATCTGCCTGATTCATACAGGAAAGTTCATCCGCCTGATTCTTACGGGAAAACATAACACATCTGCCTGGTTCATACAGTAAAGTTCATCCGCCTGATTCTTACGGGAAAACATAACACATCTGCCTGATTCATACAGGAAAGTTCATCCGCCTGATTCTTACGGGAAAACATAACACATCTGCGTGATTCATACAGGGAAGTTCATCCGCCTGATTCTTACGGGAAAACATAACACATCTGCCTGGTTCATACAGGAAAGTTCATCCGCCTGATTCTTACGGGAAAACATAACACATCTGCCTGATACTTACAGGAAAATTCATCCGCATGATTCTTACGGGAAAACATAACACATTTGGCTGATTCATACAGGAAAATTCATCCGCCTGATTCTTACGGGAAAACATAACACATCTTCCGGATTCATACAGGAAAGTTCGTCCGCCTGTTTCTTACGGGAAAACATAACACATCTGCCTGGTTCATACAGGAAAGTTCATCCGCCTGATACTTACGGGAAAACATAACACATCTGCATGATTCATACAGGAAAGTTCATCCGCCTTTTTCTTACAGGAAAACATAACACATCTGCCTGGTTCATACAGGAAAGTTCGTCCGCCTGATTCTTACAGGAAAACATAACATATCTGCCTGGTTCATACAGGAAAGTTCATCCGCCTGATTCTTACGGGAAAACATAACACATCTGCCTGATTCATACAGCAAAGTTCATCCGCCTGATTCTTACGGGAAAACATAACACATCTACCTGATTCATACAGGAAAGTTCATCCGCCTGATTCTTACGGGAAAACATAACACATCTGCCTAATACTTACAGGAAAATTCATCCGCCTAATTCGTACGGGAAAACATAACACATCTGCCTGATTCAAACAGGAAAGTTTGTCAGCCTGTTTCTTATGGGAAAACATAACACATCTGCCTGGTTCATACAGGAAAGTTCATCTACCTGCTTCTTACGGGAAAACATAACACATATGCCTGATACTTACAGGAAAATTCATCCGCCTGATTCTTACGGGAAAACATAACACATCTGCCTGATTTATACAGGAAAATTCATCCGCCTGATTCTTACGGGAAAACATAACACATCTTCCTGATTCATACAGGAAAGTTCGTCCGCCTGTTTCTTACGGGAAAACATAACACATCTGCCTGGTTCATACAGGAAAGTTCATCCGCCTGATTCTTACGGGAAAACATAACACATCTGCCTGATACTTACAGGAAAATTCATCCGCCTTTTTCTTACAGGGAAACATAACACATCTGCCTGGTTCATACAGGAAAGTTCGTCCGCCTGATTCTTACGGGAAAACATAACACATCTGCCTGATTCATACAGGAAAGTTCATCCGCCTGATTCTTAAAGGAAAACATAACACATCTGCCTGGTTCATACAGTAAAGTTCATCCGCCTGATTCTTACGGGAAAACATAACACATCTGCCTGATTCATACAGGAAAGTTCGACCGCCTGTTTCTTACGGGAAAACATAACACATCTGCCTGGTTCATACAGTAAAGTTCATCCGCCTGATTCTTACGGGAAAATATAACACATCTGCCTGATTCATACAGGAAAGTTCATCCGCCTGATTCTTACGGGAAAACATAACACATCTGCCTGATTCATACAGGGAAGTTCATCCGCCTGATTCTTACGGGAAAACATAACACATCTGCCTGATTCATACACGGGAGTTCATCCGCCTGATTCTTACGGGAAAACATAACACATCTGCCTAATACTTACAGGAAAATTCATCCGCCTTATTCTTACGGGAAAACATAACACATTTGCCTGAATCATACAGGAAAATTCATCCGCCTGATTCTTACGGGAAAACATAACACATCTTCCGGATTCATACAGGAAAGTTCGTCCGCCTGTTTCTTACGGGAAAACATAACACATCTTTCTGGTTCATACAGGAAAGTTCATCCGCCTGATACTTACGGGAAAACATAACACATCTGCATGATTCATACAGGAAAGTTCATCCGCCTTTTTCTTACAGGGAAACATAACACATCTGCTTGGTTCATACAGGAAAGTTCGTCCGCCTGATTCTTACGGGAAAACATAACACATCTGCCTGATTCATACAGGAAAGTTCATCCGCCTGATTCTTACAGGAAAACATAACACATCTTCCTAGTTCATACAGTATAGTTCATCCGCCTGATTCTTACGGGAACACATAACACATCTGCCTGATTCATACAGGAAAGTTCGACCGCCTGTTTCTTACGGGAAAACATAACACATCTGCCTAATTCATACAGGAAAGTTCGTCCGCCTGTTTCTTATGGGAAAACATAACACATCTGCCTGGTTCATACAGGAAAGTTCATCCGCCTGATTCTTACGGGAAAACATAACACATCTGCCTGATTCATACAGGGAAAACATAACACATCTTCCTGGTTCATACAGAAAAGTTCATCCGCCTGATTCTTACGGGAAAACATAACACATCTGCCTGATTCATACAGGAAAGTTCATCCGCCTGATTCTTACAGGAAAACATAACACATCTGCCTGATTCATACAGGGAAGTTCATCCGCCTGATTCTTACAGGAAAACATAACACATCTTCCTGATACTTACAGGAAAATTCATCCGCCTTATTCTTACGGGGAAACATAACACATTTGCCTGATTCATACAGGAAAATTCATCCGCCTGATTCTTACGGGAAAACATAACACATCTTCCGGATTCATACAGGAAAGTTCGTCCGCGTGTTTCTTACGGGAAAACATAACACATCTTCCTGGTTCATACAGGAAAGTTCATCCGCCTGATACTTACAGGAAAACTTAACACATTTGCATGATTCATACAGGAAAGTTCATCCGCCTTTTTCTTACAGGAAAACATAACACATCTGCCTGGTTCATAGAGGAAAGTTCGTCCGCCTGATTCTTATGGGAAAACATAACACATCTGCCTGATTCATACAGGAAAGTTCATCCGCCTGATTCTTACGGGAAAACATAACACGTCTACCTGATTCATACAGGAAAGTTCATCTGCCTGATTCTTACGGGAAAACATAACACATCTGCCTGATACTTACAGGAAAATTCATCCGCCTGATTCTTACGGGAAAACATAACACATCTGCCTAATTCATACAGGAAAATTCATCCGCCTGTTTCTTACGGGAAAACATAACACATCTTCCTGATTCATACAGAAAAGTTCGTCCGCCTGTTTCTTACGGGAAAACATAACACATCTTCCTGGTTTATACAGGAAAGTTCATCCGCCTAATTCTTACGGGAAAACATAACACATCTGCCTGATTCATACAGGAAAGTTCATCTGCCTTTTTCTTACAGGGAAACATAACACATCTGCCTGGTTCATACAGGAAAGTTCGTCCGCCTGATTCTTACGGGAAAACATAACACATCTGCCTGATTCATACAGGAAAGTTCATCCGCCTGATTCTTACAGGAAAACATAACACATCTGCCTGGTTCATACAGTAAAGTTCATCCGCCTGATTCTTACGGGAAAACATAACACATCTGCCTGATTCATACAGGAAAGTTCGACCGCCTGTTTCTTACGGGAAAACATAACACATCTGCCTAATTCATACAGGAAAGTTCGTCCGCCTATTTCTTATAGGAAAACATAACACATCTTCCTGGTTCATACAGGAAAGTTTATCCGCCTGATTCTTACAGAAAAACATAACACATCTGCCTGATTCATACAGGGAAAACATAACACATCTTCCTGGTTCATACAGGAAAGTTCATCCGCCTGATTCTTACGGGAAAACATAACACATCTGCCTGATTCATACAGGAAAGTTCATCCGCCTGATTCTTACGGGAAAACATAACACATCTGCCTGATTCATACAGGGAAGTTCATCCGCCTGATTCTTACGGGAAAACATAACACATCTGCCTGATACTTACAGGAAAATTCATCCGCCTTATTCTTAAAGGAAAACATAACACATTTGCCTGAATCATACAGGAAAATTCATCCGCCTGATTCTTACGGGAAAACATAACACATCTTCCGGATTCATACAGGAAAGTTCGTCCGCCTGTTTCTTACGGGAAAACATAACACATCTTCCTGGTTCATACAGGAAAGTTCATCCGCCTGATACTTACAGGAAAACTTAACACATTTGCATGATTCATACAGGAAAGTTCATCCGCCTTTTTCTTACAGGAAAACATAACACATCTGCCTGGTTCATAGAGGAAAGTTCGTCCGCCTGATTCTTATGGGAAAACATAACACATCTGCCTGATTCATATAGGAAAGTTCATCCGCCAGATTCTTACGGGAAAACATAATACATCTACCTGATTCATACAGGAAAGTTCATCTGCCTGATTCTTACGGGAAAACATAACACATCTGCCTGATACTTACAGGAAAATTCATCCGCCTGATTCTTACGGGAAAACATAACACATCTGCCTGATTCATACAGGAAAATTCATCCGCCTGTTTCTTACGGGAAAACATAACACATCTTCCTGATTCATACAGAAAAGTTCGTCCGCCTGTTTCTTACGGAAAAACATAACACATCTTCCTGGTTCATACAGGAAAGTTCATCCGCCTGATTCTTACGGGAAAACATAACACATCTGCCTGATTCATACAGGAAAGTTCATCCGCCTTTTTCTTACAGGGAAACATAACACATCTGCCAGGTTCATACAGGAAAGTTCGTCCGCCTGATTCTTACGGGAAAACATAACACATCTGCCTGATTCATACAGGAAAGTTCATCCGCCTGATTCTTACAGGAAAACAAAACACATCTGCCTGGTTCATACAGTAAAGTTCATCCGCCTGATTCTTACGGGAAAACATAACACATCTGCCTGATTCATACAGGAAAGTTCGACCGCCTGTTTCTTACGGGAAAACGTAACACATCTGCCTAATTCATACAGGAAAGTTCGTCCGCCTGTTTCTTATAGGAAAACATAACACATCTGCCTGGTTCATACAGGAAAGTTCATCCGCCTGATTCTTACGGAAAAACATAACACATCTGCCTGATTCATACAGGGAAAACATAACACATATTCCTGGTTCATACAGGAAAGTTCGTCCGCCTGATTCTTACGGGAAAACATAACACATCTGCCTGATTCATACAGGAATGTTCATCCGCCTGATTCTTACGGGAAAACATAACACATCTGCCTGATTCATACAGGGAAGTTCATCCGCCTGATTCTTACGGAAAAACATAACACATCTGCCTGATACTTACAGGAAAATTCATCCGCCTTATTCTTACGGGAAAACATAACACATTTGCCTGATTCATACAGGAAAATTCATCCGCCTGATTCTTACGGGAAAACATAACACATCTTCCGGATTCATACAGGAAAGTTCGTCCGCCTGTTTCTTACGGGAAAACATAACACATCTTCCTGGTTCATACAGGAAAGTTCATTCGCCTGATACTTACAGGAAAACTTAACACATTTGCATGATTCATACAGGAAAGTTCATCCGCCTTTTTCTTACAGGAAAACATAACACATCTGCCTGGTTCATAGAGGAAAGTTCGTCCGCCTGATTCTTATGGGAAAACATAACACATCTGCCTGATTCATATAGGAAAGTTCATCCGCCAGATTCTTACGGGAAAACATAATACATCTACCTGATTCATACAGGAAAGTTCATCTGCCTGATTCTTACGGGAAAACATAACACATCTGCCTGATACTTACAGGAAAATTCATCCGCCTGATTCTTACGGGAAAACATAACACATCTGCCTGATTCATACAGGAAAATTCATCCGCCTGTTTCTTACGGGAAAACATAACACATCTTCCTGATTCATACAGAAAAGTTCGTCCGCCTGTTTCTTACGGAAAAACATAACACATCTTCCTGGTTCATACAGGAAAGTTCATCCGCCTGATTCTTACGGGAAAACATAACACATCTGCCTGATTCATACAGGAAAGTTCATCCGCCTTTTTCTTACAGGGAAACATAACACATCTGCCAGGTTCATACAGGAAAGTTCGTCCGCCTGATTCTTACGGGAAAACATAACACATCTGCCTGATTCATACAGGAAAGTTCATCCGCCTGATTCTTACAGGAAAACAAAACACATCTGCCTGGTTCATACAGTAAAGTTCATCCGCCTGATTCTTACGGGAAAACATAACACATCTGCCTGATTCATACAGGAAAGTTCGACCGCCTGTTTCTTACGGGAAAACGTAACACATCTGCCTAATTCATACAGGAAAGTTCGTCCGCCTGTTTCTTATAGGAAAACATAACACATCTGCCTGGTTCATACAGGAAAGTTCATCCGCCTGATTCTTACGGAAAAACATAACACATCTGCCTGATTCATACAGGGAAAACATAACACATATTCCTGGTTCATACAGGAAAGTTCGTCCGCCTGATTCTTACGGGAAAACATAACACATCTGCCTGATTCATACAGGAAAGTTCATCCGCCTGATTCTTACGGGAAAACATAACACATCTGCCTGATTCATACAGGGAAGTTCATCCGCCTGATTCTTACGGAAAAACATAACACATCTGCCTGATACTTACAGGAAAATTCATCCGCCTTATTCTTACGGGAAAACATAACACATTTGCCTGATTCATACAGGAAAATTCATCCGCCTGATTCTTACGGGAAAACATAACACATCTTCCGGATTCATACAGGAAAGTTCGTCCGCCTGTTTCTTACGGGAAAACATAACACATCTTCCTGGTTCATACAGGAAAGTTCATCCGCCTGATACTTACGGGAAAACATAACACATCTGCATGATTCATACAGGAAAGTTCATCCGCCTTTTTCTTACAGGAAAACATAACACATCTGCCTGGTTCATACAGGAAAGTTCGTCCGCCTGATTCTTACGGGAAAACATAACACATCTGCCGGATTCATACAGGAAAGTTCATCCGCATGATTCTTACGGGAAAACATAACACATCTACCTGATTCATACAGGAAAGTTCATCCGCCTGATTCTTACGGGAAAACATAACACATCTACCTGATACTTACAGGAAAATACATCCGCCTGATTCTTACGGGAAAACATAACGCATCTGCATGATTCATACAGGAAAGTTTGTCAGTCTGTTTCTTATAGGAAAACATAACACATCTGCCTGGTTCATACAGGAAAGTTCATCTGCCTGATTCTTACGGAAAAACATAACACATCTGCCTGATTCATACAGGGAAAACATAACACATCTTCCTGGTTCATACAGGAAAGTTCATCCGCCTGATTCTTACGGGAAAACATAACACATCTGCCTGATTCATACAGGAAAGTTCATCCGCCTGATTCTTACGGGAAAACATAACACATCTGCTTGATTCATACAGGGAAGTTCATTCGCCTGATTCTTACGGGAAAACATAACACATCTGCCTGATACTTACAGGAAAATTCATCCGCCTTATTCTTACGGGAAAACATAACACATTTGCTTGATTCATACAGGAAAATTCATCCGCCTGATTCTTACGGGAAAACATAACACATCTTCCGGATTCATACAGGAAAGTTCGTCCGCCTGTTTCTTACGGGAAAACATAACACATCTTCCTGGTTCATACAGGAAAGTTCATCCGCCTGATACTTACGGGAAAACATAACACATCTGCATGATTCATACAGGAAAGTTCATCCGCCTTTTTCTTACAGGAAAACATAACACATCTGCCTGGTTCATACAGGAAAGTTCGTTCGCCTGATTCTTACGGGAAAACATAACACATCTGCCGGATTCATACAGGAAATTTCATCCGCATGATTCTTACGGGAAAACATAACACATCTACCTGATTCATACAGGAAAGTTCATCCGCCTGATTCTTACGGGAAAACATAACACATCTACCTGATACTTACAGGAAAATACATCCGCCTGATTCTTACGGGAAAACATAACACATCTGCATGATTCATACAGGAAAGTTTGTCAGTCTGTTTCTTACGGGAAAACATAACACATCTGCCTGGTTCATACAGGAAAGTTCATCTGTCTGCTTCTTACGGGAAAACATAACACATCTGCCTGATACTTACAGGAAAATTCATCCGCCCGATTCTTACGGGAAAACATAACACATCTGCCTGATTCATACAGGAAAATTCATCCGCCTGATTCTTACGGGAAAACATAACACATCTTCCTGATTCATAAAGGAAAGTTCGTCTGCCTGTTTCTTACGGGAAAACATAACACATCTGCCTGGTTCATACAGGAATGTTCATCCGCCTGATTCTTACGGGAAAACATAACACATCTGCCTGATTCATACAGGATGGTTCATCCGCCTTTTTCTTACAGGAAAACATAACACATCTTCCTGGTTCTTACAGGAAAGTTCGTCCGCCTGATTCTTACGGGAAAACATAACACATCTACCTGATTCATACAGGAAAGTTCATCCGCCTGATTCTTACGGGAAAACATAACACATCTGCCTGATACTTACAGGAAAATTCATTCGCCTGATTCTTTCGGGAAAACATAACACATCTGCCTGATTCATACAGGAAAGTTTGTCAGCCTGTTTCTTACGGGAAAACATAACACATCTGCCTGGTTCATACAGGAAAGTTCATCCGCATGATTCTTACGGGAAAACATAACATATCTTCCTGATACTTACAGGAAAATTCATTCGCCTGATTCTTACGGGAAAACATAACACATCTGCCTGATACTTACAGGAAAATTCATCCGCCTGATTCCTACGGGAAAACATAACACATCTGCCTGATTCATACAGGAAAGTTCATCCGCCTGATTCTTACGGAAAAACATAACACATCTGCCTGATTCATACAGGGAAAACATAACACATCTTCCTGGTTCATACAGGAAAGTTCATCCGCCTGATTCTTACGGGAAAACATAACACATCTGCCTGATTCATACAGGAAAGTTCATCCGCCTGATTCTTACGGGAAAACATAACACATCTGCCTGATTCATACAGGGAAGTTCATTCGCCTGATTCTTACGGGAAAACATAACACATCTGCCTGATACTTACAGGAAAATTCATCCGCCTTATTCTTACGGGAAAACATAACACATTTGCCTGATTCATACAGGAAAATTCATCCGCCTGATTCTTACGGGAAAACATAACACATCTTCCGGATTCATACAGGAAAGTTCGTCCGCCTGTTTCTTACGGGAAAACATAACACATCTTCCTGGTTCATACAGGAAAGTTCATCCGCCTGATACTTACGGGAAAACATAACACAACTGCATGATTCATACAGGAAAGTTCATCCGCCTTTTTCTTACAGGAAAACATAACACATCTGCCTGGTTCATACAGGAAAGTTCGTCCGCCTGATTCTTACGGGAAAACATAACACATCTGCCGGATTCATACAGGAAAGTTCATCCGCATGATTCTTACGGGAAAACATAACTCATCTACCTAATTCATACAGGAAAGTTCATCCGCCTGATTCTTACGGGAAAACATAACACATCTACCTGATACTTACAGGAAAATACATCCGCCTGATTCTTACGGGAAAACATAACACATCTGCATGATTCATACAGGAAAGTTTGTCAGTCTGTTTCTTATAGGAAAACATAACACATCTGCCTGGTTCATACAGGAAAGTTCATCTGCCTGATTCTTACGGAAAAACATAACACATCTGCCTGATTCATACAGGGAAAACATAACACATCTTCCTGGTTCATACAGGAAAGTTCATCCGCCTGATTCTTACGGGAAAACATAACACATCTGCCTGATTCATACAGGAAAGTTCATCCGCCTGATTCTTACGGGAAAACATAACACATCTGCCTGATTCATACAGGGAAGTTCGTTCGCCTGATTCTTACGGGAAAACATAACACATCTGCCTGATACTTACAGGAAAATTCATCCGCCTTATTCTTACGGGAAAACATAACACATTTGCCTGATTCATACAGGAAAATTCATCTGCCTGTTTCTTACGGGAAAACATAACACATCTTCCTGGTTCATACAGGAAAGTTCATCCGCCTGATACTTACGGGAAAACATAACACATCTGCATGATTCATACAGGAAAGTTCATCCGCCTTTTTCTTACAGGAAAACATAACACATCTGCCTGGTTCATACAGGAAAGTTCGTCCGCCTGATTCTTACGGGAAAACATAACACATCTGCCGGATTCCTACAGGAAAGTTCATCCGCATGATTCTTACGGGAAAACATAACACATCTACCTGATTCATACAGGAAAGTTCATCCGCCTGATTCTTACGGGAAAACATAACACATCTACCTGATACTTACAGGAAAATACATCCTCCTGATTCTTACGGGAAAACATAACACATCTGCATGATTCATACAGGAAAGTTTGTCAGGCTGTTTCTTACGGGAAAACATAACACATCTGCCTGGTTCATACAGGAAAGTTCATCTGTCTGCTTCTTACGGGAAAACATAACACATCTGCCTGATACTTACAGGAAAATTCATCCGCCTGATTCTTACGGGAAAACATAACACATCTGCCTGATTCATACAGGAAAATTCATCCGCCTGATTCTTACGGGAAAACATAACACATCTTCCTGATTCATACAGGAAAGTTCGTCTGCCTGTTTCTTACGGGAAAACATAACACATCTGCCTGGTTCATACAGGAATGTTCATCCGCCTGATTCTTACGGGAAAACGTAACACATCTGCCTGATTCATACAGGATGGTTCATCCGCCTTTTTCTTACAGGAAAACATAACACATCTTCCTGGTTCATACAGGAAAGTTCGTCCGCCTGATTCTTACGGGAAAACATAACACATCTACCTGATTCATACAGGAAAGTTCATCCGCCTGATTCTTACGGGAAAACATAACACATCTGCCTGATACTTACAGGAAAATTCATTCGCCTGATTCTTACGGGAAAACATAACACATCTGCCTGATTCATACAGGAAAGTTTGTCAGCCTGTTTCTTACGGGAAAACATAACACATCTGCCTGGTTCATACAGGAAAGTTCATCCGCATGATTCTTACGGGAAAACATAACACATCTGCCTGATACTTACAGGAAAATTCATCCGCCTGATTCTTACGGGAAAACATAACACATCTGTCTGATACTTACAGGAAAATTCATCCGCCTGATTCCTACGGGAAAACATAACACATCTGCCTGATTCATACAGGAAAATTCATCCGCCTGTGTTCTTACGGGAAAACATAACACATCTTCCTGATTCATACAGAAAAGTTCGTCCGCCTGTTTCTTACGGGAAAACATAAAACATCTTCCTGGTTCATACGGGAAAGTTCATCCGCCTGATTCTTACGGGAAAACATAACACATCTGCCTGATTCATACAGGAAAGTTATCCGCCTTTTTCTTACAGGGAAACATAACACATCTGCCGGATTCATACAGGAAAGTTCATCCGCCTGATTCTTACGGGAAAACATAACACATCTACCTGATTCATACAGTAAAGTTCATCCGCCTGATTCTTACGGGAAAACATAACACATCTACCTGATACTTACAGGAAAATTCATCCGCCTGATTCTTACGGGAAAACATAACACATCTGCATGATTCATACAGGAAAGTTTGTCAGTCTGTTTCTTACGGGAAAACATAACACATCTGCCTGGTTCATACAGGAAAGTTCATCCGCCTGATTCTTACGGGAAAACATAACACATCTGCCTGATACTTACAGGAAAATTCATCCGCCTGATTCTTACGGGAAAACATAACACATCTGCCTGATTCATACAGGAAAATTCATCCGCCTGATTCTTACGGGAAAACATAACACATCTTCCTGATTCATACAGGAAAGTTCGTCCGCCTGTTTCTTACGGGAAAACATAACACATCTGCCTGGTTCATACAGGAAAGTTCATCCGCCTGATTCTTACGGGAAAACATAACACATCTGCCTGATTCATACAAGATGGTTCATCCGCCTTTTTCTTACAGGAAAACATAACACATCTTCCTGGTTCATACAGGAAAGTTCGTCCGCCTGATTCTTACGGGAAAACATAACACATCTACCTGATTCATACAGGAAAGTTCATCCGCCTGATTCTTACGGGAAGACATAACACATATGCCTGATACTTACAGGAAAATTCATTCGCCTGATTCTTACGGGAAAACATAACACATCTGCCTGATTCATACAGGAAAGTTTCTCAGCCTGTTTCTTACGCAAAAACATAACACATCTGCCTGGTTCATACAGGAAAGTTCATCCGCATGATTCTTACGGGAAAACATAACACATCTGCCTGATACTTACAGGAAAATTCATCCGCCTGATTCTTACGGGAAAACATAACACATCTGCCTGATACTTACAGGAAAATTCATCCGCCTGATTCCTACGGGAAAACATAACACATCTGCCTGATTCATACAAGAAAATTCATCCGCCTGTTTCTTACGGGAAAACATAACACATCTTCCTGATTCATACAGAAAAGTTCGTCCGCCTGTTTCTTACAGGAAAACATAACACATCTTCCTGGTTCATACGGGAAAGTTCATCCGCCTGATTCTTACGGGAAAACATAACACATCTGCCTGATTCATACAGGAAAGTTCATCCGCCTTTTTCTTACAGGGAAACATAACACATCTGTCGGATTCATACAGGAAAGTTCATCCGCCTGATTCTCACGGGAAAACATAACACATCTACCTGATTCATACAGGAAAGTTCATCCGCCTGATTCTTACGGGAAAACATAACACATCTACCTGATACTTACAGGAAAATTCATCCGCCTGATTCTTACGGGAAAACATAACACATCTGCATGATTCATACAGGAAAGTTTGTCAGTCTGTTTCTTACGGGAAAACATAACACATCTGCCTGGTTCATACAAGAAAGTTCATCTGCCTGCTTCTTACGGGAAAACATAACACATCTGCCTGATACTTACAAGAAAATTCATCCGCCTGATTCTTACGGGAAAACATAACACATCTGCCTGATTCATACAGGAAAATTCATCCGCCTGATTCTTACGGAAAAACATAGCACATCTTCCTGATTCATACAGGAAAGTTCGTCCGCCTGTTTCTTACGGGAAAACATAACACATCTGCCTGGTTCATACAGGAAAGTTCATCCGCCTGATTCTTACGGGAAAACATAACACATCTGCCTGATTCATACAGGAAAGTTCATCCGCCTTTTTCTTACAGGAAAACATAACACATCTTCCTGGTTCATACAGGAAAGTTCGTCCGCCTGATTCTTACGGGAAAACATAACACATCTTCCTGGTTCATACAGGAAAGTTCGTCCGCCTGATTCTTACGGGAAAACATAACACATCTGCCTGATTCATACACGAAAGTTCATCCGCCTGATTCTTACAGGAAAACATAACACATCTGCCTGGTTCATACAGTAAAGTTCATCCGCCTGATTCTTACGGGAAAACATAACACATCTGCCTGATTCATACAGGAAAGTTCGTCCGCCTGTTTCTTATGGGAAAACATAACACATCTGCCTGGTTCATACAGGAAAGTTCATCCGCCTTTTTCTTACAGGAAAACATAACACATCTGCCTGGTTCATACAGGAAAGTTCGTTCGCCTGATTCTTACGGGAAAACATAACACATCTGCCGGATTCATACAGGAAATTTCATCCGCATGATTCTTACGGGAAAACATAACACATCTACCTGATTCATACAGGAAAGTTCATCCGCCTGATTCTTACGGGAAAACATAACACATCTACCTGATACTTACAGGAAAATACATCCGCCTGATTCTTACGGGAAAACATAACACATCTGCATGATTCATACAGGAAAGTTTGTCAGTCTGTTTCTTACCGGAAAACATAACACATCTGCCTGATACTTACAGGAAAGTTCATCTGTCTGCTTCTTACGGGAAAACATAACACATCTGCCTGATACTTACAGGAAAATTCATCCGCCTGATTCTTACGGGAAAACATAACACATCTGCCTGATTCATACAGGAAAATTCATCCGCCTGATTCTTACGGGAAAACATAACACATCTTCCTGATTCATACAGGAAAGTTCGTCTGCCTGTTTCTTACGGGAAAACATAACACATCTGCCTGGTTCATACAGGAATGTTCATCCGCCTGATTCTTACGGGAAAACATAACACATCTGCCTGATTCATACAGGATGGTTCATCCGCCTTTTTCTTACAGGAAAACATAACACATCTTCCTGGTTCATACAGGAAAGTTCGTCCGCCTGATTCTTACGGGAAAACATAACACATCTACCTGATTCATACAGGAAAGTTCATCCGCCTGATTCTTACGAGAAAACATAACACATCTGCCTGATACTTACAGGAAAATTCATTCGCCTGATTCTTACGGGAAAACATAACACATCTGCCTGATTCATACAGGAAAGTTTGTCAGCCTGTTTCTTACGGGAAAACATAACACATCTGCCTGGTTCATACAGGAAAGTTCATCCGCATGATTCTTACGGGAAAACATAACACATCTTCCTGATACTTACAGGAAAATTCGTTCGCCTGATTCTTACGGGAAAACATAACACATCTGTCTGATACTTACAGGAAAATTCATCCGCCTGATTCCTACGGGAAAACATAACACATCTGCCTGATTCATACAGGAAAATTCATCCGCATGTTTCTTACGGGAAAACATAACACATCTTCCTGATTCATACAGGGAAAACATAACACATCTTCCTGGTTCATACAGGAAAGTTCATCCGCCTGATTCTTACGGGAAAACATAACACATCTGCCTGATTCATACAGGAAAGTTCATCCGCCTGATTCTTACGGGAAAACATAACACATCTGCCTGATTCATACAGGGAAGTTCATTCGCCTGATTCTTACGGGAAAACATAACACATCTGCCTGATACTTACAGGAAAATTCATCCGCCTTATTCTTACGGGAAAACATAACACATTTGCCTGATTCATACAGGAAAATTCATCCGCCTGATTCTTACGGGAAAACATAACACATCTTCCGGATTCATACAGGAAAGTTCGTCCGCCTGTTTCTTACGGGAAAACATAACACATCTTCCTGGTTCATACAGGAAAGTTCATCCGCCTGATACTTACGGGAAAACATAACACATCTGCATGATTCATACAGGAAAGTTCATCCGCCTTTTTCTTACAGGAAAACATAACACATCTGCCTGGTTCATACAGGAAAGTTCGTCCGCCTGATTCTTACGGGAAAACATAACACATCTGTCGGATTCATACAGGAAAGTTCATCCGCATGATTCTTACGGGAAAACATAACACATCTACCTGATTCATACAGGAAAGTTCATCCGCCTGATTCTTACGGGAAAACATAACACATCTACCTGATACTTACAGGAAAATTCATCCGCCTGATTCTTACGGGAAAACATAACACATCTGCATGATTCATACAGGAAAGTTTGTCAGTCTGTTTCTTACGGGAAAACATAACACATCTGCCTGGTTCATACAAGAAAGTTCATCTGCCTGCTTCTTACGGGAAAACATAACACATCTGCCTGATACTTACAAGAAAATTCATCCGCCTGATTCTTACGGGAAAACATAACACATCTGCCTGATTCATACAGGAAAATTCATCCGCCTGATTCTTACGGAAAAACATAGCACATCTTCCTGATTCATACAGGAAAGTTCGTCCGCCTGTTTCTTACGGGAAAACATAACACATCTGCCTGGTTCATACAGGAAAGTTCATCCGCCTGATTCTTACGGGAAAACATAACACATCTGCCTGATTCATACAGGAAAGTTCGTTCGCCTGATTCTTACGGGAAAACATAACACATCTGCCGGATTCATACAGGAAATTTCATCCGCATGATTCTTACGGGAAAACATAACACATCTACCTGATTCATACAGGAAAGTTCATCCGCCTGATTCTTACGGGAAAACATAACACATCTACCTGATACTTACAGGAAAATACATCCGCCTGATTCTTACGGGAAAACATAACACATCTGCATGATTCATACAGGAAAGTTTGTCAGTCTGTTTCTTACCGGAAAACATAACACATCTGCCTGATACTTACAGGAAAGTTCATCTGTCTGCTTCTTACGGGAAAACATAACACATCTGCCTGATACTTACAGGAAAATTCATCCGCCTGATTCTTACGGGAAAACATAACACATCTGCCTGATTCATACAGGAAAATTCATCCGCCTGATTCTTACGGGAAAACATAACACATCTTCCTGATTCATACAGGAAAGTTCGTCTGCCTGTTTCTTACGGGAAAACATAACACATCTGCCTGGTTCATACAGGAATGTTCATCCGCCTGATTCTTACGGGAAAACATAACACATCTGCCTGATTCATACAGGATGGTTCATCCGCCTTTTTCTTACAGGAAAACATAACACATCTTCCTGGTTCATACAGGAAAGTTCGTCCGCCTGATTCTTACGGGAAAACATAACACATCTACCTGATTCATACAGGAAAGTTCATCCGCCTGATTCTTACGAGAAAACATAACACATCTGCCTGATACTTACAGGAAAATTCATTCGCCTGATTCTTACGGGAAAACATAACACATCTGCCTGATTCATACAGGAAAGTTTGTCAGCCTGTTTCTTACGGGAAAACATAACACATCTGCCTGGTTCATACAGGAAAGTTCATCCGCATGATTCTTACGGGAAAACATAACACATCTTCCTGATACTTACAGGAAAATTCGTTCGCCTGATTCTTACGGGAAAACATAACACATCTGTCTGATACTTACAGGAAAATTCATCCGCCTGATTCCTACGGGAAAACATAACACATCTGCCTGATTCATACAGGAAAATTCATCCGCATGTTTCTTACGGGAAAACATAACACATCTTCCTGATTCATACAGGGAAAACATAACACATCTTCCTGGTTCATACAGGAAAGTTCATCCGCCTGATTCTTACGGGAAAACATAACACATCTGCCTGATTCATACAGGAAAGTTCATCCGCCTGATTCTTACGGGAAAACATAACACATCTGCCTGATTCATACAGGGAAGTTCATTCGCCTGATTCTTACGGGAAAACATAACACATCTGCCTGATACTTACAGGAAAATTCATCCGCCTTATTCTTACGGGAAAACATAACACATTTGCCTGATTCATACAGGAAAATTCATCCGCCTGATTCTTACGGGAAAACATAACACATCTTCCGGATTCATACAGGAAAGTTCGTCCGCCTGTTTCTTACGGGAAAACATAACACATCTTCCTGGTTCATACAGGAAAGTTCATCCGCCTGATACTTACGGGAAAACATAACACATCTGCATGATTCATACAGGAAAGTTCATCCGCCTTTTTCTTACAGGAAAACATAACACATCTGCCTGGTTCATACAGGAAAGTTCGTCCGCCTGATTCTTACGGGAAAACATAACACATCTGTCGGATTCATACAGGAAAGTTCATCCGCATGATTCTTACGGGAAAACATAACACATCTACCTGATTCATACAGGAAAGTTCATCCGCCTGATTCTTACGGGAAAACATAACACATCTACCTGATACTTACAGGAAAATTCATCCGCCTGATTCTTACGGGAAAACATAACACATCTGCATGATTCATACAGGAAAGTTTGTCAGTCTGTTTCTTACGGGAAAACATAACACATCTGCCTGGTTCATACAAGAAAGTTCATCTGCCTGCTTCTTACGGGAAAACATAACACATCTGCCTGATACTTACAAGAAAATTCATCCGCCTGATTCTTACGGGAAATCATAACACATCTGCCTGATTCATACAGGAAAATTCATCCGCCTGATTCTTACGGAAAAACATAGCACATCTTCCTGATTCATACAGGAAAGTTCGTCCGCCTGTTTCTTACGGGAAAACATAACACATCTGCCTGGTTCATACAGGAAAGTTCATCCGCCTGATTCTTACGGGAAAACATAACACATCTGCCTGATTCATACAGGAAAGTTCATCCGCCTTTTTCTTACAGGAAAACATAACACATCTTCCTGGTTCATACAGGAAAGTTCGTCCGCCTGATTCTTACGGGAAAACATAACACATCTTCCTGGTTCATACAGGAAAGTTCGTCCGCCTGATTCTTACGGGAAAACATAACACATCTGCCTGATTCATACACGAAAGTTCATCCGCCTGATTCTTACAGGAAAACATAACACATCTGCCTGGTTCATACAGTAAAGTTCATCCGCCTGATTCTTACGGGAAAACATAACACATCTGCCTGATTCATACAGGAAAGTTCGTCCGCCTGTTTCTTATGGGAAAACATAACACATCTGCCTGGTTCATACAGGAAAGTTCATCTGCCTTTTTCTTACAGGAAAACATAACACATCTGCCTGGTTCATACAGGAAAGTTCGTTCGCCTGATTCTTACGGGAAAACATAACACATCTGCCGGATTCATACAGGAAATTTCATCCGCATGATTCTTACGGGAAAACATAACACATCTACCTGATTCATACAGGAAAGTTCATCCGCCTGATTCTTACGGGAAAACATAACACATCTGCATGATTCATACAGGAAAGTTCATCCGCCTTTTTCTTACAGGAAAACATAACACATCTGCCTGGTTCATACAGGAAAGTTCGTCCGCCTGATTCTTACGGGAAAACATAACACATCTGTCGGATTCATACAGGAAAGTTCATCCGCATGATTCTTACGGGAAAACATAACACATCTACCTGATTCATACAGGAAAGTTCATCCGCCTGATTCTTACGGGAAAACATAACACATCTACCTGATACTTACAGGAAAATTCATCCGCCTGATTCTTACGGGAAAACATAACACATCTGCATGATTCATACAGGAAAGTTTGTCAGTCTGTTTCTTACGGGAAAACATAACACATCTGCCTGGTTCATACAAGAAAGTTCATCTGCCTGCTTCTTACGGGAAAACATAACACATCTGCCTGATACTTACAAGAAAATTCATCCGCCTGATTCTTACGGGAAAACATAACACATCTGCCTGATTCATACAGGAAAATTCATCCGCCTGATTCTTACGGAAAAACATAACACATCTTCCTGATTCATACAGGAAAGTTCGTCCGCCTGTTTCTTACGGGAAAACATAACACATCTGCCTGGTTCATACAGGAAAGTTCATCCGCCTGATTCTTACGGGAAAACATAACACATCTGCCTGATTCATACAGGAAAGTTCATCCGCCTTTTTCTTACAGGAAAACATAACACATCTTCCTGGTTCATACAGGAAAGTTCGTCCGCCTGATTCTTACGGGAAAACATAACACATCTTCCTGGTTCATACAGGAAAGTTCGTCCGCCTGATTCTTACGGGAAAACATAACACATCTGCCTGATTCATACACGAAAGTTCATCCGCCTGATTCTTACAGGAAAACATAACACATCTGCCTGGTTCATACAGTAAAGTTCATCCGCCTGATTCTTACGGGAAAACATAACACATCTGCCTGATTCATACAGGAAAGTTCGTCCGCCTGTTTCTTATGGGAAAACATAACACATCTGCCTGATTCATACAGGATGGTTCATCCGCCTTTTTCTTACAGGAAAACATAACACATCTTCCTGGTTCATACAGGAAAGTTCGTCCGCCTGATTCTTACGGGAAAACATAACACATCTACCTGATTCATACAGGAAAGTTCATCCGCCTGATTCTTACGGGAAAACATAACACATCTGTCGGATTCATACAGGAAAGTTCATCCGCATGATTCTTACGGGAAAACATAACACATCTACCTGATTCATACAGGAAAGTTCATCCGCATGATTCTTACGGGAAAACATAACACATCTACCTGATTCATACAGGAAAGTTCATCCGCCTGATTCTTACGGGAAAACATAACACATCTACCTGATACTTACAGGAAAATACATCCGCCTGATTCTTACGGGAAAACATAACACATCTGCATGATTCATACAGGAAAGTTTGTCAGTCTGTTTCTTATAGGAAAACATAACACATCTGCCTGGTTCATACAGGAAAGATCATCTGCCTGATTCTTACGGAAAAACATAACACATCTGCCTGATTCATACAGGGAAAACATAACACATCTTCCTGGTTCATACAGGAAAGTTCATCCGCCTGATTCTTACGGGAAAATATAACACATCTGCCTGATTCATACAGGAAAGTTCATCCGCCTGATTCTTACGGGAAAACATAACACATCTGCCTGATTCATACAGGGAAGTTCATTCGCCTGATTCTTACGGGAAAACATAACACATCTGCCTGATACTTACAGGAAAATTCATCCGCCTTATTCTTACGGGAAAACATAACACATTTGCCTGATTCATACAGGAAAATTCATCCGCCTGATTCTTATGGGAAAACATAACACATCTTCCGGATTCATACAGGAAAGTTCGTCCGCCTGTTTCTTACGGGAAAACATAACACATCTTCCTGGTTCATACGGGAAAGTTCATCCGCCTGATTCTTACGGGAAAACATAACACATCTGCCTGATTCATACAGGAAAGTTCATCCGCCTTTTTCTTACAGGGAAACATAACACATCTGCCGGATTCATACAGGAAAGTTCATCCGCCTGATTCTTACGGGAAAACATAACACATCTACCTGATTCATACAGTAAAGTTCATCCGCCTGATTCTTACGGGAAAACATAACACATCTACCTGATACTTACAGGAAAATTCATCCGCCTGATTCTTACGGGAAAACATAACACATCTGCATGATTCATACAGGAAAGTTTGTCAGTCTGTTTCTTACGGGAAAACATAACACATCTGCCTGGTTCATACAGGAAAGTTCATCCGCCTGATTCTTACGGGAAAACATAACACATCTGCCTGATACTTACAGGAAAATTCATCCGCCTGATTCTTACGGGAAAACATAACACATCTGCCTGATTCATACAGGAAAATTCATCCGCCTGATTCTTACGGGAAAACATAACACATCTTCCTGATTCATACAGGAAAGTTCGTCCGCCTGTTTCTTACGGGAAAACATAACACATATGCCTGGTTCATACAGGAAAGTTCATCCGCCTGATTCTTACGGGAAAACATAACACATCTGCCTGATTCATACAGGATGGTTCATCCGCCTTTTTCTTACAGGAAAACATAACACATCTTCCTGGTTCATACAGGAAAGTTCGTCCGCCTGATTCTTACGGGAAAACATAACACATCTACCTGATTCATACAGGAAAGTTCATCCGCCTGATTCTTACGGGAAGACATAACACATCTGCCTGATACTTACAGGAAAATTCATTCGCCTGATTCTTACGGGAAAACATAACACATCTGCCTGATTCATACAGGAAAGTTTGTCAGCCTGTTTCTTACGCAAAAACATAACACATCTGCCTGGTTCATACAGGAAAGTTCATCCGCATGATTCTTACGGGAAAACATAACACATCTGCCTGATACTTACAGGAAAATTCATCCGCCTGATTCTTTCGGGAAAACATAACACATCTGCCTGATACTTACAGGAAAATTCATCCGCCTGATTCCTACGGGAAAACATAACACATCTGCCTGATTCATACAGGAAAATTCATCCGTCTGTTTCTTACGGGAAAACATAACACATCTTCCTGATTCATACAGAAAAGTTCGTCCGCCTGTTTCTTACAGGAAAACATAACACATCTTCCTGGTTCATACGGGAAAGTTCAACCGCCTGATTCTTACGGGAAAACATAACACATCTGCCTGATTCATACAGGAAAGTTCATCCGCCTTTTTCTTACAGGGAAACATAACACATCTGTCGGATTCATACAGGAAAGTTCATCCGCCTGATTCTTACGGGAAAACATAACACATCTACCTGATTCATACAGGAAAGTTCATCCGCCTGATTCTTACGGGAAAACATAACACATCTACCTGATACTTACAGGAAAATTCATCCGCCTGATTCTTACGGGAAAACATAACACATCTGCATGATTCATACAGGAAAGTTTGTCAGTCTGATTCTTACGGGAAAACATAACACATCTGCCTGATTCATACAGGAAAATTCATCCGCCTGATTCTTACGGAAAAACATAACACATCTTCCTGATTCATACAGGAAAGTTCGTCCGCCTGTTTCTTACGGGAAAACATAACACATCTACCTGATACTTACAGGAAAATTCATCCGCCTGATTCTTACGGGAAAACATAACACATCTGCATGATTCATACAGGAAAGTTTGTCAGTCTGTTTCTTACGGGAAAACATAACACATCTGCCTGGTTCATACAAGAAAGTTCATCTGCCTGCTTCTTACGGGAAAACATAACACATCTGCGTGATACTTACAGGAAAATTCATCCGCCTGATTCTTACGGGAAAACATAACACATCTGCCTGATTCATACAGGAAAATTCATCCGCCTGATTCTTACGGAAAAACATAACACATCTTCCTGATTCATACAGGAAAGTTCGTCCGCCTGTTTCTTACGGGAAAACATAACACATCTGCCTGGTTCATACAGGAAAGTTCATCCGCCTGATTCTTACGGGAAAACATAACACATCTGCCTGATTCATACAGGAAAGTTCATCCGCCTTTTTCTTACAGGAAAACATAACACATCTTCCTGGTTCATACAGGAAAGTTCGTCCGCCTGATTCTTACGGGAAAACATAACACATCTGCCTGATTCATACAGGAAAGTTCATCCGCCTGATTCTTACGGGAAAACATAACACATCTGCCTGATACTTACAGGAAAATTCATTCGCCTGATTCTTACGGGAAAACATAACACATCTGCCTGATTCATACATGAAAGTTTGTCAGCCTGTTTCTTACGGGAAAACATAACACATCTGCCTGGTTCATACAGGAAAGTTCATCCGCCTGATTCTTACGGGAAAACATAGCACATCTGCCTGATACTTACAGGAAAATTCATCCGCCTGATTCTTACGGGAAAACATAACACATCTGCCTGATACTTACAGGAAAATTCATCTGCCTGATTCTTACGGGAAAACATAACACATCTGCCTGATTCATACAGGAAAATTCATCCGCCTGATTCTTACGGGAAAACATAACACATCTTCCTGATTCATACAGGAAAGTTCGTCTGCCTGTTTCTTACGGGAAAACATAACACATCTGCCTGGTTCATACAGGAATGTTCATCCGCCTGATTCTTACGGGAAAACATAACACATCTGCCTGATTCATACAGGATGGTTCATCCGCCTTTTTCTTACAGGAAAACATAACACATCTTCCTGGTTCATACAGGAAAGTTCGTCCGCCTGATTCTTACGGGAAAACATAACACATCTACCTGATTCATACAGGAAAGTTCATCCGCCTGATTCTTACGGGAAGACATAACACATCTGCCTGATACTTACAGGAAAATTCATTCGCCTGATTCTTACGGGAAAACATAACACATCTGCCTGATTCATACAGGAAAGTTTGTCAGCCTGTTTCTTACGCAAAAACATAACACATCTGCCTGGTTCATACAGGAAAGTTCATCCGCATGATTCTTACGGGAAAACATAACACATCTGCCTGATACTTACAGGAAAATTCATCCGCCTGATTCTTACGGGAAAACGTAACACATCTGCCTGATACTTACAGGAAAATTCATCCGCCTGATTCCTACGGGAAAACATAACACATCTGCCTGATTCATACAGGAAAATTCATCCGTCTGTTTCTTACGGGAAAACATAACACATCTTCCTGATTCATACAGAAAAGTTCGTCCGCCTGTTTCTTACAGGAAAACATAACACATCTTCCTGGTTCATACGGGAAAGTTCAACCGCCTGATTCTTACGGGAAAACATAACACATCTGCCTGATTCATACAGGAAAGTTCATCCGCCTTTTTCTTACAGGGAAACATAACACATCTGTCGGATTCATACAGGAAAGTTCATCCGCCTGATTCTTACGGGAAAACATAACACATCTACCTGATTCATACAGGAAAGTTCATCCGCCTGATTCTTACGGGAAAACATAACACATCTACCTGATACTTACAGGAAAATTCATCCGCCTGATTCTTACGGGAAAACATAACACATCTGCATGATTCATACAGGAAAGTTTGTCAGTCTGTTTCTTACGGGAAAACATAACACATCTGCCTGGTTCATACAAGAAAGTTCATCTGCCTGCTTCTTACGGGAAAACATAACACATCTGCGTGATACTTACAGGAAAATTCATCCGCCTGATTCTTACGGGAAAACATAACACATCTGCCTGATTCATACAGGAAAATTCATCCGCCTGATTCTTACGGAAAAACATAACACATCTTCCTGATTCATACAGGAAAGTTCGTCCGCCTGTTTCTTACGGGAAAACATAACACATCTGCCTGGTTCATACAGGAAAGTTCATCCGCCTGATTCTTACGGGAAAACATAACACATCTGCCTGATTCATACAGGAAAGTTCATCCGCCTTTTTCTTACAGGAAAACATAACACATCTTCCTGGTTCATACAGGAAAGTTCGTCCGCCTGATTCTTACGGGAAAACATAACACATCTACCTGATTCATACAGGAAAGTTCATCCGCCTGATTCTTACGGGAAAACATAACACATCTGCCTGATACTTACAGGAAAATTCATTCGCCTGATTCTTACGGGAAAACATAACACATCTGCCTGATTCATACATGAAAGTTTGTCAGCCTGTTTCTTACGGGAAAACATAACACATCTGCCTGGTTCATACAGGAAAGTTCATCCGCCTGATTCTTACGGGAAAACATAACACATCTGCCTGATACTTACAGGAAAATTCATCCGCCTGATTCTTACGGGAAAACATAACACATCTGCCTGATACTTACAGGAAAATTCATCTGCCTGATTCTTACGGGAAAACATAACACATCTGCCTGATTCATACAGGAAAATTCATCCGCCTGATTCTTACGAGAAAACATAACACATCTTCCTGATTCATACAGGAAAGTTCGTCTGCCTGTTTCTTACGGGAAAACATAACACATCTGCCTGGTTCATACCGGAATGTTCATCCGCCTGATTCTTACGGGAAAACATAACACATCTGCCTGATTCATACAGGATGGTTCATCCGCCTTTTTCTTACAGGAAAACATAACACATCTTCCTGGTTCATACAGGAAAGTTCGTCCGCCTGATTCTTACGGGAAAACATAACACATCTACCTGATTCATACAGGAAAGTTCATCCGCCTGATTCTTACGGGAAAACATAACACATCTGCCTGATACTTACAGGAAAATTCATTCGCCTGATTCTTACGGGAAAACATAACACATCTGCCTGATTCATACAGGAAAGTTTATCAGCCTGTTTCTTACGGGAAAACATAACACATCTGCCTGGTTCATACAGGAAAGTTCATCCGCATGATTCTTACGGGAAAACATAACACATCTGCCTGATACTTACAGGAAAATTCATCCGCCAGATTCTTACGGGAAAACATAACACATCTGCCTGATACTTACAGGAAAATTCATCCGCCTGATTCCTACGGGAAGACATAACACATCTGCCTGATACTTACAGGAAAATTCATCCGCCTGATTCTTACGGGAAGACATAACACATCTGCCTGATACTTACAGGAAAATTCATTCGCCTGATTCTTACGGGAAAACATAACACATCTGCCTGATTCATACAGGAAAGTTTGTCAGCCTGTTTCTTACGCAAAAACATAACACATCTGCCTGGTTCATACAGGAAAGTTCATCCGCATGATTCTTACGGGAAAACATAACACATCTGCCTGATACTTACAGGAAAACTCATCCGCCTGATTCTTACGGGAAAACATAACACATCTGCCTGATACTTACAGGAAAATTCATCCGCCTGATTCCTACGGGAAAACATAACACATCTGCCTGATTCATACAGGAAAATTCATCCGCCTGTTTCTTACGGGAAAACATAACACATCTTCCTGATTCATACAGAAAAGTTCGTCCGCCTGTTTCTTACAGGAAAACATAACACATCTTCCTGGTTCATACGGGAAAGTTCATCCGCCTGATTCTTACGGGAAAACATAACACATCTGCCTGATTCATACAGGAAAGTTCATCCGCCTTTTTCTTACAGGGAAACATAACACATCTGTCGGATTCATACAGGAAAGTTCATCCGCCTGATTCTTACGGGAAAACATAACACATCTACCTGATTCATACAGGAAAGTTCATCCGCCTGATTCTTACGGGAAAACATAACACATCTACCTGATACTTACAGGAAAATTCATCCGCCTGATTCTTACGGGAAAACATAACACATCTGCATGATTCATACAGGAAAGTTTGTCAGTCTGTTTCTTACGGGAAAACATAACACATCTGCCTGGTTCATACAAGAAAGTTCATCTGCCTGCTTCTTACGGGAAAACATAACACATTTGCCTGATACTTACAGGAAAATTCATCCGCCTGATTCTTACGGGAAAACATAACACATCTGCCTGATTCATACAGGAAAATTCATCCGCCTGATTCTTACGGAAAAACATAACACATCTTCCTGATTCATACAGGAAAGTTCGTCCGCCTGTTTCTTACGGGAAAACATAACACATCTGCCTGGTTCATACAGGAAAGTTCATCCGCCTGATTCTTACGGGAAAACATAACACATCTGCCTGATTCATACAGGAAAGTTCATCCGCCTTTTTCTTACAGGAAAACATAACACATCTTCCTGGTTCATACAGGAAAGTTCGTCCGCCTGATTCTTACGGGAAAACATAACACATCTACCTGATTCATACAGGAAAGTTCATATGCCTGATTCTTACGGGAAAACATAACACATCTGCCTGATACTTACAGGAAAATTCATTCGCCTGATTCTTACGGGAAAACATAACACATCTGCCTGATTCATACATGAAAGTTTGTCAGCCTGTTTCTTACGGGAAAACATAACACATCTGCCTGGTTCATACAGGAAAGTTCATCCGCCTGATTCTTACGGGAAAACATAACACATCTGCCTGATACTTACAGGAAAATTCATCCGCCTGATTCTTACGGGAAAACATAACACATCTGCCTGATACTTACAGGAAAATTCATCTGCCTGATTCTTACGGGAAAACATAACACATCTGCCTGATTCATACAGGAAAATTCATCCGCCTGATTCTTACGGGAAAACATAACACATCTTCCTGATTCATACAGGAAAGTTCGTCTGCCTGTTTCTTACGGGAAAACATAACACATCTGCCTGGTTCATACAGGAATGTTCATCCGCCTGATTCTTACGGGAAAACATAACACATCTGCCTGATTCATACAGGATGGTTCATCCGCCTTTTTCTTACAGGAAAACATAACACATCTTCCTGGTTCATACAGGAAAGTTCGTCCGCCTGATTCTTACGGGAAAACATAACACATCTACCTGATTCATACAGGAAAGTTCATCCGCCTGATTCTTACGGGAAAACATAACACATCTGCCTGATACTTACAGGAAAATTCATTCGCCTGATCCTTACGGGAAAACATAACACATCTGCCTGATTCATACAGGAAAGTTTATCAGCCTGTTTCTTACGGGAAAACATAACACATCTGCCTGGTTCATACAGGAAAGTTCATCCGCATGATTCTTACGGGAAAACATAACACATCTGCCTGATACTTACAGGAAAATTCATCCGCCAGATTCTTACGGGAAAACATAACACATCTGCCTGATACTTACAGGAAAATTCATCCGCCTGATTCCTACGGGAAAACATAACACATCTGCCTGATTCATACAGGAAAATTCATCCGCCTGTTTCTTACGGGAAAACATAACACATCTTCCTGATTCATACAGGAAAGTTCGTCTGCCTGTTTCTTACGGGAAAACATAACACATCTGCCTGGTTCATACAGGAATGTTCATCCGCCTGATTCTTACGGGAAAACATAACACATCTGCCTGATTCATACAGGATGGTTCATCCGCCTTTTTCTTACAGGAAAACATAACACATCTTCCTGGTTCATACAGGAAAGTTCGTCCGCCTGATTCTTACGGGAAAACATAACACATCTACCTGATTCATACAGGAAAGTTCATCCGCCTGATTCTTACGGGAAAACATAACACATCTGCCTGATACTTACAGGAAAATTCATTCGCCTGATTCTTACGGGAAAACATAACACATCTGCCTGATTCATACAGGAAAGTTTGTCAGCCTAATTCTTACGGGAAAACATAACACATCTGCCTGGTTGATACAGGAAAGTTCATCCGCATGATTCTTACGGGAAAACATAACACATCTGCCTGATACTTACAGGAAAATTCATCCGCCTGATTCTTACGGGAAAACATAACACATCTGCCTGATACTTACAGGAAAATTCATCCGCCTGATTCCTACGGGTAAACATAACACATCTGCCTGATTCATACAGGAAAATTCATCCGCCTGTTTCTTACGGGAAAACATAACACATCTTCCTGATTCATACAGAAAAGTTCGTCCGCCTGTTTCTTACGGGAAAACATAACACATCTTCCTGGTTCATACGGGAAAGTTCATCCGCCTGATTCTTACGGGAAAACATAACACATCTGCCTGATTCATACAGGAAAGTTCATCCGCCTTTTTCTTACAGGGAAACATAACACATCTGCCGGATTCATACAGGAAAGTTCATCCGCCTGATTCTTACGGGAAAACATAACACATCTACCTGATTCATACAGTAAAGTTCATCCGCCTGATTCTTACGGGAAAACATAACACATCTACCTGATACTTACAGGAAAATTCATCCGCCTGATTCTTACGGGAAAACATAACACATCTGCATGATTCATACAGGAAAGTTTGTCAGTCTGTTTCTTACGGGAAAACATAACACATCTGCCTGGTTCATACAGGAAAGTTCATCTGCCTGCTTCTTACGGGAAAACATAACACATCTGCCTGATACTTACAGGAAAATTCATCCGCCTGATTCTTACGGGAAAACATAACACATCTGCCTGATTCATACAGGAAAATTCATCCGCCTGATTCTTACGGGAAAACATAACACATCTTCCTGATTCATACAGGAAAGTTCGTCCGCCTGTTTCTTACGGGAAAACATAACACATCTGCCTGGTTCATACAGGAAAGTTCATCCGCCTGATTCTTACGGGAAAACATAACACATCTGCCTGATTCATACAGGATGGTTCATCCGCCTTTTTCTTACAGGAAAACATAACACATCTTCCTGGTTCATACAGGAAAGTTCGTCCGCCTGATTCTTACGGGAAAACATAACACATCTACCTGATTCATACAGGAAAGTTCATCCGCCTGATTCTTACGGGAAGACATAACACATCTGCCTGATACTTACAGGAAAATTCATTCGCCTGATTCTTACGGGAAAACATAACACATCTGCCTGATTCATACAGGAAAGTTTGTCAGCCTGTTTCTTACGCAAAAACATAACACATCTGCCTGGTTCATACAGGAAAGTTCATCCGCATGACTCTTACGGGAAAACATAACACATCTGCCTGATACTTACAGGAAAATTCATCCGCCTGATTCTTACGGGAAAACATAACACATCTGCCTGATACTTACAGGAAAATTCATCCGCCTGATTCCTACAGGAAAACATAACACATCTGCCTGATTCATACAGGAAAATTCATCCGCCTGTTTCTTACGGGAAAACATAACACATCTTCCTTATTCATACAGAAAAGTTCGTCCGCCTGTTTCTTACGGGAAAACATAACACATCTTCCTGGTTCATACAGGAAAGTTCATCCGCCTGATTCTTACGGGAAAACATAACACATCTGCCTGATTCATACAGGAAAGTTCATCCGCCTTTTTCTTACAGGGAAACATAACACATCTGTCGGATTCATACAGGAAAGTTCATCCGCCTGATTCTTACGGGAAAACATAACACATCTACCTGATTCATACAGGAAAGTTCATCCGCCTGATTCTTACGGGAAAACATAACACATCTACCTGATACTTACAGGAAAATTCATCCGCCTGATTCTTACGGGAAAACATAACACATCTGCATGATTCATACAGGAAAGTTTGTCAGTCTGTTTCTTACGGGAAAACATAACACATCTGCCTGGTTCATACAGGAAAGTTCATCTGCCTGCTTCTTACGGGAAAACATAACACATCTGCCTGATACTTACAGGAAAATTCATCCGCCTGATTCTTACGGGAAAACATAACACATCTGCCTGATTCATACAGGAAAATTCATCCGCCTGATTCTTACGGAAAAACATAACACATCTTCCTGATTCATACAGGAAAGTTCGTCAGCCTGTTTCTTACGGGAAAACATAACACATCTGCCTGGTTCATACAGGAAAGTTCATCCGCCTGATTCTTACGGGAAAACATAACACATCTGCCTGATTCATACAGGAAGGTTCATCCGCCTTTTTCTTACAGGAAAACATAACACATCTTCCTGGTTCATACAGGAAAGTTCGTCCGCCTGATTCTTACGGGAAAACATAACACATCTACCTGATTCATACAGGAAAGTTCATCCGCCTGATTCTTACGGGAAAACATAACACATCTGCCTGATACTTACAGGAAAATTCATTCGCCTGATTCTTACGGGAAAACATAACACATCTGCCTGATTCATACAGGAAAGTTTGTCAGCCTGTTTCTTACGGGAAAACATAACACATCTGCCTGGTTCATACAGGAAAGTTCATCCGCCTGATTCTTACGGGAAAACATAACACATCTGCCTGATACTTACAGGAAAATTCATCCGCCTGATTCTTACGGGAAAACATAACACATCTGCCTGATACTTACAGGAACATTCATCTGCCTGATTCTTACGGGAAAACATAACACATCTGCCTGATTCATACAGGAAAATTCATCCGCCTGATTCTTACGGGAAAACATAACACATCTTCCTGATTCATACAGGAAAGTTCGTCTGCCTGTTTCTTACGGGAAAACATAACACATCTGCCTGGTTCATACAGGAATGTTCATCCGCCTGATTCTTACGGGAAAACATAACACATCTGCCTGATTCATACAGGATGGTTCATCCGCCTTTTTCTTACAGGAAAACATAACACATCTTCCTGGTTCATACAGGAAAGTTCGTCCGCCTGATTCTTACGGGAAAACATAACACATCTACCTGATTCATACAGGAAAGTTCATCCGCCTGATTCTTACGGGAAGACATAACACATCTGCCTGATACTTACAGGAAAATTCATTCGCCTGATTCTTACGGGAAAACATAACACATCTGCCTGATTCATACAGGAAAGTTTGTCAGCCTGTTTCTTACGCAAAAACATAACACATCTGCCTGGTTCATACAGGAAAGTTCATCCGCATGACTCTTACGGGAAAACATAACACATCTGCCTGATACTTACAGGAAAATTCATCCGCCTGATTCTTACGGGAAAACATAACACATCTGCCTGATACTTACAGGAAAATTCATCCGCCTGATTCCTACAGGAAAACATAACACATCTGCCTGATTCATACAGGAAAATTCATCCGCCTGTTTCTTACGGGAAAACATAACACATCTTCCTTATTCATACAGAAAAGTTCGTCCGCCTGTTTCTTACGGGAAAACATAACACATCTTCCTGGTTCATACAGGAAAGTTCATCCGCCTGATTCTTACGGGAAAACATAACACATCTGCCTGATTCATACAGGAAAGTTCATCCGCCTTTTTCTTACAGGGAAACATAACACATCTGTCGGATTCATACAGGAAAGTTCATCCGCCTGATTCTTACGGGAAAACATAACACATCTACCTGATTCATACAGGAAAGTTCATCCGCCTGATTCTTACGGGAAAACATAACACATCTACCTGATACTTACAGGAAAATTCATCCGCCTGATTCTTACGGGAAAACATAACACATCTGCATGATTCATACAGGAAAGTTTGTCAGTCTGTTTCTTACGGGAAAACATAACACATCTGCCTGGTTCATACAGGAAAGTTCATCTGCCTGCTTCTTACGGGAAAACATAACACATCTGCCTGATACTTACAGGAAAATTCATCCGCCTGATTCTTACGGGAAAACATAACACATCTGCCTGATTCATACAGGAAAATTCATCCGCCTGATTCTTACGGAAAAACATAACACATCTTCCTGATTCATACAGGAAAGTTCGTCAGCCTGTTTCTTACGGGAAAACATAACACATCTGCCTGGTTCATACAGGAAAGTTCATCCGCCTGATTCTTACGGGAAAACATAACACATCTGCCTGATTCATACAGGAAGGTTCATCCGCCTTTTTCTTACAGGAAAACATAACACATCTTCCTGGTTCATACAGGAAAGTTCGTCCGCCTGATTCTTACGGGAAAACATAACACATCTACCTGATTCATACAGGAAAGTTCATCCGCCTGATTCTTACGGGAAAACATAACACATCTGCCTGATACTTACAGGAAAATTCATTCGCCTGATTCTTACGGGAAAACATAACACATCTGCCTGATTCATACAGGAAAGTTTGTCAGCCTGTTTCTTACGGGAAAACATAACACATCTGCCTGGTTCATACAGGAAAGTTCATCCGCCTGATTCTTACGGGAAAACATAACACATCTGCCTGATACTTACAGGAAAATTCATCCGCCTGATTCTTACGGGAAAACATAACACATCTGCCTGATACTTACAGGAACATTCATCTGCCTGATTCTTACGGGAAAACATAACACATCTGCCTGATTCATACAGGAAAATTCATCCGCCTGATTCTTACGGGAAAACATAACACATCTTCCTGATTCATACAGGAAAGTTCGTCTGCCTGTTTCTTACGGGAAAACATAACACATCTGCCTGGTTCATACAGGAATGTTCATCCGCCTGATTCTTACGGGAAAACAAAACACATCTGCCTGATTCATACAGGATGGTTCATCCGCCTTTTTCTTACAGGAAAACATAACACATCTTCCTGGTTCATACAGGAAAGTTCGTCCGCCTGATTCTTACGGGAAAACATAACACATCTACCTGATTCATACAGGAAAGTTCATCCGCCTGTTTCTTACGGGAAAACATAACACATCTTCCTGGTTCATACGGGAAAGTTCATCCGCCTGATTCTTACGGGAAAACATAACACATCTGCCTGATTCATACAGGAAAGTTCATCCACCTTTTTCTTACAGGGAAACATAACACATCTGCCGGATTCATACAGGAAAGTTCATCCGCCTGATTCTTACGGAAAACATAACACATCTACCTGATTCATACAGTAAAGTTCATCCGCCTGATTCTTACGGGAAAACATAACACATCTACCTGATACTTACAGGAAAATTCATCCGCCTGATTCTTACGGGAAAACATAACACATCTGTATGATTCATACAGGAAAGTTTGTCAGTCTGTTTCTTACGGGAAAACATAACACATCTGCCTGGTTCATACAGGAAAGTTCATCTGCCTGCTTCTTACGGGAAAACATAACACATCTGCCTGATACTTACAGGAAAATTCATCCGCCTGATTCTTACGGGAAAACATAACACATCTGCCTGATTCATACAGGAAAATTCATCCGCCTGATTCTTACGGGAAAACATAACACATCTTCCTGATTCATACAGGAAAGTTCGTCCGCCTGTTTCTTACGGGAAAACATAACACATCTGCCTGGTTCATACAGGAAAGTTCATCCGCCTGATTCTTACGGGAAAACATAACACATCTGCCTGATTCATACAGGATGGTTCATCCGCCTTTTTCTTACAGGAAAACATAACACATCTTCCTGGTTCATACAGGAAAGTTCGTCCGCCTGATTCTTACGGGAAAACATAACACATCTACCTGATTCATACAGGAAAGTTCATCCGCCTGATTCTTACGGGAAGACATAACACATCTGCCTGATACTTACAGGAAAATTCATTCGCCTGATTCTTACGGGAAAACATAACACATCTGCCTGATTCATACAGGAAAGTTTGTCAGCCTGTTTCTTACGCAAAAACATAACACATCTGCCTGGTTCATACAGGAAAGTTCATCCGCATGACTCTTACGGGAAAACATAACACATCTGCCTGATACTTACAGGAAAATTCATCCGCCTGATTCTTACGGGAAAACATAACACATCTGCCTGATACTTACAGGAAAATTCATCCGCCTGATTCCTACAGGAAAACATAACACATCTGCCTGATTCATACAGGAAAATTCATCCGCCTGTTTCTTACGGGAAAACATAACACATCTTCCTTATTCATACAGAAAAGTTCGTCCGCCTGTTTCTTACGGGAAAACATAACACATCTTCCTGGTTCATACAGGAAAGTTCATCCGCCTGATTCTTACGGGAAAACATAACACATCTGCCTGATTCATACAGGAAAGTTCATCCGCCTTTTTCTTACAGGGAAACATAACACATCTGTCGGATTCATACAGGAAAGTTCATCCGCCTGATTCTTACGGGAAAACATAACACATCTACCTGATTCATACAGGAAAGTTCATCCGCCTGATTCTTACGGGAAAACATAACACATCTACCTGATACTTACAGGAAAATTCATCCGCCTGATTCTTACGGGAAAACATAACACATCTGCATGATTCATACAGGAAAGTTTGTCAGTCTGTTTCTTACGGGAAAACATAACACATCTGCCTGGTTCATACAGGAAAGTTCATCTGCCTGCTTCTTACGGGAAAACATAACACATCTGCCTGATACTTACAGGAAAATTCATCCGCCTGATTCTTACGGGAAAACATAACACATCTGCCTGATTCATACAGGAAAATTCATCCGCCTGATTCTTACGGAAAAACATAACACATCTTCCTGATTCATACAGGAAAGTTCGTCAGCCTGTTTCTTACGGGAAAACATAACACATCTACCTGGTTCATACAGGAAAGTTCATCCGCCTGATTCTTACGGGAAAACATAACACATCTGCCTGATTCATACAGGAAGGTTCATCCGCCTTTTTCTTACAGGAAAACATAACACATCTTCCTGGTTCATACAGGAAAGTTCGTCCGCCTGATTCTTACGGGAAAACATAACACATCTACCTGATTCATACAGGAAAGTTCATCCGCCTGATTCTTACGGGAAAACATAACACATCTGCCTGATTCATACAGGAAAGTTTGTCAGCCTGTTTCTTACGGGAAAACATAACACATCTGCCTGGTTCATACAGGAAAGTTCATCCGCCTGATTCTTACGGGAAAACATAACACATCTGCCTGATACTTACAGGAAAATTCATCCGCCTGATTCTTACGGGAAAACATAACACATCTGCCTGATACTTACAGGAACATTCATCTGCCTGATTCTTACGGGAAAACATAACACATCTGCCTGATTCATACAGGAAAATTCATCCGCCTGATTCTTACGGGAAAACATAACACATCTTCCTGATTCATACAGGAAAGTTCGTCTGCCTGTTTCTTACGGGAAAACATAACACATCTGCCTGGTTCATACAGGAATGTTCATCCGCCTGATTCTTACGGGAAAACATAACACATCTGCCTGATTCATACAGGATGGTTCATCCGCCTTTTTCTTACAGGAAAACATAACACATCTTCCTGGTTCATACAGGAAAGTTCGTCCGCCTGATTCTTACGGGAAAACATAACACATCTACCTGATTCATACAGGAAAGTTCATCCGCCTGATTTTTACGGGAAAACATAACACATCTGCCTGATACTTACAGGAAAATTCATTCGCCTGATTCTTACGGGAAAACATAACACATCTGCCTGATTCATACAGGAAAGTTTATCAGCCTGTTTCTTACGGGAAAACATAACACATCTGCCTGGTTCATACAGGAAAGTTCATCCGCATGATTCTTACGGGAAAACATAACACATCTGCCTGATACTTACAGGAAAATTCATCCGCCTGATTCTTACGGGAAAACATAACACATCTGCCTGATACTTACAGGAAAATTCATCCGCCTGATTCCTACGGGAAAACATAACACATCTGCCTGATTCATACAGGAAAATTCATCCGCGTGTTTCTTACGGGAAAACATAACACATCTTCCTGATTCATACAGAAAAGTTCGTCCGCCTGTTTCTTACGGGAAAACATAACACATCTTCCTGGTTCATACAGGAAAGTTCATCCGCCTGATTCTTACGGGAAAACATAACACATCTGCCTGATTCATACAGGAAAGTTCATCCGCCTTTTTCTTACAGGGAAACATAACACATCTGCCGGATTCATACAGGAAAGTTCATCCGCATGATTCTTACGGGAAAACATAACACATCTACCTGATACTTACAGGAAAATTCATCCGCCTGATTCTTACGGGAAAACATAACACATCTGCATGATTCATACAGGAAAGTTTGTCAGTCTGTTTCTTACGGGAAAACATAACACATCTGCCTGGTTCATCTAGGAAAGTTCATCTGCCTGCTTCTTACGGGAAAACATAACACATCTGCCTGATACTTACAGGAAAATTCATCCGCCTGATTCTTACAGGAAAACATAACACATCTGCCTGATTCATACAGGAAAATTCATCCGCCTGATTCTTACGGGAAAACATAACACATCTTCCTGATTCATACAAGAAAGTTCGTCCGCCTGTTTCTTACGGGAAAACATAACACATCTGCCTGGTTCATACAGGAAAGTTCATCCGCCTGATTCTTACGGGAAAACATAACACATCTGCCTGATTCATACAGGATGGTTCATCCGCCTTTTTCTTACAGGAAAACATAACACATCTTCCTGGTTCATACAGGAAAGTTCGTCCGCCTGATTCTTACGGGAAAAAATAACACATCTACCTGATTCATACAGGAAAGTTCATCCGCCTGATTCTTACGGGAAGACATAACACATCTGCCTGATACTTACAGGAAAATTCATTCGCCTGATTCTTACGGGAAAACATAACACATCTGCCTGATTCATACAGGAAAGTTTGTCAGCCTGTTTCTTACGCAAAAACATAACACATCTGCCTGGTTCATACAGGAAAGTTCATCCGCATGACTCTTACGGGAAAACATAACACATCTGCCTGATACTTACAGGAAAATTCATCCGCCTGATTCTTACGGGAAAACATAACACATCTGCCTGATACTTACAGGAAAATTCATCCGCCTGATTCCTACAGGAAAACATAACACATCTGCCTGATTCATACAGGAAAATTCATCCGCCTGTTTCTTACGGGAAAACATAACACATCTTCCTGATTCATACAGAAAAGTTCGTCCGCCTGTTTCTTACGGGAAAACATAACACATCTTCCTGGTTCATACAGGAAAGTTCATCCGCCTGATTCTTACGGGAAAACATAACACATCTGCCTGATTCATACAGGAAAGTTCATCCGCCTTTTTCTTACAGGGAAACATAACACATCTGTCGGATTCATACAGGAAAGTTCATCCGCTTGATTCTTACGGGAAAACATAACACATCTACCTGATTCATACAGGAAAGTTCATCCGCCTGATTCTTACGGGAAAACATAACACATCTACCTGATACTTACAGGAAAATTCATCCGCCTGATTCTTACGGGAAAACATAACACATCTGCATGATTCATACAGGAAAGTTTTTCAGTCTGTTTCTTACGGGAAAACATAACACATCTTCCTGGTTCATACAGGAAAGTTCATCTGCCTGCTTCTTACGGGAAAACATAACACATCTGCCTGATACTTACAAGAAAATTCATCCGCCTGATTCTTACGGGAAAACATAACACATCTGCCTGATTCATACAGGAAAATTCATCCGCCTGATTCTTACGGAAAAACATAACACATCTTCCTGATTCATACAGGAAAGTTCGTCCGCCTGTTTCTTACGGGAAAACATAACACATCTGCCTGGTTCATACAGGAAAGTTCATCCGCCTGATTCTTACGGGAAAACATAACACATATGCCTGATTCATACAGGAAGGTTCATCCGCCTTTTTCTTACAGGAAAACATAACACATCTTCCTGGTTCATACAGGAAAGTTCGTCCGCCTGATTCTTACGGGAAAACATAACACATCTACCTGATTCATACAGGAAAGTTCATCCGCCTGATTCTTACGGGAAAACATAACACATCTGCCTGATACTTACAGGAAAATTCATTCGCCTGATTCTTACGGGAAAACATAACACATCTGCCTGATTCATACAGGAAAGTTTGTCAGCCTGTTTCTTACGGGAAAACATAACACATCTGCCTGGTTCATACAGGAAAGTTCATCCTCCTGATTCTTACGGGAAAACATAACACATCTGCCTGATACTTACAGGAAAATTCATCCGCCTGATTCTTACGGGAAAACATAACACATCTGCCTGATTCATACAGGAAAATTCATCCGCCTGATTCTTACGGGAAAACATAACACATCTTCCTGATTCATACAGGAAAGTTCGTCCGCCTGTTTCATACGGGAAAACATAACACATCTGCCTGGTTCATACAGGAAAGTTCATCCGCCTGATTCTTACGGGAAAACATAACACATCTGCCTGATTCATACAGGATGGTTCATCCGCCTTTTTCTTACAGGAAAACATAACACATCTTCCTGGTTCATACAGGAAAGTTCGTCCGCCTGATTCTTACGGGAAAACATAACACATCTACCTGATTCATACAGGAAAGTTCATCCGCCTGATTCTTACGGGAAGACATAACACATCTGCCTGATACTTACAGGAAAATTCATTCGCCTGATTCTTACGGGAAAACATAACACATCTGCCTGATTCATACAGGAAAGTTTGTCAGCCTGTTTCTTACGCAAAAACATAACACATCTGCCTGGTTCATACAGGAAAGTTCATCCGCATGACTCTTACGGGAAAACATAACACATCTGCCTGATACTTACAGGAAAATTCATCCGCCTGATTCTTACGGGAAAACATAACACATCTGCCTGATACTTACAGGAAAATTCATCTGCCTGATTCCTACAGGAAAACATAACACATCTGCCTGATTCATACAGGAAAATTCATCCGCCTGTTTCTTACGGGAAAACATAACACATCTTCCTGATTCATACAGAAAAGTTCGTCCGCCTGTTTCTTACGGGAAAACATAACACATCTTCCTGATTCATACAGAAAAGTTCGTCCGCCTGTTTCTTACGGGAAAACATAACACATCTTCCTGGTTCATACAGGAAAGTTCATCCGCCTGATTCTTACGGGAAAACATAACACATCTGCCTGATTCATACAGGAAAGTTCATCCGCCTTTTTCTTACAGGGAAACATAACACATTTGTCGGATTCATACAGGAAAGTTCATCCGCCTGATTCTTACGGGAAAACATAACACATCTACCTGATTCATACAGGAAAGTTCATCCGCCTGATTCTTACGGGAAAACATAACACATCTACCTGATACTTACAGGAAAATTCATCCGCCTGATTCTTACGGGAAAACATAACACATCTGCATGATTCATACAGGAAAGTTTGTCAGTCTGTTTCTTACGGGAAAACATAACACATCTGTCCGGTTCATACAGGAAAGTTCATCTGCCTGCTTCTTACGGGAAAACATAACACATCTGCCTGATACTTACAGGAAAATTCATCCGCCTGATTCTTACGGGAAAACATAACACATCTGCCTGATTCATACAGGAAAATTCATCCGCCTGATTCTTACGGAAAAACATAACACATCTTCCTGATTCATACAGGAAAGTTCGTCCGCCTGTTTCTTACGGGAAAACATAACACATCTGCCTGGTTCATACAGGAAAGTTCATCCGCCTGATTCTTACGGGAAAACATAACACATCTGCCTGATTCATACAGGAAGGTTCATCCGCCTTTTTCTTACAGGAAAACATAACACATCTTCCTGGTTCATACAGGAAAGTTCGTCCGCCTGATTCTTACGGGAAAACATAACACATCTACCAGACTCATACAGGAAAGTTCATCCGCCTGATTCTTACGGGAAAACATAACACATCTGCCTGATACTTACAGGAAAATTCATTCGCCTGATTCTTACGGGAAAACATAACACATCTGCCTGATTCATACAGGAAAGTTTGTCAGCCTGTTTCTTACGGGAAAATATAACACATCTGCCTGGTTCATACAGGAAAGTTCATCCGCCTGATTCTTACGGGAAAACATAACACATCTGCCTGATACTTACAGGAAAATTCATCCGCCTGATTCTTACGGGAAAACATAACACATCTGCCTGATACTTACAGGAAAATTCATCCGCCTGATTCTTACGGGAAAACATAACACATCTGCCTAATTCATACAGGAAAATTCATCCGCCTGTTTCTTACGGGAAAACATAACACATCTTCCTGATTCATACAGAAAAGTTCGTCCGCCTGTTTCTTACGGGAAAACATAACACATCTTCCTGGTTCATACAGGAAAGTTCATCCGCCTGATTCTTACGGGAAAACATAACACATCTGCCTGATTCATACAGGAAAGTACATCCGCCTTTTTCTTACAGGGAAACATAACACATCTGCCTGGTTCATACAGTAAAGTTTGTCTGCCTGATTCTTACGGGAAAACATAACACATCTGCCTGATTCATACAGGAAAGTTCGACCGCCTGTTTCTTACGGGAAAACATAACACATCTGCCTAATTCATACAGGAAAGTCTGTCCGCCTGTTTCTTATAGGAAAACATAACACATCTGCCTGGTTCATACAGGAAAGTTCATCCGCCTGATTCTTACGGAAAAACATAACACATCTGCCTGATTCATACAGGGAAAACATAAACACATCTTCCTGGTTCATACAGGAAAGTTCATCCGCCTGATTCTTACGGGAAAACATAACACATCTGCCTGATTCATACAGGAAAGTTCATCCGCCTGATTCTTACGGGAAAACATTGTCGCTACTCGAAAAATGCATCGCGCAACGACGGGGAGGCGAAAAAGATAGACAGAAGAGTCGCCACCGAACTTTATTTATCCCATGAGGGGAAAGGAAAATATCGAGAAAACCTTAAGAAAGAAATGGATAAGATGGTCTCGCAACCATGAACGGGTTCGGAAGCCGGTTATGCGAGGGGAAGGTATTAGCACCCCTCGCATCCATCGTACTCGATGGGAACCTTTTGTTTGTCGATGTGTGATTATATTTGCTTAAATATTATGCTATAAGAAGTGTGTTCCAAAGGGAGGGAGATAAAGGGTTAGAAACAGGGAAAGAGAGATAACGGGGGAGAAGAGAGAAAGAACAAACTCGATAGGACTCCGCAGTCCTATGCCTACGTATTCTCAATAGATGTGAGAAAGTCAGAGTCGACGTAGTTCGGGGAACTACAGATATGGGGTGAATGTGCTCGGCAAGGATTGTGGCCCTTGTGCCTACGTATCTTTACTTGAGAAAGTAAAGAATCAGAGCAGCCGTAGTTCGGCCTACGGTGCGGATAGCCGGTGTGTTTTGTGGATGATGTTATCGTACGCGTTCTAGCAGTTTAGGTGTTTTGCTGCTCGCTCGTTTGGAGACTTATGCGTACCTGTTTGCGGTAGAACGGACGTAACATATCCTTTGGGAGACTGGTTTTCGCCATGCGAGGCAAGGTATCACGTTTGATTGATTGGATCGTTTTTTAGGGGGGCGAGACAGGTCCTCGGATAGTAACCCCTACGGGTAGTACCCAATTCGTTGTCTCAAAGTTTTTGTTATAAAAACGGTGTGGCGAACGAGGCGTCTTCATATTGAAAGACGAGCGTCGAAACCACCCTCACTACAGTGGGCATCCCAACGCTCGGAGAAGAAGAGGTCTACACCCAATCCTCTCTCTTTAATTCAATACAAAGGGAACTTCGTTCTCTTATTAAAGATGTTTTTGGTTTTGAATGGTAAGTGCTTTGCGACAGAGAACCCTACGGTAAACGTCAGCACTCGGGATAGGAGAAGGCCTACGCCTAACCACTCCACGACCATTCAAGTTTTTGTGATGAAAAGATTTGAAAATGCACTCGGTACGGGACCGAGGTTTTTAGGTGACAAGGGTTGCGGGAGGAAGTTGTGAAAGGAGATGGTGGATAAAGTCGCGTCTTCATATCGAAAGACGAGTATCGAGACCACCCTCACTACAGTAGGCATCCCAACACTCGAAGAGGAAGAAAGTCTACACTTAATCCCCTCGTTTAATTCAATACAAAGAATATGATTTAAAAGATGGTTTGACAATGTTTTTGAATCGAGTCGGGACAGGTGACGAAGAGAGAAAATAGGTGGTCTCAGATCCAACATTACTCATCAATAATTTGACTGGTAATGAATTACGGAGGTCTCGTCATCGACCCGAAAAGTTGAAATAATAAATTAATAATAATAAAAGAGCAAAAATTAAAAAAACATATCCAAATATTAACAAAGTTTTTTTTTTTTAAAATAAAGTTTTTTCGACGTTATTAATGGAAAAAGTCTAAACAAATAATAAAATAAAAAAACTGAGGGGAGACATTAAAAAAACTAAAGGATGTAGAATCATGTGGGCTTCTCAAAAAAAAAAGCCCATCATCTACTCCATATCCAAGCCACGCGGTTGGGTGTTTCAGAAGCCATCAAGGGGTGCACACTAGAAGTTTTGCTACGGGTTTAACCCAATAACCCAGAAGCAACATCCCAAAACAAATCCACTTTCTGTTAAATTTAATAAAAAATATCAACAAAAAAAAAAACCTCAAAAGAACAATGGCCCTTTATCCAACACAATCAAATCAAAACAGACGAAACAAAACGAACAAAGCAACAAACACGCCCCAAGAACAACCGATTGACGAACTCCACCTCTAATCTGTCTCATACTTCACTTCCATCAACTTTATTCAAAATCCAGGTTTATTGAGTTTGTTTTGAAGCATTTTTCTCTGTTTTCGTTTTCCCACCGCTTCTACGCAAATCTTCTTCTACTAATTCTCGGTCGTTTTTGGTTCAGAATGGAGGTGGAATGAGGATTGTTGTTGCGAGCGGTTTGAAGATGAGAAGGTGAAGAGTGTGATGGTTTTTGGGCGAGATTTGGAAATGGAGAGATGAAGATGATGGGTTGGTAGTGATTTACGATGATGAGGGGTTTCTGACGGAAAGGGTGATTTGAGTTTCTGGTATGATTTTCGAAGGTTTGTGTTTTGCGATTCTGAGACGTTTTTGGGTGGTGAGAATAAGGGTTTCAAGAGGGCAAGGTTGGCGATGAAGATGTCTTTTTGAAGATGGTTTTATTTCTGTTTTGGGGTTTACGGATTGTGACGGCGGAAGCTTTGATATTCGGTCGAGATGAAGTAAGGTTATGAAGAACTGAGAGGATTGAAGAAGTTTGGTGGGAGGGTTCACGATTAAGAGGAAAAAGGTGTCGAGGGTCAAACGGAAAGGGGTTTTACGGTCGGAGTTGCTGAATCTCGAAGGGTGAGTTTTGAAAGGGAGGTTTGGAAGGTGAGGTTCAGAAAAAAGGAAGATTGATTATGGTTGTTGAGTTGCAGAATCTGTTCTTTTGAGTGTTGGAAACAGATTGGGTTTGTGTTGAAGTGTTGATTTTCTGGAGAAGGTGAGACTTGGAGGTGGGCGGCTAGGGTTGAGAGAGCCCCCCCAGATTAGGTTGTGACTTTCGATTTTAAGGAGGTTTTTTGAAGTAAGTTCCAAATCCCTTTCTCTTTCTCTTTAATTTTCTTGCCTTTTTGATGTATCCTGGCTGTTTTTGTTGCAGGTTTGTACAGGCTAGCAGGTTTTGTCTGCTGTGGTGAATTGGTGTAGCAGGCATGGTACGATTTTGCAAGGTTTTGTCTGGTGTAGAGAGTGGTTTTAGATGTAGCAGGGTGTGTGGGCTGTGTTATGCAGGTATTGTCTGGTGCTGTGTGCGTTTTGGTTAAAGTTTGGTTGCTGGTTTGTTAATTCGAATTTTTGTCCTATTGTGAATTGTAGGACCACTGCCTGGGTTGTATGGAAAACCACAAATTGGTGATGGGTTATGCTGCTATGCTGGAGCTGAAATTGGCATGAGGACTTGGTGCAGTATTAACTCCTCAATTGTCTTCTCTTTTTTTTTTTTGGGTTCCCTGTTGATGTGAACGCTGCCGATGAACCCAATCATACTCAATTATAGGTCTATAATCAGCGTGATTTCTCCGCTCTTCATTAGCTTTGTCTTTTCATCTCTTATATTACCAATTGTTTTCTCTAACAAGTTTTGCAAATGTTTTCTCTGGACAGTTGGTAATGGTCATAGTGGTTGTACAGGATGAAGGCTCGTGGAGCTGGCATGTTGCGTGAATTCCTCATTTATCAAAGTTGGTGGTAGAAAGCCCTGTGGACATGCTGCCATTTATCTTTGTGAAGGTAATTGAAGTACTTTTGTCCATGGCTAGCGATCATGTTGGTTGGTACGAGCTGTTTGTGCTGGCACGAATTCATTATGCCGGCAATTGCAGTGGAAGTTTGAAATGGCCTGTAATGTATGCTTCACAACTGCAAGTTATGGTTTGATGGGCATGCTGCGGGTTACGGCTTGTATTGGTAGTGGCTGGCAGGATTACGACTTAAAGTGGGGTTGATAGGGAAAAGGTTAGGCTGTTGGCGTTGGTGTTGTCGTATTTGCGGTATCCTCCAATTTTACAACAGGGTTTTGTAATGTGTTGGGAAAGCTTGTTATGCGCACTACCCATTACGTATTGACGTATTGATGCATACATATTGTTTTTTTTCTTTGCAGGCAAGGCTGATGGTGGGCTGGTGTGATGAGTTGCAGCTATGGCTCATGACCATGGAAGTTGCATTGTAATGGCTGAAATCATGTTGAGATTGTGTCTTGAAATCTTGACTCTGGAAGCTTGTCCACTTTTTCTAACTGAAAATTTCCTCACTGCATTTGCTTCATGCGTACATGGGAGAGGACAATGGTTGGCTTTATATAGCAGCTTGGTATGGACTAACCATTCTGAAGGTCGGTGCGAAGGCAATTTAGTTATGGCATAGCTTGTGCATCATGCAGGTTAGTTTATGGAATGACTTTGCTTTGATCTTCGTATACTTACCTTGGCTAAGAACATAATTGTATTCTTGATATGCACTGTGATTGAAAGTTTCTGGACAACTTTTCTATCTTGTGTCAAAATGATACATGGTGCCAACTTTGGAGTAACTCGGTATCATGTTTGAAGCTTAACTTCTTGTCCGTGAAACTGAGATATCGAAAGCTAGCGGATTGGGGACAACATGTTCTAAGTCTTGGAAACTTCTTTAGTAAGGTTTGGAAATTTTTCAATGCTCATCACCACTCTTTCTTAACAATTATCTAATCCTTACTCTGTTTTAAATGACCAGACATGATTATATCGTAGCAATGCAAGCCAAGTGATTCTCGTCATCAGTTTTAAAGATCCACCGTATAGTCGTTCTCCCTATCATGCTTCTGAAGTTCTCCTCAATTCTTCCTTAAATACCTTTTTCGAGCTGTAATGAACTTCAATGAACTGTGATTTTTTTAGTTTTGCAGGTAGGCGGTGAAGCTTGCGTAGGAATTGCCGTAGTTTTGTAGAAGAAGCTGAGGGTATTATATGCGCCGCAAATTGAAGAGACAGGATCGTGTAAGGACGTGCTCATCATCATTTTTCACATTCTGCAATTTTGGATTTGTGATTTATGAAAAGTATGAAAGTGGGCTTTTTACTGCAGGTACCGGCGGTGGCAACGACAACCCTTCTGCACCACTCAGCACTCGAGGACTTCGTGATAACAAGCAGTGGCGTCAAAGCTTAGACTCTTGATCCTTTGCTCTCGAATCTATTCATATTGCAATGAAGAAGACAAAACGACAACAGCGTCACCTTCTATTTTCGCCACTTTGGTGATGGAGTCATGTTCACTACCAGAAGAAGATGAATCTTTTTTTTGTTTCTCCTTCTACGAGTCCCCATTTTCACACTGTTTTGTGCCTTTAGTTTTGAAACTAATCAATTTGTATTTGTAATGTCTCTTTTCTCTTGGATATACCCTGCAGTGCAAGGCCTGCAGATTGTACATCAGACTATACATCTTGTATCACCTTCTTATGCATATGTTAAAATCAATGTCAAAGAAAATATGAATTATGGCCATTGTATTTGCTGGCTGTTAATACTTGGGAACTTCACCTATTGCAATTTTCATGACTAATAAGAATTATGTCTCGTATGGAATTTGGGTACTCTTGTGGCAGTTGTTTATGACATAGAGTTGGAAAGAAACTTACACTCTGCCACAACTTAGACATAACCTGAAGTAGGCTTCACATAGTTTTGCTTAGTGCAAACAAATTAGCCTTAAAACGTCTTAGGAGTGATTTATTCATTTTTGCAATCCTCCTTGAGAACTTGTCTACCTGGCTTAGGGCGGTTTAAACATGGAAGGTGAGCTAAAATATGCACCTAGCCGGTTCTGTCTTGGAAAAAGATTCCCATGAAACTTAACTAATCACCATCTTACAGTTTGAAGGAGAAAGACAATCCATTTTGAAACACATTCCATACAACCCGCAAATCTTCCAAGCATTTCAAAAATTAGACTCGCGTCTTGTGCATATGCCGGTTAAAGCGAAGAATCACTCAAAATGAAACTCAAGATCATTTTGGAATAAAAATTGAATGAAGACTTGGAACTAGTTAAATCCAAGATTGAAAGAAAATGGCATAGAATTCACTTGAAGTAATGAAATCTTGAAATCCTCCTAAAATCAACTATCTTCTTCAAAATATCAAATCCCACGGCCTAACATCATCCTGCAACATACTAGGTCAAGTCTTGGATTTAATCAACCACTCATCCTGGCTTATGGATGGAGAGTAACTGATATTGTCTTGAATAATCACCCCTCAGAAAGAGCACATATTTTTCTTTTATCTCCGCAAGAATCATCTACAACTTACTAGGGGTCATACTCACTAAAGGCACACTCGGGGTCTTTCTGAGAAAAGCATTCGAACATCTTATCCAAAAACCAAATGATCACTGGTAACAAAAACACATCTCCACAGATACCTAGTGGGATAGAATGAAAAGGGTAGGACAAATTTGGGGTATGACAAACATAACACATCTGCCTGATTCATACAGGAAAGTACATCCGCCTTTTTCTTAGAGGGAAACATAACACATCTGCCTGGTTCATACAGGAAAGTTTGTCCGCCTGATTCTTACGGGAAAACATAACACATCTGCCTGATTCATACAGGAAAGTTCATCCGCCTGATTCTTACAGGAAAACATAACACATCTGCCTGGTTCATACAGTAAAGTTCATCCGCCTGATTCTTACGGGAAAACATAACACATCTGCCTGATTCATACAGGAAAGTTCGACCGCCTGTTTCTTACGGGAAAACATAACACATCTGCCTAATTCATACAGGAAGGTCTGTCCGCCTATTTCTTATAGGAAAACATAACACATCTGCCTGGTTCATACAGGAAAGTTCATCCGCCTGATTCTTACGGAAAAACATAACACATCTGCCTGATTCATACAGGGAAAACATAACACATCTTCCTGGTTCATACAGGAAAGTTCATCCGCCTGATTCTTACGGGAAAACATAACACATCTGCCTGATTCATACAGGAAAGTTCATCCGCCTGATTCTTACGGGAAAACATAACACATCTGCCTGATTCATACAGGGAAGTTCATGCGCCTGATTCTTACGGGAAAACATAACACATTTGCCTGATACTTACAGGAAAATTCATCCGCCTGATTCTTACGGGAAAACATAACACATCTTCCGGATTCATACAGGAAAGTTCATCCGCCTGTTTCTTACGGGAAAACATAACACATCTTCCTGGTTCATACAGGAAAGTTCATCGGCCTGATACTTACGGGAAAACATAACACATCTGCATGATTCATACAGGAAAGTTCATCCGCCTTTTTCTTACAGGAAAACATAAGACATCTGCCTGGTTCATACAGGAAAGTTCGTCCGCCTGATTCTTACGGGAAAACATAACACATCTGTCGGATTCATACAGGAAAGTTCATCCGCCTGATTCTTACGGGAAAACATAACACATCTACCTGATTCATACAGGAAAGTTCATCCGCCTGATTCTTACGGGAAAACATAACACATCTACCTGATACTTACAGGAAAATTCATCCGCCTGATTCTTACGGGAAAACATAACACATCTGCATGATTCAGACAGGAAAGTTTGTCAGTCTGTTTCTTACGGGAAAACATAACACATCTGCCTGGTTCATACAGGAAAGTTCATCTGCCTGCTTCTTACGGGAAAACATAACACATCTGCCTGATACTTACAGGAAAATTCATCCGCCTAATTCTTACGGGAAAACATAACACATCTGCCTGATTCATACAGGAAAATTCATCCGCCTGATTCTTACGGGAAAACATAACACATCTTCCTGATTCATACAGGAAAGTTCGTCCGCCTGTTTCTTACGGGAAAACATAACTCATCTGCCTGGTTCATACAGGAAAGTTCATCCGCCTGATTCTTACGGGAAAACATAACACATCTGCCTGATTCATACAGGAAAGTTCATCCGCCTTTTTCTTACAGGAAAACATAACACATCTTCCTGGTTCATACAGGAAAGTTCGTCCGCCTGATTCTTACGGGAAAACATAACACATCTACCTGATTCATACAGGAAAGTTCATCCGCCTGATTCTTACGGGAAAACATAACACACCTACCTGATACTTACTGCAAAATTCATTCGCCTGATTCTTACGGGAAAACATATAACATCTTCCTGATTCATACAGGAAAGCTTGTCAGCCTGTTTCTTACGGGAAAACATAACACATCTGCCTGGTTCATACAGGAAAGTTCATCCGCCTGATTCTTACGGGAAAACATAACACATCTGCCTGATACTTACAGGAAAATTCATCCGCCTGATTCTTACGGGAAAACATAACACATCTGCCTGATTCATACAGGAAAATTCATCCGCTTGTTTCTTACGGGAAAACATAACACATCTTCCTGATTCATACAGAAAAGTTCGTCCGCTTGTTTCTTACGGGAAAACATAACACATCTGCCTGGTTCATACAGGAAAGTTCATCCGCCTGATTCTTACAGGAAAACATAACACATCTGCCTGGTTCATACAGGAAAGTTCATCCGCCTTTTTCTTAAAGGGAAACATAACACATCTGCCTGGTTCATACAGGAAAGTTCGTCCGCCTGATTCTTACGGGAAAACATAACACATCTGCCTGATTCATACAGGAAAGTTCATCCGCCTGATTCTTACGGGAAAACATAACACATCTGCTTGGTTCATACAGTAAAGTTCATCCGCCTGATTCTTACGGGAAAACATAACACATCTGCCTAATTCATACAGGAAAGTTCGACCGCCTGTTTCTTACGGGAAAACATAACACATCTTCCTGATTCATACAGGAAAGTTCGTCCGCCTGTTTCTTATGGGAAAACATAACACATCTGCCTGGTTCATACAGGAAAGTTCATCCGCCTGATTCTTACGGGAAAACATAACACATCTGCCTGATTCATACAGGGAAAACATAACACATCTGCCTGGTTCATACAGGAAAGTTCATCCTCCTGATTCTTACGGGAAAACATAACACATCTGCCTGATTCATACAGGAAAGTTCATCCGCCGGATTCTTACGAGAAAACATAACACATCTGCCTGATTCATACAGGGAAGTTCATCCACCTGATTCTTACGGGAAAACATAACACATCTGCTTGATACTTACAGGAAAATTCATCCGCTATTTCTTACGGGAAAACATAACACATCTTCCTGCTTCATACAGGAAAGTTCATCCGCCTGATACTTACGGGAAAACATAACACATCTGCATGATTCATACAGGAAAGTTCATCCGCCTTTTTCTTACAGGAAAACATAAGACATCTGCCTGGTTCATACAGGAAAGTTCGTCCGCCTGATTCTTACGGGAAAACATAACACATCTGTCGGATTCATACAGGAAAGTTCATCCGCCTGATTCTTACGGGAAAACATAACACATCTACCTGATTCATACAGGAAAGTTCATCCGCCTGATTCTTACGGGAAAACATAACACATCTACCTGATACTTACAGGAAAATTCATCCGCCTGATTCTTACGGGAAAACATAACACATCTGCATGATTCAGACAGGAAAGTTTGTCAGTCTGTTTCTTACGGGAAAACATAACACATCTGCCTGGTTCATACAGGAAAGTTCATCTGCCTGCTTCTTACGGGAAAACATAACACATCTGCCTGATACTTACAGGAAAATTCATCCGCCTAATTCTTACGGGAAAACATAACACATCTGCCTGATTCATACAGGAAAGTTCATCCGCCTGATTCTTACGGGAAAACATAACACATCTGCTTGGTTCATACAGTAAAGTTCATCCGCCTGATTCTTACGGGAAAACATAACACATCTGCCTAATTCATACAGGAAAGTTCGACCGCCTGTTTCTTACGGGAAAACATAACACATCTGCCTGATTCATACAGGAAAGTTCGTCCGCCTGTTTCTTATGGGAAAACATAACACATCTGCCTGGTTCATACAGGAAAGTTCATCCGCCTGATTCTTACGGGAAAACATAACACATCTGCCTGATTCATACAGGGAAAACATAACACATCTGCCTGGTTCATACAGGAAAGTTCATCCTCCTGATTCTTACGGGAAAACATAACACATCTGCCTGATTCATACAGGAAAGTTCATCCGCCGGATTCTTACGAGAAAACATAACACATCTGCCTGATTCATACAGGGAAGTTCATCCACCTGATTCTTACGGGAAAACATAACACATCTGCTTGATACTTACAGGAAAATTCATCCGCTATTTCTTACGGGAAAACATAACACATCTTCCTGCTTCATACAGGAAAGTTCATCCGCCTGATACTTTCGGGAAAACATAACACATCTGCATGATTCATACAGGAAAGTTCATCCGCCTTTTTCTTACAGGAAAACATAAGACATCTGCCTGGTTCATACAGGAAAGTTCGTCCGCCTGATTCTTACGGGAAAACATAACACATCTGTCGGATTCATACAGGAAAGTTCATCCGCCTGATTCTTACGGGAAAACATAACACATCTACCTGATTCATACAGGAAAGTTCATCCGCCTGATTCTTACGGGAAAACATAACACATCTACCTGATACTTACAGGAAAATTCATCCGCCTGATTCTTACGGGAAAACATAACACATCTGCATGATTCAGACAGGAAAGTTTGTCAGTCTGTTTCTTACGGGAAAACATAACACATCTGCCTGGTTCATACAGGAAAGTTCATCTGCCTGCTTCTTACGGGAAAACATAACACATCTGCCTGATACTTACAGGAAAATTCATCCGCCTAATTCTTACGGGAAAACATAACACATCTGCCTGATTCATACAGGAAAATTCATCCGCCTGATTCTTACGGGAAAACATAACACATCTTCCTGATTCATACAGGAAAGTTCGTCCGCCTGTTTCTTACGGGAAAACATAACTCATCTGCCTGGTTCATACAGGAAAGTTCATCCGCCTGATTCTTACGGGAAAACATAACACATCTGCCTGATTCATACAGGAAAGTTCATCCGCCTTTTTCTTACAGGAAAACATAACACATCTTCCTGGTTCATACAGGAAAGTTCGTCCGCCTGATTCTTACGGGAAAACATAACACATCTACCTGATTCATACAGGAAAGTTCATCCGCCTGATTCTTACGGGAAAACATAACACACCTACCTGATACTTACTGCAAAATTCATTCGCCTGATTCTTACGGGAAAACATAACACATCTTCCTGATTCATACAGGAAAGTTTGTCAGCCTGTTTCTTACGGGAAAACATAACACATCTGCCTGGTTCATACAGGAAAGTTCATCCGCCTGATTCTTACGGGAAAACATAACACATCTGCCTGATACTTACAGGAAAATTCATCCGCCTGATTCTTACGGGAAAACATAACACATCTGCCTGATTCATACAGGAAAATTCATCCGCTTGTTTCTTACGGGAAAACATAACACATCTTCCTGATTCATACAGAAAAGTTCGTCCGCTTGTTTCTTACGGGAAAACATAACACATTTGCCTGGTTCATACAGGAAAGTTCATCCGCCTGATTCTTACGGGAAAACATAACACATCTGCCTGGTTCATACAGGAAAGTTCATCCGCCTTTTTCTTAAAGGGAAACATAACACATCTGCCTGGTTCATACAGGAAAGTTCGTCCGCCTGATTCTTACGGGAAAACATAACACATCTGCCTGATTCATACAGGAAAGTTCATCCGCCTGATTCTTACGGGAAAACATAACACATCTGCTTGGTTCATACAGTAAAGTTCATCCGCCTGATTCTTACGGGAAAACATAACACATCTGCCTAATTCATACAGGAAAGTTCGACCGCCTGTTTCTTACGGGAAAACATAACACATCTGCCTGATTCATACAGGAAAGTTCGTCCGCCTGTTTCTTATGGGAAAACATAACACATCTGCCTGGTACATACAGGAAAGTTCATCCGCCTGATTCTTACGGGAAAACATAACACATCTGCCTGATTCATACAGGGAAAACATAACACATCTGCCTGGTTCATACAGGAAAGTTCATCCTCCTGATTCTTACGGGAAAACATAACACATCTGCCTGATTCATACAGGAAAGTTCATCCGCCGGATTCTTACGGGAAAACATAACACATCTGCCTGATTCATACAGGGAAGTTCATCCACCTGATTCTTACGGGAAAACATAACACATCTGCTTGATACTTACAGGAAAATTCATCCGCTATTTCTTACGGGAAAACATAACACATCTGCCTGGTTCATACAGGAAAGTTCATCCGCCTGATTCTTACGGGAAAACATAACACATCTTCCTGATACTTACAGGAAAATTCATCCGCCTGATTCTTACGGGAAAACATAACACATCTGCCTGATTCATACAGGAAAGTTTGTCCGCCTATTTCTTATGGGAAAACATAACACATCTGCCTGGTTCATACAGGAAAGTTCATCTGCCTGATTCTTACGGGAAAACATAACACATCTGCGTGATACTTACAGGAAAATTCATCCGCCTGATTCTTACGGGAAAACATAACACATTTGCCTGATTCATACAGGAAAATTCATCCGCCTGATTCTTACGGGAAAACATAACACATCTTCCGGATTCATACAGGAAAGTTCGTCCTCCCGTTTCTTACGGGAAAACATAACACATCTGCCTGGTTCATACAGGAAAGGTCATCCGCCTGATTCTTACGGGAAAACATAACACATCTGCCTGATACTTACAGGAAAATTCATCCGCCTGATTCTTATGGGAAAACATAACACATCTGCCTGATTCATACAGGAAAATTCATCCGCTTGTTTCTTACGGGAAAACATAACACATCTTCCTGATTCATACAGAAAAGTTCGTCCGCTTGTTTCTTACGGGAAAACATAACACATCTGCCTGGTTCATACAGGAAAGTTCATCCGCCTGATTCTTACGGGAAAACATAACACATCTGCCTGGTTCATACAGGAAAGTTCATCCGCCTTTTTCTTAAAGGGAAACATAACACATCTGCCTGTTTCATACAGGAAAGTTCGTCCGCCTGATTCTTACGGGAAAACATAACACATCTGCCTGATTCATACAGGAAAGTTCATCCGCCTGATTCTTACGGGAAAACATAACACATCTACTTGGTTCATACAGTAAAGTTCATCCGCCTGATTCTTACGGGAAAACATAACACATCTGCCTAATTCATACAGGAAAGTTCGACCGCCTGTTTCTTACGGGAAAACATAACACATCTGCCTGATTCATACAGGAAAGTTCGTTCGACTGTTTCTTATGGGAAAACATAACACATCTGCCTGGTTCATACAGGAAAGTTCATCCGCCTGATTCTTACGGGAAAACATAACACATCTGCCTGATTCATACAGGGAAAACATAACACATCTGCCTGGTTCATACAGGAAAGTTCATCCTCCTGATTCTTACGGGAAAACATAACACATCTGCCTGATTCATACAGGAAAGTTCATCCGCCGGATTCTTACGGGAAAACATAACACATCTGCCTGATTCATACAGGGAAGTTCATCCCCCTGATTCTTACGGGAAAACATAACACATCTGCTTGATACTTACAGGAAAATTCATCCGCTATTTCTTACGGGAAAACATAACACATCTGCCTGGTTCATACAGGAAAGTTCATCCGCCTGATTCTTACGGGAAAACATAACACATCTTCCTGATACTTACAGGAAAATTCATCCGCCTGATTCTTACGGGAAAACATAACACATCTGCCTGATTCATACAGGAAAGTTTGTCCGCCTATTTCTTATGGGAAAACATAACACATCTGCCTGGTTCATACAGGAAAGTTCATCTGCCTGATTCTTACGGGAAAACATAACACATCTGCCTGATACTTACAGGAAAATTCATCCGCCTGATTCTTACGGGAAAACATAACACATTTGCCTGATTCATACAGGAAAATTCATCCGCCTGATTCTTACGGGAAAACATAACACATCTTCCGGATTCATACAGGAAAGTTTGTCCTCCCGTTTCTTACGGGAAAACATAACACATCTGCCTGGTTCATACAGGAAAGGTCATCCGCCTGATTCTTACGGGAAAACATAACACATCTGCCTGATACTTACAGGAAAATTCATCCGCCTGATTCTTATGGGAAAACATAACACATCTGCCTGATTCATACAGGAAAATTCATCCGCTTGTTTCTTACGGGAAAACATAACACATCTTCCTGATTCATACAGAAAAGTTCGTCCGCTTGTTTCTTACGGGAAAACATAACACATCTGCCTGGTTCATACAGGAAAGTTCATCCTCCTGATTCTTACGGGAAAACATAACACATCTGCCTGGTTCATACAGGAAAGTTCATCCGCCTTTTTCTTAAAGGGAAACATAACACATCTGCCTGGTTCATACAGGAAAGTTCGTCCGCCTGATTCTTACGGGAAAACATAACACATCTGCCTGATTCATACAGGAAAGTTCATCCGCCTGATTCTTACGGGAAAACATAACATATCTGCTTGGTTCATACAGTAAAGTTCATCCGCCTGATTCTTACGGGAAAACATAACACATCTGCCTAATTCATACAGGAAAGTTCGACCGCCTGTTTCTTACGGGAAAACATAACACATCTGCCTGATTCATACAGGAAAGTTCGTCCGCCTGTTTCTTATGGGAAAACATAACACATCTGCCTGGTTCATACAGGAAAGTTCATCCGCCTGATTCTTACGGGAAAACATAACACATCTGCCTGATTCATACAGGGAAAACATAACACATCTGTCTGGTTCATACAGGAAAGTTCATCCTCCTGATTCTTACGGGAAAACATAACACATCTGCCTGATTCATACAGGAAAGTTCATCCGCCGGATTCTTACGGGAAAACATAACACATCTGCCTGATTCATACAGGGAAGTTCATCCACCTGATTCTTACGGGAAAACATAACACATCTGCTTGATACTTACAGGAAAATTCATCCGCTATTTCTTAAGGGAAAACATAACACATCTGCCTGGTTCATACAGGAAAGTTCATCCGCCTGATTCTTACGGGAAAACATAACACATCTGCCTGATACTTACAGGAAAATTCATCCGCCTGATTCTTACGGGAAAACATAACACATCTGCCTGATTCATACAGGAAAGTTTGTCCGCCTATTTCTTATGGGAAAACATAACACATCTGCCTGGTTCATACAGGAAAGTTCATCTGCCTGATTCTTACGGGAAAACATAACACATATGCCTGATACTTACAGGAAAATTCATCCGCCTGATTCTTACGGGAAAACATAACACATTTGCCTGATTCATACAGGAAAATTCATCCGCCTGATTCTTACGGGAAAACATAACACATCTTCCGGATTCATACAGGAAAGTTCGTCCTCCTGTTTCTTACGGGAAAACATAACACATATGCCTGGTTCATACAGGAAAGTTCATCTGCCTGATACTTACGGGAAAACATAACATATCTGCATGATTCATACAGGAAAGTTCATCCGCCTTTTTCTTACAGGAAAACATAACACATCTGCCTGGTTCATACAGGAAAGTTCGTCCGCGTGATTCTTACGGGAAAACATAACACATCTGCCTGGTTCATACAGGAAAGTTCATTCGCCTGATTCTTACCGGAAAACATAACACATCTGCCTGGTTCATACAGGAAAGTCCATCCGCCTGATTCTTACGGGAAAACATAACACATCTGCCTGGTTCATACAGGAAAGTTCATCCGCCTGACTCTTACGGGAAAACATAACACATCTACCTGATTCATACAGGAAAGTTCATCCGCCTGATTCTTACAGGAAAACATAACACATCTGCCTGATAGTTACAGGAAAATTCATCCGCCTGATTCTTATGGGAAGACATAAAACATCTGCCTGATTCATACAGGAAAGTTTGTCAGCCTGTTTCTTACGGGAAAACATAACACATCTTCCTGGTTCATACAGGACAATTCATCTGCTTGCTTCTTACGGGAAAACATAACACATCTGCCTGATTCATACAGGAAAATTCATCCGCCTGATTCTTACGGGAAAACATAACACATCTTCCTGATTCATACAGGAAAGTTCGTCCGCCTGTTTCTTACGGGAAAACATAACACATCTGCCTGGTTCATACAGGAAAGTTCATCCGCCTGATTCTTACGGGAAAACATAACACATCTGCCTGATTCATACAGGAAAGTTCATCCGCCTTTTTCTTACAGGAAAACATAACACATCTGCCTGGTTCATACAGGAAAGTTCATCCGCCTTTTTCTTACAGGAAAACATAACACATCTGCCTGGTTCATACAGGAAAGTTCGTCCGCCTGATTCTTACGGGAAAACATAACACATCTACCTGATTCATACACGAAAGTTCATCCGCCTGATTCTTACGGGAAAACATAACACATCTGCCTGATACTTACAGGAAAATTCATCCGCCTGATTCTTACGAGAAAACATAACACATCTGCCTGATTCATACAGGAAAGTTTGTCAGCCTGTTTCTTACGGGAAAACATAACACATCTGCCTGGTTCATACAGGAAAGTTCATCCGCCTGATTCTTACGGGAAAATAGAACACATCCGCCTGATTCTTACGGGAAAATATAACACATCTGTTTGATACTTACAGGAAAATTCATCCACCTGATTCTTACGGGAAAACATAACACATCTGCCAGATTCATACAGGAAAATTCATCCGCTATTTCTTATGGGAAAACATAACACATCTGCCTGGTTCATACAGGAAAGTTCATCCGCCTGATTCTTACGGGAAAACATAACACATTTGCTTGATACTTACAGGAAAATTCATCCGCCTGATTCTTACGGGAAAACATAACATATCTGCCTGATTCATACAGGAAAGTTTGTCTGCCTATTTCTTATGGGAAAACATAACACATCTGCCTGTTTCATACAGGAAAGTTCATCCGCCTGATTCTTACGGGAAAACATAACACATCTGCCTGATACTTACAGGAAAATTCATCCGCCTGATTCTTACGGGAAAACATAACACATTTGCCTTATTCATACAGGAAAATTCATCCGCCTGATTCTTACGGGGAAACATAACACATCTTCCGGATTTATACAAGAAAGTTCGTCCGCCTGTTTCTTACGGGAAAACATAACACATCTTCCTGGTTCATACAGGAAAGTTCATCCCCCTGATACTTACGGTAAAACATAACACATCTGCATGATTCATACAGGAAAGTTCATCCGCCTTTTTCTTACAGGAAAACATAACACATCTGCCTGGTTCATACAGGAAAGTTCGTCCGCCTGATTCTTACGGGAAAACATAACACATCTGCCTGGTTCATACAGGAAAGTTCATCCGCCTGATTCTTACGGGAAAACATAACACATCTGCCTGATTCATACAGGAAAGTTCATCCGCCTGATTCTTACGGGAAAACATAACACATCTACCTGATTCATACAGGAAAGTTCATCCGCCTTTTTCTTACAGGAAAACATAACACATCTGCCTGGTTCATACAAGAAAGTTCGTCCGCCTGATTCTTACGGGAAAACATAACACATCTACCTGATTCATACAGGAAAGTTTGTCAGCCTATTTCTTACGGGAAAACATAACACATCCACCTGATTCATACAGGAAAGTTCATCCGCCTGATTCTTACGGGAAAACATAACACATATGCCTGATACTTACAGGAAAATTCATCCGCCTGATTCTTACGGGAAAACATAACACATCTGCCTGATTCATACAGGAAAGTTTGTCAGCCTGTTTCTTACGGGAAAACATAACACATCTGCTTGATTCATACAGGAAAGTTCATCCGCCTGATTCTTACGGGAAAATATAACACATATGCCTGATACTTACTGTTGCACCCCAAAATTTGACCAACATTAATTTACCCATCAAGTGTTTGAAGGTTGATACCTTTATCAGAAAGCTCAAGAGATCCTCAGAGGAATTGGTTGAAACCAAGGTTGTGTGTCTCATAGCTTGAGAGTTGTGGGTGCCCCTCAGATGATTCTGAGACTATGAGGATAGACTTGAAGCTTTGAGAAAGCTTATGAGATGTCTTGAAAGCCATCATGAAGCCCAGAGAGGTCATTGAACAAGAATTCAGAAGATGCAGCCATGAGTGGTAGAATTAGGGTTTGGACTGGGTCAACCCTAGGTCAACTGAAGATTTGGAGAAGGTTGAGATCTAATCCAAGAGCCATGTGATCATGGAATGATGTATTTAGATACTATAAGTATGATTCCTAGACCAACTCATCATGATTGAGGAGTTTGAGAAGTTTCAAGCTAGGGTTTCTAAGGATTGACAGTGTAAAATCCCCTAGTTTGATCCCTATCTTCCAGGCAGTTTTAGCTCAAGATGTGATTGTCATATCATCTTCCCCACAACATGAATGTTGTAGATCTTGTTCTTAGCTTTAATTTGAGTGGTGGAAGTCCTTGATAGGATTTGCAGAGCTCAAGTTATGGTTTTGACAAATTACAGGTCATCTGAGGTATGTGAATCTGGGTCCTTGAAAGTCACCCAACTTGCAGACAACTTTTGCCCTAGTAGGATGATTCCTATGGTCTCTTGGTCAACATGAATGTTGAATATCATCTTCTTATCTTTCTATAGATTACTAGAAGTCCTTGATAGGATTTGTAGAACTCAACTTATGGCTTTGACAAGCCAAGGGCATTTTGGTCATTTGGAAGTTATAGGTCATTTCAAGCATAAGGCCATATCTCCTACTTCCAAGCTTCAAATGGAAAAATCTTAAACATCAAAGTTGCTTAGAATAATGTTTTAAGGCTATTAGGGTGGTCATGAGATGTTGGAAAGGCTCATATCAAAAAGTGATAAAAATGGCCTAAAAATGAGGCATAAGTTAATTCAAGTGAAATGGAAAATCATAAAATCCAAGTTATAAATCCAAACCATGTCATATGATAGGTCATTTTGACTCCAAATGACATTTTAAGAACAATGGTTCAGCCACAATTTTGATTTGAGGCTTGCATCATGGGGTTGCTTTGTAATTTGATTGCTTGCATAATGGGGTACCAAACCAAAACAAAGAAAAGCTTATAAGGGTTTTGTCATGTTATTTACCCAAGTTATAAGGGTTTTGTCATGATATATCATGTGGTGAGAATGAAAATGCAAATTATCATGGCATGGAAAATTCAAGTTCTTACTAGATGGTTCTAGGAGGTTCTAGACCTTTCTAAACCTCTCTATATATTGGATACAACTTCCATTGGTGAAAGGTTGGTGATAGTTGATGTTAATTGTGGTAGAGAATAGTGATTGAAATCCATTTTCTCCATTTGCAAATTACATTGAATCTTCATATTCTTCTTCATTACCATTCCATTTTTCTTCACAAATCATATCCACAAACATTGCTGAGTGTGTTCATGCTAGAGTGAGGATCCATTGATGAAGAATTGAAAGCTTTCCCATTGAAATTGCAAGGAAGCAAAAGGCATTGGATCTTGAGATACAAGCTTTCAATATCAAATCTTGTGCAAGCAGAGGAATATTCATCACCTAAGGACCATTCTTGAGGAGTTACAAGGCTTGGATTGAAGACTTTCATTACCTACCATTTCAAGAAGCAAGCTATGCAAAACCACTTCTACACCCTATTCTAGGCATGGCTAGGGTTAATTATTAGTGTGAAACCATTAGAGACAATTAGGTGGTTCATTTTGATGAGTTTGGGACTGATTGGAGAGGTTTCAACTATGGACACGAATTCTTGATGGAGTTATAATGAATGATATATTGAGTGATAATGCAAGATTACTGGTTGGTTTTGATTAGTATAACATAAGGATCATTTTGATATAAGGAATGTTGAGTTTGGTGGAGGTCAAAAGTTGATGACATTTTGAGTTTGGTTTAGTTTCCCATTCAGTTTGGGTGATAGAGTGTGTTTCAGTGGAATCTAAGATCACCATCGTGTTCAGCTTGGAGAGTAGAGTAAGTCTGGGCTTTGAACGAGTGAAATTGGTTAAGAAACGAGGGAGCATGATGAACTGGAAGTTTCATGCATGGAGCTCGTGTTCTCATGGTTTCTGCAAACCCTAATGACCCAAGGAAGAAGACGACGTATGTACCGTCAGATGCGCATGGACCATTTGACTGAAAAAGCCATCTAACGGCTGATATTCAAACGCGATTGGAGAGGGAAGAAACAGTAGCGTAAAATGCTGCGTTTCATTAAACGCATGCTGGGCCTCACGTGAATGTTGCTAACCCCACCCCCCAAACGAGCCCAATTCCAATCTGAACTGCAATTTACTGCTTTTTGCACCGCTGTTTTTTTATTTTTTATTTTCTTTTTAATTTGTTTTTTCTAATTGTGATACTGGGCCCAAGCGCTATGCTATGTGCACCCCCATATCTGGGCCCATGTGAAACTGAACTGAATAACATTACTTTGTGCACCCCTTGATTCATTTCCTTTTATTTTTCACTCCAAATTTTATTTCACTTTAAAAATTCATAATAAATTGAAAAATGAATATTTTTTAATGGGATTTTTTTTCCCACTTTCCATTTTCTGTCTAGAAAAATATAATATCATAACATTGCCATTTTATTTCATTTTTATATTTTTTGCATATTTTCTCATTTAATTGCTTTTTTAATTCTTTTAGTTGATATGTGAATTTGTAGAATTCAATTAGGGTAGTTCCCTTAAGATTTTTAGTTCAATCTTTTTAGGGTAGTTAGATGAATGTTTTAGGTTCCCCCTGAATTAATTCCATATTTTTGTAATAATGTTTAGAATAGTTTTAATTAGGTAATTCTAGGTAGTGTAGAATTAGGTTAAAACTCCAATGTAGGTCCATAACAACTTTAAATTTAAGGTTTTTAGGAAAATTTAGGCCATGGGGCATATATGGGACTTAAGGGTAGGTATGTAGGATCCCCTAGCAATTATATTAGGATTTAATATAATAATATGCTATTTTTAGTTGATCTTTGTATTGAATGATTGTTTGTGTTGCCTTTAGGGCATGTTTGTTTAGTTTGCTTTGATTTGTGAGCTTGGAAAGCTTGGTGTCTCTTTGTGGAGCATTGTGGAGCATGTTAGAGGAATTGAAGAGGCATTGAGGAGCTTGTTCTTCTTTTCTTTTTGTTGTTTTAGGGTTAGGAACTAGGAAGAGCTTAGATGTAGATAATTTCTTTCTCAAACATGGATGGTATCATTCACCTCCATTCCTCCCTATGATTCAGAGTCCTTCCCTGGTATACACCTCTCTCCTTTGGAGGGATAAGTGATGTACCTAGGAAGTAGAACTTTTGAGGGAACCCTTCATTTGATGTTGAACCCTTAAAGGTCACCTTTGGTGATCAAATAAGCAGTTCAACATCCCCCAGCTCATCCAGTAAGTGATTTTCTCTGGTTTTGATTGTCTTGAGAGAGGTTGAGCCTGAGCATGAAGATGAAGACTTCATTGAAGAGTATTGAAGAGGATGAATCCTTGAAGATTGTTATTCTAGCTGAAGCTTGAAGAGCATGAAGATCAAGTTTGCACTTGAAGATCCCTGAAGATTAGGTGAAGCCTGAAGGTGGAGCTGATCAAGAAGCTGAAGCTTAAGGGAGAAGATGAGTTGAAACTCATGTTATAGGGTTGAAACCTGGAAAGCAATTAGCCTGAAGACTGAGTTGCTGCTGGAGGAGCTGAGGCTTTCTTCTGTTTTTCTTTTCTGTATTGTGTGTTTTGCTTGAATTGTCTGTTGCATTAGATTAAGTCCATATCTAGAATAAGTAGAATCTAGGAGCATGATTGCATTAGAGGTTGAGTTGCTCCCTCTGCTTGTATTGTTATTGCATGGCTTTGCTTGCGGGTATTCGGTAGAGCCCAGCTCCCTTGCCCATGTGGTTTGTTTGCCTGATGGCATTTTATTTCATTTTACCTGTATGATTGCAGTTTACTGTTTATTGCTTGATAGCATGTTGTTTATATTTCAGTATGATTACTGTTATTTCATTCTGGCTTGAGGTTGAGATGAGCTTGTAGAGGCTGAAGCCCCACACACATTTCCTCCCTCACTTGCATTGCATGCATTTTACTGTTAAGCTGATGCTTTGTCTGTTTTGGTGTATCATTGACATGATCCCTTAGGACTCTCATTTCCTTTGATAAGGATTTGATGATAGACTTTTAGGTTGAAACCTATGCATGACAACATCTAGGAGTTCCCTGTTCAAACCTCAACCATAGGATGAATCCATGGCATGACAACAGTAGGACTTGATAGTCTCCCTCCTAGTTGGGCCTGTTCTCTTCTCATCTCAAAACAGTTTAAGATACAGTAATCATGAATGATTTCTTTCGTACGTTACGAGCCTTAAGCTATCTGAGAAAGGATTGTGGGAGAGTTTCTTTTCCACAGTCTGGATGTTTAGTATGGTACCCTTTGGGTGACATGCGATGCATTCACTCTCAGGTCATAGTCTCTAGTGCGGTTGAAATCGCAAACACAATGAAAAACACTTCTTTCGTAAAAGACAGGAAATAAACCGTAGTTTCCCGAACTACGTGAGCTCTGATCTCTCATACCTGTTGAGAGTACGTAGGCACAAGATGGCGATGTCTTGGCGAGCTACCTTCCCCCATAACCCTTCGTAGGCCGAACTACGTTGACTCTGATTTCTCATTCTCTGATGAGAATACGTAGGCATAAAGCGCGACGCTTTGCCGAGTCATTTTTCTTTTCTTTTTCAACCAGCCTTGATAGGTAGATAGAACAAAACCAACCCGTCCAAGTAACCCAAGCAAGCGTGGATCCCGTCGAGTACGACGGACATGAGGGGTGCTAATACCTTCCCCTTGCGTAACCGACTCCCGAACCCAGACAATGGTTGCGATGACCTTGTCTTACCCTTATTCGTTAGGTTTTTCCGATCGTTTCCTTTCCCGCTCTGAGGGATAAATAACGAAAGGTGGCGAATCTTCTGTTGTGCCGGCACCTTATTTTCGCGAAAGCGACAGCTGGCGACTCTGCTGGGGACCGAACCCAGAATCTCTGGTTCCCTGTGAGAGTCAATCCTAACGCTTGTATGTTTACCTGCTGGGTTGCGTTTATTTATCGCATTTTACTTCTCGCACTTTATTTCCCGCATTTTATTTTCAGTATAATATGATCATTTGTGCTGTTGTGGGATGGGAGTTCTGATGAGTGAGAAGCCAGACCCAGGCTTGAGTGCACCATAGACTTAGAGTGGAAATTAGTGGGCGCGTGCTTGCTTTGCAGGCACTAGTGTCTCATGAAATCCACGCTCAGACGAGGTTCATCCGGTTGGCTTCACTTTCAACCCTTTGGGTTGAGACGGTTGCTGGTTTGGTGGATTGTCGACTCTGGTAACCGATCATTTGTGATTCAGCTAAGTGAGGCCGCTTCATGAGCTGGTGATGCCACACCTTCTAGGTATCGTATCACCCCTCTTGAAAGTCTGTGACGCTGATGAATGCATAGGATGCCGTACCATGAGTCAGTTTAGGTCCATACCTGTGAGTGGGATTGGGTTTAATGCAGGAAACTTTGACCTCCAGACCACCTGGTTTTCTTGACAGTTGATCAGTTATGTTGGTACCAGGGTTTCTCAGTTGCAGATTTGTCTGTTCTTGATAGAGCAGGTTTTGATCAGAGGATCTTATCATCAGGTGTTTGTCTGTTCTTGATAGAGCAGGTTTTGATCAGAGTATCTCGTCAGCAGATGTTGTTTGTTCCTGATAGAGCAGATTTTGAGTGGGGTCTGAAGATCTCATCAGCAGCTGTATGTCTGTTCTTGATAGGGAAGATTTTTGATTTGAGGTCTGAAGACTTCATCAGCAGATATTTCTTGATCATACACCAGAGGTCCTTATTATCAGACATTTGTTCTCGACAGAGAAGAGTTTTGATCCTATGTATATGGTCCTATCAGATGATTGTTCTTAGCAGATCAGATATGTGGTCTTACGCCAGGGTTTTCCTCTCATCAGTGGTTGTTCTTGACGGAGCAGCGTCATGGTTTTGTTGATACAGAATCTCCGCAACAGCAGTTACCTGGATATATTATTGCATGACTGCATTTTGCATTAGTTCGCATATTCATTTTGCATTCCATTAGCAGGTGTCTGTGCTGCAGGCGCATTTCGTACCCTGATTCTGGTGTCCCGAGCAATATGAGATATTTTCTTCCATGAATGGATCCAGTCTTATCACTGCATTGACACTATGTTGGCACGTTGACACCAGAATTAGGGGTGATCTCCTAAACATATAGACACCCATGGCATTAGCATAATTCATCTTGCATGACAGAAGCCGGGGCTTGTCTTTTAATCCTTGTGTTTGAAGGTTTGAGCCAGAATCGAGCAACTCCGACTAATGGAGCAGGTACAAGCTAAGTTGGGGAAAATCTAAAGCCAGTTGGGGCAGGTCATGAATGACATATAGGCAGTGCGCCTGGACCAGCAAGTACTCAGAGAAGAGAATCAGCAGCTGCAGAATCAGTTGAGCTTTCTCATGGGAGTGGTGAGAAGTATGCTAAAAAAGGAGAGTGGTCAAGCACCCAAGGTGGAGACCAAAGTGCTTCCTCCATTGCCGTCAGTGCCACCTATGCTGAAGCCAAGTGGACCTCATGGATCCTCTACACAGCATTAAACTCAAGACCTGTCTCGTCAGCAGCCGCGCCAGGCATCTCAGAATAACCCTGAAGGTCATAATCCAAAGAAGAAGCTACTTGATAGAGTTGTGGACCCAATACCTGTGAGTTATGCCCAGCTGTTGCCACTGTTGGTTCAGAACCATGTCCTCAAGCTTCGGACTTTGGATCCACCGGATGACGTGTCACCAGACTTTGATCTCAGCACACATTGTGATTTCCACTCAGGAGCACCGGGGAACCATGTTGAAACATGTAAGGCTTTCAAGAATAAGATTCAAGACCTTATTGACTCAAGGACAATTAGGTTTGTGACGGGCGGCGTGAGAGCATCGGGAAAGTTTATCCCGTACCCTGCAGAAGAGGTGAATGATTCCACTCCTTTGCCTGAAGCTGAGAAAGATATTGAATATGTCCCGCGACTTTTGGTGACTGAATCGCCTCGCTCGCAGTTTCTACCTGGATCAAGTTCAAGGACGCAAGCGCCTAAACAAGGGACCGTTGCCATACAGAAACGACGACCTCTTGCTCCTTGGCGGAAAGAATACCAGCACCAGAATTGAAAGAGGCCTCGCAACGACCCGGAAAGAAGGAATGATCCCCTTCATCATGTTCCAGTGCCACTCAGCCAGATTCTGCCATGTCTTGTTTAGAGCTCGTTGGTGTATCCTAAAAATCTCAAGCCCGTGCCAGAGCCTTACCCTCCAGGGTACAATCCCCATGCTCAGTGTGGTTACCATGGTGGATCTCCGGGGCATTCAACTAAAGATTGCAAGGCTTTTCAGGAGAAAGTGCAACAGTTGATCGACAAAGGGTGCATTTCCTTTCCAGATGGAGTTTTGGTTGTGCATGACAACCTCTCAGCTGTCTGAGCTTGCAGATTCGGAGGGTTATTTCCAGAAGCCAGTGGTCCAGACAGGCAGACGTCCTCAGCATTGGCAGTCCTCAGACTTTTTACCATTTGCATTTGTAGTTTCTTTTCTGTTAGTTACTACTTGCTGTTAAACATTGTATGTTTCGAATGGTAATATTAGTAAAGTGACTATGCATTTTTTCTGAACTAATCATGTCGTTGTCACTCATTTACTGCATTGCACTGATACTTGCATTTTTCTTACTCCACTTTATCACTATGATTAGCAATGAGTGGAGGGAGGATGATGAAACTGAATACTCATAACCGATGATCGTATTGCTTTCAGATAAAACCTTGCCGATGACGTACAAGGCATTGTTTCAAATCCCCTAAACACCGGAGAGATAAGGAAGAGAATCCCTTGTTAACCACTTCGAGCCGAGAAGTAGGAGTTTCTTCGGACTGTTAAACCCTCACATCTTAACCCGGGGCAGGGTAGTTGTCAGTTAGCTTGATCGAGCGTTCAAGTCTTATAGAGGAGTGTTGTCCTTCGAGGACCAATCACATCATATTCCTCCCCAGAGGTCGTACCTCGTCAACCACAATGGTTAAACCTCACCAATCAGGAGTGAGACAGTTATAAACCTCTCGGATGAGTCCAGACAGCCAGTGTCGCACGACTTGTTTAAAAAAAAAAAGAGAATAAGAAAGCCCGCTAAGTAAAAAAGAAAAGCTGGAAAGCAAATACTTAGGCAAAAATCAGGGCATCCCGCTGGACTTCAAAAGAAAAATCGAAAAGAACTCTGAAGAGTCAGTCCAGGCAAAAATTAGGGAATCAAAAGAATGAAAAAGAAAGGATATAAAGAAGAAAAATCCTCAAACAAGGACAAAGTCGTGTAGACACAGACGCCGAAAACGAAAAAGGAGTAACTGTCACTCCGAAACACCTTGTGAATTCTTTAACCAGTTGTTCCCAATGTTCAACATGCCTCTCGAAGAGGCGAGCGCTCGAGCTAAGTTAACTGGACTTTAGGATCGGAGATCATCACGTAGAAGGGGTGGGTACAAATCATAATTTGAGCCGACTATCCTTTGTTTCACGAACCGTGAACCCGACCACGATACAACCCTTAAAAGACCTAATTGAGGCAGGGTTTATTCTGAAAGCGCATTGCGATAAGGTTGAGTAACCTGACTCCTACATGATTTGCTAATCATATCCTTATTGTATTTTTCACTGATCACATCAGCAGTACGTTTGAACTCTTTGGTTCATTCGTCACTCACTAGTATGACACGTAAATGAGTGATAGTACATTTTTTTCAAAATCTGCATGAACACTGCATTAAAATTACCATTCGTGAATAAACAATTTTAATTGCAGGTCAGTAATTGATACGAAGGAACTCCAATAGAGAATAGTCAATCAGGACCAAATCGTAGCAGTCTGGATCAGAATGGTATGCCGCGAAGCCCTGTGAATCCGGGGCATTGACTTCCTGTGAGTTTGGAATCAGTTTGTCTGAGGACGAGTCCCGGAGTATCAGTTGATTATGGGGCAGTTTATGCAAGAAGCGATTGATCAGAAGTGAATCTTCTCGAGACCCAATCAGGGGCAGTTACCCAGAACTCCTGTGATTTGAAGGCAGATCCCTCCAGTGTTCAATCAGAGCATGTTGAGTCGCTCATCGCTCGTTCAGGGGCAAACTACTTCAGAGATATTGAAGCCAACCATGCTGAGAGTTGATTAGTTGAGGATGAATCCTCCCGTTGTACAGATGTCGGGGCAAGCCATCTGAAGATTGTCTTGTTGCCAGCTGTTTTCTGTTCAGAATGAATTATTCCCAAAAGTCGGATTGGGGCAAGTTGAATTGTACTGGGGCAAGTTGTTCAAACGAGTTTGTTCACCCTAGCAAGAGTTGAGTTTCGGGGAATCGTGTCATTACCCTGCCGAAACCCGAGCCTTTTGAAGAAACCTTGCTGTCATTGGATTGTTATCCTACAGCCTAACCTGTTACTTGGCTCCATGATTGGTGGTCTGTATTCCCTGTGTTGACGTTGTTGAACCAGGATTGTTTCTCAGCAGAGATGTACAGTTTGAGATTGTTTCCCCTGTGCAGTTTGAGACTGCAGCAAATTGAGATGGCATTTATCCCTTATCAGAGTAGGGTCAAGATTAGCCTCAGTAGGGCGGGATTGATATCCCCGGCAGAGTATGGCCATCCCAAGCATTGAATGTTGATTAGCCGGATGTGCTATTTCCCCAAGTAGGATTGAGACTGAAGCTTTCCCTAACCGGCAGATTTGGGTTTATTTCCCCAGCAGTGGGACTGATGCAATGTTGTATCCCCATAGAGCCCGAGTGTGACTCCCTTTCCCTCTGAGTCTAGGTCATTGACTCATTCCTCAAGCGGAGGTTGATGGTGATTCCCCCATTGAGTAATCTCTAGACGGGTAGATTTTGATGTCAGCCAGAGAAGAGTTATTTCTCAGCAGATTGCGTCGCACCCTATAAGGACTTTGGGTGTTCAAAAAAGACCGTTCAGGGTTGTTTTCCTCGGTGAAGTGAGATTCAAGTTCAGTGATCGATTGTTATCTTCTGCAGATGTCAGAGGTGTTTCCTTGATAGGGTCAGTACATCTCCAACAGAGTTGTACCATGAGTAGCTAAGGATTGATATCCCCAGCAGTGTTGATACACAGGTATTCCTCATCAGACTTATTTACCCAGCGAGTGTTACCCAGAAGGGTCAGTCTCCGTAAGGCGTATGCGAGATTATCCTAAGCAGATCAGGATTGATATCCCCGAAGTAGGACGATCCCTCCTTCTCCAGCAGAGTTCAGTAGCCTCTCCCCCGCAGAGTCTGAATGCAAGATAGTGAACATCGATATGTCTCCCCCGACAGAGATGATTCTCTTCCCCAAGCAGACGCATCCTAAAGGAACGTCGCCTCCTCAGCTGAGTCACGCGCCAAAGCTCGTGTTTCCCCCGCACCGGGTCACAAGTGCAGGTTTCATAGAAATGTTTAGGCGTCGAAGCTCGTGTTTCCCCCGCACCGGGTCACAAGTGCAGGTTTCGTAGGAAATTGTTCGCCGAAGTATGCAGCAACTGATGGTGCTAGACTGAAGTCTCCAGCGGAATGGAAATTCCTCATCAGAGTTGTACTCTCCAGCGAAGCAGTTGAGACCATGAGTGGTTTTCCCTAGTAGAGCGTTGAACAGCTGATGTTGTATTCCCCTGCAGAGTTGTACTCTCCCTCGAAGTCGGATGATTCCTTCTTCCCCAGCGGAATTGAAACTCCTCATCAAAGGCGTACTCTCCAGTGAAGTAGAATGATTTCTCTCTCCCCGGCTGAGTCCGTAGACCCCCAAGAGAGCCGAATCCTTGGAAGTAGTTGGGACCATGAGTGGTTTTCCCTAGCAGAGCGTTGAACAACTGATGCTGTGTCTCCCCCAGAGTCGTACTCTCTCCAGTGAAGCAGAATGAGTTCTCCTTCCTCAGCCGAGTTTGCAGATGCCCAAGAGAGCCGAATCCTTGGAAGTTGATTAGACCATGATTGGTTTTTTCCCCAGTGGAGTGTTAAGCAGCTGAAGTTGTTTCCCCACAGAGTTGTCATCCCTAGAAGAGTAGCCGAGACGGCCACGCAGTTTACTCCCGCGATGGATATCGCTTCCCTTCAGCAGGTCCAGGTTCTCGTAGAGCTTCGTTCCCCTGCAGTAATCAACTGAAGTTGTTTCCCCTGTAGCAGTCAACTGAAGATCATTTCCCCAGACGGAGTCCAATTGATATTGGCGTGTCCACGTTCTCCTCAACAAGATGATTCCTATACCTGAGTAGTTCTTTCTCCTTGACAGGAGGATTTCCCCCTCGGCATTTATTTTGCTGACGGGATCGCATCATTGTGCATGACTGCATAGCATTTAGCATAAACGCATAGCATTTCCACCGTGTGGAGCATGGCGCCGAAGCATATGCATCATAAACATGATCTAGGTTGTTACCATCCTTGTTTTGTAGGTGTCCCGCCGAAGGATCAGTCGCTCAGGATGATTCCTGACATTCTCCCCAACGAAGTCGTTTGCTCAAGATGATTTTTGAGATCCCCAGCGAAGTCTGCAGTTCAAGATGACTCTCGAATTCCTCAGTAGGGCCGTTTGCTTAAGATGATTCTTAAGACCCCAGTGTAGTCTCCAGAGTTGGTTGCTCAAGTTGATGCTTTGAGTCCCCAGCTAAGATCGTCCAGGATGATTCCTAAAGCCCCAAGAGAGCTGAATCCTTGGAAGCTGCTCAAGCCATGATTGGTTTGTTCCCGGCAAGAGTTACCCCGGATAATTCCTGGAATCCCCAACAGGATGTTTCTCCAGAATGGTTATCAGTTCGAGATGATTCTGAAGGTGCCCGGCGGAGTTATTTGTTCCAGATGATTCTTGAAGTCCTCAGCAGAGTTGATCCCTCCAGAACGATTTCTGGACCCCCGGAGCGGAGTTGCTTGATAGTTCTCCAAATTCCCCAGCGGCGAAGCGTCCTCCTCAGCAGGTTTTTTCCAACGGCGAAGTTGAAATCTCCCTTGAAGACTCCATGAGTGAAGTCTGACCGTGTTAATGAAGCGGTTTTCTCAGTTTCTCTGAATGCCGGATGGTATGATCGACTATGAATTACCGGTTACCGTGTGACCCATTCCCCAATGAAGTTTCTTCACCCCGACGACGAGGTCAGATTTAGCTCTCCAGCGGCGATGTTGGATGTTTGTCTTGACGGCAAGGTCAGGTTTTGTTTGTTTCCCAGAGTTACAGTTTGTTTCTGGCGGCGACGCCAGGTGGTCTAGTTTTCCAGCGGCGATGTTGGGTATTTTCAGATTCTTCAGTTCTCTAGCGGCGATGTTGGGTATTTCGGTTGTTTGACGGCGATGTCAGGTGATTTAATCTTCCAGCGGCGATGTTGGATGTCTTGGTTGTCCGACGGCGATGTCAGATTCTTCAGTTCTCCAGCGGCGATGTTGGGTATTTCGGATTCGACGGCGAGGTCAGATTATGTTTCCAGCGGCGATGTTGGATGTTTGTTTCTGGCGGCGATGTCAGGAGATTATGTTTGACGGTGATGTCAGACTCGTTAACTCCCCAACAGAGATTATGTTGAGTACTCGACGGCGATGTCGGGTGTTTCCCAGATTATGCTAGTGTTTCCGGCGGCGATGTTGGATGTTTGTTCGACGGCGAGGTCGAATGTCTCTCAGAGTTATGCTTGTTTATGACAGCGATGTCAGATTCTCTATTTCTCCAGCGGCGATGTTGGGTATTTTGATTGTCCGGCGGTGATGTCAGATTTAGTGCTCCAGCGGCGATGTTGGGTGTTTTGCTTATGACGGCGATGTCAGATTTAGTTCTCCAACGGCGATGTTGGGTATTTTGGTTGATCAACGGCGATGTCAGATTCTTTGGTTCTCCAGCGGCGATGTTGGGTGTTTCGGTTGTTTGACGGCGATGTCAGATTCTCTAGTCTTCCAGCGGCGATGTTGGGTGTTTGGTTGTCTGATGGCGATATCAGAAGAATTTAATGTAGATAACTGATGGCGATGTCAGATCAGTATTTCTCCAGATAGTTGCCGTGCAGCTATTATTCCAGTACTCGTGCAGTTGGCAAATTTTCGGGTTTACCGGTATTCAACCGTCTCGCACCTTGATTGGCTGAGAGTCGTTCGCTCCTCACCCAGTCAGGTTCAAGCCGTTTGAATAGGGGCAGCTGTTGCACCCCAAAATTTGACCAACATTAATTTACCCATCAAGTGTTTGAAGGTTGATACCTTTATCAGAAAGCTCAAGAGATCCTCAGAGGAATTGGTTGAAACCAAGGTTGTGTGTCTCATAGCTTGAGAGTTGTGGGTGCCCCTCAGATGATTCTGAGACTATGAGGATAGACTTGAAGCTTTGAGAAAGCTTATGAGATGTCTTGAAAGCCATCATGAAGCCCAGAGAGGTCATTGAACAAGAATTCAGAAGATGCAGCCATGAGTGGTAGAATTAGGGTTTGGACTGGGTCAACCCTAGGTCAACTGAAGATTTGGAGAAGGTTGAGACCTAATCCAAGAGCCATGTGATCATGGAATGATGTATTGAGATACTATAAGGATGATTCCTAGACCAACTCATCATGATTGAGGAGTTTGAGAAGTTTCAAGCTAGGGTTTCTAAGGATTGACAGTGTAAAATCCCCTAGTTTGATCCCTATCTTCCAGGCAGTTTTAGCTCAAGATGTGATTGTCATATCATCTTCCCCACAAAATGAATGCTGTAGAGCTTGGTATTAGCTTTAATTTGAGTGGTGGAAGTCCTTGATAGGATTTGCAGAGCTCAAGTTATGGTTTTGACAAATTACAGGTCATCTGAGGTATGTGAATCTGGGTCCTTGAAAGTCACCCAACTTGCAGACAACTTTTGCCCTAGTAGGATGATTCCTATGGTCTCTTGGTCAACATGAATGTTGAAGAGCATATTCTTAGCTTTCTAGAGAGTACTAGAAGTTCTTGATAGGATTTGTAGAACTCAACTTATGGCTTTGACAAGCCAAGGGCATTTTGGTCATTTGGAAGTTATAGGTCATTTCAAGCATAAGGCCATATCTCCTACTTCCATGCTTCAAATGGAAAAATCTTCAACATAAAAGTTGCTTAGAATGATGTTTTAAGGCTAGTAGGGTGGTCATGAGATGTTGGAAAGGCTCATATCAAAAAGTGATAAAAATGGCCTAAAAATGAGGCATAAGTTAATTCAAGTGAAATGGAAAATCATAAAATCCAAGTTATAAATCCAAACCATGTCATATGATAGGTCATTTTGACTCCAAATGACATTTTAAGAACAATGGTTCAGCCACAATTTTGATTTGAGGCTTGCATCATGGGGTTTCTTTGTAATTTGATTGCTTGCATAATGGGGTACCAAACCAAAACAAAGAAAAGCTTAATAAACAAGGGAGATATGCATTGTATCTTGTCCAAAATATCATATGGGGATAAAATCAAGTTAGTTACCCAAGTTACAAGGGTTTTGTCATGATATATCATGTGGTGAGAATGAAAATGCAAATTATCATGGCATGGAAAATTCAAGTTCTTACTAGATGGTTCTAGGAGGTTCTAGACCTTTCTAAACCTCTCTATATATTGGATACAACTTCCATTGGTGAAAGGTTGGTGATAGTTGATGTTAATTGTGGTAGAGAATAGTGATTGAAATCCATTTTCTCCATTTGCAAATTACATTGAATCTTCATATTCTTCTTCATTACCATTCCATTTTTCTTTACAAATCATATCCACAAACATTGCTGAGTGTGTTCATGCTAGAGTGAGGATCCATTGATGAAGAATTGAAAGCTTTCCCATTGAAATTGCAAGGAAGCAAAAGGAATTGGATCTTGAGATACAAGCTTTCAACATCAAATCTTGTGCAAGTAGAGGAATATTCATCACCTAAGGACCATTCTTGAGGAGTTACAAGGCTTGGATTGAAGACTTTCATTACCTACCATTTCAAGAAGCAAGGTATGCAAAACCACTTCTACACCCTATTCTAGGCATGGCTAGGGTTAATTATTAGTGTGAAACCATTAGAGACAATTAGGTGGTTCATTTTGATGAGTTTGGGACTGATTGGAGAGGTTTCAACTATGGACACAAATTCTTGATGGAGTTATAATGAATGATATATTGAGTGATAATGCAAGATTACTGGTTGGTTTTGATTAGTATAACATAAGGATCATTTTGATATAAGGAATGTTGAGTTTGGTGGAGGTCAAAAGTTGATGACATTTTGAGTTTGGTTTGGTTTCCCATTCGGTTTGGGTGATAGAGTGTGTTTCAGTGGAATCTAAGATCACCATCGTGTTCAGCTTGGAGAGTAGAGTAAGTATGGGCTTTGAACGAGTGAAATTGGTCAAGAAACAAGGGAGCACAATGAACTGGAAGTTTCATGCATGGAGCTCGTGTTCTCATGGTTTCTGCAAACCCTAATGACCCAAGGAAGAAGACGACGTATGTACCGTCAGATGCGCATGGACCATTTGACTGAAAAAGCCATCTAACGGCTGATATTCAAACGCAATTGGAGAGGGAAGAAACAGCAGCGTAAAACGCTGCGTTTCATTAAACGCATGCTGGGCCTCACGTGAATGTTGCTAACCCCACCCCCCAAACGAGCCCAATTCCAATCTGAACTGCAATTTACTGCTTTTTGCACCGCTGTTTTTTTCTTTTTTCTTTTATTTTTAATTTGTTTTTTCTGATTGTGATACCGGGCCCAAGCGCTATGCTATGCGCACCCCCATATCTGGGCCCATGTGAAACTGAACTGAATAGCATTACTTTGTGCACCCCTTGATTCATTTCCTTTTATTTTTCACTCCAAATTTTATTTCACTTTAAAAATTCATAATAAATTGAAAAATGAATATTTTTTAATGGGATTTTTTTCCCACTTTCCATTTTCTGTCTAGAAAAATATAAAATCATAACATTGCCATTTTATTTCATTTTTATATTTTTTTGCATATTTTCTCATTTAATTGCTTTTTTAATTCTTTTAGTTGATATGTGAATTTGTAGAATTCAATTAGGGTAGTTCCCTTAAGATTTTTAGTTCAATCTTTTTAGGGTAGTTAGATGAATGTTTTAGGTTCCCCCTGAATCAATTCCATATTTTTGTGATAATGTTTAGGATAGTTTTAATTAGGTAATTCTAGGTAGTGTAGAATTAGGTTAAAACTCCAATGTAGGTCCATAACAACTTTAAATTTAGGGTTTTTAGGACAATTTAGGACATGGGGCATATATGGGACTTAAGGGTAGGTATGTAGGATCCCCTAGCAATTATATTAGGATTTAATATAATAATATGCTACTTTTAGTTGATCTTTGTATTGAATGATTGTTTGTGTTGCCTTTAGGGCATGTTTGTTTAGTTTGCTTTGATTTGTGAGCTTGGAAAGCTTGGTGTCTCTTTGTGGAGCATTGTGGAGCATGTTAGAGGACTTGAAGAGGCATTGAGGAGCTTGAGGAGCTTGTTCTTCTTTTCTTTTTGTTGTTTTAGGGTTAGGAACTAGGAAGAGCTTAGATGTAGATAATTTCTTTCTCAAACATGGATGGTATCATTCACCTCCATTCCTCCCTATGATTCAGAGTCCTTCCCTGGTATACACCTCTCTCCTTTGGAGGGATAAGTGATGTACCTAGGAAGTAGAACTTTTGAGGGAACCCTTCATTTGATGTTGAACCCTTAAAGGTCACCTTTGGTGATCAAATAAGCAGTTCAACATCCCCTAGCTCATCCAGTAAGTGATTTTCTCTGGTTTTGATTGTCTTGAGAGAGGTTGAGCCTGAGCATGAAGATGACGACTTCATTGAAGAGTATTGAAGAGGATGAATCCTTGAAGATTGTTATTCTAGCTGAAGCTTGAAGAGCATGAAGATCAAGTTGGCACTTGAAGATCCCTGAAGATTAGGTGAAGCCTGAAGGTGGAGCTGATCAAGAAGCTGAAGCTTAAGGGAGAAGATGAGTTGAAACTCATGTTATAGGGTTGAAACCTGGAAAGCAATTAGCCTGAAGACTGAGTTGATGCTGGAGGAGCTGAGGCTTTCTTCTGTTTTTCTTTTCTGTATTGTGTGTTTTGCTTGACTTGTCTGTTGCATTAGATTAAGTCCATATCTAGAATAAGTAGAATCTAGGAGCATGATTGCATTAGAGGTTGAGTTTCTCCCTCTGCTTGTATTGTTATTGCGTGGCTTTGCTTGCGGGTATTCGGTAGAGCCCAGCTCCCTTGCCCATGTGGTTTGTTTGCCTGATGGCATTTTATTTCATTTTACCTGTATGATTGCAGTTTACTGTTTATTGCTTGATAGCATGTTGTTTATATTTCAGTATGATTACTGTTATTTCATTCTGGCTTGAGGTTGAGATGAGCTTGTGGAGGCTGAAGCCCCACACACATTTCCTCCCTCACTTGCATTGCATGCATTTTACTGTTAAGCTGATGCTTTGTCTGTTTTGGTGTATCATTGACATGATCCCTTAGGACTCTCATTTCCTTTGATAAGGATTTGATGATAGACTTTTAGGTTGAAACCTATGCATGACAACATCTAGGAGTTCCCTGTTCAAACCTCAACCATAGGATGAATCCATGGCATGACAACAGTAGGACATGATAGTCTCCCTCCTAGTTGGGCCTGTTCTCTTCTCATCTCAAAACAGTTTAAGATACAGTAATCATGAATGATTTCTTTCGTACGTTACGAGCCTTAAGCTATCTCAGAAAGGATTGTGGGAGAGTTTCTTTTCCACAGTCTGGATGTTTAGTATGGTACCCTTTGGGTGACATGCGACGCATTCACTCTCAGGTCATAGTCTCTAGTGCGGTTGAAATCGCAAACACAATAAAAAACACTTCTTTCGTAAAAGACAGGAAATAAACCGTAGTTTCCCGAACTACGTGAGCTCTGATCTCTCATACCTATTGAGAGTACGTAGGCACAAGATGGCGATGTCTTGGCGAGCTACCTTCCCCCATAACCCTTCGTAGGCCGAACTACGTTGACTCTGATTTCTCATTCTCTGATGAGAATACGTAGGCATAAAGCGCGACGCTTTGCCGAGTCATTTTTCTTTTCTTTTTCAACCAGCCTTGATAGGTAGATAGAACAAAACCAACCCGTCCAAGTAACCCAAGCAAGCGTGGATCCCGTCGAGTACGACGGACGTGAGGGGTGCTAATACCTTCCCCTTGCGTAACCGACTCCCGAACCCAGACAATGGTTGCGATGACCTTGTGTTACCCTTATTCGTTAGGTTTTTCTGATCGTTTCCTTTCCCGCTCTGAGGGATAAATAACGAAAGGTGGCGACTCTTCTGTTGTGCCGGCACCTTAACACATCTGCCTAGTTCATGCAGGAAAGTTCATCCGCCTGATTCTTACGGGAAAACATAACACATCAACATGGTTCATACAGGAAAGTTCATCCGCCTGATTCTTACGGGAAAATATAACACATCTGCCTGATTCATACAGGAAAGTTCATCCGCCTGATTCTTACGGGAAAACATAACACATCTGCCTGGTTCATACAGGAAATTTCATCCGCCTGATTCTTACGGGAAAACATAACACATCTGCCTGATTCATACAGGAAAGTTCATCCGCCTGATTCTTACGGGAAAACATAACACATCTGCCTGATACTTACAGGAAAATTCATCCGCCTGATTCTTACGGGAAAATATAACACATCTGCCTGATTCATACAGGAAAGTTTGTCCGCCTGTTTCTTACGGGAGAACATAACACATCTTCCTGGTTCATACAGGAAAGTTCACCCGCCTGATTCTTACGGGAAAACATAACACATCTGCTTGATTCATACAGGAAAGTTCATCCGCCTGATTCTTACAGGAAAACATAACACATCTGCCTGATTCATACAGGAAAGTTCACCTGCCTGATTCTTACGGGAAAACATAACACATCTGCCTGATACTTACAGGAAAATTCATCCGCCTGATTCTTACGGGAAAACATAACACATCTTCCTGATTAATACAGGAAAGTTTGTCCGCCTGTTTCTTACGGGAAAACATAACACATCTGCTTGGTTCATACAGGAAAGTTCATTCGCCTGATTCTTACGGGAAAACATAACACATCTGCCTGATACATACAGGAAAATTCATCCGCCTGATTCTTACGGGAAAACATAACACATCTGCCTGATTCATACAGGAAAGTTTGTCAGCCTGTTTCTTACGGGAAAACATAACACATCTGCCTGGTTCATACAAGAAAGTTCATCCGCCTGATTCTTACGGGAAAACATAACACATCTGCCTGATTCATACAGGAAAGTTCATCCGCCTGATTCTTACGGGAAAACATAACACATCTGCCTGATACTTACAGGAAAATTCATCCGCCTGATTCTTACGGGAAAATATAACACATCTGCCTGATTCATACAGGAAAGTTTGTCCGCCTGTTTCTTACGGGAGAACATAACACATCTTCCTGGTTCATACAGGAAAGTTCACCCGCCTGATTCTTACGGGAAAACATAACACATCTGCTTGATTCATACAGGAAAGTTCATCCGCCTGATTCTTACAGGAAAACATAACACATCTGCCTGATTCATACAGGAAAGTTCACCTGCCTGATTCTTACGGGAAAACATAACACATCTGCCTGATACTTACAGGAAAATTCATCCGCCTGATTCTTACGGGAAAACATAACACATCTTCCTGATTAATACAGGAAAGTTTGTCCGCCTGTTTCTTACGGGAAAACATAACACATCTGCCTGGTTCATACAGGAAAGTTCATTCGCCTGATTCTTACGGGAAAACATAACACATCTGCCTGATACATACAGGAAAATTCATCCGCCTGATTCTTACGGGAAAACATAACACATCTGCCTGATTCATACAGGAAAGTTTGTCAGCCTGTTTCTTACGGGAAAACATAACACATCTGCCTGGTTCATACAAGAAAGTTCATCCGCCTGATTCTTACGGGAAAACATAACACATCTGCCTGATACTTACAGGAAAATTCGTCCGCCTTTTTTTTACGGGAAAACATAACACATCTGCCTGGTTCATACAAGAAAGTTCATCCGCCTGATTCTTACGGGAAAACATAACACATCTGCCAGATTCATACAGGAAAGTTCATCCGGCTGATTCTTACGGGAAAACATAACACATCTGCATGATTCATACAGGAAAGTTCATCCGCCTTTTTCTTACGGGAAAACATAACACATCTGCCTAGTTCATACAGGAAAGTTCGTCCGCCTGATTCTTACGGGAAAACATAACACATCTGCCTGGTTCATACAGGAAAGTTCGTCTGCTGATGGAAAATTGCGATCTAAACGCAGCGGAAAACAAAAATTTCCTTTAGTGATCCTTACGAATGAGCATGGTCAGTGATAGAATCGTTACCTCTTTGTGGCGATTCAGATCTTTGATGCAGCGATCACAAGCGTTGATGAAGTGCAACGCCTCTACTCAGTCCACACGAACAACTTCCGGTCACAGTGCTAGCTGCTTACGAACGTGATTATTTGAGTGAGAAAAGAGAATCAAAAACGAAATTGCATCAAGTGAAAGCTTCATCACAAGGGTTCCTTTTATAGACTCTCTTGTGGGCTGCGGGCTAAAAACCCAATTCACATGATCCATAATAATATTATATATTATTATAATAACTATTATTATAATAAATATATTTATTTTATTATTATTTTATAACCATTATAAAATAACAATAATTATTATTATATTATCCGAATTTCTATTTTTCACTTAAGTGCACCGTACCTTACGGTGTTCCTTTGATTTCTTTATCTCTCATCAAACTGTCCTTATGTGTGTGACCCTGTAGGAATTCGTAACGTTGGTAATTATATTAAATTATATATTTAACATAATAAACAGTAAGCGGTATCTAGCAACACATCACTGCTACCCAAGTCACGAAAATGTCATGTGATCTGACAAAACCTTTTTCGTGATAATATATGTTTGTATAATTACCCTTTTGCCCCTATGTCTATATTGAACACAAGGCATACACTGTGTCATCCTTGTTCAGTTCAATATTGGGCCCTTAGACATTTCTCCTGTTATGTAGGATTGGCAAATTCCATCTAGGACATTCATGTCCCTCAGCATGCTTCGTGGAGTGCCCATCAACTGTCTTTATGATCATCCAGTTACGGATAATGTTTGATCAGCAATAAAGCACCCGACTCTACATCTAGGGTCCATAGTGGTTTCAGGTCGAAGGGTGGTAATACACCATTATCACCATGAGAATAACTTATGACACTTTGCATAACATACTATGTAGTATTCTCATAGCGGGTCAATCCGGTATAAATATTACTCCTAATATTTATACCTATGTCAAGACTTGATAACTCTTTATCCATGATCCATGAGATGTGATCATCAGTCTATCTTCATAATAGTCTCAATGCTTTTAATGTTATCCCACTTTGCAATAAAGCTTGACTACGGATATTTTAAGAATAATGTCTTTATGTTTAATGGGATCTCATGATTAAGTCACACTTAACAATTCATTAAACAGACTAACTATTCTAGGGACTTTATTATTCTGAAAGACAAACATAATAAAGAAATGCCTTTTATTATTAAACGAATAATCCGATACAAGTACCAAAAAGTATTGGCCTCTAGGGCTTACACCAACAAGTTCATCCGCCTGATTCTTACGGGAAACCATAACACATATGCCTGATTCATACAGGAAAGTTCATCCGCCTGATTCTTACAGGAAAACATAACACATCTACCTGATTCATACAGGAAGGTTCATCCTCCTTTTTCTTACGGGAAAACATAACACATCTGCCTGGTTCATACAGGAAAGTTCATCCGCCTAATTCTTACGGGAAAACATAACACATCTGCATGATTCATACAGGAAAGTTCATCCGCCTTTTTCTTATGGGAAAACATAACACATCTGCCTGATACTTACAGGAAAATTCATCCGCCTGATTCTTACGGGAAAACATAACACACCTGCCTGGTTCATACAGGAAAGTTCATCCGCCTGATTCTTACGGGAAAACATAACACATCTGCATGATTCATACAGGAAAGTTCATCCGCCTTTTTCTTACAGGAAAACATAACACATCTGCCTGGTTCATACAGGAAAGTTCGTCCTCCTGATTCTTATGGGAAACCATAACACATTTGCCTGGTTCATACAGGAAAGTTCATCAGCCTGATTCTTACGGGAAAACATAACACATCTGCCTGATTCATACAGGAAAGTTCATCTGCCTGATTCTTACGGGAAAATATAACACATCTGCCTGATTCATACAGGAAAGCTCATCCGCCTGATTCTTACGGGAAAACATAATACATCTTCCTGATACTTACAGGAAAATTCATCCGCCTGATTCTTACGGGAAAACAGAACACATCTGCCTGATTCATACAGGAAAATTCATCCGCCTGATTCTTACGGGAAAACATAACACATCTGCCTGATTCATACAGGAAAGATCATCCGCTTGATTCTTACGGGAAAACATAATACATCTTCCTGATACTTACAGGAAAATTCAGCCGCCTGATTCTTACGGGAAAACAGAACACATCTGCCTGATTCATACAGGAAAGTTTGTCAGCCTGTTTCTTACGGGAAAACATAACACATCTGCCTGGTTCATACAGAAAAGTTCATCTGCCTGCTTCTTACGGGAAAACATAACACATCTGCCTGATTCATACAGGAAAGTACGACCGCCTGTTTCTTACGGGAAAACATAACACATCTGCCTGATTCATACAGGAAATTCGCCAGCCTGTTTCTTATGGGAAAATATAACACATCTGCCTGGTTCATACAAGAAAGTTCATCCGCCTGATTCTTACGGGAAAACATAACACATCTGCCTGATTCATGCAGGGAAAACATAACACATCTGCCTGGTTCATACAGGAAAGTTCATCCGCCTGATTCTTACGGGAAAACATAACACATATGCCTGATTCATATAGGAAAGTTCATCCGCCTGATTCTTACGGGAAAACATAACACATCTGCCTGATTCATACAGGGAAGTTCATCCGCCTGATTCTTACGGGAAAACATAACACATCTGCCTGATACTTACAGGAAAATTCATCCGCCTTATTCTTACGGGAAAACATAACACATCTGCCTGATTCATACAGGAAAGTTCGTCCGCCTGTTTCTTACGGGAAAACATAACACATATGCCTGGTTCATACAGGAAAGTTCATCCGCCTAATTCTTACGGGAAAACATAACACATCTGCCTGATACTTACAGGAAAATTCATCCGCCTGATTCTTACGGGAAAACATAACACATCTGCCTGATTCATACAGGAAAATTCATCCGCCTGATTCTTACGGGAAAACATAACACATCTTCCTGATTCATACAGGAAAGTTCGTCCGCCTGTTTCTTACGGGAAAACGTAACACATCTTCCTGGTTCATACAGGAAAGTTCATCCGCCTGATTCTTACGGGAAAACATAACACATCTGCCTGATTCATACAGGAAAGTTTGACTGCCTAGTTCTTACGGGAAATCATAACACATCTGCCTGATTCATACAGGAAAGTTCGTCCGCCTGTTTCTTACGGGAAAACATAACACATCTGCCTGGTTCATACAGGAAAGTTTATCCGCCTGATTCTTACGGGAAAACATAACACATCTGCCTGATTCATACAGGAAAGTTCATCCGCCTGATTCTTATGGGAAAACATAACACATCTGCCTGATTCATACAGGGAAGTTCATCCGCCTGATTCTTACGGGAGAACATAACACATCTGCCTGATACATACAGGAAAGTTGGTCCGCCTGTTTCTTATGGGAAAACATAACACATCTGCCTGGTTCATACAGGAAAGTTCATCCGCCTGATTCTTACGGGAAAACATAACACATCTGCCTGATTCATACAGGAAAGTTCATCCGCCTGATTCTTACGGGAAAACATAACACATCTGCCAGATTCATACAGGAAAGTTCATCCGCCTGATTCTTATGGGAAAACATAACACATCTGCCTGATACTTACAGGAAAATTCATCCGCCTTATTCTTACGGAAAAACATAAGACATCTGCCTGATTCATACAGGAAAGTTCGTCCGCCTGTTTCTTACGGGAAAACATAACACATATGCCTGGTTCATACAGGAAAGTTCGTCCGCTGATGGAAAATTGCGATCTAAACGCAGCGGAAAACAAAAATTTCCTTTAGTGATCCTTACGAATGAGCATGGTCAGTGATAGAATCGTTACCTCTTTGTGGCGATTCAGATCTTTGATGCAGCGATCACAAGCGTTGATGAAGTGCAACGCCTCTACTCAGTCCACACGAACAACTTCCGGTCACAGTGCTAGCTGCTTATGAACGGAATTATTTGAGTGAGAAAAGAGAATCAAAAACGAAATTGCATCAAGTGAAAGCTTCATCACAAGGGTTCCTTTTATAGACTCTCTTGTGGGCTGCGGGCTAAAAACCCAATTCACATGATCCATAATAATATTATATATTATTATAATAACTATTATTATAATAAATATATTTATTTTATTATTATTTTATAACTATTATAAAATAACAATAATTATTATTATATTATCCGAATTTCTATTTTTCACTTAAGTGCACCGTACCTTACGGTGTTCCTTTGATTTCTCTATCTCTCATCAAACTGTCCTTATGTGTGTGACCCTGTAGGATTTCGTAACGTTGGTAATTATATTAAATTATATATTTAACATAATAAACAGTAAGCGGTATCTAGCAACACATCACTGCTACCCAAGTCACGAAAATGTCATGTGATCTGACAAAACCTTTTTCGTGATAATATATGTTTGTATAATTACCCTTTTGCCCCTATGTCTATATTGAACACAAGGCATACACTGTGTCATCCTTGTCCAGTTCAATATTGGGCCCTTAGACATTTCTCCTGTTATGCAGGATTGGCAAATTCCATCTAGGACACTCATGTCCCTCAGCATGCTTCGTGGAGTGCCCATCAACTGTCTTTATGATCATCCAGTTACGGATAATGTTTGATCAGCAATAAAGCACCCGACTCTACATCTAGGGTCCATAGTGGTTTCAGGTCGAAGGGTGGTAATACACCATTATCACCATGAGAATAACTTATGACACTTTGCATAACATACTATGTAGTATTCTCATAGCGGGTCAATCCGGTATAAATATTACTCCTAATATTTATACCTATGTCAAGACTTGATAACTCTTTATCCATGATCCATGAGATGTGATCATCAGTCTATCTTCATAATAGTCTCAATGCTTTTAATGTTATCCCACTTTGCAATAAAGCTTGACTACGGATATTTTAAGAATAATGTCTTTATGTTTAATGGGATCTCATGATTAAGTCACACTTAACATTTCATTAAACAGACTAACTATTCTAGGGACTTTATTATTCTGAAAGACAAACATAATAAAGAAATGCCTTTTATTATTAAACGAATAATCCGATACAAGTACCAAAAAGTATTGGCCTCTAGGGCTTACACCAACAAGTTCATCCGCCTGATTCTTACGGGAAACCATAACACATCTGCCTGATTCATACAGGAAAGTTCATCCGCCTGATTCTTACAGGAAAACATAACACATCTACCTGATTCATACAGGAAGGTTCATCCTCCTTTTTCTTACGGGAAAACATAACACATCTGCCTGGTTCATACAGGAAAGTTCATCCGCCTAATTCTTACGGGAAAACATAACACATCTGCATGATTCATACAGGAAAGTTCATCCGCCTTTTTCTTACGGGAAAACATAACACATCTGCCTGATACTTACAGGAAAATTCATCCGCCTGATTCTTACGGGAAAACATAACACACCTGCCTGGTTCATACAGGAAAGTTCATCCGCCTGATTCTTACGGGAAAACATAACACATCTGCATGATTCATACAGGAAAGTTCATCCGCCTTTTTCTTACAGGAAAACATAACACATCTGCCTGGTTCATACAGGAAAGTTCGTCCTCCTGATTCTTATGGGAAACCATAACACATTTGCCTGGTTCATACAGGAAAGTTCATCAGCCTGATTCTTACGGGAAAACATAACACATCTGCCTGATTCATACAGGAAAGTTCATCTGCCTGATTCTTACGGGAAAATATAACACATCTGCCTGATTCATACAGGAAAGCTCATCCGCCTGATTCTTACGGGAAAACATAATACATCTTCCTGATACTTACAGGAAAATTCATCCGCCTGATTCTTACGGGAAAACAGAACACATCTGCCTGATTCATACAGGAAAATTCATCCGCCTGATTCTTACGGGAAAACATAACACATCTGCCTGATTCATACAGGAAAGCTCATCCGCTTGATTCTTACGGGAAAACATAATACATCTTCCTGATACTTACAGGAAAATTCATCCGCCTGATTCTTACGGGAAAACAGAACACATCTGCCTGATTCATACAGGAAAGTTTGTCAGCCTGTTTCTTACGGGAAAACATAACACATCTGCCTGGTTCATACAGAAAAGTTCATCTGCCTGCTTCTTACGGGAAAACATAACACATCTGCCTGATTCATACAGGAAAGTACGACCGCCTGTTTCTTACGGGAAAACATAACACATCTGTCTGATTCATACAGGAAATTCGCCAGCCTGTTTCTTATGGGAAAATATAACACATCTGCCTGGTTCATACAGGAAAGTTCATCCGCCTGATTCTTACGGGAAAACATAACACATCTGCCTGATTCATGCAGGGAAAACATAACACATCTGCCTGGTTCATACAGGAAAGTTCATCCGCCTGATTCTTACGGGAAAACATAACACATATGCCTGATTCATATAGGAAAGTTCATCCGCCTGATTCTTACGGGAAAACATAACACATCTGCCTGATTAATACAGGGAAGTTCATCCGCCTGATTCTTACGGGAAAACATAACACATCTGCCTGATACTTACAGGAAAATTCATCCGCCTTATTCTTTCGGGAAAACATAACACATCTGCCTGATTCATACAGGAAAGTTCGTCCGCCTGTTTCTTACGGGAAAACATAACACATATGCCTGGTTCATACAGGAAAGTTCATCCGCCTAATTCTTACGGGAAAACATAACACATCTGCCTGATACTTACAGGAAAATTCATCCGCCTAATTCTTACGGGAAAACATAACACATCTGCCTGATTCATACAGGAAAATTCATCCGCCTGATTCTTACGGGAAAACATAACACATCTTCCTGATTCATACAGGAAAGTTCGTCCGCCTGTTTCTTACGGGAAAACGTAACACATCTTCCTGCTTCATACAGGAAAGTTCATCCGCCTGATTCTTACGGGAAAACATAACACATCTGCCTGATTCATACAGGAAAGTTTGACCGCCTAGTTCTTATGGGAAATCATAACACATCTGCCTGATTCATACAGGAAAGTTCGTCCGCCTGTTTCTTACGGGAAAACATAACACATCTGCCTGGTTCATACAGGAAAGTTTATCCGCCTGATTCTTACGGGAAAACATAACACATCTGCCTGATTCATACAGGAAAGTTCATCCGCCTGATTCTTATGGGAAAACATAACACATCTGCCTGATTCATACAGGGAAGTTCATCCGCCTGATTCTTACGGGAGAACATAACACATCTGCCTGATACATACAGGAAAGTTGGTCCGCCTGTTTCTTATGGGAAAACATAACACATCTGTCTGGTTCATACAGGAAAGTTCATCCGCCTGATTCTTACGGGAAAACATAACACATCTGCCTGATTCATACAGGAAAGTTCATCCGCCTGATTCTTACGGGAAAACATAACACATCTGCCAGATTCATACAGGAAAGTTCATCCGGCTGATTCTTACGGGAAAACATAACACATCTGCATGATTCATACAGGAAAGTTCATCCGCCTTTTTCTTACGGGAAAACATAACACATCTGCCTAGTTCATACAGGAAAGTTCGTCCGCCTGATTCTTACGGGAAAACATAACACATCTGCCTGGTTCATACAGGAAAGTTCGTCCGCTGATGGAAAATTGCGATCTAAACGCAGCGGAAAACAAAAATTTCCTTTAGTGATCCTTACGAATGAGCATGGTCAGTGATAGAATCGTTACCTCTTTGTGGCGATTCAGATCTTTGATGCAGCGATCACAAGCGTTGATGAAGTGCAACGCCTCTACTCAGTCCACACGAACAACTTCCGGTCACAGTGCTAGCTGCTTACAAACGGAATTATTTGAGTGAGAAAAGAGAATCAAAAACGAAATTGCATCAAGTGAAAGCTTCATCACAAGGGTTCCTTTTATAGACTCTCTTGTGGGCTGCGGGCTAAAAACCCAATTCACATGATCCATAATAATATTATATATTATTATAATAACTATTATTATAATAAATATATTTATATTATTATTATTTTATAACCATTATAAAATAACAATAATTATTATTATATTATCCGAATTTCTATTTTTCACTTAAGTGCACCGTACCTTACGGTGTTCCTTTGATTTCTCTATCTCTCATCAAACTGTCCTTATGTGTGTGACCCTGTAGGATTTCGTAACGTTGGTAATTATATTAAATTATATATTTAACATAATAAACAGTAAGCGGTATCTAGCAACACATCACTGCTACCCAAGTCACGAAAATGTCATGTGATCTGACAAAACCTTTTTCGTGATAATATATGTTTGTATAATTACCCTTTTGCCCCTATGTCTATATTGAACACAAGGCATACACTGTGTCATCCTTGTCCAGTTCAATATTGGGCCCTTAGACATTTCTCCTGTTATGCAGGATTGGCAAATTCCATCTAGGACACTCATGTCCCTCAGCATGCTTCGTGGAGTGCCCATCAACTGTCTTTATGATCATCCAGTTACGGATAATGTTTGATCAGCAATAAAGCACCCGACTCTACATCTATGGTCCATAGTGGTTTCAGGTCGAAGGGTGGTAATACACCATTATCACCATGAGAATAACTTATGACACTTTGCATAACATACTATGTAGTATTCTCATAGCGGGTCAATCCGGTATAAATATTACTCCTAATATTTATACCTATGTCAAGACTTGATAACTCTTTATCCATGATCCATGAGATGTGATCATCAGTCTATCTTCATAATAGTCTCAATGCTTTTAATGTTATCCCACATTGCAATAAAGCTTGACTACGGATATTTTAAGAATAATGTCTTTATGTTTAATGGGATCTCATGATTAAGTCACACTTAACATTTCATTAAACAGACTAACTATTCTAGGGACTTTATTATTCTGAAAGACAAACATAATAAAGAAATGCCTTTTATTATTAAACGAATAATCCGATACAAGTACCAAAAAGTATTGGCCTCTAGGGCTTACACCAACAAGTTCATCCGCCTGATTCTTACGGGAAACCATAACACATCTGCCTGATTCATACAGGAAAGTTCATCCGCCTGATTCTTACAGGAAAACATAACACATCTACCTGATTCATACAGGAAGGTTCATCCTCCTTTTTCTTACGGGAAAACATAACACATCTGCCTGGTTCATACAGGAAAGTTCATCCGCCTAATTCTTACGGGAAAACATAACACATCTGCATGATTCATACAGGAAAGTTCATCCGCCTTTTTCTTACGGGAAAACATAACACATCTGCCTGATACTTACAGGAAAATTCATCCGCCTGATTCTTACGGGAAAACATAACACACCTGCCTGGTTCATACAGGAAAGTTCATCCGCCTGATTCTTACGGGAAAACATAACACATCTGCATGATTCATACAGGAAAGTTCATCCGCCTTTTTCTTACAGGAAAACATAACACATCTGCCTGGTTCATACAGGAAAGTTCGTCCTCCTGATTCTTATGGGAAACCATAACACATTTGCCTGGTTCATACAGGAAAGTTCATCAGCCTGATTCTTACGGGAAAACATAACACATCTGCCTGATTCATACAGGAAAGTTCATCTGCCTGATTCTTACGGGAAAATATAACACATCTGCCTGATTCATACAGGAAAGCTCATCCGCCTGATTCTTACGGGAAAACATAATACATCTTCCTGATACTTACAGGAAAATTCATCCGCCTGATTCTTACGGGAAAACAGAACACATCTGCCTTATTCATACAGGAAAATTCATCCGCCTGATTCTTACGGGAAAACATAACACATCTGCCTGATTCATACAGGAAAGCTCATCCGCCTGATTCTTACGGGAAAACATAATACATCTTCCTGATACTTACAGGAAAATTCATCCGCCTGATTCTTACGGGAAAACAGAACACATCTGCCTGATTCATACAGGAAAGTTTGTCAGCCTGTTTCTTACGGGAAAACATAACACATCTGCCTGGTTCATACAGAAAAGTTCATCTGCCTGCTTCTTACGGGAAAACATAACACATCTGCCTGATTCATACAGGAAAGTACGACGCCTGTTTCTTACGGGAAAACATAACACATCTGCCTGATTCATACAGGAAATTCGCCAGCCTGTTTCTTATGGGAAAATATAACACATCTGCCTGGTTCATACAGGAAAGTTCATCCGCCTGATTCTTACGGGAAAACATAACACATCTGCCTGATTCATGCAGGGAAAACATAACACATCTTCCTGGTTCATACAGGAAAGTTCATCCGCCTGATTCTTACGGGAAAACATAACACATATGCCTGATTCATATAGGAAAGTTCATCCGCCTGATTCTTACGGGAAAACATAACACATCTGCCTGATTCATACAGGGAAGTTCATCCGCCTGATTCTTACGGGAAAACATAACACATCTGCCTGGTTCATACAGAAAAGTTCATCTGCCTGCTTCTTACGGGAAAACATAACACATCTGCCAGATTCATACAGGAAAGTTCGTCCGCCTGTTTCTTACGGGAAAACATAACACATATGCCTGGTTCATACAGGAAAGTTCATCCGCCTAATTCTTACGGGAAAACATAACACATCTGCCAGATACTTACAGGAAAATTCATCCGCCTGATTCTTACGGGAAAACATAACACATCTGCCTGATTCATACAGGAAAATTCATCCGCCTGATTCTTACGGGAAAACATAACACATCTTCCTGATTCATACAGGAAAGTTCGTCCGCCTGTTTCTTACGGGAAAACGTAACACATCTTCCTGGTTCATACAGGAAAGTTCAGCCGCCTGATTCTTACGGGAAAACATAACACATCTGCTTGATTCATACAGGAAAGTTTGACCGCCTAGTTCTTACGGGAAATCATAACACATCTGCCTGATTCATACAGGAAAGTTCGTCCGCCTGTTTCTTACGGGAAAACATAACACATCTGCCTGGTTCATACAGGAAAGTTTATCCGCCTGATTCTTACGGGAAAACATAAAACATATGCGTGATTCATACAGGAAAGTTCATCCGCCTGATTCTTATGGGAAAACATAACACATCTGCCTGATTCATACAGGTAAGTTCATTCGCCTGATTCTTACGGGAGAACATAACACATCTGCCTGATACATACAGGAAAGTTGGTCCTCCTGTTTCTTATGGGAAAACATAACACATCTGCCTGGTTCATACAGGAAAGTTCATCTGCCTGATTCTTACGGGAAAACATAACACATCTGCCTGATTCATACAGGAAAGTTCATGCGCCTGATTCTTACGGGAAAACATAACACATCTGCCAGATTCATACAGGAAAGTTCATCCGCCTGATTCTTATGGGAAAACATAACACATCTGCCTGATACTTACAGGAAAATTCATCCGCCTTATTCTTACGGGAAAACATAAGGCATCTGCCTGATTCATACAGGAAAGTTCGTCCTCCTGTTTCTTACGGGAAAACATAACACATATGCCTGGTTCATACAGGAAAGTTCATCCGCCTGATTCTTACGGGAAAACATAACACATCTGCCTGATTCATAGAGGAAAGTTCGTCCGCTGTTTCTTACGGGAAAACATAACACATCTGCCTGGTTCATACAGGAAAGTTCATCCGCATGATTCTTACGGGAAAACATAACACATCTGCCTGATACTTACAGGAAAATTCATCCGCCTGATTCTTACGGGAAAACATAACACATCTGCCAGATTCATACAGGAAAGTTCGTCCGCCTGTTTCTTACGGGAAAACATAACACATCTGCCTGGTTCATACAGGAAAGTTCGTCCGCCTGATTCTTACGGGAAAACATAACACATCTGCCTGATACTTACAGGAAAATTCATCCGCCTGATACTTACGGGAAAACATAACACATCTGCCTGATTCATACAGGAAAGGTCGTCCGCATGTTTCTGACGGGAAAACATAACGCATCTGCCTGGTTCATACAGGAAAGTTCATCCGCCTGTTTCTTACGGGAAAACATAACACATCTGCCTGGTTCATACAGGAAAGTTCGTCTGCCTGTTTCTTACGGAAAAACATAACACATCTGCCTGGTTCATGCCGGAAAGTTCATCCGCCTGATTCTTACGGGAAAACATAACACATCTGCTTGGTTCATACAGGAAAGTTCATCCGCCTGATTCTTACGGGAAAACATAACACATCTGCCTGATTCATACAGGAAAGTTCGGCCGCCTGTTTCTTACGGGAAAACATAATCTTGGATATAACTTCCTTGCCTATTCTTGGTAGTAGCTTACTCCACTAGGGATATTCTGAAAATAACTGCCCGACACCCGTTTCGACAACAAGTGACCTCCTCTGAAATTTTGATTCATGAAACCCTGCCACGCTGCCGCGACTGCAAACCTGAAGAAAAACACTCCGCTGGTCGGATAAGAGAAACTTCAACCAGTAACTCTGTGGGGAATGATAACAAACTGAATTGTATTGTCACATGTCTCACGGCGAGTCTCCGACTATCCGGAAACACACCTGAGCTAGAACTCCATACTCCTGTTGAGCAACACCTAAAAGCACAAAGTTAACCAACCTGATTTATGTTTCACAATGCATATGTTTGACAATAGCGTAATGCTCCATACGACATGGAAATGCTACGCGTTTTTGGGTAGATGCAAACATGATAATGTATGCAATGCAAATGTAGGTTCAGGATGCTGGGGAAGCTCTGACAAGCTTGCTTCAACATGGTTGTTGAGGACAAGTACCACCCTGCTGGGGATGAACGGATATCGCAAAGTATTCTTGGCGAAATAAATGCCGGAAATACAACCAACTCTGCCGAGGAGAGGTTACACATCAATCTCCACTGGGAGGAAAGAATAACACCTACTGGGAAGATTAACCCTTCTAGGATGCAACTGTCTGAGTACAGTTCACCAACTCGGAACTACCACCCCGCTGGGGATAATCATCCTGACGAAAGCATGACGACCTGCGGGGAGAAAGAAAATCATCCTCGGTGGGGATAATCCTTCTGAACTTACTATGACTTGGTTATGTGTCGCGGAAATCCTCCCAGCTGGGGATTGAGCGTGCACATACTCGGCTCTCTGGGGAGTATAACCTCTGCATGGGACACTGATCTTGTCTTGCTGGGGATATCCTGTGGACAACTTCCATGAGGACACTCTTCTGGGGAGAATAATCCCTCATTCGGTAAGGGATAACGTCATTCCACCTCTCTGGGGGTAAGATGCGACTGGCCGAGGAATGACATCAACTGAAATCAGGCTCTTCATCAAGAGATTTTGGCTGGGGAAACATGAGTTCCATCCACCTTCTCGGAATTTTGCCCCAAAAATACCAACCTGCCCCAGTCTGAACACTTCGTCTTGAAAGGAAAAGCTAGCCATGGTGTTACCTCACAATACCTTGCCTCTGAAAAGGCACCAACTTCCTGATAAAGACTCTTCGATTTCTGTACCCTGACGGTTAGATATGAACTGTTTCTGCACGTCAAACCCAAAAGGATGTCCCAACAAAATCTTTTGTTCTTAGGGTGATCTGCCCCGGTCTTGCAATAATCTTTTGCCCCTGATTGGACGATTCGTGAAGCAATGCCCCTAGCTGTGAGAGATCTACTAAATCTCGACCTAATTGCCCCAGATTAACTGATTCTTGGATGGTTGACTCCCACTGGGAATTAACTGATATATCCTGCCCCGGCTCACGAAACATTCAGACATTCTGCATTCTATCCTGATCAGAGTTCCCACTGTAGGAAACTTTCCTGCTGCATGCGCTTACTCACAAGTAAAACTAGTTATTGTGCATAAAAGATATATTAAATGCAATGCATATGACAGTTTTGAACCTCCAGTCCGATTTGATGGAAAAGTTTTACGACCTACAACGAATCAATTATCAACATATCAACATTAATACAATGCTGCAAGAGGAATCCTTTTAGGAGTCAGTTTCGGTGCGATCTTTACCGAAGTATGCTCTCGAACTAAACCTGTTTCAATTAGGACTTTTTCGGGTTGTAACGTTGCCAGGTTCACGGTTAACAAGGAAAGATACAGGCTCAAAGTTTATTTCGACCCACCCATTCTTCGTGATGTTCTCCAATCCTATGTTCAACTAATTTGACTTCAACGTTCCCCTATTAGAGGTGGAGTGATAGTTCAAGAAATCATCCTTTTTTGAAGTGACATTCACCTTCTTTTCGTCTTTGTTTGGGCCCCGGTAGCCACACGATTTCGTTCTTTTCGAGGATTTTTCTTTTTGCTTTTCGTTTTTCGCTTTTCGTGTTCCCCTAATTTTGCCTGGACTAACAACTTTGAGTTTCTTCAATTTTGAAGTCCAGCGGGGTACCCTAATTTTTGCCTAAGTCGCTTGCTTTCAAGATTCGACTTAGCGGGCTTTTCGATTCTTTTCTTTTTTCTTTTTTTTTTGAACAAATCGTATGGCGTCGGCTCGTATGACTTGTTAAAGAGATTGTGACTGTTTCACTCCTAATCGGCCAGGTTTAACCATCATGGTTTTTTTTTTCTTTTTAGGTACGACCTATAACGGCGTGATTGATCCTCGAACAGACACTCGTTTTGTTATTTGAACGCTTGGTCAAATTAACTGACACCTACCCTGCCCAGGGTTAAGATTGAGGGTTTTTCATTTTCAGAAAGAAACTCCTACTACTAGGCTCAAAGGGGTTAACAGGGGATTATCTTCCTTATATCTCCGGTGTTTGTGGATTTGAAACAATGCCTGTATATCGTCGACAGTTTTTTTTTAATCCAAGAGCATACAATCGGAAGTTTTTCCGTCATCGTTTCGTCATCCTCCCCGGATTCCACTTAACAAGCGTTTGAAATAAATGAAATCACCAAGAGTGAACATGACTGGATTAATCCAAAACATGCATATTTATTTCATTTATCAATATCAGTTGAAAAAACAACAAGTTTTACAAACGAAATTTGCAATTGAACAGAAAGGCATCTACAAATGCAAAGACATGAACAAGATAACATGAAAAATGCCAGTGTCTTAGAACCGGACTTCTTGTATCTTGACTTATTGGCGAGTCAACCATCCTCAGAAACAATTGTTGGAGGTAGCCTGCTGCTGTCTTGACCTGCTTCCCCTGGCCCGACCAAATTTAGGAACCTTTTTCATCAACCCAACCTTTGCTTGTCCATCGCCCTGCACCATATTGGGGACCCTATCAGAAAAGCTGATGGTCTTGTTGTCGATCAAATCTTGGACATTATGCTTGAAAGCGTGGCAACCCTCAATATCATGTCCGGGTGCCCCGGAATGAAACTCACAATGTTTATTGGCGTCGAAACCAAATGGAGGTGTGCCCGTTGGTGGGGCCAACATTCTCCTTTCAACAAGGTGCAAACCTAACAAGGTCTGAAAGAGTTCGGCATACGTTGATGGAGGTGTCTCAAATACCCTCCTTGACTTCCCCTCCTGAATTCTTCGCTGAGCCGGATGCTGGCGTTTCATGCGCTGCTGGTTTTGATCAACCCGTTCCTCAGGCTCATGCACTATCATCCTCAAATTCAGCCCAGGCATTGGCAACTGTTGTGGACCTGGAGATTCATTTTCCAATGATTCCAGGATATGCCTTGATTCTTTTGCAACTTCTGGTGAGGAAATAGGAATATCGGTCCCCGAGACCTTTATACCGCCCGACACAAATTCAATTGCCTTCTCCTCCAGCAAATCCTGAATCTTCTGCTTGAACGACTTGCAGTCCGCGATGTTATACCCCGGTGCACCAGCGTGGAAGACACAATGGGCGTTCACATCATAGCCTGGTGGTGGCTGCCCAGTCAATGGCGCCAAAGTGCGGGGTTTAATCAGTTGGAGTTGGAACAAAAGTTGCGCCAACTGATCGTAATCCACCGGAATCTCATCAAATACCCTGCCAGAGAGCTTCATCCTTTAACCATACCCCCTTGAGTTATCCTGAGAAATCAGTCGCGACTGCCGACGAGGAGAATCCCGAGCTTCGAATTACGTAGAGGGTCTCTTAGGCCTATCATGCCTGGGTACTGGTTCTTTCGACCCCAGTGGGGCAAGTACACCGACCGCAGCTTCGGACATTTGCTCACGTTCTCTTCTGAGCACATTCCTCAATATTTCAGCCATCAATCCTACCTGAGCCTTCAATCGGTAATTCTCTTCTTCGAGCGTCTCTTGATTCGAGCGCAACACGTGCATGTCTTTCATGAATTTCCCCAGTTGGCCTCGAACTTCAATTAACTCAGCTTGAACATGCTCTATGTCTATCTTTGTAAGTCGGTGTCCAAACCCCTGGGGGAAACCCTGACGGTCATGAGGAGTGATATCAGCAGTACCATCATTAGCCCGTGCAATCAGAGGTTGTACAATAGCCTGCAGCTGCTCCTGGCCCTTGGCCATGGTTTCCATTGCTTGTATGAACTGGGTCATGTTGCCCTCATCTCCTACATCTCATTCTGAACTTGATCCATTATCTTTCTTACAGCTATATCTGCTTGAATAGCGATGAACTCTTTGGTCGTCAACCCTGGAAAACCTGTGAGATGCAGGGAATAAGATACAGATTCAACAAGTAATTGGCAATGCAAAATGGATATGCAGATGCAATATGTGTCTGTGTATTAGGGAGATCAACCCCTGATTCTAGTGCCAAAGTGCCAGTGCAGTGACAGTGATAGCAATAAGAAGCTCGAAATCCAATCGTAGGAAACATCTCATATATTATAGAAAAGCCCATCAAGTCGGGAATACAATATTACAGAGCGTACAATAGGAAGGCATGACCTCAACCAACAATCCTGGTGATGGCCAGCACAATGCAAATAAAGCATACACATCAATACATGAGATAATCAAGTGCGACCATATGCCTGGTACTCCTCTAACAATCTCTTAGTCTTGGGATGATTCGGCTGAGCAAGCAACCCTTCGACGAGCGAGTCTCTTTGCCTGATAACACGCTGGAGATCACCAATGGATTCCTCCCAAACACCTTCCCCAAAGAAATCTTCTAGCTTCCGTTTCTGGGATGCAGACTCTTTCTTGCGCTTGATAACTTTGTTCAAGGCATTCTGGACATCATACCTCCACGTAACCTCTTCTTCCATCCTCTTCCGGCTAGCTTTCAACTGACTTTCCAGCTCAGAGATCTGCAGCTTCAGTTTGTCTTCTCTTTCCTTATTGCCGATCAGCGTGGCGTTCAAACCCCTGGGGGAAACCCTGACGGTCATGAGGAGTGATATCAGCAGTACCATCATTAGCCCGTGCAATCAGAGGTTGTACAATAGCCTGCAGCTGCTCCTGGCCCTTGGCCATGGTTTCCATTGCTTGTATGAACTGGGTCATGTTGCCGCACATCTCCTACATCTCATTCTGAACTTGATCCATTATCTTTCTTACAGCTATATCTGCTTGAATAGCGATGAACTCTTTGGTCGTCAACCCTGGAAAACCTGTGAGATGCAGGGAATAAGATACAGATTCAACAAGTAATTGGCAATGCAAAATGGATATGCAGATGCAATATGTGTCTGTGTATTAGGGAGATCAACCCCTGATTCTAGTGCCAAAGTGCCAGTGCAGTGACAGTGATAGCAATAAGAAGCTCGAAATCCAATCGTAGGAAACATCTCATATATTGTAGAAAAGCCCATCAAGTCGGGAATACAATATTATGGAGCGTACAATAGGAAGGCATGACCTCAACCAACAATCCTGGTGATGGCCAGCACAATGCAAATAAAGCATACACATCAATACATGAGATAATCAAGTGCGACCATATGCCTGGTACTCCTCTAACAATCTCTTAGTCTTGGGATGATTCGGCTGAGCAAGCAACCCTTCGACGAGCGAGTCTCTTTGCCTGATAACACGCTGGAGATCACCAATGGATTCCTCCCAAACACCTTCCCCAAAGCAATCTTCTAGCTTCCGTTTCTGGGATGCAGACTCTTTCTTGCGCTTGATAACTTTGTTCAAGGCATTCTGGACATCATACCTCCACGTAACCTCTTCTTCCATCCTCTTTCGGCTAGCTTTCAACTGACTTTCCAGCTCAGAGATCTGCAGCTTCAGTTTGTCTTCTCTTTCCTTATTGCCGGTCAGCGTGGCGTTCTAGGTTTTATTGAATGCAGAGATCTCCCGGTAGGCTATATCAAGTGCTTTCTTCTTAGACTCCAGCATATCATGAGAGCTCTTGAAATCTATCCCCAATCGCTCACGCTTCTTTCGTTGCTCAGTCAATTCTGTGCCTAGTTGATTCACCAACTTCATTTGCTGTTCGAAGGAATATACGACCTCATTCCTTTCGCTCCTGAGTTGCATTAGCTCTTCTTCCAGCTTCTCGTTGGCTTTCATCAGCTCTTCTTTCTCCTTCACAACCTATTCATATCTCTCAATAGACACAATAGTTGCCTCCTCAACCACGGGGGGAGCAAGAGGTAATACTGCAGGAAACGGCATCCGCACCTGCTTTGCTCGATCTTGGATCCAGACTCTGTACGGGGGATAGGCTTGACAATCATTTTTACCCAACCATGGCTTACCCCTCTTTTGGATGTTTCTCCAAGCATGTTGAAGATTGGATAATAATTCTCCCTTCAAATCACCTGTGAAGTACAGAGATTCCTGTACTTCCTCTTCTTTCACCGGGTTTTTCAAAGCATACCCGAATTGCCTGATCAACAATGAAGGATTGTAGTTAATACACCCTTTTCTCCCGATCAGAGGAACGTTAGGATATCCGGTGCAGCTATAGATGATCACAGATCCCAGCAAATCTTTATTAAACCAAACAATGTCTTCTGAAGAAAGTCCCATCAGATGCTCAGACCAATCAACCGTATCTGCAGACTCAGCGAAAATACCCTTCTTGGGCAGATGACTCTCAAACCACATATACAGTAAAGGCCCACAACAAGAGACGTTCTTGCCCCTCCTATTCTCGTTCTTATAATGCAACGAGTGATAGAAATCTCCAATCAAAGTAGGCACAGGATTGCCTGAAGCAAATATATAGAATGCATCCAGATCAACGAAATCAGGAAAGTTCGGGAACAGTACAATGCCGTAGATACACAGAGCAAGAATAGCGTTAAACACAGTCCAACATCCACTCTTGGCATACTCTTGTGCTTTCCCAACCAAGAACTGAGACAAAAACCAGACACTCCATTCCACGAGGTTAGCAGTAACTCTTAGGGGTCTAAATGCAAGGCAGCGGCCAAATCCTCCAGTTTGGGATCAGCATCCATATGAATGAAAGGTACCCGGTTCTGAATGGTCAACTCTAAGATCTCAGCATACTCCTCCATGGTCGGAGCTAGAATGAAGTCAGGGAAAGTAAAACACCTCAGCGGGGGATCATAGAACTGCATTAGCGTGTACAATCCGTTATGCTAATACATGGACGGTTTATACACCATTCTAAGTAACTTCCCATAGCTCTTCCTGAAGCTTCTCTTCACATCATCATCAGCTAGAGATATCAAACCATGCAAAGAAGAAATATCTGGAGTAGGCAACCTGTACGCCACAGTCTTCTTTAGGGTATCCATAATATCAGCAGACAGAAATCCGGGCAACTAGAATCAGAAGTATGAAAATGCACCTGCAGCACAGACACACGTTAATGATATGCAGAATGAGTATGCAACAATGCAATATGCAACATGCAACAGGGATCAAGTGCACATGGCTGAGAAGCCCAATCCACCATGCTGGTCTCAAATAGACCCACAAAGTGCTCAAAACCTGGTCTCAAAAGATCAACCGCAAAGCTCCAACCTGGTCTCAACAGACCCAATAACATTGTCCTCAAACACCATTGAACCTCAATCAAGAAAACCGGTAGTCTGGAGGTCAAGTTACCTGCATGCCACAACCCCTCTCACAGGTAGGTGTCTTAATAACTGACACAAGGTACGACATCCTATGCAGTCGTCGGCGTCACAGACTTTCAAGACTGATGATACAATACCCAGAAGGTGTGGCATCATCATGTCCTGAAGAGGCCTCACTTAGCCAACTTCCAAATGATCGGTCCCCGGAGTCGACAATCCAACTAACCAACAACCCCCTCAACCCAAAGGGTTGAAAAAGAAGTCAACTAGAAGAACCTCGTCTGAGCATGGATTTTGCGGGACACTGGTACATGCAAAGCATGCACGCGCCCAACTAATTCTAGGTGCACTCAAGCCCAGGTCCGACTTATCTCTCAATAGATCACCCCATCCCCACAACAGCAATAACAGTATAAAGCTGACAATAAAATGCGAAAAGTAAAGACAGAAATGTAAATCCATACAAAACCCCCGACGGAAAAACAAGCGCTAGGATTGACTCGCGTAGGGAACTGTTGGAGTCCCCAGCAGAGTCGCCAGCTGTCGCTACTGTGAAAATCGGCGCCGACTAAATAGAAGAGTCGCCACCGTGCGTTATTTATCCCAACGGAGGGAAAAGAAACGCTCGAAGTAAACCTACCGCAAAACGGGAAAGGAATGGTCATCGCAACCAAATCCTGGATTCGGGAGTCGGTTACGCAAGGGGAAGGTATTAGCACCCCTCACGTCCGTCGTACTCGACAGGATCCACGCTTGTTTTCTAGTACGGATTGTCATTCTACCTACTCTACAGGTCAAGGGTTAAAAAGAAAAGAAAATGAAAATGACTCGGCAAAGTATCGCACTTTATGCCTACGTATTCCTGTCTGGAACGAGAAATCAGAGTCAACGTAGTTCGCCTAACTACGGGTTAAGGGGGGAAGGTTGCTCGCTAGGAAAGATCAGAGCAAACGTAGTTCGGGCTACGGACGACACAAGTCTGTTTGTTTATCTTTTATCCTTCTGAAAAAGGTTTTTCTCCTGATTACGGGTCCAAACGGACAAAAATGACGTTTTGATTGGTTTTCAGTCTTTTACGCAAGAACTATTTCTTATTGTGTTTGAAACATTATTGTGTTTTTGATTATTTAGAGTTAAGAAGAGAAACGACACTCTAAAAACCTAGGGTTAAAAAGGGGAAGCAAAACTACCTGAATGTTATCATGCACGGGTTAACACCTAATGTCTGTCATAATTCCCTCCTGCACAGAGGAAATCAGAGATCCTAGGGGATAGACGGAAAAGAAATAGATATATACAGTAATCAGTAAAATGCATGGATGCAGCAATAAAAGTTAGGCAAGGGAGTTCCACTCAACCTCGAACCTGGGAAAACAATAGGCAAAGTGAACAGTATTCACTTCAAACCTAAGGGGCAAGCTGAAAAAGCCAACAAACAATATAGAATAAGAAATAAAACCTAACACCAGCTCTGACAGCAACACCAGCTCCTACAGTAAGCAGCTCAAACAGCTACAGCCCTGACAGCTACAGCTGGTTAACAGCAAAAAGGTTGACATAACCAACTTCAAGCAAGACCCCCTCTTCACCCTTCAATGATCCCCAAGCTTTAGATAAGCTCCTATCTTCAATAAAACCCCAAGCTCTAGCAAGCAATGAACCCCAACAGTTGATAGCTTCAAACAACAAACAGCTTCAGAAAGCAGCAAAACCCTAGTTTCAACAGATATCCAGCTTTGACAGGCACAAGCTTCATCTTCACCAATCTTCAATGCACTTCTTATCCTCAAAAAGCTTCCAATCTTCAATGCAAACACTCCAGAAGAGAATCACTTAACAGATTAAGTTGGAATGCTAAACAGCTTATTGACAACCAAAGGAGGCCTATAAGTGTTTAACATTATAAGAGAAAGGTTCCCTCAAAGTTCTACTTCCAAAATAAGCCACTTATCCCTCCAAAGGAGGGATATGAATATCTTAGAAGGACTTTTTGTCATAGGTAGGAATAGAAGCACAATATGCTTTCTACGTTTGTAAGAAGAAATCAGTCTAATCTAAAGCTCTCCCTGTTTCTCCTATCCCCTAAGTCTTCAAAATCCACCTTCAAGGAGAAGAACCTTCATGCACCAAGCTCCATCCCTTGTCTTCAATCATCATCCAAGGTCTTCATTAGCTCCAACAAGCAAATCCCAAGCCCAACACCCAATTGAAATAATCCAAACCAAACAAACAAGCAAAAGCTCAAATGGGGAACACACCAATATCAACCAAATTGCAAAAATCAGGTAAAATAGTAATACTCGTTAAAAAATCCTAGATTAATTTCTAAGGGAACCTAACTATATACCCTATACCCCACATAAACCCCAAGGCTTAAATCAAACCCTAAGTCTCCAAACTATGCCCTAAACTACACCTAAGTGTTGTGAAACCCTAATTTTGATACCTCTCCTATCTACCTCTCCAATTAATCTAAGTTTTAGTCACAAAAATATGAAAAAATTCCTAAGGGTACCTGCTTCCCTAATCTAATCAACCTCACAAGAATCAATCAAAAATCAAGCATCAATCTCTTATACTAAATTTAGAAAAACTAAGTATCAACAAAATGTAAAATAAAAGAAATAATATTGTAAAATATACCAAAAAATATAAAATGCATGAAATTAGTATTTTTATTATTTCACAATTTTCTAAAGGTCCTAATGAAAATAGGGAAAAAACTCCCAACAAAAAATGTTTATTTTTCAATTTATTGTGAATTATTTACTAACTATGCTAAAATCATGAAAATAAAAAGAAATCAGCTAAAAACAATAAACTGGCATGGTGAATAGCAATTACATACAGTTCAAAATAAATGTTGGGCTCAGGAGGGGGTGCGCTTATCAAAACACGCTAAGCCCAGACCAAATCAAAAAATAACTGGAAAAAACAAGGAAAATGAAAAAACTCGGTGGCGAATAGCAAGTAATTCGCCTGTTGATCTGATTGGGCCCCTAGACTGGGGTGCAATTAGCAACTCTCACCTAAGCCCAAACCAAAATCCAACGGAAAGGGAGGTACAGATAAGAAAAACGGGGGAGATACTAGCAACAACACGCTTTGGGCTTGAGGCCCATATCCATCATCATTCAATACTCTCAGCATCTAAAACCTAATCCACTAAAACTCTCCTTCAATGTTCACTATCTTCCCCAAACCCTAACGGCGCTTCACCCTTCCAAACCTCTCTCTGTCTCACAAACTCTTCACCAACCTTATTCATCACAAACCAACACCGCTCCCTCTCAGCTCAAATCGTCTCTCGCTAACATTCAAAACTAACCTAGATCCTCAGCTAACAACAAGAGAATTACAATAAGGGATGGATTCAGAGTAGAAACCTGGATGAAGGGTTCAAGCGATGAAGAATCTGGATCTTAGACAAAGCCTGGCGAAGAACTGGAAGAATCTTTGTTGAAGATTCGGAGATCTACGACGGCGCTATCGTTCTCGTGACGAAGATCAGCGAAGATCTTAAAAGATGAAGGAATGGATGACGTTCTTAGTCGTTGAAGTCCTTGCATATTCTAGAGAAATTCTGGAATCTGGAGGTTAAGGGGATGAAGGTTCTTGAGAGCTTGAAGGTGTTCATTGATTTTCTGAAGCAACTTGAGGATTTTTCTGGAGATCTGATGAGTAAGGATGAAGACTGAACGAAGCTATGTGAATGTCTTCGTGAAGATCGTTGGAGATCTTATGAACAATGATGTTGAATGTTCTTTATGAATATGGAGGATCTGAAGAGGATCGGTGAACTGGTGATGAATCTTGATGAAGAACTGAAGAACGTGGATGAATGCTGATGAAGATTCCGGCGAGGAGGAGTTTTCCGGCGAAGGTTGATGGAGGCTGATGAAGAAGATTGGGAGAGATTCTTGGTGATTCTGGAAAATTGCAGTTTCCGGTGTGATAGTGGTCTCCGGCGGTCAGTTGCGGCGGTGGAAGGCGTCTCCGACGATGGTTAGGGCGGCAGGGACGACGGTTGCATGGCCGGCGGCGAGGTGATGTTAGTGGAGGACAAGTGGCTTAAGGGTGGAGGAGAGAGACACGCGTGGCAGTGGGTGTGGGGTCAGATAGAGACACGTGGGAGAGAGAGGGAGAGAGGTGGCAGAGAGAGAGAGAGTGGTGTGAGGTGTCAGAAAATTGTGAGGTGGAAGAGAGATACAGAAACGCGTGGCACTCCTTTTATATGACATGTGGCAGCAACTCTGGACTTGGGCCCACGAAATGGACACCTGGCCCACTAAACTTAATACTCTGATTAATTGACTTAATTAAATGCTAATTGCTGGATTAATTCTGAATTAAAACTAAAGACTCTATTAAACTCGGACTTAGACTCTAATGACTATCTAATTAAAGCCTAATTAAAACTGCAAAACGAAATTAATGACAAAAACACTAATCAAAACTTCTAATTAAACCTAATTAAATAACAAAATTAAACTCTAATTAACCTATTAAAAAAACAGAAAAAGATTTATTAAACCTATTAAAAACCTTTAATCTACTTAATACCTAGAAAAAAGAAATATCTATTAAAAGTATTAAAAGGAAATATCTAATTAAAATTCTAGAAAAAGCTATTTAATATCTAAAGCTATCTATTTAAATCCTAGATTAAAATCTATAAAATCAATAATATTCTATTAAAATCTATTTAAAAAAAGAATATCTATTTACAAATTCTAGAAAAATCTATCTAATAAAAAAACTATCTATTAAAAATCTATTAAATTCTATTAAAAACTATTAACCTATTTAATATCTAAAAACCCAAATAAATCTATTAAAAAACTATTAGAAATCTATTAAAAATCTAGAAAATAAAAGGGAAAAAACTAAAAAAGCCAGGAAGCCGATTAAATCGATTAGAGAACAATTGCGCAACCATAACAAAATAAGCGGTAAAAGCCGGACACCGAAATGTCCTCAGAACAACAGCGCAATCTGAAAGTACCGGGACGAGCACAAGTTCTCAAAATAAATCCTCGTATTGGCCTGAAATGCCTGAAGCGCCAGGGGAGGCTGTAATCCCGATAAATCAATCTGACTGAGAAAATGCAATGTATGCAGTATGCGAATGCGAATGCAAAATGCATCGAAACATAAACCCGATATGGGAACCGGTTGGTCAAATTTTGGGGTGCAACACCTACTATGGGCCCTTGCGATATCGTGTTGTTCCCTAGTGAGTTATGTCTCTTTGTTGGGGTCCCTTCAAGTTTTTTCTTCGCAGAGTGTGTCTCACGTAGTGTCTTCCCCGCAGATGCCGTATCTTTTGCATTCATATCATAAGCATCGTGTGACATCTTAGGGTTAAAAATAAGGTTTTTTATATTTAAGTAACTTCAATCTCGTCGATACGGAGATTTCCAATCTTCATATGTCTAGATAGAAGAAACTTAAATAGGGGCATTTTTCATACCCTAAGTTTTACCCCTAAGATTCCATCTATCAATCATTTTCCTCTCATCAAGATCACAAGCATGGTATCCTCCTAACCCTCACTTCTTTAGGTTTGCCTTTGTGGGAGATCACCAAGCACCCTTTGTGCTTTCTTTTTATCCTTTTGCTTGTTTACATTCTAACACCACTAACCTTATTCAAAATACAAAAATATGTGTTATTTTCTGTTTCTTATTGTACAAGGTAGGGACATGCAATCAAATGATCAAGCTTGGTTTCTAAATTAGGGTTTGGATGCTCAAAGTCAAAGTTTAGTCAACAAATATATCACAAGAGCTTTGATTTCAAGTCATGACCTATAATCTTAGGTCACATTCATGTCAAGTTTCATTCAACATCATTGGATCAAGGGAAGTTCAAGTTTGGTGCATGATTTCAAAGATGATTCAAGTATGGTTCATATGTCTATTTCCATGCCATCTTCATCTAATTCTCAAGCAATCATTAAGATTTTTCAAAGAAGAATCAAGTTTCCCTCATTTTGTGTACAAGTGTTCACATTGGGCCTTTGAATGTAAGGAAATAGCAAGAAATCAAAAATTGGCACATGTTTGGTTGGCCTAAAATCAAGTATGGCATGTCACATGGTCCTAACACCATAAATTTCTCATTTTGCAACATTTTCGGAATCTAGTTTGACCCAAGTGTCACATTTGGACTCCTTTACAACTTTGTTTCAAGGGTCAAACATCAATTCGACCTCTAAGTCCATCAATTTTGGGATTTTCTTAGTTGCCCATATGTGCACAAAAGTAGGCCCAAAACCTGGTCGACCTAATGCCTGGCCTAAAATTTTAGGTCATGACCTAAATTTTGATTCAATTTCATTTTCAATCTAAGCATCCTTTTGATGTGGTTATTTTTGCATTTGATTATTTGCCATGAAAAGATCATTTGGCATAAAGAAAATTCAAGAACGCACGAGCGGATTCCATTTGGCCTAAGCTCAAACATGGTGTCATAAATATTTTTCCCCACATGTTTGAGTAAATTCTCTCTGCTCAGAGCAAATCAATTGCTCTAATGCAGAAAGACATGAACAAAGAAATGTTGCACACTTGAATCCATGCTTTATTCTGGCTAAAAATACGAGTTCATGGATTTGCAAAATCATGCTAAAGGTTGAAGACGAAGTTTCTTTGCGCGCTTTGGTGCCAAATTCAAATCCTGGCTAATAGGAACCTGAAACGCAGCTAGTCGTTGCTCTTTTTCATTTTAAATTATTTTTATTTTCTTTTTTCTTTTCTGATTTAATTTTAAATCATCTTTAATGCTTTTTTACTCCAATATTTTTTCATTATTATATAAAAATATTTTCTACCACATATATGTTTTGCATAATTTTTAAAAATCATTTTGTATTTGATTCATATTTTCTTCTATTTTTTATTTAATTTCCATTTTCAATTTTATTTTTGATAATTTTCAAACATTTTGGCATCAAATTTTTGAGATCCTTTTATTTGTAACATTTTCAAGATAGAAGTCCCCAAAATACCTCTCATTAGATAACACAAACCTGTGAATTAAAACAAACTTAAAACTCACACTAAAATACCAAAATAGTCCAACCATAAACTTCTGGTATAACATATCCTGGCACATGTCACAACATCATGCTGAACACGATGTCTGACTCATAGCAGAACATCTGACTTAACAACTTTCTGACTGCATATTTTACCAAAATGTTGTCAATCAAAAAACCACAGAACTTACAATCTCCCACTTTGGAAAATTTTGGCTAAAACAATCGTAGAACAAATTAGGAGTATACACAGCGGAATCATAAACAACACAAGCTACATGAAACCATGTAAGCTTTATACAGACTGCAACTTTGTAGCAACAAACCAGACAAGTTCATAACTCCCTCTACCATACACAAACAATACTCCCCCTCAAGAGGAAAACCAAAATCACAAGAAAAGAAACAAATACAAACTATTCAAGTTCATACATACCTCTCAAGGGAAAAAGCCAAATCAAAAGAAAAGAACACAAGCACATTAAACAACACCAAACAGCAGTAGCAGCAGCTAACTCCCCCTGAATTACATAGCTTAAGAATTTAGTAAAGCACAACTAAACATAATGTCAAGACATATAGTTTGACATCACAGAATAAGAAAATCACAAGCCCGATAGCAGAATTCCCCCTGAAGATCACAACCTACTACAGAGAAAGATAGATTCTCCCAAACACAACAAATGGAATGATGTCATAACATATAGAATGACATCCTAACACCACCAACATAAACCTCTAAGAAACGTAAAAGAAACCATAATAATGTAATGATCATGTCTATGCTTCATACCCTTAGACCTTCTCCTTCTCACAGTATCAACATTATCATCACAACTACTACTCCCCATTTGTAGCCACAAATTTGACACCAGTTTTCTTCTTTTCGTTGTATCCTGCATAATTAAAGATAATTTCTATAATTCTTCAATAATGCAAGTTCCTAGTTCACCACTTAGTTTCTCAAACTGGTTTGCATCCAAAGCTTTAGTGAAAATATCAGCCAGTTGCTTCTCAGTGGCTACATGCTCAATACTGACCACTTTGTCTTCAATAAGATCCCTGATAAAGTGATGACGGATGTTAATATGTTTTGTCCTATTATGTTGAACAAGATTCTTGTATATGTTTATAGAACTCAAGTTGTCATAGTACAATGTCATGACATCTTGCTTCATATCGTACTCCTTCAGGATCTGCTTCATCCAAAGTAGCTGAGAACAGTTACTTCCTGCTGCAATATACTCAACCTCAGCAGTGGATAAAGACACATAATTTCTCTTCCTACTGAACCAATAGATAAGGTTGTTTCCCAAGAGGAAACATCCATCAGAGGTGTTTTTTCTGTCATCAACACTACCTTCCCAATCAACATCAGAATATCCAACCAACATGGCATCAAAACCATGTGAGTATTACATTCCATAGTCATTAATACCGTTCACATACTTTAGAATCCTCTTTACATGATTAATATGACTAATTTTGGGCTCATCTTTATACATATAACAAACTCCAACAACAAATGTGATATCAAGTCTGCTAGCAGTCAGATATAATAAACTTCCTATCATGCTTCTGTAAAGACTTTGATCCACACTAATCCCATTTTCATCTTTTGAAAGCTTCAAATGAGTAGGTGCAGGAGTCCTTTTGTGACTAGCCTTTTCCATGCCAAACTTCTTTACTATATTATTGGCATACTTGCTTTGAGATATGAAAATAGAATCTTCCATTTGTCTAACTTGAAGTCCAAGAAAATAAGTCAATTCTCCTCTATTCTGATTGGTCCTTTCTTTAGTTCTTTCTCTTCTTTGAGAGTCATAGTTCCCCTTGGAGTCATAACTGATGTTCTGAACATTAGGTCTTGGCTTCCTCTCCATTATCTTCAGCACTCGATTAAACCATCTTCCTAGTAAAACAATGGCATTAGACATCCCTTCATTCATATCAAGTTCACTTTCTTCATCTTCATCATTGGATACAAAAGCAATGCTTTTGTTCTTCTTTTCAATTCTATCATTCATGGTCAAGTTTAAAGTGAACCCACTACCTTATCAACTCTCATACTGCTGATGTTTTGGGCTTCTTCAATGGTTGTGACCTTTATGCCAAATTTCTTAGGGAGATACCTAAACCAACTTTTCTTCTGATACCTTTTCTCCCAAGGCACTAGAGGCATTAGCTATTTCAAGAACATTTATGTGAAAGTCATGAATACTTTCATCTTCCCTCATCTTTAGATTTTCAAATTTGGTAGTGAGCAGCTGAAGTCTAGACATCTTTACCTTGGATGTGCCTTCATGAGTTGTCTTGAGAATTTCCCAAACATCCTTAGCCACAGTACAAGTGTTGATCAACCTAAACATGTTCTTGTCAACTCCATTGAATAAAGCATTCAAGGCTTTAGAGTTTTCAAGAGCAGTCTCTCCTTCCTCCTTGGTCTAGTACTTTTCAGGTATCAAAGATTCTTTCTCATTTTTATCTTTAACTATAGGATGTTCCCAACACTTAATTATAGCCTTCCAAGCTTTGCTATCCATAGATTTTAAGAAAGCCACCATGCATGCCTTCCAATAGTCATATTTAGTTCCATCTAAGATTGGGGGCCTGTTAACATTTCCTCTTCCTTCCTTGTCCATAATACCAGAATACAAACTCCCTGAAGCTTACCCAAAAATAAAATAGGGTGGCCTGCTCTGATAGCAATTGAATTTCTTGCGTGCAGATACTAGATGTCGAGATAAATGTCACAACATTGGAATCAAGAGAGTTTGATCACGCAAGTATATATATAGAAACTTAAATGGTAGAAAGATAAAATAACACCCGTAGTTATTAACCCAATTCGGTGCAAATCACCTACATTTGGGGGTTACCAAAGCCAGGAAGGAAATTCACTATGATAGTATTAGTTCAAAGCTAAACTCCCTCGTTTACAACTTCTCGCCTAATCACTACCTTGTGCAGCTTCTACCTAGACACCCTCTAGATATGAGATTCCCCTCTCACTTCCTACCAGTCACAAACCAGTGACAATTCAACAACAACCGAAAATAGAAATACTAGCGCTTCAAAGTACAATACATAGTTTTGCTTAAAAGCTTCAACTAAGAACAATACATTCTTGCTTAAAAGCTTTAGAGTGGATAATTAACAATTAACAATCAGCAACTCAATGCATCAAAATTGATACAAGAGTGACATACAATAAAAAACACACTAAACCCTAAATAGACTCCAATGCATGGATAATCCCTATTCTTTAAATTCCACTCATTCTATAGGTTTAGAGAATCCATTTAAATAAGCATCACAGCTGCATGGGCTTGGGCTCTCGAAAATAAAATGTAAATCACCAGGAATCATCTGTAGTCAATTGCATAATATCTTGCACAATAATAGGAACAATAACTTAAAGTTTCCTAAAAACACTCAACCATCCTTTTTAAGAAAACCAACGCAATCTGTCAAGGCAGAAGTCTCCAAAATATCCCTCCTTGGATAACGCAAACATGTGAATTAAAATGCACTCAAAACGCACACTAAAATACCAAAATAGTCCAGCCCTAGACTTCTGGTATAACATGTCCTGGTACATGTCACAACATCATGCTGAACATGATGTCTAACTCTCATAGTAGAACATCTGGCTTAACATCTTGCTGACAACATGTTTTACCAAAATGTTTTCAATCCAAATACCACAGAACTTACATGTTCAACATTTCAAATCCTTGAGTGATGGTCCATTGGTTGATTCACCCTTCTCTTGTACAAACTTGCTTATAAATGATCAGCTAATCATTTATGGTACTTTGCATCAGAGATAGGTTATCCCTAGTTAGATCATACTTTGAGTCTTTGGCTTATTGATAAATAATCCCATACATGAGTCTCTCTCTCTCTCTCTCTCTCTCTCTCTCTCCATATATCTTCTTCTTTTGTTTTTCTCATTGTGTTACATGTTTTAGGAGAATAACTTTGTGTTATTTCTCTAACATATTTGACACATAAATTGTTATTGACCGACCTCAGATAGGTGTGACTTCCACATAAGTCCACTTATGAATGCTTAACATAGCGCTAAATTGTTCCGACTCGATTAAATTGTCATTAATACTAACATTGACATGTTAATTGTGCTAACATCTAACATTTATTTTGTGCTCTTTACATTTATGTCATTTACACTTTTATCTCATCTTACATTCATTGTCATTTACATTTCTTTCCTTTTACTTTTGCTCTTTTTTTTATGTTTTATTGCTTTCTTATCTCAAAAGAACAAAAACATGATAAAATGGCTAAAACCCTAAAAAAAAACTCTAATCTAATCTTATGGACTTTGTGTTACTATCCCTTGCTTGAGGAGTATTTGGACCTTGGACATTAGGAATTAGTATTTCCCTTTTCTTGGAGTGGTATATGAGACCTTGTGATCCATCTGAAACATAATGTTTCATTTGAGACTTTTTTATCTTCAACTCAAGATTTAGAGGCTCTTTATGGCTTAGTCACCTTGGTTATCCATCTGGTTTTCTTTGATATTCATCTGTGCATGTTTCTTGTTCATCTTGTGGCTCAATTCAAAGGGATGGGAATGCTTGTTTTGACTAATGTTAAATGCTTGTTTCCTCTTGTGAATAATGCACTTGCACACACAAAGGCTTTCTCTTGGGTTATCTGACAATGAGACCATTTACTTTAGGCTTTAGGATAGTCGCTTCTTCTCCTTCCCACTTCTTAAATTTTCAAAACTTCCCCCTATTTCAAAAACTTCTTGTTTTCAAATTTCACACCTCTTTCTCAATAAACATTGACTTTGTCAAGTGATCTAGAAAATATTTTCTTAATAAATGCTAAAACATATAAACATATTCAAACTCTTTTCAAATTTCTGAAAAAGACAAACCTCATCAAACTTTTTGTTGTGCCTTTGTGCACTTTTCTTTAAGAGCTTTTTTTCAAAAGATTAGATATTATTATATTCTTGCAGTGACGCAAACCACAATACTTCTACAAGATGCTGAGAAATGATTTCCATTTTCCACTTGAATGTTGAGATGTGCTTGTGAGAAATTCCAAGTAAAAGTTCTCCATATCAAGATGATGCAAATGCTTATTTCCTCATACTTGTGGATAGTAAGTTCAGTCTTCCGCTCGAATACAACAGAGTATCTCTTCTTTAAAATCAATCAACAAACAACCCAATTTTTTTAATAAACACAGATTTGCAAGTGGTTCTCATTAAGCACAACGGATGTGAGGGGTGCTAATACATTCCCCTTGCATAACCAACTCCCATATCCAGATCTCTCTTTTTAAAATTTTTTCTTTTTATGGGTTTTGTTCGACCTTTTCCCTTTTCCCTTGTGTACCAATAAAATTCGGTGGTGACTCTTGCTTTTCTGAGTTAAGTTAATCAATAACTTAATCTCAATGAATTTTCCCGCCACGACACTATTTATAAGAGGTGTATGTAACATGTTTATAATGTAGAAAACTATTTTGAAGGCTTTTCCTAATAAACTAGAGGCACTGATGCATTGGCTAATAAAATAAGGCCAACTTCAATGATATGCCTCTGTTTTTTCTTCCGAGCCATATTGTTCATGAGTATAAGGACAACTTACCCTATGTGTTATACTATTCTCATTGAGAAGTTTAGAAAAGGAAACATACCTTTTTCCTCCATCATTTTGAAGATATTTTATTTTAAGATCAAGTTGGTTTTAACAATAGTTTTAAATGGATAAAGAAAGTTATTACCTGAGATTTATTTTGTAAATGATAGATCCAAGTATATTTGGAAAAAAGAATCAATAAACTATAGATAATATATGTTGTTGTTTGTGGAGTGATGGGAGCAGGACCCCAAGTTCCAGAGTATATTTATTGAAGAGAAGTATCACAAGTTGTCATATAATGAATAAAGGGAACTTTATGTGATTTACCAAGGAAACAAGATTTACAAAAAAAACGTGATTTATTGATTTTATGGGGGATATTATAATTAGTCAAGGTAGTAGAGACAAGCATATTTGAGGCATGACCAAGTCTAGCATGTCATACATCATTTTCTAAACTGGTTGAATTGAAATTATTCAAGTGAGAAGAGTTACAACTATGACAAGTAGGACTATTTGGCAGCTTAATATGATGAAAAACATATAAACCATTTCTCAATTTTCCATCAAGGAGAGTAGTTTTACTGACTTGAGGTTTTACATAATGGTAGTTAGCATGAAATTTAAATAAAACATCATTGTCTTTAGCAAGATTTGAAACACCTACCAAATTCTTGGAAATATTTGGAGCATGCAATAAGTTATGTATAATTAAAGGTTTTAAGTAATTTTTTGTGTGAAAGAATATGTTACCAATATTGTTAATGTTAGTTAAATAACCATCAACCATTTTGATTTTGTGATCTTCATTGTATGCATTCTTAGTTTGGAAGTCTGAAGCACCTGGTGTAATGTGACTAGGGCATCCTAAATTTGAATACCATATTGGATCATAGATTGTGTCAGGAACTACCATGAAATCTGAAATGGATGAGGTGCCTTGAAGAGCTCCTTCATTTGAGGATTATGGTTTGTTGACATAGGGCCGACCTTTAGCAGGCATAGTAGGTGTTGTAGCTCAGGGCCCCAAATTTTAGGGGGGCCCACATATTTTTATACATTTTACACCTATTTTTTAAAAACTAGGTGTTAAATCATAATATTTTCAAAATCAATTTTACATCTATTTGTTAAAAATAGGTGTAAAATCATGTTTTATTTTCAAAATATATAATTTTATACCAATTTTTCAAAAAATCGGTATAAATTCATATTCTTTTAGGCCTACTTTTTAAATTATATCAGGGCCCCTGATTGATTGGGTCGACCCTGTGTTGACATTAGAGAAAGGTTGATAGTGTTCATCAATTCCGTACCACCAATCATGAGTTGTGTGACCTAGTTTATTACAAACTTGACTTTGAGGGATTTTATCACATTTGACCATTCTTGGATAGAGAGTAGGGGACATTGAGGCTAGAAGCCAAGTGAAAATTGTTTAATCATGTTATTTTCGGGAATTAAAATAATAATTGTTATGTTAAGTTTTATCTTCATCATTGAGAAGTGGATTTTCCTCCTTAAGTAGTTTCATCAATGAATTTGAATAACTTTTCATATTTGAAGACTCTAATGGCTTTTGTTTTCATGTGAGGGAGTTTTCATCATCTAAGTTGATAGAGATAGGTCGAGACAAAAGGGAATTTTGTTCTTGTGACTGTAAAGCCATAATTTTGTAGAAGCGAAAAGAAAAAGGAAGAAGGAGAAAAAGGAATGAAGGGATCAAGATTGTTAGGCTATTAATATAAAAAAGAACAAGGAGAAAAAGTAAGGATGGATTGGATCAAAGTTTTTAAGGTATTGATACCATAAAGAACGTTTAAAATGACTAAATATACATTGCATTAGAAATGACAAAGTTTACAAAATTTGCAAATCTATAGATAGCTAGACCAACTTTTGGCTCAATAATTATGACAGTGATAATTTTTATACTAAATTAATAATTAGTTATGACAATAATAATTGTTATAACAAAATAACTATCAAGTGTAAACAATTTAAATTGTTTTTATATTTAAAGTGTGTGAATTTTTTTGGGAAGTTCGGAAGAGTCAGAAGCATCAATAGGACTAATGCTCCTAGACCACAAGAGAGCGAGACACCACATCTCAATCTAAAATCTTAAGGTGTTAGGTAAATTAGTCATCTCTCTCTTATAAATCTAACATTTCACTCATTTATAGGCAATGTGGGACTTTAACCACTGAAACTTGTACCCAACATTCTTCCCCACAAGTGTGAGTCCCCACATCCTATAATAGGATCCAACACCGGATCCAGCTCTCACTCCCCCATAAAGTCGAACCAGGCTCTAATACCAGTTGTTGGGGGAAAAAACAAACAAAGCAGAGAGAAAAAACCATGATCGTTGTAAATAGACAACTAGAGAATAACATTATGCAAAAACCTTTACAACACATAATATACCCTCAACTAACCCAGGCCCCCAATACATCCACTCCCTCCACAAAAATAATTAACTACATCCCACAATACTCTAATAAAAGAGAATAAGAGAACAAATAAAGTCAAATACAAGCTTAAAGTGTTTTTGACTGTGATAACACGAAATCGTATAGATATTTTCATGCATAATTCAACTAAAAGCTAACCGTTTTCGATCCGATTTCGGGTTATTTCCATGTATTTGTCTGATGTTTTTGCAGGTATTCAACGATCACGTCTAAACAAGGCAACATGAAGAAAAGAAGCAATCCCAGATGAAATATGGACGAAAAAGGAGTGAAAACACAATGAAAAGCGCAACAGACAGTTTTTGCTGATGTGACGACCGTCACAGATGCATGACGACCGTCACACGGGTGACGACCGTCACACCTTGTGACGACCGTCATGCAGGAAAAAACACCCCACTCAGATTACACGTCAAAAGAGCAGTTCCAATTCCCATTAAATGGTCCATTACTCCCTAAATTATCTGCCTCAAGGTCCATTATCCTTAGAGGAAACCATTGGAATTCCACCTCTATAAAAAGGGAAGCAGGGGACTTCAAAAGGGAGCTGCATTCATACCACGAAGTGCTGCCAAATTTACTTTCCAGCAAATTTACTTTCAGTTATTATTTGTATCCATTTCTCCAGTTCTATTTGTATCCCTTTCCTTTATTTACCTTTCCATTCTACTCATTCCCATTTCCGCTCTTCTGTAACTGTTACTGCACTGTACGATCGAATTGGAACTAAAGACAGAATCTTGTCAACATCTGTGGAGGATCTGCCCAAAGGCCAATTGGCATTATTTACAGGTTTTCATTTTGATCGACTTCTATTTTATCATAATGCAATTTATTATTTATTATTATTATTTATTTTTTTATTTTCTAAATTCCATGTCTAGCTAAACTTAGGTAATCGATATGTAGTAATAATTCGAATGGGACTTGATAACTCTTGTTTGAAAACCTTCTTTTTACAAAAATAACTTATGGTCTAAGTGTTTAAAATTGATTTACGAAATAAACTTCGTCGCGAAAGCGAGAACTTATTTTAAAGTAGTTTTGCCACGAAAGTGGGAAATTAATTAAGATGCGAACCAACAAGCGAAAGCTGCGGTAAGGTCAGATAGTAAACACTAGGCATTTGTTTTAATAACAGCGAAAGCACTTTAAAACGAATTAGAACTTAGACATTTCCAAAAAGTAATTTTAACCCCGAACGGAACACGAAAGTGTACGTTAGGCCCTTAGGATTATGATTAGCGTCAATAACCATTGTGAGACGAGAGTCTTTAAATCTCCGTTTTCTGCTTAAATGAACTGTGAAAACTATTTCATACACAAGTAACTTATCAAGTCCCTGAAGAACATAATTACTACGTATCGATTTAATTAATTAAAAATCCAAACAGTAATCTTAGTTCCCCTTTTAGTGACAACCTTATTCCCTTAAAACATATTCTACCTAGCTAAACATAGTAACTCCCGAGAACACTAGTTTGATTACGAGTCCCTGTGGGATCGATATCTTTTATTACTACGCGATAGACTGTGCACTTGCAGTTAGTTGTATTAGACATAGAAAGTCGCGATCATGTTTTTGGCGCCGTTGCCGGGGACCCGTTTAGTCAATAGTGTAACCTTCTGTTACGCCGTATAGACTAGGTTAACAATTTTCATTTTCCCTTCACTAGTTCTGTCGATTGTATGCCAAGAAATCGCCTGAAAAGCGATATTGTAAAACCTTCAGTCGCAGAACTAGAACGCTTCTTACATTTAAGAAGTAGAATCATTGAGTACCAACTCAAACATAACATTCCCGATCCTCTCACTCCCATTCCCAAATCCGAAGAAGAACCAACGATGGCTGAAGGACCTCCGAACAAACCGCTGAAGGCATACGCTACACCATCTCAGATGGAGCCTAGAAGTAGCATTGCTGCCCCAGCTATTACCCGAAATGATTTTAAGCTGAAACCATCATTGCTGTCGGCTGTACAACAAAACCAATTCTCAGGAAACGCAACTGAGGATCCGAACGAACATCTAACGAAGTTTGTACAATACGCAGACACAGTGAAAGCAAATGGAGTAACTCCAGACGCGATAAGACTTCGTCTTTTCCCATTCTCTCTTAGAGACAGAGCGTGGACATGGTTACAATCGTTACCATCCAACTCCGTTACGACGTGGGAGCAATTGAAGAACGTCTTCTTAGCGAGATATTTTCCACCAAGCAAAACTGCTATGCTTAGAGCTCAAATCAACGGATTTCGACAGAAAGATACTGAATCTCTCTACGAAGCATGGGAACGATTCAAAGATATGATGAGAACATGTCCTCACCATAGTCTAGAAGACTGGGTGACAATCCATACTTTCTATAATGGGCTTCTATACAATACTATATTAACCATAGACGCTGCCGCGGGCGGTGCACTTATGGATAAGCCATACGATGAAGCCTATCAATTGATAGAAAACATGTCACAAAACCATTGCCAATGGGGAGGTGAACGCACTCCAAATGAGAAAACCTCAGCGAAAGGTGGGATGTACGAGATCAGCAGCCTTGAAAAGTTCAATGCTAAAGTAGATGCTCTAGCACAAAAGATCGATAGTCTGACCGTTAACCCCACTGCAACTGTCGCTGCAGTAACTCCAAATTGCGAGTTATGCGGAAGCACCACTCATAATGCACTCGAATGCCTATTGCTAGCCGGAATCCCGCCAGACCAGGTAAATTATACTCAAGGAAATCCCTACGCAAATACATACAACCCAGATTGGCGAAATCATCCAAACGTTTCTTACAAGAGCGAAAATGCATTGCAAATGCCTAATGCTCCGCAAGGATATCAAAAACCAGCTGCTCAGAATGCACCTAGGAAATCAAACCTCGAAATGATGATGGAAAAGTTCATAGCTACTCAAGCTCAAACGAACAAAGAATTCCTGAATCAAAACATACACACTAGCGAGCAAATTAAACAGTTGACAGGAAAAGTAGACGCTTTAGCCACCCACAACAAAATGTTAGAAACTCAGATATCACAAGTGGCTCAACAGCAAGCATCTGCTGCTGCACCTGCTGGCACATTTCCTGGACAACCTGAACAGAACCCCAAAGGCCAAGAAAATGTTGTGATACTAAGAAGTGGAAAAGAATTGGACGAACCGATCGATCCGAGGACCGAAAACTCAGCCATGCAACAGAAACCAACTGAACAAGCAGAAAAGGGATCTGAGTTAGAGAAGAAGGAGGACAATGAGAAGGAAGATACCGCAAGTGAAAAAACTCAAGCACCTTCAGCGCCATATAAACCACCTATTCCTTATCTGCAAAGACTAATAAACTCTAAAACTTCAGGACAGTTTAAGAAATTTGTAGAGCTCCTTAAACAGCTGAATATTACTATTCCTTTTACAGAAGCGATAACTCAAATGCCGTCATACGCCAAATTTCTCAAGGAGATCCTGTCGAATAAGAGAAAGATCGAGGATAATGAAACAGTTACACTTACTGCAGAGTGTAGCGCTATTATTCAGAACCGCATGCCTCCTAAATTAAAAGACCCAAGTAGTTTCTCCATACCCTGCGTCATAGGAAAGTTCGTAATAGATAAAGCTCTATGCGATTTAGGAGCCAGTATCAGTGTTATGCCCTTATCTATATGCAAAAAGATGAATATGGGAGACCTCAGGCCGACCAAAATGTCTGTACAATTAGCTGACAGATCAGTAAAATACCCAGTCGGAATACTGGAAAACGTTCCAGTACGCATAGGACAATTCTACATTCCAACCGACTTTATAATCATGGACATCAAGGAAGATACTGTAACCCCAATTATCCTAGGAAGACCGTTCCTAGCTACAGCCGGAGCGATTATAGACGTAAAGAAAGGAAGGCTAACATTCGAAGTAGGAGAAGAAAAGATAGAGTTCATTCTCACCAAGTTCCTACAAGCACCAGCAATAGACGATACCTGCTATTTAGTAGACGAAATTGACGAATGCATAAGAGAACTTGAAAATGAAGAGACCACGTATTCAGAAATAATAAAGATTCAAATACCCGACATTTCTGAAGACGACAATTGGCGTAAACCGTATAAAGACGACAGCCTAAGCGAAAGCTTAGCACTGACACCAAACCATATGCCAGGTCCGAAGAACCCATCTTTAGAGCTTAAAACTCTACCCAAAAACCTCAGATATGAATTTCTAGACGATGAACTAAAAAGACCAGTGATAGTCAACGCCGACTTAGGACAACCAGAAACCGAAAAGTTATTAGAAGTCCTAAAGAAGTACCCCACCGCGTTAGGCTATAACATAAGCGATCTAAAAGGTATAAGCCCTTCGATCTGTATGCATCGAATTACAATAGAGGAAGACTCTAAAACCTCTCGAGAGCATCGGAGACGACTAAACCCCATCCTGAGCACTGTAGTCAGGGATGAAGTAAAGAAATTACTTGATGCAGGAATCATCTATCCGATCTCCGATAGTGAATGGGTTAGCCCAGTTCATGTCGTGCCAAAGAAAGGAGGAGTCACAGTAGTTAAAAACGAAAAAGGCGAATCAATAACAAAAAGAGTCATGACTGGAAGTAGGATGTGTATTGATTATAGGAAGCTTAACAAGGCTACGCGCAAAGATCACTTCCCGCTACCCTTCATAGACCAAATGTTGGAAAGATTAGCCAAACATTCATATTTCTGCTATCTAGATGGTTACTCAGGATTCTTCCAAATTCCCATCCATCCTGATGACCAAGAAAAGACTACATTCACCTGTCCTTATGGTACTTTTGCTTACCGCCGAATGTCGTTCGGACTCTGTAACGCTCCAGCAACCTTCCAAAGATGCATGATGGCAATCTTCGCAGATTTCATAGACGACATTATGGAAGTGTTTATGGACGATTTCTCGGTATGTGGACAAAGTTTCGAAGGATGCTTACAAAACTTAGAAATGGTACTAGAACGTTGCGTAAAAGTAAACCTCGTCCTAAATTGGGAGAAATGCCATTTTATGGTCCGACAAGGAATAGTGCTAGGACATGTCATATCGGATAGAGGGATTGAGGTAGACAAAGCCAAAATAGAGATTATAAAAGATCTCCAACCTCCAAAATCCGTACGAGAAATACGGAGTTTTCTAGGACATGCCGGTTTCTACAGAAGATTTATAAAAGATTTCTCGAAAATCACGAAACCTCTGACCGGCCTGTTAATGAAAGATGCTGAGTTCGTCTTCGACGAAGACTGTTTAAAAGCATTCGAAACATTGAAATCAGCCCTTATCACCGCACCAATCATGCAACCACCAGATTGGAGACTACCGTTTGAAATCATGTGCGACGTGAGTGATTACGCTGTAGGCGCAATTCTAGGACAAAGGAAGGACAAGAAACTCCATGCCATCTACTACGCCAGTAGAACCTTAGATCCTGCCCAAATGGACTATGCTACCACAGAAAAGGAACTTCTAGCAGTTATATTTGCGCTTGACAAATTCCGTTCCTACTTATAGGAGCAAAAATTATAATATACACAGACCACGCTGCCTTAAGGTACCTAATAAGCAAAAAGGATGCCAAACCAAGACTATTGAGATGGATCCTATTATTACAAGAGTTTGAATTAGAAATCAAAGATAAGAAAGGAACCGAGAACGTTGTTGCAGATCACTTATCCCGAATAGAAGGCATCAGACACGAACCAGTACCGATAAATGACGATTTCCCGTACGAACGTCTAATAGCCAAATTAGAAAGTGACACACCCAATGCAATCTCGGAAGATCCAGAATTCGAAAAAGCCGTAGAAGCCGTCTATGCCCAAGTCACATTACCTTGGTATGCTGACATCGTTAATTACCTCGCTGTGGGCGTGCTTCCACCAGATCTTACTTATCAACAAAAGAAGAAATTCTTCCACGATCTGAAACACTATTATTGGGACGAACCCCTACTCTTCAAGAGAGGGGCCGACAACATATATCGTCGCTGTGTCCCAGAGGAAGAAATAGAAAATATTATTTCCCAATGCCACTCAGCACCATATGGTGGTCATGCTAGTACATCCAAGACGTGCGCTAAGATTCTCCAAGCTGGCCTATTCTGGCCTAATCTCTGGAAAGACGTTCACATCGCTGTGCAAAAATGCGATAGATGCCAACGAACTGGCAACATCTCACGACGCGATGAAATGCCTCAGAAAGGAATCTTAGAGGTAGAAGTCTTCGACGTCTGGGGAATAGATTTCATGGGACCTTTCCCACCTTCTTTTGGAAATAACTACATACTCGTCGCTGTCGATTACGTGTCTAAATGGATAGAAGCCATAGCTGCTCCAACAAATGACGCACGAGTAGTAATCAAACTCTTCAAGAACACTATCTTTCCTAGATTCGGTGTACCCAGACTCGTCATTAGTGACGGAGGATCTCACTTCATATCACGAATATTCGATAAACTTCTCTCTAGATATGGAGTCAGGCACCGAGTAGCTACACCTTATCATCTGCAAACTAGCGGACAAGTAGAGGTCTCGAACAGAGAAATAAAACAGATCTTGGAAAAGACTGTCGCTACCTCAAGGAGAGACTGGTCATCGAAGCTACAAGAAGCTTTATGGGCTTATAGGACCGCATTTAAGACACCAATAGGTACTACCCCCTATAAATTAGTTTAGGGTAAATCCTGCCATCTCCCTGTAGAGTTAGAGAATAAGGCCTTCTGGGCCATTAAGACACTCAACTTCAACTACACCGAGGCAGGAGAAAAGCGAATCCTGAACTTACACGAGTTGGAAGAACTTCGATTAGACGCCTACGAAAATGCCCGTATCTACAAAGAACGTACTAAAAGGTGGCATGATAAACGCTCAATCAGGAAACAATTCAGTGTGGGAGACATCGTATTGCTTTTTAATTCACGATTAAAACTCTTCCCAGGATAACTAAAATCTAGGTGGTCTGGACCCTATGAAGTGACTAAAGTACTTCAGAGTGGAGCTGTTGAAATTACCGACAAGACAAATGCACCGTTTATCGTAAACGGGCAACGTCTAAAACATTACAATAAGAACGACAATAGTCCTCAAGTTAGCAATATAACATTGCTTGAGCTTCCGGCTCAAACACCAGAATAGCTTCTCACCAAGCTATCGTCAGGCTTTAGACGTTAAAAACAGCGCTTATTGGGAGGCAACCCAAATTTCCCTCGTTATTGCATTTCATTTTTCTTTAAAATTCTACTTTGAAAAATCCAACAAAAATCCTAAAATTACTACTACTTTCTACTTTCGTTCATTTTCGTACTTTTATTCTTATTTTATTTTTCCTCTTTTACCTTTTGTTTCTACCACTTTTCGTTTCTAAAAATCCTGACTTCAATTTCTTGTTTCAAACTTTTCAGGATTTTTAAAGCCTTCAAAACATTTCTTTTGTTTTCTCCGAATTACCTGCGAATATGGCCGAGTACGATTTCACAAAGGTTCACTTCAAAGGACTCGCTCAAAAGGCAAGATTTGCAGCACTGACCGAAAGAGAATTCGCCTTAACGCTGTATTATAACAAGGCTACTATGGATAAACTAGGGATCACGGATAGCATTCAATACCTGTTCAATCAACTGGGTTGGGAGAACACTGCTCTGAAAACACGTTTCTCTACCTACAAGGATCTTACCTATGAATTCCTTAGCTCTTTCAGATACACACCCAACTATGGCTTTGGAACCCGCTCAGAGTTGATTACCTTCAGATTGTTTGGAATGGACCAAACTCATAGCCGGATGTCACTAGCTAACCTCCTAGAATTCCCTAGCGGACCGCATGTGTTCATCAGTGCAGAAGATGACGATATTGATTTGCAACTCGAGCACTTCTGGGGTAGAATCACAGGCGACTATCACTCTGAACCAGACAGAATGTACAATGATGACATTCATAACCCAGCCTTTAGATACTTCCATAAGATACTAGCTCACACCTTGTTTGGAAAAGAAGAAAATATTACTACAGTGTCTAAGGAAGAGTTATTCATCATGTTCTGTGCTTCTCAGGGACGGACAGTAAATGCAGTGCCTTTCATGATGAGATCCTTCAAACGCCTCACGCTGGAACCTCAGACACCTATTCTTATAGGAGGACTAGTAACAATGGTAGCCCAAGAGCTTGGCCTTAGATTCCATCTAAACGCCAGCACTCATTTTGGTACCATCAGACCCATGAACATACAATTCTGCTTTAACAGGCGCATCTTAGGAACTGTGGGACCTGGACCGTATGAGTACCTTATTAACGAAAAACCAGTACAGCTATTCACACTGCCTGATCATCTGATGACAAGCATCCACAACAAGGATAACTGGCTCTATGAATTGGATGAGCCTATGGGACCTCCTTCACCACAGTCAACACCCCAGAACTATATGTATGACAGTGACCACATTTCTGAGGCACACGACTACATGTACTTTGAGGACGCCGCCTCTGAAAATGAAGTAGACCCTATGACTCCTCCACACTACAATACTTATCCTGAGCCTATCCCTGAGGAAACAACCGACAAAATGGATACCGTGTTACTCAGATTGGACGACGTTGATAAAGCTCTAACGAATGTAAAAGCTGATATCGCAAGCGTGCACAGTGACCTGGTAGGCTTCATGGATCTAGTCTGCGACCAACTCGACTACTATTCACGAAAATTTGATGAGTTGAAGGCACGGAAAGATTAGTTATTAGCTCGTAGCAGTAGTTTCAGTTTAGTCTAGTCCAGTTTAGTTTACTTTACTCATTTGGAATTTTCGCATTGTTCGTTTCATTATGTACTACATACAATTGTTTCCATTTTATGTTATTTCAATTTTAGTTTTTGTTCAAATTATTCTGTCTTCGCATTATTTATTGATTGTTGGCTGTTATATTACATCACCGTAGCAATACTACGCTTTAAAATCACCACGAGCATGCCCACAGAGCAAAATTCTGCGTTCTGCAGATTTTGCTGCTGTGACGACCGTCACAGCCCCGTGACGAGCGTCACACGGGTGACGACCGTCACACCTTTGTGACGACCGTCATACAGCCCAGAACTGCAATCTGATATAGCAGGGGTCGTGTTCCCTTCCACTCCCCCCATTATCACTTTCAAACTTCCAAAAACTCATACCCCACTACGATTTTCGTTCTCCCCAACTGAACTATAAACCTCAACTCCAAATCCAACCTCCAAACCACCGTTCTGTCACATTTCCCTCTCTTCCGAAAAATCCCAAAACCTCCGAAATCTCTCCATCTTCAACAATGGCCGGAAACGCAGATATCAGCAACATTTCCTTGAGGGCGAGTTAGGCGAGAGACAACGAGCACAGTACATTGCATTTCACCAGAGGTCGCTACAGCCAACTCACTACCCGCACCTTCCATCACTTACGGAGCTCGGACTCCTCGAAGGTGTCACCTGGATGCTTCAACGAGCAGGCATCTGGAACCTCTGCTCCAACCCCCAGCCGACCTACGAACAACTCACCCTTGAGTTCCTGAGTTCGTTCTCGTACATCAACAGCAGCGGCGAACTCAACCAGCACACAGGTGCCGCTTGTTTCCGAATGTTTGGCGTCAATTATCAAATGAATCAGAATCAAATCGCCAGCATCCTACAGTTACCCCGCGGCGACAATGCTCATCGCCGCCTCACTGACCAGTTCCAGCACGAAGCCTTCGCGCTGTGGTATCAGTTGACCGGCCTCAATGCCGATGGTTGGGACTCCCTGCATGCCACTCACATCCATAACCCCGCCATCAGATACTTTCACCGGGCATTGAGTAACATTATCTTCGCCAGAGACAGCAACCACAAGGTGAACTCCAAGGAGCTCTTCTTCCTTCATTGCGTCTTCAACAATGAACCGGTCAACGCTGCCCCGTTCCTGCTGGCTCACATTCAGGCCAACTGCAACCGTGGCTCGAAGCCATTCTACTTTGGCGGGATTGTCACGGCGATTGCACTTGGGCTGAACCTTGGCGACCGCCTCCAGCACCTCCAGTCCATCCCCTCGGTGTTCCTTGACACCGACCACTGCAGGGCCTCCCATCTCATCCGCTCCCGAGCTGACGGGAAATATCATCCGGTTGTGCATGGCAAGACCGTCAGAAGCATCATCCTTCCGTCCCGCACCCGCATCCATCCTGAGGACCATACCAACTGGTTGTTCGACCTCACTGCCCCTCCTGCTGCCGCTGTTCCTACTCAGGACCCCACACATGATTCCGAAGATGAAATCCAAGCTGAGTTGGACAGGTCCGAGCAGCCAGAGGCATCGCAGCCTCCTCCACCAGTAGGTACATCATCCCGCCGCCGCCGTCACCATCCCGTGCCCGACTACACCTAAGAGGACCTCCGTCGCTCCCTAGACCAGCAGGCACAGATACTCACGATGCTGCAGCAGCAGAACCAGCGAGCTGACCAGTTCGAAGCTTGGCACCGGACTCAAATGCAACAACTTCACACCGTCCAAGCTACAATCACTGAGAGTCTAGCGAATCTGACCCTGCAGGTCGAAGGACTCCGAGACACGGTCTACCACACCGGAGCCATGAGCTATGAGGATCGAGTAGCCGTTGCTAGAGCCAGAGGACGCCAGCGTGGACGTGACAGGCCCCAGGACTAGATTTTTATTTTTTTCCTTCATTGTTTACTATATTTCAGTTCTTTGTATTTTCATTTTCAGTTGTATCTCCCTCTCGCATGCTTCAAGAATCAATGAGGACACTGATCGAGATAGTGTGGGAGCGGAGCCTTATTTTCACTGTATTCAGAACTTCCCTTATTTACTGTATTTCCATTTCACTGCACTTTTGAATTTTAGTAAGTTCCATTTTTACACTTTCTATTTCTAGCAAATAAAGCACGTCTATATATTTTTCACGTTACGCAAACTATCCCCACATTATTCAACGTAAACAAAAACTTTCATTTGTTCCTCAAAAGCAAAAGCATCACGAGAATGCGCCTGAGTTCAAACCGAGCTTTGAAACTCCGAGGAAACGACAGTTCTAACAAAACCAGTATCGTCCAGACACCTTAGATCTCTAGTTTATGCGAGTCGGTTTCACCACCTACGTGTACCAAAGTCTCAAGTGTCTACGCAAACTCAACCCCAAGTAGTTTATAGTAGCAGTCAGCACCATCCTAAAAACACTTCTAAGCGAGCGACCGATGCAAATAAGTGTATGATCTCCAAAAAGATGAAAAATCATGAAAAGAGAGCTAAAAAGCCCAAGAATATAAGATACGTTTCCTTCTAAGTTAGGTGCTCCTCACCCGAGCATTTAGCCCAACGGCACGAAAAACTCATTGAAAAATCAATGACACCAAATTATGATCAATGAAGAAGATCAAAAACAAAAACGAGATCATATTCACTAACAGGTTGACTTGCCATGAGAGTGTGCGGACAACGGGCTTAATGTGATTGCGCTAGAACAAACAGGGTGAACTTGCCACGAGAACCTTGACACCAAGACACGGTAGCATGACTGAGACCGATTTACATAAAAGGGAGACCTCTGGAGACTTGTAGTCCAATGTCGTCGTGATACTCGTCTTGTTCCTACCAAGAATCCCGGTTTTTCCAAACTCTGCGGACGAAGAAGCAGCCTCGTGCTTGCCGACTTTTCCACGTTTTACTTGAGGACAAGCAAAGATTCAAGCTTAGGGGAGTTTGATAACACGAAATCGTATAGATATTTTCATGCATAATTCAACTAAAAGCTAACCGTTTTCGATCCGATTTCGGGTTATTTCCATGTATTTGTCTGATGTTTTTGCAGGTATTCAACAATCACGTCTAAACAAGGCAACATGAAGAAAAGAAGCAATCCCAGATGAAATATGGACGAAAAAGGAGTGAAAACACAATGAAAAGCGCAGCAGACAGTTTTTGCTGATGTGACGACCGTCACAGATGCATGACGACCGTCACACGGGTGACGACCGTCACACCTTGTGACGACCGTCATGCAGGCAAAAACGCCCCACTCAGATTACACGTCAAAAGAGAAGTTCCAATTCCCATTAAATGGTCCACTACTCCTTAAATTATCTGCCTCAAGGTCCATCATCCTCAGAGGTAACCGTTGGAATTCCACCTCTATAAAAAGGGAAGCAGGGGACTTCAAAAGGGAGCCGCATTCATACCACGAAGTACTGCCAAATTTACTTTCCAGCAAATTTACTTTCAGTTATTATTTGTATCCATTTCTCCAGTTCTATTTGTATCCCTTTCCTTTATTTCCCTTTCCATTCTACTCATTCCCATTTCCGCTCTTCTGTAACTGTTACTGCACTGTACGATCGAATTGGAACTAAAGACAGAATCCTGCCAACATCTGTGGAGGATCTGCCCAAAGGCCAATTGGCATTATTTACAGGTTTTCATTTTGATCGACTTCTATTTTATCATAATGCAATTTATTATTTATTATTATTATTTATGTTTTGCTTTTCTAAATTCCATGTCTAGCTAAACTTAGGTAATCGATATGTAGTAATAATTCGAATGGGACTTGATAACTCTTGTTTGAAAACCTTCTTTTCACAAAAATAACTTATGGTCTAAGTGTTTAAAATTGATTTACGAAATAAACTTCGTCGCGAAAGCGAGAACTTATTTTAAAGTAGTTTTGCCACGAAAGTGGGAAATTAATTAAGATGCGAACCAACAAGCGAAAGCTGCGGTAAGGTCAGATAGTAAACACTAGGCATTTGTTTTAATAACAGCGAAAGCACTTTAAAACGAATTAGAACTTAGAGATTTCCAAAAAGTAATTTTAACCCCGAACGGAACACGAAAGTGTACATTAGGCCCTTAGGATTATGATTAGCGTCAATAACCATTGTGAGACGAGAGTCTTTAAATCTCCGTTTTCTGCTTAAATGAACTGTGAAAACTATTTCATACACAAGTAACTTATCAAGTCCCTGAAGAACATAATTACTACGTATCGATTTAATTAATTAAAAATCCAAACAGTAATCTTAGTTCCCCTTTTAGTGACAACCTTATTCCCTTAAAACATATTCTACCTAGCTAAACATAGTAACTCCCGAGAACACTAGTTTGATTACGAGTCCCTGTGGGATCGATATCTTTTATTACTACGCGATAGACTGTGCACTTGCAGTTAGTTGTATTAGACATAGAAAGTCGCGATCAGACTGGTGCATTTTAGAATGAAGAATTTGAATCCTATATAACTTTAGACTCTCTCTTCCTTCATAAAACTAAGTGATGTCTGACTTCAAAGAACTTGTATCCTATATATAGTTTTGGACTCTCCCTTCATTCACAACACTAAACAATGTAATACTTCTTCATTTCAACCAACCCCAACAAATCTAACCACTAAATTATTTCAAAAATAAAAAAATTTAACCAAACCCAACAAATTTAACCACCAAACTATTAAGAAAAAGAATAAAATTCAAATCCAAAACATTGGATAGCTCGTTGTGGAAAGCCTTCACGAGTCACGAGGAAGATCAGGAGGTTTGTGAGGAGGGTGGGTCTCGAGATATTATTCGTACGTTTTCTGAGCAGGGATATATCATCAATAAGGGTCCTTCTGTTGCTTTGGGTAAAAGGTGTGCTCATGAGGTCTTAGGTTGTGGTAATAAGGTTTCTAGAGTTAACTATCCTACGTTAATAGATGACTTAGTAGATGTTGACGTGCCTTCTGCTAATAGAATACTCAACAGGGACCATATCTCTTTTCATGCATTGGGGTTTAAAGACTCGGGTCTCCTTGGAGAAGATAATAATATGGTGGGCCAGAATCCTTGTATGTGTTTGACAATCTTCTTAAGGCCCGTTTGGCCCAAGATCTATTAATTAGTGTGGGCTGTAAGAGAAGGAATAAGAAGCATAAGGTTAAAAATTCTTCTATTCATTCCTCTGAGTCGTTAATGACTCTAGTTGATGTGGAAGCCGGTACCATGATCAATTCATCTTCATCAAGGAGCGTTTGGGTACAAAGGTTTTCTTCTCTTTCTGAATCTAGTTGAAACAATGGGTCGAGCCAATCTCAGACGAAGAAGGAGAAGGAGGTGAAGGTATCTAGATTGATTGATTCAGTATCTAGATGTCACTCGATTACAGATTCTGAAATCTTCCAAGGGAACAAGAGATTCTATACGGAGTTGGAATCTAAGGTATCAGTGAAAATTAGGGAGATAATTTCTTCTCTTAGTGTCACTGGTGGTGAAAGTAAAGTAGTTTTGGAGGAAGAAATTAGATTACTGGAATTTAGAGATAAAGAAGAAGCAGAAAAGAAGGTGATTAACTCAAATCTTGTTGAATGAATATTATATCCATTAATTTAAGAGGGGGAGGCAGTGTGAATAAAATAAGGTGACTAGCACATTTGATCCAGTCGGGCAAGGTTGATATGTTTTTTGTGAAAGAATCGAAGTTAGCTGCTATTGATTTGGAGTTGACGTCTTCGTTATGGGGAGATCCTAATGTGCAATGGAGGGAATTAGGTGTGTGTGGGGCTTCGGGGAGTATTATAATTTTGTGGAGGAAGGGTATTCTCAATCTTTCTTTCAGCTTTAGGGGAGTCGGGTTTGTGGACATCAATGTCGTTTAGAAGGGTCAAGGCTTATTCTTTGTTAATGTTTATTCTCCTTGCTTTTCTGCTATGAAGAGGAAGTTTTGGAGTGATCTCGTGGCTCTGAAGTCTAGGCTTAACAGAGCCTTTTGGTTAGTGGGTTGGGACTTTAACACGGTTGCAAGTGAAAGCGAGAGGAAAGGTGTTAGTGCTGGTGGTTATAGAGTAGAGATGCAGGATTTTTGTAGTTTCAATGTTGATTTAGAATGTGTTGATGTTCCTTGTGTAGGAGGGTTTTTATGTGGTTTAATGGAGGAGGTTCAGCTATAAGTATGCTTGATCGCTTCCTCATTTCTTAAAAGTTGGTTTCATATTGGATATTGTAGGTCAGGTAGTCGGTAAGAGAGACATTTCTTATCACTATCCTATTCAGTTGAAACCTAGCAGCGTTAACTGGGCCCAAGAAGGAATGGAGTTGATTGGTAGTTCAAGGCAGATGTGATTTTACTTTTAAAGAGAAATTGTGTCTTTTGAAGGTGGGTCTGAGAAGTTGGAGTGCCAAAGTTTTTGGGTGGATTGACTTAAAGATTGATGATTCTGTGGAGAAGTTGAACAACCTTGATGTGTTAATTAGCAATCCTAGCAATTCTGGGTCAGAGAATATTCAGTTAGAAAATAGGGCTTTGGCAGCGACTGAGATTTGGAACCATTTGAATCTTAAGGAAAATCTTCTTAGGAAAAAATCTAGAATGTTATGGCTAAAGGAGGGAGGTAGCAACACCGAGTTCTACCATAGAGAAATGAAGGGTAGGAAAATGATTAATTTCATATCTTTCGTCATTACTCTGGAAGGTAGGAAGGAGGAATTAGAAGATATCAAATCGGTAATCTGCAATCACTTTTTGCATAACTTTACTGAAACCAATAGCTACAGTCCGACTCTTGAAGGGTTGGATCATCCTATCCTCTCTCATTTGGATAGTAATTTCTTAGATGCAGAATTCTCGAGTATTGAAATTAAGGAAGTAGTGCAGGAGTGTAACGGGAGTAAGAGCCCGGGTCCAGACAATTTTTCTTTTTCTTTTTTGTAGGAATGTTGGGATACGGTAAAGGATGATGTCATAAAGTTTGTTTTGGACTTTTACGACAACCCTATTGCCGCTACTGTGAAAAAAGGTGCCGGCAATGACAGAAGAGTCGCCACCTTTCGTTATTTATCCCAAAGAGAGGGAAAGGAAACGATCGAAAAAACCTAACGAAAAAGGAAAAGACAAGGTCATTGCAACCAAGTCCTGGATTCGGGAGTCAGTTACGCAAGGGGAAGGTATGAGCACCCCTCACGTCCGTCGTACTCGATGGGATCCACGCTTGTTGTCTATCTAAGGGTGTATTTAATCTATCTAAATAAAGGCTCACATGTCAAAAGGAAAGAAAAAAGAGACTCGGCAGAGCATCGCCGCTCTGTGCCTACGTATTCCCTCGTGCAATGGGAAAGTCAGAGTCAACGTAGTTCAGCTAACTACGGGTGAAAGATGGGGGGGAAGGTTGCTCACCAAGACATCGCGTCTTGTGCCTGCGTATTCTAATATGGTATGAAAAATCAGAGCAAACATAGTTCGGGCGACACGAACACCAGTTGGTTCAAATGTTTTAACCGAGTAGGGTTAAACCTTCATTCTAGCAGTTAGGGACAAAGCCTGTTTGCGGTAGAACCAAAGCTTAACAACACTCTTTTTTATGAAAAAGGTTTTCCATCATTAGGATCCCGAAGGATAAAAAGGTTTGAAAGTGTTTTTGAAGTCTTTTAAGAGAAGAAGTGCATTGATTAGGGTTTGCAATTCATGTTGCACTAAAGACTATGACCTAGGAGCGAATGCATCGCATATCGTCCAATGGACATACGCTAACATTCTAGATAATTGAGAGGCAACCACCCAATCATCATTTCTCAAGTACTTATGGCTCGTAACGCACAACATTTGTTAACCTTTATTAAGTGTTTTGACATGATTTGAAGATGGTAGGAGAGAGGACAAACTAAAGGGAGACTAACTCAAACCTAGTAGTTGTCATGCAAAATGGTCCTATGATTGAGGTTAGGGGGATACTACCTAATGTTATCATGCATGGTTTAAATCCTAAGGTCTATCATAATCTCAATAGATTAGAGATCCTAAGGGAACATGGCAAAAAGAAAGCAAAAGAAGAAAGCATAAGCAAAGCATAAGATATGAAAGATGCAAGTATGCATATGCAATGCAACACACAAGCAAAGGGAGGAAAAAGTATGGGGTGAATACCTCCACAAGCACATATCAACCTTTATTAATGCAAGAAGTAAATATGAAACACACAAGAGAAAATGCAAATGCAATAAGGCAAGCAAACATGAATATGCAAGCACAAAAGATGAATATCACTTTGAACGACAAACTACGAAAGTAGGCATCCAAGTGGAAATCGAACGCGCATGTCGAATAAATCATGATTAAAAAATCAAGAACAATGGCATATATCAAAAAAATTTCACTCCTAATGCATCATACTAATCCATGAAGATTCGAAGTGAAACGATACCAAAACGACCTTGAAAAACAGCAAAACAGGCCTGTTGGCACAATGTTAATCGATTAACCATTGAAAAATGCTTGAAAATTTGAATATTTGAGTTGGTTAATCGATTAACCAATGGTTAACCGATTAACACTGTTCCAACAGCAGAAAACATCATTCAAAAAGCACTTTTCAGCAACTTATCACTTAAGCAATCATCCAGATGGTCTCGTAATCAATTATGCACGAAATTATACCAGAAATCAATGATTCAATCAATATGCAAACACATTTAAACATCAAGATCATGATTCACATGGATCAAGAATCAACCAAATCAATCAAAAATGAAAATTAACATGATTATGCAAATAAGTTGAAAAAAAGCAGAATCAGATCTAGATTTCCAACCTACGAAGCGGAGAATTGCTTCGGTTAATGTTGATTTACTTCAAATGTATAGATCCAAGCAAGAAATTTGGAATACTTCAAGATCCAAGCCAATTCTTGTAATAGAAGTGATGATCAACCAAAATCAAGCCAAATTAGTCCAAATAAGCACTTCCAACACCACTTCAGATCCAAGTTTGCACGAAAATCAAATGGAAAAATGGAGATGATGATGATAAAGGATGAAGGTTTTAGCTCCAGAATTCTATTTCCAATGGAGAATCAAATAATTCAATAGATGAAGAGATTTGGTGAGGGTTTTGGAAGTTGAGAGAAACTTGAGAGAGTTGAGATGAATTCTGAAAATGAGAGTGAAAAATGAAGATTTGATTGTGTGAGGGTTGGAGTAGATCATTTAAATACCCCTTAGGTTTGGATCCAAATGAAAGGTTTGGAATGTGGTTTGTGAAAATTGGGTTAATCGATTAACACTGTTAAAATTTCAAATCTGGCCTGATTTTGATTTGGTTAATCGATTAACATTTAAAAAATTTGAATTTGGCGCCTTTTGGAGGGAAATCTGCACATTTGCCCATTTTCAGCTGTTCTGAGCTCTGTTCCGCTTCTGAAACTTGCTCTTGAATATTATAACCATGAAGATGCTTGCGATAGCCTGAATGCTGCTTTCTGAGCTGAAAATACCCTGCAAAATAAAATAAAATCGGTCGCCCGACCACTGGGCAAAATAAATGCCCAGGACTCTGATGCTCACTGTTCAGGTTCATGCACTGAGATGAAAATTGAACCACAGGAAAACCTTGATCCCCTGTCTCAAGAACGAATGCTATGTAAATGCAGAAATGTGAAAATGCAAAGAAACAAAAGCCAGATGCTGCTAAAATGGAAAGGCAAATTTTGGGGTGCTACAGCTGCCCCTATTCAAACAACTTGGACCTGAAGGGAGGAAAAACAGCCGCTTTCAAACATTCAAGGTATAAGGTGATTGAATACAAAAGAACCCGGAAATTTGCACCCTGCAGGGATGCTAAACAGCAAATACCAACCAAGAGTGGGAATACGACACGCTGGGGATAACAATCCAATACGAATAGAACTTCATCCAAAAGATGCCAACCAAGAGTTGGGATAACAATCAAAGGATACCAACCAAGAGTTGGGATAACGAACACCAGATACCAACCAAGAGTCGGGGATAACGTCCAAAGAATACCAACCAAGAGTTGGGATACAACCAAAGATACCAACCAAGAGTTGGGATAACAAACTCTAGATACCAACCAAGAGTTGGGAAACAACCAAAAATACCAACCAAGAGTTGGGATTCAACCAAAGATATACCAACCAAGAGTTGGAATAAAGTCCAAAAGATACCAACCAAGAGTTGGGGTAAAGCAAGGCACACCAACCAAAAGTTGAGATAACGACCAAAGGATACCAACCAAGAGTTGGGATAACAACCAAGAGTTGGAATAAAAGCCAACGGATACCAACCAAAAGTTGGGATGAAGCAACCAACAGATACCAACCAAGAGTTGGGATAACAAACTCTGGATACCAATCAAGAGTTAGGATGAAACAGCCAACAGATACCAACCAAAAGTTAGAATACCGAACCAAGGAATACCAACCAAGAGTTAGGATAACGAACCCTGGATATTAACCAAGAGTTGGAATGAAACAACCAACATATACCAACCAAGAGTTAGAAAACAACTGAAGGATACCAACCAAAAGATGGGATAACGAGCCAAGGAATACCAACCAAGAGTTGGGATAACGAACTCTTGATACCAACCAAGAGTTGGGATGAAACAACCAACAGATACCAACCAAGAGTTGGAAAACAACTGAAGGATACCAACCAAAAGTTGGGATAACGAGCCAAGGAATACCAACCAAGATTTGGGATAACGAACCCTGGATACCAACCAAGAGTTGGGATGAAAGCCAACGGATACCAACCAAGATTTGGAATAACAACCGGAGGATACCAACCAAAAGTTGGTAATAACGCCTAAAGGATACCAATCAAAAGTTGGGATGAAAGCCAACGGATACCAACCAAGAGTTGGAATAACAACCGGAGGATACCAACCAAAAGTTGGCAATAACGCCCAATGGATACCAACCAAGAGTTGGGATAACAAACTCTGGATACCAACCAAGAGTTGGGATACAACCAAAGATACCAACCAAGAGTTGGGATAACAAACTCTGGATACCAACCAAGAGTTGGGAAACAACCAAAGATGCCAACCAAGAGTTGGGATACAACTAAAGATACCAACCAAGAGTTGGAATAACTCTCCCACAAGATACCAACCAAGAGTTGGGATAATGACCCTGCTGGGAAACAAAAGAGAAAATTAACCAAACAACCTTGTGACGACTTCACTAGGGAAAGAGTAGACTAACCAGACGACTCTGCACGGGATAAACATCCATCAAAAGATAATAATCGAACAATACCATCCAAAAGATGGGATAAAGGTTACTCTCCAGGGATAACAACCAAGCACTACCAACCAAGAGTTGGAATCATCACAACACTAACCGAAATTTAAATGGCGAGGCAGCTTCGCTGGGGAGGTATACTGACTAAAAGTCGGAATCATCAACCAGGAAGCAAAGGTTACCAACCAAAAGTCGGAATAACGTTAACAAGACGACCAAATCTGATATGGTGACCTTATTGGAGAATCAAAGACTACCAACCAAAAGTAGGGATAACGTCAACCAAACCTTACCAACCAAAAGTTGGGAATAACAAGCAAGGCTACCAACCAAAAGTTGGAATTAAACAACACTACCAACCAAAAGTTGGAATCAAACCGAAAGTTGGGATAACTCCTACACACCGAAGATTACCAACCAAAATTTGGAATAAAATCAATAAAACTTCACCAACCAAAAGTTGGAAACAAACACCTGTCAAGTCACCAATTACCAACCAAAAGTTGGGATAACAACTCCGCTGAGGAATAAAGGAGGACTACCAACCAAAAGTTGGAACAACAACCAATCACACAACAGATGACCAACCAAAAGTCGGAATAACAAATCCAGGAAAGGAAGACTACCAACCAAAAGTTGGAATAACAAACAATTAAGCGACAGATTACAAACCAAAAGTTGGGATAACAACCACATGGGATAACATCCAACCAAAAGTTGGAAAACAAGGCTACCAACCAAAAGTTAGGATCACCCGGACAGAATATCATTGACCAAAAGTCTGAACAATAGCTACTACCCAAGAGTTAGGATCACTATGAAAAGATCACCATCGACCAAAAGTCAGAACAATAGTTACTAACCAAGAGTTAGGATGCCAGGAAAAATCCCCATCGACCAAAAGTCGGAACAAAAGCTACTAACCAAAAGTTAGAATAGGAGATACTAACCAAGAGTTAGGATCGTCGGGGACGCTAAATGAAGCTGACTCCACCACAGAAGACTACCAACCAAAAGTTGGGACGATCATCCGGAACTACCAACCAAGAGTTGTAATAAAAGCTACTAACAAAGAGTTAAATAGAAGCTACTAACCAAGAGTTAGAATTGCCGACCACGCTAAATGAAAATGAGCTGACCACAACAAGTTTACCAACCAAAAATTGGAATAACCGACTTTCCCGAAGAAAACGAGGATTACCAACCAAAAGTTGGAATAACATCCAAACGCCAACAGATCACCAACCAAAAGTTGGAATGAATCAAAGACTACCAACCAAAAGTTGGAGCAAAGACTCTGTGAGGGGAAACCATAGATTACCAACCAAATGTCGGGATAAACCACCCTAGAATTACCAACCAAAAGTTGGAATACCAAGCACCATAATTCGGACTACGTCGGTGATTACCAACCAAAAGTTGGGATAACGCACCCAGAATAGGCAAACAACAAAATCAACCGACTCACACTTGGCAAAGAAATCCCCGACAGGGAAAGAGAGGTTCAAACACATTACTCTTTCAAGGAACATCAGTTCACCAAACCGCTCTGTTGGGGAAAAGAGACATCTGAACAACAGGTTCGATCAGGGAAGCAGGCGCTTACAAGCGACTCACCTGGGGAGAACGACAACGTTTAACCAAACGACTCAACTGAAGAAAGAAGGTGTTTAACCAAACGACTAACTGGGAATAATCGGATAACATGACCAACCCAAAGATCCATACCAATCAGGGATAACACGAAAATCTCCTGAATCAAACAACCTCTAGCACCAAACCTGGCTTATGCTTCAGATGCATATGTTTGAAAATGGCGTAATGCTCCATATAAAATGGAAATGCTACGCATTTGGTAGAATGCTATGCAAAAATGCAAATGCTAAGGAGCCACTCCAGCAAAATAAATGCTGGAGAGAAGCGACCAACTCTGTCGGGGATGAAATCAAACTCCGCTGAGGGAAACCTCCTTGACGGCTTTCCAGGATAAACTCTTCCAGGGAACGAAAGGCTCGGCCGGGGAAATGCCTTGGATGGCCTTCCAGAAAAACTCCACCCTGCTGAGGGAAAACACCAAACATTCCACTATGTGGAAACAAAGATAACATTAAACGCTCCACTCTGCTCGGAAGGGATCCCGCCCTTGGGGGCGTACAAGTAACAAACCGGCCTACTTGGGAATATCAGAGACTTCTACTGAAAACTCCATTCTACTAGGGAATGGATCACTCCCTGCTCAAACATTGTTATGTCAAGGGAATCAGCACTGAACTCTGCTCGAGGAAGAAAATCCTGAATACCGATATTACTGGAAAGACACCAGAACATCGACTCCATCGGGGAAAGGGCGTCAAAGACGTTGCCTCTGCAGGAGAATAATACTGGACTACAATTTACCCTGCCGCCGAGGGAATATCCTTCAACCTACTTTGCTGGGAACATGCTGCGAACAAATCCACCATATTGGAGATTAGCCTTTGTAGGGAGACAAAGCTTTCTTCTGTTGGAGATACACTACCCACCCCTGCTGGTGACAGTACTTCTGATTCACTAGGAATAATTGTGCCAAGTATGGTTGGGCTTTTCGTTTTCTGTGGAAGGTTAGGTACAACCAATATTAGGAAATGCTTTGTCCGACTTCCTGACATTCGTCTTGAATCTGAAGGTCGATTAAACCTGCTTGAGTAACTCTGCTAAGCCCTGAAAAGGTGGGGAGGAACAATTCCTTCGTTTTCAATTTTCCCCAGCCTGTGGGATCTCTGCAAAAACTTCCTCACGAGAAGACTTGAAATTTATGTACCTTGATGGGTTGACATGAACGACTTCAGCACTTTGAACCTTAAAGAGGTACCTCAAGTTAATTTCCTTCTGGATAAGAATATCTCTTGGGCTCTCGGGGTGGTCTGCCCTAGCCTTGCAACGACCTTGCCCCCTGACTGATTTTTGGATAGCTGACTCCCATGATATGATCATTTGATATAGCTTACTGTTAGCTCACCAATTCGACGAATCATGTTGGAGGCTATTTTCAGCATATTAAAAAGACCTACAAGTCTTCTAAGGACTTAGGAAAATTGAAGTCTTGAAATTAAACACTTCGACCTAAGAAAGCGAAATGGCCTTCGACCGAGATTTAGAAGAAAGGTCGAAGTGAGTTTTTGAAATTCGAATCTTGGAGGGAGTAGGTATATTTTCTTATGACTAAGAAGGACAAGTGGCTCTCATCGGATAAAGGACTGCATGCGGTCTGACACTTGTCAAGAATAGATGGCCTAAGAAGGTTATTAGCGGTTATTAGCAGTTATTATTATTATTATAAATAGGAGTCTTAGACATAAAACTTAGTGTGTTGTAATTTACTGTTGTACAAGTCACTCTTAAAATTACTCCAAGTATCCGAGCGTAGAGAAAGAGAGTATTATAGAGAATGTACGTGATGTAAACACACCATCCTTTATCTTTTCAATGAAGTTAATTTGTTTTCTTTACTTTTGTCAAGTACTTTTATTTATTTGTTTCATCTTTCCCTCTTGTTCATCATTACTACTTCGATTAAGTCTTTCCCTCCCAAAAAACCTTTATCTCTTTTCCCCCTAATAATTCTTCTTCATCCTTTCTTTTAAACATAGTGGATAATTTCTGCCCCCCTTTCTAAGTTATTTCTTCTTAGTATTGTTGAAACACATTTCTAGATAGGTTCAAGTAGAAACACCCTTCAGCACATATCCTAGGATTTCGTATGGTCAATCCTGCAAGTTAGTCAATTTGACACCAAATTGATAGACCAGAGGTTGTTTACCAAAAAACCCGGTAAACAAAATGGCACACCTGGTGGGACAGTGCTGAACAAAGAAAGTTTTGAGATCATAAGAATCTAAAAATATAAGCCTTATCAACTTTTCTTCAAAATACATTGTATGCTACTAAGAAGTGGCAGAATAACCACTACGAACGAAGAAAGTTTAGTAAGACGTAACACTAGGAATATGGCGACGGAACCCGTTCAGCCAAGTGGCCAACAAAATGGCTCTAACAAAGAAACAAGAAACGACGGAGCGTCGACTTCAATACCATCAACGGGAGAGCAAATAGGGCTCCCGGTAAGGCCTGTACCAACACCTTCGATATTAGGGGCTGGGTCGACTGTAATAAGACCCTATACTCAACCCGTATTGGAATATATCGGGCCCCAAGTGTCAAATCCTCAGACACCATTAGAAGGAAGCCCCCTGCCTAGGCAAAATCCTCTTCCTCGATTGGTACAGATGCCCAGGAATTCAACGTATGGAATGCCTACAACTGTGATGCAGAGGCTTCAAAATGCTCCCCCCATCTTTTCAGATAACCCTGTGACTTCTCCGTTGCAAGGATCAGGATCTAGGGTGAACATTGGTCGAAGTTTCCAGGGCCAGAGTCAGGGATATTCGACGCAAGGCCCCAACTTGACCAATACCTCAGTCGCGTGCTTGAGGCAACAGATGGATGAGAGCTACATGCAAATGGTTCAGACTCTGTCCCAAACTATGGGTGAGATCTTCCAGCCATTGATCCATAACACCACCTAAACCAACCAACAATTGACGCTGCAGTTGACGCGGTTGGCTGAGTTTATGGGAGTACCCCCTGTACCCAGAAATCAAAACACAATGGCGAACGTCCCTCGACAAGACGTAAGAAACGCAAGGGAAATACACTTAGAAAATCAGGTTAGAGTCGAACTACCTGTAATTGAGGCGGTAAGAGAAAATCAAATGAACCAGGTCCATGTTCTAGACGAAGGTAACCAAGGAGTGGTCATGATAAACCGAAACCAGGATGCAGATCATGTGGTCCAAGAAGTTCGACGCAATAATATAGCCATTGACAACAATCTAGCGGCCATGGTCGAAAGGATCATGGCTCGGAATGGAGTAAACACTGGTTTTACTCGACCAAACATTACATCCCCGATAGTAGATTACATCCTTCAAACAGAATTACCCCCTAGGACGAAAGTACCAAAATTTACGAAATTCTCAGGGGATATGACGGAATCTACTGTCGAACATGTGGCTCGATATGTGATCGAAGCCGGGGAAATAGCGAATGATGAGAGCCTTAGGATAAAATACTTCCCAAGTTCCCTCACAAAAAATGCTTTCACTTGGTTCACGACGCTAGCACCTAACACCATATGTAGTTGGGCCCAACTTGAACGCTTGTTTCATGAGCAGTTTTACATGGGCCAGACCAAAATTAGTTTGAAAGAACTAGCTAGCGTAAAACGTAAGTTTTCGGAGCCAATCGAGGAATACCTCAATAGGTTTCGATTACTCAAGGCCAGGTGTTTTACGCAAGTGTTGGAACACGAACTGGTCGAAATGGCCGCTGGAGGCCTTGATTATTCCATTCACAAGAAGTTAGATACCCAATACCTAAGATATATGGCCCAATTGGACGATAGTGTTCGACAGCTCGAACGTCTGAAAGACGAGAAAACTAGGCTTAACAAGAGCAAGAAAGTGGCCTTTGTCGAAATTGATGACAATATCGAAAGGGCATGCGAGGATTCTTTGAATCTCAGCGAAAATGAAGTAGACCTCGCCGAACTTAAACAAGGCCCCCCTTATTCTTGTAAAGTATTATCACCCTCACAGGGGAAGAGTGTTGTCGAATCAGAAAGGAATGATAGATTCCCAAAGAAGACATATACCTTCGTCATCACCAAGTGTGATGAAATTTTCGATCTGTTGGTAAAAGATGGACAAATGATAGTGCCACCTGGCGCTAAATTGCCATCACTAGAGCAACGAAAAAAGAGAGGTTTTTGTAAGTACCATAACTTTCTGGGTCATAAAACATCTCAATGTTTTCTTTTCAGGGATCTTGTTCAGAACACAATCCAGGAGGGACGACTGAAGTTTGGGGAGAAAACCACCAGCCAAATGAAGGTTGACACAGACCCTCTACAGGTGATGGACGCTCACTACATAGAGCCTTTAGAAGCCAACATGATCGAGGTCACTGAAGGCCACAACTTCTCAAAAAGCATAATAGAAGTTACTGATGACTTCGTCAAGAATGCTGTGATGACAAAGGTCATAATGAGCTTTGATCGAGGCAGTGAAGAGGAGATGGATACTACCAACATCGACGGGGTAGCGGGCAATCTAAAATGGGAGATGGTGACCAAGGAGATGGGTGATAACTTCATCGAAATGAACCAGGCTACTGAAGGTTTAGGTCTAAACTTAAAGGGTTTGAATTTGGCCGAGGAGGCTGAGATCAACATGATGGAAGTCACCCAACAAGAAGGTGAGGGGGACAGTGAGTCGAACAACCAAGAAGAAATCACTAAGGAGGCATACCCGAAGCAAGAGGAAACAATTGTGGATTTTCTTCACAAATGCTAGGGAAGGGGTTCTAGCGTGATGTTATGCCCACGATGCAGCGCAATCTTCGACAAAAAGGCTGCCCAGAGACTTGAGGGAACACGAAGGCTCAAGCAAAGTGGGAGAATGCCTGAGTTCGATAGACGAAGCAGTTTGCTGAAAAGCTCTGAACCCCACATGAGAGGCCCTAAAACAAGGCCTGCTAATTTCAAACCCACTGTTGGAAACACCGATGGTAGGTGGACAAAACCCAACGAGGATAAGCAACAAGGCGAACAAAGATGGAAATATTTCGAAGTAAATAGGGGTTCCTCAGTTACCTATCAAAAAGAATTCCAGTCTTCGAAGATGGCCCATGTATCTGAGAATTATAAAGGAAAAAAACCCATGTCTCGATCGCGGTGGAGGCGGGAACAACGCAAAAGAAAAGCTCTTAGAGAAAAGGCGTCGAAGGACAAGGCTGAATCTAGTACTAATCTCCCAACAGAGAATTAGAGAGAACCGTTAAAGACGATCAACAAAACCACGCAACCACCGGTGGGCAAGAAGTTGTTCTCAAACCAGGTTAAAAATCAGAAAGAGATCACTGGGGTCGACGACGAGATGATGGACAACTTCGACTCAGATTCTGATGATTCGCTAAATTTGTTGGTGAACGTAGTGTCAGTGATGCCGAAAGAATATGACAGATTGTCTGTGATCGAAAACTGCGACACAGACGCAGACTGCGAAATGGCAGCACACAAACCCGTCTGCTATTATGTGATGAACAACGGCTGTGTTGAAGAGCAGAATGCTTTCTTCGAACGGCCCACTGAGGAGATGAGGAACCATTTGAAGCCGCTTTACATTACGGCTAAAGTGGAAAACACCCGAGTTAACAAAATTCTGGTGTACTGTGCCGCAACGGTAAATTTGATGCCACATCTTCTATCAAACAAAATCGGGAAAAGCGATGCCGACACCAAGCCACACAACGTGGTCCTGTCCAACTACGAAGGTAAGGTAGGCTCGACCAGAGGAGTAATCCAGGTAGATATCACCGTCGGAACAGTAACGCGGCCAACGGTATTCATGGTTGTAGAAACTACAACTAATTACAACCTGTTACTTGGACGTGAGTGGATTCATGGCGTGGGGGCAGTGCCATCCTCGATGCATCAAAGGATTGCAATTTGGAGGCTAAACGGCATCGTAGAGAATATTGAAGCTGATCAAGGGTACTTTAGGGCGCCCATCAATTATGTCGATCAAAGGCACTTCGACAAACACTTGGCTGGTATAGGTCCTTGTGGACCAGCAGACTTCGATTTCAAGCCAGACGACGAAGTCTTTGGCTCGTTATACTTACATCCTGTAGACGGTTTCCGTTGGGATAGAGAGGTGCCAGGAGAAAGGCTTCCATACCTTGGAACCTTGCCGGTGGACCCCACGGGATGGGGAAGTGATTTCAGTAATAATGACTGAAGCCAATGCGCTTCGAAGGATTTCGGCTTATGTGGCCGAAACTAGACTACAAACGGCCCCAGAGGCTGTTAGAAGCAAAATGGCCACAGAGGCCAATAAAGAAGTTCTTCAGAGAAGCTACAAGGAAGGCTTCGACATGGAACTATCTGATGAAACCCATCAAGAAAACGAAAGGCTTGATGCTATCTATGACGACGAGCCTTTGGGTTTCGAGAAAGATCCCTTGGCAGAGGATGCCAAAATGCTTGCGCAGGACCTGATAGAGGAAGTGGACTTAGGAGACGACATTATAAAAAGGCCCACTTACATTAGTGCCAACCTCGACACTCGATTCAAAGGTGAAGTCATCCAGCTTTTGCGAGAATATAGAGACTGTTTTGCCTGGGATTATGATGAAATGTCAGGATTGAAAAGAGAGTTGGTGGAACATAGACTTCCGATCAAGCCTGGCAAGAAACCAGTCAAACAGAGCCCAAGGCGTTTTGCTCCAGAGGTTTTGTCAAAAATAAAAGCAGAAATCGAAAGACTTCTGCAGTGCAAATTTATCCGCACAACCAGGTATGTCGAATGGCTTGCTAATGTTGTGCCAGTTATTAAGAAAAATGGTTCCTTGAGAGTCTACATAGACTTTAGGGACTTAAACTCAGCAACTCCTAAGGATGAGTATTCGATGCCAGTGGCAGAAATGCTAGTCGATTCAGCCGCCGACCACGAATATCTTAGTATGTTAGATGGTTATTCTGGATATAACCAAATATTTGTTGCCGAGGATGATGTTCCCAAAACAGCGTTTCATTGTCCAGGGGCCATAGGCACCTACGAATGGGTAGTAATGCCTTTTGGCCTAAAAAACGCTGGGGCAACGTACCAACGAGCAATGAATTCGATCTTCCATGACTATATAGAATCGTTTATGCAGATATATATTGACGACATTATGGTTAAATCCGTATCAGGAAAAGATCATATAGATCATCTTCGACAATCTTTCTTAAGAATGAGGAAGTTTGGCCTCAAAATGAACCCTTTAAAGTGGGCGTTTTTGGTGCAGGCAGGCGACTTCTTGGGTTTCGTAGTCCACAAAAAGGGCATCGAAATAAACCAAAACAAGACGAAGGCCATTATAGAGACCAAGGCGCCGTCAAATAAAAAGGAATTACAATCCCTGTTGGGCAAGATTAATTTCTTAAGAAGGTTCATATCGAACCTAAGCGGCAAAACCTAAGCTTTCTCGCCGTTGCTTCGAGTCACCAAAGAAGGGTATGAGTGGAGGAAGGAGGTATTTTCCTGTATTTGGCAGAGTACGTACCTGCAGTGACGGCAGAGTCATTTTCCCGTAATAATGACAAAATTTCCCATAGTGATGGCGGAGTGGTTTCCCGTAGTGATGACGGAGTTATTTTCCTGTATCGGTGGCAGTGTCCTGTTTTGTTGACAGAAGTACTTCTCCCAGTGAAGTCGATAAGTTCGTTCCAGTATTGACAAGATAATGATGAAATCAGATTTGTAGATAGCGTCCCCCAAACAGTTGTGCAGCTTATTTCTGCGGTTGGCATGTTGCACCCTAAAATTTGCTCAACTTACTTCACTTGGTTTATGTTTCAATTGCATTAGCATTCGCATATATCGTCAGATTTGCATCTATCAAAACGCATAGCATATTCATGCCGTACGGGGCATTGCAGTTACAAACGCATAACATTTACACGTCATATAGGGCATTGCATCATTTCAAGCATCCGCATGTCGAAACATGGACCAGGACGGTTACCTGTTGGCTTTCGAATTTGTTCACCTGCAGAGTTGTTTGGTTAAGCTTCTCCTCTCCCCCGGCGGAGTAATTCTTCACATCTGGTTGTTATGTCAGCACTGAAAAAAGAAAGAAAAATTGACACATATCGAACTTCTGAAGCTGCCGCCTTCGTCGAAATAGGTGCCAGGCAGTTCAATTCAGAATTCCCCAGGAGAGTTTCCTCAGGTTCGCCAGGAACCATGAGTCGACAGAAAAGATCCCATAGTAGATGGGAAGGTGTTTGCTTTTTCGAAGCATTATTTCCGAAGAATCAGTATCTGTGGCGTCACGCAGGTGATTGATGTTGAAAAAAAAAACAGCAGAAAATTTATCAGATAATTGACCAGTTGTTGCCGTGACAACCAGACTTCAGTTTATTAGACGCTATTTCTCAAGCAGCTTTGCAGTTTATTTTTGCGGTTGGCAAATTCCACGGTTCCATTTATATTCAACCATCTTCTACCTTTGAATGATTAAAGGCTGGGCGCTCTTCAACCATTCAGGTCCAAGCCGCTTGAATAGGGGCAGCTGTTGCACCCTAAAATTTGACCAACCGGGTCCCCTATCTGGCTCGATGTTTCGATGCATTTCGCATTAGCATTTACATACTGCATATAGTGCATTTTCTCAATCATGGTGATTTTATCGGGATTACAGTCCTGCTGTCGCATTTCAGGTATCTCAGACCGGTTCGGATAATCGGAGGTTATTTTGGGAAGTCGCGCGCTTCCTGGGTGTTCTCAGCTCACGCGGTGATTTTGAGGATTCATGGTGTCCGGGTTATTGTTCTGCTTCGATCTGGTCTCGCGCTCTCTTTTGTGTTAGCTATTTGCCTTTGTTTGCATTTTTTAGAATTTAATAGCCTTTTGTAGATTTTAAATAGGCTTTATTAGCATTTTCTAGAATTTAAGTAGATTCTTATAATGCTTTTAATAGGTTTTTAGATATTAATTTTAGAAATGAGATAGATTTTCTTTTATTAAATAGATAGAATATTTTTTTCTTTTAAATAGATAATAGGTTTTAATAGAAAGTTAATAGATTTTCTCTTTTATAGAAATTAATAGTTTTTTTTAAAAAAACCTTTTCGAATATTAATTGAATAGTTTTTATCATATAGACTTTCTTTTAGAATATAATAGTTTCTAGATATAGATTTAATAGATTTTATTTTTTAATGTAGAAGTTAATAGCTTTTTAGAGATTAATTGGATTTTAAGAATATTAGAAATTAATAAATGATAGTTTAGTTTTATTAATATTTGTAAATAGATATTAATAGTTTAATAGCTTTTAAATGTTTTTAGAATAATATAGAATAATAATAGATTTTTCTTTTATTAGTTTTAAATAGATTTTTTTAATATAGCAAATTTGTAGATAATTTTAATCTAGATATAGGAATTAATAGTTTTAATAGATATTAGTTTTAGTTTTAAATAGAATATTAGAAGGTTAAATAGATTTTAGAGTTAATTGTTTGTTAGTTTAATTAGAATACTAATTGTTTAGGGTTATTAGTTGTGTTTAATTAGAATTAATAGTATAGATTTTATTAGAGATTTAATAGGAATTTAATAAAATTTTAAATAGAGAATTATTAGATTTTTTTAGATTAGTGGAATTATTAGAGTTTTATTAGTTTAGAAATTAATTGGAATTAATAGATTTTTAGGTTAGTCCTCTTTTTAGATTTAATTAGGATTAGTTAGATTAATTAGATTTTAATCATTTAATTAGATTTTAATTGAGGGTATTAATTGGATTAGATTTAATTACTGTTTTAGTTTTCAGTTTAGCTTAATGGTAGTTTTAAGTCTTTAATCAGTTTTTAATGGAGTTTAGTTCAGTATTAATCAGCATTTAATTAGTCCATTTTAATTCAGTTTTTTTTGGGTTTTATTATGCCATTTTCGTTGGGCCCAGAGTGTGTTTTTGGAGGCCCATTTCATCTCAGTCCAGATATCATTGCCAGGTGTCATATATATACTGAAGCCACACGTTCAACTCAGGAGGAAGCCACATCATAATTTCATTTTCACCCACACGCTGACACCTCACCCTTCCATTCTCTCTTCTGCTGCCACACAACCGCACGCGTGTCACTCCCTCACGCCTCCAGCCTCCACCTGTCTTCACATCATCCCTCACCGGAGTCTCGCCGGTTGCATGGCCGGCGGCCATGCAACCACCGTCCCCAACCTCCTCCGGCAACCCTAACAGATTCCCAACTACCTCCGGCCGCCGTAACTGCCGCCGGAAAACTCAAAAAAACCCAGAATTCTTCATCTTCTCCGATCTTCACCTTCATCACCAATAATCAATAAAATTTCCAGAATTTCATCTCCTTTCTCTAATCGTCATCAAGCCTCACCGATCATCATCAACATTCATCCAATCTTCATCAAGATCCATGCGTTTCCCCAGAACTGATGCAACCTTCATGAATCACCAGAAAATCTTCTTCAGATCATCACTGGATGAAGTTCCTCAGGTTTTCCAGAACTTGTTATCGATCATCCCTATCATCATCCGTTCATCAGTTCTCTCCCGAAATCGATCAACTCAAAACATCTCCAGAAACTTCTTTGTAAGAACATCTTCAAAAGGAAATTCATCTGCGAATTTAGAGAACTTCATCAAGTCCATCGTAACTGTTTCTCTGATCGGGAAGTGTTCATCAGCTTCATGTTCTTCATTAGAACATTACAGATCTATCAATCTCCGAAAGATCCTCCAAGTTTTAGTATTTTCAATGGGACGTTCATCCAGAATAGCTGAGATATTCGTAGATCCAGATTTCGCAAACGACCTCCAAGGATTTTTCGTCCAGATCTGCAACGGGTTCATCAATAATTCTTCAACAACTCCAAGAATTCTCGCCCAGAAGTTCAGATGTTCATCGCACCTTCAAAAGAACTCCAAAAATCTTCCTCAGGTTCCTTCAACTACCCTCATTAGCATCTTCATCAGCGAAAACTCCGTATCCACTTCAGATCCTCAAGAACGGAGGATCCATTTCCAGAGGATGTACATCGTTGCTTTTTGTGGTGGTTCGTCTTGGTTCATTGATTTTCGTGAGATGTAAAACAAGAGAACGGTGGAAGCGAGTTTGAGAAGTTGAACGAAATGGAAGGTTGAAAGATTGAGAGAGTTGGTGAAGCTCGTTTGAGGGAGTATCTGAGGGAGGTAGCTGAGCGGCGCCGTTAGGGTTTTCGAAAGAGGAAGATGAACAGTGTTTTTTCTGGAGACTAACATTGAAAGAGGACTTAGGGATTTTCTGATAGTGAGTGGAAGAGGGGATGGATCACGTGTCTAGGGGATTGGGCTCCGAGGCCCATTAGGTTTGTTGTTTTTGACACCCTCCGTTTTTTTTTCATTCACCCCTCTCCGTTTGGTGTTGATTGGGCTAGGCCCAATGTGTTTTGGCAATGCAACCCCAGTTTCATTCCAGCGCCCCCTCCCCGTTTTTTTTCCTCATGTTTTTTGTTGGGCTGGGCCCAACTGTTTGGATTTTTTTACTGATTGCACCCCCTGTAACAGCTGTACCCCTCCCCTTTGTATTTCTTCTATTTTTTTGTAATATTTTCTTAGTGTTTAGAAAAAAAATGAGAAAAGAGAAGGGAGAAAATAGTTGAAAAAAAAGAATATATTTGAGAAAAGAAAAATACTTGAAAAAAGAATATTGAAAAAAATAAGAAGAGAATATATGGAAAATAGGGAAAAAGAATTGAAAAAGAAATGAGAAAAAGAAATGAATAAAAAAATAGAGAAAAAGATTGAAAAAGAAAAAATATGAATAAAAGAATATCGAAAAAATGAGGAAAAGAAATATAGAAGGAAAAATAGTAAGAAAAATAGTATAAAAATATTACTTCGTAGATTCAATATTTTTTAGAATAGATATTTTCTTCATAGGAGTTCATTTTACCCTTTTAGAGATAGTTTTAAAAGTCCATTTGTTAGGGGACTATTTTCCATTCGATTTTTTCCATGATAGATGGATAGGGTAGTGTTGCCTAGGAGTTTATTTTTCCGTACTCAATCATTGTAACCATTTTTCCAGAATATTAATAAAACGAGATTTGAGCTGTGGTCCCGAAAGTAGCCGAACTACAGCTGCTCTGATTTCTCATACCAGACGAGAATATGTAGGCATAGGATGCGATGTCCTAGCGAGCACACTAACAACTAACCTTTTGTTCTCTCACTGCTGTGCGATCGAGACTTTCCCGCTGACGACTGATGTTATCCTTTTCTCTTGCCCGAGTGCATTTGAGACCAGACCGTAGTTTTATTTCCCATAGGTTCCCGTACCTGTAAAACCAGTTTAATTTCTCACTCCTGTGTGAGAACACCCAGCCTAGCCGTAGTTAGTCTGAACTACATAAGCTCTGATCTTCCATGCAGTGTGGAAGTACGTAGGCACAAGACGCGAAGTCTTGGCGAGCCAATTTCCCCATAGTCCCGAACTACGTTGACTCTGACTTTCTCTCTTGAGAATACGTAGGCATAGAGTGCGACGCTCTATCGAGTCAATTCCCTCCCGTTTAGATTTAGCAGCCATAGATAGATTGTTTTGCATCCTTTAGACAACCCAAGCAAGCGTGGATCCCGTCGAGTACGACGGACGTGAGGGGTGCTAATACCTTCCCCTTGCGTAACCGACTCCCGAATCCAGGATTTGGTTGCGATGACCATTCCTTTCCCCGTTTTGCGGTAGGTTTACCTCGGGCGTTTCCTTTCCCTCCTTTGGGATAAATAACGCACGGTGGCGACTCTTCTGTCAGCCGGCGTCGATTTTCGCAGTAGCGACAGCTGACGACTCTGCTGGGGATCCAACGTCCCCTGGCTGCTAAGGACTGCGATAGTTCCTTATGCATGTGGGATCCAACGTCCCCTAAGAGAGTCAATCCTAGCGCTTGTTTGCTTGTCCATTGGGTTTATTTATTAATATTATCTGTTGTTGTTGTGCTATTGGGGTGTGACGGGTGTTCTATGATTGAGAGATAAGCCGGACCTGGGCTTGAGTGCACCTTAGACTTAGAGTAGAAATTAGTGGGCGCGTACCAGCTTTGCTTGTATTAGTGTCCCGCGAAATCTACACTCAGACGAGGTTCTTCTGGTTGGCCTCTTGTCCCACCCTTTGGGTGGCTCGGGTTGCTGGTTAGTTGGATTGTCGACTCTGGGAACCGATTATTTGGAAGTTAGCTAAGTGAGGCCTCTTCAAGACTTGATGATGCCACTCCTTCTGGGAATCGTATCGTCAGTTTTGAAAGTCAGTGACGCTGACGACCGCATAGGATGCCGTACCTTGACAGATTTAGGTCCATACTTGTGAGTGGGAGGGTTTTTGCAGGAACCTTGACTTCCAACCTACCCGTTATTTTGGTCTTCTCTTCAGAGCGAACGTACTCCGTCAGCAGCGCAGCAGTATTCAGATTTGTGTGGGGGCTGTGGTCCCGTTGTTTGCTGCATCTTGCATATCATGTGCATAACAGTGTTGCATCATATTGCATATCATCCTCCAGTTAGCCAGAGTTCTGATCCAGCCTCTGTTCATTGAGGTGATTACCCGGAGTTTGGATTGAGCAACTGTTGATTGTCAGAAGACGACCTAGGGGTTGAGTAGATTTGAGCAGAATCGAGCATTGAAGTCAGCTGAAGATTATTGGTAGCTATGTCTGAAGGCAACTTCCAGTCCCCTAATACCCTGACAGGGTTCACTATGACGTCCAACCCTCTGTATGATTCTATGGAAGACTTCCCGCAAGCGAACAATGTTACTGCAGACCAAGTTGTACAACCTTCTGTTGAGAACCGAGATCGACATGAGCAGTTTGTTGCCCGAAATGAACGTCCTCCTCCTGTTAACAATCAAGGTGTTATTTTCCCTGGGATGAATTACCGAAGAGATATTCCAATAGCCAGGACCGTAGATCCAAGAGCTCTTGAGACGGATAGAAAACTCCGAGCGTTGGAAGAAAGAATGAAAGCTTTGAAAATGAAAGATGTTGTCAACCTGAATGCTGCAGACATGTGTTTGGTTCCTGACCTGGTGTTGCCTTATAAATTCAAAGTGCCGAAATTTGAGAAGTACACGGGAGATAGCTGTCCGAAGCAACATTTGATGATGTTCTGTCGAAGAATGACTTCGTTTGTGCGAGATGACAAATTGATGATCCATTGCTTTCAAGATAGTCTGACTGGGGCATCTTTGAGGTGGTATATGCAGTTAGAGAGAAATCAGATTCGATCATGGGTGGATTTAGCCAGGGCTTTTCTGAAGCAGTACGATTATAATTTAGACATAGCTCCTCATCACATGCAGTTGCAAGAATTGTCTCAAGAGAACAATGAACCTATCCGGAGGTATGCTCAGAGATGGAGAGAATTTGCTGCTAGAGTGCATCCACCGCTTTTGGACCAAGAGTTGACGAGCATGTTTGTAGATTCCCTACAAGATCCGTACTTCGAAAGATTGCTTGGACTTCCGTTAAGTTTCTCTGACGTGGTAACATTAGGAGAACGCCTTGAGTATGCCATGAGAATTGGGAAAATTCAGATTATTTCAACGATCAAGCTGGTGAAACTGAATATTCTTGTGACTATCAGAATGAAGAAGGAGTTGTGATCAATGCAGTCATGCCAAAGGTTGAATATCCTCGAAGCGAATCAGTGAATTTTGTTGGTTCTTCATCTTATCAGAGATCAGTATCTCCTGTGGCTTGTTATACTGAACAGACAGCCGTGCCTAGGGTACCATATCAGGAATCTTATGTCGCTTCCATTGCAAATCAGCGAACTCGTGGTCGAGGTTATCAGAATCAGCGTCAGAATCCGAATCGACCTCGCAACAACTTGGAACGAAGGAAAGCTCCTTCTCACCCAGTGCCTATGCCGTATAGCCAGCTGCTACCATCTTTGATCCAGAGTTCTTTGGTGGAACCTAAAGCTCTTAAGCCAGTTCCAGAACCTTACCCTCCTGGGTACAATCCTCACGTTCAGTGTGGTTACCATGGTGGCTCCCTCGGACATCCGACTGAAGATTGTAAAGCATTTCAGGCGAAGGTACAACAGTTGATCGACCAAGATCGCATTTCCTTTCGAGAAGGATTTTTGTTTGTTCATACCAATCGCTCAACTGTCTAATCTCGTACACTCGGAAAGTATTCCCCAGCAGAAGCCAGTGGTCCAGACAGGCGGGCGCCTCGACATTGGCAGTCCTCAGACTTTTTATCATTTGCATTTGTAGTTTTCTTTCTGTTAGTTACTACTTACTGTAAACATTGTATGTTTCGAATGGTGATATTAATAAGGTGACTATGCATTTTTCTGAATTAATCATGTCGCTGTCGCTCATTTATTGCATTGCATTGACACTTGCATTTTATTCATTCCACTTTATCACTGTGACTAGCAAAGATTGGAGGGAGGATGACGAAAATAAACTCATAACCGATGATCGTATGCTTTCAGATAAGACCTTACCGATGACGTACAAGGCATTGTTTCAAATCCCAAACACTGGAGATATAAGGAGTTAGTCCCTTGTTAACCACTTCGAGGCAGGAAGTAGAAGTTTTTCGGACTTTTCAAACCCTCACATCTTAACCCGGGGCAGGGTAGTTGTCAGTTAGCTTGACCGAGCATTCAAGTCTTACAGAGGAGTGTTGTCTTTCGAGGACCAATCAGTTTATGCCTCTCAAGAGGGCGTACTTCGTCGACCACAGTGGTTAAACCTCACCAATCAGGAGTGAGACAGTTTCAATCCTTTCGGAGCAATCAAGACAATCAGTGTCACACGACTTTGTTCCAAAAAAAAAAAGAAGGAAAAAAGAGAGCCCGCTAAGTAAAAAGAAAAAGAAAAAGCTGGAAAGCTAATACTTAGGCAAAAATTAGGGCATCCCGCTGGACTTCAAACGAAAAAAATCGAAAAGAACTCAAAGGGAGTCAATCCGGGCAAAAATTAGGGAATCAAAAGAACAAAAAAAGAAGGGATAGAAAAAAAAATAGATCCCCAGCGAAGAATAAAGTCGTGTATACAGACACCGAAAACGGGAAAGGAGTAACTGTCACTCTGAAAAACCTTGTGAGTTCCTTAACTATGGTTCTTACCATTCAACATACCTCTCGAAGAGGCAAGCGCTCGAGCTAAGCTAACTGAACTTTAGGATCGGAGATCATCACATAGAAGGGGTGGGTACAAATCAAAATTTGAGCCAAATATCCTTTGTTTCATGAACCGTGAACCCGACCACGATACAACCCTTAAAAGACCTAATTGAGGTAGGGTTTATTCTGAAAGCGCATTACGATAAGGTTGAGTGACCTGACTCCTTCTTGATTTGCTAGTCATTTCCTTGTTGTATTTTTCACTAATCAAAACAGCACTACGTTTGAATTTAGGTTCATTCGTCACTCACAATCATGATACATAAATGAGTGACAGCACAAAATTTTCAAAATCTACATAAACATTGCATTAAGATTATCATTCGTGAACAAACGATTTTTACTTGCAGGTCAGTAGTTGACACGAAGGAGATTCCAACAGGGAATAATCGAACAGGATTGAATAATTCAACAGTCTGGATCAGAATGGTGTATGTTGTGAAACCCTATAAATCTGGGGCATTGACTTCCAGAGAGTTCAGAATCAATTAGTCTGAGGAAAAGTCCCGAAGCATCAGTTGATTATGGGGCAGAAGTTGATCAGAAGCGAATCTTCTCGAGAGCCAATCAGGGGCAGTTATCCAGAATGCTATATCAGGACAGGTTAAGTCGCTCAACGCTCGTTCAGGGGCAAGTCACGATGTGGATAGTTGTTGAGTTAAGGGAAACACCGGGGTAAGCCACCGCAAGGTCGTATTGTAGCAAGGTGCTTTCGGTTCAGAGTGAGTTTTTTCCGAGAACCAGATTGAGGCAAAGTCATTACAGACAGGGGCATGCCATCCCAAGAGTGCAGGGATTATTCTTTATTCGAGAGGCGTTCGATTCGAAGTATCTCGCGGAAGTTCAGAATGCTGGGGCAGTTCATATTAAACCGCTAGGGTACAGATTTTCAGACTATCCCACAGAGATTCCTGCAGGCCAGGGCATAACAGAGGCGAAAGAGTTGTTCTTCTCAGTGTCATCAGAGGTACTCAGAGCTACTTGAGCAGATTCAGCCGATCTTCAAGTTTGAGACAAATATCGGGAAGTCGTGCTGCCCTCCATTGACCCTTCTACTAGAAGCCGTGAATTCGGACAGGGTATTGTCCAACATCAGGAGTGTATGACCTATCACGAATGTACAAAAGCCCCAGCCTACTTGGCGCGTTCGGTTACCCCCAGTAAAGTCGTACATTCGAGAAGCAGTTCATCTGGGGCAATTAGGTCGAGATTTGGCAAATCTCTCGCGGCTATGGGCACTACTCCACGAATCAGTCGATCAGGGGCAAAAGATTATCGCAAGACCGGGGCAGAACACCCTAAAAACAAAAGACGTTGTTGGGACATCAGTTTGGGGGTTTGACGTACAGAAACAGTTCAGATCTAACCGTCAGGGTACAGAGATCGAAGAGTCCTAACCAGAAGCTCGTAACGAAAAAACTTGATCGTTATGTGAAGTGAATCCCCATGCAGGTTGCGCTTCTGAGATGGCAATGTCCCTTACTAAAGAAGGATCAAATTCCCCAGCTAGTCGCAGCTTAGCCGAAGGACATTCTCCAGCAAAGTCGTTTACTCTCAGCAGAATTGACGATTCCCAGATCGAAGGCTGTATTCAGACAGTGTGGTGTCCCCCAAAAGGATCCCCCATCCCGAGCATAGTGGTTTAGCCTCAGAAGATTAATATTTACAACTTGTGTGAGCTGTACCCAGACAGTCTACTCTTCCCAGTAGAGTTTACCCTTCCCAGTAGGGTCATTTACTCTCCCCCAACAGAGTCAGTTGATTTTCCCCAAGAGAATCGTTTCGTCCCCAGCGGAGTTCTCTTTCCAGCAAGTGTTTTCTTTCCTCCCAGTGGAACTCGAAGAAAACTCTCCCCGGCAGAGTTGGTAGTGTATCCTGGCATTTATTTTGTCAGAATACCGTGTGATACCCGTTCACTCCCCAGCAGAAGTCCAATCATGATTGGCACATTCAGTTATTCCTCAGCGAAGTTGGTTTCACTCTTCCAGCATTTATTTTGCTGGAATAATTCTGTGACACCTGGTTATCCCCAGAGGAGGTGGCATTATCTTCAGCATTTATTTTGCTGAAGAGGTTTTCTGTATCCCGGCAGTTCGAGTCTGCATCTGCATTGGCATATAGTGTCATATTTGCATCCACCAAATAAAAACGCGTAGCATTGCCATGTCGAATGGAGCATTACGCCATTGTCAAACATATGCATTTTGAAACATAAGCCAGGTTGGTTAACCGGTTGTTTTCAAGTATTGTTTCCCATGCAGGTGGAGAGAGCTCTTGCTCAAATTAATTACCAGACATTCAGGATCTAGGCATGAGACGTGTAATGATAATGTCAATCGTGGCATTATTCCCCACAGAGTTGCTTGATTAAGTTTCTCTTACCCTTCCAGAGGAGTATTTCTTCAAGGTTGCTGTTATAACAATATAAAAAGATTGCGTGAATCGATTTTTCGAAGGTGTCTGGCAGTATGGATTCAGAAAATCCCCAGTAGAGTCCTTCTCAGATTTGCTGCCATGTCAGCACTGAAAATTGGAAGACTAGACGCATATTGTGTTACCCATGTGATTGATGGAGCTAGCTGCTGCAAAGATAGGCAGAAAAGCTGTATCGGAGTATTTCCCGTAGCAGTGACGGAGTTATTTTCCTGTATTCGACAAAGTATTTTCCCGTATGAATAGGCGGATGAAGTTTCCTGTGTTCAGACAGATGATGTTCCCGTATGAATAGGCGGATGAAATTTCCTGTGTTCAGACAGATGATGTTCCCGTATGAATAGGCGGATGAAGTTTCCTGTGTTCAGGCAGATGATGTTCCCGTATGAATAGGCGGATGAAATTTCCTGTGTTCAGGCAGATGATGTTCCCGTATGAATAGGCGGATGAAGTTTCCTGTGTTCAGGCAGATGATGTTCCCGTATAAATAGGCGGATGAAATTTCCTGTGTTCAGGCAGATGATGTTCCCGTATGAATAGGCGGATGAAGTTTCCTGTGTTCAGGCAGATGATGTTCCCGTATGAATAGGCGGATGAAGTTTCCTGTGTTCAGGCAGATGATGTTCCCGTATGAATAGGCAGATGAAGTTTCCTGTGTTCAGGCAGATGATGTTCCCGTATGAATAGGCGGATGAAGTTTCCTGTGTTCAGGCAGATGATGTTCCCGTATGAATAGGCGGATGAAGTTTCCTGTGTTCAGGCAGATGATGTTCCCGTATGAATAGGCGGATGAAGTTTCCTGTGTTCAGGCAGATGATGTTCCCGTATGAATAGGCGGATGAAATTTCCTGTGTTCAGGCAGATGATGTTCCCGTATGAATAGGCGGATGAAATTTCCTGTGTTCAGGCAGATGATGTTCCCGTATGTATAGGCGGATGAAGTTTCCTGTGTTTAGGCAGATGATGTTCCCGTATGAATAGGCGGATGAAATTTCCTGTGTTTAGGCAGATGATGTTCCCGTATGAATAGGCGGATGAAGTTTCCTGTGTTCAGGCAGATGATGTTCCCGTATGAATAGGCGGATGAAATTTCCTGTGTTCAGGCAGATGATGTTCCCGTATGAATAGGCGGATGAAGTTTCCTGTGTTCAGGCAGATGATGTTCCCGTATGAATAGGCAGATGAAGTTTCCTGTGTTCAGGCAGATGATGTTCCCGTATGAATAGGCGGATGAAGTTTCCTGTGTTCAGGCAGATGATGTTCCCGTATAGATAGGCGGATGAAGATTCCTGTGTGTAGACAGATGATTTTCCCGTATGCAAAGACGGAGGTATTTTCATGTATTTGGCAGAGTACGTACCTGCAGTGACGGCAGAGTCATTTTCCCGTAATAATGACAAAATTTCCCATAGTGATGGCGGAGTGGTTTCCCGTAGTGATGACGGAGTTATTTTCCTGTATCAGTGGCAGTGTCCTGTTTTGTTGACAGAAGTACTTCTCCCAGTGAAGTCGATAAGTTCGTTCCAGTATTGACAAGATAATGATGAAATCAGATTTGTAGATAGCGTTCCCCAAACAGTTGTGCAACTTATTTCTGCGGTTGGCATGTTGCACCCTAAAATTTGCTCAACTTACTTCACTTGGTTTATGTTTCAATTGCATTAGCATTCGGATATATCGTCAGATTTGCATCTATCAAAACGCATAGCATATTCATGCCGTACGGGGCATTGCAATTACAAACGCATAACATTTACACGTCATATAGGGCATTGCATCATTTCAAGCATCCGCATGTCGAAACATGGACCAGGACGGTTACCTGTTGGCTTTCGAATTTGTTCACCTGCAGAGTTGTTTGGTTAAGCTTCTCCTCTCCCCCGGCGGAGTAATTCTTCACATCTGGTTGTTATGTCAGCACTGAAAAAAGAAAGAAAAATTGACACATATCGAACTTCTGAAGCTGCCGCCTTTGTCGAAATAGGTGCCAGGCAGTTCAATTCAGAATTCCCCAGGAGAGTTTCCTCAGGTTCGCCAGGAACCATGAGTCGACAGAAAAGATCCCATAGTAGATGGGAAGGTGTTTGCTTTTTCGAAGCATTATTTCCGAAGAATCAGTATCTGTGGCGTCACGCAGGTGATTGATGTTGAAAAAAAAACAGCAGAAAATTTATCAGATAATTGACCAGTTGTTGCCGTGACAACCAGACTTCAGTTTATTAGACGCTATTTCTCAAGCAGCTTTGCAGTTTATTTTTGCGGTTGGCAAATTCCACGGTTCCATTTATATTCAACCATCTTCTACCTTTGAATGATTAAAGGCTGGGCGCTCTTCAACCATTCAGGTCCAAGCCGCTTGAATAGGGGCAGCTGTTGCACCCTAAAATTTGACCAACCGGGTCCCCTATCTGGCTCGATGTTTCGATGCATTTCGCATTAGCATTTACATACTGCATATAGTGCATTTTCTCAATCATGGTGATTTTATCGGGATTACAGTCCTGCTGTCGCATTTCAGGTATCTCAGACCGGTTCGGATAATCGGAGGTTATTTTGGGAAGTCGCGCGCTTCCTGGGTGTTCTCAGCTCACGCAGTGATTTTGAGGATTCATGGTGTCCGGGTTATTGTTTTGCTTCGATCTGGTCTCGTGCTCTCTTTTGTGTTGGCTATTTGCCTTTGTTTGCATTTTTTAGAATTTAATAGCCTTTTGTAGATTTTAAATAGGCTTTATTATCATTTTCTAGAATTTAAGTAGATTCTTATAATGCTTTTAATAGGTTTTTAGATGTTAATTTTAAAAATGAGATAGATTTTCTTTTATTAAATAGATAGAATATTTTTTTCTTTTAAATAGATAATAGGTTTTAATAGAAAGTTAATAGATTTTCTCTTTTATAGAAATTAATAGTTTTTTTTTAAAAAACCTTTTCGAATATTAATTGAATAGTTTTTATCATATAGACTTTCTTTTAGAATATAATAGTTTCTAGATATAGATTTAATAGATTTTATTTTTTAATGTAGAAGTTAATAGCTTTTTAGAGATTAATTGGATTTTTAGAATATTAGAAATTAATAAATGATAGTTTAGTTTTATTAATATTTGTAAATAGATATTAATAGTTTAATAGCTTTTAAATGTTTTTAGAATAATATAGAATAATAATAGATTTTTCTTTTATTAGTTTGAAATAGATTTTTTTAATATAGCAAATTTGTAGATATAGATTTTAATCTAGATATAGGAATTAATAGTCTTAATAGATATTAGTTTTAGTTTTAAATAGAATATTAGAAGGTTAAATAGATTTTAGAGTTAATTATTTGTTAGTTTAATTAGAATACTAATTGTTTAGGGTTATTAGTTGTGTTTAATTAGAATTAATAGTATAGATTTTATTAGAGATTTAATAGGAATTCAATAAAATTTTAAATAGAGAATTATTAGATTTTTTTAGATTAGTGGAATTATTAGAGTTTTATTAGTTTAGAAATTAATTGGAATTAATAGATTTTTAGGTTAGTCCTCTTTTTAGATTTAATTAGGATTAGTTAGATTAATTAGATTTTAATCATTTAATTAGATTTTAATTGAGGGTATTAATTGGATTAGATTTAATTACTGTTTTAGTTTCCAGTTTAGCTTAATGGTAGTTTTAAGTCTTTAATCAGTTTTTAATGGAGTTTAGTTCAGTATTAATCAGCATTTAATTAGTCCATTTTAATTCAGTTTTTTTGGGTTTTATTATGCCATTTTCGTTGGGCCCAGAGTGTGTTTTTGGAGGCCCATTTCATCTCAGTCCAGATATCATTGCCAGGTGTCATATATTTACTGAAGCCACGCGTTAAACTCAGGAGGAAGCCACATCATAATTTTATTTTCACCCACACGCTGACACCTCACCCTTCCATTCTCTCTTCTGCTGCCACACAACCGCACGCGTGTCACTCCCTCACGCCTCCAGCCTCCACCTGTCTTCACACCATCACTCACCAGAGTCTCGCCGGTTGCATGGCCGGCGGCCATGCAACCACCGTCCCCAACCTCCTCCGGCAACCCTAACAGATTCCCAACTACCTCCGTCCGCCGTAACTTCCGCCGGAAAACTCAAAAAAACCCAGAATTCTTCATCTTCTCCGATCTTCACCTTCATCACCAATAATCAATAAAATTTCCAAAATTTCATCTCCTTTCTCTAATCGTCATCAAGCCTCACCGATCATCATCAACATTCATCCAATCTTCATCAAGATCCATGCGTTTCCCCAGAACTGATGCAACCTTCATGAATCACCAGAAAATCTTCTTCAGATCATCACTGGATGAAGTTCCTCAGGTTTTCCAGAACTTGTTATCGATCATCCCTATCATCATCCGTTCATCAGTTCTCTCCCGAAATCGATCAACTCAAAACATCTCCAGAAACTTCTTTGTAAGAACATCTTCAAAAGGAAATTCATCTGCGAATTTAGAGAACTTCATCAAGTCCATCGTAACTGTTTCTCTGATCGGGAAGTGTTCATCAGCTTCATGTTCTTCATTAGAACATTACAGATCTATCAATCTCCGAAAGATCCTCCAATTTTTAGTATCTTCAATGGGACGTTCATCCAGAATAGCTGAGATATTCGTAGATCCAGATTTCGCAAACGACCTCCAAGGATTTTTCGTCCAGATCTGCAATGGGTTCATCAATAATTCTTCAACAACTCCAAGAATTCTCGCCCAGAAGTTCAGATATTCATCGCACCTTCAAAAGAACTCCAGAAATCTTCCTCAGGTTCCTTCAACTACCCTCATTAGCATCTTCATCAGCGAAAACTCCGTATCCACTTCAGATCCTCAAGAACGGAGGATCCATTTCCAGAGGATGTACATCGTTGCTTTTTGTGGTGGTTCGTCTTGGTTCATTGATTTTCGTGAGATGTAAAACAAGAGAACGATGGAAGCGAGTTTGAGAAGTTGAACGAAATGGAAGGTTGAAAGATTGAGAGAGTTGGTGAAGCTCGTTTGAGGGAGTATCTGAGGGAGGTAGCTGAGCGGCGCCGTTAGGGTTTTCGAAAGAGGAAGATGAACAGTGTTTTTTCTGGAGACTAACATTGAAAGAGGACTTAGGGATTTTCTGATAGTGAGTGGAAGAGGGGATGGATCACGTGTCTAGGGGATTGGGCTCCGAGGCCCATTAGGTTGGTTGTTTTTGGCACCCTCCGTTTTTTTTCATTCACCCCTCTCCGTTTGGTGTTGATTGGGCTAGGCCCAATGTGTTTTGGCAATGCACCCCCAGTTTCATTCCAGCGCCCCCTCCCCGTTTTTTTTCCTCATGTTTTTTGTTGGGCTGGGCCCAACTGTTTGGATTTTTTTACTGATTGCACCCCCTGTAACAGCTGTACCCCTCCCCTTTGTATTTCTTCTATTTTTTTTAATATTTTCTTAGTGTTTAGAAAAAAAATGAGAAAAGAGAAGGGAGAAAATAGTTGAAAAAAAAGAATATATTTGAGAAAAGAAAAATACTTGAAAAAAGAATATTGAAAAAAATAAGAAGAGAATATATGGAAAATAGGGAAAAAGAATTGAAAAAGAAATGAGAAAAAGAAATGAATAAAAAAATAGAGAAAAAGATTGAAAAAGAAAAAATATGAATAAAAGAATATCGAAAAAATGAGGAAAAGAAATATAGAAGGAAAAATAGTAAGAAAAATAGTATAAAAATATTACTTCGTAGATTCAATATTTTTTAGAATAGATATTTTCTTCATAGGAGTTCATTTTACCCTTTTAGAGATAGTTTTAAAAGTCCATTTGTTAGGGGACTATTTTCCATTCGATTTTTTCCATGATAGATGGATAGGGTAGTGTTGCCTAGGAGTTTATTTTTCCGTACTCAATCATTGTAACCATTTTTCCAGAATATTAATAAAACGAGATTTGAGCTGTGGTCCCGAAAGTAGCCGAACTACAGCTGCTCTGATTTCTCGTACCAGACGAGAATATGTAGGCATAGGATGCGATGTCCTAGCGAGCACACTAACAACTAACCTTTTGTTCTCTCGCTGCTGTGCGATCGAGACTTTCCCGCTGACGACTGATGTTATCCTTTTCTCTTGCCCGAGTGCATTTGAGACCAGACCGTAGTTTTATTTCCCATAGGTTCCCGTACCTGTAAAACCAGTTTAATTTCTCACTCCTGTGTGAGAACACCCAGCCTAGCCGTAGTTAGCCTGAACTACGTAAGCTCTGATCTTCCATGCAGTGTGGAAGTACGTAGGCACAAGACGCGAAGTCTTGGCGAGCCAATTTCCCCGTAGTCCCGAACTACGTTGACTCTGACTTTCTCTCTTGAGAATACGTAGGCATAGAGTGCGATGCTCTATCGAGTCAATTCCCTTCCGTTTAGATTTAGCAGCCGTAGATAGATTGTTTTGCATCCTTTAGACAACCCAAGCAAGCGTGGATCCCGTCGAGTACGACGGACGTGAGGGGTGCTAATACCTTCCCCTTGCGTAACCGACTCCCGAATCCAGGATTTGGTTGCGATGACCATTCCTTTCCCCGTTTTGCGGTAGGTTTACCTCGAGTGTTTCCTTTCCCTCCTTTGGGATAAATAATGCACGGTGGCGACTCTTCTGTCAGCCGGCGCCGATTTTCGCAGTAGCGACAATGGGCATTAGCGTTAACGGAATTTTCCTTAACATATAAACCATTGAAATCAATTAAAGGGCAAATAGTGGCAGACTTCATCGTCGACCACTCCGTAGATACAAACGCTTTAAATATGGTCGAACTAGAACCTTGGAAGTTGTACTTCGATGGTTCCAGCCATAAGAAGGGAACTGGCATAGGCATGCTGATTATTTCTCCTGATAAAATTCCAACACAATTCAAGTATAAAATAAGTGAGCCATGCTCTAACAATGAGGCGGAGTACGAGGCCTTGATAGTTGGACTTGAAATTCTGTTGGAATTAAGGGCAACTAGAGTCGAAATAATGGGAGACTCAGAGTTAGTCATAAAACAATTGACAAAAGAATACAAATGTGTCAAAGAAAGCCTCATTGTGTACTTCATAGTAGCAAATAGACTATTAAAGAAATTCGAAGAGACTACTATTCGACATATACAACGAATACGAAATCAGGTGGCCAACGATTTGGCCCAAATAGCATCAGGATATAAGGTGTCCTGCGAAGTCCTGCGAGAAGTAATCCAAGTCAGAAGCAAGGTAGCAGCTGTGGCATTGCGGCCATCAGATTTAAGGGCTGCAAAGTTCGGATTCATCGATGAAGAAACCTTCGGGATCTTTACAATTGAATCGATGTCGGATGGGGACTGGAGAAAACCGTTGGTCGAATACCTCCAAAATCCTTCGAGCACCACAGAGCGAAGAATAAAATACAAGCACTAAGTTACGTCCTCCTAGGAAACGAATTATTCAAAAGAGCTCCGGAGGGAGTTTTGCTTAAATGTCTAAGTGAATCTGAGGCGTATCTAGCACTATCATCAGTTCATAGTGGAGCATGTGGGGCACACCAGGTAGGCCAGAAGATGAAATGGCTACTATTTCGCCAAGGTCTATATTGGCCTACAATGCTGAAAGATTGCATCGAATTCGCCAAAGGCTGCCAGGAGTGCCAAATACATGCTGGTATACAACATGTTCCAGCAAGCGAGTTACACTCCATAATTAAGCCATGGCCATTCAGAGGATGGGCTTTGGACCTAATAGGAGAAATACGACCCGCGTCCTTAAAAAACCAGAAATTCATCTTGGTGGGGATAGACTATTTCACCAAATGGGTCGAGGCGGTACCCCTGCCAAAAGTAGACCAAGAAGATGTGATTGAATTTATTCAAAAACACATTATCTAGAGACGTAAAGTCTTCACCATCCATGGTGGACAGTAACAAGGCTTCTCTAGAGAAGACTTTTCTGACAACGTAGGGACCTTCGTAATTGGGAGTCCACTTGCCCCTGTGATCTGTTTGTGGTGGGAGAATCTTTTTCAAAACAAGATCGCCCGTCTGAAAGCTTCGAGGGCACACCTTCTTGTCGTAAGCTTTCTTCATCCGGCTCTGATACAACTGACCGTATGCTAGAGAAGCCAGCCTCTTCTCATCCATTAAGCTGAGCTGATTCAGTCTATCTTTAACCCATTCTACCTCGTCAAGTTGGACATCACGTAAAACCCTCAGGGAAGGAATCTCGACCTCCAACGGTAACACCGCCTCCATCCCGTAGACTAATGAGAAAGGGGTTGCCCCGGTTGATGTGCGTACCGTCGTATGATAACCGTGGAGAGCGAAAGGTAACATCTCGTGCTAGTCCTTATACGTCACAACCATCTTCTGAACAATCTTCTTTATGTTCTTATTGGCCGCTTCGACAGCGCCATTCATCTTGGGCCAGTAACGAGAAGAGTCGTGATGCTCAATCTTATAATTCTGACATAGCTCTTTCATCATTTTATTATTCAAATTTGAACCGTTGTCGGTGATAATCTGCTCAGGGATCCCATATCTACAGATAATATCTTGTTTGATAAATCTGGCTACCACTTGTTTGGTTACATTGGCGTATGATGCTGCTTCCACCCACTTGGTGAAGTAATCGATTACCACCAAAATGAACCGGTGTCCGTTTGATGCCGTGGGCTCAATCTTGCCAATCATATCAATCCCCCACATCAAGAAAGGTCACGGTGATGACATCACATTCAGAGGACTCGGAGGCACATGGATTTTATCTGCGTAAATCTGGCATTTATGACACCTTTTTGCAAACTTGAAACAATTTGTTTCCATAGTTAGCCAATAATAACCTGCCCGTAGCAGTTTTCTTGTCATAGCATGCCTGCCAGCATATGTACCAAATGTACCCTCATGTATCTCTTCCATGAGCAACTTCGCCTCTTTCTCATCTACACAACGTAGCAATACCAAGTCGTGGTTTCTTTTGTATAGGACACCGTCCGGATTCAGATAGAAATTTCCAGCCAATCTCCTGAGAGTCTTCTGATCTCGGCTAGATACCCCAGCCGGATACTCCTTGTTCTTCAGGAAATTCTGGATGTCAAAGTACCAGGGTTTACCATCGGGAGCCTCGTCAATGGCAAATATGAACGCAGGCCTATCAAGCCGAGAGATAACAATCTGGGGAGCCTCGTTCCAGAAGTTAACTTTATACATTAAAGACAACGTCGCCAGGGCGTCGGCCATTTGATTTTCTGCTTGTGGCACGTGATGCAATTCCACCTTGTCAAAGAAAGGCAACAATCTCCTTGCATAATTCATATAGGGTGTCAAATTGGGCTGACGTGTCTCCCATTTTCCTTTAATCTGATTCACCACTAGAGCTGAGTCTCCATATACATCCAGGTTCTTGATTCGCAAATCAATGGCTTCTTCCAGACCCATGATGCAAGCCTCATATTCAGCCTCATTATTGGTAACAGGAAAAGTCAATTGGGCGATAAATGGGATGTGCGACCCCTGAGGAGTGGTGATAATTGCCCATATTCCGCTACCATAGGAATTAACTGCTCCGTCAAATATCAACTGCCATTTGGAACCCAACTCTGGTCCTTCGTCCGACAACGGTTCTTCACAATCTTTCATTTTAAGGTACATGATATCCTCGTCAGGAAAATCAAACCTCATCGACTGGTAGTCCTCAACAGGCTGCTTCGCAAGGTACTCTGACAGAACGCTACCTATAATAGCCTTTTGCGTGACATATTGGATATCGTATTCTTTTAGCACCATCTGCCATCGGGCAATCCTTCCGGAGAGCGCTTGCTTTTCAAACACATATTTGATTGGATCCATCTTTGAAATAAGCAGGGTTGTATGATTCAGCATGTATTGCCTCAAACGTTTGGCGGCCCAGGCTAGCACGTAACACATCTTCTCGAGCATTGAGTATCTGGAGTCACAGTCGGTAAACTTCTTACTCAAATAGTATATCGCATGCTCTTTATGCCCGGTCTCGTCATGTTGACCGAGAACACAACCCATACTTTCCTCAAGAACCATCAAATACATAATCAGAGATCTCCCGGCCACTGGGGGTATCAAAACAGGAGGTTCCTGTAAGTATTCTTTTATCTTGTCGAACGTCTTTTGACAATTTTCATTCCAGGTCAACACCTGATCCTTTTTCAACAACTTGAATAATGGCTCGCATGTCGCAATTAGGTGAGATATGAACCGGGCGATATAGTTCAACCTCCCTAAAAACCCATGCACTTCTTTTTCTGTTTTAGGCGTCGGCATTTCTTGTATAGCTTTTATCTTCGCAGGATCAACCTCTATTCCCTTTTCGCTCACAATAAACCCCAGCAGTTTACCCGATCTCACCCCGAAGGTGCACTTGTTAGGGTTCAGCCTCAACCTGAACTTCCTAAGCCTTTTGAACAGTTTCAGCAGATTAACCAAATGCTCCTCCTCTATCTGGGATTTGGCAATCATATCATCAACATAAACCTCGATCTCTTTGTGCATCATGTCATGGAAGAGAGTTGTCATAGAACGTTGATATGTTGCCCCAGCATTCTTCAGTCCGAAGGGCATCACTTTGTAGCAAAATGTTCCCCAGGGAGTAATGAAGGTGGTATTCTCCATGTCTTCTAGTTCCATTTTGATCTGATTATAACCTGAGAAGCCATCCATGAAGGAAAATACAGAGAACTGAGCAATGTTATCAACCAGTACATCAATGTGAGGAAGTGGAAAGTCGTCTTTCGGGCTCGCCCTATTCAAATCACGGTAGTCTACACACATTCGTACTTTACCGTCTTTTTTCGGCACTGGTACTATATTAGCGACCCATGACGGATAAGTTGTAACAGCTAGGAAACCAGCATCCCACTGTTTTTGAACTTCCTCTTTGATTTTTACAGCCATGTCTGGTCTGGTTCTTCTGAGTTTCTGCTTAACAGGCGGACATTCCTCTCGCAACGGCAGACGGTGCACAACCATGTATGTATCTAACCCAGGCATATCCTCGTACGACCAAGCAAATATATCACTATACTCTCGCAGTATCTCAATTAGCCTTTGCTTGACGTCGCTCTGCAGCGCAGCCCCTATACGGATATTTCTCACAACTTCCTCCGACCCCAAGTTGATAATCTCAAATTCCTCCTGATGAGGCAGAATGATTCTCTCTTCCTGTTTCAACAAACGAGTCAGCTCCTCTGGCAAGTCGCTATCCTCAACAATCTCTTCCTCTGCTTGGAATACCGGGTGCTCGAAGTCGAAATGAGTCATAGGCGGTTCGTAGAAGATGTCATATGAAATATTAGTCCTGCAAAGGAAATGGTTAAACGCTTCAACACGCAAACAAAGCAAATAACCACGTTGCCATTTATTGTTAAAGTAAAAACAAGAAAAGCAGGGATCACAATATTTGTATATGAAAAACTCCTTTATTTCATGATTAAATAGTGCAATACACATAATCAAGTAGCCCTAAGGTAAAATCACTATCCCCCGGGTAGGACATAGGATTATTCAACAATTGATAAAACAAATCATTATTGTTTAAAAGTCACTAGGACAGTTTCCCGGATGGACCAGTTGCAGAGACTTTGTCCTGGCACGCTTGGCTTGATCCACGCGTCCATATGGCAGTCACTATCTCCGTCCTCGGCATCGGAAATAGCATTGATTGTCTTAAAGCACACCCCGTTTGGCGTAATCGTTATCGTCCCTTTGAACCTGGGCGCTCCTGAGGCTGACGCTGACGACGTCGGTCGATACCCTAGCCCAAACTTGTCATTCTTCACGGGAATCTCCAGTACCTTCCCCCAGCCTTTAGTCTCACCATTCTGCACTAAAGCCTGAGCCTCTTTGTAGGATGACACTGCCACATCGGATATTTTGCTGGGACCCTGAGCTTTGTCTTTAATCCGCAACCCTTCGAAGGCTTGACAAGGTGTCTCGTGTATTTCTCCGTCGACCTCAACATATCTGAATGATGACAGGTGACTGCCAAAATATCCTCCTCCCTGCAAACGGTAACAACACTATCACCCACCATGTACTTCAACTTCTGATGCAAGGTGGACGTTACGACCCCTGCAACGTGGATCCATGGGCGCCCAAGAAGGCAGCTATAAGCTGGGTGGATATCCATGATATAGAATTCGGTATCAAAAACCTTTGGCCCCACCTGAAGCAGTAATGTTATTGACCCAAACACTGATCTTTTCGTTCCGTCAAATGCCCTCACAACCAGATCGCTGGGCATGCAAATAATTCCCCGTACGTCCAATTTCATCATGGCTTTATTTAGCAATACGTTCAACGACGATCCAGTATCAACTAATACATGCGACATTACGGTGCCCCGGTATTCCACCGATATATGCAAGGCCATGTTGTGCTCTCGACCCCTGGGTGTTAGGTCAAAATCTGTGAAACCCAGGTTATGTCCAGCATTGACATGTGCCATTACCCCCTCTATCTGATTTACAGAAACTTCTTGAGGCACAAATGACGTATCCAGAATCTTTAGCAAGGCGTTCCGGTGGGCCTCGGAACATAATAACAACGACAAGATAGAAATCTTCGACGACGTCTGCTGTAGATGTTCAACAATTTTGTAGTCGCTTTTCCGAATCAGTATCATGAACTCCTCTACGTCCTTGAGTGACGTATCCTTTTTTTTCGACTGAATAGGCCCGCTTTCATTTACTTTGGCCAACCTCTCTGCTTCTATTTCAGGTGAGGTAAAGATCCTTCCGCTACGGGTCATGCCCCCCGTTCCAACGACGTTATCAACAGCCCCAGCTGGCTGGCTATTCATCACAATCCTTTCATCGTTGCAATATGCTTCTAATCCATATGTCCACGGGACAGCTTTCGTACTCTCGAAGGGAACATGCCCTGCTTTGGTAATCGTAATAGTTGGCCGCTGGGCGGGCGCCGTTATCGTTATAGTCTTCCTCGGGATCATCACCGTTGCAATATCATTCTGCTCATCACATAATGCCTCCACAGGCTTCTCAACCGTAGTTTGATCAAATTGCAAGGTCCCTTCGTCGACCATGGCCTGAATGCCCCGCTTCAAATCAGTACAACCCTCAGACTGGGTCCAACACTCTAAACAGTATCCATCACACCTAGGGAATACTCCCCCTCTGAGCAACCTGCTTTTCACCTCACTCAATGGTGTCTTCAGTTCGTTAACATCCAACACCATGTTCAAATCTTCTTCTGTCAAGATAGCATTTGCCCCATGATTAGGCATAGGTTGTTGTACAATATTGGGCCCCACCTAGCCAAAGTTGATGGCTTTACTGTCCAACAAGTCTTGAACTTTATGCTTGAAAGCATGACAAGATTCTACATCATGTTCGGGCGCCCCGGAATGGAATTCGCAATGCTTACTAGCATCGTACCCATAAGGAAGTGTCGGTCCCATGGGCGGCTCCAATGTTCTTTTCTCAACCAAATTCAAACCCAACAATGTCTGAAGAAGCTCTGCATACGTCGACGGAGGCTTATCAAATACCCTCTTCGGCTTTACATTCTGAAACCTTCTCTGACCCTGATTCTGCCTTTGCTGGTGTTGTGGTTGTTGTTGCTGTTGTTGTGGTTGGATTGGAATAGTAACACTGGCTATTTGTTGAGGTTGAATGTACTGATTTCTACCTCTTCCCCGGCCTCTACCACCAAATACAGCGCTTGCATCACCCTGTCGTCTTCCGCCGAACGCTTTTCTCGCACCCCCAGCTGAAGTAGATTCACCTGCCTGAATCTTTCCAATTTTAATTCCATTTTCGATCCTTTCTCCCATAAGGATCATATCGGAGAACCTACCCATTGAAACATTGAGTAACTTGTCATAGTACATTCCTGTAAATGTCCCCACAAACATGTCATTCATCTCCCTTTCAACCAAAGGAGGGTGCACCCGAGCTGCCATATCGCGCCACCGCTGCGCGTACTCTTTGAAACTTTCACCACTTTTCTGCGACAGACTCTGCAATTGAACTCTATTTGGCGCCAAATCGCTGTTATATTTGTAATGCATAACAAAAGCATCAGCCAACTGTTTCCAGCTCCTAATCTGAGTGGGCTCCAGCCCCATGTACCATTCCAAAGATGGTCCCGATAAGCTATCCTGAAAGAAATGCATGAGCATCCTTTCATCATTGGAATATGCAGACATCCTTCTATAATAAGAACGTACATGGACCTTTGGGCAGGTATCCCCTTTGTATTTGTCGAATGTTGGAGCCTTGAATTTTAATGACACCATCAGCCCTGGTACCAACCCCATAGTAGTCATATCTAACCCAGCAGAGTTCTGATCAACCACACCTTTCATCTGCTCTTCTAGCATTCTGATCCTCTGAACAGGGTCAATGGGGCCTTCAGGTCCCATACCTCTTCCTGAAAAAGCGCCATCCTGTTGATCCATATTCCAGTCATTGCCATACCCATCGTAACCCATGTTACGGCCAAATCCTTGCTGATTGAACACAGGACCCGGTCCTCGGTTGCCGAACTCTAGATTGACCCAAGTAGGTCCAAAACCATTGTTGAAAGGAAATGCTCCAACGCCGTTGTTATTCACATTACCGAATCCACCATTACCATACCCCTGATTTTTGCCGTAACCATCATTACCAAAGCCTTGATTGTTCGCTGTTCAGTCAGTTTTGTACCTAACTGGTTCACCAGCTTTGTTTGCTGTTTGAAGGAGTGTACGACTTCATTTCTTTCGCTTCTGAGCTGCGCTAGCTCTTCTTCCAACTTCTCGTTGGCTTTCATCAAAGCTTCCTTCTCCTTCACAACCTGTTCATATCTCTCAATAGGCACAGTAGTCGGCTCCTCAATCATGAGGGGAGCAGGAGATAATACTGCAGGAAACGGCATCAGCGCCTGCTTTGCCCTATCTTGGATCCAGACGTGGTACGAAGGATAGGCTTGAATATCATTCTTACCTAACAATGGCTTCCCTTTCTTGCAGATGTTATTCCAAGCATGTTGAAGCTTGGATAACAATTCTCCACTCAGATCACCTGTGAAGTACAAAGATTCCTGCACTTCCTCCTCTTTTGGCGGGCTTCTCAAAGCATAACCGAATTGCCTGATCAACAATGACGGATTGTAGTTAATGCACCCTTTCCTCCCAATTAGAGGAAAGTTAGGATATCCTGTGCAGCTGTAGATAATCTCAGATCCCAGTAAATCCCTATCAAACCAGACAACATCTTCTGAAGAAAGCCCCATAAAACGCTCAGACCATTCCACCGTAGCTGCAGACTCAGCAAAGATACCCTTCTTGGGCAGGTGACTATCAAACCACATATACAACAAAGGCACACAACAAGAGACGTTCTTGCCCCTCCTATTCTCGTTCTTATAATGCAGAGAGTGACAGAAGTCTCCAATCAGTGTAGGCACAGGATTGCCTAAAGCAAATATATGGAATGCATCCAAATCAACAAAGTCAGGCATATTAGGGAACAGTACAATGCCATAGATATACAAAGCAAGGATAGCATTAAACACAATCCAACAACCACTCTTGGCATACTCTTGTGCTTTCCCAACCAAGAACTTGAGAGAAAAACTAGAAACTCCATTCCACGAGGTTAACGGCAACTCTGAGGAGTCTAAATGCAAATCAACATCCAAATCCTCCAGCTTGGGCTTAGTATCCATATGAATGAAGGGTACCCTGTTCTGAATGGTCAACTCCAAGATCTCAGCATATTCCTCCATGGTCAGAGCCAGAATGAAGTCAGGGAAAGTAAAACACCTTAGCGGGGGATCATAAAACTGCATAAGCGCGTACAATCCGTTCAGCTCATACGTGGATGGTTTGTAAACCAACCTAAGCAGTTTCCCATAACTCTTCCTGAAGCTTCTCTTCACATCATCATCAGCTAAAGACATCAACCCAAGCAAATAAGTAACATCTGGAGTAGGCAACTTGTATGCCACAGTCTTCTTCAGAGTATCCATAATAGCAGCAGACAGAAATCCGGGCAACTAGAATCAGAGGGTATGAAATGCACCTGCAGCACAGACACACGTTAATGATATGGAAAATGAGTATGCAACAATGCGATATGCAAACATGCAACAGGGATCAAGTGATATATTGCTGAAGAGATCCATCCACAATATCTGTCTCAACAGACCCACAATACTGCTCAACCCTGGTCTCAACAGACCCATAACAATGCTCCACTCTGGTCTCAGCAGACCTACAACAATGCTTCAACCTAGTCTCAACAGACCCATAACACTGTCCTGATGAAGAACCCCAAGTAACCATAAGTACTGATCTAATATCAAGAAAACCGGGTAGCCTGGAGGTCAAGTTTCCTGCATGCCCCAATCCCTCTCACAGGTAGGTGTCCTATCAACTGACACAAGGTACGGCACCCTATGGGGTCGTCGGCGTCACAGACTTTCAATACTGATGATACGATACCCAGAAGGTGTGGCATCATCATGTCCTGAAGAGGCCTTACTTAGCCAACTTCCAATTGATCGGTCCCCGGAGTCGACAATCCAACTAACCAACAACCCCCTCAACCCAAAGGGTTGAAAAAGAAGTCAACCAGAAGAATCTCGTCCGAGCATGGATTTTGCGGGACACTAGTACATGCAAAGCATGCACGCGCCCACTACTTTCCACAACTAATTCTAGGTGCACTCAAGCCCAGGTTCGGCTTATCTCTCAATCTTACCCCCTACCCAACATAACAACAATAATATAATGCTGAAACTAAATACAGAAAGGTAAATCCATACAAAACCCACGACGGGAAAACAAGCGCTAGGATTGACTCGCGTAGGGAACCGTTGGAGTCCCCAGCAGAGTCGCCAGCTGTCGCTACTGCGAAAATCGGCGCCGGCTATGACAGAAGAGTCGCCACTGTGCGTTATTTATCCCACCAGAGGGAAAGGAAACGCTCAGAGTAAACCTAACGCAAAGAGGGAAAGGAATGGTCATCACAACCAAATCCTGGATTCGAGAGTCGGTTACGCAAGGGGAAGGTATTAGCACCCCTCACGTCCGCCGTACTTGACGGGATCCACACTTGTTTTCTAGTACGGATTGTTATTCTATCTATTCTACAGGTCTGGGTTAAAAAGAAAATGAAAATGACTCGGCAAAGTATCGCACTTTATGCCTACGTATCCCCGTCTGGAACGAGAAATCAGAGTCAACGTAGTTCGCCTACCTACGGGAAAGGAGGGAAGGTTGCTCGCTAGGATACGGCATCCTATGCCTACGTACTTTCATACAACATGAAAGATCAGAACAAACATAGTTCGGGCTACGGAAGACACAAGCTTGTCTGACTGGTTTTTATTACCTTCAAAAAAGGTTTTTCTTGATTAAGAGTCCAAGCGGACAAAAATGACACTTTGATGTTTGTTTTGAATCTTTTACGAAAGAAGTGTTTTTTAGTTTGTGTGCAATCTCTGACGTACTAGAGACTATGATTTGAGAGTGACTATGTCGCATGTCACCCAAAGGGGGCCACACTAAGCAGCCAAACTACTGGAAAGAAGCTCTCCAGCAACCCTTTCTCAAATAGCTTAAGGCTCGTAACGTACGACATCGATTAACCTTATTACTGTATTTTTGAGTTGTTTTGAGATAAGAAGAGAAAGAAGCTCTAAAAATCCTAGGGTTGAAAAGGGAATAAAAACTAACCTAATGTTGTCATGCATGGATAAGAATCCTAATGTTTGTCATAATTTCCTCCTGCACAGAGGAAATCAGAGATCCTAGGGGATAAACAGAAAAGAAAGCAAGAAAATACAGTAAAATGCATGTAATGGGGCAATACAAGCGAGGCAAGGGAGTCCCACTCAACCTCGAACCTGAGAAAACAACAGGCAAAGTGAATCAACATTCACTTCAAACCTAGGGGGCAAGCTGCACAAGCCAACAAACAATACAGAAAACAAAACCCAAAGCATAGGAGGCAGCCCAAACAGCAGCACCCAAACTCCTACAGTTGACAGCACAAGCAGCAGCTCTGAACAACAACAGTTGATTAAACAGCAGAAAGTTGACAGCAACAACCTTCATCTTCATGAATGCCTCCCATCCTCCAGCTTCAATAAACTTTCAATCTTCAACAAGCACCAAGCTTCAACAGACAACCAGCTTCAACAAGCAAACTTCAACCAGTAAACAGCTTCAACAAGCAGCAAAACCCTAGCTTCAACAAGCGACCAGCTTCAACAAGCACAAACCCTAGCTTCAACAAGCAACTCCAAGGGAGAATCAATCAACAAGATCAAATTGAAGTGTTAAGAAACTCAATGACAACCAAGGGAAGCCATTAAGATCTTAATACTATAATAGGAAAGCATCCTCAAAGTTCTACTCTTGAAGCATGCCATTCATCCCTCCAAAGGAGAGATGTGACTTCTTTAAGAGGACTTTATGTCATTGGATTGAATGGAGATTAACAATATACTCCATGTTTGAAGAAAGAAACAAAGCTAATCTAATGCTCTCCCCAAAACGCTAGTTTTCCTGAGCTCCTGACAAGCACTCCAACAGATGAAAAAAACTTCAACTCCAAGCTCCTTCAAGATCTCCAAAGCATCTTCAATTGGTCTTCATGATCATCCAAGCTTAAAAGCAACACCACCCTAATCTAAGGGGAACTATTGAATCAAACTAGTCAAATTAGGTCATCAGAAACACCTAGAAGTTAGTCTTAAAACTAAATCTAATTAAAATACCAAAAGTGATTGTAAAATCTTACAAAACTTCCTAAGTGTTCCTAAACCTCTTAAGAATATGCCATACAAAAACCAAGGGGTTAACCATTCATTTGAACCTAAAACTATGCCCTAAACCTAAGGGTACTATCTTAAACCCTAATTCTAAACCACCTAATCTTTATTGTCCAAAACAACCTAAAATTGTCTCCCAAAAATATGAGAAACATATTATGGGTACATGCATTTCTAAGCTATCTAGCCCAAAAAGAATCAACTCAAAATCACACACCAATTAGTCATACCAAAATCAGCAAGATCACATACCAAACAACTTCAAAATAAAACCAATTAAAATACAAAAAATACAAATAAATTCCAAAATGCATGAATTGGTTATTTTTCAATCCTATTAAATTCTAGACCCTTTCAAGAGTCAGGGGGGAAAATCTAGATTAAAAAGACTAATTTTTCTATTTATGGTGAATTTATTTCTAAACTATATGCAAATGATAAAATAAAAGAAAAATAAAGAAAATTAATAAAGTTGCGTTGCAAATAGCAATTAAAACATGTTGTAAACCAAACCTGGGCCCAAGAGGGGGTGTCAATAGCGCGCATGACTAAACCCAAACCAAAATGAAAAGAAATCAGAAAATAAAAGGGAAATTGAGAAACAGGCGTGGCAAATAACAATCCAATTCAGTTCATATCTCCAATTGGGCCCAAGTTGGGGTGTGGATAGCAAGTGATCAGCTAAGCCCAAACCAAAACGTTTAATGAAACGGAGCGTTTCATCTGAACTCTCTCTCTTCAGGTTTGAAATGCAATCGTGGCCCTTTAATTGAGTCTTCAGTCAAGGTCAAAACATGAATCAATGGTAGGAGATTCATCGTCCCCAAAATATTTCAAAATGGAGGGAGAAACTCAAACGGTGGCCTGAGCTTTGCGCCACCGTCTTCTCCGGCGAGGGCATCCCAAAACCTCATCAATTCTTGCAACTAAACACCCTATCCCACTCGAAATTTCATCCTGAGTCCAAAAATGACCTCAATTTCCATTGATTATAACCCTAAAGCCAAACCCGATCCAAGTTGCAGAGATTCATCAAATTCTTGATCACCACTAAACTTAAAATTAAGGCTCCTAAACTCATCTACACGCATCAGGCTTCAATTCTATCTATTCAAACATGCTTGAAACCTCAAGAATCATGAGTTATATGCTTCAACAGAAATCTTGCACTGACCTAAAGTGTCTCTAATCGTTCCAAATTTGTGCCTAAATCCAACCTATCAACATCTATAACCTAACCACATATCAAATGCTAATCAATTTCCCCTAATCTAAGCTAAAAAAAGAAAGTTGAAAACCTGGAAAAACTGGATGAACAGAAGGTGCAAATGCTCGATTCAAGCTCCAATCTTTTGCAGAATCACTCAGGAACCACTTCCCAAGCTTTTCCAATCACCAATTTGCCTTGAAACTCCCTCTATCTCCAAACCCGATTCTGAGATGCAATGAAGAAAATTCAGTTGCTCTTTCTTGTTTCTGGCTCAATCCTTCCCAAAAAAACTATCTGAATCAGTTACATACAATATATAGAGTGTGATGGAAACCTCTAAAACTTTCTGTAACAACCACAATGAGATTTTGAATTTCTCATATCCCTTGAAAATATCATATGTAGAAATCATGCCTTGCTCTGTTCTAGCGCTCACACTCACTTGAATTTCTCCTCTTGTGATATTTAGAATTGAATTGGATGTGTAATGGCCTTGCTTTTGATCTTATGGAGTGTGATTGTTATGTTACTTCAACCTTAAGGTATCAAAGGGAACCATGTGAAATTGGCCTCAAATCCAAAATGTGGTAATGTCATCATCTTTAAAATGCCTTTCCTGATCAATTTGGTATATAACATGGACTTGTTTGGCCATAAAATCAAGAAATCACATTTTTGGCCTTTTAAATGACTTATTTTTCTTCCTTTTCAAAATTTCTCAAACCAACTTCTCCTATGAGCCAATTCAAAGCCTCCTTGATGCATGGTCAAGGTTAAAACCAATTTTGAGCAACTTTCTAGTTGAACAATTTTCTATTTGAAGCCTCTAAGTTGGAGATTTTGGCCCATACTTGAAAATGACCTATAATCACCAATACCCAAAATACCCCTGGATTGCAAATACCATAACTTGAGTTCCACAAATCCTCTTGAGGACTTCTAGTATTCCATGGGAATCTAAGATCAAGATCTATAACTCTCATGTAGGCCAAGAATCCATTTGAAAACTAATTGAAGGTCAAAAGTTGCTTAGAAGTCAAGTGACTTTCACAGATAAATTTCAGTGTCCTCTGATGACCTGTAATTTGCAAGAACCATAACTTGAGTTCCACAAATCCCCTTGAGGACTTCTAGTACTCAAATTAAAGGTATTGAGATGCTATATAAGTTTCATGTTGGCCAAAGATTCATTTGAAACTTGTGTTTTGACTTATGTGGCTTTGAAGTTAGGCACTAAACAGGGGATTTTACACTGAAACCCTAATTTAGCAACTTCCCACATTCTTGATTCTTCTTTGCTTGATCTTGGCACAACACCACACATGTATCAACATATCAATCCATGAATCCCATGACCTCAAGGTAGGCTTTGATACTCTCCAATTGCATATTTGAATTAGGGTTGACCCAGATGAAACCTTAGTTGGTTGCACCTCAACTATGGCTCTTGTACTTGAATCAATGACTTGTCTTAGCTTCAATAGGGACCTCTAGGCATCCCATGAGATCCATACACACCTCAAATCCACATTCCATGTTTCACATCCCACTGATGATTCTCAATATTCCTCAAGATAGGAGCAAAACCCACATGTAGGCACTCAAACTTCTCAAGACTTCAAATCACTTCTTGATGGCCTCAATGACTTCTCATACTTGGATAAGACCTCTTGCTAGGCTCTTTTGATAAGAATCACACTTGATCCCCTGTTGGATGAGTGATATGCCAATGATTGAACTATGTACATGATATAACTATGCAAATGAAATGCAATGAAACACAAATCAGGCAAGAAAAGGTTGAGCAAATTTTGGAGTGCAACACCCATCCATAAATGAGAAAACTGCAAAACGAGCCGTATTATCCACCAACGTGTCGATATGCGGCAAAGGGAAATCATCCTTCGGACTGGCCCTGTTTAGGTCCCTGTAATCCACACACATTCTGACTTTCCCATCCTTTTTCGGTACAGGTACAATATTGGCCACCCATTCAGGGCATTTGGACACTGCTAAGAAGCCCGCATCAATCTGTTTCTTTACCTCATCTCGAATCTTGAGAGCCATGTCAGGTCTTGTTCTTCGGAGCTTTTGCCTAACCGGTGGGCATTCTGGTCGAAGCGGTAACTTGTGAACCACTATGTCAGTGTCTAGACCCGGCATATCCTGATATGACCAAGCAAATACATCCACATGTTCTTTCAAAAGTTCCTCTAGTTGCTACTTGACTTCTGCCCCTAGAGCTGCCCCAAATTTGACTTCTTTCTTGTTTTCTTCAGTGCCAAGATTAATGACTTCTACCTGTTCTTTGTAGGGTTGAAGCTCCGCATACTCATGGTGTGACAACTTTACCAGTCCATCAGGTATTTCAAAATCTTCATCCTCATCTTCAGCTTGGTATATTGGTGAATCAAAGTTCGGAGGAAATGCAAAGTCATAGGATTCAATGGGTTTTTGGACATCACTTCATGTTGGAAGGGCTTATTTTATTAAAACACACAAAGAAAAATGCAGCATACAACAAAAAAAGAATGTTTTGGTTTTTTAAGATTGCCATTTTTCGTTTTAAAATGAAAGCAAAAGCAGTAAAGGAAATAACACAAGGAAATTAACAAAACAGTTCATTTTTCATTGATTTTCTTGAAAGCTCGGGGCCCTTACAAAACATTCCTATAGCCTTGGGCATGGCTATGGAGATTCAAAACAAAAACAAGAAAAGAAGGACAAACAAAATTACTTTGACTCAGGAAAAACCAAAGGAGTCTCAATAGCTTCCCAGTTGCTCAAGGCAGTGTTGCAATGACACACTAATTGCTCCAGGTCTTCATCTTTAAAATCTTCTTCCACAGCACTGACTTGGAAACCTCCGCTGATGAATACTTCTTGTATAGTGTTTGGACGTCCTTTGTCATGTGTCGGTGCTTCATCATGAGTTGGTTTGTAACCCAACCCTTGGCGATGCATCTTTGGTTTTACTTCGATAATCTCTCCCCAACCTGCAGGAGTGCCTTCCTCTAGGGTAGACTTGATGCTTTGAGCGGATGCAAAAGACAGACCACTCTTAGCCACTGTTTCTTCCAACATCACTACATTAGCTATCTCGAGTCCCTGAAAGGAAGCTTCTAACGCGCCCTCATCTGCTTCGATATACTTGAACGATGAAAGATTGCTCACCATTAGGTCTTCTTCACCGTGTACAATTACAAACTTATCATTCACAACAAATTTCATTCTCTGATGTAAAGTGGAAGTTACTGCCCCAGCGGCGTGAATCCACGGTCGCCCCAACAAACAACTATAAGTTGGGTTAATGTCCATAACTTGGAATGTAATATCGAACACATGAGGTCCGATCATGATCGGAAATTCTACCTCTCCAACAACCGTTCTTCTTGAACCATCAAAAGCTTTTACAATCAAAGATGTTGGTTTCATTTCTGCCCCTGCATATGCGAACCTTACGAGCGACCTTGCGGGAAATACATTCAATGAGGATCCAGTATCGACTAAAACTCGTGCCATTGTGTCTTCTTGGCACCTGACAGATATGTGCAATGCACGGTTGTGATTGCGTCCTTCTTTTGGCAACTCAGCATCACTAAAGCCTAGGGTGTTACAGGCTGTAATGTTGGATATTACTGAATCAAATTGTCCGAGAGTTATGTCTTTTGTCACATGTGCCTGTTTTAATACTTTTTGCAGGGCTTCTCTGTGAGCTGGAGAATTCATTAAGAGAGACAAGATCGATATCTTTGATGGGGTTTGGTGGAGCTGATCAATGACCCTGTAATCACTTTTCCGAATAATCCTCAAGAACTCTTCATCGTTTCCTTCAGTACCTGGTACCTCATGTTCTTTTGTTGCAGCCGGGGTAACCTCTTTTGGAGCGGCTACTGTCATTTTTGGTTGATAGATGCGACCACTATGGGTCATTTTGCTTGTACCTGCAATGTTTGTCACGTCCACTTGGCTGTCTCTTATTGTCTCTTTCTGACTAGCCTCCCCCGATCCTTGGTCTATCACAGTCATGTCATACTTCCATGGCACAACCTTTGTGCTTTCAAAAGGAAACGGTCTTGGTTTCTGAACAATAACCGGTCGGGGTTGATCGATAGCTGACATGTTGAAAACGGGTTTCACACCTTTGTTGGTTATTTTGAACACCGGAACCTTCTCACTTTTCTTTGGCCAATTGAAAACAGGCTCAATTACTGAAACTTATTCTTTCCTCACCTTACTACACACTTGTAATATTCCTTCATCAATCAACCTTTGTATACCTCTTCGTGCCTCATCACACCCTCTGGAATCACTAGAACATTTTTCGCAATCATTATGGGTATCCTCTATCAATCCTGCTTTCAGTAATTTCTCATGAAGTAACCTCAACGAGGTTTTAATCTCTGACACACCTCTGACCATCCTTTCATCTGACACTTCTTCTACTGCATTGACCCCTCCATGGTTCGGCAATGGATCACTTTTGACATTTGGGGGTACATCATCAAAAGACAAGATCTTCTTTTCCATTAACTCCCTGACAAGATGTTTTAAAGCAAGACATCCTTCTAAATCATGACCGGCAGCACCCTCGTGAAAGGCACAATGAGCATTTGGATTATAGTGAGGGGATGTAGTGTCAGGATTTAATGGTCGTGTTGTTAGCAATCCCTACTGCACTAAGGAGGGGTACAACTCGGTGTAAGTCATCGGTATCTGAGGAAGTGGTGGTTTTGTTGTTGGTCTCCGATTCTGGTAGTTTTGTCTGGGTGCCTGAGCTCTAGGCTGATGATGTTGCTGGTAGGGTGGAGCGTTGGGCGCCCGTTGATACCCTGGTTGAATTGGCTGATATACAGGTGCTGGTTGCACTGTCTGATAACTGGGAACAGGATGACTGAAGGTCGGAGTTACAGCTGCTACATAAGGTTGTTGGGCATACTGCAACGGATACATTGGTCGTTGTTGCTGGGACTGCTGAACATAACTCGCTTGAGGCTGCTAGACAAAGCCCGACTGAGGTTGTTGAACATAACTCTGTTGATATTGTTGGTAAGGTGGTCTCCATGTGCGATTCTTTCTTCCCACGGTTACTGCATTTGTCTCCCCTTCCTTCTTTCATTGAAAATTACTGCTGAGCTTTTTGACATTGTTATTACTAAAACTGTTGGAACTGCCAGCTACCTTCCCATTCTTCATTCCCAATTCCACTCTCACCCCCACTGCTACTATATTAGAAAAATTGGCGGTTACACTACTGATCATTTTCTCATAAAACTCCGGTCTCACTGTATCGACAAACCAATCTGTTAACTCTTTTTCACACAAAGGAGGTTCTACCTGAGAGGCAGTTTCCCTCCACCTTTGTGCATACTCTTTGAAAGATTCCGAACTCTTCTGCGACATACTCAGTAACTGTCGTCAATCAAGGGCTAAATCCATGTTGTACTTGTAATGTGTCACAAAAGCATCGGCGAAGTCTTGGAAACTATGGATACGAGACTGATCCAAGCCCAAATACCATTTAGCAGGAGCTCCTTTCAAACTATCTTTGGAAACAGTGAATCATTAACTTGTCATCTTCCACGTGAGCGGCCATTCTTAGGTAATATATAATCAGATGCGTCCGAGGACAAGTAGCCCCAGAATACTGATCAAAATTAGGAACTTTGAACTTTGGCGGAATTACCAACCCAGACACTAGGCACATATCTCTGGCATCAGTACCAAAGATGTCATTTCCTTCCATTGCTCTGGCTTTCCTGCCTATAGTCTCTACACTTTCTTTCAACTTATCATGTCGTCCTCTCTCTTCTTCATACCCATCAAGACCTTCGTACACTGGTGGAGGATTATGAAAAACAGGGCGGGCTTGAACCTGAACAGAAGGCTGAGTGTAAGTAGGAATAGCTTGAGGAACTTCTGGCCCCAAAGGAACTGCTTGTTGATTGACTATTGGTGGCGGTACAAAACCAGGTGGCAACCCATATGGTGGAACATTTGCAACAGTGACTGCCATTGGGATCGGCTCTGCAGCTATGCTAGTGATCTCAGAAACAACAGTGGCTTGAGTGTCCAATTTCGCACGAATGACTTGTAGGGCTTCCATGATCTGCCCCATGCCTCCTCGTAGCTCTCCAAGTTCATTATCAATTCTGTCCACATCCAAATTATGTCCTTCCATTCTTAGGCGAGCTTGGGCTCGGGTGTTGTATCGGTGTTGAGGATTCAGTGTGATTCTTTCTGGAGACAAGACAGCGAGATGAGACACAACACAAGAATATGCATATGCGATGCTTATGAATGCGACATGCGACAAATGCAAAATTAACCACTCAAGGAATCCCAAGAAATATTTGCATAAATCATAACAATGGGGAAATAAGCAAATTCAAAAGTCCTCATAGATTAATAAATGAGAGTTTTACAATAATGATTCTGAAACTGAAATACAAATCTTCAATACAAAATACATGATGAAATGAAACAGAAAAAGGATTTTAAATCTTCTGGTTGGGTGGCCCTTCGTCTTCTGGCTGACTTCTATTTCCACCTTGACAGATCAATTCTTGAAGTTCTTCCTTCTCTTGCATAGCCTTGAAATACTTATCTCTCCCATTCGTTCCTTCTTTTTCAGCTTTTGCCAAAGCAGCTTTCAATTCTTCTACGAGAGTAGGTTTGGGTGAGTCAAGCTCAAAGCGAGTATAGAACATCTTCAACGCTGCTTCTCTTACCCATGATAAGTAAGATTCTGAAACAGTAGTGTCTTGGTAACCTAGGGCAGTTACTCCCCTCGTGTGGACATAACGCCAAGCATACACAATTCGAGCCCTGTAAGCGGGATTCTTCCCCTCTTCAATGTAAAAGCTTCTCAAAAAGTCTGGGTCTGGTTCATCTTCCATGGGGTGCCCAAACTGTCGACGAGCTAGAATAGGATTATAACTGATGCAACCATTGACGCTGATAAGCGGTACATTCGGGAAATCTCCACAGCTTTGGATCATGGCAATTCCTCCATACATAGGGTCATACCACTTAATATCTGAGTGTTTGAGCAATAGCAGCTTTTCTGTCCATGAGAGCCCATTTTGCTTATCCCAGAGGGTCGAAATTTTTGGCAAGTGCGAAATAAACCACTTGTGCAGGAAAACGGTGCAACATTCAATCCATCCAACTCCATAACGATTCCTACGGTGGATGGTAAAGTACGTATCAGCCAGTAAGGTAGGTACAAGATTTTTGATTAAGAAAAGGTTGATTGCATTTGCGTCCACAAAATCATTAGCAGTCGGGAACAGGAACAGTCCGTAAATTAGTAAAACCAAGATGGCTTCAAATTTCTTTGACAAGGCATAACTTTGAGGTTTTTCATACAGGAACATAGCTGGAAATCCATACAACCCTCCCTTAGCAATCATATGAGATCGTACCTCGTCCACCTCTAAATACCTCTGCAACTCCACATGGGCACACGATGTTTCTGGATTGCTCACACCCCACACGGGCACACAATCCGGTTGCTCACACCCCACAAGGGCACACAACTGTTTTGCAGATTCTCCACGGAATCAAAATAAACCATCGCTCACACCCCACAAGGGCACACGACCATTTCTGCAGATCCTCCTAGGGATCAAAGTAACTAAACCATCGCTCACACCCCACAAGGGGACACGAGGTTTCTGCAGATCCTACGCGGGATCAGACACACAAGAACGCAATCATGATGCTACACATGCAACACGACTCTAAAAACTCTTAAAATGCAAACATGTTTACAAACATATTCAAGCATTCTTCACATCATACAAGTACATACAATTATGCACATTCACATTAATATCACCATGCAATTCCATTTAATTCGAATAATTGCACAAAATTGCCAAACGGCCACATACACATTCCACAATTCATAATCTAGGATTCACGCCATACGGCTACCCACAATACAACACAACTCAGCATGATCGATGCCTCGAGCAAGAAAATAATAAAGTTTAAGTCGGAAACCCGACCTCGGATGGAAACATTAAGGAAAACACAATCTGCCACGTTCGCCGCCTACTCGCTTAGCGAACTCCTAGCGAGTATTCACTACTTGTTCGCCTAGCGAACAAGCTAGCGAAGGCAAACAGAAGTCTCTGACTTTGTTCACTACCTCGCTCGCTCAGCGAACCCCTAGCGAACCTTCTCTACTCCCATTCATTTCCAGTGAACACCAGAACATGCATTTTGTCCAAGTATGGGACCATTCGCTACCTATTCGCTACTACTCACTCAGCGAACGTTCGCGACCAGCTCGCCTAGCGAACGTGCTAGCGAGTGTCTGTGAATACAGAATTTTCCCACTGTTCAGAATTCCACAACCTCTCCAAAACCGACTAATTCTCATCAAGTCAGTTCCAATAGCCTTAGTCTATCATGCAAATTCCACTGTAAGGTTATCTCTTACTTCAACCTCGTCCATAGGGATAACATGTGACAGATCCGGAACATACTTCCGAAGTTGCAAAACATGAAATACATCATGCAAATTCGAAAGACTCGAAGGCAACGCCACAGGATAAGCCACAACACCAACTCGTGCGATAATCTGATACAGACCGATGAAACGAGAAGTCAACTTCCTCGACTTCAAAGCACGACCCACACCCGTAACCGGCGTAACTCTCAAAAACACATGGTCGCCCTCTTGAAATTCAAGATCCTTCCTTCTCTTATCATGATAACGTTTATGCCTACTCTGAGAAGCTCTCAAATTTTCTCGAACCAACCTCACCTTCTCCGTCGTCTGCTGTACCATCTCCGGTCCAACCACTGACCTCTCACCAGTCTCATGCCAACACAAAGGTGTTCGACATTTTCGACCGTACAAAGCTTCAAATGGAGCCATACCGATACTCGAATGAAAACTGTTATTGTAGGTGAATTCAATCAACACTAAATAACTATCCCACGCACCACCTTGCTCTAGCACACAAGTTTGTAACAAATATTCCACTGATTGAATTGTCCTTTCGGTTTGACCATCTGTTTGCGGATGATAAGCCGAACTCAATCTCAACTGAGAACCCAAAGCCATTTGCAAACTTTCTCAAAACCATGAAGTAAACCTTGAATCTCTATCCGATACAATGCTCTTGGGAACTCCATGCAACTTCACAATCACCCGAACATAGATCTCATCTAACTTCTCCAAAGGATAACTAATATCAATCGGAATAAAGTGAGCAGATTTCGTAAGTCTATCAACAATCACCCAAATTGCATTGTGACCTCTCTGCGTATTCGGCAACCCCGTAACAAAATCCATCGAGATCCCATCCCATTTCCACTCTGGGATATTGTTGCACCCTAATTTTTGACCATAAGATGCCACCGCTTTTTTTTTCGTTTTTTTTTCTCTTAATATCTATGTTCTTCGCGACTAACCAGTTTGTGCAGGCGTGGTGCTGTCAGATATAGATCCTTACAGTCCAGTACCTCTAGGTGTGACCATTGGATTATAAAATTATGAATTCATTCTATGGGTTGTTTTCTCAAGAAGTTTCATTATTCACTCCAGAGGTTCAAGATGTTTTGTTATCGGTATTTGGACAATAGACATTAGAGGTTTTTGCTCTAGTTCATGGGGAGCAGCACCACAAGATTTGGCTTTATCTTCAGGGTCCCTTTAAGGCGTAGCTCGCATACCAGATTTCATATTCGTCTTTGACATTGCCATCCCTAATGAGGAAGGGCAATTTTGTTGGTAATTTAATGCGGCAAACATAAATCATGGAGGGAGTTCTGGGCAATTTACCGACAGGATAAAGATTAACTTATTCCGTTAGCTTACAAAACTTTAAGTTGTCACAAAGGTACAAGGCTTGGGAGTTTTGATTCACAAGAATACAATTCGGTCTCAAGCTCAAGCACGAGGCTCCCGCTTTTCGTATCAAGATCTGAAATCATGAAAAGATTCATAAGATTCAAAGGCTTTTTCTCAAGGACAAATTAATTCGTTGTTCTCCGCTATGAGCCAATTTGCAAAAGGCACATTCTAGATAAGGGTGATTTACATGATATGAAGGATAGAACCACATACTTTTCATTTCAATTTCAAGACTAGAGGTGTGGAAATAATCGACAAGTTTTGGTCAACAGTCTGACATATCATCATCAACTCAAGGGGCGTGGATAATACAATTCTATTACATGCCAAACAACAAGACCACAATTCATCCTGTTTTGAAAAGGCTGTGCGTAGCATAAGGGTACAGGAAATTGAAGTAGCATCTTCATCGTGAAACAGCGACCATTAACCTCTGGAACGCCGGCCCATCGTGCTGATACAGCGGAATTTCCACGCAATTTTTGAAAATGAGCAAACTGTCGATGCTATCTCGTGCCATACTCCTCGTGTTCTTCAAATACAGCTACACCTGAAACAAAGAAGACCATATCAACAGTACAAATCCATCTGGTATTTGAGCTAGGAGAAGTACGTTAGGACGATGGCATAAGCATACTTGTGTTTTCTTCAATTACATGAATGCTAAATGATTATATGAAGCATCAAAGGTCCCACATCAGAATTCTATATGCAATTTAATAATCATGATTGTTATGGTCAGCTGGATAACTTCTTCTTTGCCACGATGGTTGGAGATTTTGTAAGACTTAAAGGCTGGAATCAGTAAGTACCTCTTGACAGTAGCCAATGTTAAAGTTCTCAAATTAGAGTAAATCACGCCGAAGGACGCGGAAGACTCGCATACGGTAGCACCTCACTGTCCACACCCGGTTGCTGCAAGTAACCATTAAAACAAGATCACCCACCACCCAAATCCAAAGTTAAACCGAAACCGCTTGCAGAGAAGTTTTGAAGAAGTACCCGTCAGATTCGACAAAGAAGAAGAAATAGTAGTTACAACGGCAATTGCATCACGGTACAACGCCGAGGGCGTGGTTAGCACGGCAGCAGCGGTCCAATGCTATTGACTCTTAACCTTCTACAAATCTGTGAATCACCGGAGTTTCCAAATATAACAAATACCTGCGGGGTAATGCAAGATGTCATGACTATCAATTCATCACCATTAACCACATTCTCAGTACATAACAGGATTTGTTTAAGTCAAAGTCATAGTTACCGCAGAAACTACGGGTATAAGTACCGGCACCCTTGTCTCCTCGTATTAAACTGGTTAAAAGTCGGCAAAGACGACAACCGAAGCCATCAGCCTACATTTGAAGGCAAGAACCTGCAGCAACCACGATTATAGCACTCAAGTGAAGGAAAGCACAACGTCTGCAAAGCATCATTCTTTCCAGCTATCATATCACCCCTACATTCAGAAGAGTGATTAGCGCCGCACCACAACTTAGTCAAAACGCGGATGCATCGAAATGGAATTAGAAAAGCAATTATGATACCATCTATAACCAGAGTTACACAAAAGGAAAATACCTCTGCTACTGATTCAGTCCCGAAGAAATTTGTTCGCAAATAACATCCAAAACGCCAGGGGGATTACGCCGTTGTTACCGATGTGCACCAGTATGAATACCCACTAACTCCTTCTCGACAGCATGGATAGCAGGCCAGACAAAGGAATCCTTCCTTGAGAGGTGGAGTTATTTTCAGCCATCAGAATTCGCGATACCCGCCGGCGAATTTCTGAACCTGCAATAACAGCATGAAACCTTAAACGAGCCAACCGAGATAAGTCAGTTTTGTGTCCAGTAAAGTTCAATGAGTTAACGCAAAAACCAGGATTGATAAAACTCTATTATTGAGAACTTTGTAAAGGATTCCATAGCAGACCGTTAATCCAATTACCCGATGATGTTCCTTTCTAAATTGATGCAAGGATAAATACAAAGTCGTAGGGTGCAAAATATTTAATACTACCGAGACTGTTACCATAAAGAACCTATGAACCCTCCAATTGAATCCCTTGGCAGCTGTTGGCCCTGTAAACAGAAGCAATACACGTAAGGAGATTAGGAGAGTTAATAATGCCATCCAGAATTATATGCGCACAACTACGCAGGCCTACCACGGTTGAAGCTCATAAGGGTAGTGGACCTGCAAGAGAATCCTGCTATGCCTTAAGTCCAAGTGACGGTACTGAGTAGAGACAACATATTCAATCTATAGCAGAGCATCCCGCGGATATATCGGCCAGGACATCAGCAACAATAGTCAATACATTCGTGACAGAAGGTAACGTATCAGGTGCGCATCAAAGAAGGCAAGGCTCTATGTAGCAGGACATCCGTGCATCACCCTCTCAACTGATAACCGTGTTCTGCACTGAGGGAAGCAACTATAACAATAATGTCAATCCCAGTTGCTCTCTAATCTAAAAAACCCAGCTAGGCGGAATTGGACCTGAACATAAACACCAACCAATCATGGCTCAAAAGTAAACCGAAAAAAAACAACAAAAGAGGAAACCAGTCAGCAAAATATACCTAAACACATTTCATGGTAGTTTCTATGTTGGATATGCTAGCCGGTACTTTCAGTCAACCTCGGTGTTTACGACAATCCCAAGACCCATCAAGATGCGCAGGGTATCGAACAGAAACAACAATAGCGACACAAGCAGCCCGGCAAGCTGCAAGCAAAGGACAAGTACTTCAGCAACCTGCAACTAAGCCCACATACAAAATCAATCATCTCCCTAATTTCTCTGTAATTTAGATTAACTCACTTCTAATTTCAACTTCAAGATAATGCATTCCATGGATTTGTGGAAGTTAATGATGAGGCAGTGCTCCTTACCAATGACAAACTTAAGGACCGATTTGCAGTGCAGTCTGAGAACTATTGTATCTAAAGTAACATTGAACCGTGGATTACGTGAGGAGCTATCGTACTCAAGGGGAAGAGCAGTGCTCCCAAATCAGAACCTACTCTGGGCTGAAATTCTTCTCTAGGCCCAACCCCTTCACTATTCACACCTGTCAGGACATCAAATGCAAATTAGTGTTTGGAAATAATCGATAAAGGGAATATGCTGATCAGAAGAAGAAGATTCTAAAAAGCCCAATACAACTTGGAAAGAAAAGCATTAATGGATTTGATACAGATTGAAATCTCTCATTAAACAACATCAATACAGATCACACGAATTAGGAATGCTTTCAAATCTGATTCACCCTAATTTGGAAAACAATCATTCAGCATTCAAAGCAGAAATTCAAACTCAATCAAGATATTCTGGTCTGAAGTCTATAAAAGGACCAATGGAACACAAACCCAAAAGGAGAAAAAACCTCACGACAAGACTCACATATACACAGAGAAATCTACACAAATAATCACAGATAGAATCCACAACATTCAAAAAAATCCCAAACAAAACCCTAAAACTGCTATAACCGAAAATAAAAAGAAGAAGAAAGACTTATCCCTTCTAACTCCGCCGTGAGTCAATCACCATTCAAACCTCAAATCGCCATCGCCGGAAACGCCTTCAAGCCGTCACCGGAGTTCATCGGGTCACCACCACGAAGCCATCGTGAAATCACCCTTTGCCACCTCCGCCGCCGCTACCCTTTGGTAAAGTTCGTTCCTTCATAACAACCATTGAACTTGTTAACCTTTTCGTTATGTTGCAGGTTTATGGAGAAAGACACGATCGGAAACAATAGAGAGAAGGAAGATCGAGAGGATTGAGAGAGATTAAGCGACGACGGCCGCTTCGGGAAGGGGGGGAGTCTAGGGTTTTCATTCGTTTATTTCTTTACTTTTTGTTTGTGTATTATTTGAGCTAAACTAATCACACACCACTAAACACTCACCTAATCCCTCTGTTAACTCTTAATCCACCCCTGATTAATCCCCCTAATCGCCCTCTTAATCACCTTTAATTAATAATCAAAACCCTAATATAACCCTTTCATCAAAATAATTATAATTCAATTTCAAATCTAATAAACCATTTAAATCTTTTTATAAACCTAGTATAATCCTTTTATTATTAAAATAAATCTTTTTATATAAACTTAAATAAATGTTTTTATTAATCAATCCCTTTATTTAAATAAGCTACTAAGTTATTTTCTAAGTGAATAATGAATCATCTCTTTTTTAAAATTCATTTCATAGGTCAAAACCCTTTTTAAAAATAAATAATAACAAATCCCCTTTTAAATTAATTTGACTTTTTATTCATGATATTCATAAAAAGAACTTTTAGTAAATCCTATTTGAAACTATTTCCAACTAAAGTCAATTTCATAGTCAATCTCGACCGGTAACCTTTTTTATAATGCCACTTTTAAAAAACAATTCGATCTCCTCTAAAATCAATTCACAGTATAGCAAAACAACTTAATCAATCTCCTCAATTTAATTAATCGTGCACTTCACGACACATTCCACTCTCACACACTTCAAGCGCTTTCATGCGTATGTGTATGGATTTATTTTCTGCAATTTACTCTTCTGCAATTTATTATATTGCATTTACATTATTATATTTACTCTCATGCATCGCATTCCGTCCAAAGGAAAAACCTACACATAATTCAACATTGTGTATAGTTGCACATCATATGCATCATTTCCCCACGATCCTTGATTCCATTCAAGTTGATCTTTAGGATAGATCCTACCCCATAGGAAGGACCTTGTCTTTATTCTTTACAACTTAGACAAACACAAAACAATCAACACAATACCAACTTTTCAAACACATTTAGAGAATAGATGTTAATCATCTTAAGTGAGATGTAATCTCCACCCCACAACAATACAATCAAACATGTAGGGACTTTGCCTTAAGAGCAATAAAGGCATACTTGGCGACCATCCGAGTATGTAAGACCTTTTCTTAAGAAGATGCAAAGACCATTTCCTATAACCCCTTTTACACTTGTGGTGGTTATCTTTTCCTTAATATGAAGACTCGTCTCTTCTCCTAAACCCAATCAATCAACTACCCTAAACCCGTAGGAACTTTGACCACAGTCAAAGAACTCCTCTAACCCTTTAGGGTGAACTACAACATACTCTGATTCCACTCCCGTAAGGATATGTAGGCATAAGATGCGACATCTTATCGAGTATACTTAGAAATAAACCACTAGGGTCTCTAATCCCTTAAGCAGATAAACACTTAGCAGTAAACAAACATAAAATAAGAGGTTCCTGTAGAGTACTACAGAAACTTAGGATGCTAGTACCTTCCCTAAGTTTAACCAACCCCCGAACCTAAAACAATCTAGCTTGCATTTGCATTGCATTGTGGGAATTTCGATCTTTATCCCTTCCTTTGGACAAATCAAAGTTCGGTTGCAAAATGAATTAAAGATTCAAACTAATCAATAGTTTGGTATCCGATTTTCACCGCGACAAAAATGGCGACTTCACTGGGGAATTCCTCAGTGGGTTTCCCTATCTTATTTTTATTTATTTACTGCTTTACATATCTACCTACTTGATTAACTGTTTACATGCTTTCTCTTGTATTTCTTTTGGGATTATTGTTCTTGAGTGGTGAGATAAAGTTCTACACCCGAACTTGAGAGAAATTAAGATAGGATGGTGATATATTCGAGGAGGCTTATAGGGAAGGGAATCCCTACTAAGTTGAATCGAAAATCCCGCTCAGTTGAGGCCCTTTCGAAATGGTACTGTTGAACGAATAATCGTGAAGACACTCACTACTTTCGACTTTGGAGCCTATGATATTGAGGACCGTAGTTACCTTAACCCAACTTTGGCCTTTATTAGGACGTAGTGCGAGACTATGAGGAAGTACTTCCGAAGTAGTGCTACGCGAAGCTACACTCAAAAGAAGCTCTCTTGAGAATATTATTAATCCTCGAGTAATTGGGAAAATTGATAATATCCGATAGATGGGCTGATGATTTTGAGTCCCATTAGAACCTTGTTCTGCAGGTACAAACAACCTCTAGTCCTTAAACCTTTGGGAAGGGTACACCTTTGCTCCATGCTCGTTGCAAACCTAGGGTGCCCCTTGTTTGTTTATCTTTATTGTCCTTATGTGAATACTTGTGTTTGCTGCATCATTCTGCATTGAACTTCATGGGATTTACTTTCGTTTATGAACATTGTAGGTCACTATGACTTCAGATAAAAGACATACTGTGAAATATACTTTTAAGAGTCCCAAATTGGATGACCTAAAGAAGTTGTGGGGTTTCATCGAAGATCAAGAAGAATTCAAGAACAAGTATGGGAAGCTGATATCCTTGTTGGGTTGCTCAGTGAATGAAGGACTTCTTGCCGCTTTGCTACAATTCTATGACCCTCTCTACCATTTCTTCACCTTCCCAGACTTTCAGCTGTTACCTACATTGGAAGAGTATTCTTTCTTGGTTGGTCTACCTGTCCTTGAGGAATCTCCTTTTCCCTTCTTGGAAAAGGACCCTGATGAGAAAGATATTGCTAAAGCTCTCCGTTTGAAGGTATCTGACGTCAAAGCAAACCTAGTTACTAAGGATGGAATTCCTGGTTTAAAGACAGGTTTCCTAATCAAGAAGGCTTCATTCTATGCTGATTATTCTAATAAGGCTCCGTTTGAGGCGGTCTTTGCTTTGCTCGTTTATGGGTTGTTTCTATTCCCAAGTTTCGAAGGTTTCATCGATCTTAAAGCATTCAAGATCTTTATGAAGAACAACCCAGTGCCAACTCTGTTGGGAAATGCATATCACTCTATACATCTCCGAAACCTTCGTGGTGGAGGGATGATTACTTGTTGTGTACCTTTACTTTACAAGTGGTTTATTTCACACTTGCCGAAGTCTAGCTCTTTTAGAAACATTGGCAAAGAGCATTGGTCTCCAAGGGTTATGGCTTTGACCCATTCTGACATTGATTGGTACAATCGAGTGTATGATGGAGTATTAATCATTGATAGCTGCGGTGACTTTGCTAATGTACCATTGCTCAACTTTGATGGAGGAATCAGCTACAATCCTATTTTAGCTCGCCGACAGTTAGGATACCCGTTGAAGGAACCTCCCAAGAGTGTTCAAGTAGAGGGTATGTTCTTCAAAGATGATATGGAACTCCGAGGAAAGATTCTACATGCATGGCGTAATGTACATAAGAAAGGGAAGAGAAGCCTAGGGAAACTTAATTGCGTGTGTTTAGAACCATACCTCCAGTGGGTCAGAAAAAGGGCAACCAATCTAAAGATGCCCTATTCCCGCCAAGATCCCATAGCTCCAAGGAGAGAGCCCACTTATGTCTTTATGTCTAAAGCCGAGGAGTTAGAGGTGTCCTTAAGGAAGTCTCAGCATGAGCTGGAATCTTGGAAGAACAAGTACCATGTAGCAGTGGCAGGAAATGATGAGTGTCAAAAGCAGAATGTTGAACTTCAAAAGCAGAATGTTGAACTTCAAAAGCAGAATGTTGAACTTCAAGAGCAGAAGGCTGAACTTCAAGAGCAGAAGGCTGAACTTCAAGAGCAGAAGGCTGAACTTCAAAAGGAGAAGGATGAACTTCAGAAGCAGCTACAATTGAAGGATGAAGAGCTACTCCCCTGCAAGAAGAGGAAAGTCATGGAGGATTTATTTTTCTCCGACCCACAATGCACTATCTGGAAAATAATTGTGGACAACCTTATCCGTGAGAAGGCGCAACTAGAAGAGTAGCTCAAGCAGCAGCATTCAAAGCTTCTTTAGTGTCTTTACTAGCTTTTATTTAGCTTTTATTTGGGACTCTTTAAAAGAATATTCATGTAGTCCGTTTAAACTTTAATAAAACGTTTTCTTTTACCGCAATGCCTATAAATAGAGGAATCCCATGAAGTCCTAATCATCTTGCATTGCATTCTTTTTCCATTGTTCACTTCAAGAAACTCAAATTCGTTCTGTAGGTGTTGTAATCATGGATTTCAGAAGAGAAACCCTGAAGTACACTTTTCAGAGTCCCAACCTCGAAAGCTTGAGAGAACTAGCCGAACTTGTCGAGGATCGCTTTGCCTTCGCAGCAGAATATGGAGGAGTTTTCCGCTTCCTCGAGCTAAGGATGAAAGAAGGATTGTTGGAAACATTGGTTCAATTTTATGACCCGATGTATCACTGCTTCACTTTTCCGGACTACCAATTGATGCCGACCTTGGAAGAATATTCAGAACTCTTGAGGATGCCTGTGACTGTTCGACCCCTATTCACCGGAAGGGAAGACACGCCTAGTCACCAAGAAATTGCAAATGCTACTCATCTCAGCCTAGAAGATGTTCAAGCACACCTAACCACCAAGGAAGGAGTCCTTGGATTCCCCGCCGACTTTTTGATCGAAAAAGTCCGTTACCATGCTGAAAGAAATGAGGCTCTCATATTGGAAGCCAATTTCGCTTTGTTGGTCTATGGGACTTTCTGGTTCCCTAATATGGACAGTTTTGTTGATATGGATGCAATCAAGCTCTTCATACTCAAGAATCCAGTACCCACCTTGCTCGCTGACACATACTTTTCAATCCACTCAAAGAATGCCGAAGGAGGAGGACACATTGTATGTTGTACCGCCTTGTTGTACTCATGGTTCATCGCTCGTTTGACTTGGTATCCGTCCCTTTGGGATGAAGTAGCAACACCTCGATGGTCCGAGATACTTATGGCTCTTACCCATTCGGACATTGTTTAGTATGATCCCGCCTATGGAGGCGTGCCTATGATTCCTAGCATCGGAGGATCCCCCAACGTACCGCTTATTGGAAGAGAAGGATGTATAAGTTACAATCCCGCTTTGGCCCGTAGACAATTTGGACACCCCATGATCCAAGTGCCTGACCTGGCTTCGTTGGAAGAGATCTATTTCAAGGGAGAAGAGGATCCAGACCTAAAGACTGTCATCATTTATGCATGGAAATACATTGATAGGGAAGGAACAGCTGCTTCAGGATACCCCAACTGTGCTGTTTCCGAGGATTATCTGCATTGGGTGCGAGATAGGGCTCTCGATCTCAAGATGCCTTTTCCTTTTCATGAACCTATGGTATTATCTCCTCATGACCCCGACTAGTTCAAGGAAGAGGAAATAGAACAAGTAAGGATTGCTTTAGATGAAGCCCGGAAATTGAGGACTGCCTGGAAGAACAAGTTCCTCACCCTCAAAGTAGAGAAGGAAAGACTTCAGAAGACGCCAGAATTAGAAGTTGCCAGGAAGAGAAAGGCACAAGGGGATTTATTTTCTCCTCATGCCTCTTCAAGTGTTGTCACCAATGATGATCTCCCCTCAACCACCATGGCTTGGAAGGAGTGTGTGGAACGACTCATCATCGAGAAAGCGGCGTTGCAGGATCGTATTGACCAGCTAACCGAGGAGTTCCGTACAAAGGAGAGGACTGTGGGATAGAGTTCTAAGTTTTCTTTTGCTTTCGTTGTAATAAACTCTTGAAAGAGTACTTTGTTTTCATTGTTTCTCAAAAATAAAAAGTTTTTCAATTATCCTACATTATAACACTGAAAAAACACTTTGAGTTTCTTGAAGTCTCCTCCTGCATCTGCATTTTCGCATTAGCATTCTGCATTTAGCATGGCATTTTACATTTGTGCATGTGTCTTCCCTTTGTTGTGGCTCATTTCGGTTTTCCATCTTTGCTGTCAGTCGTCGTCTCTACCATCTGACCAAGACAGAAGTATCATTAAAGGATAGTAAGGAGAACAAAGACATGGATCGCATGACTAGCTTCAGAGTAAGGTCTAATCCGATGCTCCGCCGTTCCTCCGACAACTGTGTTCCTATGCAACTTCAGCCTGTGCAAGAAAAGGAAATGGACGATCCAGAGCTTACAGCATTCAAGAATGAATTTCGTGACTTCGAGGAACGATGGAAAATAATGAAGAGGAACCGTGCGCCTGATTTTCATGCTCATGACCCGCACCTAGTTCCAAACTTAGTTATCCCCCCAGGATTCCAGATGCCCGCCTTCGAAGTGTACAAAGGTACAATTTGTCCAAGGTTTCACTTGATGATGTTTTGTCAGAAGATGACCGCCTATCTTGGGAATGACCAACTATTGATTCACTGCTTCCAAGAAAGTTTGGGTGGAGCACCATTAACATGGTATATGAAGCTACAAAGGAATCACATTCAGTCTTGGGAAGACTTAACTTTTGCTTTTGTGAAGCAATACCATCACAACTTGGGTATAGCCCCAGACAATAAAGATGGTTGTGGACCTTCCAGAGAATTCATAGCTCCTGTACCCCATCCTCAGCACCAATATGCGATGCCCGCTCAGCGTGAACAACAACCACATCCTAGGCAGAGGTTGGCCTCTCCAGATCAACCACAACATCGACAATTTCGGAAAAGGTATCAAAGGATGACTCCAGATGCACCAAGGGAAGCAATTCACCAGTTTGATCCCATCCCGGTGAAGTACGCTGATTTGTTTCCAGCTCTAATTCAAAGAGGGCATATCCAGACTAAAGCCCCACCCAAGGTACCTAAGAGGTTTCCATACTGGTACAATGCCAACAAATTTTGCCTGTACCATCAAGGTGCTCCGGGGCACGACATTGAGAGTTGTTACGGCATGAAAGCAGACGTCCAAAATTTGGTCAAATGTGGAGTCTTGTTCTTTGAGGGTTTCGTCCCTTATGTGCGAGATAGCCCCATATCTCGACAAGGTTCGTCCTCCCCAGGCATGATTCAAGGTCGTCAACGCCGTGACTGAAGGCTGCGCACCAGACATTTTTGCATGTCTTTCCCGTCTACATGAAAGCACAATAAAGATCCTGGAAAGGACTCTCCAGAAGAACCTTCTTTTTCTTTCGTTTGTTTGTGTGTTTATTTCTTTGGTTAAAAGCATATCTGGCATGTAAGAACTTTCTATTTTGAATAAGTAATGCAATAACTGTTTGTCTTGAAGAAATCCATTCGTTTTCACTCAAATAGTTTTTTCAAAATTATTTATAACGCCGACTTTTACCCATTCTCTTGCTCTGACAGAGAATTGGAAGGAGGATGATGAAGTAAAACACATGATCTCTTGTTGTATGCTTCGAATGAAAACCCTACTGATGTAAGGCATTATTTTAAACCTCCTAAACGCCAACATAGTCAACCCTTTCTTTTAAACCTTGATTGAGGATCCGTTCTCTTTCTCCCAAACCGAGACATCATTTTCTTAACCTGGGGCAGGGTAATATCAAAAAAAATGATGAACATCTTTCAAAAAATTGGGTGGGCACAAATATACTAACCCTTTCTACCTCCGTTTTATCAGTCACAAATTAAACCCATATACGTCCCTCAAAGTCCTAATTGAAGTAAGTGTTAATTCGAAAGCATACTCGATGAGACATTGTTCCCTGACTCCTTGAGCTATGCTCAAATTTAAATCGGCTTTATAAATAATGGTTCAATTTGTATCCTAACTAGTGGTTTCGATCACAGGTTATCGCGATACCCCTTTTCAAAACTTCAAGACAAACGTGTGTTGCATTAACCATTTCGAAATGGATATTTCAAATGTGCTAAATACGCTGGACATCTTAGAAAGACCACATACAGACATTGATGATGATATTTGAAGACCTTGCTGACTTGGGGCAAGTCATTCTTCCCAAGAAAATTTCATCCGTGCAAGTCTTGGGTTCAACTGGAAGAAATTCAAAGGACTCACTTACCGCCAATCAGGGGCGGTTACGTCGAGATTCGACGAATCTCTAGAGAGTTTGAAAACAGTGGGGCATTGGGACATCATGTTTTCTGTAAAATCCTCTCTAGATGGTGCTTTTCAACTATGTGACTTGGGGCACTTGAAGATTGGAGCAAAAGATGTATATTTCATCCTCAGGAAGCTCAACCCCAACATGTTCAACAACTACGAAGACCCAGGATATTTATTTTATCCCCTATGAAACTTCGGTTGGGTACCTCCGTCTACAATTTCATACAACATGTCAAACTTATCAAGATGTTACATCCCCAACTGGATTGATCACTTTGTCTCAAGAGAATTGTGAAGTTTTGAAGCAGTATTGGGACCTTACATTTGGTTCTCCATCTATCCTCAGTGATACTTCTATCTTTGAAGATTGGTCGGATGTTTGTTTCGAGACATTTATCCCGTATTCGGTCTTTGCTTTCGTCTGTCTTGTCAGCATAAGCATACACATATCATATAAGTAGATAGCATAACATCGGCATTTTGTGCACCCTTTGTATGTTTTACTCTATCTCTTCGGTTGCGGTTACCCTTGGGTATTTTGGGCGCGTCTTACTCCTCCTAAATAGAGTTGCCAGCCCTAAGCAGAAAAAACTCAATATTTCTATTTCCCCACGAAGTTCGATCCTCGTGGAAGACAGTTGTTTCAGTACATTCCCATTGGAGTTTATGCCTCTATGGTTGAGTCTTGCTTGACAGTTTCTCTTCGGTTATTTCCCGAATTGAACTTCGGTCTTTGGCAATCACGCGATGAACATCTCCAGCTTTTGAGCATGGATCAAGAGTGCGTTTATTTTGCACTTTGACGTCAGGAGGATCACCATTGAAGACGCAACGTTTCTTCAACAACATTACAAGATCCACTCAACAACTTACAGCTAAATGACAGAAGACCTCTTTATTTGAGCAACTCGTTTTGGGCAGATCTATTCTCAAAACGACAAACAACAATTTCATCAGGACAATCTGTCCTTCCCCAGTGGATTATTTCAGGATTTATCAAGACAAAACAAAGTACATTACAGATACTTCCCCGTTTGAGGACTTCTGCTACAACAATCTTACATATCTTACAATTACAACAAAGATACTCCTCAAAAATGATTTTCCCTAGAGAGTTCATTATGAGTACAATCAATGACATATCTCCTTACAAGAGGACACTCCACAAATCGACCGGCTTACAGCTCTTTTGAAGATCCCCGGTGCACATTCTACAAATTGCCAATACAATACAAATTGCATCTACAATTACAAATACAAGATCACATCTACAAAATTCTACAATTACAGATTACATCGACAACATTTACATCAACAATTCTACAGTTTTACAATTCACAACATACAATCTACAATGACATTATGGCTCACAGCCGAACATCTACATCAACATTACAATTTACGACTGCAGTTACAATCTACAATCAACAAATTTACAACCCCTCTTTGAAGACGCTCTAACGAGTTTCCATCATTTTGGGTAGGAACCGAGACCAGCTCATGGTTCCCATACCATGGTGCAAGGGGAAGTTCGACTTCAGGAACCGAGACCAGCTCATGGTTCCCATACCATGGAGCAAGGGGAAGTTCGGCATTAGAAACCGAGACCAGCTCATGGTTCCCATACCATGGAGCAAGGGGAAGTTCGGCATTAGAAACCGAGACCAGCTCATGGTTCCCATACCATGGTGCAAGGGGAAGTTCGACATCAGATACCGAGACCGGCGCATGACTCCCATATCATGATGCTCGGGGAAGCTCAACAACTACAACACCATCTACAACTACAATGACATCAGAGACCGAGACCAGCTCATGGTTCCCATACCATGGTGCAAGGGGAAGTTGTCGCTGTTGCACCCTAATTTTTGACCGTAGGATCCCGCATCCTTTTCGCGCATTTGCTTTTGTTATTCGAATATAATTTAATATTTCATGTTTTTTTGCGGCTAACCAACTCGTGTAAGTACAGTAGCACCAGAGTTTTTTTTCCGGCCAGACATCACGAGGACGTGACTAACTCAGTTAAGGTTCGAGAGTCCTAACCTAATTCAAGAAAACTTTACAGAAGCCTCCGCGTCTTGTTTCAACATCAAGTTTCGAGAGTACAAGGTTTCCTTTTTCGAGTTTAAGTGGATTTTGAGTTATTAAGAGCATTCAAGTTATTACGAGAAGTTAGTTGCTTTTTGAGATGAACTCTACATTAAGACATCCGATTGGAAATAATTTCGTGGAACTCTACGAATACTGTGTCGGGCTACTTATTTATTCTCCTCTCAAGGCATATTGAGGTTTTATGACAGGTGATTTGCAAAAGGGAACGTCTGTGTTGGTAACTTAAAATAAATGTCTCCACGAAAGCGAAAAATACATATCTCCCAACGAAGGACATATAAGGGACATGGGGACGGTGGAACCATGACAAGAAATATGGGATCTTGAAAATCTTGTTGGAGATTACATGCTATTGCATATTTCAAATAAAATAAGTACAAACACTAGAATTAAACCAAGAGGACATATGGGAATAGATTCTAAATGCAAGGTATCATCTGAAGCATACATGAAAAGTCAGAAGAATACTACAAAAGCGAAACTGAAGCCTGTTGAGTAACATTGGCCAGGACCCACTAATACTCGTTATTGCTCACACATGCCAAGATTGATCTATTCACACCCTTTACAATTGGTACTATGCAAATTACAAAGTCCTGCAACATTAAAGACCTATCCCTACTTTGAGACACTGTCAACAATACCATAGGAATTTGCATAATCCTCTAAACCTCCCTTTTATGGCATGGGAAACCGTCGCAACACCAAGCCGGTAGCATCCGAATCCGAAGCAGTTTTGTGTCCTGAGAAAAGGAACAAGCCATAAAGAGGTGGTTAAATCGCAGGGACAAACCAAAAGTTCGTTATGAAGAGAATGGTGAAGCCACTACCAGCAGGCCTCTAAGCATACAAGTGTCTACAAAGAGCAGATCGGCTACTAAAATAACAAATAGCAATGTCATAACATCGCGTCCCCGTGCCTTTTGCCACGCCTCGTTCCTAATGCTACCTGAACATGAGAAAACGCAGTTAATATCCGGGGTAAAACAAATTCAAGTCAAGAGTAACAGATTCGGAAACTTTTGTGGCATCTTTCGAACACACGAAGCAGCAGCTTTTGTAACACCACCGACCCTTCGTCACGATCAAGAGATTCATCACATCAGCTTCGAGATAAGAATGGCAACGTGACATTGGTTATGGAGTGTGTCAAGTTAATTCCTCATCTTGACCGGTTTTATTCCTCAGTACCTTATTTATACCACCAGTAGAGAAAGAATATCCCACATTGCAAGGTCAAGGAGAACCTGTTAGATCAAAAATTGCAGCACGCGTGATCGTGGTATCGCATGATGAGCAAACAACAGTATAAAGCATAAATGTTCATGTTACAATGATTTACCAACAGGAATTTTGGGGGAAGATCAAATATGGCTCCAAACTGCTTGAGGGGAATAAGCTGGCCGGCCACATTTGCCTCGCCGTCATGAGCAACAACCCGAATGTCCTCCGTAGCAGCGACCTCACACTCCTCTGCATAACAGTGGTAGCATCATATTAAAAGAGGTTTGGAAATAACCATTTTTGGGCAATACGCGAAGGGTCTATCTAACGCACCAATAACCGTGCGGCCAAAAGTGTTGAAGCAGAAGCAAAGATTGTTAAATGCCCCTTATTAACGTACCACTCCTTCTGCTCCCAAGTCCAGCCGAAGTCGTTCCCAGTTGAGGTTGCGTACAAGCTACAAAAGAAACATAATAAAACCATCACAAGATAATCAACATGTGACAATCGCAGGGATTTCACAGCAAATGGCAGGTAGGGGTATTCTCTAGCATGATAACCATCAGTCACGCATAAACTTAAAAGACAACAGGAGAGAATTCCAAAACTGAGGTATTCATTCAAGTGCTAAAGCTGACAGCAACTCACCGTTCACATCCAGCCTGCATAATTCAAACACCAATCAAAACCAGTCGTAAATTATCACAATAAATAGCTCCTGCAAAATCAGTTTACATCAAGACACAGACCATTACCGGGTTCCCGCAGACTGATACATTTCCAAAGCCATGCCAAACCCCACCTTTCATTCCTATCACAACGACAAGGCAATGCAAAGTTATGCTGAAGGTTTTGCCCCGTACGCAACCGATCCTGCAACAAAGAAGTGCACGTCATCGACTACGGTTACAAAGGGAATATAAAGCAAACAGAGGCCAAATGCCTAACCCAGTAATATGAAAGGATCAAGGAAACTCGTCTCGAAGCACTTCATCGATATCACAAGTATCTCAACTTCTCAAGGTCAATCATAAGCTCGAGCTTTGACGCACAAACTACACATGAGACCATTGGCTGTCTTCTGCATAATTCGATCAACGCACATACCGGATTAGAGGGCTGCAAAGTTGGATAGATAGTGAGTATCTCACATACTATTCTGAGTCACAACATTACCAAACCTCAATCACCGCATCCATACGAAAGAGCCCTGCTCGAACCTCCACAGCTTTTGTTGAATTCTACATGTCAAATTGAACAGATAAGTGAGGGAATTGGCAAGGAGAATTGTTACAAGAGATTGCGAGTCATGAAAGCGAATCACCAGAGCAACCACTAGAGATAACCTGCAATATTTCACACAGCTCAAGTAATGAATTGATAGAAGTATTCCCTTTGAGCTCACCACCAGCTGCATCACTTCATGACATCTGCAAACACCAAGTCAGTCAACAGAATGGTAGCATTAGCATCACAAGAGAAGGAATCGAACTGAACAAATACTTACAGAAGTGGACCCTGATGCGGTTAAGGGTTGAATAGCATATAAGGAAATCTTTAGAAAGTGTGAGATATATTTAAATTAGTAACACAAGCACGCAACCGTCATCGGTTTCCAGCAGCCTAACGATAATACAACAAACACCAGCATGAATAAATACAAAGTTCATATATCCAAGGATTAATAACGAGTGATTACCTCGACAGCTGCCTCTTGCCATGACACATTTTGCTATGAAAGAGCAGAACTTCTAGGAGATGCTTGTCTGAACTGGATTGGTCAGTTGAAGTTACAGAGGAATACAAGCTCCTCTCCTCAAATTCTTCATCTTGCCATTTCGTGCTTGTTGCCGCGAGACACGAGAAAGTCACTCCAACAGAGGCGTTTGATCTCCGTCACATTACTGATAATACCTGTAAATTGAAAGGGGTTATAAAAGCTGAATAAACTTAAGTCATTAACTTTGAAATAGGCGACCCTCGTATCAAAACTTTTCTAAATGAGTCTGTTAGGATCGCAACTGAGAGTCGAAGACTTCGGGATTGCAGATAGGATTTTGGGTAATTACCTTCCTCAACTTCCAAACCCCGTCACCATTTACGCACGAGCAACAGCCTCACATTCACCTTCATGCCTTGCATCAAGTCTTCACCTGCATCATCACGGGTCACCGTCGTTTATGCTATGCCACACCTTCGTCTTACCCCTCATACTTTTCTCCTCAGACTGCAAATGCCATTACCACCTTTGCAACACGATACCCTGTGTCAATAAGTTTTAGAACTCAAGGCGCTGACTGCAATTGCCAATGAAGTTGTCACCTACAAGATGGTAGTAGAACCGTGTGAATATGCTGCAGTATCACGACATCAATGCTATTTGTTGTTTAGCTCCTACAAGACGTTAGAAAAGGATTAAGGATACACCAGAGAAAACTTTGGGCATCTCCACGTGTGTCTGCACCAGGGAATATTAGGATAAATCGAGGTTCATCCCATCTGATGTCAAAAAGGGCAAGTTGGTTTTCTGGACCGCCTAATTCATCACCCAGCCCAACAACTCGTTTGTTATCCACACCTACCAGGAAATGCAAAAAAATCAGATTAGCAAAACAGGGAATATTCCATAAGAGATTCAAAGAATAATCCAAAGAATCAGAGATTTGAGATTTCCTCATCAACAACATTAACACAATCTCACCGAAAAGGGAATGTTTTTCAAATCAGATCATAACCATGTTTGGAAAATTCCCAATCAGCATTCAATGGTGATTAAAACGAATTCAATCGAGAAATCAGAAGTAAAGTCTATATAATAAGAAGAATGGAAACGAAAAAGGGGACACGAAATTCCTCACAAAAAGATTCACAAAAAAAACCTAGAAGCGATAAATTGAAACTTCGGAGCAAGAGGAGACTCATCTTTTTCAGTTCGCGAAAGCCATCGCCGACACGAACCACCACCGCAAATCACCATCACTACCATCGCCGGGATCCTCCTCCGCGAACCGCTCATCGTGAAACCACTTCACCATCACCGGCGAAACCATCGTTCATCAAGGGGTAGTAATCTTCCTCATTTTGACATTTTCCATTCATGATTAATGTTGTTTTTTTGTAGGGTTTTGATAGGTTTCGATGAGGAGTTTTGGGCGAATATGAGGAAGAAGGATTGAACGGCGCGGCGGGGAAGGGAACCGATTGGGGAATTAGGGTTCTTCTTATTTCTGCTTTTGTTTGCTTTTATTAAATGTATAATTACTGCACACTAATCACACACATACCCTAACTAATCACCGCTAATCCCCCCTTAATTTTCCTTTAAAAATTAACTAATTAGTCTTTTAAAAACTAACAACCTTTAATCTTAATCAATTTATCCCTTTAACTTAATTTCTATCATTTATATAACCATTCACCAAATTTTATTTTCTAAACAACTTTAATTAGTAAAACCTTTTTATTTATAAAAAGTATATAACTCATTCTATTATACCTTTAATTAAAAAACCTTAATTCAATTTAATTCATATTAATAGTTAATATATTAATAATTTAATTTTTTTTTTTATTTTTTATAATTTAGATGCTTAATCTTTCATCTAAAATTTATTCAACCTTTTAAATAAAATTCGATTTAATCTACTTTCATCTCAAATAATAATAACCATAACTTTATTCAACAAAATAAAATCAACCTCATTAAATCAACTCAACTTTTTCTCTAAAATCAAATCAACGATTAGAATCGAACCAGCTTCTCCTAAAACATTTTAATCAACTCATCTTAAAACAACCTCTCGCCTAAAATCAAATTTCACTAGCCAATTCGATCAACAGCGGTAATTTCCTCATAAATTAAATCAACTTTCTTATAATTCAACATCCCGTCTAAAATCAATTAACATCGTAATAAAATCAATCGTGCACTTCACGACACATTCCACTCTCACACACTTCCAGCGCTTTCATGCGTATGTGTATGGTTTACATTTTTGCAATTTATCCGCCTATCGCAATTTACATTATCGTACTTATATTATTGCATCGCATCCGTCCAAAGGAAAAACCTACACATAATTCAACGTTGTGTGTAGTTGCACATCATATGCATCATATTCCCCTCGATCCTTGTTTCTTCAAGTCGATCTTCTTAGGATAGATCCTACCCCATAGGAAGGACCTTGTCTTTATCTTTCTACAACATAGAAACAATCAAAAACAATATAACTTTTCAAACACATTTAGAGAATAGATGTTAATCATCTTAAGTGAGATATAATCTCCACCCCACAACAAATACAATCAAACATGTAGGGACTTTGCCTTAAGAACAACAAAGGCATGCTTGGCGACCATCCGAGTATGTAAGACCTTCTCTTAAGACGATGCAAAGACCATTTCCTACAACCCTTCTCTTTTACATTTGTGGCGGTTATCTCTCCCTTAAAATGAAGACTCATCTCTTCTCCTAAACCCAATCAATCAACTACCCTAAAACCGTAGGAACTTTGGCCACAGTCAAAAAGCTCCTTAAACCCTTTAGGGTGAACTACAACATACTCTGATTCCACTCCCGTAAGGATATGTAGGCATAAGATGCGACATCTTATCGAGTATACTTAGAAATAAACCACTAGGGTCTCTAATCCTTTAAGCAGATAAACACTTAGCAGTAAACAAACATAAAACAAGAGGTTCCTGTAGAGTACTACAGAAACTTAGGATGCTAGTACCTTCCCTAAGTTTAACCGACCCCCGAACCTAAACAATCTAAACCTTGCATTTGCATTGCATTGTGGGAATTTCGATCTTTATCCCTTCCTTTGGACAAATCAAAGTTCGGTTGCAAAATGAATTAACGATTCAAACTAATCAATAGTTTGGTATCCAAATTTCACCGCGACAGAAATGGCGACTTCACTGGGGAATTCTCTAGTGGGTTTCCCTATCTTATTTTGTTTTGTTTACTGCTTTATATATCTGCCTACTTGATTATGTGTTTACATGCTTTCTTTTATGTTTCTTTTGGGTTTGTTGTCCTTGAGTGGTGAGATAAAGTTCCACACCCGAACTTGAGAGAAATTAAGATAGGATGGGATATATTCGAGGAGGCTTATTGGGAGTGGAATCCCTACTAAGTTGAATCGAGAATCCCGCTCAATTGAGGCCCTTTTGAAATGGTACTGTTGAACGAATAATCGTGAAGACACTCACTACTTTCGACTTTGGAGCCTATGATATTGAGGACCGTAGTTACCTTAACCCAACTTTGGCCTTTATTAGGACGTAGTGCGGGACTATGAGGGGGTACCCCCGAAATAGTGCTACGCGATGCTACACTCAAAAGAAGTTCTCTTGAGAATATTATTAACCCTCGAGTACTTGGGAAGTTGATAATATCCGAAAGATGGGCTAATGACTTTGGGAACCTCTTAGAACCTTGTTCTGCAGGTACAAACAACATTTAGTCCTTAAACCTTTGGGAAGGGTACACCTTTACTCCATGCCCGTTGCAAACCTAGGGCACCCCCTTGTTTGTTTATCTTTATGTCCTTATGTGAATACTTGTGTTTGCTGCATTCATATAACATTGTTCTGCATTGGATTTCATGGGATTTACTTTCGTTTATGGACATTGTAGGTCATTATGACTTCAGATAAAAGACATACTGTGAAATATACTTTTAAGAGTCCCAAATTGGATGACCTAAAGAAGTTGTGGGGTTTCATCGAGGATCAAGAAGGATTCAAGACCAAGTATGGGAAGCTGATATCCTTGTTGGGTTGCTCAGTGAATGAAGGACTTCTTGCCACCTTGCTACAATTCTATGACCCTCTCTACCATTGTTTCACCTTTCCAGACTTTCAGTTGCTACCTACATTAGAAGAGTACTCCTTTTTGGTGGGTCTACCTATTCTGGAAGAGTCTCCTTTTCCCTTCCTGGAAAAGGACCCTGATGAGAAAGATATTGCTAAAGCTCTCCGTTTGAAGGTGTCTGACGTCAAAGCTAACCTAGTTACTAAGGATGGGATCCTTGGTTTAAAGACAGGTTTCCTAATCGAGAAAGCTTCCTTCTATGCTGGTTATTCTAATAAGGCTCCGTTTGAGGCAATCTTTGCTTTGCTTGTTTATGGGCTGTTCTTATTTCCAAGTTTCGAAGGCTTCATCGATCTCAAAGCATTCAAGATCTTTATGAAGAATAACCCAGTGCCAACTCTGTTGGGAAATGCATATCACTCTGTACATCTCCGAAACCTTCGTGGTGGAGGGATGATTACTTGCTGTGTACCTTTACTTTACAAGTGGTTTATTTCGCACTTGCCGAAGTCTAGCTCTTTTACAAACATTGGTAAAGAGCATTGGTCTCCAAGGGTTATGGCTTTGACCCATTCTGACATTGATTGGTACAACCGAGTGTACGATGGAGTATTAATCATTGATAGCTGCGGTGACTTCGCTAATGTACCATTGCTCAGCTTTGATGGAGGAATCAGCTACAATCCTATCTTAGCTCGTCGACAGTTGGGATACCCGTTGAAGGAACCTCCCAAGAGTGTTCAAGTAGAGGGTATGTTTTTCAAAGATGATATAGAGCTTCTAGGAAGAGTTCTGGACGCATGGCGTAGGGTATACAAGAAAGGGAAGAGAAGTCCAGGGAAGCCTAACTGTGTGTCTCTAGAACCATATCTCCAGTGGGTCAGACAAAGGGCAGCCAATCTAAAGATGCCTTATTCCCGTCAAGATCCCATAGCTCCCAGGAGAGAGCCCACTTATGTCTTTATGTCTAAAGCCGAGGAGTTAGAAGTGTCCTTAAGAAAGTCTCAACATGAGCTGGAATCTTGGAGGAACAAGTGCCATGTGGCAGTGGCAGAAAAAGATGAGTGTCGAAAGCAGAATGCTGAGTTCCAAAAGCAGAATGTTGAACTTCAAGAGCAGAATGTTGAACTTCAAAAGGAGAATGTTGAACTTCAAAAGGAGAAGGTTGAACTTCAAAAGGAGAATGTTGAACTTCAAAAGGAGAAGGATGAACTTCAGAAGCAGCTACAATTGAAGGATGAAGAGCTACTCCCCTACAAGAAGAGGAAGATTCTAGAGGATTTATTTTCCTCCGACTCTCAGTGCACCCTTTGGGGAATGATTGTGGACAATCTCACCCGTGAGAAGACCCAGTTGGAGGAGCAGCTCAAGCAGCAGCATTCAAAGCTTCTTTAGTGTCTTTACTAGCTTTTATTTAGCTTTTATGTGGGACTCTTTAAAAGAATATTTATGTAATCCGTTTCAAATTTAATAAAAAACTTCCTTTTACCGCAATGCCCATAAATAGAGGAATCCCATGAAGTCTCCTCCTACATCTGCATTTTGCATTAACATTCTGCATTTAGCATGGCATTTTACATTTGTGCATGTGTCTTTCCTTTGTTGTGGCTCATTTCGGTTTTCCATCTTTTGCTGTCAGTCGCCGTCTCGACCATCTGACTAAGCTCGAGGTATTATTAAAGGATAGTAAAGAGAACGAAGATATGGATCGCATGACTAGCTTCAGGGTAAGGTCTAACCCGACGCTTCGCCGTCCCTCCGACAACTTTATTCCTATGCAACTTCAGCCTGTGCAAGAAAAGGAAATGGATGATCCAGAGCTTACAGCATTCAAGAATGAATTTCGTGACTTCGAGGAACGATGGAAAATAATGAAGAGGAACCGTGCGCCTGATTTTCATGCTCACGACCCGCACCTAGTTCCAAACTCAGTTATCCCCCCGGGATTCCAGATGCCCGCCTTTGAGGTGTACAAGGGTACAATTTGTCCAAGGTATCATTTGATGATGTTTTGTCAGAAGATGACCGCCTATCTTGGGAACGACCAACTATTGATTCACTGCTTCCAAGAAAGTTTGGGTAGAGCACCATCAGCATGGTATATGAATCTGCAAAGGAATCACATTCAGTCTTGGGAAGACTTAACTTCCCTTTTTATGAAGCAATACCATCGTAACTTGGGTATAGCCCCGAACAATAGAGATGACTGTGGACCTTCCAGAGAATTCATAACTCCGGTACCCCATCCTCAGCATCAGTATGCGATGCCCGCTCAGCATGAACAACAACCACATCCTAGGCAGAGGTTGGCCTCTCCAGATCAACCACAGCACCGACAATTTCGGAAAAGGTATCAAAGGATGACTCCAGATACACCAAGGGAAGTAATTCATCAGTTCAATCCTATCCCGGTGAAGTACGCTGATTTGTTTCCAGCTCTAATTCAAAGAGGGCATATCCAGACTAAAGCCCCACCCAAGGTACCTAAGAGGTTTCCATACTGGTACAATGCCAACAAATTTTGCCTGTATCATCAAGGTGCTCCGGGGCACGACATTGAGAGTTGTTACGGCATGAAAGCAGACGTCCAAAATTTGGTCAATGATAGAGTCTTGATCTTTGAGGGTTCCGTCCCTTACGTACGAGATAACCCTTTATCGCAACAAGGTTCATCCTCCCCAGGCATGATTCAAGGTCGTCAACGCCGTGCCTGAAAGCTGCACACCAGACATTTCTGCATATCTTTCCCGTCTACATGAAAGCACAATAAAGATCCTGGAAAGGACTCTCAGAAGAACTTTACATGTTTCTTTCGTTTGTTTGTGTGTTTATTTCTTTGATTGAAAGCATATTTTGCATGTAAGAACTTTCTGTTTCGACTAAGTAATGCAATAACTGTTTGTCTTGAAGAAGCCCATTCGTTTCACTCAAATAGTTTTTTCAAAATTATCTATAACGCCGACTTTTACCCATTCTCTTGCTCTGACAGAGAATTGGAAGGAGGATGATGAAGTAAAACACATGATCTCTTGTTGTATGCTTCGAATAAAAACCCTACTGATGATGTAAGGCATTATTGTAAACCTCCTGAAAGCCAAAATAGTCAATCCTTTCTTTTAAACCTTGATTGAGGATCCGTTCTCTTTCTCCCCAACCCTTTCAAACATCATTTTCTTAACCTGGGGCAGGGTGATATCAAAAAAAAGATGAACATCTCTCAAAGATTGGTGGGCACAAATATACTCTAACCTTTTTCTACCTCCATTCTACAAGTCATAAATTAAACCCATATACCAACTTCAAAGTCCTAATTGAGGTAAGGTTTAATTCGAAAGCGTACTCGATGAGATATTGTTTCCTGACTCCTTGGGCTATGCTCAAATTTAAATCGGCTTTATAAATAATGATTCAATTTGTATCCTAACTAGTGGTTTCGATCACAAGTTATTGCGATACTCCTTTTCAAAACTTCAAGACAAACGCGCGTTGCATTAACCATTTCAAAATGGATATTTCAAATGTGCTAAATACGCTCGACATCTTAGAAAGACGACATACAAACATCGACGTTGATATTTGAAGACTTTGCTGACTTGGGGCAAGTCATTCTTCCCAAGAAGATTTCATCCGCGCAAGCTTTGGGTTCAACTAGAAGAAATTCAAGGACTCACTTATCGCCAATCAGGGGCAGTTACGTCGAGATTCGGAGAATCTCTAGAGAGTTTGAAAACAGTGGAGCATTTGGGCATCATGTTTTCTGTAAAATCCTCTCTAGATGGTGCTTTTCAACTGTGTGACTTGGGGCATTTGAAGATTGGAGCAAAATGTATATCTCATCCTCAGGAAGCTCAACCCCAACATATTCAGCAACTACGAAGACCAAGGATATTTATTTTATCCCCTATAAAACTTCGGTTTGGGTACCTTCATCTACAATTTCATATCACACGTCAACTTATCAAGATGATACATCCCCAATTGGATTAATCATTTTTCCCTCAAAGAGAATCATGAAGTTTTGAAGCGGGATTGGGATCCTACATTTGACTCTCCATCTATCCTCAGTGATACCTCTATCTTTGAAGATTGGTCGGATGTTTGTTCCGAGACGTTTATCCCATCTTCGGTCATTGCTTTCGTCTGTCTTGTCAGCATAAGCATACACATATCATATAAGTAGATAGCATAACATTGGCATTTTGTGCATCCTTTGTACGTTTTACTCTATCTCTTCGATTGCGTTTACCCTTGGGTATTTGGGCGCATCTTACTCCTTCCAAATAGAGTTATCAGCCCTAAGCAGAAAAAAACTCAATATTTCCATTTCCCCACGAAGTTCGATCCTCGTGGAGGACAGTTGTTTCAGTACATTCCCATCGGAGTTTATGCCTCTATGGTTGAGTCTTACTTGACAGTTTCTCTTCGGTTATTTCCCGAATTGAACTTCGGTCTTTGACAATCACACTATGAACATCTCCAGCTTTTGAGCATGGGTCAAAAGTGTGTTTATTTTGCACTTCGACATTATGAGGATCACCATTTGAAGACAACGTTTCTTCAACAACATTACAAGATCCACTCAACAACTTACAACTAAATGACAGAAGATCTCTTTACTTGAGCAACTCGTCTTGGGCTGACTTATTCTCAAGACGACAAACAACAATATTCATCAAGACAATCTGTCCTTCCCCAGTGGACTATTTCAAGATTATCAAGTCAAAGGACATTACAGATACTTCCCCATTTGAGGATTTCTGCTACTACAATTTCACATCTCTTTTACAATTACAGCAGAGATACTTCTCAGAAATGATCTTCCCCAGAGAGTTCATTACGAGTACAATCAATGGCATATCTCCTTACAAGAGGACACTCCACGTATCAACCGGTTTACAACTCTTTTGAAGATCCCCGGTGCACATTCTACAAATTGCCAATACAATACAAATTACATCTACAATTACAAATACAAGATCATCTACAAAACTCTACAATTACAAGATTACATCTACAACATTTACATCAACAACTCTACATCAACATTACAATTTACAACCCCTCTATGAAGATGCTCTCGCGAGTTTCCATCATTTTGGGTAGGAACCGAGACCAGCTCATGGTCCCATACCATGGAGCAAGGGGAGGTTCGACATCGGAGACCGAGACCGGCGCATGACTCCCATATCATGATGCTCGGGGAAGCTCAACAACTACAGTCACATCTACAATCTACAAATTTACAACCCCTCTATGAAGATGCTCTCGCGAGTTTCCATCATTTTGGGTAGGAACCGAGACCAGCTCATGGTTCCCATACCATGGAGCAAGGGGAAGTTTGACATCAGAAACCGAGACCAGCTCATGGTTCCCATACCATGGAGCAAGGGGAAGTTTGACATCAGAAACCGAGACCAGCTCATGGTTCCCATACCATGGAGCAAGGGGAAGTTTGACATCAGAAACCGAGACCAGCTCATGGTTCCCATACCATGGAGCAAGGGGAAGTTTGACATCAGAAACCAAGACCAGCTCATGGTCCCCACACCATGGAGCAAGGGGAAGTTTGACATCAGAAACCGAGACCAGCTCATGGTTCCCATACCATGGAGCAAGGGGAAGTTTGACATCAGAAACCGAAACCAGCTCATGGTTCCCATACCATGGAGCAAGGGGAAGTTTGACATCAGAGACTGAGACCGGCGCATGACTCCCATATCATGATGCTCGGGGAAGCTCAACAACTACAACAACATCTACAACTACAATGACATCAAAGACCGAGACTAGCTCATGGTCCCCGTACCATGATGCCAGGATAGGTTATACATTTTACCGTTTCAGCTGAGTTACAAAATACAAAATAAAAAAATAAAAAAACATTTTGAGTTACTATTGACCACCACCTCGGTAGTAAAAGTATCTCTCAATCACAGAACGTCAAAACCACCGCATCCCTGATGCATGAGTTACCGTTACACGTTTGGAGATTTCCCATGAGTGATTGTTCATGTCCTCGTAGGGTCCCGCCTTGTTGGATCTGTTGCTTTTCTGTCTAACATGTCACATCCAGTTCATCCCCTATGACCTATCCCTCATAGATCTCGTCTGTCTTGCATTCTCATATCATTGCATATCATATGCATTCGGTGGTTTCTTATGGCCAAAAATTCGCGCAATGTTTGTATTTAAGTCCCTCCTATCTCGTCGAGACGAAGATTTCAATCTCCATATCTCCGAATAGGAGTAACTTAAATAGGGGCATCTGTTGCACCCTAATTTTTGACCGTAGGATCCCGCATCCTTTTCGCGCATTTGCTTTTGTTATTCGAATATAATTTAATATTTCATGTTTTTTTGCGGCTAACCAACTCGTGTAAGTACAGTAGCACCAGATTTTTTTTTTCGGCCAGACATCACGAGGACGTGACTAACTCAGTTAAGGTTCGAGAGTCCAAACCTAATTCAAGAAAACTTTACAGAAGTCTCCGCGTCTTGTTTCAACATCAAGTTTCGAGAGTACAAGGTTTCCTTTTTCGAGTTTAAGTGGATTTTGAGTTATTAAGAGCATTCAAGTTATTACGAGAAGTTAGTTGCTTTTTGAGATGAACTCTACATTAAGACATCCGATTGGAAATAATTTCGTGGAACTCTACGAATACTGTGTCGGGCTACTTATTTATTCTCCTCTCAAGGCATATTGAGGTTTTATGACAGGTGATTTGCAAAAGGGAACGTCTGTGTTGGTAACTTAAAATAAATGTCTCCACGAAAGCGAAAAATACATATCTCCCAACGAAGGACATATAAGGGACATGGGGACGGTGGAACCATGACAAGAAATATGGGATCTTGAAAATCTTGTTGGAGATTACATGCTATTGCATATTTCAAATAAAATAAGTACAAACACTAGAATTAAACCAAGAGGACATATGGGAATAGATTCTAAATGCAAGGTATCATCTGAAGCATACATGAAAAGTCAGAAGAATACTACAAAAGCGAAACTGAAGCTTGTTGAGTAACATTGGCCAGGACCCACTAATACTCGTTATTGCTCACACATGCCAAGATTGATCTATTTACACCCTTTACAATTGGTACTATGCAAATTACAAAGTCCTGCAACATTAAAGACCTATCCCTACTTTGAGACACTGTCAACAATACCATAGGAATTTGCATAATCCTCTAAACCTCCCTTTTATGGCATGGGAAACCGTCGCAACACCAAGCCGGTAGCATCCGAATCCGAAGCAGTTTTGTGTCCTGAGAAAAGGAACAAGCCATAAAGAGGTGGTTAAATCGCAGGGACAAACCAAAAGTTCGTTATGAAGAGAATGGTGAAGCCACTACCAGCAGGCCTCTAAGCATACAAGTGTCTACAAAGAGCAGATCGGCTACTAAAATAACAAATAGCAATGTCATAACATCGCGTCCCCGTGCCTTTTGCCACGCCTCGTTCCTAATGCTACCTGAACATGAGAAAACGCAGTTAATATCCGGGGTAAAACAAATTCAAGTCAAGAGTAACAGATTCGGAAACTTTTGTGGCATCTTTCGAACACACGAAGCAGCAGCTTTTGTAACACCACCGACCCTTCGTCACGATCAAGAGATTCATCACATCAGCTTCGAGATAAGAATGGCAACGTGACATTGGTTATGGAGTGTGTCAAGTTAATTCCTCATCTTGACCGGTTTTATTCCTCAGTACCTTATTTATACCACCAGTAGAGAAAGAATATCCCACATTGCAAGCTCAAGGAGAACCTGTTAGATCAAAAATTGCAGCACGCGTGATCGTGGTATCGCATGATGAGCAAACAACAGTATAAAGCATAAATGTTCATGTTACAATGATTTACCAACAGGAATTTTGGGGGAAGATCAAATATGGCTCCAAACTGCTTGAGGGGAATAAGCTGGCCGGCCACATTTGCCTCGCCGTCATGAGCAACAACCCGAATGTCCTCCGTAGCAGCGACCTCACACTCCTCTGCATAACAGTGGTAGCATCATATTAAAAGAGGTTTGGAAATAACCATTTTTGGGCAATACGCGAAGGGTCTATCTAACGCACCAATAACCGTGCGGCCAAAAGTGTTGAAGCAGAAGCAAAGATTCTTAAATGCCCCTTATTAACGTACCACTCCTTCTGCTCCCAAGTCCAGCCGAAGTCGTTCCTAGTTGAGGTTGCGTACAAGCTACAAAAGAAACATAATAAAACCATCACAAGATAATCAACATGTGACAATCGCAGGGATTTCACAGCAAATGGCAGGTAGGGGTATTCTCTAGCATGATAACCATCAGTCACGCATAAACTTAAAAGAAAACAGGAGAGAATTCCAAAACTGAGGTATTCATTCAAGTGCTAAAGCTGACAGCAACTCACCGTTCACATCCAGCCTGCATAATTCAAACACCAATCAAAACCAGTCGTAAATTATCACAATAAACAGCTCCTGCAAAATCAGTTTACATCAAGACACAGACCATTACCGGGTTCCCGCAGACTGATACATTTCCAAAGCCATGCCAAACCCCACCTTTCATTCCTATCACAACGACAAGGCAATGCAAAGTTATGCTGAAGGTTTTGCCCCGTACGCAACCGATCCTGCAACAAAGAAGTGCACGTCATCGACTACGGTTACAAAGGGAATATAAAGCAAACAGAGGCCAAATGCCTAACCCAGTAATATGAAAGGATCAAGGAAACTCGTCTCGAAGCACTTCATCGATATCACAAGTATCTCAACTTCTCAAGGTCAATCATAAGCTCGAGCTTTGACGCACAAACTACACATGAGACCATTGGCTGTCTTCTGCATAATTCGATCAACGCACATACCGGATTAGAGGGCTGCAAAGTTGGATAGATAGTGAGTATCTCACATACTATTCTGAGTCACAACATTACCAAACCTCAATCACCGCATCCATACGAAAGAGCCCTGCTCGAACCTCCACAGCTTTTGTTGAATTCTACATGTCAAATTGAACAGATAAGTGAGGGAATTGGCAAGGAGAATTGTTACAAGAGATTGCGAGTCATGAAAGCGAATCACCAGAGCAACCACTAGAGATAACCTGCAATATTTCACACAGCTCAAGTAATGAATTGATAGAAGTATTCCCTTTGAGCTCACCACCAGCTGCATCACTTCATGACATCTGCAAACACCAAGTCAGTCAACAGAATGGTAGCATTAGCATCACAAGAGAAGGAATCGAACTGAACAAATACTTACAGAAGTGGACCCTGATGCGGTTAAGGGTTGAATAGCATATAAGGAAATCTTTAGAAAGTGTGAGATATATTTAAATTAGTAACACAAGCACGCAACCGTCATCGGTTTCCAGCAGCCTAACGATAATACAACAAACACCAGCATGAATAAATACAAAGGTCATATATCCAAGGATTAATAACGAGTGATTACCTCGACAGCTGCCTCTTGCCATGACACATTTTGCTATGAAAGAGCAGAACTTCTAGGAGATGCTTGTCTGAACTGGATTGGTCAGTTGAAGTTACAGAGGAATACAAGCTCCTCTCCTCAAATTCTTCATCTTGCCATTTCGTGCTTGTTGCCGCGAGACACGAGAAAGTCACTCCAACAGAGGCGTTTGATCTCCGTCACATTACTGATAATACCTGTAAATTGAAAGGGGTTATAAAAGCTGAATAAACTTAAGTCATTAACTTTGAAATAGGCGACCCTCGTATCAAAACTTTTCTAAATGAGTCTGTTAGGATCGCAACTGAGAGTCGAAGACTTCGGGATTGCAGATAGGATTTTGGGTAATTACCTTCCTCAACTTCCAAACCCCGTCACCATTTACGCACGAGCAACAGCCTCACATTCACCTTCATGCCTTGCATCAAGTCTTCACCTGCATCATCACGGGTCACCGTCGTTTATGCTATGCCACACCTTCGTCTTACCCCTCATACTTTTCTCCTCAGACTGCAAATGCCATTACCACCTTTGCAACACGATACCCTGTGTCAATAAGTTTTAGAACTCAAGGCGCTGACTGCAATTGCCAATGAAGTTGTCACCTACAAGATGGTAGTAGAACCGTGTGAATATGCTGCAGTATCACGACATCAATGCTATTTGTTGTTTAGCTCCTACAAGACGTTAGAAAAGGATTAAGGATACACCAGAGAAAACTTTGGGCATCTCCACGTGTGTCTGCACCAGGGAATATTAGGATAAATCGAGGTTCATCCCATCTGATGTCAAAAAGGGCAAGTTGGTTTTCTGGACCGCCTAATTCATCACCCAGCCCAACAACTCGTTTGTTATCCACACCTACCAGGAAATGCAAAAAAATCAGATTAGCAAAACATGGAATATTCCATAAGAGATTCAAAGAATAATCCAAAGAATCAGAGATTTGAGATTTCCTCATCAACAACATTAACACAATCTCACCGAAAAGGGAATGTTTTTCAAATCAGATCATAACCATGTTTGGAAAATTCCCAATCAGCATTCAATGGTGATTAAAACGAATTCAATCGAGAAATCAGAAGTAAAGTCTATATAAGAAGAAGAATGGAAACGAAAAAGGGGACACGAAATTCCTCACAAAAAGATTCACAAAAAAAACCTAGAAGCGATAAATTGAAACTTCGGAGCAAGAGGAGACTCATCTTTTTCAGTTCGCGAAAGCCATCGCCGACACGAACCACCACCGCAAATCACCATCACTACCATCGCCGGGATCCTCCTCCGCGAACCGCTCATCGTGAAACCACTTCACCATCACCGGCGAAACCATCGTTCATCAAGGGGTAGTAATCTTCCTCATTTTGACATTTTCCATTCATGATTAATGTTGTTTTTTTGTAGGGTTTTGATAGGTTTCGATGAGGAGTTTTGGGCGAATATGAGGAAGAAGGATTGAACGGCGCGGCGGGGAAGGGAACCGATTGGGGAATTAGGGTTCTTCTTATTTCTGCTTTTGTTTGCTTTTATTAAATGTATAATTACTGCACACTAATCACACACATACCCTAACTAATCACCGCTAATCCCCCCTTAATTTTCCTTTAAAAATTAACTAATTAGTCTTTTAAAAACTAACAACCTTTAATCTTAATCAATTTATCCCTTTAACTTAATTTCTATCATTTATATAACCATTCACCAAATTTTATTTTCTAAACAACTTTAATTAGTAAAACCTTTTTATTTATAAAAAGTATATAACTCATTCTATTATACCTTTAATTAAAAAACCTTAATTCAATTTAATTCATATTAATAGTTAATATATTAATAATTTAATTTTTTTTTTTATTTTTTATAATTTAGATGCTTAATCTTTCATCTAAAATTTATTCAACCTTTTAAATAAAATTCGATTTAATCTACTTTCATCTCAAATAATAATAACCATAACTTTATTCAACAAAATAAAATCAACCTCATTAAATCAACTCAACTTTTTCTCTAAAATCAAATCAACGATTAGAATCGAACCAGCTTCTCCTAAAACATTTTAATCAACTCATCTTAAAACAACCTCTCGCCTAAAATCAAATTTCACTAGCCAATTCGATCAACAGCGGTAATTTCCTCATAAATTAAATCAACTTTCTTATAATTCAACATCCCGTCTAAAATCAATTAACATCGTAATAAAATCAATCGTGCACTTCACGACACATTCCACTCTCACACACTTCCAGCGCTTTCATGCGTATGTGTATGGTTTACATTTTTGCAATTTATCCGCCTATCGCAATTTACATTATCGTACTTATATTATTGCATCGCATCCGTCCAAAGGAAAAACCTACACATAATTCAACGTTGTGTGTAGTTGCACATCATATGCATCATATTCCCCTCGATCCTTGTTTCTTCAAGTCGATCTTCTTAGGATAGATCCTACCCCATAGGAAGGACCTTGTCTTTATCTTTCTACAACATAGAAACAATCAAAAACAATATAACTTTTCAAACACATTTAGAGAATAGATGTTAATCATCTTAAGTGAGATATAATCTCCACCCCACAACAAATACAATCAAACATGTAGGGACTTTGCCTTAAGAACAACAAAGGCATGCTTGGCGACCATCCGAGTATGTAAGACCTTCTCTTAAGACGATGCAAAGACCATTTCCTACAACCCTTCTCTTTTACATTTGTGGCGGTTATCTCTCCCTTAAAATGAAGACTCATCTCTTCTCCTAAACCCAATCAATCAACTACCCTAAAACCGTAGGAACTTTGGCCACAGTCAAAAAGCTCCTTAAACCCTTTAGGGTGAACTACAACATACTCTGATTCCACTCCCGTAAGGATATGTAGGCATAAGATGCGACATCTTATCGAGTATACTTAGAAATAAACCACTAGGGTCTCTAATCCTTTAAGCAGATAAACACTTAGCAGTAAACAAACATAAAACAAGAGGTTCCTGTAGAGTACTACAGAAACTTAGGATGCTAGTACCTTCCCTAAGTTTAACCGACCCCCGAACCTAAACAATCTAAACCTTGCATTTGCATTGCATTGTGGGAATTTCGATCTTTATCCCTTCCTTTGGACAAATCAAAGTTCGGTTGCAAAATGAATTAACGATTCAAACTAATCAATAGTTTGGTATCCAAATTTCACCGCGACAGAAATGGCGACTTCACTGGGGAATTCTCTAGTGGGTTTCCCTATCTTATTTTGTTTTGTTTACTGCTTTATATATCTGCCTACTTGATTATGTGTTTACATGCTTTCTTTTATGTTTCTTTTGGGTTTGTTGTCCTTGAGTGGTGAGATAAAGTTCCACACCCGAACTTGAGAGAAATTAAGATAGGATGGGATATATTCGAGGAGGCTTATTGGGAGTGGAATCCCTACTAAGTTGAATCGAGAATCCCGCTCAATTGAGGCCCTTTTGAAATGGTACTGTTGAACGAATAATCGTGAAGACACTCACTACTTTCGACTTTGGAGCCTATGATATTGAGGACCGTAGTTACCTTAACCCAACTTTGGCCTTTATTAGGACGTAGTGCGGGACTATGAGGGGGTACCCCCGAAATAGTGCTACGCGATGCTACACTCAAAAGAAGTTCTCTTGAGAATATTATTAACCCTCGAGTACTTGGGAAGTTGATAATATCCGAAAGATGGGCTAATGACTTTGGGAACCTCTTAGAACCTTGTTCTGCAGGTACAAACAACATTTAGTCCTTAAACCTTTGGGAAGGGTACACCTTTACTCCATGCCCGTTGCAAACCTAGGGCACCCCCTTGTTTGTTTATCTTTATGTCCTTATGTGAATACTTGTGTTTGCTGCATTCATATAACATTGTTCTGCATTGGATTTCATGGGATTTACTTTCGTTTATGGACATTGTAGGTCATTATGACTTCAGATAAAAGACATACTGTGAAATATACTTTTAAGAGTCCCAAATTGGATGACCTAAAGAAGTTGTGGGGTTTCATCGAGGATCAAGAAGGATTCAAGACCAAGTATGGGAAGCTGATATCCTTGTTGGGTTGCTCAGTGAATGAAGGACTTCTTGCCACCTTGCTACAATTCTATGACCCTCTCTACCATTGTTTCACCTTTCCAGACTTTCAGTTGCTACCTACATTAGAAGAGTACTCCTTTTTGGTGGGTCTACCTATTCTGGAAGAGTCTCCTTTTCCCTTCCTGGAAAAGGACCCTGATGAGAAAGATATTGCTAAAGCTCTCCGTTTGAAGGTGTCTGACGTCAAAGCTAACCTAGTTACTAAGGATGGGATCCTTGGTTTAAAGACAGGTTTCCTAATCGAGAAAGCTTCCTTCTATGCTGGTTATTCTAATAAGGCTCCGTTTGAGGCAATCTTTGCTTTGCTTGTTTATGGGCTGTTCTTATTTCCAAGTTTCGAAGGCTTCATCGATCTCAAAGCATTCAAGATCTTTATGAAGAATAACCCAGTGCCAACTCTGTTGGGAAATGCATATCACTCTGTACATCTCCGAAACCTTCGTGGTGGAGGGATGATTACTTGCTGTGTACCTTTACTTTACAAGTGGTTTATTTCGCACTTGCCGAAGTCTAGCTCTTTTACAAACATTGGTAAAGAGCATTGGTCTCCAAGGGTTATGGCTTTGACCCATTCTGACATTGATTGGTACAACCGAGTGTACGATGGAGTATTAATCATTGATAGCTGCGGTGACTTCGCTAATGTACCATTGCTCAGCTTTGATGGAGGAATCAGCTACAATCCTATCTTAGCTCGTCGACAGTTGGGATACCCGTTGAAGGAACCTCCCAAGAGTGTTCAAGTAGAGGGTATGTTTTTCAAAGATGATATAGAGCTTCTAGGAAGAGTTCTGGACGCATGGCGTAGGGTATACAAGAAAGGGAAGAGAAGTCCAGGGAAGCCTAACTGTGTGTCTCTAGAACCATATCTCCAGTGGGTCAGACAAAGGGCAGCCAATCTAAAGATGCCTTATTCCCGTCAAGATCCCATAGCTCCCAGGAGAGAGCCCACTTATGTCTTTATGTCTAAAGCCGAGGAGTTAGAAGTGTCCTTAAGAAAGTCTCAACATGAGCTGGAATCTTGGAGGAACAAGTGCCATGTGGCAGTGGCAGAAAAAGATGAGTGTCGAAAGCAGAATGCTGAGTTCCAAAAGCAGAATGTTGAACTTCAAGAGCAGAATGTTGAACTTCAAAAGGAGAATGTTGAACTTCAAAAGGAGAAGGTTGAACTTCAAAAGGAGAATGTTGAACTTCAAAAGGAGAAGGATGAACTTCAGAAGCAGCTACAATTGAAGGATGAAGAGCTACTCCCCTACAAGAAGAGGAAGATTCTAGAGGATTTATTTTCCTCCGACTCTCAGTGCACCCTTTGGGGAATGATTGTGGACAATCTCACCCGTGAGAAGACCCAGTTGGAGGAGCAGCTCAAGCAGCAGCATTCAAAGCTTCTTTAGTGTCTTTACTAGCTTTTATTTAGCTTTTATGTGGGACTCTTTAAAAGAATATTTATGTAATCCGTTTCAAATTTAATAAAAAACTTCCTTTTACCGCAATGCCCATAAATAGAGGAATCCCATGAAGTCTCCTCCTACATCTGCATTTTGCATTAACATTCTGCATTTAGCATGGCATTTTACATTTGTGCATGTGTCTTTCCTTTGTTGTGGCTCATTTCGGTTTTCCATCTTTTGCTGTCAGTCGCCGTCTCGACCATCTGACTAAGCTCGAGGTATTATTAAAGGATAGTAAAGAGAACGAAGATATGGATCGCATGACTAGCTTCAGGGTAAGGTCTAACCCGACGCTTCGCCGTCCCTCCGACAACTTTATTCCTATGCAACTTCAGCCTGTGCAAGAAAAGGAAATGGATGATCCAGAGCTTACAGCATTCAAGAATGAATTTCGTGACTTCGAGGAACGATGGAAAATAATGAAGAGGAACCGTGCGCCTGATTTTCATGCTCACGACCCGCACCTAGTTCCAAACTCAGTTATCCCCCCGGGATTCCAGATGCCCGCCTTTGAGGTGTACAAGGGTACAATTTGTCCAAGGTATCATTTGATGATGTTTTGTCAGAAGATGACCGCCTATCTTGGGAACGACCAACTATTGATTCACTGCTTCCAAGAAAGTTTGGGTAGAGCACCATCAGCATGGTATATGAATCTGCAAAGGAATCACATTCAGTCTTGGGAAGACTTAACTTCCCTTTTTATGAAGCAATACCATCGTAACTTGGGTATAGCCCCGAACAATAGAGATGACTGTGGACCTTCCAGAGAATTCATAACTCCGGTACCCCATCCTCAGCATCAGTATGCGATGCCCGCTCAGCATGAACAACAACCACATCCTAGGCAGAGGTTGGCCTCTCCAGATCAACCACAGCACCGACAATTTCGGAAAAGGTATCAAAGGATGACTCCAGATACACCAAGGGAAGTAATTCATCAGTTCAATCCTATCCCGGTGAAGTACGCTGATTTGTTTCCAGCTCTAATTCAAAGAGGGCATATCCAGACTAAAGCCCCACCCAAGGTACCTAAGAGGTTTCCATACTGGTACAATGCCAACAAATTTTGCCTGTATCATCAAGGTGCTCCGGGGCACGACATTGAGAGTTGTTACGGCATGAAAGCAGACGTCCAAAATTTGGTCAATGATAGAGTCTTGATCTTTGAGGGTTCCGTCCCTTACGTACGAGATAACCCTTTATCGCAACAAGGTTCATCCTCCCCAGGCATGATTCAAGGTCGTCAACGCCGTGCCTGAAAGCTGCACACCAGACATTTCTGCATATCTTTCCCGTCTACATGAAAGCACAATAAAGATCCTGGAAAGGACTCTCAGAAGAACTTTACATGTTTCTTTCGTTTGTTTGTGTGTTTATTTCTTTGATTGAAAGCATATTTTGCATGTAAGAACTTTCTGTTTCGACTAAGTAATGCAATAACTGTTTGTCTTGAAGAAGCCCATTCGTTTCACTCAAATAGTTTTTTCAAAATTATCTATAACGCCGACTTTTACCCATTCTCTTGCTCTGACAGAGAATTGGAAGGAGGATGATGAAGTAAAACACATGATCTCTTGTTGTATGCTTCGAATAAAAACCCTACTGATGATGTAAGGCATTATTGTAAACCTCCTGAAAGCCAAAATAGTCAATCCTTTCTTTTAAACCTTGATTGAGGATCCGTTCTCTTTCTCCCCAACCCTTTCAAACATCATTTTCTTAACCTGGGGCAGGGTGATATCAAAAAAAAGATGAACATCTCTCAAAGATTGGTGGGCACAAATATACTCTAACCTTTTTCTACCTCCATTCTACAAGTCATAAATTAAACCCATATACCAACTTCAAAGTCCTAATTGAGGTAAGGTTTAATTCGAAAGCGTACTCGATGAGATATTGTTTCCTGACTCCTTGGGCTATGCTCAAATTTAAATCGGCTTTATAAATAATGATTCAATTTGTATCCTAACTAGTGGTTTCGATCACAAGTTATTGCGATACTCCTTTTCAAAACTTCAAGACAAACGCGCGTTGCATTAACCATTTCAAAATGGATATTTCAAATGTGCTAAATACGCTCGACATCTTAGAAAGACGACATACAAACATCGACGTTGATATTTGAAGACTTTGCTGACTTGGGGCAAGTCATTCTTCCCAAGAAGATTTCATCCGCGCAAGCTTTGGGTTCAACTAGAAGAAATTCAAGGACTCACTTATCGCCAATCAGGGGCAGTTACGTCGAGATTCGGAGAATCTCTAGAGAGTTTGAAAACAGTGGAGCATTTGGGCATCATGTTTTCTGTAAAATCCTCTCTAGATGGTGCTTTTCAACTGTGTGACTTGGGGCATTTGAAGATTGGAGCAAAATGTATATCTCATCCTCAGGAAGCTCAACCCCAACATATTCAGCAACTACGAAGACCAAGGATATTTATTTTATCCCCTATAAAACTTCGGTTTGGGTACCTTCATCTACAATTTCATATCACACGTCAACTTATCAAGATGATACATCCCCAATTGGATTAATCATTTTTCCCTCAAAGAGAATCATGAAGTTTTGAAGCGGGATTGGGATCCTACATTTGACTCTCCATCTATCCTCAGTGATACCTCTATCTTTGAAGATTGGTCGGATGTTTGTTCCGAGACGTTTATCCCATCTTCGGTCATTGCTTTCGTCTGTCTTGTCAGCATAAGCATACACATATCATATAAGTAGATAGCATAACATTGGCATTTTGTGCATCCTTTGTACGTTTTACTCTATCTCTTCGATTGCGTTTACCCTTGGGTATTTGGGCGCATCTTACTCCTTCCAAATAGAGTTATCAGCCCTAAGCAGAAAAAAACTCAATATTTCCATTTCCCCACGAAGTTCGATCCTCGTGGAGGACAGTTGTTTCAGTACATTCCCATCGGAGTTTATGCCTCTATGGTTGAGTCTTACTTGACAGTTTCTCTTCGGTTATTTCCCGAATTGAACTTCGGTCTTTGACAATCACACTATGAACATCTCCAGCTTTTGAGCATGGGTCAAAAGTGTGTTTATTTTGCACTTCGACATTATGAGGATCACCATTTGAAGACAACGTTTCTTCAACAACATTACAAGATCCACTCAACAACTTACAACTAAATGACAGAAGATCTCTTTACTTGAGCAACTCGTCTTGGGCTGACTTATTCTCAAGACGACAAACAACAATATTCATCAAGACAATCTGTCCTTCCCCAGTGGACTATTTCAAGATTATCAAGTCAAAGGACATTACAGATACTTCCCCATTTGAGGATTTCTGCTACTACAATTTCACATCTCTTTTACAATTACAGCAGAGATACTTCTCAGAAATGATCTTCCCCAGAGAGTTCATTACGAGTACAATCAATGGCATATCTCCTTACAAGAGGACACTCCACGTATCAACCGGTTTACAACTCTTTTGAAGATCCCCGGTGCACATTCTACAAATTGCCAATACAATACAAATTACATCTACAATTACAAATACAAGATCATCTACAAAACTCTACAATTACAAGATTACATCTACAACATTTACATCAACAACTCTACATCAACATTACAATTTACAACCCCTCTATGAAGATGCTCTCGCGAGTTTCCATCATTTTGGGTAGGAACCGAGACCAGCTCATGGTCCCATACCATGGAGCAAGGGGAGGTTCGACATCGGAGACCGAGACCGGCGCATGACTCCCATATCATGATGCTCGGGGAAGCTCAACAACTACAGTCACATCTACAATCTACAAATTTACAACCCCTCTATGAAGATGCTCTCGCGAGTTTCCATCATTTTGGGTAGGAACCGAGACCAGCTCATGGTTCCCATACCATGGAGCAAGGGGAAGTTTGACATCAGAAACCGAGACCAGCTCATGGTTCCCATACCATGGAGCAAGGGGAAGTTTGACATCAGAAACCGAGACCAGCTCATGGTTCCCATACCATGGAGCAAGGGGAAGTTTGACATCAGAAACCGAGACCAGCTCATGGTTCCCATACCATGGAGCAAGGGGAAGTTTGACATCAGAAACCGAGACCAGCTCATGGTCCCCACACCATGGAGCAAGGGGAAGTTTGACATCAGAAACCGAGACCAGCTCATGGTTCCCATACCATGGAGCAAGGGGAAGTTTGACATCAGAAACCGAAACCAGCTCATGGTTCCCATACCATGGAGCAAGGGGAAGTTTGACATCAGAGACTGAGACCGGCGCATGACTCCCATATCATGATGCTCGGGGAAGCTCAACAACTACAACAACATCTACAACTACAATGACATCAAAGACCGAGACTAGCTCATGGTCCCCGTACCATGATGCCAGGATAGGTTATACATTTTACCGTTTCAGCTGAGTTACAAAATACAAAATAAAAAAATAAAAAAACATTTTGAGTTACTATTGACCACCACCTCGGTAGTAAAAGTATCTCTCAATCACAGAACGTCAAAACCACCGCATCCCTGATGCATGAGTTACCGTTACACGTTTGGAGATTTCCCATGAGTGATTGTTCATGTCCTCGTAGGGTCCCGCCTTGTTGGATCTGTTGCTTTTCTGTCTAACATGTCACATCCAGTTCATCCCCTATGACCTATCCCTCATAGATCTCGTCTGTCTTGCATTCTCATATCATTGCATATCATATGCATTCGGTGGTTTCTTATGGCCAAAAATTCGCGCAATGTTTGTATTTAAATCCCTCCTATCTCGTCGAGACGAAGATTTCAATCTCCATATCTCCGAATAGGAGTAACTTAAATAGGGGCATCTGTTGCACCCTAATTTTTGACCGTAGGATCCCGCATCCTTTTCGCGCATTTGCTTTTGTTATTCGAATATAATTTAATATTTCATGTTTTTTTGCGGCTAACCAACTCGTGTAAGTACAGTAGCACCAGATTTTTTTTTTCGGCCAGACATCACGAGGACGTGACTAACTCAGTTAAGGTTCGAGAGTCCAAACCTAATTCAAGAAAACTTTACAGAAGCCTCCGCGTCTTGTTTCAACATCAAGTTTCGAGAGTACAAGGTTTCCTTTTTCGAGTTTAAGTGGATTTTGAGTTATTAAGAGCATTCAAGTTATTACGAGAAGTTAGTTGCTTTTTGAGATGAACTCTACATTAAGACATCCGATTGGAAATAATTTCGTGGAACTCTACGAATACTGTGTCGGGCTACTTATTTATTCTCCTCTCAAGGCATATTGAGGTTTTATGACAGGTGATTTGCAAAAGGGAACGTCTGTGTTGGTAACTTAAAATAAATGTCTCCACGAAAGCGAAAAATACATATCTCCCAACGAAGGACATATAAGGGACATGGGGACGGTGGAACCATGACAAGAAATATGGGATCTTGAAAATCTTGTTGGAGATTACATGCTATTGCATATTTCAAATAAAATAAGTACAAACACTAGAATTAAACCAAGAGGACATATGGGAATAGATTCTAAATGCAAGGTATCATCTGAAGCATACATGAAAAGTCAGAAGAATACTACAAAAGCGAAACTGAAGCCTGTTGAGTAACATTGGCCAGGACCCACTAATACTCGTTATTGCTCACACATGCCAAGATTGATCTATTTACACCCTTTACAATTGGTACTATGCAAATTACAAAGTCCTGCAACATTAAAGACCTATCCCTACTTTGAGACACTGTCAACAATACCATAGGAATTTGCATAATCCTCTAAACCTCCCTTTTATGGCATGGGAAACCGTCGCAACACCAAGCCGGTAGCATCCGAATCCGAAGCAGTTTTGTGTCCTGAGAAAAGGAACAAGCCATAAAGAGGTGGTTAAATCGCAGGGACAAACCAAAAGTTCGTTATGAAGAGAATGGTGAAGCCACTACCAGCAGGCCTCTAAGCATACAAGTGTCTACAAAGAGCAGATCGGCTACTAAAATAACAAATAGCAATGTCATAACATCGCGTCCCCGTGCCTTTTGCCACGCCTCGTTCCTAATGCTACCTGAACATGAGAAAACGCAGTTAATATCCGGGGTAAAACAAATTCAAGTCAAGAGTAACAGATTCGGAAACTTTTGTGGCATCTTTCGAACACACGAAGCAGCAGCTTTTGTAACACCACCGACCCTTCGTCACGATCAAGAGATTCATCACATCAGCTTCGAGATAAGAATGGCAACGTGACATTGGTTATGGAGTGTGTCAAGTTAATTCCTCATCTTGACCGGTTTTATTCCTCAGTACCTTATTTATACCACCAGTAGAGAAAGAATATCCCACATTGCAAGCTCAAGGAGAACCTGTTAGATCAAAAATTACAGCACGCGTGATCGTGGTATCGCATGATGAGCAAACAACAGTATAAAGCATAAATGTTCATGTTACAATGATTTACCAACAGGAATTTTGGGGGAAGATCAAATATGGCTCCAAACTGCTTGAGGGGAATAAGCTGGCCGGCCACATTTGCCTCGCCGTCATGAGCAACAACCCGAATGTCCTCCGTAGCAGCGACCTCACACTCCTCTGCATAACAGTGGTAGCATCATATTAAAAGAGGTTTGGAAATAACCATTTTTGGGCAATACGCGAAGGGTCTATCTAACGCACCAATAACCGTGCGGCCAAAAGTGTTGAAGCAGAAGCAAAGATTCTTAAATGCCCCTTATTAACGTACCACTCCTTCTGCTCCCAAGTCCAGCCGAAGTCGTTCCCAGTTGAGGTTGCGTACAAGCTACAAAAGAAACATAATAAAACCATCACAAGATAATCAACATGTGACAATCGCAGGGATTTCACAGCAAATGGCAGGTAGGGGTATTCTCTAGCATGATAACCATCAGTCACGCATAAACTTAAAAGAAAACAGGAGAGAATTCCAAAACTGAGGTATTCATTCAAGTGCTAAAGCTGACAGCAACTCACCGTTCACATCCAGCCTGCATAATTCAAACACCAATCAAAACCAGTCGTAAATTATCACAATAAACAGCTCCTGCAAAATCAGTTTACATCAAGACACAGACCATTACCGGGTTCCCGCAGACTGATACATTTCCAAAGCCATGCCAAACCCCACCTTTCATTCCTATCACAACGACAAGGCAATGCAAAGTTATGCTGAAGGTTTTGCCCCGTACGCAACCGATCCTGCAACAAAGAAGTGCACGTCATCGACTACGGTTACAAAGGGAATATAAAGCAAACAGAGGCCAAATGCCTAACCTAGTAATATGAAAGGATCAAGGAAACTCGTCTCGAAGCACTTCATCGATATCACAAGTATCTCAACTTCTCAAGGTCAATCATAAGCTCGAGCTTTGACGCACAAACTACACATGAGACCATTGGCTGTCTTCTGCATAATTCGATCAACGCACATACCGGATTAGAGGGCTGCAAAGTTGGATAGATAGTGAGTATCTCACATACTATTCTGAGTCACAACATTACCAAACCTCAATCACCGCATCCATACGAAAGAGCCCTGCTCGAACCTCCACAGCTTTTGTTGAATTCTACATGTCAAATTGAACAGATAAGTGAGGGAATTGGCAAGGAGAATTGTTACAAGAGATTGCGAGTCATGAAAGCGAATCACCAGAGCAACCACTAGAGATAACCTGCAATATTTCACACAGCTCAAGTAATGAATTGATAGAAGTATTCCCTTTGAGCTCACCACCAGCTGCATCACTTCATGACATCTGCAAACACCAAGTCAGTCAACAGAATGGTAGCATTAGCATCACAAGAGAAGGAATCGAACTGAACAAATACTTACAGAAGTGGACCCTGATGCGGTTAAGGGTTGAATAGCATATAAGGAAATCTTTAGAAAGTGTGAGATATATTTAAATTAGTAACACAAGCACGCAACCGTCATCGGTTTCCAGCAGCCTAACGATAATACAACAAACACCAGCATGAATAAATACAAAGGTCATATATCCAAGGATTAATAACGAGTGATTACCTCGACAGCTGCCTCTTGCCATGACACATTTTGCTATGAAAGAGCAGAACTTCTAGGAGATGCTTGTCTGAACTGGATTGGTCAGTTGAAGTTACAGAGGAATACAAGCTCCTCTCCTCAAATTCTTCATCTTGCCATTTCGTGCTTGTTACCGCGAGACACGAGAAAGTCACTCCAACAGAGGCGTTTGATCTCCGTCACATTACTGATAATACCTGTAAATTGAAAGGGGTTATAAAAGCTGAATAAACTTAAGTCATTAACTTTGAAATAGGCGACCCTCGTATCAAAACTTTTCTAAATGAGTCTGTTAGGATCGCAACTGAGAGTCGAAGACTTCGGGATTGCAGATAGGATTTTGGGTAATTACCTTCCTCAACTTCCAAACCCCGTCACCATTTACGCACGAGCAACAGCCTCACATTCACCTTCATGCCTTGCATCAAGTCTTCACCTGCATCATCACGGGTCACCGTCGTTTATGCTATGCCACACCTTCGTCTTACCCCTCATACTTTTCTCCTCAGACTGCAAATGCCATTACCACCTTTGCAACACGATACCCTGTGTCAATAAGTTTTAGAACTCAAGGCGCTGACTGCAATTGCCAATGAAGTTGTCACCTACAAGATGGTAGTAGAACCGTGTGAATATGCTGCAGTATCACGACATCAATGCTATTTGTTGTTTAGCTCCTACAAGACGTTAGAAAAGGATTAAGGATACACCAGAGAAAACTTTGGGCATCTCCACGTGTGTCTGCACCAGGGAATATTAGGATAAATCGAGGTTCATCCCATCTGATGTCAAAAAGGGCAAGTTGGTTTTCTGGACCGCCTAATTCATCACCCAGCCCAACAACTCGTTTGTTATCCACACCTACCAGGAAATGCAAAAAAATCAGATTAGCAAAACAGGGAATATTCCATAAGAGATTCAAAGAATAATCCAAAGAATCAGAGATTTGAGATTTCCTCATCAACAACATTAACACAATCTCACCGAAAAGGGAATGTTTTTCAAATCAGATCATAACCATGTTTGGAAAATTCCCAATCAGCATTCAATGGTGATTAAAATGAATTCAATCGAGAAATCAGAAGTAAAGTCTATATAAGAAGAAGAATGGAAACGAAAAAGGGGACACGAAATTCCTCATAAAAAGATTCACAAAAAAAACCTAGAAGCGATAAATTGAAACTTCGGAGCAAGAGGAGACTCATCTTTTTCAGTTCGCGAAAGCCATCGCCGACACGAACCACCACCGCAAATCACCATCACTACCATCGCCGGGATCCTCCTCCGCGAACCGCTCATCGTGAAACCACTTCACCATCACCGGCGAAACCATCGTTCATCAAGGGGTAGTAATCTTCCTCATTTTGACATTTTCCATTCATGATTAATGTTGTTTTTTTGTAGGGTTTTGATAGGTTTCGATGAGGAGTTTTGGGCGAATATGAGGAAGAAGGATTGAACGGCGCGGCGGGGAAGGGAACCGATTGGGGAATTAGGGTTCTTCTTATTTCTGCTTTTGTTTGCTTTTATTAAATGTATAATTACTGCACACTAATCACACACATACCCTAACTAATCACCGCTAATCCCCCCTTAATTTTCCTTTAAAAATTAACTAATTAGTCTTTTAAAAACTAACAACTTTTAATCTTAATCAATTTATCCCTTTAACTTAATTTCTATCATTTATATAACCATTCACCAAATTTTATTTTCTAAACAACTTTAATTAGTAAAACCTTTTTATTTATAAAAAGTATATAACTCATTCTATTATACCTTTAATTAAAAAACCTTAATTCAATTTAATTCATATTAATAGTTAATATATTAATAATTTAATTTTTTTTTTTTTTATAATTTAGATGCTTAATCTTTCATCTAAAATTTATTCAACCTTTTAAATAAAATTCGATTTAATCTACTTTCATCTCAAATAATAATAACCATAACTTTATTCAACAAAATAAAATCAACCTCATTAAATCAACTCAACTTTTTCTCTAAAATCAAATCAACGATTAGAATCGAACCAACTTCTCCTAAAACATTTTAATCAACTCATCTTAAAACAACCTCTCGCCTAAAATCAAATTTCACTAGCCAATTCGATCAACAACGGTAATTTCCTCATAAATTAAATCAACTTTCTTATAATTCAACATCCCGTCTAAAATCAATTAACATCGTAATAAAATCAATCGTGCACTTCACGACACATTCCACTCTCACACACTTCCAGCGCTTTCATGTGTATGTGTATGGTTTACATTTTTGCAATTTATCCGCCTATCGCAATTTACATTATCGTACTTATATTATTGCATCGCATCCGTCCAAAGGAAAAACCTACACATAATTCAACGTTGTGTGTAGTTGCACATCATATGCATCATATTCCCCTCGATCCTTGTTTCTTCAAGTCGATCTTCTTAGGATAGATCCTACCCCATAGGAAGGACCTTGTCTTTATCTTTCTACAACATAGAAACAATCAAAAACAATATAACTTTTCAAACACATTTAGAGAATAGATGTTAATCATCTTAAGTGAGATATAATCTCCACCCCACAACAAATACAATCAAACATGTAGGGACTTTGCCTTAAGAACAACAAAGGCATGCTTGGCGACCATCCGAGTATGTAAGACCTTCTCTTAAGACGATGCAAAGACCATTTCCTACAACCCTTCTCTTTTACATTTGTGGCGGTTATCTCTCCCTTAAAATGAAGACTCATCTCTTCTCCTAAACCCAATCAATCAACTACCCTAAACCCGTAGGAACTTTGGCCACAGTCAAAAAGCTCCTTAAACCCTTTAGGGTGAACTACAACATACTCTGATTCCACTCCCGTAAGGATATGTAGGCATAAGATGCGACATCTTATCGAGTATACTTAGAAATAAACCACTAGGGTCTCTAATCCTTTAAGCAGATAAACACTTAGCAGTAAACAAACATAAAACAAGAGGTTCCTGTAGAGTACTACAGAAACTTAGGATGCTAGTACCTTCCCTAAGTTTAACCGACCCCCGAACCTAAACAATCTAAACCTTGCATTTGCATTGCATTGTGGGAATTTCGATCTTTATCCCTTCCTTTGGACAAATCAAAGTTCGGTTGCAAAATGAATTAACGATTCAAACTAATCAATAGTTTGGTATCCAAATTTCACCGCGACAGTCGCTACTGCGAAAATCGGCGACGGCTGAACAGAAGAGTCGCCACCGTGCGTTATTTATCCCACGGGAGGGAAAGGAAACGCTCAGAGTAAACCTCGCACAACACGGGAAAGGTATGGTCGTCGCAACCAAAACCTGGATTCGGGAGTCGGTTACGCAAGGGGAAGGTATTAGCACCCCTCACGTCCGTCGTACTCGACGGGATCCACGCTTGTCTTCGGATATGGATTGTTATTCTATCTACTCTACAGGTCAGGGGTTAAAAGAAAATAAAATGAAAAATAAAAAATAAAAATGACTCGGCAAAGTATCGCACTTTATGCCTACGTATTCCCGCCTGGAACGAGAAATCAGAGTCAACGTAGTTCGCCTACCTACGGGAAAGGAGGGGAAGGTTGCTCGCTAGGATATCGCATCCTATGCCTACGTACTTTCACACGGCATGAAAGATCAGAGCAAACGTAGTTCGGGCCACGTACGACACAGGTCTGTCTTGGTTGATTTTATTCCTTCTGAAAAAGGTTTTTTCTGATTAATAGTCCAAGCGGACAAAAATGACGTTTTGATGAGTTCACATTCTTTTACGAAAGAAGTGTCTTTTATTGTGTTTGAAATCTTTATGGTGTTTTTCTGTTTGTTTTGAGAAAGAAGAGACAGACCTCTAACCTACGGTTGCGAAGGGAAACGAACTAACCTAATGTTATCATGCATGGGTTAAGACCTAGTGTCTATCATGCTCCTCTCTTGCACAGAGAGAAACAGAGATCCTACGGGATAGGCAGAAACAGAAACAATATCAGATATATATAGTAAAACAGTAAAATGCATGGATGCAACAGTACAAGCGAGGCAAGGGAGTCCCACTCGACCTCGAACCTAGAAAACAATAGGCAAAAGTGAACAGACTTCACTTTCAACCCAACAGGGTAACCAGCAAACAATACAACCAGGAAATCCAAACAATACATCAGCAATGAAATACATCAGCAAAAGAAACAGCATCAGCAGCTCTGAATCAACATCTGGCTTCAAGTAATTTCCAATCATTCATGAGCTTCAACAAGCATCAATCTCCATCTTCATGGCCTTCAGGCAAGGGCTTTGATCATCAGTCTTCTATAAGCAATGGCTTTTCTTCAAGTTCAAACCTCCAGGATGAGGAATCAGTCACAAGAGTGAAGTGAATGAATGTTAGACAGTTAATTACCTACCAATGGTGGTTCATCAACTGTTAACATTAAACAGAAAGTTTCCTCTCAAAAGTTCTATCTTTCAAATATATTCACTGATCCTTCCAAAGGAAGGAGGTGGATATTTGAAAGAGACTTTGAATCATAGAGAAAGGATAGAGGCAAACAAAGCCACCTATGTTTGAGAAGCAAGCTTTCTACTCTAGAGCTCTGCCTAGCTCCTAGACCCTAGTCTCCTCTGCAGCTGCTAGCAAGAACCTCCTCCTCAACTCTGACAGTTGATCTTCAATCTCTGGATCTCCAATGGTCTTCATCTCCTCAAGTCTTCAGCTCTCCCAAGTCCCCAGACAATCCCAATACCCAAGCAAGCAAGCAATAATCCCCAGAGGGCACACCACACCAGTCAATCAGATATATACAGTACAGTAATAGCAGTAGGGGAGGCCTGACTTTTCTCTAAGGGATCTAATAACTACCCATAGCCCCTATAGTCCCATAACTAATCTAGTTAAATCCTAAGTCCTAAGGGAAAGAATCAAACTTCCTAAGTCATCACCTAAAAACCCTAATTTGTTCATGTTTGTTCAAACCTACACTAAGCACCTAAATTTAATTTCTAAAAATGGGAACTAAATTGAATCTACAAGTTCAATATCTCATATAAGCAACCTAAAAAGAATGAATAAAAAATATGAAAGCACCTAATAGAACAAAAATTAACAAAATCATGCATGAAATGAAACTTTTTTAAAATGCTATTTATTTGGAAAATATGGGAAAAATATCAAATAAAAAATAAAATGCAATTTTTATTTTTCATAATTTTCTAGACATTTTAATGAAAATGTTAAAAAAAGAATGAGTTAAAAATAATATTTTTTCATTTAGTTATGATTTTTAGAAGATTAATGAAATATGAAGAAAATTAAAAAGTAAAAAAAAGACAAGAGAAGGAGGGAGGGGGTACTAATAGCAGATGCGCTCAGTTATGTTTTTGGATGGGCCAGGAGGGTGGGGTGCGCGTAGCACTTTCTTACTAAGCCCAGCTTGAGTCTGAATTAATAAAAAACGAAAAAACCATCAAGGAGGTGGGAGGTGTATTCAGTAGGGTTTTCACGTGCAATTCACAATGGGCTCAGTACTGGGGGGTGGGGATATCATTAAAACACCTAGGCCCGCCCGTTTCATTAAATGAAACGGTGCGTTTAGGGCACTCAACTTCCCTCCAATCTTCAGTATGAATGAGAGCCACACGATCTAGGCTTTGAGTCAAAAGTCTTCATGGGCTGAACGGCTAGGATTGTGTCTTCTTCCTCCTTTCTTCATGAAGCTAGGGTTTCCACCATGAATAACCATGCACGCATACTTCAAGCTCTCTGTTCTCTCTCTCCAGTCCATGAATCCTCACGATGTAAACATGAAAAGTGCTCCATTTTTCAAGCTCTACAAGGCTGTAGTCTTAGTTCGTCTTGAACCTCACCATATTACTCAAACCGATAGCTACAAGTTCTGTCCATCATGGAAATGCTCTGCAACCTATCCTCAAGAACCTCAACCAAACCTATACTAATCTCTTCTATACTTAATGGTGATTATTCTAAACTAACAAGCTAAGGTTATAATGTACTATGCTATGAGTTCTAAATCCTAACAGTTTCAAGCACCTGTCATGAACTATCACCAAACCTTATCAAACTAGCCAGAAAAGATCCTCTAACATCCTACATCACATCTAACCTAACAACCTAATGCTAAACTAACTAAATCAAGCAATGGCAGAGAAAATGCACCTGATGCAAAGGCTTGGAGATGTTGATGGAACTCGTGGATCTGAGGCTTTTGATGCTTGGATCTTGATCCACCAGTGCTGTGCTTGATTCTGTTTGCAAAACCTTGATGAATCTTGCCTTGAATCTTGATCTCCACTTGAAATTGCACTTTGTGTGTTCTTGATGGAAGTGCACGAAAATGATCAATATCCACCAAATCTTTGATTCAATTCTGATCCATGATGATGGTGAAATGTAGGAGGATCAATGTTGATGAGAATTGATGCTGAATTTGTGAGATTGAAGTGAGCTTGCAACTTGGAGAATGAGAGAACTTTGGGAAATTTTTGGTGAAAAATGAATCCAACCCTTGATCAATCTCCATTTCATGTTTATATAGACCTCTATGGAAGTTTCCAGAACATTCTTGCACTTTCCCTTGCATTCCAAGCTTGATCCATTTTGGCTATGTTTCTTCAACTACAAGTAACCCTACATAACTTTGATTTTTTCCACTAAGCTCAAAAATGTACTTGAACCATTGTTCTTAGAATGTGTTTTGGAACCAAAATCATATATGGGAAGTCTCCATTTGGACTTATAAATCTCTCAAACCATTTTTCACTTTGACTTTATTTAAGTTATAAGCCATTTTAGTTCAAATTTGACCAATCATGCAACTTCATGTTATGAGCTTTTCCAACAATTTGTGACCTTCTTTCTAGACTTAAAATCACATTTTGAACAACTTTCATGTTCTGAGTTTTTCCATTTGAGGCTTGGGAATAGGAGATATGGCCTTTGCTTAAAAATGGCCTATAACTAACAAATGACCAAAATACCCTTTGCTTGCCAAGACCATAAGTTGAGTTCCACACATCATATGAGGGCATGCTATACCATTCTAGAAAGCTAAGACAATGAGGAACAATTCTTATGTTGACCAGAAATTCACTTGAAATCTCCTTGAGGGGTAAAAATTGCTTGGAAGTCAAGCCACTTTCACAGACAAAATTTCAGATACCTCAGATGACCTGTAACTTGCAAGGACCATAACTTGAGTTCTATAAATCTCCTTGATGTCTTCCACCACTCAAATTAAAGGTCTTGAGATCCTCTACAAGTTTCATGTTGGCCAAGGATCCATTTGAAGCTAGCATTTTGACTTATCTTGCTTGGAAATTTGACCTAAACTAGGGGATTTTACACAGAAACCCTAATTTAGAAGCTCCTCTTCTCCTTGATTTCTCTTGAATTCTTCTTGGCATATCTCCATATCATTCTTTATATGTCCAATGATGAACCCCACATCTCTCCACTAGACTTGAATGCCCCTTAAATCAGTCAATTGACCTAGGGTTGACCTAGGGTTGACCCAGATGAAACCCTAGTTGACTGCCTTCAGCTATAGCTCTTGTGCTCTCATCAATGACTTGTCTCCTTCTTTAAATGACTTTCTAAGTCTCTCATAATGTCTAGATACTCTCCATGCCTTCAACTCACAGCTCACAACCCTCTTGTTGACCCTCAGATACCCTCAGCTAGGAGATGGACTCAAGGCTTGATCTGCTGAACTCTTTGCTTTCAAATTCTTTCCTGATGACTTGAATGAGATTGAATTGGGATAATAACCTCTTGATAGGCTTCTAGAGATGAGAATAATGATTGGTCCCCCTGTTGTATGACTTGCTATGCTTATGCTATGCAGATGATTAGACTATGCATATGACTCTATATGCAAATACTAATGACATTGAAACATAAACCAAGTGAATAAGGTTGGGAAAATTTTAGGGTGCAACAGCTGCCCCTATTCAAGCGGCTTGGACCCGATTGGGTGAAGAGCCCGGAGCCTTCAGACATTCGCGGTACGAGACGGTTGAATACTAGGAACCCAGAAATTTGCCAACCGCAGAAATAAACTGCGCCACGGCTTGGGGAACGACATTCATCAGCTGAATTTAACTGTTACGGCAACCCACTGATCTCGTGCGACCGTGCTGGGGATTGTCTTCATCGTTCTGAAGAGGATTCTGTCATAACAGATTGCTTGCTTGTCCACGTTAGGACTCTGTCTGTCATCAATACGAAGAAATCTCAACTAAAACCTGTCCACGTTAGGACTCCACTTGCTGTTAACCCAGAAAAATCTCGGCAACTCCGCTGGGGATAATTCGTCTGCATTTCCATAAACTGAATCGTCCACGTTAGGAATAAAACTCTTTCACGCTAGGAGTAACACCTGTCCACGTTAGGAATCATTTCTTCTGTATCTGTCCACGTCAGGACTAACCCTTTCATCTTTCCACGTCAGGAAGCAATCTTCTTTCCACATAAGGAGAACTTTATCAATCTGTCCACGTAAGGACTCCAATACCACTTGACATGTCCGCGTTAGGACTCCGATCTTTCCACGTAAGAAATCCAACTTTGGTTCTGAACCTGTCCACGTCAGGACTCAACTTTCCACGTAAGGAGTACATCATTCTTCCACGTCAGGAATCAACTTTTCTCGAATCTATCCCCGTAAGGACCCCAATTTTCCCACGTAAGGAATAAATCTTCTTTTGAGTCCGTCCACATCAGAACTAAACCCCTTCCATGTCAGGAATACACTCTTTCTTTCCATGTCAGGAATACAAGCCTCTTTCCACGTAAGGAATGCTATCCGTTTTCCACGCAAGGAAACATAACTTTTCCACATAAGGCAACCAAATCCTTCCGATTTGTCCGCGTCAGGACTACATTTTTCCACGTAAGGAATGCCATCTTAATCTGTCCACGTAAGGACTCCACTCTTTCCACGTTAGGAATCACCTCTTTCCACGTAAGGAATCCTCTTCTGATATGTCCGCGCAAGGACTACATCGTCCACGTTAGGACCCACTTCTCCCCGTTAGGAATAATAATTTCTTTGATTTGTCCACGTCAGGACACTGATCTCGTCTTGATTTGTCCACGTAAGGACTACATCCTTTCTGCTGAGAGAATAGATCTTGTCCATGTCGGGACTTAGTTCTCCATTGATCCCAACCCACAAACTTCTTAGCACTGACGTGACAGCGACTTTGAGATGGACTCTACTGGGGATATTTGGAAACCAAACTACCGGACGCCTGTTCTGACAACCGGCTGTGGCCTCTGAAATTCTGATTCATGGAACCCCTGATGACAAAAGAGAAACTTATCCTGATAACTCTGTGGGGAATACTGCCGAAACTGACATTATCCTTGGATGTCTCATGCCGAGATCTTGAATGTTTGGTTGTTCATTTGAGCAAGAGTTCTCTTCACCTGAACTGCTAGAGTACAGAAACTGCTTCAGCAAAATAAATGCTAAAGATAATGCCGACTCCGTCGGGGATAGCCAGATGCTACAGAATTATTCCAGCAAAATAAATGCTGGAAGGGTGAAGTCAACCCTGCTGGGAAATTGGGAACTCAAACCGAGCACCCTGTTGAGGTAACCCCCTGCTGGGGAAAATAACCTTGCTGGGGAATAGCAGATGTGCATAGTACGATCGGACTTTCTGCTGGAACGTGAACTGATATCTGACAAAATAAATGACAGGAACCACCATCAACTCTGCTTGGGATAGTCTTAATCTTCGAGTTCCACTGGAAGGAATGAAAACACTTGCAAAGAGAATTCCGCTGGGGATGGGATGATTCTCTTGGGGTGAAATCCACCGACTCCGCTGGGATAGAGTGCATGACCCTGCGGGGAAAGATGAACCTGTCTGAACACAGCCTTACGATCTTGGAATCGTCAATTCCCTTTGCACATGCTATGACTAGCTGGAGAGTTCGATCCTTCTTCAGGAAGAACCTGCATGACCTGCGTGAAGACTGAGTCGTTCGTTATTGCAATCTTTCGATCATCTTTCTCGTACGGTTAGGAAACCTGCAACAACACAAACAAGACAAGACAAGCCTATGCAACCAAATCAACTCAGGTTAGCGACGTTATTTTCAGTTAATTCAAAGCTTTAGCAATTGTCGGCAAGGGCCAGTGATGTTATACACGTGCTAGTTTCAGTAAACTTAGGCGATTTATCATGCACAAAACAGTAAAGAATCAGTATCAAGTACTGAATAACATATTTTCATTGATTGGGCCCCTGAATGGGCGAAGTTTTTGTACACGGGATGTAACTCCTGAAAAGAGGAAGCTACGCAAAGCGAGTATGCAAGTATGCACAAGAAGCATGAATATTGACAACTTAAATTTGTACACATGTCGGCAACGGGATGCAGACGAACACTACGAACTGATCCTCCCATGACTCGCCCAACTCTAATGCTTTCCCGGTATCCCCACTTCTGAAGAGATTGTATCCGATAACTGGCTCCTCAAATATATTCTCCCGCATTGATGCTCATTGCAATTATCCAATCCGGACCGCAGTCATTTGCTTTTCAAATCCCTAACTTTTGCGTGAACCGCCCTTTACGGGTTTTCAGTTCACCGGGATACCCTTTTTTGCCGAAGCCGCCCAGTGTAGGTTTTCAACTTCGCGGGTGTACATTTTTCAATTTTATCCCTAACTTTTGCCCGAACCTTTCATTCTGTTTTTGGTTCGCCAGGATGCCCCATTTTTGCCTGGACTCTCTTTTTCTGTCCAGCGGGTCTATTTTAAGCAAAGTATTTTTTAACTGCGTCCGAATTCACAGGTGACGTGAAGTCTTCTCCGTCCATGGTGGACAACAACAACGCTCCTCCTGAAAAGACCTTACTGACAACGTATGGCCCTTCGTAGTTGGGGGTCCACTTGCCCCTGTGATCTGCTTGCGGCGGGAGAATCCTTTTCAGCACAAGGTCGCCCGTCTGAAAGCTTCGCGGATGTATCTTCTTGTCGTACGCTTTCTTCATTCGGCTCTGGTACAAACGACCGTATGCTAGGGAAGCTAGCCTCTTCTCGTCCATTAAGCTTATTTGGTTCAATCTATTCGTTACCCATTCTGCCTCGTCCAGCTGAACGTCTCGCAATACCCTCAGAGAAGGGATCTCAACTTCCAATGGTAATACCGCTTCCATTCCGTATACCAACGAGAACGGAGTTGCCCCGGTTGATGTGCGTACCATCGTACGATAACCGTGCAAAGCAAAAGGTAGCATTTCATGCCAATCCTTATAGGTCACCACCATTTTCTGAACAATTTTCTTGATATTCTTATTGGCCGCCTCAACAGCGCCATTCATCTTGGGTCGGTAAGGAGAGGAGTTGTGATGTTCGATCTTGAAATTCTGACAGAGCTCCTTCATCATTTTGTTGTTCAGATTTGAACCATTATCCGTGATTATCCGCTCGGGAATCCCATATCGGCAAATGATATCTCTCTTGATGAATCTGGCCACCACTTGCTTCGTTACATTTGCGTAAGACGCCGCTTCCACCCACTTGGTGAAATAATCGATTGCTACTAGGATGAACCGATGCCCGTTAGAAGCCGTCGGCTCGATCTTCCCAATCATATCGATTCCCCACATCGAGAATGGCCATGGAGATGACATCACATTTAGAGGACTCGGAGGCACGTGTATCCTGTCGGCATAGATTTGGCACTTGTGGCACTTCCTCGCGAACTTGAAACAATCAGTTTCCATCGTCAGCCAAAAGTAACCTGCCCTCAGCAGCTTTCTCGTCATAGCATGCCCACCAGCATGCGTACCAAAGGTACCTTCGTGAATTTCCTCCATGAGAAGCTTTGCCTCTTTCTCGTCTACACAACGCAACAGCACCAAATCGTGATTTCTTCTGTATAAGACGCCATCCGGATTCAAGTAGAAATTACCCGCTAATCTCCTGAGAGTCTTCTGATCTTGACTGGATGCCCCAGCCGGATACTCTTTATTCTTCAGGAAATTAAGGATATCAAAATACCACGGTTTGTCGTCAGATGCTTCATCGATAGCAAATACATAAGCTGGCCTGTCAAGCCGAGAGATAATGATTCGGGGAGCTTCGTTCCAGAAGTTGACCTTGTACATGGAAGACAAAGTGGCGAGAGCGTCAGCCATTTGATTTTCTGCCCGCGGCACATGATGCAATTCAACCTTGTCGAAGAAAGGCAACAATCTCCTTGCATAATTCATGTAATGTATCAAATTAGGCTGTCGTGTCTCCCATTCCCCTTTTATCTGATTCACTACCAGAGCTGAGTCTCCGTATACATCTAGATGTTTGATTCGCAAATCAATGGCTTCTTCAAGCCCCATTATACAAGCTTCGTATTCGGCCTCATTATTGGTAACGGCAAAGGTCAATCGGGCAGTAAACGGGATGTGCGACCCGTGTGGCGTGATGATGATTGCCCCTATTCCGTTACCGTAAGCGTTCACGGCTCCGTCAAATATCATCTTCCATTTGGACCCCAACTCTGGTCCCTCGTCTGGCAACGGTTCTTCACAATCTTTCATCTTTAGGTACATGATATCCTCGTCAGGAAAATCAAACCTCATTGCTTGGTACTCTTCAATAGGCTGCTCTGCCAGATACTCAGACAGCACACTCCCCTTTATAGCCTTTTGCGAGACGTATTGAATATCGTATTCAGTCAAGACCATCTGCCAACGGGCAATTCTACCTGACAACGCCTGCTTTTCGAATACATATTTGATAGGATCCATCTTCGAGATAAGCATGGTTGTATGATTCAGCATGTACTGCCTCAAACGCTTGGCGGCCCAGGCTAGCGCGCAACAAGTTTTCTCCAGCATTGAGTACCGAGATTCACAATCTGTAAATTTCTTACTCAAGTAATAGATTGCATGCTCTTTTCTCCCTGTCTCGTCATGCTGACCAAGAACACAACCCATGCTTCCCTCAAGAACCGTCAAATACATGATCAAGGGTCTCCCTGCCACTGGGGGTATCAAAATAGGAGGCTCCTGCAGATACTTCTTTATTTTATCGAACGCCTTTTGACAATTTTCGTTCCACGTTACAGCTTGATCTTTCTTTAGCAACTTGAATAATGGTTCACACGTAGCAGTTAGGTGAGATATGAACCGAGCGATGTAGTTCAACCTCCCTAAAAACCCGCGCACCTCTTTCTCTGTTTTAGGTGTCGGCATTTCTTGAATCGCTTTTATTTTAGCAGGATCGACCTCTATTCCTCTTTCGCTTACGATAAACCCCAGCAGTTTACCCGATCTCACCCCGAAGGTGCATTTATTAGGGTTCAGCCTCAGCCTGAACTTCCTAAGTCTTTTAAACAACTTCAGCAGATTCACCAGATGCTCTTCCTCCGTCTGGGATTTGGCAATCATATCGTCAACATAAACTTCGATCTCTTTATGCATCATGTCATGAAAAAGAGTCGTCATCGCACGCTGATATGTTGCCCCAGCATTTTTCAAACCAAAGGGCATCACTTTGTAATAAAATGTTCCCCAAGGCGTTATGAAAGTAGTCTTCTCCATATCCTCTGGCGCCATTTTAATTTGATTATAGCCCGAAAAGCCATCCATGAAGGAGAATACGGAGTACTGGGCAGTATTATCAACTAACACGTCAATGTGAGGAAGTGGAAAATCGTCTTTTGGGCTTGCTTTATTCAAATCTCTATAATCCACGCACATTCGAACCTTGCCATCTTTCTTTGGCACTGGTACGATGTTGGCAACCCATGAAGGATACTTCGTCACAGCCAGGAAACCAGCGTCCCACTGTTTCTGCACCTCCTCTTTGATCTTCATTGCCATATCTGGTCGCGTTCTGCGAAGCTTTTGTTTGACCGGCGGGCAATCTTCTTTCAATGGCAGACGATGCACGACCATATCTGTATCGAGCCCTGGCATATCCTCATACGACCAAGCGAATACATCACTATACTCTTGGAGCATTTCAACCAGTCTCCGCTTGATATCATCCTGCAGCGCGGCTCCGATACGAATGTTTTTCTCAACCCCTTCCGACCCCAAATTGATAATTTCGATGACCTCGTCGTGAGGCAGAATGGCTCTTTCCTCTTGCTTTACTAACCAAGACAGTTCTTCAGGAACGTCGCTATCTTCGACAACCTCTTCTTCAGCCTGAAACACCGGGTGCTCAAAGTCGGGACGAGTCATAGGTGGTTCAAGGATGTCATCTGAAAATGTTATCCTGCAAAAGGAATGGTTAAGTGCTTCAAAATGCGTATAAAGCGAATAACCATGTTGCCATTTTATTGAAAAAATATAAAACAAGAAAGACAGGGATTACGGTATTTGCACATGAAAAAACGCCATTTATTTAATGATTAACACGCAATGTTTATAACAACACAGCCCTAAGCAAATCCTGATGCCCCGGGCAAGACATCAGATCATTCAACAATTAATAAAGCAAAGCATTACTGTTTAAAAGTCACAGGAACAAGCTCCTGAATAGACCAGTTGCACAGTCCTTGCCCTGGCGTGCTTGGCTGAATCCAGGCATCCATATCACAGTCGCTGTCTCCTTCATCGGACTCTGAAGCAGCATTGACAGTTTCATGACATACTCCACTGGCAGAGATGATAATCGGCTTTCTGAAACGGGGGGCTCTCACAGAAGGAGTTGATGACGACGGTTGGTACCCCAGTCCGAACCGGTCCATCTTCACAGGAATGTCCAGCACTTTGCCCCAGCCCTTGGCTTCTCCTGCTTCCACTAGAGCTTGAGCTTCTTTATACGATGAGACGGCTATCTCTGGCACTTTGCTCGGCCCGGGACCCTTGTCCTTGATGCGCAAACCTTCGAATGCCTGGCATGGTGTCTCGTGGATCTCCCCGTCGACTTCCACATATTCAAAAAATGATAGATGGCTGACCAGGATGTCTTCTTCTCCGCACACGGTGACTACGCTGTCTCCGACCATATATTTTAACTTCTGATGCAGGGTGGACGTGACTGCCCCTGCTCCATGAATCCAGGGTCTTCCAAGCAAGCAGCTGTACGCAGGCTGTATATCCATGATATAAAACTCAGTTGCAAACACTTCCGGCCCCACTTGCAGAGGCAAAGTGATTGATCCAAAGACTGTTCTCCGCGTGCCGTCAAATGCTCTGACTACCAAATCACTGGGTGTACACAAAATTCCTCGAACATCCAGCTTCATCATCGCCTTCTTGGGCAACACATTCAAAGATGATCCGGTGTCGACCAATACGTGCGACATTACTGATCCTCTACACTCAACAGATACGTGTAATGCCATATTATGATCTCTCCCTTTCGGAGTCAAGTCAAAATCGGTAAAGCCCAAGCTGTGGCCTGCATTCACATGTGCCAATACTCCTTCTAGCTGATTTACGGAGACGTCTTGGGGTACAAAAGAGGTGTCCAGGACTTTCAGCAAAGCATTTCTGTGAGCTTCCGAACACAACAGCAATGATAGGATAGATATTTTGGACGGTGTCTGCTGCAGATGCTCCACAATCTTATAATCACTTTTCCGAATTAAGCGCATGAACTCTGCTACATCCTTCGATGCCGCTTCTTTTTCACTTGCTTGCCCCGGAACATTCTCAACCGCTTTCCCTTTTCCTTTCGCTAGTCTTTCATCCTCCACTTCAGGAGATATAAAGATCCTGCCACTCCTTGTCATGCCTCCTGAGCCAACAACATTATCCACAATCTCCACTGGCTGTTTGTTAACATCAATCTTTATCCCATCACAATACACCTCTAACCCATATGACCATGGGACTGCTTTCGTGTTCTTGTACGGGATTGGCCCGGCCTTAGTTATGGTGATCGGTGGTCGCTGAGCTGGTGCTGCAATAGTGATCGTCTTCCGAGGAATCGTTACCGTGGCCACATCACTCCGATTATCCACTACTGCCCCTGCAGGCTCGTCAGTTGCCGCTCGATCAAACTGCAATATGCCCTCATCAATTAAAGCCTGAATGCCTTTCTTCAAATCCTCACATCCCCCAGCTAGGGTCCAACAGTCTAAGCAATACTCGTTACATCCTGGGTAAACACCTCCTTGTAACAGTCGGCTCTTTATCTCGCTCAGCGGCGTCTTTAAATCTTCAACATTCATAATAAGATTCAGACCTTCCTCAGTCAGACCGGCGTTTGCCCCATGATTGGGCATGGGTTTCTGGACTATATTCGGACCTGCCGTTCCGAAATTGATAGTCTTATTGTCCAAAAGATCCTGCACAACGTGCTTAAAAGCGTGGCAACCTTCTATATCGTGACCCGGGGCTCCAGAATGAAACTCGCAGTGTCTGTTTGCATCGTAGCCGAACGGGGGAGCTCCCGTTATTGGTGCCAGAGTTCTTTTCTCTACCAGATTCAATCCCAACAATGTCTGCAACAAATCGGCATATGTTGAGGGAGGCTTCTCAAACACTCTTCTCGGTTTACTACCCTGGAATCTTCGCTGAGCTTGCTGTGCCCCTTGCTGAGACTGCTGCTGCTGTGGCATTGGTTGCTGCTGAACCGGTTGTTGTTGCTGGAGTGGTTGTTGCTGATAGGGAATAGTAACACTCGCCACCTGCTGCGGCTGACGATATTGACCTCGTCCCCTGCCTCGGCCTCGGCCTCGGCCTCCAAATACTGCGCTGGCTTCGCCCTGACGGCGCCCACCATAAGCTTTCCTATTATTGCCAGATGCAGTTGATTCCTCGACTTGGAACTTTCCTTGCTTAATATTACGTTCAATCTTTTCCCCCATCAGAATCAGGTCTGAAAAACTGGCCAGAGACGTATGAAACAGCATATCATGAAACAGACCTGTGAATGTGCCGACAAACATGTCATTCATTTCCTTATCTTCCACTGGAGGACGGACCCTGGTGGCCATATCGCGCCACCTTTGCGCGTACTATTTAAAACTCTCCCCCTTCTTCTGCGAAAGCCCGGCCAACTGGACCCGATTGGGTGCCAGGTCGCTGTTATACTTGTAATGGGCTACAAATGCCTCTGCTAATTTCTTCCATGTCTTGATATCAGTTGGCTCCAACCCCATGTACCACTCTAGGGAAGGGCCCGACAGACTATCCTGAAAGAAATGCATTAGCATTCTTTCATCAGTTGAGTATGCAGACATCTTTCTGTAATAAGCTCGTACATGCACTTTTGGACATGTGTCTCCTTTGTACTTGTCAAACGTAGGAGCTTTGAATTTAATTGGCACCCTCAAGCCAGGTACCAAGCCCATTGTTGCCATGTCCAAGCCCACAGCACTTTGGTTTAGGACTCCCTTCATCTGCTCTTCCAGCATCCTAATCTTTTGGGAATCATCCATCGGCCCTTCAAAACCTCCTCCGGAGAAGGCGTCTTCCTGCTGATCTTCTTGCCACATACCGTTTCCAGCTCCGTACCCATCATATCCATTATTACGTCCAGCTCTGATCTAATTCATCCCCGGACCTCGGCCTCTGTTGCCGTACCCTTGAACACCTCCAGCAGGACCAAAAGCCATAAATCCAGTACCGTTTCCGTTTCCAAAGCCTCCGTAACCCTGATTGACCATACCATAACCATCTTGCCCAAAGCCTTGAGCATTAAAGCCATACTTCCCAGTGTTATCGAATCCCTGATCGTTGAATCCGAATCCAGTATTGGCAAAGCCATTGCCTCCTAGATTATCTCCCAAATTGACATCACCCAGCCCAGCATTATGGACAGCAGTCTCATTCCCCACTCCGACGTTACCATTCACAGCAGCGGTAGCGTTGTTGATATTAGCAGCAGGTGTATTGACTACAGCCGGAGCCACTGGCGTGGGAGTGCCGTCTCCATGAACAGTATCGACCCGTACAGACTGATGATCTTCATTACCATGACCAGCGCTTCGGGCCAACAGAGGCTGGACCATGGCCTGCAAATTCTCCTGCCCTTTTGCTATAGCTTCCATGGTTTGCATGAAGAGAGCGAGCTTCTCGCGCACATCTTGCATCTCGTTCTGCATTTGGTCCATGATTTTTCGACAATTGGAGCGTGTAGAATAGCGGTGCGGATGTTGATCTGCAATCCTGTTAAGTACCTGATAAAAGCAGGACATAAGACACTTATTCAAAAATTACCTGTAATGCAATATGAATGCGTGAATGCAATGCAATGTGTCTGTGCATTAGGGAAATTCATTCCCCCAGCTCTAGTGTGAAGGTGCCAGTGCAGTGACAGTGTTGACAATAGGAATATCGGAGCTGAATCATAGAAAGCCTCATATATTGCAGGGAAAATCAATAAGCCCAGGGTACAAAATCACTGAGAGTACAAAGAAGGCATGACCTCAACCAACAATCCTGGTGATGGTCAGCACTATGCAAATAAAGCATACAAATTACTACATGAAATGATCAAATCCTCCCAAAAGTCTGGTACTCTTCTATCAACTTCCTGGTCTCCGGATGGCTTGGTCGATCAAGCAGCCCTTCAACAAGCTGGTTTCTCCTCTTAAGGACACGGCGTACGTCTTCAGCAGTTTCTTCCCATGTTGCTTCTCCGAAGCAATCTTCTAACTTTCGCTTCTGAGACACTGCTTCATCTCTGGATTTGATTGCCTTGTTCAGTGCGTGCTGGACACTATACCGGGTCATCACTTCCTCCTCACACTTCTTGATGCTAGACTTCAACTTCTCTTCGAGGTCGGAAATTTGCTGCTTCAGCTTATCTTCCCTCTTCTTATTGTTGGTGAGTGTGGCGTTCCAAGTCTTATTGCAGGAGGAGATTTCTCGGTGTGCTGCGTCGAGCGCCTTCTTTTTGGCTTCCAGCATGTCATGGGAGCTTCTGAACTCTTGCCCCAGACGTTCACGCTTTTTCTTTTCCTCAGTCAACTCAGCCCCTAACCTGTTTAGCAGCTCGATTTGTTGTTGGAAAGCATATACGGCCTTGTTTTTCTCGCTGCGCACTTGAGCTAGCTCTTGCTCTAACTCTTCGTTGATCTTCAACAAGGCTTCCTTTTCCCTCACAACTTGCTCGTAGGCCTCCCTAGAGACAGTAGTTGGCTCTTCTGCCGGAATAGGAGCAAGAATTGGTGCATCTGGAAACGGCATCCTCAACTGACTAGCCCTCTCCTGAATCCAAACTCTATAAGGTGCATAGGCCTGACAGTCATTCTTTCCTAGCAAAGGCTTCCCTCTGCGGTTAATACGCGTCCAGGCATGTTGCAGCTTGGCTAGTAACTCCCCTTTCACGTCTCCGGTGAAGTACAGAGATTCCTGTACTTCCTCCTCCTTTGGCGGGTTCTTCAGGGCGTATCCGAACTGACGGACGAACAGAGATGGGTTGTAGTTAATACACCCTTTTCTTCCTATCAGCGGCACATTAGGGTACCCAGAACAACTAAAGATGAGCTCATACCCCAACAGGTCTCGATCAAACCACACAACGTCTTCGGAGTATAGCCTCATCAGGCGCTCTGACCAACTGGCTGAGGTTACACTGTCTGCAAAGGGTCCCTTCATGGGGAGATGACTTTTGAACCACATATTTAATAGAGGAGCACAGCAGTAAACAACTTTTCCCCTTCGGTTTTCGTTCTTGTAGTGCAATGAGTGGTAGAAGTCTCCGATCAACGTTGGCACTGGGTTGCCTGCAGCAAACAGATAGAAAGCGTCCAGGTCCACAAAGTTGGGCAAGTTAGGAAACAGCACAATTCCATAAATGCATAAAGCCAAAATAGCATTGAAAACCACCCAACAACCGTTCTTGGCGTACTCTTGGGCCTTGCCAACGAGAAAGTCAAGAGAGAAACCTGAAACCCCAAGCCAAGAAGTCACTAACAACTCAGCAGCATTCATGTACAAGGCTTTGGCTAAGTCCTCCAGCTTGGGCTCAGCAGCAGAGTGGATAAAGGGAACCTTTTTCTGCACGGGAAGCTCAGTGAACTCCACATACTCCTCAATGGTAGGTCCTAAAATGAAGTCAGCAAAAGTAAAACATCTCAATGCGGGGTCATAGAACTGCATCAAGGTGTATAGCCCGTTCATCTCATCAGCAGTGGGCTTACAGACTAATCTCAGTAATCTCCCATGACTCATTCTGAAGCTTCTCCTAACCTCTTCATCAGCAAGAGATATCAGACCGAGTAAAGGGGTAATGTCAGGTGCAGGCAGCTTATACGCAACTGTTTTCCTCAAACCAGCCATAATCGATACTCAGAAGTTCGGGCACTAGAACTAGGGAAATGCAAATGCACCTGCAGCACAGACACACGTTAGTGAAATGCAAATGGTAATGGATATGCAGGCAATGCAATGCAAGTAACATGTAACAGGGACCAAAGCTGTAGCTGAATAGCCTGAACCATATCAAGAGATCTCAGATAGACCCTACAGAAGTCCTCAAACCCTGGTCTCAGATAGACCTAAAACAAAGCTCCATTACTGGTCTCTGATGGACCTCAAACCATAACTCCCACTGGTCTCTGGTAGACCTCAAATCACATCTCCAATTGGTCTCTGACAGACCTCAGGACACTCCAACTGGTCTCTGACAGACCTCAAATCTCATCTCCAATTGGTCTCTGACAGACCTCCTAACTTTCCATACATACCCAGGATCTCTGATCAAGAAATAACCGGTAGTCTGAAGGTCTAGTTACCTGCATAACCCCAAATCCCCTCACAGGTGGGTGGCCCTATAACTGGCACAAGGTACGGCATCCTATGCGGTCGTCGGCGTCACAGACTTTCAGGGTTGATGATACGATTCCCAGAAGGAGTGGCATCATCAATTCCTGAAGAGGCCTCACTTAGCCAACTTCCAAGTGATCGGTCCCCGGAGTCGACAATTCAGCTGACCAACAACCCCTTCGACCCAAAGGGTAGAAAAAGAAGCCAACCAGAAGAACCTCGTCCGAGTGTAGATTTCATGAGACACTAATGCAAGCAAAGCCGGCACGCGCCCACTACTTTCTACGCTAATTCTAGGTGCACTCAAGCCCAGGTCCGGCTTATCTCTCAATATCAGAACACCCGTCACACCCCAAATACAGCAATAATAATCAATATACAAAGCTGAAAATACAAGGTTAGAAATATACAATAACTCCATACAAAATCCTCGACGGGAAAACAAGCGCTAGGATTGACTCGCTCAAAGGGACGTTGGATCCCAAATGCATAAGAACCATCGCAGTTCTTAGCAGCCAGGGGACGTTGGATCCCCAGCAGAGTCGCCAGCTGTCGCTACTGCGAAAATCGGCGCCGGCTGAACAGAAGAGTCGCCACCGTGCGTTATTTATCCCACGGGAGGGAAAGGAAATGCTCAGAGTAAACCTCGCACAACACGGGAAAGGTATGGTCGTCGCAACCAAAACCTGGATTCGGGAGTCGGTTACGCAAGGGGAAGGTATTAGCACCCCTCACGTCCGTCGTACTCGACGGGATCCACGCTTGTCTTCGGATATGGATTGTTATTCTATCTACTCTACAGGTCAGGGGTTAAAAGAAAATAAAATGAAAAATAAAAAATAAAAATGACTCGGCAAAGTATCGCACTTTATGCCTACGTATTCCCGCCTGGAACGAGAAATCAGAGTCAACGTAGTTCGCCTACCTACGGGAAAGGAGGGGAAGGTTGCTCGCTAGGATATCGCATCCTATGCCTACGTACTTTCACATGGCATGAAAGATCAGAGCAAACGTAGTTCGGGCCACGTACGACACAAGTCTGTCTTGGTTGATTTTATTCCTTCTGAAAAAGGTTTTTTCTGATTAATAGTCCAAGCGGACAAAAATGACGTTTTGATGAGTTCACATTCTTTTACGAAAGAAGTGTCTTTTATTGTGTTTGAAATCTTTATGGTGTTTTTCTGTTTGTTTTGAGAAAGAAGAGACAGAACTCTAACCTACGGTTGCGAAGGGAAATGAACTAACCTAATGTTATCATGCATGGGTTAAGACCTAGTGTCTATCATGCTCCTCTCTTGCACAGAGAGAAACAGAGATCCTACGGGATAGGCAGAAACAGAAACAATATCAGATATATATAGTAAAACAGTAAAATGCATGGATGCAACAGTACAAGCGAGGCAAGGGAGTCCCACTCGACCTCGAACCTAGAAAACAATAGGCAAAAGTGAACAGACTTCACTTTCAACCCAACAGGGTAACCAACAAACAATACAACCAGGAAATCCAAACAATACATCAGCAATGAAATACATCAGCAAAAGAAACAGCATCAGCAGCTCTGAATCAACATCTGGCTTCAAGTAATTTCCAATCATTCATGAGCTTCAACAAGCATCAATCTCCATCTTCATGGCCTTCAGGCAAGGGCTTTGATCATCAGTCTTCTATAAGCAATGGCTTTTCTTCAAGTTCAAACCTCCAGGATGAGGAATCAGTCACAAGAGTGAAGTGAATGAATGTTAGACAGTTAATTACCTACCAATGGTGGTTCATCAACTGTTAACATTAAACAGAAAGTTTCCTCTCAAAAGTTCTATCTTTCAAATATATTCACTGATCCTTCCAAAGGAAGGAGGTGGATATTTGAAAGAGACTTTGAATCATAGATAAAGGATAGAGGCAAACAAAGCCACCTATGTTTGAGAAGCAAGCTTTCTACTCTAGAGCTCTGCCTAGCTCCTAGACCCTAGTCTCCTCTGCAGCTGCTAGCAAGAACCTCCTCCTCAACTCTGACAGTTGATCTTCAATCTCTGGATCTCCAATGGTCTTCATCTCCTCAAGTCTTCAGCTCTCCCAAGTCCCCAGACAATCCCAATACCCAAGCAAGCAAGCAATAATCCCCAGAGGGCACACCACACCAGTCAATCAGATATATACAGTACAGTAATAGCAGTAGGGGAGGCCTGACTTTTCTCTAAGGGATCTAATAACTACCCATATCCCCTATAGTCCCATAACTAATCTAGTTAAATCCTAAGTCCTAAGGGAAAGAATCAAACTTCCTAAGTCATCACCTAAAAACCCTAATTTGTTCATGTTTGTTCAAACCTACACTAAGCACCTAAATTTAATTTCTAAAAATGGGAACTAAATTGAATCTACAAGTTCAATATCTCATCTAAGCAACCTAAAAAGAATGAATAAAAAATATGAAAGCACCTAATAGAACAAAAATTAACAAAATCATGCATGAAATGAAACTTTTTTAAAATGCTATTTATTTGGAAAATATGGGAAAAATATCAAATAAAAAATAAAATGCAATTTTTATTTTTCATAATTTTCTAGACATTTTAATGAAAATGTTAAAAAAAGAATGAGTTAAAAATAATATTTTTTCATTTAGTTATGATTTTTAGAAGATTAATGAAATATGAAGAAAATTAAAAAGTAAAAAAAAGACAAGAGAAGGAGGGAGGGGGTACTAATAGCAGATGCGCTCAGTTATGTTTTTGGATGGGCCAGGAGGGTGGGGTGCGCGTAGCACTTTCTTACTAAGCCCAGCTTGAGTCTGAATTAATAAAAAACGAAAAAACCATCAAGGAGGTGGGAGGTGTATTCAGTAGGGTTTTCACGTGCAATTCACAATGGGCTCAGTACTGGGGGGTGGGGATATCATTAAAACACCTAGGCCCGCCCGTTTCATTAAATGAAACAGTGCGTTTAGGGCACTCAACTTCCCTCCAATCTTCAGTATGAATGAGAGCCACACGATCTAGGCTTTGAGTCAAAAGTCTTCATGGGCTGAACGGCTAGGATTGTGTCTTCTTCCTCCTTTCTTCATGAAGCTAGGGTTTCCACCATGAATAACCATGCACGCATACTTCAAGCTCTCTGTTCTCTCTCTCCAGTCCATGAATCCTCACGATGTAAACATGAAAAGTGCTCCATTTTTCAAGCTCTACAAGGCTGTAGTCTTAGTTCGTCTTGAACCTCACCATATTACTCAAACCGATAGCTACAAGTTCTGTCCATCATGGAAATGCTCTGCAACCTATCCTCAAGAACCTCAACCAAACCTATACTAATCTCTTCTATACTTAATGGTGATTATTCTAAACTAACAAGCTAAGGTTATAATGTACTATGCTATGAGTTCTAAATCCTAACAGTTTCAAGCACCTGTCATGAACTATCACCAAACCTTATCAAACTAGCCAGAAAAGATCCTCTAACATCCTACATCACATCTAACCTAACAACCTAATGCTAAACTAACTAAATCAAGCAATGGCAGAGAAAATGCACCTGATGCAAAGGCTTGGAGATGTTGATGGAACTCGTGGATCTGAGGCTTTTGATGCTTGGATCTTGATCCACCAGTGCTGTGCTTGATTCTGTTTGCAAAACCTTGATGAATCTTGCCTTGAATCTTGATCTCCACTTGAAATTGCACTTTGCGTGTTCTTGATGGAAGTGCACGAAAATGATCAATATCCACCAAATCTTTGATTCAATTCTGATCCATGATGATGGTGAAATGTAGGAGGATCAATGTTGATGAGAATTGATGCTGAATTTGTGAGATTGAAGTGAGCTTGCAACTTGGAGAATGAGAGAACTTTGGGAAATTTTTGGTGAAAAATGAATCCAACCCTTGATCAATCTCCATTTCATGTTTATATAGACCTCTATGGAAGTTTCCAGAACATTCTTGCACTTTCCCTTGCATTCCAAGCTTGATCCATTTTGGCTATGTTTCTTCAACTACAAGTAACCCTACATAACTTTGATTTTTTCCACTAAGCTCAAAAATGTACTTGAACCATTGTTCTTAGAATGTGTTTTGGACCCAAAATCATATATGGGAAGTCTCCATTTGGACTTATAAATCTCTCAAACCATTTTTCACTTTGACTTTATTTAAGTTATAAGCCATTTTAGTTCAAATTTGACCAATCATGCAACTTCATGTTATGAGCTTTTACAACAATTTGTGACCTTCTTTCTAGACTTAAAATCACATTTTGAACAACTTTCATGTTCTGAGTTTTTCCATTTGAGGCTTGGGAATAGGAGATATGGCCTTTGCTTAAAAATGGCCTATAACTGACAAATGACCAAAATAACCTTTGCTTGCCAAGACCATAAGTTGAGTTCCACACATCATATGAGGGCATGCTATACCATTCTAGAAATCTAAGACAATGAGGAACAATTCTTATGTTGACCAGAAATTCACTTGAAATCTCCTTGAGGGGTAAAAATTGCTTGGAAGTCAAGCCACTTTCACAGACAAAATTTCAGATACCTCAGATGACCTGTAACTTGCAAGGACCATAACTTGAGTTCTACAAATCTCCTTGATGTCTTCCACCACTCAAATTAAAGGTCTTGAGATCCTCTACAAGTTTCATGTTGGCCAAGGATCCATTTAAAGCTAGCATTTTGACTTATCTTGCTTGGAAATTTGACCTAAACTAGGGGATTTTACACAGAAACCCTAATTTAGAAGCTCCTCTTCTCCTTGATTTCTCTTGAATTCTTCTTGGCATATCTCCATATCCTTCTTTATATGTCCAATGATGAACCCCACATCTCTCCACTAGACTTGAATGCCCCTTAAATCAGTCAATTGACCTAGGGTTGACCTAGGGTTGACCCAGATGAAACCCTAGTTGACTGCCTTCAGCTATAGCTCTTGTGCTCTCATCAATGACTTGTCTCCTTCTTTAAATGACTTTCTAAGTCTCTCATAATGTCTAGATACTCTCCATGCCTTCAACTCACAGCTCACAACCCTCTTGTTGACCCTCAGATACCCTCAGCTAGGAGATGGACTCAAGGCTTGATCTGCTGAACTCTTTGCTTTCAAATTATTTCCTGATGACTTGAATGAGATTGAATTGGGATAATAACCTCTTGATAGGCTTCTAGAGATGAGAATAATGATTGGTCCCCCTGTTATATGACTTGCTATGCTTATGCTATGCAGATGATTAGACTATGCATATGACTCTATATGCAAATACTAATGACATTGAAACATAAACCAAGTGAATAAGGTTGGGCAAATTTTAGGGTGCAACAGAAGTCATACATTTTACTATTTCAAGTTGAGTTCCAAAAGAAAAGGTATACAAAAAAAAAACAAAAAAAAAGAGAAAAAAGGAAAATAAAGATGAATCATCAACTCGACTCATAAGCTTCTCACCTATTGTCTAAATCGCCATATCCTGGGTATATGCTAATATTATACTTTGGAAATTCCCCATCGGTGGTTGTTTCCGGTCTCAGTGGGGTCCCGCTTCGTTGAGTCGTTACTCATTCGTTTCTCGCATGTCGTGTCTATTTTCTCCCTGTGGCGTCATTTCCTCATAGGATCCTCTGTTTTGCATTCTTATATCATTGCATATCATTTGCATTTGGTGGCATCTCATGGCCAAAAATTCGTGCAATGTTTGTATTTAAGTCCCTCCTATCTCGTCGAGAAGAAGATTTCAATCTCCATATCTCCGAATAGGAGTAACTTAAATAGGGGCATCTGTTGCACCCTAATTTTTGACCATAAGATGCCACCGCTTTATTTTTCATTTTTTTTTCTCTTAATATCTATGTTCTTCGCGACTAACCAGTTTGTGCAGGCGTGGTGCTGTCAGATATAGATCCTTACAGTCTAGTACCTCTAGGTGTGACCGTTGGATTATAAAATTATGAATTCATTCTATGGGTTGTTTTCTCAAGAAGTTTCATTATTCACTCCAGAGGTTCAAGATGTTTTGTTATCGGTATTTGGACAATAGACATTAGAGGTTTTTGCACTAGTTCATGGGGAGCGGCACCACAAGATTTGGCTTTATCTTCAGGGTCCCTTTAAGGCGTAGCTCGCATACCAGATTTCATATTCGTCTTTGACATTGCCATCCCTAATGAGGAAGGGCAATTTTGTTGGTAATTTAATGCGGCAAACATAAATCATGGAGGGAGTTCTGGGCAATTTACCGACAGGATAAAGATTAACTTATTCCGTTAGCTTACAAAACTTTAAGTTGTCACAAAGGTACAAGGCTTGGGAGTTTTGATTCGCAAGAATTAATTTGTGGGTCTCGAATACATGTGTCATCACAAGAATACAATTCGGTCTCAAGCTCAAGCACGAGGCTCCCGCTTTTCGTATCAAGATCTGAAATCATGAAAAGATTCATAAGATTCAAAGGCTTTTTCTCAAGGACAAATTAATTCGTTGTTCTCCGCTATGAGCCAATTTGCAAAAGGCACATTCTAGATAAGGGTGATTTACATGATATGAAGGATAGAACCACATCCTTTTCATTTCAATTTCAAGACTAGAGGTGTGGAAATAATCAACAAGTTTTAGTCAACAGTCTGACATATCATCATCAACTCAAGGGGCGTGGATAATACAATTCTATTACATGCCAAACAACAAGACCACAATTCATCCTGTTTTGAAAAGGCTGTGCGTAGCATAAGGGTACAGGAAATTGAAGTAGCATCTTCATCGTGAAACAGCGACCATTAACCTCTGGAACGCCGGCCCATCGTGCTGATACAGCGGAATTTCCACGCGATTTTTGAATATGAGCAGACTGCCGATGCTATCTCGTGCCATACTCCTCGTGTTCTTCAAATACAGCTACACCTGAAACAAAGAAGACCATATCAACAGTACAAATCCATCTGGTATTTGAGCTAGGAGAAGTACGTTAGGACGATGGCATAAGCATACTTGTGTTTTCTTCAATTACATGAATGCTAAATGATTATATGAAGCATCAAAGGTCCCACATCAGAATTCTATATGCAATTTAATAATCATGATTGTTATGGTCAGCTGGATAACTTCTTCTTTGCCACGATGGTTGGAGATTTTGTAAGACTTAAAGGCTGGAATCAGTAAGTACCTCTTGACAGTAGCCAATGTTAAAGTTCTCAAATTAGAGTAAATCACGCCGAAGGACGCGGAAGACTCGCATACGGTAGCACCTCACTGTCCACACCCGGCTGCTGCAAGTAACCATTAAAACAAGATCACCCACCACCCAAATCCAATGTTAAACCGAAACCGCTTGCAGAGAAGTTTTGAAGAAGTACCCGTCAGATTCGACAAAGAAGAAGAAATAGTAGTTACAACGGCAATTGCATCACGGTACAACGCCGAGGGCGTGGTTAGCACGGCAGCAGCGGTCCAATGCTATTGACTCTTAACCTTCTACAAATCTGTGAATCACCGGAGTTTCCAAATATAACAAATACCTGCGGGGTAATGCAAGATGTCATGACTATCAATTCATCACCATTAACCACATTCTCAGTACATAACAGGATTTGTTTAAGTCAAAGTCATAGTTACCGCAGAAACTATGGGTATAAGTACCGGCACCCTTGTCTCCTCGTATTAAATTGGTTAAAAGTCGGCAAAGACGACAACCGAAGCCATCAACCTACATTTGAAGGCAAGAACCTGCAGCAACCACGATTATAGCACTCAAGTGAAGGAAAGCACAACATCTGCAAAGCATCGTTCTTTCCAGCTATCATATCACCCCTACATTCAGAAGAGTGATTAGCGCCGCACCACAACAGAGTCAAAACGCGGATGCGTCGAAATGGAATTAGAAAAGCAATTATGATACCATCTATAACCAGAGTTACACAAAAGGAAAATACCTCTGCTACTGATTCAGTCCCGAAGAAATTTGTTCGCAAATAACATCCAAAACGCCAGGGGGATTACGCCGTTGTTACCGATGTGCACCAGTATGAATACCCACTAACTCCTTCTCGACAGCATGGATAGCAGGCCAGACAAAGGAATCCTTCCTTGAGAGGTGGAGTTATTTTCAGCCATCAGAATTCGCGATACCCGCCGGCGAATTTCTGAACCTGCAATAACAGCATGAAACCTTAAACGAGCCAACCGAGATAACTCAGTTTTGTGTCCAGTAAAGTTCAATGAGTTAACGCAAAAACCAGGATTGATAAAACTCTATTATTGAGAACTTTGTAAAGGATTCCATAGAAGACCGTTAATCCAATTACCCGATGATGTTCCTTTCTAAATTGATGCAAGGATAAATACAAAGTCTTAGGGTGCAAAATATTTAATACTACCGAGACTGTTACCATAAAGAACCTATGAACCCTCCAATTGAATCCCTTGGCAGCTGTTGGCCCTGTAAACAGAAGCAATACACGTAAGGAGATTAGGAGAGTTAATAATGCCATCCAGAATTATATGCGCACAACTACGCAGGCCTACCACGGTTGAAGCTCATAAGGGTAGTGGACCTGCAAGAGAATCCTGCTATGCCTTAAGTCCAAGTGACGGTACTGAGTAGAGGCAACATATTCAATCTAGAGCAGAGCATCCCGCGGATATATCGGCCAGGGCATCAGCAACAATAGTCAATACATTCGTGACAGAAGGTAACGTATCAGGTGCGCATCAAAGAAGGCAAGGCTCTATGTAGCAGGACATCCGTGCATCACCCTCTCAACTGATAACCGTGTTCTGCACTGAGGGAAGCAACTATAACAACAATGGCAATCCCAGTTGCTCTCTAATCTAAAAAACCCAGCTAGGCGGAATTGGACCTGAACATAAACACCAACCAATCATGGCTCAAAAGTAAACCGAAAAAAAACAACAAAAGAGGAAACCAGTCAGCAAAATATACCTAAACACATTTCATGGTAGTTTCTATGTTGGATATGCTAGCCGGTACTTTCAGTCAACCTCGGTGTTTACGACAATCCCAAGACCCATCAAGATGCGCAGGGTATCGAACAGAAACAACAATAGCGACACAAGCAGCCCGGCAAGCTGCAAGCAAAGGACAAGTACTTCAGCAACCTGCAACTAAGCCCACATACAAAATCAATCATCTCCCTAATTTCTCTGTAAATTTAGATTAACTCACTTCTAATTTCAACTTCAAGATAATGCATTCCATGGATTTGTGGAAGTTAATGATGAGGCAGTGCTCCTTACCAATGACAAACTTAAGGACCGATTTGCAGTGCAGTCTGAGAACTATTGTATCTAAAGTAACATTGAACCGTGGATTACGTGAGGAGCTATCGTACTCAAGGGGAAGAGCAGTGCTCCCAAATCAGAACCTACTCTGGGCTGAAATTTTTCTCTAGGCCCAACCCCTTCACTATTCACACCTGTCAGGACATCAAATGCAAATTAGTGTTTGGAAATAATCGATAAAGGGAATATGCTGATCAGAAGAAGAAGATTCTAAAAAGCCCAATACAACTTGGACTGAAAAGAATTAATGGATTTGATACAGATTGAAATCTCTCATTAAACAACATCAATACAGATCACACGAATTAGGAATGCTTTCAAATCTGATTCACCCTAATTTGGAAAACAATCATTCAGCATTCAAAGCAGAAATTCAAACTCAATCAAGATATTCTGGTCTGAAGTCTATAAAAGGACCAATGGAACACAAACCCAAAAGGAGAAAAAACCTCACGACAAGACTCACATATACACAGAGAAATCTACACAAATAATCGCAGATAGAATCCACAACATTCAAAAAAATCCCAAACAAAACCCTAAAACTGCTATAACCGAAAATAAAAAGAAGAAGAAAGACTTATCCCTTCTAACTCCGCCGTGAGTCAATCACCATTCAAACCTCAAATCGCCATCGCCGGAAACGCCTTCAAGCCGTCACCGGAGTTCATCGGGTCACCACCATGAAGCCATCGTGAAATCACCCTTTGCCACCTCCGCCGCCGCTACCCTTTGGTAAAGTTCGTTCCTTCATAACAACCATTGAACTTGTTAACCTTTTCGTTATGTTGCAGGTTTATGGAGAAAGACACGATCGGAAACAATAGAGAGAAGGAAGATCGAGAGGATTGAGAGAGATTGAGCGACGACGGCCGCTTCGGGAAGGGGGGGAGTCTAGGGTTTTCATTCGTTTATTTCTTTACTTTTTGTTTGTGTATTATTTGAGCTAAACTAATCACACACCACTAAACACTCACCTAATCCCTCTGTTAACTCTTAATCCACCCCTGATTAATCCCCCTAATCGCCCTCTTAATCACCTTTAATTAATAATCAAAACCCTAATATAACCCTTTCATCAAAATAATTATAATTCAATTTCAAATCTAATAAACCATTTAAATCTTTTTATAAACCTAGTATAATCCTTTTATTATTAAAATAAATCTTTTTATATAAACTTAAATAAATGTTTTTATTAATCAATCCCTTTATTTAAATAAGCTACTAAGTTATTTTCTAAGTGAATAATGAATCATCTCTTTTTTAAAATTCATTTCATAGGTCAAAACCCTTTTTAAAAATAAATAATAACAAATCCCCTTTTAAATTAATTTGACTTTTTATTCATGATATTCATAAAAAGAACTTTTAGTAAATCCTATTTGAAACTATTTCCAACTAAAGTCAATTTCATAGTCAATCTTGACCGGTAACCTTTTTTATAATGCCACTTTTAAAAAAAAAATCGATCTCCTCTAAAATCAATTCACAGTATAGCAAAACAACTTAATCAATCTCCTCAATTTAATTAATCGTGCACTTCACGACACATTCCACTCTCACACACTTCAAGCGCTTTCATGCGTATGTGTATGGATTTATTTTCTGCAATTTACTCTTCTGCAATTTATTATATTGCATTTACATTATTATATTTACTCTCATGCATCGCATTCCGTCCAAAGGAAAAACCTACACATAATTCAACATTGTGTGTAGTTGCACATCATATGCATCATTTCCCCACGATCCTTGATTCCATTCAAGTTGATCTTTAGGATAGATCCTACCCCATAGGAAGGACCTTGTCTTTATTCTTTACAACTTAGACAAACACAAAACAATCAACACAATACCAACTTTTCAAACACATTTAGAGAATAGATGTTAATCATCTTAAGTGAGATGTAATCTCCACCCCACAACAATACAATCAAACATGTAGGGACTTTGCCTTAAGAGCAATAAAGGCATACTTGGCGACCATCTGAGTATGTAAGACCTTTTCTTAAGAAGATGCAAAGACCATTTCCTACAACCCCTTTTACACTTGTGGTGGTTATCTCTCCCTTAATATGAAGACTCGTCTCTTCTCCTAAACCCAATCAATCAACTACCCTAAACCCGTAGGAACTTTGACCACAGTCAAAGAACTCCTCTAACCCTTTAGGGTGAACTACAACATACTCTGATTCCACTCTCGTAAGGATATGTAGGCATAAGATGCGACATCTTATCGAGTATACTTAGAAATAAACCACTAGGGTCTCTAATCCCTTAAGCAGATAAACACTTAGCAGTAAACAAACATAAAATAAGAGGTTCCTGTAGAGTACTACAGAAACTTAGGATGCTAGTACCTTCCCTAAGTTTAACCAACCCCCGAACCTAAAACAATCTAGCTTGCATTTGCATTGCATTGTGGGAATTTCGATCTTTATCCCTTCCTTTGGACAAATCAAAGTTCGGTTGCAAAATGAATTAAAGATTCAAACTAATCAATAGTTTGGTATCCGATTTTCACCGCGACAGATATCCAACGGTTGCATTAATCCCATAGGTTTCTGATGTTCCACTTTAGACTTTTGACAAGTCAAACCCGCATATACAAACTGAGCCACATCCCTCTTCAACCCAGACCACCAAAAAGATCTTCTTCAAATCTTGGTACATCTTATTTGCTCCCGAATGAATACTCAAATTACTACGGTGTCCTTCCTCCAATATTATTCTTTTCAATTCCGCATCATCAGGAATACAAATACGACCATGAAACCTCAAGACTCCAAAATTATCAACTTTGAAATCTTCATTCTCTTTTGTCATCAAGTCAACAAACTTCAAATCCAACTTTTGTCTTTCGCAAATGGTTGCAAGAAAATCATTCTTGATATGAAGCATACCAAGTCTCACGCTCCTCGACGTCATATTACAAACCAAACTCAAATCTCTGAAATCCTCCAATAATTCCCATTCCTTTACCATCATTGCGGACACATGCAAAGACTTCCGACTTAAGGCATCGGCCACCATATTTTCCTTACCCGGATGATAATTCAATCCAAAATCATAGTCCTTCAAAAGCTCTAACCATCTTCTTTGCATCATATTCAATTCCTTCTGATCAAATAAATACTTCAAACTCTTGTGGTCACTAAAAACTTCAAATCTTGCACCATACAAATAATGCCTCCAAATTTTCAAAACAAAGACCACGGCCGCTAATTCCAAATCATGATTGGGGTAATTCTTTTTCGTGCACTCTTAACTGCCTAAAAGCATAAGCCACAACCTTCCCATCTTGCATTAAAACACCACCCAAACCAGTCAAAGAAGCATCACAATATACCACAAAAGGTTCTGTAGGATTCGACAAAATCAAGATCGACGATGTTGTCAATCTTCTCCTTAACTCCATAAAACTCTTCTCACAATCAACATCCCAAATAAAAGCCTTTCCCTTACAAGTTAACTGCATTATCGGAAGTTCCAACTTCGAAAACCCTTCAATAAATCTCCGGTAATAACCTACCAAGCCTAAGAAGCTTCGAATCTCCGTAACTGTTCTAGGTGTCTCCCATTGCATTACCGCATCAATCTTAGATGGATCAACACTAATACCATTACCTGAAATAACATGTCCAAGAAAGCTCACTTCTGATAACCAAAACTCACACTTCGACAACTTGGCATACTGAAGGTGTGAAATAAATACACAAGAAAGGGGGGGTTTGAATTGGGTATTTGGTTACTTAAAACTTTTGACATCTTCTTCTGTGTTGTTTCTAGATGTAGCAATGCGGAAGCATAAATAATAAACTAAACAAGTAAAGAACACAAGATATATCCTGGTTCACTTGAGCAACTCTCAAGCTAATCCAGTCCACCCTTCCAAGGTGATTTCTCCTTACTCACTGCAAGGACTTAATCCACTATAACCAAATAGATTACAGTTGCACAAGCTAACTGCAAGTGACTAACAACTTGACAATGACACGTTCAGGGATCCCCAAGGATATAACGTTCATTGACACCTTAATAGAATCCGATCACTAAAGATCTCCTATTAGGATTTCCACAAATGACAACTGTCACTTGTCATCTCAAGTATACTGATCTTCACAAGATCACTTGAGGAACCACTAATTCTAAAATAGAATTTGTGTTGCCGGAGATTACATAAGTGCTTCTCAAATAAGCAGATTACTCCTAATTAAGTTCCTAGCAAGTATTGAGCAACAACTCCTTGCTTTCTAATATAGAAACTAATCTAATAATAAATCTCTAAGAGATTATTGAGTACAGTTTCCATATTGCTTAAAAGCTTTTCTGTGAGTGAGCACTAAGGCTTCTTTTCCATTAAGCTTTTCTTTTCATTGCAGCTGTAGCAGTAGCGCAACAGCGCAAGAGCCAACCCAATGCTTCAGCTCCATTTGAATAAACAAATTATTCTTCCTTTTATAGTGCTTCCAAGAATGACGTTGTGAGGATAGAAAAGTCCTTTCTATTTCCAACGGTCATATTCCAACGGATAGAATGAGCACGTGTTGGATGACATCACTTTCTTGTCCTTTTCCATAAGCAACGGTAATATTCCATTTAACAGCTTGGACAAATTTGCTTCTGGCTTGGTTCTTCTGATGATGTTACAGATGAGTAGTTCAGAAACTACTTTGGTATAGATAGCATAGTAAACATCAGATTCTGACTTCAGCACTTTGTTCATCAGAGTTGATAGCAACAGCTCATCTGATTGAACACGTCTTGTCTGGTGAAGCTTCATAATCTTTCTTCTTCAGAGTCTGGTCTTCAGAGTCTTTTGCACTTGGTCTTCAGAGCCTTCAGCCTTCAGAACTTCAAGTCATCAGAGTCTTCAGCACAAACTTCTTCAGATGATTATATCTTCAGAGTCTTGACCTTCAGAACATGTCTTCAGAGTCTTCAGAGTCTTGACCTTCAGAACATGTCTTCAGAGTCTTCAGAGTTTTGTCCTTCAGAACATGTCTTCAGAGTCTTGACGCACTTGGTCTTCAGAGCCTTCAGCCTTCAGAACTTCAAGTCATCAGATTCTTCAGCACTTCAGTTCTTTAGAGAGCTCACTCTTCAGAGACGCTCGTTAGCTTCCAGATCAGATGCACAACTCAGATCAGAATCCACAGATGCATTGCAACTGCAATATCCAGCATCCTTGATTCTTTATTGAACATGATCAGATGCAGAAACAAACTTGCTTCTTTACTGAGCTTCATTTGCTTTTAGATCAGATGCACTTCTTCAGATCATAAACCACAGGAGCATTGCAACTGCAATATACATCATCCTTGGTTCCTTACTGATGGTGATCAGATACATAAGCAAACTAGCTTCTCCCAAGCGCTTCATGAAGTTACACATAGTAATTCCATATATTACTAGCTGCACACGTTGCTTTTGTTTGTTTGGTCTAATATATTTAATTTAATATGACCTGCACATAACAAACATTAAACCATAAAATGATTCTTTCACAAATACTCAATTGTTATCATCAAAACATAGAGATAATCCTGTAGAGACAAATCTTGCTCTTACAATCTCCCCCTTTTTGATGATGACAAAAACATGTATTTTGATAGAACATTTTATACAGGGTAATCACCAAGCATTAACCTATTCAGAGTTCTAAGCAACTGCTCCCCCTGAATGTGTTAACCTTAAACACATTTTTATGCTTGTTCAGAGACATACTCTGATCCCAAGACTTACAAAATATAAATTTGATAAAACACAATCAAATAGAATAGAATAGAAGGAATACTTCCCTACAATATAAGAGAGCATGAGTCTTCAGCATCTGGACTAGTTCAATCAGAACTTCCATCTTCAGATCTTTAGAACTTATCTTCTCTAAGCATTGTATTAGGGTCATATAACTTCAGAATCTTCTAAAGCATTTTCTCTTATTCTTCAGAACATCCTTCAGATGAGAAACTCCCCCTGAGTTTCAGACTGGGTGAAAATCAAATATCCTGACTTGTGAACCTTCCTGGGAGAACTCCCCCTGATTACAATATGTCAGATATTTGGATCTTCTGATCTTGATACAGTCTTGATTCTGCTTTTTCAAACTTGCTTTCTTCTCAGATTCTTGATAGATTCTTGATTTCTTGAAGTAGTCTGATACCAAAAGAAACTAGTAGAATGTTTACTTATGAATCTGATACCAATGTTGATTCTAAGACAGATACCAATACATGATACTCATGATTCTGTGTCTAAATCCAAATCTTGCTTCTATGAAGATTTCTGATTCTTTATGCTCTGATTATCATATTCACAGACAATTTACATCTTCTAAACAGTATGATTCCAGATAACTTTAACTTTCAGATCTCTGAACAGTATTGGGTCCATCTGATTCTGAATCTATGTTCACGAAGTGTATAACTTCTATTATATGATACCAGTTCATTTGAACTCAGATTTCTTTCATTTATCCTGTTTAGAATGCCTAGTGAACTTGTTCAGAGTTCCTTGGAAAACATCAAACAAATAATTAGTAATAAACGCAGTTTATATGTTTTTGCATTCTCTTTCAGGTTATAGAATATATCAAAGTTATATTCTATTTCTCAAAAACATTTTCCATTTCTCCCCAAGTTATATTCTATTCTTCCAGATAATATCAAAATCATCTTTCATTTCTCCCCCTTTTTGACATCATCAAAAAGTTTGAGTTTTTCATCAAAACAGATTTTTAAACAAAATTTCTCTTTTTAAAGTCAGAAATTAAAAAGATAAGAGTTGAGAGATAGCACCTGAGAACTTAATCATCTTTCATTTCTCCCCTTGAGAACTTAATTCTTACAGGTTGATACCAATTAAGGTAGGTTGATATCTTTTCTCAGATTTCATCTTCTATATCTTCCCCTGTTTCTTTGAGAGTGACAATTCTTTAGAATTTGTAGAAGCATGCTCTGACGAGGATTGTTGACAGATTTCTATTCAACAGAACTTTCTCTGACAACTTGTTGTACATCCTTCATAGCTTGTTGATCTCCTCTAAACTTACTAATGTCACGTTCTCAACGTACAAAAGTAGTTTCACAAGAAAATCCAACTACAACATTTTCCTTAGTCTTCTTAGCATCTTCAGCTTCTTGTACTAATCTGGAAGTTTCGTTTCTGAAATTTTTCTTCTGCTAGATTTAGACAAGAAGGTTGAAAACTCTTCTTCCTTCTAGCTTGATCTTGATACCAATAATTCCAGTCCTTAGAACAACTTGAAATGCATCCAATTTCAGAGTCTAATTACTTCTGAAAAAATATCTCAAGAAGTCTCAAGTTCCAGAGTTGAAGTGCTTGTTCTGGCCTTTGCTTTGATTCTTGATTCTGCGCCCAGAATCTTCTGTATCTTCACTCAAACATCTTCTAAAGTTTTGCTCAGAGTTATCTGACGCTTTGCTTCTGGTTGGATGTCAGAGACATGATACCAATTTAAGATGTAAGATACCAATTGAAGGTGTGAAATAATGAAATTATTTCAGCTCGTTTCTTCAACATCAAAACACTATACTACAGAAGTATCAATGTTTGATTTAACAAACCATCTTCTAATAGAATCTTTTATCCAGAGTTCCAGATAATCCAAATCTTCTGATAGTCTATGACTTCAGATTTGCTCAGATCTTTAGATATCATCTGATATCAATTGAAGGTGATGTGCCATATGATCCTTCAATCTTCTGTACATGAATGTCCTTCATTTGACACTTCATCCAGAGCATCTGATACTTCAATTAGCATCTGATGTATTTTGCTTCTTTAAGGGAGAGTGCTATCCAGAGGTACTTTTGCAACTAACTTTGACTTCAGTAACAACAGCATAACAGAAACCTACTAAAAATAGTTATCTTGTTTTCTGCAACACAGAGTCACGTTAGTAGTACCTTTCATATACCTCAGAAATCTCTTAACAACTGTTAAATGAGATTCTTTAGGATCTGATTGGAATCAAGCACATATACATATACTGAAAAGAATGTCAGGACTAGAAACAGAAAATACAGAAGAGTACAACTCATACCTTTGTAGAGCTTCTGATCTACCATTTTACTAACCTCTTTCTTTCTCAGAGTGTACGTTAAAAACATGAGAGTCTTAGATGGCTACTCTCTAACAGATTATCCTTCTATCTGCTACATTCTTTATCTGATTCCTCCTTTGGTCTTCATCTTCTGATCATCCATCTTTGGATGCCAATGATCATGCTTCTTTATCTTCAAGATGACTTGTTTCCAGATGAAAGCTATATCTTCTTGCACCAAGAATTTATCCTTTGGACAGTCGTGGTTGATCATCATAAATTATCATCAAACCAAGATGAATTTCTTGAACTGATTTGAATGACAATCTTGTTCTTATCAATCAGTATCTGAGGGTAACTTCTTCTTCTAGAATTCTCGTACCAACTGAAGGTGTGAGAACTTCTGAGTACCAATAGAAGGAGTAGGATCTTCTGCTAAATCACCTTAGGTTTCTCCACCTTTGGTTTCTGAATCCAAGCTTGTTATCAAAACTTGAATCTTAGCATCAGTGCTTCATTAGGTAATACCTTATACCAATTGAGACAATGTTTCCTTTCTGAATTAGCTTCAGAAATCTTCAAAGCTTCTGCTCTAATCTTCTGAAGAGATTCTCTACACCAAACTTTCTAACCATAACTATTTCTGTTATGTTAGTAAGTTCTTCTGATCATCAACAATCAGCCTTTGCCCAAAAGCGCTTAATCAACAGATGTTAGCTCAATTAATAACATCAAACCCAGAAGTGCTTCTTCAGAAGGTTGGAGACTGATAACAGTCTGATACCAACTTTATGATATCCAAAGTAGACTTTTCTGACAGTGAAGTTGCAACCCAACTTATCTTGATCAGCATCTATTAAGTGAACAACTATGGAAATGATTCCTTGCATTAGATCCTCTGCTTCAGATCTATGCAGCTTAGCTCTAGAGAATGATTAAACAAACCGTTCATCCAGAGGTATGCTTCAGATCAAACCAGATCTTCATTCTTCAGGTGTCCTTATTATCCAGAAGTGAGCTATGTTGCTGACATATCAACCAACTGCTCAGAGTCTTTTATAGAGTTGCTTCTCAACAAACTTTCAGAATCTCCTGTTAGCGTTGCTTCATCAGATTCTTCTGTAATTTTGCCTCTGTAGCTTTTCTTCTGAGTCTATACTGATACCAACTGAAGTGTCTTCAGTATCCTGCCTCAGTTGCTTTGCTTCTGATGCTTTGAACTATCTTCTATAGCTTTGCTTCAGAGTCACCAACAATTGAAGGAGAGATGTCTTGATTGACAGAGCCTCTACAAAATCAGTGTTACAGAACCTTCTGTACAACTACTGATCTGACTTCACTAGCCTCTTCTAGAATGCTAGTTTTAGCTACTGCCTGCATACACTCAACAAACTCCTTTCCAAGTGAAGTATATGGTTCTAAATAGAAGTATCATCAATGTAAATAAATCTGACAGATTTAAAATATCTTTCTTTATAGTCTTTAAGAAGAAGAGTAGTAACAACTTTACTTTTGACAAAATAATTTTCAAAAAGAAACCTGGGAAGTTGATGAACATATACTTCTTCTTCAATAAAACCATTTAAAAGTATTTTTAATATTCATCTGATTTATATTGATGTTATACTGATCAACGAACGAGATGAAAAGAATATGAATTCTAACCTTGTCACAAAAGCATATGTCTTCTGTATAGTCAAGAATTTCTTGCTGACAATCTTTGAGAAGAAAGAATCTTGTTCTTATGGAATCATCCTTCTTTCCAATGAATGTCTCTTCTGGAAAAGAAGATTTGATTCTGGGGGAAACTTCTCAGAGCTGATTCTTCAGAAACAGCTAATTGAATAGCATCTGGAGTAGCTCTGATTCTTCAGCTGGAACACATTCTGCTTCTGATTCTCCAACATCTTGTGTGACAAACCAGTAACAGCAACTAAAGTAGAATATTCTGAATAACTCTTCTTGAACAGATCTCAATTCCTTTGTTAGCATTCTGCAGCATCTTCATCAACATAACAACATCCATTTGATTCTTGAGAGACATCCTCAGAGCACAGATAATCTGATCTTCATGTGTAGAGAGCATCTAGCTTCCATCAGGCTTCATCTTCTGAATTTTTCTGCTTGAAACAAATACAGATCCAATCGAGATACAATTATCATCAAACTTAGATGCATCAAAAGACACAGTCTGACTGACAATTTTGCTCTTACAATGCTGAGCTAACATGTAAGGAGTTAGATTATCAGAGTTGACATAACATCTGCTCTTGAAAAAGAATGTTTACTGACTTATTCAAATTGAATAACCCCAGAAACTTAAATCCTTTTTACATTTGACAGAATGACTACTGTCATTGTATCTTTCCTCATATCTTTATTTCTCAAAACATTCATTATGAATTTCTGAAAAATAATGCCCGATAACATCTGACCAATTTCTGTTTGTTCAACTGAGATAACATCTCAAGTTAACAGAACTTAATTGTCCATGCTGCTTCAAATCAGATCTTCTGAATTCATCATATCCAGATGAGTTGATAAAACACTGCCTTTCTTGAAACCTCTGCAGAATTCTTTGAAGCTCTTCAAGGAGAGCGACTTTCAAATGTTTTGGATCTGAAGAATCATTTCTTCCAGATTTGAATATTTTTCTAAACTTACCCTTTTCTGCAGACTTCATTCTGGCGTTCTGATGAATAGGATTCATTAGCCAACAATAGATCTTTTCTTACTTAAGATAAATCCCAATGAGTTGACATGAGAAAGTCAAGTGTGGACTAATCCGTTTCTTGAAAACATCTCATACTCACCAGAATTAATCTTTAGAGATCAAGAATTATTGCTTGCAGAAGATTTATCTTTGAGCAAATATGTTGTAAATCCAAACGTATTTTCAGATCAGCATTCAACAGATATATCTTCTTATCTGATGAATCTATCCTGTCAGCTGATTCTTCATTCTTCTTTCAGAATCTTCTGGAGGAGATTTGTTGTTGAAGGCTTCAACACTTCAAATTTCAAACTTCATAGAATCAGTGACTTGCTCAAGGTAACCCAGTAGATTACAATTTTAGTACTCATTATCCTCAAAAACTGATGTGAGACTGAAATTGTAAGAACGGTGAAATATCCCCAAAAGTATTTCTTCACACAGCCTATGGATCTTTATCTGACACTGTTAGGTGTTTGATATCCATCAATAACAGAACCGGAGCTCTGATACCAATTGAAGGTGTGAAATAAATACACAAGAAAGGGGGGGTTTGAATTGGGTATTTGGTTACTTAAAACTTTTGACATCTTCTTCTGTGTTGTTTCTAGATGTAGCAATGCGGAAGCATAAATAATAAACTAAACAAGTAAAGAACACAAGATATATCCTGGTTCACTTGAGCAACTCTCAAGCTAATCCAGTCCACCCTTCCAAGGTGATTTCGCCTTACTCACTGCAAGGACTTAATCCACTATAACCAAACAGATTACAGTTGCACAAGCTAACTGCAAGTGACTAACAACTTGACAATGACACGTTCAGGGATCCCCAAGGATATAACGTTCATTGACACCTTAATAGAATCCGATCACTAAAGATCTCCTATTAGGATTTCCACAAATGACAACTGTCACTTGTCATCTCAAGTATACTGATCTTCACAAGATCACTTGAGGAACCACTAATTCTAAAATAGAATTTGTGTTGCCGGAGATTACATAAGTGCTTCTCAAATAAGCAGATTACTCCTAATTAAGTTCCTAGCAAGTATTGAGCAACAACTCCTTGCTTTCTAATATAGAAACTAATCTAATAATAAATCTCTAAGAGATTATTGAGTACAGTTTCCATATTGCTTAAAAGCTTTTCTGTGAGTGAGCACTAAGGCTTCTTTTCCATTAAGCTTTTCTTTTCATTGCAGCTGTAGCAGTAGCGCAACAGCGCAAGAGCCAACCCAATGCTTCAGCTCCATTTGAATAAACAAATTATTCTTCCTTTTATAGTGCTTCCAAGAATGACGTTGTGAGGATAGAAAAGTCCTTTCTATTTCCAACGGTCATATTCCAACGGATAGAATGAGCACGTGTTGGATGACATCACTTTCTTGTCCTTTTCCATAAGCAACGGTAATATTCCATTTAACAGCTTGGACAAATTTGCTTCTGGCTTGGTTCTTCTGATGATGTTACAGATGAGTAGTTCAGAAACTACTTTGGTATAGATAGCATAGTAAACATCAGATTCTGACTTCAGCACTTTGTTCATCAGAGTTGATAGCAACAGCTCATCTGATTGAACACGTCTTGTCTGGTGAAGCTTCATAATCTTTCTTCTTCAGAGTCTGGTCTTCAGAGTCTTTTGCACTTGGTCTTCAGAGCCTTCAGCCTTCAGAACTTCAAGTCATCAGAGTCTTCAGCACAAACTTCTTCAGATGATTATATCTTCAGAGTCTTGACCTTCAGAACATGTCTTCAGAGTCTTCAGAGTCTTGACCTTCAGAACATGTCTTCAGAGTCTTCAGAGTTTTGTCCTTCAGAACATGTCTTCAGAGTCTTGACGCACTTGGTCTTCAGAGCCTTCAGCCTTCAGAACTTCAAGTCATCAGATTCTTCAGCACTTCAGTTCTTTAGAGAGCTCACTCTTCAGAGACGCTCGTTAGCTTCCAGATCAGATGCACAACTCAGATCAGAATCCACAGATGCATTGCAACTGCAATATCCAGCATCCTTGATTCTTTATTGAACATGATCAGATGCAGAAACAAACTTGCTTCTTTACTGAGCTTCATTTGCTTTTAGATCAGATGCACTTCTTCAAATCATAAACCACAGGAGCATTGCAACTGCAATATACATCATCCTTGGTTCCTTACTGATGGTGATCAGATACATAAGCAAACTAGCTTCTCCCAAGCGCTTCATGAAGTTACACATAGTAATTCCATATATTACTAGCTGCACACGTTGCTTTTGTTTGTTTGGTCTAATATATTTAATTTAATATGACCTGCACATAACAAACATTAAACCATAAAATGATTCTTTCACAAATACTCAATTGTTATCATCAAAACATAGAGATAATCCTGTAGAGACAAATCTTGCTCTTACACATACAATTGCTTCTCCCTCAAAATCTGTAACACGATTCTTAAATGCTCCTCATGCTCTTCTTGAGACTTAGAATAAATCAGAATGTCGTCAATAAATACAACCACAAAACGATCCAACTGCTCATGAAAAATACGATTCATGTACTCCATAAACACACCTGGCTTATTAGAAACTCTGAATGACATCACTAAATATTCGTAATACCCATACCGTGTCCTAAAAGCCGTCTTTTGAACATCTCCTTCCTTCACACTAATCTGGTGATACCCTGATCTTAAATCGATCTTACTAAAAACTCGTGCTCCAACCAACTGGTCCATCAAATCATCAATTCTAGGAAGCAGATACTTATTCTTAATTATCACTTTGTTCAATTGTCGATAATCAATACACAACCGCATACTCCCATCCTTTTTCTTTACTAACAATACTGGGGCACCCCAAGGAGAAACACTTGGTCTAACAAATCTCTTTTCTAACAATTCACTCAACTGCTCCTTCAATTCTACCAACTCTGATGCTGATATACAATACGGTGCCATCAAAATTGGTCTAGTACCCGGAAGTAGATCAATAAAAAATTCAACTTCCCTTTCCGGCGGTACATCCGTAACATCCTCTGGAAATACTTCTGGAAATTCACACACTACCGGAAACACATCAAGTCCAACCTTGTCCTCTACCGAGAACGATGCAAATAAACCAAACAACTGAGCTTCGTCCGCCAAAAGTTTCTTCAACTCTTTAGCAGATAGAAAGCTCTCACTTTCATCATCTCCCAAAGAACGAAACCTTACCAACTTATGATAGCAATCTAAATGAACTCTATCAAATTGCAACCAATTCATACCCAAAATCACATCTAAACCTTCCAACGGCAAACACACCAAATCCATAAGAAAGTCGTTACCATACATGGTCAAGGGACAACTTACGCACACCAAAGAAGTAGTTACCGACCCTGAAGTAGGAGTCTCAATAACCATGCCACCACTCAAAGAAACCATACGCAAACCCAAACGCTTAGCACATTGAAGAGAAACGAAAGAATGAGTCGCTCCATTATCAATAATAGCAACTAAAGGCGTATTACTAATAAAGTACGTACCTTTAATCAAGCGATCCGCATTAGTAGTGTCTGAACCGGCTAATGCAAATACTTTTCCACCCGACAGAGCTTGCTTCGGTTTGGTACACTTGGTGCTAATATGACCAACTTTTCTACAGTTAAAACACTTTACCACATTCCTTCTACACTCAGAAGTGGTATGTCCAAAACATCCACAAGTAGCACACTTCTCCGTAGACTTCCCACACTCAAAAGATTTGTGACCCATCACGCCACACTTGTAACATTTGACTGCACCTGAATTTCCACCTCCCGATTTCCTATCAAAGTTTCCCCTATATTTGCCCTTATCAACAGGCGTCACATAAGGTCCACTCTTCGCTTGTTGCTTGCCTTTCTTCTCACTCAAACTCTTGTAGTGAGTAGAACGAGCTCTACTATCCTCTTCAAAAATCCTACAACATTCGATCAAGTCCGAAAATCTTTGTATCCTCTGGTAACCCACCGCTTGCTTTATCTCCGGACGCAAGCCATTCTCATACTTAATGCATTTAGAGAACTCTGCCGTGACAGCTGCGTAATGAGGATGAAACTGCACTAGTTCTACAAACTTAGCCGTGTAATCTACCATAAACATGTTGCCTTGTTTCAACTTAAGAAATTCCATTTCCTTTTTACCCTTCACACTCTCAGGATAGTACTTCCTCAAAAATTCAGTACGGAACAAATCCCAAGTAATTTCCTCGTCATCCACCTCAAGAACTTGCCTCATACTGACCCCCCAGTCGTCATCCTCTTTCCTCAACATATGAGTCCCAAGTCTCACCTTGTTCCCTTCAGCACAGTTCGTAACTATGAAAATTCTCTCAACCTCCTTCAACCAGATCTGAGCAACGTCAGGATCAAACATTCCTTTGAATACAGGCGGTTGATTCTTTCTAAACTCATCATTCGCATTCACATTCGACGCACCTTGCACCGCTGTTTCCATATCCTTCAATGCCGCAGCCATAGCAGTGTCATTACGACTAGCCATATTCTGAGGATTCCTAAAAATAACAACAAGGTCAAACAACCGTTTAACCAACACAACAAGAAGACAGACACAACTGACTCAACACTGGTTCTGATACCACTTAATGTAACACCCCCTTTCTATACTCCCAAAATAAACACTTAAATCATTTAAGCAATTAATAAAAGTTTCATCAGAGTATAAATTAAAACATGGTATAAAAGAGGCGCATCACATTATCATCGAAACGAAACATAAATAATGCCTGCTCATAAAGATATGTAAAAAAAGGGGTAAATCTCAACTAAAAACAAAGCATAGCGGTTAAAACCCACGTATCAACATTTAGAATAAAGCGGAAACATCTAAACATTGAAATCATTTCATTAACATAAACATCATGTACATCATTCAAATTAATTCAATTCATCAGTTAAGTTTACAAAACATTCGGCAACAGATACATGCACAGATGTATCAAAAAAGAATCAAACAATTCCTAACTACCCAGTGTTACATATCAGAGCCATCTGACCAAAAGAAATGAAGACTCGCTTCACAAAAGACCTCCAACATCCTACTCTGCAATGCCTCATAGAGCATTATAAAACAGCAGAAGGGTGAGAAACATTATCATAACAGACAATGCATAAAATTATATATATAAATATATATATATATATATATATATATATATATATATATATATATATATATATATATATATATATATATATATATATATATATATATATATATATATATATATATATATATATATATATATATATATATATATATATATATATATATATATATATATATATATATATATATATATATATATATATATATCATAAAACACAATTATAACATACATGCAATTCACATTTCTCACCACAACTGGTTGCAACACATCACCATGTACACATACATAATCAATCACATTCACTAATTAATGCTTCACAATTCATAGCATTTCACTTAAACATTAACAATTATGTTCATTTCACCAAAATATCATATAAAGATGATAATGCAACTTATAGAGACCGACTCACGACTCTATGCAGATGCAAATGCGGTACCGACTCGTTCAACAGGTTTAATTGAAGAACCAAAATGGAATCATCGCTCGTTACCGAAGTAACTCCCCTTTGGGCCTACGTGTTCACCCATCGCTCACACCCCACATGGGCACACGATGTTTCAGGATTGCTGACACCCCACACGGGCACACAATCCGGTTGCTCACACCCCACAAGGGCACACAACTGTTCTGCAGATTCTCCATGGAATCAAAATAAACCATCGCTCACACCCCACAAAGGCACACGATCGTTTCTGCAGATCCTCCTAGGGATCAAAGTAACTAAACCATCGATCACGCCCTACAAGGGCACACGAGGTTTCTGCAGATCCTACGTGGGATAAGACACACAAGAATGCAATCACGATGCTACACATGCAACACGACTCTAAACACTCTTAAAATGCACACATGTTTACAAACATATTCAAGCATTCTTCACATCATACAAGTACATACAATTATGCACATTCACATCAATATCACCATGCAATTCCATTTAATTTGAATAATTGCACAAAATTGCCAAACGGCCACATACACATTCCACAATTCATAATCTAGGATTCACTCCATACGGCTACCCACAATACAACACAACTCAGCATGATCGATGCCTCGAGCAAGAAAATAATCAAAGTTAAGTCGGAAACCCGACCACGGATGGAAACATTAAAGAAAAACAACCTGCCACGTTCGCCGCCTACTCGCTTAGCAAACTCCTAGCGAGTATTCGCTACTTGTTCACCTAGCGAACAAGCTAGCGAAGGAAAACAGAAGTCTCTGACTTCGTTCGCTACCTCGCTCGCTCACTGAACCCCTAGCGAACCTTCGCTATTCCCATTCGCTGCCAGCGAACACCACAACATGCATTCTGTCCAAGTCTGAATGTTCGCGACCAGCTCGCCTAGCGAATGTGGTAGCGAGTGTCTGCGAACTCCGAATTTTCCCACTGTTCAGAATTCCACAACCTCTCCAAAACCGACCGATTCTCATCAAGTCAGTTCCAATAGCCTTAGTCTATCAAACCCTGACTATTCTACATCTCTTACCTCGGATTCTACCCGATAAAACATCCGTTCTACCGATTAAACTCATTATGCCCTAAAATGAAAAATGGACAAAACTCTCCGCAATCCAAAACAAAACCAACAAGAACACACATAATCATACACATTGCAAGAATAATAAAGTTCCACACCCTTACCCGATCAATCGAAAGCTTAGAAGTGGATTCTTGATGATTCTAGGTTTTTCTCCTCTTTTCTCTTCTCTTCCTTTCTTTCTCTTCTTTTTCTTTCCTCTTGGTTTCTATTCTATCTATTTTTTCTCTTTTCCACTTATACTCTTTCTACTCTATTTCTCTCAAAATAACTACTAATCAAGGATTATCTAAGGCACCCTCTAATTAATTCCCAAAACTCTCCAAATAATAAAATTACTACAACATACACACATAACATATTATCACATAATTCCACAATAAAATAACAATTAACCAAATGAATTAAAAGACTCAAGAAAATAATGGGAAATTCGGAATCGTCTACATCATACGGCAAAAGTCATCTGCCTGATTACAGGAACATTCATCCGCCTGCTTCATACGGGAAAAGTCATCTGCCTGATTACAGAAACATTCATCCGCCTGCTTCATACGGGAAATTATCTGAATACCGTTTTTCTACCTACCTCTTCAGTAGCCAACTCCGTTGGTCCCAACCCAAAACGGCGTCGAGGAGGACTCTACTAGGGACATTAACACGAGGAAATCACGGCGACTCCCTTGGGGAAAATACTTTTGTCAAATATCAGAACACAACTCACACTCTCTGTCCATCACGGGAGAATCATCTATCTGGATACCAGAAAGTTCATCCGCCTGCTTCATACGGGAAAAGTCATCTGCCTGATTCATGCAAGAAAAGGGTTCATCCGCCTGTTTCATACGGGAAAATCCTCTTCCTGATACTTACAGGAAAGTACATCCGCCTGATTCTTACGGGAAAACATAACACATTTGCCTGATACTTACAGGAAAATTCGTCCGCCTGATTCTTACGGGAAAACATAACACATCTGCCAGATTCATACAGGAAAATTCATCCGCCTGATTCTTACAGGAAAACATAACACATCTGCCTGGTTCATACAGGAAAGTTCATCCGCCTGATTCTTACGGGAAAACATAACACATCTGCCTGATTCATACAGGAAAGTTCATCCGCCTGATTCTTACGGGAAAACATAACACATCTGCCTGATACTTACAGGAAAATTCATCTGCCTGATTCTTACGGGAAAACATAACACATCTTCCTGATTCATACAGGAAAGTTCTTCCGCCTGTTTCTTACGGGAAAACATAACACATCTGCCTGGTTCATACAGGAATTTTCATCCGCCTGATTCTTACGGGAAAACCTAACACATCTGCCTGATTCATACAGGAAAGTTCATCCGCTTGATTATTACGAGAAAACATAACACATCTACCTGATTCATACAGGAAACTTCATCCGCCTGATTCTTACGGGAAAACATAACACATCTGCCTGATACTTACAGGAAAATTCATTCGCCTGATTCTTACAGGAAAACATAACACATCTGCCTAATTCATACAGGAAAGTTCGTCCGCCTGTTTCTTACGGGAAAACATAACACATATGCCTGGTTCATATAGGAAAGTTCATCCGCCTGATTCTTACGGGAAAACATAACACATCTGCCTGATACTTACAGGAAAATTTGTCCGCCTGATTCTTACGGGAAAACATAACACATCTGCCAGATTCATACAGGAAAATTCATCCGCCTGATTCTTACGGGAAAACATAACACATCTGCCTGATTCATACAGGAAAGTTCGTCCGCTGTTTCGTACGGGAAAACATAACACATCTGCCTGGGTCATACAAGAAAGTTCATCCGCCTGATTCTTACGGGAAAAGATAACACATCTGCCTGATACTTACAGGAAAATTCATCCGCCTGATTCTTACGGGAAAACATAACACATCTTCCTGATTCATACAGGAAAGTTCGTCCGCCTGTTTCTTACGGGAAAACATAACACATCTGCCTCGTTCATACAGGAAAGTTCGTCCGCCTGATTCTTACGGGAAAACATAACACATCTGCCTGATACTTACAGGAAAATTCATCCGCCTGATTCTTACGGGAAAACATAATACATTTGCCTGATTCATATAGGAAAATTCATCCGCCTGATTCTTACGGGAAAACATAATACATCTGCCTGGTTCTTACAGGAAAGTTCGTCCGCATGTTTCTTACGGGAAAACATAACACATCTGCCTGGTTCATACAGGAAAGTTCATCCGCCTGTTTCTTACGGGAAAACATAACACAACTGCCTGGTTCATACAGGAAAGTTCGTCCGCCTGTTTCTTACGGAAAAACTTAACACATCTTCCTGGTTCATGCAAGAAAGTTCATCCCCCTGATTCTTACGGGAAAACATAACACATCTGACTGATACTTACAGGAAAATTCATCCGCCTGATTCTTAGGGGAAAACATAACAAATCTGCCTGATTCATACAGGAAAGTTTGTCCGCCTGTTTCTTACGGGAAAACATAACACATCTGCCTGGTTCATACAGGAAAGTTCATCCGCCTGATTCTTACGGGAAAACATAACACATCTATCTGCCTGATACTTACAGGAAAATTCATCCGCCTAATTCTTAAGGGAAAACATAACACATATGCCTAATTCATACAGGAAAATTCATCTGCCTGATTCTTACGGGAAAACATAACACATCTTCCTGATTCATACATGAAAGTTCGTCCGCCTGTTTCTTACGGGAAAACATAAGACATCTGCCTGGTTCATACAGGAAAGTTCCTCCGCCTGATTCTTACGGGAAAACATAACACATCTGCCTGATTCATACAGGAAAGTTCATCCGCCTTTTTCTTACAGGAAAACATAACACATCTACCTGGTTCATACAGGGAAGTTCGTCCGCCTGATTCTTACGGGAAAACATAACACATCTTCCTGATTCATACAGGAAAGTTCATCCGCCCGATTCTTACGGGAAAACATAACACATCTGCCTGGTTCATACAGGAAAGGTCATCCTCCTGATTCTTACGGGAAATCATAACACATCTGCCTGATTCATACAGGAAAGTTCGACCGCCTGTTTCTTACGGGAAAACATAACACATCTGCCTGATTCATACAGGAAAGTCTGTCCGCCTGTTTCTTACGGGAAAACATAATACATCTGCCTGGTTCATACAGGAAAGTTCATCCGCCTGATTATTACCGGAAAACATAACACATCTGCCTGATTCATATAGGAAAGTTCATCCGCCTGATTCTTACGGGATAACATAACACATCTTCCTGATTCATACAGGGAAGTTCATCCACCTGATTCTTACGGGAAAACATAACACATCTGCCTGATACTTACAGGAAAGTTCATCCGCCTTATTCTTACGGGAAAACATAACACATCTGCCTGATTCATATAGGAAAGTTCGTCCGCCTGTTTCTTACAGGAAAACATAACACATATGCCTGGTTCATACAGGAAAGTTCATCCGCCTGATTCTTACGGGAAAACAAAACACATCTGCCTGATACTTACAGGAAAATTCGTCCGCCTGATTCTTACGGGAAAACATAACACATCTGCCAGATTCATACAGGAAAATTCATCCGCCTGATTCTTACGGGAAAACATAACACATCTTCCTGATTCATACAGGAAAGTTTGTCCGCTGTTTTATACAGGAAAGTTCATCCGCCTTATTCTTATAGGAAAACATAGCACATCTACCTGATACTTACGGGAAAATTCATCCGCCTGATTCATACGGGAAAACATAACACATCTGCCTGATTCATACAGGAAAGTTTGTCCGCCTGTTTCTTACGGGAAAACATAACACATCTGCCTGATTCATACAGGAAAGTTTGTCAGCCTGTTTCCTACGGGAAAACATAACACATTTACCTGGTTCATACAGGAAAGTTCATCTGCCTGATTCTTACAGGAAAACATAACACATCTGCCTGATACTTACAGGAAAATTCATCCGCCTGATTCTTACAGGAAAACATAACACATCTGCCTGATTCATACAGGAAAATTTATCCGCCTGATTCTTACGGGAAAACATAACACATCTTCTTGATTCATACATGAATGTCTGTCCGCCTGATTCATACAGGAAAGTTCATCCGCCTGATTCTTACGGGAAAACATAACACATCTGCCTGGTTCATTCAGGAAAGTATATCCGCCTTTTTCTTACGGGAAAACATAACACATTTACCTGATTCATACAGGAAAGTTCATCCGCCTTTTTCTTACAGGAAAACACAACACATCTTCCTGGTCCATACAGGAAAGTTCGTCCGCCTGATTCTTACGGGAAAACATAACACATCTTCCTGGTTCATACAGGAAAGTTCATCCGCCTGATTCTTACGGGAAAACATAACACATCTGCCTGATACATACAGGAAAGTTCATCCGCCTGATTCTTACGGGAAAACATAACACATCTACCTGATTCATACAGGAAAGTATATCCGCCTGATTCTTACGGGAAAACATAACACATCTGCCTGATACTTACAGGAAAATTCATCCGCCTGATTCTTACGGGAAAACATGAAACATATGCCTGGTTCATACAGGAAAGTTCATCCGCCTGATTCTTACGGGAAAATATAACACATCTGCCTGATACTTACAGGAAAATTCGTCCGCCTGATTCTTACAGGAAAACATAACACATCTGCCAGATTCATACAGGAAAATTCATCCGCCTGATTCTTACGGGAAAACATAACACATCTGCCTGATTCATACAGGAAAGTTCGTCCGCTGTTTCTTACGGGAAAACATAACACATTTGCCTGGTTCATACAGGAAAGTTCATCCGCCTGATTCTTACGGGAAAACATAACACATCTGCCTGATACTTACAGGAAAATTCATCCGCCTGATTCTTACGGGAAAACATAACATATCTGCCTGATTCAAACAGGAAAGTTTGTCCGCCTGTTTCTTACAGGAAAACATAACACATCTGCCTGGTTCAAACAGGAAAGTTCATCCGCCTGATTCTTACGGGAAAATATAACACATCTGCCTGATACTTACAGGAAAATTCATCCGCCTGATTCTTACGGGAAAACATAACACATCTGCCTGATTCATACAGGAAAATTCATCCGCCTGATTCTTACGAGAAATCATAACACACCTTCCTGATTCATACAGGAAAGTTCGTCCGCCTGTTTCTTACGGGAAAACATAAAACATCTGCCTGGTTCATACAGGAAAGTTCATCCGCCTGATTCTTACAGGAAAACATAACACATCTGCCTGATTCATACAGAAAAGTTCATCCGCCTTTTTCTTACAGGAAAACATAACACATCTGCCTGGTTCATACAGGAAAGTTCGTCCGCCTCATTCTTACGGGAAAACATAACACATCTTCCTGGTTCATACAGGAAAGTTCATCCGCCTGATTCTTACTGGAAAACATAACACATCTGCCTGATTCATACAGGAAACTTCATCCGCCTGATTCTTACGGGAAAACATAACACATCTACCTGATTCATACAGGAAAGTCCATCCGCCTGATTCTTACGGGAAAACATAACACATCTGCCTGATACTTACAGGAAAATTCATCCGCCTGATTCTTACGGGAAAACATAACACATCTGCCTGATTCATACAGGAAAGTTTGTCCGCCTGTTTCTTACGGGAAAACATAACACATCTGCCTGGTTCATACAGGAAAGTTCATCCGCCTGATTCTTACGGGAAAACATAAAACATCTGCCTGATACTTACAGGAAAATTCATCTGCCTGATTCTAACGGGAAAACATAACACATCTGCCTGATTCATACAGGAAAATTCATCTGACTGTTTCTTACGAGAAAACATAACACATCTTCCTGATTCATATAGGAAAGTTCGTCCGCCTGTTTCTTACGGGAAAACATAACACATCTGCCTGGTTCATACAGGAAAGTTTATCCGCCTGATTCTTAAGGGAAAACATAACACATCTGCCTGATTCATACAGGAAAGTCCATCCGCATTTTTCTTACAGGAAAACATAACACATCTGCCTGGTTGATACAGGAAAGTTCGTCCGCCTGATTCTTACGGGAAAACATAACACATCTGCCTGATTCATACAGGAAAGTTCATTCGCCTGATTCTTACAGGAAAACATAACACATCTTCCTGATACTTACAGGAAAGTTCATCCGACTGATTCTTATGGGAAAACATGACACATCTGCCTGATTCATACAGGAAAGTTTGCCGCCTGTTTCTTACGGGAAACCATAACACATCTGCCTGATTCATACAGGAAAGTTCGTCCGCCTGTTTCTTACGGGAAAACATAACACATCTGTCTGCTTCATACAGGAAAGTTCATCCGCCTGATTCTTATGGGAAAACATAACACATTTGCCTGATTCATACAGGAAGGTTCATCCGCCTGATTCTTACGGGAAAACATAACACATCTGCCTGATTCATACAGGGAAGTTCATCCGCCTGATTCTTACGGGAAAACATAACACATCTGCCTGATAGTTACAGGAAAGTTCGTCCGCCTGTTTCTTACGGGAAAACATAACACAAATACCTGATTCATACAGGAAAGTTCATCCGCCTGATTCTTACAGGAAAACACAACAGATCGGCCTGATACTTACAGGAAAATTCATCCGCCTTATTCTTACGGGAAAACATAACACATCTGCCAGATTCAAACAGGAAAATTCATCCGCCTGATTCTTACGAGAAAACATAACACATCTGCCTGATTCATACAGGAAAGTTCGTCCGCTGTTTCTTACGGGAAAACATAACACATCTGCCTGGTTCATACAGGAAAGTTCATCCGCCTGATTCTTACGGGAAAACATAACACATCTGCCGGATACTTACAGGAAAATTCATCCGCCTGATTCTGACGGGAAAACATAACACATCTGCCTGATTCATACAGGAAAGTTTGTTCTCCTGTTTCTTACGGGAAAACATAACACATCTGCCTGGTTCATACAGGAAAGTTCATCCGCCTGATTCTTACGGGAAAACATAACACATCTGCCTGATACTTACAGGAAAATTCATCCGCCTGATTCTTACGGGAAAACATAACACATCTGCCTGATTCATACAGGAAAATTCATCCGCCTAATTCTTACGGGAAAACATAACACATCTTCAGGATTCATACAGGAAAGTTCGTCCGCCTGTTTCTTACGGGAAAACATAACACATCTGCCTGGTTCATACAGGAAAGTTCATCTGCATGATTCTTACGGGAAAACATAACACATCTGCCTGATTCATACAGGAAAGTTCATCCGCCTTTTTCTTACAGGAAAACATAACACATCTGCCTGGTTCATACAGGAAAGTTCGTCCGCCTGATTCTTACGGGAAAACATAACACATCTGCCTGGTTCATACAGGAAAGTTCATCCGCCTGATTCTTACGGGAAAACATAACACATCTGCCTGATTCATACAGGAAAGTTCATCCGCCTGATTCTTACGGGAAAACATTAGACATCTCCCTGATTCATACAGGAAAGTTCATCCGCCTGATTCTTACGGGAAAACATAACACATCTGCCTGATACTTACAGGAAAATTCGTCCGCCTGATTCTTACGGGAAAACATAACACATCTGCCTGATTCATACAGGAAAGTTTGTCAGCCTGTTTCCTACGGGAAAACATAACACATTTGCCTGGTTCATACAGGAAAGTTCATCCGCCTGATTCTTACGGGAAAACATAACACATCTGCCTGATACTTACAGGAAAATTCATCCGCCTGATTCTTACAGGAAAACATAACACATCTGCCTATTCACACAGGAAAATTCATCCGCCTCATTCTTACGGGAAAACATAACACATCTTCCTGATTCATACAAGAAAGTTCGTCCGCCTGTTTCTTACAGGAAAACATAACACATCTGCCTGGTTCATACAGGAAAGTTCATCCGCCTGATTCTTACGAGAAAACATAACACATCTGCCTGATTCATACAGGAAAGTTCGTCCGCTGTTTCTTACGGGAAAACATAACACATCTGCCTGGTTCATACAGGAAAGTTCATCCGCCTGATTCTTACGGGAAAACATAACACATCTGCCAGATACTTACAGGAAAATTCATCCGCCTGATTCTGACGGGAAAACATAACACATCTGCCTGATTCATACAGGAAAGTTTGTTCTCCTGTTTCTTACGGGAAAACATAACACATCTGCCTGGTTCATACAGGAAAGTTCATCCGCCTGATTCTTACGGGAAAACATAACACATCTGCCTGATACTTACAGGAAAATTCATCCGCCTGATTCTTACGGGAAAACATAACACATCTGCCTGATTCATACAGGAAAATTCATCCGCCTAATTCTTACGGGAAAACATAACACATCTTCAGGATTCATACAGGAAAGTTCGTCCGCCTGTTTCTTACGGGAAAACATAACACATCTGCCTGGTTCATACAGGAAAGTTCATATGCATGATTCTTACGGGAAAACATAACACATCTGCCTGATTCATACAGGAAAGTTCATCCGCCTTTTTCTTACAGGAAAACATAACACATCTGCCTGGTTCATACAGGAAAGTTCGTCCGCCTGATTCTTATGGGAAAACATAACACATCTGCCTAGTTCATACAGGAAAGTTCATCCGCCTGATTCTTACGGGAAAACATAACACATCTGCCTGATTCATACAGGAAAGTTCATCCGCCTGATTCTTACGGGAAAACATAACACATCTCCCTGATTCATACAGGAAAGTTCATCCGCCTGATTCTTACGGGAAAACATAACACATCTGCCTGATACATACAGGAAAATTCGTCCGCCTGATTCTTACGGGAAAACATAACACATCTGCCTGATTCATACAGGAAAGTTTGTCAGCCTGTTTCCTACGGGAAAACATAACACATTTGCCTGGTTCATACAGGAAAGTTCATCCGCCTGATTCTTACGGGAAAACATAACACATCTGCCTGATACTTACAGGAAAATTCATCCGCCTGATTCTTACAGGAAAACATAACACATCTGCCTATTCACACAGGAAAATTCATCCGCCTAATTCTTACGGGAAAACATAACACATCTTCCTGATTCATACAGGAAAGTTCGTCCGCCTGTTTCTTACAGGAAAACATAACACATCTGCCTGGTTCATACAGGAAAGTTCATCTGCCTGATTCTTATGGGAAAACATAACACATCTGCCTGATTCATACAGGAAAGTTCATCCTCCTTTTTCTTACAGGAAAACATAACACATCTGCCTGGTTCATACAGGAAAGTTCGTCCGCCTGATTCTTACGGGAAAACATAACACATCTACCTGATTCATAAAGGAAAGTTCATCCGCCTGATTCTTACGGGAAAACATAACACATCTGCCTGATACTTACAGGAAAGTTCATCCGCCTGATTCTTACGAGAAAACATAACACATCTGCCTGATTCATACAGGAAAGTTCGTCCGCTGTTTCTTACGGGAAAACATAACACATATGCCTGGTTCATACAGGAAAGTTCATCCGCCTGATTCTTACGGGAAAATATAACACATTTGCCTTATACTTACAGGAAAATTCATCCGCCTGATTCTAACGGGAAAACATAACACATCTGCCTGATTCATACAGGAAAGTTTGTTCGCCTGTTTCTTACGGGAAAACATAACACATCTGCCTGGTTCATACAGGAAAGTTCATCCGCCTGATTCTTACGGGAAAACATAACACATCTGCCTGATACTTACAGGAAAATTCATCCGCCTGATTCTTACGGGAAAACATAACACATCTGCCTGATTCATACAGGAAAATTCATCCGCCTAATTCTTACGGGAAAACATAACACATCTTCAGGATTCATACAGGAAAGTTCGTCCGCCTGTTTCTTACGGGAAAACATAACACATCTGCCTGGTTCATACAGGAAAGTTCATCTGCATGATTCTTACGGGAAAACATAACACATCTGCCTGATTCATACAGGAAAGTTCATCCGCCTTTTTCTTACAGGAAAACATAACACATCTGCCTGGTTCATACAGGAAAGTTCGTCCGCCTGATTCTTACGGGAAAACATAACACATCTGCCTGGTTCATACAGGAAAGTTCATCCGCCTGATTCTTACGGGAAAACATAACACATCTTCCTGATTCATACAGGAAAGTTCGTCCGTCTGTTTCTTACGGGAAAACATAACACATCTGCCTGGTTCATACAGGAAAGTTCATCTGCCTGATTCTTACGGGAAAACATAACACATCTGGCTGATTCATACAGGAAAGTTCATCCGCCTTTTTCTTACAGGAAAACATAACACATCTGCCTGGTTCATACAGGAAAGTTCGTCCGCCTGATTCTTACGGGAAAACATAACACATCTACCTGATTCATACAGGAAAGTTCATCCGCCCGATTCTTACGGGAAAACATAAGACATCTGCCTGATACTTACAGGAAAATTCATCCGCCTGATTCTTACGGGAAAACATAACACATCTTCCTGATTCATACAGGAAAGTTTATCAGCCTGTTTGTTACGGGAAAACATAACACATCTGCCTGGTTCATACAGGAAAGTTCATCCGCCTGATTCTTACGGGAAAACATAACACATCTGCCTGATTCATACAGGAAAGTTCATCCGCCTGATTCTTATGGGAAAACATAACACATCTGCCTGATTCATACAAGAAAGTTCATCCGCCTGATTCTTATAGGAAAACATAACACATCTGCCTGATACTTACAGGAAAATTCGTCTGCCTGATTCTTACGGGAAAACATAACACATCTGCCAGATTCATACAGGAAAATTCATCCGCCTGATTCTTACGGGAGAACATAACACATCTGTCTGATTCATACAGGAAAGTTTGTCAGCCTGTTTCTTACGGGAAAACATAACACATCTGCCTGGTTCATACAGGAAAGTTCATCCGCCTGATTCTTACGGGAAAACATAACACATCTTCCTGATTCATACAAGAAAGTTCATCCGCCTGATTCTTACGGGAAAACATAACACATCTGCCTGATACTTACAGGGTAGTTCATCCGCCTGATTCTTACGGGAAAACATAACACATCTGCCTGATACTTACAGGAAAATTCATCCGCCTTATGCTTACAGGAAAACATAACACATCTGCCTGGTTCATACAGGAAAGTTCGTCCGCCTGATTCTTACGGGAAAACATAACACATCTGCCTGGTTCATACAAGAAAGTTCATCCGCCTGATTCTTACGGGAAAACATAACACATCTTCCTGATTCATACAGGAAATTTCATCTGCCTGATTCTTACGGGAAAACTTAACACATCTCCCTGATTCATACAGGAAAATTTATCCGCCTGATTCTTACGGGAAAACATAACACATCTGCCTGATTCATACAGGAAAATTCATCCGCCTGATTCTTACGGGAAAACATAACACATCTTCCTGATTCATACAGGAAAGTTCGTCCGCCTGTTTCTTACGGGAAAACATAACACATCTGCCTGGTTCATACAGGAAAGTTCATCCACCTGATTCTTACGGGAAAACATAACACATCTGCCTGATTCATACAGGAAAGTTCATCCGCCTGATTCTTATGGGAAAACATAACACATCTGCCTGATTCATACAAGAAAGTTCATCCGCCTGATTCTTATGGGAAAACATAACACATCTGCCTGATACTTACAGGAAAATTCGTCTGCCTGATTCTTATGGGAAAACATAACACATCTGCTTGATACTTACAGGAAAATTCATCCGTCTGATTCTTACGGGAAAACATAACACATCTGCCTGATTCATACAGGAAAGTTTGTCAGACTGTTTCTTACGGGAAAACATAACACATCTGCGTCGTTCATACAGGAAAGTCCGGCCGCCTGATTCTTACGGGAAAACATAACACATCTGCCTGATTCATACAAGAAAGTTCATCCGCCTGATTCTTACGGGAAAACATAACACATCTGCCTGATACTTACAGGGTAGTTCATCCGCCTGATTCTTACGGGAAAACATAACACATCTGCCTGATACTTACAGCAAAATTCATCCGCCTTATGCTTACAGGAAAACATAACACATCTGCCTGGTTCATACAGGAAAGTTCATCCGCCTGATTCTTACGGGAAAACATAACACATCTGCCTGGTTCATACAAGAAAGTTCATCCGCCTGATTCTTACGGGAAAACATAACACATCTTCCTGATTCATACAGGAAATTTCATCTGCCTGATTCTTACGGGAAAACTTAACACATCTCCGTGATTCATACAGGAAAATTTATCCGCCTGATTCTTACGGGAAAACATAACACATCTGCCTGATTCATACAGGAAAATTCATCCGCCTGATTCTTACGGGAAAACATAACACATCTGCCTGATCCTTACAGGAAAATTCATCCGCCTGATTCTTACGGGAAAACATAACACATCTGCCTGATTCAAACTGGAAAGTTTGTCAGCCTGTTTCTTACGGGAAAACATAACACATATGCCTGGTTCATACAGGAAAGTTCATCCGCCTGATTCTTACGGGAAAATATAACACATTTGCCTGATACTTACAGGCAAATTCATCCGCCTGATTCTAACGGGAAAACATAACACATCTGCCTGATTCATACAGGAAAGTTTGTTCGCCTGTTTCTTACGGGAAAACATAACACATCTGCCTGGTTCATACAGGAAAGTTCATCCGCCTGATTCTTACGGGAAAACATAACACATCTGCCTGATACTTACAGGAAAATTCATCCGCCTGATTCTTACGGGAAAACATAACACATCTGCCTGATTCATACAGGAAAATTCATCCGCCTAATTCTTACGGGAAAACATAACACATCTTCCCGATTCATACAGGAAAGTTCGTCCGCCTGTTTCTTACGGGAAAACATAACACATCTGCCTGGTTCATACAGGAAAGTTCATCTGCATGATTCTTACGGGAAAACATAACACATCTGCCTGATTCATACAGGAAAGTTCATCCGCCTTTTTCTTACAGGAAAACATAACACATCTGCCTGGTTTATACAGGAAAGTTCGTCCGCCTGATTCTTACGGGAAAACATAACACATCTGCCTGGTTCATACAGGAAAGTTCATCCGCCTGATTCTTACGGGAAAACATAACACATCTGCCTGATTCATACAGGAAAGTTCATCCGCCTGATTCTTACGGGAAAACATAACACATCTCCCTGATTCATACAGGAAAGTTCATCCGCCTGATTCTTACGGGAAAACATAACACATCTGCCTGATACTTACAGGAAAATTCGTCCGCCTGATATTTACGGGAAAACATAACACATCTGCCTGATTCATACAGGAAAGTTTGTCAGCCTGTTTCCTACGGGAAAACATAAAAAATTTGCCTGGTTCATACAGGAAAGTTCATCCGCCTGATTCTTACGGGAAAACATAACACATCTGCCTGATACTTACAGGAAAATTCATCCGCCTGATTCTTACAGGAAAACATAACACATCTGCCTGATTCACACAGGAAAATTCATTCGCCCGATTCTTACGGGAAAACATAACACATCTTCCTGATTCATACAGGAAAGTTCGTCCGTCTGTTTCTTACGGGAAAACATAACACATCTGCCTGGTTCATACAGGAAAGTTCATCTGCCTGATTCTTACGGGAAAACATAACACATCTGGCTGATTCATACAGGAAAGTTCATCCGCCTTTTTCTTACAGGAAAACATAACACATCTGCCTGGTTCATACAGGAAAGTTCGTCCGCCTGATTCTTACGGGAAAACATAACACATCTACCTGATTCATACAGGAAAGTTCATCCGCCCGATTCTTACGGGAAAACATAAGACATCTGCCTGATACTTACAGGAAAATTCATCCGCCTGATTCTTACGGCAAAACATAACACATCTTCCTGATTCATACAGGAAAGTTTGTCAGCCTATTTGTTACGGGAAAACATAACACATCTGCCTGGTTCATACAGGAAAGTTCATCCGCCTGATTCTTACGGGAAAACATAACACATTTGCCTGATTCATACAGGAAAGTTTATCCGCCTGATTCTTATGGGAAAACATAACACATCTGCCTGATTCATACAAGAAAGTTCATCCGCCTGATTCTTATAGGAAAACATAACACATCTGCCTGATACTTACAGGAAAATTCGTCTGCCTGATTCTTACGGGAAAACATAACACATCTGCCAGATTCATACAGGAAAATTCATCCGCCTGATTCTTACGGGAGAACATAACACATCTGCCTGATTCATACAGGAAAGTTTGTCAGCCTGTTTCTTACGGGAAAACATAACACATCTGCCTGGTTCATACAGGAAAGTTCATCCGCCTGATTCTTACGGGAAAACATAACACATCTGCCTGATTCATACAAGAAAGTTCATCCGCCTGATTCTTACGGGAAAACATAACACATCTGCCTGATACTTACAGGGTAGTTCATCCGCCTGATTCTTACGGGAAAACATAACACATCTGCCTGATACTTACAGGAAAATTCATCCGCCTTATGCTTACAGGAAAACATAACACATCTGCCTGGTTCATACAGGAAAGTTCGTCCGCCTGATTCTTACGGGAAAACATAACACATCTGCCTGGTTCATACAAGAAAGTTCATCCGCCTGATTCTTACGGGAAAACATAACATATCTTCCTGATTCATACAAGAAAGTTCATCCGCCTTATTCTTACGTGAAAACATAACATATCTTCCTGATTCATACAGGAAATTTCATCTGCCTGATTCTTACGGATACAGGAAAGTCCGTCCGCCTGATTCTTATGGGAAAACATAACACATCTGCCTGATACTTACAGGAAAATTCGTCTGCCTGATTCTTATGGGAAAACATAACACATCTGCTTGATACTTACAGGAAAATTCATCCGTCTGATTCTTACGGGAAACCATAACACATCTGCCTGATTCATACAGGAAAGTTTGTCAGACTGTTTCTTACGGGAAAACATAACACATCTGCGTCGTTCATACAGGAAAGTCCGTCCGCCTGATTCTTACGGGAAAACATAACACATCTGCCTGATTCATACAAGAAAGTTCATCCGCCTGATTCTTACGGGAAAACATAACACATCTGCCTGATACTTACAGGGTAGTTCATCCGCCTGATTCTTACGGGAAAACATAACACATCTGCCTGATACTTACAGGAAAATTCATCCGCCTTATGCTTACAGGAAAACATAACACATCTGCCTGGTTCATACAGGAAAGTTCATCCGCCTGATTCTTACGGGAAAACATAACACATCTGCCTGGTTCATACAAGAAAGTTCATCCGCCTGATTCTTACGGGAAAACATAACACATCTTCCTGATTCATACAGGAAATTTCATCTGCCTGATTCTTACGGGAAAACTTAACACATCTCCGTGATTCATACAGGAAAATTTATCCGCCTGATTCTTACGGGAAAACATAACACATCTGCCTGATTCATACAGGAAAATTCATCCGCCTGATTCTTACGGGAAAACATAACACATCTTCCTGATTCATACAGGAAAGTTCGTCCGCCTGTTTCTTACGGGAAAACATAACACATCTGCCTGGTTCATACAGGAAAGTTCATCCGCCTGATTCTTACGGGAAAACATAACACATCTGCCTGATTCATACAGGAAAGTTCATCCGCCTGATTCTTATGGGAAAACATAACACATCTGCCTGATTCATACAAGAAAGTTCATCCGCCTGATTCTTATGGGAAAACATAACACATCTGCCTGATACTTACAGGAAAATTCGTCTGCCTGATTCTTACGGGAAAACATAACACATCTGCTTGATACTTACAGGAAAATTCATCCGCCTGATTCTTACGGGAAAACATAACACATCTGCCTGATTCATACAGGAAAGTTTGTCAGCCTGTTTCTTACGGGAAAACATAACACATCTGCCTCGTTCATAAAGGAAAGTCCGTCCGCCTGATTCTTACGGGAAAACATAACACATCTGCCTGGTTCATACAAGAAAGTTCATCCGCCTGATTCTTACGGAAAAACATAACACATCTGCCTGATTCATACAGGAAAGTTTATCCGCCTCATTCTTACGGGAAAACATAACACATCTCCCTGATTCATACAGGAAAGTTCATCCGCCTGATTCTTACGAGAAAACATCACACATCTGCCTGATACTTACAGGAAAATTCGTCCGCCTGATTCTTACGGGAAAACATAACACATCTGCCTGATTCATACAGGAAAGTTTGTCAGCCTGTTTCTTATGGGAAAACATAACACATCTGCCTGGTTCATACAGGAAAGTTCATCCGCCTGATTCTTACGGGAAAACATAACACATCTGCCTGATACTTACATGAAAATTCATCCGCTTGATTCTTACGGGAAAACATAACACATCTGCCTGATTCACACAGGAAAATTCATCCGCCTGATTCTTACGGGAAAACATAACACATCTTCCTGATTCATACAGGAAAGTTCGTCCGTCTGTTTCTTACGGGAAAACATAACTCATCTGCCTGGTTCATACAGGAAAGTTCATCTGCCTGATTCTTACGGGAAAACATAACACATCTGGCTGATTCATACAGGAAAGTTCATCCGCCTTTTTCTTACAGGAAAACATAACACATCTGCCTGGTTCATACAGGAAAGTTCGTCCGCCTGATTCTTACGGGAAAACATAACACATCTCCCTGATTCATACAGGAAAGTTCATCCGCCCGATTCTTACGGGAAAACATAACACATCTGCCTGATACTTACAGGAAAATTCATCCGCCTGATTCTTACGGGAAAACATAACACATCTTCCTGATTTATACAGGAAAGTTTGTCAGCTTGTTTGTTACGGGAAAACATAACACATCTGCCTGGTTCATACAGTAAAGTTCATCCGCATGATTCTTACGGGAAAACATAACACATCTGCCTGATTCATACAGGAAAGTTCATCCGCCTGATTCTTATGGGAAAACATAACACATCTGCCTGATTCATACAAGAAAGTTCATCCGCCTGATTCTTATGGGAAAACATAACACATCTGCCTGATACTTACAGGAAAATTCGTCTGCCTGATTCTTACGGGAAAACATAACACATCTGCCAGATTCATACAGGAAAATTCATCCGCCTGATTCTTCTGGGAGAACATAACACATCTGCCTGATTCATACAGGAAAGTTTGTAAGCCTGTTTCTTACGGGAAAACATAACACATCTGCCTGTTTCATACAGGAAAGTTCATCCGCCTGATTCTTACGGGAAAACATAACACATCTGCCTGATACTTACAGGGTAGTTCATCCGCCTGATTCTTACGAGAAAACATAACACATCTGCCTGATACTTACAGGAAAATTCATCCGCCTTATGCTTACAGGAAAACATAACACATCTGCCTGGTTCATACAGGAAAGTTCGTCCGCCTGATTCTTACGGGAAAACATAACACATCTGCCAGGTTCGTACAGGAAAGTTCATCCGCCTGATTCTTACGGGAAAACATAACACATCTTCCTGATTCATACAGGAAATTTCATCTGCCTGATTCTTACGGGAAAACTTAACACATCTCCCTGATTCATACAGGAAAATTTATCCGCCTGATTCTTACGGGAAAACATAACACATCTGCCTGATTCATACAGGAAAATTCATCCGCCTGATTCTTACGGGAAAACATAACACATCTTCCTGATTCATACAGGAAAGTTCGTCAGCCTGTTTCTTACGGGAAAACATAACACATCTGCCTGGTTCATACAGGAAAGTTCATCCGCCTGATTCTTATGGGAAAACATAACACATCTGCCTGATTCATACAAGAAAGTTCATCCGCCTGATTCTTATGGGAAAACATAACACATATGACTGATACTTACAGGAAAATTCGTCTGCCTGATTCTTACGGGAAAACATAACACATCTGCTTGATACTTACAGGAAAATTCATCCGTCTGATTCTTACGGGAAAACATAACACATCTGCCTGATTCATACAGGAAAGTTTGTCAGCCTGTTTCTTACGGGAAAACATAACACATCTGCCTGGTTCATACAGGAAAGTTCATCCGCCTGATTCTTACGGGAAAACATTACACATCTGCCTGATTCATATAGGAAAGTTCATCCGCCTGATTCTTACGGGAAAACATAACACATCTGCCTGATACTCACAGGGTAGTTCATCCGCCTGATTCTTACGGGAAAACATAACACATCTGCCTGATACTTACAGGAAAATTCATCCGCCTTCTGCTTACGGGAAAACATAACACATCTGCCTAATTCATACAGGAAAATTCATCCGCCTGATTCTTACGGGAACATAACACATCTTCCTGATTCATACAGGAAAGTTCGTCCGCATGTTTCTTACGGGAAAACATAACACATCTGCCTGGTTCATACAGGAAAGTTCATTCGCCTGTTTCTTACGGGAAAACATAACACATCTGCCTGGTTCATGCAGGAAAGTTCGTCCGTCTGTTTCTTACGGAAAAACTTAACACATCTGCCTGGTTCATGCAGGAAAGTTCATCCGCCTGATTCTTACGGGAAAACATAACACATCAGCCTGGTTCATACAGGAAAGTTCATCCGCCTGATTCTTACGGGAAAACATAACACATCTGCCTGATTCATACAGGAAAGTTCATCCGCCTGATTCTTACGGAAAAACATAACACATTTGCCTAGTTCATACAGGAAAGTTCATCCGCCTGATTCTTACGGGAAAACATAACACATCTTCCTGGTTCATACAGGAAAGTTCAACCGCCTGATTCTTATGGGAAAACATAACACATCTGCCTGATTCATACAGGAAAGTTCATCCGCCTGATTCTTACGGGAAAACATAACACATCTGCCTGATTCATACAGGAAAGTTCATTCGCCTGATTCTTACGGGAAAACATAACACATCTGCTTGATACTTACAGGAAAATTCATCCGTCTGATTCTTACGGGAAAACATAACACATCTGCCTGATTCATACAGGAAAGTTTGTCAGCCTGTTTCTTACGGGAAAACATAACACATCTGCCTGGTTCATACAGGAAAGTTCATCCGCCTGATTCTTACGGGAAAACATAACACATCTGCCTGATTCATATAGGAAAATTCATCCGCCTGATTCTTACGGGAAAACATAACACATCTGCCTGATACTCACAGGGTAGTTCATCCGCCTGATTCTTACGGGAAAACATAACACATCTGCCTGATACTTATAGGAAAATTCATCCGCCTTCTGCTTACGGGAAAACATAACACATCTACCTAATTCATACAGGAAAATTCATCCGCCTGATTCTTACGGGAACATAACACATCTTCCTGATTCATACAGGAAAGTTCGTCGGCATGTTTATTACGGGAAAACATAACACATCTGCCTAGTTCATACAGGAATGTTCATCCGCCTGTTTCTTACGGGAAAACATAACACATCTGCCTGATACTTACATGAAAATTCATCCGCTTGATTCTTACGGGAAAACATAACACATCTGCCTGATTCACACAGGAAAATTCATCCGCCTGATTCTTACGGGAAAACATAACACATCTTCCTGATTCATACAGGAAAGTTCGTCCGTCTGTTTCTTACGGGAAAACATAACACATCTGCCTGGTTCATACAGGAAAGTTCATCTGCCTGATTCTTACGGGAAAACATAACACATCTGGCTGATTCATACAGGAAAGTTCATCCGCCTTTTTCTTACAGGAAAACATAACACATCTGCCTGGTTCATACAGGAAAGTTCGTCCGCCTGATTCTTACGGGAAAACATAACACATCTCCCTGATTCATACAGGAAAGTTCATCCGCCCGATTCTTACGGGAAAACATAACACATCTGCCTGATACTTACAGGAAAATTCATCCGCCTGATTCTTACGGGAAAACATAACACATCTTCCTGATTTATACAGGAAAGTTTGTCAGCTTGTTTGTTACGGGAAAACATAACACATCTGCCTGGTTCATACAGTAAAGTTCATCCGCCTGATTCTTACGGGAAAACATAACACATCTGCCTGATTCATACAGGAAAGTTCATCCGCCTGATTCTTATGGGAAAACATAACACATCTGCCTGATTCATACAAGAAAGTTCATCCGCCTGATTCTTATGGGAAAACATAACACATCTGCCTGATACTTACAGGAAAATTCGTCTGCCTGATTCTTACGGGAAAACATAACACATCTGCCAGATTCATACAGGAAAATTCATCCGCCTGATTCTTCTGGGAGAACATAACACATCTGCCTGATTCATACAGGAAAGTTTGTAAGCCTGTTTCTTACGGGAAAACATAACACATCTGCCTGTTTCATACAGGAAAGTTCATCCGCCTGATTCTTACGGGAAAACATAACACATCTGCCTGATACTTACAGGGTAGTTCATCCGCCTGATTCTTACGAGAAAACATAACACATCTGCCTGATACTTACAGGAAAATTCATCCGCCTTATGCTTACAGGAAAACATAACACATCTGCCTGGTTCATACAGGAAAGTTCGTCCGCCTGATTCTTACGGGAAAACATAACACATCTGCCAGGTTCGTACAGGAAAGTTCATCCGCCTGATTCTTACGGGAAAACATAACACATCTTCCTGATTCATACAGGAAATTTCATCTGCCTGATTCTTACGGGAAAACTTAACACATCTCCCTGATTCATACAGGAAAATTTATCCGCCTGATTCTTACGGGAAAACATAACACATCTGCCTGATTCATACAGGAAAATTCATCCGCCTGATTCTTACGGGAAAACATAACACATCTTCCTGATTCATACAGGAAAGTTCGTCAGCCTGTTTCTTACGGGAAAACATAACACATCTGCCTGGTTCATACAGGAAAGTTCATCCGCCTGATTCTTATGGGAAAACATAACACATCTGCCTGATTCATACAAGAAAGTTCATCCGCCTGATTCTTATGGGAAAACATAACACATATGACTGATACTTACAGGAAAATTCGTCTGCCTGATTCTTACGGGAAAACATAACACATCTGCTTGATACTTACAGGAAAATTCATCCGTCTGATTCTTACGGGAAAACATAACACATCTGCCTGATTCATACAGGAAAGTTTGTCAGCCTGTTTCTTACGGGAAAACATAACACATCTGCCTGGTTCATACAGGAAAGTTCATCCGCCTGATTCTTACGGGAAAACATTACACATCTGCCTGATTCATATAGGAAAGTTCATCCGCCTGATTCTTACGGGAAAACATAACACATCTGCCTGATACTCACAGGGTAGTTCATCCGCCTGATTCTTACGGGAAAACATAACACATCTGCCTGATACTTACAGGAAAATTCATCCGCCTTCTGCTTACGGGAAAACATAACACATCTGCCTAATTCATACAGGAAAATTCATCCGCCTGATTCTTACGGGAACATAACACATCTTCCTGATTCATACAGGAAAGTTCGTCCGCATGTTTCTTACGAGAAAACATAACACATCTGCCTGGTTCATACAGGAAAGTTCATTCGCCTGTTTCTTACGGGAAAACATAACACATCTGCCTGGTTCATGCAGGAAAGTTCGTCCGTCTGTTTCTTACGGAAAAACTTAACACATCTGCCTGGTTCATGCAGGAAAGTTCATCCGCCTGATTCTTACGGGAAAACATAACACATCAGCCTGGTTCATACAGGAAAGTTCATCCGCCTGATTCTTACGGGAAAACATAACACATCTGCCTGATTCATACAGGAAAGTTCATTCGCCTGATTCTTACGGGAAAACATAACACATCTGCTTGATACTTACAGGAAAATTCATCCGTCTGATTCTTACGGGAAAACATAACACATCTGCCTGATTCATACAGGAAAGTTTGTCAGCCTGTTTCTTACGGGAAAACATAACACATCTGCCTGGTTCATACAGGAAAGTTCATCCGCCTGATTCTTACGGGAAAACATAACACATCTGCCTGATTCATATAGGAAAATTCATCCGCCTGATTCTTACGGGAAAACATAACACATCTGCCTGATACTCACAGGGTAGTTCATCCGCCTGATTCTTACGGGAAAACATAACACATCTGCCTGATACTTATAGGAAAATTCATCCGCCTTCTGCTTACGGGAAAACATAACACATCTACCTAATTCATACAGGAAAATTCATCCGCCTGATTCTTACGGGAACATAACACATCTTCCTGATTCATACAGGAAAGTTCGTCGGCATGTTTATTACGGGAAAACATAACACATCTGCCTAGTTCATACAGGAATGTTCATCCGCCTGTTTCTTACGGGAAAACATAACACATCTGCCTGATTCATGCATGAAAGTTCGTCCGTCTGTTTCTTACGGAAAAACTTAACACATCTGCCTGGTTCATGCAGGAAAGTTCATCCGCCTGATTCTTACGGGAAAACATAACACATCAGCCTGGTTCATACAGGAAAGTTCATCCGCCTGATTCTTACGGGAAAACATAACACATCTGCCTGATTCATACAGGAAAGTTCATCCGCCTGATTCTTACTGGAAAACATAACACATTTGCCTGGTTCATACAGGAAAGTTCATCCGCCTGATTCTTACGGGAAAACATAACACATCTGCCTGTTTCATACAGGAAAGTTCATCCGCCTGATTCTTACGGGAAAACATAACTCATCTGCCTGATACTCACAGGGTAGTTCATCCGCCTGATTCTTACGGGAAAACATAACACATCTGCCTGATACTTACAGGAAAATTCATCCGCCTTCTGCTTACGGGAAAACATAACACATCTGCCTAATTCATACAGGAAAATTCATCCGCCTGATTCTTACGGGAACATAACACATCTTCCTGATTCATACAGGAATGTTCGTCCGCATGTTTCTTACGGGAAAACATAACACATCTGCCTGGTTCATACAGGAAAGTTCATTCGCCTGTTTCTTACGGGAAAACATAACACATCTGCCTGGTTCATGCAGGAAAGTTCGTCCGTCTGTTTCTTACGGAAAAACTTAACACATCTGCCTGGTTCATGCAGGAAAGTTCATCCGCCTGATTCTTACGGGAAAACATAACACATCAGCCTGGTTCATACAGGAAAGTTCATCCGCCTGATTCTTACGGGAAAACATAACACATCTGCCTGATTCATACAGGAAAGTTCATCCGCCTGATTCTTACGGAAAAACATAACACATTTGCCTAGTTCATACAGGAAAGTTCATCCGCCTGATTCTTACGGGAAAACATAACACATCTGCTTGGTTCATACAGGAAAGTTCAACCGCCTGATTCTTATGGGAAAACATAACACATCTGCCTGATTCATACAGGAAAGTTCATCCGCCTGATTCTTACGGGAAAACATAACACATCTGCCTGATTCATACAGGAAAGTTCATTCGCCTGATTCTTACGGGAAAACATAACACATCTGCTTGATACTTACAGGAAAATTCATCCGTCTGATTCTTACGGGAAAACATAACACATCTGCCTGATTCATACAGGAAAGTTTGTCAGCCTGTTTCTTACGGGAAAACATAACACATCTGCCTGGTTCATACAGGAAAGTTCATCCGCCTGATTCTTACGGGAAAACATAACACATCTGCCTGATTCATATAGGAAAATTCATCCGCCTGATTCTTACGGGAAAACATAACACATCTGCCTGATACTCACAGGGTAGTTCATCCGCCTGATTCTTACGGGAAAACATAACACATCTGCCTGATACTTATAGGAAAATTCATCCTCCTTCTGCTTACGGGAAAACATAACACATCTGCCTAATTCATACAGGAAAATTCATCCGCCTGATTCTTACGGGAACATAACACATCTTCCTGATTCATACAGGAAAGTTCGTCGGCATGTTTATTACGGGAAAACATAACACATCTGCCTAGTTCATACAGGAATGTTCATCCGCCTGTTTCTTACGGGAAAACATAACACATCTGCCTGGTTCATGCAGGAAAGTTCGTCCGTCTGTTTCTTACGGAAAAACTTAACACATCTGCCTGGTTCATGCAGGAAAGTTCATCCGCCTGATTCTTACGGGAAAACATAACACATCAGCCTGGTTCATACAGGAAAGTTCATCCGCCTGATTCTTACGGGAAAACATAACACATCTGCCTGATTCATACAGGAAAGTTCATCCGCCTGATTCTTACGGGAAAACATAACACATGTGCCTGGTTCATACAGGAAAGTTCATCCGCCTGATTCTTACGGGAAAACATAACACATCTGCCTGTTTCATACAGGAAAGTTCATCCGCCTGATTCTTACGGGAAAACATAACACATCTGCCTGATACTTACAGGAAAATTCATCTGCCTGATTCTTACGGGAAAACATAACACATCTGCCTGGTTCATAAAGGAAAGTTCATCCGCCTGATTCTTACGGGAAAACATAACACATCTGCCTGATTCATACAGGAAAGTTCATCCGCCTTTTTCTTACAGGAAAACATAACACATCTGCCTGGTTCATACAGGAAAGTTCGTCCGCTTGATTCCTACGGGAAAACATAACACATCTGCCTGATACTTACAGGAAAATTCATCCGCCTGATTCTTACGGGAAAACATAACACATCAGCCTGATTAATACAGGAAATTTTGTCCGCCTGTTTCTTACGGGAAAACATAACACATCTGCCTGGTTCATACAGGAAAGTTCATCCGCCAGATTCTTACGGGAAAACATAACACATCTGCCTGATACTTACAGGAAAATTCATCCGCCTGACTCTTACGGGAAACCATAACACATCTGCCTGATTCATACAGGAAAATTCAGCCACCTGATTCTTACAGGAAAACATAACACATCTTCCTGATTCATACAGGAAAGTTTATCCGCCTGTTTCTTACGGGAAAACATAACACATCTTCCTGGTTCATACAGGAAAGTTCATCCGCCTGATTCTTACGGGAAAACATAACACATCTGCCTGATTCATACAGGAAAGTTCATCCGCCGTATTCTTACGGGAAAACATAACACATCTGCCTGATACTGACAGGGTAGTTCATCCGCTTGATTCTTACGGGAAAACATAACACATCTGCCTGATTCATATAGGAAAGTTCATCCGCCTTATGCTTACGGGAAAACATAACACATCTGCCTAATTCATACAGGAAAATTCATCCGCCTGATTCTTACGGGAAAACATAACACATCTGCCTGATTCATACAGGAAAGTTCGTCCGCATGTTTCTTACGGGAAAACATAACACATCTGCCTGGTTCATACAGGAAAGTTCATCTGCATGTTTCTTACGGGAAAACATAACACATCTGCCTGGTTCATACAGGAAAGTTCGTCCGTCTGTTTCTTACGGAAAAACTTAACACATCTGCCTGGTTCATGCAGGAAAGTTCCTCCGCCTGATTCTTACGGGAAAACATAACACATCAGCCTGGTTCATACAGGAAAGTTCATCCGCCTGATTCTTACGGGAAAATATAACACATCTGCCTGATTCATACAGGAAAATTCATCCGCCTGATTCTTACGGGAAAACATAACACATCTTCCGGATTCATACAGGAAAGTTCGTCCGCCTGTTGCTTACGGGAAAACATAACACATCTGCCTGGTTCATACAGGAAAGTTCGTCTGCCTGATTCTTACGGGAAAACATAACACATCTGCCTGGTTCATACAGGAAAGTTCATCCGCCTGATTCTTACGGGAAAACATAACACATCTTCCTGATTCATACAGGAAACTTCATCTGCCTGATTCTTACGGGAAAACATAACACATCTCCCTGATTCATACAGGAAAGTTCATCCGCCTGATTCTTACGGGAAAACATAACACATCTGCCAGATACATACAGGAAACTTCATCCGCCTGATTCTTACGGGAAAACATAACACATCTGCCTGATTCATACCGGAAAGTTTGTCAACCTGTTTCTTACGGGAAAACATAACACATCTGCCTGGTTCATACAGGAAAGTTCATCCGCCTGATTCTTACGGGAAAACATAACACATCTGCCTGATACTTACAGGAAAATTCAACCGCCTGATTCTTACGGGAAAACATAACACATCTGCCTGATTCATACAGGAAAATTCATCCGCCTGATTCTTACGGGAAAACATAACACATCTTCCTGATTCATACAGGAAAGTTCGTCCGCCTATTTCTTATGGGAAAACATAACACATCTGCCTGGTTCATACAGGAAAGTTCATCCACCTGTTTCTTACGGGAAAACATAGCACATCTGCCTGATTCATACAGGAAAGTTCATCCGCCTTTTTCTTACAGGAAAACATAACACATCTGCCTGGTTCATACAGGAAAGTTCGTCCGCCTGATTCTTACGGGAAAACATAACACATCTACCTGATTCATACAGGAAAGTTCATCCGCCTGACTCTTACGGGAAAACATAACACATCTGCCTGATACTTACAGGCTAGTTCATCCGCCTGATTCTTACGGGAAAACATAACACATCTGCCTGATACTTACAGGAAAATTCATCCGCCTTATGCTTACGGGAAAACATAACACATCTGCCTGATTCATACAGGAATATTCATCTGCTTGATTCTTACGGGAAAACATAACACATCTTCCTGATTCATACAGGAAAGTTCGTCCGCATGTTTCTTACGGGAAAACATAACACATCTGCCTGGTTCATACAGGAAAGTTCATCCGCCTGTTTCTTACGGGAAAACATAACACATCTGCCTGGTTCATACAGGAAAGTTCGTCCGTCTGTTTCTTACGGAAAAACTTAACACATCTGCCTGGTTCATACAGGAAGGTTCATCCGCCTAATTCTTACGAGAAAACATAACACATTTGCCTAGTTCATACAGGAAAGTTCATCCGCCTGATTCTTACGGGAAAACATAACACATCTGCTTGATTCATACAGGAAAGTTCATCCGCCTGATTCTTACGGGAAAACATAACACATCTGCCTGATACTTACAGGAAAATTCATCCGCCTGATTCTTACGGGAAAACATAACACATCTGCTTGATTCATACAGGAAAGTTTGTCCGCCTGTTTCTTACGGGAAAACATAACACATCTGCCTGGTTCATACAGGAAAGTTCATCCTCCTGATTCTTACGGGAAAACATAACACATCTGCCTGATTCATACAGGAAATTTTATCCGCCTGATTCTTACGGGAAAACATAACACATCTGCCTGATTCATACAGGAAAGTTCATCCTCCTGATTTCTTACGGGAAAACATAACACATCTGCCTGATACTTACAGGAAAATTCATCTGCCTGATTCTTACGGGAGAACATAACACATTTGCCTGATTAATACAGGAAAGTTTGTCCGCCTGTTTCTTACGGGAAAACATAACACATCTGCCTGGTTCATACAGGAAAGTTCATCCGCCTGATTCTTACGGGAAAACATAACACATCTGCCTGATACTTACAGGAAAATTCATCCGCCTGATTCTTATGGGAAAACATAACACATCTGCCTGATTCATACAGGAAAATTCATCCACCTGATTCTTACGGGAAAACATAACACATCTTCTTGATTCATACAAGAAAGTTTGTCCGCCTGTTTCTTACGGGAAAACATAACACATCTTCCTGGTTCATACAGGAAAGTTCATCCGCCTGATTCTTACGGGAAAACATAACACATCTGCTTGATTCATGCAGGAAAGTTCGACCGCCTAGTTCTTACGGGAAATCATAACACATCTGCCTGATTCATACAGGAAAGTTCGTCCGCCTGTTTCTTATGGGAAAACATAACACATCTGCCTGGTTCATACAGGAAAGTTCATCCGCCTGATTCTTACGGGAAAACATAACACATCTGCCTGATTCATACAGGAAAGTTCATCCGCCTGATTCTTACGAGAAAACATAACACATCTGCCTGATTCATACAGGGAAGTTCATCCACCTGATTCTTACGGGAAAACATAACACATCTGCCTGATACATACAGGAAAGTTGGTCCGCCTGTTTCTTACGGGAAAACATAACACATTTGCCTAGTTCATACAGGAAAGTTCATCCGCCTGATTCTTACGGGAAAACATAACACATCTTCCAGATACATACAGGAAAGTTCATCCGCCTGATTCTTACGGGAAAACATAACACATCTGCCTGATTCATTACCGGAAAGTTTGTCAACCTGTTTCTTACGGGAAAACATAACACATCTTCCTGGTTCATACAGGAAAGTTCATCCGCCTGATTCTTACGGGAAAACATAACACATCTGCCTGATACTTACAGGAAAATTCATCCGCCTGATTCTTACGGGAAAACATAACACATCTGCCTGATTCATACAGGAAAATTCATCCGCCTGATTCTTACGGGAAAACATAACACATCTTCCTGATTCATACAGGAAAGTTCGTCCGCCTATTTCTTATGGGAAAACATAACACATCTGCCTGGTTCATACAGGAAAGTTCATCCACCTGTTTCTTACGGGAAAACATAGCACATCTGCCTGATTCATACAGGAAAGTTCATCCGCCTTTTTCTTACAGGAAAACATAACACATCTGCCTGGTTCATACAGGAAAGTTCGTCCGCCTGATTCTTACGGGAAAACATAACACATCTACCTGATTCATACAGGAAAGTTCATCCGCCTGATTCTTACGGGAAAACATAACACATCTGCCTGATACTTACAGGCTAGTTCATCCGCCTGATTCTTACGGGAAAACATAACACATCTGTCTGATTCATACAGGGAAGTTCATCCACCTGATTCTTACGGGAAAACATAACACATCTGCCTGATACATACAGGAAAGTTGGTCCGCCTGTTTCTTACGGGAAAACATAACACATCTGCCTAGTTCATACAGGAAAGTTCATCCGCCTGATTCTTACGGGAAAACATAACACATCTGCCTGATTCATTACCGGAAAGTTTGTCAACCTGTTTCTTACGGGAAAACATAACACATCTTCCTGGTTCATACAGGAAAGTTCATCCGCCTGATTCTTACGGGAAAACATAACACATCTGCCTGATACTTACAGGAAAATTCATCCGCCTGATTCTTACGGGAAAACATAACACATCTGCCAGATACATACAGGAAACTTCATCCGCCTGATTCTTACGGGAAAACAAAACACATCTGCCTGATTCATACCGGAAAGTTTGTCAACCTGTTTCTTACGGGAAAACATAACACATCTGCCTGGTTCATACAGGAATGTTCATCCGTCTGATTCTTACGGGAAAACATAACACATCTGCCTGATACTTACAGGAAAATTCATCCGCCTGATTCTTACGGGAAAACATAACACATCTGCCTGATTCATACATGAAAATTCATCCGCCTGATTCTGACGGGAAAACATAACACATCTTCCTGGTTCATACAGGAAAGTTTGTCCGACTGTTTCTTACGGAAAAACATAACACATCTGCCTGGTTCATGCCGGAAAGTTCATCCGCCTGATTCTTACTGGAAAGCATAACACATCTGCCTGGTCCATACAGGAAATTTCATCCGCCTGATTTTTACGGGAAAACATAACACATATGCCTTGTCCATACAGGAAAGTTCATCCGCCTGATTCTTACGGGAAAACATAACACATCTGCCTGATTCATACAGGAAAGTTCGTCCGCCTGTTTCTTACGGGAAAACATAATCTTGGATATAGCTTCCTTGCCTATTCTTGGTAGTAGCTTACTCCACTGGGGATATTCTGAAAATAACTGCCCGACACCCGTTTCGACAACAAGTGACCTCCTCTGAAATTTTCATTCATGAAACCCTGCCACGCTGCCGTGACAGCAAACCTGAAGAAAAACACTCCGCTGGTCGGATAAGAGAAACTTCAACCAGTAACTCTGTGGGGAATGATAACAAACTGAATTGTATCGTCACATGTCTCACGGCGAGACTCCGACTATCTGGAAACACACTTGAGCTAGAACTCCATACTTCTATTGAGCAACACCTAAAAGCACAAAGTTAACCAACCTGATTTATGTTTCAAAATGCATATGTTTGACAATAGCGTAATTCTCCATACGACATGGAAATACTACGCGTTTTTGGGTAGATGCAAACATGATAATGTATGCAATGCAAATGTAGGTTCAGGCTGCTGGGGAAGCTCTGACAAGCTTGCTTCAACACGGTTGTTGAGGACAAGTACCACCCTGCTGGGGATGAACGGATATCGCAAACTATTCTTGGCGAAGTAAATGTCGGAAATACAACCAACTCTGCTGAGGAGAGGTTACACATCAATCTCCACTGGGAGGAAAGAATAACACCTGCTGGGAAGATTAACCCTTCTGGGAGGCAACTGTCTGGGTACAGTTCACCAACTCGGAACTACCACCCCGCTGGGGATAATCATCCTGACGAAAGCATGACGACCTGCGGGGAGAAAGAAAATCATCCTCGGTGGGGATAATCCTTCTGAACTTACTATGACTTGGTTATGTGTCGCGGAAATCCTCTCAGCTGGGGATTGAGCGTGCACATACTCGGCTCTCTGGGGAGTATAACCTCTGCATGGGACACTGATCTTGTCTTGCTGGGGATATCCTGTGGACAACTTCCATGAAGACACTCTTTTGGGGAGAATAATCCCTCATTCGGTAAGGGATAACGTCATTCCACCTCTCTGGGGGTAAGATGCGACTGGCCGAGGAATGACATCAACTGAAATCAGGCTCTTCATCAAGAGATTTTGGCTGGGGAAACATGAGTTCAATCCACCTTCTCGGAATTTTTCCCCAAAAATACCAACCTTCCCCAGTCTGAACACTTCGTCTTGAAAGGAAAAGCTAGCCATGGTGTTACCTCACAATACCTTGCCTCTGAACAGGCACCAACTTCCTGATAAAGACTCTTCGATTTCTGTACCCTGACGATTAGATATGAACTGTTTCTGCACGTCAAACCCAAAAGGATGTCCCAACAAAATCTTTTGTTCTTAGGGTGATCTGCCCCGGTCTTGCAATAATCTTTTGCCCCTGATTGGTCAATTCGTGAAGCAATGCCCCTAGCTATGAGAGATCTGCCAAATCTCGACCTAATTTCCCCTGATTAACTGATTCTTGGATGGTTGACTCCCACTGGGAATTAACTGATATATCCTGCCCCGGCTCACGAAACATTCAGACATTCTGCATTCTGTCCTGATCAGACTTCCCACTGTAATAAAAACTTTCCTGCTGCATGCGCTTACTCACAAGTAAAACTAGTTGTTCTGCATAAAAGATATATTAAATGCAATGCATATGACAGTTTTGAACCTCCAGTCCGATTTGATGGAAAAGTTTTATGACCTACAACGAATCAATTATCAACATATCGACATTAATACAATGCCGCAAGAGGAATCCTTTTAGGAGTCAGTTTCGATGCGATCTTTACCGAAGTATGCTCTCGAACTAAACCTGTTTCAATTAGGACTTTTTCGGGTTGTAACGTGGTCAGGTTCACGGTTAACAAGGAAAGATATAGGCTCAAAGTTTATTTCGACCCACCCATTCTTCGTGATGTTCTCCAATCCTATGTTCAACTAATTTAACTTCAGCGTTCCCCTATTAGAGGTGGAGTGATAGTTCAAGAAATCATCCTTTTTTGAAGTGACATTCACCCTCTTTTCGTCTTTGTTTGGGCCCCGGTAGCCACACGATTTCGTTCTTTTCGAGGATTTTTCTTTTCGCTTTTCGTGTTCCCCTAACTTTTGCCTGGACTAACTCCTTTGAGTTTCTTCAACTTTGAAGTCCAGCGGGGTACCCTAATTTTTGCCTAAGTCGCTTGCTTTCAAGATTCGACTTAGCGGGCTTTTCGATTCTTTTCTTTTTTCTTTTTTTTTTTTGAACAAATCGTATGGCGTCGGCTCGTATGACTTGTTAAAGAGATTGTGACTGTTTCACTCCTGATCGGCCAGGTTTAACCATCGTGGTTTTTTTTTTCTTTTTAGGTACGACCTATAACGGCGTGATTGATCTTCGAATGGACACTCGTTTTGTTATTTGAACGCTTGGTCAAATTAACTGACACCTACCCTGCCCAGGGTTAAGATTGAGGGTTTTTCATTTTCAGAAAGAAACTCCTACTACTAGGCTCAAAGGGATTAACAGGGGATTATCTTCCTTATATCTCCGGTGTTTGTGGATTTGAAATAATGCCTGTATATCGTCAACAGGTTTTTTTTTAATCCAAGAGCATACAATCGGATGTTTTTCCGTCATCGGTTTCGTCATCCTCCCCGGATTCCACTTAACAAGCGTTTGAAATAAATGAAATCACCAAGAGTGAACATGACTGGATTAATCCAAAATATGCATATTTATTTTATTTATCAATATCAGTTGAAAAAACAACAAGTTTTACAAACGAAATTTGCAATTGAACAGAAAGGCATCTACAAATGCAAAGACATGAACAAGATAACATGAAAAATGCCAGTGTCTTAGAACCGGACTTCTTGTATCTTGACTTATTGGCGAGTCAACCATCCTCAGAAACAATTGTTGGAGGTAGCCTGCTGCTATCTTGACCTGCTTCCCCTGGCCCGACCAAATTTAGGAACCTTTTTCATCAACCCAACCTTTGCTTGTCCATGGCCCTGCACCACATTGGGGACCCTATCAGAAAAGCTGATGGCCTTGTTGTCGATCAAATCTTGGACATTATGCTTGAAAGCGTGGCAACCCTCAATATCATGTCCGGGTGCCCCGGAATGAAACTCACAATGTTTATTGGCGTCGAAACCAAATGGAGGTGTGCCCGTTGGTGGGGCCAACATTCTCCTTTCAACAAGGTGCAAACCTAACAAGGTCTGAAAGAGATCGGCATACGTTGATGGAGGTGCCTCAAATACCCTCCTTGACTTCCCCTCCTGAATTCTTCGCTGAGCCGGATGCTGGCGTTTCATGCGCTGCTGGTTTTGATCAACCCGTTCCTCAAGCTCATACACTGTCATCCTCAAATTCAGCCCAGGCATTGGCAACTGTTGTGGACCTGGAGATTTAGTTTCCAATGATTCCAGGATATGCCTTGATTCTTTTGCAACTTCTGGTGAGGAAATAGGAATATCGGTCCCCGAGACCTTTATACCGCCCGACACAAATTCAATTGCCTTCTCCTCCAGCAAATCCTGAATCTTCTGCTTGAACAACTTGTAGTCCGCGATGTTATACCCCGGTGCACCGGCGTGGAAGACACAATGGGCGTTCACATCATAGCCTGGTGGTGGCTGCCCAATCAATGGCACCAAAGTGCGGGGTTTAATCAGTTGGAGTTGGAACAAAAGTTGCGCCAACTGATCGTAATCCACCGGAATCTCATCAAATACCCTGCTAGAGAGCTTCATCCTTTAACCATACCCCCTTGAGTTATCCTGAGAAATCAGTCGCGACTGCCGACGAGGAGAATCCCGAGCTTCGAATTACGTAGAGGGTCTCTTAGGCCTATCATGCCTGGGTACTGGTTCTTCCGACCCCTGTGGGGCAAGTACACCGACCGCAGCTTCGGACATTTGCTCACGTTCTCTTCTGAGCACATTCCTCAATATTTTAGCCATCAATCCTACCTGAGCCTTCAATCGGTAATTCTCTTCTTCGAGCGTCTCTTGATTCGAGCGCAAGACGTGCATGTCTTTCATGAATTGCCCCAGTTTGCCTCGAACTTCAATTAACTCAGCTTGAACATGCTCTATGTCTATCTCTGTAAGTCGGCGTCCAAACCCCTGGGGGAAACCCTGACGGTCATGAGGAGTGATATCAGCAGTACCATCATTAGCCCGTGCAATCAGAGGTTGTACAATAGCCTGCAGCTGCTCCTGGCCCTTGGCCATGGTTTCCATTGCTTGTATGAACTGGGTCATGTTACCGCGCATCTCCTACATCTCATTCTGAACTTGATCCATTATCTTTCTTACAGCTATTTCTGCTTGAATAGCGATGAACTCTTGAGTCGTCAACCCTGGAAAACCTGTGAGATGCAGGGAATAAGATACAGATTCAACAAGTAACTGGCAATGCAAAATGGATATGCAGATGCAATGTGTGTCTGTGTATTAGGGAGATCAACCCCTGATTCTAGTGCCAAAGTGCCAGTGCAGTGACAGTGATAGCAATAAGAAGCTCGAAATCCAATCGTAGGAAACATCTCATATATTGCAGAAAAGCCCATCAAGTCGGGAATACAATATTACGGAGGGTACAATAGGAAGGCATGACCTCAACCTACAATCCTGGTGATGGCCAGCACAATGCAAATAAAGCATACACATCAATACATGAGATAATCAAGTGCGACCATATGCCTGATACTCCTCTAACAATCTCTTAGTCTTGGGATGATTCGGCTGAGCAAGCAACCCTTCAACGAGCGAGTCTCTTTGCCTGATAACACGCTGGAGATCACCAATGGATTCCTCCCAAACACCTTCCCCAAAGCAATCTTCTAGCTTCCGTTTCTGGGATGCAGACTCTTTCTTGCGCTTGATAACTTTGTTCAAGGCATTCTGGACATCATACCTCCGCGTAACCTTTTCTTCCATCCTCTTCCGGCTAGCTTTCAACTGACTTTCCAGCTCAGAGATCTGCAGCTTCAGTTTGTCTTCTCTTTCCTTATTGCCGGTCAGCGTGGCGTTACAGGTTTTATTGAATGCAGAGATCTCCCGGTAGGCTATATCAAGTGCTTTCTTCTTAGACTCCAACATATCATGAGAGCTCTTGAAATCTATCCCCAATCGCTCACGCTTCTTTCGTTGCTCAGTCAATTCTGTGCCTAGTTGATTCACCAACTTCATTTGCTGTTCGAAGGAATATACGGCCTCATTCCTTTCGCTCCTGAGTTGCATTAGCTCTTCTTCCAGCTTCTCGTTGGCTTTCATCAGCTCTTCTTTCTCCTTCACAACCTGTTCATATCTCTCAATAGACACAGTAGTTGCCTCCTCAACCACGGGGGGAGCAAGAGGTAATACCGCAGGAAACGGCATCCGCACCTGCTTTGCTCGATCTTGGATCCAGACTCTGTACGGGGGATAGGCTTGACAATCATTTTTACCCAACCATGGCTTACCCCTCTTATGGATGTTTCTCCAAGCATGCTAAAGATTGGATAATAATTCTCCCTTCAAATCACCTGTGAAGTACAGAGATTCCTGTACTTCCTCTTCTTTCAGCGGGTTTTTCAAAGCATACCCGAATTGCCTGATCAACAATGAAGGATTGTAGTTAATACACCCTTTTCTCCCGATCAGAGGAACGTTAGGATATCCGGTGCAGCTATAGATGATCACAGATCCCAGCAAATATTTATTAAACCAAACAATGTCTTCTGAAGAAAGTCCCATCAGATGCTCAGACCAATCAACCGTATCTGCGGACTCAGCGAAAATACCCTTCTTGGGCAGATGACTCTCAAACCACATATACAGTAAAGGCCCACAACAAGAGACGTTCTTGCCCCTCCTGTTCTCGTTCTTATAATGCAACGAGTGATAGAAATCTCCAATCAAAGTAGGCACAGGATTGCCTGAAGCAAATACATAGAACGCATCCAGATCAACGAAATCAGGCAAGTTCGGGAACAGTACAATGCCGTAGATACACAGAGCAAGAATAGCGTTAAACACAGTCCAACATCCACTCTTGGCATACTCTTGTGCTTTCCCAACCAAGAACTTGAGAGAAAAACCAGACACTCCATTCCACGAGGTTAGCAGCAACTCTTAGGGGTCTAAATGCAAGGCAGCGGCCAAATCCTCCAGTTTGGCCTCAGCATCCATATGAATGAAAGGTACCCGGTTCTGAATGGTCAACTCTAAGATCTCAGCATACTCCTCCATGGTCGGAGCCAAAATGAAGTCAGGGAAAGTAAAACACCTCAGCGGGGGATCATAGAACTGCATTAGCGTGTACAATCCGTTACGCTCATACATGGACGGTTTATACACCAATCTAAGTAACTTCCCATAGCTCTTCCTGAAGCTTCTCTTCACATCATCATCAGCTAGAGATATCAAACCATGCAAAGAAGAAATATCTGGAGTAGGCAACCTGTACGCCACAGTCTTCTTTAGGGTATCCATAATATCAACAGAAAGAAATCCGGGCAACTAGAATCAGAAGTATGAAAATGCACCTGCAGCACAGACACACGTTAATGATATGCAGAATGAGTATGCAACAATGCAATATGCAACATGCAACAGGGATCAAGTGCACATGGCTGAGAAGCCCAATCCACCATGTTGGTCTCAAATAGACCCACAAACTGCTCAAAACCTGGTCTCAAAAGATCAACCGCAAAGCTCCAACCTGGTCTCAACAGACCCAATAACATTGTCCTCAAACACCATTGAACCTCAATCAAGAAAACCGGTAGTCTGGAGGTCAAGTTACCTGCATGCCCTGACCCCTCTCACAGGTAGGTGTCTTAATAACTGACATAAGGTACGGCATCCTATGCAGTCGTCGATGTCACAGACTTTCAAGACTGATGATACGATACCCAGAAGGTGTGGCATCATCATGTCTTGAAGAGGCCTCACTTAGCCAACTTCCAAATGATCAGTCCTCGGAGTCGACAATCCAACTAACCAGCAACCCCCTCAACCCAAAGGGTTGAAAAAGAAGTCAACCAGAAGAACCTCGTCCGAGCTTGGATTTTGCGGGACACTGGTACATGCAAAGCATGCATGCGCCCAACTAATTCTAGGTGCACTCAAGCCTAGGTCCGACTTATCTCTCAATAGATCACCCCATCCCCACAACAGCAATAACAGTATAAAGCTGACAATAAAATGCGAAAAGTAAAGACAGAAATGTACATTCATACAAAACCCCCGACGGGAAAACAAGCTCTAGGATTGACTCACGTAGGGAACTGTTGGAGTCCCCAGCAGAGTCGCCAGCTGTCGCTACTGCGAAAATCGGCGCCGGATAAATAGAAGAGTCGCCACCGTGTGTTATTTATCCCAACGGAGGGAAAGGAAACGCTCGAAGTAAACCTACCGCAAAACGGGAAAGGAATGGTCATCGCAACCAAATCCTGGATTCGGGAGTCGGTTACGCAAGGGGAAGGTATTAGCACCCCTCACGTTCGTCGTACTCGACGGGATCCACGCTTGTTTTCTAGTACGGATTGTCATTCTACCTAATCTACAGGTCAAGGGTTAAAAAGAAAAGAAAATGAAAATGACTCGGCAAAGTATCGCACTTTATGCCTACGTATTCCCGTCTGGAACGAGAAATCAAAGTGAACGTAGTTCGCCTAACTACGGGTTAAGGGGGAAGGTTTCTCGCTAGGATACAGCATCCTATGCCTACGTACTTTCATACAACATGAAAGATCAGAGCAAACGTAGTTCTGGCTACGGACGACACAAGTCTGTTTGTTTATCTTTTATCCTTTTGAAAAAGGTTTTTCTCCTGATTACGGGTCCAAACGGACAAAAATGACGTTTTGATTGGTTTTCAGTCTTTTACGCAAGAACTATTTCTTATTGTGTTTGAAACATTATTGTGTTTTTGATTATTTAGAGATAAGAAGAGAAACGACACTCTAAAAACCTAGGGTTAAAAAGGGGAAGCAAAACTACCCGAATGTTATTATGCACGGGTTAACACCTAATGTCTGTCATAATTCCCTCCTGCACAGAGGAAATCAGAGATCTTAGGGGATAGACGGAAAAGAAATAGATATATACAGTAATCAGTAAAATGCATGGATGCAGCAATAAAAGCTAGGCAAGGGAGTCCCACTCAACCTCGAACCTAGGAAAACAATAGGCAAAGTGAACAGTATTCACTTCAAACCTAAGGGGCAAGCTGAAAAAGCCAACAAACAATACAGAATAAGAAATAAAACCCAACACCAGCTCTGACAGCAACACCAGCTCCTACAGTAAGCAGCTCAAACAGCTACAACCATGACAGCTACAGCTGGTTAACAGCAAAAAGGTTGACAACACCAACTTCAAGCAAGACCCCCTCTTTACTCTTCAATGATCCCCAAGCTTTAGATAAGCTCCTATCTTCAATAAAAACCCCAAGCTCTAGCAAGCAATGAACCCCAACAGTTGACAGCTTCAAACAGCAAACAGCTTCAGAAAGCAGCAAAACCCTAGTTTCAACAAATATCCAGCTTTGAAAGGCACAAGCTTCATCTTCACCAATCTTCAATGCACTTCTTATCCTCAAAAAGCTTCCAATCTTCAATGCAAACACTCCAGAAGAGAATCACTTAACAGATTAAGTTGGAATGCTAAACAGCTTATTGACAACCAAAGGAGACCTATAAGTGTTTAACATTATAAGAGAAAGGTTCCCTCAAAGTTCTACTTCCAAAATAAGCCACTTATCCCTCCAAAGGAGGGATGTGAATATCTTAGAAGGACTTTTTGTCATAGGGAGGAATAGAAGCACAAGATGCTTTCTACGTTTGTAAGAAGAAATCAGTCTAATCTAAAGCTCTCCCTGTTTCTCCTATCCCCTAAGTCTTCAAAATCCACCTTCAAGGAGAAGAACCTTCATGCACCAAGCTCCATCCCTTGTCTTCAATCATCATCCAAGGTCTTCATTAGCTCCAACAAGCAAAGCCCAAGCCCAACACCCAATTGAAATAATCCAAACCAAACAAACAAGCAAAAGCTCAAATGGGGGGAACACACCAATATCAACCAAATTGCAAAAATCAGGTAAAATAGTAATACTCATTAAAAAATCCTAGATTAATTTCTAAGGGAACCTAACTATATACCCTATACCCCACATAAACCCCAAGGCTTAAATCAAACCCTAAGTCTCCAAACTATGCCCTAAACTACACCTAAGTGTTGTGAAACCCTAATTCTGATACCTCTCCTATCTACCTCTCCAATTAATCTAAGTTTTAGTCTCAAAAATATGACAAAATTCCTAAGGGTACCTGCTTCCCTAATCTAATCAACCTCACAAGAATCAATCAAAAATCAAGCATCAATCTCTTACACTAAATTTAGAAAAACTAAGTATCAACAAAATGTAAAATAAAAGCAATAATATTGTAAAATATACCAAAAAATATAAAATGCATGAAATTAGTATTTTTATTATTTCACAATTTTCTAAAGGTCCTAATGAAAATAGGGAAAAAAAACTCCCAACAAAAAATGTTTATTTTTCAATTTATTGTGAATTATTTACTAACTATGCTAAAACCATGAAAATAAAAAGAAATCATCTAAAAACAATAAACTGGCGTGGTGAATAGCAATTACATACAGTTCAAAATAAATGTTGGCCTCAGGAGGGGGTGCGCTTATCAAAACGCGCTAAGCCCAGACCAAATCAGAAAATAACTGGAAAAAACAAGGAAAATGAAAAAACTCGGTGGCGAATAACAAGTAATTCGCTTGTTAATCTGATTGGGCCCCCAGACTGGGGTGCAATTAGCAACTCTCACCTAAGCCCAAACCAAAATCCAACGGAAAGGGAGGTACAGATAAGAAAAACGGGGGAGATACTAGCAACAACACGCTTTGGGCTTGAGGCCCATATCCATCATCATTCAATACTCTCAGCATCTAAAACCTAATCCACTAAAACTCTCCTTCACTGTTCACTATCTTCCCCAAACCCTAACGGCGCTTCACCCTCCCAAACCTCTCTCTGTCTCACAAACTCTTCACCAACCTTATTCATCACAAACCAACACTGCTCCCTCTCAGCTCAAATCGTCTCTCGCTAACATTCAAAACTAACCTAGATCCTCAGCTAACAACAAGAAAATTACAATAAGGGATGGATTCAGAGTAGAAACCTGGATGAAGGGTTCAAGCGATGAAGAATCTGGATCTTAGATGAAGCCTAGCGAAGAACTGGAAGAATCTTTGTTGAAGATTCGGAGATCTACGACGACGCTATCGTTCGTGTGACGAAGATCTTAAAAGATGAAGGAATGGATGACGTTCTTAGTCGTTGAAGTCCTTGCAATTTCTGGAGAAATTCTGGAATCTGGAGGTTAAGGAGATGAAGGTTCTTGAGAGCTTGAAGGTGTTCATTGATTTTCTGAAGCAACTTGAGGATTTTTCTGGAGATCTGATGAGTAAGGATGAAGACTGAACGAAGCTATGTGAATGTCTTCGTGAAGATCGTTGGAGATCTTATGAACAATGATGTTGAATGTTATTTATGAATATGGAGGATCTGAAGAGGATCGGTGAACTGGTGATGAATCTTGATGAAGAACTGAAGAACGTGGATGAATGCTGATGAAGATTCCGGCGAGGAGGAGTTTTCCGGCGAAGATTGATGGAGGCTGATGAAGAAGATTGGGAGAGATTCTTGGTGATTCTGGAAAATTGCAGTTTCCGATGTGTTAGTGGTCTCCGGCGGTTTGTTGCGGCGGTGGAAGGCGTCTCTGGCGATGGTTAGGGCGGCAGGGACGACGGTTGCATGGCCGGCGGCAAGGTCATGTTAGTGGAGGACAGGTGGCTTGAGGGTGGAGGAGAGAGACACGCGTGGCAGTGGGTGTGGGGTCAGAGAGAGACACGTGGGATAGAGGTGGCAGAAAGAGAGAGTGGTGTGAGGTGTCAGAAAATTGTGAGGTGGAAGAGAGATACAGAAACGCGTGGCACTCCTTTTATATGACATGTGGCAGCAACTCTGGACTTGGGCCCACGAAATGGACACCTGGCCCACTAAACTTAATACTCTGATTAATTGACTTAATTAAATGCTAATTGCTGGATTAATTCTGAATTAAAACTAAAGACTCTATTAAACTCAGACTTAGACTTTAATGATTATCTAATTAAAGCCTAATTAAAACTGCAAAACAAAATTAATTACAAAAACACTAATCAAAACTTCTAATTAAACCTAATTAAATAACAAAATTAAACTCTAATTAACCTATTAAAAAAACAGAAAAAGATTTATTAAACCTATTAAAAACCTTTAATCTACTTAATACCTAGAAAAAAGAAATATCTATTAAAACTATTAAAAGGAAATATCTAATTAAAATTCTAGAAAAAGCTATTTAATATCTAAAGCTATCTATTTAAATCCTAGATTAAAATCTATAAAATCAATAATATTCTATTAAAATCTATTTAAAAAAGAATATCTATTTACAAATTCTAGAAAAATCTATCTAATAAAAAAACTATCTATTAAAAATCTATTAAATTCTATTAAAAACTATTAACCTATTTAATATCTAAAAACTCAAATAAATCTATTAAAAAACTATTAGAAATCTATTAAAAATCTAGAAAATAAAAGGGAAAAAACTAAAAAAGCCAGGAAGCCGATTAAATCGATTAGAGAACAATTGCGCAACCATAACGAAATAAGCGGTAAAAGCCGGACACCGAAATGTCCTCAGAACAACAGCGCAATCTGAAAGTACCGGGACGAGCACAAGTTCTCAAAATAAATCCTCGTATTGGCCTGAAATGCCTGAAGCGCCAGGGGAGGCTGTAATTCCGATAAATCAATCTGACTGAGAAAATGCAATGTATGCAGTATGCGAATGCGACTGCAAAATACGTCGAAACATAAACCCGATATGGGAACCGGTTGGTCAAATTTTGGGGTGCAACACCTACTATGGGCCCTTGCGACATCGTGTTGTTCCCCAGTGAGTTATGTCTCTTTGTTGGGGTCCCTTCAAGTTTTTTCTTCGCAGAGTGTGTCTCACGTAGCGTCTTCCCTGCAGATGTCGTATCTTTTGCATTCATATCCTAAGCATCGTGTGACATCTTAGGGTTAAAAATAAGGTCTTTTATATTTAAGTAACTTCAATCTCGTCGATACGGAGATTTCCAATCTTCATATGTCTAGATAGAAGAAACTTAAATAAGGGCATTTTTCATACCCTAAGATTCCATCTATCAATCATTTTCCTCTCATCAAGATCACAAGCATGGTATCCTCCTAACCCTCACTTCTTTAGGTTTGCCTTTGTGGGAGATCACCAAGCACCCTTTGTGCTTTCTTTTTATCCTTTTGCTTGTTTACATTCTAACACCACTAACCTTATTCAAAATACAAAAATATGTCTTGTTTTCTGTTTCTTATTGTACAAGGTAGGGACATGCAATCAAATCATCAAGCTTGGTTTCTAAATTAGGGTTTGGATGCTCAAAGTCAAAGTTTAGTCAACAAATATATCACAAGAGCTTTGATTTCAAGTCATGACCTATAATCTTAGGTCACATTCATGTCAAGTTTCATTCAACATCATTGGATCAAGGGAAGTTCAAGTTTGGTGCATGATTTCAAAGATGATTCAAGTATGGTTCATATGTCTATTTCCATGCCATCTTCATCTAATTCTCAAGCAATCATTAAGATATTTCAAAGAAGAATCAAGTTTCCCTCATTTTGTGTACAAGTGTTCACATTGGGCCTTTGAATGTAAGGAAATAGCAAGAAATCACAAATTGGCACATGTTTGGTTGGCCTAAAATCAAGTATGGCATGTCACATGGTCCTAACACCATAAATTTCTCATTTTGCAACATTTTTGGAATCTAGTTTGACCCAAGTGTCACATTTGGACTCCTTTACAACTTTGTTTCAAGGGTCAAACATCAATTCGACCTCTAAGTCCATCAATTTTGGGATTTTCTTAGTTGCCCATATGTGCACAAAAGTAGGCCCAAAACCTGGTCGACCTAATGCCTGGCCTAAAATTTTAGGTCATGACCTAAATTTTGATTCAATTTCATTTTCAATCTAAGCATCCTTTTGATGTGGTTATTTTTGCATTTGATTATTTGCCATGAAAAGATCATTTGGCATAAAGAAAATTCAAGAACGCACGAGCGGATTCCATTTGGCCTAAGCTCAAACATGGTGTCATAAATTTTGTTCCCCACATGTTTGAGTAAATTCTCTCTGCTCAGAGCAAATCAATTGCTCTAATGCAGAAAGACATGAACAAAGAAATGTTGCACACTTGAATCCATGCTTTATTCTGGCTAAAAATACGAGTTCATGGATTTGCAAAATCATGCTAAAGGTTGAAGACGAAGTTTCTTTGCGCGCTTTGGTGCCAAATTCAAATCCTGGCTAATAGGAACCTGAAACGTAGCTAGTCGTTGCTCTTTTTCATTTTAAATTATTTTTATTTTCTTTTTTCTTTTCTGATTTAATTTTAAATCATCTTTAATGCTTTTTTACTCCAATATTTTTTCATTATTATATAAAAATATTTTCTATCACATATATGTTTTGCATAATTTTTAAAAATCATTTTGTATTTGATTCATATTTTCTTCTATTTTTTATTTAATTTCCATTTTCAATTTTATTTTTGATAATTTTCAAACATTTTGGCATCAAATTTTTGAGATCCTTTTATTTGTAACATTTTCAAGATAGAAGTCCCCAAAATACCTCTCATTAGATAACACAAACCTGTGAATTAAAACAAACTTAAAACTCACACTAAAATACCAAAATAGTCCAGCCATAAACTTCTGGTATAACATATCCTGACACATGTCACAACATCATGCTGAACACGATGTCTGACTCATAGCAGAACATCTGACTTAACAACTTTCTGACTGCATATTTTACCAAAATGTTGTCAATCAAAAAACCACAGAACTTACAATCTCCCCCTTTGGAAAATTTTGGCTAAAATAATCGTAGAACAAATTAGGAGTATACACAGCGGAATCATAAACAACACAAGCTACATGAAACCATGTAAGCTTTATACAGACTGCAACTTTGTAGCAACAAACTAGACAAGTTCATAACTCCCTCTACCATACACAAACAATACTCCCCCTCAAGAGGAAAACCAAAATCACAAGAAAAGAAACAAATACAAACTATTCAAGTTCATACATACCTCTCAAGGGAAAAAGCCAAATCAAAAGAAAAGAACACAAGCACATTAAACAACACCAAACAGCAGTAGCAGCAGCTAACTCCCCCTGAATTACATAGCTTAAGAATTTAGTAAAGCACAACTAAACATAATGTCAAGACATCTAGTCTGACATCACAGAACAAGAAAATCACAGACCCGATAGCAGAATTCCCCCTGAAGATCACAACCTACTACAGAGAAAGATAGATTCTCCCAGACATAACAAATGGAATGATGTCAGAACATATAGAATGACATCCCAACACCACCAACATAAACCTCTAAGAAACGTAAAAGAAACCATAATAATGTAATGATCATGTCTATGCTTCATACTCTTAGACCTTCTCCTTCTCACAGTATCAAAATTATCATCACAACTACTACTCCCCATTTGTAGCCACAAATTTGACACCAGTTTTCTTATTTTCGTTGTATCCTGCATAATCAAAGATAATTTCTATAATTCTTCAATAATGCAAGTTCCTAGTTCACCACTTAGTTTCTCAAACTGGTTTGCATCCAAAGCTTTAGTGAAAATATCAGCCAGTTGCTTCTCAGTGGCTACATGCTCAATACTGACCACTTTGTCTTCAATAAGATCCCTGATAAAGTGATGACAGATGTTAATATGTTTTGTCCTATTATGTTGAACAAGATTCTTGTATATGTTTATAGAACTCAAGTTGTCATAGTACAATGTCATGACATCTTGCTTCATATCGTACTCCTTCAGGATCTGCTTCATTCAAAGTAGTTGAGAACAGTTACTTCCTGCTGCAATATACTCAACCTCAGCAGTGGATAAAGACACATAATTTCTCTTCCTACTGAACCAATAGATAAGGTTGTTTCCCAAGAGGAAACATCCATCAGAGGTGCTTTTTCTGTCATCAACACTACCTTCCCAATCAACATCATAATATCCAACCAACGTGGCATCAAAACCATGTGAGTATTACATTCCATAGTCATTAATACCGTTCACATACTTTAGAATCCTCTTTACATGATTAATATGACTAATTTTGGGCTCATCTTTATACATATAACAAACTCCAACAACAAATGTGATATCAAGTCTGCTAGCAGTCAAATATAATAAACTTCCTATCATGCTTCTGTAAAGACTTTGATCCACACTAATCCCATTTTCATCTTTGGAAAGCTTCAAATTAGTAGGTGCAGGAGTCCTTTTGTGACTAGCCTTTTCCATGCCAAACTTCTTTACTATATTATTGGCATACTTGCTTTGAGATATGAAAATAAAATCTTCCATTTGTCTAACTTGAAGTCCAAGAAAATAAGTCAATTCTCCTCTATTCTGATTGGTCCTTTCTTTAGTTCTTTCTCTTCTTTGAGAGTCATAGTTCCCCTTGGAGTCATAACTGATGTTCTGAACATTAGGTCTTGGCTTCCTCTCCATTATCTTCAGCACTCGATTAAACCATCTTCCTAGTAAAACAATGGCATTAGACATCCCTTCATTCATATCAAGTTCACTTTCTTCATCTTCAGCATTGGATACAAAAGCAATGCTTTTGTTCTTGTTTTTAATTCTATCATTCATGGTCAAGTTTAAAGTGAACCCACTAGCTTATCAACTCTCATACTGCTGATGTTTTGGGCTTCTTCAATGGTTGGGACCTTTACGCCAAATTTCTTAGGGAGATACCTAAACCAACTTTTCTTCTGATACCTTTTCTCCCAAGGCACTAGAGGCATTAGCTATTTCAAGAACATTTATGTGAAAGTCATGAATACTTTTATCTTCCCTCATCTTTAGATTTTCAAATTTGGTAGTGAGCAGCTGAAGTCTAGACATCTTTACCTTGGATGTGCCTTCATGAGTTGTCTTGAGAATTTCCCAAACATCCTTAGCCACAGTACAAGTGTTGATCAACCTAAACATGTTCTTGTCAACTCCATTGAATAAAGCATTCAAGGCTTTAGAGTTTTCAAGAGCAGTCTCTCCTTCCTCCTTGGTCTAGTACTTTTCAGGTATCAAAGATTCTTTCTCATTTTTATCTTTAACTATAGGATGTTCCCAACACTTAATTATAGCCTTCCAAGCTTTGCTATCCATAGATTTTAAGAAAGCCACCATGCATGCCTTCCAATAGTCATATTTAGTTCCATCTAAGATTGGGGGCCTGTTAACATTTCCTCTTCCTTTCTTGTCCATAATACCAGAATACAAACTCCCTGAAGCTTACCCAAAAATAAAATAGGGTGGCCTGCTCTGATAGCAATTGAATTTCTTGCGTGCAGATACTAGATGTCGAGATAAATGTCACAACATTGGAATCAAGAGAGTTTGATCACGCAAGTATATATATAGAAACTTAAATGGTAGAAAGATAAAATAACACCCGTAGTTGTTAACCCAATTCGGTGCAAATCACCTACATTTGGGGGTTACCAAAGCCAGGAAGGAAATTCACTATGATAGTATTAGTTCAAAGCTAAACTCCCTCGTTTACAACTTCTCGCCTAATCACTACCTTGTGCAGCTTCTACCTAGACACCCTCTAGATATGAGATTCCCCTCTCACTTCCTACCAGTCACAAACCAGTGACAATTCAACAACAACCGAAAATAGAAATACTAGCGCTTCAAAGTACAATACATAGTTTTGCTTAAAAGCTTCAACTAAGAACAATACATTCTTGCTTAAAAGCTTTAGAGTGGATAATTAATAATTAACAATCAGCAACTCAATGCATCAAAATTGATACAAGAGTGACATACAATGAAAAACACACTAAACCCTAAATAGACTCCAATGCATGGATAATCCCTATTCTTTAAATTCCACTCATTCTTTAGGTTTAGAGAATCCATTTAAATAAGCATCACAGTTGCATGGGCTTGGGCTCTCGAAAATAAAATGTAAATAACCAGGAATCATCTGTAGTCAATTGCATAATATCTTGCACAATAATAGGAACAATAACTTAAAGTTTCCTAAAAACACTCAACGATCCTTTTTAAGAAAACCAACGCAATCTGTCAAGGCAGAAGTCTCCAAAATATCCCTCCTTGGATAACGCAAATATGTGAATTAAAATGCACTTAAAACGCACACTAAAATACCAAAATAGTCCAGCCCTAGACTTCTGGTATAACATGTCCTGGTACATGTCACAACATCATGCTGAACATGATGTCTAACTCTCATAGTAGAACATCTGGCTTAACATCTTGCTGACAACATGTTTTACCAAAATGTTTTCAATCCAAATACCACAGAACTTACATGTTCAACATTTCAAATCCTTGAGTGATGGTCCATTGGTTGATTCACCCTTCTCTTGTACAAACTTGCTTATAAATGATCAGCTAATCATTTATGGTACTTTGCATCAGAGATAGGTTATCCCTAGTTAGATCATACTTTGAGTCTTTGACTTGTTGATAAATAATCCCATACATGAGTCTCTCTCTCTCTCTCTCTCTCTCTCTCTCTCTCTCTCTCTCTCTCTCTCTCTCTCTCTCTCTCTCTCCATATATCTTCTTCTTTTGTTTTTCTCATTGTGTTACATGTTTTAGGAGAATAACTTTGTGTTATTTCTCTAACATATTTGACACATAAATTGTTATTGACCGACCTCATATAGGTGTGACTTCCACATAAGTCCACTTATGAATGCTTAACATAGCGCTAAATTGTCCCGACTCGATTAAATTGTCATTAATACTAACATTGACATGTTAATTGTGCTAACATCTAACATTTATTTTGTGCTCTTTACATTTATGTCATTTACACTTTTATCTCATCTTACATTCATTGTCATTTACATTTCTTTCCTTTTACTTTTGCTCTTTTTTTTATGTTTTATTGCTTTCTTATCTCAAAAGAACAAAAACATGATAAAATGGCTAAAACCCTAAAAAAAAAGCTCTAATCTAATCTTATGGACTTTGTGTTACTATCCCTTGCTTGAGGAGTATTTGGACCTTGGACATTAGGAATTAGTATTTCCCTTTTCTTGGAGTGGTATATGAGACTTTGTGATCCATCTGAAACATAATGTTTCATTTGAGACTTTTTTATCTTCAACTCAAGATTTAGAGGCTCTTTATGGCTTAGTCACCTTGGTTATCCATATGGTTTTCTTTGATATTCATTTGTGCATGTTTCTTGTTCATCTTGTGGCTCAATTCAAAGGGATGGGAATGCTTGTTTTGACTAATGTTAAATGCTTGTTTCCTCTTCTGAATAATGAACTTTCACACACAAAGGCTTTCTCTTCGGTTATCTGACAATGAGACCATTTACTTTAGGCTTTAGGATAGTCTCTTCTTCTCCTTCCCACTTCTTAAATTTTCAAAACTTCCCCCTATTTCAAAAACTTCTTGTTTTCAAATTTCACACCTCTTTCTCAATAAACATTGACTTTGTCAAGTGATCTAGAAAATATTTTCTTAATAAATGCTAAAACATATAAACATATTCAAACTCTTTTCAAATTTCTGAAAAAGACAAACCTCATCAAACTTTTTGTTGTGCCTTTGTGCACTTTTCTTTAAGAGCTTTTTTTCAAAAGATTAGATATTATTATATTCTTGCAGTGACGCAAACCACAATACTTCTACAAGATGCTGAGAAATGATTTCCATTTTCCACTTGAATGTTGAGATGTGCTTGTGAGAAATTCCAAGTAAAAGTTCTCCATATCAAGATGATGCAAATGCTTATTTCCTCATACTTGTGGATAGTAAGTTCAGTCTTCCACTCGAATACAACAGAGTATCTCTTCTTTAAAATCAATCAACAAACAACCCAATTTTTTTTAATAAACATAGATTTTCAAGTGGTTCTCATTAAGCACAACGGATGTGAGGGGTGCTAATACATTCCCCTTGCATAACCAACTCCCATATCCAGATCTCTCTTTTTAAATTTTTTTCTTTTTATGGGTTTTGTTCGACCTTTTCCCTTTTCCCTTTTGTACCAATAAAATTCGGTGGTGACTCTTGCTTTTCTGAGTTAAGTTAATCAATAACTTAATCTCAATGAATTTTCCCGCCACGACACTATTTATAAGAGGTGTATGTAACATGTTTATAATGTAGAAAACTATTTTGAAGGCTTTTCCTAATAAATTAGAGGCATTGATGCATTGGCTAATAAAATAAGGTCAACTTCAATGATATGCCTCTGTTTTTTCTTCCGAGCCATATTGTTCATGAGTATAAGGACAACTTACCCTATGTGTTATACTATTCTTATTGAGAAGTTTAGAAAAGGAAACATACCTTTTTCCTCCATCATTTTGTAGATATTTTATTTTAAGATCAAGTTGGTTTTAACAATAGTTTTAAATGGATAAAGCAAGTTATTACCTGAGATTTATTTTGTAAATGATAGATCCAAGTATATTTGGAAAAAAGAATCAATAAACTATAGATAATATATGTTGTTGTTTGTGGAGTGATGGGAGCAGGACCCCAAGTTCCAGAGTATATTTATTGAAGAGAAGTATCACAAGTTGTCATATAATGAATAAAGGGAACTTTATGTGATTTACCAAGGAAACAAGATTTATAAAAAAAAAACGTGATTTATTGATTTTATGGTGGATATTATAATTAGTCAAGGTAGTAGAGACAAGCATATTTGAGGCATGACCAAGTCTAGCATGTCATACATCATTTTCTAAACTGGTTGAATTGAAATTATTCAAGTGAGAAGAGTTACAACTATGACAAGTAGGACTATTTGGCAGCTTAATATGATGAAAAACATATAAACCATTTCTCAATTTTCCATCAAGGAGAGTAGTTTTACTTACTTGAGGTTTTACATAATGGTAGTTAGCATGAAATTTAAATAAAACATCATTGTCTTTAGCAAGATTTGAAACACCTACCAAATTCTTGGAAATATTTGGAGCATGCAATAAGTTATGTATAATTAAAGGTTTTAAGTACTTTTTTGTGTGAAAGAATATGTTACCAATATTGTTAATGTTAGTAAAATTACCATCAACCATTTTGATTTTGTGATCTTCATTGTATGCATTCTTAGTTTGGAAGTCTGAAGCACCTGGTGTAATGTGACTAGGGCATCCTAAATTTGAATACCATATTGGATCATAGATTGTGTCAGGAACTACCATGAAATCTGAAATGGATGAGGTGCCTTGAAGAGCTCCTTCATTTGAGGATTATGGTTTGTTGACATAGGGCCGACCTTTAGTAGGCATAGTAGGTGTTGTAGCTCAGGGCCCCAAATTTTAGGTGGGCCCACATATTTTTATACATTTTACACCTATTTTTTAAAAACTAGGTGTTAAATCATAATATTTTCAAAATCTATTTTACATCTATTTGTTAAAAATAGGTGTAAAATCATGTTTTATTTTCAAAATATATAATTTTATACCAATTTTTCAAAAAATCGGTATAAATTCATATTCTTTTAGGCCTACTTTTTAAATTATATCAGGGCCCCTGATTGATTGGGCCGACCCTGTGTTGACATTAGAGAAAGGTTGATAGTGTTCATCAATTCCGTACCACCAATCATGAGTTGTGTGACCTAGTTTATTACAAACTTGACTTTGAGGGATTTTATCACATTTGACCATTCTTGGATAGAGAGTAGGGGACATTGAGGCTAGAAGCCAAGTGAAAATTGTTTAATCATGTTATTTTCGGGAATTAAAATAATAATTGTTATGTTAAGTTTTATCTTCATCATTGAAAAGTGGATTTTCCTCCTTAAGTAGTTTCATCAATGAATTTGAATAACTTTGCACATTTGAAGGCTCTAATGGCTTTTGTTTTCATGTGAGGGAGTTTTCATCATCTAAGTTGATAGAGATAGGTCGAGACAAAAGGGAATTTTGTTCTTGTGACTGTAAAGCCATAATTTTGTAGAAGCGAAAAGAAAAAGGAAGAAGGAGAAAAAGGAATGAAGGGATCAAGATTGTTAGGCTATTAATATCAAAAAGAACAAGGAGAAAAAGTAAGGATGGATTGGATCAAAGTTTTTAAGGTATTGATACCATAAAGAACGTTTAAAATGACTAAATATACATTGCATTAGAAATGACAAAGTTTACAAAATTTGCAAATCTATAGATAGCTAGACCAACTTTTGGCTCAATAATTATGACAGTGATAATTTTTATACTAAATTAATAATTAGTTATGACAATAATAATTGTTATAACAAAATAACTATCAAGTGTAAACAATTTAAATTGTTTTTATATTTAAAGTGTGTGAATTTTTTTGGGAAGTTCGGAAGAGTCAGAAGCATCAATAGGACTAATGCTCCTAGACCACAAGAGAGCGAGACACCACATCTCAATCTAAAATCTTAAGGTGTTAGGTAAATTAGTCATCTTTCTCTTATAAATCTAACATTTCACTCATTTATAGGCAATGTGGGACTTTAACCACTGAAACTTGCACCCAACATTCTTCCCCACAAGTGTGAGTCCCCACATCCTATAATAGGATCCAACACCGGATCCAGCTCTCACTCCCCCACAAAGTCGAACCAGACTCTAATACCAGTTGTTGGGGAAAAAACAAACAAAGCATAGAGAAAAAACCATGATCGTTGTAAATAGACAACTAGAGAATAACATTATGCAAAAACTTTTACAACACATAATATACCCTCAACTAACCCAGGCCCCCAGTACATCCACTCCCTCCACAAAAATAATTAACTACATCCCAAGCTTAAAGTGTTTTTGACTGGTGCATTTTAGAATGAAGAATTTGAATCCTATATAACTTTAGACTCTCTCTTCCTTCATAAAACTAAGTGATGTCTGACTTCAAAGAACTTGTATGCTATATATAGTTTTGGACTCTCCCTTCATTCACAAAACTAAACAATGTAATACTTCTTCATTTCAACCAACCCCAACAAATCTAACCACTAAATTATTTCAAAAATAAAAAAATTTAACCAACCCCAACAAATTTAACCACCAAACTATTAAGAAAAAGAATAAAATTCAAATCCAAAACATTGCATAGCTCGTTGTGGAAAGCCTTCACGAGTCACGAGGAAGATCAGGAGGTTTGTGAGGAGGGTGGGTCTCGAGATATTATTCGTACGTTTTCTGAGCAGGGATATATCATCAATAAGGGTCCTTCTGTTGCTTTGGGTAAAAGGTGTGCTCATGAGGTTTTAGGTTGTGGTAATAAGGTTTCTAGAGTTAACTATCCTACGTTAATAGATGACTTAGTAGATGTTGACGTGCCTTCTGCTAATAGAATACTCAACAGGGACCATATCTCTTTTCATGCATTGGGGTTTAAAGACTCGGGTCTCCTTGGAGAAGATAATAATATGGTGGGCCAGAATCCTTGTATGTGTTTGACAATCTTCTTAAGGCCCATTTGGCCCAAGATCTGTTAATTAGTGTGGGTTGTAAGAGAAGGAATAAGAAGCATAAGGTTAAAAATTCTTCTATTCATTCCTCTGAGTCGTTAATGACTCTAGTGAGTTTAGGGTCCTTTGTTGCTTGCTCTCATTGTCCCCAACCTCTAGTTGATGTGGAAGCCGGTACCATGATCAATTCATCTTCATCAAGGAGCGTTTGGGTACAAAGGTTTTCTTCTCTTTCTGAATCTAGTTGAAACAATGGGTCGAGCCAATCTCAGACGAAGAAGGAGAAGGAGGTGAAGGTATCTAGATTGATTGATTCAGTATCTAGATGTCACTCGATTACAGATTCTGAAATCTTCCAAGGGAACAAGGGATTCTAGACGGAGTTCGAATCTAAGGTATCGATGAAAATTAGGGAGATAATTTCTTCTCTTAGTGTCACTGGTGGTGAAAGTAAAGTAGTTTTGGAGGAAGAAATTAGATTACTGGAATTTAGAGATAAAGAAGAAGCAGAAAAGAAGGTGACTAACTCAAATCTTGTTGAATGAATATTCTATCCATTAATTTAAGAGCGGGAGATAGTGTGAATAAAATAAGGTGACTAGCACATTTGATCCAGTCGGGCAAGGTTGATATGTTTTTTGTGAAAGAATCGAAGTTAGCTGCTATTGATTTGGAGTTGACGTCTTCGTTATGGGGAGATCCTAATGTGCAATGGAGGGAATTAGGTGTGTGTGGGGCTTCGGGGAGTATTATAATTTTGTGGAGGAAGGGTATTCTCAATCTTTCTTTCAGCTTTAGGGGAGTCGGGTTTGTGGACATCAATGTCGTTTAGAAGGGTCAAGGCTTATTCTTTGTTAATGTTTATTCTCCTTGCTTTTCTGCTATGAAGAGGAAGTTTTTGAGTGATCTCGTGGCTCTGAAGTCTAGGCTTAACAGAGCCTTTTGGTTAGTGGGTTGGGACTTTAACACGGTTGCAAGTGAAAGCGAGCGGAAAGGTGTTAGTGTTGGTGGTCATAGAGTAGAGATGCGGGCTTTTTGTAGTTTCAATGTTGATTTAGAATGTGTTGATGTTCCTTGTGTAGGAGGGTTTTTATGTGGTTTAATGGAGGAGGTTCAGCTATAAGTATGCTTGATCGCTTCCTCATTTCTTAAAAGTTGGTTTCATATTGGATATTGTAGGTCAGGTAGTCGGTAAGAGAGACATTTCTTATCACTATCCTATTTAGTTGAAACCTAACAGCGTTAATTGGGCCCAAGAAGGAATGGAGTTGATTGGTAGTTCAAGGCAGATGTGATTTTACTTTTAAAGAGAAATTGCGTCTTTTGAAGGTGGGTCTGAGAAGTTGGAGTGCCAAAGTTTTTGGGTGGATTGACTTAAAGATTGATGATTCTATGGAGAAGTTGAACAACCTTGATGTGTTAATTAGCAATCCCAGCAATTCTGGGTCAGAGAATATTCAGTTAGAAAATAGGGCTTTGGCAGCGACTGAGATTTGGAACCATTTGAATCTTAAGGAAAATCTTCTTAGGAAAAAATCTAGAATGTTATGGATAAAGGAGGGAGGTAGCAACACCGAGTTCTACCATAGAGAAATGAAGGGTAGGAAAATGATTAATTTCATATCTTTCATCATTACTCTGGAAGGTAGGAAGGAGGAATTGGAAGATATCAAATCGGTAATCTGCAATCACTTTTTGCATAACTTTACTGAAACCAATAGCTACAGTCCGACTCTTAAAGGGTTGGAATTTCCTATCCTCTCTCATTTGGATAGTAATTTCTTAGATGCAGAATTCCCGAGTATTGAAATTAAGGAAGTAGTGTGGGAGTGTAACGGGAGTAAGAGCCCGGGTCCAGACGATTTTTCTTTTTCTTTTTTGTAGGAATGTTGGGATACGGTAAAGGATGATGTCATCAAGTTTGTTTTGGACTTTTACGACAACCCTATTGCCGCTACTGTGAAAAAAGGTGCCGGCAATGAAAGAAGAGTCGCCACCTTTCGTTATTTATCCCATAGAGAGGGAAAGGAAACGATCGAAAAAACCTAACGAAAATGGAAAAGACAAGGTCATTGCAACCAAGTCCTGGATTCGGGAGTCAGTTACGCAAGGGGAAGGTATGAGCACCCCTCACGTCCGTCGTACTCGATGGGATCCACGCTTGTTGTCTATCTAAGGGTGTATTTAATCTATCTAACTAAAGGCTCACATGTCAAAAGGAAAGAAAAAAGAGACTCGGCAGAGCATCGCCGCTCTATGCCTACGTATTCCCTCGTGCAATGGGAAAGTCAGAGTCAACGTAGTTCAGCTAACTACGGGTGAAAGATGGGGGGGAAGGTTGCTCGCCAAGACATCGCGTCTTGTGCCTGTGTATTCTAATATGGTATGAAAAATCAGAGCAAACGTAGTTCGGGCGACACGAACACCAGTTGGTTCAAATGTTTTAACCGAGTAGGGTTAAACCTTCATTCTAGCAGTTAGGGACAAAGCCTGTTTGCGGTAGAACCAAAGCTTAACAACACTCTTTTTTATGAAAAAGGTTTTCCATCATTAGGATCCCGAAGGATAAAAAGGTTTGAAAGTGTTTTTGAAGTCTTTTAAGAGAAGAAGTGCATTGATTAGGGTTTGTAATTCATGTTGCACTAAAGACTATGACCTAGGAGCGAATGCATCGCATATCGTCCAATGGACATACGCTAACATTCTAGATAATTGAGAGGCAACCACCCAATCATCATTTCTCAAGTACTTAAGGCTCGTAACGCACAACATTTGTTAACCTTTATTAAGTGTTTTGACATGATTTGAAGATGGTAGGAGAGAGGACAAACTAAAGGGAGACTAACTCAAACCTAGTAGTTGTCATGCAAAATGGTCCTATGATTGAGGTTAGGGGGATACTAACTAATGTTATCATGCATGGTTTAAATCCTAAGGTCTATCATAATCTCAAGAGATTAGAGATCCTAAGGGAACATGGCAAAGAGAAAGCAAAAGAAGAAAGCATAAGCAAAGCATAAGATATGAAAGATGCAAGTATGCATATGCAATGCAACACACAAGCAAAGGGAGGAAAAAGTATGGGGTGAATACCTCCACAAGCACATATCAACCTTTATTAATGCAAGAAGAAAAGATGAAACACACAAGAGGAAATGCAAATGCAATAAGGCAAGCAAACATGAATATGCAAGCACAAAAGATGAACATCACTTTGAACGACAAACTACGAAAGTAGGCATCCAAGTGGAAATCGAACGCGCATGTCGAATAAATCATGATTAAAAAATCAAGAACAATGGCATATATCAAAAAAATTTCACTCCTAATGCATCATACTGATCCATGAAGATTCGAAGTGAAACGATACCAAAACAACCTTGAAAAACAGCAAAACAGGCCTGTTGGCACAATGTTAATCGATTAACCATTGAAAAATGCTTGAAAATTTGAATATTTTAGTTGGTTAATCGATTAACCAATGGTTAACCGATTAACACTGTTCCAACAGCATAAAACATCATTCAAAAAGCACTTTTCAGCAACTTATCACTTAAGCAATCATCCACATGGTCTCGTAATTAATTATGCACGAAATTAAACCAGAAATCAATGATTCAATCATTATGCAAACACATTTAAACATCAAGATCATGATTCACATGGATCAAGAATCAACCAAATCAATCAAAAATGAAAATTAACATGATTATGCAAATAAGTTGAAAAAAAGCAGAATCAGATCTAGATTTCCAACCTACGAAGCGGAGAATTGCTTCGGTTAATGTTGATTTACTTCAAATGTATAGATCCAAGCAAGAAATTCGGAATACTTCAAGATCCAATCCAATTCTTGTAATAGAAGTGATGATCAACCAAAATCAAGCCAAATTAGTCCAAATAAGCACTTCCAACACCACTTCAGATCCAAGTTTGCATGAAAATCAAATGGAAAAATGGAGATGATGATGATAAAGGATGAAGGTTTTAGCTCCAGAATTCTATTTCCAATGGAGAATCAAAGAATTCAATAGATGAAGAGATTTGGTGAGGGTTTTGGAAGTTGAGAGAAACTTGAGAGAGTTGAGATGAATTCTGAAAATGAGAGTGAAAAATGAAGATTTGATTGTGTGAGGGTTGGAGTAGATCATTTAAATACCCCATAGGTTTGGATCCAAATGAGAGGTTTGGAATGTGGTTTGTGAAAATTGATTTAATCGATTAACACTGTTAAAATTTCAAATCTGGCCTGATTTTGATTTGGTTAATCGATTAACATTTAAAAAATTTGAATTTGGCGCCTTTTGGAGGGAAATCTGCACATTTGCCCATTTTCAGCTGTTCTGAGCTCTGTTCCGCTTCTGAAACTTGCTCTTGAATATTATAACCATGAAGATGCTTGCGATAGCCTGAATGCTGCTTTCTGAACTGAAAATACCCTGCAAAATAAAATAAAATCGGTCGCCCGACCACTGGGCAAAATAAATGCCAAGGACTCTGATGCTCACTGTTCAGGTTCATGCACTGAGATGAAAATTGAACCACAGGAAAACCTTGATCCCCTGTCTCAAGAACGAATGCTATGTAAATGCAGAAATGTGAAAATGCAAAGAAACAAAAGCCAAATGCTGCTAAAATGGAAAGGCAAATTTTGGGGTGCTACAGCTGCCCTTATTCAAACAACTTGGACCTGAAGGGAGGAAAAACAGCCGCTTTCAAACATTCAAGGTATAAGGTGATTGAATACAAAAGAACCCGGAAATTTGCACCCTGCAAGGATGCTAAACAGCGAATACTAACCAAGAGTGGGAATACGACACGCTGGGGATAACAATCCAATACGAACAGAACTTCATCCAAAAGATGCCAACCAAGAGTTGGGATAACAATCAAAGGATACCAACCAAGAGTTGGGATAACGAACACCAGATACCAACCAAGAGTCGGGGATAACGCCCAAAGAATACCAACCAAGAGTTGGGATATAACCAAAGATACCAACCAAGAGTTGGGATAACAAACTCTAGATACCAACCAAGAGTTGGGAAACAACCAAAGATACCAACCAAGAGTTGGGATTCAACCAAAGATATACCAACCAAGAGTTGGAATAAAGTCCAAAAGATACCAACCAAGAGTTAGGATAAAGCAAGGCACGCCAACCAAAAGTTGAGATAACGACCAAAGGATACCAACCAAGAGTTGGGATAACAACCAACGGATACCAACCAAGAGTTGGAATAAAAGCCAACGGATACCAACCAAAAGTTGGGATGAAGCAACCAACAGATACCAACCAAGAGTTGGGATAACAAACTCTGGATACCAATCAAGAGTTAGGATGAAACAGCCAACAGATACCAACCAAAAGTTAGAATAACGAACCAAGGAATACCAACCAAGAGTTAGGATAACGAACCCTGGATATCAACCAAGAGTTGGAATGAAACAACCAACATATACCAACCAAGAGTTAGAAAACAACTGAAGGATACCAACCAAAAGATGGGATAACGAGCCAAGGAATACCAACCAAGAGTTGGGATAACGAACTCTTGATACCAACCAAGAGTTGGGATGAAACAACCAACAGATACCAACCAAGAGTTGGAAAACAACTGAAGGATACCAACCAAAAGTTGGGATAACGAGCCAAGGAATACCAACCAAGAGTTGGGATAACGAACCCTGGATACCAACCAAGAGTTGGGATGAAAGCCAACGGATACCAACCAAGATTTGGAATAACAACCGGAGGATACCAACCAAAAGTTGGTAATAACGCCCAAAGGATACCAATCAAAAGTTGGGATGAAAGCCAACGGATACCAACCAAGAGTTGGAATAACAACCGGAGGATACCAACCAAAAGTTGGCAATAACGCCCAAAGGATACCAAGCAAGAGTTGGGATAACAAACTCTGGATACCAACCAAGAGTTGGGATACAACCAAAGATACCAACCAAGAGTTGGGATAACAAACTCTGGATACCAACCAAGAGTTGGGAAACAACCAAAGATGCCAACCAAGAGTTGGGATACAACCAAAGATACCAACCAAGAGTTGGAATAACTCTCCCACAAGATACCAACCAAGAGTTGGGATAACGAACCTGCTGGGAAACAAAAGAGAAAATTAACCAAACAACCTTGTGACGACTTCACTGGGGAAAGAGTAGACTAACCAGACGACTCTGCATGGGATAAACATCCATTAAAAGATAATAATCGAACAATACCATCCAAAAGATGGGATAAAGGTTACTCTCCAAGGATAACAACCAAGCACTACCAACCAAGAGTTAGAATCATCACAACACTAACCGAAATTTAAATGGCGAGGCAGCTTCGCTGGGGAGGTATACTGACTAAAAGTCGGAATCATCAACCAGGAAACAAAGGTTACCAACCAAAAGTCGGAATAACGTTAACAAGATGACTAAATCTGATATGGCGACCTTATTGGAGAATCAAAGACTACCAACCAAAAGTAGGGATAACGTCAACCAAACCTTACCAACCAAAAGTTGGGAATAACAAGCAAGGCTACCAACCAAAAGTTGGAATTAAACAACACTACCAACCAAAAGTTGGAATCAAACAATGCCACCAACAAATCTGCCCGAAAAACAAATACCAAAGGAATACCAACCAAAAGTTGGGATAACTCCTACACACCGAAGATTACCAACCAAAAGTTGGAATAAAATCAATAAAACTTCACCAACCAAAAGTTGGAAACAAACACCTGTCAAGTCACCAATTACCAACCAAAAGTTGGGATAACAACTCCGTTGAGGAATAGAGGAGGACTACCAACCAAAAGTTGGAACAACAACCAATCACACAACAGACAACCAACCAAAAGTCGGAATAACAAATCCAGGAAAGGAAGACTACCAACCAAAAGTTGGAATAACAAACAATTAAGCGACAGATTACCAACCAAAAGTTGGGATAACAACCACATGGGATAACATCCAACCAAAAGTTGGAAAACAAGGCTACCAACCAAAAGTTAGGATCACCCGGACAGATTATCATTGACCAAAATTCTGAACAATAGCTACTACCCAAGAGTTAGGATCACTATGAAAAGATCACCATCGACCAAAAGTCAGAACAATAGTTACTAACCAAGAGTTAGGATGCCAGGAAAAATCCCCATCGACCAAAAGTCGGAACAAAAGCTACTAACCAAAAGTTAGAATAGGAGATACTAACCAAGAGTTAGAATCGTCGGGGACGCTAAATGAAGCTGACTCAACCACAGAAGACTACCAACCAAAAGTTGGGACGATCATCCGGAACTACCAACCAAGAGTTGTAATAAAAGCTACTAACAAAGAGTTAGAATAGAAGCTACTAACCAAGAGTTAGAATTGCCGACCACGCTAAATGAAAACGAGCTGACCACAACAAGGTTACCAACCAAAAATTGGAATAACCGACTTTCCCGAAGAAAACGAGGATTACCAACCAAAAGTTGGAATAACATCCAAACGCCAACAGATCACCAACGAAAAGTTGGAATGAAACAAAGACTACCAACCAAAAGTTGGAGCAAAGACTCTGTGAGGGGAAACCATAGATTACCAACCAAAAGTCGGGATAAACCACCCTAGAATTACCAACCAAAAGTTGGAATACCAAGCACCATAATTCGGACTACGTCGGTGATTACCAACCAAAAGTTGGGATAACGCACCCAGAATAGGCAAACAACAAAATCAACCGACTCACACTTGGCAAAGAAATCCCCGACAGGGAAAGAGAGGTTCAAACATATGACTCTTTCAAGGAACATCAGTTCACCAAACCGCTCTGTTGGGGAAAAGAGACATCTGAACAACAGGTTCGGCCAGGGAAGCAGGCGCTTACAAGCGACTCACCTGGGGAGAACGACGATGTTTAACCAAACGACTCAACTGAAGAAAGAAGGCGTTTAACCAAACGACTAACTGGGAATAATCGGATAACATGACCAACCCAAAGATCCATACCAATCAGGGATAACACGAAAATCTCCTGAATCAAACAACCTCTAGCACCAAACCTGGCTTATGCTTCAGATGCATATGTTTGAAAATGGCGTAATGCTCCATATAAAATGGAAATGCTACGCATTTGGCAGAATGCTATGCAAAAATGAAAATGCTAAGGAGCCACTCTGTCATACCCCAAATTTGTCCTACTTTTGTGCAGCCGCCATTCCATATATTTACCCACTTACTTTATTCCAAAATTTAAAAATGTTATTGGGATGTTATGGGATTGAAGTTGAATTGAGGTTTATTGGAGTTTTGTGTGTATGATTGTATGGGTTCAATAAGGGTGAAAAATTAGTCAGGTTTGATCTAATCCCAGTCAGATGAATTTTATTTTGTGATGGAGAACTGGAGATGATTAATTCAAATGGGGTATTGTTGTAGCTGCGATAACAGTTCACACCAAATCACTATCTTTTTATTTCAAAATATATGGCTAGCTGAGTATTTGGTTAATGATAAAAGAATTTGTGTCTCATTTGTGATCCAAGAGATAACATTTCGAGATGACCCCATTTGGTTTCGTATTTAAATTCAAGATGGATTTGTTTTGGTTCTTGAGTATGACTCTTAATTGTGAGACATGTTTCATGTGATTCATAAAGCTTTCATTATTATCAAGCTGGTTTATTGGAGTTCAATTATGTGGTGGTTTTAAACTCAAGTGCAAGAAATCCATTCATGAATAATTGAGAATTTAAAGTAGAATTTGGTTTTGTTGGAGGTTCAATTCAAAAATCAAGGTTAAGGTTTTACAAAATTACATTACAAGGGTTTTCTCCACAGCAAGAATCCGTTAACCAAGCTTCTCAAAATTCTTTACACAAAGTTCATCCACAGAAGGTGAATAGTGTTGCGAGTAAAATATAAAAAAAGGGGCACTGATTGTATCAGGACCCACAACCATAGCACAATTAAGCCAGCTTGAATTATAGCCGCCATTAATAGACATGCGTTGAATCACCGAACAGCCAAACGCAGCAACAAACTTGTGCCTCCACTAGCTTGACTCCTGCACCAGATTACCATTCACCTGCACATATAATAACAACAATTGTGGTTTGAATTCAACCAATGTAATACGATACGATGGAAAAATCTGAAGAAGAAAAGGAAGAGAGAAGTGCAAAACCAGTCCAAGGGCACAAGCAAAAAGCAACGACACTTTAGCCATAACCTGCAAAAAAGGATGGACACAACTTCTCCGCAGAACCCATATCGCTCCTAAACCATACAACGGACGGACAGGAAAGTTGACGAGATTATTGCAGCACATTAACACAATAGTGGCTCCCAAAAGCCCACTCGCAGCTGGAGAGTAAGTTGTAGCAGCACTGGAACGGGTGTTTCGGTAATGGTAAGATGCACATGATTCCTGCAAGCAAAAATAATGAAGACAACATGCTTCTGTCAAAGCCCACTCCAAACAATAGCCTGCTACTACCTCAAGACACACCAGACCATTCTGCAAACCAGACAAGTTCTGCACAACCAGCCCACACTACTGCATAACCGTACCGCCGGACAAAACCTGCTACACACAGTAGCTCACAAATCCACTCCATGCCAGACCAACAAACCACAGCCTGCTGCAAGGACGGTACCAACCTGCACAAGCCTGCACCACATACTCCCAAAATAGTTACCATAAACAACAAAGAAAAACAACAAAAAAACAGACCATTGTTTTTTGTTTCTATATTACCTCCACATGTTATAGCTTTCTCTAATCAACTATACACCATACACTACCATCTCATTCACACAACACACAGTTACAACTTCAAAAAAAACCCCTTCATCATTCTTCAAGCAATACCCCATTTCTTTGCAATCCCCCCAAATCCAGAAACAATCCTCAACTTCAGAACTTCATAAAACACCCAGAATTTCATATGAATAAGCCCAAAAAAAAAACTTCCATTGGCCTTCTATCTTCTTCTTCACGGGGTTGCACCTTCTTACTCCATCACTCATCCATAACAACACTACAACAACCGAAGAACCCATCTCATTCACCTTCATTGAACACCTTTACAACAAGCCACCACCATCACTCCTTCAAACTTCTGATAAACAACCGCCCATTCACCAGCCGACCAACACATATCTGAAACAGTAAACCCCAAACCTCAACCGAACAACACCCACCATTGATGAACTCAACCTCCATGTTCATCACAACCTTCAGAAACAGAGACAACAACCAAGTTCTTCGAAACTTTGTCACCAACCTTCGCTCGACATTCACGGCGAAACCCTGAACTTCCATTAAACATGAACAACCCCAACAACTTGACAGAAGCAAAATCAAAAGAAAAAAAGAGGAAACCATTCCATTAACACCATTGTTAAACCACTTCATCTCTTCAAACGAAGCAATCTTCAGAAATTAATACCCTTTCCGCCATTTTCTCCACCATAACACAAAACCGAAAGTCATCGTTACCTCCTTCAACCTTCTTCTTCTCCCAACACCTTCAGATCCTCCATCCTCATAACAGAAGCAACTGTCTCCTTCACCAACGACTTCAACTTCCAGAAAATCCCTCAAACACCACCATAATGACGTCGCAACAACCTTCATCAATAAACCTACTCAGAACGTCCACCTTCTTCAGACTCCATTATCGAACTAGAAACCCCTTCCACATCCCAACAACAATTTCCGAAGATCACCTTCGAAGAAGAAACTCAGACGAAACCCTAACCGAACGAACCCTCCGCTCACTTCACAATCGCAAACAGAAATAACAGAAGAAGAAGTTTTTGTGGACAAAAATTGGGAGGGCCATGCGGAGAGAGCGAATCGATGGAATAGAGAGAGCTTTAGCAGAGAAAATTGGGGGAGAAATGTTGAGTTTGAAGCGTGGTTGGACAGCGAGAGGGGCAAAATTCGCACGAAGGAGAAGAGTATTTTATTTTTATCTTTTTATTATTTTTATCTGTTATATGTTTACTTTTTTTAAAATATATATTTTATTTATAATTTCTATAATATATATTTTTATATTACTATATGTATATATATACATTTTCTAATTATCTTCAAATTTCAAAATTTATTTTCTTTTGTAAATATTATATAATTTTTTAGTTTATAATATTAGAGTTTAGGATGTTCTTTTTGTTATTTTTAAAGTAGATCTTATTTCGCTTTTGTTATTGGGCATTTTTGCCTTTTGGGTCGATGACGAGACCTCCGTAAACCGTTATTAAGTCAAACTATTGATAAATGACGTTGGATCTGAGACCATTTCTTTTCAACGCTTTTTCTCCTAAGACCTCGGTCCCGTACCGAGTGTATCTTCGAAAACATTTTCAAATCAAATTCTTTGTATTGAATTAAAGCGAGAGGATTGGGTGTAGACCTCTTCTTCTTCGAGTGTTGGGATGCCCACTATAGTGAGGGTGGTTTCGACACTCGTCTTTCAATACGAAGACGCTTCCACCCCTTTTCCTCCTAAAACCTCGGCTCCGCACCGAGTGCATTTTCAAAAACCTCGGTCTCGTACCGAGTCCATTTTCAAACCATCTTTAAAATAAATTTCTCTTTGTATTGAATTAAAAAGAGAGGATTAGGTGTAGACCTCTTCCTCTCCGAATGTTGGGATGCCCACTGTAGTGAGGATGGTCTTGATATTCGTTTTTCAATACAAAGACGCGACTTTATCCACCATCTCGCTTTCACAACTTCCTTCCACAATTTTCACACTTAAAACCTCGGTCCTGTACCGAGTGCATTTTCAAATCTTTTCATAACAAAAACTTGAATGGTCGTGGAGTGGTTAGGCGTAGGCCTTCTCCTATCCCGAGTGCTGACGTTTACCGTAGGGTTCTCTGTCGCAAAGCACTTACCATTCAAAACCAGAAACATCTTTAATAAGAGAACGAAGTTCCCTTTGTATTGGATTAAAGAGAGAGGATTGGATGTAGACCTCTTCTTCTCCGAACGTTGTGATGCCCACTGTAGTGAGGGTGGTTTCGATGCTCGTCTTTCAATACGAAGACGCCTCGTTCGCCACACTTTTTTATAACAAAAACTTTGAGATAAGTAATTGGGTACTACCCGTAGGGGTTACTATCCGAGGACCTATCTCGCCCCAAAAACAATCTCATCAATCAAACGTGACACCTTGCCTCGCATGGCGAAAACCAGTCTCCCAAAGGATATGTTACGTCCGTTCTACCGCAAACAGGTACGCATAAGTCTCCAAACGAGCGAGCACCAAAACACCTAAACTGCTAGAACGCGTACGATAACATCATCCAAAAAACACACCGGTTATCTGCACCGTAGGCACGAACTACGTTGCTTTGATTTCTCTTGCATAATAGGAATATGTAGGCATAGGATTGCGATATCCTAGCGAGCACCCTTTTTCTTTTTCACCCTTTCCCAGAAAGGCATGCTACGTCCGTTCTACCGCAAACAGGTAACGCCTAAGTCTCCTCACATGCGAGCAGCAATACACCTAAACTGCTAGAATGCACACGATAGCATCGTCTACCAGTACACCCCGTTTCCCCGCACACCGTAGGCCGAACTACGGTTGCTCTGATTCTTTACTTCATTCAAGTAAAGATACATAGGCACAAGGGCCACAATCTTTGCCGAGCATATTCCCCCCCATATCTGTAGTTCTCCGAACTACGTCGACTCTGACTTTCTCATACCTTTTGAGAATACGTAGGCCTAGGATCGCGAAGTCCTACCGAGTCCGTTCTTTCTCTCTCTTACCTCTCATTCTCCTGTTTCTAACCCTTTTCTCTCCCCCTTTGGAACACTTTTTATAGCATAATATGTAAGCAAATAAACTCACACGTCGACAAACAAATGGTTTCCATCGAGTACGATGGATGCGAGGGGTGCTAATACCTTCCCCTCGCATAATCGGCTTCCGAACCCGTTCTTGGTTGTGAGACCATCTTATCCATTTTATTTCTTAAGGTTTTCTCGATATTTTCCTTTCCCCTCATGGGATAAATAAAGTTCGGTGGCGACTCTTCTGTCTATCTCTTTCGCCTCCCCGTCGTTGCACGATGCATTTTTCGAGTAGCGACAGCTGGCGACTCTGCTGGGGAAACCTAGCGAGCCAAGCCTAATTTGTTTGTCGCGTGTGTGATTTTGTTTGCTTTTATCTGTTTTTTTATGTTGTGTTCACTAACCTGTTGGGTTTATTGGATTGGTTTGTGAGGATAAAAGCTTTCTATCCGAGCTTTCGAGTATACACTAAGTTAGGAGGTGGATTCTTTCTGATTTGCGAGACTTAGGACTCGTTGAGTTGGATCGAATTCCACGGCTCAGATGAGACCCTTTTGGGATGATTATGTCTTACGAGTAGTCGTAATGGCGTTTTTATTTCCAACTTGGGAGTCCGTGATTCTGAGGATCTTTTAGAACCTTATTCCAAAGGTTGCTAAAACATAACTCTGTGTTCATCCTTTGAAGGGATTACCGTCTTACGAGTAGTCGTTCTAATGGAAAACTTTTGAGGGTTAGTGCATGGGACTTTGTTTTAAAGCCTTTTGGGATACCCTCTTTATAAACCAATAGATTGCCCACCCGAGGGGAGAGATACCTTTTGTTGTTGTCTTGCAGAATCTATGACTTAGATCCTTGATATGGATCTGTTCTCGTGTGCACTCATAGCATTGCATTTGCATAAGCATTTTTGCATCATTTTGCATTTTCTCTAGCCAGATACCAAGGCCTTACCCATCCTCTGTTCATAACCCGCAGTTGATTTCCCGACACTCCCGTTGAACTCGGGAGAGCTGTAAAGAGTTTGAAACAAGGGGAAACGTAGACACCTTGAAAGTCCAAGTCAGACAATGCAAGCCGAGGTAACTATGGAGCAGAAGTGGACTATGGAGCAGGTCCAAGCAGAGTTAAGGGAAGTCCGAAGCCAGATGGGACAATTCATGGTGGATATACAAGCTTTGCGTCAGGATCAGAAAATGCTCAAGGAAGAAGTTCATCAACTGAAGACCCAGATGGGCTAGATTATGGAAGTCATGGAAAATGTGCTAAGAAAAGACGAAAATCTTAGGCCTGAGGTCGCAGCAGAAATGATCATTCAACCCATACCTATGGAATATCTTTGAGAGCGCGATATGCCTCGTAGATCTTTTACACAACCTAAGATTCCAAGATTTCCCCGTCAGCAGCTACCTCTTATTTCCCAAGACAATCCTAAGGTTAGGAGGTATGCGCAGAGGCTGAAGCGGCCCGATAGAAGCTTCGACCAGATCCCTATGACTTATACTCAGTTGTTACAGATTTTGCTTCAACTTCGATTGGTTGAACTTCGGACTTTAGCTCCATTTGTTGGTAAGCCACCACAAGGCTATGATGCAAGTGCCCATTGTGATTTTCATTCTGGGGCACCGGGCCATAATGTGGAAGAATGCAAAGCCCTTAAATACAAAGTCCAAGACTTAATCGATTCAAAAGCATTCGAGTTCACACCAAGCGGTATGGAAGTGCCAGACGGGCTTATTCCAGTTGCTGTAAAAGAAGTGGATATCCCTGCTTTCTTCCCTGAAGCTGCATCAGATCATGAGCGTATCTTACAATCTTTGGTTTCAGAACCTCCATGCCCACAACTATTGCCTATTCCTGGGCCAAATCTGGAGATGAAAGGGCCTGCACATGAGGAATGCCCTAGTCAGTGCCAACAACCTTATGCTCCTCAGCAACAGAACTGCCAGCGCCAAAATCAGAGAAGGCCTCGCAACAACTTGGAAAGAAGGACTGCTCCTCTTCATCCAGTCCCTATGTCGCAGAGTCAGCTTCTCCCATATTTGATTTAAAACTCATTGGCGCAGCCTAAGACTCTTAAGCATGTGCCAGAACTTTACCCTCTGGGGTACAATCCCAATGTTCAGTGTGGATATCATGGTGGATCCATGGGACACTCGACTGAAGAATGCAAAGCCTTCCAAGCCAAAGTGCAACAGTTGATTGACAAAGGGTACATATCTTTTCCCGAAGGAAGTTTGATTGTCCATGTCAACCTCTCAGCTGTCTAAGCTCAAAGATTTCAAGGGACATCTCCAAAAGCCAGTGGTCCAGACAGGCAGACATCCTCAACATTGGCAGTCCTTGGGCTCTTTTATCATTTGCATCTTGTAGTTTATTTCTGTTAATTGCTACTTGCGTTTAAACATTGTTGTTTTGAATGGTAATATTAATGAAGTGATTATGCATTTTCCGAATCAATTATGTCGCATTCGCTCTTTTTTTTTATCACAAACACAATCACATACACATCCATTTTTTATCCACTCCACTATCATTGTTGTTTTAGCAAAGATTGGAGGGAGGATGACGAAAATTGAATACCCATAATTGCAAACTGTATGCTTTTAGGAAAAATCTCGTCAATGATGTACAAGCATTGTTTCAAATCCCCTAAACACCGGAGATATAAGGAGTTAATCCCTAGTCAACCACTTCGAGCCTAGAAGTAGGAGTTTCCTTCGGATATTCAAACCCTTACACTCAACCTGGGGCAGGGTAGTTGTTCAGTTAATCTGATTCCGCATTCTAATCAATAAAGCAAAATCCAAATTACGGTTGTTCATCAATGACCCGTGACATGGCAGTCACTATCCTCCAACAAAATAAAAAAAAAATCATCATAAGCCTGCTAAGTCAAGCACCTCAAAGGGGGACTTAGGAAAAAATCAAGGCTATCCCGATGGATCTGACAAGCCAAATCAGTCCATGCAAAAGTTAGGGATCGAAAACAAAATCAAAAGAGGTTCTCAAAACTCTCTACAAAAACAAAATAAGATTCAGTGATCACCCAAAAGGGTCACTGATATCCATCAAAATAAGGTGACTGTCATGTCAAGCAAACCTTGAACCATCAAGCTTACACCGTTAAGGTAAATAGATGCAGAATTAACTGAGCGTAGGTATGGAGATCATCGAGAAGAAGGGGTGGGTATAAATCATACTTTGAGCCTAATATCCTTTGTTTTTAAACCGTGAACCAGACCACGTTACAACCCTCAAAAGACCTAATTGAGGCGAGTTTTATTCTGAAAGCATACTATTGTGAGGTTGCGTAAACTGACTCATTACACATTTGCTAATCATCAGTATTGGTGTCGTTATTCTTGCTATATCTTTTACACCAATCAAATTAGCACAACGTTTGGACTAAATGGTCCATTCGTTTCACTATCACGACACATAATAAACGACATTTCTTTCAAAAAACTTGCATGAACGTCGCATTAAAATTACCATTCGTGAACAAATAATTTCAATTGCAAGTCAGTAGTTGGCATCAAGGAAATTCCAACATAAAGCAATCAAACAGGACTTGACCATTTCAGTAGTCTGGATCAGAATCGAGCATGCTTTGTAGTCCCGTGGAGCTGGGGCATTGGCATCACAAATATGGAATCAGTCAGCTTAAGGCAAATCCCCAAACAACGGTTGATTATGGGGCAAATAATTCAAGAAGCGGTTCATCAAAAGTGAATCACACCAATCAGAGGCAGGCCACCCAGAGTTTCTTTGACTTGAGGATAAATCCCTCCAATGTTCAATCAAGATAAGTTAAGTCGCTTCAACGCTCATTCAAAAGAGCAAGCTACTCCAAAGAGCATATTGAAGCCAACCACCAGTGATTGTTTAAACAATGATGAATCCTTTCGCGGTACAAACTCTGGGGCAAGCCATCTCGAGGTCGTCTCATGGCAAGTTACTCAAGAAAGTTCATCCTCATCAGCAACTGTGGAGTTCAAACGAGTGTTGGGGAATCATACAGTCACCTCACCCAATTAACCTTAACCTCCGAAAAGGCCTTGTTGTCATTGGATCCTTCATCCCACACCCTAAAACCTATCACCTATCCAAACAATTTGACACCTTCAAAGTCCAATTCTTGTCTGGAAAACCTTCAAACCAGTCCTCATCTGGTCAACCCTTTGCTGAAACACCAATTCCTGTTCGGTATATGTCAGCTTTTAAACCAGCTCCCATCTGGTCACCTTTCCTTTAGCCTACCATTTAACCAGTTATTGTCTGGTAAAACTCACTCCAAAGTCCAGCTCCCATCTGGCAAACCACGAAATTAGCCCTCCTTTGACAGCTTAACCTTTCGCCAACCAGTCCCATCTGGTCTACCTTCTGAATACCAGCCATCATCTGGTACTTCCAACCCAAAGTCCAATATGCATTAGCAACCACCAAAGTCCAACCTGCATTTCCATCACCCATCTGCAATCGTGTGCATCATACGCATCACATTCAACATCATAAGCATCTTGCTTCATAAGCATCTTGCATCATATGCATACCTATAATCATATCATACTTTCCCCAGCTCTTGCATCTCCGCGCATCAGCATTTGCATTTGCATTTCCATTTATGGAACATCTTTACCATCAAGCATTAGCATATGCGAGCTCAGATCCAAGATCAATTTCGAAGATTTCCAAGATCATCATCAGCCCAGTCAGGGGCATCCCTTGCAAGATCGTGGTTTTCTCCCACGAGAGTCAGAGGATATCAAGATCATAATCAGCCCAGTCAAGGGCATCTTCCGCAAGACCGTGGGCGTTCCCCACGAATTTGTTCAACATTTATTGGGAAAATTCAAGAGCTTCAATGCAATCAGCAGCCCGATCAGGGGCATTATCTACAAAAATCGTGGGTCCTGCCATAAAATTCAAGATTATCAAAGCAAAATTCAGCCCAGTCAGGGGCACCTTTTCAAGACCATGGGTGTATTGCATGACGTATTTCAACCTCGTGGTTAATCAAATCTTCAAATCAACATTCGGCCCAGACAGGGGCATCTTCAGTAAAACCATGGGCGATCCCTAGTGGTTTGTCTCCAGCAGATTGGACTATCCGTCTTCAGTGATAAGTGGCAATCTCTTGGGAGAAGCTTATCCGTCTTCAGCGATAAGTGGCAATCTCTTCAGATAAGCTTATCCTTCATCCGTGATAAGTGGCCATCTCTTCAGAGAAGCTTATCCTTCATCCGTGATAAGTGGCAATCTCTTGGGAGAAGCATATTCGTCTTCAACGATAAGTGGCAATCTCTTCAGAGAAGCTTATCCTTCATCCGTGATAAGTGGCAATCTCTTGGGAGAAGCTTATTCGTCTTCAACGATAAGTGGCAATCTCTTCAGAGAAGCTTATCCTTCATCCGTGATAAGTGGCAATCTCTTGGGAGAAGCTTATCCGTCTTCATTGATAAGTGGCAATCTCTTGGGAGAAGCTTATCCATCTTCAGCGATAAGTGGCGATCTCTTCAGAGAAGCTTATCTTTCTTCATTGATAAGTGGCAATCTCTTGGGAGAAGCTTATCTATCTTCAGCGATAAGTGGCGGTCTCTTCAGAGAAGCTTATCTTTCTTCATTGATAAGTGGCAATCTCTTGGGAGAAGCTTATCCATCTTCAGCGATAAGTGGCGATCTCTTCAGAGAAGCTTATTCATCTTCAGCGATAAGTGGCGATCTCTTCAGAGAAGCTTATCCTTCATCCTTGATAAGTGGCAATCTCTTGGGAGAAGCTTATCCGTCTTCAGCGATAAGTGGCGATCTCTTCAGAGAAGCTTATCCTTCATCCATGATAAGTGGCAATCTCTTGGGAGAAGCTTATCCTTCTTCAACGATAAGTGGAAATCTCTTGGGAGAAGCTTATCCATCTTCAGCGATAAGTGGCAATCTCTTCAGAGAAGCTTATCCTTCATCAGCGATAAGTGGAAATCTCTTCAGAGAAGCTTATCCTTCATCAACGATAAGTGGCAATCTCTTGGGAGAAGCTTATCCATCTTCAGCGATAAGTGGAAATCTCTTCAGAGAAGCTTATCCTTCTTCAACGATAAGTGGCAATCTCTTGGGAGAAGCTTATCCATCTTCAGCGCTAAGTGGCAATCTCTTCAGAGAAGCTTATCCTTCATCAACGATAAGTGGCAATCTCTTCAGAGAAGCTTATCCATCTTCAGCGATAAGTGGAAATCTCTTCAGAGAAGCTTATCCTTCATCAACGATAAGTGGCAATCTCTTCAGAGAAGCTTATCCGATCCCTTTCATTCTTTTTAGTGTTAGGGTTGATTTTGTTTCTCTCCATCATTCTTTTGGTGATGGGTCTGACGTCCTTTTGGTGTCATGACTAGCGTGTTTTCCATTGTCCTTTTGGTAGTGGGTCCCTTACCTTCTTTTGATGTCAGGGCAATGTGTGTGAGTGTTATCATTTTTTCGGTGATAGCGACCTTTGCAAGATACCCAGTATTTCATTCCCAAGCAGTTTCTTTCTTTTTGGACAAATTCAGGGTCTTCTTTGTATCTAATTGACTTCCGCCCTAAAAAATGAACGCTGCAGCAATTCATTTTACTCGGTCTAAGCCAATTAGATAGGGGCATCTGTCATACCCCAAATTTGTCCTACTTTTGTGCAGCCGCCATTCCGTATATTTACCCACTTACTTTATTCCAAAATTTAAAAATGTTATTGGGATGTTATGGGATTGAAGTTGAATTGAGGTTTATTGGAGTTTTGTCTGTATGATTGTATGGGTTCAATAAGGGTGAAAAATTAGTCAGGTTTGATATAATCCCAGTCAGATGAATTTTATTTTGTGATGGAGAACTGGAGATGATTAATTCAAATGGGGTGTTGTTGTAGCTGCGATAACAGTTCACACCAAATCACTATCTTTTTATTTCAAAATATATGGCTAGCTGAGTATTTGGTTAATGATAAAAGAATTTGTGTCTCATTTGTGATCCAAGAGATAACATTTCGAGATGACCCCATTTGGTTTCGTATTTAAATTCAAGATGGATTTGTTTTGGTTCTTGAGTATGACTCTTAATTGTGAGACATGTTTCGTGTGTTTCATAAAGCTTTCATTATTATCAAGCTGGTTTATTGGAGTTCAATTATGTGGTGGTTTTAAACTCAAGTGCAAGAAATCCATTCATGAATAATTGAGAATTTAAAGTAGAATTTGGTTTTGTTGGAGGTTCAATTCAAAAATCAAGGTTAAGGTTTTACAAAATTACATTACAAGGGTTTTCTCCACAGCAAGAATCCGTTAACCAAGCTTCTCAAAATTATTTACACAAAGTTCATCCACAGGAGGTGAATAGTGCTACGAGTAAAATATAAAAAAAGGGGCACTGATTGTATCAGGACCCACAACCATAGCACAATTAAGCCAGCTTGAATTATAGCCGCCATTAATAGACATGCGTTGAATCACCGAACAGCCAAACGCAGCAACAAACTTGTGCCTCCACTAGCTTGACTCCTGCACCAGATTACCATTCACCTGCACATATAATAACAACAATTGTGGTTTGAATTCAACCAATGTAATACGATACGATGGAAAAATCTGAAGAAGAAAAGGAAGAGAGAAGTGCAAAACCAGTCCAAGGGCACAAGCAAAAAGCAGCGACACTTTAGCCATAACCTGCAAAAAAGGATGGACACAACTTCTCCGCAGAACCCATATCGCTCCTAAACCATACAACGGACGGACAGGAAAGTTGACGAGATTATTGCAGCACATTAACATAATAGTGGCTCCCAAAAGCCCATTCGCAGCTGGAGAGTAGGTTGTAGCAGCACTGGAACGAGTGTTTCGGTAATGGTAAGATGCACATGATTCCTGCAAGCAAAAATAATGAAGACAACATGCTTCTGTCAAAGCCCACTCCAAACAATAGCCTGCTACTGCCTCAAGACACACCAGACCATTCTGCAAACCAGACAAGTTCTGCACAACCAGCCCACACTACTGCATAACCGTACCGCCGGACAAAACCTGCTACACACAGTAGCTTACAAATCCACTCCATGCCAGACCAACAAACCACAGCCTGCTGCAAGGACGGTACCAACCTGCACAAGCCTGCACCACATACTCCCAAAATAGTTACCATAAACAACAAAGAAAAACAACAAAAAACAGACCATTGTTTTTTGTTTTGATATTACCTCCACATGTTATAGCTTTCTCTAATCAACTATACACCATACACTACCATCTCATTCACACAACACACAGTTACAACTTCAAAAAAAAACCCCTTCATCATTCTTCAAGCAATACCCCATTTCTTTGCAATCCCCCCAAATCCAGAAACAATCCTCAACTTCAGAACTTCATAAAACACCCAGAATTTCATCTGAATAAGCCCAAAAAAAAAAACTTCCATTGGCCTTCTATCTTCTTCTTCACGGGGTTGCACCTTCTTACTCCATCACTCATCCATAACAACACTACAACAACCGAAGAACCCATCTCATTCACCTTCATTGAACACCTTCACAACAAGCCACCACCATCACTCCTTCAAACTTCTGATAAACAACCGCCCATTCACCAGCCGACCAACACATATCTGAAACAGTAAACCCCAAACCTCAACCGAACAACACCCACCATTGATGAACTCAACCTCCATGTTCATCACAACCTTCAGAAACAGAGACAACAACCAAGTTCTTCGAAACTTCGTCACCAACCTTCGCTCGACATTCACGGCGAAACCCTGAACTTCCATTAAACATGAACTGTAACAGCCCAAATTTCATTAAATAATTAATTATAGTAATTAATTGATTTAGTGGGATTTTTATTAATGTTGGAATTAATTTTCATTAATTGGAATTTGTAGTAGAGAATTGAGAAGGAAATAGAATGGAAAGAAAATAATAGAGAGGAAGGGAAAAGAAATAGAAGAATATAAAAAGGGAATTGGAGAGAAAGAGAAAGATAGAAAAGAAAAAGAAGAGAAAGGAAGAAGAAGAGGAGAAATGAAGAGGAAAAGGGGAAAAGCTTGGAGAACCTTCAAGAACCAATTTCGAAGCTCCGATTAATCGAGGTAAGGGTGAGAAACATTGCTATTTAATCATTGTATGCTATTATGTATGTTGGGTTTGGGTTTTGGATGTTTTTCATCACTTTCTATTTAGGGCAAAAGTTGGAATAATCAGTAGATTGATGATTTAATCAGTTGAAACTGAGCAATAATGCCGTAGAATAGTCGGGTAACATGTATTGATGTTATTTGTACTGATTTGGATGTTTGAGGTTTGGTTGATGGTGGATTGAGAAGGAGAAGACAGAGTGAAATTCTGTTCTGCGCAGGTTCGCTGGCTCTCGCCAGGCGAGCGAAGGCGAAGCTTCGCCAGGCGAAGCCTAGCGAATGTTGGCGAATAATTATAATTAAATCCCAGTGGACTTCGCTGGCGAGTTCGCCAAGCGAAGGTGGATAGCGAAGGTTCGCCCAGCGAAGGTGCTGGCGAATGGCGGCGAATGAAGTCAGTAGCTACTGACTTGGGCTCGCTGGGAAGTCTCGCCAGGCGAAGCCTAGCGAAGGTTCGCTGCGAGGGTTCGCCAGGCGAATGAAGGCGAATATGACAGCATTTTTCTTTTGCTGTGTTGCTCATATGGTGATTGTTTGATTGATTCACATAGGTTAATACTACTATGTTATGAATGAGGATGTGAACTATTATGATAACATGTGCTGTGGGTAGCCTTCGGGCGTGAATCCTAGAGTTGTGATATGAATGATTAATTGTTATCGGTTAAAATACATGAGAACATAATGATGATTATGTGTGTATTAATGATGAGTTTGTGAACGTTTGATTGTTGTGTACAATTATGTGACGAGTATGCATGACTTATAATTGTATAAATAGTACTGTGACGTGTATACCTTGTATGAGATAGCATGAGATAAAGAATAAACATACTATGAAAAATGTGTTGTGGATGCATATTGTTTATATGCGATTGTATGTTAAAATACATGAAGAATGCATGAGAGCATAATGATGGATATGCGTGCATTGCTTGCTAAATATGATGTTGTATTGAATTGTGAATATATGTGGATAATGCATGAGAACATATCGTGGATATGTGTGCATTGTTTGATAACTGTGAAGAATGCATGAGAACATATCGTGGATATGTGTGCATTGTGAGAGATAATGTGGTGATAGTGTTGAATTATGAATACATCGATGAATGTTATGTGAATATGTTGTGTGTGCAATCATAATGTAATTCTTGAAGTGATGAATTATGTAAATGCATGAGATTAAGATGTCGGTCTTAAGTGCATTTGTTGCGATTGATTGTACATGCATCATTTAGTCAAGAGGCAATGTCTGTTAGTTTCGTGGAAACTAGTGGCTTGTCCCAAACCTAGAAGTGTGGGTTTGAAGGCTTAGAGGACGGGCCTTTGTGGTTATCGGTCTAGAAAAGTGGACCCGGTTTAATGTAAAAACCGAAAAAAAGATAACGGGTTATCGGTCTAGAAGTGTGGACCCGGTTTAATGTAAAAACCGAAAAAAAATAACGAAAGTCGGTACCGCATTGCATGAGTTGCATGGAGTTGTTGAGTCACATTGATATATGACATATGCATGAAGTGATGCTTATGTGTGAATGATGAGATGTTTGTTGAATACTTATGAAGCGTGCATGAAAAGATGCTTACGTGTGAATGTTAAGATTGTGGAATTGTGGGTGTATGCATGACGCAAAATGCTTGGTGAATATTCATGTTGTATATAAATATAAGTGACGATGTAAATGACTATGAGTTGAATTATGGTGAGAAATAGGAAGTTAATCATATGATACCTATATATTCATGATTTTATGCTTTGATTATTATGGTAATATTTCTCACCCTTCTGCTGTTTTATAATGCTCTATGAGGCATTGCAGATTAGGTTGCTGGAGGCCTTTGTGAAGTTCTGCTTGTAGTTCGAGGTTGCTACATGTGTAGCGGTTTAGTAATTATTTATGGGTCGAGTCATGCTCTGGTAGTGTAACACGGGGATCGATTGCTTATGTTTTAGGATTACATTATGTAACCTAAGTTATGTTCTCATATTGGGAATGATTGAGATGTTGGCCTTAGTGCCTAGAGATGTTGATTTTATATGATGAAAGTAAATGTTTCTTTTAAAGGATTTTCATTAATGAATCCGCTGCTAAATGGAAAAGTGTTTATGAGCATGACAGATTGATTTAATGTGGTATAAGTTTTGTGTGATGCCCTTTTATGGATGCATGTTAACTTTTACTCTGATTATGCATATATTATTTGTGGGGTTTAGAAGGGTGTTACATTAGTGGTATCAGAGCAGGTCGGTCCGTCCGGCCAAGTTGTCTAATGTTATTTGTTCCCTTGTATGCGACATGTGTGTGAAAACACTGTCGATACATGTTGTTGCTTAACCTTGTCTGGAGAATTGGGAATGATCTAAGTGGGGGAGAAGTTGTGCTTCTCCAAGATGCTGCAGGTGTAGAAGTTGTAGCTCAGTGGGTGGTTAACACTCTTGTGGTTTGGTAAAGATAGTCTATACTCCATCATGATTTTCAGCTACCTATTGACAAATTGAGGAACTGATCACCCTTAATCTCTTGTTGATAGTAGTTGGAGTTCTATTGGATGGGATGGACGTGTCTTGCAAGCTTAGGTGGCGTGAGCAGAGAATTGTTTGGAGCTAAGCCAGGTGCTTAAGAAGTGTGTTGATGAGTCGGCATGAGACAGTGAGGAGATGGTTAATTTTGATGGGAATTCGGGGTGCTAATGAAAGTGGGAAGATGGCGGTTTTGCCGACTAATTATATCTGTTTGGACAGTCGAAGAATTAAATTGATTGAGTAGTGTTGAGAATTATGTCTGGTGTGTGTGCTACGGCAACATATTGTGGAGTTGAGTATAAGGGTGGATAATGACTTCTAGTGATTACTAAAGGAAATGAGATGTGGAATACATGGTTGGTATAATTGGACCCTTAAGCATTTCAAGAGTTGGAGAGGTATTGGATGACCTTTAAGTGTGGAAGGGTTGTTTCCGTGATTTTGTCGTAACGGAAAACCGTAATTCGGAATGACGCAAGATTAGAAATGTTGGAAGATATTACAGTGCTCTATGTGATGGGAAAGTAGTGACATGGAATTAAGTATTTATTGGCGAAAAATGTTTGGATGTTATGGTAAGCGCGGAGAGTGCGGTTTGTGTTATCACCATAAGTTCACAGCTGAGTGTCCGTTTGATATAATGATTTTCCACACTTGATTGAGAGAGTCAATGGTTATGTAACCGATGGTGTTTGGATATGTTCGGAGAGTATAGGGGTTCATGTTGAGCGTCGGGAACTTGAGTTATTAGTATTGGGGAAGAGGCAGTGATGTACTACTGTGAAGAGAGTTCAAAGAGTTTTGAGAAAGCTGTCAACAGTTCGTGTATTGGTTTTGCCATGTCCGACAGGATTGTCGTTGTGTTTGGAGATACTTTGTTGATATGATTAAGAGGTGTGTTAAGTACAACATTAATGAGTTTTGGTTATGCTTGAAGGCAATATAAAGTACAGAGAGGGATTATCTGACAAGTAATTTGGAGTGGGTTGTTGTTGTGTGTTTGTACCGGAGTTTGGAAGCCTCAATTGTTTAGTTGAGATTTGAGATGGTTACTGACCTTAAGGTATTTGTTTTATTTGAGAGAGAGTCAAATATGAGACAGAGAAGTAATTGGAACTCCTGAAGGAGTATGGTTTTGGTTAAATTACCATTCGGATGAGACCAAGTGGTAGCTAAGATATCGAATCGGGAATTTTGGTATACAACTAATGGAGATGGTAAGGAAGTTAGGACTGATTAAGCAAATTCAGATATAAGTTCGGCCTGTGAAGAGACTTCTTATGGAGTTGAGCCTTGGATGTTGAGATTGACTTTTGGTATTCTGATGAGGTTCGAGGAAATCGAAATTCTGAGTTGAGTTGATAGATTAATTGAATTTAATGGATAAAAGTCAGAGGGATTATTTTCGGATTAAGGGAAATGGTATTGTGAGATGTCGTGATGAAGTGTGTATTCTGAATAGTGTGAGTTGGATAAGAGTACTCAGGGAGAAGTACATCGAGAAAAGATGGAGTGTCCGTGCAGGTACTAGGAAGATGCGACCGAATTTGAGAAATAGTTTTGGATAGCCATAGATGGAGAAGGAATTGATTGAGTTTGTATATGTTGATTAGACTTGCTGGGAATTGAAGTATGGACATTAGAGATGGTTGGATCTGATACAACTGTTGAGTATTTCGAGTGGGATGGGATAGTATTCTCATGGGCTTTGTGCCGGGTTTTCTGATGAATTTGAGGAAGTATGATCCGATTTGGACAGTTAAGAATGGATTAACAAGAGTAACTCGTTGCCTACCAGTGAAGATGAATCATTCTGTTAGATGGGAACTCAAGTTTTTCGTTAAGATTATGGGAAAGATTGCGAAAGCGGTTGGGTGCCATGTTGAAGATGAACTCTGACTAGCGTCCGTGAATGGCATGGACAAACAAAGAAAACTATCCAGTATGAAGAGGACTCGTTGAGAGCTTGTGTGTTGGACCAAGATGGATCTAAGGGTAGTTAATTGTCGTCGATGGAGTTGCCTACAATAACTGTTGCCATTTCGTATCGGAAACAACATCGTATGAAGTTCGTTGGGTAAGAGAGTATGACTCCTTTGTGTTGTTGCATGTCCAACGGGAGTGTTGTACTCGGATCAAAGACCGTGCAAAGGACGATGGAAACGATCAAAGAATCCAAGTAAGGCCGTGTTTTGAGAGTTATGGTAGTAATTGGTGTTGGTCGAGCTTGAAGTCTCGTGAGCACCCTGTGTTTTGTTGATCTGTATCAGAGTAGCGCAGCGGATAGCATGTTAGACTGTTTTACTGCTGTCGCTTGAGAGGATTGCATGAGGTGTTCATATGTCTAAGTTGAAAAGGTACATTGATTCAGGTGGATGGTTTACAAGTGAGAGGGAATTTGACTTCGGAGGCGTGGCTAGTTCTAGTTGTTGATAAGAAACAACTTTGAAGTATAGAGATTCTTTTGGTGGAAGTAGTTATGTGAGAATTGGATTTAGAAGAATTGGAATGCTAGAGTCGTATCCAGAGTTGTTTGGATCAGGTAACATTTTCGAGGACGAAAATTCCTAAAGTGGGGGAGAGTTGTAACAGCCCAAATTTCATTAAATAATTAATTATAGTAATTAATTGATTTAGTGGGATTTTTATTAATGTTGGAATTAATTTTCATTAATTGGAATTTGTAGTAGAGAATTGAGAAGGAAATAGAATGGAAAGAAAATAATAGAGAGGAAGGGAAAAGAAATAGAAGAATATAAAAAGGGAATTGGAGAGAAAGAGAAAGATAGAAAAGAAAAAGAAGAGAAAGGAAGAAGAAGAGGAGAAATGAAGAGGAAAAGGGGAAAAGCTTGGAGAACCTTCAAGAACCAATTTCGAAGCTCCGATTAATCGAGGTAAGGGTGAGAAACATTGCTATTTAATCATTGTATGCTATTATGTATGTTGGGTTTGGGTTTTGGATGTTTTTCATCACTTTCTATTTAGGGCAAAAGTTGGAATAATCGGTAGATTGATGATTTAATCGGTTGAAACTGAGCAATAATGCCGTAGAATAGTCGGGTAACATGTATTGATGTTATTTGTACTGATTTGGATGTTTGAGGTTTGGTTGATGGTGGATTGAGAAGGAGAAGACAGAGTGAAATTCTGTTCTGCGCAGGTTCGCTGGCTCTCGCCAGGCGAGCGAAGGCGAAGCTTCGCCAGGCGAAGCCTAGCGAATGTTGGCGAATAATTATAATTAAATCCCAGTGGACTTCGCTGGCGAGTTCGCCAAGCGAAGGTGGATAGCGAAGGTTCGCCCAGCGAAGGTGCTGGCGAATGGCGGCGAATGAAGTCAGTAGCTACTGACTTGGGCTCGCTGGGAAGTCTCGCCAGGCGAAGCCTAGCGAAGGTTCGCTGCGAGGGTTCGCCAGGCGAATGAAGGCGAATATGACAGCATTTTTCTTTTGCTGTGTTGCTCATATGGTGATTGTTTGATTGATTCACATAGGTTAATACTACTATGTTATGAATGAGGATGTGAACTATTATGATAACATGTGCTGTGGGTAGCCTTCGGGCGTGAATCCTAGAGTTGTGATATGAATGATTAATTGTTATCGGTTAAAATACATGAGAACATAATGATGATTATGTGTGTATTAATGATGAGTTTGTGAACGTTTGATTGTTGTGTACAATTATGTGACGAGTATGCATGACTTATAATTGTATAAATAGTACTGTGACGTGTATACCTTGTATGAGATAGCATGAGATAAAGAATAAACATACTATGAAAAATGTGTTGTGGATGCATATTGTTTATATGCGATTGTATGTTAAAATACATGAAGAATGCATGAGAGCATAATGATGGATATGCGTGCATTGCTTGCTAAATATGATGTTGTATTGAATTGTGAATATATGTGGATAATGCATGAGAACATATCGTGGATATGTGTGCATTGTTTGATAACTGTGAAGAATGCATGAGAACATATCGTGGATATGTGTGCATTGTGAGTGATAATGTGGTGATAGTGTTGAATTATGAATACATCGATGAATGTTATGTGAATATGTTGTGTGTGCAATCATAATGTAATTCTTGAAGTGATGAATTATGTAAATGCATGAGATTAAGATGTCGGTCTTAAGTGCATTTGTTGCGATTGATTGTACATGCATCATTTAGTCAAGAGGCAATGTCTGTTAGTTTCGTGGAAACTAGTGGCTTGTCCCAAACCTAGAAGTGTGGGTTTGAAGGCTTAAAGGACGGGCCTTTGTGGTTATCGGTCTAGAAGTGTGGACCCGGTTTAATGTAAAAACCGAAAAAAAGATAACGGGTTATCGGTCTAGAAGTGTGGACCCGGTTTAATGTAAAAACCGAAAAAAGATAACGAAAGTCGGTACCGCATTGCATGAGTTGCATGGAGTTGTTGAGTCACATTGATATATGACATATGCATGAAGTGATGCTTATGTGTGAATGATGAGATGTTTGTTGAATACTTATGAAGCGTGCATGAAAAGATGCTTACGTGTGAATGTTAAGATTGTGGAATTGTGGGTGTATGCATGACGCAAAATGCTTGGTGAATATTCATGTTGTATATAAATATAAGTGACGATGTAAATGACTATGAGTTGAATTGTGGTGAGAAATAGGAAGTTAATCATATGATACCTATATATTCATGATTTTATGCTTTGATTATTATGGTAATATTTCTCACCCTTCTGCTGTTTTATAATGCTCTATGAGGCATTGCAGATTAGGTTGCTGGAGGCCTTTGTGAAGTTCTGCTTGTAGTTCGAGGTTGCTACATGTGTAGCGGTTTAGTAATTATTTATGGGTCGAGTCATGCTCTGGTAGTGTAACACGGGGATCGATTGCTTATGTTTTAGGATTACATTATGTAACCTAAGTTATGTTCTCATATTGGGAATGATTGAGATGTTGGCCTTAGTGCCTAGAGATGTTGATTTTATATGATGAAAGTAAATGTTTCTTTTAAAGGATTTTCATTAATGAATCCGCTGCTAAATGGAAAAGTGTTTATGAGCATGACAGATTGATTTAATGTGGTATAAGTTTTGTGTGATGCCCTTTTATGGATGCATGTTAACTTTTACTCTGATTATGCATATATTATTTGTGGGGTTTAGAAGGGTGTTACATGAACAACCCCAACAACTTGACAGAAGCAAAATCAAAAGAAAAAAAGAGGAAACCATTCCATTAACACCATTGTTAAACCACTTCATCTCTTCAAACGAAGCAATCTTCAGAAATTAATACCCTTTCCGCCATTTTCTCCACCATAACACAAAACCGAAAGTCATCGTTACCTCCTTCAACCTTCTTCTTCTCCCAACACCTTCAGATCCTCCATCCTCATAACAGAAGCAACTGTCTCCTTCACCAACGACTTCAACTTCCAGAAAATCCCTCAAACACCACCATAATGACGTCGCAACAACCTTCATCAATAAACCTACTCAGAACGTCCACCTTCTTCAGACTCCATTATCGAACTAGAAACCCCTTCCACATCCCAACAACAATTTCCTAAGATCACCTTCGAAGAAGAAACTCAGACGAAACCCTAACCGAACGAACCCTCCGCTCACTTCACAATCGCAAACAGAAATAACGGAAGAAGAAGTTTTTGTGGACAAAAATTGGGAGGGCCATGCGGAGAGACCGAATTGATGGAATAGAGAGAGCTTTAGCAGAGAAAATTAGGGGAGAAATGTTGAGTTTGAAGCGTGGTTGGACAGTGAGAGGGGCAAAATTCGCACGAAGGAGAAGAGTATTTTATTTTTATCTTTTTATTATTTTTATCTGTTATTTTGTTTACTTTTTTTAAAAATATATATTTTATTTATAATTTCTATTATATATATTTTTATATTACTATATGTATATATATACATTTTCTAATTATCTTCAAATTTCAAAATTTATTTTCTTTTGTAAATATTATATAATTTTTTAGTTTATAATATTAGAGTTTAGGATGTTCTTTTTGTTATTTTTAAAGTAGATCTTATTTCGCTTTTGTTATTGGGAATTTTTGCCTTTTGGGTCGATGACGAGACCTCCGTAAACCGTTATTAAGTCAAACTATTGATAAATGACGTTGGATCTGAGACCATTTCTTTTCAACGCTTTTTCTCCTAAGACCTCGGTCCCGTACCGAGTGTATCTTCGAAAACATTTTCAAATCAAATTCTTTGTATTGAATTAAAGCGAGAGGATTGGGTGTAGACCTCTTCTTCTTCGAGTGTTGGGATGCCCACTGTAGTGAGGGTGGTTTCGACACTCGTCTTTCAATACGAAGACGCTTCCACCCCTTTTCCTCCTAAAACCTCGGCTCCGCACCGAGTGCATTTTCAAAAACCTCGGTCTCGTACCGAGTCCATTTTCAAACCATCTTTAAAATAAATTTCTCTTTGTATTGAATTAAAAAGAGAGGATTAGGTGTAGACCTCTTCCTCTCCGAATGTTGGGATGTCCACTGTAGTGAGGGTGGTCTTGATATTCGTTTTTCAATACAAAGACGCAACTTTATCCACCATCTCGCTTTCACAACTTCCTTCCACAATTTTCACACCTAAAACATCGGTCCTGTACCGAGTGCATTTTCAAATCTTTTCATAACAAAAACTTGAATGGTCATGGAGTGGTTAGGCATAGGCCTTCTCCTATCCCGAGTGCTGACGTTTACCGTAGGGTTCTCTGTCGCAAAGCACTTACCATTCAAAACCAGAAACATCTTTAATAAGAGAACGAAGTTCCCTTTGTATTGGATTAAAGAGAGAGGATTGGGTGTAGACCTCTTCTTCTCCGAACGTTGGGATGCCCACTGTAGTGAGGGTGGTTTCGATGCTCGTCTTTCAATACGAAGACGCCTCGTTCGCCACACTTTTTTATAACAAAAACTTTGAGATAAATAATTGGGTACTACCCGTAGGGGTTACTATCCGAGGACCTATCTCGCCCCAAAAACAATCTCATCAATCAAACGTGACACCTTGCCTCGCATGGCGAAAACCAGTCTCCCAAAGGATATGTTACGTCCGTTCTACCGCAAACAGGTACGCATAAGTCTCCAAACGAGTGAGCAGCAAAACACCTAAACTGCTAGAACGCGTACGATAACATCATCCACAAAACACACCGGTTATCTGCACCGTAGGCACGAACTATGTTGCTCTGATTTCTCTTGCATAATGGGAATACGTAGGCGTAGGATTGCGATATCCTAGCGAGCACCCTTTTTCTTTTTCACCCTTTCCCAGAAAGGCATGCTACATCCGTTCTACCGCAAACAGGTAACGCCTAAGTCTCCTCACATGCGAGCAGCAATACACCTAAACTGCTAGAATGCACACGATAGCATCGTCTACCAGTACACCCCGTTTCCCCGCACACCGTAGGCCGAACTACGGCTGCTCTGATTCTTTACTTCGTTCAAGTAAAGATACGTAGGCACAATGGCCACAATCCTTGCCGAGCATATTCCCCCCCATATCTGTAGTTCTCCGAACTACGTCGACTCTGACTTTCTCATACCTTTTGAGAATACGTAGGCCTAGGATCGCGAAGTCCTACCGAGTCCGTTCTTTCTCTCTCTTACCTCTCATTATCCTGTTTCTAACCCTTTTCTCTCCCCCTTTGGAACACTTTTTATAGCATAATATTTAAGCAAATAAACTCACACGTCGATAAACAAATGGTTCCCATCGAGTACGATGGATGCGAGGGGTGGTAATACCTTCCCCTCGTATAACCGGCTTCCGAACCCGTTCTTGGTTGTGAGACCATCTTATCCATTTTCTTTCTTAAGGTTTTCTCGATATTTTCCTTTCCCCTCATGGGATAAATAAAGTTCGGTGGCGACTCTTCTGTCTATCTCTTTCGCCTCCTCGTCGTTGCACGATGCATTTTTCGAGTAGCGACACACTCCAGCAAAATAAATGCTGGAGAGAAGCGATCATCTCTGTCGGGGATGAAATCAAACTCCGCTAAGGGAAACCTCCTTGACGGCTTTCCAGGATAAACTCTTCCAGGGAACGAAAGGCTCGGCCGGGGAAATGCCTTGGATGGCCTTCCAGAAAAACTCCACCCTGCTGAGGGAAAACACCAAACATTCCACTATGGGGAAACAAAGACAACATTAAACGCTCCACTCTGCTCGGAAGGGATCCCGCCCTTGGGGGCGTACAAGTAACAAACCGGCCTACTTGGGAATATCAGAGAATTCTACTGAAAACTCCATTCTACTAGGGAATGGATCACTCCCTGCTCAAACATTGTTATGTCGAGGGAATCAGCACTGAACTCTGCTCGAGGAATAAAATCCTGAATACTGATATTACTGGAAAGACACCAGAACATCGACTCCATCGGGGAAAAGGCGTCAAAGACGTTGCCTCTGCAGGAGAATAATACTGGACTGCAATTTACCCTGCCGCCGAGGGAATATCCTTCAACCTACTTTGCTGGGAACATGCTGCGAACAAATCCACCATATTGGAGATTAGCCTTTGTAGGGAGACAAAGCTTTCTTCTGTTGGAGATACACTACCCACCCCTGCTGGTGACAGTACTTCTGATTCACTGGGAATAATTGTGCCAAGTATGGTTGGGCTTTTGGTTTTCTGTGGAAGGTTAGGTACAACCAATATTAGGAAATGCTTTGTCCGACTTCCTGACACTCGTCTTGAATCTGAAGGTCGATTAAACCTGCTTGAGTAACTCTGCTAAGCCCTGAAAAGGTGGGGAGGAACAATTCCTTCATTTTCAATTTTCCCCAGCCTGTGGGATCTCTGCAAAAACTTCCTCACGAGAAGACTTGAAATTTATGTACCTTGATGGGTTGACATGAACGGCTTCAGCACTTTGAACCTTGAAGAGGTACCTCAAGCTAATTTCCTTATGGATAAGAATAACTCTTGGGCTCTCGGGGTGGTCTGCCCTAGCCTTGCAACGACCTTGCCCCCTGACTGATTTTTGGATAGCTGACTCCCATGATATGATCATTTGGTATAGCTTACTGTTAGCTCACCAATTCGACGACTCATGTTGGAGGCTATTTTCAGCATATTAAAAAGACCTACAAGTCTTCTAAGGACTTAGGAAAATTGAAGTCTTGAAATTAAACACTTCGACCTAAGAAAGCGAAATGGCCTTTGACCGAGATTTAGAAGAAAGGTCGAAGTGAGTTTTTGAAATTCGAATCTTGGAGGGAGTAGTTATATTTTCTTATGACTAAGAAGGACAAGTGGCTCTCATCGGATAAAGGACTGCATGCGGTCTGACTCTTGTCAAGAATAGATGGCCTAAGGAGGTTATTAGTGGTTATTAGCAGTTATTATTATTATTATAAATAGGAGTCTTAGACATAAAACTTAGTGTGTTGTAATTTACTGTTGTACAAGTCACTCTTAAAATTACTCCAAGTATCCGAGCGTAGAGAAAGAGAATATTATAGAGAATGTACGTGATGTAAACACACCATCCTTTATCTTTTCAATGAAGTTAATTTGTTTTCTTTACTTTTGTCAAGTACTTTTATTTATTTGTTTCATCTTTCCCTCTTGTTCATCATTACTACTTCGATTAAGTCTTTCCCTCCCAAAAAACCTTTATCTCTTTTCCCCCTAATAATTCTTCTTCCTCCTTTCTTTTAAACATAGTGGATAATTTTTGCCCCCCTTTCTAAGTTATTTCTTCTTAGTATTGTTGAAACACATTTCTAGATAGGTTCAAGTAGAAACACCCTTCAGCACATATCCTAGGATTTCGTATGGTCAATCCTGCAAGTTAGTCAATTTGACACCAAATTGATAGACCAGAGGTTGTTTACCAAAAAACCCGGTAAATAAAATGGCACACCTGGTGGGACAGTGCTGAACAAAGAAAGTTTTGAGATCATAAGAATCTAAAAATATAAGCCTTATCAACTTTTCTTCAAATTACATTGTATGTTACTAAGAAGTGGCAGAATAACCACTACGAACGAAGAAAGTTTAGTAAGACGTAACACTAGGAATATGGCCACGGAACCCGTTCAGCCAAGTGGCCAACAAAATGGCTCTAGCGAAGAAACAAGAAACGACGGAGCGTCGACTTCAATACCATCAACGGGAGAGCAAATAGGGCTCCCGGTAAGGCCTGTACCAACACCTTCGATATTAGGGGCTGGGTCGACTGTAATAAGACCCTATACTCAACCCGAATTGGAATATATCGGGCCCCAAGTGTCAAATCCTCAGACACCATTAGAAGGAAGCCCCCTGCCTAGGCAAAATCCTCTTCCTCGATTGGTACAGATGCCCAGGAATCCAACGTATGGAATGCCTACAACTGTGATGCAGAGGCTTCAAAATGCTCCCCCCATCTTTTCAGATAACCCTGTGACTTCTCCGTTTCAAGGATCAGGATTTGGGGTGAACATTGGTCGAAGTTTCCAGGGCCAGAGTCTGGGATACTCGACGCAAGGCCCCAACTTGACCAATACCTCAGTCGTGTGCTTGAGGCAACAGATGGATGAGAGCTACATGCAAATGGTTCAGACTCTGTCCCAAACTATGGGTGAGATCTTCCAGCCATTGATCCATAACACCACCCAAACCAACCAACAATTGACGCTGCAGTTGACGCGGTTGGCTGAGTTTATGGGAGTACCCCCTGTACCCAGAAATCAAAACACAATGGCGAACATCCCTCGACAAGACGTAAGAAACGCAAGGGAAATACACTTAGAAAATCAGGTTAGAGTCGAACTACCTGTAATTGAGGCGGTAAGAGAAAATCAAATGAACCAGGTCCATGTTCTAGACGAAGGTAACCAAGGAGTGGTCATGATAAACCGAAACCAGGATGCAGATCATGTGGTCCAAGAAGTTTGACGCAATAATATAGCCATTGACAACAATCTAGCGGCCATGGTCGAAAGGATCATGGCTCGGAATGGAGTAAACACTGGTTTTACTCGACCAAACTTTACATCCCTGATAGTAGATTACATCCTTCAAACAGAATTACCCCCTAGGACGAAAGTACCAAAATTTACGAAATTCTCAGGGGATACGACGGAATCTACTGTCGAACATGTGGCTCGATATGTGATCGAAGCCGGGGAAATAGCGAATGATGAAAGCCTTAGGATAAAATACTTCCCAAGTTCCCTCACAAAAAATTCTTTCACTTGGTTCACGACGCTAGCACCTAACACCATATGTAGTTGGGCCCAACTTGAACGCTTGTTTCATGAGCAGTTTTACATGGGCCAGACCAAAATTAGTTTGAAAGAACTAGCTAGCGTAAAACGTAAGTTTTCGGAGCCAATCGAGGAATACCTCAATAGGTTTTGATTACTCAAGGCCAGGTGTTTTACGCAAGTGCCGGAACACGAACTGGTCGAAATGGCCGCTGGAGGCCTTGATTATTCCATTCACAAGAAGTTAGATACCCAATACCTAAGATATATGGCCCAATTGGACGATAGTGTTCGACAGCTCGAACGTCTAAAAGACGAGAAAACTAGGCTTAACAAGAGCAAGAAAGTGGCCTTTGTCGAAATTGATGACAATATCGAAAGGGCATGCGAGGACTCTTTGAATCTCGACGAAAATGAAGTAGACCTCGCCGAACTTAAACAAGGCCCCCCTTATTCTTGTAAAGTATTAGCACCCCCACAGAAAGGAATGATAGATTCCCAAAGAAGACATATACCTTCGTCATCACCAAGTGTGATGAAATTTTCGAACTGTTGGTAAAAGATGGACAAATGATAGTGCCTCCTGGCGCTAAATTGCCATCACTAGAGCAACGAAAAAAGAGAGGTTTTTGTAAGTACCATAACTTTCTGGGTCATAAAACATCTCAATGTTTTCTTTTTAGGGATCTTGTTCAGAACGCAATCCAGGAGGGACGACTAAAGTTTGGGGAGAAAACCACCAGCCAAATGAAGGCCGACACAGACCCTCTACAGGTGACGGACACTCACTACATAGAGCCTTTATAAGCCAACATGATCGAGGTCACTGAAGGCCGCAACTTCTCAGAAAGCATGATAGAAGTTACTGATGACTTCGTCAAGAATGCTGTGATGACAAAGGTCATAATGAGCTTTGATCGAGGCAGTGAAGAGGAGATGGATACTACCAACATCGACGGGGTAGCGGAAAATCCAAAATGGGAGATGGTGACCAAGGAGATGGGTGATAACTTCATCGAAATGGACCAGGCTACTGAAGGGTTAGGTCTAAACTTAAAGGGTTTGAATTTGGCCGAGGAGGCTGAGATCAACATGATGGAAGTCACCCAACAAGAAGGTGAGGGGGACAGTGAGTCGAACAACCAAGAAGAAATCACTAAGGAGGCATACCCGAAGCAAGAGGAAACAATTGTGGATTTTCTTCACAATTGCCAGGGAAGGGGTTCTAGCGTGATGTTATGCCCACGATGCAGCGCAATCTTCGACAAAAAGGCTGCCCAGAGACTTGAGGGAACACGAAGGCTCAAGCAAAGTGGGAGAATGCCTGAGTTCGATAGACGAAGCAGTTTGCTGAAAAGCTCTGAACCCCACATCAGAGGCCCCAAAACAAGGCCTGCTAATTTCAAACCCGCTGTTGGAAACACCGATGATAGGTGGACAAAACCCAACGAGGATAAGCGACAAGGCAAACAAAGATGGAAGAATTTCGAAGTAAATAGGGGTTCCTCAGTTACCTATCGAAAAGAATTCCAGTCTTCGAAGATGGCCCATGTATCCGAGAATTATAAAGGAAAAAAACCCATGTCTCGATCGCGATGGAGGCGGGAACAACGGAAAAGAAAAGCTCTTAGAGAAAAGGCGTCGAAGGACAAGGCTGAATCTAGTACTAATCTCCCAACAGAGAATCAGAGAGAACCGTTAAAGACGATCAGCAAAACCACGCAACCACCGGTGGGCAGGAAGTTGTTCTCAAACCAGGTTAAAAATCAGAAAGAGATCACTAGGGTCGACGACGAGATGACGGACAACTTCGACTCAGATTCTGATGATTCGCTAAATTTGTTGGTGAACATAGTGTCAGTGATGCCGAAAGAATATGACAGATTGTCTGTGATCGAAAACTGCGACACAGACTGCGAAATGGCAGCACACAAACCCGTCTGCTATTATGTGATGAACAACGGCTGTGTTGAAGAGCAGAATGCTTTCTTCGAACGGCCCACTAAGGAGATGAGGAACCATTTGAAGCCGCTTTACATTACGGCTAAAGTGGAAAACACCCCAGTTAACAAAATTCTGGTGGACTGTGTCGCAACGGTAAATTTGATGCCACATCTTCTATCAAACAAAATCGGGAAAAGCGATGCCGACACCAAGCCACACAACATGGTCCTGTCCAACTACGAAGGTAAGGTAGGATCGACCAGGGGAGTAATCCAGGTAGATATCAACGTCGGAACAGTAATGCGGCCAACGGTATTCATGGTTGTAGAAACTACAGCTAATTACAACCTGTTACTTGGACGTGAGTGGATTCATGGCGTGGGGGCAGTGCCATCCTCGATGCATCAAAGGATTGCAATTTGGAGGCTAGACGACATTGTAGAGAATATTGAAGCTGATCAAGGGTACTTTAGGGCGCCCATCAACTATGTCGATCAAAGGCACTTCGACAAACACTTGGCTGGTATAGGTCCTTGTGGACCAGCAGACTTCGATTTCAAGCCAGACGACGAAGTCTTTGGCTCGTTATACTTACATCCTGTAGACGGTTTCCGTTGGGATAGAGAGGTGCCAGGAGAAAGGCTTCCATACCTTGGAACCTTGCCGGTGGACCCCACGGGATGGGGAAGTGATTTCAGTAATAATGACTGAAGCCAATGCGCTTCGAAGGATTTCGGCTTATGTGGCCGAAACTAGACTACAAACGGCCCCAGAGGCTGTTAGAAGCAAAATGGCCACAGAGGCCAATAAAGAAGTTCTTCAGAGAAGCTACAAGGAAGGCTTCGACATGGAACTATTTGATGAAACCCATCAAGAAAACGAAAGGCTTGATGCTATCTATGACGACGAGCCTTTAGGTTTCGAGAAAGATCCCTTGGCAGAGGATGCCAAAATGCTTGCGCAGGACCCAATAGAGGAAGTGGACTTAGGAGACGGCATTATAAAGAGGCCCACTTACATTAGTGCCAACCTCGACACTCGATTCAAAGGTGAAGTCATCCAGCTTTTGCGAGAATATAGAGACTGTTTTGCCTGGGATTATGATGAAATGTCAGGATTGAAAAGAAAGTTGGTGGAACATAGACTGCCGATCAAGCCTGGCAAGAAACCAGTCAAACAGAGCCCAAGGCGTTTTGCTCCAGAGGTTTTGTCAAAAATAAAAGCGGAAATCGAAAGACTTCTGCAGTGCAAATTTATCCGCACAACCAGGTATGTCGAATGGCTTGCTAATGTTGTGCCAGTTATTAAGAAAAATGGTTCCTTGAGAGTCTACATAGACTTTAGGGACTTAAACTCAGCAACTCCTAAGGATGAGTATTCGATGCCAGTGGCAGAAATGCTAGTCGATTCAGCCACTGGCCACGAATATCTTAGTATGTTAGATGGTTATTCTGGATATAACCAAATCTTCGTTGTCGGGGATGATGTTCCCAAAACAGCGTTTCGTTGTCCAGGGGCCATAGGCACCTACGAATGGGTAGTAATGCCTTTTGGCCTAAAAAACGCTGGGGCAACGTACCAACGAGCAATGAATTCGATCTTCCATGACTATATAGAATCGTTTATGCAGATATATATTGACGACATTGTGGTTAAATCCGTATCAGGAAAAGATCATATAGATCATCTTCGACAATCTTTCTTAAGAATGAGGAAGTTTGGCCTCAAAATGAACCCTTTAAAGTGTGCGTTTTTTGTGCAGGCAGGCAACTTCTTGGGTTTCGTAGTCCACAAAAAGGGCATCGAAATAAACCAAAACAAGACGAAGGCCATTATGGAGACCAAGGCGCCGTCAAATAAAAAGGAATTACAATCCCTGTTGGGCAAGATTAATTTCTTAAGAAGGTTCATATCGAACCTAAGCGGCAAAACCCAAGCTTTCTCGCCGTTGCTTCGAGTCACCATAGAAGGGTATGAGTGGAGGAAGGAACAACAAGAAGCTTTTGACAAAATTAAACGTTATTTGACCAATCCTCCAATTCTCTCTCCACCTTGTCGACACAAAAGCATGAGGTTGTACATAGCTGCGTCACACAGAACCCTGGGAAGCATGTTAGCTCAAGAGGATAAAGACGGCACAGAGAGAGCCATTTACTACCTTAGTAGAGTCCTAAATGATGCAGAGACTAGATATAGCGAAGTAGAAAAGCTATGTCTATGTTTGTATTTCTCATGTACAAAGTTAAAAAAATATACCAAGCTTGTCGATGTTTGTGTCTCTTCGCATTTTGATGTTATAAAGCATATGTTGTCCAAACCTATTTTGCATAGTCGAATAGGTAAATGGGCATTAGCGTTAACGGAATTTTCCTTAAAATATAAATCATTGAAATCAATTAAAGGGCAAATAGTGGCAGACTTCATCGTCGACCACTCCGTAGATACAAACGCTTTAAATATGGTCGAACTAGAACCTTGGAAGTTGTACTTCGATGGTTCCAACCATAAGAAGGGAACTGGCATTGGCATGCTGATTATTTCTCCTGATAAAATTCCAACACAATTCAAGTATAAAATAAGTGAGCCATGCTCTAACAATGAGGCGGAGTACGAGGCCTTGATAGCTAGACTTGAAATTCTGTTGGAATTGGGGGCAACTAGAGTCGAAATAATGGGAGACTCAGAGTTAGTCATAAAACAATTGACAAAAGAATACAAATGTGTCAAAGAAAGCCTCATTGTGTACTTCGTAGTAGCAAATAGACTATTAAAGAAATTCGAAGAGACTACTATTCGACATATACAACGAATACGAAATCAGGTGGCCAACGATTTGGCCCAAATAGCATCAGGATATAAGGTGTCCTGCGAAGTCCTGCGAGAAGTAATCCAAGTCAGAAGCAAGGTAGCAGCTGTGGCATTGCGGCCATCAGATTTAAGGGCTGCAAAGTTCGGATTCATCGATGAAGAAACCTTTGAGATCTTTACAATCGAATCGATGTCGGATGGGGACTGGAGAAAACCGTTGGTCGAATACCTCCAAAATCCTTCGAGCACCACAGAGCGAAGAATAAAATACCAAGCACTAAGTTACGTCCTCCTAGGAAACGAATTATTCAAAAGAGCTCCGGAGGGAGTTTTGCTTAAATGTCTAAGTGAATCTGAGGCGTATCTAGCACTATCATCAGTTCATAGTGGAGCATGCGGGGCACACCAGGTAGGCCAGAAGATGAAATGGCTACTATTTCGCCAAGGTCTATATTTGCCTACAATGCTGAAAGATTGCATCGAATTCGCCAAAGGCTGCCAGGAGTGCCAAATACATGCTGGTATACAACATGTTCCAGCAAGCGAGTTACACTCCATAATTAAGCCATGGCCATTCAGAGGATGGGCTTTGGACCTAATAGGAGAAATACGACCCCCGACCTCAAAAAACCAGAAATTCATCCTGGTGGGGATAGACTATTTCACCAAATGGGTCGAGGCGGTACCCCTGCCAAAAGTAGACCAAGAAGATGTGATTGAATTTATTCAAAAACACATTATCTTTAGATTTGGTTTGCCAGAAACGATAACAACAGATCAAGGATCAGTCTTTATCGGTCGAAAAATGCAAGAGTTTGCCAGAGAAATGGGATTCAAACTCCTTACTTCGACCCATTACTACGCCCAGGCCAATGGTCAGGTCGAGGCAGCGAATAAGGTAGTAATTGGAATGATAAAGAAACAAGTAGGGGGTAAGCCAAAAAACTGGCATAAAACCTTAGACCAGGCCCTATGGGCATGTCGAACATCCCCCAAAGAAGCCACCAACACTACACCTTATCGACTGACTTTTGGCCATGATGCGGTATTACCAGTCGAAATTCTTGTGCAGTCAGCCAGGATTCAGAGGCATCACAAAATTCCCCGTGAGATCTATTGGGACATGATGCTCGACGAGTTAGTGGATTTAGACGAGGAAAGGTTAAGAGCGTTGGAACTTTTAAGAAGACAGAAGAAAAGAGTAGAGAAATCCTATAACAAAAGAGTCAAAGCAAAGACCTTTTTGATTGGAGATTTGGTTTGGAGGGTAATCCTGCCGATGGATCGAAAGGTCAGGAGACTAGGCAAATGGTCCCCGAAATGGGAAAGACCGTTTCAAATCTCAAAAGTCTTCTTGAATGGGGCATACGAAGTCGAGGAACTTAGCAATGATAAACGAATATTGAAAGTAAACGGTAAGTATTTGAAAAAATACAAACCAACGCTGCAAGAGGTAAACATTTCAATAGAGTAATATAAAACTAAATAGCAGGGCCATAAATGGCATCAATAAAATGCGCCAAAAATGGCTTAGTCTTTACGAGTACAACAATAGAGACATGGCTTACAAAGGCCAGAAAATAAATATTAAACATTCTAGAAATCTAAAAAGGAAGGTTGAACTTCATCTTGACATAGTTTGCTTTCTGGGCATCGAGACAACTCTGGCAAGAGGCTTTGTCGTTTTTCAGTTGCGCAATCTCAGCCTCAAGTTGTCGAGCCTCCTCGGCCAAAAGGACGGCATGATCAAGCTCTGTCGACAAGGAAGAATCATCGAAGGAAGACAGTTCAACATTCCTCTTTTGAGCTTTATCTATCTTACTGCGAAGTTTTCTGATCTTACGCTCCCAACAAGCGATGTTCGTTTCATTCTCAGTAATCTCTTGTTGGTTCTTGGCCTTTTGCTCCTCCAGCGTTGCAATTTTATCTTCACAATCCGCAACGGCAGATCAAGCAGCAGCCTCAGTACCTGACTTTTCAGATATATATCCTTGTCGAACTGAGGCAAGAGCCCAAAGTCAGTATGAACCTGGTCGATCAACTTCCCAACTTCTTGGATTACGGCCGCAGCCTCAGCAGAGATCAATTGAAGGTCCACTTGTTGTAGGAGAGTTTTCAAAGAAAGGTAGTGAACTGGACCCATTTGCAAAAGAGAAAAGAGGTCCCCTTTGAAAATCTTGTCCTTTACTTCCTCAAGAGCATTATTGATTGGAGTTGAAGTAGGACCTTCAGAGGTCGAAGTACTTTGGGATCTGCCTGAGGAACTATTTCTCCTACGAAGTGTGAGTACAGAGTATGCCTAAGAGGGGGGTGAATTAGGCTTTTAGGGACTTTTTCTGGTTTTTTGGTATTCTTGAAATTTTATTGGTTCGGTTCTTGGTGATGAATGCAGTAGAAAGAAAAAAGAAAGTGGACACCAAGATTTATAGTGGTTCCCCTCACAATCCGAGAGTACTCTGTTGCACCCCAAAATTTGACCAACATTTCTTTACCTAGCTTATGTTTCATTTCATTCACATTAGCATTATCATTTGCATTTCATTGACATGTATGCAGGAGATCGAGAGGTATGATTACCAATCAAGGGCTATGCAAGACCTTGAAGCTAGCTAAAAAGGTTTTTCAGGTGCTCAAGGGTTGATATCCTTGTCAGAGAAGTTAAAAGATCCTCAGAGAGAATGGTTGAAGCCAAGAGGGTGTGTCTCCTAACTTGAGAGTTGTGGGAGCTCCTCAGATGATTCTGAAGCCAGGAATATGGACTTGAAGCCTTGATAGAGCTTATGAGATGTCTTGAAAGCCATCATGAGGCCTAGATAGGTCATTGTGCAAGGATAAGAAGACTTAGCCATGAGTGGTGCAGCTAGGGTTTGACTGGGTCAACCCTAGGTCAACTGATGATTTGAGCAAGGTTGAGACCTAATTCAAGAGCCATGTGATCATGGATTGATGCATTGAGATGTTCTAAGGATTATTCCAAGGTTAACTCATCATGATTGAAGAGTTTGAGAAGTTTCAAGCTAGGGTTTCTAAGACTTGACAGTGTAAAATCCCCTAGTTTGATCCCTATCTTCAAGGCATTTTAGCTCAAGATGTGATTGTCATCTCATATTGCCCCCAACATGAATGTTGTAGAGCTTGATCTTAGATTTAATTTGAGTACTATAAGTCCTTTATAGGATTTGTAGAACTCAAGTTATGACTTTGACAAGTTACAAGTCATCTGAGGTATGTGAATCTGGGGGCTTAAAAGTTACCCAACTTGCATCAAACTTTTGCCCAAGATGGATGATTCCTATGAACTTTTGGTCAACATGAATGTTGTTCCTTATCCTCTTAGCTTTCTATAGAGTACTAGAGGTCCTTGATAGGATTTGTAGAACTCAAGTTACGGCTTTGACAAGTCAAGGGCATTTTGGTCATTTGGAGATTACAGGTCATTTCAAGCATAAGGCACTCCTATTTCCAAGCTTCAAATGGAAAAATGTTCAACATCAAACTTGTTCAAAATGATGTTTTAAGGCTAGTAAATAGTTCATGAGATGTTTGAAATGCTTGTAGCTCAAAGTTGCAAAAATGACCTAAAATAAGGGCATAAGTTAAATGAACCAAAGTTGGAAATTGATATTTTCAATCTACACATCCAAACCATGGCATGTAATATATCATTTTGACTCTAGAAAACATTTTAAGATCATTGGTTTAGCCATATTTTTTATTTGAGGTCTAATTTGTGGACTTACTTTGAAAAGTGATTACTTACATCATAAGTAACATTTGCAAAACCTAGAATCAAGGCATAACCAAGGCCCTTTGCAAGCTAAACACTTTCAAAATGTCACTAGGGGAGAAATTGGAAGTGAATGAGGTTGGTTTCAAGTTGTTTGCAGCATTATGCATATCATGGCATATGGTTGAAAATCTCATGACATGAGAGATTGAAACTCTCATTAGAAGGATCTAGAGGGTTCTAGATCATCCAAACATCATCTATATATTGAGTAGAGGTGATCCAATGCAAAGGTTGGTGATGATTGAAGGAGAAAGCATAGATTGAGATTGAGATTTCTTGGCTTGCAACTGAATTCGGTTTGATCAATTTCTTCACTTTCCATCCATTTTCTTGATTGCAACTTCTTCCATGGATGCTAGGGATTGAGTTCAGATCATAATCAAGAGGAATTCGTGGTTGAATCGTGTATGAGCAATTGAATTTTTCCACCTGCAACTCACCATCGAGTTTCAAGATTCAGGAGCTTTCAACCAGTTCTATTGCATACAGAAGCAAGGAAAGGATCCATTGATCGTGTCTGGAAGGTTGGGGAGCTTGATTTGAAGGTTTAGTGCATCTGTTCATCCAAGATTTTCAGGTTAGTAACTTTCTTCCTCCAGCATGAATTAGGTAGAATCAAGGTGAATTAGGGTGTTAGATGCATTGTAGAACGGTGTAGGAACGATTTCAGACCTTTAATTTGAGAATTGGTGACCAATTTAGGGTATTACCATTTTCGGTTGAGAATTGGATATGGTGAATCTTGAGGTTTCAGAGAGAATTAAAGGCATGAATGAATTCGTGAGGGAATTTGGGACATGTTTCATTAAGGGATCGTGGCCTATAGTGGACTCTAGGTTGAAGTAGGGTTGTGGAATGGTAACCAGAGTACCACCGGTGGTGGCCGGAGTTGCGCGCAAAGTTTAGACATTCAAAAGGTTGAAGATGACTCTAGAGCCATTGGATGGGGGTTGGACTTTGACTGAAGGCATGATCCAACGGCCACGTTTTGATTTCAATTTGTGAAGGAGTTCTGATTATGAAACGCAGCGTTTCATTTAATCAGTGGTTCTGGGCTTAGTGGAAAGATTGTTATCCTCACCCCCTGAAGGCCCAATCCATAGAATGAATTGTGTTTTATTGCTATCTGCACCAGGGGCTTATTATTTTATTATGATTTTCTTTATTTTTTTCATTTTGTTCATGGTTCTTGAAAAATTCATAATAAATTGAAAAATGATCAAATTAACCCCATTCTTTTTGCATTTTACTCATGATTGAGTCTAGTATTTTTTAGATAAAAAATATTTTCATTTCATGCATTTTATAATTTTATGGGAATTTTATATTTTAATTGATATTAAAATGGTTATGTTTGATACTTAATTTTGTGGAATTTTGTGTGATCATGTGGTGATGACTTTGATCCTGATTTTTTGTGTATTATTAGCTTAGACATGTATGCTCCCATAGTATTTTTCTCACATTTTGGTGATGAAAATAGGTGTGCTTTCTAGATTGATATTTAGGTGCCTCCTTTTAGGGTTTAGGTTTAGTACCTTGCAGTGTAGAATTTATTTCTAGATCTTATTTGATGGTTTGATCTTTGGAATTAATATGGTAGAGTCATGATTGACCTAGGTTCCCATAGTTATTTTTGTAGGATTTTACAATTGGTTTTAGTATTTTAGTTAGGACTAACTTTAGTACTAGGTTTTAGGTGATCCTGAATTACTAATTCAACTAGATTAACTGCTTTAGTCCCCTTAGATTAGGGTTTTGCTTTGTTTGCCTTTGGTTGAGATTGAAGAAAAGTTGAAGACAAGGTGAGGATGCTTGTAGTTGCTTGAAGTTGCTTGGAGCTTGGAATTGCTTATGCCTGAAGGTGTCTGATGAAGATTTAGGAGGTAGGAGACATAGGGAGAGCCTTAGAGTTAAAATGATTTCTTTCACAAATATGGAAAGCATCATGTGCTTCCATTCCTCCCAATGATTAAAAGTCCTTCTAAGATATTCACATCCCTCCTTTGGAGGGATGAGTGGCTTTATCTGGGAAGTAGAACTTTGAGGGAACCAGTCTCTCACAATGATGAACCCTTACAGGCTTCCTTTGGTTGTCAATAAGTTGTTTATCATTTCCACTCATTCTATTAAATCAATGGTCTTCTGGTTTGAGTATCTTGAAAGATGTTGGACTTGAGTCTGAAGATGAGGACTTCATTGAAGAGTGTGGAAGAGGATGATTCCTTGAGCATTGCCATTGCAGCTGAAGCTTGAAGAGCAAGAAGAACAAGTTGATACTTGAAGATCCAGTGGAGATTGAGTGAAGAGCTGAGGCTTAGAGAATTGAAGGATGAAGTTGACACTTCCAGGTGATTGAAGACTACCCTGAGAAGCCGAAGCTTGTGTATGAAGAAGACCAAGTTGATACTGGAAAAGCAAGGAGAGTTGAAGCTTGAAGACTAAGGTGATACTTATGAGGAGGATTCAATTGAGATTGAGTGTAGAGCTGAGGCTTGAGGAATAAAGGATAAGTTGACACTTACATTGATGCTTGGAGAGCCTGAAGGAATCAAGTTGATACTTGTAGTTAAGAGTGAAGCCTGAAGGTGGAATTGACTGAAGAGCTGAAGCTTGGAGAAGAGAGAGCAAGTTGATACTTATGTATTAGGTGTTAGGACCTTGGAGAAGCAAGTTGATACTTGTCAGTGAGGATGATAGCCTTGAATGGTGGTTGAAGTCTGAAGACTGGAATGCTGTCAAAAGAGCTGAAGCTTGGAATTGGAAGAGTTGTTGATCTGCTTTCTTGTCTGTTTCTTTTCTGTACTGATGTGCCTTGTTTGACTTGCTTGATGCATTAGAATAAGCTCATATCTAGACTGATGTAAGCTAGGAGCATGATTGCACTAGAGGTTGAGTTGCTCCCTCTGCTTGTACTTTTATTGTATGGCTTTGCTTGCGGGTATTCGGTAAAGCCCAGCTCCCTTGCCCATGTGGTTTGCTTGCTTGATAGCATGTTATTTCCTCTGTATGATTGCAGTTGTTTTTCTATCTTGCTTGATAGCATGTTATCTCCTCTGTATGATTATAGTTATTCATATCTGGCTTGAGGTTGAGATGAGCTTGTGGAGGCTGCTGCCCCACACACATTTCCTCCCTCACTTGCATTGCATGCATTTTACAGTCATTTACTGTTTACTGTTTACTATTTAAGCTGATGCTTTGTCTGTTTATCATTGACATGATCCCATAGGACTCTCATTTCCTTTGATAAGGAAGTGATGATTAGAACTTTAGGTTGAAACCTATGCATGATAACTTCTAGGAGTTCCCTGTTTCAAACTTCAACCATAGGATGAATCCTTGGCATGACAACATTAGGACTTGATAGTCTCCCTTTAGTTGAGTCTGTTCTCTTTTCATCTCAAAACAACTTAAGATACAGTAATCATGAATGATTTCTTTCGTACGTTACGAGCCTTAAGCTATCTGAGAAAGGATTGTTGGAGAGCTTCTTTCCCGCAGTCTGGATGTTTAGTATGGCACCCTTTGGGTGACATGCGACGCATTCACTCTCAGGTCATAGTCTTTAGTGCGGTTGAAATTGCAAACACAATAAAAAACACTTCTTTCGTAAAAGACAGGAAACAAACGTCAAACCTTTTTGCCCCGTGGGCCCATAATTCAAAGGAAAGCTTTTCTGAAGAAAAGAGTGTCGTTAAACTTCAGCGCCACTGCAAATAAGCTTTGTCCCTAACTGCTGGAACTGCTGTTTAACCCTACTCGATAAAACATATGAATTTGAAGCCCCGTAATCCGTATTATCCCGAACTACGTAAGCTCTGATCTCTCAAGCCTGTTGAGAGTACGTAGGCATAATACTGATGTATTGGCGAGCCACCTTCCCCGTAACCCGTAGTTAGGCGAACTACGTTGACTATGATTTCTCATTCTCTGATGAGAATACGTAGGCATAAAGTGCGACGCTTTGCCGAGTCATTTTCTTTTCTTTTTATACCAGCCTTGATAGGTAGATAGATAAACCAACTCGTCCAGTAAACACAACAAGCGTGGATCCCGTCGAGTACGACGGACGTGAGGGGTGCTAATACCTTCCCTTTGCGTAACCGACTCCCGAACCCAGACAACGGTTGCGATGACCTTGTCTTATACCTTTTCGTCAGGTTTTTCCGATCGTTTCCTTTCCCTCTCTGAGGGATAAATAACGAAAGGTTGCGACTCTTCGGTTTTGCCGGCACCTTATTTTCGCGGAAGCGACAACTGGCGACTCTGCTGGGGACTTGGTAGTTTCCTAGGATCCAACGTCCCGTATGCGAGTCAGTTTGGGGATCCAACGTCCCCTGCGAGAGTCAATCCTAGCGCTTGTATGATTACTTGTTGGGTTGTGTTTATTTATCTCATTTTATTTCCCGCACTTTATTTCCAGTATGATATGATTATCTGTGCTGTTGTGGGAGGGGCATTCTGATGAGTGAGAAGCCAGACCCAGGCTTGAGTGAACATAGCATTAGTTGTGGAAATTAGTGAGCGCGTGCTTGCTTGGCAGGCACTAGTGTCTCATGAAATCCATGCTCAGACGAGGTTCTCCTGGTTGACTTCTTTTTCAACCCTTTGGGTTGAGGGGGTTGTTGGTTTGGAGGATTGTCGACTCTGGGGACCGATCATTTTTGATTCAGCCGAATGAGGCCGCTTCATGAGCTGGTGATGCCACACCTTCTGGGTATCGTATCACCCCTCTTGAATGTCTGTGACGCTGATGACCGCATAGGATGCCGAACCTGTGTCAGTTTAGGTCCATGCCTGTGAGCAGGGTTGGGTTTATTGCAGGAAACTTTAACCTTTAGACTACCTGGTTTTCTTGATAGTGAATCAGTTTTGTTGGTACCAGAGGTTCTCATCATCAGATATGATTGTTCTTGACAGAGCAGATTTATGGGATCAGAGGATCTCATCAGCAAATGCGTATTTGTTCTTGATAGAGCAGGTTTATGATTGGGATCAGAGGGTCTCATCAGCAGATGTATGGTTGTTCTTGACAGAGCAGAGTTTTGGTCCTGTCTCAGAGGTCCTTATTATCAGATGTTTGTTCTTGACAGAGCAGAGTTTTGGTCTTGTCTCAGAGGTCCTTATTATCAGATGTTTGTTCTTGACAGAGCAGAATTTTGGTCCTGCATCAGAGGTCCTTATCATCAGATGTTTGTTCTTGACAGAGCAGATTTATGGTCCTATGTGTGTGTGTTCTTGACAGAGCAGATTTGTGGTCCGATACCAGGGTTTTCTTATTATCAGATATAGTGGTTGTTGTTGATAGAGCAGGATTATGGTTTTGTTGATACAGAATCTCCACAACACAGTTACCTTGATCTCTTGCTGCATGATTGCATTTTACATTGCTTTGCATACTCATTTGCATTTCATTAACGTGTGTATGTGTTGCAGGTACCGTTTTCCCCGATCCAGGATTTCTTGCCTCCTGTTGTATTGTTATGGGTTCTCTGAGGAAGACCGTGGCTTACAAACTCCCCGCTCCTGATGTTGTTCAGATGACTAGTTTGATTGCTTTAGCAGATGATTCTGTGAGAGATGAATTCAGAAAGTCTTACGGTAAACTGCTCAGTTTGGTTTGTAAACCTTCTGCGTTTGAGTTGAATGGGTTGCACGCTCTGTTGCAGTTCTACGATCCTCCGTTAAGATGCTTTACTTTCCAGGACTTTGTTCTCGCACCCACATTAGAGGAATATGCCGATTTGTTAGGTGTCATATGGATGCTGAGCCTAATCTGGCTAGTCTAGCTCCGTCACTTCATCTGGATGCCTCCGAGTTGGTATTTTCTAGTTGGAACAAGGTTCCCGGTTTCTCCTTGCAGTTCTTGGTGGGAAAAGCTCAGCAATGTGCCAAAGACGGATGTTGGGTCGTGTTCAACGCCATCCTCGCTCTGTGCATATATGGCATCATTTTGTTCCCCAATATGCCTGACTTTGTAGACTTCGACGCCTTTCACATCTTTGCTTCAGGGAATCCAGTCCATACCTTGATAGGAGATGTCTACCATTCCATCCACTACAAAAGCGAGAACAGAAGGGGCAAGAATGTATCATGCTGCGTACCCCTGCTTTATAAATGGCTTGATAGTCATCTACCCAAAAGGGGTCCCTTTGCTTCGTCCGCAGCCACAGTTGAGTGGTCCGAGCGTTTGATGGGTCTATCTGCAGAGGATATTGACTGGTTTGACAGAGATAGGTTGGGTACCGAGATTATCTTCAGCTGCAGCGGGTTTCTGAACGTGCCTTTGATAGGCAGGAAGGGCTGTATAAATTATAATCCGTCTTTGCTGGTCCGACAATTTGCTTATGCTTTGAGAGCTCCGCCGAAGGATGAAGAGGTGCAGGAATCTCTGTACCTCACTAGTCTTCTAGAGGGGGATATGTTATCTAAGCTTCAGCGCGCTTGGAATGGTATCAGTAAGAGGGGAAAATCGTTGCTGGGGAAAAGTAATAGTCAAGCCTACGCTTCATATGTGACTTGGATCAGAGCCAAAGCAGATGCTATAGGGATGCCGTTTCCTCCTGCCAAGCCAGAAAACCCTCTAGTGATTGAAGAGCCTACCACTGTGCCCATTCAGCAGCATAATCGGGTGTTAGCTGAGAGAGATGAATTAAAGAGGGCAAATCAAGAACTGGAGAAAGAATTGGCTCAGCTCCGAAGCGAGAGAAACAAAGTCGTTCATTCCTTCAAGAGGCAGACAGAGCTGGTGAACCAGCTGGGGACAGACTTGACTAAGCAGATAGCTGAGCGTGAGCGCATGGGTCGAGACTTCAAAGCTGTCAATGACGTGCTAGCTACGAAGAAGCAGCACTTGGATGAAGCGTATCGGAGGATATCCAAGTTTAACCAGCACTGGAGGGCCTCCCTGGCCAACAGGAAAGAGCGGGAGGATAAGCTGATGCAACAGATCTCCAAGCTAAAAGTCCAGGTGAAGGCTAGTGAGAAGAGGTTTGATGAAAAAATCGCTCGCAGATATGCCGCTGAAGGCCAGCTCAACAGGGCTCTCGCTAACCTGAGGGAGCGCAAACTGATGTTTGAATCCAAAAAGCGGAAGCTAGAAGATTGTTTCGGCGAAGGAGCATAGGAAGATTCGGTCGAAGGTCTTCAATACACTATTATGCAGAGGGAGTTACTCGTCGAAGGGTTACTCACTCGGCCTGATCATCCGGAAACGAAGGGGTTGTTAGAAGAGTTTTGCACCCGTGGCCGTGCTTGACTATTTGTATTCCTTTTGTTTGATCATTGTTGTATGCTGACCATCACCAGGCTTGTTGGCTGAGGTCATGCTATTGATTCATCTTGTACTCACTGAAATTGTGTACTGCCTTGATGGGCTTTCTTTATATACGAGATGTTATATCCATGATTGGACTTGGACTTCTTATTATCAGCACTGGCACTCAGGAACTAGGATCGGGGGGAAATCTCCCTAACACACAGACACACGTTTGCATTTGCATGAAGCATTTGCATGACGAGCACTTTGTCGTTTTTTTCCTAACCCTTTTGTGTTTTCAGGTTGTTTCGGGTTGTTACAGGATTGATCAGAGACCCATCCACCGTTATCCGACCAGAGCAAATCAAACCAGAATCATGGAGCAAGTGCAAACTGATGTTCAGGAACTCCGCGAAAGAATGGATCGCTTCATGGAGCTCATGCAAGCGGTCGCCAATGGCCAGGATCAGCTTAGAACCTTGGTTCAGCCTCTAATTTCAAGGGTCGATAGCAATGGCGTACTCCATGGTGGGACCGTGCCTACTCCTCCACCAGTTGAAACTCCTCAGAATGGCGTCCCCGTGACCGGGGGGAATGGCAATGTGATAGCTAACATGGGACTCAACGGCAATACGACGGGCGTCGGTAATGGGAATTTTGAAGCTAATGTCAATGCTGGGCTGGGCAACGGCAACGCAGGTGTCGGGAATCTGTTCGGGCCTCAGCCGTGGTTAGAAGACCGTCAAGATGATGTGTTCTCTCAGAGAGGTGCTGAAGAGGAGCTGACTGCTGAAGCACGTCTAAGGTTCAAGGCACTCGAGGACAAGATGAGGAGTATCAAGAACCAGAACACTTTGGGTGTTGATATGTCCAAGTTGGGACTGATTGCTGATTTCAAGGTGCCTCCCAAGTTCAAGGTACCTGACTTTGAAAAGTACAAGGGCACCACTTGCCCTCGCGTCCACCTAAGATCATATTACAGAAAAATGTTAGCTCAATCTGAGGACGAGAAGTTGCTGATGCACTTCTTTCAAGACAGTCTGTCCGGACCCTCCCTCGAATGGTACATGAGTCTGGAACCTACCAGTGTGCGCACGTGGAAGGACCTTGCTGAAGCATTTGTGCACCACTACCAATACAACAGTAACTTGGCCCCGAACCGAGTCCAACTGCAGAATCTGTCGCAAAGGAACAACGAAGGGTTTAAGGAGTACGCCCAGCGGTGGCGTGAATTGGGAGCCAGGGTTCAGCAGCCGATGGTTGAACGCGAGCTTGTGCAGATGTTCGTAGCCACCCTCTCAGGGGTGTATTATGAGAAATTAGTCAGCGGTATGTCTGGAACCTTCTCAGATCTCATTATCACGGGTGAGCACATCGAAAATGGGATCAAACTGGGGAAAATTCAAGGTGATTCATCCTCAGCTGGAGGAGGAGGAAAGAAACCTTATAGTGGCAATAGACGAGAAGGAGAAACGAGCGCCGTGACCAACACTCGAAGGAAGGGTAAAGGCCCTCACCAGCAGGTGGCCAGCATAACTATCCCGGCAGTCCCACAGCCACAGCAGCAGCAACAGCAGCAACCGAATCAACAAGGGTACAGAAAGTATCAGAACAGGGCACCTCTGTCGAGCCGTCACCTCGAGACACCGCCCATGTCTTACGCGCAATTGTTGCAGACTTTGCTTCAGCTACAGTTGATCCAGAAGAGAACCTTGGCTCCCTTGACAGGGGCACCTCCTCCAGGTTATGACGCGAATGCAACTTGTGAGTTTCACTCAGGGGCACCAGGCCACACAATAGAGAATTGCAAAGCCTTCAAGCACAAGGTGCAGGACATGGTGGATGCCAAGATCATCAACTTCTCAGATAATATGTCAAACGTCACGAAGAACCCTATGCCAAATCATAGGGGAGGTGGAGTAAATGCCATTATTGAGGACGAGAGTTTGGATTTGTTGACTGACATCAGAAACTTGAAGACACCGCTTAGCTTCGTTAAAGCTAAGCTGATGAAAAGAGGTTTCTTCCCAGGTTGCGGAGAGCTGTGTATGGGCTGTGCGACTAGTCCTGATGGATGTGAACAGTTGATAGAGGGGATTCAAAGTCTGGTGACTGAGGGAATCCTGCAGTTTAGCCGGAGGGCCGAAAGCGGATTAGGAGAGGTAATGCTGAAGCAAGATGATGAGGTTGCCACCATCACCATCCCTCGCCAGACGATAACCATTTCTGCACCCAGGCCGCCCACGATTACCATCACCAAAGCCGGGCCAATACCGTTCGAAAGCACTAATGATGTCCCATGGCATTACAGGGCAGAGGTCTACTGCAATGGACAGAAGTTGGAGCTAGAACCGTTTGGGTCGTCTGTGGATAGCCTTGCGGGAATCAGTGGAATCACTCGCAGCGGAAGAGTGTTTGCACCACCTGAGGTCGTGGCGGACAAAGCGGACAGAGCTGATGCAACTGATAAAGGTAAGAGTAAAGTCGTTGAAGAGATCCCCCGTGGGGTAGAAAAAGACTTACTTGTTAAAGACGCTGAGGAATTTATGAGGTTGATTAAAAAGAATGACTACAAGATTGTGGATCATCTCCATCAGAAACCCTCGAAGATTTCCATCCTGAACTTGTTGCTGTGTTCTGAAGCACACCGCAACGCACTGCTGAAGGTGTTGAACGCCGCATATGTACCGCAGGAAATATCGGTAAACCAACTGGAAGAGGTCGTAGCCCACGTGAATGCTGGAAATGGGCTAGGGTTCACTGACCTAGAGCTGACGTCGAAGGGGAGGAACCACAATAGTGCCCTGCACATCTTGATAGAGTTTAGGGGAACGATTATGTCGCACGTATTGGTGGACACGGGGTCGTCGCTCAATGTTCTTCCGAAGAGGGCATTAATGAAGTTAGATACTTGTAGAGTGATTTGCACACCCAGTGATCTGGTTGTGAAAGCATTCGATGGAACCAAACGCCATGTTTTCGGGGAGGTGACGTTGCCAATACAAGTTGGGCCGGAAACATTCGACTCGGTCTTTTACATTATGGACATCATGCCTGCCTACAAATGTCTCTTGGGCCGGCCGTGGATCCATGCTGCTGGAGCCGTGACCTCCACATTGCACCAGAAGCTCAAGTATGTCGTCGGAGGTAGCATCGTGACTGTGTGTGGCGAGGAAGACATAATGGTGAGCAATTTGTCGTCCTTCAAGTACGTTGAGATGGATGGGGAAATCCACGAAACCCTATGCCAAGCGTTCGAAGCTGTTAAAGTCAGAGACGTAACTCCTGTGGTCACTGAAAAGCCAGAGATGACTCTCTCCTCCTTCAAGGAAGCCAGTGTTGTTGTTCAAGCCGGATCTACCCCAGGCTGGGGGCGAATTTTGGAGATACCTAACAAGCAAGACAGGTTTGGGTTGGGATACTCTCCTGGAGTTGAAGCCTCCTCTTCTAGCAGTGCGTCGCGGGGTAAAGGGCTGATCCAGTTTACCAGTGGCGGGGTGATATTTGAAAGCGTCAATGCGGTGTCTGAAGACAGTGGAGATAACGACTGTGACCTAGACTCTTGGATCCAGCCAAGCAATCCAGGCGAGAGCCTCCACAATTGGTCCGTCAAGGATATCATCCAGATGACAAGCGAAGAGTAATGATTTACTTTTTCCAATCATTGTACAACCCTATGTCCTACCCGGGACATAATGGTTTTATTATCAGGGCCTCATTTGATTATGTACATGCATTTTTTCAATAAATCAAAAGGCGTTTTCCTTCGTATTCAAATATTGTGATCTCTGTTATTCCTGTTTTATATTGGTTTTGAAAAACAACAAAATGGCAATGAGGTTTGTGCTAACCTGCATATCCTTGTTTTAAGGTTAACCCTTGTTATTGCAGGATCCATATAACAGATGACATCGACTCTGGACTTTCAACGACTCACTTCGACTTCGATTGCCCGATCTATCAAGCCGAAGAAGAGATTGATGAAGACGAAGACCTTCCCGAAGAGTTGGCCCGCTTGTTGAAACAAGAAGAGAAAGTCATTCTGCCTCATGAAGAGGAGATCGATATCGTGAATCTGGGTTCTGAAGAACTTGTCAGGAACGTCAGGATAGGGGCTGCATTGCAGAGTGATGTCAAGCAGATATTGGTCGAGATGCTTCGAGAGTATAGTGACGTCTTTGCTTGGTCATACGAAGATATGCCCGGACTTGATACGGACATCGTGGTCCACCACTTGCCGCTGCGAGAAGATTGTCCTCCCGTTAAGCAGAAGCTTAGGAGGACATGACCAGATATGGCGGTTAAGATCAAAGAAGAAGTGCAGAAAAAACTTGATGTTGGCTTCTTGGCGGTCACTACTTACCCTCCGTGGGTCGCCAACATAGTGCCTGTGCCGAAGAAGGATGGTAAGGTACGAATGTGCGTCGATTATCGAGATTTGAATAGGGCGAGCCCTAAAGATGATTTCCCGCTGCCTCATATTGATGTGTTGGTCGACAATACAACTCAGTTCTCCATATTTTCGTTCATGGATGGCTTCTCCGACTACAATCAGATCAAGATGGCGCCAGAGGACATGGAGAAAACGACGTTTATCACGCCCTGGGGAACATTTTGCTACAAGGTAATGCCTTTCGGTCTGAAGAACGCAGGGGCCACTTACCAACGAGCAATGGTCACTTTGTTTCATGATATGATTCATCATGAGATTGAAGTCTATGTTGATGACATGATTGCGAAGTCCCAAACGGAGGAGGGGCATCTGGTCAATTTGCTGAAGCTTTTTGAGAGGCTTAGGAAGTTCAGGTTGAGGCTGAATCCTAACAAGTGTACTTTCGGCGTACGGTCTGGAAAACTACTGGGGTTTATCGTGAGTGAAAGAGGCATCGAGGTTGATCCTGCGAAGATAAAAGCCATACAAGAGATGCCAGCGCCAAAAACCGAAAAAGAAGTTCGTGGTTTCTTGGGCAGAATAAACTACATTGCAAGGTTTATCTCTCAGCTCACAGCCACGTGTGAACCGATGTTCAAACTACTGAAGAAAGATCAGGCGATTATCTGGAACGAGGATTGCCAGAAGGCATTTGATAAGATAAAACAGTATCTGCAGGAACCTCCAATCTTGATACCCCCAGTGGCCGGACGACCACTAATCATGTACTTAACAGTTCTTGAGAATAGTATGGGGTACGTTCTCGGTCAGCACGACGAGACGGGCAGAAAGGAGCATGCCATTTACTACTTGAGTAAAAAATTCACAGATTGTGAATCTCGTTACTCGATGCTGGAGAAGACGTGTTGTGCACTAGCCGGGGCTGCCAAACATTTACGACAGTACATGCTCAATCACACCACCATGCTAATTTCGAAGATGGATCCGATCAAGTACGTCTTCGAGAAGCAAGCGCTTCCGGGCAGGATTTCCAGATGGCAAATGGTGTTGACGGAATATGACATTCAGTACGTTTCCCAGAAGGCCATCAAGGGAAGCGTATTGTCTGATTACCTTGCCGATTAGCCGATCGAGGATTATCAGCCTATGAAATTTGAATTCCCTGATGAGGATATCATGTTTCTCAAAGCATAGGATTGCGATGAGCCGTTGCCCGACGAGGGGCCAGATAGGAAATCCCAGTGGAAATTGATATTTGACGGGACGGTTAATTCATATGGAAGTGGCATTGGGGCGATCATCACGACTCCCCACGGATCCCACATCCCGTTCACTGCGAGACTGACGTTTCCAGTCACCAATACTGAAGCGGAGAACGAAGCATGCATCATGGGTCTATAAGAGGCAATTGATTTGAGAATCAAGAACCTAGATGTATATGGTGACTCGGCGCTTGTGATTAACCAGATTAAAGGGGAGTGGGAGACTCGCCAATCGAATTTGGTGTCGTACATGAATTATTCCAGAAGGCTACTTCCGTTCTTTGATCGAGTGGAACTCCATCATGTGCCCAGAGCAGAGAATCAGATGGCTGATGCCTTAGCCACGCTGGCTTCGATGTATAAAGTCAATTTCTGGAATGAAGCTCCAAGAATTGTCCTCTCTCGTCTTGATAGACCTGCATTCGTCTTTGCGATCGAGGAAGCCGCCGATGGCAAGCCATGGTTCCATGACATCCAGACTTTCCTTATGACTAAGGAGTATCATGCGGGAGCGTCAACCCGGGATAAGAAGACTCTGAGGAGGCTGTCTGGAAATTTTTATCTCAATCCTGATGGACTTTTGTATAAGAGAAACCACGATCTCGTGCTACTCAGATGTGTAGATGAGAAAGAAGCGAGTATGCTCATGGAAGAAGTCCATGAAGGCACATTTGGTACGCACGCCGGCTGGCATGCTATGACGAGAAAGATCCTGAGAGCAGGATATTACTGGCTGACGATGGAGTCGGATTGCTTGAAATTCGCGAAGAGATGTCATAAATGTCAGATTTATGCTGATAAAGTTCATGTGCCGCCGTGCCCGTTGAATGTCATGTCCTCCCCGTGGTCGTTCTCCATGTGGGGCATCGACATGATAGGCAAGATCGAGCCCACTGCATCTAACGGTCATCGCTTCATTCTAGTAGCTATCGACTACTTCACCAAGTGGGTGGAGGCAGCCTCATATGCTAATGTGACCAAGCAGGTGGTGGCTAAATTAATAAAGAGGGACATCATCTGTCGTTACGGAATTCCCGAGCGGATCATTACCGATAATGGTTCGAATCTGAATAACAAGATGATGAAGGAGCTGTGCCAGAGTTTCAAGATTGAACACCACAACTCATCTCCTTACCGGCCGAAGATGAATGGCGTCGTTGAAGCGGCTAATAAGAACATAAAGAAGATTGTTCAGAAGATGGTTGTGACCTACAAAGATTGGCACGAGATGCTGCCATTTGCACTGCACGGTTATCGTACAACGGTACGTACGTCAACTGGGGCAACTCCTTTCTCCTTGGTGTACGGTATGGAAGTTGTCCTACCGTTAGAAGTTGAGATCCCTTCTTTGCGAGTTTTGATTGATGTGAGACTCGACGAGGCAGAATGGATTAAGAACCGACTAAATCAACTCAGCCTAATGGACGAGAAGAGGTTAGCATCGATTGCGCATGGTCGTCTGTACCAAAGCCGAATGAAGAAAGCTTATGATAAGAAGGTGCGTCCTAGAAGCTTTCAGACGGGTGATCTCGTCCTGAAGAATATTCTTCCTCCATACTCCGATCACCGGGGCAAGTGGACTCCCAATTACGAAGGTCCGTACGTCGTTAGCAAGGTCTTCTCGGGAGGAGCTGTGTTGTTATCCACGATGGATGGCGAAGATTTTGCATCCCCGGTGAAAGCGGACGCAGTTAAAAAATACTTTGCTTAAGAATGACCCACTGGAAAGAAAAAGAATATCCAGGCAAAAAAGGGGCATCCCGGCGAACCACAAAAAAGGAAAAGGTTCGGGCAAAAATTAGGGATATAAATTGAAAAAAAATATACACCCGCAAAGTCGAAAACCCGGATGGGCGACTTTGGCAAAAAAGGGTATCCCGGTGAATCGAAAACCCGGAAGGGCGATTCAGGCAAAAGTTAGGGATTTGAAAAAGCAAATGACTGCATTCCGCGTGTGGACTTTCATTGTTTAGTGGTTTGGAAGACCTGAGGGTCGTTTATCTGAATCAATCTCTTCTGAAGCTGAAGCGTCGGAGAAGTATCGAAGTCGAGTGGGTCATAGAGGGATCAACTCATGGTGTTCGTCTACGCCTCGTTGTCGACATTTGTATATACTGATGTATATTTATGTTTTATTTTTGCGCGACTTCCTCATTCCAGGAGCTTGCATCTGTTGTAAAACATTTTTACCCATTCAGGGGTTCGTTATCAATAAAATGTATACTATTCAGCAATTCTGTTTGTTTGTTTAGCATTTACCTGTTTTGTTTGCGAAAAAGAACACCGATGTTTTTGACAAAATGCGCATACATAAACTTACTGGCCTAGGCCATTGATTGTTGAAACAATGAATTACTTAAACATTGTCACAAGATGATAACCTTGATAGGTCCCTGTGAGGAGGGTATTGTCGCTACTGCGAAAATCGGCGCTGGCTGAACAGAAGAGTCGCCACCGTGCGTTATTTATCCCACGGGAGGGAAAGGAAACGCTCAGAGTAAACCTCGCACAACACGGGAAAGGTATGGTCGTCGCAACCAAAACCTGGATTCGGGAGTCGGTTACGCAAGGGGAAGGTATTAGCACCCCTCACGTCCGTCGTACTCGACGGGATCCACGCTTGTTTTCGGGTATGGATTGTTATTCTATCTAAACTATAGGTCAAGGGTTAAAAAGAAAATAAAATGAAAATAAAAAATGACTCGGCAAAGTATCGCACTTTATGCCTACGTATTCCCGTCTGGAACGAGAAATCAGAGTCAACGTAGTTCGCCTACCTACGGGAAAGGAGGGGAAGGTTGCTCGCTAGGATATCGCATCCTATGCCTACGTACTTCCACACTGCATGGAAGATCAGAGCAAACGTAGTTCGGGCTACGTACGACCCAAGCTGTCTGAATGTTTTTTATCCTTCTGAAAAGGTTTTCTTGATTAGCAGTCCAAGCGGACAAAAATGACGTCTTGATGAGTTCACATTCTTTTACGGAAGAAGTGTCTTTTATTGAGTTTGAAATCTTTACGTGTTTTTCTGTTTGTTTTGAGAAAGAAAGAGACAGAACTCTAACCTACGGTTGCGAAGGGAAACAAACTAACCTAATGTTATCATGCATGGGTTAAAACCTAATGTCTATCATGCTCCTCTCTTGCACAGAGAGAAACAGAGATCCTACGGGATAGGCAGAAACAGAAACAATAACAGATATAATAAAGCAGTAAAATGCATGGATGCAACAGTACAAGCGAGGCAAGGGAGTCCCACTCAACCTCGAACCTAGAACACAATAGGCAAAAGTGAACAGACTTCACTTTCAACCCAACAGGGTAAACAGCAAACAATACAGTCCGGAAAACCAATCAATACATCAGCAATGAAATACAACAGCAAAAGAAACAGCATCTGCAGCTCTGAATCAACATCTGGCTTCAAGTAATCTCCAATCATTTATGGGCTTCAACAAGCATCAATCTCCATCTTCATGATCTTCAAGTAAGGGCTTTGATCATCAGTCTTCTATCTGCAATGGCTTTTCTTCAAGTCTCAGGCTCCAGGATGAACATCAGCCAACCAGATGAAGTGAATGAATGTTAGACAGTTAATTACCTACCAAGGGTGGTTCATCAACTGTTAACATTAAACAGAAAGTTTTCTCTCAAAAAGTTCTATCTTTCAAATACATTCACTGATCCTTCCAAAGGAAGGAGGTGGATATTTGAAAGAGACTCTGAATCATAGAGAAAGGATGGATGCAGACAAGGCATTCCATGTTTGAGAAGCAAGCATTCTAATCTAGAGCTCTGCCTAGCTCCTAAACCCTAGTCTCCTCAGCAGCTGCTAGCAAGAACCTCCCTTCCAACTCTGGCAGTTGATCTGCAATCTCTGGATCTCCAATGGCTTTCATCTCCTCAAGTCTTCATCTCTCCCAAATCCCCAGACAATCTCAATACCCACACAAGCAAGCAATAATCCCCAGAGGGCACACCACACCAGTCAATCAGATATAACAGCATATTAATAGCAGTAGGGGAATCCTGACTTTTTCTAAGGGATCTAATAACTACCCATAGCCCCTATAGTCCCATAACTAAACTAGTCAAACCCTAAGCCCTAAGGGAAAAGAATCAAATCTCCTAAGTCATCACCTAAAAAACCCTAGTTTGTTCATGTTATTCACACCTACACTAAGCACCAAAATTTGATTTCTAAAAATGGGAACTAAATTGAATCCACAAGTTCAATGTCTACCCTAAACAACCTAAAAAGAATGGATGAAAAATATTGAAGCAATTAATAGAACAAAAATTAACAAAATTATGTATGAAATGAAATTATGTAAAATGCTATTTATTTAGAAAATATGGGAAAAATATCAAATAAAAAATAAAATGCCATTTTTATTTTTTATAATTTTCTTGACATCCTAAAGAAAAATATGCAAAAAGAATGAATTAAAAATGATGATTTTTCTATTTATTATGAATTTTTAAAAAAATGAATGAAAAATGAAAAGAAAATAATAAAGAAATATGAAGAAATAGCCAGAGGGGGTGAGAATAGCAAACAATTCATGTTCAGCGCGTTGGGCTTACTAAATTGGGGGGTGCGAATAGCTGTCTGAGCCCAATCCCCCCAATTAGTGAAACGGTGCGTTTTAATTTTCAAATTTTCCCACCAGATTGAAGTTTTAATCGTGGCCGTTGGATGCTTCCCCCAGGTCAAAGGTCCAACCCCAATCGTATGGCCACCAACCCTTCTTCAACCTCCAGCCATTTAGGGTTTCAGAAACCCTTCCCATGCACGATGATTCCATCTCTTCATGCTCTCTCCACACGCCATGAAAACACACGATGTAAAAAACAAAACTCCTCCATTTCTTTCCCTCTATAAGTCTGTGGTCATAGCTTCCATTAAAAATCACACCATCGGCCAATTCGAAGAAGGTAACAGATGGAAACCACCATTAGAGCCTGATATGAAACTTCTCCAATTCTTCACAAAACTCATCCTAGGCTGATCTACACTTCCTCACAATCATAACACGCTATTCTACTAACATTTTCGTGCCTTAATCCAAGAGTTAAGAGCCTCAACAGAATTACTACCTCATGTTCAAACTTCATGAAACCTCTCTAAAATCACCACAACCAGTCATCTACCTATGCTTAACAGTTCTATGCTATCAAAACCCTGAGATTCTACCTAGATTAAGCAATTCGAACAGAATACAAACCTGGTGTAATTCCTTGATACAGGTGCTGAGATCCTCAAATCAACTGCTTGTGATGAAGGGGATGTGATCAGTAGGCTTGGTGATTCCTTCTGTATGCAACAAGTGTGGTGCTAAAGCTTTGAATTACTCACTTCCAAAATTCATGCCTCTTGAATGATAATGGTGAATTATTCAATTCCTCCCTCAATTTGACAAAAGAAAGTATGGATTCTGATCCTTGTGAGATGATGATGAAGACTTAATCAAGAATGTTGAAGTTGGTGAGAAATTTAGGGAGTTTGAGAAGCTTATGCAAGAATGGGAAAATGAATGAAAATTGAAGCTTTGAACCAATGGGAGCACCAACCCTTGCATGAATCAGCTTGCATGAATATATAGGTTGCATTAGAACCTCCTAGAACATTGGAGAAGTTTCCCTTACACTTTTCCTTTTCAATTTGGATTATGTTACTTTCAATTCAAGCAACCATGGATAACTCACAAATTATTACCTAAACTCAAAATTCCACTTTAGCCAATGTCTTTAAAATGCCTTTTCCATTCAAAATGACCTATAATTTTGCATCATTTGGCCAAGATATGAAAAATCTCATTTTTTAAGCCATTTTTCTTCATTAAATTCACCAATTTTGAAACCTTGTGCTATGGACATTTCCAATCTCTCATGGTCACTTTTCTAGACTCAAAATGTCATTTGGAGCAAGTTTGATGTTTTAAGTTTTTCCATTTGAGGCCTCCTTGTATGAGGTTTGGACATAGGTTAAAATGACCTGTAATTCACAAATGACCAAAATACCCTTTGCTTGCCAAGACCATAAGTTGAGTTACACACATCATATGAAGGCATACTATACCATTATAGAAAGCTAAGACAATGAGGAACAATTCTTATGTTGACCAGAAATTCATTTGAAATCTCCTTGAGGGGTAAAAGTTGCTTGTAAGTCAAGTCACTTTCACAGACAAAATTTCAGATACCTCAGATGACCTGTAACTTGCAAGGACCATAACTTGAGTTCTATAAATCTCCTTGATGTCTTCCACCACTCAAATTAAAGGTCTTGAGATCCTCTACAAGTTTCATGTTGGCCAAGGGTCCATTTGAAGCTTGAATTTTGACTTACCTTGCTTGGAAATTTGACCTAAACTAGGGGATTTTACATAGAAACCCTAATTTAGAAACTCCTCTTCTCCTTGATTCCTCTTGATTTCTTCTTAGCATGACAACATATCCTTATTCTACATGTCAAATGATGAACCCCACATCCCTTCAATAGACCTGAATGCCCTCAAATCAATCAGTTGACCTAGGGTTGACCTAGGGTTGACCCAGATGAAACCCTAGTTGACTGTCTTCAACTGCAATTCTTGTGATCCCATCAACAACTTGTTTTCTTCTCCAAATGACTTTCTAAATCCTCCAAGATGTCTAGATACTCCCCATGCTCTCAATTCACAGCTCACAACCCCCTTGTTGATCCTCAGACACCCTCAGTTAGGAGATAGATGAACTGTTTGATCCATTGACTTGATAGCTTCCAAATTCTTTTCTGATGGCTTGAATGAGGTTGAATCAGGATAATAACCTCTTGATAGGCCTCTAGAGATGAGAATAATGCTTGATCCCCTGTTGAATGACTTGCTATGCTTATGCTATGCAGATGGTTAGGCTATGTACATGACTCTATATGCAAATGCTAATGATATTGAAACATAAACCAAGTGAATAAGGTTGAGCAAATTTTAGGGTGCAACAGCTGCCCCTATTCAAGCGACTTGGACCCGATTGGGTGAAGAGCGGACGACCTTCAAACATTCGAGGTACGAGACGGTTGAATACTAAGAACCCGGAAATTTGCCAACCGCAGAAATAAACTGCACCCCTGTTTGGGTAACGACATCCACTGCCTGGATCTGACTGCTTGCAGCCGCTCACTGATCTCGTAACGACCACGCTGGGGATAACAGATTGCTTGCTTGTCCACCTTAGGACTCTGTCTGTCATCAATACGAAGAGATCTCAACTAGAACCTGTCCACGTTAGGACTCCACTTGCTGTTAACCCAGAAAAATCTCGGCAACTCCGCTAGGGGATATTCCAATAAATCGTCCACGTTAGGAATAGACTCTCCCACGTTAGGAATAACACCATCCGCGTTAGGAATAACATCGTCCACATTAGGAGTAACACCTGTCCACGTTAGGAATCATCTCTTCTGTATCTGTCCACGTCAGGACTAAACTTTCCATCTTTCCACGTCAGGAAGCAATCTTCTTTCCACATAAGGAGAACTATATCAATCTGTCCACGCAAGGACCCCAATACCACTCGACATGTCCGCGTCAGGACTCCAATCTTTCCGCGTAAGGAATACAACTTTGGTTCTGAACCTGTCCACGTTAGGACTCACCTTTCCGCGTAAGGAGTACATCATTCTTCCACGTTAGGAATCAACTTTTCTTGAATCCGTCCACGTAAGGACCCCAATCTTTCCACGTAAGGAAATCAAATCTTTCTGATTTGTCCGCGTCATGACTACATTTTTCCACGTAAGGAATGCCACCTTAATCTGTCCACGTAAGGACTCCGCTCTTTCCACGTAAGGAATCCTCCTCCTATGTGTCCGCGTAAGGACTCAACCTTTTCCACGTAAGGAATGCGATCTCCTTTCCCCGTAAGGAACCATTTTTCTGACCTGTCCACGTAAGGACTCCCATCTTTCCACGTAAGGACCTGAAGTTACTCTTTCTCTTCCACGTAAGGAACACGCCTTCTTTCCACGTTAGGCATACTTCTTCTTCTGAATCCGTCCACGTCAGGACTAAATTTTCCACGTAAGGAATCTATCTTCTTCTTCCACGTTAGGAATCAAACTTTGATCTGTCCGCGTCAGGACTAAACTCTTCCACGTCAGGAATAATCTCTTTTGATTTGTCCACGTCAGGACCCCAATCTTTCCACGTAAGGAATCAACTTCTTTTCCACGTCAGGAATGCATCTCTTTCCACGTAAGGAATACTTCTTTTTCCACGTAAGGAATACAATCTTCTTGATTCGTCCACGTAAGGACCCATGTCTCGTCTTGATTTGTCCACGTCAGGACTCGGGCATCTTCGACCCGCTGGGGAAATAAAACTTGTCCACGTCAGGACTCACACTTCTGAAGAAATCCCGTCAATATAGGAATAAATTGTCCACGCCAGGACGTAGTTCTCCCTTGATCCCAACCCACAAACTTCTTTAGCACTGACGTGACAGCGACCTTGGGGCGGACTCTACTGGGGATATCTGGAAACCAAACTACCGGACGCCTGTTCTGATAACCGGCGGTGGCCTCTAAAATTCTGATTCATGGAACCCCTGATGACAACTAACTCTGCCTGGGAATAAAGAGAAGCTTATCCTGATAACTCTGTGGGGAATACGGTCGAAACTGACATTGTCGTTGGATGTCCCATGCCGAGATATTGAATGCTTGGTAGTTTATTTGAGCAAGAGCTCTCTCTACCTGAATTGCTAAAGTACAGGAACTGTTTCAGCATAATAAATGCTGAAGATAATGCCAACTCCGCTGGGGATAGCCAGATGCTACAGAATTATTTCAGCAAAATAAATGCTGGAAGGGTGAAGTCAACCCTGCTGGGAAATTGGGAACTCAAACCAAACACCCTGTTGAGGTAACCCCCTGCTGGGGAATATAAATTTGCTGGGGAATAGCAAATGTGCACAGTATGATCGGACTTTCTGCTGGAGAGTGAACTGATATTACACAGTACCCCTGACAAAATAAATGACAGGATCCACCCCCAACTCTGCTGGGGAGAGTCTTGATCTTCGAGTTCCACTGGGAGGAAAGAACACTTGCTGAAAAGAGAATTCCGCTGGGGGATGGGATGATTCTCTCGGGGGAAATCAACTGACTCCGCTGGGAGAGAGTGAATGACCCTGCGGGGAAAGATGAACCTGTCTGAATACAGCTCACAGATATTAATCTTCTGAGGCTAAACCAACTCTTCTTGAGATACAATGTCTGGATACGGCCTACAATCTTGGAATCGCCAATTCTGCTGAGAATAAATGACTTTGTTGGAGCATGTCCCTTGGATACACTACGACCAGCTGGGGAGTTCTATCCTTCTTCAGGAAGAACTTGCATGACCTGCGTGAGGGCTGAGTCTTTAGTTATTGCAATCTTTTGATCATCTTCCTCGTACGGTTATGAAACCTGCAACAACACAAACAAGACAAGACAAGCCTATGCAACCAAATCAATTCAGGTTAGTGACGTTATTTTCAGTCAATTCGAAGCTTTAGCAACTGTTGGCAAGGGCCAGTGACGTTATACACACGCTAGTTTCATCAAACTTAGGCGTTAATCATGCACAAAACAGTAAAGAACAGTGTCAAGTACTGAATAACGTATTTTATTGATTGGCCCCTGAATGGGCGGAGTTTTTTTTGTACACGGGATGTAACTCCTGAAATGAGGAAGCTACACAAAGCAAATATACACGTACACAAGTATGCACAAGAAGCATAAATATTGACAATTTAAATTTGTACACATGTCGGCAACGGAATGCAGATGAACACCACAAACTGATCCTCCCATGACTCGCCCGACTCCAATGCTTTCCCGGTATACCCACTTCTGAAGAGATTGTATCAGATAACTGACTCCTCAAATGTATTCTCCCGCATTGATGCTCATTGCAATTATCAAATTCGGACCGCAGTCGTTTGCTTTTCAAATCCCTAACTTTTGCGTGAACCGCCCTTTACGGGTTTTCAGTTCACCGGGATACCCCTTTTTGCCGAAGTCGCCCAGTGTAGGTTTTCAACTTCGCGGGTGTACATTTTTCAATTTTATCCCTAATTTTTGCCCGAACCTTTCATTCTGTTTTTGGTTCGCCGGGATGCCCCCTTTTTGCCTGGACTCTCTTTTTTCTGTCCAGCGGGTCTATTTTAAGCAAAGTATTTTTTAACTGCGTCCGAATTCACAGGCGACGTGAAGTCTTCACCGTCCATAGTGGATAACAACAACGCTCCTCCTGAAAATACTTTCCTGACAACGTATGGCCCTTCGTAGTTGGGGGTCCACTTGCCCCTGTGATCTGCTTGCGGCGGGAGAATCCTTTTCAGCACAAGGTCGCCCGTCTGAAAGCTTCGCGGATGTATCCTTTTGTCGTACGCTTTCTTCATTCGGCTCTGGTACAAACGACCGTATGCTAGGGAAGCTAGCCTCTTCTCATCCATCAAACTCAGTTGATTCAACCTGTCTTTCACCCATTCTGCCTCGTCCAGCTGAACGTCTCGCAATACCCTCAGAGAAGGGATCTCAACTTCTAATGGTAGCACCGCTTCCATTCCGTACACTAATGAGAACGGGGTTGCCCCGGTTGATGTGCGTACCGTCGTACGATAACCGTGCAGAGCAAAAGGTAGCATCTCATGCCAATCCTTATAGGTCACCACCATTTTCTGAACGATCTTCTTTATATTCTTATTGGCCGCCTCGACAGCGCCATTCATCTTGGGTCGGTAAGGGGAGGAGTTGTGATGTTCAATCTTGAAATTCTGACAGAGCTCCTTCATCATTTTGTTGTTCAAGTTTGAACCATTATCCGTGATTATCCGCTCGGGAATCCCATATCGGCAAATGATATCTCTCTTGATGAATCTGGCCACCACTTGCTTCGTTACATTTGCATAAGACGCCGCTTCCACCCACTTGGTGAAATAATCGATTGCTACTAGGATGAACCGATGCCCGTTAGAAGCTGTCGGCTCGATCTTTCCAATCATATCGATTCCCCACATAGAGAATGGCCATGGAGATGACATCACATTCAGAGGACTTGGAGGCACATGAATCTTATCAGCGTAGATTTGGCACTTGTGGCACTTCCTCGCAAACTTGAAACAATCAGTTTCCATAGTCAGCCAAAAATAACCTGCCCTCAGCAGCTTTCTTGTCATAGCATGCCCACCAGCATGCGTACCAAAGGTACCTTCGTGAATTTCCTCCATGAGCAAGTTTGCCTCTCTTTCGTCTATACAACGCAACAGCACCAAATCGTGGTTTCTTCTGTATAAGACGCCATCCGGGTTCAAATAGAAATTGCCTGCTAACCTCCTGAGCGTCTTCTGATCTTGACTGGATGCCCCAGCCGGATACTCTTTATTCTTCAGGAAATTAAGGATATCGAAATACCATGGTTTGTCATCAGATGCTTCATCAATAGCAAATACATAAGCTGGTCTGTCAAGCCGAGAGATGACGATTCGGGGAGCCTCGTTCCAGAAGTTGACTTTGTACATGGAAGACAAAGTGGCCAGGGCGTCAGCCATTTGATTTTCTGCCCGCGGTACGTGATGCAATTCAAACTTGTCGAAGAAGGGCAACAATCTCCTTGCATAATTCATGTAATGTATCAAATTGGGCTGCCGTGTCTCCCATTCCCCTTTGATCTGATTCACCACCAGAGCTGAGTCTCCATATACGTCCAGATGTTTGATTCGCAAATCAATGGCTTCTTCAAGCCCCATTATACAAGCTTCGTATTCGGCCTCATTGTTGGTAACGGCAAAGGTCAATCGGGCAGTAAACGGGATGTGCGACCCGTGTGGCGTAGTGATGATTGCCCCTATTCCGCTACCGTAAACATTCACAGCTCCGTCAAATATCATCTTCCATTTGGAACCCAACTCTGGTCCCTCGTCTGGCAGCGGCTCTTCACAATCTTTCATCTTTAGGTACATGATATCCTCATCAGGAAAATCAAACCTCATCGATTGGTACTCCTCAATAGGCTGCTCCGCCAGATACTCAGACAGCACACTCCCCTTTATAGCCTTCTACGAGACGTATTGAATATCATATTCAGTCAAGACCATCTGCCAACGGGCAATTCTACCTGACAACGCCTGCTTTTCAAACACATATTTGATAGGATCCATCTTCGAGATGAGCATGGTTGTATGATTCAGCATGTACTGCCTCAAACGCTTGGCGGCCCAGGCTAGCGCGCAACAAGCTTTCTCCAGCATTGAATACCGAGATTCGCAGTCTGTAAATTTCTTACTCAGGTAATAGATCGCATGCTCTTTTCTCCCTGTCTCGTCGTGTTGACCGAGAACACAACCCATGCTTCCCTCAAGAACCGTCAAATACATTATCAAGGGTCTACCTGCCACTGGGGGTATCAGAATGGGAGGCTCCTGCAAATACTGCTTTATTTTATTGAACGCCTTTTGACAATTTTCGTTCCACGTTACAGCTTGATCTTTCTTCAACAGCTTGAATAATGGTTCACACGTGGCCGTTAGGTGAGATATGAACCGGGCAATGTAGTTCAACCTCCCTAAAAACCCGCGCACCTCTTTCTCTGTTTTAGGCGTCGGCATTTCTTGAATCGCTTTTATTTTAGCAGGGTCGACCTCTATTCCTCTTTCGCTTACGATAAACCCCAGCAGTTTACCCGATCTCACCCCGAAGGTGCATTTGTTAGGGTTCAACCTCAGCCTGAACTTCCTAAGCCTTTTAAATAACTTCAGCAGATTTACCAGATGCTCTTCCTCCGTCTGGGATTTGGCAATCATATCGTCAACATAAACTTCGATCTCTTTATGCATCATATCATGGAAAAGAGTCGTCATCGCACGCTGATATGTTGCCCCAGCATTTTTCAAACCAAAGGGCATCACTTTGTAGCAAAATGTTCCCCAAGGCGTTATGAAAGTGGTCTTCTCCATATCCTCTGGCGCCATTTTAATCTGATTATAGCCTAAAAAGCCATCCATGAAGGAGAATACGGAGTACTGAGCAGTATTATCAACTAACACGTCAATGTGAGGAAGGGGAAAATCGTCTTTTGGGCTTGCTTTATTCAAATCTCGATAATCTACGCACATCCGAACCTTGCCATCTTTCTTTGGCACTGGTACGATGTTGGCAACCCATGAAGGATACTTCGTCACAGCCAGGAAACCAGCGTCCCACTGTTTTTGAACTTCCTCTTTGATCTTCATTGCCATATCTGGTCGAGTTCTGCGAAGCTTTTGCTTGACTGGCGGGCAATCTTCTTTCAGTGGCAGGCGATGCACAACCATATCTGTATCGAGCCCCGGCATATCTTCATATGACCAAGCGAATACATCATTATACTCCCTGAGCATTTCAACCAGTCTTCGCTTGATATCACTTTGTAGTGCGGCTCCAATACGAATATTCTTCTCGACCCCTTCTGACCCCAAGTTGATAATTTCGATGATCTCGTCGTGAGGCAGAATGGCTCTTTCCTCTTGCTTCACTAACCACGACAGCTCTTCAGGAACGTCGCTATCTTCGACAATCTCTTCTTCGGCCTGAAATACCGGGTGCTCGAAGTCGGGACGAGTCATAGGTGGTTCAAGGATGTCATCTGAAAATGTTATCCTGCAAAAGGAATGGTTAATTGCTTCAAAATGCGTATAAAGCGAATAACCACGTTGCCATTTTATTGAAAAATATAAAACGAGAAAGACAGGGATTACAGTATTTGCACATGAAAAAACGCCATTTATTTAATGATTAACACGCAATGTTCACAGGAACAAGCTCCTGAATAGACCAGTTGCACAGTCCTTGTCCTGGCGTGCTTGGCTGAATCCAGGCATCCATATCGCAGTCGCTGTCTCCTTCGTCAGACTCTGAAGCAGCATTGACGGTTTCATGACACACCCCACTGGCAGAGATGGTGATTGGCCTTCTGAAACGGGGCGCTCCCACGGAAGGAGTTGATGACGACGGTTGGTATCCCAGCCCGAACCGGTCCATCTTCACAGGAATGTCCAGCACTTTGCCCCAGCCCTTTGCTTCTCCTGCTTCTACTAGAGCTTGAGCTTCTTTATACGATGAGACGGCTATCTCCGACGCTTTGCTCGGCCCGGGACCTTTGTCCTTGATGTGCAAACCTTCAAATGCCTGGCAGGGTGTTTCGTGGATTTCTCCGTCGACCTCCACATATTTAAACGACGACAAATGGCTGACCAGGATGTCTTCTTCTCCGCATACGGTGACTACGCTGTCTCCGACCATATATTTTAATTTCTGATGCAGGGTGGACGTGACTGCCCCTGCCCCATGAATCCAGGGTCTTCCAAGCAAGCAGCTGTACGCAGGCTGTATATCCATGATATAAAACTCAGTTGCAAACACCTCCGGCCCCACCTGTAGAGGCAATGTGATTGACCCAAAGACTGTTCTCCGTGTGCCATCAAACGCTCTGACTACCAAGTCACTGGGCGTACACAAGATTCCTCTAATATCCAGCTTCATCATCGCCTTCTTGGGCAGCACATTCAAAGACGATCCGGTGTCAACCAACACGTGCGACATTACTGATCCTCTACACTCGACAGATACGTGCAGCGCCATATTATGATCTCTTCCTTTCGGGGTCAAGTCAAAATCGGTAAAGCCCAAGCTGTGGCCTGCATTCACATGTGCCAACACTCCTTCCAGCTGATTCACGGAGACGTCTTGAGGTACAAAAGAAGTATCCAGGACTTTCAGCAAAGCATTTCTGTGAGCTTCCGAACACAACAGCAATGACAGGATAGATATTTTGGACGGCGTCTGCTGTAGATGCTCCACAATCTTATAATCACTTTTTCGAATCAAACGCATGAACTCTTCTATGTCTTTCGATGCCGATTCTTTATCACTTGCTTGCGCCGGGACATTCTCAACCGCTTTCCCTTTTCCTTTAGCTAGTATTTCGGCCTCCACTTCAGGGGATATAAAGATCCTACCACTCCTTGTCATACCTCCTGAGCCAACAACATTATCCACAGTCTCGGCTGGCTGTTTATTAACATCAATCTTTATCCCGTCACAATACACCTCCAACCCATATGACCATGGGACTGCTTTCGTATTCTCGTACGGGATCGGTCCGACCTTAGTTATGGTGATCGGTGGGCGCTGAGCTGGTGCTGCAATAGTGATTGTCTTTCGAGGAATCGTTACAGTAGCCACATCAGTCTGATCACATGCTACTGCCCCCGCGGGCTCTTCAGTTGCTGCTTGGTCAAACTGCAATATGCCTTCGTTAATTAAGGCCTAAATGCCTTTCTTCAAATCATCGCACCCCCCAGCTAGGGTCCAACATTCTAAGCAATACTCGTCACATCCCGGGTAAACACCCCCTTGCAACAGTCGGCTCTTTATCTCGCTCAGCGACGTCTTCAAGTCTTCGACATTCATAATCAGATTCAACCCTTCCTCAGTCAGAATGGCGTTGGCCCCATGGTTTGGCATGGGCTTCTGCACTATATTCGGACCTGCCGTTCCGAAATTGATAGTCTTATTGTCCAAAAGATCCTGCACAACATGCTTAAAAGCATGGCAACCTTCTATATCGTGACCCGGAGCCCCAGAATGAAACGCACAGTGCCTGCTCGCATCGTAACCAAACGGGGGAGCTCCCGTTATCGGTGCCAGGGTTCTTTTCTCTACCAGGCTCAATCCCAACAATGTCTGCAACAAATCTGCATAGGTTGAGGGAGGCTTCTCAAACACTCTTCTCGGTTTACTACCCTGGAATCTTCGCTGAGCCTGCTGTGCCCCCTGCTGAGGCTGCTGCTGTTGTTGCATTGGCTGTTGCTGAACCGGTTGTTGTTGCTGGAGTGGTGGTTGTTGATACGGGATAGTAACACTCGCCACCTGCTGCGGCTGACGATATTGACCTCATCCCCTGCCTCGGCCTCGGCCTCGGCCTCCAAATACTGCGCTTGCCTCGCCCTGACGGCGCCCACCAAAAGCCTTCCTATTACTGCCAGATGCAGTCGATTCCTCAACCTGGAATTTTCCTTGCTTAATGTTACGTTCAATCTTTTCTCCCATCATAATTAGGTCTGAAAAACTGGCCAGAGACGTGTGAAACAGCATATCATGAAACAGACCGGTGAATGTGCCGACAAACATGTCATTCATTTCCTTATCTTCTACCGGAGGACGGACCCTGGCAGCCATATCGCGCCACCTTTGCGCGTACTCTTTAAAGCTCTCCCCCTTCTTTTGCGACATCCCTGCCAATTGGACCCGATTGGGCGCCAAATCGCTATTATACTTGTAGTGAGCTACAAATGCCTCGGCTAATTGCTTCCATGTCTTGATATCAGTTGGCTCCAACCCCATGTACCATTCTAGGGAAGGACCCGACAGACTATCTTGAAAGAAATGCATTAGCATTCTTTCATCAGTGGAGTATGCAGACATCTTTCTGTAATAAGCTCGTACATGCACTTTCGGACATGTGTCCCCTTTATACTTGTCGAACGCAGGAGCTTTGAATTTGATTGGCACCCTCAGGCCAGGCACCAAGCCCATTGTTGCCATGTCCAAACCCACAGCACTTTGGTTCAGGACTCCCCTCATCTGCTCTTCCAGCATTCTAATCTTCTGGGAGTCATCCATCGGCCCTTCGAAACCTCCTCCGGAGAAAGCGTCCTCCTGCTGATCTTCTTGCCACATACCGTTTCCAGCCTCATACCCATCATATCCATTATTACGTCCAGCTCTGACCTGATTCATCCCCGGACCTCGGCCTCTGTTGCCGTACCCTTGAACACCTCCAGCAGGACCAAAAGCCATAAATCCAGCACCGTTTCCATTTCCAAACCCTCCGTAACCCGGGTTGGCCGCGCCATAACCATCTTGCCCAAAGCCTTGAGCATTGAAACCATATTTCCCCGCATTATCGAATCCCTGATCATTGAATCCGAATCCAGCATTGACGAAGCCATTGCCTCCCGTATTATCTCCCAAATTGACATCACCCAGCCCAACGTTATGGACAGCAGTCTCGTTCCCAACTCCGACGTTACCATTCACAGCAGCGGTAGCGTTGTTGATGTTAGCAGCAGGTATATTGACTACAGGTGGAGCCACTGGCGTGGGAGTGCCGTCTCCATGAACAGTATCGACCCGTACAGACTGATGATCTTCATTACCGTGACCAGCATTTCGAGCCAACAGAGGCTGGACCATGGCCTGCAAATTCTCCTGCCCTTTTGCAATAGCTTCCATGGTCTGCATAAAGAGAGCGAGCTTCTCGCGCACATCTTTCATCTCGTTCTGCATTTGATCCATGATTCTTCGACAGTTGGTGCGGGTAGAATAGCGGTGCGGGTGCTGATCTGCAATCCTGAAAAGTACCTGGTACAGAGCAGGAAATAAGACACTATTCAAAGATTACCTGTAATGCAATATGAATATGAATGCAATGCAATGTGTCTGTGCATTAGGGAAATTCATTTCCCCAGTTCTAGTGTGAAGGTGCCAGTGCAGTGACAGTGCTGACAATAGGAATATCGGAGCTGAATCATAGAAAGCCTCATATATTGCAGGGAAAATCAATAAGCCCAGAGTACAATATCACTGAGAGTACAAAGAAGGCATGACCTCAACCAACAATCCTGGTGATGGTCAGCACTATGCAAATAAAGCATACAAGTTACTATATGAAATGATCAAATCCTCCCAAAAGTCTGGTACTCTTCTATCAACTTCTTGGTCTCTGGATGACTTGGTCGATCAAGCAGCCCTTCGACAAGTTGGTTTCTTTTCTTAAGAACACGGCGCACGTCTTCAGCAGTTTCTTCCCATGTTGCTTCTCCGAAGCAATCTTCTAGCTTTCGCTTCTGAGACACCGCTTCATCTCTGGATTTGATTGCCTTGTTCAGTGCATGCTGGACACTATACCGGGTCATCACTTCTTCCTCACACTTCTTGATGCTAGACTTCAACTTCTCTTCGAGGTCGGAGATTTGCTGCTTCAGCTTATCTTCCCTCTTCTTATTGTTGGTGAGAGTAGCATTCCAAGTCTTATTGCAAGAGGAGATTTCTCGGTGTGCTGCGTCAAGCGCCTTCTTTTTGGCTTCCAGCATGTCATGGGAGCTTCTGAACTCTTGCCCCAGACGTTCACGCTTCTTCCTCTCCTCAGTCAACTCATCCCCTAATCGGTTCATTAGCTCAATCTGCTGTTGGAAAGCATACACGGCCTTGTTTTTCTCACTGCGTACTTGAGCTAGCTCTTGCTCTAACCCTTCGTTGATCTTCAACAAGGCTTCCTTTTCCTTCACAACTTGCTCGTAGGCCTCCCTAGAAACAGTAGTTGGCGCTTCTGCCGGGACGGGAGCAGTGACGGGTGCAGCTGGAAATGGCATTAATAACTGACTTGCTCTTTCCTGGATCCAAACCCTGTAAGGCTCATAAGCCTGGCAATCATTCTTACCTAACAGTGGCTTCCCTTTGTGGTTAATACGTGTCCAGGCATGTTGCAACTTGGCTAATATCTCCCCCTTCACGTCACCTGTGAAGTACAGAGATTCCCGTACTTCTTCCTCCTGAGGTGGATTCTTCAGTGCATATCCGAACTGACGAATGAATAGAGAAGGGTTGTAATTGATACACCCTTTTCTTCCTATCAGCGGCACATTAGGGTACCCAGAACAGCTGAAGATGAGCTCAGATCCCAACAGGTCTCGATCAAACCACACAACGTCTTCGGAATATAGCCTCATCAGGCGCTCTGACCAACTGGCTGAGGTTGCACTGTCTATAAATGGTCCCTTCATGGGGAGATGACTTTTGAACCACATATTTAATAGAGGAGCACAGCAGTAAACAACTTTTCCCCTTCGGTTTTCGTTCTTGTAGTGCAATGAGTGGTAGAAGTCTCCGATCAACGTTGGCACTGGGTTGCCTGCAGCAAACAGATAGAAAGCGTCCAGATCCACAAAGTTGGGCAAGTTAGGAAACAGCACGATTCCATAAATGCATAAAGCCAAAATAGCATTGAAAACCACCCAACAACCGTTCTTGGCGTACTCTTGAGCCTTGCCAACCAGAAAATCTAGAGAGAAACCGGGAACCCCAAGCCAAGAAGTCACTAACAACTCAGCAGCATTCATGTGCAAGGTTTTGGCTAAGTCCTCCAATTTGGGCTCGGCGGCAGAGTGAATAAAGGGAACCTTGTTCTGCACCGGTAATTCAGTAAACTCCACATACTCTTCAATGGTAGGCCCTAGGATGAAGTCAGCAAACGTAAAGCATCTCAATGCGGGGTCATAGAACTGTATCAAGGTGTATAGCCCGTTCATCTCATCAGCAGTGGGCTTGCAGACTAATCTCAGTAATCTCCCATGATTCATTCTGAAGCTTCTCCTAACCTCCTCATCGGCAAGAGATATCAGACCAAGCAAAGAAGTAATATCAGGTGTCGGTAGCTTATACGCAACTGTCTTCCTTAAACCAGCCATGATCAAAAACTCAGAAGTCTGGGTACTAGAACCGGGGAATATGCAAATGCACCTGCAACACAGACACACGTTAGTGAAATGCAAGTGGTAATGGATATGTAGGCAATGCAATGCAAGTAACATGCAACAGGGACCAAAGCTGTAGCTGAATAGCCTGAACCCAATCAAGAAAGGTCTCAGATAGACCATCCAGAAGTCATCAAACCCTGGTCTCAGATAGACCTAAAACAAAGCTCCAATACTGGTCTCTGACAGACCTCAAACCATAACTCCCACTGGTCTCTGGTAGACCTCAAATCACATCTCCAATTGGTCTCTGACAGACCTCAGAACACTCCAACTGGTCTTTGACAGACCTCAGAACACATCTCCAAATGGTCTCTGACAGACCTCCTAACTCTCCATAAATACCCAGGATCTCTGATCAAGAAACAACCGGTAGTCTGAAGGTCTAGTTACCTGCATAACCCCAAACCCTCTCACAGGTGGATGTCCTAGTAACTGACAAAGGTATGGCATCCTATGCGGTCGTCGGCGTCACAGACTTTCAGGGTTGATGATACGATTCCCAGAAGGAGTGGCATCATCAATTCCTGAAGAGGCCTCACTTAGCCAACTTCCAAATGATCGGTTCCCGGAGTCGACAATTCAGCTGACCAACAACCCCTTCGACCCAAAGGGTAGAAAAAGAAGCCAACCAGAAGAACCTCGTCCGAGTGTAGATTTCATGAGACACTAATGCAAGCAAAGCCGGCACGCGCCCACTACTTTCTACTCTAATTCTAGGTGCACTCAAGCCCAAGTCCGGCTTCTCACTCAATATCAGAACACCCGTCACCCCCCAGTACAGCAATAATAAACAATATACATAATGCTGAAAATAAAGGTCAGAAATATAAATCCATACAAAATCCTCGACGGGAAAACAAGCGTTAGGATTGACTCTCTTAAGGGACGTTGGATCCCAAATGCATAAGCACTATCGCAGTCCTTAGCAGCCAGGGGACGTTGGATCCCCAGCAGAGTCGCCAGCTGTCGCTACTGCCAAAATCGGCGCTGGCTGAACAGAAGAGTCGCCACCGTGCGTTATTTATCCCACGGGAGGGAAAGGAAACGCTCAGAGTAAACCTCGCACAACACGGGAAAGGTATGGTCGTCGCAACCAAAACCTGGATTCGGGAGTCGGTTACGCAAGGGGAAGGTATTAGCACCCCTCACGTCCGTCGTACTCGAAGGGATCCACGCTTGTTTTCGGGTATGGATTGTTATTCTATCTAAACTATAGGTCAAGGGTTAAAAAGAAAATAAAATGAAAATAAAAAATGACTCGGCAAAGTATCGCACTTTATGCCTACGTATTCCCGTCTGGAACGAGAAATCAGAGTCAACGTAGTTCGCCTACCTACGGGAAAGGAGGGGAAGGTTGCTCGCTAGGATATCGCATCCTATGCCTACGTACTTCCACACTGCATGGAAGATCAGAGCAAACGTAGTTCGGGCTACGTACGACCCAAGCTGTCTGAATGTTTTTTATCCTTCTGAAAAGGTTTTCTTGATTAGCAGTCCAAGCGGACAAAAATGACGTCTTGATGAGTTCACATTCTTTTACGGAAGAAGTGTCTTTTATTGAGTTTGAAATCTTTACGTGTTTTTCTGTTTGTTTTGAGAAAGAAAGAGACAGAACTCTAACCTACGGTTGCGAAGGGAAACAAACTAACCTAATGTTATCATGCATGGGTTAAAACCTAATGTCTATCATGCTCCTCTCTTGCACAGAGAGAAACAGAGATCCTACGGGATAGGCAGAAACAGAAACAATAACAGATATAATAAAGCAGTAAAATGCATGGATGCAACAGTACAAGCGAGGCAAGGGAGTCCCACTCAACCTCGAACCTAGAACACAATAGGCAAAAGTGAACAGACTTCACTTTCAACCCAACAGGGTAAACAGCAAACAATACAGTCCGGAAAACCAATCAATACATCAGCAATGAAATACAACAGCAAAAGAAACAGCATCTGCAGCTCTGAATCAACATCTGGCTTCAAGTAATCTCCAATCATTTATGGGCTTCAAAAAGCATCAATCTCCATCTTCATGATCTTCAAGTAAGGGCTTTGATCATCAGTCTTCTATCTGCAATGGCTTTTCTTCAAGTCTCAGGCTCTAGGATGAACATCAGCCAACCAGATGAAGTGAATGAATGTTAGACAGTTAATTACCTACCAAGGGTGGTTCATCAACTGTTAACATTAAACAGAAAGTTTTCTCTCAAAAAGTTCTATCTTTCAAATACATTCACTGATCCTTCCAAAGGAAGGAGGTGGATATTTGAAAGAGACTCTGAATCATAGAGAAAGGATGGATGCAGACAAGGCATTCCATGTTTGAGAAGCAAGCATTCTAATCTAGAGCTCTGCCTAGCTCCTAAACCCTAGTCTCCTCAGCAGCTGCTAGCAAGAACCTCCCCTCCAACTCTGGCAGTTGATCTGCAATCTCTGGATCTCCAATGGCTTTCATCTCCTCAAGTCTTCAGCTCTCCCAAATCCCCACACAATCTCAATACCCACACAAGCAAGCAATAATCCCCAGAGGGCACACCACACCAGTCAATCAGATATAACAGCATATTAATAGCAGTAGGGGAATCCTGACTTTTTCTAAGGGATCTAATAACTACCCATAGCCCCTATAGTCCCATAACTAAACTAGTCAAACCCTAAGCCCTAAGGGAAAAGAATCAAATCTCCTAAGTCATCACCTAAAAAACCCTAGTTTGTTCATGTTATTCACACCTACACTAAGCACCAAAATTTGATTTCTAAAAATGGGAACTAAATTGAATCCACAAGTTCAATGTCTACCCTAAACAACCTAAAAAGAATGGATGAAAAATATTGAAGCAATTAATAGAACAAAAATTAACAAAATTATGTATGAAATGAAATTATGTAAAATGCTATTTATTTAGAAAATATGGGAAAAATATCAAATAAAAAATAAAATGCCATTTTTATTTTTTATAATTTTCTTGACATCCTAAAGAAAAATATGCAAAAAGAATGAATTAAAAATGATGATTTTTCTATTTATTATGAATTTTTAAAAAAATGAATGAAAAATGAAAAGAAAATAATAAAGAAATATGAAGAAATAGCCAGAGGGGGTGAGAATAGCAAACAATTCATGTTCAGCGCGTTGGGCTTACTAAATTGGGGGGTGCGAATAGCTGTCTGAGCCCAATCCCCCCAATTAGTGAAACGGTGCGTTTTAATTTTCAAATTTTCCCACCAGATTGAAGTTTTAATCGTGGCCGTTGGATGCTTCCCCCAGGTCAAAGGTCCAACCCCAATCGTATGGCCACCAACCCTTCTTCAACCTCCAGCCATTTAGGGTTTCAGAAACCCTTCCCATGCACGATGATTCCATCTCTTCATGCTCTCTCCACACGCCATGAAAACACACGATGTAAAAAACAAAACTCCTCCATTTCTTTCCCTCTATAAGTCTGTGGTCATAGCTTCCATTAAAAATCACACCATCGGCCAATTCGAAGAAGGTAACAGATGGAAACCACCATTAGAGCCTGATATGAAACTTCTCCAATTCTTCACAAAACTCATCCTAGGCTGATCTACACTTCCTCACAATCATAACACGCTATTCTACTAACATTTTCGTGCCTTAATCCAAGAGTTAAGAGCCTCAACAGAATTACTACCTCATGTTCAAACTTCATGAAACCTCTCTAAAATCACCACAACCAGTCATCTACCTATGCTTAACAGTTCTATGCTATCAAAACCCTGAGATTCTACCTAGATTAAGCAATTCGAACAGAATACAAACCGGTGTAATTCCTTGATACAGGTGCTGAGATCCTCAAATCAACTGCTTGTGATGAAGGGGATGTGATCAGTAGGCTTGGTGATTCCTTCTGTATGCAACAAGTGTGGTGCTAAAGCTTTGAATTACTCACTTCCAAAATTCATGCCTCTTGAATGATAATGGTGAATGATTCAATTCCTCCCTCAATTTGACAAAAGAAAGTATGGATTCTAATCCTTGTGAGATGATGATGAAGACTCAATCAAGAATGTTGAAGTTGGTGAGAAATTTAGGGAGTTTGAGAAGCTTATGCAAGAATGGGAAAATGAATGAAAATTGAAGCTTTGAACCAATGGGAGCACCAACCCTTGCATGAATCAGCTTGCATGAATATATAGGTTGCATTAGAACCTCCTAGAACATTGGAGAAGTTTCCCTTACACTTTTCCTTTTCAATTTGGATTATGTTACTTTCAATTCAAGCAACCATGGATAACTCACAAATTATGACCTAAACTCAAAATTACACTTTAGCCAATGTCTTTAAAATGCCTTTTCCATTCAAAATGACCTATAATTTTGCATCATTTGGCCAAGATATGAAAAATCTCATTTTTTAAGCCATTTTTCTTCATTAAATTCACCAATTTTGAAACCTTGTGCTATGGACATTTCCAATCTCTCATGGTCACTTTTCTAGACTCAAAATGTCATTTGGAGCAAGTTTGATGTTGTAAGTTTTTCCATTTGAGGCCTCCTTGTATGAGTTTTGGACATAGGTTAAAATGACCTGTAATTCACAAATGACCAAAATACCCTTTGCTTGCCAAGACCATAAGTTGAGTTCCACACATCATATGAAGGCATACTATACCATTCTAAAAAGCTAAGACAATGAGGAACAATTCTTATGTTGACCAGAAATTCATTTGAAATCTCCTTGAGGGGTAAACGTTGCTTGGAAGTCAAGTCACTTTCACAGACAAAATTTCAGATACCTCAGATGACCTGTAACTTGCAAGGACCATAACTTGAGTTCTATAAATCTCCTTGATGTCTTCCACCACTAAAATTAAAGGTATTGAGATCCTCTACAAGTTTCATGTTGGCCAAGGGTCCATTTGAAGCTTGCATTTTGACTTACCTTGCTTGGAAATTTGACCTAAACTAGGGGATTTTACATAGAAACCCTAATTTAGAAACTCCTCTTCTCCTTGATTCCTCTTGATTTCTTCTTAGCATGACAACATATCCTTATTCTCCATGTCAAATGATGAACCCCACATCCCTTCAATAGACCTGAATGCCCTCAAATCAATCAGTTGACCTAGGGTTGACCCAGATGAAACCCTAGTTGACTGTCTTCAACTGCAATTCTTGTGATCCCATCAACAACTTGTTTTCTTCTCCAAATGACTTTCTAAATCCTCCAAGATGTCTAGATACTCCCCATGCTCTCAATTCACAGCTCACAACCCCCTTGTTGATCCTCAGACACCCTCAGTTAGGAGATAGATGAACTGCTTGATCCATTGACTTGATAGCTTCCAAATTCTTTTCTGATGGCTTGAATGAGGTTGAATCAGGATAATAACCTCTTGATAGGCCTCTAGAGATGAGAATAATGCTTGATCCCCTGTTGAATGACTTGCTATGCTTATGCTATGCAGATGGTTAGGCTATGTACATGACTCTATATGCAAATGCTAATGATATTGAAACATAAACCAAGTGAATAAGGTTGAGCAAATTTTAGGGTGCAACAGGTATCTTGTCTGTTTGTTTGTGTTGTTGCAGGTGTAGCATATCCCAGGCAGTGCGCCGTATGCATCCCCAAGCAAGATGATTCCTTCTTCTCCAGCGAAGTTCAGCAGCCTCTCCCCGCAGAGTCTGAACCGGAGATCGTAAAGCATTGATATGTTTCCCCAGGCAGAGAAGATTCTCTCCCCAATCAGATGTATCCTGAAGGAGCGGCATCTCCCCAGCTGAGTCAGGCGCCGAAGCGTGTGTTCATCCCCTAGCACCGGGTCACAAGTGCAGGTCTCGTAGGAGACTATTCACTGAAGTGTGCAGCAATTGATAGTTCCAGGCTGAAGTCTCCGACGGAATTGAGATTCCCCGCAGAGTCGTACTCTCCCCAGCAAGCAGGGTGATTCCTTCTTCCCTAGCCGAGTTTGCAGTTCCCCAATAGAACCGAGTCCTTGGAGAGCAGTTCGGGCCATGATTGGTTTTCCCCAGTAGAGTGTTGAATAACTGATGCTATACTTCTCCACCGGATTCGTTACCTCCAGGAAGGGTTGGCTGCGAATGCCATGTAGTTTATTTCTGCGATTGACATCGCTTTACTCAGCAGGTCCAGGTTCTCGTAGAGCTTCGTTTCCCTGTAGCAGTCGACTGAAGTTTGCTTCCCCAGGCGGAGTCCGATTGGGATTGGTGTGACTTCTTCTTCTTGGCAGGATGAGTCCTCCCTCCACCAGAGTAGTTCTTTCTCCTTGACAGGAGGATTCTCCCTTCAGCATTTATTTTGCTGACGGGATCGCAGCATGTTGCATGATTGCATAACATTTACCGTAAACGCGTAGCATTTCCACCATGTGGAGCATTGCGTAATTGTCACGGCATATGCATACTAAACATGAGCTAGGTCGTTACTGTTCTTGTTTTGCAGGTGTTCCTCCGCCAAGTCGTTCGCTCAAGATGATTCTTGAATTCTCCCCAGCAAAGTCGTTTGCTCAAGATGATTCTTAAAATCCCCAGTGAAGTCGCCAGAATTGGTTGCTCAAGTTGATGCTTAGAGTCCCCGACAGGGTGTTTGCTCAGGATGATTCCTGAAATCTCCAGCAGAGTTATTGGTTCAGGATGATTCTTGAAGTCCCCAAGAAATTATTTGTTCAAGATGATTCTTGATGTCCTCAGCAGGGATGATTCACCCAGAACGATTCCTGGACCCCAGAAGCAGAGTTACTTGATAGTTCTCCAGAATCCCCAGCAGAGATGCGTCATCCCCAGCAGGTTTCTGAACAGCGAAGTTGAAATTTCCCTTGAAGACTTGATGATTGAAGTCCAACCGTATTGACGAAGCAGTTCTCTCAACTGATGCGGAGTGCCCGATGGTAGAAATTGGATATCCCCAATTGGTTCATGATTGACCGAGAATTCTATTCCCGACTTACTGATGAAGTCCGGCTAACGCCCAGAAATTTCTTTGAATGCCTGACGGCATGATTAACTTGATTGTTGACCTGATGAGTCCCGAAGAATCTTGATGCCTGACGACATGATTGACCGCGTATCACCGGTTACCGTGTGACTAATTCCCCAGCTAGTTGCCGTGCAGCTAATATTTCAGTTTCCGAAGATTTGTCCCCATCAGAGTACCGGGTGCTTGTGCAGTTGGCAAATTTCCGGGTTTGTTGGTATTCAACCGTCTTTTACCTTGATTGTTTGAGAGTCGTTCGCTTCTCACCCAGTCAGGTTCATGCCGTTTGAATAGGGGCAGCTGTTGCACCCCAAAATTTGACCAACATTTCTTTACCTAGCTTATGTTTCATTTCATTCACATTAGCATTATCATTTGCATTTCATTGACATGTATTCAGGAGATCGAGAGGTATGATTAGCAATCAAGGTCTATGCAAGACCTTGAAGCTAGCTAAGAAGGTTGTTCAGGTGCTCAAGGGTTGATATCCTTGTCAAAGAAGTTAAAAGATCCTCAGAGAGAATGGTTGAAGCCAAGAGGGTGTGTCTCCTAACTTGAGAGTTGTGGGAGCTCCTCAGATGATTCTGAAGCCAGGAATATGGACTTGAAGCCTTGAGAGAGCTTATGAGATGTCTTGAAAGCCATCATGAGGGCTAGATAGGTCATTGTGCAAGGATAAGAAGACTCAGCCATGAGTGGTGCAGTTAGGGTTTGACTGGGTCAACCCTAGGTCAACTGATGATTTGAGCAAGGTTGAGACCTAATTCAAGAGCCATGTGATCATGGATTGATGCATTAAGATGTTCTAAGGATGATTCCAAGGTTAACTCATCATGATTGAAGAGTTTGAGAAGTTTCAAGCTAGGGTTTCTAAGACTTGACAGTGTAAAATCCCCTAGTTTGATCCCTATCTTCAAGGAATTTTAGCTCAAGATGTGATTGTCATCTCATCTTGCCCCCAACATGAATGTTGTAGAGCTTGATCTTAGATTTAATTTGAGTACTATAAGTCCTTGATAGGATTTGTAGAACTCAAGTTATGACTTTGACAAGTTACAGGTCATCTGAGGTATGTGAATCTAGGGGCTTGAAAGTTACCCAACTTGCATCAAACATTTGCCCATGAAGGATGATTCCTATGAACTTTTGGTCAACATGAATATTGTTTCTTATCCTCTTAGCTTTCTAGAGAGTACTAGAAGTCCTTGATAGGATTTGTATAACTCAAGTTATGGCTTTGACAAGTCAAGGGCATTTTGGTCATTTGGAGATTACAGGTCATTTCAAGCATAAGGCCATAACTCCTATTTCCAAGCTTCAAATGGAAAAATCTTCAACATCAAACTTGTTCAAAATGATGTTTTAAGGCTAGTAAAGAGTTCATGAGATGTTGTAAATTCTTGTAGCTCAAAGTTGCAAAAATGACCTAAAATAAGGGCATAAGTTAAATGAACCAAAGTTGGAAATTGATATTTTCAATCTATACATCCAAACCATGGCATGTAATATATCATTTTGACTCTAGAAAACATTTTAAGAATATTGGTTTAGCCACATTTTTTATTTGAGGTCTAATTTGTGCACTTGCTTTGAAAAGTGATTACTTACATCATAAGTAACATTTGCAAAACCTAGAATCAAGGCATAACCAAGGCCCTTTGCAAGCTAAACACTTTCAAAATGTCACTAGGGGAGAAATTGGAAGTGAATGAGGTTGGTTTCAAGCTGTTTGCAGCATTATGCATATCATGGCATATGGTTGAAAATCTCATGACATGAGAGATTGAAACTCTCATTAGAAGGATCTAGAGGGTTCTAGATCATCCAAACATCATCTATATATTGAGTAGAGGTGATCCAATGCAAAGGTTGGTGATGATTGAAGGAGAAAGCATAGATTGAGATTGAGATTTCTTGGATTGAAACTGAATTCGGTTTGATCAATTTCTTCGCTTTCCATCCATTTTCTTGATTGCAACTTCTTCCATGGATGCTAGGGATTGAGTTCAGATCATAATCAAGAGGAATTCGTGGCTGAATCGTGTATGAGCAATTGAATTTTTCCACCTGCAACTCACCATCGGGTTTCAAGATTCAGGAGCTTTCAACCAGTTCTATTGCATACAGAAGCAAGGAAAGGATCCATTGATCGTGTCTGGAAGGTTGGGGAGCTTGATTTGAAGGTTTAGTGCATCTGTTCATCCAAGATTTTCAGGTTAGTAACTTTCTTCCTCCGGCATGAATTAGGTATAATCAAGGTGAATTAGGGTGTTAGATGCATTGTAGAACGGTGTAGGAACGATTTCAGACCATTAATTTGAGAATTAGTGACCAATTCAGGGTATTACCATTTTCGGTTGAGAATTGGATATGGTGAATCTTGAGGTTTCAGAGAGAATTAAAGGCATGAATGAATTCGTGAGGGAATTTGGGACATGTTTCATTAAGGGATCGTGGCCTATAGTGGACTCTAGGTTGAACTAGGGTTGTGGAATGGTGACCGGAGCACCACCGGTGGTGGCCGGAGCTGTGCGCGAAGTTTAGACATTCAAAAGGTTGAAGATGACTCTAGAGCCATTGGATGGGGGTTGGACTTTGACTGAAGGCATGATCCAACGGCCACGTTTTGATTTCAATTTGTGAAGGAGTTCTGATTATGAAACGCAGCGTTTCATTTAATCAGTGGTTCTGGGCTTAGTGGAAAGATTGTTATCCTCACCCCCCTGAAGGCCCAATCCATAGAATGAAATGTGTTTTATTGCTATCTGCAACGGGGGCTTATTATTTTATTATGATTTTCTTTATTTTTTTCATTTTGTTCATGGTTCTTGAAAAATTCATAATAAATTGAAAAATGATCCAATTAACCCCATTCTTTTTGCATTTTACTCATGATTGAGTCTAGTAGTTTTTAGATAAAAAATATTTTCATTTCATGCATTTTCTGATTTTATGGGAATTTTATATTTTAATTGATATTAAAATGGTTATGTTTGATACTTAATTTTGTGGAATTTTGTGTGATCATGTGGTGATGACTTTGATCCTGATTTTCTGTGTATGATTAGCTTAGACATGTATGCTCCCATAGTATTTTTATCACATTTTTTTGATGAAAATAGGTATGCTTTCTAGATTGATATTTAGGTGCCTCCTTTTAGGGTTTAGGTTTAGTACCTTGCAGTGTAGAATTTATTTCTAGATCTTATTTGATGGTTTGATCTTTGGAATTAATATGGTAGAGTCATGATTGAACTAGGTTCCCATAATTATTTTTGTAGGATTTTACAATTGGTTTTAGTATTTTAGTTAGGACTAACTTTAGTACTAGGTTTTAGGTGATCCTGACTTACTAATTCAACTAGATTAACTGCTTTAGTCCCCTTAGATTAGGGTTTTGCTTTGTTTGCCTTTGGTTGAGATTGAAGACAAGTTGAAGACAAGGTGAGGATGCTTGTAGTTTCTTGAAGTTTCTTGGAGCTTGGAATTGCTTGTGCCTGAAGGTGTCTGATGAAGATTTAGGAGGTAGGAGACATAGGGAGAGCCTTAGAGTTAGAATGATTTCTTTCACAAATATGGAAAGCATCATGTGCTTCCATTCCTCCCAATGATTAAAAGTCCTTCTAAGATATTCACATCCCTCCAAAGGAGGGATGAGTGGCTTTATCTGGGAAGTAGAACTTTGAGGGAACCAGTCTCTCACAATGATGAACCCTTACAGGCTTCCTTTGGTTGTCAATAAGCTGTTTATCATTCCACTCATTCTATTAAATCAATGGTCTTCTGGTTTGAGTATCTTGAAAGATGTTGGACTTGAGTCTGAAGATGAGGACTTCATTGAAGAGTGTGGAAGAGGATGATTCCTTGAGCATTGCCATTGCAGCTGAAGCTTGAAGAGCAAGAAGAACAAGTTGATACTTGAAGATCCAGTGTTGATTGAGTGAAGAGCTGAGGCTTAGAGAATTGAAGGATGAAGTTGACACTTCCAGGTGATTGAAGACTACCCTGAGAAGCTGAAGCTTGTGTATGAAGAAGACCAAGTTGATAATGGTAAAGCAAGGAGAGTTGAAGCTTGAAGACTAAGGTGATACTTATGAGGAGGATTCAATTGAGATTGAGTGTAGAGCTGAGGCTTGAGGAATAAAGGATAAGTTGACACTTACATTGATGCTTGGAGAGCCTGAAGGAATCAAGTTGATACTTGTAGTTAAGAGTGAAGCCTGAAGGTGGAATTGACTGAAGAGCTGAAGCTTGGAGAAGAGAGAGCAAGTTGATACTTATGTCTTAGGTGTTAGGACCTTGGAGAAGCAAGTTGATACTTGTCAGTGAGGATGATAGCCTTGAATGGTGGTTGAAATCTAAAGACTGGAATGCTGTCAGAAGAGCTGAAGCATGGAATTGGAAGAGTTGTTGATCTGCTTTCTTGTCTGTTTCTTTTCTGTACTTATGTGCCTTGTTTGACTTGCTTGATGCATTAGGATAAGCTCATATCTAGACTGATGTAAGCTAGGAGCATGATTGCACTAGAGGTTGAGTTGCTCCCTCTGCTTGTACTTTTACTGTATGGCTTTGCTTGCGGGTATTCGGTAGAGCCCAACTCCCTTGCCCATGTGGTTTGCTTGCTTGATAGCATGTTATTTCCTCTGTATGATTGCAGTTGTTATTCTATCTTGCTTGCTAGCATGTTATCTCCTCTGTATGATTACAGTTATTCATATCTGGCTTGAGGTTGAGATGAGCTTGTGGAGGCTGCTGCCCTACACACATTTCCTCCCTCACTTGCATTGCATGCATTTTACAGTCGTTTACTGTTTACTGTTTACTGTTTAAGCTGATGCTTTATCTGTTTATCATTGACATGATCCCATAGGACTCTCATATCCTTTGATAAGGAAGTGATGATTAGAACTTTAGGTTGAAACCTATGCATGATAACTTCTAGGAGTTCCCTGTTTCAAACTTCAACCATAGGATGAATCCTTGGCATGACAACATTAGGACTTGATAGTCTCCCTTTAGTTGAGCATGTTCTCTTCTCATCTCAAAACAGCTTAAGATACAGTAATCATGAATGATTTCTTTCGTACGTTACGAGCCTTAAGCTATCTGAGAAAGGATTGTTGGAGAGCTTCTTTCCCGCAGTCTGGATGTTTAGTATGGCACCCTTTGGGTGACATGCGACGCATTCACTCTCAGGTCATAGTCTTTAGTGCGATTGAAATTGCAAACACAATAAAAATCACTTCTTTCATAAAAGACAAGAAACAAACATCAAACCTTTTTGCCCCGTGGGCCCATAATTCAAAAGAAAGCTTTTCTGAAGAAAAGAGTGTCGTTAAACTTCAGTGCCACTGCAAACAAGCTTTGTCCCTAACTGCTGGAACTGCTGTTTAACCCTACTCGATAAAATAGATGAATCTGAAGCCCCGTAATCCGTATTATCCCGAACTACGTAAGCTCTAATCTCTCAAGCCTGTTGAGAGTACGTAGGCATAATACTGATGTATTGGCGAGCCACCTTCCCCGTAACCCGTAGTTAGGCGAACTACATTGACTCTGATTTCTCATTCTCTGATGAGAATACGTAGGCATAAAGTGTGACACTTTGCCGAGTCGTTTTCTTTTCTTTTTATACCAGCCTTGATAGGTAGATAGATAAACCAACTCGTCCAGTAAACACATCAAGCATGGATCCCGTCGAGTACGACGGACGTGAGGGGTGCTAATACCTTCCCCTTGCGTAACCGACTCCCGAACCCAGACAACGGTTGCGATGACCTTATCTTATACCTTTTCGTCATATTTTTCCGATCGTTTCCTTTCCCGCTCTAAGGGATAAATAACGAAAGGTGGCGACTCTTCTGTTTTGCCGGCACCTTATTTTCGCGGAAGCGACATACTCCACTCCCCTTTCAAGACGAAAGAGAGTTTTCACTATTGTTTAATAAAGTACAACCCATCACACCATCAACCGGTGAGGCCTACTATCAAACAATAAAAATCAACAAGTGTACAAGAACAATCCTCTTGTAAACACTCACCCTTGTGTCCAACAATCCTGGATCACAAGTCAAAATACAAGTAATCTGAATACTTTGATTTGAGAGTAATAATGGTAATATCAATGGTGAGATTGATCTTCTCCTTCTGATCAAAATTCACTCATTTAATTTCAACACAAGTGTTCAATGCTATGCATATGAAAGATATGATCAATATGAACACTTTTGAAAAATTTGAAAAGTATTTGAAAGTGGTGAATTTGATTCAAAGAATTGATTTGAAATTGATTATTGGAGGATGTTTTTCCAATTTGAAAAACTCAGAATTTATATGTGTAAACACACCTTTTTGAACTTGAAACAAAGCCATTTTTCAAAATACGTTCAGTGTTAATCGGTTAACCTATATGGTTAATCGGTTAACACTTGAACGTTATACCAGAATATTCAAAATTTGAAATGGTTAACCGGTTAACCTATATGGTTAATCGGTTAACACTGCTATTTTTCAGAAAAATGCTTATAAAAATAGTGTTATACCATTCTAATAGTTTAAAAAGTATGCTTATGCAATGTGATCAAATGATAAGGAAGTTGAACACTTGTATATCAATTAAATTAATGGATTTTGATATACCATAGCTTGTGTCCAAAACTTGAAAGTTGATCAGTCAAATGTTCATGAAGCTTTGAATGTTGATCACTTCCATTCCACTTGAACTTGGTCTTTTGAAAGCGCTTGCCTTTTTGCACAGATGAAATATTCTTGATCTTGATTGTTGACGTCATCAAAACTTTGAGATGAAGCTTGCTTCTACAATTTCCCCCTTTTTGATGATGACAACCAAAATGATCTTGTGCAATTTTTGACGATGATTGGCAATGATCTCGTTTTCTCCCCCTATGTCCATGAACTCCCCCTATCGAATACATAGGCAAAAAATTCTGCACACATAGACATAAGAAAGCCAAAGATCTTCTCCCCCTTTGTCATAAGCAAAAAGGAAGGAGCATTCAAGAAAGAAAACTAGATAGACCAATAATGCAAGCAATCACAAGAATATGGAAGCAAAGCATAATGAAATTAAACGGCAGCAATACTGCGAATATTGTACGAGTTACAGTGCCAAATAAAAACAGAGTTCAAACATAAATGAAAGCATAAAACATCAAAAACTAGAAAACAATGCAATAAAAGACATCAACAGCAACATATTCTCTAAAGATCCTCATCCGCCATCAGATACAACAAAGTTGTCAGTGTTGGTGCGGTGAGAGGTAAGTACAAGGTTTCGGAGAGAAGCAATGGCTCGGGAGGTTTCTCTATGCTGAGTCATTATAGTTTGGTAAAGGAACTCATTTGTAATGCCTCCTTCAGGTACGGGATAGACTTCGTTAGCATTGGCTCCTTCATCTGAATACTTATAAGTATCGTCAGTATCCTTAAAAATTCCAGTATTCTTGACAATTGTAATCTCATTAATCTCATTGGTGGTTGATTTCATCTTGATGGTTGGTTCACGGTTAAGATCCAAAGTTGTCAGCTCCAAAATTCTTGACACCAGCCTTGCATACGGAAGACGGGTTGAAAGAGATAGTGGGTTTTTAAAACTTAGGGTTTGAAGAGGGAAGTTCCACAAAACCTTTTAAGAGGGGATAGGATTTTGGATATGGATTTGGATTCTTAAGAGAATATGGACCACATAAAAAATGCATTTATCATATATAATATTTTTAAAAATTTAATTAATTTTCGTTTCTGATTTTTAGAAAATTTAACAGTGTTAATCGGTTAACCATATAGGTTAATCGGTTAACACATTAAAAAATTGAGTCAGAATTGAAAATTTAACAATGTTAATCGGTTAACCCATATGGTTAATCGATTAACACACTCGAATTTTTGAAAAATACTTAAAAACAGAATGCATATAGATGAAAACACAACACAAATAATGCATACACATATTAGAGAAAAGGTCAGATGTCACCTTCATCAAGAATCCCAAGTTCTCGCCGAATTTTGTAGAATGGTTCTTTTGCCAAAGGTTTGGTGAAATGTCGGCGAGTTGATTGTGCGTGTCGAAGAAAGTAACATCTACATCTCCATTCAATACGTGATCTCGAAGGAAGTGATGCCGGATATCTATATGTTTTGTTCTTGAAAGCCTGACCGGGTTCTTTGTAATATTGATGGCACTTGTATTATCACATCGAAGAGGAATGCAGCCGAGATCTATACCGTAATCGAAGAGTTGTTGCTTGAGCCACAGAATTTGTGCACATCAACTTCCTGCTGCAATATATTCCACTTCGGCTGTACTGAGTGCCACACACGCTTGCTTCTTGCAGGCCCATGACACTAATGCATTCCCGAGAATATGACATGTACCGCTTGTGCTTTTTCTATCGGTCTTACATCCTGCATAGTCAGTGTCAAAGTAACCAACTAAAGAACAAATACTACCTTTAGGATACCATAATCCGACGTTCATTGTCCCTTTGAGATATTTTATGATTCTCTTTACGGCTGTGAGATGCGATTCCTTCGGACTTGCTTGAAAGCGTGCACACAAACAAACGCTAAACATAATGTCAGGATGGCTTTCCGTCAAATATAGTAATGAACCGATCATACCTCGATATTTTGTTATATCAACTGGAGTACCGAATTCATCTTGATCAACGTACGTTCCGGATCCCATAGGAGTGGACATCACCTTGCAACTATCCATATCGAATTTCTTCAACAATTCCTTGCAATACTTGGATTGGTTGAGGAAGATGCCATCCTTTGTTTGCTTGATTTGTAGTCCAAGAAAATAATTCAATTTTCCCATCATGGACATCTCGAACTCTCCTTGCATCATAAGTGAGAATTCTTCGCAAAGCTCTTTGTTTGTTGATCTGAAGATGATGTCGTCGACATAGACTTGAACCAATAAAGTGTTTCCTTTGATCTTCTTTATGAACAATGTCTTGTCAACCTTTCCTTTTATAAATCCCTTCTCACATAAGAAATTGCTAAGGCGGTCATACCATGCTCTTGGTGTTTGTTTTAGTCCGTAGAGTGCCTTTTTCAGTTTGTAGACATGTGAGGGATTCTTGAAGTCTTCAAAACCCGGAGGTTGTTTGACGTAGACTTCCTCATTGATGTAGCCATTCAGGAAAGCGCTTTTGAAATCCATCTGGAACAACTGAAAATTCATAGAACAGGTGTAAGCAAGTAGTAATCTAATTGCTTCTAACCTTGCTACCGGAGAAAACGTTTCATCAAAATCAATTCCTTCCTCCTGGTTGTAGCCTTGCGCGACCAATCTTGATTTGTTACGAACTATGATCCCATTCTCGTCAAGTTTGTTCTTGAACACCCATCTTGTTCCTATGATGTGCTTATGGTCTAGTCTTGGTACAAGACTCCAAACTTGATTCCTTTCGAATTGATTGAGTTCTTCTTGCATTGCTACAATCCATTGGTCGTCGCCTAAAGCTTCATCAATCTTGGTTGGTTCAATTTGAGATACAAAAGCCATGTTGAGACAAGAATCCTTTAGATTAAGTCGAGTTGCAACGCCTTGGCTAATATCACCAATAACTTTATCTATCGGGTGATCTCTATGCGTTCTCCATTCCTTCGGAAGATCTTGATGTTCTTCAATGATTTGAGTGACATCTTCTTGTGGTATTTCTTGATTCTTTGAAATCTCTTCTTGTTTTTGTGGAGAACGTACTATATCATCATCATCATTCATAATAATATTATCCTCTTTCGAGGGGTTAGTCTCATCAAGCGAAACATGAATGGATTCTTCAATAGTAAGTGTTTACTTATTAAAAATTCTAAATGCGTTACTATAGAGAGAGTAACCAAGAAATATACCTTCGTCGGATTTCTCATCAAATTTACCGAGATTATCTTTGTTGTTGTTAAGAACAAAGCATTTGCATCCGAATATGTGGAAGAATGCTATATTTGGTTTTCTACCCTTGAACAACTCATACGGAGTCTTTTTGAGGAGTGGTCGAATATTGACACGCTTGCTTACAAAGCATGCTGTACTAACTGCATCTGCCCAAAAATATTCAGGAAGATTTGTGTCGCTGAGCATTGTCCTTGCAAGCTCTACCAGTGATCTATTCTTCCGCTCCACAACACCGTTTTGTTGAGGCGTCCTTGGTGCTGAAAAATTATGAGAAATTCCATACTCTTCGCAAAATTCTTCAAAGTCTAAATTTTGGAATTCTCCACCGTGATTGCTTCTTATAGAGGCTATGGTGAGTGATTTCTCATTCAGAATTTGCTTTGCATATTTCTTGAATGCTTTAAAAGCATCACTTTTCTGCACTAAAAACAATGTCCAAGTGTATCGAGAGAAATCATCAACAATAACTAAGGCGTAGAAATTACCTCCGAAGCTTTTTGTTCTTGATGGACCAAAAAGATCCATATGCAACAATTGAAGTGGTCTTGATGTAGAAACCACTTGCTTGGATTTGAAACTTGTCTTGGTCAGTTTTCCCTTTTGACATGCATCGCATAACTTATCTTTGATGAACTTTATCTTTGGGAGTCCAACAACTAGATCATGCTTTATCAATTTGTTCAGATGCTCCATGTGAATGTGAGCAAATCTTTTATGCCAAAGCCATGCCTCGTTGTTGTTTGCCATAAGACACTTTACCTTCAAGGAAGAGTCATCAAAAGAAATCATAAAAATGTTATTATATCTTTTACCTTTTAGCAAAATGTCATGAGTGACTTCATGTTCTATCAAGCATTCCTCCTTTGTGAAGTTGATTCGGAATCCTTTGTCACACAATTGACTTATGCTAAGTAGGTTGTGTTTAAGGCCTTCCACATAAAGAACGTCTTAGATGATTGTACATGGAGGTGCACCAATGGTTCCAACTCCAAGAATTTTTCCCTTATTATCATCACCGTAAGTGACGTATCCTTTGGCCTTTAATGATAGACTTGAAAATTTGTTTATGTCTCCCGTCATATGCTTCGAGCAACCGTTATCAAGATACCATTGATTAGTGGTTGTCTTCAAGCATACCTACAACACAAAATTAAGTAGTGTTAGGTACCCAAATTGCTTTGGGTCCTTGATAGTTAGTACCTTTTTCAACCCACACATAATGCCCTTTAGCAACACCAATATTGCGCACATATCAAGCATTAGGTGTATGGCCTTTAATTCCACAATAAGAACATGTAGGTTGAAAGTGACTTCTATATCTAGGAACATAATTCTTTTTCTTTGTAATGCTTTTCTTGTTATGATTTTGATGCTGAACTTTAGAAGTGCTGGCCTTTTCTTTAACAATTTGTTCACTTGCTCTTACGAAAACGGTCTTATTGGTGCTTGGTTTTGAAAATTTAGAATATCCTAATCCACTTTTATCATTAGGATATCTTTGATGTTTTAGAATTTCTTCCAAGCCAATTTGACCTTTTTCGTATCTTTCTAAAACTCTTTTGAGTTGAACAATTTGGAAAGATAAAGACTCACACTTCTTACATACAAGACTTTGTTTTTCATCCATCAGTTTCTGTTTTTCATCTTCAATATTTTTCATAAAAACAGAGTTTTGTTCTTCTAAAGATGAGATTCTTTTCTTTTGTGATGAGATGTTTTTATACAAAGTCTTGCACTCTTTTAGAAGTTCATCTATAATTTCTTGTGCATCATTATCATAAACAGAAAAATTACTACTAACCTCATTTTCTTCATCGGAATTGTGAGAGGCCATTAACGCCATATTTGCACATTCATCGTTTTCCGATTCCGATGATGAACTTACTTCGTTGTCGTCCCATGCGACATAAGCCTTCTTTGTTCTGAAATCCTTCTTGCCTTTGAATTTTTCTTTATTTGCGAGTTTCGGGCAATCTGGCTTTATGTGACCTTGTTTCCCACATTCGTAACATGTAATTTCTTGATTTGATGTGGGTGCCTCCTTTTTCCTGAAATGTCTATTCTTTTTAGAAAAAGAGGAAATTTTATTATTATTAAAAAACTTACCAAGCTTCTTTACTAGAAGCATGAAATTTTCATCTTCGGGAGATTCGTCATTTTTGTCATCCCTTGTGTCAATCTTCAAGGCAATTCCTTTGGACTTCTTGTCTTGACTTTCATGCTTCTCAAGCCTTCCAAGTTCTAGTTCATGCTCTTGAAGTTTGCCAAATAAGGAAGCGGATGTCATTGTTGAAAGACTCTTCTTTTCCGAAATAGCGGTCACCTTTGGTTGCCATTCTCTTGTTAAGGATCTTAGGACTTTCAAGTTGAGATCATCATTGGTGAAGGTCTTCCCGAGGGCAATCAGATGATTAGTTAGATGAACGAATCTCTTTTGTAAGGCAACAATGGATTCACCAGGCTGCATACAGAACATTTCATATTCTTGACTTAAAGTATTAAGTCTTGATCTTTTTACTTCGGCTTTCCCTTCATGCGTTTCTACCAGGGTGTCCCAAATTTCCTTTGCTGATTTACACTGTGATATACGGAAGAATTTGTCCATACTGAGAGCGCTTTGAAGTATGTTGATTGCTTTCTTCTCATTTAAAATTCTCTTTTTGTCATCTTCATCATATGAGGATTTTATCTCTGGAGTGCCTACGTTATTTATGACGCTCATAGGAACATGCGGACCAGTTTCTACGGTTTCCCATATACCATCTCCTTGAGCCTCAAGATGTGCCTTCATACGGATTTTCCAAAAGTCGAAGTATTCTCCAGAAAAAAGTGGTGGCTTGTTACTGCTTCCACCATCTTTGAAAATCGGGTTAGTACTAGCGGAAGCCATTAGGACCGATAGGAACAGGTTACCTTAACCTGCTCTGATGCCAATTGTGAGTACAGAGTATGCCTAAGAGGGGGGGTGAATTAGGCTTTTAGGGACTTTTTCCGGTTTTTCGGTATTCTTGAAATTTTACTGGTTAGGTTCTTGGTGATGAATGATGTAGAAAGAACAAAGAAAGTGGACACCAAGGTTTATAGTGGTTCCCCTCACAATCCGAGAGTACTCCACTCCCCTTTCAACACGAAAGAGAGTTTTCACTATTGTTTAATAAAGTACAACCTATCACACCATCAACCGGTGAGGCCTACTATCAAACAATAAAAACCAACAAGTGTACAAGAACAATCCTCTTGTAAACACTCACCCTTGTGTCCAACAATCCTGGATCACAAGTCAAAATACAAGTAATCTGAATACTTTGATTTGAGAGTAATAATGGTAATATCAATGCTGAGATTGATCTTCTCCTTCTGATCAAAAATCACTCATTTAATTTCAACACAAGTGTTCAATGCTATGCATATGAAAGATATGATCAATATGAACACTTTTGAAAAATTTGAAAAGTATTTGAAAGTGGTGAATTTGATTCAAAGAATTGTTTTGAAATTGATTATTGGAGGATGTTTTTCCAATTTGAAAAACTCAGAATTTATATGTGTAAACACACCTTTTCCAACAGGTATATTTGAGTATAATTCAAAATATGAACTGGTATAATTTTCAAACCATTTTTGAACTTGAAACAAAGCCATTTTTCAAAATACGTTCAGTGTTAATCGGTTAACCTATATGGTTAATCGGTTAACACTTGAATGTTATACCAGAATATTCAAAATTTGAAATGGTTAACCGGTTAACCTATATGGTTAATCGGTTAACACTGCTATTTTTCAGAAAAATGCTTATAAAAATAGTGTTATACCAATTCTAATAGTTTAAAAAGTATGCTTATGCAATGTGATCAAATGATAAGGAAGTTGAACACTTGTATATCAATTAAATTAATGGATTTTGATATACCATAGCTTGTGTCCAAAACTTGAAAGTTGGTCAGTCAAATGTTCATGAAGCTTTGAATGTTGATCACTTCCATTCCACTTTATCTTGGTCTTTTGAAAGCGCTTGCCTTTTTGCACAGATGAAATATTCTTGATCTTGATTGTTGACGTCATCAAAACTTTGAGATGAAGCTTGCTTATACACAAAGGAGGAGTTGGATGTATTGATGACGGTCAGACGCTTTTAGAGCCTCAAGTTCTGCTGCAGTAAGATCTGTTGCACTTTTGACAGGCATCGTTTCTACTTTTGTGGAGATGTTGGTAGGGGCAATTGGAGTTGTCTCAACAGGTTTGGCCTGCGGGATAGGAGGATTCTCGACAGCAGTCTCTTTAATTGGGGCAGCGTTGGTGGTATCCTCGTCCTCGTCTTCTTCGACGTCTTCTTCACTAGACTCTTCCAATTCAGATTGATGCATGGCCCCATCTGTCGTACCCCTCTCCTCCATAGGTTTATCATCGACCTCCATTGTGGTTCCCTGAGGTGAACCATCAGCAGGATTTTCGCCCTCATCCAAGAAGTTCGCTTCCTCACCTGCTTCGATGGGATTCTGGGAATTGTTCCCCTCATCATGATCGGACCCGTCGGTCTGAGATTGTTGGGTAACAATCTTTAAAGGAGAAAGCATGGGAACCACAGGGATCTCAAGTTTATTGATTTCCCCAAGAGAACTCACACCTGAACCTAAGTCCGAAGAAGGACGATAGGTGGGCTCACCTCGACTGTTCAAAGGATAGGCCTCGAGAAGAGAGGTAGTCGGGATGTTTACCGTCATCACAACATCAGGCTGAAAAAGAGAGAATCTAAACATGAGAAAAAGAGTCCAAAAGTAGTTTGAAATTCAGACAGAAAGTAGTCGAAGATAAGAGTTGGACCTTCGGGCCTTCATCAGCCGGACTAGAATTGTCGCTTTCAACAGCAGCAGTTTAAGGAATTGGGGTACCTCCGGCAGAAGCCTTACCAAGGTCTACATGTTGAGCTTGTGATTCAGGGATTTGAGCCGAGGGAGGATCGGAGTCAGTAGTGTCGAGACCGCGGACAACCTTTCGCCGCCTTTTCACCCGCTGTGCTTTAGGCTTCGACTGCTGTCTGAGGAATTTTATAGGATCCTCACAGATGAACCAATCTGGGAATGGAGGGGCAAGGGCCACTCCAAAATCAGCAGATGGCAATCGAGGAACCTTAGGGGGAAATAATTTGAAATCCATCTCATACCGTTTCTCACGGGGGATGGAAGAAGGAATTTTTAAATTCTCCATCTTTTTTAGAAATTTTTCCCTCAGAGTGACAGCAGCCTCACGGACGATTCGACTAATATCATCCGGTTGATAAGCAGTTTCAAAGTATTTTTGGAAGGCTTGTATCTCCTTTATGTGAGTGGACCTACCTTTCTTGGTTTTTTCCTGCACATCGAAGAAAGCTTGATCAATCATTCAAGAAAGATTGGCAGCATCAAGAAATTCAGAAGAATAATGTCTGGACCACCAGTTATAAAATTCTGGGGAACAGAAATAATAAGGTTCAAAATAAAGTGGGGTAAGTGAAGATTTATGGGCATGACGCGCCAATTGGGTCGAGCATTCGATGGGGTTAACGATATGGTGTGAAAGCAGAACGTGGGATTTTTTCTCGCATAAACACCTAGGTAGGGTTTGGATAAGTCCAAACTGCCTCGACACAAGATTTGGTTGGTAAGCTATCAGGGAAGCCTGTCCTTTTGTTAGATTGAGTTTGTGGACAAATAGTCTAAGCGTAAGGAATCGCTCCCAAATCAGCTTTGATTCCTCTTCTTGTTTCTTGAGCAAAGCTGGGAAAGGCCTGATGAACCATTAAGGGCCACGTTTCCGTTCTGCGAAGGGAGCCATCCCAGGTGTGAAGACATGTCGCTTTGCAAACATCTGGACGAAGCCTGAGAAGTTGGCTCGAAGTGTTTGCCCTTCTTCGCTGGGGGTAAGCTGAACTAAGCGGGGCCATTCGATTTGTCTTCTAGAGATCGAAGGAGAACCTTCATCAACTTCACCTTTATTTGGTAGGCTGCCTTCAAAAGTGGCGTTTAACCACAATTGAAGCAACCAAAACGGTCCCGACATTACTAAATTGCCGTTATTCTCAGGGTCTTTCAGTTTGCCGACACTTTCGCTTAAGGCTTCGTATAGACTTGCAAGGATCATTTCGCTCAAACATATGTCTCTCTTGGCATGTAGCTGGTTCTCCAGTGTTAAGTATTTTCGCGCCACCTGCAAGTATTTAGTACAGAAAATGCAACGAGACAACCACATGGCCAAAAAGGCTATATGTTCCTTGTCTTTAACCGCGACATTATTTTTGTCATGATAATGCTTGATGAAATGGGTATAAGTATGTTTGATGGTTGAGAAACCGATAGTGTCTTGGCTATCAACTTCAGGTTCGTAAGTCAGTCCATGAGGTTTCAGTCCTACAATAGCAGCAATATCAAACAAGGTAGGCGTCATCATCCCACATGGAAGGTGAAAAGTGTAGTGTGTGCTATCCCAAAAGAACAGAGACGCAGCCAACATCACAGGGCAGTAGTTGGGACCTACTTTCGACATCATAATAAGGTCATAGATACCCATATCTTTCCAATCTTGAGTTTTTGCTTTTTCTACCTTCTTCAACCAGTTGAGGTAGAGTTCAGAATCCTTGAAATATGGTGTAGCCCTAAACAATCTTGCTCCATCATGGAGATACTTGAGATCCACATTATAAACATCCAAGCTATCTGGATTATCCAAGGGGACCTTTTGGGAGTCTTTTTGCCCTAGGGGTTTGGTTTTTCGATAAGAAGGAAAAAACTCATTCAAAGTGGAATAGTTTAAACCAGAGAGGGATAGAGGCCCGGACATGGCAAGCGGTTTATCCGCGACAGTAACGGGTATGATTACCTGGGATTCGTAGATATGGCGTTTCTCCTCCAGTAGAGGCTCTCGCACGAGTTGCTGATTCTTTACCACCTTCGGTCCACTCAAAGCAGCAAAAGGGGGAAGGGTGGAAGAGGAAGTTTATTGATGAGACTGTTTTTTTTGTTTCTGGGATCTTAGCTCAGCCATGATGAGTGTTGGAGAAGTGTTCTTGGAAGAAAAAACGGTGAGAAGAAAAGGTGAGGCAATGTTGTAAAAAGGTTTGAAGAAGTAAAAGTAAAAGATGTTCTGAAAACTATTTATAAGTGAAAAGGGGAAATTCAAGAGTTTTTTTTTTTTACAAATGGCTGGGGTTAGTGGGCCACGTGTGTGCTCAGGATGAAGTTAGTAGAGGTGGCGGTTGTAACCTATGCTCTATAGGGGTAATGATGGCTCACGATTTTGGTGATTCCCGAGAAATTTGCCATGATGTTCATGACGTCAGAAATCGTGCATCAAGGGGGCGTAACAGTTCCCTTTTGCGTGAGATTGTGGATATATCCTCTCCCATCACCTTTCAGTTTCCTAAACTCGAAGCAGTTGAAGGTGGGTCAACTATTAGGATATAGTCGAAGGTAAACGACGTCGAATATGGATGCTGTCAAAAAATGTACTTTTTGTAGTATCGAAAAACTACATTTTTGGGGGGCAATTTGTTAGCTTGCCAATTCGACGACTCATGTTGGAGGCTATTTTCAGCATATTAAAAAGACCTACAAGTCTTCCAAGGACTTAGGAAAATTGAAGTCTTGAAATTAAACACTTCGACCTAAGCAAGCGAAATGGCCTTCAACCGAGATTTAGAAGAAAGGTCGAAGTGAGTTTTTGAAATTCGAATCTTGGAGGGAGTAGTTATATTTTCTTATGACTAAGAAGGACAAATGGCTCTCATCGGATAAAGGGCTGCATGCGGTCTGACACTTGTCAAGAATAGATGGCCTAAGGAGGTTATTAGCGGTTATTAGCAGTTATTATTATTATTATAAATAGGAGTCTTAGACATAAAACTTAGTGTGTTGTAATTTACTATTGTACAAGTCACTCTTAAAATTACTCCAAGTATCTGAGCGTAGAGAAAGAGAGTATTATAGAGAATGTACGTGATGTAAACACACCATCCTTTATCTTTTCAATGAAGTTACTTTGTTTTCTTTACTTTTGTCAAGTACTTTTATTTATTTGTTTCATCTTTCCCTCTTGTTCATCATTACTACTTTGATTAAGTCTTTCCCTCCCAAAATACCTTTATCTCTTTTCCCCCTAATAATTCTTCTTCCTCCTTTCTTTTAAACATAGTGGATAATTTCTGCCCCCCTTTCTAAGTTATTTCTTCTTAGTATTGTTGAAACACATTTCTAGATAGGTTCAAGTAGAAACACCCTTCAGCACATATCCTAGGATTTCGTATGGTCAATCCTGCAAGTTAGTCAATTTGACACCAAATTGATAGACCAGAGGTTGTTTACCAAAAAACCCGGTAAACACTTACCCCGGTTCAAACAGAGTATTCAGGAGTTATATATTCTATCAAGATCAAACTTTCCACTATGGAAACTTTCCTGATGTCAAGTGCTTACTCACAAGTAAAACAAATTATTCTGCATAAAAAATACATTAATGTAATGCATATGACAGTTTTGAAATCCAAGTCTTTTCACTGGAAAAACATTTGTGACATAAAGCAAACGAATCACTTATCAGAATGTCAACATCAATATCAACATGGTAAGAGGAATCCTTTTAGGAGTCAGTTTCGACGCGATCTTTACCAAAGTATACTTTTTGAAACAACTTTGCTTCAATTATGACTTTTGAAGGTTGTAACTTGGTCAGGTTTACAGTTTGGAAGAAAGGATATAAGGCTCGAAGCTTATTCTAACCCACCCATTCTCCTTGATGTTCTCCAATCCTACGTTCAGCTAATTTGACACAAGCGCTCACTTCTCAAAGGTTGAGTGACAAGAGTGATGGTTCAGGAAACCACAAGTTTTTTTTGGGAGTCACAATCACTCGCTTTTCGTCTTTTGGTGTCTGGAGTCACACGACTTATTTGTTCGGGGATTTTTCTTTTGTAATCCTTTTCGCTTTTCTGATTTTTCCCTAACTTTTGCCTGGACTGGCTCTTTTGAGCTTCTTTTGATTTCAAAGTCCAGCGGGACGCCCTAATTTTTGCCTAAGCCGCTTGTTTTCAAGATTCGACTTAGCGGGCTTCTTTTGTTGATTTTTTCTTTTCTTTTCCTCTTTTCTTTTGATAAGTCGTGTGACACCGGATTTTCTGACTTACTAAAGGGATTGTGACTGTTTCACTCCTTGGTCGGTAATGGATACCCACTGTAGTTTGTTAGGCACGACCTCTACAGGTGTGATTAATCCTCGAACGGGAACACTCCTTTTGCAATTTGGATGCTCGGTCAAATTAACCGACACCTACCCTGCCCCGGTTTAAGATTGAGGGTTTTTTCGTTTTTCAGAAGGAAACTCCTACTGCTAGGCTCAAAGGGGTTGACAAGGGATTACCATCCTTATATCTCCGGTGTTTAGGAATTTGAAACAATGCCTGTTGTCGCTACTCGAAAAATGCATTGCGCAACGACGGGGAGGCGAAAAGGGATGGATAGAAGAGTCGCCACCAAATTTTATTTATCCCATGAGGGGAAAGGAAAATATCAAGAAAACCTTAGAAAAAGAAGGGATAAGATGGTCTCGCGACCAAGAACGGGTTCGGAAGCCGGTTATGCGAGGGGAAGGTATCTTATCCATTTCTTTCTTAAGGTTTTCTCGATATTTTCCTTTCCCCTCATGGGATAAATAAAGTTCGATGGCGACTCTTCTGTCCTTTCTTCTTCGCCTCCCCGTCATTGCGCGATGCATTTTTCGAGTAGCGATAGCTGGCGACTCTGTTGGGGATCCCTTTTCGCCTCCCCGTCGTTGCGCGATGCATTTTTCGAGTAGCGACAGCTGGCGACTCTGCTGGGGACTCCTAGCAAGCCAAACCTAGTTCGTTTGTCATGTTTGTGTTTTTATTTGCTCTATTTGTTTATGCTTTGTTCTCTAACCTTTTGGGTTTATTGGGTTGGTTTGTAAGGATAAAGCTTTCTACCCGAGCTTTCTAGTATACACTAAGATTAGGAGGTGGTTTCTTTCTGATTTGCGAGACTTAGGACTCGTTGAGTTGGATCGAATCCCACCGCTCAGATGAGACCCCTTTGGGATGATTATGTCTTATGAGTAGTCGTAATGGCGTTTTTATTCCAACTTGGAAGACTGCGATTCTGAGGACCTTTTAGAACCTTATTCCAAGGGTCACTAAAACATAACTCTGTGTTCATCCTTTGAAAGGATTACCGTCTTACGAGTAGTCGTTCTGATGGGAAACTTTTGAGGGTTAGTACATGGGACTTTGTTTAAAACCTTTGGGATACCCTCTCTAAACTAGTAGATTACCCACCCGATGGGAGAGATGCCTTTTGTGATTGTTTTGCAGGACCTGTGACTTTGATCTCTCTTTTTTGTGCTTTATCATGTGCATTCATAAAACATTGCATAGCATTTTTGCATATCAAGAGACTTAGGAGACTATGATTATCTCAGGTATTAGTGAACATAATGACTGATCAAAAAAGGAGAAGCACAAATTCCATCAAGTTTAGATAACCAAAGTTGGAATTGATTCAAGACATTCTGATTGACGTGCCAAAGGCTATCAAGATCAACATTCAGAGGAAGTATGGGAAATTACTTGATCTCATCCATTCTAAGGTCGATACTTGGGCTCTGTTCGCTATGGCTCAGTTTTATGATGCGCCTCTCAGATGTTTCACTTTTCAAAACTATCAGTTGGCCCCTACTCTTGAGGAATATTCTCACATTTTGAATATCAAGATTAAGGGTCAACCTATTTACACTGGCTTGGAAGAAGAACCAAAGCCTCCTGCCATCGCTCTTACTCTTCGTATGACCAAAGAGGAGGTCAAAGAGGGACTAACCAATAAGGGAGGGGTTCAAGACTTTCCTTTGAAATTTCTGCTAGATAAAGCTGCTCAGTACAAGACTGTGGGAGATTGGGAAAGGTTTGGTATTTTTGTTGCTCTAATGATTTATGGGATTGTCCTCTTTCCAAATGTAGACAATTTCATAGACATCGCTGCTATCATTCTCTTCATGCAAAAGAATCCCATCCCTACCCTCCTCGCTGATGTCTATCACTCTATTCATTAGAGAAGTGAAAAGAAGACTGGAATGATCTAATGTTGTTCTCACCTATTATTTAAATGGTACACCTCCCATCTACCGAAGGGTGGACCGTTCGTGGAAAACAAGAAGAAGTTGAAGTGGTCTCAGTGTATTATGTCTCTAGGAGCCAATGATGTTGCTTGGTATTCTCAAGAGTACTACGATGTGGAGATTATCTTTAGTTGTGGGGAGTTCGGAAATGTACCTCTAGTCAGTAGGGTTGGTTGCATCAATTACAACCCAGTCATGGCATTGCGCCAGTTGGGCTATGCTATGGAAGATAAGCCTGAAGCAGAGAAAGTCCAAAGCTTCTTTTTAACCGCCACAACAGAAGATCCTGCATTTTCCAGGAAGATTGCTAAAGCATGGGCCAAGATTCATACAAAAGGGAGGAAAGACTTAAAGGGAAAGAATTGTGTGGCTAAAGGACCATACAACCAATGGTTGCTAGCCAGAGTGGCTGAAAGATTGTTGTCGTTTCCCTCAGAACCATCTATGCAAGAAAGACCTCCTGCTCTCACCCATGTATCTATGGAAGAGTATGAGAAACTGAAGTTAGTGGTAGAAAGGTTAACTAAATAAAATCAGAAACTCGAGGCTGAAATTCACCAAGCAAAAGTGGAGAATGGCCAGTACAAAAGGAAGGTAGAGTTTGAACAAGACCGAGCGGCTGAGAATAACAAGAAATTGAAGTTAGAAACAGCCCTGAGAATCAAATACCAGCAGGGTTTCGAAGGGGCGGATACATCATTAACAACTCTTCGACAACACCTAAAGGATACCAAGGCTTCTTGTGATCGAGCATGGCATTTCTTTGAATTAGCTTCTACTGAAAAGAAGGAGACAAGAGAGAATCTTGAAGCTGATATTGAGGACCTTGAAAAGCAACTAAGAAAGGCCTTGACCCTAGTGGAAAACGTGCGACAACTCAAGGAGGAAGCGTTAAGGGCTTCATATGTCACTCCTGACATGTGGAACAACAAATGTTTGGAATTAGAGACCGCTCGAGAAACAGCTACTCTATGGAGGAATCGTTTCGACACCTTGCAAAGGGATAGTGCACAGTGGCTCGAGAAGGAGGCTCAACTCAATGAATTATTGGACACCCATGTGGATTCTATTTGCTACTACCAGTCGACTCTAGACATGTGTTGCACTAGGTATAACAATTTGGTGGAGCATTGCAATCTCATGATTCAAGATATCCCATGGAGGTTGGAAAGCGCAATTCAAGATTTGGAAGGAAATGATATCCCCCCTTCTATTCACCAATTTATCCAACTCTGCGACCAAATGGTTAGAAGATTCATGTTCGAGACAAAAACACTTGAAGAACGTCTCCGAAAGAAAGAGTTTTAGTTATTAAGTATCTTTCTTGTAACATGAATTGTTATTTTCAGCTTATTCAGCAATCGTTTGTATCAAATTTTCTCTCAAATTAATGAAAGTTTGCTTTTTGGTCTAAATTATGCATTTCTATATTATTCAGTCATAGTTCTATAATACCAATGATAATCATAAAACTCGAAAGTCTCTTGAACGTTGCATACGTTTTGTGCATCATTCCTTTTTGCATTCCCTAAAAACCCGATCTTACATGCCGCTTACCCTTTTAGAGAGAGAGAGAGGGAGAGTAAAAGCAAGCTGACTTCTCGACATCAGTACAACACAAGGAATAACCAGAAAAGAGTCATGGATCAGCTAGAGCAAGACCAGGCTACTTTGAGGAACGATATGCTAGGTATGAAGACGTAAATGAATCAACTCATGGAGGTGATTCAGAACATGGCCAGAAGTCAAGAAGATATAAGGCAAACAGCAGAGAGGAACGCTAACCAGACTTTAACTAGTGCAGTTCCTAACGCAGATGGCGCAGTTCCAACTCCTGCCGACGCCATCCCAACCCCTATTGGGGCAAATCCTACCTCTGCAGGTGCTGCACCTATCAACACAGTCCATCCCCCAGTCAGTACAACTCATCCTCATGGTACCACGATTCCACCACCAGTTCACTATGATGATCATGAAGGCTTCTACGAGAATTCAGGCGAAGCATGTAACGCCCCGATTCTGAATTCCCATTAATTGTTGAGTCTTTTAATTTATTTAATTGATGTTTGTTTAAATTGAGAAATTATATATTGTTATTATGTGGTGTTTGCTTATTTTATCTATTTTACCGATTCGGAGAGTTTTCGGGGAATTAGAGTAAAAAGGGCATTTTAGACATTTAGCACTTAGTGTGAGAATTGATTGGTTAGTGTTGGAAAGAATTTGAGAGGAAAGAAATAGAGATGAAAATAGAATAAGAGAGGAAAAGGAAGAAAGATAGTAACATAAGAAGAAAAACAAGAGAAAGAAAAGAGGAGAAGAGAAAGAGAAGAGAAAGTGGAGAGGAAAACCTAGAATCATCAAGGAAATCATTACCAAAGCTTGCAATCGATCGGTAAGGGTGTGAAACTTCATCATCTCTTTAATGTATATGATTGTATGTGTATGTGTGTGGGTTTTGTAGAGTTCTACTCTTTTTCCACTTAGGTTAGAAGTTGGTTTTGTGAGTAGAATGAGGTTTTAATCAGTTAGAACTCGGATTAGACGATGTAGTTTAGTCGGGTGATGGTTGGGTTGTGCTACTGTGACTGGTTTGGATTTAATCGGTTGGTTGTGTGGAGTTTGGGCTTTGAGACAGCCATGGAAGTTCTGTCTTCGCAAGCTCGCCAGGCGAATGGCAGCGAAACTTCGCCAGGCGAAGCCCAGCGAGCTGTAGCGAAGCAAGTCAGAAGTTAATATCCTGTATTCGCTGGCAAGTCCGCCAGGCGAGGTTAGTTGGCGAAGGTTCGCCAGGCGAGTGGGTAGCGAGCGTCAGCGAGTAATTCCAGAATTACTCCCAGTGGACTTCGCTGGGGAGTTCGCCAGGCGAAGGCCAGCGAGCATTCGCTGCGTGGCTTCGCCAGGCGAAGGTTGGCGAACCTGGCAGTGTTATTTGTTTTGCTGTTTGTTCATGGCATGATGTTTGATTGATTCAATTATGATTAATGCCTATATGAATGATTGATGTGTGAACTGTTTCAACATGTTGTGCTGTGGGTGGCCGAAAGGCGTGAATCCTAGATTGTAGACTAAATGATAAATCTTGAATATTTGATAATCTTGTGTATTTGCTCGAATTGAATAGAAATGCATTGATAGGCTGATATGTGTGTAAACCATGTGTGGAATGGTGTATAATGTGAATGCATGATAGATATATGCCATGTATATGATAAATGCAATGAATATGTTCGTGAGCATAGTATGCATTTTTGTGTCGATTGATCCCTCGGAGGATTTGCAGAACCTCGTATGATACGATGGTTATATTTGATTCCTTGGAGAATCGGTTGCATTGTTTGATTCCTTGGAGAATCGGTTGCATTGTGTGATTCCTCGGAGAATCGGTCATAACATGTAATCCCGTGGAGGATTGGTTAGAGTATTTGATTCCGTGGAGAATCTGCTGAGTACTTGATCCCGTGGAGGATCTGCTGAATATTCGATTCCGTGGAGAATCTGATGAATATTTGATTCCGTGGAGAATCTGCTGAGTACTTGATCCCGTGGAGGATCTGCTGAATACTCGATTCCTTAGGGAATTTGTTGAATGAGTCGGTACCGCATTTGCATCTGCATAGAGTCGTGTGTCGGTCTCTATGAGTTGCGTGAGTCATCTGTGTATGATGCATTGGTTGTGTGAATATAACTGTGTATGTTATATGTGATTGTTTGGAGGAAATATAGTGAATGTTCATGTGTATGTGTAGAGACATGATTATTTGTATATGCTTAATGTGGTGAGAACATAATTTGAGTATAACTTGTACAATTATGGAGTTATGTATATATACAATTTTATGCATTAACTGTTATGATGTTGTTTCTCACCCTTCTGCTGTTTTCTAATGCTCTATGAGGCATTGCAGAGTAGGAAGCTGGAGGTTCTTTTGTGAAGCGATGTCTTCACTCTTTTTGGTCAATGGCTCTGATATGTAGCATCTGGGTAGTTAGGAAGTCTTTGACTCTTTTGGAGTTACATTTGTTTTGATTCTTTTGTGATACATATGTGTATGTATCTGTTGTGGATACGTTGTAAATCATGAATTAACTGATGGTTGCATATACTTTTATGCATGAGATCGATTCAATATTTGGATGTTTCCGCTTTATTCTAAATATTGAGATGTGGGTTACCCGTTGTTGCATATCTATTTTGAGCAGGTATCGTATGTGTGTAATTTCATGATAATGTGATGCGCCTCTTTTATACCATGTTTTAATCAAACTCTGATGAAATAAATTTTCTATGTGCCTAATTGATTTATCTAATTTATTTGGGGTATAGAAAGGGGGTGTTACATTAAGTGGTATCAGAGCCAGTGTTGAGTCAGTCGTGTCTGTCTTGTTGTTGTGTTGGTTGAACGGTTGTTTAACCTTGTTGTTATTTTTGGGAATCCTCAGAATATGGCAGGTCGTAATGACAATGCTATGGCAGCGGCGTTAGAGGCTATGGCCAGAGCTGTGCAGGGTGCACCTAGCATGAATGCGAATGATGAGTTCAGGAAGAACCAACCACCGGTGTTTAAAGGGAGATTTGATCCGGATGGTGCTCAGATATGGTTAAAGGAAATTGAGAGAATTTTTAGGGTGATGGATTGTGCTGAAGGGAATAAGGTGAGACTAGGGACTCACATGCTGAGAGAAGAGGCCGATGACTGGTGGGTCAGCATGAGGCAAGTTCTTGAGGTCGACGACGAGGAGATTACGTGGGATTTATTTCGTGCTGAGTTTCTAAGGAAGTATTATCCCGAAAGTGTTAAAGGGAAGAGAGAAATGGAATTTCTGGAGTTGAAACAAGGTAATATGTCGGTGGTGGACTACACCGCTAAGTTTACTGAGTTAGTGAAGTTTCACCCTCACTATGATGCGGTTACGGCGGAATTTTCCAAATGTATCAAGTATGAGAATGGCTTGCGTCCGGAGATAAAGCAAGCGGTGGGTTATCAAAGGATACGAAGATTTTCGGATTTGACCGAGTGCTGTAGGATTTATGAAGAAGACAGTAGAGCTCGTTCTACTCATTATAAGGGTTTGAGCGAGAGGAGAGGGAAGCAGCAAGTACGAAGCGGACCTTATGTGACGCCTGCTGATAAGGGCAGACATAGGGGAAACTTTGATAGGAGACCCGGAAGAGGTTCCGGTGCGATCAAATGTTTTAAGTGTGGCGTGATGGGCCACAAGTCTTATGATTGTGGAAAGTTCAAGGCGAAGTGTTCCAACTGTGGACTCTTTGGTCATGATGCAGCAGAGTGTAGAAAGAATGTTGTAAAGTGTTTTAATTGTGGCGAGGTGGGTCACATTAGCCCGAATTGTACCAAACCGAAGCAAGCTCCGGCGGGCGGAAAAGTATTCGCATTAGCAGGTTCAGACGCCACTAATGCGGCAGATCGTTTGATTAAAGGTACATGCTTTATTAATGATATGCCTTTAGTTGCTATTATTGATACTGGAGCGACTCACTCGTTCATTTCTCTTGCGTGTGCTAAGCGGTTGGATTTGTGTATGGTTTCTTTGAGTAGTGGTATGGTTATTGGGACTCCCGCTTCGGGGTCGGTAACTACTTCTTTGGTGTGTGCAAGTTGTCCTTTGACCATGTATGGTAAGGACTTCGTTATGGATTTAGTGTGTTTGCCGTTGGAAGGTTTGGACGTAATCTTGGGTATGAATTGGTTGCAATTTAATAGAGTTCATTTGGATTGCTATCACAAGTTAGTAAGGTTTCCTTCTTTGGAAGATGGTGAAAACGAGAGTTTTCTTTCCACTAAAGAGTTGAAGAAACTTTTAGCGGACGAAGCTCAGTTGTTTGGTTTGTTTGCATCGTTGTCGGTGGAGAGCAAAGTTGAGCTCGACGTGTTTCCTGTGGTTTGTGAGTTTCCTGAAGTGTTTCCGGAAGATGTTGCGGATGTGCCGCCAAAGAGAGAGGTTGGATTTTCTATTGATCTAGTTCCAGGTACTAGACCGATTTCGATGGCCCCGTATCGGATGTCGGCATCGGAGTTGGTGGAATTGAAGAAGCAGTTGAATGATTTGTTGGATAAGAGATTTGTAAGACCAAGTGTTTCTCCTTGGGGTGCGCCGGTATTGTTGGTAAAGAAGAAGGATGGTAGTATGCGATTGTGTATTGATTATCGGCAGTTGAATAAGGTAACAATTAAGAACAAGTATCCGCTTCCAAGAATCGATGATTTGATGGATCAATTGGTTGGAGCCCGTGTTTTTAGTAAGATTGATTTAAGATCCGGTTATCACCAGATTCGGGTTAAGGAAGAAGATATTTCGAAGACGGCTTTTAGAACACGATATGGTCACTACGAGTATACGGTGATGCCATTCGGAGTTTCTAATGCGCCGGGTGTTTTCATGGAGTATATGAACCGTATCTTCCACGAGCAGTTGGATCGTTTTGTGGTGGTGTTTATCGATGACATTTTGATTTATTCTAAGTCTCGAGAGGAACACGAAGAACATTTAAGGATTGTGTTGCGGATTTTGAAAGAGAAGAAGTTGTATGCAAAGTTGTCTAAGTGTGAGTTTTGGTTGTCGGAGGTGAGTTTTCTTGGACATATTATTTCCGGCAATGGTATTAGTGTGGATCCATCCAAGATCGATGCGGTAATGCAATGGGAGACTCCAAGATCGGTTACGGAAATTCGAAGCTTTTTGGGCTTGGCCGGTTACTACCGGAGGTTTATCGAAGGATTTTCAAGGTTAGCACTTCCGTTAACGCAGTTGACTTGTAAAGGAAAGGCTTTTATTTGGGATGTTAATTGTGAAGAGAGTTTCATGGAATTAAAGAGAAGGTTAACGACAGCGCCAGTTTTGATTTTGCCGAATCCTACGGAACCTTTTGTGGTTTACTGCGATGCTTCTTTGTCAGGATTGGGTGGTGTATTAATGCAAGATGGGAAGGTCGTGGCGTATGCTTCTAGGCAGTTGAGAGTGCATGAAAAGAATTACCCTACTCATGATTTGGAGTTAGCGGCCGTAGTGTTCGTTTTGAAAATTTGGAGGCACTATCTTTATGGTGCAAGATTTGAAGTTTTTAGCGATCACAAGAGTTTGAAGTATTTGTTTGATCAAAAGGAATTGAATATGAGGCAAAGGAGATGGCTAGAACTTTTGAAGGACTATGATTTTGGTTTAAATTATCATCCGGGTAAGGCGAATGTGGTAGCCGATGCCTTAAGTCGGAAGTCGTTGCACGTGTCTACTTTGATGGTTAGAGAGTGGGAACTCTTGGAGAACTTTAGAGATTTGAGTTTGGTTTGTGAGTTAACGCCGAGTAGTGTGAAGCTTGGTATGTTGCATGTCACGAATGATTTCCTTACTACAGTGTGTGAAAAGCAAAAGTTGGATTTGAAATTTGTGGATTTGATGACGAATGGAAATGAAGATTTCAACGTTGATGAATTAGGAGTTTTGAGGTTTCGAGGTCGTATTTGTATTCCCGATGACGCGGATTTGAAAAAGATGATATTGGAAGAGGGACATCGGAGTAACTTAAGTATTCATCCGGGAGCGAATAAGATGTATCAGGATTTGAAGAAGATCTTTTGGTGGTCTGGATTGAAAAGCGATGTTGCTCGTTTTGTGTACTCGTGTTTGACTTGTCAGAAGTCTAAGGTGGAGCATCAGAAGCCTAGTGGATTGATGCAACCGTTGGATATTCCGGAATGGAAATGGGATAGTATATCGATGGATTTTGTTACGGGATTGCCGAATACGCAAAGAGGACATAATGCTATTTGGGTGATTGTTGATAGGCTTACTAAATCGGCTCATTTTATTCCGATTGATATTACTTATTCTTTGGAAAGGTTGGCCGAGATTTATGTTGGCACTATTGTGAAGCTTCATGGAGTTCCTAAGAGTATTGTGTCGGATAGAGATCCTAGATTTACTTCAAGATTTTGGGAAAGTTTGCAAGGTGCCTTGGGTTCTAAGTTGAGATTGAGTTCGGCATATCATCCGCAAACAGATGGTCAGACCGAGAGGACGATTCAATCGTTAGAAGATCTGTTGCGTGCTTGTGTGCTTGAACAAGGTGGTGCGTGGGACGGTTATTTAGCGTTGATTGAGTTCACCTATAATAACAGTTTCCATTCGAGTATCGGTATGGCGCCATTTGAGGCTTTATATGGACGGAGATGTCGAACACCTCTGTGTTGGCATGAGACGGGTGAAAGGTCGGTAGTTGGTCCTGAAATGGTACAGCAAACGACGGAAAAGGTGAAATTTATTCGGGAAAAGATGAGAGCTTCTCAGAATAGACAGAAAAGTTATCATGATAAAAGGAGAAAGGATCTCGAGTTTCAAGAGGGCGACCATATATTTTTGAGAGTTACACCGGTTACGGGTGTGGGTCGTGCTTTGAAGTCGAGAAAGTTGACTTCTCGTTTTATTGGTCCGTATCAGATTGTCGCACGAGTTGGTGCTGTGGCTTATCGTGTGGCGTTGCCTCCGACTCTTTCGAATTTGCATGATGTATTCCATGTCTCGCAACTTCGGAAGTATGTTCCGGATCCGTCACATGTTATTCCAATGGATGAAGTGGAAGTAAGAGATAACCTTACAGTTGAAGTTTTACCGGTTAGTATTTTGGACCGTGAAGTTAAGAAACTAAGAGGCAAGGATATTGCGCTTGTGAAAGTGTCCTGGGGAGGTGCCGCGGAAGGCAACATGACTTGGGAATTGGAGAGCAAGATGCGAGAATCGCATCCAGAGTTGTTTGAATCAGGTGATATTTTCGAGGACGAAAATTTCTAAAGTGGGGGAGAGTTGTAACGCCCCGATTCTGAATTCCCATTAATTGTTGAGTCTTTTAATTTATTTAATTGATGTTTGTTTAAATTGAGAAATTATATATTGTTATTATGTGGTGTTTGCTTATTTTATCTATTTTACCGATTCGGAGAGTTTTCGGGGAATTAGAGTAAAAAGGGCATTTTAGACATTTAGCACTTAGTGTGAGAATTGATTGGTTAGTGTTGGAAAGAATTTGAGAGGAAAGAAATAGAGATGAAAATAGAATAAGAGAGGAAAAGGAAGAAAGATAGTAACATAAGAAGAAAAACAAGAGAAAGAAAAGAGGAGAAGAGAAAGAGAAGAGAAAGTGGAGAGGAAAACCTAGAATCATCAAGGAAATCATTACCAAAGCTTGCAATCGATCGGTAAGGGTGTGAAACTTCATCATCTCTTTAATGTATATGATTGTATGTGTATGTGTGTGGGTTTTGTAGAGTTCTACTCTTTTTCCACTTAGGTTAGAAGTTGGTTTTGTGAGTAGAATGAGGTTTTAATCAGTTAGAACTCGGATTAGACGATGTAGTTTAGTCGGGTGATGGTTGGGTTGTGCTACTGTGACTGGTTTGGATTTAATCGGTTGGTTGTGTGGAGTTTGGGCTTTGAGACAGCCATGGAAGTTCTGTCTTCGCAAGCTCGCCAGGCGAATGGCAGCGAAACTTCGCCAGGCGAAGCCCAGCGAGCTGTAGCGAAGCAAGTCAGAAGTTAATATCCTGTATTCGCTGGCAAGTCCGCCAGGCGAGGTTAGTTGGCGAAGGTTCGCCAGGCGAGTGGGTAGCGAGCCTCAGCGAGTAATTTCAGAATTACTCCCAGTGGACTTCGCTGGGGAGTTCGCCAGGCGAAGGCCAGCGAGCATTCGCTGCGTGGCTTCGCCAGGCGAAGGTTGGCGAACCTGGCAGTGTTATTTGTTTTGCTGTTTGTTCATGGCATGATGTTTGATTGATTCAATTATGATTAATGCCTATATGAATGATTGATGTGTGAACTGTTTCAACATGTTGTGCTGTGGGTGGCCGAAAGGCGTGAATCCTAGATTGTAGAGTAAATGATAAATCTTGAATATTTGATAATCTTGTGTATTTGCTCGAATTGAATAGAAATGCATTGATAGGCTGATATGTGTGTAAACCATGTGTGGAATGGTGTATAATGTGAATGCATGATAGATATATGCCATGTATATGATAAATGCAATGAATATGTTCGTGAGCATAGTATGCATTTTTGTGTCGATTGATCCCTCGGAGGATTTGCAGAACCTCGTATGATACGATGGTTATATTTGATTCCTTGGAGAATCGGTTGCATTGTTTGATTCCTTGGAGAATCGGTTGCATTGTGTGATTCCTCGGAGAATCGGTCATAACATGTAATCCCGTGGAGGATTGGTTAGAGTATTTGATTCCGTGGAGAATCTGCTGAGTACTTGATCCCGTGGAGGATCTGCTGAATATTCGATTCCGTGGAGAATCTGATGAATATTTGATTCCGTGGAGAATCTGCTGAGTACTTGATCCCGTGGAGGATCTGCTGAATACTCGATTCCTTAGGGAATTTGTTGAATGAGTCGGTACCGCATTTGCATCTGCATAGAGTCGTGTGTCGGTCTCTATGAGTTGCGTGAGTCATCTGTGTATGATGCATTGGTTGTGTGAATATAACTGTGTATGTTATATGTGATTGTTTGGAGGAAATATAGTGAATGTTCATGTGTATGTGTAGAGACATGATTATTTGTATATGCTTAATGTGGTGAGAACATAATTTGAGTATAACTTGTACAATTATGGAGTTATGTATATATACAATTTTATGCATTAACTGTTATGATGTTGTTTCTCACCCTTCTGCTGTTTTCTAATGCTCTATGAGGCATTGCAGAGTAGGAAGCTGGAGGTTCTTTTGTGAAGCGATGTCTTCACTCTTTTTGGTCAATGGCTCTGATATGTAGCATCTGGGTAGTTAGGAAGTCTTTGACTCTTTTGGAGTTACATTTGTTTTGATTCTTTTGTGATACATATGTGTATGTATCTGTTGTGGATACGTTGTAAATCATGAATTAACTGATGGTTGCATATACTTTTATGCATGAGATCGATTCAATATTTGGATGTTTCCGCTTTATTCTAAATATTGAGATGTGGGTTACCCGTTGTTGCATATCTATTTTGAGCAGGTATCGTATGTGTGTAATTTCATGATAATGTGATGCGCCTCTTTTATACCATGTTTTAATCAAACTCTGATGAAATAAATTTTCTATGTGCCTAATTGATTTATCTAATTTATTTGGGGTATAGAAAGGGGGTGTTACAAAGCATATGCGCCACAGACTGCTGAATTAGAGAAGAGGTTCAATGCTTTACAAGAAATGGTAAAGTCACTGCAAGGCCCCGATGTTTTGGGACTAGATGCCGCTGAGATATGTCTTGTACCTGGAGTTAAGATACCCCTAAAGTTTATGATCCCAACCTTCGAGAAATACAGGGGTAACAGTTGTCCTAGGACCCATATAAGGTCTTACTGCAGGAAGATGGCCGCATATTCCGATGACGAGAAGTTGTTAATCCATTTCTTTCAAGATAGTTTAACGGAGGCTTCTCTGGAATGATACATGCATCTTGAACGATCCAATGTGAGAAGCTAGAAGGAGTTAGCAGACGCTTTTGTGAGACATTATTAATACAACACTGACATGGCTCTAAACCGGATGCAGCTCCAGAATTTAATCCAGAAACCAAATGAATCGTTCAAAGACTTTACTCAGAGGTGGAGGGGAGTCGCTGCAAGGGTACAACCCCCATTAATAGAAAGAGAGCTGACAGACCTTTTCATGGGCACGTTCCAGAGACCGATCCTTGAACGACTAACGTCCACAACCTCTACAGTGTTTTCTGAACTTGTCACGGCCGGTGAAAGATTAGAGAGTTTTATGAAGGCAGGAAAGATTCAGAATGTTAGCGGGTCGTTATGCGGGTTCAAGAAACCTTATCAAGGATTCATTAAGAAGAAAGAAGGTGCAACTAGTGTTGTGTTCACAGATAGAGGCAGAACTCACCAAGGTTATCACCATGTTGCTACCGTCGCTCCGTAGCAACCGTTGTCCATTCCAGCAAGTCAACCCGCCGTTCAACAAAACAGACAACAACAACCCTATCAACCAAGACAAAATCAGTACCAAGGTCAGCAAAGGCTGAGGAGACCAGAAAGAAAATTTGATCCAATTCCGTCAACTTACGCCAGACTACTACCATTCTTATTGAAAGGAGGCCTTGTTCAGCTTAGAGAAATAAGGAATCCCCCAGATGTTCTCCCTTTTGGCTATGACGCCAATGCCAAATGTGAGTTCCATTCTGTCGCTACCGCGAAAATAAGGTGCCGAAAAAACAGAAGAGTCGCCACCTTTCGTTATTTATCCCTCAGAACGGGAAAGGAAACAATCGGAAAAACCTGACGAAAAGGTATAAGACAAGGTCATCGCAACCATTGTCTAGATTCGGGAGTCGGTTACGCAAGGGGAAGGTATTAGCACCCCTCACGTCCATCGTACTCAATGGGATCCACGCTTGTTGTGTTTATCTGACGGGTTGGTTTTATCTATCTACCTATCAAGGCCGGTTTGAAAAGAAAAGAAAATGACTCGGCAAAGAATCGCACTTTATGCCTACGCATTCTCATCAGAGAATGAGAAATCAGAGTCAACGTAGTTTGACTAACTACAAGATACGGGGAAGGTAGCTCGCCAATACGTCAGTATTGTGCCTACGTACTCTCAACAGGTATGAGAGATCAGAGCTTACGTAGTTCGGGATAACACGGATTACGGGGATTCAGATTCATCTATTTTTCCGAGTAGGGTTAACAAACAGTTCCAGCAGTTTGGTGTACGCAACTCGACCCTTGGAGACTTAGGCGTTACCATTTGCGGTAGAACTGGGAGTTAACGACACTCTTTTCTTCAGAAAAGCTTTCCTTTGAATTATGGGCCCACGGGGCAAAAAGGTTTGAAATTTGTTTTCTGTCTTTTACGAAAGAACTGTTTTTTTTATGGATGTTTGCAACTAATATCACACTAGAGACTATGACCTGAGAGTGAATGCGTCGCATGTCACCCTAAGGGTGCCATACTAAACATCCAGACTGTTGAAAAGAAACTCTTCAACAATCCTTTCTCAGATAGCTTAAGGCTCGTAACGTACGATGTCAGTTAACCTTTATTACTGTATTTTGATTTATTTTGAGATGAGAAGAGAGAACAGGCTCAACTAAGGAGAGACTATCAAGTCCTAACAGTTGTCACGCCAAGGATTCATCCTATGGTTGAGGTTTGAAACAGGGAACTCCTAGAAGTTATCATGCATAGGTTTCAACCTAAAGTTCTAATCATCACTTCCTTATCAAAGGAAGTGAGATTCCTAGGGGATCATGTCAATGATAAACAGAAACAGATAAAGCATCAGCTTAAACAGTAAACAGTAAACGACTGTAAAATGCATGCAATGCAAGTGAGGGAGGAAATGTGTGTGGGGCATCAGCCTCCACAAGCTCGTCCCGACCTCAAACCAGATATGAATAACTGCAATCATACAGGAAAAATAAAATGCCATCAAGCAAATCACAAACCACATAGGCAAGGGAGCAGGGCTCTACCGAATACCCGCAAGCAAAGCCATACAATAAAAATACAAGCAGAGGGAGCAACTCAACCTCTAGTGCAATCATGCTCCTAGCTTAAATCAGTCTAAATATGAACTTACTCTAATGCATCAAGCAAATCAAGCAAGTCACATCAATACAGTTGCACAACAAGCAAACAGACAAGAAAGAAAGCAGATCAATAGCCCCATACAGCTTCACAGCAAAGCTCTCTTCTGACAGCAGTTTAATCCTCAGTCTTCAACTGCTCTTCAAGGCTATCATCTTCAATAGCAAGTATCAACTTGCTTCTTCAAGCTTTCAATGCATCAAACACAAGTATCAACTTGTTCTCCAACTTTCAGCTTCAGATCTTTCTTCAATCTCAATTTGATCTTCTTCACAAGTTTCAATTTGTTCTTCTTGGTCTTCAAGCTTCAGCTCCAATGGTAGTCTTCAAATACAGAGAAGTAGCAACTTCTAGCATCTTCAATCTTCTAGAAAGGAACTCCATCCTCTAGCAAGGGAGAAAGATTCATCTAACAAGAGCAAGGTGGGATAGGGAGAAGCAGAGTGAAGACCTAAGGTCACCACTAAGCACTCCACCATCAAAGAAAGGAACCCTCAAAGGTTCTACCAACTTGTGAGGAGCCACACATCCTACCCAAGGAGGGATGGGGCCTTCACCATGGGACCTTATATCATAGGGAGGAATGGAAGTGATCAACACCTTCCATGTTTATGAAAGGAGAGAATCTATCTAGAAGTTCTACTTATAAACCCTAATCTTAACACATAAACTAACTCAAACCAAAAGAAGGGAAATCTTCACATCCAAGCTTCTTCAAGCATTCCACAGCAGCCCAAACTTACCTTCATCATCATCCAAGAGCAAGAGAAGCAAAGCCCTAGTCTAAGGGAACTAAAGAAATCATTCTAGTTGAGTTAGCAAGTTAGGATCACCTAAAACCTAGTACTAAAGTTAATCCTAACTAAAATACTAAAACCAATTGTAAAATCCTACAAAAATAACTATGGGAACCTAAGTCAATCATGACTCTACCATGTTAATTCCAGAGATCAAATCCTCAAATAAGACCTAGAAATAAATTCTACACTACAAGGTACCAAACTTAAACCCTAAAAGGGAGCACCTAAGGTTTCAACCTAAAAACAACACCTAGTTTCATCACAAAAATGTGAGAAAAATACTATGGGAGAATACATATCTAAGCTAATCACACACAAAAAATCAAGCCAAAAATCATCACCAAGTGATCACACTAAAATCATTGAATAGAGGCATCAATTAGTAAATAAACATCGCGTATCACTCCGAACCGTAACTAGGAAAGTATGCATCCGAGTGGGAAACGAAAATGCGTGTTGATGGAATCATGATTAAACAATCAAGAACAGTGGCAATTATCTAAAACATTTCACTCTTAATTCACCATATTGATCTATGAAGATTCGAAGTGAAACGACACGAGAATAAGCATAAAAACAGCAAAACAGGCCTGCCAGCACAGTGTTAATCGATTAACACCATAGGTTAATCGGTTAACCACTTAAAAACGGTGAAAATTTTGAATATTTGAGTTGGTTAATCGATTAACCATATAGGTTAACCGATTAACACTGCACCAGAAGCAAAAAAATAGCAACAAAATCACTTTGCAACAGCTTATTACATCTCCAAACATACAAATGCTCACATAATCAATTATGCACGAAATTACCTCAGCAAACAATGATATGATTAACATGTAAACATGGTAAAGCAACATGATCATGGATCAAGAAGATCAAATCAACCATAATTCAATCAAATGTGAAGATCAACATTATAAACATGCAAGTAAGTTCGAAAATTAAATCGGATCAGAATTCCAACCTACGAATCGGAGAATTGATTCGGTAATTGTTGATTTAACTGTAATTGAGAAGATCCAAGGAAAGAAACCCGGAAAACTTCAAGATCCACACCAATTCTTGTAGTAGCAATGAAGATCCGCCAAGAACAAGCCAAGATAAGCCAAATAATCACTTCCGAAATCACTTCCAAGTTCAGATCTGCTTGAGCACGAAAATTGAATGATGAAAATGGAATTAATGGAGTGAATTGATGAAGGTTCAACTCTTAGAAATCAAGGATTCCAATGAAGAAACAATGATTTCAATGAGAAGAGCTTTGTGTGAGTTTTGTGAGGTTGAAAAATTGAGAGAGAATTATGAGAGAATTATGAGAGAATTATGAAGATGAAAGGGAATTATGAAGATTAGCTTGTGAGGTTTGGAGTAAATCATTTAAATATACTCTTGGTTCGGATCCAAAGCAAGGCTTGGAAATAGGATTGGGATGTGGTATGGGGTTTTGGCGGGAAACTGAAATAACCAACTTGAGAAGGCTCTAGATCCTTCTAGAATGCAAAATGGAACCTTCCAAATGATCAAAAATTGGACTCCAAATGGAAATTGCTTGAAATCTCACGTGCAAGGCAAAATCTGCTTTGGTTAATCGGTTAACCATATAGGTTAATCTATTAACACTGTTAAAACTTGCAAATCTGGACTATTTTCCAATGGTTAATCGGTTAACCATATGTGTTAACCGATTAACACATTCAAAAATTTGAATTTGGCGCCTTTTGGTGGGAAATCTGTCGGTTTGACCGTTCTCAACCGTTCGGAGCCCTGTTAAGCTTCTGAAACTTGGTGTTGAATGCTGCTTCCTGTAGAGAAAATGCCTGCAAATAAAATGAAACCGGCCGCTCAACTGTTGGGCAAAATAAACACTAGAACCTCTGATGTTTGAATAAAATCTCTCGATTAGCTTTGTACTCTATGATAGCCCTTGACCTCCTGCATACATGTCAATGCAATGCACATGGTAATGTTATCTTAAATGAAATGAAACACAAGCTAGGTAAAACAAGGTTAGGCAAATTTTGGGGTGCAACAGCTGCCCCTATTCAAACGGCTTGGACCTGACTGGGTGAGAAGTGAATGGCTCTCACACACTCAAGGTAAAAGACGGTTGAATACCAACAAACCTGGAAATTTGCCAACTGCACAAGTACACGGTACTCTGATGGGGACAAATCTTCGGAAACTGAAATAATAGTTGCACGGCAACTAGCTAGAGAAATACTAATCTGAATCGCCGTCAGGATGATTCTCGGATTTATCTGATATCATTGCGTCCTCAAATCATCGAGGGATCACCGGTTACACGGTAACTGGTGATTTGCCAACCGCACAGGTAAGCGATACTTTGATCAGTAGGCACATTTTCAAAAACTGAGCATGACAGTTGCACGGCAACTCTGCTGGGGAATTGGTCACACGGTAATTGATGAAGGGTCTAATCTCCGTCAGGATGATCATCTGATTTTGCTGTAGATCTTCGTCCTCAAGTCATCAAGGGATCACCGGTTACACGGTAACAGGAAATGGATGGTTGATCATGCCGTCAGGCATCCTGCGTCATAGCAGAAGAATTTCTTATCGTCACCTATGGACTCATCGTGTCGCTAGGCACGTCGATAACCTCTTTGTCGAACTTCATCAGTAAGTCAATAAGGGATCACCGGTCATTCGGTAACTGGTGAAGGATGGCTGATTTTGCCGTCGGGCATTCAGCGCCACTGCAGAAGAATTCCTAATTGTCACCTATGGACTCATCGTGTCGCTAGGTACGTCCACAACATCTTCGTCGGACTTCATCAGTAAGTCAATAAGGGATCACCGGTTATTCGGTAACTGGTGAATAATGGCTGATTTTGCCGTCGGGCATTCTGCGCCACTGCAGAAGAATTCCTTATCGTCGCCTATGGACTCATCGTGTCGCTAGGCACGTCGACAACATCTTCGTCGGACTTCATCAGTAAGTCAATAAGGGATAACCGGTCATTCGGTAACTGGTGAATAATGGTTGATTTTTCCGTCAGGCATTCTGCGCCACTGCAGAAGAATTCCTTATCGTCACCTATGGACTCATCGTGTCGCTAGGCACGTCGATAACATCTTCGTCGAACTTCATCAGTAAGTCAATAAGGGATCACCGGTCATTCGGTAACTGGTGAATAATGGTTGATTTTGCGGTCAGGCATTCTGCGCCACTGCAGAAGAATTCCTTATCATCACCTATGGACTCATCGTGTCGCTAGGCACGTCAACAACATCTTCGTCGGACTTCTTCAGTAAGTCAATAAGGGATCACCGGTCATTCGGTAACTGGTGAATAATGGCTGATTTTTCCGTCAGACATTCTGCGCCACTGCAGAAGAATTCCTTATCGTCACCTATGGACTCATCGTGTCGCTAGGCACGTCGACAACATCTTCGTCAAACTTCATCAGTAAGTCAATAAGGGATCACCGGTCATTCGGTAACTGGTGAATAATGGCTGATTTTTCCATCGGGCATTCTGCGCCACTGCAGAAGAATTCCTTATCGTCACCTATAGACTCATCGTGTCGCTAGGCACGTCGACAAGATCTTCGTCAGACTTCATCAGTAAGTCAATAAGGGATCACCGGTTATTCGGTAACTGGTGAATAATGGCTGATTTTGCCGTCGGGCATTCTGCGCCACTGCAGAAGAATTCCTTATCGTCACTTATGGACTCATCGTGTCGCTAGGCACGTCGACAACATCTTCGTCGGACTTCATCAGTAAGTCAATAAGGGATCACCGGTCATTCGGTAACTGGTGAAGGATGGCTGATTTTGCCGTCGGGCATTCTGCGTCACTGCAGAAGAATTCCTTATTGTCACCTATGGACTCATCGTGTCGCTAGGCACGTCGACAACATCTTCGTCGAACTTCATCAGTAAGTGAATAAGGGATCACCGGTTATTCGGTAACTGGTGAATAATGGTTGATTTTGCCGTCGAGCATTCTGCGCCACTGCAGAAGAATTCCTTATTTTCACCTATGGACTCATCGTGTCGCTAGGCATGTCGACAACATCTTCGTCGGACTTCATCAGTAAGTCAATAAGGGATCACCGGTCATTCGGTAACTGGTGAATAATGGCTGATTTTGCCGTCAGGCATTCTGCGCCACTGCAAAAGAATTCCTTATCGTCACCTATGGACTCATCGTGTCGCTAGGCACGTCGACAACATCTTCGTCGGACTTCATCAGTAAGTCAATAAGGGATAACCGGTCATTCGGTAACTGGTGAATAATGGTTGATTTTTCCGTCAGGCATTCTGCGCCACTGCAGAAGAATTCCTTATCGTCACCTATGGACTCATCGTGTCGCTAGGCACGTCGACAACATCTTCGTCGAACTTCATCAGTAAGTCAATAAGGGATCACCGGTCATTCGGTAACTGGTGAATAATGGTTGATTTTGCGGTCAGGCATTCTGCGCCACTGCAGAAGAATTCCTTATCGTCACCTATGGACTCATCGTGTCGCTATGCACGTCAACAACATCTTCATCGGACTTCATCAGTAAGTCAATAAGGGATCACCGGTCATTCGGTAACTGGTGAATAATGGCTGATTTTTCCGTCAGACATTCTGCGCCACTGCAGAAGAATTCCTTATCGTCACCTATGGACTCATCGTGTCGCTAGGCACGTCGACAACATCTTCGTCAAACTTCATCAGTAAGTCAATAAGGGATCACCGGTCATTCGGTAACTGGTGAATAATGGCTGATTTTGCCATCGGGCATTCTGCGCCAGTGCAGAAGAATTCCTTATCGTCACCTATGGACTCATCGTGTCGCTAGGCACGTCGACAAGATCTTCGTCAGACTTCATCAGTAAGTCAATAAGGGATCACCGGTTATTCGGTAACTGGTGAATAATAGCTGATTTTGCCGTCGGGCATTCTGCGCCACTGCAGAAGAATTCCTTATCGTCACTTATGGACTCATCGTGTCGCTAGGCACGTCGACAACATCTTCGTCGGACTTCATCAGTAAGTCAATAAGGGATCACCGGTCATTCGGTAACAGGTGAAGGATGGCTGATTTTGTCGTCGGGCATTCTGCGCCACTGCAGAAGAATTCCTTATTGTCACCTATGGACTCATCGTGTCGCTAGGCACGTCGACAACATCTTCGTCGGACTTCATCAGTAAGTCAATAAGGGATCACCGGTTATTCGGTAACTGGTGAATAATGGTTGATTTTGCCGTCGAGCATTCTGCGCCACTGCAGAAGAATTCCTTATTGTCACCTATGGCCTCATCGTGTCGCTAGGCATGTCGACAACATCTTCGTCGGACTTCATCAGTAAGTCAATAAGGGATCACCGGTCATTCGGTAACTGGTGAATAATGGTTGATTTTTCCGTCAGGCATTCTGCGCCACTGCAGAAGAATTCCTTATCGTCACTTATGGACTTATCGTGTCGCTAGGCACGTCGACAACATCTTCGTCGAACTTCATCAGTAAGTCAATAAGGGATCACCGGTCATTCGGTAACTGGTGAATAATGGCTGATTTTGCCGTCAGGCATTCTGCGCCACTGCAGAAGAATTCCTTATCGTCACCTATGGACTCATCGTGTCGCTAGGCACGTCAACAACATCTTCGTCGGACTTCATCAGTAAGTCAATAAGGGATCACCGGTCATTTGGTAACTGGTGAATAGTGGCTGATTTTGCCGTCAGGCATTCTGCGCCACTGCAGAAGAATTCCTTATCGTCACCTATGGACTCATCGTGTCGCTAGGCACGTCGACAACATCTTCGTCGGACTTCATCAGTAAGTCAATAAGGGATAACCGGTCATTCGGTAACTGGTGAATAATGGTTGATTTTTCCGTCAGGCATTCTGCGCCACTGCAGAAGAATTCCTTATCGTCACCTATGGACTCATCGTGTCGCTAGGCACGTCGACAACATCTTCGTCGAACTTCATCAGTAAGTCAATAAGGGATCACCGGTCATTCGGTAACTGGTGAATAATGGTTGATTTTGCGGTCAGGCATTCTGCGCCACTGCAGAAGAATTCCTTATCGTCACCTATGGACTCATCGTGTCGCTAGGCACGTCAACAACATCTTCGTCGGACTTCATCAGTAAGTCAATAAGGGATCACCGGTCATTCGGTAACTGGTGAATAATGGCTGATTTTTCCGTCAGACATTCTGCGCCACTGCAGAAGAATTCCTTATCGTCACCTATGGACTCATCGTGTCGCTAGGCACGTCGACAACATCTTCGTCAAACTTCATCAGTAAGTAAATAAGGGATCACCGGTCATTCGGTAACTGGTGAATAATGGCTGATTTTGCCATCGGGCATTCTGCGCCAGTGCAGAAGAATTCCTTATCGTCGCCTATGGACTCATCGTGTCGCTAGGCACGTCGACAACATCTTCGTCAGACTTCATCAGTAAGTCAATAAGGGATCACCGATTATTCGGTAACTGGTGAATAATGGCTGATTTTGCCGTCGGGCATTCTGCGCCACTGCAGAAGAATTCCTTATCGTCACTTATGGACTCATCGTGTCGCTAGGCACGTCGACAACATCTTCGTCGGACTTCATCAGTAAGTCAATAAGGGATCACCGGTCATTCGGTAACAGGTGAAGGATGGCTGATTTTGCCGTTGGGCATTCTGCGCCACTGCAGAAGAATTCCTTATTGTCACCTATGGACTCATCGTGTCGCTAGGCACGTCGACAACATCTTCGTCGGACTTCATCAGTAAGTCAATAAGGGATCACCGGTTATTCGGTAACTGGTGAATAATGGTTGATTTTGTCGTCGAGCATTCTGCGCCACTGCAGAAGAATTCCTTATTTTCACCTATGGACTCATCGTGTCGCTAGGCATGTCGACAACATCTTCGTCGGACTTCATCAGTAAGTCAATAAGGGATCACCGGTCATTCGGTAACTGGTGAATAATGGTTGATTTTTCCGTCAGGCATTCTGCGCCACTGCAGAAGAATTCCTTATCGTCACTTATGGACTCATCGTGTCGCTAGGCACGTCGACAACATCTTCGTCAGACTTCATCAGTAAGTCAATAAGGGATCACCGGTCATTCGGTAACTGGTGAATAATGGCTGATTTTGCCGTCAGGCATTCTGCGCCACTGCAGAAGAATTCCTTATCGTCACCTATGGACTCATCGTGTCGCTAGGCACGTCAACAACATCTTCGTCGGACTTCATCAGTAAGTCAATAAGGGATCGCCGGTCATTTGGTAACTGGTGAATAGTGGTTGATTTTGCCGTCAGGCATTCTGCGCCACTGCAGAAGAATTCCTTATCGTCACCTATGGACTCATCGTGTCGCTAGGCACGTCGACAACATCTTCGTCGGACTTCATCAGTAAGTCAATAAGGGATCACCGGTCATTCGGTAACTGGTGAATAATGGCTGATTTTGCCATCGGGCATTCTGCGCCACTGCAGAAGAATTCCTTATCGTCACCTATGGACTCATCAGGTCATTTAGGAACTTTTGACAATCTCTATAATTATGCCATCGGGCATTCAAAGAAATTTTCGAGCGTCAGCCGGACTTCATCAGTAAGTCGGGAATGGAATTCTCGGTCAATCATGAACCACAGGGAGGGGGGACATCCAAACTTCTGCCATCAGGCACTCCGCATCAGCTGAGAGAACTGCTTTGACATCACAGCAAAATGCTATGACCCCATCAGCAAAATAAATGCTGAAGGGGGAATCCTCCTGTCAAATAGAAAGGACCACTCTGGTGGAGAAAGGAGTCATTCCGCCGGGGAGAAGAAGTCATATCAATCTCAATTAGACTCCGCCTGGGGAAACGAACTTCAGTCGACTGCTGTAGGGGAATAAAGCTCTACTGGAACCTGAACCTGCTCATCTAGGTGTACGAACCACAACTGCTGAGGGAAACAATGTCGATCGCAGAAATAAACTGCACGGCCTTCGCAGCAAAACTTTCCTAGAGATAATGACTCCGGTGGGGAAATACAACATCAGCTATTCAACACTCTACTGGGGAGCACCAATCATGGCCTGAACGCTTTCCAAGGACTCGGCTCTCCTGGGGATTCGCAAACTCGGCTGGGGAAGAAGGAATCATCCTGCTTACTGGGGAGAGTACGACTCTGTGGGGGAATTTCAATTCTGCTAGGGACTTCAGTCCATGCTATCGAGGGCTGAACACTTGTGAATAGTCTCCTACGAGAAAACTGCACATTGCCTCGGTGCTGGGAATGGGTATACACTTCAGCGCCTGACTCAGCTGGGAGGTGATGATCCTTCAGGATAATCCTTCAGGCTACATCTGGTTGGAGAGAATCTTCTCGGCTTGGGGGGACATATCAATGCTCTTTATCTCATGTTCAGACTCCGCGGGGAGATGCTGCTGAACTTGCTGGGGAAGAAGGAATCATCCTGCTTGGAAAGCATGCCATGAAACGAACTCACGATGACCTGCCCCAGAATCTATAACGACTTCTAACAATCCCTGCCAATAGGGGGAACGATTCCTTCACTTTCAACTTTTGCCCCAGCCTGTAGGATCTCTGTGGGGACGCTCCTTGGAAGGAAAATCTGCAATCTCTGCACCCTGTTCTGCTTCAGCATTTTGGACCTCACGGAGATGCTTCAGGTTAATTGCCTTCAGGCTAAGGATGGCTTCGGCGCTCTCGGGGTGACCTGCCCCAGTCTTGTCATGACTTTGCCCCTCATGGGCTGATCTGTGGGGAGTAGTACCCTTGGCTGCGAGAGATTCATCAAATCTCGACCTGGTTGCCCCGGATTAATGATTTCTGGATGGCTGACTCCCATGCTGTGATCATTCAACGTAGCTTGCCTCGGTTCACCGGAATACTCAGGCGTTTTGCATTCTATCCTAATTAGAATTTCCATTGTGGAAACTTTCCTGCTGTCAAGCGCTTACTCGCTAGTAAAACAAACTGTTTTGCCTAAAAGACATATCAAATGCAATGCATATGGCAGTTTTCAAAAATCCATTCATGTTCATTGGAAAAAAAATTTATGACATAAAATATATGAAATCATTCATCAACATGTCAACCTTAATACAACGTTGTATTGAGAATCCTTTCTAGGAGTCAGTTCCGACGCGATCTTTACCGAAGTATGCTTTCGAAACAAACCTATTTCAATTAGGTCTTTTAAAGGTTGTAACATGGTCAGGTTCACGGTTTAAGAAAGAAAAGATAAAGGCTCAAAATTCATTTTAACCCACCCATTCTCCTTGATGTTCTCCAATCCTACGTTCAGCTACTTCGACCTTAGCGTTCACCTTTCAAAGGTTATATGACAGGAGTGACGGTTCAGGAAACCGCAAATTTTCGGAGTGACAGTCACTCGCTTTTCGTCTTTGTTTGGGCACCGGTAGCCATACGATTTCGTTCTTTTCGAGGATTTTTCTTTCGTAATCCTTTTTTGCTTTTCTCTTTTCGTTTTTCGTTTTTCGTTTTCCCCTAACTTTTGCCTGGACTAACTCTCTTGAGTTTCTTCGATTTTAAAGTCCAACGGGGTACCCTAATTTTTGCCTAAGTCGCTTGCTTTCAAGATTCGACTTAGCGGGCTTTTCTTTTCGATTTTTCTTCTTTTTTTTTGGGGGGAACCAATTGTATGGCATCAGCTTGTATGACTTGTTAAAGAGATTGTGACTGTTTCACTCCTTATCGACCATGTTTAACCATCATGGTTTTTTAGGTACAACCTATAGCGGTGTAATTGATCCTCGAACGGACACTCCTTGTTGTAATTTGAACGTTTGGTCAAATCAACAGACACCTACCCTGCCCCGGGTTAAGATTGAGGGTTTTTTATCTTCAGAAAGAAACTCCTACAACTAGGCTCAAAGGGGTTACCAAGGGATTCTCTTCCTTATATCTCCGGTGTTTGGGAATTGAAACAATGCCTGTACATCATCAACAAGTTTTTTGTTCAAAAGCATAGCATCGGAAGCTTACGCATCATTGGATCTCGTTATCCTCCCCAGATTCCACTTAAACAAGCGTTTGAAATAAAAGAAAGCAATAGAGTGAACACGAATGGATTAGTTCAAAACATGCATATTTATTTCATTATCAATATCAATTGAAAAACAATCATTCTTTACATGCGAAATTTGCCATTCTACAGGAAAGAAACTACAAATGTAAAGAAATGACATGATAAAATGCAGATTGCCAGCTTTCGGGGAACTGGGCTTTCATACTTATTTGCTGCTGAGGGGAGCTATCCTTAAAGTCTTCAGACTCAATCAGAAGAATGACTGTTGTGGGGTTGACTCTGAATCGGGCTCCGATAGTTTTGCTGCAACGGAGCGAGAGGTTGCCGATTCTGTATGGCAGAAACAATCCAGAGACGAGGTTTGACCTAGTGAGGATCCTCTCTGTTCAAGGGTTTTCATCCTGGAGCTCGACCCAGGAACATGAAAAAGTTGCGGGCAAGGGGATTCAGACCTCAAAGACCGCGGGATATACTTCCGATCCCTCTCATCTTCAGATGAGATCATGGGAACATCCATCTCTCTCGCACGATAAGAGATGAATTTTCCTAATGCTTTCATGCCGCCCGGCACGAATTCAGTTGTTCTTGACTCAATCATGTCTTGAACCTTATGCTTAAAAGCTCTACAGTTCAATATATCATGCCCCGGTGCTCCAGAGTGGAATTTGCAACGGGCGTTCACGTCCCATTCGGGTGGTAGCTGTCCAGTCATGGGAGCCAACGTTCGAAGTTTAACCAACTGTAGTTGGAGCAGGAGTTGCAACAACTGGTCATAATCCATCGGGATTGGATCGAGGATTCTGTCAGATAATCTCCTCTTTTGACCCTGTCCTTTGGGGTTGTCCTGCGGAATCGGACGTGGCTGTTGACGGGAAGCGTTCTGAGCTTCAAGCTGAGCAGAGGGTTTGCTAGGCTTGTCATGCCTAGGTGCGGGTTCTTCAGATACCCGTGGAGCACGTATGCCGGCTGCAACCTCAGGCCTCTGCTCGCATTCCCTTCTAAGTATGTTCTTTAGCACTTCCGCCATCAGGCCCACCTGATTCTTCAGCTGGTCATTCTCCTCTTTGAGCGCCTACTGGTCCCTCATAACCTGCCTCAGCTGGCCTCGGACCTCTCTCAGCTCCGCTCGTACCCGTTCCATTGCTCGGATCAACCTAAGACAAACCTATAATAACCTATATCAACAGGGGGTTAGAAAAATGGAAAGGTACCTATCATGCAAATGATTCATGCAGATGCAAATGTGTGTTTGTGCCTTAGGGAGATTCCCCCCTGATCCTAGCTTCCGAGACAAATAAAGTCTAACATCCATTCATGGAAAGAAATCCTCATAGATTTATCCGAAAAACCCACGCGGGTAGCGTACAACTGTGATCACATGCAACTGAAGCGACAATCGTGACTCCAACCAACGAGCCGGGTGGTGATCAGCATATCAATGTATAAAATGTACAAAGAAAATACAAAAAGATCAAGTGTGGCCACGGGCACGAAGATCTTCTAACAACTTCTTTGTAGCGGGATGATCTGACTGATTAAGCAAGCCCTGGGTCAGCAGGTCCCTCTTCCTGATGGACTCTGGGAGGTTCTCGGCAACGCTCCTAGAAACACCTTCTTCAGAATGGTTTTCGACTCTACTCCTCTTAGCATCAGCCCGGAGTTGAAAATCTTGCAAATTTGCGTCGGCCTCAGCCAATCTATGCTGGATGTCTCGTTGCAGTGAGGCTTCAGCCTCTAGGTTCTCATCTTTCACCATAATCTGAGCTTCTAGCTCGGCTACTCGCTACTTCAGCTTTTCTTCCCGCTCCTTGTGGCTAGTGAAAGTGTTGTTCCACTAGACATTGAATTTGGAGATCTTCAGATACGCCTTATCCCATTCTTGCTTTTTAGTGGTCAACACAAGGCTTGCAAATGAATTTCAACAACCTCCCATGAGCTTGCCTGAAGTCTTCTAATACCGTACCATCAGCTAGGGCGATCAACTTCAACAAAGGGCCAATATCGGGGCAGGAAACCTGTAGGCTATCGTTTTCTTCAGATCCTCCATATCAGCAATAAGGGACCAGATCACTAGAACCGGGGAAAAATATGCACATGTAACGCAGACACACGTTAATGATATGCAAATGAGTATGCAAAACAATGCAAAATGCAATCATGCAGCAGGAGATCAAGATGACTGTGCTGTTGAGGAGACGAAGGTTCTGTATCAACAAAACCACAACACTGCTCTGTCAAGCACAACCATATATCCAATGAGAAGAACCCCATATATCTGACCATAAATCTGCTCTGTCAAGAACAACCACATATCTGCTGATGAGAACCTCAGATACCAACAAAGCCGATTCACTATCAAGAAAACCAGGTAGTCTGAAGGTTAAGGTTTCCTGCAACAAACCCGACCCTGCTCACAGGTATGGACCTAAACTGACACAAGTTCGGCATCCTATGCGGTCATCAGTGTCACAGACATTCAAGAGGGATGATACGATACCCAGAAGGTGTGGCATCACCATCTCCTGAAGCGGCCTCACTTAGCTGAATCATAAGTGATCGGTCCCCAGATTCGACAATCCTCGGGTCAGACAACTTGTCGAGCCCTAAGGGCCAGGCAAGAAGCATCAAAGAGAATCTCGTCCGAGCACAGATTTCGCGGCTAGCTGGTGTGAGCTAAGCAAGCAGGCTAACCATTACTCTCTACTTCTAAGTCAATGTGCACTCAAGCCCAGGTTCGGCTTCTCACTCATCAGAATGCCCCTCCCACAACAGCACAGATAATCCTATCATACTGCAAGTAAAATGCGGGAAACAAAATGCGATAAATAAACACAACCCAACAAGTAATCATACAAGCGCTAGGATTGACTCTCGCAGGGGACGTTGGATCCCCAAACTGACTCGCATAAGGGACGTTGGATCCAAGGAAACTATCAGAAGTCCCCAGCAGAGTCGCCAGCTGTCGCTACCGCGAAAATAAGGTGTCGGCAAAACAGAAGAGTCACCACCTTTCGTTATTTATCCCTCAGAACGGGAAAGGAAACGATCGGAAAAACCTGATGAAAAGGTATAAGACAAGGTCATCGCAACCATTGTCTGGATTCGGGAGTCGGTTACGCAAGGGGAAGGTATTAGCACCCCTCACGTCCATTGTACTCGATGGGATCCATGCTTGTTGTGTTTATCTGACGGGTTGGTTTTATCTATCTACCTATCAAGGCCGATTTGAAAAGAAAAGAAAATGACTCGGCAAAGCGTCGCACTTTATGCCTACGTATTCTCATCAGAGAATGAGAAATCAGAGTTAACGTAGTTTGACTAACTACGAGATACGGGGAAGGTAGCTTGCCAATACGTCAGTATTGTGCCTACGTACTCTCAACAGGTATGAGAGATCAAAGCTTACGTAGTTCGGGATAACATGGATTACGGGGATTCAGATTCATCTATTTTTCTGAGTAGGGTTAACAAACAGTTCCAGCAGTTTGGTGTACGCAGCTCGACCCTTGGAGACTTAGGCGTTACCGTTTGCGGTAGAACTGGGAGTTAACGAAACTCTTTTCTTCAGAAAAGCTTTCCTTTGAATTATGGGCCCATGGGGCAAAAAGGTTTGAAATTTGTTTTCTGTCTTTTACGAAAGAACTGTTTTGTTATGGATGTTTGCAACTAATATCACACTAGAGACTATGACCTGAGAGTGAATGCGTCGCATGTCACCCTAAGGGTGCCATACTAAACATCCAGACTGTTGAAAAGAAACTCTCCAACAATCCTTTCTCAGATAGCTTAAGGCTCGTAACGTACGACGTCAGTTAACCTTTATTATTGTATTTTGATTTCTTTTGAGATGAGAAGAGAGAACAGGCTCAACTAAGGGGAGACTATCAAGTCCTAACAGTTGTCACGCCAAGGATTCATCCTATGGTTGAGGTTTGAAACAGGGAACTCCTAGAAGTTATCATGCATAGGTTTCAACCTAAATTTCTAATCATCACTTCCTTATCAAAGGAAGTGATATTCCTAGGGGATCATGTCAATGATAAACAGAAACAGATAAAACATCATCTTAAACAGTAAACAGTAAACGACTGTAAAATGCATGCAATGCAAGTGAGGGAGGAAATGTGTGTGGGGCATCAGCCTCCACAAGCACGTCCCGACCTCAAGCCAGATATGAATAACTGCAATCATACAGGAAAAATAAAATGCCATCAAGCAAATCACAAACCACATAGGCAAGGGAGCAGGGCTCTACCGAATACCCGCAAGCAAAGCCATACAGTAAAAATACAAGCAGATGGAGCAACTCAACCTCTAGTGAAATCATGCTCCTAGCTTAAATCAGTCTAAATATGAACTTACTCTAATGCATCAAGCAAATCAAGCAAGTCACATCAATACAGTTGCACAACAAGCAAACAGACAAGAAAGAAAGCAGATCAATAGCCCCATACAGCTTCACAGCAAAGCTCTCTTCTGACAGCAGTTTAATCCTCAGTCTTCAACTGCTCTTCAAGGCTATCATCTTCAATAGCAAGTATCAACTTGCTTCTTCAAGCTTTCAATGCATCAAACACAAGTATCAACTTGTTCTCCAACTTCCAGCTTCAGCTCTTTCTTCAATCTCAATTTGATCTTCTTCACAAGTGTCAATTTGTTCTTCTTGGTCTTCAAGCTTCAGCTCCAATGGTAGTCTTCAAATACAGAGAAGTAGCAACTTCTAGCATCTTCAATCTTCTAGCAAGGAACTCCATCCTCTAGCAAGGGAGAAAGATTCATCTAACAAGAGCAACGTGGGATAGGGAGAAGCAGAGTGAAGACCTAAGGTCACCACTAAGCACTCCACCATCAAAGAAAGGAACCCTCAAAGGTTCTACCAACTTGTGAGGAGCCACACATCCTACCCAAGGAGGGATAGGGCCTTCACCATGGGACCTTATATCATAGGGAGGAATGGAAGTGATCAACACCTTCCATGTTTATGAAAGGAGAGAATCTATCTAGAAGCTCTACTTACAAACCCTAATCTTCACACCTAAACTAACTCAAACCAAAAGAAGGGAAATATTCACATCCAAGCTTTTTCAAGCATTCCACAGTAGCCCAAACTTGCCTTAATCATCATCCAAGAGCAAGAGAAGCAAAGCCCTAGTCTAAGGGAACTAAAGAAATCATTCTAGTTGAGTTAGTAAGTTAGGATCACCAAAAAGCTAGTACTAAAGTTAATCCTAACTAAAATACTAAAACCAATTGTAAAATCCTACAAAAATAACTATGGGAACCTAAGTCAATCATGACTCTACCATGTTAATTCCAAAGATCAAATCCTCAAATAAGACCTAGAAATAAATTCTACACTACAAGGTACTAAACTTAAACCCTAAAAGGGAGCACCTAAGGTTTCAACCTAAAAACAACACCTAATTTCATCACAAAAATGTGAGAAAAATACTATGGGAGAATGCATATCTAAGCTAATCACACACAAAAAATCAATCCAAAAACCATCACCAAGTGATCACACTAAAATCATCAAATAGAGGCATCAATTAGCAAATAAACATCGCGTATCACTCCGAACCGTAACTACGAAAGTATGCATCCGAGTGGGAAACGAAAATGCGTGTTGATGGAATCATGATTAAACAATCAAGAACAGTGGCAAAAATCTAAAACATTTCACTCTTAATGCACCATATTGATCTATGAAGATCCGGAAAACTTCAAGATCCACACCAATTCTTGTAGTAGCAATGAAGATCCGCCAAGAACAAGCCAATTTAAGCCAAATAATCACTTCCGAAATCACTTCCAAGTTCAGATCTGCTTGAGCACGAAAATTGAATGATGAAAATGGAATTAATGGAGTGAATTGATGAAGGTTCAACTCTTAGAAATCAAGGATTCCAATGAAGAAACAATGATTTCAATGAGAAGAGCTTTGTGTGAGTTTTGTGAGGTTGAAAAATTGAGAGAGAATTGAGAGAGAATTATGAAGATGAAAGGGAATTATGAAGATTAGCTTGTGAGGTTTGGAGTAAATCATTTAAATATACTCTTGGTTCGGATCCAAAGGAAGGCTTGGAAATAGGATTGGGATGTGGTATGGGGTTTTGGCAGGAAACTGAAATAACCAACTTGAGAAGGCTCTAGATCCTTCTAGAATGCAAAATGGAACCTTCCAAATGATCAAAAATTGGACTCCAAATGGAAACTGCTTGAAATCTCACGTTCAAGGCAAAATCTGCTTTGGTTAATCGGTTAACCATATAGGTTAATCGATTAACACTGTTAAAACTTGCAAATCTGGACTATTTTCCAATGGTTAATCGGTTAACCATGTGTGTTAACCGGTTAACACATTCAAAAATTTGAATTTGGCGCCTTTTGGTGGGAAATCTGCCAGTTTGCCCGTTCTCAACCGTTCGGAGCCCTGTTAAGCTTCTGAAACTTGCTGTTGAATATTATGATCATGAAAATGCTTAGGATGCTCCTGAATGCTGTTCATATAGAGAAAATGCCTGCAAATAAAATGAAACCGGCCGCTCAACTGTTGGGCAAAATAAACGCCAGAACCTCTGATGTTTGAATAAAATCTCTTGATTAGCTCTATACTCTATGATAGCCCTTGACCTCCTGCATACATGTTAATGCAATGCACATGGTAATGTTATCTTAAATGAAATGAAACACAAGCTAGGTAAAACAAGGTTAGGCAAATTTTGGGGTGCAACACATTCTGGCGCCCCGGGCCATGACATTGAAAATTGCAAGACTCTTAAGCACCTTGTACAAGATCTCATCGATTCAAAGGCGATAAACTTCACTCGAAATACTCCAAACATCAAAACCAATCCAATGTCGGCTCATCACTCAACAAACATGATTGAAGACTCAAAGGGAATCCGATTAATTTCGGATATTGACAAATTGAGAACTCCTCTTTCCACTATTAAGGAGCAACTCCTGTTGAAGAACATTTATCCAGGATGTTCAACTAACTGCCACGTTTGTTTGGGCGAATCTCAAGGATGTACTGAGTTGAAGAAATGCATCCAAAACCTTATTGACCATGGTGTATTAGTAGCAGAACAACTGTCAAAGTCTGAAGAAGTTGTTACTCTTGAAATTCCATTTGAAACGTTGGAGATACCATATAATGATGGGTATGAGTTGTGGATTCCTTCGGATAATTTGACTCGTACACCATTAACCATACCCTGTGATGAGGAAGAATAGGACAACATGTATGGACAGATCTCTATCCCACTAAAAATCCCATATGATCCAGTTGAGATACCTATGTCTCCACCATCAATGAACCAACTTGTCATTTCGGCCCCAGCTCTGTTTCCATACGAAAGCACTAATGTTGTACCTTGGCTATATGACGAGGCAGTCTTTCTCAACGGGCGGAAGATAGAAGAAAAGGATGTCTTGGAAGAGAAAAAGACTGTAGAAAACATCGTGGGAACCGGTGGTGTCACTAGAAGTGGTCGGATTTTTGCTCCAACTACACCACCTGTCAACAGCAGTGACAATACAAAGAAAGATACTCTTAGATCAAGTACCATTGAACAGGGGCAATCATCTAAACAAAAAGACGTCCCAAATAATGAAGCAGAGGAGTTTCTAAGAATCATTCAAAAAAGCGATTACAAAGTTATTGACCAGCTCAATCAGACTCCCTCGAAGATATCCATGTTGTCATTACTAATGTGTTCGAAAGCCCATCAAGAAGCCTTGTTAAAGTTCTTGAAGGCAGCTCACGTGCCAGAGGAAATATCAGTAGTGCAGTTTGAAGAAGTGGTGGGGAATATAGCATCAGGTCATATTTTGAGCTTTAACGATAATGAATTACCTCCCGAAGGTAAGAATCATAACAAGGTCTTACACATTACTATCGAATGTGTGGATGTCGTATTTTCTAGAGTACTTGTTGATACTAGATCATCGCTGAATGTGTTGCCCAAGAGCTTGTTGTGCAAGCTGTCAATTGAAGTACTTGTGATGAAGCCGAGTCATACTATTGTAAAAGCTTTTGATGGAGCTAAGAGAACCTTGGTAGGAGAGGTGGATCTCCCGATCAAGATTGGACCTCATACTTTCATCATTATATTTTATGTAATGGATATATATCCCGCTTACAGTTTCCTCCTTGGTCGTCCGTAGATTCATTCTGCAGGAGCTGTAACTTCAATCAGATGGTCATCATTGAAGGTGAAGAAGATGTTCTTGTGAGCCATCTGGCTTCTTTCCGCCATGTGGAAGTAGGAGGAGAAGTGCATGAGACCCCGTTTTAAGCCTTCGAAGTGATCAATGTTGAAATGATTTACGAAAAGCCAGCATCTTCAATAGTGACTTGGAAGGACGCGAGAACAGTGATAGAAGAAGGACATCCACGAGGATGTGGTAGAGTGTTGGAATTTCCCGTTAACAAAAATGGAGCTGGTCTAGGTTACAAGCAGAAGAATACAACCGATAGAGGCAAGGGGCTTGCAACTCCGTTGGTTTTTACTAGTGGGGGCCACCTTGTCGATGGTCAAGTCATGTTTTTGGAAACTGAAGCCGAAGATCATAGTGTTGTGCATGGTGTATCCTAGGGCGCCTAATCAAACTTTGAGCAATTGGAGAGTCGTCGAAATCCCTGAAGTTACCCTAATAGACGAGTAATTCCCTGTTTTTATTTTACCTAAAAAAATATTATGCTCTGCCCAAGGCATATGGATCATATTGTAGAGGGCTTTTGGCTTTTACAAGCACAAACTTATCATCAATAAATAAACTTTCGCATCCATTTTACGCTCTCTTTCTTTCATTTTTACTTTTTGCACAATAAAATATTTTTTTTGAAAAGGCAATGTTCTGTTTTGTTCTCTTTCTTTCATCTTTTCTTAAAAGCATGAAGTCATTCATCGTGCAGATCTTCCTCTGTTCCTGTCAATAACGACCCCGCTATGGTCCGATATGATTTTGATAACCCGATCTACCAAGCCGACGAAGATGGCGAGGAAGATTGTGATCTCCCAGAAGAGCTAGCTAGATTGCTAAAACAAGAGTCAAAGGTCATTCAGCCGTATCAAGAAGAGGTCGAAATCATCAACATGGGAACTGAAGAGGACGTCAAGGAAATCAAGATAGGTGCAGCTTTGGTGTTAGAGATTAAGACAAAGTTAGTCATATTGCTTCGAGATTATGTCGATGTATTTGCTTGGTCCTACAAAGACATGCCTGGTCTAGATGAAGATATTGTGGTGCACAAGTTACCCCTCAAATAAGGTTGCCCGCCGGTGAAGCAAAAGTTGAGGAGAACGAAGCCAGAAATGTCCTTCAAGATCAAAGAGGAAGTGCATAAGCAACTAGACGCTGGTTTTCTGGCAGTATCCAGCTATCCGCAATGGGTAGCGAATATTGTCCCGGTACCAAAGAAGGATGAGAAGGTGCGAATGTATGTTGATTACAGAGACCTCAACAGAGCAAGTCCGAAAGATGACTTCCCTCTACCACACATTGATGTACTAGTAGACAACACAGCCCAGTTCTCCGTCTTCTCATTTATGGATGGCTTTTTTGGATATAACCAGATTAAGATGGCGCCCGAAGATATGGAAAAAACGACTTTTATCACCCCATGGGGAACTTTCTGTTACAAGGTCATGCCATTTGGGCTCAAGAACGCAGGCGCGACATATCAGCGAGCAATGGTCACTCTTTTTCATGACATGATACATAAAGAGAGTGAGTGTTATGTAGACGATATGATTGCAAAATCCCAGACTGAGGAAGAGCACCTCATTCACTTGGAAAAGTTGTTCGCTAGACTAAGGAAATTCCAGCTGAGATTAAATCCCAACAAATGCACTTTTGGTGTAAGATCTGGTAAACTGCTAGGTTTTATTATAAGCCAAAAGGGGATTGAAGTCGATCCAGATAAGGTCAAGGCTATCCAAGAGATGCCGGCACCTAAAACAGAAAAGGAAGTCCGAGGTTTCCTTGGGAGGTTGAACTACATCGCTAGGTTCATATCTCATCTAACGGCCACTTGTGAGCCCATCTTCAAACTACTTCGAAAGGATCAAGAAGTGGTGTGGAATGATAATTGTCATAAAGCCTTTGAGAAAATAAAGGAATATCTACGAGAACCATAGATCTTGATGCCTCCAGTACCCGGACGACCCTTAGTCATGTACTTGACTGTGCTAGAAGGATCCATGGGATGCGTGTTGGGTCAACATGACAAAACCGATAGAAAAGAGCATGCAATTTATTACCTCAGCAAGAAGTTCAACGACTGTGAATCCAGGTATTCAATGCTCGAAAAGACATGTTGTGCATTAGCTTGGGCAGCAAAACGTTTGAGACAATATATGCTCACGCATACGACCTTATTGATCTCCAAGATGGACCCTGTCAAATACATATTCGAGAAGCCCGCTCTCACCGGACGAGTGGCTTGTTGGCAAATGGTATTAACAGAGTATGACATCCAATATGTTACGCAAAAAGCTATCAAAGGAAGTGTACTCTCTGACTACCTTGCCCACCAACCTATGGACAACTACCAGTCTATGCGCTTTGATTTCCCCGACGAAGACGTCATGTTTGCCAGAGACTATACCATGCCAGGCCCAAATGATGGACCCGAAACAAGGTCGCGATGAACGCTCGTGTTCGATGGCGCCGCAAATGCTAAAGGTTGTGGGATTGGGGCAGTCATCACTTCTCCAACTGGTTTTCACCTACCATTCACCGCCAGATTATGCTTCAAATGTACTAATAACATGGCTGAATATGAAGCTTGTATTTTTGGAATTGAAGCTGCCATCGATAATAAGATCAAGATTCTGGAAGTCCATGGAGATTCTGCGCTTGTCATATGCCAGATTAAAGGGGAATACGAAACACTTGACCTCAAATTGATTCCCTACAAAGATCACGTCTTGAAGCTGATCCCATACTTTGATGAAATCACTTTTCATCACATTCCCAGAGGGGAAAATCAGTTGGCTGACGCTCTAGCAACATTAGCGTCCATGTTTCAAGTCAAGTGGGAAAACGAAGCGCCATCCATCCGTCTGGAGTATCTGGACGAACCCGCCTATTGCCTGGTAGCCGATGCAGAGGAACCTAAAGTTGATGATCATCCTTGGTTCTATGATATCAAGCGGTACCTAGAGACACAGGAATATCCAAAAGGCATAACTATCACTGACAAGAAGTACCTCAGAAAGCTCTCCTCGAAGTTCTTCCTCAGCGGTGACGTGTTGTACAAGCGGAATTATGATTCGGTTTTGCTCAGATACGTGGATAAATGCGAAGCAGAACGCATCATAAATGAAGTGCGTGAGGGATCTTTTGGAACACATGATAGTGGTCACACTATGGTTAAAAAGATTTTAAGGGCAGGATACTATTGGATGACGATGGAAACGGATTGTTGTATCCATGTCCAGTCATGCCACAAGTGCCAAATATACGCAAAGTTTATACTTCACCACTCCCTCTGAATGTGTTGACTTCGCCTTGGCCTTTCGCCATGTGGGGTATAGATGTAATTGGACGCATCGAGCCAACCGTTTCGAATTATCACCGTTTCATCCTAGTGGCCATCGATTACTTCACCAAGTGGGTAGAAGCCGCATCTTATGCCAACATCACTAAGCAAGTAGTAACTCGCTTCATCGAAAGAGATTATTTGTCGATATGGAATCCCGAACAAGATCATTACGGACAATGATTCAAACCTCAACAATAAGATGATGGAAGAATTGTGTAAGAGCTTCAAGATTGAACACCATAATTCAACACCCTATCGCCCCAAAATGAATGGAGCTGTTGAGGCGGCAAATAAGAATATCAAGAAAATCATCCAGAAGATGGTGAAAACTTACAAAGACTGGGACGAGATGTTGCCATTTGCGCTGCATAGCTACCGCACCTCAGTGCGCACTTCCACAGGGGCAACCCTGTTTTCTCTTGTATATGGCATGGAAGCAGTATTGCCCATCGAAGTAGAGATTCCTTCCTTAAGGATTTTGGCAGACGTCAAACTAGATGAAGCCGAATGGATACAGGCCAGACTCGACCAGCTTAATCTCATCAACGAGAAGCGTATGACAGCCATATGTCATGGACAGTTATACCAGAAACAGTTGAAGAGGGCCTTTGACAAGAAAGTTCGCCCGCGACATATTCAAGCAAGAGATTTGGTACTGAGGAAAATTAAGCCAACTCATGTTGATCCCAGGGGGAAATGGGCACCAAATTACGAGGGCCCATACATAGTAAAGAAGGTTTTCTCCGGAGGAGCCTTGATCCTCTCGACCATGGACGGTGAGGATCTTCCGTCCCCTGTGAATTCGGATGCAGTTAAAAAATATTATGCCTGAAAATAGACCTGGTGGACCAAAAAGAAAATCCACGCAAAAATGGGCGTCCTAGTGGGCCATAAAAATGGCTTAGGCAAAAATTAGGGACTATAAAAAAAATATCCTGGTAAGCTGAAAACCCGAAAGGGCGGCTTAGGCAAAAGTTAGGGATTCGAAAAGCGCAAAACTGCATCTCGAAAAGACGCGCGAACCCTCCTCCATAATCATCAAGCTCTCGACTAAGAAAGATCAATTCAATCGTTGCATTCAGAAGCAAGGCATGAAGGGTCTTCAGAGACATATGGGCCATAGCGAATTTGAAACTCGGCAGGAATCGTTTCTAACATTGTCTTAGTTTCTTTTATATATTTCTTTCAAAGCAATTACCTCTTTTAGGAATTGCCTCCTTTTGTAATTTTCCCATTTATGGGTTTTCATCAATAAAAATTACTTTCATCAAAGTTTTCTCTGTTCTTTTTATTTTATAATATGGTTGCAAGCTTCGTTTATTTGATGATGGGTTTTGCATATAACGACATTATGGTAAGTTAAATTAAGGGATGACTCACTCTTCTAGGGTAATTGAAGGGTGACCATGACTCTAAGGAATACACAGGAACACCGTTTTAAATCTTGAAACGACTTGACCGACATGGCCGTCAAGCCTAGCAAAGCTGGTCCCGAGTTGGAGATATCAACACCTCCAAGTTTTTATTACATCATGAAAAGATTGATGTCAGAAAGCCAGGCTTGTCCTTTACCTTCCCACCTAAACCTAAAGTCCAACTTGCATTGGCAACTACCAAAATCAGCCACGTCGGTGCTTGCATTTCCAATTACCCGTCATAATCATATGCATCATACGCGTCGCGTCCGACTGCATAAGCATCTTGCATCATATGCATGTCCAAAATCATATCATTCTTTCCCCAGCTATTGCATCTCCGCGCGTCAGCATTTGCATTTGCATTTCCATTTTTGGAACACTATCACATCAAACATTCGCATAGGCGAGCTCAGATCCGAGATCAATCTTGAAGATTTCCAAGATCATTAGCCCAGTCAGGGGCAGTCTCCGCGTGGCCATGGGTGTTCCCCCACGGAGTGGTGCAACTTTTGGTTGGATCAATTCAAGAGGAAGCGAGCTTTATCTCTTTGCAAAGAAAGGAGAATCTCTGGGTTTCTAAGCTTCTTAGCTTGCTCAAGGCTTTTCTACAAGAGGTATGTGACATTCCAACTCCCTACTAATCATACATTATCATGTATTGTCATTTTGTGGTGGTTTTTGTGAAAATATACCATGGCTGCCCCATTGTAGTTCTTTGTCAAGAACTCTAATTTTCATAGCCATGTTACTTGTTTTGTTGATGATTGGTCATTTGTAAATGATATATTGATGATATGTTACCAAGTTTTTACTTTGATGTCATGTTTAACTTGTTTGTGAGATTTTGGTCATGTGGTAGTTTTAGGATCCAATGTTGAAATATTGATGAAACTTGCCCTAGACATGTTTAGTTTTAGTTTATTATTGAGATGTGGATAACTTGTAAGTTACTCATTAGATTCCCCCTTGCCCTTGATCATGTTTGAATCAATGTGGCCCTTGTTTTCACATTATGCTATTTTCATGTCTTTCTTGCCTATCCTTACTATGAAGTGGGTGTTGAGTTGTTATGCTTGCTATTTCTTGTACCTCAAGTCTCTGGTTAATGTTTGATCTTGCTCATGATGTTTGCTTTGGTGGAGATGTGAGAAACATAAGTTTAATCATTAGGGCTGTCTTCAGGTATTGATAGTTTTGCTGTCAATTTTGGTTCAACATGTCTTTTTTTGGTTTGGAGCAGTTTTGCTTGGTTTTAAGATTGGAACTCATTGGTTTACCTATTTTAAGAATGTGTATGGTGCTTTTATGCTCAATTCTCTTTAAATGATTCCAACTGTTTTGTCATGCTTCAACTGTTGTTTTTTTTCAAAATATCATGATGTCAAACATCACATTTTGTTTTAATCCATGTCTACATGATCAATGTGCATAATATCACTGTCCTATCTATTTAAAACATGTGTGTGATACCAAAATACCCCAACTGTCATGAACTACCTGTTGCATATTTTGAAATTGGTTGTTTGCATACTCATAGGATTCAAAATGTCATTTTCTGTTTGGTGTTGCTTTGGCCTGGTTCCTGAGCACAATCTCATTCTTCCTTGCATATATGATATGTGTGTGCTTTTGTTTTGGTTTGAAACAATCCCCATCTGAAAAACTCCTACTGTTATCAAACTGTTTTGGCTTTTCCACCAACATGTCAGTTTCTATGCTGAGTGCCTTATGCTTGGTTCTCTTGGTTAATCCTACTTATCATTGCATTTATGATGTGTGTATATCACTGTTTTGACTTGGAGTCTTTGCTTTTAAAGTTTCACATAATGTACCATTGCTTAATCACAAAAACTGTTTCAAATTCCAACAGCATATCAAAATTCTGCTCCAACTATTATGAGTTTGATTTAAATGCATGATCATTTTCCTTGGCATATTTATGATGTGTGAATGTTATTATCTTGGTTTAAAAACTCACTGCCTTAAAAATCACCTGCTGCCACAAGTCTTGCCAAGACAGATTTTTCACTTTTCACAATAACATGCCATTTTTCATTTCAGAAGTCCTATGTTTGTTTTGTAAGTTAAGACATGTCCCTTATCATGATAATGATATGTTTACTTGATTTATTTGGTCTATTCATGACTGTTTTCACAATTCCTCAAATTCCACTTCCAATTGCATTTTTATGCTAGAATGTGCCTTGATCATGCCAAATTGTTGTTATGTGTGTATATGCCTATGTTTGGAGTTGTAACTCACTTATATGCATGAGTTTAAGGTGTGTGGATGATTGAATTGAGCCATGTGTACCTATTTTCTTATTTCACTCTCAAACTGCTCCTTTCCAAGTCAAAATCACCATGAACATACCAATTTCTTGTTTGTTTGCAATATTGAGTTGTGACTCACTTATATGCTTGGTTCCAATGTGTGTTGGTGTTTGGTTTGATCAATGACTGCTTGCTTTCTCATTTCACTATCAAATTGCATCTTTGAGCCAAACTTTACCATGACTATGCCAAAACCAAGATTGCTTGCAATATGTTAAATTTCTGAGTTGTAACTCATTCCCCTCTGCATTTATAATGTGTGTGTGTGTGATGTTTGTCAACATGAAACCTTTGATTCACAAATGAACCATGTTTATGCCTTGCTGCTGCAGCTGTTTTGAAAATCACAGTCACACACCTCACCTTGCTTTGCTTGATTTATTCTAAGTTAACTCACTCAACAGTGGACCTCTAATAACATATGAGACTTGTATATTCATGAATCAATCAATTTTGTTTGCCTTATGTTTTTTTTCTGATTGAAATGAGATTATTGCTCCCATCATCCTGTCATTGCAATCCCTTGGTCCATAAGTTTTCTTGTTAGATCAATTACTTTGGGATAATTCTATGAAGTGTTTTGGATATGTATTGATTGAAACTTAGTTTGATTTGGAGATCTGTCATAACTGGTGTGGGATGTTTTCAACTCATGTTCCATTTTTCAACTCACATACCATTTTCAAATTTAAACCATCTTTCTTGTTTTAGTTTCTGCTTATGCTATATTCATAATGTGTGCAAGCATGTTTACATTTCACTCAATGCACCTCAAAAATACCACAAATGCTACTGCTGCCTAGACCAGTTAAACTTTGGACAAGTTGTTGATTTTGTGCATATTGCTTACCTCCTATTTTGAATTTGTTAAATCCTGATACCATTAAGTTTCATTCCTAACCATCAAAATTCATGACCTGCTGCATTCCTGCTTACATTATGAGGCAATTTTTTGGTAGCTATTTCAATCTGTTTGAATTTACTTGCCTAACTTCCAACATGTGTGCCCCCTGTCCATGTGTGCAACTATGTCTCATATATGTGTGTGGATCTGGCCTTGCATTTACTTCATCAATAATGAGTGTTCATGGCCATGACTGTTGTGAGGTTTTTCAACCTATTGTGATGTTAAGGCTTCAGTTGAGGTTATGTAATCTTGTATATCTATGTTCATGTCTTGACAGAGTGTATGGATGTTTTGAGGTACAACATACTGCATCATAACTTGTTTTTCTTTTCCAACTTGCATTTTCAACTATGGCTGCCATTTACATACCAGTTCTTGTTTTGAATTGTTTCTAATTGTTATTTTAACCTGAGATCATTAGTTTACATATTTAGAGTTTGTGTGTGATGTTTGCATGAATTGAAACTGTCTAGTTTGAGTCTGGACTTCCCTTATGCATCTCAAACCTCCCTTTGTGCATTTACCATCGTGTTTCATTTTATGTGCATTATTTTGAAAAATTAAAAGCACCTTTATGATCCTCATTTAATTTCAAGCATGTTAGGCTTTTAGTTTGTGAAAATTGGTGTTGATTTGATAGAGTTTGAAACCTTCACGCATCCCCCATGTTTGCTTTGATTTTGGCCCAGAAATATTTGTCTTGTGAGGGTTATATGTTTATGGGGGTGGCTATATCAATAGATGTATAGCCACCCCAGTGGTAAGCAACTTACTCTTAAACATGCCTTTCACTAGCCAGACCTGGGTTCGATCCCTGAGGAGGATCAACCCTTTTGTCCTTTTTTCATTTTTCTTACGCGCGCATGTGTGAGCTGTGGGGCGTGGATTCAACTCCCACCCCTTGCACTTTTATTTTATTTTTGCTTGTTAAGTATGATTTTTTCATCCAAACTTCAAAAATTCATATCTTTCTCATTTTTCATCCTTTTGAACTCATTCTTTTTGCAACATGCTTGTTTTAATGTCTATTTTCATATGATGTAAAAATATTGCAAGTTGTTCTCAATTATGATGTATTTTTTCCATATAAACTTCAGTGCATTGTTAAGATCGCTATCCTTATAATACTGTTGAATTCCCTTTGAACATGCCTGAATTTTCTTATGAGATTTATTGACATGTGTTTCCTTTGTGTTTGTTAACATATCAAAGCTTTGTTTTCTTTTGGTTACCACCATGAACTTACATATCTTCCTCATAAAAAACCTCGGTCCCGTACCGAATTCATTTTCATAAATATCTTCAGTCATAAGAATCATTTTCTCTTTGCATTGAATTATATCAAGAAAGGATTAAGTGTAGACTTTTTCCCCTCCGAATATTAAGACGCTCACTGTAGTGTAAGTGGTCTTGATACTCATCTTTCAATACAAAGACGCAACTTTATCCATCAGCTATCTTTATCTAACGTCTCTCTCCTTTCATAACTTCCTTCCGAAACCTTTATGACCTAAAACCTCGGTCACGCACCGAATGCATTTTCAAACTCATTTTCTTAACAAGACTTGATTGGTCGTGGAGTGGTTAGGCGTAGGCCTTCTCCTATCCCGAGTGCTGACATTTACCATAGGGTTTACATTCGCAAAGCACTTTGTTGCACCCTAAAATTTGCTCAACCTTTTCTTGCCTGATTTATGTTTCATTGCATTTCATTTGCATAGTTACATCATTCACATAGTTCTAATCATTTGCATATCATAGCATTTCACTCATCCAACAGGGAACCAAGTGTGATTCTTATCAGAAGAAGCCTAGCAAGAGGTCTTATCCAAGTTTGAGAGACCATCCAAGCCATCAAGAAATGATTTGAAGTCTTGAGAAGTTTGAGTGCCTACATGTGGGTTTTGCTCCTATCTTGAGGAATATTGAGAATCATCAGTGGGATGTGAAACATGGAATGTGAATTTGAGGTATGTATGGATCTCATGGTATGCCTATAGGGCCCTATTGAAGCTGAGACAAGTCATTGATTCAAGTATGAGAGCCACAACTGAGGTGCAGTCAACTAGGGTTTCATCTGGGTCAATCCTAGGTCAATTGAGTAATTGAAGAGCATCAGAGCCTACTTTGAGGTCATGGGATTCATGGATTGGTATTTTGATACATGTGTGGTGTTGTGCCAAGGTTAAGCAAAGAAGGATCAAGAATGTGGGAAGTTTCTAAATTAGGGTTTCAGTGTAAAATCCCCTGTTTAGTGCCTAACTTCAAAGCCACATAAGTCAAAATACAAGTTTCAAATGGATCTTTGGCCAACATGAAACTTGTAGAGCATCTCAATACCTTTAATTTGAGTACTAGAAGTCCTCAAGAGGATTTATAGAACTCAAGTTATGGTCCTTGCAAGTTATAGGTCATCAAATGACTATGAAATTTATTTGTGAAAGTCACTTGACTTCCAAGCAACCTTTGCCCTTCAAGGAGTTTTCAAATGGACTTTTGGCCAACATGAGAGTTGTAGATCTTGCTCTTAGCTTTCCATGGAATACTAGAAGTCCTTTATAGGATTTTTAGAACTCAAGTTGTGATCTTTGCAAGCCAGGGGTATTTTGGGTATTGGTGATTATAGGTCACTTTGGATTATAGGTCCATAACTCCAACTTGCAAGCTTCAAATGGAATATTGTTCAACATGAAACTTGTTCAAAATGATGTTTTGAGTGCAACCAAGTGGTCATGAGAGTTTGGTTTGGATTGTAACACAAAGTTGCTTGAAATGGCTTTAAAAGGGAGAAATTAAAGTCATTAAAAGGCCAAAAAATGGAATTTGATGATTGGTGTCCAAACAAGGTCATATTATAGGTCATTTTTATCAGAAAAGTCATTCTAATAGTGATGACATTGTTACATTTTGGATTTGAGGTCATTTTCCATCACTTCCATTTTGTGACTTATGGTTGAAGTAACACATCCAATTCATACCATGGGAGCAAAAGCAAGGCAATTACCATTCCCATTCAATCCAAAATCTCATGAGATACTCATTTCAAGCAAGATTGAGAGCTAGAACAAAGCAAAACACGATTTTCACATATGAGATTTTCAATTTCTCATTATGGTTGATATGTGATCTTGCTGATTTTAGTATGGATGATTGGTGTGGATTTTTGAGGTGATTCTTTTTGGTATAGCTAGCTTAGATATTGTTGCACCCTAAAATTTTACCAACCGGTTCCCATATCTAGTTTATGTTTTGACGCATTTTGCATTCGCATATGGCATGCAGTGCATTTTCTCATTCATATTGATTTTATCGGGATTACAGCCCTATTTTCACATTTCGGGTATTTCAGACCGGTTCGGATAATCGGAGGTTATTTTGAGAAGTCACGCACTTCCTGGGCGTTTTCAGCTTACGCAGTGATTTTGGAGGTTCTTGGTGTCTGGGTTTACTGCTTGCTTCGATCTGGTCTCGCGCTCTCTTTTATGTTGGTTGTTTGCCTTTGTTTGCATTTTTAGGATTTAATAGCCTTTTATATATTTTAAATAGGTTTTATAGTTTTTTTCTAGAATTTAAATAGATGATTCCTAGAATTTTTTTGAGATAATAGATTTTTATGGATTTAATTGATTTTTCTAGATTTAGGTAGATTTTTAATAGCCTTTTATAGATATTAAATGATTTTTAAATAGTTTTAGTTTTATTATCTCTTTAGAATAATTCATTTTTCTAGAGTCTAAGTGGTTTTAAAATGATTTTTAATAGGAAATTCTTTTACTAGGTTTTTTAATAGGATTAATAGAGTTTTTTCTATTTTCTTATTGGTTTAGAAATTAATAGAATTTTAATAGGTTTAATCTCTTTTAGATTTAATAGATATTAGAGTTTTATGTTAAGATTTAATTCTTTTAGGATTTAATTAGAGTAATTAGATTTTAATCACCTTTTTAGATGTTAATTAGGGTCAGAATAGTCTTAATTAGGCTTTAATTGCAACTTTAGTTGTCATTTAGTTTTAATTGAGTCTAATCATGTGTTAATTAGGTACTAATCAGGTTTATTAGTCCAACTCGGTGGGCCATGTGGCAATTTTGGAGGCCCACACACTCCAGTCCGAGCCAGGTGGCGTATAAAGGCAGTTTCCACGTTTCAATCTCAGGGTTAACCTCTCCATTGCCACGTTTCAACCTCAGAAGCATCCACGCGTGCGTTTCTCCATCTCCCACTTCACGCCACGTTTCCATCTCAGAGACTCCCTCCTCACGCCACATCACCGCCACGCGTGTTCACCTCATCATCCCCTCCGCATGCAAGTGCTACGTGGCGCGTCCTCCTTCACCTGCATCCCTCATCGGAGACTCTCCCCGCCGGCCATGCAACCGCCTCCGGCCACCGCAACCGTCGCCGGAGGCTCGCCAGAAACTGTGGAATTTGCCAGAATGATGAACATTCATCAACAACCTTCATCGCCTTCATCATTTTTCCAGAGTCATTCATCATGATTCATCAACAATAATCATCAACAACCTTCATCGTTCTCGCTCACACATTCATCAGATCAAGAACTTTCGCCCAGATTCTCCGATCTTCATCAACAAATTGCAAGATCCTTCAAGATCTTCGTAGCCTCATGACACTTTTTCCAGAATTCTTCGTCAACAGTTCAAGAAGCTTCATGAGTTTTCCAGATCTGTGAAGATCTTCACCAACGACCGCCATCTTCCTCCAGTTCTCATCAATAATTCCCAGAAGCATACCCGTTTTCATCGCGTTCTTGGTTGTTTTCCAGAAACATCTCAAACTCCACTAAGATCTTCATAACCATCTTGCTAGATCTATGAACGTCCTTCGCACCTTCATCCGTCTTCTCCAGAAATCCTCCGTAAGAACAAATCCTCCTCAACATTCTTCGTCATCTCCAGATTTTCGCTTGAAGATCCTCCGTCCAAGAACCTTCAGTGTTCATCATCAACATTTGTCATCGCTCGTCTCCAGGTTCTTCAAAGTCTTCCAGACGCCTCCATCTTCATAAATTCTCCAGGTTTTGGTCTTCCTCCTTAACTCATTACGCCTTCGTAGTTGTCTAGTTCGTACGATTGTTAGGTGTTGAAACGGATTTAGGTGCGAGTTTAAATGATGATTTTGTGAGGTGAGTTCAGGTCAGGATTAAGTTGAACTGAAGGGTTGGGGTGTGAGGTGTTGGATGGATGAGCGAAGTTTGATTGAAGGGTTCTGTGTGTATGGAGAGAGTCACAGAGCGGCGTTAGGGTTTGCTTAGGGAGAAGATGAACAGTGGCCGAGTGAGGGAGAGTGATAGTAGAAACTTAGGGTTTTGATTGTTGTTGAGGGTGGATTGTAATAGATCTGGGCCTTAGGCCCATTGCGTGCAGAATATTGAATATACCCGCATTAGTTCCATTCACACCCCTCTCCCCTTGTTCAAATTTGGATTGGGCCCAGGCAGAACTGCTATTAACACCCCCGTTTGGAGGCCCAAACCTGGAACCAAGCGAATTCATGGCTATTTTCACCCCTTGGGTATTGTTTTATTGTTTTTATGAGTTAGTAGCATGGGCCCAGCGCAGTGTTAACTGCACCCCCCCCCTCCTGGGCCCAATATATTTCTGAGTGTGAATAAACTGCCATTGGCGCCCCCCTGTTTTTTCAATTTCAATTGAATTTCTTTTATTTCATTTTTGCATTGTTTACAAAATAATTCATAAAAAAATCCAAAAAAGATCATTTTAACATGGGATTTTTTCCATCATTTTAATAATTGTTTCAAGAAAATTGTAAGAAAATAAAAATAGTGTTTTAATCATTTTTTTCCATTTATGGTGCATTTTCACATTTAATTGCTTTTTATTTCCATTTTGTTTGTGCATGCATTTTGGTGAATTTCGTTTGGTCATTTAAATTCATATTTTGATTTCATTCTTTTTGTACTAGCTAGATTAGAGCATTAAGTTCCCTTATAGATTTATTTCACATTTTTGTGATTAAATCTTGATTAGTTTTGATTAGAAAACATTAGGGTGATAGTTTTAGGGTTCAAACTCAACATAGGTGCATCCTAACATTTTATTTTGGGGTTTTTAGCTTGAATTAGGAGTTGGGACATATAGGGTATGTAGGGTAGATATAGAAATCCCCTTAGAATAAGTCTTAGAATTTTAAATACTATTTTGCTATTTTTAGTATATTTTGCAAATTGTGTGATTGTTTGGTGTTCCCATTTGGGGTTTATGTTACTTGCTTGGGCTTTTGGGCTTTTCTATGGGGTATGGGGCATGGTTTGAGCTTGTGGAGCATGAAGACATCAAAAGAGAAGATTGAAGATGATGATCAAATGTTGAAGCTTGAAGATTTTTTGGGCTTGGAGCTGATTGAAGGCATAGGAAGTGATAGGAATAAGCAGAGCCTTAGAATAGACCAAATTCTTTCATAAACATGGATAGCTTCCTTTGCTTCCATTCCTCTCTATGATTAAAAGTCCCTCCCTGATATTCACCTCCCTCCTTTGGAGGGATAAGTGGTTTCATCTAGGAGGTAGAACTTCGAGGGAAACAGTCTGTTACAATGTCAACTATTCATAGACTTCCTTTGGTTGTCAATGAACTGTTTGACATTCAACTTATCCTGATAAATCAATTCTCATCTAGGAGAGCTTGCCTTGAAGAAATAAGCCATTGAAGATAGAGATGAAAATCAAATATTGACAAAGATGAAGATTATTCATGTCAAAACTGTGCAGCTGTTGAAGCTAGGGTTACTGCTGTCTGGAGCTATCTGCTGTCTGATGCTGTCAAATGGTTAAGATTCTGTGCTTGCTTGAGCTTGGTGATTTCTTGGAGATAGAAGCTTGTTGTAGCTTGGGTACCATTGGAGTTTGACTTTGGGGTTCATTGGGAGTTTGTTGTTGTTCAGAACTGCTGTTGTAGGAGCTGTTGAGCTGTCAGGGCTGGTTTTGGGGCTTATTTTTTTCTTTGCTGTATTGTTTGTTGATTTTCCCATAGGTTTGAAGTGAAGTTGTTTCACTTTGCCTATTGTTTTCTAGGTTCGAGGTTGAGTGGGACTCCCTTGCCTCGCTTGTACTGTTGCATTCATGCATTTTACTGCTTTACTGTATATTCGCTGTTCTTTTCCGTTTATCCCCTTAGGATCTCTGTTTCTCTCTGTGCAAGAGAGAAATATGACAGACACTAGGCTTTCATCCATGCATGACAACATTAGGGTAGATTTTGATTCCCATTTTAACCATAGGTTTTAGAGTTCTTTCTCTTCTATCTCAAAAACAATCAAAAATACAATAAATATTTCAAACATCAATAAAAAGCAGTTCTTGCGTAAAAGACTGTAAACCAATCAAAGAGTCATTTTTGTCCGCTTGGACCCGTAATCAGGAGAAAACCTTTTTCAGAAGGATAAAAAAAACAATCAAGACAAACTTGTGTCGTACGTGGCCTGAACTACGTTTGCTCTGATATTTCATGCTGTATGAAAGTACGTAGGCATAGGATGTGATATCCTAGCGAGCAACCTTCCCCTCCTTTCCCGTAGGTAGGCGAACTACGTTGACTCTGATTTCTCATTCCAGACGGGAATACGTAGGCATAAAGTGCGATACTTTGCCGAGTCATTTTATTTTCTTTTAACCCCAGGCCTGTAGAGTAGACAGAATAATAATCCGTACTAGAAAACGAGCGTGGATCCCGTCGAGTACGACGGACATGAGGGGTGCTAATACCTTCCCCTTACGTAACCGACTCCCGAATCCAGGATTTGGTTGCGATGACCATTCCTTTCCCGTCTTTGCGGTAGGTTTACTTCGAGCGTTTCCTTTCCCTCCTTTGGGATAAATAACGCACGGTAGCGACTCTTCTGTTCAGCCGGCGCCGATTTTCGCAGTAGCGACAGATATGCATGTACCTCTAGCAATTTTCTCAAATTTTTGTGAGAGAATTTTAGGTTGTTTTGGATATTGAACATTAGGTGTTGCAATTTTAGGGTTTTAGGATAGTACCCTTAGGTTTAGGGCATAGTTTTAGGTCTTAATGAATGGTTAACCCCCTGGTTTTTGTATGAGAGATTCTTAGGAGGTTTAGGAACCCTTAGAATTTTTTGTAGGATTTTACAATCACTTTTGGTATTTTAATTAGATTTAGTTTTAAGACTAACATTTAGGAGTTTCTAACACACTAATTTGACTAGTTTAATTCAATAGTTCCCCTTAGATTAGGGTGGTGGTGCTCTTGTGCTTGGATGAACATGAAGACCAATTGAAGATGCTTTGGAGAGCTTAAAGGAGCTTGGAGTTGAAGCCTTGTCCTTTTGTGGAGTGCTTGTCAGGAGCTTAGGGAAACTAGGGTTTTAGGAAGAGCATTAGACTAGTTTTGTTTCTTTCTTCAAACATGGAGTATATTGTTCATCTCCATTCAATCCAATGACATAAAGTCCTCTTAAAGAAGTCACATATCTCCTTTGGAGGGATGAATGGCATGCTTTAAGAGTAGAACTTTGAGGGTACTTTTTCTACTATAATGTTAAGTTCTTAGTGGCTTCCTTTGGTTGTCATTAAGTTACTTAACATTTCAACCTAATCTTGTTAATTGATTCTCCCTTGGAGGTGCTTGTGGAAGCTTGGTAAAGATGAGGTTGCTTGTTGAAGCTTGTTGAGAATGAAGTTTGTGCTTGTTGAAGCTAGGGTTTTGCTGCTTGTTGAAGATGAAGTTAGGAGCTTGTTGAAGCTGTTTACTGGTTGAAGTTTGCTTGTTGAAGCTGGTTGCTTGTTGAAGTTTGAAGCTTGTTGAAGCTTGGTGCTTGTTAAAGATTGAAGGTTTAGTGGAACTTGAAGATAGGAGCTATTCATGCAGGTGATGGTTGTTGCTGTCAACTCTTTGCTGTTTAATCAACTTGTTGCTGTCAGAGTTGCTGCTTGTGTTGTTTGCTGTAGGAGTTTGGTGCTGCTGCTTAGGCTGCCTCCTCTGCTTTGGGTTTTGTTTTCTGTATTGTTTGTTGGCTTGTGTAGCTTGCCCCCTAGGTTTGAAGTGAATGTTGATTCACTTTGCCTGTTGTTTTCCCAGGTTCGAGGTTGAGTGGGACTCCCTTGCCTCGCTTGTATTGCTACATTGCATGCATTTTACTGTATTTGCTTGCTTTCTTTTCTGTTTATCCCCTAGGATCTCTGATTTCATCTGTGCAGGAGGGAATTATGACAGACATTAGGATTCTTATCCATGCATGACAACATTAGGTTAGTTTTTATTCCCTTTTCAACCCTAGGCTTTTTAGAGCTTCTTTCTCTTCTTATCTCAAAACAACTCAAAAACACAGTAATAAGGTTAATCGATGTCGTACGTTACGAGCCTTAAGCTATTTGAGAAAGGGTTGCTGGAGAGCTTCTTTCCAGTAGTCTGGCTGCATAGTGTGGCACCCTTTAGGTGACACGCGACGTAGTCATTCTCAAATCATAGTCTCTAGTGCGTCAGAGATTGCAAACCAACTAAAAAACACTTCTTTCGTAAAAGATTCAAACAAACATCAAAGTGTCATTTTTGTCCGCTTGGACTCTTAATCAAGAAAAACCCTTTTTGAAGGTAATGAAAAACAGTCAGACAAGCTTATGTCTTCTGTAGCCCGAACTACGTTTGCTCTGATCTTTCATGCTGTATGAAAGTACGTAAGCATATGATGTTGTATCCTAGCGAGCAACCTTCCCCTCCTTTCCCGTAGGTAGGCGAACTACGTAGACTCTGACTTTCCCATTGCACGAGGGAATACGTAGGCATAGAGCGGCGAAGCTCTATCGAGTCTCTTTTCTCTTTTCTTTCCTTTTGTCCCTTGACCTGTAGAGTAGATAGAATAACAATCCGTACTAGAAAACAAGCGTGGATCCCGTCGAGTACGGCGGACGTGAGGGGTGCTAATACCTTCCCCTTGCGTAATCGACTCCCGAATCCAGGAATTCGGTTGCGACGACCATTCCTTTCCCGTTTTCCGTTAGGTTTACTCTGAGCGTTTCCTTTCCCTCCTGTGGGATAAATAACGCACGGTGACGACTCTTCTGTCATAGCCGGCGCCGATTTTCGCAGTAGCGACACACTTACCATTCAAAACCAAAAACACTTTAATAAGAGAATGAAGTTCTTTTTGTATTGAATTAAAGAGAGAGGATTGAGTGTAGTCTCCTTCCTCTCCAAGTGTCAGGATACTCACTTTAGTGTGGGAGGTCTTGATACTTGTCTTTCAATACGAAGACGCTACGTTCGCCACACCTTTCATAACAAAAAACTTTGAGATAAAGAATTGGGTACTATCCGTAGGGGTTACTATCCGAAGACTTATCTCGCACCCTAAAAACAATTCAACCAATCAAACGTGACATCTTGCCTCGCATGGCGAAAACTAATCAATATTTCAAAAAGGATATGTTACATCCGTTCTATCGCAAACAGGTAACGCATAAGTCTCCTCACATGCGAGCAGCAAAACACCTAAACTGCTAGAATACGCACGATAGCATCATCCATAAAAACATCAACACACCCTAGGCCGAACTACGGCTACTCTGATTCTTTACTTCTTTTAAGTAAAGATACGTAGGCACAAGGGCCACAATCCTTTCCGAGCACATTTCCCCCTATATTCGTAGTCCCGAACTACGCCGACTCTGACTTTCTCACATCTATTGAGAATACGTAGGCATAGGACTGCGAAGTCCTATCGAGTCTGTTCTTTCTCTCCTCTTCCCTGTTGCCTCCTTTCTTAGTTTCTTAACCCTTTTTCTTTACCCTTTGGAAAACACTTTTATAGCATAATATTTAAGCAGATATATTCACACATTGACAAGCAAATGGTTCCCATCGAGTACGATGGATGCGAGGGATGCTAATACCTTCCCTTCGCATAACCGGCTTCCGAACCCGTTCATGGTTGCGAGACCATCTTATCCGTTTCTTTCTTAAGGTTTTCTCGATATTTTCCTTTCCCCTCATGGGATAAATAAAGTTTGGTGGCGACTCTTCTGTCTTTTCTTCTTCGCCTCCCCGTCGTTGTGCGATGCATTTTTCGAGTAGCGACACCTATAGATCATCAACATGTTTCATTCAAAAGCATACAATCAGAAGCTTTCGTCTTTCAATTTCGTCATCCTCCCCAGATTCCGCTTAAACAAGCGTTATACATCAATTAAAAACATAAGTGAACACAAATGGATTTAATCAAAACATGCATATTCATTTCATTATCAATATCAATTAAAAACAAACAAGTTTTACAAATGCAATTTGCACTTAAACAGAAAAGAAACTACAAAATGCAAAGAAATGACATGATAAAAAAAGATTGCCAGCTTCCAAGAACCGGGCTTTCAAATTTTGACATGCTGCTGAATCAACCACCTTCAGAATTACTCGTCTAAGTCAATCTGATGCTCTTCCGAACTTCTGCCATCGGTAAATTCTTCCACAACATTAATTGCTGAACCCACATGGCTGGACGAAGGAAGATTGCTGATCTGGATTCCCTGAGGTGTGATCGAGAACCTATTAGAGTCTAGCAGAGTCTGAATCTTGCTTTTAAGCACCTTACAATCCTCGGTTGAGTGCCCCTGTGCCCTAGCATGGTACTCACAACCGACGTTGACATTAAAACTTGGCGGATACGGAGGAATCTCTGGGTTAATCCTCTTTGGCACTATCAAACCACCTCTGATCAGATCTAGAAACATCTGACTGTACGACATTGGCAACCGAGTGAAATGCCTCTCTGGCTTCTTTGGTCTTTGCTTGGCATGCTGACGCGACTGATGACGGCATGACTGTTGACTCTGGTGAGAAAATGATATCTGATATAAAGACCCAAAAGATTGTTGACTCTGAACATTTGAAACATCTAGAGACTGAGTCTGAGGTATCGGGGACTCCCTTTGTTCAGGTACTTTCATCCTCAGGCTTTGCCTAGGAACAGGAAACAGCTATGGGCATGGAGATTCTGAGATTACAGATTACAATACATACTCCTGACCTAATGCATCTTCAGGGGATCGAATAGGTACATCCACCTTCTTTGCAACGAATGGGATAGGACCACCTGGTACGCTTACGCCGCCCGGCGTGAACTCAACTGCCTTTAAATCAATTAAGTCCTGAACTTTGTGCTTAAAAGCTTTGCACTTCTCGACATTATGCCCTGGTGCCCCAGAATGGAAATCACAACGGGCACTTGCATCATAGCCTGGTGGTGGCACACCAGTAAATGGAGCCAGAGTCCGAAGTTCAACCAATCGAAGTTGAAGCAAGAGTTGCAGGAACTGAGCATAAGTCATAGGGATCTGGTTGAAGATTCTGTCGGACTGCTTCGGCCTCTAAGCATACCTCCTAGTCTTAAGATTGTCTCGGGAAACTGGAGGTATCTGCTGACGGGGAGAACTTGGAAACTCAATTCGTGCAGAAGATCCTTGAGGCACAACATGCTTTGGGGAAGATTCCACAGATAAAGGTGGGATAACCATCTCCGCTGCAGCGTTAGGCACCTGATCACCCTCCTTTCGTAACACATTCCTTATCACTTCTGTGATCAGGCCCATCTGAGTCTTCAGTTGATGAACCTCCTTCTTAAGCGCCTTCTGATCCAGGTGTAAGGCTTGCATGCCCATCACGAATTGTTCCATCTAGCTTCGGACTTCCCTCAACTCCGCTTGCATCTGTTCCATAACCATCTTCTGTCTTCTCTACAAGTTGAAGTCTGAAATTCTGAAGAAAAACTAGATCAGGATCATGAAACCCAGCCTCGAGCACCTGATATGCAAATGAAATGCAAATGTCATGTTCAAGTATTTCCAAGGAATCTGTCTGCTCTGATTCATGTTTTTACACAGACAAACCACCAGAAAAAGATTTAATGCTCAACAGCGAGTTTCAAAGTTAAGATCCTTGGAAATACAAGAACATGTATGTCAAAATGCAAACATGCCATGATGATGCAGATGCAAAAAAAAGGGATCAAGGTTGTTGTGCTATTGATCAAGAAGAACCAGCGCTCCGCTTTAGCAAGAACATAGCACTGTCATTAGGACCCCTTGTATCCAGAACACAGATTCACACTGCGAAGAAAACTGGATAGTCTGAAAGTCAAGGTTTCCTGCACAACCCAATCCCTCTCACAGGTATGGATCTATCCACTGATAAGGTTTGGCATCCTATGTGTTCATCAGCATCACAGGATTTCAAGAAACGATGATACGTTCACCATTTCTGGTTTGGCATCATAATCTCCCGAAGAGGCCTCACTTAGCTGAATCACAAATGATCAGTCCCCAGAGTCGACAACCTTCAGATCTGAAATCCTCTCAACGGCCCACTGGGCTGGAAAGAAAGTCATCAAAGAGAATCTCGTCTGAGCGCGAATTTTGTGGGAACTAGTGCATGCCTAACATACAGGTTCACCACTACTTTCCACTTCTAATGCTATGTTTGTACTCAAGCCTGGGTCTGGCTTATCACTTAATGAATCAATTCCCCCCATAGCACAACAATAATGATATATATACAATGCTGAAAATAAAATGCGGGAAAATAAAGTACATACATACAACACCAAAAGATAAACAAACAAGCGCTAGGATTGACTCGCATAGGGGATGTTCGTGTCCCCAGCAGAGTCGCCAGTTGTCGCTACTGCGAAAAAAGGTGCCGGTAAGGACAGAAGAGTCGCCACCTTTCGTTATTTATCGCAAAGAGAGAGAAAGGAAACGATCTGAAAAACCTAACGAAAAAGGAAAAGACAAGATCATCGCAACCAAGTCTTGGATTCGGGAGTCGGTTACGCAACGGGAAGGTATGAGCACCCCTCATGTAACGTCTACTTTAATTATTTCTAGTTTTGGTGTTATTTTTATCCGTTGACGTGTTTGTAGGGAATTATTTGAGAACCAAGGATCATATTATTAATATATAGTGATAATAGTGTGATAATTAATAGTAATGTTAATATTATTATTAATTATTACTATTATTGTTACTAATATTAATATATGAGTAAAATATTATTATTGGAATTTTTGGAATAAAGAAAATGTGGAAATATTATTTTTGGGAATTAGGTGGAATAACAACAAGGGGATTATTTGGAACTAAGGGCATTTGTGGCATTTGGGGAAAAGAGGAAGAGAAGAACACTATTGTGAAGAAGAAGCATGCGTTTGAGACGGTGAAGAGGACAAAAGAGGTCTGAAGCTTGAGCAAGAGGAGGACGATCAAAGCTGTGAATTGTCGAAGATTCATCATCAGAACTGCATTTGAGGTAAGGGGGGATTGATCGGTTAAATTGGTATATACATAAATATGTGGTAGAAAGGGGAAATTCCCTAATCCCCGTGATTGATGATGAATTGATATTGTTGGATGTTGTTAATTTTGTCGTGAGTATGATCATTGTGTTAGAAATCGTTGCATGTGATGTAGAATAATTGTTTGGTTGATTTTGGGGGTTTCTGGGTAGTTTGAAGTTCTATGCCGGAAGTTGGTTAATCGAATAGAGGTGCGAATTTATCGGGTGAAATCGAGATTAGGTGTTGTAGTGGAGTTGTAGAATGTCAAGTCGATGTTGCCGGTGGTGTTTTGGCGAGAATTGGTGAGTGTGGAAGCGGCTGATTTCTGAATAGCAGAATTATTTTTCTAGAAACACAGGTATTCGCTAGGCGAATGAGGGGGCGAGCCTTCTCCAGGCGAACTGGACAGCGAATGCTTCCAGTAGCCTCTGTTTGGTTTTGCCAGGGATTTCGTCGGGCGAATGGTCAGCGAGTGTTCGCTGCGGGGCTTCGCCAGGCGAATGCACCAGCGAGCCCAACAGCAGTTTGTGTTTTGTTGCTGTTCTGTGCTGATTTCTTTGTGGTTTTGGACCCTTGTTGGTCATGTTTGGTGATGAGCTTATTAGTGAGTTGTGGTAAGTGTATGTATGGTGTCGGAACGTGATTCCGTGATATTCGTGTGATTTTGAAAATTGAATTGGTGTATGTTATGATGTATGACTGTGGTGATGGGTGAGACATGTTCGATATATGATATATTGTGATCAGTAGGATCGATACGCTTTATATGCGTTGCGTTTATATGTTGTTGTGATGAGTGGATCAGTAGGATCGATACGCCTTGTGTGCATTTTATTGATGTGTTGTGTGAGGAATTGGATCAGTAGGATCGTGTGCACCGTGAGTGCTGTGTTGTTGTGCATGGTGTCTGCATAACATGTGGACGTGGTGAATCATTGCTCGGTGAAGTGTATGTGATTCACTCACGTGCTCCAAGTGGGAAGCGTGGACGTGGTGAATCATTGCTCGGTGGAGTGTATGTGATTCACTCACATGCTCCAATTGGGGAGCATGGATGGGAGTTGAATCGTTGCTCGGATGGAGTGTACGCGATTCACCCGTGTTCCAAGTGGGGAACGTTGGTAGGGATAGATCGTTGCTCGGATGGAGTGTATGCGATATATCCTGAGATTTGATTATATGGGCTCAGGATGAGCGTGGTAGGGATAGATCGTTGCTCAGATGGAGTGTATGCAATCTATCCTGAGTTAAGTCGGTACCGCATATCATTGTGTCAAGTTGCATGTGTTGCATTGTGATGTGTGTTGTGTTGGCATGGGACAGTAGGTCCGGATTTGATGTATATGAAATGATGTTTATGTGTTTCTACCTTTTATTTCATGTGCATTTATACCGTTAATATTTGATCGTGATTTCTCACCCTTTTGATGTTGTTGTGGTCTATGCTTCTTCGGGGGTATAGACAATCCAGGTGTTTAGCTAGCTTGGATTGTGGTGATGTCGTAGGGACTGCTCTGATACGTAACACCGGGGCTTTTGGGAGTATTTGTGTCTAGTTGATGTTTTGTGTGCCCCTGTGGCGTATCTTGTTTTATTGACTTCGAGGATGATATTTTGTATATTTTGGGCAGATGGCCGACTGATTGTACATGATGATGTTAATGATGTATATATACATGCTTATGTTTATGACAGATTCTTTTCCGCTGCATTTTTGTTAAAAACTATTTTTGAGGATTGTTTCTGCGGAAATTTGGTGAAAATGTGACATCCCGTTTTTGGGGAAAAACTCTGATGATTGCTGAATAATTGTTTTATTTTATTTTGGGGAACGGGGTGTTACAAGTTGGTATCAGAGCAGGTCGGTCCGTCCGGCCAGTGTTGTAGTTGAGTCTGCCTGTAGGATATAGTTTGGGTTGTTTTCCGTTAACCTGTTGTTGTGGTTGTTGAGCAGTATGACGGGGAGGAATAATGTTGCGTTGGTTGCAGCTATGCAAGCAATGGCCCAAGTGGTGGCCAATCAGAATCTGGCTGTGGGCGCACAGTTCAGAGACTTGACGCAGTTCCAGTGTAATAAGCCACCAAAGTTTGAAGGTGGGATTTTGGATCCGGAAGCTGCACAGAAGTGGTTGAAGGCGATAGAGAAGATCTTCAGGACCATGGGGTGCAGCGATGAGCAGAAAGTGAGATTTGGTACTCACATGTTAGAGGGAGAAGCTAAAGCTTGGTGGGACAACTGTCGCCATAGGTTGGAGGCTTCGGGGACTCCGATTACTTGGGAGGTGGTTCGAACGGGTTTTCTGGAAAAGTATTTTCCAGAGGATATCAGGAGTGCTAAAGAGGTTGAATTTCTAAAGCTGAAGCAGGGCAATGTGTCGGTGGCCGAGTATGCGGCCAAGTTTGAAGAGTTGGCAGAGTATTGTCCCCATTACAATACTGACGAGGCCATGACTTCTAAGTTGTAAGAGCACAGATTGTGTCTTAGTAATATCTCTATGTTTTGATGATAACATTAATGATAATTTGTATACAAGAATTATACCCTCTAAATTTATTCTAAACTGTTTTCTACAGGCACAAAAGATTTTAATCTTAAAGAGCAAATTTGATGTGAACAATGAATTCTGAATGGCTCAAGAGCATCTGAAGATTAGAAGAATCTGAAGTATAAGAGCTTAGTTATCAAGATTCTGAAGATACAACACGCTGCATGTATTATCAAGAATCTGAATAAGAGAAGACTCTGAGTGAAGAGACTCTGAATGAGAGAAGACTCTGATCTGAGTGAAGACTCTGATCTAAGAGCATGTTACGCTTCAAGCACACAGCTGCACCAGACTCTGATTCATCAACATCTGAAGAACATATTAGGCTCTGAAGTTTCCAGAAGGTTCTGAAGACTGAAGACTCTGATATTGATTGTTGATCTGAATTATTTGAAGAAGAATATTTTAATATATCCGTTGGAATATGCCAGCAAATCTTTCCTTAATTGGGATAGACAAAATTCTCTGCAAGAATATTATTCCTCTGGTACATTCCTTATATGGTATAATCACAGCTCAGCAGACAATTGCTACACCCACTATTTGTGCGCCGTCTCTCTGCTGTAATAGTACAAAGGACAGTACTATTTTGATATTGGAAATATTTTCTCTAACGGTAAAATATTCTCTCCAATATTCAAGTGGCTATATAAAGGACATCATAGCTCATTCTTCAAGTGCCGAATTACGACAATATTGACAAGAACTCTCTCACGCTAAAAGCTTTCATATTCTTCACTGTTCATACATTGTTCTAAACTTAGAGAAATAACACAGTTGTGTTTATAGCTTTCATAGAAGCAATTCTTACTCTTTCATTGTATTACATTAATTTGTAAAGAAAGTTTTCCTTAAGAGGATCTAGGTTAGATCAGTAGCTCTTAAGAAGACTAAGAACAGTTGTTCTTAGGTGTGCTATTTGTAATCAGTTGATTTGAATAGTGGATTAAGTCCTTGTTGAGAAAGGCAAATCACTCTTGAAAAGGGTGGACTGGAGTAGTTGAGTTCAACGAACCAGGATAAAAATACTTGTGTTTTTATCTTTGATTATTTTCTGTCATACTTATTCAACCCCCCCTTCTAAGTATTTTCTCACCTTCAGTTGGCATCAGAGCTCCGGTTCTGAGTGTGCATTCGCTTAACCGTGACAGATAAAGATCCAGTGAGAAAAATACTCTGTTATTTATTTGGTTGCTAATATGGGTGATATTCCTACATCAAGCAACAAATATGAAGGAGACAGAATCAGCACCAAACCTCCAATGTTTGATGGAGAAAAATTTGATTATTGGAAGGATAGACTTGAAAGTTTTTTCTTGGGGTATGATGCTGATCTCTGGGATTTAGTCATTGATGGGTATGAACATCCTACTAAGGATGGCAAAAAGATTGATAGAAAATCAATGACTGAGGAGCAGAAGAAAGAATTCAAGAATCATCACAAAGCCAGAACCATACTTCTGAATGCAATCTCGCATACAGAGTATGAGAAAATTACCAACAGAGAAACTGCTCATGATATGTTTGAGTCTCTCAAAATGACTCATGAGGGAAATTCTCAGGTGAAAGAAACAAAGGCTCTGGCGCTGATACAGAAGTATGAAGCGTTCAAAATGGAAGAATCTGAGAACATTGAGACTATGTTTTCCAGATTTCAGATTCTAACAGCTGGGTTGAAAGTTCTGGACAAGGGCTACTCAACATCTGATCATGTCAAGAAGATCATCAGAAGTCTTCCTACCAAATGGAGACCTATGGTGACTGCATTGAAGCTGGCCAAGGATCTGAACAAAATCTCATTAGAAGAACTCATCAGTTCTTTGAGAAGTCATGAGATTGAGCTGGAGGAAGATGAACCCCAGAAGAAAGATAAAGGTAAATCCTTAGCTTTTAAATCTAACAAATCTGTTAAAGCCTTGCAGGTTAATGAAGAAAGCTCTGAGGAATCTTCTTCTGAAGAAGAAGATGAACTATCAATGCTGTCCAGAAGGATCAACAAACTCTGGAAGCACAAAGGGAAGAAGTTCAACAACTTCAGAAGATCTGATCAAAAGAAAGAATCTTCTGGACACAGAAGATCTGGCAAGAAAGAGATCACTTGTTTTGAATGTAAAGAACCTGGACACTACAAGAGTGAATGTCCCAAACTTCAAAAGGAAAAACCCAAAAGGAAGTTTGACAAAAAGAAAAAGGTTCTGATGGCTACATGGGATGACTCAGATGAATCTGAATCATCTTCTGAATCTGAGGAAGAATGTGCAAATGTTGCGCTGATGGCCAACACAGATGATCAAGATGAAGGAACGTCATCATCTGAATCTGAGTCAGAATCAGACTCTGACTCTGAAGAGGTATTTTCTGAACTCTCCAGAGCTGAACTTGTTGAAAGTTTATCTGACATGATGGAAAGCTACAGCAAGATTAAACTCAAATACAAGAAGCTGAAAAGCAATCTTGAATCTGAGATTAATCTTCTGAGAACAGAACTTGTTGAGCAGAAAGAAATAAATTTAAAACTCAAAAATGATTTAGAAACAACTCAACAAGAATCTGATACTGAAACAGAGTCTAGTGAAAATATTTTAGAAAAATATGACTCCAGTTTTAGAAGATTTCTCACTAAAAGCATAGACAGAAGCAAAATGGCTTCTATGATCTATGGTGTTAGTGGGAACAACAGAAGAGGCATTGGATGTGAATCCTCCTCTGGAAGCAATCCAAAGTCTGTTGATAAACTCTTCATCAAGAAGACTCCTCTGTATTCTCATTTCAAGTTTGGTCATCTGAATGATATTAAACATACAAGCTCTGAAAAGAGTACTTATGTGTTTAAGCCAAGGGTTAGCCAGAATAAACACTATGTTGAAAAACAGAAGTTTAGGCAAAACCGCAGAACATCTAACCCCAAAGGACCCAAAAAGATCTGGGTACCTAAAAGCAAAATAATACCTGTTGCAGATATCCTTAGCAGCAAAATCCAGACACCAATCATGGTACCTGGACTCTGGATGCTCACGACATATGACGGGCGAAAGGTCTATGTTCCAAAGCCTGGAACTTAGATCTGGAGGAGACGTGAAATTTGGAGGGAACCAGAGGGGCAAGATCATTGGCTCTGGTACGATAGGTAATGGTAACCTACCCTCTATTTCTAATGTTCTGTTAGTTGAAGGATTGAAACATAATCTATTGTCCATAAGTCAATTAAGTGACAATGGTTATGATATCATCTTTAATCAAAAATGTTGCAAAGCTGTTTGTCAAAAGAATGGCTCAACCTTATTCAGTGGAAAGAGGAAAAACAACATTTACAAAATTAACCTTTCAGAACTTAAAGTTCAAAATGTAAAATGCCTTTTATCTGTGAATGATGAGCAATGGGTCTGGCATAGAAGATTGGGACATATTAATATGAGACGTATATCTCAGATTAATAAACTCAATCTGGTCAGAGGACTCCCTAATCTGAAGTTCAATTCAGATGCTCTGTGTGGCGCATGTCAAAAGGGTAAATTTTCAAAATCCCATTTTAAACCAAAAAATGTTGTTTCCACCTCTAGACCATTGGAATTACTTCACATTGATCTGTTTGGACCAGTGAAAACTGCATCCATCAGAGGCAAGAAGTATGGGTTAGTCATTGTAGATGACTACAGCAGATGGACATGGGTAAAGTTTCTAAAACACAAGGATGAGTCTCATTCTGTGTTCATTGACTTCTGCAATCAAGTCCAGACTGAAAAAGAATGCAAAATTATTAAAGTCAGAAGTGATCATGGTGGCGAATTTGAAAACAAATATTTTGAAAAATATTTTTCTGAAAAGGGAACTGCACATGATTTCTCCTGTCCTAGAACTCCACAACAAAATGGAGTTGTAGAGAGGAAAAATAGAACATTGCAAGAAATGGCCAGAACCATGATCAACGAGACAAATCTGGCAAAACATTTTTGGGCAGAAGCAATAAATACAGCATGTTATATTCAGAACAGAGTGTCTGTAAGACCTCTTCTGGAAAAGACTCCCTATGAATTGTGGAGAAACAGAAAGCCCAACATTGCTTATTTTCATCCATTTGGATGTATTTGTTATATGCTTAACACTAAAGATCATCTAAACAAGTTTGATTCCAAAGCACAGAAGTGTTTCATGCTTGGTTATTCTGAACGCTCTAAAGGCTACAGAGTATTCAATACTGAAACACAGATTGTGGAAGAATCTATTCATGTTAGATTTGATGATAAGCTTGGCTCTGAAAAGCCAAAGCAAGTTGAAAGTTTTGCAGATAGAGAAGTTATTCTCACAGACTCTGAAGGCTCAGAGGCAAACAAGACTAAAGACAAAGACTCTGAAGAAAATCCAGATGCTACACCTTTAACTTCCCAACTTGACAATCTGCATATTTCTGAAAGACCAACAGTCAGAGGATCTTCTTCCAGAATGAAAGCTTCTCATCCAGAGGATGTGATAATTGGAAAGAAAGATGATCCAATAAGGACAAGAGCATTTCTCAGAACTTCTGAATCTTCCTTCTGTGGCTTAGTGTCAATTATAGAACCTTCATCTGTTGATGAGGCTCTGGAAGATAATGAATGGATTTTAGCTATGCAAGAGGAGCTGAATCAATTCACAAGGAATGAAGTCTGGGATCTGGTTCCAAGACCTAAAGGTTTCAATGTTATTGGAACAAAATGGGTTTTCAGAAATAAACTGAATGAAAAAGGAGAAGTTGAAAGGAACAAAGCAAGACTGGTTGCTCAAGGCTACAGTCAACAAGAAGGCATAGACTACACAGAAACATATGCTCCTGTTGCAAGGTTAGAGTCTATACGCTTGCTTATTTCATTTGCTGCACAACATAACATCACTCTTTATCAGATGGATGTTAAAAGTGCTTTTCTTAATGGAATTATAGAAGAGGAAGTGTATGTCCACCAACCTCCTGGTTTTGAAAATGAAAATTTTCCAGATCATGTTTACAAACTAAAAAAATCTCTTTATGGACTAAAACAAGCTCCCAGAGCTTGGTATGAGAGGTTGAGTAATTTTCTTCTGAAGAAGGATTTCATCAGAGGAAAAGTGGATACCACACTATTTTGTAAAACCATTAAGAAAGATTTGTTGATTTGTCAAATTTATGTAGATGATATTATTTTTGGATCAACAAATATTATGCTTGGAAAGGAGTTTGCTAAATGTATGCAGGAAGAATTTGAGATGAGCATGATGGGAGAACTGAAATTCTTTCTGGGAATCCAAGTAAATCAGACTCCAGAGTGCACCTACATACATCAGACCAAGTATGTTAAAGAGCTTCTGAAGAAGTTTAACATGCTGGATAGCAAAATGGCAAAGACTCCAATGCATCCTACAAGCACTCTAGGTAAGGAAGAGGTAAGTAAGAAGGTAGATCAGAAACTCTACAGAGGTATGATAGGATCTCTTCTTTATTTGACTGCTTCTAGACCAGACATTCTGTTTAGTGTTTGTTTATGTGCTAGATTCCAATCAGATCCTAGAGAATCACACTTAACTGCTGTTAAGAGGATTCTAAGGTATCTGAAAGGTACTACTAATGTTGGTTTGTGCTACAGAAGATCTGACAAATATTCACTAGTTGGATTCTGTGATGCTGACTATGCTGGAGATAGAGTTGAGCGCAAAAGTACTTCTGGAAGCTGTCAGTTTCTTGGAAGTCATCTGATCTCATGGTATAGCAAGAAGCAACCAACAATTGCACTATCAACCACAGAGGCAGAATACATTGCTGTTGCTGGGTGTTCCACTCAAATGCTCTGGATGAAGAGTCAACTAGAAGATTATCAAATCTATGAGAGTAATCTTTCTATCTTCTGTGACAATACTTCAGCTATATGTTTATCCAAAAATCCAATTTTACACTCTAAGGCTAAACATATAGAGATTAAACATCACTTCATCAGAGACTATGTTCAGAAGGGTGTAATAAATTTAGCCTTTGTTGATACAGATCATCAATGGGCAGATATTTTCACAAAACCCCTTGCTGAAGATAGGTTTAAGTTTATTCTGAAAAATATTTGTATGGATTTTTGTCCAGAGTAATATTTCTCAGAGTCAACTTCTCAGATGCTAAGTGTTTAACACTCTGAAGTATTTCATCTGTTTTGCTTGTTTATTTTATCTGTGAATTATTATTGTTGTGTGAAACTCTGTACTGACCATCTCAGAGGATCTGAAAGCTGAAAACATTTCATTTCTTAAGAGTTACAGAATCACATGCAAAGCAAACACGTGTCACTCAGAATCTGAAAAGATGGAGTACACCTACTGATTATGACGTTTAAGGTATTGCTTTGAAAATCTCAATCTGTCTTGATTTTCCCCCCAAATGTCATATCATAATTAAAAATGATTACTTTTCATTAAATGCAAACGTGCGTATGTGTCCTATGTATGTCTGTTGTGTTTCCCATGCGTGTTTTATTTTTCTATATAAACCACTCTCACAACACATTCACACTTTTCACATTCTCAACACATATGCGCTTTTGTCTGTTGTTCTCTCTCTTCTCAAACCCTAAAAGAACCCAGAAACCGTCATCTCCTTCTTCATCATCAACAATGGCATCTACATCAAAAGCAGTTACTACCAAAGATTCCACCACTATCATTGAACCAGTACGCACTCTCCTGACTCCTGTTGATTCTCTAGAAGTGTTGTGTGAGAGTTTCGTGGATTTGGAAGACCTTGCTGAAAATGGGTTTGATCTGATTCCTTCAATCAAAGAACAAGGTTGGGACGGTTACTTTGATAGGCTGATGGGTCCTGTGTATCCAAAGTTAGTGAAGGAGTTTTGGATCCATGCATTCGCTACTCCAAAGTTCGTTCATTCTTCTGTGCTGGGTAAGAAGATTGTTATCACTGAAAATCTGATCAGGAAACTTATAGGTTTCAAGGCAACTGATGGAGTAACCTCTCTATCTTCTGCGCGTGAAGACCTGAAAGATGTTTGTCAAGAAATCTGCACTACTGGTGAACCTTGTAAGAAGGTTAAGTTTTTGAAACCCACTTACAAGTTATGGGCTAAGATTTTCTTGAACACCATTTTTCACAGACCCTCTTCAAACTCATCTGACTATGTTAATGCTGAACAACTATACTTCATGTATTGTTTACATCAAAACATTCAGATTGATCTTCCTTATCTGTTGTTCAATCATCTGGTATCTCATGTCAAGGAAACAAGGGAAACAGCAAGAGATAAAACTGGAAAAGTCAGATCATGGATTCCTATGGGAAGACTGATTTCAGATATTCTGGTAGAAAACCAACTTGTGGCGCATCTGCAAGAGGCTGGATTAACAGAAGATCTGAACTTTATCATTGGCTCTGAGATAAATGGCTTAACTCTGAGAAGGATGAAATTGGTTGAAGATTTATCTGAGAAACCAAGGAAAACTAACTCTGAAGAAGTTAGGGGGAGAAGGATTCCTGTTGAGGACTTTCCTCTATTTACCTCAGATGAACCCAGAGAGCTAATAGCTGAGTATGTTGCTTGCTGCATCAGAGATGGTGTTGAGATCCCTGCAAATCTTGTGCAGAAGGAAGGCCAAGTTCTTCCTGATCAGACAAGGGAAAGAAGACGCAAGAGAAAAGCTGATAAAGAAGGTCATCAGAAGAAAAGAAAGCATTCAGATGCTGAGAAGAAGAAGAAAAGAAAGAAGCTGAAGAAGGTTCAACAAAATCCTCCTGCAGCAACTTTTGAAGAGATAAGAGATACTCTGAAACAGGTATTTAACACTGATTCTAATCCTGTTCATCATTCTGCTACCCCCACACCATCTGACTCACCCCTTATATTTAAAAGATCTAGACCATCTGAGACTCATACACCACAACCAACAATCATTCCAACACCACAATCCAAACAAACCCAACAAGCAACACCACAACCTCAAAACACCATCCCAGAATCTACCATTCCAGAGGATGTTCACCCTGAACACTCTGACCAACCTGAAAATCCCATTGATCCTAATGAGATTTTAGATATCACACCCTTAAACCGTTCTATCATTTTATCTTCAACTTCTGAAAAATCTAACCAATCTGATACATCATCTGATGATGAATCATCTGGTTTTATTAATGAATGCTTGAATGATCTCAAACAACCTCGTACTGAGAGTGTTTGGAAACAACTTTTTAAATCTCCCACTTCTGAACATCCACCCTCTCCACAAAACTCCCCAACTCAAACTCTCAATCCACAACCTCTTGAAATCCAAACCACTCCACAACCAACATCTGAACCACAACCAACATCTGAACCAACCAACCAACAAACATCTGAACCACAAAACAACCAACCCACATCTGAACATCCATCTTCCCAACCTCAAACCTCTGAATCACAAACATCTGAACATCCATCCTCACAACCTCAACCCTCTAAACAAACACCACAAACACAACCAACCCAACCCAGAATCCCTGATGAAGCAGAATTGGGATCAAGTGTTTATACTATGTTAAGAGATTTTGAGAAGGATAATGTCTCAGACTTTGCTGACATCATGGATGTGTGCATGACTACTATGGACAAAGAGGCTGCTAATGCTGTCTGGAAGAAATATCTTTACAGACTGAATAGGGAGGCTTTGAAAATCAGGACTCAATGTCTTAGATTGTCAAAAGTAAGGTTTGCTGCTTATCAGAAACGGATTAAGAGAAACCCTCCTCCTATTCTTCTTCTAGAAGCTCCTCCACCTCCAGAAATTCCTGCACATGATGTCTCTCAGATTGTTTCAGAATCCACTGCTCCAGAATCTTCTATTTCAGTATCTACAGATCTTCAGAAGGATGTCAAGGAACTAAAGGATTTCATGGTTGATCAAAAGAAGACAAATGAAGAAATGAAAACTTGGATGGCTAAGCAAGATGAGAATTCAGAGAGGATTACAGCACTGCTGCAACTCATCGCTTCTCAACAAGCCTCATCTGCCAAACCTTCTTAATGTTTTTGCACAAGTTTTTCATGCTTTGTTTTGTTTTTGATTGTCTTCTGATATGTTTTGTTTGCTTCTATCTGAATCTGGATGTTATCTTAATGAAAATGATCTTTTGCTTATCTGGATATGTGTTTCTTCTGCATCTTTACTGTCTTTTAAAAATCTTTTTGATTATGACAAAAAGGGGGAGAAACAAAATAGAATCTGATTGTTCAAATCTATAAGCAATTATCTGAACTAAGTCAGACATGTTACTAACATTCTTTGAATCTAATCAGAATCTGACAAATTTATCTAACCAGACTCTGACAAATTTCATTGAAGTTTTTCCTGAGATCTATCTTTTCAGAACCTGATCAAAAATAGCTAAATCTGAGTAAACCAGACTCTGATATCTAAAGACCAGACTCTGATATCTAACCTTGAGTACTATGATCTGAAAGATAACTCAAGACAGGAAATGGCAAGATAAACAACCAAGTGTTCTGAAGTTGTTCATCTGGCATCAAGCTTTAATATGACATCAAGCTTTGGCATCAAGCTTTGACTCTAGAAGTCAAACATATATCAACCAGGATTTGTCAACCAGGCTTCAATCAGGATGTTAATCAGGCTCTGAACCCAAAATGCAATCAGGCTCTGAATCTGAAATATACTCAACCAGAAAGGGAAGTATCTAATTCCATTAGAGTATTCATTTCAGGGGGAGATTGTTAATCTCAGGGGGAGTAATTTTAATTCATTTTTATTGAACAAATTGCTCATGTTTTGTCATCATCAAAAAGGGGGAGATTGTAAGAGCACAGATTGTGTCTTAGTAATATCTCTATGTTTTGATGATAACATTAATGATAATTTGTATACAAGAATTATACCCTCTAAATTTATTCTAAACTGTTTTCTACAGGCACAAAAGATTTTAATCTTAAAGAGCAAATTTGATGTGAACAATGAATTCTGAATGGCTCAAGAGCATCTGAAGATTAGAAGAATCTGAAGTATAAGAGCTTAGTTATCAAGATTCTGAAGATACAACACGCTGCATGTATTATCAAGAATCTGAATAAGAGAAGACTCTGAGTGAAGAGACTCTGAATGAGAGAAGACTCTGATCTGAGTGAAGACTCTGATCTAAGAGCATGTTACGCTTCAAGCACACAGCTGCACCAGACTCTGATTCATCAACATCTGAAGAACATATTAGGCTCTGAAGTTTCCAGAAGGTTCTGAAGACTGAAGACTCTGATATTGATTGTTGATCTGAATTATTTGAAGAAGAATATTTTAATATATCCGTTGGAATATGCCAGCAAATCTTTCCTTAATTGGGATAGACAAAATTCTCTGCAAGAATATTATTCCTCTGGTACATTCCTTATATGGTATAATCACAGCTCAGCAGACAATTGCTACACCCACTATTTGTGCGCCGTCTCTCTGCTGTAATAGTACAAAGGACAGTACTATTTTGATATTGGAAATATTTTCTCTAACGGTAAAATATTCTCTCCAATATTCAAGTGGCTATATAAAGGACATCATAGCTCATTCTTCAAGTGCCGAATTACGACAATATTGACAAGAACTCTCTCACGCTAAAAGCTTTCATATTCTTCACTGTTCATACATTGTTCTAAACTTAGAGAAATAACACAGTTGTGTTTATAGCTTTCATAGAAGCAATTCTTACTCTTTCATTGTATTACATTAATTTGTAAAGAAAGTTTTCCTTAAGAGGATCTAGGTTAGATCAGTAGCTCTTAAGAAGACTAAGAACAGTTGTTCTTAGGTGTGCTATTTGTAATCAGTTGATTTGAATAGTGGATTAAGTCCTTGTTGAGAAAGGCAAATCACTCTTGAAAAGGGTGGACTGGAGTAGTTGAGTTCAACGAACCAGGATAAAAATACTTGTGTTTTTATCTTTGATTATTTTCTGTCATACTTATTCAACCCCCCCTTCTAAGTATTTTCTCACCTTCATAAGTGTCTGAAGTTTGAGAATGGGTTGCGACTGGAGATCAAGATGGGAATAGCTTGTTAGAAGATCAGGAGTTATCCTGAGTTGGTGAGTAGAAGCCGAATTTATGATAATGACAACCGAGCGAGGATTGTACACTATAAGGCGGTAAATGACCGTAAGGGTAGACAGAGGTTCGGTGGTACACCTTACAGTGTGCCGACCGATAAAGGAAAGCAGAAGGCTGTGGCTGATAAGAGGTTCAGAGAAAGGAAAGCGTCGGTGGATTTGAAATGTTATCGGTGCAGTGTCGCGGGGCATCGTGCTAGTGATTGTCCTCATGAAGTGAAGAAGTGCTTCAAGTGTGGGAAGTCGGGCCATGTGATGGCGGATTGCAGGACTAGTATGCCTACTTGCTATAACTGCGGAGAGAAAGGCCATATTAGCACTCATTGTGAGAAACCAAGGAGGGCTCAAGCGCCTCAGGTCAGCGGTAAAGTGTTTGCTGTGGTGGGGACTCAGTCGGCGGACGAGGAGCGTTCGATCAAAGGTACTTGTTTTATCAATAATGTTCCTTTGACTGCTATGATTGATACGGGTGCGACCCACTCGTTTATCTCTGTTGATTGTGTGAAGAGGTTAGGTTTGGTACCGTCTACTCTTGAGCGGAGGATGACTATCGAAACTCCCTCGATTGGTTCAGTGACTACTTCGTTAGTGTGTTTGAAGTGTCCACTAACTATTTTTGGCCGAGACTTCGGTGTGGATTTGATTTGTTTGCCACTTGGTAGTTTGGATGTTATACTGGGTATGAACTGGTTGGAGTTCAACCAAGTGTACATTGATTGTTTTTGGAAAGTGTTATTGTTTCTGACTCCAGAAGAGGAAGCTTTGGCAGATTCCTTGTCTAGTAAGGAATTGAGGACTTTGTTGGAAGATGAAGCTCAGGTGTTTGCTTTATTTGCATCACTGTCTATTGACAACAAGGCGTTGTTGGATGAGCTAGCTGTGGTGAACAAGTTTCCGGAGGTGTTCCCTGATGATATTATAGAGTTGCCTCCAAAGAGAGAAATTGAGTTTAGCATTGACCTTGTTCCTGGTACGAGGCCTATTTCTATGGCGCTGTACAGGATGTCGATAACGGAATTGGCCGAGTTGAAGTCTCAGATTGGAGAGTTGTTGGATAGAAAGTTTATCAGGCCAAGTGTGTCGTTGTGGGGAGCTCTAGTGTTGTTAGTTAAGAAGAAGGATGGTAGCATGCGGTTGTGCATTGATTACCGTCAGTTGAATAAAGTGACCATCAAGAACAAATATCCTCTTCCAAGGATTGATGATTTGATGGATCAGTTGGTGGGAGCTCGTGTGTTTAGTAAGATCGACTTGAGGTCGGGTTATCATCAGATCAGAGTGAGAGAAGGTGATATTCAAAAGACGGTGTTTAGGACTCGATATGGACATTACGAGTATGCAGTAATGCCTTTCGGAGTGTCTAATGTGCCAGGAGTGTTCATGGAGTATATGAACCGTATCTTTCATTCTTAATTGGATCAGTTTATTGTCGTGTTCATCGATGATATACTGATTTATTCTAAGTCTGAGGAAGAGCATGCAGATCATTTGAGGATTGCTTTGCAAGTGTTAAAGGATAATAAGTTGTTTGCTAAGTTATCGAAGTGTGAGTTCTGGTCGAAGACGGTGAGTTTCTTGGGGCATGTTATTTCTGGTGATGGTGTTTCGGTAGACCCATCGAAGGTGAGTGCGGTGTTACAGTAGGAACCGCCGAAGACGGTAATTGAGGTAAGAAGCTTTTTGGGTTTGACAGGGTATTACTGAAGATTTATTGAAGGATTTTCCAGATTGGCGTTGCCATTGACTCAGTTGACGAGGAAAGACCAAGTGTTTGTGTGGGATGCTGCTTGTGAAGAGAGTTTTGGAGAGCTGAAAAAGAGATTGACTTCAGCGCCGGTGTTGGTGTTACCGAATCGGAGTGAGCCTTTTGTGGTGTATTGTAATGCGTCTAAGATGGGATTAGGTGGAGTTCTTATGCAGAATGGAAAGGTGGTAGCTTATGCTTCATGGAAATTGAGGTTACATGAGCGGAATTATCCTACTTATGACCTTGAATTGGCTGCGGTGGTTTTTATGTTGAAGGTATGGAGACACTATTTGTATGGTTCAAGGTTTGAGGTGTTCAGTGATCACAATAGCTTGAGGTATCTGTTTGATCAGAAAGAATTGAATATGAGGCAGAGGAGGTGGTTGGAATTCCTGAAAGATTATGATTTTAGTTTGAGTTATCACCCAGGAAAAGCGAATGTTGTTGCGGATGCCTTGAGCAGAAAAGCGATTCATATGTCGGCCTTGATGGTGAAAGAGATGGAGCTTATTGAGCAGTTTAGAGATTTGAGCATGGTTTGTGAAATCACGGCAGATGGTGTGATGTTGGGTAAATTGCAAGTGAAGAATGATTTCTTGGATATGATTAGAGAACACCAGAAGTTGGATGTGAAACTTGTGGATTTGATGCGAGGAGCCGAAGGTGACTCCCGTAGTGATTTCAAGTTGGATGGTGCTGGTGTGTTGAGGTTTCGGGGCAGAATTTGTGTGCCGGATAATGACGAGCTTAAGAAGTCAATTTTGGACGAAGGACATCGTAGTAGCCTGAGTGTTCATCCAGGAGCTACGAAGATGTATCAGGATTTGAGAAAGTTATTTTGGTGGTCAGGAATGAAAAGAGATATCGCTCGTTTTGTTTATGCTTGTTTGATATGTCAGAAATGGAAAGTGGAGCACCAGAGACCTTCTGGGATGATGCAACCGTTAGAGATTCCGGTTTGGAAATGGGATTGTATCGCCATGGGTTTTGTTACAGGATTTCCGAATACGGCGAGAGGATTTGATGCGATTTGGGTAATTGTAGATCGGCTTATGAAGTCTGCACATTTTGTGCCGATTAGTATCAGTTTTCCGTTGGAGAAGCTGGCAGAGATGTATATTCAGGTTATTGTGAAGTTGCATGGTGTGCCGTTGAGTATTGTGTCGAATAGAGATCCGAGGTTCACTTCAGAATTTTGGAAGAGTTTGCAAGAAGCTTTGGGTACCAAGTTGAAGCTGAGTTCAGCCTATCATCCGCAGACGAATGGACAGTCCGAGAGGACTATTCAGACGTTAGAGGATTTGTTACGGGCTTGTGTTTTGGAGAAAGGTGGTATGTGGGATACTCATTTGCCATTGGTAGAGTTCACATACAACAACAGTTACCATTCTAGTATCAGAATGGCACCGTTTGAGGCTCTTTATGGTAGGAGGTGTAGAACTCCTCTGTGCTGGTATGAGTCGGGTGAGAATGTTGTGTTGGGACTAGAGTTGGTGCAACAGACTACTGAGACAGTGCAGATGATCCGTGAGAAGATGAAAGCATCTCAGGATCAACAGAAGTGTTATTATAATAACCGAAGGAGAGAGTTGGAATTCAGTGAGGGTACCATGTACTTTTGAGGGTTAACCCAGTGACTAGTGTAGGACGTGCATTGAAGTTCAAGAAGTTGGATCCGAAGTTTATCGGGCCGTATCAAATTTTGCAGAGGATTAGTGTGGTGGCGTTACCGCCGGAGCTTTCGAACTTGCATGACGTGTTTCATGTGTCGCAACTTCGGAAGTATGTACCAGATCCGTCTCATGTGATTCATAGAGATGAAGTCCAAGTTAGAGAGAATCTAATTGTGGAGACATTGCCGTTGAGAATCGAGGATCGCAAGATGAAGCGACTCAGAGGAAAGGAGATACCTTTAGTGAGAGTGGCTTGGGGAGGTGCTGCAGGAGGCAGTGTGATCTGGGAATTGGAAAGCAGGATGCGGGAAGCGTATCCAGAGTTGTTTCCATCAGGTATTTTCGAGGACGAAAATAATTAAAGTGTGGGAGAGTTGTAACGCCCATTTTAAATATTTTTAGTTTCGGTGTTATTTTTATCCGTTGACGTGTTTGTGGGGAATTATTTGAGAACCAAGGATCATATTATTAATATATAGTAATAATAGTGTGATAATTAATAGTAATGTTAATATTATTATTAATTATTATTATTGTTACTAATATTAATATATGAGTAAAATATTATTATTTGTATTTTTGGAATAAAGAAAATGTGGAAATATTATTTTTGGGAATTAAGTGGAATAATAACAAGGGGATTATTTGGAACTAAGGGCATTTGTGGCATTTGGGGAAAAGAGGAAGAGAAGAACACGATTGTGAAGAAGAAGCATGCGTTTGAGACGGTGAAGAGGAAGAAAGAGGTCTGAAGCTTGAGCAAGAGGAGGACGATCAAAGCTGTCGATTGTCGAAGATTCATCATCAAAACTGCATTTGAGGTAAGGGGGGAATTGATCGGTTAAATTGGTATATACATGAATATGTGGTAGAAAGGGGAAATTCCCTAATCCCCGTGATTGATGATGAATTGATGTTGTTGCATGTTGTTAATTTTGTCGTGAGTGTGATCATTATGTTAGAAATCGTTGCGTGTGATGTAGAATAATTGTTTGGTTGATTTTGGGGGTTTCCGGGTAGTTCGAAGTTCTATGCCGAAAGTTGGTTAATCGAATCGAGGTGCGAATTTATCGGGTGAAATCGAGATTAGGTGTTGTAGTGGAGTTGTAGAATGTCAAGCCGATGTTGCCGGTGGTGTTTTGGCGAGAATTGGTGAGTGTGGAAGCGGCTGATTTCTGAATAGCAGAATTATTTTTCTGGAAACGCGGGTATTCGCTGGGCGAATGAGGGGGCGAGCCTTCGCCAGGCGAACTAGGCAGCGAATGCTTCCAGTAGCCTCTGTTTGGTTTCGCCAGAGGTTTCGTAGGGCGAATGGTCAACGAGTGTTCGCTGCGGGGCTTCTCCAGGCGAATGCGCCAGCGAGCCCGACAACAGTTTGTGTTTTGCTGCTGTTCTGTGCTGATTTCTTTGTGGTTTTGGACCCTTGTTGGTCATGTTAGGTGATGAGCTTATTAGTTAGCTGTGGTGAGTGTATGTATGGTGTTGGAACGTGATTCCGTGATATCCGTGTGATTTTGAAAATTGAATTGGTGTATGTTATGATGTATGACTTTGGTGATGGGTGAGACATGTTCGATATATGATATATTGTGATCAGTAGGATCGATACGCTTTATATGCGTTGCGTTTATATGCTGTTGTGATGAGTGGATCAGTAGGATCGATACGCCTTGTGTGCATTGTATTGATGTGTTGTGTGAGGAATTGGATCAGTAGGATCGTGTGCATCGTGAGTGTTGTGTTGTTGTGCATGGTGTCTGCATAGCATGTGGACATGGTGAATCATTGCTCGGCGGAGTGTATGTGATTCACTCACGTGCTTCAAGTGGGGAGCGTGGACGTGGTGAATCATTGCTCGGTGGATGTATGTGATTCACTCACGTGCTCCAATTGGGGAGCGTGGACGCGAGTTGAATCGTTGCTCGGATGGAGTGTACGCGATTCACCCATTTTCCAAGTGGCGAACATTGATAGGGATAAATCGTTGCTCGGATGGAGTGTATGCGGTCTATCCTGAGATTTGATTATATGGGCTCAGGAGGAGCGTAGTAGGGATAGATCGTTGCTTAGATGGAATGTATGCGATCTATCCTGAGTTAAGTCGGTACCGCATATCATTGTGTCGAGTTACATGTGTTGCATTGTGATGTGTGTTGTGTTGGCATGGGACAGTAGGTCCGGATTTGATGTATATGAAATGATGTTTATGTGTTTCTACCTTTTATTTCATGTGCATTTATACCGTTAATATTTGATCGTGATTTCTCACCCTTTTGATGTTGTTATGGTCTGTGCTTCTTCGGGGGTATAGACAATCTAGGTGTTTATCTAGCTTGGATTGTGGTGATGTCGTAGGGACTGCTCTGATACGTAACACCGGGGCTTTTGGGAGTATTTGTGTTTAGTTGATGTTTTGTGTGCCCCTGTGGCGTATCTTGTTTTATTGACTACAAGGATGATATTTTGTATATTTTAGGAAGATGGTCGACTGGTTGTACATGATGATGTTGATGATGTATATATACATGCTTATGTTTATGACAGATTCTTTTCAGTTGCATTTTTGTTGAAAACTATTTTTGAGGATTGTTTCTGCAGAAATTTGGTGAAAATGTGACATCCCGTTTTTGGGGGAAAACTCTGATGATTGCTGAATGATTGTTTTATTTTATTTTGGGGAACGAGGTGTTACACCTCACGTCCGTCGTACTCGACGAGATCCACGCTTGTTTTCTATCTAAGGGTGTGTTTAATATATATAACTAAAGGCTCGCAGGTCAAAAGGAAAGAAAAAAGAGACTCGGCAGAGCATCGCCGCTCTGTGCCTACGTATTTCCTCGTGCAATGGGAAAGTCAGAGTCAATGTAGTTCAGCTAACTACGGGTGAAAGATGGGGGAAAGGTTGCTCGCCAAGACATCACGTCTTGTGCCTACGTATTCTCATCTGGTATGAGAAATCAGAGCAAATGTAGTTGGGGCGACACGAACACCAGTTGGTTCAAATGTTTTAACCGAGTAGGGTTAAACCTTCGTTCTAGCAGTTAGGGACAAAGCCTATTTACGGTAGAACCAAAGCTTAACAACACTCTTTTTTTATGAAAAAGGTTTTCCATCATTAGGATCCCGAAGGATAAAAAGGTTTGAAAGTGTTTTTGAAGTCTTTTAAGAGAAGAAGTGCATTGATTAGGGTTTGCAATTCATGTTGCACTAAAGACTATGACCTAGGAGCGAATGCGTCGCATATCGTCCAAAGGACATACACTAACATTCTAGACAATTGAGAGGCAACCACCCAATCATCATTTCCCAAGTACTTAAGGCTCTTAACGCACAACATTCGTTAAACCTTTATTAAGTGTTTTGACATGATTTGAAGATGAGAAGGAGAGAGGACAAACTAAAGGGAGACTAACTCAAACCTAGTAGTTGTCATGCAAAATGGTCATATGATTGAGGTTAGGGGAATACTACCTAATGTTATCATGCATGGTTTAAATCCTAAGGTCTATCATAATCTCAAGAGACTAGAGATCCTAATGGAACATGGCAAAGAGAAAGCAAAAGAAGAAGGCATAAGCAAATCATAAGATATGAAAGATGCAAGTATGCATATGCAATGCAACACACAAGCAAAGGGAGGAAAAAGTGTGGGGGTGAATACCTCCACAAGCACATCTCAACCTTTATTAATGCAAGAAGTAAAGATGCAAAACACAAGAGGAAATGCAAATGTAAGAAGGCAAGCAAACATGAATATGCAAGCACAAAAGATGAACATCACTTTGAACGACAAACTACGAAAGTAGGCATCCAAGTGGAAATCGAACGCGCATGTCGAATAAATCATGATTAAACAATCAAGAACAATGGCATATGTCCAAAACATTTCACTCCTAATGCATCATACTGATCCATGAAGATTCGAAGTGAAACGATACCAAAACGACCTTGAAAAACAGCAAAACAGGCATGTTGGCACAGTGTTAATCGATTAACACCAGGGGTTAATCGATTAACACTATTCCAACAGCAGAAAACCATAGTCAAAAAGCACTTTTCAGCAACTTATCACTTAAGCAATCATCCACATGGTCTCGTAATCAATTGTGCACGAAATTAAACCAAAAATCAATGATTCAATCAATATGAAAACACATTTAAACATCAAGATCATGATTCACATGGATCAAGAATCAACCAAATCAATCAAAAATGAAAATCAACATGATTATGCAAATAAGTTGAAAAAAAGCAGAATCGGATCTAGAATTTCCAAGCTACGAAGTGGAGAATTGCTTCAATTAATGTTGATTTACTTCAAATATATAGATCCAAGAAAGAAATCTGGAATACTTCAAGATCCAAGCCAATTCTTGTAATAGAAGTGATGATAAACCAAAATCAAGCCAAATTACTCCAAAGAAGCACTTCCAACACCACTTCAAAATTCAGATCCAAGTTTGCACAAAAATCAAATGGAAAAATGGAGATGATGATGATAAAGGATGAAAATTTTAGCTCAAGAATTCACTGATTCCAATGGAGAATCAAAGAATTCAATGGATGAAGAGCTTTGGTGAGGGTTTTAGAAGTTGAGAGAAACTTGAGATAGTTGAGATGAATTCTATAAATGAGAGTGAAAAATGAAGATTTGATTGTGTGAGGGTTGGAGTAGATCATTTAAATACCCCTTAGGTTTGGATCCAAATGAAAGGTTTGGAATGTGGTTTGTGAAATTTGGTTTGGAATGAGGAATGGGAGTTTGGAGGGAAAATGAGATTAACCAAAATTCAAGATGATTCTAGATCCTTCCCAAGTGTAAAAATGAACTTCCAAATGATCAAAATTGGACCCCAAAGTGACTCCTCTTGAGAATTCACGTGCATAGGCAAAATCTACACTGCTTAATCGATTAACAGTTTGGGCTAATCGGTTAACACTGTTAAAATTTCAAATCTGGCCTGATTTTGATTTGGTTAGTCGATTAACACTTCAAAAATTTGAATTTGGCGCCTTTTGGAGGGAAATCTGCACATTTGCCCGTTTTCTGCCGTTCTGAGCCCTGTTCCGCTTCTGAAACTTGCTCTTGAATATTATAACTATGAAGATGCTTGCGATAGCCTGAATGGTGCTTTTTGAGTTGAAAATACCCTGCAAAATAAAATAAAGTTGGTCGCTCGACCACTGGGCAAAATAAATGTCAGGGACTCTGATGCTCGTTGTTCAGGTTCATGCACTGAGATGAAAATTGAACCACAGGAAAAACTTGATCCCCTGTCTCAAGAACGAATGCTATGCAAATGCAAAAATGCGAAAATGCAAAGAAACAAAAGCCAGATGCTGCTAAAATGGAAAGACAAATTTTGGGGTGCTACACCTACCCTTACGAAAGCAGCCACGACTTCTTTCCTAACATTGGTCCCTAAGGTAAATAATCTCAAATCCCTCTCTAACTATATACCGATTTGTTTTATGAGTTGTATGCAGAAAATCCTGTCCAAATTATTGGCTTCTCATATAAATAAGGTTATAGGTTCTCCAATTTCATTGGAACAGTCGACTTTTATATCAGGTAGAAGTATTGGGGATGGAGTTTTGGTAGTTAATGTGATCTTGGATCTTGCTAAAAGGTAAACGAGAGAGTATTTGGCTTTAAAGGTTGACTTTGAAAGAGCTTACAATTGAGTCTCATGGTATTCCTTGAGATTTCTCCTCTCTAAAATGAATTTTAGGGTGAAGTGGACTAGATGGATGAAAGTGCTTGTTTTCAAAGGATCTACTTCGTTTTTGATTAATGGGAGTGCATTAAAGGATTTCGTTGTTAGTAGAGGTTTACGTCAAGGAGATCATTTATCTCCTTTCTTATTTCTGCTTGTTATGGAAGGTTTGACTAGGCTTATGAAGAAAACAGTTAAGTCGGGGATGTTTAAAGGTTTCAAGGTTAATGAAGAGGTGGGCTTTAGCATATTCCAGTTTGTCGATGATACTATGTTCTTAGATGAATGTTGTTGGGATAACCTTTGGAGTATCAAGGTTATTCTTAAAGGGTTCGAACTGGTTTCGGGTTTGAAGGTCAATTTTCACAAGAGTTGTTTGAGTGGTGTAAACATTCCTATTGGTTTTGCAAAAGCAGCAGTGGAGTTTCTTTTTTCCAAAGTTGGCAAGATCCCCTTTAACTTTTTGGGTATTGTCGTAGGGGAGAGCCCTGAAAAATATCGTCTTGGGCTCATGTCATTGGTAACTTACATAAAAGGCTGGCTGTTTGGAAAGGAAGGCATTTATCAGTAGGGGGTCGAGTAGTTATAATCAACTCAGTGCTAAATTCGCTACATATCTATTATTTGTCTTTTTACAAGGGTCCGGCTAAAGTTATAAAGAAAATTGCTAGTGTGCAAAGCAACTTTCTTTGGGGCAGAATGAAAAGCGAGAGGAGGACTCATTGGGTTAGTTGGATCTTGGTGTGTAAATCAAAGGAAAAAAAGGATTGGGGTGAAGGACTTATCTCTTTTCAATAAAGCTTTGCTTCTTAAGTGGAAATGGTGGTTATCAACGGAGAAAAATTCTTTTTGGAAAAGTTTGATTGAGCATAAATACTCCAAATCTTGTATAGAGCTGGATGTGTTCTGCAATAACGATCGGGAAGGGAGAAAAGCTGACTCCATTTGGTGGAGATATTTTTCTTATATCAGTTTTGATGACGAGTTAAAAACTGACCTTTTTGTGAATAATTTGGCGTGTGTACTAGGTGATGGAAGGAACCTTTCTTTTTGGTGCAGCAAATGGTTGGATGAACCTTCTTTGAAGGAGTCTTTTCCTATGTTATTTTTGCATTGTTCTAATCCTAAGATTAATGTTGTTGAAGCTTTATCGAGGTGTGATTCGTGCTTCGCTTGGAAGTTGAGTCTCCCCATGTTTGCTACGAGTTTGGTCAGGATTGAAGAAGAGAATGCGTGTTCAGTGCTGCTGTTGAACATCCAGCTAAAGGTTGGAATCGATGATATGGTTTAGTGGTCAGGGACCGGTGATAGATGTTTTACGATGGCTAGCTGTTATGATATTTTAATGCAGGAAGATTCAGCTGTCAGAGCAACCCAAGATGTTCAGAAAGCGTTGGATGCTGTCTGAAAATTAAAATTACCGCCAAAGATCCAAGTCTTTGTTTGGAGGTTACTGTTGAACCGTTTAGCGACTAAATATCAGTTGGGTAAGAGAGGAGTCATTTTCGTAGGCCAATATCATCTTTGTGAGTTTTGTTGTAATAGTTCTGAAGATGTAACTCACTTGTTTATAAACTGCATTATTGCTATTAGAGTTTGAAGTGCCATAAGCAGTTGGTTGGGCATAAATATATGGAAAGGTTCTAATTCTTACGAGGCTGTCATAGCAGCACATGTTGATTTCAAGCAAAAATTTGGCAATTCGTTTGGAATGGTAATTTGGGCAGCAACTGTATGGCACATTTGGATTAGTCGTAACAATATTATCATTAATCACTTTTTCCCTTCTGTTAAAGATACTATTTTTTCTATTAAATTCTCATCTTGGTTTTGGTTAGGAAAGGCTTACATGTCTTTTTCTTCTAGTATTCTTTCTGTATGACTTAGCAATCCTGCTACTTGCTTGAAGAAATTGTAATTGTTCTGCGTGGATTCGAGTATCCCTTATACTTTTTTTTAATCCATTATCTTTTTTTTTAAGTATGGCATGTGATCAGTCACCATGACATAAGAATTTTAAAGTACTTTCCATATGTCAAATCACATACAAACTATTTAAGCAAGAAAGGGGGTCAAACAAAAAAGTTTTTGCATATATTCTTCATCTTTGATCATTTTTGCCTTAGAAACAAGAGTGAATTCTTCATGCCCTTACGTACTTTAATTTATACTGTTATCTTATCAGAATCAAACTATCTAGTCCGATATATGCATCATATCTTGTGTCTTATAAGACAAATTACGTGTGTACAAATTAAGCCTTTCCAAAGAAGAAAAGTGTGTTGCACAAACAAGATTCTAGATATGAGAAAGTTGCAACACATTGGTTGGGCTCAAGCGCAGAGATATTGCTGTTAAAGTTAAAGTATTAACAAGTGTGAGTAGGGTGGATAATAGTCCCACATTGGATAGAAATGTGGTGACTTGAGCATTTATAAATAAGAGAACCCACACACCTATCACCTTAAGGTTTTGGGTGAGTATGTGGTGTGTCTCTCACAAAGGTTGCTCTAGAAAAAGTCCCACTATGTTCAATGCTCCCTAGTTGAAAGTCCAACAGTGGTATCTTGAGCCTTTGGTTCGAATAACGGGAACGGATTACTTGTATCGAAAGTATCCCCACAGGTTGTGGGTTGAGTGTCTCGTTGAAGAGTGTCAACGGCGGTACAAGGGTGCAGTTGCACAGTTGAAGTTTCCGCTTAAGGGAGAGCATTGTGGATAGACTCACACTTGAGGGAGAGTGTTAAAGTTAAAGTATTAACAAGTGTGAGTAGGGTGGATAATAGTCCCACATTGGATAGAAATGTGGTGACTTGAGCATTTATAAATAAGAGAACCCACACACCTATCACCTTAATTTGCATAATTCTCGGATTAAAATTTTGTATTTGGTTAACACTCGAGTACCTTTCAATTTAGTTAGATATTAATATTCTCATCTAATAAAATATTTTCATTCAATGTTATATCATTTTTAATATATATTTTATTTTAAAATAAATTAATATTTTAAATCATTTTACACTAAAGGTATGAATACCCAATTGCTTATCATGGTAGCTAATATTTCTCTTGTATTTATCTTTACAAAAACAATCATTTCATGAGACAAAGAAGTTGCTTTAATATATTTGGTTTGATATCTTATGATGTGGTGATGTTTTCTACATGTAGCAGTGACAAAAATTCTTGATACTTTAAATTAAATTAATTTTTTTAAAATGACATTACACTACACGATTAGCCGCAAAGTTAAATGTGTAACTATGCTTTACCATCCATTTTATTATTTTTCAGCTTGGTCAAATTATAGTGGTGTGTCAATCTTCATATTCATATGGAATCAACATATATCTTCACGTATAAAACTTAAGGTCCACAAACCGATTATGCTATAGCAATCTATAAGTAAAGTAGGATCATGTTTTCTATGCCAAGATTGAACATAATATGCATGCAACTTGTAGACGCTACAAACTCATTGCGTTGGTTTGCATTTCAGATTTTTTTTTTTTTTCTTAATTGTAATTATGGTCCCCTTATTTTGTATTTTTTTGCGTTTTGATCTCTTCATTTTAAAAATCACTATTTTGGTCCTTATTTTAAGTTTTAAGTTTGATTTTAGTCCCCTTTCTAATTTGAGACATTTTTTTAATGATGTGGCACTATTCATGATGACGTGGCAATGCCAAATCATTTTAAAATTAATTTGAGACTTTAATTATTGATTAGGATAATTAATTTATTAATATTATTTTTAATAATAAATAAATAAATTATTAATTTTTTAATATTAATTAATTAATCAAAGTTTTATATGAAACACTTTAGGCCTAACTTTTTTGTCTCATGTCTTTGGTCTATCTTTTTAACACACAATTGGTTAATTGTGTTTGTGTAAGATATATAAACACTAACATTTGTAATGAAAACAATGTGAGACTTTGGTGGGTTGATGACTTTATAAACTAAATTGTATTTTATCAACTTCAGTGATATTTTTACTGTGTGCAAGTGTTAGCACTAATACCTTTTTTTGTCAAATCCTTAATGAACAAGGAAACAAATCATGAACTCTGATGAAAATGTGAAATATTCCTAAAATACCACTGAAAATATAAATATTCTTTCTTAGCCTTACAAAAAATGAATAAAGCATGTGATGTGTTTTTCTCTGTAGCATCTGGGATTCATGGTTGATGCAGCTATTAAAGCCTCTTGATATTAAAATCATGCCATTTGCCAATAATGGTGAATTGACAATATTAGAAAATTAATGGATAATCCTGAAGAAAATTAATTCCACTTTCTTGTTTGTTGCAATACTTATGGAGTAAAATAATTAGTTAATGCTTGACACTGGGGATTCGGTGATTTGTCGAAATTTGCTGAAACTAGTCTATAGATTACAAAAGCACCATGATGATTAATGTGTGACAGAAATTTTTTATTACTATATTTTTTCGTTGTATTTGTTAAGCCTCCTGCTTCGTTTTATGCTTAAATTTTAAATGCATTCTTATTGCTTGACCAAAGACTAAATTATCACTGGTGTAGCATATAAAGGAAGATATGAAGTTAAGCTACCTGGCTCAGGAACTAGTACATAGTGATCCTAGTACATAGTGATCGCTTAGCTCCACAATCTTGGTAGGCTTCTATGAAACTTTTTTTTTATGATTATTCATTATGCCGAATGTTATATATCCAGACTAAATTTTTAACCCATAAAGTCATTTTTTCTAATTATTATCCATCACTTTTCCTTAAAGCTTGTGCTGTGAACCAAAGTTTTCAAACCTTTACAAATTTATTGTTTGTAACTTTCTATTTATGCTAATTTATCCTGGTTTATCATTATTGTTGAATGCTCTGGTAGGTGCGCCATGGGAAATTGCTACAGCCTTCAGAAAGATCATGAAACTGCGCTGAAGACTTTCCAACGAGCTGCGCAACGAAATCCCAAATTTGCATATGCACACACCCTTTGTGGACATGAGTATGAACATTGTCTTACCATAATTTTCTAATTCATGAGAATCGGTGTCCACTAACAGGTGCCTTTGTATGCTTTGTTTATTTAAATTTGCTCTTCTACTTCTCTCTACTTCTCTATTTGTTAAGTTATTACAAAGTCACCAACCCAGCAAAGTTAGCCAATCCAATCTCATTATAGAGAAGATATATTCTGTACAATATTATTGGAGGAAAAAAAAAGCAGTGATAGTTTTCATTATTTAGCTTACAAAGTGATCAACCCACCAAAGTCCCACATTGTTTTCATTACAAATGTTGTTAGTGCTTATATATCTTACACAAACACAACAAATCAATTGTGTGTTAAAAAGATGGACCAAAGACATGTCCTAAAAAGGTTAGGTCCAAAGTGTTTCATATAAAATTTTGATTAATTAATTAATAATAAAAAATTAATAATTTATTTATTTATTAATGAAAATAATATTAATAAATTAATTAATCTAATGAATAATTGAAGCCTCAAATTAATTTTAAAATGACTTGGCATTGTCACGTCATCTTGGATAGCGCCGCATCATTAAAAAATGTCTCAAATTGAAGAGGGGACTAAAATTAAACTCAAAACTTAAAAAAGGACCAAAATAATGGTTTTTAAAATAGAGGGATCAAAATCAAGAAAAATGCAAAATAGGGAAACCATAGTTACAATTAAGCCTTTTTTTTATATCAATTTAGAACATAATCTACCTGACAGCTCTATGGGTATGTCTAATTCACTACTACAACATTTAATCTATAATCATCAATTTAATAGTTTTTATTTTTAAATGGTAGCTCAGTTGCTAAACTTTGTGACTTAAAAAAAATAGCACTTTTTTTTATTAGAAATATCAGCTAAAGACTTATGATAGTGTTTTTACATCACACGTTATTATAAAATGACTCATATGATAACACTATACGAAGTGCGGAATGTTATATATATATATATATATATATATATATATATATATATATATATATATATATATATATATATATATATATATATATATATATATATATATATATATATATATATATATATATATATATATATATATATATATATATATATATATATATATATATATATATATATATATATATATATATATATATATATATATATATATATATATATATATATATATATATATATATATATATATATATATATATATATATATATATATATATATATATATATATATATATATATATATATATATATATATATATATATATATATATATATATATATATATATATATATATATATATATATATATATATATATATATATATATATATATATATATATATATATATATATATATATATATATATATATATATATATATATATATATATATATATATATATATATATATATATATATATATATATATATATATATATATATATATATATATATATATATATATATATATATATATATATATATATATATATATATATATATATATATATATATATATATATATATATATATATATATATATATATATATATATATATATATATATATATATATATATATATATATATATATATATATATATATATATATATATATATATATATATATATATATATATATATATATATATATATATATATATATATATATATATATATATATATATATATATATATATATATATATATATATATATATATATAATAATTGAGAAAATGTATTTGTCTTTTTATTTTAAAAAATACACCCTCCGTTTTATAATAGTAAAATTTTCATTTTAGATTTATTATAAAATTAACGTGTTTGAATATATAGATTAGATTCATTAATTATTTAATAAATTTAAAAAGTAAAATTTATTTATAATATAAGACGGAGTAATACTATATTAAAATATCTCTTCAATAACGTTTTTTAAAAAGCGACATTTTAGGTATTTCTACTAAATTAATAAAAAAATTAAGTTTAATATCCTTTTTAATCTCGTATTTTAATATTGAGATTGATATCTTAACTTAAAATATTCATATTATTTCGTTAACTCTTTAAAATATATCATGTTAGTTATTTTTGTCAAATTAACGATGAAAAATTCAAAAATCGATGGTTAAATTTGTCGCTAATTTGACGAAAATAACTAACATAGTATGTTTTAAAAAATTAAGGGACTATTATAGACATTTTTAAGTTAAGGGAGAAAAATGAACCTCAAGGTTAAAATATGAAACTAAAAAGGATATTAAACTAAAACTTTATTATTTATCAAATAAAAAATATCTTCCTAGTCTATTAGAAACATCGAAACTCGTAACAATTATTTTTATTGAACGAGATACTTATGAGAAATACATAAACCAATTTACCACCGATCACTTTCATATCATCCATGATCCTTTTGTCCTTTACGTTTCACAAGATTAGATTTGAAAAGCATAATACAGATTGTTTGTTGTGGTTTCTGTAACACCCCCAAATTTAATCGGAATATTTTAATTAATTATTTAATTGAGAATATTCATATTTTGGTGGTTTCGGTATTTTTGTGGATTATTGGGAATTATGCATATTTGGAGTATTTATTTTGGAATAATAGTATGTAATATGGATTTATTAATATTATTAGGAATTAAAATAAATATAAGAGGAATAAGGGTAAATTGGACATTATGAGGAGTTAGTAAGGATATTATGGAAAAATCCCGATTGTGTGGCCCAAGTCTAAGTTTGACAAAATAGAATTCTGAAGAGATTTAGAATTCATTTGTTAACTGTGGAAAGTTGGGCGGCCAGAGCTCTGAAGGAAAGGTTGGAGGCAGAAGATCCCAAAGTTAATCGTGAAAGCTGCGAATCGACTAAGGTATGGGGAGTATCGCTGTTCATGATTTTCTATGTATGCCTTTATATGTGTTTATGGTTAGTTTATGATTTAAGGTATTTTGGGTTGGCTGTGGGAAAATAGGGAATTTGATGATAAGGCTTTGAGGTTAGGGGTAATGGTATGTAACACTTGTTGCACCCTAAAATTTGACCAACCGGTGCCACTTTCGGTTTATGCTTCGACGCATTTCGCATTCGCATTTACATACTGCATATAGTGCATTTCCTCAATCATGGTGATTTTATCGGGATTACAGCCCTGCTGTCGCTTTTCGGGTATCTCAGACCGGTTCGGATAATCGAAATTTATTTTGAGAAGTCGCGCGCTTCCTGGGTGTTCTCAGCTCATGCAGTGATTTTTGAGATTTTTGGTGTCCGGGTTTACTGTTTTGCTTCGATCTGGTCTCGCACTCTCTTTTATGTTGGTTATTTGCCTTTGTTTGCATTTTTAGGATTTAATAGCCTTTTGTGGATTTTAAATAGGCTTTATAGATTTTTTAGAATTTAAATAGATTTTTTTTTTTTATAATTTTAATAGTTTTAAATCATTTTTAGAATTTATAGAGTTTTTTTATATAGGTTTTAATAGTTTTTTTAATAGTTTTTAATAGAATAATAGAATTTCTTTTAAATAAATAGTATAGATTTTATTAAAAAGAATAGTTTGTAATAGATTTAAATAAGAATTAATATAGATCTTTTAATAGATTTTTTTTTTATATAGATATTAATAGATAATAGATTTTAATACTTGTAGAATTTAATTTTTTTTTTTAGAATAGTTGTTAATAGTTTTTTAAAATCTCTTTTTAGAATATATTAGATATTAGATAGCTTTTAATTAGTTTAGAATATTAGAGATTAATAGTTTTAATAGTTTTTTAGATATAGTGATTAATTAGACATTATTAGTTTAAGAGAGCAGATTTTATAGTTAATTAGGTGTTAGTTAATTAGGAGTTAATTGACTTTCGTTTTGTTTTAGTCTTAATCATTTTCGTTTTTTCTTAATCATCATTAATTGTCATTAGTCCATATTAACGTTGCATTAATCAGTATTAATCCATTTAGTTTTAATCCAATTAACATTCAATTTGTCATTAGTCTTCATTCATCTTTTTTTTAATCAACTAGGTCCATTTTATTCAGTCCCATTATCATTTTCGTGGGCCCAGAAGAGTTTTTTGGAGGCCCAAAATCTTTCAGTCCGTTTTGTCCAATTGCCATGTGTCAGCTATTTAAGCGTGACACGCGTGCGAATTCAAGGTGGCCACTTCATTTCCAGACTCTCCCACAATCTTCCACGTAACCCTCCACCATCTCTCTCTCACTGCCACACTGACTCCACGCGGCACACATGCAGGCCCACCCAACGCCACTTGTCATCACCTGATCCTCACCGGTTGCATGGCCGGCGGCCATGCAACCACCACACCTGACCCTCGCCGGCTACCGTTAACCAACTCCGGTAACCCCTAACCAACCTCCAACTGTCTCCGACCACCGCCCTCCGCCGTCAACTTCGCCGGAAACCTATTTTTTGCCCAGAAATCCTTCTAATCTTCATCTTTCTCCTCTCATCAATTTCTTCAACCGATCATCATCAACCATCAATAAACACCGTAATTTTCCAAAATTGATTGAATCTTCATAAACTCATACTGATCTTCATCGTGTTCTAACTCTTTCCAGATTCTGCATCATTTCCCCAGAAACTCATCCAATATTCATACAGTTCTTGGTATTAATCTCATTTTCAACAGATTTCCAGGTGTTCTTCCAGAAATTCTTGATGATGACCTTCGATCCATTCTAGAACAGGCAAGATCCTCGTCGTGGATCTTCACTTCTTGATTCGTGTTCATCATCCTCGCATCAAGATCCTTCGAACCTTCAAGATCCTTGACTATTTTTCCAGATTTCTTCATTCAGCTTTCAAAAGACTTCGTACTTGTTCACCAACTTTTCCAGAAATCATCAACTATCCTCAAGATCCATTCAAGATCTTCCAAGAACATTCACCAGCTTCTCCAGATTTCACCATGATCCTCATCAGGATCTCCTCAATCTTCAACCAGATTCCTCCAATGTTCTTCATGTTCGTTTTCCACCGGATTCCTCATCAACCTTCAGATTCATCAACTCGACCTTCAACATCATCAGTTCTTCAAGAGGACTCCAGAAAATCTTCATCATCGATTTGAACCTTCAACAATCTCGCTGTGTTTGTTTGTTCATGTGTTCCTGTAAGCGGTTAAACGAAGAGAAAATTGAGCAAGAGGGAGTGTTTGAGAGGAAAGGAGGTTTGTGTGAGTGGAACCGAAGGAGAGAACGAACAGGAGCAAGAAACGGCGCTTGGTTTGGGAGAGTGAACAGTGGCGTGAGGGAAGGTAGGATTAGGGTTTCGTTTTGGTTCAGAAAAGGATTGAGAGAGAGTGGACTTCTCCTGGGCCTCTCTAAGCCCAACACTATTATTTCAAACATTCACCTCCGTTTTCACTTTTCTCCCCCCTATCCGTGTGCTTCTTTGGTGTGGATTGGGCCTGAGCCCAACGTGATTTTTGCTGGTGGATACCCCTCTGCTTCACTTCTGCACCCCCTCCCCATTTTCCTGGGCTGAAGCTAGTTAGTGGGTTGGGCCCTTATTGTTGTGTTTTATTTTTCTGCAGATTGCATCCCCTGTAATAACTACACACCCCCCTCCCTTTTATTTTCTTTTATATTTTCTTTTATATGGTTTTTGTTGCTTTATTATAGAATGAGAAAAAATAAATGGAAAAAAGAAATATTGGAAGAAAATATATGAAAAAAGAATATTGAAAAAAATATTTTGAAAAAAATATGAAAAGAATATTGAAAAGGATATGAGAAAAAGAATAAGAGAAAAATAGTAAAAAAAGAAAATATTGAGAAAAGAATATTGAGAAAGAAAAAGAAAATAGAAGTATGAAAAAGAAGAAAAAATATTAGTATAGATTTTTCTATTTTCTTTTAGAGTATATTTTTCTTCATGGAGTTTATTTTAGGGATAGTTTTAAATGTCCATCTGTTAGGGGACTTTTTACACTTTTAGAGATAGTTTTTTGAAGTCCACTTGTTAGGGGACTACTTTCCATTTGATTTTTTCAGGATAGTTGGATAGTTTCTAGGAGATTATTTTCCAGCATTCAATCGTTGTAACCTTTTTTCAGAATGTTAATAAAACGAGATTTGAGTTGTGGTCCCGAAAGTAGCCGAACTACAGCTGCTCTGATTTCTCGTACCAGACGAGAATATGTAGGCATAGGATGCGATATCCTAGCGAGCACACTAACAACTAACCTTTTGTTCTCTCGCTGCTGTGCGATCGAGACTTTCCCGCTGACGACTGATGTTATCCTTTTCTCTTGCCCGAGTGCATTTGAGACCAAACCGTAGTTTTAGTTCCCGTAGGTTCCCGTACCTTTAAAACCAGTTTAATTTCTCACTCTTGTGTGAGAACACCCAGTCTAGCCGTAGTTAGCCTGAACTACGAAAGCTCTGATCTTCCATGCTGTGTGGAAGTACGTAGGCACAAGACGCGAAGTCTTGGCGAGCCAATTCCCTGTAGTTTCCCGAACTACGTTGACTCTGACTTTCTCTCTTGAGAATACGTAGGCATAGAGCGCGACGCTCTATCGAGACAATTCCCTTCCGTTTAGATTTAGCAACCGTAGATAGATTGTTTTTGCATCCTTTAGACAACCCAAGCAAGCGTGGATCCCGTCGAGTACGACGGACGTGAGGGGTGCTAATACCTTCCCCTTGCGTAACCGACTCCCGAACCCAGGTTTTGGTTGCGACGACCATACCTTTCCCGTTTTTTGCGAGGTTTACTTCGAGCGTTTCCTTTCCCTCCGTTGGGATAAATAACGCACGGTGGCGACTCTTCTGTCAGCCGGCGCCGATTTTCGCAGTAGCGACAGCTGGCGACTCTGCTGGGGACCCAACGTCCCCTGGCTGCTAAGGACTGCGATAGTTCCTTACGCATGTGGGATCCAACGTCCCCTAAGAGAGTCAATCCTAGCGCTTGTTTGCTTGTCTTTTGGGTGTTTATTTTTTCATTGCTATTATCTGTTGCTGATGTGCTGGGGAGGGTGATACTTTGAGTGATAGCCGGACCTGGGCTTGAGTATGCATTTTAGACGTAGTTGTGGAGATTAGTGGGCGAACCTGTTTGCTGAGCAGACACGAGTTCCCCACGAAATTCACGCTCAGACGAGGTTCTCTCCGAGGTGCTTCTTTCCGGTCCTGAGGATCTGAGAGGAGTCCAGACGTGAGGATTGTCGACTCTGGGGACCGATCAATTGGAAGTCAGCTAAGTGAGGCCTCTTCATGAGATGATGGTGCCACTCCTTCTGGGAATCGTATCGTCGCTTATGAAAGTCTATGACGCTGATGACCGCATAGGATGCCGTACCTTAGGTCCATACCCGTGAGTGGGGGGTTTTTGCGAGAAACTTGACTTCCAGCCTACCCGCTATCTTGGCGTTCTCTTTTTGAGAGAACGTACTCCGTCAGTTGTGCAGCAATATTTAGAGCGTGATGTGGAAGCTGTGATCCCGTGTTTGCTGCATTGCATTGCATTTGCATAAGCATCTTTGCATCATATTGCATAACATTTCTCCAGTTAGCCAGAGTTCTGATCCAGCCTTTGTTTCCTGAAGGTGAGTACCCGGAGTTTGAATTGTTGAAAAATCAGCTGAGTCAGCGCATGGAAACCATAACAGCTATGAATAGAGAAGAAGCTAACATCCAGAGAACTCCGGGGAACAATGTAGCTCAGCCTGTGCAAACCCCTACCAGAGGTATACCTTCTCTCCATGGCACATAATATCACAGTTTCACTTTCTCTACGCCAGGTTCTCCGAGGATTGTTCCTTCTCCATGGATTGTTCCACCTCCAAGAGCTGTTCCACAGGTTAATGTTCAGAACCCAAGGACTGTTGAGTATACGAGAAGACTTCAGCTGTTGGAAGATCAGATTGATGCCTTGATGAATAAGAATGCTCTTGATCTGAATGCTGCGAGCATGTGTTTAGTGCCAGGCCTTGTGTTGCCTCCGAAGTTCAAGACGCCTAATTTTGAGAAGTACAAAGGGGATAGTTGTCCGAAGTTACATTTGGTTATGTTCTGCAGAAGAATGACTTCGCATGTCACCAATGACAAGCTCATGATTCACTGTTTCAAAGATAGTTTGATTGGAGCATCTTTGGATTGGTATATGCAGTTGAAAAGTGATAGCATCAAATCATGGTCAGATTTAGCCAATGCCTTCGTGAAGCAGTACGATTACAACCTGGATATGGCTCCTAGTCTCGTACATATGCAAGAATTATCTCGGGCGGAGAATGAATCATTCAGAGGGTATGTGCAAAGATGGAAAGAATTGGCTGCTAGTGTTCAACCACCGCTTCAGGAAAGAGAAATGGTTGACCTCTTCTTGGGTACTCTGAAAGGCCATTATTATGACAAATTGTTCGGTTGTACAAGCTTTGTGGGCCTGATGAGAATGGGGGAGCTTGTTGAGAGAGGACTCAAGAGTGGAAAGCTTCGAGATACTCCTTACATCCCAGTTGATAAGAATGAGTCAGTTGTCAGTTCTCAAGAAGAGTGGGAAGAAGGAAATGACATCGTCTCAGAATCTCTGGCATCTCAGGATCGGTTTTCAGACACTTCAAGTCAACGGTCATCCTGTCGTCGATCGCGTCAGCACGCCCAACGAAGACCAAGGAAACCTGAAAGGCAGTTTACTCAGCTACCGGTGTCTTACAGTCAGTTGTTGCAAGATCTGGTCAGAAGTGGATTGATAGTGCCGAAAGAGACTAATCCAATGATTCCACCATATCCTCCAGGTTTTGATGCCAGCGCCCGCTGTGAGTACCATGTTGGGGCACAGGGACATTCAACAAATGATTGTAAGGTGCTTAGAAGCCAGGTTCAGGATCTGTTAGACTCTAACCGGATTTTCATCGCGCCCCAGGGTTTTGTTCAGATTAACGATTCTTCGTCATCCAGTTGTGTGGGTTCGTCAGTTAATGTCATGGAAGACTCCACGGGAAGTGTGTGTTCTAAGGAATGTCAAACGGAGAGTTCAGTTGAATATGGGAGAAGTTTTTAGAGGTTTCTGTGTCGGGTGTCGCATCTGTTTTCTCTGCCTAACCCGTTTAGCTTTTGTGCATTATTGTTTGCTGACCATCACCAGGATTGTTGGTTGGGGTCATTGTATTCGTACCCATTCGTGCTTACGTGCTGCTTTTGTTGGTTGTACATGTGTGGGCGGTGTTCGTCTGCTTGCTTATAGCTTGAGTTTCTCTTTGTCTTGTCATGAATATGTGTTTGCTTTCTGCATTGCATTATCATTTAACAGGTACATCAGAACCGTGGGTCTTATTTCCTTGTCGTCCAGTTTGTTGCAGGAGTTCCTTCAGAGATATGGAACAGAATCAGGCTGAATTGATTGAAGTCCGAAGCCAGCTGGGGCAGATGATGAGAGACATGCAAGAGATGCGTCTGGAGCAGAAGATCCTCAAAGAGGAAAATAGTCAGCTGAAGACCCAAATGAGCTTGATCATGGAAGTAGTCAAGAATGTGCTTAGGAAAGAGGATGACCAGCTATTTGAAGCCGCAGTGAAGGAGCTCGTGCCACCTGTTCCTGGGGAACCTGAGCTTAACAAACGTGTTGACGGACATCAGCAACAACAACAAAGGATACGTCCTGCCCAACGAAGGATTCAGGAGGGGAAGCCAAAGAGGGTATTTGATGCACCTCCGTCAACGTATGCAGAACTGCTTCTGACACTGTTAAGTTTGAATCTAGTTGAAAAAAGAACGTTGGACCCCCCCACAGGAGCGCTTCCTTATGGGTACGATACCAGTAAGCAATGTGAATTTCATTCTGGGGCACTCGGACACGACATCGAGAGTTGTCAGGCTTTTAAGCACAATGTTCAAGACCTGATTGACTCAAAAGATATTGAATTCACGCCAAGCGGTGTAGCTGTACGTATTAGTCCTATCCCAGTTGATGCTAAGATGATGGATGCTTCTAAAGCTGCAGTAGGTCAGAAACGTATCCTGGATTCCATGGTGTCAGAATCTCCATGCCCACAACTGTTGCCTATTCCTGGGGCAGATCTGAGAAAGAAAATGGCTAAGCATAAGGAGTGCCTTAATCAGTGCGGTGGAAATCAAGAAACCGATGTTGTATTTGCTACGAAGATGGTTCAACAGTCAACCCGGTACCAGCGACAACAGCAACGACCTCAACAGCAGCAAAGGCAACAGCATCCCAATCAGCGAAGAGCTCAAAATCAGAGGCCGGTGAGGGTATTTAATGTGCCTCCGATGCCATGTGCCGAACTTCTTCAGACGTTGCTACGATTGCAGTTGGTTGAGAAGAGGAAGTTAGCCCCGCTGACAGGTACGCCTCCAGCAGGATACGATATCAATGAGCACTGTGATTTCCATTCAGGAGCACCGGGGCACAACATTGAAGATTGTCTGGCCTTCAAGCACAAGGTGCAGGACCTGCTTGACAGTACAGCTATCAACTTCGGGCAGGAAGGGCCCAAAATCAGTTGAATAAGGAGGAGGGGCTCTATAATTTGGTTGGGTCGCTGAAAGCAGATCAGGACAACATCGAGTTGCCTCTAATAACTGATTGTGAAGATGGCTGGTTCAGCAGCAGGACAGATGTGAAAGCCCGGTTCTCGGAAGCTGGCATTTTTTCTTTGTTTTATCTTGTCATTTCTTTACGTTTGTAGTGTCTTTCCTGTTTAAATTGCAATCTTGTTCGTAAAACTTGTTGTTTTCATTCAATTGATGATAATGAAATAAATATGCATGTTTTGATTAAATCCATTCGTGTTCACTAATTGTTTTTACAAATGTCCAATGCTTGGTTAAGAAGGATCTGAGGAGGATGACGAAAATGAACGACATGCAACTTCCGATATGCTATGCTTTTGAAATAAAACATGCTGATGATGTACAGGCATTGTTTCAAACCCCTAAACACCGGTGATATAAGGAAGATAATCCCTTGCCAACCCCTTTGAGCCTGGTAGTAGGAGTTCTTTCTGAAAACGAAAAACCCTCCATCTTTAACCTGGGGCAGGGTAGGTGTTAGCTAAGTTGGCCGAGCGTCCAAATTGCAAAGGAGTGTCCGTTCGAGGATCAATCACACCTTCATAGGTCGTGCCTAAAAAGCCGCAGTGGTAAAGCGCCAAGAGTGAGACAGTCACATTATTCTCCAAAGAGTCAGACAACCAGTGTCATACGACTTGCTCGGAAAAAGAGAAAGCAAAGAGAATCAAAAGCCCGCTAAGTGAAAACTTCAAAACAAATGACTTAGGCAAAACTGAGGGCATCCCGCTGGACTTAAAAAAATCAAAAGAAACTCAAAAGAGTCAGTCCAGGCAAAAGTTAGGGATAAGAAAACGAGAAAAGGAAAAAGAAAAGGATTAAAAAAGAAAAATCCTCAAACGAAATACGAGTCGTGTGACCCTAAGTGTCAAAGACGAAAAGTGAGTGGCTGTCACTCCAAAAACTCAGGGTTTCTCGAACTATCACTCCTATCTTTCAGCCCCTGAGAGGTGAGCGCTAAGGTCGAATTAGCTGAACGTAGGATGGGAGAACATCAAGGAGAATGGGTGGGTTAAAATAAACTTCGAGCCTTTATCCTTTCTTTCAAAACCGTGAACCTGACCATGTTATAACCTTCAAAAGTCCTAATTGAAGCAGGTTTGTTTCGAAAGCATACTTCGGCAAAGATTGCGTCGAAACTGACTCCTAAAAGGGTTCCTCTTACCATGTTGGTACTGATGTTGATATTCTTGATAAATGTTTTGTGCATCATATGCCATAAACTGTTTTTTTTCCTTTTCCCAGTGAACAGATTGGATGTCAAAAGTTGTCATATGCGTTGCATGAGTATATCTTTCATGCATAACAACTTGTTTTACTTGCGAGTAAGCGTTTGACAGCAGGAAAGTTTCCTACAATGGAAGGTACAGTCAGGGTAGAATACAGAATGCCCGAATGCTCCGCAAGCCAGGGCAAGTTACGTCCAGTGATCCCCAGTCAGGTCAGCCTTTCGAAGTCAGTTATCCCGGGGCAATCAGGTTGCGATTCGGTAAATATCTCGTAGTCAGGGGCACTACTCTGAATCAGATAATCAGGGGCAAAGTCATTGCAGTCAGGGGCAGGCCATCTTAAGAGTGCAGAAGTTATTCTTTATTCGAGAAGCATTTGATGTGAAGTATCTCTCCGAAGTTCAGAATGCTGGGGCATTTCATATCAGACCATCAGGGTACAGGTTTTCAGATTTCCTTTTGAGGAGCATAACCACAGAGGTCCCGCAGGCTAGGGCATATCAGAAGCGAAGGGGGTGTTCTTCTCCATATCATCAGAGTTACTCAGGGCTATTCGAGAAGAGTCAGCCAATTATCGAGTACGAGACGAATGTCGGGAAGTCGTGTTACTATCCCTTGACTCTTCAACCAGAAAACTGTGTATTCAGACAGAATGTTTTCCAGCGTCAGTTGTACCTGACCCATCACAGATAGCCTAAAAGCCCAAATCCATGTTGGCAATCACTGTAAGGCCCATCCGTGTTGGCGCATCAGTTTCCAAATCCAATCTTCATCAGTACGCAGGGAGACTCCGACTATCTTCTCCAGCAAAAGCCCGATTTTCATTGGCACGGGTAAGATATCCCCCGAGAAGTCCAATCATACTTGGCACATCTGTCATTCTCCAGCGGAGTTGATTTCACTCTTCCAGCATTTATTTTGCTGGAATAATTCTATGGTATCCGGTTTATCCCCAGCGGAGTTGGCTTCGTCTTCAGCATTTATTTTGCTGAAATGGTTTTCTGTACCCGACTTTCTCCAGCAGCCCGAGCCTGCATTAGCATATTGCATATAGCATCATATTTGCATCATACTTGCATTTCATTTTCAAAATGCGTAGCATTTCCATCCTAAATGGAGCATTACGCCCTAGAAAGATTCAAACATATGCATATGCATACGAAGCATAAGCCAGGTTTTTCTATCAGCCTCATATGGTACATGAATTACTCTGTGATCAGTTCAGGGGCATTCATCCAGCAGCAGTGTTCATACAATTCAGCAGTTTATTCGTATTTCAGATCATACAACAGTTATGCTTTGATCAATCAGTCATCTGGTATCGACAGACTTTTCTTCCCATCAATTCATATTGACGATGTGTTCCTCCAATAAGTGGATTTCTCCGTCTATCATTAGACGTCTTGAGTTCGAATATGGCTTTCTTCCCGTCTATCATTAGACGATGTGAAGTTTCAGGTGATTTTCCAGTGGGGTTTCAAGGTGGGGTTTCTCTAGCAAGTGGCTTTCTTCCCGTCTATCATTAGATGATGTGAAGTTTCGGGTGATTTTTTCAGTGGGGTTTCAAGATGGGGTTTCTCTAGCAAGTGGTGTTCTTTCCGTCTATCAGTAGACGATGTGAAGTTTCAGGTGATTTTTCAGCGGGTCTTATCGTCAGATCATACGAATGGTGTGTTTCCCCAGCGAGTCTTCTCCGGCTATCTTTAAATGTTGAGAGGTTTCAAAGCGATCTTTCGGATAGTGGTCCTCTTTCTGTTTATTGGATGAGATGACATTTCAAGAGGGATTTTCTGACCGTCAATCCTTATTGACGTCGAGGCTCTTTGAAGAATGTTCGGTTTTCCTGATTGTCGATTCTTATTGACGACATGGCTCTTTGAAGGTGGTTTTCTTCCCGTCGGTCCTTACTGATGATGGGGCCCCTTTAAGGATATTGTTCTTTCCATCAATCCCGTAGACGAAAGGATTCTGAAATTTGATGGATGGTGTCGAGATGGATTATGGGTGTCTTTCCGTCTATCCTTAGACGATGTGAGTATGGATTATGGGTGTCTTTCCGTCTATCCTGAGACGATGTGAGTATTGATTTTTTCCTTCGATTTGGGTGTCTTTCCGTCTATCCTTAGACGATGTGAGTATTGATTTTTTCCTTCGATTTGGGTGTCTTTCCGTCTATCCTTAGACGATGTGAGTATTGAATTTTTCCTTCGATTTGGGTGTCTTTCCGTCTATCCTTAGACGATGTGAGTATTGATTTTTTCCTTCGGGATGGGTGTCTTTCCGTCTATCCTTAGACGATGTGAGTATGGATTTTGGGTGTCTTCCCGTCTATCCTTAGACGATGTGAGTATTAAATTTTTCCTTCGGGATGGGTGTCTTTCCGTCTACCCTTAGACGATGTGAGTATTGAATCTTTCCTTGGATTATGGGTGTCTTTCCGTCTATCCTTGGACGATGTGAGTATATTTCTCTTCCTGCCTATCAGTAGACGATGTGAGAGGATCAGGTGTTTTGTTGCAACCCTCGGGTTTGTTATTTGTGGTATCACGCGGGTAACGGGCGTTAAAATCAGGAGTTCTTTACCAGATGATTGATCAGTTTGTTGCCGTGACGACTGGACTCGGTTTTCTGGATTTTATTCCCCAAGCAGTTTTACAGTATATTCTCACGGTTGGCAAATTTTCGGGTTTATTGGTATTCAACCGTCTTCTACCTCTGAATGTTTGAAGGTTGCGCGCTCTTCAACCCTTCAGGTCCAAGTCGCTTGAATAGGGGCAGCTGTTGCACCCTAAAATTTGACCAACCGGTGCCACTTTCGGTTTATGCTTCGACGCATTTCGCATTCGCATTTACATACTGCATATAGTGCATTTCCTCAATCATGGTGATTTTATCGGGATTACAGCCCTGCTGTCGCTTTTCGAGTATCTCAGACCGGTTCAGATAATCGGAATTTATTTTGAGAAGTCGTGCGCTTCCTGGGTGTTCTCAGCTCATGCAGTGATTTTTGAGATTTTTGGTGTCCGGGTTTACTGTTTTGCTTCGATCTGGTCTCGCGCTCTCTTTTATGTTGGTTATTTGCCTTTGTTTGCATTTTTAGGATTTAATAGCCTTTTGTGGATTTTAAATAGGCTTTATAGATTTTTTAGAATTTAAATAGATTTTTTTTAAATAATTTTAATAGTTTTAAATCATTTTTAGAATTTATAGAGTTTTTTTATATAGGTTTTAATAGTTTTTTAATAGTTTTTAATAGAATAATAGAATTTCTTTTAAATAAATAGTATAGATTTTATTAAAAAGAATAGTTTGTAATAGATTTAAATAAGAATTAATATAGATCTTTTAATAGATTTTTTTTTATATAGATATTAATAGATAATAGATTTTAATACTTGTAGAATTTAATTTTTTTTTTAGAATAGTTGTTAATAGTTTTTCAAAATCTCTTTTTAGAATATATTAGATATTAGATAGCTTTTAATTAGTTTAGAATATTAGAGATTAATAGTTTTAATAGTTTTTTAGATATAGTGATTAATTAGACATTATTAGTTTAATAGAGCAGATTTTATAGTTAATTAGGTGTTAGTTAATTAGGTGTTAATTGACTTTCGTTTTGTTTTAGTCTTAATCATTTTCGTTTTTTCTTAATCATCATTAATTGTCATTAGTCCATATTAACATTGCATTAATCAGTATTAATCCATTTAGTTTTAATCCAATTAACATTCAATTTGTCATTAGTCTTCATTCATCTTTTTTTTAATCAACTAGGTCCATTTTATTCAGTCCCATTATCATTTTCGTGGGCCCAGAAGAGTTTTTTGGAGGCCCAAAATCTTTCAGTCCGTTTTGTCCAATTGCCATGTGTCAGCTATTTAAGCGTGACACGCGTGCGAATTCAAGGTGGCCACTTCATTTCCAGACTCTCCCACAATCTTCCACGTAACCCTCCACCATCTCTCTCTCACTGCCACACTGACTCCACGCGGCACACATGCAGACCCACCCAACGCCACTTGTCATCACCTGATCCTCACCGGTTGCATGGCCGGCGGCCATGCAACCACCGCACCTGACCCTCGCCGGCTACCGTTAACCAACTCCGGTAACCCCTAACCAACCTCCAACTGTCTCCGACCACCGCCCTCCGCCGTCAACTTCGTCGGAAACCTATTTTTTGCCCAGAAATCCTTCTAATCTTCATCTTTCTCCTCTCATCAATTTCTTCAACCGATCATCATCAACCATCAATAAACACCGTAATTTTCCAGAATTGATTGAATCTTCATAAACTCATATTGATCTTCATCGTGTTCTAACTCTTTCCAGATTCTGCATCATTTCCCCAGAAACTCATCCAATATTCATACAGTTCTTGGTGTTAATCTCATTTTCAACAGATTTCCAGGTGTTCTTCCAGAAATTCTTGATGATGACCTTCGATCCATTCTAGAACAGGCAAGATCCTCGTCGTGGATCTTCACTTCTTGATTCGTGTTCATCATCCTCGCATCAAGATCCTTCGAACCTTCAAGATCCTTGACTATTTTTCCAGATTTCTTCATTCAGCTTTCAAAAGACTTCGTACTTGTTCACCAACTTTTCCCGAAATCATCAACTATCCTCAAGATCCATTCAAGATCTTCCAAGAACATTCACCAGCTTCTCCAGATTTCACCATGATCCTCATCAGGATCTCCTCAATCTTCAACCAGATTCCTCCAATGTTCTTCATGTTCGTTTTCCACCGGATTCCTCATCAACCTTCATATTCATCGACTCGACCTTTAACATCATCAGTTCTTCAAGAGGACTCCAGAAAATCTTCATCATCGATTTGAACCTTCAACAATCTCGTTGTGTTTGTTTGTTCATGTGTTCCTGTAAGCGGTTAAACGAAGAGAAAATTGAGCAAGAGGGAGTGTTTGAGAGGAAAGGAGGTTTGTGTGAGTGGAACCGAAGGAGAGAACGAACAGGAGCAAGAAACGGCGCTTGGTTTGGGAGAGTGAACAGTGGCGTGAAGGAAGGTAGGATTAGGGTTTCGTTTTGGTTCAAAAAAGGATTGAGAGAGAGTGGACTTCGCCTGGGCCTCTCTAAGCCCAACACTATTGTTTCAAACATTCACCTCCGTTTTCACTTTTCTCCCCCCTATCCGTGTGCTTCTTTGGTGTGGATTGGGCCTGAGCCCAACGTGATTTTTGCTGGTGGACACCCCTCTGCTTCACTTCTGCACCCCCTCCCCATTTTCCTGGGCTGAAGCTAGTTAGTGGGCTGGGCCCTTATTGTTGTGTTTTATTTTTCTGCAGATTGCATCCCCTGTAATAACTACACACCCCCCTCCCTTTATATTTTTTTTTTATATTTTCTTTTATATGGTTTTTGTTGCTTTATTATAGAATGAGAAAAAATAAATGGAAAAAAGAAATATTGGAAGAAAATATATGAAAAAAGAATATTGAAAAAAATATTTTGAAAAAAATATGAAAAGAATATTGAAAAGGATATGAGAAAAAGAATAAGAGAAAAATAGTAAAAAAAGAAAATATTGAGAAAAGAATATTGAGAAAGAAAAAGAAAATAGAAGTATGAAAAAGAAGAAAAAATATTAGTATAGATTTTTCTATTTTCTTTTAGAGTATATTTTTCTTCATGGAATTTATTTTAGGGATAGTTTTAAATGTCCATCTGTTAGGGGACTTTTTACACTTTTAGAGATAGTTTTTTGAAGTCCACTTGTTAGGGGACTACTTTCCATTTGATTTTTTCAGGATAGTTGGATAGTTTCTAGGAGATTATTTTCCAGCATTCAATCGTTGTAACCTTTTTTCAGAATGTTAATAAAACGAGATTTGAGCTGTGGTCCCGAAAGTAGCCGAACTACAGCTGCTCTGATTTCTCGTACCATACGGGAATATGTAGGCATAAGATGCGATATCCTAGCGAGCACACTAACAACTAACCTTTTGTTATCTCACTGCTGTGCGATCGAGACTTTCCCGCTGACGACTGATGTTATCCTTTTCTCTTGCCCGAGTGCATTTGAGACCAGACTGTAGTTTTAGTTCCCATAGGTTCCCGTACCTTTAAAACCAGTTTAATTTCTCACTCCTGTGTGAGAACACCCAGTCTAGTCGTAGTTAGCCTGAACTACAAAAGCTCTGATCTTCCATGCTGTGTGGAAGTACGTAGGCACAAGACGCGAAGTCTTGGCGAGCCAATTCCCTGTAGTTTCCCGAACTACGTTGACTCTGACTTTCTCTCTTGAGAATACGTAGGCATAGAGCGCGACGCTCTATCGAGTCAATTCCCTTCCGTTTAGATTTAGCAACCGTGGATAGATTGTTTTTGCATCCTTTTGACAACCCAAGCAAGCGTGGATCCCGTCGAGTACGACGGACGTGAGGGGTGCTAATACCTTCCCCTTGCGTAACCGACTCCCGAACCCAGGTTTTGGTTGCGACGACCATACCTTTCCCGTTTTTTGTGAGGTTTACTTCGAGCGTTTCCTTTCCCTCCGTTGGGATAAATAACGCAAGGTGGCAACTCTTCTGTCAGCCGGCGCCGATTTTCGCAGTAGCGACAGCTGGCGACTCTGCTGGGGACCCAACGTCCCCTGGCTGCTAAGGACTGCGATAGTTCCTTACGCATGTGGGATCCAACGTCCCCTAAGAGAGTCAATCCTAGCGCTTGTTTGCTTGTCTTTTGGGTGTTTATTTTTTCATTGCTATTATCTGTTGCTGATGTGTTGGGGAGGGTGATACTTTGAGTGATAGCCGGACCTGGGCTTGAGTATGCATTTTAGACGTAGTTGTGGAGATTAGTGGGCGAACCTGTTTGCTGAGCAGACACGAGTTCCCCACGAAATTCACGCTCAGACGAGGTTCTCTCCGAGGTGCTTCTTTCCGGTCCTGAGGATCTGATAGGAGTCCAGACGTGAGGATTGTCGACTCTGGGGACCGATCAATTGGAAGTCAGCTAAGTGAGGCCTCTTCATGAGATGATGGTGCCACTCCTTCTGGGAATCGTATCGTCGCTTATGAAAGTCTGTGACGCTGATGACCGCATAGGATGTCGTACCTTAGGTCCATACCCGTGAGTGGGGGGGTTTTTGCGAGAAACTTGACTTCCAGCAATATTTAGAGAGAACGTACTCCGTCAGCTGTGCAGCAATATTTAGAGCGTGCTGTGGGAGCTGTGATCCCGTGTTTGCTGCATTGCATTGCATTTGCATAAGCATCTTTGCATCATATTTCATAGCATTTCTCCAGTTAGCCAGAGTTCTGATCCAGCCTTTGTTTCCTGAAGGTGAGTACCCGGAGTTTGAATTGTTGAAAAATCAGCTGAGTCAGCGCATGGAAACCATAACAGCTATGAATAGAGAAGAAGATAACATCCAGAGAACTCCGGGGAATAATGTAGCTCAGCCTGTGCAAACCCCTACCAGAGGTATACCTTCTCTCCATGGCACATAATATCACAGTTTCACTTTCTCTACGCCCGGTTCTCCGAGGATTGTTCCTTCTCCATGGATTGTTCCACCTCCAAGAGCTGTTCCACAGGTTAATGTTCAGAACCCAAGGACTGTTGAGTATACGAGAAGACTTCAGCTGTTGGAAGATCAGATTGATGCCTTGATGAATAAGAATGCTCTTGATCTTAATGCTGCGAGCATGTGTTTAGTGCCAGGCCTTGTGTTGCCTCCGAAGTTCAAGACGCCTAATTTTGAGAAGTACAAAGGGGATAGTTGTCCGAAGTTACATTTGGTTATGTTCTGCAGAAGAATGACTTCGCATGTCACCAATGACAAGCTCATGATTCACTGTTTCAAAGATAGTTTGATTGGAGCATCTTTGGATTGGTATATGCAGTTGAAAAGTGATAGCATCAAATCATGGTCAGATTTAGCCAATGCCTTCGTGAAGCAGTACGATTACAACCTGGATATAGCTCCTAGTCTCGTACATCTGCAAGAATTATCTCGGGCGGAGAATGAATCATTCAGAGGGTATGTGCAAAGATGGAAAGAATTGGCTGCTAGTGTTCAACCACCGCTTCAGGAAAGAGAAATGGTTGACCTCTTCTTGGGTACTCTGAAAGGCCATTATTATGACAAATTGTTCGATTGTACAAGCTTTGTGGGCCTAATGAGAATGGGGGAGCTTGTTGAGAGAGGACTCAAGAGTGGAAAGCTTCGAGATACTCCTTACATCCCAGTTGATAAGAATGAGTCAGTTGTCAGTTCTCAAGAAGAGTGGGAAGAAGGAAATGACGTCGTCTCAGAATCTCTGGCATCTCAGGATCGGTTTTCAGACACTTCAAGTCAACGGTCATCCTGTCGTCGATCGCGTCAGCACGCCCAACGAAGACCAAGGAAACCTGAAAGGCAGTTTACTCAGCTACCGGTGTCGTACAGTCAGTTGTTGCCAGATCTGGTCAGAAGTGGATTGATAGTGCCGAAAGAGACTAATCCAATGATTCCACCATATCCTCCAGGTTTTGATGCCAGCGCCCGCTGTGAGTACCATGTTGGGGCACAGGGACATTCAACAAATGATTGTAAGGTGCTTAGAAGCCAGGTTCAGGATCTGTTAGACTCTAACCGGATTTTCATCGCGCCCCAGGGTTTTGTTCAGATTAACGATTCTCTGTCATCCAGTTGTGTGGGTTCGTCAGTTAATGTCATGGAAGACTCCACGGGAAGTGTGTGTTCTGAAGAATGTCAAACGGAGAGTTCAGTTGAATATGGGAGATAGATTGTTTTTGCATCCTTTAGACAACCCAAGCAAGTGTGGATCCCGTCGAGTACGACGGACGTGAGGGGTGCTAATACCTTCCCCTTGCGTAACCGAATCCCGAACCCAGGTTTTGGTTACGACGACCATACCTTTCCCGTTTTTTGCGAGGTTTACTTCGAGCGTTTCCTTTCCCTCCGTTGGGATAAATAACGCACGGTGGCGACTCTTCTGTCAGCCGGCGCCGATTTTCGCAGTAGCGACAACACTGAATATTGATATGAGAATGGAAACCTTATCCTTCATGGCCAAAACCTCGGGTTGTGATATGTTTAACCCTGTAGGAATAGGAATGTTCAGATGTGAGTAACTCTGATGCACTCAGAGCAATTGCAGGAAAATAGTGATTTAGGCAGTGCAAATGTTTCCAGATTGGCCTAATAAACCATAGATGTTGTGCTGTTATCGCCGTATGACCGTAGGGATGATTTAGGGATGTTTTGGGGGCATTGGGTAAGTGAATCGTATGAGTATTTGGACAAGAATCAGTTCTGGTCGTAGCAGGTTTTTGCTGTCATCGCTCTGTTTGCCTAGCGAGCAAGCCAACGAAGGTTCGCTACAGACTCGCCTAGCGAGCAAGCCAGTGAAGGTTTTCCATAGACTCGCCTAGCGAGCAAGCCAACAAAGGTTTTCCACCTACTCGCCTAGCAAGCAAGCCAGCGAACGTAGCAGAGTTCGCGAAATTGATCGTTTTGCAGCGATGCCTTGATGTTTGATTCAGAGATTTCTGCGATGAGTTAACATGAGTATGACCGTGAGGAATTATGTGATCGATAGGAGATAGTGTGAGGATTACCGCGGGTATAAGTTGATGAATTAATATTAGATAATATGGGGTAGTATTATGAATTAATATGTGATAATAGGTGATCATATGATGGGCTAATATGAGGATGACTATGAGTTAATATGTGATTTGTGCGTGATGATCTGACGATTTCCATGATGTGTGATGATGATTATTATGATAAATTATATGATGACATGATGTATGAGCTTAATTATTATGATGAACTATATGACGAATTATGTGATAACCTGAGATAGGATGAGTTACGTGATGATGATGATGATTATGACGATTTATGTGATAGCATGAGATATGAGGATTTATGTGATGATGATGATGATGACGTTTGATGAATATGATGAATGATGATGCAACATATGTTGTATTGTGAGGATTATTATTGTGGCGTGTGCATCATGCATTCATGTGCATCCGGACTTCGGTTCAGGACCTCGATTACTTTGAATTTAATCCCACTGTGCGGATGTGAAGTATTTTGATGTGCTCCAGTTCTCAAGTAGAATCGATCCTATTGATGGGGATCTATGGAGGGTTGATGGCCCAGTTTCCATCGCGCTGTGATGATTGGTACCACATGCATTGAGTTTATGTTGCATTTGCATTTATGAGCCTTTGTGTATAAATTATGACGTTGTGGCCTTCAAGGCCTATTGAAGGATATGAACGTGTTGAATATAATTATGATGCTGTTTATGCATTAATTGTTATACATTGATTATTATGAATTGTTTTACTCACCCTGCCTGTTTGAATGTTACCTCCACGTGGGTAACATGCAGATGACCAAGTTTAGGTGTGGATGTCGTCGAGGAGTATTTTTGAAGTCTTAGAGTTGTTAGCCTTTTGGTTAACTTAGAGGGTCTTGCTCTAATATGTAACATCGGGTTGGGTTCTTTGAGTTGGACTATATATCAGTGGGTTATTTTACTAACTTTCCCTTATGAGGAAACCTTGAGTTATGTTTTGAGTTTCGCTGTTTATGATGTTTTGATGTAATTTGAGAAAACTCGTGTGTTACGGAGCATTGACTTATTTTGAGACATTGAGAAATGTACGCCCTTTTGTGGCTTTTTATGAAAGTTAATATTTTACTCTGAAATCCGTGTTATTTTGCCGTAATATCTGTGGGGTAGGATAAGGGTGTTACATTTTCCATTAATTAGTCCCCCGGGGTTGAAAAGTTCATCTTTAATCTACGGTGTTATATCACCAGTTGATTCTTCTTTTTTAACAAAGTCATCTAACATAACATATGGAACTTTCTAGAACCTTCTTCAGTTAGTTTTGGTTGTATTGACCGATTCAAACACTAGGTTATTATTCTGGTCCAAATAAAGGTTCATTAACTTCTTTGTCAACTTATCTTTCCTTGTTTTCATCCTTTCGCAAACTTCTTATTCCTTTTATTCATCAACTTCTTCTTCTTTTTCGTGAGTTATATTATCCCAAAATTTTCTATTTCTGACTTTGAAGTGTTAAATCAAAATATGTTTGAAGAACAATAACCTCTAATTATATACTTTTGATGAAAGCAATATAATTGAAAACAATTAATATTATAATTAGTTTGGTTCGATGTGTAGAAGAATTTCCAATTATCTAGTATATGAAAAGAGGATGATCCTCAGCCCCCAAATAAAGGGAATGGTAATATGTTCCTGGATAAAAGAAATGACCATCTACCCCTAGATTAATGGAATAATCATATGTGCCCAAATAAAAGAAATTATTATTTTCCCAAATAAAGTAATGATCATCTATGCCTAAGTCAACAAGGTTGACCAGCTTAACTTGAATAAAATCATGATCATTTGTTCCAAGACATGCATGATCATTTGCACTCAACACAAAGTGACCATGTTCGCCCAAATGAAGAAATAATAACATGCGCTTATATTACAAAAGACCTCTGAGGCTGATTTTTTGTCCATTCATGTTATGGAGAATGTTCTCTAAAAGATCACATCATGGCAACTAATTTAGTTCAAGGAATCAAAGGATAATGTTAGGTACAAATAACACAAATCCAACATCTCCATTCTCGATGGACAAAGGATTGACAAGGACAAATGATAAAAAAATCAAATATCCAATGCCTACATAAAGGATAAATTCAAATGTAATACTATTAATTTTTCATTGAATGAATGTATTATATGAACAACTTTCTGAATTTTAAGCTTTGCAAACCATTGTAATATACTTTTAATCAAGAACTGTTGACTTTACTACTATGTATGAGTTGTTGTAAATAAACATATTTGTAACCTCTCAAAATCCTGTAGTGTGAGGAAAATATGTCCCTAAGCTTCTTTTTTTTCCGAGTTTGGAGGGGGGAGTTTTGAAAAACGATTTTTTTTTTAAAATCAAGAGAAATCTTTAATATTTTTTGAAAACAAGATTTTGTATAGAATGAGAAAAAGTGCGCTAAACCCTTCAAACCCCTCCTCCAATAAATGTTTTAGTTCGCCCAAATTAGGAAGATTTTGATTTTTGAATAAAATTAAACCCCTAAAAACCCTCACCCACCTAAATTTTTCTATTATTTTCACTAAATCCTTCCTTTTTCAAAGCCATCTCCTCCCATATAAATTAAGAGAATGAATTATTCTAGTTTGAGGCAAGGAAGTGCTCTTGTGTGAGGCAAGAAAGTCCTGACTTTGAGAAAGAAATTAGGAATAGTTCAGATTGATTATGATTAGTTTGTGTTTGAAAACTTGGATTATAAGTGAATATATTGTGATATAATCCAAGTTAGTTAGTTACTTGGTTAGTAAGTGTTTTAGACTAGGCCTAGGGCTGGCCCACCGTCGAGCACAGCCAAGTCCATCTCCGCGTCGAAGAAGGCCCAACACAAAGGAAAAATCCATTATAGTCGTTGGAGAGCACATTCCCCACGAGCTGCTCACCCGAGGACACGCGGCCAACTGACCCCGTGTATCTCGTAGAAACATCTGCCCTTCATAACAGGCAAGTCTTCCGCTTTTCGGAGGATGCGGGGCAGTTGACCTAGGATGATGAGCATGAGCTGTTCATCTCTACCTCCACGTAAGAACCCTGGTAGTCATCCATTATGGGCCTGATCACTCAGCATATAATGGAGATCATTGGCCTAGCGCTGGGGGCTTTCTATAAATACCCTCTACTGAAGAAGGGTCAGATATTCAATTCAACTCTTTAATGTACTTGCCCTCTTTCACTCTGAACTTACTTTAGCATTGAAGTGCCTTGCAGGTACACCCCCCTATTTTCCTCACCTGACGTTGGAAACCACAAAGTGTTCTGGACACCGATTTACTTCTGATCACATGTAAGCTCGGTGGCGCCGTCTGTGGGAATCTTTTCTCCCCCATCTTTCTTTCCTTGAAACCAAAGATCAAAGTAAAATCCTCAAAACCTACCAATCATGGTCGATCAACACGACAACAACGGTTACGAAACTGCCTTCACTCCCCTCTATGACATCGGTAATGACAACGGTATGCCGATTCTGGAGGACATCACTCCAACAAAGAGAGACAGATAGACGGTTTCCCCTTCTCCGGCTAGGCGACCAATGATGATGTCCAGTAAGTTAAGACCAGGAAAATCCAGAAGGCTCTGGAGAAGACGCCGTAGAAGTTCCAACCAACCCCAGTGCCAGCCATGGTCGCGGCCTTCAACCAAATCAATGCGCTGATTTATCAGCAGAACGAGAGAATCAGAGTGTTGGAAAGAGACCGTCATCCATGCTTTCCCCCACGGAGACAGCAATGGTACGAGTCTCGTAGCCAGTCGCCACAACGACCAGGACGCCGATCAAAGTTGGGAAGGCCACAACCCCTGAAGTGCAACCGTACTCTTCCCCGCGAGGACTGCCTCTCCCCAATTTCCATGAAAAAAAAGGATGGAGGAAGACTTGACAACCGTCGGTCACCCCCGCGTAAACTTAAAAAATGACCAAAGAACTCGTCGTTGCATCATGATGACAGTCCCCGGCGGGAAAAGTACGACTACTCCCTGCCACGCTCACCACTCAGGACTGACGAAGATGACCCCGAGGTCCACCTTGATTTTCTTTTGCATGACAAGGTTGAAGGTGTTATGGCTAAGGATTTGCTGTTAGTGTTGAAAGTTGTTTAGAAGTTAAAGATTCCATCAAAAATTCAAGTGTTCATTTGGAGGTTAATGCTGAAATGTTTAGCGACCAAAGATCTTTTGGGAAAGAGAGGAGTTGTCGGTTTTGGCCAAGGCCTTTCTTGCGTGTTCTGTCGCGAGAACGAGGAAGATGCTCGCACTTATTTTTGAACTGTTCAGTAGCGGATAAGGTGTGGATAGCCATGAGTTGCTGGATGCATGGGAATAAACTTGAGGAAAGGCTCCAATTGTCAAGAGTCTTTCACAACAACGCTTAAGGATTTCAATCAACGGTTGGGAAACTTGTACGGGATTGTCGTTTGGATAGCTACAGTGTGGCACATATGGATTAGCCGTAACAACTCACTACTAGAAATTCAGTATTTAGCCTCAACCATTTTCCGACACTATAAGGCAAAAAACCGCCGCTACTAGCCAATTAGCCTCGGCGTAGCGTCGGTGTCGGGGATAGGCTAAAACGATCGAAGCTAACATTTAGCTTTGGCCAAAAAGAGTCGTGTCTACAGTAGCCTCGATTTATCCGTGTCTACGTTAGCCTCGGTTTTGTCGTGTCTACATTAGCATCGGTGAATCCGTGTCAAAAAACAAAAAATAGCCTGGGCCTGACCGAGGCTAAAGTCAAACTCCATAAGCCAACATAATATTTAGCCTTGGTCCTGGTCGAGGCTAAAGGAACATTTTGCCTCGATTTATTCGAGGCTAAGTTCAAACTTTATAAGTCAACAAAATATTTAACTTTGGCCTAACCGAGGCTAAAGTCAAATTGTAAAAGTCAACAAAATTATGCCTGCTTTCCAATTGTATAATCTATACATGTTGACCATGTTTTCCAATAATGACAATTACGTCATGTCGTGTTCTCCTTCAATCAATTTATCAAGATCATAAATAATTTATCAAAACATATAACACATATGAAGTAAGAGTTATCAAAATATTACATAGATTGAAACAATAACAAAAAAAGTAGTCATAGCTACAACAAAAAACAGCCCCAAAAACTCGGAATACATTGAAAATCATGTCCAAAAATATTTACATCCGAGACTACTTCTACTAACACTGCATGATCAATCTTCACTTAATGATTGGTCATCTAAATCATCATCATAGTGAGGATTTAACGATCGAATGACAACACTAGCAAATTAACCATTTGTAGGGTCAAGCTTCTGCATGATAAATGCCTTCAAAGCATTCAGTTCAGACTCCACCTTCTTAGAAAACTTGTTAGACGCTTGATATTGTTATGTTGCCTTCCGAGCAATCTCATTTGACGCCTAAATAGATTTGGTAGCCTCTTCGAGTCGAGTTGATGTAGCTGCAGCCAATTGTTCAGCTCTAATTCTAGATGCTCTCTCTGATTCAAAGGATGTCCCAAACATAGATCCGCGGGAATTTTGAGGTTGTTGGATAAAGGATGTAGATCCATGCTTCAGATTGATAGCTAAATCCGCTGTTCCATAAACCCGACCACGACTACGACCCCCAGCAGAATTTGTCCATAATTTAAAAACGGTCCCTCCATCTAACCTCTCAACATCATCTCCAGCTTTTTCCTTAAAAGTGGACTGTAAAACAAAAAAAGGAGTCATTTCTAAATATAGGATTCTTATTGTGCCTGCATGAGTTATACAAGAGTTTTTGTGCCTGCATGAGTTAGTACAACATTTCAATAATTAATGACTTTACTAAAATTTCAATTTATTCCAACTTTGACTCATACAAATCATTAAAGAAAAACATAGGTAATGGTACAAATCATACAAATCATTCCTTAAACCATAAACTATTGAATAGGTCACTCTCGTAACTGCGTAACCCTTTCAAATACACGCGGTGTTTATGGTTTTAAAAAGAGATCCAATTTGTTGAGATTTGGACCATGTCATATGATTTTGGGCAATATTGAAACAAACACACCACTCTTGTGCTTATTCCTTCATATCATAATAGGATGAAAGTAGGATCTGGTAAAGGGAGAAAAGCATGTCTCGCGGTTACTATTGTTTTCATTGCAATTTTATTGGTAATTCTCATTATGGCTTTCACTGTATTCAAAGCCGAGCATCCTGTTAACATCGTTGACTCAGTTAAGCTACAAAAATTCGACATCAACTTGGATATGCTTTAACGGGTCAGAATTACTATGCTTCTGTAAACATTGCAATTCGTGCTGAGCTCACAGTTCCTAATTTAAAAACGACCCCTCCATCTAACCTCTCGACATCAATTGAAATTAAGTTCATATATAACAAAGGATTCTTATTTATTTGTTTTTTTTGTAGGAATACACCAATTGAAATTAAGTTCATAATTAATTAAAACTTACGCATGTAGACTCAGCACGATGATCAACCCATGCTCCACTTTTCCTCTTATGGGTCTTTAAAAATAACTCATCAGGGCGTACATCCCTTTGAAGTTCTTGGGTCTACAAATATAAATTAAAGTAAATTTGATAGTATAAATAATTAAAGATTGAAATAAAAATCGACTTTATTACTTACAAGCTCAAGCGCTACATCAACATGAGCCTTACGACCTGAGGTGTGGACTGCTCCTCCTCTTGTTGAACTTCGATTGGCCTTGTTTTGAGAGGACAATTTCAAGAACGAATCACTCTTCCAATAAGTTTCAAGCTCATTCCAGGCATCCTCACCAATCCATGAAGGACGGGTCCCTTTTAACCTCACCTTCCTCATTATGTCATTTAGTCGAATGGTTGCCTTTGAATAAAAGGCTTTCCTGACAAACATCTCATATTGAGGATACCATGAAACCTCATCCTAAAAATGATTAAAATAGTATAAACATCCTAGGCATTATAATGTCAGTTCTGTTCAGTTTGTCAGCATCCATCCATAAGGAAACTGAGTTTGTCAACTCAGATTTGGTGGCTATCGGTCTTAGTTTCTCATAGCTAGTTTGGTTTCCTTGTGATAGGTAATGAGTTTCACTTTGTTTTGTCAGCTGAGGTAGGGTATGGCCAGATTTGGGGTTGTCGCTACTCGAAAAATGCATCGTGCAACGACGGGGAGGCGAAAAGAAAGGACAGAAGAGTCGCCACCGAATTTTATTTATCCCATGAGGGGAAAGGAAAATATCGAGAAAACCTTAAGAAAAGAATGGATAAGATGGTCTCGCAACCATGAACGGGTTCGGAAGCCGGTTATGCAAGGGGAAGGTATTAGCACCCCTCGCATCCATCGTACTCGATGGGAACCTTTTGTTTGTCGATGTGTGAATTTATTTGCTTAAACATTATGCTAATTGAAGTGTTCCACAGGGTAAAATAAGGGTTAGAAACAGGAAAGTTAGGAGGAAAGAGAGAACGGGGAAGAAAAGAGAAAGAACAGACTCGGTAGGACTTCGCAGTCCTATGCCTACGTATTCTCAATAGATGTGAGAAAGTCAGAGTCAACGTAGTTCGGGGAACTACAGATATGGGGGGAATGTGCTCGGCAAGGATTGTGACCCTTGTGCCTACGTATCTTTACTTGAACGAAGTAAAGAATCAGAGCAGCCGTAGTTCGGCCTACGGTTGACGGGTGAGTTTTGGTAGACGCTGCTATCGTGCGCATTCTAGCAGTTAGGTGTATTGCTGCTCGCTCGTTGGAGACTTAGGCGTTACCTGTTTGCGGTAGAACGGACGTAGCATGCCTTTCTGGGAAAGGGAGAAAAATAAAAAGGGTGCTCGCTAGGATATTGCAATCCTATGCCTACGTATTCTCAACATGCAAGAGAAATCAGAGCAACGTAGTTCGTGCCTATGGTGCGGATAACCGGTGTGTTTGCGTGGATGATGTTATCATGCGCGTTCTAGCAGTTTAGGTGTTTTGCTGCTCGCTCGTTGGAGACTTATGCGTACCTGTTTGCGGTAGAACGGACGTAACATATCCTGTTTGAAAGGTTGGTTTTCGCCATGCGAGGCAAGGTATCATGTTTGATTGGTGAGATTATTTTTTAGGGGCGAGATAAGTCCTCGGATAGTAACCCCTACGGGTAGTACCCAATTCTTTATCTCAAAGTTTTTGTTGTAAAAAATGTGTGGCGAACGTAGCGTCTTCGTATTGAAAGACGAGTATAAAGACCACACACACTACAGTGAGTATCCTGACACTCGGAGAGGAAGAAGACTACACTCAATCCTCTCTCTTTAGTTCAACACAAAGAGAACTTCATTCTCTTATTAAAGTGTTTTTGGTTTTGAATGGTAAGTGCTTTTTGCGACAAAGAACCCTACGGTAAACGTCAGCACTCGGGATAGGAGAAGGCCTACGCCTAACCACTCCACGACCATTCAAGTTTTTGTATGAAAAGGAATTTGAAAATGCACTCGGTACGGGACCGAGGTTTTAGGTGGGAAAGGTTTCGGAAAGGAGTTGTGAAAGGAGAGGTGGTGGAAGAAGTCGCGTCTTCGTATTGAAAGACAAGTATCGAGACCACCCTCACTACAGTGGGCATCCCAACACTCGGAGAAGAAGAGGTCTACACCCAATCCTCTCTCTTTAATGCAATACAGAGAGAAATTTATTGAAAGAATTTTGAAAATGTATTCGGTACGAGACCGAGGTTTTAAGAGCAAAAGGGGTGGAAGCGTCTTCGTATTGAAAGACGAGTATCGAGAACACCCTCACTACAGTGGGCATCCCAACACTCGGAGAAGAAGGGGTCTACACCCAATCCTCTCTTTTTAATTCAATACAAAGAATTGATTTCTTTATTGAAGAGATATGATAACCTGCCAAAGAGATGAGATAAACTCGAATATATACAGGAAATGGATAATATACAAGATATATAATCATCAGTCCACCAATTTAAATTTTACGGTTTTGATATTTGTTAAGTGTTTTAAATAATGTACAAGTGTTGAATATTCACAAGATAATAATATACAGAATATATGTGCAAGAATATAAATGACTGAAATTAAAACAATTGTATATTTGACAGAAAATTAAAGCAGTTGTATATTGACAGAAAATAAAGCAGTGGTATATTGGTTAGTTGATCGAATCGGGACACAAAGAATGGGATCTCGTCTTAACCACAAACAAAATGCCGATTAATCGAAGGTAGCCTATCGCGATCCCAAAGTAAGGAAGATGACCCCAATGGTCATCCCCCATAGATTTGAAATCGGGAAGGTTATCAACTCCGAAAATCTGACGCTTGCGGATAAAAAGACTTCATCGATCCACAAGTCAAAAATAAAATCGAATCGGAATAAGAAATAAGAAAGAAAAGAGGTGGTCTCAGATCCTTTGTTTCACGTCAATAATTTGACGGTTAAACGATGGAAAAGTCGTCATCGACCAAAACGGCGAAAAATGACTAATAACAAATGCGAAGTGAAATCCAACTTCTAACAATAAAAGAATAAACTCTAATATAAAAAAAATTGATATAAATTCTAATAGAAAATAAATCTAAAGAAATGAAAAAGATATTAATATATAAAAAAATATTTACAATAAAACAAAAAATAATATACATTAAATAATAATAATAATAATATATAATATATACATAATAATATAAATCACATATTTTAATAAAAAAAGAAGAAAAAAGGGGGTGATAAAGCTGAATCACGGGTGCAGAAAAAAACAACATCTGTAGGCCACAAGCCCAATAATCAACAGCAAAAAAATAAAAATAAAAGAATAAATAATTAAAAAAAGTAAAAAATAAAAAATAAAAGATAAAAACAAAAGAAAAGGAGCGAACTGTCTCCTTCTTCCTTCTGTTCTCTCTGTCTGCGTCTCAATCCCACTGCTTCTGAAACTCTCTCCATTTTCACTTCCGTTTCCTTCACACTCTCTCAAATCTCTCTCGGTTTCGTTCACACCCAACCTCTCTTCTCCATTTCTGCTTCTGTTTTAGTTGTTGAAATTGATAGAGGGTTTAGGTTTCGGATGAAAGTTTGTGGGTTTCGGTAAGAGCTTCAATGGCGGAGAGGGTTAATGATTTGTCGGTTCGTGAAGATGGAAGTTCTGTTAATGCAGGATGGGTAGTTCTGTTAATGGAGGATGGGTAGTGTTGGGTTTGGATTAAGAGGAAATCTGGGTTCGCTGGGTTTATGGTTTATTGAAGGAGAAATAGATGGTGGATTCAGTTTCTGGGCTGTTTTGTTTGGGGTCAAAAAAAAAAAAAATGGGTCTGGTTTTCTGAGATTTAAAGCAAGTTATTTTTGAGTTAATGAGAATGGCAATGAATCTGTTGGAGATTTTTTACGGAAATTTGAGAGAGGTGTTTAAAGATAAGCTTTGTGGAACTTCTGGGTTCATACGTTTTGCCGCTGAAAACGTATTTCCAGGCTTGGTGAGTTTGACGAAGGAGGAAGGGAGGTTGGCGAATATGGAAGGTCTTTAGGCGGAAGAAGAACGAGAGGAAGGGGAAAGGAATTTTGATGATGATGATGGTGAATAATGATGCGTTTTTGCTGAAGGAAATGGATGGTTTGGCTTCTGGGTTTGAAAGTGGAAGGAAGTTGATGGCTGCTGGAAACGGCTAGGGTTGTCTCCTCCGAAGGAGACGATGAATAGTGCCCTTTAAATAGGGATGCTGACATGTGGCACAGTTTATGGCTAAATGACTGATTAAGTGACTTATTTAAATTAATTAATGATGTTGGCTAATAATGACTTATGCTGCTAAAAAAACTCACTAATTGTTTTAACTAGACTAACCTAAATTAATAATTAAATAAAAGGAACTAATAAAAATTAAAAAAAGTCTAATTAATAATTAAAAGCTATACTGAAAAAATGAAATAATCTTAATCTAACATAAATAAATAATAATAAAATAACTAATTACTAATAACCTAATTAATGTTAAATAAATAAAATCTAATAATAAGAATAAAAATCTAATTAATAAATAATAAATAAATAATTAAAAGAGAAAATAAAAATAAAATAATAAATAACAATTAATCCTAGTCAAATGATCTATTCTAATTAAACTAAATATTCTTAATAAAATAATAAATAAATAAGTAAATAAGCTAAAAAACTCTAAATAACTCTAACTAATCCTAAAAAACTTAATAAAATTCACACAAAACAAAATTCTATATAAAAACAAAATAAAACTCTATTTAACTCCTAATAATAAAAATACACTAAACATTATTCTATCTATTCATTTTTAAACAATATTAAAAAGAAACCTATTTAAACTAATTCTAAACAAAATAATTAAATCTATTTAAAAATAAAAACTATTTTTAATAAAATTAAAAAAAACCGTTAAAACTCTAGAATAAAAAATCTAAATCTAAAAACTATTTAAATCCTAAAATATCTCTAACATTACTAACTTAATTCTAAAATCCTAAAATATCTCTAACATTACTAACTTAATTCTAAAATCCTAAAATATCTCTAACATTACTAACTTAATTTTAAAATCCTAAAATATCTCTAAAATTAAATTAAATCTAATTAATTCTAATACTAAAATGATTCTAAAAACAAATTAATTTTATGCTATAAAAATAATCTATTTCTATTCTAAATAAGAAAAACTATTTCTAATAAAAATTCTAACTAAATTAAAATTCTATATAAAAACTATTAAAATAAAATCTATTCTAAAGAAATAAATAGATAACTATTCTAATTCTAAAAATATAATAAAACAAAATTCTACATCTAATGAAATTAAATAGGTGATAAAAATAAAAAATGAACAAAACAGTAATATTTGCAAGGAAAAAGAGAAATTAAAAAGGATTGAAATATTTACGGAAATGCCCTTAGGCCACGTGTCGCGCTCCCATTGGCCAAAATAATCATGATTTGAAAAACGCTCAATCGGAGGCGGACACGTGTCTAAATGGCGTGAAAAATGCGAAATAAAATGCGAAAATATTTACAAAAGTTGGCGGACAAATTTAGGGTATGACAGATGCCCCTATCTAATTGGCTTAGACCGAGTAAGATGAATTGCTGTAGTGTTCATCTTTCAAGGTATAAGCCGATTAGATACAAAGAAGACCCTGAATTTGTCCAAAAAAGGAAAACAAAAGTTTGAGAAATGAAATACTGGATACCTTACAAAGGTTGCTAACACCAAAAGGATGTTAACGGAGAAAACTTGACACCAAAAGGGTGACAAGCCTATCAATAAAAGGATGATAGTACACTCACACACACTGCTTGTACATCAAAAGGATGCAAGGGATCCACTACCAAAAGGATAGTGGAGAACAAACGCTAGTCATGACACCAAAAAGGATGTCAGACCCATCATCAAAAGGACGATGGAGCGAAACAAGGCAAACCCGACACCAAAAGGATGTAAGGAGTCCATTACCAAAAGGATAATGGAAAACACGCTAGTCATGACACCAAAAGGATGCCAGACCCATCACCAAAAGGATGATGAAGCGGAGACGCTAGTCATAACACCAAAAGGATGTTAGACCCATCACCAAAGGATGATGGAGCGGAGACGCTAGTCATAACACCAAAAGGATGTTAGACCCATCACCGAAAGGATGATGGAGCGAAACAAAATCAACCCTGACACCAAAAGGATGTGGGGGGATAAGCTTCTCTGAAGAGATTGCCACTTAATCGCCGAAGACGGATAAGCTTCTCTCAAGAGATTGCCACTTATCGTTGAAGACGGATAGTCAAGTCTGCTGAAGACAAATCATTGGGGATCGCCCATTGCTTTTCTGAAGATGCCCCTGTCTGGGCTGAATGTTGATTCGAAGATCTGATTAACCACGAGGTTGAAACACATCATGCAATACACCCATGGTCTTGAAAAGATGCCCCCTGGCTGGGCTGAATTTTGCTTTGATATTTTTGAATTTCGCGGGGAGACCCACGGTCTTTGTAGATAATGCCCCTGACCAGGCTGATGGTTGCTTTGAAGCTCAAAATTTTGTCCAAACAGAGTTGCACAACTTCGTGGGGGCACACCAACGGTCTTGCGGAGAATGCCCCTGACTGGGCTGCATATGGTCTTGGAAATCTTCGAGATTGATCCTGGACCTGAGCTTGCATATGTGAATGCTTGATGATAATGATGTTCCATAAATGGAAATGTCAATGCAAATATTGATGCGCGGAGATGCAAGAGCTGAGGAAGTATGATATGATTCTGGGTATGCATATGATGCAAGATGATTATGAAGTCGAATGCGATGCGTATGATGCATATGATAATGATGGATGCAGGCAGGTGACTGGGAATGCAGGTGATGACGTGGCGGACTTTTGGTGGTTGCCAATGTAAATTGGACTTTGGGTTAGAAGTACCAGATGAGGGCTGGTATTCGGAGGGTAGACCAGATGGGACTGGTTGGCGAAAGGTTAAGTTGTCAAAGGAGGGCTGATTTTGTGGTTTTCCAGATGGGAGTTGGACTTAGGGATGAGGTTTACCAGATAACAACTGGTGACAAAAGGTTAAGTTGTCAGACGAGAACTGACTTCTAGGTTTGATGTCAGACGGGAACTGACTTTGTGGTTTGCCAGACGAGGACTGGACTTTGAAATTGTGTTTGCCAGACGAGGACTGGTTAAACGGAAGGCTAAAGAAAAGGTGACCAGATGGGAGCTGGTTCAAAAGCTGACATATACCAGACGGGGCTAGGTATTCAGCAAAGGGTTAACCAGATGGGACTGGTTTGAAAGCTGACATATACCAAGCGGGAATTGGTATTCAGCAAAGGGTTGACCAGATGGGACTGGTATTTAGGCTTGCCAGACAAGAACTGGACTTTGGAGGTTTCGGTTTATTTTGATAGGTGACAGGTTTAGGCTGTGGGATGAAGAATCCAATGACAACAAGGCCTTTTCGGAAGGTTAGGGTTGGGTGAGTTGGCGGTGTGATTCCCTGACACTTGTTTTGAACTCAATAGTTGCTGATGAAGATGAACTTGCTTGAGTAGCTTTCCATGAGATGACCTCAAGATGGCTTGCCCCAGAGTTTGTACCACGAAAGGATTCATTGTTGTTTAACTGACTCTTGTGGTTGTTGGCTTCAATGTACTCTTTAGAATAGCTTGCTCTTGCAAGAGCGTTGAAGCGACTTGACTTATCCTGACTGAACATTGGAGGGATCTATCCTCAAGTCAAAGAAACTCTGGGTGGCCTGCCCCTGATTGGCGTGATTCACTTATGATCAACCGCTTTTTGAATGATTTTCCCCATAATCAACCGTTGTTTGGGAGATTTGCCTCAGATTAACTGATTTCATATTCTTGGATGCCAATGCCCCAGATCCACGGGACTACAAAGCATGCTCGATTCTGATCCAGACTGCCGAAATGGTCAAGTCCTGTTTGATTGCTTCGTGTTGGAATTTCCTTGATGTCAACTACTGACTTGCAATTTGAAATTGTTTGTTCACGAATGGTAATCTTAATGCGAAGTTCATGCAAAAAAAATTTAAAGAATTGTCGTTTATTGAGTGTCGTGATAGTGAGACGAATGGACCATTAGTCCAAATGTTGTGCTAACTTGATTGGTGTAAAATATATAGCAAGGAAAATGACACCAATGCTGATGATTAGCAAATACGTGAGGAGTCAGGTTACGCAACCTTGCGATAGTATGCTTTCAGAATAAACCTCGCCTCAATTAGGTCTTTCGAGGGTTATAACTTGGTCTGGTTCATGGTTTATAGAACAAAGGATATTAGGCTCAAAGAATTATTTGTACCCACCCCTTCTTCTTGATGACTTCCAGTCCTACGCTCAATTAATTTTGCACTTACCTTGACGGTGTAAGCTTGATGGTTCAAGGTTTGCTTGAAATGGCAATCACCTTATTTTGATAAATGTCAGTAGACCATAGATTTGGGTGGCCACTGAGTCTTATTTTGTTTTTGTTGAAGGTTTAAAAACCTCTTTTGATTTGGTTTTTGATCCCTAACTTTTGCATGGACTGATTTTGCTTGTCAGATCCATCGGGATAGCCCTGATTTTTGCCTAAGTCCCCTTTTGAGGTGTTTGACCTAGCAGGCTTTTGATTGATTTTTTTTTGGATTTTGTTGGAGGGTTGTAAATGCCATGTCATGGGTCATCGATGAACAACCGTCTTCTGGATTTTGCTTTGTTAATTTGAATGCGGGATTGAATTAACCGAACAACTACCCTACCCCCGGTTGAGTGTAAGGGTTTGAATGTCCGAAGAAACTCCTACTTCTAGGCTCGAAGTGGTTGACTAGGTATTAACTCCTTATATCTCCGGTGTTTAGGGGATTTGAAACAATGCCTGTACATCATTGACGAGATTATGTCTGAAAGCATACAGTTTGCTATTATAGGTATTTCGTTTTCGTCATCCTCCCTCCAATCTTTGCTAAAACAACAATGATAATGGAGTGGATAAAAAATGGATGTGTATGTGATTGTGATAAATGGAAAAATGAGCGAATGCGACATAATTGATTCGGAAAATGCATAATCACTTCATTAATATTACATTCAAAACAACAACGTTTAAACACAAGTAGCAATTAACAGGAAATAAACTACAAGATGCAAATGATAAAAGCGTTCAAGGACTGCCAATGTCGAGGACGTCTGCTTGTCTAGACCACTGGCTTCTGGAAATGACCCTTGAAATATTCAAGTTTAGACAGCTGAGAGGTTGACATGGACAACCAAACTTCCTTCTGGAAAAGAGATGTACCCTTTGTCAATTAGTTGTTGCACCTTGGCTTGGAAGGCTTTGGATTCTTCAGTCGAGTGCCCCATGGATCCTCCATGATATCCACACTGAGCATTGGGATTGTACCCAGGAGGGTAAGGTTCTGGCACAGGCTTAAGAGTTTTAGGCTCCACCAATGAGTTTTGAATCAAATGCGAGAGCAGCTGACTGTGCGACATAGGGACCGGATGAAGAGGAGCAGTCCTTCTTTCCAAGTTGTTGTTGGGCCTATTCTGATCGCGGCGCTGATTCGGATGACCTCGGCCATGGGCTCGTTGATTTGCATGAGGAGTGACCCGTGGCTTATGGGATGAAGCTTTAGGCATGGCCGATTGTCCATGAGGATAACATGGCATTGGTAATGATGCCTGTTGAGTAGACGAGGGACTATAGAGTTTTGTTGGTACATCGTGAGAATACTCAACGTTTGCTATGAGTGCGCTGGTTTCATCCTTCTCTTCCTCATGGAAATCATCGAAAGATTCAATCTCACTGGCCTGGCTGCCTGATGCGTCCTGGATTTGTCCACTTTTAAGGTAGCTTTCGAGGAGCTCTCCTACAATCACAAGGTCAGAGAAGCTTGATGGCGTACAACCAACCATTCTTTCAATATAAGAGCCCTGCAAACTGTTGATGAACATGTCAATCAGCTCCTTGTCCGAGAGTGGTGGTTGCACTCTTGCTGCGAATTCTCTCCACCGTTGTGCATATCCCTTAAAGGGTTCATTCTCATTCTGAGATAGGCTTTGTAACTGCATGCGGATGGGAGGAGTGTCCAAATTGAACTGGTAAAACTTTAGAAAAGCGCTGGCTAGGTCCCTCCACGATTGGATATGACTCCTTTCTAAATCTATGTACCAACTTAATGATGCCCCACTCAGACTTTCTTGAAAACAGTGGATCATCAGCTTATCGTCATGAGTATAGGGGGTCATTTTTCGACAGTACATCACCAAATGACGCCTCGGGCAACTAAAGCCTGTGTACTTCTCGAAGTTGGGCATCTTGAATCTTGGAGGAATCACCAAGTCTAGCACTAGACACATATCAGCAGCGTCAAGGCCGAGCATATCAGACACTCTCATAGCTTGAATTGTCTCCTCGAGGGTGCGAAGCTTTTCTTCCATGGGATCAGTCTTTGGCATCCTCGGGGGTCGAGTAGGAACGTTTATTTGTGGAGGATGGTCATCCGATGGAAGATCATACAGTGGATTGTTCGTCACCTTAAATCCTTGTGGGGGATCAACATTCTGGCGGTCGTTCTCTGACATATCTAACTCGGCTTTCCTTGTTTGATTGGCCCTTCAAGGCGTCTACGTTCCTCTTGCTTCAAACGCTTCACAGCTCTCACGAGTTCAGCAGGAGTGTCGGGAAATCAACTGCGGGTTATGAATAGAGGATGGGTAAGCTTTTGGTATCTTGGAAGAAAATGCAAAATGATGCAGAGATGTTTATGCAAATGCAATGCAATGCAATGAGTGCACACGAGAACAGATCCATATCAAGGATTAAAGTTACAAATCCTGCAAGACAACAAAAAGGTATCTCTCCCCTTGGGTGGGCAATCTATTGGTTTATAAGAGGGTATCCCAAAGGCTTTAAAACAAAGTCCCATGCACTAACCCTCAAAAGTTTTCCATCAGAACGACTACTCGTAAGACGGTAATCCTTTCAAAGGATGAACACAGAGTTATGTCTTAGCAACCTTTGGAATAAGGTTCTACAAAGGGTCCTCAGAGTCACAGACTCCCAGGTTGGAAATAAAGACGCCATTACGACTACACGTAAGACATAATCATCCCAAAGGGGTCTCATCTGAGCGGTGGAATTCGATCCAACTCAACGAGTCCTAAGTCTCGCAAATCAGAAAGAATCCACCTCCTAACTTAGTGTATACTCAAAAGCTCGGGTAGGAAGCTTTATTCTCACAAACCAATCCCAAATAAACCCAGCAGGCTAGAAAATAAAGCACAAACAAATAAAGCAAATAAAACACAAACACGACAAACAAATTAGGCTTGGCTCGCTAGGAGTCCCCAGCAGAGTCGCCAGCTGTCGCTACTCGAAAAATGCATCGTGCAACGACGGGGAGGCGAAAAGAAAGGACAGAAGAGTCGCCACCGAATTTTATTTATCCCATGAGGGGAAAGGAAAATATCGAGAAAACCTTAAGAAAAGAATGGATAAGATGGTCTCGCAACCATGAACGGGTTCGGAAGCCGGTTATGCAAGGGGAAGGTATTAGCACCCCTCGCATTCATCGTACTCGATGGGAACCTTTTGTTTGTCGATGTGTGAATTTATTTGCTTAAACATTATGCTAATTGAAGTGTTCCACAGGGTAAAATAAGGGTTAGAAACAGGAAAGTTAGGAGGAAAGAGAGAACGGGGAAGAAAAGAGAAAGAACAGACTCGGTAGGACTTCGCAGTCCTATGCCTACGTATTCTCAATAGATGTGAGAAAGTCAGAGTCGACGTAGTTCGGGGAACTACAGATATGGGGGGAATGTGCTCGGCAAGGATTGTGACCCTTGTGCCTACGTATCTTTACTTGAACGAAGTAAAGAATTAGAGCAGCCGTAGTTCGGCCTACGGTTGACGGGTGAGTTTTGGTAGACGCTGCTATCGTGCGCATTCTAGCAGTTAGGTGTATTGCTGCTCGCTCGTTGGAGACTTAGGCGTTACCTGTTTGCGGTAGAACGGACGTAGCATGCCTTTCTGGGAAAGGGAGAAAAAGAAAAAGGGTGCTCGCTAGGATATTGCAATCCTATGCCTACGTATTCTCAACATGCAAGAGAAATCAGAGCAACGTAGTTCGTGCCTACGGTGCGGATAACCGGTGTGTTTGCGTGGATGATGTTATCGTGCGCGTTCTAGCAGTTTAGGTGTTTTGCTGCTCGCTCGTTGGAGACTTATGCGTACCTGTTTGTGGTAGAACGGACGTAACATATCCTGTTTGAAAGGTTGGTTTTCGCCATGCGAGGCAAGGTATCATGTTTGATTGGTGAGATTATTTTTTAGGGGCGAGATAAGTCCTCGGATAGTAACCCCTACGGGTAGTACCCAATTCTTTATCTCAAAGTTTTTGTTGTAAAAAATGTGTGGCGAACGTAGCGTCTTCGTATTGAAAGACGAGTATAAAGACCACACACACTACAGTGAGTATCCTGACACTCGGAGAGGAAGAAGACTACACTCAATCCTCTCTCTTTAGTTCAACACAAAGAGAACTTCATTCTCTTATTAAAGTGTTTTTGGTTTTGAATGGTAAGTGCTTTTTGCGACAAAGAACCCTACGGTAAACGTCAGCACTCGGGATAGGAGAAGGCCTACGCCTAACCACTCCACGACCATTCAAGTTTTTGTATGAAAAGGAATTTGAAAATGCACTCGGTACGGGACCGAGGTTTTAGGTGGGAAAGGTTTCGGAAAGGAGTTGTGAAAGGAGAGGTGGTGGAAGAAGTCGCGTCTTCGTATTGAAAGACAAGTATCGAGACCACCCTCACTACAGTGGGCATCCCAACACTCGGAGAAGAAGAGGTCTACACCCAATCCTCTCTCTTTAATGCAATACAGAGAGAAATTTATTGAAAGAATTTTGAAAATGTATTCGGTACGAGACCGAGGTTTTAAGAGCAAAAGGGGTGGAAGCGTCTTCGTATTGAAAGACGAGTATCGAGAACACCCTCACTACAGTGGGCATCCCAACACTCGGAGAAGAAGGGGTCTACACCCAATCCTCTCTTTTTAATTCAATACAAAGAATTGATTTCTTTATTGAAGAGATTTGATAACCTGCCAAAGAGATGAGATAAACTCGAATATATACAGGAAATGGATAATATACAAGATATATAATCATCAGTCCACCAATTTAAATTTTACGGTTTTGATATTTGTTAAGTGTTTTAAATAATGTACAAGTGTTGAATATTCACAAGATAATAATATACAGAATATATGTGCAAGAATATAAATGACTGAAATTAAAACAATTGTATATTTGACAGAAAATTAAAGCAGTTGTATATTGACAGAAAATAAAGCAGTGGTATATTGGTTAGTTGATCGAATCGGGACACAAAGAATGGGATCTCGTCTTAACCACAAACAAAATGCCGATTAATCGAAGGTAGCCTATCGCGATCCCAAAGTAAGGAAGATGACCCCAATGGTCATCCCCCATAGATTTGAAATCGGGAAGGTTATCAACTCCGAAAATCTGACGCTTGCGGATAAAAAGACTTCATCGATCCACAAGTCAAAAATAAAATCGAATCGGAATAAGAAATAAGAAAGAAAAGAGGTGGTCTCAGATCCTTTGTTTCACGTCAATAATTTGACGGTTAAACGATGGAAAAGTCGTCATCGACCAAAACGGCGAAAAATGACTAATAACAAATGCGAAGTGAAATCCAACTTCTAACAATAAAAGAATAAACTCTAATATAAAAAAAATTGATATAAATTCTAATAGAAAATAAATCTAAAGAAATGAAAAAGATATTAATATATAAAAAAATATTTACAATAAAACAAAAAATAATATACATTAAATAATAATAATAATAATATATAATATATACATAATAATATAAATCACATATTTTAATAAAAAAAAAAGAAAAAAGGGGGTGATAAAGCTGAATCACGGGTGCAGAAAAAAACAACATCTGTAGGCCACAAGCCCAATAATCAACAGCAAAAAAATAAAAATAAAAGAATAAATAATTAAAAAAAGTAAAAAATAAAAAATAAAAGATAAAAACAAAAGAAAAGGAGCGAACTGTCTCCTTCTTCCTTCTGTTCTCTCTGTCTGCGTCTCAATCCCACTGCTTCTGAAACTCTCTCCATTTTCACTTCCGTTTCCTTCACACTCTCTCAAATCTCTCTCGGTTTCGTTCACACCCAACCTCTCTTCTCCATTTCTGCTTCTGTTTTAGTTGTTGAAATTGATAGAGGGTTTGGGTTTCGGATGAAAGTTTGTGGGTTTCGGTAAGAGCTTCAATGGCGGAGAGGGTTAATGATTTGTCGGTTCGTGAAGATGGAAGTTCTGTTAATGCAGGATGGGTAGTTCTGTTAATGGAGGATGGGTAGTGTTGGGTTTGGATTAAGAGGAAATCTGGGTTCGCTGGGTTTATGGTTTATTGAAGGAGAAATAGATGGTGGATTCAGTTTCTGGGCTGTTTTGTTTGGGGTCAAAAAAAAAAAAATGGGTCTGGTTTTCTGAGATTTAAAGCAAGTTATTTTTGAGTTAATGAGAATGGCAATGAATCTGTTGGAGATTTTTTACGGAAATTTGAGAGAGGTGTTTAAAGATAAGCTTTGTGGAACTTCTGGGTTCATACGTTTTGCCGCTGAAAACGTATTTCCAGGCTTGGTGAGTTTGACGAAGGAGGAAGGGAGGTTGGCGAATATGGAAGGTCTTTAGGCGGAAGAAGAACGAGAGGAAGGGGAAAGGAATTTTGATGATGATGATGGTGAATAATGATGCGTTTTTGCTGAAGGAAATGGATGGTTTGGCTTCTGGGTTTGAAAGTGGAAGGAAGTTGATGGCTGCTGGAAACGGCTAGGGTTGTCTCCTCCGAAGGAGACGATGAATAGTGCCCTTTAAATAGGGATGCTGACATGTGGCACAGTTTATGGCTAAATGACTGATTAAGTGACTTATTTAAATTAATTAATGATGTTGGCTAATAATGACTTATGCTGCTAAAAAAACTCACTAATTGTTTTAACTAGACTAACCTAAATTAATAATTAAATAAAAGGAACTAATAAAAATTAAAAAAAGTCTAATTAATAATTAAAAGCTATACTGAAAAAAATGAAATAATCTTAATCTAACATAAATAAATAATAATAAAATAACTAATTACTAATAACCTAATTAATGTTAAATAAATAAAATCTAATAATAAGAATAAAAATCTAATTAATAAATAATAAATAAATAATTAAAAGAGAAAATAAAAATAAAATAATAAATAACAATTAATCCTAGTCAAATGATCTATTCTAATTAAACTAAATATTCTTAATAAAATAATAAATAAATAAGTAAATAAGCTAAAAAACTCTAAATAACTCTAACTAATCCTAAAAAACTTAATAAAATTCACACAAAACAAAATTCTATATAAAAACAAAATAAAACTCTATTTAACTCCTAATAATAAAAATACACTAAACATTATTCTATCTATTCATTTTTAAACAATATTAAAAAGAAACCTATTTAAACTAATTCTAAACAAAATAATTAAATCTATTTAAAAATAAAAACTATTTTTAATAAAATTAAAAAAACCGTTAAAACTCTAGAATAAAAAATCTAAATCTAAAAACTATTTAAATCCTAAAATATCTCTAACATTACTAACTTAATTCTAAAATCCTAAAATATCTCTAACATTACTAACTTAATTCTAAAATCCTAAAATATCTCTAACATTACTAACTTAATTTTAAAATCCTAAAATATCTCTAAAATTAAATCAAATCTAATTAATTCTAATACTAAAATGATTCTAAAAACAAATTAATTTTATGCTATAAAAATAATCTATTTCTATTCTAAATAAGAAAAACTATTTCTAATAAAAATTCTAACTAAATTAAAATTCTATATAAAAACTATTAAAATAAAATATATTCTAAAGAAATAAATAGATAACTATTCTAATTCTAAAAATATAATAAAACAAAATTCTACATCTAATTAAATTAAATAGGTGATAAAAATAAAAAATGAACAAAACAGTAATATTTGCAAGGAAAAAGAGAAATTAAAAAGGATTGAAATATTTACGAAAATGCCCTTAGGCCATGTGTCGCGCTCCCATTGGCCAAAATAATCATGATTTGAAAAACGCTCAATCGGAGGCGGACACGTGTCTAAATGGCGTGAAAAATGCGAAATAAAATGCGAAAATATTTACAAAAGTTGGCGGGCAAATTTAGGGTATGACAGGGGTCATGAGAATTCTTGAGCCAGTTGGAGATCTTGACATATTAGAACTTCAGTGGACATTGTTTGTTTGATGTTGGGCCTGCTTCCCAGGTCTGTTGGAGAGTTTTATTCCACATAGGTGTGATTTTCTTCTAAGTAGGTTTGAGGCCAGTGTTTATTCCACATATGTTATCAATCATCACATGACCCCTTGGTTTTGTGGTGATTGCCGCACACCATCCACACATATCTCTACACATTTCTGGATATGGGACATAATACACTTGTCTTGCTTTTTGCGTAAGGATGAAAGGATCATAAGGACGATAATGCTTATCCATCTTAATATCAACAGTTTTATATTGTGGATGAACCTTTGTTCCTGTGTTCTTTGTTGGGTCAAACCATTCACAATAAAAAAGTGGAATCTTCTCCTTCAAACCAAAGTAATCTAGTTCATATATATGTTTGATTATGCCATAAAAATCATCTTTTCCTCCTTCAGCGAGACCTTTCACGTGCACACCATAATTGACAGTTTTTTTACCTTTGCTCCATTCTTCGGTATGAAACTTATACCCATTTACAAAGTACATTTTCCAAGAGATTGCTAATGATGAAGGGCTGTGTGATAAGGCAATTATGTCTTTGTTGGTAACTCCATTTGTCTTCTCATTTACATATTTCTTCAACCATATGGGAAACTCTGTATGTATTTTTCCAGATGAATCTTCTATACTTATAGAATGACTCTCTAAGAATATGCTACAATCAACCACATAATTCATGAGTAAATATTTATCATGATATGCATCAAGATCTTGATTGATGTGTTATGATGCATACTTACTCAAGATATGGTTTGACCTCATCACAATTTATCAAGACATGTACATGTGAAGACTTCCATTCCTTATTTGATAGATAATGTTTTCCAGACTTCGCAGTTGGTCGACCACCGCTGTGTAGGAGGGATATTGTAGGTAGGATGTCATCATAGTCTGAACGAGGATTGTTACAAATATTTGAGAACAAAAGTAATTTGTCTCACGATGTATATAATCGGTGCATATGGAACCTTCAACTCTAGCCATATTTGTCACTACCCTCTTTGAGACTCCGATAAATCTGCACATTCAATCATACCACGTCTATTAAGTTATGATAAACGAGTAATTACTAAATAAAAGCAACCACAACCATTACCTTTCGAATGGATACATCCACTGGTACTGTACTTGACCACCTAACATCGCTTCTTTAGAAAGATGGATTGAAAGATGCTTCATTGAGTCAAAGAAACCAGGTGGAAATATCCTTTCTAACTTTCATATGATAACTGGAATGTTCTCATCCAACTTAACTAAGTCATCCATCCTTAACGTATTGCAACAAAGGTCTTTGAAGAATCGACTTAGCTCGGTTAATGGTTTCCAAACCAAATCCGACAACGAACGAAATGCAATTGGGAGTAAACACTCCATGAAAACATGACAATCATAGCTCTACATCCCATGCACCATATCCTTTTCGACATTGGCACACCTAGAGAGGTTTGAAGCATAGCCATCTGGCATTTTCAATTCCTTCATCCATTTACAAACCAACTTGACTTCAGGTTTGGTCAGAGTGTAGCTTGCCTTTGGTTTTCCCTTCTTTCCGTTAGTTAAGGTTTGGAGCTCTAAGTCCCCATAAAAGCATAATTTAGCCAAGTATTCTCTCGCCTTTTCGTTATTGTTTGTTTTATCCTTAACATTCATGACAGTGTTAAATATATTTTCAAAGACATTTTTTCTATGTGCATCACATCGAGGTTGTGCCTTAACAAGTTATCCTTCCAATATGGGAGATCCCAAAAAATACTTCGCTTTTTCCAATTATGATCAACTCCATACCCTTCAAACTCTTTCCATTTTTCTTCCCATCCAATTTCAGTCACTTTTGGAAAATTACTTATTACTGCCCATATATCTTGACCTGTGGAAACGAGAGGTGGGTCATCTTTCACAACCCTATTTTTTATGAAACTTCTTTTACTCCTTCTGAAAGAGTGATTAGTTGGCAAGAAACGACGATGACAGTCAAACCAAGAATTCTTATGGCCACTTTTCAAGGTAAAAGCATCTGTGTGTTCCATACAATGAGGGCATGCCAACTTACCTTGTGTTCCCCATCCAGATAACATACCGTAGGCCGAAAAATCATTAATTGTCCACATCAAGCAGGCTTTCATGATGAAGTTTTGTTTTGTGGATATATCATATGTCAAAACTCCATTGGACCATAATAAACATAGATCACCAATCAATGGTTTCAAGTAGACATCTATCTTCAATTTAGGATTGTGAGGTCCAGGTATGAGACAAGCAAGAAACAAGTATGGTTTGGTCATGCACATTTCAGGGGGAAGATTGTATGGAGTAACTATTATTGGCCAACATGAGTATGGAGAAGCAGATGCTTGAATGTAAGGAGTAAATCCATCTGAACACAAACCCAATCTTACATTTCTGGGTTCCCTAGCAAAGTCAGGATATACATCATCAAAATGTTTCCACGCTTTTCCATCAGATGGACGGCGAAGGAAGTTGGAACTATTTTTGTTCATTTGATGCCATCTCATTTTAGTTGCCAACTCGGTTGATGCATATAGTCTTTGTAATCTAGGAATGATTGAAAAATACAACATCCTCTTCACTGGGATATCTTTGTACTTTTCCATGCCAGTCTTGTGAGGAATGAACCTAGGAGCATTACAAAATTTGCACTCAGACAACTTACTATCATCCTTGTAGTATAACATGCAACCATTCTTACAACAATCAATCTTCTTAACCTTTAGCCCTAACTTATACACCAACTATGATGCTTGGTAATAGTTCTCAGGAAAACATTTTTGAACTGGACATACACTTTTAAGCATTTGTGCAACAAAATCTAAACCTTTTTGTGGAACATGCCAGTTAGACCTAATTTCAAGAAGTTGAGTAGATATTGATAACATAGACTGGGTAGCTCCCTCATAGATAGGCTTGTCGAAAGATATCAACTTGTCATAAAACTGTTTAGGTTTTTCGTTGGGAAACTCATCCTCCAAAAATTCCTCTTGTTCCCTGTTATCATTCGGGTGAGAGAAACCTCCATGAGGCCTAAATGCATCATACACCATTTGATCCATTGCCTCAAACTGGTCAGCTTGACGCACATGTTCACTACTATTTGAGCCACCCCTTGTATCAATATTGAGCTCCACTTCTCCATGTTGAGTCCAAATCCAATAGTCTGGTTGAAATCCATCTCGATATAAGTGAAGTCTTACATTAGTTGATGTACTTATCTTGCAACACTTGCAATTTATGCACGGACACATTATCCCTCCCTCAGATTTACAAATGGGTTGATTCAAAGCCTTCTTCACAAACTTTTTAACCCCACGAACAAACACATCTTTCAATCTGTGTCTATCGGAATATGCTCTATTATACATCCAAGTACGGTTCATTTTCTATATAGCAAAAAATTAACATGTGAGTCACAAAACATTAAAACATATCTTGTCTAAATTTAGAGGAACCAATATGTTTAGTGTTGATCCTACATTGTGTCCTAAACACCATGCATCAAGGTTTCAACCGCCAAATATGAAAGCAAACAAAGTTCTGATGGGAATCTAGGTTGACCAACCTCCCAACAAACTTGGACAATAAGCAAAGTAATGAGCCAAGCATTCTTCACTATGTCATCAATGTTTGAAACTTAGTCTTGTCATGAATTCAACTAAACACACATGACAACACCCTTTCAACAGACCACACCAGCAAATAACATACAAAGAAATCTACTAAGTCCCTACCTAGACTGCCTAAAACCTGTCATTATGGATTAGCAAACCATGATGCACAATGTGCCCTCCAAGTATGGAACACTTGATGACAATATTCAATACACAAAAATCCATGACGATGAGAGTTGGTCATTACAATGCCAATTACTAAACACATATGGTTTTAAAGATAGAGCTCAATGGTACTAGAAGTTGACAAACCTTAAAGCAAATGTTGACATAATTCTTGGTGTTTCAATCAACATTCATTGATGAATTACAACTATCATAGCTTTAACAGTAAGTTGTAAAAACAAGATGAAAGCATCAGTCAAGCAAAAATGTTTTGAAAGTTAACAAACTCATGAGTAAAATCTGAACAGAAGCAGTAACAAACTTGGTGTTTACCAATGTCAACACTCACATTAATTCAAACATTGTTTTCAAAATCAATTACCAATTTGTCAAACCAACACAGTTCTAACATGAAGATCAAGAGTTCAAAATATTACCAAGTTCAAATCCTCCTACAACTAGTTTATTATGCATTTTAACATGACAAATGCTAAATCCAAACAATTTAATGTTATGAAAATAAATTTGACAGCAACAAACATAAGCTTGACATAACAATGTCAATCCTCAACTCTCGCCATCTGTTTCAACATTATATATTATCACCTCTACAAAAGCAACAAACTACCTACATTACCCTAGAGACAATCTAAAAGCAACTGTCATGATGGGGTAGTTGTCCTTTCACTAACAGGTTAGTAAGAGAAATAGTTTTGACAACAACAAACATGAGTTCAACATAACAATGTTAATCCTCAACTGATAACCCTATGTTTCAAAGGCATATATCAACATTTTTACAAAAAAGAAATAACATGCACATACTGCCCTAATGGCAGTCTTCCATTTAACAACCAAATAAATATAATTATAAAAGAAATTAATTTAAAAAAAACATGCCAAATAAAAGAGGTTTTAATTAAAATTTCTTTGTTTTAAATTCAGCAGTAACTTATCAGAGGATGACACATGGCATTGGATAAAAAAATCTACAAATAATCAACAATTCCCTCTCTCTTTCTCGTTTACATTTTGAACTAGCAAAATTGTGATATATTAAAATAGATAAGGCATAAGTTATGCCAATCAATACAAGAACCAATAAAACACCTGCTATGAAAAGCTCTGCAGCAACCCTCAAAAAGCACAATTAAACCAAAAGCACATATACACCAGAGACAAAATCACCCACCTACATTACTCCAAAACCATGCCTCTAATTCATGAGAATATTATAAAAATACACACAACAAAAACAACTTGACCTTAATATCACAGAACAAAACAAAACCTCTATACACACAACAAAGCGACACGATCTTGACACACACAACAAAGTAACCTAACTTCAGACTAACGATGCCTTTGACCATTTGGCTCGAATTGTACCTGTACAATAAACAGAATAAAATCTTTCATGCCATTCCAATAGTAATGCAAATATTCTCAAAATTTCATAAGTGAAATGAACATTGAATCACAAAACTAATATCACAGTAATGCAAATCAATAAAATATGAGAACATTAAGACTCAATATACCATAACCGAAATGATAACTCCATAAACTTACATGTTCATAAATACGTTCAATATACTTTCTTCTCTCCGATTGCCTCGCTGTAATCTCTAACCAACACCGTCGCGCCGGAGTTTAGGCTCTGTTAATTAATCCAAGTTCAATTCAGTTGAGAGCGAGGATTGTGTTAAATCTCAGTTAGGGTTGGAATTAGAAATTCATGAGTTGAATGAAAAACATAACAAAATCTTAACCTTAAAATGGCAAATAACACAAACAAATTGTTCTACCTTATCAGACCTAGGAATAAGTTTTCTGAGATTAGCAAGCTGAGTATTGATTCTATCTCTGCGTCTTTTCTCTGCTTGACTATGACTCTTGGAAGCACTTGCAGCTCTATCTTCTAAACTTCCTTCAACAGGTAAAGGTCAAGACTGAAACTCACTACATTGAAAAGAAGCAAAAGAAGAATCAGAGATAGTTTGAGGTTGAATTTGAGCAGGAAAGTGTGAACGAAGAGATAATCTTGAACGAAGAGATGATTTTGAAGAGAAGATCAAAAGAATCGATGATCTTGAAGATGAAAACGAATAGATGATCTCTTAAGGACCATACAAAATCGATTTTGTTTGATTTTAGGGGTTTTTTCCTTCTGAAAATCTATTTGGTTTAATTTTAGGGTTCTTCATTCTGAAAGGAATTAAGAGGGAAACATGAAAAACAAGAGTGAGAAATAGTTAGCCTCGACTCATCTGTGTCTATCATATAAAATAAATATATTCGAAAAAAATAAAAATAGTTAGCCTCGGCTCATCCGTGTCTAATATTTTAAAAAAATAATTCAAAAATTAAAAAATATCTAGTCTCAGCCTAGCCATGTCTAATGAATTAAATAAAAATAATTGTAAAAGAAAAACTTTAAAATGTTTTTTTTTTGCGCTTGAATAGCCTCGGTTTTGTCGAGGCTAGTTAGCCTCGGTGTCGGTGGCCGAGGCTAAATTTGCAGTTAAAATAAAATTTTCTAGTAGTGACTCTACATTCAATCTTTCTTCTCCTTCTGTTGATGATATAGTCTGCTCTATCAAATCCTCTACTTGGTTTTGGTTAGGAAAGGCTTATATGCAGTTTTCTTTTAGGACTCCTTCTTACTCGTTTAAATATCTAACAATTTGTTTAAAGAACTTGTAATTTTTCTGTGAGGGTTTGAGTAGCCTTTTTACTTGTTTATCTTTAATCCATTGCTTTTTTTTAAAAGAAATATCCTTAATTTCATTTTCATGCATGTTAATCACAATCGTAACGTTATCCATATTTATGGCACTTGGCATATTTAAGTACTTATTTTCTTCTTCAAAATTGTCTAATCAACACATATGTTAATAGAAAGAAAGGTCGAAAATTAACGACACATTTAGAAATTATTAGTACAAAAATACGTCTATAATGAAAACTGACTAATTATAGCACTTACTCAAGGGAATAAAGAGAGCATAAGATGCATGCATATAAGTAGCTAGGTTAAAGAGAGTATAATGAGAACCACACGTACACATGGTGGGATGATGGTGAAAAGAAAATATAAAATATTTTTTACTTAAAGTCATCGGGTCACTGTATATAAATTTTTTTAAAGTTTCATCTCGAAATAACGTCAAATTTTTAGATTTTTCTAATCACGCTCTAACACTTATTTTTAGATTTGATGCGTTGATTTAAACGGTAGACGGTTTAATATCCGATCGATAAATTTTGATATTATATTAGAATTTGACTTTATTTATATCGATTTATTAGATGAGAGTTGTCACTCTATATAAACTTTTTAATAATCTTTCTTCAACTAACATAAAATTTTAGATCTTCCTAATACACTCCCTTACATCTATCATAGATTTTGTGCCTAATACATAGATATAAACTTGTGGTTCCATCGATAAGATATAAACTATGGATCACACATGTTAAAAGCCATATATTTTTTTTAGAGAACTTTTTAACAATAATCGCTAAACGGCTATACCTATCTCCAAAGCATATTAGTTAATATATATTCATTTTATTTTTTAAAAAACGTTATAAAGTAGTTACTAAAAAGTTTATGCAACAGAAAAGAGTTGCTTACATGCTACTTTTCTTTCCACAAAATAAATTTATTCATATTCACCCTTTTCACCCATATCTCGAGAGTTTCCAAATGTGAACATGAATGAAAGTTGACAAGAAAGAATCATGTATGTGATATTTGGAAGTTAAAGGTATAGGAATATTTAGGTAGCGTGCATGACTCATGAATCTTTTACTTTTTTAACCTTTTTTTATTGCATGGTCCTTCTTTCATTTCAAAATTTATTTATTTAGTTTGAGTTTAGATGATTTATGACACTGATTCTATGTTGTAGCTAGCTATATGGTAAGTGTCACTTTTATAATTACAAGAAAGGTTGTTTAAATTTTTTTCTTCTAAAAAAAGTATCAATATTACTTAATTATGTAATCGACACACACTCACACACACACACACACACACACACACACATATATATATATATATATATATATATATATATATATATATATATATATATATATATATATATATATATATATATATATATATATATATATATATATATATATTGACGGAGTTAGAAAAATAATGAAGTCTGGGCAAGTTTCCAATGGCTTTATAACTTTCTACCAATATAGTACAATTCTAATCCCAAATAAATTATTTCCTTAAATTGCAATTGCCTCTTTCAATTTTTAAGATTTCAGATTCTATAATATATACACGTTCCAGTAATCTACAGAGGTGCCCATTTTCACAATTTGGTTAGGGGAGTATATACTCAAAGAAAAACCATTACCCTGCAAAAGCAATATAAAAGAGATTGCAGAACTTATGGAAAATTTTGATAGAAAAAATCTAATCAACTCCCAACAATTAGTTACCTTGGCATTCTTGCGAACACCATAGTCGAAGAATGCAAAGACAGTTCCTGCCTGCTCTTGGCAATTCCTCTGATAAGCATTTCCAAGCAAGAAAATAGGAACAACATTTTCATCCAAACACCCAATTTTCCATATACAAAAGCTCTTCCCATTTGAACTTGTTTTATGAATCCCCTTCTCAGTCAACGCTCCAACAGTTACCCAATTTCCAGAGAAATTATCCCCATTCACCAAATTACTAAATACACACAATCGATAAACAAGGACCATAATTGCCAGGATCATGACTCACAGCAGAAACTAGGTTTAATCTTTATGAAGAACACTACTATTGCAAGGGATAAAATAATAAGGGGATAAATCAACTAGTGTAGTGTGGTAATCAGTAACACATTAAAATTTAGTCCGAGAACATACAAAAATGAAGCAAAATCCAAAGTATACACCGAAAGTTGAGCATAGATTGATTTGAACATTCAGTACATATTATGTTGGGTCAGTATTAATTGCTACTGCTCAATATTCTTATAATATTTATGTTTATGAAAAACTGCATATATTTATTTAATCTACCGTATTTAACAGTGGTGAGTGTTGTTCAATATCGGCAGTAGTGGCGCTATAGTGCTATACTGCAGCAGAATGTGAACAGCCGATATTATTTTGCTGAACTCTAAAGTAAAAAATATTGTCAAATAACAACAACGGCCTCATATGTGGAAAAAAAATCAACCAAATATGAACATGTAGGGGATGGCTAGTAGTCTTGAGCAAAAGCTCACTTCAAGCAACAACATCCATATTCAGTTGTATCTTTTCTCTTTTCGACATTCTCTTCCCAATAGGATTGACAAAATCAGGAAAAGTGAATGGCACATTCAAAGAGTACTCACCATTGGAGCATTCTACTTTCTGAGACCAATGCATTTTAATTGATAAATTTGAACCCCCATCAATCTGTTCAAAACCACATTGAAAAAAATAAACAACATCATATTAAAAACTACCCACTAGATTAAACAAAAAGACACTATCCAAAATCCAAATATTCACCTCTGGTATAGTTAAAGTAAATATATTTGATTTAAGATAGCCTCCATTTTGAACTGAGGTAGCACTTTGGTTTTCATCCATAACTACCAGTTGGTTTTCATCACATCTTCATACCAGAAATTGTTGCGGAACATCGACCCACAGGACGAATCCGGAAAACAGCTTGAGGTTGACAAACTATAGGCAATGCTTTCTCCACCGACACTGAAATAATGTTAAATTAACATCACAAAGGAAAAGAAAAACATTAGTAAAAATCAAACAAGTGAACGAATTTAAAAAATGACAACTTTGTGTGAAACTTGGTTGAGGCAATTTATCGAACACTTAGTGTGCAAGTTGCAAAACGGTGGAAACGACAACAATTCGATACTGATTCGTAAACCACAACCTGCAACATACGGATACCCATCATAAATTGATAAATTGGACGAATGAAAATGAACTGTAAAAACAAACAGGACTCATAAATCCCTAATCAGAATCCCCATTCTCCCTTATATCCAAAAGATTCCCTAACCTCATTGAAATGAAAAAAAATAGAGAAACTTATGAGGAAGTGAATCTTAAATGAAATGAGATAGAGGGAACAAAATGAATATTGAAATGAAAATGAAACCGGAAAGGTAACTAGATGTGCACCTGTTCTTGGTTAAATCGGAAAATATTGTCGGCGGTTGAGCCCGGGCAGCTACCCTACCTGGCCGGGCGCTGGCTCCGCCCGTATATATATATATATATATATATATATATATATATATATATATATATATATATATATATATATATATATATATATATATATATATATATATATATATATATATATATATATATATATATATATATATATATATATATATATAATAAGCTTTGTGAGAGCTTTTTTATCCAACCCTTGCTACAAACATTTTAGACTTCAGTAACTTCCTTGTAAAGTTTCTGTTAATTAGGTGGTCCATCTTAAAAGAGATTTACGCATCGATACACATCTATGCTAGTAAGCGGTCCAACTAAAAAGTAACACACACATGCATTAGGTATTTTGTGTTTCTTGAAAGTTAGAAAGTTAGAGAATCCTATTAGAAATGAATTTGTAAATAATGACATTATGAAAACGAAAGAAGAAAAACAACACAGACGTAAACTAACAACCATCCTTGCACTACAACCGTAAATTTACATCCAACGGCTATCCGAGCTACATGCTAAAAAAATTAGTTAGTTGTAATTATCCTCTTTATATAAATATTATTCTACGTCACACTCATATGGACTTTCATTCATATTTTCAAAAGTTCTACTTCATTCTCGTCCTTACTTGAGCGTCAGTGTGCTAATCTTTTTGGAGGTACCATCTCTAATGAGTGAAAAATTGTCACTCCTGCACTACAAGCGTTTTCACGTTGATCACTATCAGCCTTTTACCAATTCTTTATTTTACTCTGGAATGGTGTCACCGTTTGTAGGAATCTTCTTTTGATTCTCTCAAATTTTTTCAATTGCATCACGACAACTGTTTTATATTATGACTTTGAGAAACTGTAAATGTTTTCCTAGCCGTTTTTCTTCTAATCCTCTGATGGCCTTCTGAAGCAGCTCACACTCGAAGCATTACCAAAGATCTTTGATCCATTATTCAAACTCTTCAAGACAATGTTTCACTAGTTCTTCCTTCAGTAAGTGAACAACAACGACAACAAGATTCCCAAGCATCAATGATGGTTCCTCAACCATTAGTCCTAGAAATACGTCAAGTTCCTTCACTACATAACCAAACACCTCCCTCCCCCCTACGCATTAGATACACCAAACGGCATCACAATATAATCATAGTGCTCATACCTCGTCCTGAAAGCTGTCTTCGGAATATCATCAGGCTTGACGCGAATCTGATGATAACCAGACCTCAAATCAATCTTGGTAAACACACAAGCACCCACCAATTGATCCATCAAATCATCAATCCTCGAAATTGGATACTTATTCTTGATTGTTACTTTATTCAACTGCCGATAATCCACACACAATCTCATGCAACCATCTTTCTTCTTCACCAACAACACAGGAGCACCCCATGGAGAAACACTCAGTCTAATAAACTTCTTCTCAAGCAGCTCTTCCAACTGTTTCTTCAATTCTCCTAACTCAGATGCAGACATCCGATAAGGAGCCATCGACACAGGACTAGTGCCCGATATCACATCAACAGTAAACTCTACCTCACGCTCAGGAGGTAAGTCACTCACGTCGTCTGGAAACACTTCTGGAAATTCTCGAACAACTGGTAGCTCCACGCTCATTGCTTCACAATCAACTTGAAGTGATGCAAATAATGCAAACATCTGAGCCTCATCTTCTAAGAGTTCTTCTACTTGCTTAGCAGATAAAAACATTAGCTCTCCAAAATCACCAAACTCTGGGAACCTCACAGTCTTGTTGTAGCAATCGATATGAACATAGTTGTACTCCAACCAATTCATTCCGAGAATAACATTAATTTGATGCAAAGGTAGACAGACCAAGTCCATCCAAAATTCTTATCATAAATGGTCAAAGGGCGGCTCAAACAGACTAATGCAGTAGTCACAAAACCATTAGCCGAGGTATCGATAACCATACTTCCAACCATAGAAGATAATTTCAAATTCAACTTCTTAGCACATTCAAGTGAAATAAATGAATGATTAGCACCAGTATCAATAATAGCAATTGATTCAACATCATTAATAAAGCAAGTACCTCTGATCAAGTTATCTGTCTTGGATTCTTCCGCACCGCTCAAAGTAAACACTCTGCCATTCGTCTGAGCAGCAGTAGCAGTCTTCTTCGGTTTCTGACACTGGGTACTGATATGACCCTTCTCTCCACAGTTGAAGCAAGTCGGAGCTTCATCTTTACAGTCAGTAGCTCTATGACCTTTCTTGCCACAATGATGAAATCTCAGCGCCCTACAAACCTCAGCATGGTGACCTTACTCGCCACACTTATAACACTTGCCTGGAGCAGTAACTGCTCCCCCACTTGACTTTTTCCCATCTGAAGCCTTCTGCTTCACTTTATCACTAGAAGTCACATACGGTTTCTCTCTATACTGAACATTCTCTTTCTTCTCACTTAGCTGCTTGTAGTAAGTAGATCGAGTAAGGTTATCCTCATCATAAATTCTACTCTTGTCCACTAGTTCCGCAAACCGACGAATCTGCTGGTACCCAATTCCTTTCTTAATCTCTGGTCTCAATCCTTTCTCAAACTTGAGACACTTTGACATCTCTATGTCAGCACGATTGTAATGCAAACAATACTTTACTAAAGACTCAAACTTTGCCGCATACTCATCCACAATCATATTCCCTTGTTTCAGCTCAAGGAATTCCACCTCTTTCTTGCCCCGAACATCATCAGGAAAATACTTCCTTAAAAATTCTTCCTTATACACCGCCCAAGTTATCGTAATGCCAACACCTCCCAATCTCTGACGGGTGTTATCCCACCAATCCTCAGCTTCCTCTGCTAGCATATGCGTACCAAACTGCCCTGCTGAGCATCAGTGCACGCCATAACTCGGAAAATATTCTCAATCACTTTAAGCCACTTCTGCGCATCATCAGGATCATGAGTGCCCACAAAAGTCGGCAGATTGTTCCTTTAGAACTATCCCAAAGCACGAAACTCATCTGGAGGTCCACCATTCTGGGTCATCACTTGGGCAAGTGATTTCAGCGCATCAGCAATATCACGATCATTTCTTCCAGCCATCTGCAACCACCCACAGGGTTAGAAGAAACAACTTATCCAACAATGTTCTCGCACTATTGATTTACAGGGGATTAAAAACATAAAAACTTGGTCGGACGGACCAACCAGGCTCTGATACCACTAATGTAACACCCTTTTCTACCCCACAGTTTTAATGGCATAATATTCACATTTATCAGAGTAAAATATTAAACTAAAAAAATCACCTCAAAGGGCATACATTTTCCAATAAATCAAATACAGGTCAAGGCTCCGTAAACAATGGGTTTTCCCAAAAGTTATCAAAAATTGCTCAAAAGGCAGCAGAACTCAAAAGGCTTCCTTGTACGGAAACATAATCAAGATAATAAAAAAAATCAAACAAAACATGGTTTAACTCAAAGATCCCAACCCGATGTTACACTATCAGAGCAAGACCCTCTAAGTTAACCAAAATGGCCAACAACTCAAAACTCCAAAAAGATCATTGACGGCGTCCACAGCTAAACCTGGTCATCTGCATGTTACCCACGTGGAGGTAACATTCAAACAGGCAGGATGAGTAAAACGACTCATAATAATCAATATAGGAAATCAATATATAAAACAATGTCATTTTCATAGTATGCATCATCATATTCACCAATGGGCATCAAAGGTCACAACATCATAAATTACTCAAGATTATCTCAAAAATACAAATGCAACATGACTCATGCATGTGGTACCAATCATCACAGCTCGATGGACACTAGGCCATCAACCCTCCATAGATCCCCATCAATAGGATCGATTCTATACAAGAACCGAAGCACATCAAAATACCTCACATCCGCACAATGAGACTGAAGCCAAAGAAATCAAGGTCCTGAACCGAAGTCCGGATGCACATGAATGCATGATACACACGTCAATAATCATCCTCATAATAACATCATAGGTGCATCATCATTCATCCAAAATCATCATCGTCAAAATCATCATCATATCTCATCATCATTACATCATAGGAATCATCATATAATCATGTACTAATCACATAGAAATCACCGTCATACTCATACTAATTCGTCAAAGAAATCACAATATCAAAACATCAAGGCATCATTGCACAAAATCAGAATTCACGAAAACTCTGCTATGTTCACTAGCAAGTTCGTTGTGCGAGTCTAGGGCGAGTTTATTCGTTGTGCGAAGGATTCTTTGTTGTGTGAACACGTGATTACAACAACATGCTGTTACGTATCAGAACCAAGACCAACCCAAAAGTCCCCACGATTCACTTCCTCAATAACCCAAAAATATCCCTAAATCGTTCCTAAGGTATCACGACGATAAATGCACAAAATCTATTACTTATTAGGCCAATCCCGTACCATATTCACGCTCTAATTCCCATAATTTCCTTACAACTACATGTTGCACCCCAAAATTTGCTCAACCTTTTCTTAACTTGGTTTATGTTTCATTTCATTTTCTTTCTAGCATTTGCATTGCATAGCATGTTGCATTGAACATGGGATCAAGAGTTTGTGCACCTCAAGAGGAGTCTTGTCAGAGCATGGAGCCTAAGAAAGAGTTGTTACTCAACTTTGAATGGTCATCAGGACATCTTGAAGTGGTTAGTGTCTTGTTAAAGAACAAATGGATGTGTGTGGGACAGCTCCTAACTGGGAGGCCAACTGAAGAACATTAGAGGTTCATGAATGGATGATTTTGGGTATGAGGTGTAAAGAAATCTTATTGAGGGCCTTGAGGGTCATTGTGGAGCTTATACAAGTGGTTGTGTGAAGTGGAACAAGCCACAGTTGAAAGTATCGCAGTTAGGGTTTTCATTTGGTAAATCCTCAGTCAACTGTGCAATTGAAGAAGATAGAAACTCAGTTCAAAGACTCTATGGTCATGGGATGTTGTGTTAATACATATGAGACATCATTTCAAGTTCATTTTATCAAGGATTAAGTGTGTGAGAAGTTACTAAGTTAGGGATCTCAGGGTAAAATCCCCTATTTAGTGCCTGACTTCAAGACCACTTACCTCAAGATAAATGTCTCATTTCAATTTTTTGCCAACATGGAACTTGTAGAGCATGTTATTAGATTTAATTTTAGTACTAGAAGTCCTTGGTTGGATTTATAGAACTCAAGTTATGGTACGGACAAGTTACGGGTCATTTGAGGTATGTGATTTTGGTCAACAAAAGTCAACCAACTTCCAAGCCAGTTTTTACCTAGAAACGTGTTTCTCCTCAACTTTTAGTCAACACCAAAGTTGTAGGTCTTGATCTTACCTTTCCAGATTGTATTAGAAGTATTTCATAGGATTTGTATAACTCAAGTTATGAGGTTTACAAGTTAGGGGTATTTTGGGAAAGTAAGATTATGGGTCATAAAATTATAAGTCCATTTCACAACCTTGCACACTTCAAATGGAAATCTTTTCAAACAAGAAACTTGCTTCAAATGAGGCCATTTGCACTACCAAACCATTTCTTGTCATGGTGGGAGCTTGGATTGAGAATTTGGGGTTTGAATTTTTCATAAAGGAGGTTTAAAATTGAGAATTTGAGACTTATTGGACTTAAACTTTTTCAAGGCAAGTTTGTGCATTTTTTGATTGCAAATAACAATTCAAAGACATTGCCATCTTCACATTGGATTTTTGAAGTCTCAAAATGGGCCATTTTCATGGTTTCTTCCTCTTGAAGCAACAAATTGGAAATCAATCATAGGCTCAAAATTAAACCTCCAATCTCATTCCTTTAATTTACACAACTGATATGTAGTGGATTGGGATCAAAAAATCAAGTGGTGTAGTGTAAAAAACGTGCATGGGATTTTCAAAAAGTGGTGAAATGTGAAAATTCTAAATGGACTGTGTTGCATGGATTAAGGCCCCATTTGATTGCAAATCCATCATATAAGTATTCTTGAGGAATTTTGAGGCAGAGCTAGGTCATTCTCACTGCATTAACTACCGTTTTCGTTTTCAAAAAAGTGGTGAAAACTCAAAATTCAATTTCTCAGATTTACTCCATTTCAAGGAAAATTGAAGGTTGCAAAAGCTTTATTATGGATCATTGAACGTGTTTGGATCGTTTTCTTCAAGCTTTAGCACCTGTTGAAGGCTCAGTGGAAGTTCTCCACTAGGTAACTTGAATTCAACCATACACTCTTAATACTCCATGATTCTTCGCCATTTTCGTTGCATTTGAACCTTTGTTATGTGTAGATCATTTCTTGGTTATTATTTCTTGTGTTTATGACATTTTATTTTTTGAGCTCAAAGTTGTGTAGCTTCTTTTTGATGTTTTTTCATGGTATTTTACTTCAATTTTCATGGATTCTTACTCCTTGTAGCATGTAGATGATGTTTGGACATCTTATTTTAAGTTTTGGTGAACTTTATTTTTTGACATGTTTGCTTGTTGCTTGGTTTTCTCTTTAATGGTGGGAGATAAATGAGTTTTAGTGAGAGATTTGGATTCCTTGTCGTGAGTAGATGTTTTTTCATATAAGATTTGTAAAAAATGGTTGAGAAATGATGATGCACGGTGGGGAATGTGTGCTCGCGGCGGCCGAAAGTTGGGACGAGGATGACCAGAGCGGACCGCGGTGGCCGGAAGTCCAAGGTTGAAGATGATGGCGACGTGGCAAGCTTTGGTTCGTCCGATCGGTTATTTTCCATCGTGTGCTTCACAACAAGACTTACATGTTCCTATTTTCACTAAGGCACACACAATTAGGACCTCATTTCATTAATTGAGTTGGCACGATTTGGTGCATTGATTCTGTTGACTGGTATGCACATCTGACGGTTGTGATTTTTCTGCATTTTGTTTTCTATCTTTATTTCTTTTATTTGTATGCACTTTTAAAAATTCGTAAAAAATAGCAAAAAATATTTAAAAATTCTAAAAAAAATCATGAACATACTTTAACATGTCTTTTAATTTTGTGCATTTTTAATTTCGTGTTTTGATGCATTTTTCATTTATTTTCATATTTTCCTTTTAATTGGTCATTTAATGGTGTGAAAAATGTGTGCTGACTTGTTAATTTTATTTCTTGCTCATGGTATGGATTAAACTTCTAATTTTTTTGAGCATTGTGTTGACATGTTGATTAATCCCCATAATTTTTTCCATAATTTTTTAAGTGTTGTTTCCATGTGGTTTGATTTGGTTTTGTTCCCTCTCCATTTCTGCCCTGTTTTGGAACACTCTTGATTTTTGCCTTCTGTTGAGGCACTTCCCTTTTGTTTTTCAATCTCTCCTTTTGACCCCTGGTTCCTGATACCTTGGGGGTCCTCTGAGATCTTATTTGGCTTTTTTTGATGTATTTTCTTATTTTTCATGTATTTTGCAAGTTGCTTCATGTTTGTGCATCTTTGCTGTTGCATTTGTTTTGTTTTGCTTCCAAAAGCTTAGTTGTGCATTATTGATGAACCTAATTCTGATTGTTTCATGTTAGGTACTTGTTATAGGTCTTGTGTGCTAATTCTTGGGTTTTTATCATATGCATAAGTTGTTCATTTGTTATCATACTTTCATGTTTGCATATTGTGCTTCCATAAGTGATGTTTGCTTGCATTTTTTGGTGTTATTATTGGCATTTGCTTATGATGTTGTGCTTTGGCTTTTGAAATCTCTCTTCTCATCCCTATTCTGTCCAATGACATTGGAATACTACTTAAGGTTGCTTGGTTCCTCCTGAGGAGGAACCTGAAGCTTGCCTAAAGTAATGAATCCATGAGGACATTTTCTCATTGTTTTTGTTACTTGTTTTCTATGCATCTTATTCTCCATTTATCTTGTTCTTATTCATACCATGGCTTGAGGTTGAGATGAGCTTGTGGAGGTTCTAGCCCCACACATATTTCCTCCCTCACTTGCATTGCATCTTTGTCTTCCTTGTTGCATTTATGTTTGTATCCTACATTTGCATTGTTTCTTTTTCTTTTGTCTTCCTTCCCTTAGGATTTCTAACCTCTCTTATTCAAGAGAGGTTATGATAGACATTAGGGTTCTAACCATGCATGATAACATTAGGTAGTCCCCTTTCAAACTCAACTTTAGGTGCACATTGCATGACACTTTTAGGGCTTGGACTAGTCCCCCTTAGTTCGTCCTCTTTCTCTTCTCATCTTCAAACAACTTCAATCCACTTAATAAAGTTTGACCATTGTTGCACGCTACGAGCCTTAAGCCATTTGGGAAATGATGATTGGGTGGTTGCCTCTCAATTATCTAGAATGTTAGTATATGTCCTTCGGACGATATACGAAGCGTTCGCTCCTAGATCATAGTCTCTAGTGTAGCATGAGTCGCAAACCAAATTCAAAACACTTCTTCCTTAAAAAACAAAAAAACAATTCAAACTCTTTTTCACCCCTTGGGGTCTTAATCAAGAAATTTTTTTTCATAAACAAGAGTGTTGTTAACTTTCAGTCCTATCGCAAACGGTAACGCCTAAGTCTCCAAAGGTCGAGTTGCATACACCAACTGCTAGAACTGTCTGTTAACCCTACTCAAGTAAAACTTTTGAACAGACTGTGTTCTCGTAAGCCCGAACTATGTTTGTTCTGATCTTTCATACCAGACGAAAATACGTAGGCACAAGACGTGATGTCTTGGAGAGCAACCTTCCCCCCTTTTTAGCCGTAGTTAGGCGAACTACGTTGAATCTGACTTTCCCATTGCACGAGGGAGTATGTAGGCACAGAGCAGCAATGCTCTGTCGAGTCAGTTCTTTTTCTTTCTCTTTTGTCCATAAGCCTTTAGCGTAGATAGTTTGCACACCCTTTTAGTTAGACAACACAAGCGTGGATCCCGTCGAGTACGACGGACGTGAGGGGTGCTCATACCTTCCCCTTGCGTAACCAACTCCCGAACCTAGGACTTGGTTGTGATGACCTCGTCTTTTCCCGTTTTCGTCAGGTTTTTTCTGATCGTTTCCTTTCCCTTCTTTGAGATAAATAACGATAGGTGGCGACTCTGTTAGTCATTACCGGCCTTTTTTTTCGCAGTAGCGATAGCTGGCGACTCTGCTGGGGACAGGAATATCCCCTATGCGATTCAATCCTAGCGCTTGTGTGTTTTCTTTTTGGGTGTTTGTATATATGTGCTTTATGTTTATTTACTTCCGCATTTTATTTTCCGCATCCTATATCATTACTGTTGTGCTGTAGGGAGGGAAGTTCCATTGAGTGAGAAGCCGGACCTAGACTTGAGTACAAACTTAGTATTAGCAGCGAAAAGTAGTGGTGAACCTGTATGTTAGGCATGCACTAGTTCCCACGAAATTTGCACTCAGACGAGATTCTCTTTGATGTCTTTCTTTCCAGCCCAGTGGGCCGTTGAGAGAATTGCAGATTTGAGGGTTGTCGACTCTGGGGACCGATCATTTGGGATTCAGCTAAGTGAGGCCGCTTCAAGAGATGATGATGCCACACCTTCTGGGTATCATATCATCGTTTCTTGAAAGTCTGTGACGCTGATGAACGCATAGGATGCCGAACCTTGTCAGTGGATAGGTCCATACCTGTGAGTGGGTGGGTTATGCAGGAAACCTTGACTTCCAGACTACCCAGTTCTTAACAGTGTAAACCTGTGTTCATGATACAAAGGGGTCTTATGTCAGTGATTTTGTCGGTACTAAGGCAAAGCGATGGTTCTTCTCAACCGACAGCACAACAGTCTTGATCCCCTGTTTGCATTTGCATGTTCATTTTCATTTGCATTTCATTGACGTGTGTTTATGTTGCAGGTGTACATTTCCTCTTCGATTCTGGTGATTCTGTTTTATCCTTGTTGACATGGAGCCCTTGAGGAGGACCCTGGCCTACAAGTTTCCTATGCCTGACATTAGAATTCTGCGAAGCCTGATTTCCTTAGCTGACAAGAAGGTTATGGGAGATTTCAGAGAATCTTATGGGAGGATTTGGAATATTGTTTGCAAACCTTCTTTGGATGAATTGAATGGCCTTCAGACATTGTTACAATTCTATGATCCTCAGTTGTGAGGCTTCACCTTCCGAAGTTTCGTTTTAGCACCTACATTGAAGGAGTTTTCTGATATATTGGGTATACCTATTCTGAACCAGATACCGTTCCATCATGTTGAGGGAAAGCCAGATTTAACTAACCTTGCTAAGGCTTTACATTTGGATGTCTCTGAGTTGGAAGGGAAGTTAGCCAGTAGGAATGGAATGTTTGGGTTTCCATTGCCTTTTCTTGCGGACAAGGCTCGAGAGTTTGTTAAGAAGGGTTGTTGGGTGATATTCAATGCTATCTTGGCCTTGTGTATCAATGGCATTATGTTATTTCCGAATATCCCAGATTTTGTAGACGCCGATGCATTCAGTATCTTTGCTTCAAAGAACCCTATACCCACTTTGTTAGGCGATGTTTATCATTCCGTGCACTACAAGAATGAGAACAGGAGAGGGAAGGGTGTGTCTTGTTGTGCACCTTTGTTCTATTCTTGGTTCAGGAGTCATCTCCCTAAGACTGGTCCGTCCTCTGCTACTGATGGCACTTTGAAATGGTCTGAGCGATTGATGAGATTATCTTCCGAAGACATTGTGTAGTTTGATAGAGATGTATTAGGCATTGAGATTATCTATAGTTGTGGAAGCTTTCCTAACGTCCCGCTGGTCGGAAGGAAAGGTTGCATAAACTATAATCCGGCTATTACTATCTGATAGTTTGGGTACGCACTTAGAGGGCCTCCGAAGGAGGAAGAGATACGGGAATCTCTGTATCTCACTGGTTTGTTAGAGGGAGATACTTTGGCTAGGGTTGAGAATGCATGGAGAAATGCCCATAGGAGAGGAAAGGTTGCTTTGGGAAAAAGCAATAGCCAGGCATACGTTCCATATTTGGCTTGGATTTAGAGTAGAGCCAAAGATTTGATGATGCCATATCCGTCCATTCAGCCTGTGCATCCGCCTGAGATTGTAGAGCCCACTACGGTAGATATCCAAAAGTATGAGCAGGTATGCCACGAGAAAAAAGAGTTGCAAAAGAGAAATGAAGAGTTAGAGGAAGAGATGGTTCAACTCAGAAGTGAAAGGAACGAAGCGAGGTATTATTTGAAGAAGCAAACAGAATTGGTGAATAAGTTGGGAACAGACTTAACTCAGGAAACTAGTGAGAGGGAGCGCACAGGCAAAGACTTGAATGCCACCTACGGTGTTCTTGCCAAGAAGAAGGAAGAGTTAAGTAAAGCCTACTTGCAGATTTCTAAGTTTGAAACTCAGTGGAATGCTGCCATGTCTACTAGCGTGAAGACAAGTTGAAGGCGCATATCCTCAAACAGAAGGCCCAACTCAAAGCTAAAGATGAAGAGATCTCAAAGGAAGCCGCACTCAGAAGACATAATGATTGCAAATTGTATGAAGCGCTTGCAACCTTGGAGGAGCATAGAGAGGAAGCTAGTGCTAAGAGGCGTAGGCTCGAGGAGGTTGTTGGGAAGGAAGACTCGGTCGAGGATCTTTAGTCTACTATCAGTCAGCAGGAGTTGCTCATACGTGGTTTGCTCACTAGGCCAGATCATCCGGATACACAGGCGCTGTTGAAGGATTTCCAGTCTCGCCACCCAGTTTGATTTCATTTCTTTGTATTCAGTAGCATAGACTTTTGTATGGACCATCACCAGACCTGTTGGCTGAGGTTCCTTACTGTTTGTACTCATTTACTGTTGATACTTTGCCTATGGGCTTTTGTTTATATATGAGGAGTTTCTATTCTGTGCCTGCCTGCGGGGCTCTCCATTGTCTTGGTTGTTATCAAAAAACTAGAATCGAGGGGGAAATGTCCCTATTTGCATAAATACATGTCTGCATTTTAGCATATTTCTCGCATTTGCAGGTGCATCGGAACTGTTAACCTTATCTTGTTTCTTGTGCCACTAGTGTTTCAGGATTGCAGAACAGATAACTCATCGCTACGGTACTAGAGGTAATCAGAGGAGGATAATGGATCAAATGCAAGTGGAAATGCAAGAAATGAGGGACCGCATTGCGTAGCTGATGGATTTGATGTAAGGAGTTGCTATTGGGCAAGCTCAACTGCAGACTATGGTGCAACCCCTGTTGACACGAGTTGATGAGGATGGGGTATTACATGGTGGGATTCCTCATAACCATACTCGGGTTGAAACCCCTCAGGGGGACAATTCAATACCAACTTTAGTCATCCCTACTGCTAGAGGGGATGGACACATTACTGGTGCTGGGAATACAACAGGTCTTAATCGTGGTGGCTTTGCTGATGGGGGTAATAGAAATGGGAATGGCTTCGGTTTTGATACTACGAGTGGCATTCATGGTAGTTTGGACCATACATGGAACGAGGATCAGTAAGAGGATATATTCACTCCTAGGTTTGTGAATGCTGCAGGACCTTATGAGGCTGACAGAAGGATCCAAATGATTGAAGAAAAGATGCGATCTCTGGAGTGCCAGAATTCCATGGGGCTAGATATGTCAAACCTGGGGCTGATCCCAGGCTTATGAGTGCCTCATATGTTCAAAGTTCCCGACTTCGACAAGTACAAAGGCACTACTTGCCCAAGGGTCCACCTGCACTCGTACTATAGGAAGATGTCTGCGTACTCGGACGATGAAAAACTCCTGATGCACTTTTTACAGGATAGTTTGTCTGGCCCCTCTTTGGAGTGGTACATGGGGTTGGAGCACGCAAACATCTGCAGCTGGAAGGAATTAGTCGAGGCTTTCGTAAGGCACTATCAATACAATAGTGACCTTGCACCGAACAGAGTCCAGTTGCAGAACCTCTCTTAAAAGAGTAACGAGTGTTTCAAAGAGTACACCCAAAGGTGGCGAGAGCTTGTTGCTAGAGTGCAGCCACCAATGGTAGAGAGGGAGTTGGTAGACATGTTCGTCGCTACTCTACCGGGGGTGTATTATGAAAAACTGATAAGCAGTATGTCCGAAAGTTTCTTAGATTTGATAATCACTGGTGAAAGAGTGGAGAACAGTATCAAGCTTGGGAAGATTTAGGTGGGAGAGGTACCCTCAGCTGGAGGAGGAGGAAAAAAGATGTTTGGAAACAAGAAGCGTGAAGGTGATGTCAGTTCAGTGGCAAGTTCTAGAGGAAGAGGAAGGGGTCAGCCCCAGAATCAATATCGCCAACAGCAGGTGGCTAGTGTCACTATTCCGGTGCTACAACAACAGAGACCACAACAACAACAGCAAAGACAATATCAGCCACAACAGCAAAACCAGCAGGGTTATAGGAGGTGTCCTGATAGGGCCAGGCCAAATAGAGTATTTGACACTCCACCAATGCCCTACTCTCAGGTGCTTCAGACTTTATTGTAGCTATAATTTATTCAGAAAAGGACTCTCGCTCCTTTGACTGGTGATCCCCCACCCGGCTACGATGCAAATGCACGTTGCGAATTTCACTCAGGGGCGTCTGGTCACTCTATCGACGATTGTAAGGCTTTTAAACACAAGTTGCAAGATCTCATTGACAGTAAAGCGATAAATTTTTCTCATGATGCACCTAATGTTGTGCAGAACCCTATGCCAAACCATGGCAGGCTAGGGTTAGTGCTATTCTGGAGGAAGAGGATTTAAACTTGATAATGGATGTGAGTGAGTTGAAGACTCCATTGAAGTTTGTGAAGGACAAATTGCTGGGAGGAGGTGTATTCTCAGGCTGTAATGAGGATTGTGTTGATTGCTTAAGTCATCCTGAGGGATGTGTTGATCTAAGAAGGCGTATCCAAGGAATGATAGACGAGGGGACGTTGCAGTTTAAGCGGACTGCGGAAAAGAAACCTGTTGAGGAAGTGAATGAAGAGAGGGATGAGGTCGCTACGATCTCAATCCCATATAAGACTATAACTATTTCAGCGCCTCATAGGCCACCAACAATTACCATTACCAAAGCAGGACCTGTGCCTTATGAGAGAACCAAAGCCATCCCATGGAATTATGGGGCTGAGGTGTATTGTAACGGTCAGAAGATAGATTTGAAGAGTTTTCCTGTGGAGTCTGTAGAGAATGTTATGGGGGCAACGCCAATTACCCGAAGTGGCAGAGTCTTTGCACCGCCCGAAGTGGTGGCTGAGAAAGCAGATAAAGGGTAGGGAAAGATGTTAATTGAAGAAACTACTCAGTCTGGTGAAAAAGGATCTTTGGAAAATGATGTGGAGGAGGTCATGAGACTAATACGCAAAAGCGACTACAAGATAGTCGAGCACCTACAGCAGACACCTTCTAAGATTTCGATATTATCGTTGTTGTTGAGTTCCGAAGCTCATAGAAATGCACTGATGAAAGTATTGAGCACCGCTTTTGTGCCTCAGGAGATATCGGTAAATCAACTTGAAGGAGTTGTTGGGCATGTAAGAGCGGGGAATGGCCTTGGATTCACAGATTTAGACTTAACGCCTAGGGGCAGAAACAACAATTGTGCACTGCACATTTCTGTTGAATATAGAGGAGAGGTTATGTCTCACGTCCTTGTTGACACATGGTCATCTTTGAATGTGCTGTCGAAGAAGGTACTTATGAAGCTGGATACTAGAGGCATTACCTGTACACCGAGTGATCTGGTTGTACGTGCTTTCGATGGTACTCGGAGGTCTGTCTTCGGCGAGCTGACTTTGCCTATCCATGTGGGCCCAGAAGTTTTTGACACTGTATTTTATATCATGGACATTCAGCCTGCTTATAGCTGCTTGTTAGGCAGACCATGGATCCACTCAGCTGGGGCTGTCACATCGACTCTACATCAGAAGTTGAAATATATGGTCGGTGGTAGTGTTGTGACAGTATGTGGAGAAGAAGACATCATGGTTAGTCACCTGTCTTCTTTCAAGTACGTTGAGGTAGATGGGGAAATTCATGAGACCCTGTGTCAGGCGTTTGAAACTGTTCAGTTGAAGGATAAGGCGCCAGTGGTGAGAAAAGAGCCTGAGGTGGCTATGTCCTCTTTCAAAGAAGCGCAGGCGGTGGTACAAGCTGGCTCAGCCCGGGGATGGGGACAAGTGATTGATATCCCTCAAAAGCAAGACAAGTTCGGCCTGGGGTACCACCCATCCTCTTCATAGAATACACCGAAGTTCAAAGGGCCAATCAGGTTCACCAGCAGGGACGTCTTCTTCGAGCAACTCAATGCCATTTCAGATGACGAAGCTGGAGACAGCGACTGCGACATGGATGCTTGGATCAAGCCATGCCTTCCAAGACAGCGCCTATGCAACTGGTCCATCGAAGAATTTTTCCAAGTGACCAATGAACAGTAATACTTTGTTTTTCAATTATTGTACGACCCTATGTTCTACCCGGAGCATAGTGGTTTGTTATTTCATGGCTTGTCTTATTTATGCTTGAAAACTGTTTCATCTATTAATCAAAGGGCGTTTTTCATTTCAAATTTTGAGATCTCTGTTTTTTCTTGTTTTATCTTTAACAATAAAATGGTAATGTGTTTATTTGCATATCATTTGAAGCACTTAACCATTTTCATTGCAGGTCTCATATCATTGCAGATGACACCGACCAAGAATCTTCTATGACTCGCTTCGACTTTGACAACCCGGTATTCCAAGCTGAAGAAGAGATTGGTGAGGACGAAGACTTGCCTGAGGAATTGGCTAGACTCTTAAGACAAGAAGAAAAGGTCATTCTACCTCATGAAGAAGAGATTGAGATCGTCAACTTGGGTTCTGAAGAGGTTGTTAGAAATGTCAGGATAGGGGCCGCATTGCAAGAAGACGTCAAGCAAAGGTTGATAGAGATGCTCCGAGATTACAGCGACATCTTTGCTTGGTCTTACGAAGATATGCCCGGGCTTGATACTGACATTGTGGTTCATCGATTGCCACTTAGGGAAGAATGTCCACCCGTCAAGCAGAAGCTCAGGAGGACGAGACCAGACATGGCGGTAAAAATCAAAGAAGAAGTTCAAAAGCAGTTAGACGCTGGATTTTTAGCCGTGACAACTTACCCTCCGTGGGTCGCCAACATTGTACCTGTACCTAAGAAGGATGGTAAGGTACGAACGTGCGTTGATTATAGAGACTTGAATAGGGCGAGCCCAAAAGATGATTTCCCGCTCCCCCACATCGACGTATTGGTTGACAATACGACTCAATTCTCGGTGTTTTCCTTTATGGATGGCTTCTCCGGTTATAATCAGATAAAAATGGCACCAGAGGACATGGAGAAGACAACATTCATTACACCGTGGGGAACTTTTTGCTATAAGGTGATGTCGTTTGGGTTGAAAAACGCAGGGGCAACTTATCAGCGGGCAATGGTGACTTTGTTTCATAATATGATTCATCATGAGATCGAGGTTTATGTTGATGACATGATCGCGAAGTCCCAGACGGAGGAAGAACATTTGGTCAATCTATTGAAGCTGTTTGAGAGGTTGAGGAAGTTCAAATTGAGGTTGAATCCAAATAAGTGCACTTTCGGAGTTCGGTCCGGAAAGCTATTGGGGTTTATTGTCAGCAGAAAAGGAATCGAGGTAGATCCTGCAAAAGTAAGAGCCATTCAAGAAATGCCAGCACCGAAGACTGAAAAAGAGGTCTGTGGCTTCTTAGGGAGGTTGAACTACATCGCTCGATTCATATCTCATCTGACGGCCACGTGTAAACCAATGTTTAAGTTGTTAAAGAAAAATCAGGCGGTGGTCTGGAACGAAAATTGTCAAAAAGCATTCGACAAGATAAAACAGTACTTGCAGGAGCCTCCGATACTGATACCCCCAGTGGCTGGAAGACCATTAATCATGTATTTAACGGTTCTGGAGAATAGTATGGGTTGTGTTCTCGGTCAACATGACGAGACAGGAAGGAAAGATCATGCGATTTATTACTTGAGTAAAAAGTTCACAGATTGTGAATCCCGCTACTCCATGCTTGAAAAAATGTGTTGTGCACTCGCTTGGGCGGCCAAACGTTTAAGACAGTACATGCTCAATCATACGACCATGCTAATTTCGAAGATGGATCCGATTAAATATATTTTTGAAAAGCAGGCACTTTCTAGAAGGATTTCCAGATGGCAAAGGGTATTGATAGAATACGACATCCAATACGTTTCCCAGAAAGCCATTAAAGGGAGTGTTCTGTCAGAAAACCTGGCCGAACAACCAATTGATGATTACCAACCGATGAGATTTGAATTTCCAGATGAAGACATTATGTACTTGAAAGCAAAAGATCGTGATGAGCCATTACCCACTGAAGGACCAGAGAGGGGATCTCCATGGCAGATGATATTCGATGGTGCAGTTAATTCGTATGGTAGCGGAATTGGGGCAATTATTACAACTCTCCATGGAACGCATATCCCTTTCACTGCCAGATTAACTTTTCCTTGTACCAACAATGAGGCCGAGTATGAAGCATGTATCATGGGTTTGGAAGAAGCTATTGATCTGAGGATCAAGAATCTTGATGTATATGGCGATTCAGCACTAGTTGTTAATCAGATCGAAGGAGAATGGGAAACTCGACAGCCCAATCTGATCCCTTACAAGGATTATGCAAGAAGACTGTTACCATTTTTCGACCGTGTAGACTTCCACCATGTGCCAAGAGCGGAGAATCAAATGGCAGACGCTTTGGTTACACTGGCTTCAATGTACAAGGTCAATTTTTGGAATGAAGCGCCAAGGATTGTTATCTCACGCCTCGACAGGCCCGCTTTCATATTTGCTATTGAAGGAGCTTCCGATGGTAAACCATGGTTTCATGACATCCAGAATTTCCTTAAGAACCAAGAGTATCCACCAGGGGCATCGACCCAGGATAAGAAAACTCTTAGGAGATTGTCTAGAAACTTCTACCTCAACCCAGATGGTGTGTTGTATAGAAGGAACCATGATCTGGTACTACTCAGGTGTGTGGACGAAAAAGAAGCAAGCTTGCTTATGGAAGAAGTCCACGAAGGTACTTTTGGCACGCATGCCGGTGCACATGCCATGACTCGAAAGATTCTACGAGTTGGTTATTTTTGGCTAACAATGGAGTCGGATTGTTTCAAATTCGCGAAGAGATGCCACAAATGCCAGATTTATGCTAATAAGATTCATGTGCCGCCGTGCCCGTTGAATGTAATGTCATCCCCTTGGTCGTTCTCCATGTAGGGCATCGATATGATTGGAAAAATCGAGCCCATTGCTTCCAACGGACACCGTTTTATTCTGGTAGCCATCGATTACTTTACCAAGTGGGTAGAGGCAACATCATATGCTAATGTGACCAAGCAAGTGGTGACAAGATTTATAAAGAAGGACATCATCTGCAGATATGGAATCCCCGAGCGAATCATTACTGACAATGGTTCAAATCTGAACAATAAGATGATGAAGGAGCTATGCCAGAGCTTTAAGATTGAACATCGCAACTCATCGCCCTATCGGCCGAAGATGAATGGCGTTGTTGAAGCGGCCAACAAGAACATTAAAAAGATAGTGAAAAAGATGGTTGTTACATACAAATATTGGCATGAAATGTTACCTTTCGCCTTGCACGGTTATCGTACGACGGTACGCACATCAACCGGGGCAACTCCTTTCTCACTGGTATACGGTATGGAAGCTGTCCTACTGCTAGAGGTTGAGATTCCTTCTTTAAGGGTTTTGGTTGACGTAAAACTTGATGAGGCAGAATGGATCAGAAACAGATTGAATTAACTTAGTCTGATGGACGAAAAGAGGCTAGCATCAATTGCATATGGTCGTTTGTACCAGACTCGGATGAAGAAAGCTTATGATAAGAAGGTGCACCCTCGAAGCTTTCAGACGTGCGATCTTGTGCTGAAAAAGATTCTCCCACCACAGTCAGATCACAGGGGCAAGTGGACTCCCAATTATGAAGGTCCATTTGTTGTACGAAAGGTTTTCTCTAGAGGAGCCTTAGTATTATCCACCATGGACGGTGAGGACTTTGCATCCCCATAAATGCAGACGCAGTTAAAAAATAATTTGCTTAAAAGAGACCCGCTGGACACAAAAAGAAAAGTCCAGGCAAAAATGGGGCATCCCGGCGAACAATAAAAAAGGGAAAAGGGTTCGGGCAAAAATTAGGGATAAAAACGAAAAGATGTAAACCCGCAAAGTTGAAAACCTGAAAAGGAGACTTTGGCAAGAATGGGTATTCCGGTGAATCGAAAACCTGAAAGGGCGGTTCAGGCAAAAGTTAGGGATTGAAAAGCAAATGACTACGGTTTGCATATGAACTTCATTGTTTAGTGGATTGGGAGAACCTGAGGGCCGTTTAATCCGAATCAATCTCTTCTGAAGACGAAGCGTCGGGAAAGCGTCAGGGTCAAGCGAGTCATAGAGGAATCAGCTCATGGTGTTCGTCTGCGCCATATTGCCGACATTGCTGTATTTTTTATGTACACTTTTGTATTTGCTTTTATGCATTCTTGTAGTTTTAGCGTAGCTTCCTCTTTTCAGGAGTTGCATCTGTTGTAAAAACTTTGCCTATTCAAAGGCCGTTATCAATAAACATATACTATTCAGTACTCTGTTTGTGCGTTTTGTTTTTTATGCTTTTACTGTTTTGTTTGTGAAAAACGCCCGATGTTTTTGATGAACTTGCATACATAAACTTGCAGGCCTTGGCCAATAATTGCTAAAACTTCGATATTGATTGAATGATGTCATGGATGATGACCAAGATAAGCTTGTTGTATAGGTTGTCTTGTCTGTTTGTCTTTTGCAGGGTTGTTACCTTTGGGGCAAGATTTTATGAATATGGATGGATTCATCTTTTCCTCCAAACAGTGTTGTTCTCCAGCAGTTGAGGTTGCATCTCTATTCCAGTAGATTTGCATGCAGTGTTTAGTATTTCCCTGGAAGTGTGCCAGTGCGATTTTAATCCCCGTAGAGTACGAGGTTGTGTTTTCTCCCCAGCGAGTCGAGATTCAGACATATCCCCACAGAGTAGGTGTCGGGTTTACCCCAGCAGTGGCCTGGTATTTCTCCCTCTCACTCAGTCTGATTGAAGGAACTCAACTTTCAGCAGCACAGACCGGGGCATTTGATAGAAGTGTTGTTCTCTATCAGGTAAGTTAGGCTGTTTAGCCTGTTCGTTTTAGGTACTCGGTGAGTTATCTGTTCTTCAAAAGGTTTTGTATTCCAGAGAGTCAACTCAGACATTTACCTCAGCAAGTGTTGATCTGCATCCTCAGTTGAGTTTTGGATTTTCTGTTCTTGTATGAACTTTATCCCCAGCAGATAAGCCTTTCGGGCCCCTTTTTGGTGTAAGTCCAATCATTATTGGCATGGGTAAGTCGTTCCCTGCAGGGTTGTTTGTTGTTCCTGACAGGATGGTTTCTTTTTTCCCTGGCATTTATTTTGCTGTTTCAGTTCCGATGCATCTGCATGTGTGCATAGCATCTACCCAAATGCGTAGCATTTCCATTTCGTATGGAGCATTACGTCATTTTCAAACATTTGCATGTGAAACATAGACCAGGTTGTTATCTCTTTGTTTCAGGTGTCTCTTCAGAGGTTTGATTTTCCCTTTTGGTATCCAGACCATGTGATCTCTTAGCCCGCGCGGTATCCAGACCCTGGCTCATGTTATTCCCCCGCAATATCTTCGGATTTGAATGGATTATAATGAGTATGGTGATGATCTCCTCTCCCCATTGAGTATCCAGACTCCGGCCCATACCCGGTTGATGAGGTTTTGTTTTTTCCGTCGGGTATCCAGACTCCGGCAAATATGGTTGTGGTATCCAGACCACGGTGACTGATATAGTTTTCCTTTTTCCGTTGAGTATCCAGACTCCAGTATTTTCTCCAACGGGTATTTTCTTGATCCGTTGAGTATCCAGACTCCGGTCAAATTCCTTGGTGATATCCAGATCACAGCAAGTGTGTTTGTGCCTTATGGTATCTAGACCATGGCTTATGCTCGTTTTATAACTCTTTCTCCGTCGAGTATCCAGACTCCGGTAAAGTTAGTTGGGTGTCCAGACCTTGAGAAATCTTGTTTGTACCTTCTCCGTTGAGTATCTAGACTCCGGTAAAGACAGTTAGGGTATCCAGACCATAGTAGTTTCTCTGATGCTCCGTGATATCCAAATCACAGTAATTGTTGTTATCTCTTATTGCCGTGTGGTATCCAGACCTTTGCACATAATTTTTTCTCAGCATATGTGGTATCCAGACCATGGCTAATTTTGTTTCCCAGCAACGTCGTTTGATTTGAACTTGTAGGATATCCAGATCCTGATAAGTATATTTCTATTCGCATCGAGCATCCAGGCTCAGATTGCATCGAGCGTCCAGGCTCCAGTTTTTGAGTATCCAGACTCATATTTATTAACCGAGTATCCAGACTCAGGTTATTTGCATAGAGCATTCAGGCTCAGAATTATTGTTGAGTATCCAGGCTCAAATTTTTGAGTATCCAGACTCAGATTATCACCGAGTGTCCAGACTTCGGTAGATTTCATTGAGCATCCGGGCTCAGGCTATTGAGTATCCAGACTCATACGTGTTTTTTGAGCGTCCAAGCTCCAATTTGTGTTTTTGAGCATCCAGGCTCCGATTTATCGAGCATTCAGGCTCCGATTTATTGAGTATCTAGACTCATATTTGTTAAACCGAGTATTCAGACTCAAGTTTCTTGCATAGAGCATCCAGGCTCAGATTTGCATTGAGCATCCAGGCTCTAGTTTTGTGTTTATCGAGCATCCAGGCTCTAATATTTGAGTATCCAGACTCAGTTTTGTTTCTTTGAGCAATCAGGCGCCGTTTATTGAGTATCCAAACTCAGAATTATGTTTTGAGCATTCAAGCTTTGATTTCTGTGGAGTATCCAGACTCTGGTAACTTGGATCATTACCTTTTTGCCAGTATGGTATCCAGACCGTGACGCCGTTTTTGACGTTTGTATTCTCTTTCCCCAACAGGGTGGCTTTGAGATTAATTCTGCTATATTCAGATTTTCTGCGGTTGGCAAATTTCCGGGTTCCTTGGTATTCAACCGTCTTTTACCTTAATTGCGTGAAAGTCGTTCGCTTTTCACTCATTCAGGTCCAAGTCATTTGAATAGGGGCAGCTGTTGCACCCCAAAATTTGCACAACCTTTTCTTAACTTGGTTTATGTTTCATTTCATTTTCTTTCTAGCATTTGCATTGCATAGCATATTGTATTGAACAGGGGATCAAGAGTTTGTGCACCTCAAGAGGAGTCTTCTCAGAGCATGGAGCCTAAGCAAGAGTTGTTACTCAAGTTTGAATGGTCATCAGGACATCTTGAAGTGGTTAGTGTCTTGTTAAAGAACAGATGGATGTGTGTGGGACAACTCCTAACTGGGAGGCCAACTGAAGAACATCATAGGTTCGTGAATGCATGATTTTGGGTATGAGGTGTAAAGAAAGCTTATTGAGGGCCTTGAGGGTCATTGTGGAGCTTATACAAGTGGTTGTGTGAAGTGGAACAAGCCACAGTTGAAAGTATCGCAGTTAGGGTTTTCATTTGGTAAATCCTCAGTCAACTGTGCAATTGAAGAAGATAGAAACTCAATTCAAAGTCTCTATGGTCATGGGACATTGTGTTACGACATATGAGACATCATTTCAAGTTCATTTCATCAAGGATTAAGTGTGTGAGAAGTTACTAAGTTAGGGTTCTCAGGCTAAAATCCCCTATTTAGTGCCTGACTTCAAGACCACTTACCTCAATATAAAAGTCTCATTTCAATTTTTGGCCAACATGGAACTTGTAGAGCATGTTATTAGCTTTAATTTGAGTACTAGAAGTCCTCGGTTGGATTTATAGAACTCAAGTTATGGTACGGACAAGTTACGGGTCATTTGAGGTATGTGGTTTTGGTCAACAAAAGTCAACCAACTTCCAAGCCAGGTTTTACCTAGAAGGGTGTTTCTCCTCAACTTTTGGTCAACATGAAAGTTGTAGGTATTGGTCTTAGCTTTCCAGATTGTATTAGAAGTATTTCATCTGATTTGTAAAACTCAAGTTATGAGGTTTACAAGTCAGGGGTATTTTGGGAAAGTAAGATTATGGGTCATAAAATTATAAGTCCATTTCACCAACTTGCACACTTCAAATGGAAATCTTTTCAACATGAAACTTGCTTCAAATGGGGCCATTTGCACTACCAAACCATTTCTTGTCATGATGGGGGCTTGGATTGAGAATTTGGGGTTTGAATTTTTCATAAAGGAGGTTTAAAATTGAGAATTTGAGACTTATTGGACTTAAACTTTTTCAAGGCAAGTTTGTGCATTTTTTGATTGCAAATAACAATTCAAAGACATTGTCATCTTCACATTGGATTTTTGAAGTCTCAAAATGGGCCATTTTCATGGTTTCTTCCTCTTGAAGTAACAAATTGGAAATCAATCATAGGCTCAAAATTAAACCTCCAATCTCATTCCTTTAATTTACACAACTGATATGTAGTGGATTGGGATCAAAAAATCAAGTGGTGTAGTGTAAAAAATGTGCATCGGATTTTCAAAAAGTGGTGAAATGTGAAAATTCAAAATGGGCTGTTTTGCATGGATTAAGGCCCCATTTGATTGCAAATCCATCATATAAGTATTCTTGAGGAATTTTGAGGCAGAGCTAGGTCATTCTCACTGCATGAACTACCATTTTCGTTTTCAAAAAAGTGGTGAAAACTCAAAATTCAATTTCTCAGATTTACTCCATTTCAAGGCAAATTGAAGGTTGCAAAAGCTTTATTATGGATCATTGAACGTGTTTGGATCGTTTTCTTCAAGCTTTAGCACCTGTTGAAGGCTCAGTGGAAGTTCTCCACTAGGTAACTTGAATTCAACCATACACTCTTAATACTCCATGATTCTTTGCCATTTTCGTTGCATTTGAACCTTTGTTATGTGTAGATCATTTCTGGTTTATTATTTTTTGTGTTTATGACATTTTATTTTTTGAGCTCAAAGTTGTGTAGCTTCTTTTTGATGTTTTTTCATGGTGTTTTACTTCAATTTTCATGGATTCTTACTCCTTGTAGCATGTAGATGATGTTTGGACATCTTATTTTAAGTTTTGGTGAACTTTATTTTTTGACATGTTTGCTTGTTGCTTGGTTTTCTCTTTAATGGTGGGAGATAAATGAGTTTTAGTGAGAGATTTGGATTCCCTGTCGTAAATAGATGTTTTTTCATATAAATGGTTGAGAAATGATGATGCACGGCGGGGAATGTGTGCTCGCGGAGGCCGGAAGTTGGGACGGGGATGACCGGAGCGGACCGCGGTGGCCGGAAGTCCAAGGTTGAAGATGATGGCAACGTGGCAAGCCTTGGTTCGTTTGATCGGTTATTTTCCATCGTGTGCTCCACAACAAGACTTACATGTTCCTCTTTTCACTAATGCATACACAATTAGGACCTCATTTCATTAATTGAGTTGGCACGATCTGGTGCATTGATTCTGTTGACTGGTATGCACATCTGACGGTTGTGATTTTTCTGCATTTTGTTTTCTATCTTTATTTCTTTTATTTGTATGCACTTTTAAAAATTCGTAAAAAATAGCAAAAAATATTTAAAAATTCTAAAACAAATCATGAAAATACTTTAACATGTCTTTTAATTTTGTGCATTTTTAATTTCGTGTTTTCATGCATTTTTCATTTATTTTCATATTTTCCTTTTAATTGGTCATTTAATGGTGTGAAAAATGTGTGCTGACTTGTTAATTTTATTTCTTGCTCATGGTATGGATTAAACTTCTAATTTTTTTGAGCATTGTGTTGACATGTTGATTAATCCCCATAATTTTTTTCCATAATTTTTTAAGTGTTGTTTCCATGTGGTTTGATTTGTTTTTGTTCCCTCTCCATTTCTGCCCTGTTTTGGAACACTCTTGATTTTTGCCTTCTGTTGAGGCACTTCACTTTTGTTTTTCAATCTCTCCTTTTGACCCCTGGTTCCTGATACCTTGGGGGTCCTCTGAGATTTTATTTGGCTTTTTTTGATGTATTTTCTTATTTTTCATGTATTTTGCAAGTTGCTTCATGTTTGTGCATTTTTGGTGTTGCATTTATTTTGTTTTGCTTCCAAAAGCTTAGTTGTGCATTATTGATGAACCTAATTATGATTGTTTTATGTTAGGTACTTGTTATAGGTATTGTGTGCTAATTCTTGGGTTTTTATCATATGCATAAGTTGTTCATTTGTTATCATACTTTCATGTTTGCATATTGTGCTTCCATAAGTGATGTTTGCTTGCATTTTTTGGTGTTATTGTTGGCATTTGCTTATGATGTTGTGCTTTGGCTTTTGAAATCTCTCTTCTCATCCCCATTCTGTCCAATGACATTGGAATACTACTTAAGGTTGCTTGGTTCCTCCTGAGGAGGAACCTGAAGCTTGCCTAAAGTAATGAATCCATGAGGACATTTTCTCATTATTTTTGTTACTTGTTTTCTATGCATCTTCTTCTCCATTTCTCTTGTGCTTATTCATACCATGGCTTGAGGTTGAGATGAGCTTGTGGAGGTTCCAGCCCCACACATATTTCCTCCCTCACTTGTGTAACAGCCCAAATTTCATTAAATAATTAATTGTAGTAATTAATTGATTTAGTGGGATTTTTATTAATGTTGGAAGTTAATTTTTATTAATTGGAATTAATAGAGAATTGAGAAGGAAATGGGAAGGAAAGAAAATAAAAGTAATATATAAGAGAGAAAGAAAGAAAAGAAAGATAGAAAACATTTGGAAAGAAAGAGGAAAGAAGAAGAAAGGAGAGAAAGAGAAGAGAAGAAGAGGAAAAGTGGAAATCATCAAGAACCAACATCAAAGCTCCGATTAATCGAGGTAAGGGTGAGAAATGTTTCTATTTGATCATTGTATGATGTTATGTATGTTGGGTTGGGGTTTTGGTAGAGTTTTCATCACTTTCCATTTAGGGCAAAATGTTGGATAATCGGTAGATTGATGATTTAATCGGTTGGAAATGAGTAATAATGCCGTAGAATAGTCGGGTAACATGTATTGATGCTGTTTGTACTGATTTTGTTGTGTGAGAAGTTGGATGATGGTGGATTGTGGAGGAGGAACAGAATAGGGTTCTGTTCTGCGCAGGTTCGCTGGCTCTCGCCAGGCGAGCGAAGGCGAAGCTTCGCCAGGCGAAGCCTAGCGAATGTTGGCGAATAATTATATTTAAGTCCTAGTGGACTTCTCTGGTGGGTTCGCCAGGCGAAGTTGGGTAGCGAAGGTTCGCCCAGCGAAGGTGCTAGCGAATGGTGGCGAATGAAGTCAGTAGCTACTGACTTGGGCTCGCTGGGAAGTCTCGCCAGGCGAAGCCTAGCGAGTGTTCGCTGAGAGGGTTCGCCAGGCGAAGGCCAGGCGAAGGTTCGCTGCGAGGGTTCGCCAGGCGAATGTGGGCGAGTTTGACAGCATTTTTCTTTTGCTGTGTCGATCATGTGGAGATGGTTTGGTTGTTTCACATAGGTGGATACCTTATGATAAGAATATAGATATGATCTATTGTGATAACATGTGCTGTGGGTAGCCTTCGGGCGTGAATCCTAGAGTTGTGATATGAAGGATTAATTGTAATCGGTTAAAATACATGTGAACATAATAAGTGATTATGTGTGTATTATTTAATGAATTTGCGAATGCTTGATGTGTATACAATTATGTAATGAGTATGCATGAGAACATTTTGAATATGTGTGCATAACTTATAATTGTATGATTGGTATTGTAATGAGAATACCTTGATTGTTGTGATAATTAGAGATACATGGGAATACAATGATAAATGTATGTGTATCGTCTAATGAACTGTGAGTGCATATATGTATGCGATTGTGGTGTGAATGCATGGGAACATATGTGATATGTGTGCATTGTTGTTGAATATGATGATGTGTGAAATGAATACATTGATAAATGTTTGATATATGTTGTATGTGCAATCATGATGAAATTCTCGAAGGGGTGAATTATTCGAATGCATGAGATTAAGATGTCGGTCTTAAGTGCATTTGTTGTGGTTGATTGTACATGCATCATTTAGTCAAGAGGCAATGTCTGTTAGTTTCGTGGAAACTAGTGGCTTGTCCCAAACCTAGAAGTGTGGGTTTGAAGGCTTAGAGGACGGGCCTTTGTGGTTATCGGTCTAGAAGTTTGGACCCGGTTTAATGTAAAAACCGAAAAAAGATAACGGGTTATCGGTCTAGAAGTGTGGACCCGGTTTAATGTAAAAACCGAAAAAAGATAACGAGAGTCGGTACCGCATTGCATGAGTTGCATTGAGTTGTCGAGTCACATTGATATATGACATATGCATGAAGTGATGCTTATGTGTGAATGATGAGATTGTGGAAATTGTAAGTGTATACATAATGTGGGAATGCTTTGTGAATATCCATGTTTGTATATATATATGTGTGGTAAATATATATGACTATGAGAATGAAGTGTGGTGAGAAATGTGAATATGTGCTATATGACTACCTATATATATATATAATCTTATGCTTTGATTATTATGGTTATATTTCTCACCCTTCTGCTGTTTTATAATGCTCTACGAGGCATTACAGATTAGGATGCTGGAGTCCTTTTGTGAAGATTAGTCTTCATTCTTTTGAGTCTGCTGCTCTGATATGTAACACCGGGTAGTTAAACTAGTATAGTCATTCTTTTGTGATACATTGCGATGTATCAGCTGATGTGGTTTTGTAATCTAACTGATATGATGTATTAATCTGGATGACTTATGTGCATTTGAATTAATATTTTGGAACTGCTTAAATGATTTGATCTTCCGCTTACCTTTGAAAATGTTACATATTTTATGGAGCAAAATGTTAAAGTGTTTTATTGGTGAAGTTGTGACATTCTTCTTTTATACCTTATTCTAAAACTTTTACTCTGATGAATTTGTATATGCTTAAATGTTTTATATGCATTTATTTGGGGTATAGAAGGGGGTGTTACAACTTGCATTGCATCTTTGTCTTCCTTGTTGCATTTATGTTTGTATCCTACATTTGCATTGTTTCTTATTATTGTTTCTTTTTCTTTTGTCTTCCTTCCCTTAGGATTTCTAACCTCTCTTGTTCAAGAGAGGTTATGATAGACATTAGGGTTATAACCATGCATGATAACATTAGGTAGTCCCCTTTCAAACTCAACTTTAGGTGCACATTGCATGACAACGTTTAGGGCTTTGACTAGTCCCCCTTAGTTCGTCCTCTTTCTCTTCTCATTATCAAACAATTTCAATCCACTTAATAAAGTTTGACCATTGTTGCACGCTACGAGCCTTAAGCCATTTGGGAAATGATGATTGGGTGGTTGCCTCTCAATTATCTAGAATGTTAGTATATGTCCTTCGGACGATATATGCAGCGTTCGCTCCTAGATCATAGTCTCTAGTGTAGCATGAGTCGCAAACCAAATTCAAAACACTTCTTCCTTAAAAAACACAAAAACAATTCAAACTCTTTTTCACCCCTTGGGGTCTTAATCAAGAAAATGTTTTTCATAAACAAGAGTGTTGTTAATTTTCAGTCCTATCACAAACGGTAACGCCTAAGTCTCCAAAGGTCGAGCTGCATACACCAACTGCTAGAACTGTCTGTTAACCCTACTCAAGTAAAACCTTTGAACAACCTGTGTTCTCGTAAGCCCGAACTACGTTTGCTCTTATCCTTCGTACCAGACGAAAGTATGTAGGCATAAGACGCGATGTCTTGGCGAGCAACCTTCCCCCTTTTTAGCCGTAGTTAGGCGAACTACGTTGACTCTGACTTTCCCATTGCACGAGGGAGTACGTAGGCACAGAGCGGCGATGCTCTGCTGAGTCAGTTCTTTTTCTTTCTCTTTTGTCCATAAGCCTTTAGCATAGATAGTTTACACACCCTTTTAGTTAGACAACACAAGCGTGGATCCCGTCGAGTACGACGGACGTGAGGGGTGCTCATACCTTCCCCTTGTGTAACCGACTCCCGAACCTAGGACTTGGTTGCGATGACCTCGTCTTTTCCCGTTTTCGTCAGGTTTTTTCCGATCGTTTCCTTTCCCTTCTCTGGGATAAATAACGATAGGTGGCGACTCTGTTAGTCATTGCCGACCTTTTTTTTCCGCAGTAGCGACACTACACCACAGTCATTAGAGTTTCTCACAATCTAATTACCCTACAGGGTTGAAACCTCAATCACAGATTTTAGCCACGAGGGCCTACTTTCCCTCAAATCCAAATCGACCTCAAATCTATTAGGCCATCAGTTCAAAACTCTTAAAACTTTTACACCTTAAAAAGGCAACAACAATACAAATGCTGACAAAACCTTCTACCCTTAAACTCTTAAATCAGCTTTAAACACATTGAAATCACACATTGAAAACAATGAAGGCAATACTCCCCATACCTTAATTGTCGACTCTAAGCCTTCTCCATGATTTGTGAGAACCTCGCGAACCTTTTGCCTCAATCCTCTTCCTCAGGGCTCTGGCCTCTACTTCTTCTCTTTTCACGGTCTATCAAGAATGAATCCTAATTCCCTTAAAAATCTTTTTTTTTAAACCTAACTTTGGGCCTATAAATTGGGCTTTTCCAATATTACCCTCACTAACTCCTCCTTAATTATCCAATTTGCCCTTAGTTAATTTATATTTATTTAAATTAATAATAATACCAATATATTCATATTATATACTATTATTTAAATAAATAACCCAAAATCCATAATTCTCAATATTTTCCACCAACCACCGAAAATCACCAAAAATACGAATATTTATATTTAAATAAATTAAATAAATATTCCAATAAATTTGGGGTGTTACAACTCTCCCCCACTTAAAATAATTTTCACCCTCGAAAATTACCTCAAGGAAACAGAGTCGGATACGACTCCCTCATCTGATCCTCATGCTCCGAAGTCCAACTTTCTCCAACTGGTCCTCCCCACAATACCTTTACCAAGGCAATCTATTTACCTCGCAGTTGCTTCACTTTTCGTCCACCAATCCGTACTAGCAACGCCTCAACAGTCAAGTCATCTCTCACTTGTACATCATCCATCTGGATCACATGTGACGGATCTAGAATGTACTTCCTCAACTGAGACACATGAAACACATCATGCAAATTCGCAAGCGATAGCAGTAAATCAATTCGATATGCTACTTCCCCCACCCTCTACAAAATTTGATATGGACCAACAAAATGCGATGTGAGCTTTCGAGACTTCAAAGCTCGGCCAACACCTGCTACCGGCGTAACTCTCAAAAACACATGATCTCCCTCTTAGAATTCAAGTGCTTTCCTCCTCTTATCATGGTAACTTTTTTGACAACTGTGCGAAGTTTTCATCTTTTCTTAGATCATATTGATCTTTTCAGTCGTCTCTTGCACAATCTCAGGTCCGAGTACAACACTCTCGCCTGACTCATACCAACACAAAGGAGTCTTACACCTCTTATCATACAAAGCCTCATACGATGCCATTCCGATACTAGAATGGTAACTGTTATTGTAGGTAAACTCAATCAACGACAAAAGACTATCCCATGATCCACCTCGATCCAACACACAAGCTCTCAGCAAATCCTCTAACAACCGGATAGTTCACTCTGCCTGTCCATCCATCTGCGGATGATAGGCAGAACACAACCTCAACTTAGTACCCATAGTGGTCTGTAAACTCTCCCAGAACCTCGATGTAAATATCAGATCTCTATCAGACACAATACTTGAAGGAATACCATGCAGTTTCACATTCTGATCAACATATAATTTGGAAAGCTTTTGCAACGAATAATTGATCCTCATCGTTATAAAATGAGCCGATTTGGCAATCTATCAATAATCACCCAAATCGAATCATATCCCTTCAAAGTCTTTGGTAAACCTGTCACAAAATCCATAGAAATTCTATCCCATTTCCATTCTGGAATATTCAACGGTTGCATCAGACCCGACGGTCTCTGATGTTCAATCTTTGACTTCTGACAAGTCAAACAAGTGTTGCACCCTAAAATTTTCTCAACCTATTTCACTTGGTTTATGTTTCAATTGCATTGGCATTTGCATAATAAGTCATGTACATAGTCTAACCATTTGTATAGCATAGTATAACAAGTCATCTAACATGGGATCAAGTGCCATTCTTATCAGAAAGAGGCCCATCAAGGGGTTTTATTCAAGTTCAAGACCATCCAAGTAATCAAGAAATGAGTTGAAGCTTTGAAAAGTTTGAAGGTCAACCAGTGGATTTCTCTCCCAATCTTGGGGATATGTTGAAGATCATCAATGAGTGTGTGAGCCATGGAAGGTGTACAAAGATCATGGAAGACCTAGAGGGTCATTTTGAAGATGAGACAAGTCATTGATACAAGTACAAGAGCCAGAGTTGAAGTACAGTCAACTAGGGTTTCATCTGGGTCAACCCTAGGTCAACCCTAGGTCAACTGAGTGATTGAAGAGCATCAAGGCTTAATGGAAGGTTGTGGAATTCATGATTTGATATGTGGATATATTTTTGGTGTTGTTCCAAGGAGAAATCAAAAGTAATCAAGAAGAAGAGGAGTTACTAGATTAGGGTTTCAGTGTAAAAAACCCTAATTCAGGCCTAACTTCCAAGCCAGATAAGTCAAAATGAAAGTTTCAAATGAAGTCTTGGTCAAAATTAAACTTTTCTAACATCTCAATAGCTTTAATTTGAGTACTAGAAGTATTCAAGGAGATTTATAGAACTCAAGTTATGATTCTTGCAAAGTTATGGGTCCCCCGAGGATACTGAAATTTATCTGTGAAAGTCACTTGACTTCCAAGCAACTTTTTCCCATCAAGGAATTTTCAAATGGATTCTTGGCCAACATAAGATTTGTAGATCTTGATCTTATATTTAATTTGAGTACTAAAAGTAATCAAGAGGATTTGTAGAACTCAAGTTATGATCTTGGCAATCCAGGGGTATTTTGGGAAAGTTGAATTACAAGTCATTTTTTAGCATAGGTCAAAATCTCCATGTTCCACTTCTCAAATGAAAAATTGTTCAACATGGAATGTGCTTAAAATGATGTTTTTAGGTCAAATAAGTCATCATGGTGGATTTATCGGCTTATTTCAAAAAAGTCACTTAAAATGACCTAAAAAAAGGGAATAAGTCAAATAAAGTGTGGTGAAAAAATCAAATTTTGGGTTAGAGGTCACAAACAAGCCATATGACATACCAATTTGATTGTAAAATACATTTTAAAGACAATAGAATTGCCACAATTTTGAATTGAGGGTTATTTCAAGGACTTACTTTGTAAATTGGTTACTTGAACCATAAGGCACATATGCAAAACCACACTTCCAAGCAAATGCAAGGCTCCTTTCCATCCATACACCTCCAATATCTCATTTGGAGAGAATTTAAACTCATAACCAAGTGAATTGCAAGCCAAAAACATGAGATGGTATGTGCATAGCATAAGAAGAGATTTTCATGACATGAGAAGTTGCTTTTCTCCTTGGATCAATCTAGAACTTTCTAGGGTCTTCAAATACATTCTCATTGGATCAATCTAGAACTTTCTAGGGTCTTCAAATACATTATCATTGGATCAATCTAGAACTTTCTAGGGTCTTCAAATACATTCTATATATACTTGTGAAGAGGTTCAAAGCAAGGGGTTGGTGATTCATTTGTGCAAAAACCATAGATTGACATTGGAGTTTGGAAGAGAAAAAGTGAGGGATCAAAGCATTTTCAAGAGTTATCAAGAATTTAATCTTCTCCAACAAACTTCAAAGGTTTTCCGCACTTTTTGGCAAGAAAAAACGAGCTCCAACTACTCCGTTTCGACGCTCCGAAGCCGGTATGCGAAATTCAATTTAATTCATTTTCGTCCTTTTTTTCCTGTTTTAATAGCTGTTTAGATTAATTGCGTTAAAAATAGTAAAAATGATCTAAAAATTATGAAATTGTTTTCTGTAGATACTAATTGTCTTAAGAAAATGTAGGAGTTGAGTTTGCATTTTTAGGATTTTATTTGAATTAGTTACGAATTTTCTTTTGTGCTAATATCCATTGTTATGCATAATTGATATTGCTGTTTGTTTAATTTTGTTATCTTTTGTGCTTTATGCTTTTGAGCTGACTCTTTCGATATGATTTAGAGGACATCCATAGGTTTCCCCAGGAATTTTCTTAGAATTTGTAAAATTGATTAGATTCTGTTTTAGGCGTGTAGTTTAGAGCCTTCCCAAATAATGGTTTCCCATGACCAAATTTCGTTTAGTAATTGTTTAGATGACCTAGAAATTGATTTAGCTCCTGACTCTGAAATTTTAGAATGTTCAAACATGCACGTTCACATAGGAATTTTATTAGAATTTTACAATTTAGTTTACTATTTTTTTGGGTTTTGCAAATGATTGTTGCTTTCGGTGTTCTATCTTGAGTGCTTTGCCTTGTTTGGAGCGTTTGGTGGACTTGGAGCTTGAAGACTTTGGATTCCTTTTTAGAGGAGCTTCTGGTCATGATGAAGATGCTTTGGCTAGAAGAGTGGGGCTTGGAGTGGAGCTTTATTTCTCTTTTAAGTTTGTTTTAGGAGTTGGTAGAATTAGGCTTTTAGGGAGAGCTTTTGTAGAATTAGTTCATTTCTTCCATCAAACATAGAATGCATTGTTTGCTTCTATTCTATCCTATTATGCAAAGTCCTCTTAGGGAAGTTCCATCTCTCCTTAGGAGGGAAGTGTTTGGATCAGATAACATTTTCGAGGACGAAAATTCCTAAGTGGGGGAGAGTTGTAACAACCCAAATTTCATTAAATAATTAATTATAGTAATTAATTGATTTAGTGGGATTTTTTATTAATGTTGGAAATTAATTTTTATTAATTGGAAATTAATAGAGAATTGAGAGAGAAATGGGAAAGAAAGAAAATAAGGAAGTATATAAGGAAAGTAGAAGAGAAAAGAAAAGATAGTAAAGTAAAGAAAATAGAAGAGAAAGAAGAAGAGAAAGAGGAAAGAAGAAGAGAAAGAGAGAAGAAGAAGAGGAAAGTGGAAAATCATCAAGAACCAACATCAAAGCTCCGATTAATCGAGGTAAGGGTGAGAAACATTGCTATTTAATCATTGTATGCTATTATGTATGTTGGGTTTGGGTTTGTGGATGTTTTCATCACTTTCCAATTAGGGCAAATGTTGGATTAATCGGTAGATTGATGATTTAATCGGTTGAAACTGAGCAATAATGCCGTAGAATAGTCGGGTAACATGTATTGATGCTATTTGTACTGATTTGGATGTTTGAGGTTTGGTTGATGATGGATTGATGAAGGAGAGGCAGAATAGGGTTCTGTTCTGCGCAGGTTCGCTGGCTCTCGCCAGGCGAAGCCCAGCGAATGCTGGCAAATAATTAAGTTTAAGTTCCAGTGGACTTCGCTGGCGAGTTCGCCAAGCGAAGGTGGATAGTGAAGGTTCGCCCAGCGAAGGTGCCGGTGAATGGTGGCGAATGAAGTCAGTAGCTACTGACTTGGGCTCGCTGGGAAGTCTCGCCAGGCGAAGCCTAGCGAGTGTTCGCTGAGAGAGTTCGCCAGCCGAAGGCCAGGCGAAGGTTCGCTGCGAGGGTTCGCCAGGCGAATGTGACATCATTTTCCTTTTGCTGTGTTGTTCATGTGGAGATGGTTTGGTTGCTTCTCATAGGGGAATGCCTCTATGATATGATATAGATATGATCTATTGTGATGATGTGTGCTGTGGGTAGCCTACGGGCGTGAATCCTAGTTGATGTGCGATGCGTATTAATTGTGATAAATAGAAATACATGTGAATACAATGATGAATGTATGTGTATTGTCTAATGAACTTGCGAATGCTTGATGTGTATACAATTATGTGATGAGTATGCATGAGAACATGGTGGATATGTGTGCATAACTTATAATTGTATGATTGGTATTGTGATGTGTATACCTTGTATGAAATGGCATGAGATGAATAATAAACATAATACAAAAATGTATTGTGGATGTATATTGTTTATATGCGGTTGTATGTTAAGATACATGAAGAATGCATGAGAGCATATTGATGGATATGCGTGCATCGTTTGATAAATATGATGTTTGTATTGATTGGATGCGATTATGTATGAACAATGCGTGAGAATATATCGTGAATATATGTACATTGCGTGGTAAATGTGTTATGCGTGTAAGCATGATGTAATTCTTGTATGATGAATTACTTGAGAATGCATGAGAACATATTGTGGATATGTGTGCATTGTTGATAATGCGGTGATGATATTGAATTGTGAATGTGTATTGTTGGTATATGGTGGTATGAATAGAATGCATGAGAACATGTCATGGATATGTGTGCATTGCTTGATAGATGTTGTAAATGCATATTGTATGTATGTGATTAAATGTGAATAATGCATGAGAACATATCGTGGATATGTGTGCATTGTTTGATAACTGTGAAGAATGCATGAGAACATATCGTGGATATGTGTGCATTGTGAGTGATAATGTGGTGATAGTGTTGAATTATGAATACATCGATGAATGTTATGTGAATATGTTGTGTGTGCAATCATAATGTAATTCTTGAAGAGATGAATTATTTGAATGCATGAGATTAAGATGTCGGTCTTAAGTGCATTTGTTGTGGTTGATTGTACATGCATCATTTAGTCAAGAGGCAATGTCTGTTAGTTTCGTGGAAACTAGTGGCTTGTCCCAAACCTAGAAGAGTGGGTTTGAAGGCTTAGAGGACGGGCCTTTTTGGTTATCGGTCTAGAAGAGTGGACCCGGTTTAATGTAAAAACCGAAAAAAGATAACGGGTTATCGGTCTAGAAGAGTGGACCCGGTTTAATATAAAAACCGAAAAAAGATAACGAGAGTTGGTACCGCATTGCATGAGTTGCATTGAGTTGTTGAGTCACATTAATATATGACATATGCATGAAGAGATGCTTATGTGTGAATGATGAGATTGTGAAATTGTGAAGTATGCATGTGAATGAGATGTTTGTTGAATACTTATGAAGCGTGCATGAAGAGATGCTTACGTGTGAATGTTAAGATTGTGGAATTGTGGATGTATGCATGATGTAAAATGCTTGGTGAATATTCATGTTGTATATATATATATATATATATATATATATATATATATATATATATATATATATATATATATATATATATATATATATATATATATATATATATATATATATATATATATATATATATATATATATATATATATATATATATATATATATATATATATATATATATATATATATATATATATATATATATATATATATATATATATATATATATATATATATATATATATATATATATATATATATATATATATATATATATATATATATATATATATATATATATATATATATATATATATATATATATAAGTGACGATGTAAATGACTATGAGTTGAATTGTGGTGAGAAATAGGGAGTTAATTATATGATACCTATGTATACATGATTTTATGCTTTGATTATTATGGTAATATTTCTCACCCTTCTGCTGTTTTATAATGCTCTATGAGGCATTGCAGATTAGGTTGCTGGAGGCCTTTATGAAGTTCTGCTTGTAGTTCGAGGTCGCTACGTGTGTAGCGGTTTAGTAATTATTTATGGGTCGAGTCATGCTCTGGTCGTGTAACACGGGGATCGATTGCTTATGTGTTAGGATTACATTATGTAACCTAAGTTATGTTTTCATATTTGGAGTAATTGAGATAATGAGATGTTGACCTTAGTGCCTAGAGATGTTGATTTTATATGATGAAAGTAAATGTTTCTTTTAAAGGAATTTCATTAATGAATCCGCTGCTAAATGGAAAGGTGTTTATGAGCATGACAGATTGTTTTAATGTGGTGCAAGTTTTGTGTGATGCCCTTTTATGGATGCATGTTAACTTTTACTCTGATTATGCATATATTATTTGCGGGGTTTAGAAGGGTGTTACATTAGTGGTATTAGAGCAGGTCGGTCTGTCCGGCCAAGTTGTCTAATGTTATTTGTTCCCTTGTATGCGACATGTGTGTGAAAACACTGTCGATACATGTTGTTGCTTAACCTTGTCTGGAGAAGTGGGAATGATCTAAGTGGGGGAGAAGTTGTGCTTCTCCAAGATGCTGCAGGTGTAGAAGTTGTAGCTCGGTGGGTGGTTAACACTCTTGTGGTTTGGTAAAGATAGTCTATACTCCATCATGATTTTCAGCTGCCTATTGACAAATTGAGGAACTGATCACCCTTAATCTGTTGTTGATAGTAGTTGGAGTTCTGTTGGATGGGATGGACGTGTCTTGCAAGCTTAGGTGGCGTGAGCAGAGAATTGTTTGGAGCTAAGCCAGGTGCTTAAGAAGTGTGTTGATGAGTCGACACGAGACAGTGAGGAGATGGTTAATTTTGATGGGAATTCGGGGTGCTAATGAAAGTGGGAAGATGGCGGTTTTGCCGACTAATTATATCTGTTTGGACAGTCGAAGAATTAAATTGATTGAGTAAGTGTTGAGAATTATGTCTGGTGTGTGTGCTACGGCAACAGATTGTGGAGTTGAGTATAAGGGTGGATAATGACTTCTAGTGATTACTAAAGGAAATGAGATGTGGAATACATGGTTGGTATAATTGGACCCTTAAGCATTTCAAGAGTTGGAGAGGTATTGGATGACCTTTAAGTGTGGAAGGGTTGTTTCCGTGATTTTGTCGTAACGGAAAACCGTAATTCGGAATGACGCAAGATTAGAAGCGTTGGAAGATATTACAGTGCTCTATGTGATGGGAAAGTAGTGACATGGAATTAAGTATTTATTGGCGAAAAATGTTTGGATGTTATGGTAAGCGCGGAGAGTGCGGTTTGTGTTATCACCATAAGTTCACAGCTGAGTGTCCGTTTGATATAAGGATTTTCCACACTTGATTGAGAGAGTCAATGGTTGTGTAACCAATGGTGTTTGGATATGTTCGGAGAGTATAGGGGTTCATGTTGAGCGTCGGGAACTTGAGTTATTAGTATTGGGGAAGAGGCAGTGATGTACTACTGTGAAGAAAGTTCAAAGAGTTTTGAGAAAGCTGTCAACAGTTCGTGTATTGGTGTTGCCAAGTCCGACAGGATTGTCGTTGTGTTTTGAGATACTTTGTTGATATGATTAAGAGATGTGTCAAGTACAAAATTAATGAGTTTTGGTTATGCTTGAAGGAAATATAAAGTACAAAGAGGGATTATCTGACAAGTAATTTGGAGTGGGTTGCTGTTGTGTGTTTGTACCGGAGTTTGGAAGCCTCAAATTTTTAGTTGAGATTTGAGATGGTTACTGACCTTAAGGTATTTGTTTTATTTGAGAAAGAGTCAAATATGAGACAGAGAAGTAATTGGAACTCCTGAAGGAGTATGGTTTTGGTTAAATTACCATTCGGATGAGACCAAGTGGTAGCTAAGATATCGAATCGGGAATTTTGGTATACACTAATGAAGATGGTAAGGAAGTTAGAACTGGTTAAGCAAATTCAGATATGAGTTTGGCCTGTGAGGAGACTTCTTATGGAGTTGAGTCTTGGATGTTGAGATTGACTTTTGGTATTCTGATGAGGTTCGAGGAAATCGGAATTCTGAGTTGAGTTGATAGATTAATTGAATTTAATGGATAAAAGTCAGAGGGCTTATTTTCGGATTAAGGGAAATGGTATTGTGAGATGTCGTGATGAAGTGTGTATTCTGAATAGTGTGAGTTGGATAAGAGTACTCAGGGAGAAGTACATCGAGAAAGATGGAGTCTCCGTGCAGGTACTAGGAAGATGCGACCGAATTTGAGAAATAGTTTTGGATAGCCATAGATGGAGAAGGAATTGATTGAGTTTGTATATGTTGATTAGACTTGCTGGGAATTGAAGTGTGGACATTAGAGATGGTTGGATCTGATACAACTGTTGAGTATTTCGAGTGGGATGAGATAGTATTCCCATGGGCTTTGTGCCGAGTTCTCTGATGAATTTGAGGAAGTATGATCCGATTTGGACAGTTAAAAATGGATTAACAAGAGTAACTCGTTGCCTACCAGTGAAGATGAATCATTCTGTTAGATGGGAACTCAAGTTTTTCGTTAAGATTATGGGAAATATTGCGAAAGCGGTTGGGTGCCATGTTGAAGATGAACTCTGACTAGCGTCCGTGAATGGCATGGACAAACGAAGAAAACTATCCAGTATGAAGAGGACTCGTTGAGAGCTTGTGTGTTGGACCAAGATGGATCTAAGGGTAGTTAATTGTCGTTGATGGAGTTGCCTACAATAATTGTTGCCATTTCGTATCGGAAACAACATCGTATGAAGTTAGTTGGGTAAGAGGGTATGACTCCTTTGTGTTGTTGCATGTCCAACGGGAGTGTTGTACTCGGATCAAAGACCGTGCAAGGGACGATGGAAACGATCAAAGAATCCAAGTAAGGCCGTGTTTTGAGAGTTATGGTAGTAATTAGTGTTGGTCGAGCTTGAAGTCTCGTGAGCACCCTGTGTTTTGTTGATCTGTATCAGAGTAGCGCAGCGGAAGCGTGAGGCGGATAGCATGTTAGACTGTTTTACCGCTGTCGCTTGAGAGGATTGCATGAGGTGTTCATATGTCTAAGTTGAAGAGGTACATTGATTCAGGTGGATGGTGTACAAGTGAGAGAGAATTTGACTTCGGAGGCGTGGCTAGTTCTAGTTGTTGATAAGAAACAACTTCGAAGTATAGAGATTCCTTTGGTGGAAGTAGTTATGGGAGAATTGGATTTGGAAGAATTGGAGTGCGAGAGTCGTATCCAGAGTTGTTTGGATCAGATAACATTTTCGAGGACGAAAATTCCTAAGTGGGGGAGAGTTGTAACAACCCAAATTTCATTAAATAATTAATTATAGTAATTAATTGATTTAGTGGGATTTTTTTATTAATGTTGGAAATTAATTTTTATTAATTGGAAATTAATAGAGAATTGAGAGAGAAATGGGAAAGAAAGAAAATAAGGAAGTATATAAGGAAAGTAGAAGAGAAAAGAAAAGATAGTAAAGTAAAGAAAATAGAAGAGAAAGAAGAAGAGAAAGAGGAAAGAAGAAGAGAAAGAGAGGAGAAGAAGAGGAAAGTGGAAAATCATCAAGAACCAACATCAAAGCTCCGATTAATCGAGGTAAGGGTGAGAAACATTGCTATTTAATCATTGTATGCTATTATGTATGTTGGGTTTGGGTTTGTGGATGTTTTCATCACTTTCCAATTAGGGCAAATGTTGGATTAATCGGTAGATTGATGATTTAATCGGTTGAAACTGAGCAATAATGCCGTAGAATAGTCGGGTAACATGTATTGATGCTATTTGTACTGATTTGGATGTTTGAGGTTTGGTTGATGATGGATTGATGAAGGAGAGGCAGAATAGGGTTCTGTTCTGCGCAGGTTCGCTGGCTCTCGCCAGGCGAGCGAAGGTGAAGCTTCGCCAGGCGAAGCCCAGCGAATGCTGGCGAATAATTAAGTTTAAGTTCCAGTGGACTTCGCTGGCGAGTTCGCCAAGCGAAGGTGGATAGTGAAGGTTCGCCCAGCGAAGGTGCCGGTGAATGGTGGCGAATGAAGTCAGTAGCTACTGACTTGGGCTCGCTGGGAAGTCTCGCCAGGCGAAGCCTAGCGAGTGTTCGCCAGCCGAAGGCTAGGCGAAGGTTCGCTGCGAGGGTTCGCCAGGCGAATGAAGGCGAATGTGACATCATTTTCCTTTTGCTGTGTTGTTCATGTGGAGATGGTTTGATTGCTTCTCATAGGGGAATGCCTCTATGATATGATATAGATATGATCTATTGTGATGATGTGTGCTGTGGGTAGCCTACGGGCGTGAATCCTAGTTGATGTGCGATGCGTATTAATTGTGATAAATAGAAATACATGTGAATACAATGATGAATGTATGTGTATTGTCTAATGAACTTGCGAATGCTTGATGTGTATACAATTATGTGATGAGTATGCATGAGAACATGGTGGATATGTGTGCATAACTTATAATTGTATGATTGGTATTGTGATGTGTATACCTTGTATGAAATGGCATGAGATGAATAATAAACATAATACAAAAATGTATTGTGGATGTATATTGTTTATATGCGGTTGTATGTTAAGATACATGAAGAATGCATGAGAGCATATTGATGGATATGCCAGCATCGTTTGATAAATATGATGTTTGTATTGATTGGATGCGATTATGTATGAACAATGCGTGAGAATATATCGTGAATATATGTACATTGCGTGGTAAATGTGTTATGCGTGTAAGCATGATGTAATTCTTGTATGATGAATTACTTGAGAATGCATGAGAACATATTGTGGATATGTGTGCATTGTTGATAATGCGGTGATGATATTGAATTATGAATGTATATTGTTGGTATATGGTGGTATGAATAGAATGCATGAGAACATGTCATGGATATGTGTGTATTGCTTGATAGATGTTGTAAATGCATATTGTATGTATGTGATTAAATGTGAATAATGCATGAGAACATATCGTGGATATGTGTGCATTGTTTGATAACTGTGAAGAATGCATGAGAACATATCGTGGATATGTGTGCATTGTGAGTGATAATGTGGTGATAGTGTTGAATTATGAATACATCGATGAATGTTATGTGAATATGTTGTGTGTGCAATCATAATGTAATTCTTGAAGAGATGAATTATTTGAATGCATGAGATTAAGATGTCGGTCTTAAGTGCATTTGTTGTGGTTGATTGTACATGCATCATTTAGTCAAGAGGCAATGTCTGTTAGTTTCGTGGAAACTAGTGGCTTGTCCCAAACCTAGAAGAGTGGGTTTGAAGGCTTAGAGGACGGGCCTTTGTGGTTATCGGTCTAGAAGAGTGGACCCGGTTTAATGTAAAAACCGAAAAAGATAACGGGTTATCGGTCTAGAAGAGTGGACCCGGTTTAATGTAAAAACCGAAAAAAGATAACGAGAGTCAGTACCGCATTGCATGAGTTGCATTGAGTTGTTGAGTCACATTAATATATGACATATGCATGAAGAGATGCTTATGTGTGAATGATGAGATTGTGAAATTGTGAAGTATGCATGTGAATGAGATGTTTGTTGAATACTTATGAAGCGTGCATGAAGTGATGCTTACGTGTGAATGTTAAGATTGTGGAATTGTGGATGTATGCATGATGCAAAATGCTTGGTGAATATTCATGTTGTATATATATATATATATATATATATATATATATATATATATATATATATATATATATATATATATATATATATATATATATATATATATATATATATATATATAAGTGACGATGTAAATGACTATGAGTTGAATTGTGGTGAGAAATAGGGAGTTAATTATATGATACCTATGTATACATGATTTTATGCTTTGATTATTATGGTAATATTTCTCACCCTTCTGCTGTTTTGTAATGCTCTATGAGGCATTGCAGATTAGGTTGCTGGAGGCCTTTATGAAGTTCTGCTTGTAGTTCGAGGTCGCTACGTGTGTAGCGGTTTAGTAATTATTTATGGGTCGAGTCATGCTCTGGTCGTGTAACACGGGGATCGATTGCTTATGTGTTAGGATTACATTATGTAACCTAAGTTATGTTTTCATATTTGGAGTAATTGAGATAATGAGATGTTGACCTTAGTGCCTAGAGATGTTGATTTTATATGATGAAAGTAAATGTTTCTTTTAAAGGATTTTCATTAATGAATCCGCTGCTAAATGGAAAGGTGTTTATGAGCATGACAGATTGTTTTAATGTGGTGCAAGTTTTGTGTGATGCCCTTTTATGGATGCATGTTAACTTTTACTCTGATTATGCATATATTATTTGCGGGGTTTAGAAGGGTGTTACAAGCCTGCTTGCTTAGCTCGCACCAGCTAGCCACGAAATTTACGCTCGGACGAGATTCTCTTTGATGCTTCTTGCCTGGCCCTTAGGGCTCGACAAGTTGTTTGACCCGAGGATTGTCGACTCTGGGAACCTATCAATTGGGATTCAACTAAGTGAGGCCGCTTCAAGGGATGATGATGCCACACCTTCTGGGTATCGTATCATCACTCTTGAAAGTCTGTGACGTTGAACCCGCATAGGATGTCGTACCTCGCCTGCGAGTTAAGTACATACCTGTGAGGGGTAGGTGGGTCTGTTTGCAGGAAACCTTTGACCTCAGAATACCTAGTTTATCTCTGTCAGTGATATATGGTTACAGGGTTCTTTTGAGCGGTTGGTTTGGTTTGAGATAAAGATTGGATGGTTCTCAAGCTTCAGTACAGAGCAACCCAGTCTACCAGCATTACACTTGGTCCCTTGTTTGCATATGCATGTGCATTTTCATGATTGCATTTCATTAACATGTATTTATGTTGCAGGTGGTCATTCCCCTCTGATTCTAGTATATTTTCTAGCCAGACATGGAGTCCCTGAAGAAGACAGTTGCTTACCGGTTGCATTCACCAGACATCAGTTCATTGCTGGGTTTAGTTGCTCTGGCAGATGAGAGTGTGAGGGATGAGTTTAGAGTATCTTATGGGAGATTGCTTAGCTTGTTGTACAGACCTTCTGCATTTGAGAAGACTGGGGTATATACTTTGTTGCAGTTTTATGAACTGCAGCTGAGATGTTTCTTATTTCCAGACTATATTCTAGCACCCACTTTGGAGGAATATTCTGCGATGTTGGGAGTTCATGTGTTAGACCAGATGCCCTTTATACATGTTGACTCTGCCTCTTGGCATTTGTTAATGTATGAGGGTTTTCTGATTCCTTGCTTGCTTGATAGGGACTCCATTGTCGTGATGGCCTTCTCTCCGAGACTAAAGTCGGGGGGGGGGGGGGGATATAACCTGTAGCATATTTACACAATTGCATCTGCATTCATATTGCATGACCGGTATCCTTGAATTTGTATCTTATTTCCTGCATCTTCAGGTTTTCCAGGATTAACGAACAAAGAGTCCATCGCTATTCAAGCAGAAACAGCTGTAAGATAGATAATGGATCAAGTTCAGAAGGAGATGCAGGAGATGTGCGGCAACATGACGCAGTTCATACAAGCTATGGAAACTATGGCCAGGGGCCAGGAACAGCTGCAGGCTATTGTACAACCTCTGATTGCACGGGCTAATGATGGTACTGCTGATATCACTCCTCATGACCGTCAGGGTTTCCTCTAGGGTTTTGGACGCCGACTTGCAGAGAAAGACATGGAGCATGTTCAAGCTGAGTTAATTGAAGTTCGAGGCCAACTAGGGAAATTCATGAAGGACATGCACGCGTTGCGCTCGAATCAAGAGACGCTCGAAGAGGAGAATTACTGATTGAAGGGTCAGGTAGGATTGATGGCTGAAATATTGAGGAATGTACTCAGAAGAGAAGGTGAGAAAATGTCTGAAGCTGTGGTCGGTTTACTTGCCCCACAGGGGTCGGATGAACCAGGGCCCAGGCATGATAGGCCTAAGAGACCCTCTACACAATTCGAAGCTCAGGATTCTCCTCGTCGACAGTCGCGACTGATTTCTCAAGATAACTCAAGGGGGTATGATAACAGGATGAAGCTCTCTGGCAGGGTATTTGATGAGATTCCGGTGTATTACGATCAATTGGTGCAACTCTTGTTCCAACTTCAACTGATTAAACCCCACACTTTGGCTCCATTGACTGGGCAACCACCACCAGGCTATGATGTGAACGCCCATTGTGTCTTCCACTCCGGTGCACCGGGGCATAACATCGCGAACTGCAAGTCGTTCAAGCAAAAGATTCAGGATTTGCTGGATGAGAAGGCAATTGAGTTTGTGTCGGGCGGTATAAAGGTCTCAGGGACCGATATTCCTATTTCCCTACCGGAATTTGCAAAAGAATCGAGGCATATCCTGGAATCATTGGAAACTGAATCTCTAGGTCCACAACAGTTGCCAATGCATGGGATGAATTTGAGGATGACAGTGCATGAGTCTAAGGAACGGGTTGATCAAAACCAGCAGCGCATGAAACGCCAGCATCCGGCTCAGCGGAGAATTCAGGAGGGGAAGTCAAAGAGAGTATTTGAGGCACCCCCATCAACGTATGCTGAACTCCTTTAGACCTTGTTAGGGATGAATCTTGTTGAAAAGAGAATGATGGCCCCACCAACGGGCACACCTCCATCTGGTTTCGGCGCCAGTAAGCATTGTGAGTTTCATTCCGGGGCACCCGAACATGATATTGAGAGTTGCCACGCTTTCAAGCATAAGGTCCAAGATTTGATCGACAGCAAGGCTATCAGCTTTTCTGATAGGGTCCCCAAGGTGGTGCAGGGCCACGAACAAGCAAAGGCCGGGTCGATGAAAAAGGCTTCTAAGTTTGGTCGGGCCGTAGAAAACAGGTCAAGACAGCAGCAGGCTACCTCCAAAAATTGTTTCTGAGGATGGTTGACTCGCCAATAAGTCAGGATGCAAGAAGTCCGGTCCTGAGAGGCCGACATTTTTCATGTTATCTTGTTCATGTTTTTGCATTTGTAATTGCCTTTCTGTTCAATTGCGAATTTAGTTTGTAAAACTTGTTGTTTTTCAACTGGTATTGATAAATGAAATAAATATGCATGCTTTAAATTGATCCAGTCGTGTTCACTCTTTGTGTTTTCATTTATTTCAAACGCTTGTTAAGTGGAATCCGGGGAGGATGACGAAAACAGATGACGAATAAGCTTCCGATTGTATGCTTTTGGATCAAAACCTGTTGATGATGTACAGGCATTGTTTCAATCCATAAACACCAGAGATATAAGGAAGATAATCCCTTGTTAACCCCTTTGAGCCTAGTAGTAGGAGTTTCTTTCTGAAAATGAAAAACCCTCAATCTTAACCCGAGGCAGGGTAGGTGTCAGTTAATTTGACCAAGCGTTCAAATAACAAAACGAGTGTTCGTTCGAGGATCAATCACGCCGTTATAGGTCGTACCTGAAAAACCATGATGGTTAAACCTGGCCGATTAGGAGTGAAACAGTCATAATCTCTTTAGCAAGTCATACGAGCCGAGGCCATACAATTTGTTCAGAAAAAAGAAAAATCGAAAAGAAAAAGCCCACTAAGTCGAATCTTGAAAGCAAGCGACTTAGGCAAAAATTAGGGTACCCCGCTGGACTCAAAAAACGAAGAAATTCAAAAGAGTTAGTCCAGGCAAAAGTTAGGGGAAAACGAAAAAGCGAAGAAATACAAAGCGAAAAAGGATCATGAAAGAAAATCCTTGGAAAAGAACGAAATCGTACGGCTACCGGTGCCCAAACAAAGACGAAAAGAGAGTGAATGTCACTTCGAAAAAGAATGATTTCTTAAACTATCACTCCACCTTTAATAGGTGAACGCTGAAGTCAAATTAGCTGAACATAGGATTGGGGAACATCACGGAGAATGGGCGGGTTGAAATAAACTTTGAGCCTATATCTTTTCTTGTTAACCGTGAACCTGACCATGTTACAACCCGAGAAAGTCCTAATTGAAACAGGTTTAGCTCAAGAGTATACTCCGGTAAAAAAAATCGCATCGAAACTGACTCCTAAAAGGGTCCCTCTTATCAGCATTAATATTGACATTTTGATAATTGATTCATTATATGTCACAAAATTTCTCCCAGTGAACAGACTTGGATTTTGAAACTGTCATATGCATCGCATTTAATATATCCTTTATGCAGGACAACTAGTTTTACTTGCGAGTAAGCACATGCAGGAGGAAAGTTTCCTACAGTGGGAAGTCTGATCAGGATAGAATGCAGAATGTCTGAATGTTTCGTGAGCCGGGGCAGGATATATCCGATAATCCCCAGTGGGAGTCAGCCGTCCAAGAATCAGTTAATCAGGGGGCAATTAGGTCAAGATTTGGCAAGATCTCTCACAGCTAGGGGGCATTGCTTCACGAATCGACCGATCAGGGGCAAAAGGTTATTGCAAGACCGGGGCAGATCACCCTAAGAACAAAAGGTTTTGTTGGGACATCCTTTTGGGTTTGACGTGCAGAAGCAATTCCTATCTAACCGTCAGGGTACAGAAATCGAAGAGTCTTTATCAGGAAATTGGTGTCGGTTCAGGGGCAAGGTATTGTGAGGTAGCACCATGGCTAGCTTTTCCCTTCAAGACGAAGTGTTCAGACTGGGGCATATTGGTATTTCTGGGGCAAATTTTTGAGAAGGTGGATGGAACTCGTGGATCCCCAGCCAAAATCTTTTGATGAAGAGCCTAATTTCACTTGATGCTAATCCCCATGCAGGTCGCATTTCATCCCCAGAGGGATCAATTTCCCCAGCTAGTCGCAGCTTATCCCCAGAGGATATCCCTAGCCAGTTAAGATCAGTATCCCTTGCAGAGGTTGCACTCCCCAGAGAGTCGAGTATGTGAACGATCAATCCCTAGCTTGGAGGATTCCCGCAGTGTTTAGCCAAGTCATAGTTGGTTCAGAAAGATTACTCCCATAGAAGACGGTTTTTCTTCCCACAGGTCATCATGCCTTCGTCAGGATGATTATCCCCAGCGGAGCGGTAACTCCGAGTTTGTAAGTTGTGCCCAGACAGCATCGTCTCCTCCAGAAGGATTTCCTCGTTCCCCAGCTGAGTCGTTTCTTGCTCAGTCAGTTTACTTTCCCCAAGAGAGTCGATTCTTCCCCAGTGGAGTTACTCTCCCCAGCAGGTGTTCTTTCCGCCCAGTGGAAATCAAGGTTTAATCTCCTCGGCAGAGTTGGTTGTATGCCCGACATTTATTTTGGCCAGAGGACTGTATGATACCTGTTCATCCCCCAGCATGGGGGTATTTGCTTTCAACAGCCGTGGTGAAGCAAGCTTGTCAGAGTTTCCCCAGCAGCTTGAGCCCGCATATGCATTTGCATATAGTGTCATATTTGCATCTACCAAAAAAACGCGTAGCATATCCGTGCTGTACGGAGCATTACGCCATTCTCAAACATGCGCATTTTGAAACATAGGCCAGGTTGGTTAACCTTTGGTATCCAAGTATTGTTTCCCTTGCAGGTGGAGAGAGCTCTTGCTCAGATCAATTACCAAATGTTAAATATCTCAGCATGAGACGCGTGGCGATAATGTTTGCCTTGTCATTATTCCCTACAAAGTTGCTTGTTCAAGTTTATCTTACCCCTCCAGCGGAGTATTTCTTCAAGATTGTTGTTATGACGTTATCAAAAGGTTTCGCGAATTGATTTTTGGAAGTTGCCACTTATGTCGCAGTAAGTGTCTGGCAGAGTATTACCCATAGCGATGGCGGTGTTATTTTCCCAGAGTATTTCCCACAGTGGTGGCTGTGGTATTTCCCGTAGTGATGGCGGAGCTCTTTTCCTGTATCATTGGAAGAGTTATGTTTGTTGACAGAAGTACTTCCCCAACGACAAAAGACTATCCCATGATCCACCTCGATCCAACACACAAGCTCTCAGCAAATCCTCTAACGACTGGATAGTTCACTCTGCCTGTCCATCCATCTGCGGATGATAAGCAGAACACAACCTCAACTTAGTACCCATAGTGGTCTGTAAACTCTCCCAAAACCTCGATGTAAATCTCAGATCTCTATCAGACACAATACTTGAAGGAATACCATGCAGTTTCACATTCTGATCAACATATAATTTGGCAAGCTTTTGCAACGAATAATTGATCCTCATCGTTATAAAATGAGCCGATTTGGTCAATCTATCAACAATCACCCAAATCGAATCATATCCCTTCAAAGTCTTTGGTAAACCTGTCACAAAATCCATAGAAATTCTATCCCATTTCCATTCTGGAATATTCAACGGTTGCATCAGACCCGACGGTCTCTGATGTTCAATCTTTGACTTCTGACAAGTCAAACAAGTGTTGCACCCTAAAATTTGCTCAACCTATTTCACTTGGTTTATGTTTCAATTGCATTGGCATTTGCATAATAAGTCATGTACATAGTCTAATAATTTGTATAGCATAGTATAACAAGTCATCTAACAGGGGATCAAGTGCCATTCTTATCAGAAAGAGGCCCATCAAGGGGTTTTATTCAAGTTCAAGACCATCCAAGTAATCAAGAAATGAGTTGAAGCTTTGAAACGTTTGAAGGTCAACAAGTGGATTTCTCTCCCAATCTTGGGGATATGTTGAAGATCATCAATGAGTGTGTGAGCCATGGAAGGTGTACAAAGATCATGGAAGACCTAGAGGGTCATTTTTAAGATGAGACAAGTCATTGATACAAGTACAAGAGCCAGAGTTGAAGTACAGTAAACTAGGGTTTCATCTGGGTCAACCCTAGGTCAACCCTAGGTCAACTGAGTGATTGAAGAGCATCAAGGCTTAATGGAAGGTTGTGGAATTCATGATTTGATATGTGGATATATGTGTGGTGTTGTTCCAAGGAGAAATCAAAAGTAATCAAGAAGAAGAGGAGTTACTAGATTAGGGTTTCAGTGTAAAAAACCCTAATTCAGGCCTAACTTCCAAGCCAGATAAGTCAAAATGAAAGTTTCAAATGAAGTCTTGGTCAAACTTAAACTTGTAGAACATCTCAATAGCTTTAATTTGAGTACTAGAAGTATTCAAGGAGATTTATAGAACTCAAGTTATGATTCTTGCAAAGTTATGGGTCCCCCGAGGATACTGAAATTTATCTGTGAAAGTCACTTGACTTCCAAGCAACTTTTTCCCATCAAGGAATTTTCAAATGGATTCTTGGACAATATAATAGTTGTATATCTTGATCTTAGCTTTAATTTGAGTACTAGAAGTCGTCAAGAGGATTTGTAGAACTCAAGTTATGATCTTGGCAATCCAGGGGTATTTTGGAAAAGTTGAATTACAAGTCATTTTTTAGCATAGGTCAAAATCTCCATGTTCCACATCTCAAACGAAAAATTGTTCAACATGGAATGTGCTTAAAATGATGTTTTTAGGTCAAATAAGTCATCATGGTGGATTGATCGGCTTATTTCAAAAAAGTCACTTAAAATGGCCTAAAAAAAGGGAATAAGTCAAAAAAAGTGTGGTGAAAAAAAATCAAATTTTGGGTTAGAGGTCACAAACAAGCCATATGACATACCAATTTGATTATAAAATACATTTTAAAGACAATGTCATTGCCACAATTTTGACATGAGGGTTATTTCAAGGACTTGCTTTGTAAATTGGTTACTTGAACCATAAGACACATATGCAAAACCACACTTCCAAGCAAATGCAAGGCTCCTTTCCATCCATACACCTCCAATATCTCATTTGGAGAGAATTTAAACTCATAACCAAGTGAATTGCAAGCCAAAAACATGAGATGGTATGTGCATAGCATAAGAAGAGATTTTCATGACATGAGAAGTTGATTTTCTCCTTGGATCAATCTAGAACTTTCTAGGGTCTTCAAATACATTCTCATTGGATCAATCTAGAACTTTCTAGGGTCTTCAAATACATTATCATTGGATCAATCTAGAACTTTCTAGGGTCTTCAAATACATTCTATATATACTTGTGAAGAGGTTCAAAGCAAGGGGTTGGTGATTCATTTGTGCAAAAACCATAGATTGACATTGGAGTTTGGAAGAGAAAAAGTGGGGGATCAAAGCATTTTCAAGAGTTATCAAGAATTTAATCTTCTCCAACAAACTTCAAAGGTTTTCCGCACATTTTGGCAAGAAAAAACGAGCTCTAATCTAGAATTTAATTTAATTCATTTTCGTCCTTTTTTTTTCTGTTTTAATAGCTGTTTGGATTAATTGCGTTAAAAATAGTAAAAATGATCGAAAAATTATGAAATGTTTTTCTGTAGATCTTGATTGTCTTAAAAAACTGTAGGAGTTGAGTTTGCATTTTTAGGATTTTATTTGAATTAGTTACGGATTTTCTTTTGTGCTAATATCCATTGTTATGCATAATTGATATTGCTATTTGTTTAATTTTGTACTCTTTGATGCTTTATGCTTTTGAGCTGACTCTTTCGATATGATTTAGAGGACATCCATAGGTTTCCCCAGGAAGTTTCTTAGAATTTGTAAAATTCATTAGATTCTGTTTTAGGCGTGTAGTTTAGAGCCTTCCCAAATAATGGTTTCCCATGACCAAATTTCATTTAGTAATTGTTTAGATGACCTAGAAATTGATTTAGGTCCTGATTCTGGAATTTTAGAATGTTCAAACATGCATGTTCACATAAGAATTATATTAGAATTTTACAATTTAGTTTGCTATTTTTTTTTGGTTTTGCAAATGATTGTTGCTTTCGGTGTTCTCTCTTGAGTGCTTTGCCTTGTTTGGAGCGTTTGGTGGACTTGGAGCTTGAAGACTTTGGATTCATTTTTAGAGGAGCTTCTGATTATGATGAAGATGCTTTAGCTAGAAGAGTGGGGCTTGGAGTGGAGCTTTCTTTCTCTTTTAAGTTTGTTTTAGGAGTTGGTAGAATTAGGCTTTTAGGGAGAGCTTTTGTAGAATTAGTTCATTTCTTCCATCAAACATAGAATGCATTGTTTGCTTCTATTCTATCCTATGATGCAAAGTCCTCTTAGGGAAGTTCCATCTCTCCTTAGGAGGGAAGTGGGGCATACCCTAGAGAGTAGAACTTTTGAGGATACACTTCCACTTTGATGTTGGTTCTTGTTGAATTCCTTTGGTTTTCAGCAAGTATGCCAACATTGCAACTTGATCTTGATGACAAATCTCTCCTTGGAGTGTGCTTGCTAAAGCTTGGAGATGAAGTTTGAAGAAGCTTGAATATGGAATCTAGCTCAAAGATAAGACCTTTGCTGTCATTTCAACTTTGCTGTTCAGAGCGTGTTGTTGCTGTTTGTTGTAGGAGTTTGTTGCTGCTGCTTGGGCTGCCTCCTCTATATCTTTTGTTTTTCTCTGTATTGTCTGTTGGCTTGTGCTGCTTGCCCTTTAGGCTTGAAGTGAAGTTGATTCACTTTGCCTGTTGCTTTCTTAGGTTCGAGGTTGAGTGATTCCCCTGCCTCGCTTGTTTTGCTGCATCTCATGCATACTTACTGTTTATTGTATTTTTGTTGTTTCTTTTCCGTTTATCCCCTAGGATCTCTGATTTCCTCTGTGCAGGAGGGAATTATGACAGACATTAGGTTGTAATCCATGCATGATAACATTAGGGTAGTTTTGATTCCCCTTTCAAACCCTAGGTTTTTAGACTTCTCTTCTATCTCAGAACAATTCAAAACACAGTAATAAGGATAATCGATAGTGCGTCAGAGATTGCAAACATCATGAAAAACAGTTCTTGCGTAAAAGACTGAAAACAAACATCAAAGTGTCATTTTTGTCCGCTTGGACTCTTAATCAGGAAAAACCCTTTCATAAGGAGATAAAAAACATTCAGAAAAGCTTGTGTCTTCCGTAGCCCGAACTACGTTTGCTCTGATCTTTCATGCTGTATGAAAGTACGTAGGCATAGGATGCGATATCCTAGCGAGCAACCTTCCCCTCCTTTCCAGTAGATAGGCGAACTACGTCGACTCTGATTTCTCGTTCCAGACGGGAATACGTAGGCATAAAGTGCGATACTTTTTCGAGTCATTTTATTTTCTTCTAACCTCAGCCCTGTAGAATAGATAGAATAACAATCCGTACCAGAAAACAAGCGTGGATCCCGTCGAGTACGACGGACGTGAGGGGTGCTAATACCTTCCCCTTGCGTAACCGACTCCCGAATCCAGGATTTGGTTGCGATGACCATTCCTTTCCCATCTTTGCGTTGGGTTTACTTCGAGCGTTTCCTTTCCCTCCTTTGGGATAAATAACGCACGGTGGCGACTCTTCTGTTCAGCCGGCACCGATTTTCACAGTAGCGACAACAAGCATACACAAACTTTGCAACTCCCTTCTTCATACCTGGCCACCAAAACAAATTCTTCAAATCTTGATACATCTTTATGGCACCAGGATGAATATTTAACCCGCTTCTGTGACCTTCCTCAAGAATGCTCTTCTTGGTTTCTGGCACATCGGGAACACACACTCTATCTCTGAACCTCATCACACCACTCTCATCGATCCGAAAATCACCCCCGTTACCTTGATCGATTAACGTGAGACGATCCACCAAACTCAAATCAGATCTTTGACCTTCTCTAATTTGTTGGAGAATACCACTAGTCAACTTCAACATACCCAACTTCGATGCATCACAATACACCATAAAAGACTCACTCGGATTTGGCAAAATCAACATTGGAGCAGTCGTCAACTTCTTGAGTTCTATAAAACTCTTCTGACAAGAAACATCGCACACATAAGCTTGACCCTTTCGAGTCAACTGAGTCAATGGTAGTGCCAACTTTGAAAATCCTTCTATAAACCTGCGATAATAACCAGCCAATCCAAGGAAACTTCGAATCTCAGTAGCAGACTTTGGAGTCTCCCACTGCAACACCGTATCAACTTTTGACAGATCAACAACAATCTCTCCACTAGAAATCACATGGCCAAGGAAACTCACTTCCTTCAACCAAAACACACACTTGGACAACTTGGCATAAAGTTTCTTGTCCCTCAAAACCTGTAATACCACTCTCAGATGTTGCGCATGCTCTTCCTCGGACTTAGAATATATCAAGATATCATCAATGAACACTACCACATATTGATTCAAATAAGGATGAAAAATCCTATTCATATACTCCATGAATACACCAGGCGCATTAGATACACCAAACGACATCACAGTATATTCATAATGCTCATACCTCGTCCTAAAAGCTGTCTTCGGAATATCATCAGGCTTGACGCGAATTTAATGTTAACCAGACCCTCAAATCAATCTTGCTAAACACACAAGCACCCACCAATTGGTCCATCAAATCATCAATCCTCGGAAGTAGATACTTATTCTTGATTGTTACTTTATTCAAATGCCGATAATCCACACACAATCTCATGCAACCATCTTTCTTCTTCACCAACAACAGAGGAGCACCCTATGGAGAAACACTCGGTCTAATAAACTTCTTCTCAAGCAACTCTTCCAACTGTTTCTTCAATTCCCCTAACTCAGATGTAGACATCCGATAAGGAGCCATCGACACAGGACTAGTGCCCGATATCACATCAATAGTAAACTCTACCTCACGCTCAGGAGGTAAGTCACTCACGTCATCTGGAAACACTTCTGGAAATTCCCAAACAACTGGTAGCTCCACGCTCACTGCTTCACAATCAACTTGAAGTGATGCAAACAATGCAAACATCTGAGCCTCATCTTCTAAGAGTTCTTCTACTTGCTTAGCAGATACAAACATTAGCTCTCCAAAATCACCAAACTCTGGGAACCTCACAGTCTTGCTGTAGCAATCGATATGAACACATTTATACTCCAACCAGTTCATTTCAAGAATAACATCAATTTGATGCAAAGGTAGACAGACCAAGTCCATTACAAAATTCTTATCATAAATGGTCAAAGGGCAGCTCAAACATACTAACACAATAGTCACATAACCATTAGTCGGGGTATCGATAACCATATTCCCAACCATAGAAAATAAACGAATGAGTAGCACCAATATCAATAATAGCAATCAATTCAACATCATTAATAAAGCAAGTACCTCTGATTAAGTTATCTGTCTTGGGTTCTTATGCATCGCTCAAAGAAAACACTCTGCCATTCGTCTGAGCAGCAGCAGCAGTCTTCTTCGGCTGTTGGCACTGGGTATTGATATGACCCTTTTCTTCATAGTTGAAGCAAGTCGGAGCTTCATCTTTATAGTCAGTAGCTTTATGACCTCTCTTGCCACAACGATGACATCTCACCGCCCTACAAACCTCAGCATGGTGACCTTGCTTGCCACACTTATAACACTTTCTTGGAGCAGTAGTCGCTCCCCCACTTAACTTTTTCCCATCTGAAGCCTTCTGCTTCCCTTTATCACAAGAAGTCACATACGGTTTCCCTCTATACTGACCTTTCTCTTTCTTTTGACTCAGCTGGTTGTAGTGAGTAGATCGAGCTCAGTTATCCTCATCATTAATGTTGCTCTTGTCCACCAGTTCCGCAAACCGACGAATCTGCTGGTACCCAATTCCTTGCTTAATCTTTGGTCTCAATCCATTCCCAAACATGAGACACTTTGACATCTCTGCGTCATCATAATTGTAATATGGACAAAACTTTACTAAAGACTCAAACTTTTCCGCATACTCAGCCACAGTCATATTCCCTTGTTTCAGCTCAAGGAATTCCACCTCTTTCTTGCCCCGAACATCTTCAGGAAAATACTTCCTTAATCACCGCCCAAGTTATCGCAATACCAATACCTCCCAATCTCTGACGGGTGTTATCCCACCAGTCCTCAGCTTCCTCTGCTAGCATATGTGTACCAAATTGCACCTGCTGAGCATCAGTGCACGCCATAATTTAGAAAATCTTCTCAATCACTTTCAGCCACTTCTGTGCACCATAAGGATCATGAGTGACCATAAAAGTCGGCAGATTGTTCCTCTGGAACTATCCCAAAGCACGAAACGCATCTGGAGGTCCACCATTCTAGGTCATCACTTGGCCAAGTGATTCCAGCGCATCAGCAATAGCACGATCATTTCTTCCAGCCATCTGCAACCACCAACAGGGTTAGAAGAAACAACTCATCCAATAGTGTTCTCACACTATTGACTGACAAGGAATTAACAACATAAAAACTTGGTTGGACAGACCAACCAGGCTCTGATACCACTAATGTAACACCTTTTTCTACCCCACAGTTTTAATGGCAAAATATTCACATTTATCAGAGTAAAATATTCAACTCAAAGAAAATTACCTCAAAGGGCGTACATTTCCGAATAAATCAAATATAGGTCAAGGCTCTGTAAACAACGGGTTTTCCCAAAAGTTATAAAAAATTGCTCAAAAGGCAGCGGAACTCAAAAGGCATAATCCAAAGTTTTCCTTGTACGGAAAAAAAATCAAGATAATAAAAAAATAATAAAACACGGTTTAACTCAAAGATCCCAACCCGATGTTACACTATCAAAGCCAGACCCTCTAAGTTAACCAAAATGGTCGTCAACTCAAAACTCTAAAAAGATCATCGACGATGTCCACAGCTAAACCTGGTCATCTGCATGTTACCCACGTGGAGGCAACATTCAAACAGGCAGGGTGAGTAAAACGATTCATAATAATTAATATAGGAAATCAATATATAAAACATCATCCTTTTCATATTATTCATCATCATATTCACCAATGGGCATCAAAGGCCAGAATATTATAAATTACTCAAGATTATCTCATAAATGCAAATGCAACAAGATTCATGCATGTGGTACCAATCATCACAGCTCGATGGACGCTGGGCCATCAACCCTTCATAGATCCCCATCAATAGGATCGATTCTATACAAGAACCAGAGCACATCAAAATACCTCACATCCGCACAATGGGACTGAAGCCAAAGAAATCAAGGTCCTGAACCAAAGTCCGGATGCACATGAATGCATGTTGCACACGTCAATAATCATCCTCATAATAACATCACAGGTGCATCATCATTCATCCAAAATTATCATCATATCTCATTATCATTACATCATAGTAATCATCATATAATCATGTACTAATCACATAGAAATCACAATCATACTCATATTAATTCTTCAAAGAAATCCCAACATCAAAACATCAAAGGCATCATTGCACTAAATCAAAATTCGTGAAAACTCTACTACGTTCGCTAGCAAGTTCGTTGTGCGAGTCTAGGGCGAGTTTATTCGCTGTGCGAACACGCGATTATAGCAAAACGTTGTTACACACCAGAACCAAGACCAACCCAAAAGTCCCCACGATTCACTTCCCCAATAACCTAAAAATATCCCTAAATCATTCCTATGGTATCACAACGATAAATGCACAAAATATACAACTTATTAGGCCAATCCCGTACCATATTCATGCTTTAATTCCCATAATTTCCTTACAACTACATCACGGTCATTAGAGTTTCTCATAATCTAATTACCCTACATGGTTGAAACCTCAAAGACAGATTTTAGCCACGGGGCCTACTTTCCCTCAAACCCAAATCGACCTCAAATCTAGCAGGCCATCAGTTCAAAACTCTTAAAAATTTTACACCTTAAAAAGGCAACAACAATACAAATGCTCACAAAACCTTCTACCCTTTGTTGCACCCCAAAATTTGCCCAACTTTTCTTTACCTAGCTTGTGTTTCATTTCATCCACATTAGCATTATCATTTGCATTCCATTGACATGTGTGCAGGAGATCAAGAGGTATCATTACCAATCAAGGGCTACACAAGACTATGAAGCTAGCTAAGAGGTTTATTCAGGTGTTCAAGGGTTGATATCCTTGTCAGAGAAGTTACAAGATCCTCAGAGAGAGTGATTGAAGCCAAGAGGGTGTGTCTCCTAACTTGAGAGTTGTGGGAAGTCATCAGGTGATTCTGAAGCCATGAAGTTAAACTTGAGGTCTTGAGAGAGCTCATGAGAAGTGTTGAAGATCACTTTGAAGCCTAGACAGGTCATTGTGCAAGATTAAGAAGTCTCAGCCATGATTGGTGCAACTAGGGTTTGACTGGGTCAACCCTAAGTCAACTGAGGATTTGAAGGAGGTTGAGACCTAATTCAAGGACCATTTAATCATGGATTGATACATTGAGATGTTCTAAGGATGATTACAAGGTTAACTCATCATGATTGAGAAGTTTGAGAAGTTTCAAGCTAGGGTTTCTAAGACTTGACAGTGTAAAATCCCCTAGTTTGACCCCTATCTTCAAGGCAATTTGGCTCAAGATGTGATTATCATCTCATCTTTCCCCCAACATGATTGTTGTAGAGCATGTTCTTAGCTTTAATTTGAGTGCTATAAGTCCTTGATAGGGTTTATAGAACTCAAGTTATGGCTTTGACAAGTTACAAGTCATCTGAGGCATGTGAATTTGGAGCTTGAAAGTTACCCAACTTGCATGAAACGTTTGCCCTAGAAGGATGATTCCTATGAACTTTGGGTCAACATGAATGTTGTTCCTTATCCTCTTAGCTTTCCATAGAGTACTATAAGTCCTTGATAGGATTTGTAGAACTCTAGTTATGGCTTTGACAAGTCAAGGGCATTTTGGGCATTTGTGATTATAGGTCATTTATGATCATAGGTTATTTTCACCAACTTGGAGACCTCAAATGAAATTTTTTTCAGCTAGAAAGTTGCTCAAAATGGGGTTTTAACCTTGACCATGCATCAAGGAGGCATTGAAATGGCTCAAGGAAGGATATGGTTCAAGGAATTTTGAAAAAAGAAGAATTAAAGGCATTTAATGACCAAAAATTGAGATGATTCATTTTGTGTCCAAACAAGGCAAAATAATAGGTCATTTTGAATGGAAAAGTCATTTTAGGAACTTTGGCAATGTTGTAATTTTGGTTTGAGTCCATTTTCATACCATTTCATGTTGTTTCTTCATGATGAAGCAACATATCAAACATGAACCATTGGCTTGCAAACAAGGAAATTAACATAACAAGCTAATCCAATATCTCATGAGATGAATTTTTCAAGCATTTTCATGCTCAAAGAGAGCCAGAATCGTGACTGTGCACATGAGACTTTGAAGGAGAAATTGAAATTGCAAAATCTCCTATGGAAGGTTACATAACTTTCTAGATGATTCTAATGAGTTCTATATAAGCATTAGAGTGTGTTCAGCCAGTTTTTTGGTGAAGATTGATCCCTGAAGCAGAGAGTGAGGTTGAAGTTTCATAGCTGCAAGTTGAAATCGTATTCTGAGTTCAAGGCCAATCCAAGAGAAATTGAGGTGTGCATTAGATTTGGAAGGTGATTTAGAGTGAATCTGCATCATCTTGAAGGTTGAATCGAGCAAGAACTGCACATGTTCTTCATCTGAAACCAGGTTCGTGAAAATTGAAATTATTCTTAATTAAGGCAGTGCTAGATAGAAATCTTTATGTGGTTAGGTTCTATTCATGATATAGATGGATTTAGGATGGTTAATCACACGGTTAGAGACAATGTTAGGTGTTGTGCAACTTCTGTTGAGATGGATTCCTCATGATTCTTGGAGTGTTATTCATGTTTGGATATTGGAAGGTGATCTCTGATGAGTGTAGTTTCCATTAGTGTCATTAATTTTAAGAATCATGATGATCAAGATTTGATGGATTTCTGAAAATGCTATCGTGTTTGGAGTTAGAGAAGGAATCAATAAATTTGGATGATGGATTCGTGATCAGGATGAAAAATTGAGCAAGATGATGATTTGTTTTGTCATTTTTGATGACCTGAGAAGAGCACCTCACCGGAGAAGACGGTGGTGCTGCAGCTCAGGCCACCGTCTGGTTATTTCCCTCCATCTGATTCAAATTGGGGACAATGAACATGAGCCATTGGATGAGGGTTTGACAATTGACTCAGGCAATGGATGGATGGCCACAATTGGCTCTCAAACCCTAAAGGGAGACTTCTGAATGAAACGCACCGTTTCATTAATTGAAATGGTTTGGGCTTAGTTAGCTGAGTGATATTCGCACCCCCCTCTTGGCCCAATTCCTGAAATGAACTGCAATGTTTTGCTATTTGTCACGCACCTTTTATCATTTTCTTCTTATTTCTTTTATTTTCATCATTTCATATAGTTTTGTAAATAATTCATAAAAAATAGGAAATTAACTCAAATTGATTCAAGTTTTTTTCCCCTGACTCATGAATGAGTCTAGAATTTTAGGAAATTTAAATATTAGGAATTCATGCATTTTTGATTTTATGTGCATTTTTTGTATTTTAATTGATGTTAAATCCATTATGGTTGATACCTTGGTTTGCTGAATTTTGTGTGATCACTTGGTGATGATTCTTGAGCTGATTTTTTGTGGGTAGTTAGTTTAGATATGTATGTTCCCCTTAGATTTTTCTCACATTTTTGTTATGAAATTAGGTGTTAGTTTAAGTTGAAACTTTAGGTGCTTTAGTTTTAGGGTTTAAGCTTAGTACCTCATGATTTAGGATTTATTTCTAGGACTTTGTGGATGATTCAACCTCTGGATTTTGTATGGTAGATGCATGATTGACTTAGGTTCCCATAGTTATTTTTGTAGGAATTTACAATTGGTTTTAGTATTTTAGTTAGGATTAACTTTAGTACTAGGTTTTAGGTGATCCTAACTTGCTAATTCAACTAGAATGATTTCTTTAGTTCCCTTAGATTAGGGTTTTGCCTCTCTTGCTCTTGGATGATGTTGAAGACATGTGTGGGCTGCTGAGGAATGCTTGAAGAAGCTTGGATGTGAGGATTTCCCTTCCTTTGGAGTAGTTTTGTTTAGGTGTTAAGATTAGGGTTTGTAAGTAGAGCTTCTAGATAGATTCTCTTCTTTCATAAACATGGAAGGTGTTGATCACTTCCATTCTTCCCTATGATGTAAGGTCCCCTTGTGAAAACCTCATCCCTCCTTTGGTAGGATGTGTTGCTCTTCACAAGTTGGTAGAACCTTTGAGGGTTCCTTTCCTTGATGGTAGGGTGTTTAGTGGTGACCTTTGGTCTTCACTTTGCTTTCCATTATCCAAACCTTGCTCTTGTTAGATGAATCTTTCTCCCTTGCTAGAGGATGGAGTTCCTTGTTAGGAGATTGAAGATGCTAGAAGTTGCTACTTCTCTATAGTTGAAGACTGCCATTAGAGCTGAAGCTTGAAGACCCAGAAGAACAAGGTGACACTTGTGAAGAAAACCCTGCTGAGATCAAATGGAGAGGTGAAGCTTGAAGTTGGAGAACAAGTTGACACTTGTGTTTAATGTATTGAAAGCTTGAAGAATAAAGTTGAAACTTGCTATTGAAGATGATAGCCTTGGAGAGCAGTTGAAGACTGAGGACTGAGCTGCTGTCAGAAGACTGCTTTGCTGTGGAAGCTGTGGGAGCTGTTGATCTGCTTTCTTTCCTGTCTGTTTGCTTTCTGTGCAACTGTATTGATGTGACTTGTTTGATTTGCTTGATGCATTCGAATAAGTTCATGTTTAGATTAATTTAAGCTAGGAGCATGATTGCACTAGAGGTTAATTTGCTCCCTCTGCTTGTATTTTTACTGTGTGGCTTTGCTTGCGGGTATTCGGTAGAGCCCAGCTCCCTTGCCTATGTGGGTTGTGATTTGCTTGATGGCATTTTATTTCATTTCTTCCGTTTGATTGCAGTTATTATATTTTGCTTGATAGCATTTTATTTCCCCTGTATGATTACAGTTATTCATATCTGGCTTGAGGTTGAGATGAGCTTGTGGAGGCTGATGCCCCACACACATTTCCTCCCTCACTTGCATTGCATGCATTTTATTTACAGTTGTTTCCTGTACTGTTCACTGTTTAGCTGATGCTTTACCTGTTTCTGTATATCATTGACATGATTCCCTAGGGATCTCACTTCCTTTGATAAGGAAGTGATGATTATAACTTTAGGTTGAAACCTATGCATGATAACTTCTAGGAGTTCCCTGTTTCAAACCTCAACCATAGGATGAATCCTTGGCATGACACCATTAAGACTTGATAGTCTCCCCTTAGTTGAACCTGTTCGTTCTCTCTTCTCATCTCAAAACAAATTAAAATACAGTAATAAAGGTTAACTGATGTCGTGTGTTACGAGCCTTAAGCTATCTGAGAAAGGGTTGTCGGAGAGTTCTTTTCAACAGCTTGGATGTTTAGTATGGTACCCTTTGGGTGACATGCGACGCATTCATTCTCAGGTCATAGTCTCTAGTGCGATGTTGGTTGCAAACATCCTAAAAAACAGTTCTTCCGTAAAAGACAGAAAACAAACTTCAAATCTTTTTGCCCCGGGGCCCATAATTCAAAGGAAGCTTTTCTGAAGAAAAGAGTGTCGTTAACTCCCAGTTCTACCGCAAATGGTAACGCTTGAGTCTCCAAGGGTCGAGCTGCGTACGCCAAACTGCTGGAACTGTTTGTTAACCCTACTCGAAAAAACAGATAAATCTGAATTCCCGTAATCCGTATTATCCAGAACTACGTAAGCTCTGATCTCTGATACATGTTGAGAGTACGTAGGCACAATACCGATGTATTGGCGAGCCACCTTCACCGTAACCCGTAGTTAGGCGAACTACGTTGACTCTGATTTCTCATTCTCTGATGAGAATACGTAGGCATAAAGCGCGACGCTTTGCCGAGTCATTTTCTTTTCTTTTTTAGCCAACCTTGATAGGTAGATAGATTAAAACCAACCCGTCAGATAAACACAACAAGCGTGGATCCCATCGAGTACGATGGACGTGAGGGGTGCTAATACCTTCCCCTTGCGTAACCGACTCCCGAACCCAGACAATGGTTGCGATGACCTTGTCTTATACCTTTTTGTCAGGTTTTTCCGATCGTTTCCTTTCCCGTTCCGAGGGATAAATAACGAAAGGTGGCGACTCTTCTGTTTTGCCGACACCTTATTTTCGCGGTAGCGACAGCTGGTGACTCTGCTGGGGACTTGATAGTTTCCTGGGATCCAACGTCCCTTATGCGAGTCAGTTTGGGGATCCAACGTCCCCTGCGAGAGTCAATCCTAGCGCTTGTATGATTACTTGTTGGGTTGTGTTTATTTATCGCATTTTTTTCCCGCACTTCATTTTCAGTATGATATGATTATCTGTGCTGTTGTGGGAGGGGCATTCTGATGGGTGAGAAGCCAGACCCAGGCTTGAGTGTACCTAGCATTAGTTGAGGAAATTAGTGGGCGCGTGCTTGCTTTGCAGGCACTAGTGTCCCATGAAATCCACGCTCAGACGAGGTTCTCCCGGTTGACTTCTTTTCCGGCCCTTTGGGCCTGAGGGGTTGTTGGTTTGGAGGATTGTCGACTCTGGGGACCGATCATTTGGGATTCAGCTGAGTGAGGCCGCTTCAGGAGATGGTGATGCCACACCTTCTGGGTATCGTATCATCTCTCTTGAATGTCTGTGACGCTGATGACCGCATAGGATGCCGAACTTGTGTCAGTTTAGGTCCATACCTGTGAGCAGGGTCGGGTTTGTTGCAGGAAACCTTAACCTTCAGACTACCTGGTTTTCTTGATAGTGAATCAGTTTTGTTGGTATCAGGGGTTCTCATTATCAGATGTGTATTTGTTCTTGACAGAGCAGATTTATGGTCCTGTATCAGAGGTTCTCATCATCAGATGTGTATTTGTTCTTGACAGAGCAGAGTTATAGTCTGGGATCAGGGGTTTCTCCTCATCATCAGATATGTGTGTTCTTGACAGAGCAGGGTTATGGTCTGGTATCAGGGGTTACTTATCATCAGAGATATGGTTGTTCTTGACAGAGAAATATTGTGGTTTTGTTGATACATAACCTTCTTCTCTGCAACAGCACAATCGTCTTGATCATCTGCTGCATGATTGCATTTTGCATTATTTTGCATGCTCATTTGCATACCATTAACGTGTGTCTGTGTTGCAGGTACTGTTTCCCCCGGTTCAGGTTTTCTTGCCTTCTACTGTGCTATCATGGGTTCTCTGAGGAAGACTGTGGCCTAAAGCTCCCCACTCCTGATGTTGTTTAGCTGTCTAGTCTGATTGCTTTGGCAGATGATTCTGTGAGAGGTGAATTCAGAAAGTCTTATGGGAAACTGCTCAGCTTGGTTCGTAAACCTTCTGTGTTTGAGTTGAATGGGTTGTACGCCTTGCTGCAGTTCTACAATCCTCCTTTGAGATGCTTTACTTTCCCGGACTTTATTCTCGCACCTACATTAGAGGAGTATGCTGATTTGTTAGGTGTGCCTATCAAGAGTCAGATGCCCTTTGTTCATATGGATGCTGAGCCTAATCTGGCTAGTCTAGCTCTTTCGCTGCATCTGGATGCCTCTGAGTTGGTCTTGTCTAGTTGGAACGGGGTTCCCGGGTTCTCCTTGCAGTTCTTAGTGGGAAAGGCCCAGCAGTGTGCCAAAGACGGTTGTTGGATCGTGTTCAACGCTATTCTTGCTCTTTGCATATACGACATCATTCTGTTCCCTAATATGCCTGACTTTGTAGACTTCGACGCCTTTCATATCTTTGCATTAGGGAATCCAGTCCCTACCTTGATTGGAGATGTCTATCATTCTGTCCACTACAAAAATGAGAACAGAAGGGGCAAGAATGTCTCATGCTGTGTGCCCCTATTCTATAGATGGCATGATAGTCACCTACCCAAGAAGGGTCCCTTTGCTTCGTCTGCAGCCACAGCTGAGTGGTCTGAGCGTTTGATGAGTCTACCAGCGGAGGATATTGCCTGGTTTGATAGAGATAGGTTAGGTACTGAGATTATCTTCAGCTGCAGCGGGTTTCCGAATGTGCCTTTGATAGGCAGGAAGGGCTGTATCAACTATAATCCATCGCTGCTGGTCCGACATTTTGCTTATACTTTGAGAGCTCCGCCGAAGGATGAAGAGGTGCAGGAATCTCTGTACCTCACTGGTCTTCTAGAGGGGGATATGTTATCTAAGCTTCAGCACGCTTGGAATGGTATCAGTAAGCGGGGAAAACTGTTGCTGGGAAAAAGTAATAGCCAAGCCTACGCTCCGTATGTGACCTGGATCAGAGCCAGAGCAGATATCATAGGGATGTCGTTCCCTCCTGCCAAGCTAGAATGCCCTCCAGTGATTGAAGAGCCTACCACCGTGCCTATTCATCAGTACAATCAGGTGTTAGCTGAGCGAGATGAGCTGAAGAAGGCAAATGAAGAACTAGAGAAAGAATTGGCTCATCTCAGAAGCGAGAGAAGCGAAGCCGTCCATTCCTTCAAGAGGCAAACAGAGCTGGTAAACAAGTTAGGTACGGATTTGACTAAGCAATTGGCTGAGCGTGAGCGTTTGGGTCGGGACTTCAAATCTGTCAACGACGTATTGGCCACTAAGAAGCAGCACTTGGATGAAGCGTACCAGAGAATATCCAAGTTTAATCAGCATTAGAAGGCCACCCTAGCCAACAGCAAGGAACGGGAGGATAAGCTGAAGCAGCAGATCTCCAAATTGAAAGCCCAGGTGAAGGCTAGTGAGAAGAGGTTTGATGAAGAAACTGCTAGCAGATATGCGTCGAAGGCCTACTGAACAAGGCTCTTGCTAACCTAAAGGAGCGCAAACAGGCGTTTGAATCCAAGAAGCGGAAGCTAGAAGATTGTTTCGGCGAAGGAGCATGGGAAGACTCAGTTGAAGGTCTTCAATACACTATTAGGCAAAGGGAGTTACTCGTCGAAGGGTTGCTCACTCGGCCTGATCATCCAGAAACGAGGGATCTGTTAGAAGAGTTTCGAGCCCGTGGCCGTGCTTGACTATATTTGTAATCCTTTTGTTTGGATCATTGTTGTATGCTGACCATCACTAGGCTTGTTGGTCGAGGTCATGCTATTGATTATGCTTGTACTTAGTGACGTTGTGTACCGCCTTGATGGGCTTTCTTTATATATATGAGATGTTATTTCCATGACTGGGCTCAGACTTCTTATTATCAGCACTGGCACTCAGGCACTAGGATCGGGGGGGGGGGGGGAACCTCCCTAACGCACAGACACACGTTTGCATTTACATGAAGCATTTTCATAACGAGCACTTTGTCGTTTTTCTAACCCTTTGTGTATGCAGGTTGTTCCAGGATTGATCGAAGGCCAATTCACCGCTATCCGACCAGAGCAAATCAAGCTAGAGAAATGGAACAAGTGCAGACTGACGTCCAGGAACTCTGAGAGAGGATGGACCGCTTCATGGAGCTCATGCAAGTGGTTGCCAACGGCCAAGACCAGCTCAGAACATTGGTCCAGCCTCTGATCTCAAGGGTTGACAGCAACGGTGTACTCCATGGTGGGAATGTTCCAACCCCTCCACCTGTTGAAACTCCTCAGAATGGCATCCCCGTGACCGGGGGAATGGCAATGGTAACGGTAATGTGATCAATAACATAGGGCTCAATGGTAATACGACTGGCGTCGGTAATGGAAATTTTGAAGCTAATGGCAATGCTGGACTGGGCAACGGCAACACAGGTGCTAGAAATCTGTATGGGCCTCAGCCATGGCTAGAAGATCGACAAGAAGATTTGTTCTCACAGAGGAGTGCTGAAGGAGAGCTGACTGCTGAAGCACGTCTGAGGTTTAAGGTACTCGAGGACAAAATGAGGAGTTTCGAGAACCTGAGCACTATGGGTGTCGATATGAGTAAATTGGGATTAATTGCTGATTTCAAGGTGCCTCCTAAATTCAAGGTACCCGACTTTGAGAAGTACAAGGGCACCACCTGCCCTCATGTCCACTTAAGGTCATACTACCGAAAGATGTCCGCTCACTCTGAAGACGAGAAGTTGCTGATGCACTTCTTTCAGGATAGCTTGTCCGGGCCATCCCTGGAATGGTACATGAGTTTGGAACCTACCAGTGTGCGCACGTGGAAGGAACTTGCTGAGGCATTCGTGCACCATTATCAGTATAACAGTGACTTGGCTCTGAACCGGGTTCAACTGCAGAACTTGTCGCAGAGGAACAATGAAGGGTTCAAAGAATACGCCCAACGGTGGCGTGAATTGGCAGCTAGAGTTCAGCCGCCGATGGTTGAACGAGAGCTTGTTGAAATGTTTGTAGCCACCCTCCCAGGGGTTTATTACGAGAAACTGGTCAGCGGTATGTCAGGAAGCTTTTCAGATATCATCATCACTGGCGAGCACGTCGAGAATGGGATCAAGTTGGGGAAAATCCAGGGTGTTGATCTATCCTCAGCTGGAGGAGGAAAGAAACCATATGGTTGCAAAAGGCGGGAAGGAGAGACGAGCTCCATGTCCAACGCTCGCAGGAAAGGTAAAGGCCCGCGCCAGCAGGTGGCCAGCATAACCATCCCTGTTGTCCAACAACCCCAGCCACAACAGCAGCCGCAGCAGCAGCAGCCAAATCAGCAAGGGTACAGAAAGTATCAGAACAGGGCACCTCTGTCGAGCCGTCACCTTGAGACGCCGCCCATGTCTTATGCTCAGCTGTTACAAACTCTGCTTCAGTTACAGCTAGTCCAGAAGAGAACCCTGACTCCCTTGACAGGGGCACCTCCGTAGGGTTATGACGCGAATGCAACGTGTGAGTTTCACTCAGGGGCACCCGGCCACACGATAGAAAACTGCAAAGCCTTCAAGCACAAGGTGCAAGATATGGTGGATGCTAAGATCATCAATTTCTCAGATAATGTGCCGAATGTCACGAAGAACCCTATGCCGAATCATAGGGGAGGTGGGGTGAATGCCATTATTGAAGACGAGAACTTGGATGTGTTGACTGATGTCAAGGATCTGAAGACAACGCTTAGCTTCGTTAAAGCCAAGCTGATGAAGAAAGGCTTCTTTCCGGGCTGTGGAGAATTATGTATGGATTGTGCGACTCGTCCTGATGGATGTGAACAGTTGATAGAGGGGATTCAGAGTCAGATGACCGAAGGAATCTTGCAGTTTAGCCGAAGGGCCGAATGTGGATCTGGAGAGGTAATGCTGAAGCAGGATGATGAGGTTGCCACCATCACCATCCCTCGCCAGACGATAACCATTTCTGCACCCAGGCCGCCCACGATTACCATCACGAAGGCTGGGCCGATACCCTTTGAAAGCACCAATGCTGTCCCATGGCATTATGGGGCAGACGTTTACTGTAACGGACAGAAGTTGGAACTAGAGCCATCTGGGGAGTCGGTGGGTAACCTAGTGGGAGTTGGCGGAATCACTCGCAGCGGAAGAGTATTTGCTCCACCTGAGATTGTGGCAGATAAAGCTGAAGAAACCAATAAGGGAAAGAGTAAAGTCGTTGAGGAAACCCCTCATAGGGTAGAGAAGGACTTACTTGTAAAGGATGCTGAAGAGTTCATGAGGTTGATCAAGAAGAGTGACTACAAGATCGTGGATCACCTCCATCAAACACCCTCAAAAATTTCCATCCTGAATTTGTTGTTGTGTTCGGAGTCACATTGCAACGCGCTGTTAAAGGTTTTGAATGCCACGTATGTACCGCAGGAAATCTCGGTCAACCAGTTGGAAGGGGTGGTAGCCCACGTGAATGCTGGAAACGGGTTAGGGTTCACTGAACTGGAGCTGAAGCCGAAGGGAAAGAACCACAACAGTGCCCTGCACATCTCGATAGAGTGTAGGGGAACGATTATGTCTCATGTGTTGGTGGACACAGGGTCTTCACTCAATGTTCTCCCAAAGAAGGCATTAATGAAATTAGATACTCGAGGATTGATCTGCACACCCAGTGATCTGGTCGTGAAGGCGTTCGATGGAACCAAGCGTCATGTCTTTGGAGAGGTAACTCTGCCGATTCAAGTTGGGCCGGAAACATTCGACGCAGTCTTCTACATTATGGACATCATGCCAGCCTACAGCTGTCTCTTAGGCCGGCCATGGATCAATTCCGCTGGCGCCGTGACTTCCACGTTGCACCAGAAGCTCAAGTATGCTGTCGGAGGCAGCATCGTAACCGTTTGTGGTGAGGAAGACATAATGGTGAGCAATTTTCCGTCCTTCAAATATGTTGAGATGGATGGGGGAATCCACGAAACCCTATGTCAGGCGTTCGAAGCTGTTAAAGTCAAGGACGTGGCTCCTGTAATGACCGAAAAGCCAGAGATGACTCTCTCTTCCTTCAAGGAAGCTCAGGCCGTTTTTCAAGCCGGATCTACCCCAGGCTGGGGGCAGGTTCTAGAAATACCTAACAAACAGGACAAGTTTGGGTTAGGATACTCTCCTACGGCTGAAGCCTCCTCTTCTCACAGTGCGTCGCGAGGTAAAGGGCCGATCTAGTTTACCAGTGGCGGGGTGATATTTGAAAGTGTCAACGCAGTGTCTGAAGACGGCAAAGACAGCGATTGCGACCTGGATTCCTGGATCCAGCCAAGCAAACCAGGCCAGAGCCTCACCACCTGGTCCATCAGGGATACCATCCATGTGACAGGCAAAGAGTAATGATTTACTTTCTCCAATCATTGTACAACCCTATGTCCTACCCGGGGCATAGTGGTTTTATTGTCAAGGCCTTGTCTGATTATGTACATGCATTTTACCAATAAATCAAAAGGCGTTCTTTCGCATTCAAATGTTGTGATCTCTGTTATTCCTGTTTTATATTTGGTTTGAAAAATAATAAAATGGAAATGGGGTTTGTGCTAACCTGCATATCCTTGTTTTAAGCTTAACCCTTGTTATTGCAGGATCCACATAGCAGAGGACATCGACTCTGGACCTTCTACGACTCACTTCGACTTTGATTGCCCGATCTATCAAGCCGAAGAAGAGATTGATGAAGACGAAGACCTTCCCGAAGAGTTGGCCCGTTTGTTGAAACAAGAAGAGAGAGTTGTTCTGCCTCACGAGGAAGAGATTGATATTGTGAATCTGGGTTCTGAAGAACTTGTCAGGAATGTCAGGATAGGGGCTGCATTACAGAGTGATGTCAAGCAGAGATTGGTCGAGATGCTGAGAAAGTATAGTGACATCTTTGCTTGGTCATATGAAGATATGCCCGGACTTGATACTGACATCGTGGTCCACCACTTGCCGTTGCGAGAAGATTGTCCTCCCGTTAAGCAGAAGCTTAGGAGGACACGACCAGATATGGTCGTTAAGATCAAAGAAGAAGTGCAGAAGCAGCTTGATGCAGGCTTCTTAGCGGTCACCACTTACCCTCCGTGGGTCGCCAACATAGTGCCTGTACCGAAGAAGGACGGTAAGGTACGAATGTGCGTCGATTATCGGGATTTGAATAGGGCGATCCCTAAAGATGATTTCCCGCTCCCTCATATTGATGTGTTGGTCGACAATACAGCTCAGTTCTCCGTATTTTTGTTCATGGATGGCTTCTCCGACTACAATCAGATCAAGATGGCGCCAGAGGACATGGAGAAAACTACGTTTATCACTCATTGGGGAACGTTTTTCTACAAAGTAATGCCTTTCGGTCTGAAGAACGCAGGGGCCACTTACCAACGAGCAATGGTTACTTTGTTTCATGACATGATTCATCATGAGATTGAAGTCTATGTTGATGACATGATTGTGAAGTCCCAAACGGGGGAGGGACATCAGGTCAATTTGCTGAAGCTTTTTGAGAGGCTTAGGAAATTCAGGTTGAGGCTGAATCCTAACAAGTGTACTTTTGGAGTACGGTCTGGAAAACTACTGGGGTTTATCGTGAGTGAAAGAGGCATTGAGGTTGATCCTGCAAAGATAAAAGCAATAGAAGAAATGCCAGCGCCAAAAACTGAAAAAGAAGTTCGTGGTTTCTTGGGCAGAATAAACTACATTGCAAGGTTTATTTCTCAACTCACAGCCACGTGTGAACCGATGTTCAAACTGTTAAAGAAAGAACAGGCGATTATCTGGAACGAGGATTGCCATAAGGCATTTGATAAGATAAAACAGTATCTACAAGAACCTCCGATCTTGATACCCCCAGTGGCTGGACGACCCTTAATCATGTACTTGACAGTTCTTGAGAATAGTATAGGGTGTGTTCTCGGTCAGCACGACGAGACGGGCAGAAAGGAGCATGCCATTTACTATCTGAGTAAAAAGTTCACAGACTGTGAATCTCGTTACTCGATGCTGGAAAAGACGTGTTGCACACTAGCCTGGGCTGCCAAACGTTTACGACAGTACATGCTCAACCACACGACCATGCTAATTTCGAAGATGGATCCAATCAAGTACGTCTTCGAGAAGCAAGCGCTTTCGGGCAGGATTTCCAGATGGCAAATGGTGTTGACGGAATATGACATTCAATACGTTTCCCAGAAGGCCATCAAGGGAAGCGTATTGTCTGAATACCTTGCCGAACATCCGATCGAAGATTATCAGCCAATGAAGTTTGAATTCCCTGACGAGGATATCATGTTTCTCAAAGCGAAGGATTGTGATAAACCGTTGCCCGACGAGGGTCCAGATAGGAAATCCCAATGGAAATTGATATTTGACGGGGCGGTTAATTCTTACGGAAGTGGCATTGGGGAAATCATCACGACTCCCCATGGATCCCACATCCCGTTTACGGCTAGACTGACGTTTCCAGTCACCAATAATGAAGCGGAGTATGAAGCATGCATCATGGGTCTAGAAGAGGCAATTGATTTGAGAATCAAGAACCTAGATGTATATGGTGACTCAGCGCTTGTGATTAACCAGATTAAAGGGGAGTGGGAGACTCGTCAATCGAATTTGGGGTCGTACATGAATTATGCCAGAAGGCTTCTTCCGTTCTTTGATCGAGTGGAACTCCATCATGTGCCCAGGGCTGAGAACCAGATGGCTGATGCCTTAGCCACGTTGGCTTCGATGTATAAAGTCAATTTTTGGAATGAAGCTCCAAGAATTGTCCTTTCTCGTCTTGATAGACCTGCATTCGTCTTTGCGATTGAGGAAGCCTCCGATTGCAAGCCATGGTTCCATGATATCTAACTTTTCTTATGACTAAGGAATATCCTGCGGGAGCGTCAACCCAGGATAAGAAGACTCTGAGGAGGCTGTCTGGGAATTTTTATCTCAATCCTGATGGAGTTTTGTATAAAAGAAACCACGATCTCGTGCTACTCAGATGTGTAGATGAGAAAGAAGCGAGTATGCTCATGGAAGAAGTCCATGAAGGCACATTTGGTACGCACGCTGGCGGGCATGCTATGACAAGAAAGATCAGGAGAGCAGGATATTTCTGGCTGACGATGGAATCAGATTGCTTTAAATTCGCGAAGAGATGTCATAAATGCCAGATTTATGCTGATAAGATTCATGTGCCGCCATGCCCGTTAAATGTCATGTCATCCCCGTGGCCGTTCTCCATGTGGGGCATTGATATGATAGGCAAGATCGAGCCCACTGCATCTAACGGTCACCGCTTCATTTTGGTAGCCATCGACTACTTCACCAAGTGGGTGGAGGCAGCCTCGTATGCTAACGTGACCAAGCGGGTGGTGGCTAAATTCATAAAGAGGGATATCATCTGTAGTTACGGAATTCCCGAGCGGATCATTACTGATAATGGTTCGAATCTGAATAACAAGATGATGAAGGAGTTATGCTAGAGTTTCAAGATTGAACACCCCAACTCATCTCCTTACCGGCTGAAGATGAATGGCGCCGTTGAAGCGGCCAATAAGAACATTAAGAAGATTGTACAGAAGATGGTTGTGACCTATAAGGATTGGCACGAGATGTTGCCATTTGCACTGCACGGTTATCGTACAACGGTACGCACATCAACCGGGGCAACTCCTTTCTCACTGGTGTACGGTATGGAAGCTATCCTATCGTTAGAAGTGGAGATTCCTTCCTTACGAGTTTTGGTTGACGTGAATCTCGATGAGGCAGAATGGATTAAGAACCGACTAAACCAACTCAGACTGATGGATGAGAAGAGGTTAGCATTGATTGCATATGGTCGTCTGTACCAAAGCTGAATGAAGAAAGCCTATGATAAGAAGGTGCGTCCTAGAAGCTTTCAGACGGGTGATCTCGTCCTAAAGAAGATTCTTCCTCCATACTCCGATCACCGGGGCAAGTGGACTCCCAATTACGAAGGTCCGTACATCGTCAGCAAGGTCTTCTAGGGAGGAGCCTTGTTGTTATCCACGATGGATGGCAAAGATTTTGCATCCCCGGTGAACGCGGACGCAGTTAAAAAATACTTTGCTTAAAAAATGACCCGCTGGAAAGAAAAAGAACATCCAGGCAAAAATGGGGCATCCCGGCGAACCAGAAAAAAGGAAAAAGGTTCGGGCAAAAATCAGGGATATAAAGAAAGAATCTACACCCGCCAAGTGGAAAACCCAGAAGGAAATTTTGGCAAAAAAGGGTATCCCGGTGAATCGAAAACCCGAAAGGGCGATTCAGGCAAAAGTTTGGGATTTGAAAAAAGCAAATGACTTCGTTCCGCGTGTGGACTGTATTTGTTTAGTGGTTTGGAGGACCTGAGGGCCGTTTATCTGAATCAATCTCTTCTGAAGCTGAAGCGTCGAAGAAGTATCAAAGTCGAGTGGGTCATAGAGGGATCAACTCATGGTGTTTGTCTACGCCTCATTGCCGACATTTGTGTATATACTGATGTATATTTATGTTTTTTATATTTGCGCGACTTCCTCATTCCAGGAGCTTGCATCTGTTGTAAAACATTTTTACCCATTCAGGGGTTCGTTATCAATAAAATGTCTACTATTCAGCAATTCTGTTTGTTTGTTTAGCACCTATCTGTTTTGTTTGCGAAGAAGAACGTCGATGTTTTTGATAAAATATGCATACATAAACTTACTGGCCTAGGCCACTGATTGTTGAAACAATGAATTACTTGAACATTGTCACAAGATGATAACCTTGATAGGTCCCTTTGAGAAGGATATCTTGTCAGTTTGTTTGTGTTGTTGCAAGTATAACATATCCCGGGCAGTACGCCGTATGCGTTCCCAAGCAGGATGATTCCTTCTTCTCCAGCAAGTTCAGCAGCATCTCCCCGCGGAGTCTGAACATGAGACCACGAGCATTGATATGTCTCCCCAAACAGAGAAGATTCTCTCCCCAATCAGATGTATCCTGAAGGAACATCATCTCCCTAGCTGAGTCATACACTGCTGTATGCAGCACTCGATAGTTCAGACTGAAGTCTCCAGCGGAATTGAAATCCCCCACAGAGTCGTACTCTCCTCAGTAAGCAGGATGATTCCTTCTTCCCCAGCCGAGTTTGCGAATCCCCAAGAGGGCCGAGTTCTTGGAAAGCAGTTGGGGCCATGATTGGTTGTCCCCCGTAGGGTGTTGAATAACTGATGCTGTATTTCCCCACCGGAGTCGTTATCTCCAGGAAAGTTTTGCTGCGAATGCCGTGCAGTTTATTTCTGCAATTGACATCGTTTTCCTCAGCAGTTGTGGTTCGTACACCTAGATGAGCAGGTCCAGGTTCTCGGAGAGCTTTATTCCCCTGCAGCAGTCAACTGAAGATCATTTCCCCAGGCGGTGTCCAATTGAGATTGGTGTGACTTCTTCTCCTCGGCAGGATGATTCCTCCTCTCCACCAGAGTGGTTCTTTCTCCTTGACAAGAGGGTTCTCCCTTCAGCATTTATTTTGCTGATGGGGTCATAACATTTTGCATGATTGCATAGCATTTACCCTAAATGCATAGCATTTCCATCGTGTGGAGCATTGCGCCATTGTTAAAACATATGCATACATGAGCTAGGTCGTTACCGTTCTTGTTTTGCAGGTGTTCCTCCGCCGAATGGTTTGCTCAAGATGAATCTTGAATTCCCCAGCGAAGTTGATTGTTTAAGATGATTCTTAAAATCCCAAGTGAAGTCGCCAGAGAGGGTTGCTCAAGTTGATGCTTAGAGTTCCCAGCAAAGTGTCTGCTCAGGATGATTCCTGAAATCTCCAGCAGAGTTATTGGTTCAGGGTGATTCTTGAAGTCTCCGGCGGAGTTATTTGTCCAAGATGATTCTTGAAGTCCTCAGCAGAGTTGATTCACCCATAATGATTTCTGGATCCCCGAAGCAGAGTTATTTGATAGTTCTCCAGAATCCCCAGCGGAGATGTGTCATCCCCAGCAGGTCTTAAACATAGAAGTTGAAATTTCCTTGAAGACTTGATGATTAAAGTCCGGCAGCGGTTCCAAAACCCCTGACTTACTGATGAAGTCCAACTGCGATGTCGAAGCAGTTTACCTAGCTGACGCAGGGTGCCTGACGATAAAAGATTGTGTATCCTTATTGATCCGTGAATGATTAAGGATCCCATTTCAAGACTTACTGCTGAAGTCCAACCGCGATGTCGAAGTAGTTATCTCAACTGACGCGGAGTGCCTGATGACAATGGTTTAGGTATCCCTATTGGTTCATGATTGATTGAGGAGTCTGTTTCCGACTTTCTGATGAAGTTCGGCTGACGCCCGAGATGTTCTGTGAATGCCCGACGGCATAATTAACTTGATTGTTAAAAAGCTCCTAATGAACTGATAAGTCCCGAGGAATCCTTCTGCCGGAGTGCCGCAGAGTGCCTGACGGCAATATCAGCTATCGCTGGTTACCGAGTGACCAGTGATCCCTTGATGACTTGAGGAAGAAGCTGCTGCGAAATCGGATAATCATCCCGAAGGAGATTTGAGAGTAACCCTTCACCAGTTACCGAATAACCGGTGATCCCTTATTGACTTACTGATGAAGTCCAACAAAGATACTGTCGATGTTCCTAGCGACATGATGAGTCCATAGGCGACGATAAGGAATTCTTCTGTAGTGGCGCGGATTGCCGGACAGCATAATCAGCCATTTATTACCAGTTACCGTGTAACCGGTGACCCCTTGATGACTTGAGGACGAAGATCTACAGCAAAATCAGATGATCATCCTGACAGAGATTCGAGCTTAGACCCTTCACCAATTACCGTGTGACCAATTCCCCAGCAGAGTTGCCGTGCAACTGGCATGCTCGGTTTTGAAGATGTTCCTAACAATCAGAGTATCGTTTACCTGTGCGTGGTTGGCAAATCACCCGTTACCGTGTAACCAGTGATCCCTCGATGGTTTGAGGATGCAATGATATTAGATAAATCAGAGAATCATCCTGACGGAGATTCAGATCAGTATTTCTCCAGCTAGTTGCCGTGCAGCTATTATTTCAGTTTTCGAAGATTTGTCCCCATCAGAGTACCGTATACTTGTGCAGTTGGAAAATTTCCGGGTTTGTTGGTATTCAACCATCTTACACCATGATTGTTTGAGAGCCGTTCGCTTCTCACCCAGTCAGGTCCAAGCTGTTTGAATAGGGGCAGCTGTTGCACCCCAAAATTTGCCCAACTTTTCTTTACCTAGCTTGTGTTTCATTTCATCCACATTAGCATTATCATTTGCATTCCATTGACATGTGTGCAGGAGATCAAGAGGTATGATTACCAATCAAGGGCTACACAAGACTATGAAGCTGTCTAAGAGGTTTATTCAGGTGTTCAAGGGTTGATATCCTTGTCAGAGAAGTTAAAAGATCCTCAGAGAAGTTAAAAGATCCTCAAAGAGAGTGATTGAAGCCAAGAGGGTGTGTCTCCTAACTTGAGAGTTGTGGGAAGTCATCAGGTGATTCTGAAGCCATGAAGTTAGACTTGAGGTCTTGAGAGAGCTCATTAGAAGTGTTGAAGATCACTTTGAAGCCTAGACAGGTCATTGTGCAAGATTAAGAAGTCTCAGCCATGATTGGTGCAGCTAGGGTTTGACTGGGTCAACCCTAAGTCAACTGAGGATTTGAAGGAGGTTGAGACCTAATTCAAGGACCATGTGATCATGTATTGATACATTGAGATGTTGTAAGGATGATTCCAAGGTTAACTCATCATGATTGAGGAGTTTGAGAAGTTTCAAGCTAGGGTTTCTAAGGCTTGACAATGTAAAATCCCCTAGTTTGACCCCTATCTTCAAGGAAATTTGGCTCAAGATGTGATTGTCATCTCATCTTGCCCCCAACATGATTGTTGTAGATCATGGTCTTAGCTTTAATTTGAGTTCTAGAAGTCCTTGATTGGGTTTATAGAACTCAAGTTATGGCTTTGACAAGTTACAAGTCATCTGAGGCATGTGAATTTGAAGCTTGAAAGTTACCCAACTTGCATGAAACGTTTTCCCTAGAAGGATGATTCCTATGAACTTTTGGTCAACATGAATGTTGTTCCTTATCCTCTTAGCTTTCCATAGAGTACTAGAAGTCCTTGATAGGATTTATATAACTCCAGTTATGGCTTTGACAAGTCAAGGGCATTTTGGGCATTTGTGATTATAGGTCATTTATGATCATAGGTCATTTTCACCAACTTGGAGACCTCAAATGAAATTTTGTTCAACTAGAAAGTTGCTCAAAATGGGGTTTTAACCTTGACTATGCATCAAGGAGGAATTGAAATGGCTCAAGGAAGGATATGGTTCAAGGAATTTTGAAAAAAGAAGAATTAAAGGCATTTAATGACCAAAAATTGAGATGATTCATTTTGTGTCCAAACAAGGCAAAATAATAGGTCATTTTGAATGGAAAAGTCATTTTAGGAACTTTGGCAATGTTGGAATTTTGGTTTGAGTCCATTTTCATACCATTTCATGTTGTTTCTTCATGATGAAGCAACATATCAAACATGAACCATTGGCTTGCAAACAAGGAAATTAACATAACAAGCTAATCCAATATCTCATGAGATGAATTTTTCAAGCATTTTCATGCTCAAAGAGAGCCAGAATCGTGACTGTGCACATGAGACTTTGAAGGAGAAATTGAAATTTCAAAATCTCCTATGGAAGGTTACATAACTTTCTAGATGATTCTAATGAGTTCTATATAAGCATTAGAGTGTGTTCAGCCATTTTTTTTGGTGAAGATTGATCCCTGAAGCAGAGAGTGAGGTTGAAGTTTCATAGCTGCAAGTTGAAATCGTATTCTGAGTTCAAGGCCAATCCAAGAGAAATTGAGGTGTGCATTAGCTTTGGAAGGTGATTTAGAGTGAATCTGCATCATCTTGAAGGTTGAATCGAGCAAGAACTGCACATGTTCTTCATCTGAAACCAGGTTCGTGAAAATTGAAATTATTCTTAATTAAGGCAGTGCTAGATAGAAATCTTTATGTGGTTAGGTTCTATTCATGATCTAGATGGATTTAGGATGGTTAATCACACGGTTAGAGACAATGTTAGGTGTTGTGCAACTTCTGTTGAGATGGATTCCTCATGATTCTTGGAGTGTTATTCATGTTTGGATATTGGAAGGTGATCTCTGATGAGTGTAGTTTCCATTAGTGTCATTAATTTTAAGAATCATGATGATCAAGATTTGATGGATTTCTGAAAATGCTATTGTGTTTGGAGTTAGAGAAGGAATCAATAAATTTGGATGATGGATTCGTGATCAGGATGAAAAATTGAGCAAGATGATGATTTGTTTTGTCATTTTTGATGACCTGAGAAGAGCACCTCACCGGAGAAGACGGTGGCGCTGCAGCTCAGGCCACCGTCTGGTTATTTCCCTCCATCTGATTCAAATTGGGGACGATGAACATGAGCCATTGGATGAGGGTTTGGCAATTGACTCAGGCAATGGATGGATGGCCATAATTGTCTCTCAAACCCTGAAGGGAGACTTCTGAATGAAACTCACCGTTTCATTAATTGAAATAGTTTGGGCTTAGTTAGCTGAGTGATATTCGCACCCCCCTCTTGGCCCAATTCCTGAAATGAACTGCAATGATTTGCTATTTGTCACGCACCTTTTATCATTTTCTTCTTATTTCTTTTATTTTCATCATTTCATATAGTTTTGTAAATAATTCATAAAAAATAGGAAATTAACTCAAATTGATTCAAGTTTTTTTCCCCTGACTCATGAATGAGTCTAGAATTTTAGGAAATTGAAATATTAGGAATTCATGCATTTGTGATTTTATGTGCATTTTTTGTATTTTAATTGATGTTAAATCCATTATGGTTGATACCTTGGTTTGCTGAATTTTGTGTGATCACTTGGTGATGATTCTTGAGCTGATTTTTTGTGGGTAGTTAGTTTAGATATGTATGTTCCCCTTAGATTTTTCTCACATTTTTGTTATGAAATTAGGTGTTAGTTTAAGTTGAAACTTTAGGTGCTTTAGTTTTAGGGTTTAAGCTTAGTACCTCATGATTTAGGATTTATTTCTAGGACTTTGTGGATGATTCAACCTCTGGATTTTGTATGGTAGATGCATGATTGACTTAGGTTCCCATAGTTATTTTTGTAAGAATTTACAATTGGTTTTAGTATTTTAGTTAGGATTAACTTTAGTACTAGGTTTTAGGTGATCCTAACTTGCTAATTCAACTAGAATGATTTCTTTAGTTCCCTTAGATTAGGGTTTTGCCTCTCTTGCTCTTGGATGATGTTGAAGACATGTGTGGGCTGCTGAGGAATGCTTGAAGAAGCTTGGATGTGAGGATTTCCCTTCCTTTGGAGTAGTTTTATTTAGGTGTTAAGATTAGGGTTTGTAAGTAGAGCTTCTAGATAGATTCTCTTCTTTCATAAACATGGAAGGTGTTGATCACTTCCATTCTTACCTATGATGTAAGGTCCCCTTGTAAAAACCTCATCCCTCCTTTGGTAGGATGTGTTGCTCTTCACAAGTTGGTAGAACCTTTGAGGGTTCCTTTCCTTGATGGTAGGGTGTTTAGTGGTGACCTTTGGTCTTCACTTTGCTTTCCACTATCCAAACCTTGCTCTTGTTAGATGAATCTTTCTCCCTTTCTAGAGGATGGAGTTCCTTGTTAGGAGATTGAATATGCTAGAAGTTGCTACTTCTCTGTAGTTGAAGACTGCCATTAGCGCTGAAGCTTGAAGACCCAGAAGAACAAGGTGACACTTGTGAAGAAAACCCTACTGAGATCAAATGGAGAGCTGAAGCTTGAAGTTGGAGAACAAGATGACCCTTGTGTTTAATGCATTGAATGCTTGAAGAATCAAGTTGACACTTGCTATTGAAGATGATAGCCTTGGAGAGCAATTGAAGACTGAGGACTGAGCTGCTGTCAGAAGACTGCTTTGCTGTGGAAGCTGTGGGAGCTGTTGATCTGCTTTCTTTCCTGTCTGTTTGCTTTCTGTGCAACTGTATTGATGTGACTTATTTGATTTGCTTGATGCATTAGAATAAGTTCATGTTTAGATTGATTTAAGCTAGGAGCATGATTGCACTAGAGGTTGAGTTGCTCCCTCTGCTTGTATTTTTACTGTGTGGCTTTGCTTGCGGGTATTCGGTAGAGCCCAGCTCCCTTGCCTATGTGGGTTGTGATTTGCTTGATGGCATTTTATTTCATTTCTTCTGTTTGATTGCAGTTATTATATTTTTCTTGATAGCATTTTATTTCCCCTGTATGATTACAATTATTCATATCTGGCTTGAGGTTGAGATGAGCTTGTGGAGGCTGATGCCCCACACACATTTCCTCCCTCACTTGCATTGCATGCATTTTATTTACAGTTGTTTCCTGTACTGTTCACTGTTTAGCTGATGCTTTACCTGTTTCTGTATATCATTGACATGATTCCCTAGGGATCTCACTTCCTTTGATAAGGAAGTGATGATTATAACTTTAGGTTGAAACCTATGCATGATAACTTCTAGGAGTTCCCTGTTTCAAACCTCAACCATAGGATGAATCCTTGGCATGACACCATTAAGACTTGATAGTCTCCCCTTAGTTGAACCTGTTCGTTCTCTCTTCTCATCTCAAAACAAATTAAAATACAGTAATAAAGGTTAACTGATGTCGTGTGTTACGAGCCTTAAGCTATCTGAGAAAGGGTTGTCGGAGAGTTCTTTTCAACAGCTTGGATGTTTAGTATGGTACCCTTTGGGTGACATGCGACGCATTCATTCTCAGGTCATAGTCTCTAGTGCGATGTTGGTTGCAAACATCCTAAAAAACAGTTCTTCCGTAAAAGACAGAAAACAAACTTCAAATCTTTTTGCCCCGGGGCCCATAATTCAAAGGAAGCTTTTCTGAAGAAAAGAGTGTCGTTAACTCCCAGTTCTACCGCAAATGGTAACGCTTGAGTCTCCAAGGGTCGAGCTGCGTACGCCAAACTGCTGGAACTGTTTGTTAACCCTACTCGAAAAAACAGATGAATCTGAATTCCCGTAATCCGTATTATCCCGAACTACGTAAGCTCTGATCTCTCATACCTGTTGAGAGTACGTAGGCACAATACTGATGTATTGGCGAGCCACCTTCACCGTAACCCGTAGTTAGGCGAACTACGTTGACTCTGATTTCTCATTCTCTGATGAGAATACGTAGGCATAAAGCGCGACGCTTTGCCGAGTCATTTTCTTTTCTTTTTTTAGCCAACCTTGATAGGTAGATAGATTAAAACCAACCCGTCAGATAAACACAACAAGCATGGATCCCATCGAGTACGATGGACGTGAGGGGTGCTAATACCTTCCCCTTGCGTAACCGACTCCCGAACCCAGACAATGGTTGCGATGACTTTGTCTTATACCTTTTCGTCAGGTTTTTCCGATCGTTTCCTTTCCCGTTCCGAGGGATAAATAACGAAAGGTGGCGACTCTTCTGTTTTGTCGGCACCTTATTTTCATGGTAGCGACACCCTTAAACCCTTAAATCGGATTTAAACACATTGAAATCACACATTGAAAATAATGAAGGCAATACTCCACATACCTTAATTGCCGACTCTAAGCCTTCTCCTTGATTTGTGGGAACCTCGCGAAACTTTTGCCTCAATCCTCTTCCTCAGAGCTTGGGCCTCTACTTATTCTCTTTTCACGGTCTAACAAGAATGAATCCTAATTCCCTCAAAAATCCCTTTTTGTTAAACCTAACTTTGGGCCTATAAATTGGGCTTTTCCAATATTACCCTCACTAACTCCTCCTTAATTATCCAATTTTCCCTTAGTTAACTTATATTTATTTAAATTAATAATAATACCAGTATATTCATATTATATACTATTATTTAAATAAATAACCCAAAATCCATAATTCTCAATATTTCCCACCAACCACCGAAAATCACCAAAAACGCGAATATTTATATTTAAATGAATTAAATAAATGTTCCAATAAATTTGGGGTGTTACAAGAATGACACCCACCATAAACTTTTAATTGATATTTGTCTCATGTAAGTCAATTGCAACTACATTCTAAGAAGACCCACCATATGGCCCTTGGAAGAAATGCCATCAATTGTCTACCTTTAGATGAAATACAACAACTTCATAAATAAAGTGGTGACAATATGTACATACCTGATAGGATCCCATCACTTCCATAAAGCCTTGCAGATGAAAGTTAGTGTGACCACCATCCAGAAGAAAGGGAAGGTGAAGAAGGCCGACTCTTCCAACAATAACCCTAGACGTCAACATTGTGGACTTTGATGCATGTCGAGATGAAACTACATTCAAGGACCAAAATAACACCAAGATACCTCTCCTTTTTTATTTTGGGATGAAGGTACAAAGCCAATCATTGATGGAGATTTCATATCCATCTGACTTGATGAAAATCCATCAGGTACTTTGAAAATTGGGGAGAATACCCCCAGTTTCATGGAAGACAAACTCATTATATTCCTTAAATCCAACACCGACTTGTTTGCATGCTCCTCTAAAAAATATCGCAGACATCGACCCCAATATGGCATCCCATTAGTTCAACATAGAATCTATTACCAAATACATCGCCTATAGAAGACGACATCATTCACCTAAGAAAAGTGAAGCCACCAAGAGCTGAAGCATGATCTTTCTAAACCACAACTTATTTTGAGACACGTTGTTGCACCCCAAAATTTTCCCTCTCGTTTCCAACCCTAACTGGCTTTCGCTTCGCATTCGTCTGTGTTTCCATTAGTTCATGACGATCAATCGTACATCATATTGAGTGCTTGAGACATGAGATCATATTGTTTTTATGGCTCGAGACGTCTTTTTATTTCAATTTTTTAAGCAGCGAGCATCAGAGGCTCCAACATTTATTTTGCTCAGTGATTTTGTATTGAATCATATTTTTTGTAGCAGATTATTTTGAGTGCAAGAGGTAATTCACAGCTTATTTCATGCATTATTCAGGTGCAATATCAAATGACAAGTTTCAGAGGCAGATTAGTGCTTAGAACAAGTGGCAACAGTTAGTTTTTCAAGCTTTCCCTCCAAAAGGCGCCAAAATTCAAATTTTGAATGTGTTAATCGATTAACCAATTTGCAAGCAAAAATGGTTAATCAATTAACCTATGTGATTTTTTCCCAGAAAGTTCAACTTTCAACACTGCGGCGGTTGCAATTTCATTTTAGTCACTTGGGTTCACATTTGCATCAATAGAAGGATCTAGAATGCCTTCAAATTTTGGTTCATTTCCAAATTAATTTCACTTTCCCTCCATAATTCAAATAAATTCCACTCCTAATTGTTGCGGTGAGAATCGTGATACCAAGCTATTGATTAACTTGAATCTTTAATTCTTAAACAACCGTACTTTAATTTATCCAAAGGAAAGGTCTAAAGAAAGAAAAACCCTTTTGCGCGATGTAACAACAACGCTAAGAGATTCGAGGATCGTGGGTTGGTTATGCATAGGGTAGGTATTTTACATCCTAAACATCTGTAGTACTCTACAGGAACCTTTTGTTTGTTTGCATGCTAAGTTGGTAAATGCTTGCTAAGGTTTGGGTTGGGTAAAGGGTGTAGGATGAAACCTAAAGATAGTTTCTAAGTTTGCTCGCAAAGACGTCGCGTCCTATGCCTACGTATCCTAACTAGGATAGAATCAGAGCAATCGTAGTTCACCTTACTAGGGTTGAAGAACACTTGATTATGATCAAGGTTCAAAGGGGAACAAACATAACAATGCTTGTGTAGAGTTTCACAAAACTCTCTAGATCTATGTTGAACTCTCAAGAAAGGGAAGTAAGTAATCATTGTTATGATTCATACATAGAGTTTACAAACTCTATCCTAGGGTTCTAGTTGAAGAAGCACTCCTAGTGTAGGTGGGTTTTTTAGACTTAAGGCAAAGTCTAAGGCTTATACTAATGTTCAAGATGACTTCACAAAGTCAAGGAAGGGTGATGAGCTATCCAATGACACAAGGGTCAGGGGAGAGGCTTTCCTTTGGAAGGGGAGAGAGAGAGACAACTTGGATGAGAACTAAAAAAGTTCCATCACTTGGGGGAAGAAGCACTTAACAAAGCAATAAACAAATGAGCAAGATGAAATAAGATTAAGACAAGTAAGCATGCAAATTACAATAAGCATATACTTCAAATGATATCAATGGTTACAACCAATAGTCAAACATCTTAACAAAGATTTGGGGCATATCTTAACAAAGATTGAAGCATGATAAAGGTAACAACCGTATGAACAAATCATAATTTGAAAGTAAGCATGTCATAAGTTCAAAACATAGCAAATGTAACAACAAAATGCATAGATGATAATTGAATACATGTAAATCAGTTTAAACCTCATAATTTAGGAGGGATGATAAGACAAGATTATGGTGACAACCAAAGGTGGGTGCCCTAGCATGTTAACTAACAAGGGGAATAAACATCTCACAAGAAAATCAAACGTGCTCAAATGAATTCAATTGTAAGTAGGAACACTAATCACAATAAATGAACAAATTTCCATATGGGCAAAATATATCACAATTTATGACAACAAGTAATATTTTCATATCATATAAAAATAGACATTATAACAAACACAATGCAAAAAGAATGGGCAAAAAAGGATGAAAAATGAGAGAGTTGTGATTATTTGAAATTCATGAGTTTTAATGAGCAAAACAAAAAAACAAAAAGTGAAAATCAAAAGGAAATGCAAGGGGTGAGAGTTGAACCCACACCCTTCGGCTTGCAGGCAAGCAACCTGGCCACTAGAGCACACACACGCGCGCTATCCAGGTAGAAAACATGGTGAAGCATGGAAAATATGAAAAAAGGAAAAAAAAGCAAAAGGGTTGATCCTCCTCAGGGATCGAACCCAAGTTTGGCTAATGAAAGGTATGATATGTGCGCATGCTTCTACCACTGGGGTGGCTATACATTCGTTGATATAGCCATCCCCATAAATATATATGGCATGGTGTGGTAAATGGCTGGGCACAAAATGAAGCAAAACAAGGCAATTTCACAAATACGTTTTGATATCCAACTCACTCATTTCTCAACCAAATCAAGTAAACCTTAGATCAATTTTGGGTATTTTTAAACAAGGAAAAGGATGGTCCAGCTAGAATTTTGAAAAGATGCCTGGAAATAAAAATACGAATGGTAGTTGCAATTTTGATGAAAATGCATTTTCAAAGCAAAAGGTTAAACCAGTCATGCTATGGTTAGGGAAAAGGCTCAAACACAATTCAAATATCATATACAACATGTTCATGCATCCAAACAAACTAATTATGAGTTGAAAATCCAACTGTCATGTGAAAATGAGATGAAAATTAAGACATGGCAAGTGAGATAGTGAGTTTATGAAACAGGCCAATTTGGAGTGAAGAAACCATACATACATGCTCAAAACAACATATAGAATGTGTCTAAACCATAAGGAAGTTCACAAACCAAATGAATTTTAAAAACCTATTACAACTGCCATTTTAATGAGTGAAGTGCATTTTCACAGCCACAACTCCAATCATTCATGTTTAAAACAAATAGAAAGTCTTCACACACTCCAAATACAACATACATGAAGTTTCAAAACAGATGAAGCTCAAAATCCAACTTGAATACAAAGTGACTCATGATTTGCAATTCATGACATAAGTTGCAAAAAGAACAGTTTCAAAACAGTCTGAGCAGATGCACATCAAACAATCACTTATGATTTGAACAACATGAATTGAATATCAAAAGACTCCTTAACCAAACTCACAACTGGTCTTGACAGCAGTACCACACCAAAATCAAACTAAAACCTGCCACTTGAATGGGGGCTGACAAACTTGCAACTAATCCTGAACAGGTCAATGACACCAATGTAACTTAAAATGATAATGCCTACATCAAACACTTAAAAACCAACTCTAATGCAAGTTTACTAACTTAGGCAGTAGGCAGCACAAAACACAAATGTTTTCCTTTTCAAAACAGTTTGACAGTCAAGGTATGCAAGCATAGCTCAAATGCAAGAAGAAGAGCTCTCATGGACAAACAAACTCATATACACATCACAAATATAGACCAAAATGAGTTACCATTCTGAGATTGACCAATATGCAAGTAATCATGATTTTGGTATGTGTGCTTGACAGTTTTGGCTCAAAAGGCAATTAAGTGATGAAATGCAAATATAGGTATGCTCAATCATGTGAATGAGTTACAACTCTACAATCATGTATACACAAATAGAAAAAACAAATTGAGCATGTTGTGCCAGATTTAGTGTATAAATGTGTTTGGACTGTGAAATGTGAGAATAAACCAAGACAGCACAAGTGATCAATGCATACACACCACAAATGTCATTATGAAAGTGTTTTGATTTCATGGAAGAACTTGTGTCAAGTGGTGTGAAAATTGATGTATTGGTGCAAAAGTTGGAAAAAATCTGCCTAGGCAAGATATTCACCACAACAGGGCAATTTTAAGGCAAAGATGTGTTTCATGAAAAAGAGGTCACATGCATATGATGATGAAGCTAACAGATGAGGTGCAACTCAGAAAATGAGTGAAACCTTTACCAAAACAGAACTAAGCATTTTGAAACGTATGTCATACAAGAACACCAATTTGAACATATAATAAGCCATGACCATGACAGTTGGAGAAAATGAGATTATGCACAAGTTTTAAATGGATATGATGAAGATTTAATGCACACAAATCATGTAAACAATGGTTGAAAAAGAAAATGACATATTGACCTCATGGTATTTTGAATAATGCAACAGTTTGAGGCATGATATGTCAAATTGAACTTTAGACATATTTTAAGCATAACAACAACATACACATTCTTGAAATGGATAAACAAATGAGTCACAACTTCAAGTTAGGCAAAAAAGCTCATTAAATTAAAAATGACATGTTGAACCAATATTGGACAGCAAAAAGCACACTTGTCTTACAAGACAGCCCTAATGACTAAGCACCAAACTTCTCACATCTCCACCAGCACAAGCATTATGAAAAAAAATCAAATATTGACCAAAGATTTGAGGCATAAGGAATAGCAAGCCTAACCACTTAAGAACCACTTCAAAGCAATGATAAGCAAGACCAAACATGAAATCATCATAATGAAAAAGGCCACATTGATTCATACATGATCAAAGGCAAGGGGGGCCTGTAAGCAACTTACAAGTTATCCACCTATCCTAATAGTGAGCCAGATTTATGGTTCTAGGGCAAGCATACTACATTTTCAAGTTTGGATCCTAAAACTACCAAATGACCAAAATCTCACTAACAAGTCTAAACACGGTATCAAGGTACAAACTTGCAATCTAACAATCCATACATCATTTACAAATGACAATGTATTTGACAAAACAAACATCATGATCACAAAAATAGGATTCTTGACAAAGAAACATAATAGGGCAGCCCTGGTACATTTTCACACAAATCACCATAAAATGACAATACATGACAATGTATGACTTAGAGATAGTTAGAACATCACATACCTCTTGTTGACTAGCCTTGAACAAGCTAAAAAGCTTAGAAACCCAGAGATGCCTCTTCCTTTGCAATGATATGAAGCTTACTTCCTCTTGAAGCAACAAAACCAAACTTCAAGACAGTTGGAGTTAGGTGATTTCCAGTTGGTTTTCAATACTTTAGACAGTTGTAATATGACATATGTGAGGTGTGTGGATGGTTAGAACAGCAAGAAACAACTTATGCAAGGATTTGGCAAGTTTTGAGGGTGGTGGTCAAACTTTCTTAGTGTGAAAGTTGACTTTTTGCAAAATGGTATTTTTGAGAGATTTAAAGGTATAGACACCTTCTATATTATATTTAGGGATTGTGTGGATGCTTTTTATAGGTTTGGAAGTGATGGAACTGGTCTTGAGCAGAGTTTTGCTCAAGACAGTTTTTTAGTGAAAATGGAGGTTTTGAAGTTTTTGAAATTCTTGATGAATGAGAGGAGAATTGTAACACCCGTTTTATTTCGATTAAATCCAATTATGACTTTTCCATGTCTCGTTGCGTCGTAGTCGTATTTGAGTATGAGTTCGTCTCGAAGAAAGGAATTGAATCGGTCGAATTGTCGGAAAAATTCTGGTTTTGTCAGAAAACTTTGAAAATTCATATCTCTTGATCCGTAAGTTGGATTTGACCCCCGTTCGAAGCGTTGGAAAGCTAAAGAGATGTTCTATCTAGAAAAAAATTGAAAAAAACTTAAATTTTCATCTATGACGACCTTCACAGGAGTGTGACGACCGTCACACGAGCAAAAACTGCAGTTATGCAGAATTTGAACGTGTTCTGGTGGAATGAGATTTTGTAGCAAAAATATATTCCTGTAGACTCTTTTACCCTCAATTACATCATTTTTTTAGGAAAGGAAAGACGGAAAATAGAAGTTACGCATTGAGTGAAGTGGAGAGCGGAGAATCATCCATCGGCGAATTCGGGAGATTTCTGCAGAAAAATCACCGTAGAGCAGAAGCGGAATCAGAAAGCGTGGAATTAGCCTCAATTCTAAGGCAAGGGTGGGGTTCAATTATATAACCGGAAGTATGATAGAATTCATGTGGGGATCGAGTCATGGGTATAGTTTTTGTTAATCGATAAATGTTAAGGAAAAAGGTTCCCTAATGGTACCAGATTTCTATGTAGGAATGAATGTGTTATGTAGTTATTAGTGCGATGCTCTAAGGTTTTCCTTATGGGCAAATACGTAGAACGAATATGCTATACGGTTATTCATACAACGCTCTAATGGTTTTCCCTAATGGACGTCAAGATGGCCGAGTTGGTCTAAGGCGCCAGTTTCAGGTACTGGTCCAAAAAGGGGCAGTTACCTGGTTGTGATTGATTTGTAATTAATTATGTGAGAAAATGCCGTAATGTTGTTATTACGATAAGATGTTAAAGATTAATTGTTGAACTGATGTTGATGTTATACCTGTATAGGAATAGCCGTTTTGTATGAACACTTTGAGTTCCTATTTGTTGATACGATGTTGCAATGTTCCTTTACATGAACAGTCGTAAATGTTGAAATTATATTGTTATTGTTCCCGTATGTGAACGGGTAGAAAGTGATGTTTGTATGAGTGGTATGATGTTATGATGCTCTGTTATGGACATTCTGGTTGTAGGCATAATGCCTTGTTATATGGTTGCTATGGTTGTGTTGTAGTCCATAATAAATGCATTTCATGGCATAACATTTGGCCTGGATTGGCGACGGTTGTGCCTGTATTGGCGTTATTTGTAGTGTTGGTTCCTAGATGGGTTCGGGGTGTTGGCCCTGTCCCGAGTTTTGGAGTGTTGGCTCCTAGATGGGTTCGGGGTGTTGGCCCTGTCCCGAGTTGTGGAGAGTTGTCTCCCAAATTGGTACCACATGCATATGCACAGTTGAGTCGCATTGTTGAGTCACATTAAGTTGCATAATTACGTTAGTTGTATATTAATGTTGTTTTACGTGAGGTATGGATTGTTGCAGTTGTTGTCGATGATGTTTATGATTTCGAAACTTATAGTGCTGTGATGAGTTTCTAGCATGTTTTCTATCATGCTCTATGTTATATTAATGATATCTCACCCTTTTCCGTTGTATGTTACCTCCTCTGACGATTGCTGTTATTATTTTAGTCGATGTTATTGTTGATTGAACTTGTTATGATGTTTTTATTAAATTGGTCTAAGAGAACATGTTGTATACTTTATCGAACTTCCACCAGAAGTAATGACGAGTTGTTTTATGATTAAATGATTAAGTAATACATTGGTGATTGTTCATCTAATTTCGTGCTACATATGATAATTGCAAGTTGTTGCATAATGATTGTTGTCTGGCAGGTTGAAGTGTAACATCTCTGATATGAGGGATTTTGCCCGTGTGACGACCGTCACAGGCTCATGACGACCGTCATGCAGTCAATGTTTGTGCTGCTGCGCTTTGTTTGCTATATGAATTGTTTTTTTTTTTCTGTTATCCGCAAGTTTAGATTTGGGGTGCTACAAGAATGAGAGCTATATTTTCTCTGGTTTTTTGAGATTTCTCTGGTGTGTCTAGACTCATAGAAGAGGCCTCTATTTATAGCCAAACAAGAGTGAGGGCAGCCTTGGTCATTTACCATTTTTGGAGGGAGATTTGTGAAGTTTTTGAAATATCTTGCCAAGATCTCTATACATCAGTTCCATGAACCAAAGAAGATCAAGAAAATCAAGTGGAGAGGTGGACATGAAGTTACTGAGGTGAGCTTAGGGTGTAGGGGACTGCAGCTGCTCAAATCATCCAAAAAGTTTCTCTTTCTTCTTCATTTAATTGATTATTTAATTGCCAAGTTGCAACAACTTGCTATGTTCACCAAATCCCTCCTTTTTTATGGTTTTCTCTCTATCCATGTCTCACATTATCAGTTTGGATCAAGATCAAAGGGTTGAGAGTAGCTTAAGTTGTGAAAATCCAAGTTTGAGAATTCTTGACAAAGTGATTTCAAGTGTGACAGGCCCAACTTCTATGGTGCATAACTTCCTGCTCAAACATGCTATTGAGGAGTTCTACCACAATTTGGAAAGCCCTTAAGTAACTCTACAACTTTCATGTTTTGGGAATTTCCAAATTCTTGATGGAACTAGGTTGAAAAACCCTTCAAAGTTTCTGAAAAAACCACTTAAAAGTGCCAAATAACTTAGAATTTTTCTAAGTTATTTCCCCCTAAAAAATGAATTTTGCTATAACTCCAATTCTATGCATTTTTTGATCATGTACCACTTTGCGGCTTTTGTAGGATTTGTCAAGAGCTTTCCAATGAGCTTTGAACCACTTCAATTGGATGTGTGGTTGAGGAGTTATGGTCTTGTCCCTTTCGAAACCCTAATTCCCAATTTTTGCAATTACTTCTTAACCCTTGATCCAACAGTCATGAAATTTTATGGGGAGGTGTAATATGACATAAGGAACATTTTTGATTCACATCTTGAATTCAAATCCCTTATTGTTGAAAAGTTGACTTTTCGGTCAACCGTTCGATCGATCGGTGCCTACCGAGTCGCCCGTTGATGATCCGGACATCTTGAGGACTTGAAACTCTTTGGATGGACTTTACTAAGCCATAGGAACTTAATGGACCAAAATACCACCATTGAAATACTCTTTAAAACAAAAGTCAGACTACGGTTGACTTTTCCTAATCGGAAACCCTAATCGGGTATCTCAAATTGCACTATTCTCAATTCCCGGGTGATCACCTCAAATTGAATTCATATTTGATCCAATGTATTATATATGATCTTGTGTAGACTTGTTTGAAGTTGAATCAATCCAAAACATTGATTGATCAGACCACTGAAATCTCGAGTTTGACGGTACGGAAAACCTAATTCATCTGCATATTAACAAAGATAAACTGAAAATGGGTTAAGGTTAGTTAATCAAGCAAATATGATCCTACAATGATGATGAGGATCTAAGGGGTCAAAATTTAGGGTGCAACAGATGCCCCTATTTAAATATCTTCACTAGATGGTGATGAGAGATGACAATCCTCATAGAATCGCAGTAAAAGGTATTTAAATATAACAAACCAGAAATTTTGTCCCTTAGATCCGATGATATGCAAAAGGACGAATGTCAATATGCCATGAATATAAATGATGTTATATGATGCTTGAATGCAAGACGGATGCAGATACATGCGCAAATATAAAAGAACGGCAATACGAAGAGTAACCACTCACGAGGGACCCGACACACCAGGGAAAGATTCAACAGAGTAAGCAAGATAGTTCAGACATGACTAAAGATGCTTGTTCAAGGAAATCATTCACACAGGGGACACAAATTCCACCAGGGAAGACACATCTTCATTGGGGAAAGGAGATACGAATCTCACTGGGGATAACCAGATGAAGAAGCCCACCAGGGAAGATGACAACTCTTCACTGGGGAAACGAAAGAAAGGAAATGCAAACCACACTGGGAAAGGGACCCACTGGGGAGAGCTTTGCTGGGGGAATAGATCTGCTGCGGAAGCAAATTTTCACCGGGGAAAAGACGGAACGAAAACACGAATCTCACTGGGGATAACCACCTGAGAAAATTTCCTATAACGAAGAGTTCAAACGGGATCTTCAGGAAAAGGTTTGAAACAAGGCTAGACGCGCTGGGGAAGCTAGTATCCACTAGTTCTCCGAGACTCGACTGGAAAAGCAAAAGCTTCAAATGGGGAGACTGGTGACGACCAGAACCACGAATAACTTTAAACAGTGCTAGTTTCCACTAGACTTACTAGGGAGGATGGTGATGACCAATCCAAAGTTCGGCTTCCAAATAGTGCTAAATACCATTAGACTTCCTGGGGATATGGTAACGACCAAATCAAAGTTTCAATTACAATTGAGAATTCCAAACAATGTCGTTAGAACAACAGGACTCTGGCTGGGGAAGTTGGTAACAATCACCTTTCGGCACTAATAACGATTAGTTTTCAAGCAACGCCAGTAACCACTGGATTTAGAGGGGACTGGTGATAAACAAATCAGGATATACCAATAACAATTGGTTCTGGATGATGCTAGTAACCACTAGACTTAATTGGAGAATTTGGTGATGACCGAATCCAAGGAGACCGATGACCATTGGATTTTCAAGAAGTTTTGGTAACGACCAGGCCAATGCCGTGATAACAATCTGCTTTAAGCGATGCCAATAATCATTGGACTTAGGCTAACTGGTGACGACCAAATCCAGGGGGTATACCAATAACAACTGGTACTGGATACTGCTAGTGAAAACTAGATTTTCCAAACAATGCTAATAACCACTAGACTTATAGATATTGGTAATAACCGAATCAAGGGGTACCAATAACAATTGGGTCTGAAGGTAGTACTAGTAATGACTAGGTTCAGAAAGACTGGTAATAACCGAATCAAACGGGTACCAATAACAATTGGATTTGAAGGTGATGCCAATAGTCATTGGACTTTTAGGGAATTTTGGTGACGACCAACTCCAATGTCAATGACCATTGGTTTTTAGAGGGCAATACTAGTAACCACTAGATTTTTAGCCAGATTGGTGAAAACCGAATCAAAGGGACTCCAATAACAATTGGTTCGCTTTATAACAGAATCAGTAACAACTGGGTTTAGAAAATGGTTGGTGACGACCGAATCACGGTACCAAACGTAATTAGCTCTGAACGTGTGCTAGTGACCACTAGTCTTTCAAAGATTGTTGGTGACGACCAGATCGAAGATGGAAATTAGTAACAACCCCCTGTTGGTGTAAATTGGATATTGCTAGTCACCACTAGCTTCCTAGAGAATATAGGGAACCCCAGGATGTCAACTCTGAAGCAAAATTTGTAACAACATATCAAAGATAAAGGTAACGACCAAAGGATCTTAAAGGCAACAGCCAGACACACAGAGACCAAAACCAAAATGCAAACAAATGCGTATGCTGGTATGATGCTGTATGTAAAATGCAGACCAACCCGCCGGAGCAAAACAAGGAAAACACAGAGAGGACTCGTCACGCTGGGTCTCAATTGTCTCAAGTCAGGCGACACTTTCTTCTTTGGTGTAGATAACGATCTTTTTCAATAATATCCTCGTAATTCTGCAGAGAAGAAGTCTTGGCTTAAGAGCCAAAATTGTTGTCGGGCACATCTAGCTTGGTCAAAGGTAACAGCAACTTCCACAACTTTGAGAACCGTGTAATACCATCAGATTACCTCTAGAACTTTTCAATCATTTTGTCAAATTGTGTTTCCCTTTTTAAAAAAAAAATTTCAATTTTTCCAAAGCACCTTGCTTTCATGAAATTTTTTATTAACAAATAAGTGAAATTGCATAACAAAAACAGAGGATCATAACAATGATTTGGCCCAAAAACTGATCTTATTGATAGACAAGAACTTTACAAAGGGAAAAGCCTTGGGAACTTTATAAGTTTGAAAAATGGCAAACAGAAAAGGTTACAGAATCCCATAATAATCCAGTCCTTTTAATTGTCAATTCACTTGCTTCGCTGCTTCTGACGAGAATGACATGCGTTGATCTTTCTTCTGATATCTTGCACAAGACTCCGTCCCGGCGTTCACCAGATTTTAAGCATTGGGCTTTCATCTTGTTGAAGTGTTGAAATCTCCTTTCTAGGTCTTCTGCTTCAGGCGTAGTATTTTCTCACTGCGTCTAAGTTGATAGGATACTTGAGTTGTTCGCCGTCCATGGTCTTGAGAATTAGAGATCCTCCGGAAAAGACAGTCTTTACAACGAAAGGGCCATCATAGTTGGGCATCCACTTGTTGCGCATATCCTTTTGAGTTGGCAGGATTTTTCTAAGCACAAGCTCTCCTTCCCTATACTCTTTGGGACGAACCTTTTTGTTGAACGCTCTAATCATCCTTTGTTGATAGATTTGACTGTGACACATAGCCGTCATTCTTTTTTCGTCAATGAGGTTCAACGAGTCGAATCTTTATTTTATCCATTCGTCTTCATCAAGCTTTGCTTCCATCAAGATCTTTAAGGAAGGTATTATGACCTTGATGGGTAGCACAACATCCATCCCATACACTAAGGAAAAAGGAGTTGCCCCTGTCGAAGTGCGCACTGATGTTCGGTATCCGTGCAAAGCGAATGGTAGCATCTCGTGCCAATCTTTGTAAGTTACGACCATCTTTTGTATTATCTTTTTGATGTTTTTGTTTGCAGCTTCAACTGCACCAATCATCTTAGGTCTGTAAGGAGACGAATTGTGATGTTTGATCTTGAAATCGTCACAAAGTTCCTTCATCGTTTTATTATTCAGATTCGACCCATTGTCAGTGATGATCTGGTTAGGGATACCATATCGGCAGACGATCTCCTTTTTGATGAAGAGAGCAACCACTTGCTTTGTCACGTTCGCATACAACGCTGCTTCTACCCATTTGGTGAAGTAATCAATTGTGACAAGGATAAAGCGATGGCCGTTGGAACCTTCTGGCTCTATTGCTCCGATCATATCTATGCCCCACATTGCAAAAGGCCATGGTGATGTCATCACATTGAGAGGATGTGGAGGGACATGCACTTTATCAGCATAGACTTGACATTTATGACATTTTCGAGCAAAGAGTATGCAGTCTGTCTCCAAAGTTAACCAGAAGTAACCTGCTCTTAAGATTTTCTTAGCCATGGCGTGACAGTTGGCATGGGTGCCGAAGGTTTCTTCGTGTACTTCGGTCACTATGAGATTCGCCTCGTTTTTATCGACACATCGGAGTAAAACCATGTCATGATTTCTTTTGTACAAGGTACCATTGCTGATGAAGAACTTAGATGACAATATTCGTATTGCTCTTTTGTCAATTGTGGACACGTCAGCGGGATACTCTTGGTTTTGAAGAAAATTCTTGATATCATGAAACCACGGCTTCTCGTCAGATTCTTCGTCTATTGCCATGATGTATGCGGGTACTGTCCTTCTTTCGATGCGGATCAGAGGTGCCTCGTGTCATACCTTAAATTTGTCCTACCCTTTTGTATATATTTTCGCATTTATTATTTCATGCCGTTTAGACACGTATCCACCCGTAATTGAGCTTTTTTTAGATTTATTATTTTTTGTCCAATAAAAGTGTGACACGTGGCCTGAGGGGTATTTTGGACATTTTGTTTCTCTTGCGAATATTACCTTTTGTTTCTCTTTTATTTTGTCTTTTTTTAATTAGGTGTAGATTTTATTTATTTGAATAGTTTCTGTTTCTTATAGAAAGATACTCTTCTTTTATTATTATTAGAATTAACATTAGAATTATTTAGAGTAGAATTTTATTTGTTTTCTTTTAAATATATATATATATATATATATATATATATATATATATATATATATATATATATATATATATATATATATATATATATATATATATATATATATATATATATATATATATATATATATATATATATATATATATATATATATATATATATATATATATATATATATATATATATATATATATATATATATATATATATATATATATATATATATATATATATATATATATATATATATATATATATATATATATATATATATATATATATATATATATATATATATATATATATATATATATATATATATATATAGTTCATTGAGTTTTTTATTATATTGATTAATAGTGGTGATTATCTTTTCTCTTTGTTATTTATTTATCTAGATTTAGGTTAATTAAGATTTTAGATTTAATTAGAATATTTAAAGTTTAATTTTATTTATTTATTTATTATCTTATCATTAGTATTAATTATATTCTTTTTTATTTTATTCAATTTTTAATTTAGTTTAATTAAGTTTTAATTAGTTGGTTAATATTAATTAGGTTCTCTTTTTTAGTAGTAACATAATGATTATACTGGTTTAATTTATTTTTATAATTCTTTTTTTTAATTAATTAAACAGTTTTTTTAATGAAATTCCTTTTATGGTCCACTAGTCTATGATGCAGGCCCATTAGGTCAGGTTTTTGTGCCATTTATCAGGCTATAAAGCTTGGTATCTGTCTGCATTAATGGGGAGACACGTTTTCCCAAACACTGAAACCCTAAACAGCCGCCACCTAACCCTAGCTGCTACAGTACCAAGAACCCTAACCCTACCGGACACGGGTCACAAGGCCATGCAAACATTAATCCATCACTGGACGAATCCAACACGAATCAAGTCTCACACCGGAGACGCCGCCAAAAAAAAACCTTAACTTCACCGGAAAACTCATTGAGTTCTTCACGTTCATCCGTGTTCATCATTGTTCATATCTTCTTTTCAGAAATTCGTGAATGTTCATACCGTGTTCATCATTTCTCCATCCTTTCTTCAACCACGTTCATATGTTCATCATCTTTCCCAGCAACTTCATGAACTGTTCATCCAAACCTTCAAACATTCATATCATTTTTCCAGAATCTCACCAGCTTCATATAACATTGCCAGAACTTCAAACCTTCATCGTTTCTTCATATTTTTTCTCAGAAATTCGTCCATCAACTTCATCCTATCTTCAACCTTCATGCGTTTTTTTCCAGAAACATCAATACTCATGCGTTTTTCCAAAACCCAAACTCAAAATTAAAATACAAACTCAAACCGTAATCACATCTCAGATCTTCAAATCCAGATTCAATTAACTCGAACACGGTATCCGCAAATCTCCCTCAAACATTCATCAACTCTTTCCGAAGTTTAAAAATCATATACCCAGCTTCAACCTAACTCGAATCTCTTTCCAGATTCATGGATCCATATTCACAAACACAAACCAAATCAAGATCTGAGCCCGATTCCTCATCCACCATAATCTTCAACACTCATTATCCTTTTTAAAACCCAGATTTCCTCAAACGTTCCACAAATTGCTCAGATCTACAAAAATCCTCCAAACTTCTCCGATCTATTCGAGTCACAAGCCAACGCAACCTCTGATCTGGGTCGTTCAAACATGCAAGCAGTAGCGGAGCTGGAGAGAGGCTTTTGTTCGAAGTATGATTGAGGAGTTCAATGTAGAGCTGAGAAGGAGATGGTTTGTTGGAAGAGATTTAGAGGACAGATGAGGGGAGAAATGTTGGTCGGCGGCGGAAACACTGAAGGAGGAGAAATTAGGTTTTTTTTACTAAAATGAGATGAGAATGATGAAGCTCCCTGGGGTTCACCGGTTGGGATAGTGGGCTCTTGGCCCAAATTTCTTATTTTGATCCACACCCCCCTTTTTTCGTCAGGCACCCTTTGTTATTGCTGATCTTGGGCCAAGCCCAATTATTTTTTTTGGATGCACCCCTTTATGGCTACTACACCCCCTTTGTTTTATTATTTTATTTTTACAATTATGTTGTAATTTATTTTTAAATATATTAAATATTTTCAAACTCTTTTTTTAAAAACTTTTTTTTTCTTAGTCTTTATTTAAATTACTAAAATATTTTTCAAATTCATTTTCAAAATTATTATTCTCTAATTTTTTATTTTTAAACTTATTTTATTAAAATGTTTTCTTTTCAAATTCATTTTCAAAATTAATAGTTTTTCTAGTCTTTATGTAAATTTATTCACTAAAATAATTTCTCAAATTAAATCATGAGAAATTAAATCCTTGAAGTCTAGCACTTCTCGGATTTTTTGGACAATCATTATTGAGGTGTACACCTTGAATAGTGTATTATTCGACTTCTCATTTTATTTTCCTTTTAAACAAAGAAATATCATAGGACTCTAGCATTCTGTGTGATATTTTTTTGTTTATCCAAACATTTTCCGAATGAAAAAGGTGTTGTCGAGATCTAGCATCTCGATAATACCCCGATTAATTGATTGTGAGGCCTACGCCTCATTTACCAAATAATCGTCATTCCTCCTACACTTTTCATATCCTATCTCGTATTCTCACTTCTCATACCGTAAACTCTCTTCATATCCTCGATTCAATTTCAAATTATTTTCACACCTCGTTTCACTTCAAACTATTTCAAAACATTTTCTCAACTTTTTCTCGATTAAAACTCCGAAAGAAGGAGATTCTTGGAATCTAGCATTCCTTGAGTTTTCGAGTGAATAACTCTCGAGGCACGGCCTTTGAGTTATTATTCACTCAACCTTTAGACTTTTTTAAACTCAATTATTTTCAACACTCTCCTAAGACGAATGCTCGTACGGATTCGCGATCATCGACATTTCACACACACTTCACAACTCCTCGTGTTTTTGATATTGGAGGCACCCTTAGGGACCAATGTCATCTCTCACAATCTTAACCCTTGACACGTCGTCAAGTCGGTTTCATTTTCAAATAAATCCTCGATGCGTCGTCGAGCTACTTCAAAACAACTTCCCTTTGGCCTCGCATGCCATCTTTCGATTCGATCTTTTCACATACGTTTTTTTAAACTTACGAAAGAGGGATATTGTCAGGATCTAGCATTCTTTGAATATTCGAATGAGAAACTCTCGAGGCGCGCCCTTGAGTTGTTATTAATTCATTCTTTCGATTTCAAAACATCCAACTCTTTATCTTCAACTTATTCAGTCAATTCCCAAAAGAACTGAGTTCTTGGAATCTCACATTCTTTGAATTCTTGAGTGACAAGCTCTTGAGGCGTGCTCTTGGGTTGCTTGTCAGTCACTATTTCGTCTCTTTCTCAAACTTCCAACCCATTCAACCTCACCATTTCGTGGTCGTTACCACGAACTACGACCGCTCTGATTCTTTATTCAATCTTGAATATAAGATACGTAGGCACAAGATTGCGATGATCTTGGCGAGCACACTTCTATCCATCTTCCGTTTTGCCCCATCCTTTCCCGTAGTCGAACTACGAAGCTCTGATTTCTCATTCTCGTCCGAATGAGCATATGTAGGCACAAGGGCCCCAATCCTTGGCGAGCACCCTATCCTCTAACCTCCCATCTCTCCTTTGCATCTTTTACCCTACCAATTTTACCTTTAAAAACGAGAAGAAAGCAAGTAAACCTAAACAACACTCCCCACAATTACCTAAAGAGGTTCCCGTCGAGTACGACGGACGTGAGGGGTACTAATACCTTCCCCTCACGTAACCGATTCCCGAACCCGGAACATGGTTGCGACAGCCCTGTTCCTATCCTTTCGTTTTAAGAGGTTTTCTCGATATTTTCCTCTCTCGTTTATTCGGGAAAAATAAAGTTCGGTGGAGACTCTGTCGAACCGCATTTTCGCGCCTTTCGCGCGAGGGTCGTTGCTCCGAAATATCTACGTGATTTTTTCGAGGTGCGACAGCTGGAGACTCTGCTGGGGAGATTGCTCCATGCAAAGAGAGAGTCGAGCCTATCTTTTGGTTTGTGAGGAGTGTTTGTTTGTTTGTTTTTTCTTGTTTATGTATTTGTTCTCTTGTGGATTTTTATTTGTGCTTGTTATCTTGGTTGCCTGTTGGTTCTTGTTGTAACACAGCTAGCCTGTTGCACGACTTGATTAATGAAGGGTCCATGATTTTGGGAACCCTTTTTAGCACCAGTTCCAATATTGGTGGTCGTGTAGTGTTAGTCCCCAAGGACTCGCTCCTTGTGCGCCTAACATGAGGACTCCGCTTGGGAGAGACCTTATCGTCATTATCGTCGTAATACAACCAGCCTGTTGCGTGACGCTAATACGACTAGTGTCCGTGATCCTGGGAACCAAACGTAGAAACCATCCCGTAAGTGGGTTTATGGGTAGAGTGTTTAGACCTTCCCGTATAGGTTGTACCTGTCAGTTTTTTTATCGGAAATTGTGGTTGTGTATCTGTTACAATTATCAGCTCTAAATTTGTTTGATAGTGATCCTGCGATCCTGGATCTTGTGTCTTGCATTGCATCTTGCATATCATTCGCATTGCATTTCATATGTTGTGCATTTTGCATTTCCAGTCCTTCAACAGAATCTTATGTCTTCGTTTCTTCCTCTCCAGTAAATCAAGCTGATTCCTCGACACCAGTACACAACTAGAGCCAATACAAGACGAACAATGGAGCAGATCCAGCAAGAACAAGTTGCTATCAGGAAGGAGCTAGAATCCCTCAACAGAAAGATGGATCAGATCTTCAAAGCCCTTTCCATAACTGGAAAGGAATCAGAACAGCGAACCGTTCAACGACCGCGTCAGCAAAATCAACACAGAACATGGAAGCCAAATAGAGTATTTGATAGTCTCCCAATGACATATGCAGATATCTTTGCTCAACTAATGGAGAAAAAGGCTATCGTTCCGAGAGATCTAGCTCCCCCAACTATCCTTCCTGCTGATTACGACGCGAATGCTCATTGTGAGTTTCATAAGGGCGCTCCAGGTCACAACATTGAGAATTGCAGGTTTCTCAAGCACAAAATTCAAGACCTGATTGACAAGGAAGCTCTCACCTTTGATGGGAAGTATCTCAGTGCCATCAACAATCCGATGCCGCCAGCCAACTAGTGCTAACATCAGATCAAGTCCAATCAAGTCCATTCTCTGAAGAAGGTCGTGATGCTGCCATTTAATCTTTCGCATTTCTTATATTTTGTCTTTGCGTGTTTAAGTACTGTATGCTTTGAACAATTGCCACTCGTATCTGGTTTCATTAATGTATCGTTTATGCATGTTTTGAATTATTTATGTCGTATTCACTCATTTTCACTTATCACTGACACATTTATTTACTCCACTCTATCCACTGTTGTTTAGCATGATTTGAGGGAGGATGATGAAAACGAGATACCCATAATCGCAAACCGTATGCTTTCAGATAGAATCTCGTCAATGATGTACATGCATTGTTTCAATTCCCCACACACCGGAGATATAAGGAGTTAATCCCTAGTAAACCACTTCGAGCCTAGAAGTAGCAGTTTCCTTCGGATATTCAAACCTTTTACACTCAACCTGGGGTTGGGTAGTGTTCAGTTAATCCAATCCCGCACTCAAATCAAAAAAGGTAAAATCCAGAAGATGGTCGCTCATCAATGACCCATGGCACTCACAACAAAATTAAAAAAAAAATCATCAAAAGCCTGCTAAGTCAAACACCTTAAAGGGGACTTAGGAAAAATCAAGGCAATCCCGATGGATTTAACAAGCAAAGTCAATCCATGCAAAAGTTAGGGATCAAAAACAAGAGCAAAAGAGGACCCCGAAATCCTCAACAAAAACAAATAAGATTCAGTGGCCACCCAAATCAAAAGGGGCACTGACATCCAACAAAATAAGGTGGTTGTCATTGTGAACAAACCTTGAACCGTCAAGCTTACACCGTTAAGACAAGTGCAGAATTATCTGAGCGTAGGACTGAAGATCATTAAGAAGAAGGGGTGGGTACAAATCATACTTTGAGCCTAATATCCTTTGTTTCATAACCATGAACCAGACCATGTTACAACCCTCGAAAGACCTAATTGAGGCGAGGTTTCTTCTGAAAGCATACTATTGCAAGGTTGCGTAACCTGACTCCTCACATGATTATCATCAACATTGGTCATTATTCTTGTAACATCTTTTCGCACTAATCAAAAGCAGCACAATGTTTGAGTTAATTGTCCATTCGTCTCACTATCACGACACTTCAATAAATGACACTTTTTCAAAACTTACATTGAACTTGGCATTAAGATTACCATATATGAGTGTACAGTTTTAATTGCAAATCAGTGCTAGGTATTCAAGGACAGCTCAACAAAGGACAACCAAGGAGGAATCTGACTTTCAGTGGTGTACACGAAGCAAGGTTAGTTCAAAGCCCACAAGCTAAGGCAAATTATTCAATAGCTCGAGCAGGGGCATGTCATTAACAAGTTCAGACTGGGGCAAGACCAGGTCGTCCCGACCATCAAGTAGAGTTACAATTCTCTCTGAAGCAAATTCGCAGCCACCCAAGTATCCCAGACTTGGGACATCAAGGACATCTTCTGATCCAGTCATGGCGTCTTTAACGAACTGCGTGTCAAGGAAATCAATCCCTTCCACCACCCAAAGTCCAATTCGCTTTGGCAACTACCCAAAGTCCACCGCGCTGGCGTCTCCCTCCATTTCCAATTACCCGTCTGCGTCATGTGTATCATAAGCATCGCATTCAATACCATAAGCATCTTGCATCATATGCATACTCCAATCATACCATACTTCCCCAGCTCTTGCATCTCCACGCGTCAGCATTTACATTTGCACTTCCATTCGCTATGGAATATCATTTATCATCCAACATTCATATATGCAAGTCAAGGTCCAGGATCAATCTCGAAGACTTCCAAGACAATTATCAGCCCGGTCAGGGGCATCCTCCGCAAGATTGTGGGTTTGTCCCACGATTTTCAAGAGCTTCAAAGCATTCATCAGCCCAGTCAGGGGCAATCTTCTGCGATTGTGGGTTTTCTCCCACAAAATTTCAAAATATTCAAAGCAAGATTCAGCCCAGTCATGGGCATTCTTTTCAAGACCATGGGTGTTTCCCATGACGTATTTCAACCTCGTGGTTGATCAGATCTTCAAGTTAACATTCAGCCCAGTCAGGGGCATACCATTCAAGACCGGGGGAGTTCCCCACGAAGTTGTTCAACCTTTTGTTGGGAAAATCCAAAGACCTTAAGTGCAAGATCCAGCCCGAGCAGGGGCATCTTCAGCAAAACCGTGAGCGTACCTCATGAAGTTGTTCAGCCTTTTGTTTAGCAAAACAAGACATCAAGACAAACTCAGCCCAGTCAGGGGCATCCTCTTCAGAATTCATGGGCGTAACCATGAAATCATTTCAGCGAAACTATGATCTCCAAACAAAGACGGTGGGCGCACCCCGTTGACTCATTTCAATTCAATCTTCCTCTTGGGGGTTCCCCATTGATTCGTACCCGGCAAGCGTGACCATTGTCAATTGCCTTACTATCATCCTTTTGGTGATAGCCGAGCTTCGTCGGTTCAACATAGCCTGCATCCTTTCGATGTTGGTAACCTTCAATTAGTGCTTGCCCTATTATCCTTTTGGTGGTAGTGGCCGGTGTGAGTTTCGCTCCGTCATCCTTTTGGTGGGGGGTCTATCATAGTCATTAATGATAGATTGTGCGATATTTTGTTTCGCTCCGTCATCCTTTTGGGTGAGGGGTCTGTCATAGTCATTAATGATAGATTATGCGATAGTTTGTTTGTTTCGCTTCGTCATCCTTTTGGTGAGGGGTCTATCATAGTCGTTAATGATAGATTGGGTGGTAGTTTTGTTTGAGTGTTTCGCTCCGTCATCCTTTTGGTGGTGGGTCTGGCATTTCGTCGATGTCAGATTGTGCGATTGTGTTTGCCGTATCATCCTTTTGGTGGTAGTGGCTGGTGTGTGTTTCGCTCCGTCATCCTTTTGGTGGTGGGTCTGGCATTTCGTCGATGTCAGATTGTGCGATTGTGTTTTCCCTATCATCCTTTTGGTGGTAGTGGCTGGTGTGAGTTTCGCTCCGTCATCCTTTTGGTCGTGGGTCTGGCATTTTGTCGATGTCAGATTGTGTGATTATGTTTGCCCTGTCGTCCTTTTGGTGGTAGTGGCTGGTGTGAGTTTCGCTCTGTCATCCTTTTGGTGGGGGGTCTATCATAATTATTTATGGTAGATTGTGCGATAGTTTATTGTGTTTGCCCTATCATCCTTTAGGTGGTAGTGGCCGGTGTGAGTCTCGCTCCGTCATCCTTTTGGTGAGGGGTCTGTCATAGTCATTAATGATAGATTGTGCGATAGTTTATTTGTTTCGCTCCGTCATCCTTTTGGTGAGGGGTCTATCATAGTCCTTAATGATAGATTGGGTGGTAGTTTTGTTTGAGTGTTTCGCTCCGTCATCCTTTTGGTGGTGGGTCTGACATTTCATCGATGTCAGATTGTGCGATTGTGTTTGCCCTATCATCCTTTTGGTGGTATTGGCCGGTGTGTGTTTCGCTCCGTCATCCTTTTGGTGGTGGGTCTGGAATTTCGTCGATGTCAGATTGCGCGATAGTGTTTGCCCTATTATCCTTTTGGTGGTAGTGGCCAGTGTGAGTTTCGCTCCGTTATCCTTTTGGTGGTGGGTCTGTCATAGTCATTAATGTCAGATTGTGCGATGGTGTTTGCTCTACCATCCTTTTGGTGGTAGTAGCCGTGTTCATTTCATTCCATCATCCTTTTGGTGATGACGACATTTTTGCCTATTATTTACAGTTTACTCAGAGGTTTACCTCATCCAGCATTTTCAACTCTCAAGCATCTCTCTTTCTTTCGGACAAATTCAGGGTCTTTTTATATCTAATTGACTTCTACCTCAGGAAAACGAAAGCCGTAGCAGTTTATTTCCCTAGGTTTAAGCCTATTAGATAGGGGCATCTGTCATACCTTAAATTTGTCCTACCCTTTTGTATATATTTTCGCATTTATTATTTCATGCCGTTTAGACACGTATCCACCCGTAATTGAGCTTTTTTTAGATTTATTATTTTTTGTCCAATAAAAGTGTGACACGTGGCTTGAGGGGGTATTTTGGTCATTTTGTTTCTCTTGCGAATATTACCTTTTGTTTCTCTTTTATTTTGTCTTTTTTTAATTAGGTGTAGATTTTATTTATTTGAATAGTTTCTGTTTCTTATAGAAAGATACTCTTCTTTTATTATTATTAGAATTAACATTAGAATTATTTAGAGTAGAATGTTATTTGTTTTCTTTTAAAAATATATATATATATATATATATATATATATATATATATATATATATATATATATATATATATATATATATATATATATATATATATATATATATATATATATATATATATATATATATATATATATATATATATATATAGTTCATTGAGTTTTTTATTATATTGATTAATAGTGGTGATTATCTTTTCTCTTTGTTATTTATTTATCTAGATTTAGGTTAATTAAGATTTTAGATTTAATTAGAATATTTAAAGTTTAATTTTATTTATTTATTTATTATCTTATCATTAGTATTAATTATATTCTTTTTTATTTTATTCAATTTTTAATTTAGTTTAATTAAGTTTTAATTAGTTAGTTAATATTAATTAGGTTCTCTTTTTTAGTAGTAACATAATGATTATACTGGTTTAATTTATTTTTATAATTCTTTTTTTTAATTAATTAAACAGTTTTTTTAATGAAATTCCTTTTATGGTCCACTAATCTATGATGCAGGCCCATTAGGTCAGGTTTTTGTGCCATTTGTCAGGCTATAAAGCTTGGTATCTGTCTGCATTAATGGGGAGACATGTTTTCCCAAACACTGAAACCCTAAATAGCCGCCACCTAACCCTAGCTGCTACAGTACCAAGAACCCTAACCCTACCGGACACGGGTCACAAGGCCATGCAAACACTAATCCATCACCGGACGAATCCAACACGGATCAAACCTCACACCGGAGACGCCTCCGGAAAAAAACCTTAACTTCACCGGAAAACTCATTGAGTTCTTCACGTTCATATGTGTTCATCATTGTTCATATCTTCTTTTCAGAAATTTGTGAATGTTCATACCGTGTTCATCATTTCTCCATCCTTTCTTCAACCACGTTCATATGTTCATCATCTTTCCCAACAACTTCATGAACTGTTCATCCAAACCTTCAAACATTCATATCATTTTTCCAGAATCACACCAGCTTCATATAACATTGCCAGAACTTCAAACCTTCATCGTTTCTTCATATTTTTTCTCAGAAATTCGTCCATCAACTTCATCCTATCTTCAACCTTCATGCGTTTTTTTTTTCCAGAAACATCAATACTCATGCGTTTTTCCAAAACCCAAACTCAAAATTAAAATACAAACTCAAACCGTAATCACATCTCAGATCTTCAAATCCAGATTCAATTAACTCGAACACGGTATCCGCAAATCTCCCTCAAACATTCATCAACTCTTTCCGAAGTTTAAAAATCATATACCCAGCTTCAACCTAACTCGAATCTCTTTCCAGATTCATGGATCCATATTCACAAACACAAACCAAATCAAGATCTGAGCCCGATTCCTCATCCACCATAATCTTCAACACTCATTATCCTTTTTAAAACCCAAATTTCCTCAAACGTTCCACAAATTGCTCAGATCTACAAAAATCCTCCAAACTTCTCCGATCTATCCGAGTCGCAAGCCAACGCAACCTCTGATTTGGGTCGTTCAAACATGCAAGCAGTAGCGGAGCTGGAGAGAGGCTTTTGTTGGAAGTATGATTGAGGAGTTCAATGTAGAGCTGAGAAGGAGAAGGTTTGTTGGAAGAGATTTAAAGGACAGATGAGGGGAGAAATGTTGGTCGGCGGCGGAAACAGTGAAGGAGGAGAAATTAGGTTTTTTTTTACTAAAATGAGATGAGAATGATGAAGCTCCTTGGGGTTCACCGGTTGGGACAGTGGGCTCTTAGCCCAAATTTATTATTTTGATCCACACCCCCCTTTTTTCGTCAGGCACCCTTTGTTATTGCTGATCTTGGGCCAAGCCCAATTATTTTTTTGGGATGCACCCCTTTATGGCTACTACACCCCCTTTGTTTTATTATTTTATTTTTACAATTATGTTGTAATTTATTTTTAAATATATTAAATATTATTCTCTAATTTTTTATTTTTAAACTTATTTTATTAAAATGTTTTCTTTTCAAATTCATTTTCAAAATTAATAGTTTTTCTAGTCTTTATGTAAATTTATTCACTAAAATAATTTCTCAAATTAAATCATGAGAAATTAAATCCTTGAAGTCTAGCACTTCTCGGATTTTTTGGACAATCATTATTGAGGTGTACACCTTGAATAGTGTATTATTCGACTTCTCATTTTATTTTCCTTTTAAACAAAGAAATATCATAGGACTCTAGCATTTTGTGTGATATTTTTTTGTTTATCCAAACATTTTCCGAATGAAAAAGGTGTTGTCGAGATCTAGCATCTCGATAATACCCCGATTAATTGATTGTGAGGCCTACGCCTCATTTACCAAATAATCGTCATTCCTCCTACACTTTTCATATCCTATCTCGTATTCTCACTTCTCATACCGTAAACTCTCTTCATATCCTCGATTCAATTTCAAATTATTTTCACACCTCGTTTCACTTCAAACTATTTCAAAACATTTTCTCAACTTTTTCTCGATTAAAACTCCGAAAGAAGGAGATTCTTGGAATCTAGCATTCCTTGAGTTTTCGAGTGAATAACTCTCGAGGCACGCCCTTTGAGTTATTGTTCACTCAACCTTTCGACTTTTTTAAACTCAATTATTTTCAACACTCTCCTAAGACGAATGCTCGTAAGCATTCACGATCATCGACATTTCACACACACTTCACAACTCCTCGTGTTTTTGATATTGGGGGCACCCTTAGGGACCAATGTCATCTCTCACAATCTTAACCCTTGACACGTCGTCAAGTCGGTTTCATTTTCAAATAAATCCTCGATGCGTCGTCGAGCTACTTCAAAACAACTTCCTTTTGGCCTCGCATGCCATCTTTCGATTCGATCTTTTCACATACGTTTTTTTAAACTTACGAAAGAGGGATATTCTCAGGATCTAGCATTCTTTGAATATTCAAATGAGAAACTCTCGAGGCGCGCCCTTGAGTTGTTATTAATTCATTATTTCGATTTCAAAACATCTAACTCTTTATCTTCAACTTATTCAGTCAATTCCTGAAAGAACTGAGTTCTTGGAATCTCGCATTCTTTGAATTCTTGAGTGACAAGCTCTTGAGGCATGCGCTTGGGTTGCTTGTCAGTCACTCTTTCGTCTCTTTCTCAAACTTCCAACCCATTCAACCTCACCATTTCGTGGTCGTTACCACGAACTACGACCGCTCTGATTCTTTATTCAATCTTGAATATAAGATACGTAGGCACAAGATTGCGATGATCTTGGCGAGCACACTTCTATCCATCTTCCGTTTTCGCCCATCCTTTCCCGTAGTCGAACTACGAAGCTCTGATTTCTCATTCTCGTCCGAATGAGCATACGTAGGCACAAGGGCCCCAATCCTTGGCGAGCACCCTATTGTCGCTACTGCGAAAATCGGCGCCGGCTGAACAGAAGAGTCGCCACTGTGCGTTATTTATCCCACGGGAGGGAAGGGAAACGCTCAGAGTAAACCTCGCACAACACGGGAAAGGTATGGTCATCGCAACCAAAACCTGGATTCGGGAGTCGGTTACGCAAGGGGAAGGTATTAGCACCCCTCACGTCCGTCGTACTCGACGGGATCCACGCTTGTTTTCGGGTATGGATTGTTATTCTATCTAAACTAAAGGTCAAGGGTTAAAAGAAAAGAAAATTAAAATAAAATGACTCGGCAAAGTATCGCACTTTATGCCTACGTATTCCCGTCTGGAACGAGAAATCAGAGTCAACGTAGTTCGCCTACCTACGGGAAAGGAGGGGAAGGTTGCTCGCTAGGATATCGCATCCTATGCCTACGTACTTCCACACTGCATGGAAGATCAGAGCAAACGTAGTTCGGGCCACGTACGACACCAGTCTGTCTTGGTTGATTTTATTCCTTCTGAAAAAGGTTTTCTGATTAGCAGTCCAAGCGGACAAAAATGACGTCTTGATGAGTTCACATTCTTTTACGGAAGAAGTGTCTTTTATTGTGTCTGAAATTTTATTGTGTTTTCTGTTTGTTTTGAGGAAGAAGAGACAGAACTCTAACCTACGGGTGCGAAGGGAATCAAACTAACCTAATGTTATCATGCATGGATTAAGACCTAGTGTCTATCATGCTCCTCTCTTGCACAGAGAGAAACAGAGATCCTAAGGGAATAGATGGAAACAGAAACAATATCAGATATATACAGTAAAGCAATAAAATGCATGGATGCAGCAATACAAGCGAGGCAAGGGAATCCCACTCAACCTCGAACCTAGAAAACAATAGGCAAAAGTGAATAGGATTCACTTTCAACCCAACAGGGTAAACAGCAAACAATACAGTCAGGAAAACCAATCAATACATCAGAAATGAAATACAGCCATAATAAACAGCTACAACAGCTCTGCATCAATACCTATCTTCAAGTCATCTTTAATCAGCTACAAGCTTCAACAAGCATCACTCTCCATCTCCACAGTCTTCCAGCAAGGTCTTGATCATCAATCTTCCATCTGCAATGGCTTTTCTTCCAGTCTCAATCTTCAAGAGGAACATCAATCAACCAGATGAAGTGAATGAATGTTAGACAGTCAATTACCTACCAAGGGTGGTTCATCAACTGTTAACATTATACAGATAATTTTCCCTCAAAAGTTCTATCTTTCAAATACGTTCACTGATCCTTCCAAAGGAAGGAGGTGGATATTTGAAAGAGACTTTGAATCATAGAGAAAGGATGGATGCAGACAAGGCATTCCATGTTTGAGAAACAAGTTTTCTAATCTAGAGCTCTGCCTAGCTCCTAAACCCTAATCTCCTCAACAGCTGCTAGCAGGAATCTCCTCTTCAACTCTGGAAGTTGGTCTTCAAGCTCTGGATCTCCAATGGCTTCAACATCACAAGTCTTCAGCTTCCCCAATCCCCAGACAATCCCAATACCCACACAGACAAATCAATAATCCCCAGAGGGCACACCACACCAATCAATCAAATATAGCAGTATATAGCAGTAGGGGAATCCTAGTGATTTCTAAGGGGATCTATCCTATACCCACAACCCCTACAGTCCATACCCCAAAAATCAAATGAAAATTTCCTAAAAGAATTAAACTATCTCACCTAAGTTGATTTAAAACCCTAATTTTGTTCATGTTGTTCACACCTAAACTAATCACCTAAAATTAAGTCCTAAAAATATGAATTAAATTGCATGTACAATCTAACAATGTCTAGTAATCAACCTAAAAAGAATGGACAAAAAATATTAAAGCAACTATTAGAACAAAATTTATCAAAATCATGTATGAAATGAAACACCTAAAATATGCATTTATTTGGAAAATATGGGGAAAATATCAAATAAAATATAAAATGCAATTTTTATTTTTTATAATTTTCTAGACATCTTGGAGAAATTAATGCAAAAAGAACCATTAAAAAATATGGAAATTATGATTTATTATGATTTTTGGAAAATGCATGAAAATGAAAAGAAATTAAAAAAATGAAATATAGAAAAATAGAGGGAGGGGTGAGAATAGCCAACGCGCTCAGTTATTTTTCCAGGTGGGCCACAGAGCAGGGGGTGTGAATATCAAAATTACTGGGCCCATCACGTTTCAGAATTTAAACAAAAAAACAAAAAAACTCAAAACGATGCAGATAGCAATATTTCAAGTTGAATATCATTGGGCCTGCGCTGGGAGGGGTGTCATTAGCAATGAAAGTTTGAGCCCACTCAGAAACTTAAGTGAAACGGGGCGTTTCACTCCTAGGACTTCCCTCCGTTTTCTTTTTAAATCAGAGCCATTGGATTAGATCCCCAGTCAAGGTCAAATACCCCATCGTGTGGTTCAGACATCGTCTTCAACCTTGAGCAACCCTAGGGTTTTAAAAAACCCTAACCATGCACGAATCTTACACTCCTCTGTTCTCCTTCGTCCCTCCATGAAATCACACAATTCAAAGAGCAAAGATGCTCTATCAACTCTCCTCTACACAACCATACCATTATCTCTTTCTGAAACTCACTCAAGAAGCAAACCCGATAGGGGTAACAGATAGAATCCACCATGAACACCTGTCTTCAACCATACCAAACCTTGCCAATCTTTACCCTAGCATAATCTACATCTTTCACTGATCATTCTAAGCAACTAATCTAAGATTATCTCTCCTTATTCTTGATGTTCTAAGCTCCAACAGAATTAGTGCACCATTGATAATCTCCATTAAACCTCTCCAAACTCTGTGAAAATCATCACCTAACCACCTAGGTCTCTAATACACTAACGATCCTATGCCATGAGCACTATGCTAGCTAATTCGAAGGAAAACATACCTGGTGCAAATTCTTGAAAACAGGTACCAAAATCCTTGAATCTGATGCTTGTGATGAGTGGAAAATGATCAATGAGCTTGATGATTACTTCTGTTTGCAACAAATATGATTCCCAAGCTTTGAATCTCTCAATTCCAAAATTTGTGCTCCTTGAATGATGAACTTGCACAGCTCGAATCTTCCTCCAATTTCACCAATCTTGATGTGAATTATGATGCTTGGATGATGATGATGAAGATTCAATCAGAAAATGTGAAGATTGATGGGAATTTGGAAGAGTTTGGATTGATTTTGCAAAGATGGAAAATTGGTATGAAACTTGTGTTTTGGACAAATGAGATCACCAACCATGGCATGAACCATCTCATATCAATATATACATGATGTTAGAAACTCCTAGAAGCTTGGAGAAGCTTCCCTTGCACAATTTCCCTTGGATTTGGTTTATGTATCTTCCATTACAAGTAACCATGGATAACTCCAAAAATATGAACTAAGCTCAAAATTCTACTTTAGCCAATGTCTTTAAAATGATCTTTCCATTCAAAATGACCTATAATTTTGCTTCATTTGGCCAAAATATGAAAAATCTCATTTTTAAGTCCATTTTTATTCATTAAATCCAACAATTTTGAAACTTTGTGCTATGAATCTTTCTAATCTCTCATGATCACTTTTCTAGACTCAAAATGTCATTTGGAAAAAGTTTGATGTTTTAAAGTTTTCCATTTGAAGCTTCCTTGTATGAGTTTTGGGCATAGGTTGAAATGACCTGTAATTCTCAAATGACCAAAATACCCTTTGCTTGCCAAGACCATAAGTAGAGTTACACAAATCATATGAAGGCATACTATACCATTCTAGAAAGCTAAGACAATGAGTAACAATCCTTATGTTTACCAGAAATTCATTTGAAATCTCCTTGAGGGGTAAAAGTAGCTTGGAAGTCAAGTCACTTTCACAGACAAAATTTCAGATACCTCAGATGACCTGTAACTTGCAAGGACCATACCTTGAGTTCTATAAATCTCCTTGATGTCTTCCACCACTAAAATTAAAGGTCTTGAGATCCTATACAAGTTTCATGTTGACCAAGGATCCATTTGAAGCTTGCATTTTGACTTATCTTGCTTGGAAATTTGACCTAAACATAGAAACCCTAATTTAGAAACTCCTCTTCTCCTTGATTTCTCTTGATTTCTTCTTAGCACAAAAACATATCCTTATTCTTCATGTCACATGATGAACCCCACATCTCCTCAATAGCCCTCAATGCCTTTCAAACAATCCTTTGACCTAGGGTTGACCCAGGGTTGACCCAGATGAAACCCTAGTTGACTGTCTTCCTCCACAACTCTTGTGACCACACCAATGACTTGTCTCTTTCTCCCAATGACTTTCTAAGTCCTCCAAGATGTCTAGATACTCCCCATGCTCAGCCCACAGCTCACAATTTCTCTGTTGATCCCCAGGTACCTTCAGATAGGAGATGGATACACTTGCTTGACCCATTAACTTCCCAGCTTTCAAATTCTTTCTGATGACTTGAATGAGATTGAATCAGGATAATAACCTCTTGATAGGCCTCTAGAGATGAGAATAATGATTGGTCCCCTGTTGGATGACTTGTTATGCTTATGCTATGCAGATGGTTAGACTATGTTCATGACTCTATATGCAAATGCTAATGATATTGAAACATAAACCAAGTGAATAAGGTTGAGCAAATTTTAGGGTGCAACAGCTGCCCCTATTCAAGCGACTTGGACCCGATTGGGCGAAGAGCCTGGAGCCTTCAGACATTCGCGGTACGAGACGGTTGAATACTAAGAACCCAGAAATTTGCCAACCGCAGAAATAAACTGCGCCACTGCTTGGGGAATGACACTCATCAGCTGAATCTGACTGTTACGGCAACCCACTGATCTCGTGCGACCGTGCTGGGAATTCTTCTCATCATCCTAAAAAGGTTTTATCATCGCAGAGATAGAACATTGTCCACGTCAGAACGCCTGCTTCGTCAATTCGGAAAAACTTCAACAACTTCGCTAGGGATGGCTCGTCTGCCTTCTCGTCAGAAATAAATCGTCCATGTTAGGAATAAACTCTTCCACGTTAGGAATAACATTGTCTTTGTTTTGAATAACACCGTCCGGACCTGTCCACGTTAGGACTCCATCCTTCCACGTAAGGAATCACGTCTTTCCACGTAAGGAACACATCTTCTTTCCACGTAAGGAATCAATTTTTTCTTTCCACGTAAGGAATACAAACTTGATATGTCCACGTCAGGACTCCAATCCTTCCACGTGAGGAATACATGTCCACGTCAGGACCCACCTTTCCACGTAAGGAATATATCGCTTTTCCACGTAAAGAAACCATCTATTGTCTTGGTCTGTCCACGTAAGGACTCAACTTTTCCACGTAAGGAATGCCATCTTCTTTCCACGTTAGGAAGCCATCTTTCCACGTAAGGAATAAATCTGATACGTCCACGTAAGGACTCAATCTTTCCACGTAAGGAATCTCCTCTTTCCACGTAAGGAAACACATTTTGATTCGTCCACGTAAGGACTCCAACTTGTTCCACGTAAGGAATCACATCTTTCTTCCACGTAAGGAATACAATCTCGATCTGTCCACGTAAGGACTCCAATCTTTCCACGTAAGGAATACAACCCTTTTTTTTCACGTAAGGAATACATCATCCACGTTAGGACCCACCTTTCCACGTTAGGACCCACCTTTCCACGTTAGGAATCACCATCTTTTCCATGTAGGGAATATAATTTGACATGTCCACGTAAGGACTACATCGTCCACGTTAGGACCCCTTTTTCCACGTTAGGAAACGTTTTTCGCCTCACTTTGTCCACGTTAGGACTCATCACTCGACTTGCTGAGGATAAAAACTTGTCCACGTCAGGACTTGCGCGTCTTCTACTTGCTGGGGAAATAAACTTGTCCACGTCAGGACGCACACTTTGCCACCAACACGAAGAAGGATAAATTTGTCCACGTCAGGACTCTCGCATCTTGTCATCATAAAGAACTACAAACCTTGTCCACGTCAGGATGCGCATTTCACCATTACGAATAAAGCTATTTGCTGGAAATAAATGGTTCACGTTAGGACACCAGCACGAAGAGTAACCAACTTTGTCCACGTCAGGACTCCACCTTCGATCAACACCAAGAAATCAAATCTGTCCACGTTAGGACTAACACATATCGTCACTTTGAGGAAATCAATCTGTCCACGTCAGGACTTCACATTCCATCAATTCTGAGAAATTGACCCTGTCCACATTAGGACTAACACCTCTTATCAGCCCGGGGAAATAAATCTGTCCACGTTAGGACTCCCCTTTTCTAGCACGAAGAGAACTCATTGATAGAATTGTCCATGTCAGGACTCATTCCTCCATTGATCCCAACCTACAAACTTCTTAGCACTGACGTGACAGCGACTTTGAGGCGGACTCTACTGGGGATATCTGGAAATCAAGCTACCGAGGTCCTGTTCTGATAACTGGCGGCAACCTCTGAAATTCTGGTTCATGAAACCTTTTAATGCTGACGTAACAACAACTTCGAAAAAACACCAAAACCGCTGGTCGGACTAGAGAAACTTCAACAAGAAACCTTGGCAGGGAAATAGGTAACTCTGCTTGGGGATAAAGAGAAACTTATCCTGCCGACTCTGTGGGGAGTAGTGCCACAGCTGCCACTTCGTCGAATGTCTCACGCCGAGACTTCGAATGTTTATTGATTCACCTGAGCGAGGGCTCTCTCTACCTGCAAGAGAAACAATACTTGAATATAAAAGGTCAGCCAACCGAGTTTATGTTTCAAAATGCATGCGTTTGACAATGATGCAATGCTCCATTCGACATGGAAATGCTACGCTTTTATTTGGTGGATGCAAGTATGACACTATATGCCGATGCAAATGCAGACTCGAACTGCTGGGTACAGAAACTGCTTCAGCAAAATAAATGTTGAAGCTAATGCCAACTCCACTGGGGATAGCCAGATGCCACAGAATTATCCCAGCAAAATAAATGCTGAGGATAATGCCAACTCCGCTGCGGATAGCCGGATGCTACAGAACTATCCCAGCAAAATAAATGTTGGGAGAGTGAAGTCGGCTCAGCTGGGAAATTGGGAACTCAATACCAATCACCTCATTGAAGTAACGCCCTGCTGGGGAATATAACCCTGCTAGAGAATAACAGATGCGCCTGGTATGATTGAACTTCTGCTAGAGAGCGAACGGATATCACACGGTATTCCGACAAAATAAATGCCAAGACTCACACCAACTCTTCCGGGGAGAGTCTTAATCTTTGAATTCCACTGGGAGGAATGAAGACACTGGCAAAGAGAATTCCGCTGGGGGAGAGTAAATGACCCTGCGGGGAAGGGTAAACTGCCTGAATACAGCTCACGAATATTAATCTTCTACGGCTAAACCGCTCTGCTTGAGATGCACTGTCTGAATGCAACCTTACGATCTTGGAATCATCAATTCCGCTGAGGATAGATGACTTTACAGGAGAATATCTTTCTGGATAGGCTACGACTAGCTGGGGAGTTCTATCCTTCTTCAGGAAGAACATGCATGACCTGCGTGAGGGTCGAGTCTTTTATTACTGCGGTTTCTTGGTCATCTTCCTCGTACGGCTATGAAACCTGCAACAACACAAACAAGACAAGACAAGCCTATGCAACCAAATCGATTCAGGTTAGTGACATTATTTTCAGTTAATTCAACGCTTTAGCAATTGTTGGCAAGGGCCAGTGATGTTATACACATGCTAGTTTCAGTAAACTTAGGCGTTTTATCATGCACAAAACAGTAAAGAACCAGCATCAAGTACTGAATAACATATTTTATTGATTGGGCCCCTGAATGGGCGGAGTTTTTGTACACGGGATGTAACTCCTGAAAAGAGGAAGTTACGCAAAGCAGATATACAAGTATGCACAATAAGCATAAATACTTTGACAAATTAAATTTTGTACACATGTCGGCAACGGGATGCAGACGAACACCACAAGCTGATCCTCCCATGACTCGTCCGACTCTAATGCTTTCCCGGTATTCACTCTTCCGAAGAGGTTGTATCTGATAATCGACTCCTCAGGTATTCTCCCGCACTGATGCTCATTGCAATATCAAATTCGGACCGCAGTCATTTGCTTTTCAAATCCCTAACTTTTGCGTGAACCGCCCTTTACGGGTTTTCAGTTCACCGGGATACCCTTTTTTGCCGAAGCCGCCCAGTGTAGGTTTTCAACTTCGCGGGTGTACATTTTTCAATTTTATCCCTAACTTTTACCCGAACCTTTCATTCTGTTTTTGGTTCGCCAGGATGCCCCATTTTTGCCTGGACTCTCTTTTTTTTTGTCCAGCGGGTCAATTTTAAGCAAAGTATTTTTTAACTGCGTCCGAATTCACAGGTGACGTAAGGTCTTCACCGTCCATGGTGGACAACAATAAAGCTCCTCCTGAAAAGACTTTCCTGACAGCATATGGCCCTTCGTAGTTGGGGGTCCACTTGCCCCTGTGATCTGCCTGTGGCGGGAGAATCCTTTTCAGCACAAGGTCGCCCGTCTGAAAGCTTCGCGGATGTATCTTCTTGTCATATGCTTTCTTCATTCGGCTCTGGTACAAACGACCGTATGCTAGAGAAGCTAGCCTCTTCTCATCCATCAAACTCAGTTGGTTCAACCTGTCTTTCACCCATTCTGCCTCGTCTAACTGAACGTCTCGCAATACCCTCAGAGAAGGGATCTCAACTTCCAATGGTAATACCGCTTCCATTCCGTATACCAACGAGAACGGGGTCTCCCCGGTTGATGTGCGTACCGTCATACGATAACCGTGCAAAGCGAAAGGCAGCATCTCATGCCAATCTTTATAGGTCACCACCATTTTCTGAACGATCTTCTTTATATTCTTATTGGCCGCTTCGACAGCGCCATTCATCTTGGGTCGGTAAGGGGAGGAGTTGTGATGTTCGATCTTGAAATTCTGACAGAGCTCCTTCATCATTTTGTTGTTCAGGTTTGAACCGTTGTCCGTGATTATCCGCTCGGGGATCCCATATCGGCAAATGATATCTCTCTTGATGAATCTAGCTACCACCTGCTTCGTTACATTTGCATATGACGCCGCTTCCACCCACTTGGTGAAATAATCGATTGCTACTAGGATGAACCGATGCCCGTTAGAAGCTGTCGGCTCGATCTTTCCAATCATATCGATTCCCCACATCGAGAATGGCCATGGCGATGACATCACATTCAGAGGACTCGGAGGCACATGGATCTTATCAGCATAGATTTGGCACTTGTGGCACTTTCTCGCAAACTTGAAGCAGTCAGTCTCCATAGTTAGCCAAAAATAACCTGCCCTCAGTAGCTTTCTCGTCATAGCATGCCCACCAGCATGCGTGCCAAAGGTACCTTCGTGTATTTCCTCCATGAGCAGCTTCGCCTCTTTTTCATCTACACAACGCAACAACACCAAATCGTGGTTTCTTCTGTACAAGACACCATCCGGATTCAAATAGAAATTACCCGCTAATCTCCTGAGAGTCTTCTGATCTTGACTGGATGCCCCAGCCGGATACTCCTTGTTCTTTAGGAAATTAAGGATATCAAAATACCACGGTTTGTCGTCAAATGCTTCATCAATAGCAAATACGAAAGCTGGTCTGTCTAACCGAGAGATAAGGATTCGGGGAGTCTCGTTCCAGAAATTGACTTTGTACATGGAAGACAAAGTGGCGAGAGCGTCAGCCATTTGATTCTCTGCCCGTGGTACATGATGCAATTCAACCTTGTCGAAGAAAGGCAACAATCTCCTTGCATAATTCATGTAATGTATCAAATTGGGCTGACGTGTCTCCCATTCCCCTTTGATTTGATTCACCACCAGAGCTGAGTCTCCGTATACGTCTAAATGTTTGATTCGCAAATCAATGGCTTCTTCAAGCCCCATTATACAAGCTTCGTATTCGGCCTCATTGTTGGTAACTGGAAAGGTCAATTGGGCAGTAAACGGGATATGCGACCCGTGTGGCGTAGTGATGATTGCCCCTATTCCGCTATCGTAAGCATTCACAGCTCCGTCAAATATCATCTGCCACTTGGAACCCAACTCTGGCCCTTCATCTGGAAACGACTCTTCACAATCTTTCATCTTTAGGTACATGATATCCTCGTCAGGAAAATCAAACCTCATCGATTGATAATCTTCAATAGGCTGCTCCGCCAGATACTCAGACAGCACACTCCCCTTTATAGCCTTTTGCGAGACGTACTGGATGTCATATTCGGTCAAGACCATCTGCCAACGGGCAATTCTCCCTGACAATGCCTGCTTTTCGAATACATATTTGATAGGATCCATCTTCGAGATGAGCATGGTTGTATGATTCAGCATGTATTGCCTCAAACGCTTGGCGGCCCAGGCTAGCGCGCAACAAGTTTTCTCAAGCATTGAGTATCGAGATTCACAATCTGTAAATTTCTTACTCAAGTAGTAGATCGCATGCTCTTTTCTTCCTGTCTCATCGTGTTGACTGAGAACACAACCCATGCTTCCCTCCAGAACCGTCAAATACATGATCAAGGGTCTCCCTTCCACTAGGGGTATCAAAATAGGAGGCTCCTGCAAATACCGCTTTATCTTATCGAACACCTTTTGACAATTTTCGTTCCACGTTACAGCTTGATCTTTCTTCAACAGCTTGAACAATGGTTCACACGTAGCAGTTAGGTGAGATATGAACCGGGCGATGTAGTTCAACCTCCCTAAAAACCCGCGCACCTCTTTCTCTGTTTTAGGCGTTGGCATTTCTTGTATCGCTTTTATTTTAGCAGGATCGACCTCTATTCCTCTTTCGCTTACGATAAACCCCAGCAGTTTACCCAATCTCACCCCGAAGGTGCATTTGTTAGGGTTCAGTCTCAGCCTGAACTTCCTAAGCCTTTTAAATAACTTCAGCAGATTCACCAGATGCTCTTCCTCCGTCTGGGATTTGGCAATCATATCGTCAACATAAACTTTGATCTCTTTATGCATCATATCATGGAAAAGAGTCGTCATCGCACGCTGATATGTTGCCCCAGCATTTTTCAAACCAAAGGGCATCACTTTGTAGCAAAATGTTCCCCAAGGCATTATGAAAGTGGTCTTCTCCATGTCCTCTGGCGCCATTTTAATCTGGTTATAGCCTGAGAAGCCATCCATGAAGGAGAATACGGAGTATTGAGCAGTATTATCAACTAGCACGTCAATATGAGGAAGCAGAAAATCGTCTTTTGGGCTTGCTTTATTCAAATCTCTATAATCCACGCACATCCGAACCTTGCCATCTTTCTTTGGCACTGGTACGATGTTAGCAACCCATGAGGGATATTTTGTTACAGCCAGGAAACCAGCGTCCCACTGTTTTTGAACTTCCTCTTTGATCTTCACTGCCATATCTGGTCGAGTTCTGCGAAGCTTTTGTTTGACTGGCGGGCATTCTTCTTTCAGTGGCAGACGGTGCACAACCATATCTGTATCGAGCCCTGGCATATCTTCATACGACCAGGCGAATACATCATTATACTCCCGGAGCATTTCAACCAGTCTTCGCTTTATATTGCTTTGTAGTGCGGCTCCGATACGAATATTCTTCTCAACCCCTTCCGACCCCAAGTTGATAATTTCGATGACCTCGTCGTGAGGCAGAATGGCTCTTTCCTCTTGCTTCACTAACCAAGACAGTTCTTCAGGAACGTCACTATCTTCGACAACCTCTTCTTCGGCCTGGAATACCGGATGCTCAAAGTCGGGACGAGTCATAGGTGGTTCAAGGATGTCATCTGAAAATGTTATCCTGCAAAAGGAACGGTTAAGTGCTTCAAAATGCGTATAAAGCGAATAACCACGTTGCCATTTTATTGAAAAATACAAAACAAGAAAGACAGAGATTACAGTATTTGCACATGAAAAAACGCCATTTATTTAATGATTAACACACAATGTTCATAACAACACAACCCTAAGCCAATCCTGATGCCCCGGGCAAGACATCAGATTATTCAACAATTAATAAAGCAAAGCATTACTGTTTAAGAGTCACAGGAACAAGCTCCTGAATAGACCAGTTGCACAGTCCTTGTCCTGGCGTGCTTGGCTGAATCCAGGCATCCATATCACAGTCGCTGTCTCCTTCGTCAGACTCCGAAGCAGCATTGATGGTTTCATGACATACTCCACTGGCCGAGATGGTGATTGGCCCTCTGAAACGGGGTGCTCCCACAGCGGGTGTTGACGACGACGGTTGGTATCCCAGCCCGAATCGGTCCGTCTTCACAGGAATATCCAGCACTTTGCCCCAGCCCTTTGCTTCTCCTGTCTCCACTAGAGCTTGAGCTTCTTTATACGACGAGACGGCTATCTCCGACACTTTGCTCGGCCCGGGACCTTTGTCCTTGATACGCAAACCTTCAAATGCCTGGCAAGGTGTTTCGTGGATCTCTCCGTCGACCTCCACGTATTTAAATGACGATAGATGGCTGACCAGGATGTCTTCTTCTCCGCATACGGTGACTACACTGTCTCCGACCATATATTTTAACTTCTGATGCAGGGTAGACGTGACTGCCCCAGCCCCATGAATCCAGGGTCGTCCGAGCAGGAAGCTATATGCAGGCTGTATATCCATGATATAAAATTCAGTTGCAAACACCTCCGGCCCTACTTGTAGAGGCAATGTTATCGATCCAAAGACTGTTCTTCGCGTGCCATCAAACGCTCTGACTACCAAGTCACTGGGCGTGCACAAGATTCCTCTAACATCTAGCTTCATCATCGCTTTCTTGGGCATCACATTCAAAGACGATCCGGTGTCGACCAATACATGCGACATTACTGACCCTCTACACTCGACAGATACGTGCAGCGCCATATTGTGATCTCTCCCTTTCGGGGTCAAATCGAAGTCGGTAAAACCCAAGTTGTGGCCTGCATTTACATGTGCCAACACTCCTTCCAGCTGATTCACAGAGACGTCTTGGGGTACGAAGGAAGTATCCAGGACTTTCAACAAAGCATTTCTATGAGCTTCAGAACATAGTAGCAACGACAGGATAGATATCTTGGAGGGCGTCTGCTGTAGATGCTCCACAATCTTATAATCACTTTTTCGAATCAAGTGCATGAACTCTTCTACATCCTTCGATGCCACTTCTTTTTCGCTTGCTTGCACTGGGACATTTTCGACCATCTTCCCCTTTCCTTTTGCTAGTCTTTCGGCCTCCACTTCAGGTGATATAAAGATCCTACCACTCCTTGTCATACCTCCTGAACCAACAACGTTATCGAGAGTCTCAGCTGGATGCTTATTGACATCAATCTTTATCCCGTCACAATACACCTCCAACCCATATGACCATGGGACTGCTTTTGTATTCTCGTACGGGATTGGTCCAGCCTTAGTTATGGTGATCGGGGGTCGCTGGACCGGTGCTGCAATAGTGATTGTCTTCCGAGGAATCGTTACAGTGGCCACATCACTCTGATCATCTGCTACTGCCCCTGCAGGCTCTTTAGTCGCTGCTCGGTCAAACTGCAATGTGCCTCCGTCAATTAAAGCCTGAATGCCTTTCTTCAAATCATCACACCCCCCAGCTAGGGTCCAGCATTCTAAGCAATACTCGTCACATCCTGGATAAACACCCCCTTGCAACAATCTGCTTTTTATCTCGTTTAGCGGCGTTTTTAAATCGTCGACATTCATAATCAGATTCAACCCTTCCTCTGTCAGAATGGCGTTTGCCCCATGATTGGGCATGGGTTTCTGCACTATATTCGGACCTGCCGTTCCGAAATTGATAGTCTTATTGTCCAAAAGATCCTGCACAACGTGCTTAAAAGCATGGCAACCTTGTATATCGTGGCCCGGAGCCCCAGAATGAAACTCACAGTGCCTGCTTGCATCATAACCATACGGAGGAGTCCCCGTTATCGGTGCCAGAGTTCTTTTCTCTACCAGATTTAGACCCAACAGCGTCTGCAACAAATCTGCATAGGTTGAGGGAGGCTTCTCAAACACTCTTCTTGGTTTACCACCCTGGAATCTTCGCTGAGCCTGTTGTGCCCCCTGCTGAGGCTGTTGCTGCTGATGCATTGGCTGCTGCTGAGACGGTTGTTGTTGCTGAAGTGGTTGTTGCTGATACGGGATAGTAACACTCGCCACCTGCTGCGGCTGATGATAATGGTTTCGACCTCTGCCTCGGCCTCCAAACACTGCGCTTGCCTCGCCCTGACGACGCCCACCAAAAGCCTTCCTATTACTGCCAGATGCGGTTGATTCCTCGACTTGGAACTTTCCTTGCTTAATGTTACGTTCAATCTTTTCTCCCATCAGAATTAAGTCTGAAAAACTGGCCAGAGATGTATGAAACAACATGTCATGAAACAAGCCTGTGAATGTGCCGACGAACATGTGATTCATTTCCTTGTCTTCTAAAGAAGGACAGACCCTGGCAGCCATATCGCGCCACCTTTGTGCGTACTCTTTAAAGCTCTCCCCCTTCTTCTGAGACAGCCCTGTCAATTGGACCCGATTGGGCGCCAAGTCGCTGTTATACTTGTAGTGAGCTACGAATGCCTCTGCCAATTGCTTCCATGTCTTGATATTAGTTGGCTCCAACCCCATGTACCATTCTAAGGAAGGGCCCGACAGACTATCCTGAAAGAAATGCATTAGCATTCTCTCATCAGTTGAGTACGCAGACATCTTTCTGTAATAAGCCCGTACGTGCACTTTCGGACATGTGTCCCCTTTATACTTATCAAATGCAGGAGCTTTGAATTTGATTGGCACCCTCAAGCCAGGTACCAGACCCATTGTTGCCATGTCTAAGCCCACAGCACTTTGGTTCAGGACCCCCCTCATCTGCTCTTCCAGCATTCTGATCTTCTGGGAGTCATCTATCGGCCCTTCGAAACCTCCGCCGGAGAAAGCGTCCTCCTGCTGATCTTCTTGCCACATACCATTCCCAGCTCCATACCCATCATATCCATTATTACGGCCAGCTCTAATTTGATTCATCACCGGACCTCGGCCTCTGTTGCCGTATCCCTGAACACCTCCAACAGGCCCAAAAGCCATTAACCCAGCGTCGTTTCCATTTCCGAAACCTCCGTAACCCTGATTGGCCACACCATAACCATCTTGCCCAAAGCCTTGAGCATTGAAACCATATTTCCCAGCATTATCGAATCCCTGATCATTGAACCCGAATCCAGTATTGCCGAAGCCGTTGCCTCCCATATTATCACCCAAGTTGACATCACCAAGCCCAACGTTATGGACAGCAGTCTCGTTACCGTTCACAGCAGCGGTAGCGTTGTTGACATTAGCAGCAGGTATATTGACTACAGGTGGAGCCACTGGCGTGGGAGTGCCATCTCCATGAACAGTATCGACCCGTACAGACTGATGATCCTCGTTACCGTGACCAGCATTTCGGGCCAACAGAGGTTGGACCATGGCTTGCAAATTCTCCTGACCTTTTGCAATAGCTTCCATGGTCTGCATAAAGAGTGCTAGCTTCTCGCGCACATCTTGCATCTCGTTCTGCATTTGATCCATGATTCTTCGACAGTTGGTGCGAGTGGAATAGCGGTGCGGGTGCTGATCTGCAATCCTGAAAAGTACCTGGTTCAGAGCAGAAAATAAGACACCATCCAAAGATTACCTGTAATGCAATATGAATATGAATGCAATGCAATGTGTGTGTCTGTGCATTAGAGGAATTCGTTCCCCGATTCTAGTGTGAAGGTGCCGGTGCAGTGACAACACTAAAGATCGGAGCTGAATCACAGAAAGCCTCATATATTGCTGAGAAATCAATAAACCAAGAATACAATATCACGGAGAATACAATAAGAAGGCATGACCTCAACCAACAATCCTGGTGATGGTCAGCACTATGCAAATAAAGCATACAAGTTACTGCATGAAATGATCAAATCCTCCCATAAGTCTGGTACTCTTCTAGCAGCTTCTTGGTCTCCGGATGGCTTGGTCGATCAAGCAGCCCCTCAACAAGTTGATTCCTTTTCTTAAGAACACGGCGTACGTCTTCAGCAGTTTCTTCCCATGCCCCTTCTCCGAAGCGATCCTCTAGTTTACGCTTTTGATACACAACTTCATCTCTGCCTTTGATGGCCTTGTTTAGTGCGTTCTGGAGACTGTACCGGGTCATCACTTCTTCTTCACACTTCTTGATGCTGGACTTCAACTGCTCTTCGAGGTCGGAAATTTGCTGCTTCAACTTATCTTCCCTCTTCTTGTTGTTGGTGAGCGTGGCATTCCAGGTCTTATTGCAAGAAGAGATCTCTCGGTGAGCGATGTCAAGCGCTTTCTTCTTGGATTCCAGCATGTCATGGGAGCTTCTGAACTCTTGTCCCAGACGTTCGCGCTTCTTCCTCTCCTCAGTTAGCTCAGCCCCTAATCTGTTCATTAGCTCAATCTGCTGTTGGAAAGCATGGACGACCTTGTTTTTCTCACTGCGTATCTGGGCTAGCTCCTGCTCTAACCCTTCGTTGATCTTCATCAAGGCTTCTTTTTCTTTCACAACTTGCTCGTAGGCTTCCCTAGAAACAGTAGTTGGCTCTGCTACCGGAATAGGAACAAGGACTGGTGCATCTGGAAATGGCATCCTCAACTGACTGGCTCTCTCTTGGATCCACTCTCTGTAAGGTGCATAGGCCTGACAGTCGTTTTTCCCTAACAACGGCTTCCCTCTTCGGTTAATACGCGTCCAGGCATGCTGCAACTTGGCCAATAACTCCCCCTTCAAATCTCCGGTGAAGTACAGAGATTCCTGTACTTCTTCCTCCTTTGGCGGGTTCTTCAGCGCATATCCGAACTGACGGACGAACAGAGAAGGGTTGTAGTTGATACACCCTTTCCTCCCTATCAACGGAACATTAGGGTACCCAGAACAACTGAAGATAAGCTCAGATCCTAGCAGATCCCTATCAAACCATTCGACGTCTTCGGAAGATAGCCTCATCAGGCGCTCTGACCAGCTAGCGGTGGTTGCACTCTCCACAAAAGACCCCTTCATGGGAAGATGACTTTTGAACCACATATTCAGTAGAGGAGCACAACAGTAAACAACCTTTCCTCTTCTGTTTTCGTTCTTGTAGTGCAAGGAGTGGTAGAAGTCTCCGATCAACGTCGGCACTGGATTGCCGGCGGCGAATAGATGGAAAGCGTCCAAGTCTACGAAGTTGGGCAAGTTAGGAAACAGCACAATCCCATAAATGCATAGAGCCAAAATAGCGTTGAAAACCACCCAACATCCGCTCTTGGCATACTCCTGAGCTTTGCCAACCAGGAAATCAAGAGAGAAACCTGAGACCCCAAGCCAAGAAGTCACTAACAGTTCTGCAGCGTCCATATGCAAGGCTTTAGCTAAGTCCTCCAACTTGGGCTCAGCAGCAGAGTGAATAAAGGGAACCTTGTTCTGCACGGGTAGCTCAGTAAACTCCACATACTCCTCAATGGTAGGCCCTAGGATGAAGTCAGCAAACGTAAAACATCTCAATGCGGGGTCATAGAACTGCATCAAGGTGTACAGTCCGTTCATCTCATCAGCAGTGGGCTTGCAGACTAATCTCAGTAATCTCCCATGATTCATTCTGAAGCTTCTCCTAACCTCCTCATCAGCAAGAGATATCAGACCGAGCAAAGAAGTAATATCAGGTGAAGGCAGCTTATACGCAACTGTTTTCCTCAAACCAGCCATAATCAATACTCAGCAGTCTGGGCACTAGAATCGGAGGATATGCAAATGTACCTGCAGCACAGACACACGTTAATGGGATGCAATGATAATGGGTATGCAAACAATGCAATGCAAGTAACATGCAACAGGGACCAACTGCCGTAGCTGAGTAGCCTGAACCATATCAAGAAGTCTCAGATAAACTCCATAGAAGTCCTCAAACCCTGGTCTCAGATAGACCTAAAACAAGGCTCCAACAACGGTCTTTGACAGACCTCAAACCACAACTCCAACTGGTCTCTGGCAGACCTCAGAACTATCCAACTGGTCTCTGACAGACCTCGGAACTCTCCAACTGGTCTCTGGCAGACCTCATAACTCTCCATAAATACCCAGGATCTCTGATCAAGGAACAAACCGGTAGTCTGAAGGTCTAGTTACCTGCATAACCCCAAACCCTCTCACAGGTGGATGTCCTAGTAACTGACAAAGGTATGGCATCCTATGCGGTCGTCGGCGTCACAGACTTTCAGGGTTGATGATACGATTCCCAGAAGGAGTGGCATCATCAAATCCTGAAGAGGCCTCACTTAGCCAACTTCCAAATGATCGGTTCCCGGAGTCGACAATTCAGCTGACCAACAACCCCTTCGACCCAAAGGGTAGAAAAAGAAGCCAACCAGAAGAACCTCGTCCGAGTGTAGATTTCATGAGACACTAATGCAAGCAAAGCCGGCACGCGCCCACTACTTTCTACTCTAATTCTAGGTGCACTCAAGCCCAGGTCCGGCTTATCTCTCAATCATAGAACCACCCATCACACCCCAATACAGCAATAATAATCAATATATAATGCTGAAAATAAAGGTCAGAAATATAAATCCATACAAAATCCTCGACGGGAAAACAAGCGTTAGGATTGACTCTCTTAAGGGACGTTGGATCCCAAATGCATAAGAACCATCGCAGTCCTTAGCAGCCAGGGGACGTTGGATCCCCAGCAGAGTCGCCAGCTGTCGCTACTGCGAAAATCGGCGCCGACTGAACAGAAGAGTCGCCACCGTGCGTTATTTATCCCACGGGAGGGAAGGGAAACGCTCAGAGTAAACCTCACACAACACGGGAAAGGTATGGTCATCGCAACCAAAACCTGGATTCGGGAGTCGGTTACGCAAGGGGAAGGTATTAGCACCCCTCACGTCCGTCGTACTCGACGGGATCCACGCTTGTTTTCGGGTATGGATTGTTATTCTATCTAAACTAAAGGTCAAGGGTTAAAAGAAAAGAAAATGAAAATAAAATGACTCGGCAAAGTATCGCACTTTATGCCTATGTATTCCCGTCTGGAACGAGAAATCAGAGTCAACGTAGTTCGCCTACCTACGGGAAAGGAGGGGAAGGTTGCTCGCTAGGATATCGCATCCTATGCCTACGTACTTCCACACTGCATGGAAGATCAGAGCAAACGTAGTTCGGGCCACGTACGACACCAGTCTGTCTTGGTTGATTTTATTCCTTCTGAAAAAGGTTTTCTGATTAGCAGTCCAAGCGGACAAAAATGACGTCTTGATGAGTTCACATTCTTTTACGGAAGAAGTGTCTTTTATTGTGTCTGAAATTTTATTGTGTTTTCTGTTTGTTTTGAGGAAGAAGAGACAGAACTCTAACCTACGGGTTCGAAGGGAATCAAACTAGCCTAATGTTATCATGCATGGATTAAGACCTAGTGTCTATCATGCTCCTCTCTTGCACAGAGAGAAACAGAGATCCTAAGGGAATAGATGGAAACAGAAACAATATCAGATATATACAGTAAAGCAATAAAATGCATGGATGCAACAATACAAGCGAGGCAAGGGAATCCCACTCAACCTCGAACCTAGAAAACAATAGGCAAAAGTGAATAGGATTCACTTTCAACCCAACAGGGTAAACAGCAAACAATACAGTCAGGAAAACCAATCAATACATCAGAAATGAAATACAGCCATAATAAACAGCTACAGCAGCTCTGCATCAATACCTATCTTCAAGTCATCTCTAATCAGGTACAAGCTTCAACAAGCATCACTCTCCATCTCCACAGTCTTCCAGCAAGGTCTTGATCATCAATCTTCCATCTGCAATGGCTTTTCTTCCAGTCTCAATCTTCAAGAGGAACATCAATCAACCAGATGAAGTGAATGAATGTTAGACAGTCAATTACCTACCAAGGGTGGTTCATCAATTGTTAACATTATACAGATAATTTTCCCTCAAAAGTTCTATCTTTCAAATACATTCACTGATCCTTCCAAAGGAAGGAGGTGGATATTTGAAAGAGACTTTGAATCATAGAGAAAGGATGGATGCAGACAAGGCATTCCATGTTTGAGAAACAAGTTTTCCAATCTAGAGCTCTGCCTAGCTCCTAAACCCTAATCTCCTCAACAGCTACTAGCAGGAATCTCCTCTTCAACTCTGGAAGTTGGTCTTCAAGCTCTGGATTTCCAATGGCTTCAACATCACAAGTCTTCAGCTTCCCCAATACCCAGACAATCCCAATACCCACACAGACAAATCAATAATCCCCAGAGGGCACACCACACCAATCAATCAAATATAGCAGTATATAGCAGTAGGGGAATCCTAATGATTTCTAAGGGGATCTATCCTATACCCACAACCCCTACAGTCCATACCCCAAAAATCAAATGAAAATTTCCTAAAAGAATTAAACTATCTCACCTAAGTTGATTTAAAACCCTAATTTTGTTCATGTTGTTCACACCTAAACTAATCACCTAAAATTAAGTCCTAAAAATATGAATTAAATTGCATGTACAAGCTAACAATGTCTAGTAATCAACCTAAAAAGAATGGACAAAAAATATTAAAGCAACTATTAGAACAAAATTTATCAAAATCATGTATGAAATGAAACACCTAAAATATGCATTTATTTGGAAAATATGGGAAAAATATCAAATAAAATATAAAATGCAATTTTTATTTTTTATAATTTTCTAGACATCTTGGAGAAATTAATGCAAAAAGAACCATTAAAAAATATGAAAATTATGATTTATTATGATTTTTGGAAAATGCATGAAAATGAAAAGAAATTAAAAAAATGAAATATAGAAAAATAGAGGGAGGGGGTGAGAATAGCCAACGCGCTCAGTTATTTTTCCAGGTGGGCCACAGAGCAGGGGGTGTGAATATCAAAATTACTGGGCCCATCACGTTTCAGAATTTAAACAAAAAAACAAAAAAACTCAAAACGGTGCAGATAGCAATATTTCAAGTTGAATATCATTGGGCCTGCGCTGGGAGGGGTGTCATTAGCAATGAAAGTTTGAGCCCACTCAGAAACTTAAGTGAAACGGGGCGTTTCACTCCTAGGACTTCCCTCCGTTTTCTTTTTAAATCAGAGCCATTGGATTAGATCCCCAGTCAAGGTCAAATACCCCATCGTGTGGTTCAGACATCGTCTTCAACCTTGAGCAACCCTAGGGTTTCAGAAAACCCTAACCATGCACGAATCTTACACTCCTCTGTTCTCCTTCGTCCCTCCATGAAATCACACAATTCAAAGAGCAAAGATGCTCTATCAACTCTCCTTTACACAACCATACCATTATCTATTTCTGAAACTCACTCAAGAAGCAAACCCGATAGGGGTAACAGATAGAATCCACCATGAACACCTGTCTTCAACCATACCAAACCTTGCCAATCTTTACCCTAGCATAATCTACATCTTTCACTGATCATTCTAAGCAACTAATCTAAGATTATCTCGCCTTATTCTTGATGTTCTAAGCTCCAACAGAATTAGTGCACCATTGATAATCTCCATTAAACCTCTCCAAACTCTGTGAAAATCATCACCTAACCACCTAGGTCTCTAATACACTAACGATCCTATGCCATGAGCACTATGCTAGCTAATTCGAAGGAAAACATACCTGGTGCAAATTCTTGAAAACAGGTACCAAAATCCTTGAATCTGATGCTTGTGATGAGTGGAAAATGATCAATGAGCTTGATGATTACTTCTGTTTGCAACAAATATGATTCCCAAGCTTTGAATCTCTCAATTCCAAAATTTGTGCTCCTTGAATGATGAACTTGCACAGCTCGAATCTTCCTCCAATTTCACCAATCTTGATGTGAATTATGATGCTTGGATGATGATGATGAAGATTCAATCAGAAAATGTGAAGATTGATGGGAATTTGGAAGAGTTTGGATTGATTTTGCAAAGATGGAAAATTGGTATGAAACTTGTGTTTTGGACAAATGATATCACCAACCATGGCATTAACCATCTCATATCAATATATACATGATGTTAGAAACTCCTAGAAGCTTGGAGAAGCTTCCCTTGCACAATTTCCCTTGGATTTGGTTTATATATCTTCCATTACAAGTAACCATGGATAACTCCCAAAATATGAACTAAGCTCAAAATTCTACTTTAGCCAATGTCTTTAAAATGATCTTTCCATTCAAAATGACCTATAATTTTGCTTCATTTGGCCAAAATATGAAAAATCTCATTTTTAAGTCCATTTTTATTCATTAAATCCAACAATTTTGAAACTTTGTGCTATGAATCTTTCTAATCTCTCATGATCACTTTTCTAGACTCAAAATGTCATTTGGAACAAGTTTTATGTTGTAAAGTTTTCCATTTGAAGCTTCCTTGTATGAGTTTTGGGCATAGGTTGAAATGACCTGTAATTCTCAAATGACCAAAATACCCTTTACTTTCCAAGACCATAAGTAGAGTTCCACAAATCATATGAAGGCATACTATACCATTATAGAAAGCTAAGACAATGTGGAACAATCCTTATGTTGACCAGAAATTCATTTGAAATCTCCTTGAGGGGTAAAAGTAGCTTGGAAGTCAAGTCACTTTCACAGACAAAATTTCAGATACCTCAGATGACCTGTAACTTACAAGGACCATAACTTGAGTTCTATAAATCTCCTTGATGTCTTACACCACTCAAATTAAAGGTCTTGAGATCCTCTACAAGTTTCATGTTGACCAAGGATCCATTTGAAGCTTTCATTTTGACTTATCTTGCTTGGAAATTTGACCTAAACATAGAAACCCTAATTTAGAAACTCCTCTTCTCCTTGATTTCTCTTGATTTCTTCTTAGCACAACAACATATCCTTATTCTTCATGTCACATGATGAACCCCACATCTCCTCAATAGCCCTCAATTCCTTTCAAACAATCCTTTGACCTAGGGTTGACCCAGGGTTGACCCAGATGAAACCCTAGTTGACTGTCTTCCTCCACAACTCTTGTGACCACACCAATGACTTGTCTTTTTCTCCCAATGACTTTCTAAGTCCTCCAAGATGTCTAGATACTCCCCATGCTCAGCCCACAGCTCACAATTTCTCTGTTGATCCCCAGGTACCTTCAGATAGGAGATGGATACACTTGCTTGACCCATTAACTTCCCAGCTTTCAAATTCTTTCTGATGACTTGAATGAGATTGAATCAGGATAATAACCTCTTGATAGGCCTCTAGAGATGAGAATAATGATTGGTCCCCTGTTGGATGACTTGTTATGATTATGCTATGCAGATGGTTAGACTATGTTCATGACTCTATATGCAAATGCTAATGATATTGAAACATAAACCAAGTGAATAAGGTTGTGCAATTTTTAGGGTGCAACACCTATCCTCTAACTACCCATCTCTCCTTTGCATCTTTTACCCTACCAATTTTACCTTTAACAACGAGAAGAAAGCAAGTAAACCTAAACAACACTCCCCACAATTACCTAAAGAGGTTCCCGTCGAGTACGACGGACGTGAGGGGTGCTAATACCTTCCCCTCACGTAACCGACTCCCGAACCCGGAACATGGTTGCGACAGCCCTGTTCCTATCCTTTTGTTTTAAGAGGTTTTCTCAATATTTTCCTCTCTCGTTTATTCGGGAAAAATATAGTTCGGTGGCGACTCTGTTAAACCGCATTTCCGCGCCTTTCGCGCGAAGGTCGTTTCTCCGAAATATCTACGTGATTTTTTCGAGGTGCGACACCTCGTTGACAATTTGGACCTTCCACATTGATTCCATCATGGCTAGCGCATCGGCAATATGATTTTCTGCTCTTGGTACATGCTTGAAGGTAATTTCATCAAAATATTCAGCCATCTCCAAGATATGAGTCTTGTAAGGGATCAACTTTTCATCCCCGGTTTCCCATTCTCCTTTGAGTTGGTAGATCAGTAGAGTAGAATCACCAATTACTTCCAAGATTTTGATGCGAAGATCGATGGCGGCTTCCAACCCTAAGATGCAGGCTTCATACTCGGCTATGTTGTTTGTACATGAGAAACAAAGCCGGGCTGTGACGGCAGTGTACCCTCCAGTTGGATTTTTCAGAACAGCTCGGACGCCATGTCCATTCTTGTTCGACGCCCCATTAAACATCATTTCTCAGCGGGATCCAGGCTCGGGACCTTCTTCCGGACCAGGCTCTGGTTTCGCGCGCTGGATATACATCACATCTTCATCGGGAAAATCAAATTTGAGTGGTTGATAACCCTCCATAGGATCCTCTGCGAGGTGTTCTGACAAGACACTTCCTTTGATAGATTTTTGAGCCACATATTGGATATCGTACTCTGATAAGAGCATATGCCATCTGGCTAATCTTCCTATTTGAGTTGGCTTTTCAAAGATGTACTTGATGGGGTCCATCTTAGAAACCAGTATCGTAGTGTGACAAATCATGTATTGTCTCAGACGCTTGGCGGCCCATGCTAACGCACAACAGGCTTTTTCCAGGGGAGAGTAACGACTCTCACAATCAGTGAACTTCTTGCTTAGATAATATATTGCGTGTTCTTTCTTTCTTGACTCATCAGTCTGACCTAAGACACAGCCCATTGAATCCTCTAGCACTGTCATATACATGAACAAAGGCCTTCCGGGTACCGGGGGAATCAACACTGGAGGTTCTTTCAAGTACCGCTTAATTTTCTCAAATGCGGCCTGGCAGTTTTCATTCCATACCACAGTTTGATCTTTTCGTAACAACTTGAAGATCGGTGTGCAAGTAGGGGTCAGATTGGAGATGAACCTGGAGATGTAATTCAGACGTCCGAGGAAGCCTCTGATTGGTTTCTCTGTTTTGGGAGCAGGCATCTCCTGGATCGCTTTAACCTTGTCGGGGTCTACCTCAATTCCTCGTTGACTAATGTTGCACCCCAAAATTTGCCCAACATTTCTTTACCTAACTTATGTTTCATTTCATTCACATTAGTATTATCATTTGCATTTCATTGACATGTATGCAGGAGATCAAGAGGTATGATTACCAATCAAGAGCTACATAAGACTATGAAGCCAGTTAAGAAGGTTATTCAAGTGTTCAAGGGTTGATATCCTTGTCAAAGAAGTTAAAGGATCCTTAGAGAGAGTGATTGGAACCAAGTATGTGTGTTTCCTAACTTGAGAGTTGTGGGAAGCCATCAGATGATTCTGAGGTCATGGAGATGGACTTGAGGTCTTAATAGAGCTCATGAGAAGTGTTGAAGATCACTTTGAGGCTTATACAGGTCATTGTGCAAGATTAAGAAGGCTCAGCCATGAGTGGTGCAATTAGGGTTTGACTGGGTCAACCCTAAGTCAACTGATGATTTGAAGAAGGTTGAGACCTAATTCAAGAGCCATGTGATCATGGATTGATACATTGAGATGTTCTAAGGATTATTCCAAGGTTAACTCATCATTGATACATTGAGAAGTTTTAGGCTAGGGTTTCTAAGACTTGACAGTGTAAAATCCCCCAGTTTGACCCCTGGCTTCAAGCCAATGTAACTCAAGATGTGATCTTCATCTCATCTTGACCCCAACATGATTGTTTTAGGGCGTGATATTAGATTTAATTTGAGTACTAGAAGTCCTTGATAGGGTTTATAGAACTCAAGTTATGAGCCAGACAAGTTACAAGTCATCTGAGGCATGTGAATTTGGAGCTTGAAAGTTACCCAACTTGCATGATACTTTTTCCTTATAAGGATGACTCCAATGAACTTTTGGTCAACATGAATGTTGTTCCTTATTCTCTTAGCTTTCCATAGAGTGCTAAAAGTCCTTGATAGGATTTGTATAACTCAAGTTATGGCTTTAACAAGTCAAGGTTATTTTGGGAAGTTGTGATTATGGGTCATTTTTGGTTATGGGTCATTTTCACCAACTTAGACATCTCAAATGAAATTTTGTGCAACTTGAAAGTTTCTCAAAATGGGGTTTTAACTTTGACCATGTATTAAGGAGGCATTGAAATGGCTCAAGGAGAGACTTGATTCAAGAAATTGTGAAAAAGGAAGAATTAAAGAGAATTAAAGACCAAAAATTCAAAATAAATGTTATGTGTGCAAATAAGACAAAGTAATAGCATTTTTTGAATGGAAATTGCATTTTAGAAACAATGACATCATTAGAATTTAGGTTTGAGTTCATTTTCATGGCCTTTTGCTTTGATACTTCATGAGAAAGTTACATCAAAAATCCAAGCCATGGGATGAAAACAAGGGATGAATCCCCACCATTCAAGTTCAGTGGTTCACAAGGAGTACAATGAGAGCTTCCTGAAGGAGAAATAGAGGAGATATCGTGACTTCCATGAATGAGATTTTGAAGAGAAATTGAAATTTGAATTTCTCATTCTGAACCTTTGAGAAGGATCTAGATCATTCAGTTACATCCTATATAAGCCTATGAGTGCATTCAGTTCATTTTTTGGTGAAGTTTGAAGCCTGAAGCAGAGAGTGAAGTTGGAATTTCAGAGGTGCAAGTGAGAATCGGATTCTGAGTTCAAGGGCAAATCAAGATCAATTGAAGGTTTCATTGTGTTCATCAAGTGATTTGGAGTGTATCTTCACTTTCTTGAAGGCTGAAGAGTGCAAGAACTGCTTCTATTACAAGCTTGAACACAGGTTGGTACATTTCATTTGTGTGCTTAATCCATGTAGAGATAATTAGCATTCTATAGGTGGTTAGGATCCTGGTGACATGTAGTTGGATTTAGGATCAAAAACTGGTGAATTAGAGACAAAATAGGTTGATGATCAATTTCTGTTGAGGCTCGAATCAAGCAATTCTTGGACTGTTAATCAAGTTTGGATAGTGTAGAATGATCACCATAAGATGAGGATTACATCTGTGCGTTTAATTGAGGTTTGGATGAGATTCAAGATTGATGCATATTTTAGATTTGTCTTCGGGTTTGAAAATCCATAGGGAATTAGATAATTCTGAGATGATATTCGTGATCAACATTAAATTCTAGAGAGAATGATGTATGGTTTGTTAATTTTTGATGACCTGTGTAAATGGCTTCGCCGGAGAAGACGGTGGCGCCACCGTCTGGGCCACCGTCTGTGTTTTCCCACCAAACTGAGTTTCAAACGAAGAAGAAACACCTGAGCCATTAAATCTTGTCTGAAGCTTGACCTAGTAACCATCATGCACAGCCACGATTGAGTTTTGAATTCTGACTTTGACCTGAAGCTAAACGGTGTCATAGGCATTAATGCGCTGGCAACATGAGGACTCGTTGGATGTGTTGACTGGTAACTGCATCGTGTGATCAAAGTTGTGCCACATACCCCCACATCAAAACGCCCCGTTTTGGATTAGTGAGTAATTCAGAGAAAGGACGGGTTCGAACCCTGGCGCATGTACTTTTCCTTTCATTTTAATTTCTGAATTGAACCATGAATGAATTCAAGGCGTTGGGCTTAGTGAATCTCTTACTATCCTCACCCCCATCTGCAGGCCCAAAGTGGATTTTTCAAACAAAGAAAGATTGGTCGCGCAAGGCTACAACCAGGAGGAAGGAATTGATTTTGATGAAACGTTCGCTCTGGTAGCAAGGTTAGAAGCAATTAGATTACTACTTGCTTACGCTTGTTCTATGAATTTTCAGTTGTTCCAGATGGATGTCAAAAGCGCTTTCCTGAATGGCTACATAAATAAGGAATTCTACGTCAAACAACCTCCGGGTTTTGAAGACTTCAAGAATCCCTCACATGTTTACAAACTGAAAAAGGCACTCTACGGACTAAAACAAGCACCAAGAGCATGGTATGACCACCTTAGCAATTTCTTATGTGAGAAGGGATTTACAAAAGGAAAGGTTGACAAGACACTGTTCATAAAGAAGATCAAAGGAAACACTTTATTGGTTCAAGTCTATGTCGACGACATCATCTTCGGATCAACAAACAAAGAGCTTTGTGAAGAATTTTCACTTATGATGCAAGGAGAATTCGAGATTTCCATGATGGGAAAATTGAATTATTTTCTTGGACTACAAATCAAGCAAACAAAGGATGGCATCTTCCTCAACCAATCCAAGTATTGCAAGGAATTGTTGAAGAAATTTGATATGGATAGTTGCAAGATGATGGCCACTCCTATGGGATCCGGAACGTACGTTGATCAAGATGAATCTGGTACTCCAGTTGATATAACAAAATATCAAGGATGTAAGGCCGATAGAAAAAGCACAAGCGGTACGTGTCACATTCTCGGGAATGCATTAGTGTCATAGGCCTGCAAGAAGCAAGCGTGTGTGGCACTCAGTACAGCCGAAGCGGAATATATTGCAGCAGGAAGTTGCTGTGCACAAATTCTGTGGCTTAAGCAACAACTCCTCGATTACGGTATAGATCTCGGCTGCATTCCTCTTCGATGTGATAATACAAGTGCCATCAACATTACAAAGAACCCGGTCATGCATTCAAGAACAAAACATATAGATATCCGGCATCACTTCCTTCGAGATCACGTATTGAATGGAGATGTAGATGTTACTTTCATCGACACACACAATCAACTCGCCAACATCTTCACCAAACCGTTGGCGAAAGAACCATTCTACAAAATTCGGCGAGAACATGGGATTCTTGATGAAGGTGACATCTGACCTTTTTCTCTAATATGTGTATGCATTATTTTTGTTGTGTTTTCATGTGTATGCATTCTGTTTTTAAGTTTTTTTTCAAAAATCCGCGTGTGTTAATCGATTAACCTATATGGTTAACCGATTAACACTGTTAAATTTTCAATTCTGACTCAATTTTTTAATGTGTTAACCGATTAACCTATATGGTTAACCGATTAACACTGTTAAATTTTCTAAAAATCAGAAACGAAAATTAATTAAATTTTTGAAATATTATATGTGATAAATGCATTTTTTATGTGGTCCATATTCTCTTAAGTGTCCAAATTCATATCCTTAAAACTCTTCCTCTTCTTTGACTCATATTTGGAACTTCCCTCTTCAAACCCTAAGTTTTAAAAACCCACTATCTCTCTCCCACTATCTAAGTTGGATAACTCCTCATAACCATCCCCATAACTTCTCAAACCCTAACTTCCTCAGAACCCACAACTTCACATCCTATAAACTCAGCAAACCCCATTCACTCAACATCTCTCAAACATTCATCCATGGCATCCTCACACAAGGGCAAGGGAAAACTTCCTGAATATGCTTCTGCTTCTGAAGACGACAGCATTCCCATGGAGTCTACCAAGAAGAGGCGAATGGACTTCAAGGTTCGTGTCCGACAACTTCTGCCGGTAAAGTATGTGAATCTTAAAGCATTTCCAGCATCTTCTTTTGATTTCCCTGCACTACTTGAGTATCAGCGCATAGATAAGTTTGTTTCAGACTCTGGTATCATTTATCCAGACTTGGTTAAAGCTTTTATGAATAAATTGGCTATATATCTGGATATTGATGAAAATCATATGATCAGTTCTGTGGTTAGAGAACATGAGTTTACTGAGAAATTGTCCACCATTGCTAGACACCTCAAAATACCCTCAAAAGGTTGTTTCTTAAGGAAGGGAGTCAATCATGTTGATGGGTTATGGGCAAACTATGACAAAATGGAGTACTATTATCAAATCTGTCGGTTCCCCAAAGAGACAGTCATAGCAAACTCTCAGACCGCCCGCATGCTGTGTTATGCGAAAAACCTGACGGTCTCCGATAGAATGTTGCACTATGTAATCTGTTATGTTCTGATACCCAAAGATTCAAATCATTCATAAATTAATGACTTGAAGATGCAACTGATGTTTGCAATCAAGAACAAAATTAGGGTGAATTGGATTTTAACTATCATGTACCATCTTCAGCAACAACTTCACTGCATAACAAGGCTGCCGTATGCACGGTTGGTTTCAAGGATTCTGGAGTTGACCGAATTGGACCTCAATAGAGAACCATCCACCAAGATGAAACCTACCACAAATGAAATCAACGAGATCAACATTGTTAAGAATACGGGTATCATCATGGAAGCTAACGAAACATACCGATATGCAGATGACGGTCCTGCCAATCAAGCATATCCTATTCCCGAAGGAGGACTAACTAGTGAGTTTATCTATACTACCATTATGAACCAACATAGGGAATCCATGAATATGCACCGTGAAACCTCCAGGGCTATTGCCTCTCTCTGCAATCTTGTCCTCAATCCTCAACATTCAACCACCAGGGTCGTGGAAGACGAGATTGAAGAAGCGGATGATAGTGAAGAAGGAGAAGAAGAGGAGGAGGATATGGCTGATGAGGACATTTAGAGAATATGCTGTTGTTGCTGTCTTTTATTTCTTTCTAATTATTAAGTTTTAAGTTTATGTTCTTAACTTTGTTTCATTTGCGTTGTACTCGTACACTACTTTGGTTGCACTCTTTTGCTTGTTTAATTCTATTTTCGTATGTTTTGCTTACCTACTTGATTGTTCTTTTGATTTCTTTCATAATTGTCGATAGTTTCTAGTTTTGTTTGAAAGCTCCTTCCTTTTTGCTAATGACAAAGGGGGAGAAGAGCTTTGGATTTCTAATGTCTATGTGTGTAGAATTTTTGTCTGTTCTTAGCCTCTATTTTTAGAAAGGGGGATTTCATGGACATAGGGGGAGAAACAAGACCAGAACCAAAAATCGTCAAAACATTGCACAAGACACAATTGGTTGTAAGTGGTTGTCATCATCAAAACAAGATCATTGTAGAAGCATGCTTCATCTCAAGGTTTCAAGGTTTTGATGACAACAACAACAAGATTCAAGATCATTTCATCTGTGCAAAAAGTCAAAAGCTTTCAAAAGACCAAGATCAAAGTATTATGAAAGTGATCAACATTCAAGCTTCATGTACATTTGCTTGATCATCTTTCAAGACTTGGACACAAGCTATGGTATATCAAATTCTCTAATTTAATTGATATACAAGTGTTCAAAACTATAAAATATTTTTGCATAAAGCATTAACATGTTTTAAAATCATTTGGAATTGGTTTAACACTTTTAAATAAATTATTTTTCAAAGTTTTTACAGTGTTAACCGATTAACCATATAGGTTAATCGATTAACGCCCTAAAATTTTAAATTCTTTGGGCCAACGTTACAGTGTTAACCGATTAACCTATATGGTTAACCGATTAACACTGAACGTTTTCTGAAAAATAGTTTGATTTCAAGTTCAAAAATTATTCAAATGTTATACCTTTCCATATGTTAACTGATACTAAAATATACCCTTTTGAAAAGGTGTTTTGGATGATATAAATTCTGAAAATTTCAGATTAACAATAACCTCCAACAATTTTCAAAAACAATCAATGAATCATATTCACTACTTTTTTTCAAATAATTTCAAATACATTCAAAAGTGTTCATACTTGCATAACCTTTCACATTCATTTATTTGAACACTTGTATTGAGATTAAGTTGTGAGAATTTGATATACCATAGCTTGTGTCCAAGTCTTGAAAGATGATCGAGCAAATGTACATGAAGCTTGAATGTTGATCACTTTCATAATACTTTGATCTTGGTCTTTTGAAAGCTTTTGACTTTTTGCACAGATGAAATGATCTTGAATCTTGTTGTTGTTGTCATCAAAACCTTGAAACCTTGAGATAAAGCATGCTTCTATAATATCCCCCTTTTTGATGATGACAACCACTTACAACCTATTGAGTCTTGTGCAGTGCTTTGACGATTTTTGGTTCTGGTCTTGTTTCTCCCCCTATGTCCATGAACTCCCCCTTTCTAAAAACAGAGGCTAAGAACAGACAAAAATTCTGCACACATAGACATTAGAAAGCCAAAGCTCTTCTCCCCCTTTGTCATTAGCAAAAAGGAAGGAACTTTCAAACAAAACTAGAAACTATTGATAATTATGAAAGCAATCAAAAGAACAATCAAGTAGGTAAGCAAAAACATATGAAAATAGAATTAAACATGCAGCAGAGTGCAACCAAAGTAGTGTACGAGTACAACGCAATTGAAACAAATTTAAGAACATAAACTTAAAACTTAATAACTAGAAAGCAATAAAAGACAGCAACAACATCATATTCTCTAAATGTCCTCATTAGCCATATCCTTCTCCTCTTCTTCCTCTTGTCCTTCATTTTCTTCATCAGATACAACAAAGTTGTCAGTGTTGGTGCGGCGAGAGGTAAGTACAAGGTTTCGGAGAGAAGAAATGGCCCGGGAGGTTCCTCTATGTTGAGTCATTATAGTTTGGTAAAGGAATTCATTTGTAATGCCTCCTTCAGGTACGGGATAGGCTTGATTAGCAGTGGCTCCTTCATCTGAATACTTATAAGTACCGTCAGTATCCTTAAAAATTCCAGTGTTCTTGACAATTGTAATTTCGTTAATCTCATTGGTGGTTGATTTCATCTTGGTGGTTGGTTCACGGTTAAGATCCAAAGTTGTCAGCTCCAAAATTCTTGACACCAGCCTTGCATATGGTAGACGGGTTGAAAGAGATAGTTGTTGTTGAAGGTGATACATGATGGTCAAAATCCAGTTGACACGAATATTGTTCTTGATGGCGAAAAGAAGTTGCATTTCCAGATCATTAATTTGGGCATGATTTGAATCCTTGGGAATCAGCACGTAACAGATTATGTAATGAAGCATCCGATCAGAAACGGTAAGATTCTTTGCATAGCACAACAGACGAGCAGTGTGTTGGTTGGCGATAATCACCTCCTTTGGAAATCTGCAGATCTGATAGTAGAACTCCATCTTGTCGTAGTTGGACCACGACCCTTCCACGTGGTTAACTCCCTTTCTCAGAAAGTACCCAGATGATGGTATGTTCAGCATTGCAGCAACATCAGACAGATTTTCTTCCACAATACAGTCTCTAACAATTGTTTTCATAACATGCTCATCATTTGCATTCATAAACACAGACAGCTTATGCAAAAAGGATTTGACAAGATCCGGATAGCAGTTTCCAAAATCCAACACAAATTTATCGATCCTCTGATATTTGAGCAAAGCAGGAAAATCAAAAGATGATGCTGGAAAAGCCTTAAGATTCACATACTTTACCGGGAGGATGTGATGAACTCGGACTTTGAAATCCATTTTGCGCTTCTTGGTTGTTTCCATAGGGATATCTTCTTCATCAGATGCAGAATGATGTTCTGGTAGCTTTCCCTTGCCGCGATTTGATGCTGAAGCCATGGATGAGTTTGATGGAACTGAAGTTGTGGGTTCTGAGGAAGTTAGGGTTTGAGAAGATGGGGATGGTTATGAGGAGTTATCCAACTTAGAGAGTGGGAGAGATGTAGTGGGTTTTAAACTTAGGGTTTGAAGAGGGAAGTTCCAAATACTCTTTAAGAGGGAATAGGATTTTGGATATGGATTTTGGACACTTAGGAGAATATTGACCACACAAAAAATGCATTTATCACATATAGTATTTCAAAAATTTAATTAATTTTCGTTTCTGATTTTTAGAAAATTTAACAGTGTTAACGGTTAACCATATAGGTTAATCGGTTAACACATTAACAAATTGAGTCAGAATTGAAAATTTAACAGTGTTAATCGGTTAACCCATATGGTTAATCGATTAACACACGCGAATTTTTGAAAAATGCTTAAAAATAGAATGCATACACATGAAAACACAACACAAATAATGCATACACATATTAGAGAAAAAGGTCAGATGTCACCTTCATCAAGAATCCCAAGTTCTCGCCGAATTTTGTAGAATGGTTCTTTCGCCAAAGGTTTGGTGAAGATGTCAGCGAGTTGATTGTGTGTGTCGATGAAAGTAACATCTACATCTCCATTCAACACGTGATCTCGAAGGAAGTGATGCCGGATATCTATATGTTTTGTTCTTGAATGCATGACCGGGTTCTTTGTAATGTTTTTGGCACTTGTATTATCACATCAAAGAGGAATGCAGCCGAGGTCTATACCGTAATCGAGGAGTTGTTGCTTAAGCCACATAATTTGTGCACAACAACTTCCTGCTGCAATATATTCCGCTTCGGCTGTACTGAGTGCCACACACGCTTGCTTCTTGCAGGCCCATGACACTAATGAGTTCCCGAGAATGTGACATGTACCGCTTGTGCTTTTTCTATCGGTCTTACATCCTGCATAGTCAGCGTCAGAGTAACCAACTAAAGAACAAATACTACCTTTAGGATACCATAATCCGACATTCATTGTTCCTTTGAGATACTTTATGATTCTCTTTACGGCTGTGAGATGAGATTCCTTCGGACTTGCTTGAAAGCGTGCATACAAACAAACGCTAAACATAATGTCAGGACGACTTGCCGTCAAATATAGTAATGAACCGATCATACCTAGATATTTTGTTATATCAACTGGAGTACCGGATTCATCTTGATCAACGTACGTTCCGGATCCCATAGGAGTGGCCATCATCTTGCAACTATCCATATCGAATTTCTTCAACAATTCCTTGCAATACTTGGATTGGTTGAGCAAGATGCCATCCTTTGTTTGCTTGATTTGTAGTCCAAGAAAGTAATTCAATTTTCCCATCATGGACATCTCGAATTTTCCTTGCATCATAAGTGAAAATTCTTCACAAAGCTCTTTGTTTGTTAATCCGAAGATGATGTCGTCAACATAGACTTGAACCAATAAACTGTTTCCTTTGATCTTCTTTATGAACAGTGTCTTGTCAACCTTTCCTTTTGTAAATCCCTTCTCACATAAGAAATTTCTAAGGCAGTCATACCATGCTCTTGGTGCTTGTTTTAGTCCGTAGAGTGCCTTTTTCAGTTTGTAAACATGTGAGGGATTCTTGAAGTCTTCAAAACCCGGAGGTTGTTTGACGTAGACTTCCTCATTGATGTAGCCATTCAGGAAAGCGCTTTTGACATCCATTTGGAACAACTGAAAATTCATAGAACAAGCGTAAGCAAGTAGTAATCTAATTGCTTCTAACCTTGCTACCGGAGCGAACGTTTCATCAAAATCAATTCCTTCCTCCTGGTTGTAACCTTGCGCGACCAATCTTGCTTTGTTACGAACTATGATCCCATTCTCGTCAAGTTTGTTCTTGAAGACCCATCTTGTTCCTATGATGTGCTTATGGTCTGGTCTTGGTACAAGACTCCAAACTTGATTCCTTTCGAATTGATTGAGTTCTTCTTGCATTGCTACAAACCATTGGTCGTCGCCTAAGGCTTCATCAATTTTGGTTGGTTCAATTTGAGACACAAAAGCCATGTTGAGACAAGCATCCTTTAGATTAAGTCGAGTTGCAACGCCTTGTCTAATATCACCAATAACTTTATCTATCGGGTGATCTCTATGCGTTCTCCATTCCTTCGGAAGATCTTGATGTTCTTCAATGATTTGAGTGACATCTTCTTGTGGTATTTCTTGATTCTTTGAAATCTCTTCTTGTTGTTGTAAAGAACCTACTATATCATCATCATCATCCATAATAATATTATCCTCTTTCGAGGGGTTAGTCTCATCAAAAGAAACATGAATGGATTCTTCAATAGTAAGTGTTCTCTTATTAAAAATTCTAAATGCTCTCCTATAAAGAGAGTAACCAAGAAATATACCTTCGTCGAATTTCTCATCAAACTTACCGAGATTATCTTTGTTGTTATTGAGAACAAAGCATTTGCATCCGAATATGTGGAAGAATGCTATATTTGGTTTTCTACCCTTGAACAACTCATACGAAGTCTTTTTGAGAAGTGGTCGAATATTGACACGGTTGCTTACGAAGCATGCTGTACTAACTGCATCTGCCCAAAAATATTTAGGAAGATTTGCATCGCTAAGCATTGTCCTTGCAAGCTCCACCAGTGATCTATTCTTTCGTTCTACGACACTGTTTTGTTGAGGCGTCCTTGGTGCTGAAAAATTATGAGAGATTCCATGCTCTTCGCAAAAATCTTCAATGTCTGAATTTTGGAATTCTCCACCGTGATCGCTTCTTATAGAGGCTATGGTGAGTGATTTCTCATTCTGAATTTGCTTTGCATACTTCTTGAATGCTTTAAAAGCATCATTTTTCTGCACTAAAAACAATGTCCAAGTGTATCGAGAGAAATCATCAACAATAACTAAAGCATAAAAATTACCTCAGAAGCTTTTTGTTCTTGATGGACCAAAAAGATCCATATGCAACAATTGAAGTGGCCTTGATGTAGAAACCACTTGCTTGGATTTGAAAGTTGTCTTGGTCTGTTTTCCCTTTTGACATGCATCGCATAATTTATCCTTGATGAACTTTATCTTTGGGAGTCCAACAACTAGATCATGCTTTATCAATTTGTTTAGATGCTCCATGTGGATGTGAGCAAATCTTTTATGCCAAAGCCATGCCTCTTTGTTGTTTGCCATAAGACATTTTACCTTCAAGGAAGAGTCATCAAAAGAAATCATAAAAATGTTATTAAATCTTTTACCTTTTAGCAAAATGTCATGAGTGACTTCATGTTCTATCAAGCATTCCTCCTTTGTGAAGTTGATTCGGAACCCTTTGTCACACAATTGACTTATGCTAAGTAGGTTGTGTTTAAGGCCTTCCACATAAAGAACGTCTTCGATGACTGAACAAGGAGGTGCACCAATGGTTCCAACTCCAAGAATTTTTCCTTTATTATTATCACCGTAAGTGACGTATCCTTTGGCCTTTAATGATAGACTTGAAAATTTGTTTATGTCTCCCGTCATATGTGTTGCACCCCAAAATTTGACCAACGATTATTTATCCATCAAGTGTTTGAAAGTTTGATACCTTCATCAGAAAGTTCAAGAGATCCTCAGAGGAATTGGTTGAAACCAAGGTTGTGTGCTTCATAGCTTGAGAGTTGTGGGTGCTCCTCAGATGATTTTGAGACTTTGAGAATGAACTTGATGCTTTGAGAAAGTCTATGAGATGTCTTGAAAGTCATCATGAAGCCCAGAGAAGTCATTATGCAAGAGTTCAGAAGATTCAACCATGACTGGTAGAATTAGGGTTTGACTGGGTCAATTCTAGATCAGCTGAAGATTTGGAGAAGGTTGAGACCTAATCCAAGGGGCCATGAGATCATGGAATGATGTATGGAGATGTTATAAATATGATTCCTAGACCAACTCATCATGATTGAGGAGTTTGAGAAGTTTTGAGTTAGGGTTTCCAAGGATTGTTAGTGAAAAAACCCTAATTTGATTCCTATCTTCCAGGCAGTTTTGGCTCAAGATGTGATTGATATCTCATCTTCCCCACAACATGAATGTTGTAGAGCTTGTTCTTAGATTTAATTTGAGTGGTAGAAGTCCTTGATAGGATTTGCAGAGCTCAAGTTATGGTTTTGGCAAATTACAGGTCAGCTGAGGTGTGTGAATCTGGGTCCTTGAAAGTCACCCAACTTGCAGACAACTTTTGCCCTAGTAGGATGATTCCTATGATCTCTTGGTCAACATGAATGTTGAAGAGCATCTTCTTATATTTCTAGAGAGTACTAGAAGTCCTTGATAGGATTTGTAGAACTCAACTTATGGTTTGAACAAGACAGGGGTATTTTGGTCATTTGGTGATTATAGGTCATTTTAAGCAAAGGGCATATCTCCTATTTCCAAGCCTCAAATGAAAAAACTCAAAACATCAAAGTTGTTCAAAATTGGATTTTAAGCCTAGAAAAGTGGTCATGAGTTGTTATAAAAGCTTGTAGCAAGGATTTACAAGAATGGTTGAAAATGACCTAAAAATGACTTATAAGTTAAATGAATCCAAGTTGGAAATTGGTTTGGGAGATCCACAAATCCAAAATAGGTCATCCAATATGTCATTTTGAATCCAAACATCATTTTAAAAACAATGGTTCAAGTAGAATTTTGATTTGAGGTCTTAAAATGGGGGCTACTTTGTAAAGTTCATGGTTGCATATTAAGGAACCTTTGCAAATCTTCACATAAGGCAAAACCAAGCTTGTTTTTTCACTCATTCAATCCCAATATCTCTTTTAAGGAGTTTTTGACACAAGATTGAAAGGCTTAAGGCATGAAAGGAGATAATCCAATATGTCATGACAAGAGAAATTCCATTACTTTCTAAATGGTTCTCAAAGTTTCTAGATGAATCTAGACTCTTCCATTGGCTTCTATATATTGGTTTGATCATAATGAAGAAAAGGTTGGTGATGGTTGATGGTAATTGGTGAGAGTGAGACCAAAAAGAGAGAATTTCTTCCATTTGCAATTCCATAACAAACTCTCTTTCTCTTCCATCTTCATTCTGTTCTTCTCCACAAACACACTCCTCTAATCATTGTGAGCATTTGCATACCAAAATTGAGGTGGATCCATGGAGTTTTGAAGGTGCAAGATCAAAGTTGCAAAGAATGCAAATTGCACTCAAACTCAAGATTCAAGCTTGCAACACCACACTTTTTGCAAACAGAAAGATCATCAGCGAGAAAAGAGTAATCATGGAGGGTTTCAAGGCTTGAAGAGGAGTAGAACTGCATCTGCCATCATCAAGAACAGGTTTTGCAAAAGCTATTCCATCTCTTTATTTAAGCACTTCTAGACTAGGTGGTTAGCATAGGATTATTAGTGACCATGTAAGGATCATTGCTGGAAGTTTAGAGCACATTCCATGAAGTTTGAGAATTTGACATGAAACTTTAAAGAGCAAGAACTCCTTGTGTATTGAGTGTTAGTCTTAGTGGGTTAGTTTAGGTTAGTCAGGGCCGTGAGAGGAGCATTTACGTACCAATAAACTAGCGAAATATTGAGATGAAAGTCTGAGCATTAATGGTGGATGTGGCGTCGGGTTTCACGTTTGGAAGTGTTGTAACACAAACTAAGACCATAGCCGTGTAGAGCTTGAGAAACTGAGCAAAATTGCTCTTTACAGCACTGCGTTTAGTGGAGAGATGAGAGAGAACCGAGAGGGGGAAGATGTACGTGTGAAGCTGGTTCATGGCGTTGCTTGCAAACCCTAATGGAGGTTTGGAGAAGATGGGTTATCCGCCGTTGGATCATTCCGTTTAGTTGACCCTTTAATCCAATCTGACGGCTGCAGTTCAAATCAAAAAACGGAGGGAAGTCTCCCAGCTGCAACGCAGCGTTTAATTAAATGAACAACTCTGGGCTCAGCAAGTCAGTGCTACTCACACCCCCACCATTGGCCCAATTCGATTTTCAACTAAAATTTAATGCTATCTGCACCGTTGGTCTATCCATTTTCTTTAATGATTTCCTGAAAGCAAATGGGCCTAGCGCCATTCACTAATGGCACCTCCCATGTTCTCAGCCCATCTGGGAACAACTAGAGCGCCTTGCTCTTGACACCCCCCTCCCCCATTTATTTTAATTTCTCATTTTTAATTTCTTTTAATATTTTTAGCATCTTCAAAAAATCATAGAAAATAGGAAAATTAATATTTTTTAATACTTGTTTTTTCTACATGTTCATAAATTTGTCTAGAAAAATATCAATAAATAAAATAGGCATTTTATTTTCTTTTAATATTTTTAGTATATTTTCCATGTAAATAGCCTTTTTTAGAAGTTTAGGTGTATGCTCAATTTTGTAGAATTTCTTTTAGGACCTTCCCTTAGGATTTTTGAGCCACTCTTTTTGGAATAGTTAGATATTGAATCATAGTTTCCCATAGGATTTAATTCATGATTTGTAGATTAAAATTTGATTAGTTTAATTAGGTGAGATTAGAGTAACCAAAATTAGGGTTTTATTCAACATAAGTAGACTTAAGAATTTTGTTTTGGGTTTTTAGGTCAAGATTAGAGTATGGGGAATATGTGGGTTAAGGGTAGGTATGTATAGAATCCCCTAGAATTTTACTAGAATATTATATAGCATTTTAGTATTTTTAATTGATTTTTGAATGTATGGTTAGTATGTGTGTTGCTTAAGGGCATAGTTTGTATTGTTTTGCTTTCTTTCCTTCTCCTTTGAGTGTGTGAGCCTTGAAGATTGAGTTGAAGACCTTATGGATCATCATTGAAGACTTTGAAGACCTTGAAGAGGAGCTTAGTTCTAGCTTTTGTTTGTTCTGTTTATAGGATCATAAGTACATAGGTAGAGCTTTAGATAGAATAATTCCATTCAATAAACAAGGAGTGTCTTGTTCACCTCCTTCCTTCTCTATGATATAAAGTCCCTTAAGGGTATTCACCTCTCTCCTTTGGAGGGATTAGTGACCTTTCCCTATGAGGTAGAACTTTGAGAGAGCCTTTCCTTTTGATGTTAAGTCCTTAATGGCATCCTTTGGAAGTCAGTGAGCACTCTAACATCCTCACCTCATCTTGTTGATTGAATCTTGTTTGTTGGAGCATTTGGATTGCTGAAGATAAAGAAAGAAATGAAGAGTATTGAAGATTTGATTGAAGATCCAGAAGCCATTGAAGATAGAAGCTGAAGCTTTTAAGAGGATGATTCCTTGGAGATTGTTGAAGTCTGAAGACTTTGTGAAGATCAAGTTGATACTTGAAGATCCCTGAGGATAGTGAAGCCTGAAGGTGGAGCTGATCAAAGAAGCTGAAGCTTAAGGGAGAAGATGAGTTGATACTCATGTTGTAGGGTTGATAATTGGAAAGCAGTTGATGATTGAAGTCTGAAGACTGAGTTGCTGCTGGAGAAGTTGAAGCTCTCTTCTGTTTTCTTTTCTGTATTGTGTGTTTTGCTTGAATTGTCTGTTGCATTAGATTAAGTCCATCTAGAATAAGTTCAGTCTAGGAGCATGATTGCATTAGAGGTTGAGTTGCTCCCTCTGCTTGTATTGTTATTGCTTGGCTTTGCTTGCGGGTATTTGGTAGAGCCCAGCTCCCTTGCCCATGTGGTTCGTTTGCCTGATGGCATTTTCATTTCTTCTTTCTGTATGATTGCAGTTTACTGTTTATTGCTTGATAGCATGTTGTTTATTTTTCAGTATGATTACTGTTATTTCATGACTGGCTTGAGGTTGAGATGAGCTTGTGGAGGCTGAAGCCCCACACACATTTCCTCCCTCACTTGCATTGCATGCATTTTACTGTTAAGTTGATGCTTTGTCTGTTTTGGTGTATCATTGACATGATCCCTTAGGACTCTCATTTCCTTTGACAAGGATTTGATGATAGACTTTTAGGTTGAAACCTATGCATGACAACATCTAGGAGTTCCCTGTTCAAACCTCAACCATAGGATGAATCCATGGCATGATAACAGTAGGACTTGATAGTCTCCCTCCTAGTTGGGCCTGTTCTCTTCTCATCTCAAAACAGTTTAAGATACAGTAATCATGAATGATTTCTTTCGTACGTTACGAGCCTTAAGCTATCTGAGATTGGATGTTTAGTATGGTACCCTTTGGGTGACATGCGACACATTCACTCTCAGGTCATAGTCTCTAGTGCGGTTGAAATCGCAAACACAATAAAAAACACTTCTTTCAGGAGATAACCCGTAGTTTCCCGAACTACGTTTGCTCTGATCTTCCATACTGTGTGGAAGTACGTAGGCATAGGATGCGACGTCCTAGCGAGCAACCTTTCCCCCGTAACCCTTCGTAGGCCGAACTACGTTGACTCTGATTTCTCATTCTCTGATGAGAATACGTAGGCATAAAGTGCGACGCTTTGCCGAGTCATTTTTCTTTTCTTTTTCAGCCAGCCTTGATAGGTAGATAGAATAAAACCAACCCGTCCAAGTAAACAAACAAGCGAGGATCCCGTCGAGTACGACGGACGTGAGGGGTGCTAATACCTTCCCCTTGCGTAACCGACTCCCGAACCCAGACAATGGTTGCGACGACCTTGTCTTACCCTTATTCGTCAGGTTTTTCCGATCGTTTCCTTTCCCGCTCTAAGGGATAAATAACGAAAGGTGGCGACTCTTCTGTCATGCCGGCACCTTATTTTCGCGCAAGCAACAATATGCTTCGAGCAACCGCTATCAAGATACCATTGATTAGATGTTGTCTTGAAGCATACCTACAACACAAAATTAAGTAGTGTTAGGTACCCAAATTTCTTTGGGTCCTTGATAGTTAGTACCTTTTTTAACCCACACATAATGCCCTTTAGCAACACCAATATTGCGCACATAGCAAGCATTAGGTGTATGGCCTTTAATTCCACAATAAGAACATGTAGGTTGAAAGTGACTTTTATATCTAGGAACATAATTCTTTTTCTTCGCAACTTTTATCTTGTTATGATTTTGATGATGATTTTTAGAATTGCTTCTCTTTTCTTTAGCAACTTGTCCACTTGCTTTTACAAAAATGGTCTCACTGGTACTTGGTTTTGAAAATTTAGAATATCCTAATCCACTTTTATCATTAGGATATCTTTGATGTTTAAGAATTTCTTCCAAGCCAATTTGACCTTTTTCGTATCTTTCTAAAACTCTTTTAATTTGCACAATTTGAAAAGATAGAGATTCACAATTCTTACATACAAGACTTTGTTTTTCATCTATTAATTTTTGTTTTTCATTTTCAATATTTTTCATAAAAATAGAATTTTGTTCTTGTAAAAAAGAAATTCTTTTCTTTTTTGCTGAGATGCTTTTATACAAAGTCTTGCATTCTTTTAGAAGTTCATCTATAACTTCTTATGCATCATTATCATAAACAGAAAAATTGCTACTAACCTCATTTTCTTCATCGGAGTGGTGTGAAGCCATTAAAGCCATATTTGCACATTCATCGCTTTCCGATTCCGATGATGAACTTATCTCGTTGTCGTCCCATGCAACATAAGCCTTTTTGTTCTTGAAGTCCTTTTTGCCTTTGAATTTCCCTTTATTTGCGAGTCTCGGGCAATCCGGCTTTATGTGACCTTGCTTCCCACATTCGTAACATGTAACTTCTTGATTTGATGTGGATACTTCATTTTTCCTGAAATGTCTATTCTTTTTAGAGAAAGAGAAATTTTTATTATTATTAAAAAACTTACCCAGCTTCTTTACTAGAAGCATGAAATTTTCGTCTTCAGAAGATTCGTCATTTTTGTCATCCTTTGTGTCAATCTTCAAGGAAATTCCTTTGGACTTCTTATCTTGACTTTCATGCTTCTCAAGCCTTCCAAGTTCCAGTTCATGCTCTTGAAGTTTGCCAAATAAGGAAGCGGATGTCATCGTTGAAAGACTCTTCTTTTCCGAAATAGCGGTCACCTTCGGTTGCCATTCTCTTGTTAAGGATCTTAGAACTTTCAAGTTGAGATCATCATTGGTGAAGGTCTTCTCGAGAGCAATCAAATGATTAGTTAGATGAACGAATCTCTTTTGGAAGGCAACAATGGATTCATCAGGCTGCATACGGAACATTTCATATTCTTGACTTAAAGTATTAAGTCTTGATCTTTTTACTTCGGCTGTCCTTTCATGCGTTTCTACCAAGGTGTCCCAAATTTCCTTTGCTGATTTACACTGTGATATACAGAAGAATTCATCCATACTGAGAGCGCTTTGAAGTATGTTGATTGCTTTCTTCTCATTCAAAATTCTCTTCTTGTCATCTTCATCGTATGAGGATTTTATCTTTGGAGTGCCTACGTTATTTATGACGCTCATAGGAACATGCGGACCAGTTTCTACGGTTTCCCATATACCGTCTCCTTGAGCCTCAAGATGTGCTTTCATACGGATTTTCCAAAAATCGAAATACTCTCCAGAAAAGAGTGGTGGCTTGTTACTACTTTCACCATCTTTGAAAACCAGGTTGGTACTTGCGGAAGCCATACTGAATCGTTAGGAACAGGTTACCTTAACCTGCTCCGATGCCAATTGTAAGATTAGAGTATACCTAAGAGGGGGGTGAATTAGGCTTATGGAAACTTTTTCGGATTTTTGGTGTTCTTTAATTTTTCTTTGGTTATGTTCTTGGTGATGAATGCAGTAGAAAGCATAAAGAAAGTGGACACCAAGATTTATAGTGGTTCCCTTCATAATCCGAAGGTACTCCACTCCCCTTTCCACATGAAAGAGAGTTTTCACTATTGTTTTATAACGTACAACCTATCACACCATGAACCGGTGAGGCCTACAATCTAACAACAAAACAAACTAGTGTGCAAGAACAATCCTCTTGCAAAACACTAACCCTTGTGTCCAACAATCCTGGATCACAAGTCACAATAGACTATTCTGTAATTCTTTTTGTAATATGAGAATACAATAGTAATATCAATGCTAAGATTGATCTTCTCCTTTAATCTGCAGAATTTTTGTCTGTTCTTAGCCTCTGTTTTTAGAAAGGGGGAGTTCATGGACATAGGGGGAGAAATAAGACCAGAACCAAAAATCGTCAAAGCACTGCACAAGACTCAATTGGTTGTAAGTGGTTGTCATCATCAAAAAGCGGGAGATTGTAGAAGCATGCTTCATCTCAAGGTTTCAAGGTTTTGATGACAACAACAACAAGATTCAAGATCATTTCATCTGTGCAAAAAGTCAAAAGCTTTCAAAAGACCAAGATCAAAGTATTATGAAACTGATCAACATTCAAGCTTCATGTACATTTGCTCGATCATCTTTCAAGACTTGGACACAAGCTATGGTATATCAAATTCTCTAATTTAATTGATATACAAGTGTTCAAAACTATAAAATATTTTTGCATAATGCATTAACATGTTTTAAAATCCTTTGGAATTGGTTTAACACTTTTAAATAAATTATTTTTCAAAGTTTTTACTGTGTTAACCGATAAACCATATAGGTTAATCGATTAACGCCCTAAAATTTTAAATTCTTTGGGCCAATGTTACAGTGTTAACCGATTAACCTATATGGTTAACCGATTAACACTGAACGTTTTCTGAAAAATAGTTTGATTTCAAGTTCAAAAATTATTCAAATGTTATACCTTTCCATATGTTAACTGATACTAAAATATACCCTTTTGAAAAGGTGTTTTGGATGATATAAATTCTGAAAATTTCAGATTAACAATAACCTCCAACAAAATTTCAAAACCAATCATTGAATCATATTCACTACTTTTCAAATAATTTCAAATACATTCAAAAGTGTTCATACTTGCATAACCTTTCACATTCATTTGTTTGAACACTTGTATTGAGATTAAGTTGTGAATTCAGATTAAAGGAGATGATCAATCTTAGCATTGATATTACTATTGTATTCTCATATTACAAAAAGAATTACAGAATAGTCTGTTGTGACTTGTGATCAAGGATTGTTGGACACAAGGGTTAGTGTTTTGCAAGAGGATTGTTCTTGCACACTAGTTTGTTTTGTTGTTAGATTGTAGGCCTCACCGTTTGATGGTGTGATAGGTTGTACTTTTTAAAAAAATAGTGAAAACTCTCTTTCATGTGGAAAGAGGAGTGGGGTACCTTCGGATTGTGAAGGGAACCACTATAAATCTTGGTGTCCACTTTCTTTATGCTTTCTACTGCATTCATCACCAAGAACATAACCAAAGAAAAATTAAAGAACACCAAAAATCCGAAAAAGTTTCCATAAGCCTAATTCACCCCCCCCCCCTCTTAGGCATACTCTGATCTTACAAGTGCAACAGTTGATTGACAAGGAATACATATCCTTTCCAGAAGGAAACTTGGTGGTGCAAGTCAACCTTTCCCAAGAATGATTTTAAGACTTTAAGGGACATCTCCTCAAGCCAGTGGTTCAGATAGGAGGACATCCTCAGAGCTGGAAATCATGGGATCACTTTTATCTTTTGCATTATAGTTTCTTTCATGTTAAATGCTACTTATTTGTTAAACATTATTGCCTTGAATGGTAATATTAATGAAGTGTTCATGTATTTTTTGAATTAATTGTGTCACATTCGCTCATTTTTCTTCAAAAATAAAAAAATATATACATCCATGTTTCTCCTATTCACTTCACTTTATCAAACTATTGCATTAGCAAAGACTTGAGGGAGGATGACAAAAATGAAATACCCATAATTGTTGATGGTGTGCTTTCAAATAAGACCATGCTGATTATGTACAGGCATTACTTCAAATCCCCAAAACTCATGAGATATAAGGGAGATAGACCCTCATTAACCCATTTGAGACTTGAAGTAGGAGTTTCTTTTTGTATGGAAAAAACCCTCACATTTAACCCAGGGGCAGGGTACTCGTCAGTTAGTTTGACCAAGCGTTCAAAATTCAAAAAGGAGTGTGCATCTAAGGATCCATCACCTGTTATTCCTCACGTATCAGGAGGTCAAGAACGTGAGATGTGACACCCTCTTCTATACCCCCAAATAAATGCATATACAAATTTATCAGAGTGAAAATTTTTGAATAAGGTATAAAGGAAGAATGTTACAATTTTACCAATGAAACACTTTAACGTTTTCTCCATAAAATATGTAACATGTTCATGGTTTAGAAATCACATTTCAACATTTAAATTAAAGCGGAAGATAAAATCATTTAATCATTTCCAAAATATTAGTTCACATACAGATAAGATATCCAGATTGATATATCATGTCAGCTCATTACAAAACCACATCAGCTGATACATCGTAATGTATCACAAAAGAATAACTATACTAGTCTAGCTACCCGGTGTTACATATCAGAGCAGCCGACTCAAAAGAATGAAGATAACTTCACAAAAAAAAACTCCAGCATCCTAATCTGCAATGCCTCGTAGAGCATTATAAAACAGCAGAAGGGTGAGAAATATTACATAAGAATCAATGCATAAGATTATATATATATACAGGTATCACATAATTACGTTCTACATTTCTCACCACAAATTCATTTCATAGTCATATTTATCATGTTGTAAATATAAACAAAATGAACATACCCAAACATATCCCTTCATACATATTCCCCAATCATCCAAAACCCATCATATTCACAAGCATACTTCATATATCCATGACATTTATGCTATTACCATATCATCAAACAATGCACATATATCCACGATGTGTTCCCATGCATTTCTCACAATTTATTAACCGATGCACACATATCCACGATATGTTCCCATGCATCTCACAATTATTAACCAATGCACACATATCCACGATATGTTCCCATGCATCTCATACATTTATTAACCGATGCACACATATCCACGATATGTTCCCATGCATCTCATACATTTATTAACCGATGCACATATATCCACGATATGTTCCCATGCATTTCTCACAATTTATTAACCGATGCACACATATCCACGATATGTTCCCATGCATTTCTCACAATTTATTAACCGATGCAGACATATCCACAATATGTTCCCATGCATCTCACAATTATTAACCAATGCACACATATCCACGATATGTTCCCATGCATCTCATACATTTATTAACCGATGCACACATATCCACGATATGTTCCCATGCATCTCATACATTTATTAACCGATGCACACATATCCACGATATGTTCCCATGCATTTCTCACAATTTATTAACCGATGCACACATATCCACGATATGTTCCCATCCATTTCTCACAATTTATTAACCGATGCACACATATCCATGATATGTTCCCATGCATCTCATACATTTGCATACAACAACGTACACTCGTAATTCATCGAATAATACACACATAATCATTACCATGTTCTCGTGTATTTTCTAATCGATGCAAACATTATGCATACCGCAATCTATGATTCACGCCCCAAAGGCTACCCACAGCACATACACATACAGTATATAACATTTCATTCCATTAAGGATCGAACCCGATCGAACCACAACACAACCTAGAATGAAATCACAGAAAAACGAAATCCTGTCATGTTCGCCACCACCTCGCTAGGCGGGCACCTGGCGAACGCTCGCTACCTGTTCGCCTAGCGAACAAGCTCGCGAACCCCAACAGAAGCTACTGGAGGGCTTCGCTACCTGTTCGCTGCAGCAAGCTTCCCAGCGAACCATTTTGCTATCTGTTCGCTACACTTTCGCTACCAGCGAACACACCAAAATCCATTATGTCCAAGTCTGGGACCATTCGCTATCTATTCGCTGAGCTAACCCCTAGCGAGCATTCGCTACCTGCTCGCCTAGCAAGTCGCTAGCGAATCGTCTGCGAATTTTGTTTTTCACTTACTGTTATCCAACTCAACCAACTCCAAAAACCCCAAACTCACCCATCTAATTCCAATACTCTTAGTCTAACATTTCTAGACTATTCTACATCATCTATTTCAGATTTTAACCGATTAAATTGAGTTCTACCGATTATTCCAACTTTTGCCCTAAATGTAAAAAGGATGGAAACTACACCAAAACCTCAACCCAACATATATAACATGATGCAATGATCAAATAGAAACATTTCTCACCCTTACCTCGATTAATCGGAGCTTTGATGTTGGTTCTTGATGATTTTCCACTTTCCTCTTCTTCTCCTCTCTTTCTCTTCTTCTTTCTTTCCAAATGTTTCTCTCTAACTTTCTTTTCTTTTCCTTCTCTATTATATATTTCCTTTATTTTCCTTCCTTCCAATTTCCTTCTCAATTCTCTATTAATTCCAATTAATAAAAATTAATTTCCAACATTAATAAAAATCCCACTAAATCAATTAATTACTATAATTAATTATTTAATGAAATTCGGGCTGTTACAACCCTCCCCCACTTTAGGAATTTTCGTCCTCGAAAATGTTACCTGGTTCAAACAGTTCTGGATAAGACTCCCTCATTTGGCTCTCTAGTTCCCAAGTCACATTTCCACCAGCCGGTCCTCCCCAAGCGACCTTCACCAAAGAAATTTCTTTGCCTCGAAGTTGCTTCAATTTCCGATTCTCTATCCGCATAGGTGATGTCTCAACAGTCAGGTTATCTCTCACCTGCACATCATCTAATTGGACTACATGAGATGGATCCGCAATGTATTTCCTCATCTGAGATACATGGAATATGTCATGAAGATTAGCAAGCGACGGTGGTAAAGCCACACAATAGGCCACTTCTCCTATCCTCTGCAAAATCTGATAATGACCAATGAAACGCGGCGACAACTTGCGCGACATTAATGCCCTACCAACACCTGTCATCGGAGTAACTCGAAGAAACACATGATCTCCCTCTTGAAATTCAAGTGCCTTCCTCCTCTTGTCATAATAACTCTTCTGACGACTCTGAGCAACTCTCATCTTCTCTTGAATCATCTTGATCTTATCAGTAGTCTGTTGAACTAACTCGGGTCCAACAACAGAACTCTCTCCGGACTCAAACCAACACAATGGTGTCCTACACCGCCTACCATACAACGCCTCAAATGGTGTCGTACCGATACTCGAATGAAAACTATTGTTGTAGGTAAACTCAATCAAAGGCAAGTAGCTATCCCAAGCTCCTCCTTTTTCCAATACACAAGCTCTCAAAAGATCTTCAAGCGACTGAATCGTCCTCTCCGTCTGACCATCTGTCTGAGGATGATAAGTTGAACTCAAACGCAACTTAGTACCCAAAGCACTCTGCAAGCTCTCCCAAAATCTCGAAGTGAACCTCGGATCTCTATCCGAAACAATACTCGACGGAATACCATGCAAACACACAATCCTCTCAATATACAATTTAGCCAACTTCTCAAACGGGTAATCCACACGCATAGGGATAAAGTGAGCAGATTTAGTCAATCTATCCACAATAACCCAAATAGCCTCAAAATTACTCGGCGTCCTCGGCAAACCCGATACAAAATCCATGGAGATACTATCCCACTTCCACTCAGGAATAAACAACGGCTTCATCAAACCCGATGGCTTCTGATGCTCAATCTTTGACTTCTGGCAAGTCAAACAAGAATACACAAATTCCGCAATACCCTTCTTCATACTAGGCCACCAAAACACTTTCCTCAAATCCTGATACATCTTAGTAGCACCCGGATGAATACTCAATCCGCTACGATGTCCTTCCTCAAGGATACTCTTTTTAAGCCCCACAACATTCGGAACACAAACTCGATCCCGACATCTCATAATCTCATTCTCATCAATCCAAAAATCACCACCTTGACCTTGGTTGATTAAACTCAACCGATCAACTAAACTCAAATCCAATTTCTGTCCTTCTCGAATTTCATCCAAAATACCACGTGTAAGCTTTAACATACCCAACTTAAATCCAAAAGAAGTTCTCTCACATACTAAACTCAAATCCCGAAATTGCTCGACCAATTCCAACTCTTTCACCATCAACGCCGACATATGCAATGATTTCCGACTCAATGCATCCGCTACTACATTTGCTTTACCCGGATGGTAATTCAAACCAAAATCAAAATCCTTTAAAATTTCAAGCCATCTTCTTTGTCTTGCATTCAATTCCTTTTGATCAAAAAGATATTTCAAACTCTTGTGGTCACTAAACACTTCAAATCTTGCACCAAACAGATAATGCCTCCAAAGATTCAACACGAACACAACGGCGGCCAACTCTAAGTCATGCGTCGGATAATTCTTCTCATGCACTTTGAGTTGCCTCGAAGCATAAGCCACAACTTGTTTATTCTGCATCAACACACCTCCCAAGCCCATTAAAGAAGCATCACAATACACAACGAACGGTTCTTCCAGATTTGGCAAAATCAAAACAGGGGCTGTCGTCAACCTTCGCTTAAGTTCTTGGAAACTCGCTTCACACTTGGCATCCCAAACAAAAGCTTGACCCTTCCTAGTCAACTGCGTCAACGGTAACGAGAACTTAGCAAATCCTTCAATGAACTTACGGTAATAACCCGCTAAACCAAGAAAACTTCTAATCTCAAAAACTGATTTCGGAGTCTCCCATTGCGATACCGCTTCAACCTTCGACGGATCAACCGCAATACCATTACTCGAAATTACATGACCAAGGAAACTAACTTCCTTCAACCAAAACTCACACTTAGAAAGCTTTGCAACCAACTGCTTCTCTCTCAACACAGATAACCCAATCTTCAGATGCTCGACATGCTCTTCTTCGCTCTTTGAATAAACCAAGATGTCGTCGATAAACACAACCACAAACTTATCCAAATAAGGATGGAAAATCCTATTCATGTACTCCATAAATACTCCTGGTGCATTAGTCACGCCAAATGGCATTACAGAATACTCATAGTGTCCATACCTCGTTCTAAAAGCAGTCTTATGAATATCCTTAGCTTTCACACGAATCTGATGATACCCAGATCTCAAATCAATCTTGCTGAACACACTCGCACCAACCAACTGATCCATCAGATCATCAATCCTCGCGAGTGGATACTTGTTCTTAATAGTCACCTTGTTCAACTGTCTGTAATCCACACAGAGCCTCATAGAACCCTCTTTCTTCTTAACCAACAACACCGGTGCACCCCACGGCGACACACTCGGACGAATAAACCTCTTTTCAAGCAAATCCTCAAGTTGATTATTCAACTCTTTCAATTCTGATGCCGACATACGATAAGGAGCCATCGATATCGGACTAGTTCCAGGAATCAAATCTATTGAAAACTCCACTTCTCGCTCCGGTGGTAAATCCTTTATCACTTCAGGGAAAACTTCCGGAAAATCTCTAAAAATTGGTAAAGCACCAATCTCTTCACTTCCACCAATTCTCAAAGTTGCCATAAGCATTAATACCTTAGCTCCATCTTGCACTGATTCTTTCACTTGTCTCGCTGTCATAAACAAATCTCTTGCGACGTCCGATTCCGGAAAAATAACTGTCTTGTCAAAACAGTTAATATATACCCGGTTGAATTCCAACCAATTCATCCCAAGGATGACATCGAGTTGGTCTAGGTGAAGACACACTAAATCAATTCCAAAATCTTTACCAAAGATACTCAACGGACAATTCAAACAAACATACGGTGTAGTTACCGAACCCATAGCAGGAGTATCAATAACCATACCGCCACCAATCACAGACAACTCAAGATTCAACCTTCTAACACAATCCAAAGAAATAAAAGAATGCGTAGCTCCGGTATCAATTATAGCGATCAAAGGTATACCATTAATAAAACACGTACCTCTGATCAAGCAATCGTCACTAGCAGTCTCAGATCCAGATAGAGCGAACACTTTTCCGCTTCCTTGATTCTTCTTCGGCTTATCACATTTGGTACTAATGTGTCCTTGCTCACCATAGTTGTAGCAAGTCACATTTGCACCGCTTCTGCATTCAAGGGCTTTGTGGCCTGGCTTGCCACCCTTAAAACACGCCTTCTCAACAGTCTTGCATTCCGAAGCACGGTGTCCCTCTTCACCGCACCTATAACACTTCATCGGAGTAGAAACTCCCCCACTTGGCTTCTTACCGAAACCAACCCTTTGTTTCCCCTTATCAGCAGGAGTCACGTAAGGTTTCCCTCGGAAGTGGCCCTTTCCTTTCTTATCACTTAGGTTCTTGTAGTGGCTAGATCGAGCCCTACTATCCTCATCGTAAATCCTACTCTTGTTTACCAACTCCGAAAATCGCTGGATTTCCTGGTAACCAATAGCTTGCTTGATCTCAGGTCTCAAGCCATTCACAAATTTGAGACACTTAGATATCTCGGCATTAGCAGTGTTGTAGTGAGGACAAAACTTGATCAACTCCTCAAATTTTTCCGCATACTCAGCTACCGTTGAATTACCTTGCTTTAGCTCAAGGAATTCAATCTCTTTCTTTCCGCGCACATCTTCTGGAAAATACTTCTCTAGAAATGTCTCTCTAAAAGATCCCAGGTGATCACAATATCATCATCTTCAAACCTTTGGCGAGTATTACCCCACCAGTCTTCGGCTTCCTCTTCGAGCATGTGAGTCCCAAACTGCACCTTTTGTGCATCTGAGCAATTCATAACCCGAAAAATCTTCTCAATAGCTTTTAACCAAATTTGTGCTTTGTCAGGCTCGTGGGTTCCCTTGAACATCGGGGGATTATTCCTTTGGAACCTTCCCAAAGCACAGAATTCATCATCAACATTATTCCCCACATTCACATTGGCCGGAGGATTCTGCCCAATCGCTCCCGCCAACCTTGTCAAAGCTTCTACGATCGCTTCATCGTTCCTCCCTGCAACCATCTTACTAATTCCAACAACAGAACCACGTAAGAACAACCAATATTGATGATGCAACACACGCATATCAATAACACACAGGGAAAAACACTCTAACAACTTGGCCGGACGGACCGACCTGCTCTGATACCACTAATGTAACACCCCCTTCTATACCCCTAAATAAATGCATATACAAATTTATCAGAGTGAAAATTTTTGAATAAGGTATAAAGGAAGAATGTCACAATTTTACCAATGAAACACTTTAACGTTTTCTCCATAAAATATGTAACATGTTCATGGTTTAGAAATCACATTTCAACATTTAAATTAAAGCGGAAGATAAAATCATTTAATCATTTCCAAAATATTAGTTCACATACAGATAAGATATCCAGATTGATATATCATGTCAGGTCATTACAAAACCACATCAGCTGATACATCCCAATGTATCACAAAAGAATAACTATACTAGTCTAGCTACCCGGTGTTACATATCAGAGCAGCCGTCTCAAAAGAATGAAGATAACTTCACAAAAAAAACTTCCAGCATCCTAATCTGCAATGCCTCGTAGAGCATTATAAAACAGCAGAAGGGTGAGAAATATTACATAATAATCAATGCATAAGATTATATATATATACAGGTATCACATAATTACGTTCTACATTTCTCACCACAAATTCATTTCATAGTCATATTTATCATGTTGTAAATATAAACAAAATGAACATACCCAAACATATCCCTTCATAGATATTCCCCAATCATCCAAAACCCATCATATTCACAAGCATACTTCATATATCCATGACATTTATGTTATTACCACATCATCAAATAATGCACATATATCCACGATGTGTTCCCATGCATTTCTCACAATTTATTAACCGATGCACACATATCCATGATATGTTCCCATGCATCTCACAATTATTAACCAATGCACACATATCCATGATATGTTCCCATGCATCTCATACATTTATTAACCGATGCACACATATCCACGATATGTTCCCATGCATCTCATACATTTATTAACCGATGCACACATATCCACGATATGTTCCCATTTATTTCTCACAATTTATTAACCGATGCACACATATCCACGATATGTTCCCATGCATTTCTCACAATTTATTAACCGATGCACACATATCCACGATATGTTCCCATGCATCTCACAATTATTAACCAATGCACACATATCCACGATATGTTCCCATGCATCTCATACATTTATTAACCGATGCACACATATCCACGATATGTTCCCATGCATCTCATACATTTATTAACCGATGCACACATATCCACGATATGTTCCCATGCATTTCTCACAATTTATTAACCAATGCACACATATCCACGATATGTTCCCATGCATTTCTCACAATTTATTAACCGATGCACACATATCCATGATATGTTCCCATGCATCTCATACATTTGCATACAACAACGTACACTCGTAATTCATCGAATAATACACACATAATCATTACCATGTTCTCGTGTATTTTCTAATCGATGCAAACATTATGCATATCGCAATCAATGATTCACGTCTCAAAGGCTACCCACAGCACATACACATACAGTATATAACATTTCATTCCATTAAGGATCGAACCCGATCGAACCACAATACAACCTAGAATGAAATCACAGAAAAACGAAAACTTGTCATGTTCGCCACCACCTCGCTAGGCGGGCACCTAGCGAACGCTCGCTACCTGTTCGCCTAGCGAACAAGCTCGCGAACCCCAACAGAAGCTACTGGAGGGCTTCGCTACCTGCTCGCTGCAGCAAGCTTCCCAGCGAACCATTTCGCTATCTGTTCGCTACACTTTCGCTCCCAGCGAACACACCAAAATCCATTCTGTCCAAGTCTGGGACCATTCACTATCTATTCGCTGAGCTAACCCCTAGCGAGCATTCGCTACCTGCTCGCCTAGCGAGTCGCTAGCGAATCGTCTGCGTATTTTGTTTTTCATTTATTGTTATCCAACTCAACCAACTCCAAAAACCCCAAACTCACCCATCCAATTCCAATACTCTTAGTCTAACATTTCTAGACTATTCTACATCATCTATTTCAGATTTTAACCGATTAAATTGAGTTCTACCAATTATTCCAACTTTTGCCCTAAATGGAAAAAGGATGGAAACTACACCAAAACCTCAACCCAACATATATAACATCATGCAATGATCAAATAGAAACATTTCTCACCCTTACCTCGATTAATCGGAGCTTTGATGTTGGTTCTTGATGATTTTCCACTTTCCTCTTCTTCTCCTCTCTTTCTCTTCTTCTTTCTTTCCAAATGTTTCTCTCTAACTTTCTTTTCTTTTCCTTCTCTATTATATATTTCCTTTATTTTCCTTCCTTCCAATTTCCTTCTCAATTCTCTATTAATTCCAATTAATAAAAATTAATTTCCAACATTAATAAAAATCCCACTAAATCAATTAATTACTATAATTAATTATTTAATGAAATTCGGGTTGTTACATGAGACCACAATGGTTATCCCTCACCGACCAAGGAATGAGGCAGTCACAACCCTTCCAAAATCAAGACAGCCAGTGTCACACGATTTGCTCAAAAGAAAAAGAGTAAAAAAATAGAGAAAAAAGAAAAAGAAAGAAAGCCCGCTAAGTCAAAACTTAAAAACAAGTGACTTAGGCAAAAGATAGGGCATCCCGTTGGACATTCAAAATCAACAAAGATCAGTCCAGGCAAAAGTTAGGGAACAAAAAAAACAAAAAAAGAAGAAGCAAAAAGCGAAAAGGATTACAAAAGAAAAATCCTTGAGCAAGAGCAAGTCGTGTGACTACACAACACAAAGACAAAAAGGGGTGACTGTTACTCCAAAAACCTCGTTGGTTCTTAGGCCATCAGGGTCATTGGTTCCTTAACCATCACAAAATATTTTTGAGGTATGAACGTTTATGCCAAATTAGCTGAACGTAGGACTGGAGAACATTAAGGATAATGGGTGGGTACAAATAGACTTTGAGCCTTAAATCCTTTTTTCTCAAACTGTGAACTAGACCATGTTACTGTTAGAACACAGATTGGTTCTTAATAATATCTCTATGTTTTGATGATAACTAATATGAAATTTTGTATTTAAGAATTATATACTCTAAAATTTGCTTGAGAGTTTTTACTGCAGATAGTAAAGAAATTAACACTCTAGAAGCAAATCAGAATTGAACACAAGAAATTAGCTAGACTCTGAAGCGCCAGATGCACTCATTAGAAGATTCTGATTGCTGCCAACAGAAAATTCTGAGCGTAGCCTCCAGAAGATTCTGAAGCAGAAGCTCTAGAAGATTCTGAAGCTGAAGCTCCAGAAGGATCTGAAGCAGAAGCTCTAGAAGGATCTGAAGCTAGTCAGAAGCATCTGAAGCAAAGAAGAATTTTGTATGAAGAGTTTTTCAAAGCATAGTTTCTACAGAAGATTCTGAAAGTACTAAAGCTGCCAGTACTGAAGTTTTGTTTCAAATATGCTCTGATCTTAAACACGCTGAAAGAACACCTGCTGCAGAAGACTATGATCCAGCAAGACTCTGATCATCATTAGAAGACTCTGACCCAATTAGAGTCTGATGAATTTGCTGAAAACTGAAGAAGAAATATTCAAAGAATATATCCGTTGGAGTGAACCAAACGTCTCTTTCCTTATTTATGCTAGACACAAGAACACAAACAAAAAGGATTTTTCTGTGCTTTCTTCTTCTAGGAAAGGTCACTTGATGTGAAGACAAAAAGGCTCAGACCTTTTTGGACACTCTTCTCAATGTGAAGCTCACCTTGGATCAGCTGCCTATAAAAGCAAGACTCCACCAAATTCTTCATTTGACGTTGGCATTGAAAAGAAATCAAATATTCAAGCTCTCATACTTTCATATTCATTCTAAGAATTTTATTTCATTGTTCTTAAACTTAAGAGAAATATCACAGTTGTGATAATAGCTTTTTAGAAGCATTCTTACTCTTGTAATAGTTTTACATGGATTGTAAAAGGTTTCCTTAAGAGGATCCAGTTGGGATCAGTAGCTCTTGAGAAGACTAAGAACAGTTGTTCTTAGGTGTTACTATTGTAATTTGTTTGATTAAATAGTGGATTACGTCCTTGATTGAGAATGACAAATCACTCTAGGAAGGGTGGACTGGAGTAGTTGAGTTCAACGAACCAGGATAAAAATACTTGAGTTTTAATTCTAAGTTTTAATCTTTCATACTTATTCAACCCCCCCTTTTAAGTATTATCTCACCTTCAGTTGGCATCAGAGCTCCGGTTCTATGTGTGCTACCACTTAACAGTGACAGTAAAGATCCAGAGAGAAATACTTTGATATATATTTAGTTGTTACTATGGATGATAATACAATGTCTAACATTAACAACAAATATGAAGAAAGGGACAGAATCAACACCAAACCCCCTATGTTTGATGGGGAGAAATTTGATTATTGGAAAGACAGAATTGAAAGTTTTTTCCTTGGATATGATGCTGATTTATGGGATCTGGTCATAGATGGATATGTTCATCCCACAGATGGGAATGACAAGAAGATAGACAGAAAATCTATGACAGATGCTCAGAAGAAAGAATTTAGAAATCATCACAAGGCCAGAACAATATTTTTGAATGCAATATCTATTACTGAGTATGAAAAAATTACAAATAGGGAAACTGCATTTGACATGTTTGAATCCTTAAAGATGACTCATGAGGGAAACTCTCAAGTCAAGGAAACAAAGGCTCTGGCTCTGATCCAGAAGTATGAAGCCTTCAAGATGGAAGACTCTGAATCTGTTGAAGCTATGTTCTCTAGATTTCAAATACTTACAGCTGGACTAAAGGTTTTGTACAAATGATACTCTACTGTTGATCATGTGAAAAAGATCACCAGAAGTTTACCCACCAGATGGAGACCTATGGTGACAGCGCTGAAGATGACTAAAGATCTGAACAAGATCTCCTTGGAGGAATTGATCAGTTCACTAAGAAGTCATGAAATAGAACTTGAGGAAGATGAACCTCAGAAGAAAGGTAAATTTGTAGCTTTAAAATCTAATAAATCTGCTAAAGCATTGCAGGTAATAGAGGAAAGCTCTGAAGAATCCTCATCTGAAGATGAAGATGAACTATCCATGTTGTCCAGAAGAATAAACAAACTCTGGAAGCATAAAGGAAAGAAGTTCAGAAACTTCAGAAAATCTGATCATAGAAAGGAATGTTCTGGGCACAGAAGATCTGGCAAGAAAGAAGTTGTATGCTATGAGTGCAAAGAACCTGGGCATTACAAGAATGATTGCCCCAAACTTCAAAGAGAAAAACCCAAGAAGAAGTTTGACAAAAAGAAGAAGGTTCTGATGGCAACATGGGATGACTCAGATGAATCTGAATCATCTTCTGAATCAGAAGAAGAATGTGCTAATGTTGCACTGATGGCCAGCACAGAAGATCAGGAGGAAGGAACTTCAGGATATGAATCAGATTCTGAATCTGACTCTGACGCTGAAGAGGTAATGGCTAAACGTACTAAAGAAGAACTTATCAAAGTGTTATCAGAAGTTCTGAAAAGTTATAACAATATTAATCTCAAATACAAGAAGCTGAAAAGCAGTCTTGAATCTGAGATTAATCTTCTGAAGACAGAACTTGTTGAGCAAAAAGAAATTAATCTGAAAATCAAAAATAACTTTGAAATAGCTCAACAAGAATCTGAATCTGAGACTAAGTCATGTGAAAACATTTTAGAAAAATATGACTCTAGCTTTCAGAGATTCCTTACTAAGAGCATAGACAGAAGCAAGATGGCTTCTATGATCTATGGTGTTAGTGGGAACAACAGAAGAGGTATTGGATATGAATCTTCCTCTGGAAGTAATCCAAAATCTGTTGACAAACTCTTCATCAAGAAGACACCTCTGTACTCTCAATTTAAGTTTGGTCACTTAAATGACATTAAACACACAAGCTCTGAGAAGAATACTTATGTGTTTAAACCCAAGGCAAGTCAGAATAAACCTTATGTTGAAAAACAGAAGTTTAGACAAACCTTCAGAACCACTAACCCTAAAGGACCCAAGAAGATCTGGGTACCTAAAAGTAAGATAATTCCTGTTGCAGATGTTCTTAGCAGCAAGGTCAGGACGCCAATCATGGTACCTGGACTCTGGATGCTCACGACACATGACAGGAGAAAAGTCTATGTTCCAAAGCCTGGAACTTAGATCTGGAGGTGACGTGAAGTTTGGAGGGAACCAGAAAGGCAAGATCATTGGATCTGGCACTATTAGAGATGGTAAACTTCCCTCTATTACTAATGTTTTACTTGTTGAAGGGTTAAAGTATAACTTATTGTCCATAAGTCAATTAAGTGACAATGGTTATGATATTACCTTTAATCAAAAATGTTGTAAAGCTATTAGTCAAAAGGATGGCTCTATCCTATTTAGTGGTAAGAGGAAAAACAACATTTATAAAATAAATCTTTCAGAACTTAAAGTTCAGAATGTTAAATGCCTCTTGTCTGTTAATGAAGAGCAATGGGTCTGGCACAGAAGATTGGGCCATATTAATATGAGACGTATATCTCAGATTAATAAACTTAATCTTGTCAGAGGACTTCCTAATCTGAAGTTCACCTCAGATGCTCTTTGTGAAGCATGCCAAAAAGGGAAGTTTTCAAAATCATCTTTTAAATCAAAAAATGTTGTTTCTACTTCCAGACCACTAGAATTACTTCATATTGATCTGTTTGGACCAGTGAAAACTGCATCCATCAGAGGTAAGAAGTATGGATTAGTCATTGTTGATGACTATAGTAGATGGACATGGGTAAAGTTCTTAAAACACAAGGATGAGTCACATTCTGTATTCTTTGACTTCTGCAAGCAAGTCCCGAATGAAAAAGATTTCAAAATTATAAAAGTCAGAAGTGATCATGGTGGTGAATTTGAAAATAAATATTTTGAAAAATACTTTAATGAAAATGACATTGCTCATGATTTTTCCTGTCCTAGAACTCCACAACAAAATGGAGTTGTAGAGAGGAAAAACAGAACTCTGCAAGAAATGGCCAGAACCATGATCAATGAGACAAATCTGGCAAAATACTTTTGGGCAGAAGCAATCAACACAACCCGTTACATTCAGAACTGAGTGTCTGTAAGACCTCTTCTAGAGAAGACTCCATATGAACTGTGGAAGAACAGAAAGCCCAACATTTCATATTTTCATCCTTTTGGATGTATTTGTTATATGTTAAATACTAAGGAAAATCTGAACAAGTTTGATTCCAAAGCACAGAAGTGTTTCATGCTTGGATATTCTGAACGCTCTAAAGGCTACAGAGTATACAACAATGAGACACAGATTGTGGAAGAATCTATTCATGTCAGATTTGATGATAAGCTTGGCAATAAAAAGCCAAAGCAGTCTGAAAACTCTGCAGATAGAGAAGTAGTCTTCACTGACTCTAAAGTCCCAGAAGCAGACAAAGCTCAAGTGAAGGAACCAGAAGCAACGCCAGATGCTATTCCTTTAACTTCTCAGATGAACAATCTAAACATTTCCGAAGAATCAACTATTAGAGGATCATCATCCAAAATTAAAGCTTCTCATCCAGAGAATGTCATTATTGGAACGAAGGATGATCCCATCAGAACAAGATCCTTTCTAAGATCATCTGAAGCATCATTATTTGGACTGGTGTCAAAAATTGAACCATCTTCTGTAGATGAAGCTCTGCAAGACAATGATTGGATTATTGCCATACAAGAAGAGTTAAATCAATTTACCAGAAATGATGTATGGGATTTAGTTCAAAGACCACAAGGATTCAATATAATTGGAACAAAATGGGTTTTCAGAAATAAGCTGAATGAGAAAGGAGAAGTTGAAAGAAATAAGGCAAGGCTTGTTGCTCAAGGGTACAGTCAACAAGAAGGTATTGATTACATTGAAACTTATGCTCCAGTGGCAAGGTTAGAATCTATATGTCTTCTTATTTCATTTGCTGCACAAAATAATGTCACTCTGTATCAGATGGATGTTAAAAGTGCCTTTCTAAATGGTATTATAGAAGAAGTTTATGTCCACCAACCCCCTGGTTTTGAAAATGAAAAATTTCCAGATCATGTTTTCAAATTAAAGAAATCTCTGTATGGTTTAAAACAAGCTCCCAGAGCTTGGTATGAGAGATTGAGCAATTTTCTTCTGGAGAAAAATTTCATCAGAGGCAAAGTGGACACAACACTCTTTTGTAAATCAATTAAGAAAGATCTTCTAATTTGTCAAATTTATGTGGATGATATAATATTTGGATCTACCAATACTATGCTGGGAAAGGAGTTTGCTACATGTATGCAGGCAAAATTTGAAATGAGCATGATGGGAGAACTCAGATTCTTTCTAGGAATCCAAGTCAATCAAACTACAGAGTGCACTTACATACATCAGACCAAATATGTTAAAGGACTTCTGAAGAAATTTAACATGACTGATAGTAAGCTAGCAAAGACTCCCAGGCATCCAACTAGCTCACTTGGCAATGAAGAGGTAAGTAAGAAAGTAGACCAGAAGCTCTACAGAGGTATGATTGGTTCTCTTCTTTATTTAACTGCTTCTAGACCTGACATATTGTTCAGTGTATGCTTGTATGCTAGATTCCAATCAGATCCTAGAGAATCACACTTGACATCTGTCAAGAGGATTCTAAGGTATCTGAAAGGTACTTCTAATGTGGGTTTGTGTTACAGAAAATCTGATGATTTCAAATTAGTTGGATTCTGTGATGCTGAATACGCTGGAGACAGAGTGGAAAGGAAAAGTACTTCTGGAAGTTGTCAATTTCTAGGAAGAAATCTAATCTCTTGGTACAGCAAGAAGCAACCCACAATTGCACTTTCAACCACAGAGGCAGAATATATTGTTGCTGCTGGATGTAGCACGCAGATGCTCTGGATGAAAAGTCAGCTAGAAGATTATCAAATATTTGAAAGTAACATTTCTATCTTTTGTGATAATACTTCTGCTATATGTTTGTCCAAGAACCCCCATTTTACACTCTAAGGCAAAACATATAGAAATTAAGCATCATTTCATCAAAGACTATGTTCAGAAGGGAATCATAAATTTAGCCTTTGTTGATACAGATCATCAATGGGCAGATATTTTTACAAAACCCCTTGTTGAAGATAGATTCAAATTTATTCTAAAAAATATTGGTATGGATTTTTGTCCAGAATGATATTTGTCAGAAGCAAATTTTTACAGATGCAAAAATGCCTAATGCTCTGAAGTATTTCTTCTGACTGCTTATTTATTTTATTAAATTTGTTTTGTGAAACTCTGAACTAACAATCCTTAGAGTATCTGAATGTTGGTTAACGTTTCATTTCTCAAGAGAATTCAGAACACATGCAAGCAAACACGTGTCACTCCAATTCTGCAAAGGTGGCGTGTACACTACTGAAGAGACGTTTGAGGTGAAGTTTGAATAGTGAAAATCTTGATTTTCCCCCCAATTTGTCAGAAGCAATAAATGCTTGAAATGATTTTTATTCTTTTCATTTAATGCTTTGTTTAAACGTGCAAAATCTGACTGTTTGTATGCCTACTTGTTTTAGTATAAATACATCTCTTCTCTTCACATTCACACTTTTCACATCTCAGACATTTTATGCATTTCCATCTTCTCTTCTCTCTGCATAAAAACCCTAAGCGTGTGACAAAACCATCTTCAATGGCAACTTCATCATCAACTGCTGCACAATTTCAATCTACAATGGCTGTAGTTACCTCTGCTAACATGGGCGTTACTCCTTATTCTCCTCCAAAAAGAACTTTACTCACCCCTGTTGAAAAGCTGGAAGTTCTGTGTGAATCAATGGTGGAATTTGATTCACTTGTTGAGAATGGTTTTGAGTTTCGTTCCATCATAGGTGCTCAAGGATGGGTGAAATATTTTGAAAGACTGTTTGGACCAGTTTACCCCCTTCTTGAGAAAGAGTTCTGGATCCATGCTTCAGTTTACCCTAAGTTTATCTTATCTTCTATTCTGGGCAAAGAGTTTATAATAACAGAAGATCTGATCAGAAAACTTATTGGCTATGAGGAAACAGATGGAGTTTCACACTAGCTAGCTGGGCGTGTGGATATGGATGAAGTGTATGAAGAAGTGATGACTGCTGGACAAGCTTCTAACAAGTTCAAGGATCTGAAGCCTAACTACAAGATTTGGGCTAAGATCTTCATGGGATGCATTCATCTTAGGAAGTCAACAAACTCTCCAGACTATGTCAATAATGAACAGCTTTATTTTATGTACTGCCTCAGTCAGAGCACCAAGGTATATCTTCCATATATTCTCTTTATGCATCTTTGGAATCATATAAATGCCTCTAGAGAATATGTGAAAGAAAAAGGATAGAAGATCAGAACCTGGATTCCTTTTGGAAGGTTAATCTCAGATCTTCTAACTGAGAATGGACTTGTTACAGCTCTGTACGCTGCTGGAGTTACAGAGGAATTGGAATTCATTTTGGGAAAGCCTCTGAATGCCAAAAGTCTTCAGAGACTTAAAATAATGGATGAACTCACAACAACTCCCAAGAAGCTGAATATTTCAGAACTGAGTAAGAAGAGAACTCCTATAGATGATTACCCTCTGTTCTATGCTGAAGAACCAAGGCAAATTATTGTAATGTATATTGATGATTGCAAGAAAGAAGGAAAGCCTATTCCTGCAGACATTATAAAGCAAGCAAGACAACCACTGCCTGTTGTAGAAGAAGAAGAACCACAAAGAAAGAGGACTCAGCCAGAAGCAGAAGCTGCACCTGTTCAGAAGAAGATCAAGATTGCTGAGAAGCCACAGAAGCTCCTAAAGAGGAAAGAATCTAGAGACACTCCTTCTGTACCAGCTAAAAGAATCAAGATCAAAGGTACTAAAACTTCTGTATCTTCTGCAAATCCTATTGTTTTAAATGATTCTAATGTTAAGTCTATTCCAAAACCACCCTTTACACAAAATACATCTGTTACTGCTCCATCTCATGTTTCTACACCATCACCATAAAAATCTTCTAATCCAATTTCCATTTCACCTGAAAAATCATTTATTCCAACACCAATAACAACAAAAACAATTCAAACTCCAAAAGTCTCTGTACCACAAATAACTCAACCAAAAATTCAAATCAAACAATTTGTACCACAGAAACAACCATCAAAAAAACAACCTACAGAACAACAACAAACAACAAAACCATCTGCTCAACAAAAACTCTCTGAACCATTTAAACAAAAGCCATTTGAACAACAAAAGCACCCACAAGAAAAACAACCAGAAAAATCATCTGAAACCCTATCAGAAAAAGCCTCTAAACATCAACCACCATCTGATAATCCACCATCCAAATCATCTGAACCCACTGCATTTGTACCTGTTATTTCTGAACCTACAAAAATAACATCTGTTCCAGTTTCATCTAAACCAATAACAATTTCATCTGATCCACCTACCTCAGAACACCCATCAAAACCCTCTGAAATTCCTTCAGAACCAACCAATACTTCTGAACCCAACATTCCTGAGATAGAAGTTCATGATGTCACACCACTAAAAACTGTGTTTCAAGTATCTTCTACCTCCTGCACACCAACCACCTCATCATACTCTTCAGAATCTGACATTCACCCAGATTTTCTAATCTCTCCTTCTCACAGAGATTTTGAAGTAAACCAACCAGAACCTCCTGTATCATCAAAAGTTCCTATTTCAGATCCTATTACCACACCTGCACCATCATCTGAAATCCTGATTCCCAATTCTAACCCAACATCTAACCCAAGAACATCTATTTCCTGTGCACAAGTTTCATCCCTATTTCACAATCTTGCATATGGTTTCAAACTCAAAGATTTTTATGACAGAGTTGAACCATCTGACCCTATCACTCCCCTGAAACCCAAACTCACAATGACCCTTCCATCTGTGCTTCTCACCTATATACAATCCATGTCAGATGTAGGTTCATTAGCAACTATATCATATTCTGCTAAATCTGACAAAGCTGTTGCTTCAGCTATACCAATTTCATCTGATAAAACTGTTGCTTCTGATGAACCTCCAAAATCTACATTCCAACCATACTCAAATAAACCCTTTGATGTGGTTCCCTTTCACACCAGAGAAAAACCAAATATGTTAAATGCTTTAAACAGATCCAAACCAGAAAAAGCCCCTGAAATTCCTTTCATTCCATACTACCCTCCTCCTCTGATCTCCATTCAGAAATCCATTTTTCCACCTACTCCCCAACCAAAACCAATAACACTGGAGACTCTGTTACATCCCAAGCCAAGACTTAATGTTAATCATTTATTTCAATCTTTTTTGCAAGAAATATAGTTGTATTTAGGTACTGTACAGAGGAAGTGTTCAGCAACAATGGATGCACAAGAATCTGATGTCATCTGGAATGGATTCATCAACAGATTCAACTCTGTGGCCTCAAATATGAAGAACATATGCTCTGATGATGCGAAGCTCAGATTTGCTGAAGCTGCAAGAAATCTGTTCTGGACTGTCAAGAGATCTGAACCTTTGCTCCTTACAGATGCTCCTCCACCTTCAGAAGAAACTACTGAACCTGCATCTGAAGATAATCCTTTGGCCATGACTCTGGTAGAACTTCCTTCTGGCTCCAATGCTCCAGACTCTACAGATCCTATGGAAATTGACTTTGTTCAAGCTCCAGAAAATGTTCAACCTTCATCATCTGAGATTAAGAAAGAACATCCAGATTTTGAGGATAAAATTGCTGCTCTAGAAGCTGGTCAATCAGAGATTAAGTCTTGGATGGCCAAACAGGATAAGAAATCTGAAGACATGTCTGAGTGGATGTCAAAACAAGATCAGAAGAATGAAACAATGGCTAAGTGGATGTCCAAGCAAGAGCAGTCATCCTCTGAGATCACGGATCTGTTGAAGATGCTTTTGTCAAAACACTCTTAGATTTTCATTTTTTTTTCATTCTGATGTTTTTGCATCTGATGTTTGCTTATGTACTTTTTGATATATCTTCTGATGCATGTACTATTGATCTGAACTCATTGGATGAATCAAAGTTTTCTCCACTAAATTATCTCATTTACTGTTTCCTTTTATTTGTCTTTTTAAAGTTTTTACTTTTTGCTTATGACAAAAAAGGGGGAGAAAATATAGATTTGAACTGTTTAATTTAACTTCACCAGAATGAAACTTCAGACATATCTACTTTATCTAACATTTAATCTGAGTATTTCAGAACATTTAATAAGTACACTCTATAAAAGAAACTCTGAGTCTCTCAGATCATTTGACTATTATCAAACTCTGAATCTGAAATTTGCAAGACATTCTGACTTTCAAATGTTAAAAGAACAATCAAGATCTAACTCTGAAAATTACTCAAGACAAAAGGGAAGTTTCTATTCCTTATCTGTATTTAAATCAGGGGGAGATTCATCATCTCAGGGGGAGTTATAATTTTAATATTTTCAATTAAACAAAATTTCTGATGTTTTTGTCATCATCAAAAAGGGGGAGATTGTTAGAACACAGATTGGTTCTTAATAATATCTCTATGTTTTGATGATAACTAATATGAAATTTTGTATTTAAGAATTATATACTCTAAAATTTGCTTGAGAGTTTTTACTGCAAATAATAAAGAAATTAACACTCCAGAAGCAAATCAGAATTGAACACAAGAAATTAGCTAGACTCTGAAGCACCAGATGCACTCATTAGAAGATTCTGATTGCTGCCAACAGATGATTCTGAGTGTAGCCTCCAGAAGATTCTGAAGCAGAAGCTCCAGAAGGATCTGAAGCAGAAGCTCTAGAAGGATCTGAAGCTAGTCAGAAGCATCTGAAGCAAAGAAGAATTTTGTATGAAGAGTTTTTCAAAGCATAGTTTCTACAGAAGATTCTAAAGGTACTAAAGCTGCCAGTACTGAAGTTCTGTTTCAAATATGCTCTGATCTTAAATATGCTGAAAGCACACCTGCTGCAGAAGACTCTGATCCAGCAAGACTCTGATCATTATTAGAAGACTCTGACCCAATTAGAGTCTGATGAATTTGCTGAAAACTGAAGAAGAAATATTCAAAGAATATATCCGTTGGAGTGAACCAAACGTCTCTTTCCTTATGCTAGACACAAGAACACAGACATAAAGGATTTTTCTGTGCTTTCTTCTTCTAGGAAAGGTCACTTGATGTGAAGACAAAAAGGCTCAGACCTTTTTGGACACTCTTCTCAACGTGAAGCTCGCCTTGGATCAGCTGCCTATAAAAGCAAGACTCCACCAAATTCTTCAGTTGACGTTGGCATTGAAAAGAAATCAAATATTCAAGCTCTCATACTTTCATATTCATTCTAAGAATTGTATTTCATTGTTCTTAAACTTAAGAGAAATATCACAGTTGTGATAATAGCTTTTTAGAAGCATTCTTACTCTTGTAATAGTTTTACATTGATTGTAAAAGGTTTCCTTAAGAGGATCCAGTTGGGATCAATAGCTCTTGAGAAGACTAAGAACAATTGTTCTTAGGTGTTACTATTGTAATCTGTTTGATTAAATAGTGGATTAAGTCCTTGATTGAGAAAGGCAAATCACTCTAGGAAGGGTGGACTGGAGTAGTTGACTTCAACGAACCAGGATAAAAATACTTGAGTTTTAATTCTAAGTTTTAATCTTTCATACTTATTCAACCCCTCCTTCTAAGTATTATCTCACCTTCAGTTACAATCCTTAGAAGTCCTAATTGAAGTAGGGTCTATTCTGAAAGCATACTAGACCAAGGTTACGTAAACCGACTCCTAGAGATTTGTTAATCTTCTTCTTGTTGTATCTTTCACACTGGCTCAATCAGCACTGCATTTGGACTAATGGTCCATTTGTCACACACTATCACATCATTCTAATAATGATTAATTTTTTCAAAATTTGCATGAGCATCGCATTAAAATTACCATCCGTAAACGAATAATTTTTAACTGCAGGCCAGTGCTTGGCATCAAGGAAATTCCAACAAGGAACAATCAAAGAGGATTGGGTCATTCAACAAAGTTGGTCAGAATCAAGAATACTTTGTAGTCCTATGGATCTAGGGAATTGTCATCGAATGACTATGTCGGCTATGGAATCAGCCTGTCTAAAGCAAGTCCTCATGTATCGGTTAATTGAGCGGAGAATCAGCCAAGAGTCAGTTGATTAGTGGAGAATCATCTCAAGACTTTATGAAACAGAGGCAGACCACCTAGATATTCTATTGACCAAGGGTGAATCCCTCAAACGCTCAGTCAAAATGAGTTAAGATGCTTATACGCTCCTACCGAGGCAGGTCACTCCAAAAGCTCACTACGATTAGTTCTTCTCGAGAGTACATTAGAGTTAGCCATTCCAAAAATTGGATAATCGGGAGCAGCCCATTTCAGATTTCAAATTATTGGGGAAACTCTTGCATGGAAGTTATTTCCCAAACTTCCTTTCAGGAAAATTTTGCAAAGACACGCCAGACTGGGGAAGAGTACGCCAAACAGGGGAAATTCCTCTCAGTACATTCATGTCGCTCAAGCAAATTGCCTAAGTAATCTCCAAGTTCAAAATGAGTGTCGGGAAATCATGATATCCCACCCTTACCATGTCAACCTTCTCAAACTAGAAGCCTTTCCACAAAAGACCTTCTTACCCACCTTGGGGGTATTTCTGGAAACCTGCATAATCATTGCATAAATCATCCTCATGCATTAGTCATGTCGCTTCGCTCAAGCATAAATCATTGCATTCTAGCATCGGGGTTAATCTCACAACTTGGATCTGACATCAGAGAGCCTTGTAACCCAACATCACTTGACAATTCAAAGTTCAGTTCTCGCCTGGCAAACCTTCATCAAATACTAATCCTCGTCTAGTAGACGACATTCAAGTCCAGTTCTCGCCTGGTCAACATCAACTTTCAAAAACCAGTTCCCATCTGGTCACCCATTCTTTAACCTACCGTTTAAACTCTAGTTCTCATATGGTTATTGGTTTTCTTTTCAAAACCAGTTCCCGTCTGGAAAATCATCTCAAGATACCAATTCTCGTCTAGTAGACAGATTTTAACCAGTTCTTGTCTAGTAGATGTTGCGGTGAGAGTCGTGATGCCAAGCTATTGATTAACTTGAATCTTAATTCATTAAATTCACAACCGGACTTTAATTTATCCAAAGGAAAGGTTAAAGAAAGAAAGACCTTTTTCGCGATGTAACAACAACGCTAAGAGATTCGGGGATCGGGGGTTGGTTATGCCTAGGGTAGGTATTTCACATCCTAATCATCTGTAGTACTCTACAGGAACCTTTTGTTTGTTTGTATGCTATACTTGTTAGATATTTTTTATGGCTTGGGATAGGGGTACAAGGTAAAGTAATAGGTAACGACCTAAGGATAGTTTCTAAGTTTGCTCACAAAGATATCGCATCCTCTGCCTACGTATCCTAACTAGGATAGAATCAGAGCAACCGTAGTTCATCTCACTAGGGATAGATGAACATTTGATTGTGATCAAGGTTCAAAGGGGAACAAACATAACAATGCTTGTATAGAGTTTAACAAAACTCTTTATTCTAAGTCGTACACTTAAAGGAATTGACTTTTACAAAAGCCAAGAGGGGAGTAAGTAATCATGATAATGATTCTTACATAGAGTTGACAAACTCTATCTTAAAGTTCTAATTGAAGGATACTCCTAACAAGGGGTGGGTATTTTAGACTTAAACCAAAGTCTAATGGATATGGGTTCTAACTTAACTAAGTTAGGGTTCAAGATGACTTAACAAAGTCAAAGAGGGGGTAATGGGCTACCTATGACCCAAGGGTCAATAGAGAGACTTTCCTTTGGAATGGGAAAACAGGAGACAACTTTATGAGAACTAATAAGTTCTATCACTTGAGGGATAACTTAACAAAGCTAAAAGCATACATAAGCATTCATTCAAACATGATGCACATATAAAAGAGTATGGTGACAACTAAGAAGAGACATGCAAGCGTGTAACAACATTAAGCAGAGATTACAATCAAGTCAAATGGTTACAACCATACATACACAAAGATATTACAATATCTAGAAGGACACGGTGAAGGTTCTTACAAGACCACAAATAAGATAACATCAACTTGAAGCATCTTAACAAAGATGAAGGAAAACATGGTAACAACCATCAAACAAACAAAGAATCATGTAGTTCTAACAAGTTTAAATGCAAGCAAGTCACAACTTGAGGCAAGCATATCATATAGTTCAAAGAATGTCAAATGTAACAATATAAGACCAATATTGATGACAATCAAGTACATACAAAAAATGTAACAACAGTTCAAGGAAGAAGTTCATCACTTCATGGGGAAATTCATAAGTTCAAGGTAACAACCATAAATGAAACAAATCTTATCATGCTAGAGATCTAACAAGACTCCTAGAGGGGTGAAGGAAGACATGAAAAGTGTATTCAAGATGTCACAACATCAAGAGATAACATGGTTTTCAAGCATAAAATGAAAAAGGCAAATCAATTAGATGCTTACAAGAAAAGCATTGAATGCAAATAGGTTTTGGTTTAAGCAACATACTCAAACACATAAAGGAGTTAATCAAACATGTATATATTAAGTGTAAGTCAAACTCAAGAAATTGAATTAGAAGTTTTGAAAATGATTCAAACAGAGGAGGGTAAAAACCCTAAAATAGTGCAAGACTTTCTCATGGTATAAAGTGTTTCTAGAATGCAAGCTCTTAAATTCTTCAAATACCATATGAAAGTAGGAAAAATAACATGACATTTGCAAAAAGAATCATTTAAAAATGATAGGAAATGCTAAAGTTACACTAATTTGAATTTTGAAGAAAAATTAAAGAAAATAGTCATAAAAAAGGAAGGAAGTGTCCACACCAATGGTAGAACTCATGACCTATAGATTACAAGTCAAAACCTCTACCATATCAACCAGAGCGCGCATGTGATTAACAATGGAAAAGAGAAATAAAATATCAAAATGATGAAAAATCAAAAAATGACAAAAAGAGTTGTCCACACCAAGTATCGAACTCAAGACATTTGGCAAGGCAAGTACATGAAACGCAAGGCATAACCACTGGGGTGGTGATACATCCATTATATCAAGCCACCCCAATAATATAAGACCGTCCAAGTCATACATTTTGGGCAAAACCTGAACAAAACCAAGGCAAAGTTCAAGAAAACAATTTCAACTAAAACTTGAGCAAAACACAACCAATTTTCACAAAATTTGATTCAAACTCACTTGTTTTTTGATGAGGAATAAGATGGTGAGAACCATTTTTCAAAACAACACACACAAAGTAAAATTCAAAGAGAAATGCAGATGGAGGTTTGGAAATGTATTTTCAATGTTGGAGGTCCAAATTGTCAAGTTTAAAACTGATTGAAGGCTTATAGATGCTCCAAATATGATGTTCATTGAATTCAGATGTTAAGAAGATCCAAAGTTTAGCTTAAATCAGCATGTCACACATGAGTTGCAATAAGAGCTCATGACTTGCAAAAGGGTGCTTTTTCAAAAACAGTTGGGATGTATCATACTTCAAATGATTCAACATCATTCACAACATCATCAATGTTTCCTGATTTTGAAATTCAGTAAAGCATACACTTAAACAGTCAAGGTTTTCTTTAAATGTTTCAAACATAAAACTTGATGGATTAATAAGTTAACAAACCTAGACAGCAGACCAATGCATCATGTTTCAAACATCATTCACTAATGGTTTCAATAGAAATGCTAGAGCAACACATAAGTTCACAATTCAAACAATCCAAACTGGACAGCAGCTATGACATGAACTTAACATACCTAAACTCTAAAAAACTACATTGCAGTTTTGATGAGAACATAGGTTGACAATCCTTAAAGTAAACCTGGATAACAAGTATTGTATCATTCAAAAATTGTTTTAACAGCCTACACATGGAACTCCTACAGTCATACTTTTACCAAAGTAAACACACATACAAAGCTCTCAAACTGATCTAGACAGCAACTTACAAGTTAATATGCCTAGACATGATCAATAGCTTTTACAATAACACAAATCATAACCAAAAGTTTTTTTTAAAACAGCAACAAACTTTGACATTACAATGTCAAAATCAAACAGCAGCCCAACACATTGCCTTAAATGACAATTATTACTTCATTCTAGCAAACACAACAAATCCTAGCATAAAAACTGGATACTGGCAGCAACTTATGTAAACTAACAGGACAATGTCAACTATTCAACAATCAAAACATATTTCATATGATGCTACCTCCTCATGACAGCAAGCATAAATAAACCAAGCACAAAACCTAGTTCAAACAAGAACAGAGACAAACTTGGCAAGACAATGTCAAGCATCAACCAACAAACTCAAAGTGTATTTCTCATGGTGGTCATAACCTCATGACAGTAGGCATAATAAATCTTATTATGAAAACAAGATTCAACAAAACTGTTGCAAAACTTTGCATGATAAGGCCAAGATCAATCACATTTTTCCATGAATTACAAATCATCAAGCAAGCATAAATCAATTTCAACATATGATGCATATCAATGAGAGGTTTTGCAATCACATACCTCTTGTAGACTTCCCAAAGTAAGCTAGCAGCCTTGAGTGAATAAGATATCCCTCCCTTAATGCAAGCTTGAGATTACTTCTTCTTGAAGAAACAAGTGATCCTTGAGGACAGATCTAGCAAATGAGGTTCCAGTTTTTTTAAGGTCTTGGATAGTTGGTACAACATAAATGTAGGGTGTTCAAAGTGTTTAAGAGGTTCAAACTGTTCTAGGCAGTGAGTTTCTCCATTTTATGCAGAAAAGTCAACTTTTAAGGTGTGAGAAGTTGACTTTTGGTTTTTTGGTGTTTTTTATCAAACTAATGGTTAGAACACCTCCTAATAATGATTCTGAGGATGTGTGGATGATTTTTAAGGTGGTTGATTAATTAGAAATGATGTTAGTATGAAGTTTGCACAAGGTAGTTTTTTTGTGTGGTTTTGGATGCTTTTTCTTCACTTACAAGTAAAGCAAGGCAAGAGTGAGAGAGCTTGATTTTCTCTTGGGTTTAGAGGGCTCAATTGTCTATTATCATAGAGGAAGCCTCTATTTTTAGGCAAAGTGAAAATGAGGACAGATTTGGACAAGTGGTTTTCCAATGGTACTTTTTGGAAAGCCCCCATTATGCTCTACAACGTTCATGTTTTTGGGATTTTCAAATTCCAAGTGGAACTAGGTCAAAAAACCTCTTGAATTTGGCTGGAAACATTTCTTAAAAGTGCCAAAATCGTATAATTTCACCAAGTATTTTTCTCCTCTTGTGATGATTTTGACTATAACTCCAAATCCATTCATTTTTTTTGCATATGGGTCACTTTTACACTTTTGTAGGGCTTGCCTAGACCTTTCCAACAAGCATTGAGCCACCTCATTTGGATGTGTGGTTAGGAAGTTATGGTCTTGCCCCTTTCAAAACCCTAATTCCCGACTTTTTCGATTTCTCCTCAATCATTGATTCAATGGTCACAAAACTTCATGAATAGCTGTAATATGAAATTAGGAACATATTTGCTTCCAATTTTAAGGTCAAATTCCTTTTGGTCAAAGAGTTGACTTTTCAGTCAAATAGACCGATCGATCGAAAAACCCTGAATCGACTGTTGATGTTCTGGGTCCTTTGAGGTCTTGGAACTTCTTGGGTGGAGTTAACTAAGTCATACAAGTTTCATGGACCATGATTCCATCTTTGGAATCCCTTTTAAATCAAAAGTCAAACTACAATTGACTTTTCCTAATCAGAAACCCTAATCGGGAGTCTTGGACTGCACTATTCTTGATCTTTGGGTGACAACCTCAAACTGGATTCATACTTGATCCAATATAATATTCTTAATGATGTGGAGACTTGTTTCATGGAGAATCAATCCCAGACATTGATTGATCAAACCATCGAAACCTCAATTCCTGACCATATGGAACCCTAATTCATATGTATCTAGACAAAGATAAACTTGGAATAGGTTAAGGTTAGATAAGCAAATGATGATTCTCCTAGAATGATGATGGAATCTAGGGGTTAAAATTTAAGGTACAACAGTTGCCCCTATTTAGATATCTTCACCAGATGGCAATGAGAGATAACAATCTCCATAGAATCGTAGTGAAAGGTATTTAAATATAGCAAACTGAAAATTTTGTCCCTTAGATACGATGGTATGCAAAAGGACAAAATTCTAATATGAAATTATTTCTAGATGATGCTTGAGTGCAAGGAAAATGCTGAAAAACGAGCAAAGCAACACAAGAACGGCGATACGACGAGTAACTACTCACAGGAGACCCGACACACTAGGGAAAGATCCATGGCATAACAAGCAATAGTTCAAACATGACAAATGATGGTATTCAAGGGGATCTTTCACACAGGGACACGAACTCCGGGGAAGACAAATCTTCATTGGTGGAAATGGAAGAAAAATTCACTGGGAAAAAAAACAAAGCTCCACCGGGGAAGTGAAATACCAGAGACACGATCCTCATTGGGGATAACCAAATGAGAAATTTCTTATGGCGAAAAGTTCGAATGGGATCTTCAGGAAAAAAATAGAAACAAGACCAGACGCACCGGGGATTCTAGTAACCACAAGATCTCTGAGACCCAACTGAGGATACCAAAACTTCGCTGGGAATACTGGTGATAAACAGAACTTCTGCCAATAACAATTGGTTTCAAGTAATGCTAGTAACTACTGGACTTCCTGAGGGTGCTAGTAACGACTAAGCTTTCAAGGTAGAATATGGTGACACCCAGAACAAGGTACCAATAACAATTGGATTTGAGTAATGTCAGTAAACACTGAACATCAATGGGGTGAATGGGTAATAACCCAACTCAGAGCGTCAATAAAAATTTGGACTTTAAACAATGCCAGTAATCACTGGAACAGGGGTACCAATGACGATTGGATTAAAAAGGTGCCTGATGCGTCCGCAAGTGCACGGAAATATCGAAGTAATATAAAAGATTGTCGAACCCACAAAGACCAATGTCAATCTACCGTTACTATTATTACGGCGTAAAGCTAAGGCTATTGGAATTAGGAAAGTTGAATGCGAATGAAATTAAATGCAAAGAAATAAAGATAATTGGTTTATGGAAAGGATGGTAAAGGGATATCGGTATGCAAGGACTTAGTTATCGGGGATTCGACTGGTCACCGGTGCTTTCTACTCTTTGCAAACACTTTTAAGAAGAAAATAACGGTTTAAAGACCTTTGTCTCACGATGGTTGTTGACGCTAGTCGCAACTCTAAGGCGGAACGTATGTTGTCGCTATTCCGTTCGGGGTTAAAATTACTTTTTGAAAACCATTAAGTTCTAATCCCTTTTAAAGCGATGTCGCTGTTTTTAAAAGGAATGCCTAGTTTTTACTATCTGGTCTTAGCCGCAACTGTCGCTTGTTGGTTCGTACCTTAATATGGTTTCCCACTGTCATGGCAAAACCACCGTAAATAGCTTCTCACTGTCGTGACAAAGGTTTATTTAGAATTTAGATTTAAAAACTACGGCCAGAAAGGTTGTTTGTAAAAAGGGAAGATGCCAGTTACTATCGAATCCTATCCTACTAATTCGGTTACATACCGATAAAACTAACTTAGCTAGACATGATAATTAATGCAAACGGGAATAAATATAAACAACAGAATAAGAAAACATGCATTGTGACAGAAATAAAGTAGTAATTCAATTAATAAGAACCTGTAAAGTAGTACTGATATTGAAGAGTAGTCCTCCACAATGTCGGCAGGATTCTACTTTGGCCAATTGGCCAAATAAAATTGCAGAAAGAAAAATACAAAGCTCTGAACAAAAAGGGAAAAAGGAAAAGAAATAAAAGTAATGATGACTTCAATAGAACTTTGGCAGTCCTTCGGGATGAAGAATCCACCCCCTTTTCTCTGTGAATCTCTTGTCTATTTATAGGAGATATTTCATTCTTCAACTTCCAGAGATCATGGGTGAGTTATGGAGGGAGTGGGGGTAACTTCCAGTAGTGGGCAGTGAGTGGAGAAAGTGTAGGAAGAAATTAAGTTAAGATTGATCGTGACTTCAGATTCTGCGTTCTTGTCTGCATGACGGTCGTCATGATATGTGACGACCGTCACCCGTGTGACGGTCGTCAGGACTGTGTGACGGTTGTCACCGCAACAAAATCCGTATCTGTTGTTTTTCATCTATTTTCCTTCCATTTCTTCTTCTTTTCTTTCTTTAGTCCAAATTCTCCCCAATCTGCTAAACGGAGTGAATTAATCATTTAATAGAACATAAATCAAGATAAATTAATAAAAGTCACAAATAAATGCATGTAAATCAAGCCAAATAAACGATATGATTTCGCGTTATCAAACACCCCCACATTTAAACCATTGCTTGTCCTCAAGCAATCAACCAACACGGTGAAAAGAAATAAGCATAGTTCAAAACAAAGACACGATGAGACTCTAATCATACGTGGCTGCTAGGCTAATGTTAGATCGATAGGTACTAAATATCAATACCAAGGATAACGTAACGACATAATTTCAAAAACTCCCTACTTATGCAAACCAATCGGAATCATGCCATTATAACTCAACCTATAACTCATCCTCTCTTTCACCCCATTTCATTATAGTGCAATCACATTAAGCCCGTTATCCATACACATTCATGGCAAGTAATCCCGTTAGTGACTATGATCTCATTATTATTTCATTTTTCTCTGCAAATATGCTTAAGCATCAATTGGACTTAAAGAGTTTGTACCGTTAGGCTAAGTGCTCGGGTGAGGAGCACCTAACTTAGAAGGAACATGTCTTTTTCTTCATAATTTTTCTTTTCTTTCTTAGTTTCTCATTTTAAACTAGATATCATACACTTATTTGCATCGGTTTCTTACTTAGTGTGTTTAGGATGGTGCTGACTGCTTAAATAAACTACTTAGGGATTACTACAAGAACTTGGAGCTTTAAGGTCTCGGCATAATGGGTACTCAAATTGATTTTGCATATTCAGGGGGTTAAGGTTGTCAGGACGATATCAATTTTATCAAAACTTTCCCAAGTTTTTCTAACATAGTCTAAACAACCTATATACTTTCAGAGTACCATGTCATGAATCGAAGCAAAAATTTGGTTGGAGGTTAAAATTTTGAAAATTTTGAAATTTTGAAATTTCGGGGAGATTGAATAACAAGCGAAAACCACGCATAAAGACTCGACAGCACATGCAAAGACTTTGACATAGCATTAAAAGTAGATAAAAACAATAAATCAAACTAAAAGGCAATAAAATGAAAGTGATAGAGTTCCTCCCCCACACTTAAACCAAACATTGTCCTCAATGTTTTAGTAAAAGTTGGAAAAGGAAAGATAGAACCTGTATGAATGTTACTGATCTTGCTATCCTTGTCTTCGTTGATCACTTCTACTTCGGCGGCGGGCATTTTGAGACACTTTGTTTGTGTAATTCTCGAACCAGCTCATCATGTTGCTCTCCTCCAGAGGAAGTACTCATCATCAGTGTCCCCACCAGCAGCGACACTCGTAGGAATGTCCGTGGGTATAGCTCATCTTCTCAGATCGTCATCTAGAGATTTTTCGCCTAGAAATAGCTATAGCGTAACAAGCGATACATTTCTTTATTTTCTGCAAATTTAAACAAACAAATTAAAATAAAGACCTTGTGGGTTGCCTCCCACACATCGCTTTGTTTAGCGTCGATAGCTCGACGGCTAAGGAGTGCAAGTACTCATGGCGGTTCTTTCGAGAATGGTTCCTCGATCGAACTTTGAATAGTCTTCGGTTTCCATGGCCACTTATCAAGCCATCTCTCATATCCCTCACCTTTTTGTTTCTTTCTTCTGTAGGGTGGTTCCTTGTTTTGAACGCGTGGTGGTGGTTCTGGATCTATCCTGCGTATCAGCTTTTCAAATTTGGGCATAGTTATTTCATCCACCACCTCAAAAGTTAATAGTACCCTTTTAACAGTAATAATGACCTTAGTTTCACGGTCCTCGAATTTTCTTTTCCTATGAGGGACCTTAGAAAAAGGTGCATTGGTGTGGGTATTTTCCAGTACCTCCACATGTGTTTTGGATTGGGAGTCTACCCTGGCTTCCGCAACCAATTGTGAGAAAGAATTAGGTGGGGTATAGGGAGGAGGAGCAACAATGGGTGCTTCCTTCTCTACCTCTTCGACAACCTCCCTTTCGGGTGGTGTCGGTGGATTTTTCTCAATATTTGTGCTTTTCTCACCAAAATTCTCCTCGGACTCATCATCACTCTCCCTAAGATTTTCTATTTGTTCTTCATTACTGGTTGTTACAACATTCACATGGCCTCCTGGGACGGGTCTTAAAGGTGTTTGTCTAAGCAGGGAGGTTTGTGCCTCCAAAGCCTCGCTGTGAGTTGCGAGGGAATCGACAATAACGTTCATTTGCTTAAAATCTTCATTAATTTGGAGATGTTGTTTTCTAAAGTCTTCGTTTTGGAGAGTTTGTGTCTCCACAAAACGCTCCATCATAGATTCTATCCTAGAGTGAATAAACGTCTCTTCGAATTCTTCTAGTAATAGTTCAAAGTTGGACGTGTCGAATTCTTGCGTTTCCTCAGAATATTGGGAGTGGTCATCATAGAGGGAATTTGGTCGAGAATGCATCGTATTGAAATCTTCTAATAATATTTCGAGGTCAGATTTAAGCGGATCTTGTGGTTTCTCAAAATACTGGGGGTGGTAGCTATAATAATGGGGATGGTAGTTATAAGGGAAATTTAGGTTATACATAGTAATTGATGATAAGAGTGCCTTAGTCTATACTATGCAACAATGGAATCACAATATTGACTGTTGGTCCCCGGCAACGGCGCCAAAAACTTGATGCGTCCGCAAGTGCACGGAAATATCGAAGTAATATAAAAGATTGTCGAACCCATAGAGACCAATGTCAATCTACCGTTATCTATTATTACGGCGTAAAGCTAAGGCTATTGGAATTAGGAAAGTTGAATGCGAATGAAATTAAATGCAAAGAAATAAAGATAATTGGTTTATGGAAAGGATGGTAAAGGGATATCGGTATGCAAGGACTTAGTTATCGGGGATTCGACAGGTCACCGGTGCTTTCTACTCTTTGCAAACACTTTTAAGAAGAAAATAACGGTTTAAAGACCTTTGTCTCACGAAGGTTGTTGACGCTAGTCGCAACTCTAAGGTGGAACGTATGTTGTCGCTATTCCGTTCGGTGTTAAAATTACTTTTTGAAAACCATTAAGTTCTAATCCCTTTTAAAGCGATGTCGTTGTTTTTAAAAGGAATGCCTAGTTTTTACTATCTGGTCTTAGCCGCAGCTGTCGCTTGTTGGTTCGTACCTTAATATGGTTTCCTACTGTCGTGGCAAAACCACCGTAAATAGCTTCTCACTGTCGTGACAAAGGTTTATTTAGAATTTAGATTAAAAACTACGGCCAGAAAGGTTGTTTGTAAAAAGGGATGATGCCGGTTACTATCGAATCCTATCCTACTAATTCAGTTACATACCGATAAAACTAACTTAGCTAGACATGATAATTAATGCAAACGGGAATAAATATAAACAACAGAATAATAAAACATGCATTGTGACAGAAATGAAGTAGTAATTCAATTAATAAGAACCTGTAAAGTAGTACTGATATTGAAGAGTAGTCCTCCACAATGTCGGAAGGATTCTACTTTGGCCAATTGGCCAAATAAAATTGCAGAAAGAAAAATACAAAGCTCTGAACAAAAAGGGAAAAAGGAAAAGAAATAAAAGTAACGATGACTTTAATAGAACTTTGGCAGTCCTTCGGGATGAAGAATCCACCCCCTTTTCTCTGTAAATCTCTTGTCTATTTATAGGAGATATTTCATTCTTCAACTTCCAGAGATCATGGGTGAGTTATGGAGGGAGTGGGGGTAACTTCCAGTAGTGGGAAGTGAGTGGAGAAAGTGTAGGAAGAAATTAAGTTAACATTGATTGTGACTTCAGATTCTGCGTTTTTGTCTGCATGACGGTCGTCATGATATGTGACGGTCGTCACCCGTGTGACGGTCGTCAGGACTGTGTGACGGTCGTCACAGCAGCAAAATCCGTATCTGCTGTTTTTCATCTTTTTTTCATCGTTTTCCTTCCTGTTCTTCTTCTTTTCTTTCTTTAGTCCAAATTCTCCCTAATCTGCTAAATAGAGTGAATTAATCATATAATAGAACATAAATCAAGATAAATTACTAAAAGTCACAAATAAATGCATGTAAATCAAGCCAAATAAATGATATGATTTCGCGTTATTAGTGCCAGTAACTACTGGACTTCAAATGGGGAGAATGGGTAATAACCGGCCTCCATACCGATGACAAATAGCTTTAAGCAATGCCAGTGACCATTGGACTTACACGGGGAATCGGTAACAATCGAACTAAACACCAATAACAATTGGTTTGAAGCAATGCCAGTAACCAATGGACTTGGGACGATTGGTGACAACCAAATCTAGGGCACCTAATGACAATTGGGTTTTCAATATAAGACTAGTAACTACTAGACTTACTGGGGAAATTGGTAACGACCAACTCAAATACAAATAACCAATGGATTTTAATGCTAGTAACTACTAGACTTCAATGAGGATTGGTAATAACCGAATCAAAGGATTCCAATAACAATTGGATTTAAACAACGTCAGTAACTACTGGACTCTTCAAAGATTGGTGACAACCAAATCAAGGTACCAATAACAATTGGATTTAAATACTGCCAGTAACCACTGGACTTTTAAAGGTTGGTGACAACCAAATCAAGGTAAAAATTAGTAACAACTAATCATCTTGGTAATAGCATATATTGCTAGTCACAACTAGCCTCTCATGACGAAAACAAGTGAATCTCAACATTACCGACAAAATGGGGGCAACAACCGCAAAGCGAAACCGTAGAAAACGGATCAAGGAGAGTGATAACGACCAAAGGATCTTAGTGGCAAGAGGCAGACAAAGAGAAACCCAAAGCAAATGCAAACAGATGCATATGTTGATGGTATGATGCTAATGCACAATGCAGACCGACCCACGAGAGAGAAGGAGAAAGCAAAGCATAAGACAGAAAGAGGGAAACCCGTCACGCTGAGTTCTGATGTTACCAACTTGATGGCGCTTCGTCCGAGGAAAATGACAATTTTCTAACGTAATCAATACTCTAGCAAACCTGTAGAGGAGAAATCTTGGCTTAGTAGTGGGAATTGTTGTTGGACGCCTCTTTGGTTGGAGGCGACAACAAGCTTTTACGATTTTGAGAGTAGTGTAACACTGTCATGTTACCTCTAGAGTTTTTAATGTGCTTTGTTAAATTAGTTTTCTTAAACCAAAATTTAAAATTTCAAAAACACTTTGTTTTTCAAAAAATCCTTATTAACGAATAAGTGAAATTTGCATAACAAGAACATAGATCATAACAATGATTGGTCTAAAACCTGATTTCATTAATAGAGGAGAACTTTACAAAGGGTAGAGTCTCGGGAACAAATACAGTTTTCTTGAAAAATGGTAAGCAAAAAGGGATTACAGAATCCCATAATGGCCCGGTCCTACTAACTAGCAGTCCATGCGCTCCATTGCTTCTGACGAGAATGACAGACGATAATCTTCTTTTAACACCTCTTGACAAGACTTTTCCCCTGCATTTTCCAATTTCGGTCCTCAGACTTCCGTCTTGCTGAAGTGTTTTTGGCTTGATTCACCTTTCCAGGTTCAAGCGTAGTACTTTCTCACTGCATCTGAGTTGATGGGGTACTTGAGTTGTTCGCCATCCATCGTCTCAAGGATTAAAGATCCTCCGGAGAAAACAGTCTTCACGATAAAAGGGCCATCATAATTAGGCATCCACTTGCCACGCATGTCCTTTTGTGTTGGTAGGATATTTCTGAGCACAAGCTCTCCTTCCTTATACTCTTTGGTACGAACCTTCTTTTCGAATGCTCTTATCATCCTTTGTTGATAGATCTGGCTATGACACATGACAGTCATTCTTTTTTCGTCAATGAGATTCAATGAATCGAACCTTTCTTTCATCCACTCGGCTTCTTCAAGGTCGGCTTCCATTAAGATTTTCAAAGAAGGTATCTTGACCTTAATGGGTAGCACCGCATCCAACCCGTAGACCAAGGAGAAGGGAGTTGCCCCTGTCGAAGTTCACACTGGCGTTCTGTACCCATGTAAAGCAAATGGTAACATCTCATGCCAATCTTTATAAGTTACGACTATATTCTATACGATTTTCTTGATATTCTTGTTTGCAGCTTCGACATCACCATTCATTTTGGCCTGTATGAAGAAGAGTTGTGATGCTTGATTTTGAAGTCATCACAAAGTTCCTTCATCGTCTTGTTATTCAGATTCTACCCATTGTCGGTGATAATCTGGTCAGGAATGTCGTACCGACAGATGATCTCTTTCTTGATGAAGAGGGAGACCACTTGCTTGGTAACGTTCACATACAATGCTACTTCTACCCACTTGGTGAAGTAATCAATTACAACCAGGACTAAATGATGGCCGTTGGAAGCTTTTGGCTCTATCGCCCCAATCATGTTTATGCCTCACATTGCGAATGGCCATGGTGATGTCATTACATTGAGAGGATGCGGAGGAACATGCATTTTTTCGGCATAGATTTGACATTTGTGGCACTTTCAGGCAAAGAGGATGCAATCCATCTCTAAGGTCAACCAGAAATAGCCAGCCCTAAAGATCTTTTTCGCCATGGCATGGCCGTTGGCGTGGGTGCCGAACGTTCCTTCGTGCACTTTGGTCATTAGTAGATATGCTTCTTCTTCGTCCATGCATCTAAGTAAAACCATGTCATGATTTTTCTTGTACAGGATGCCATTGCTGATGAAGAACTTGGACGATAACCTTCGTATGGCTCTTTTGTCGACTCTAGCTGGATATTCCTGATTTTGGAGAAAATTCTTAATGTCGTGAAACCAGGGTTTCTTGTCAGACTCTTCTTCTACCATCATGACATATGCTGGTACAGTTCTTCTTTCGATGCGAATCAGAGGTGCTTCGTTAATAAAATGGACCTTCCACATTGATGCTAACATGGCTAATGCATCAACAATATGATTCTCTGCTCCCGGCACATGTTTGAAAGTAATTTCATCGAAATATCCAATCATCTCTAGAATGTGATCTTTGTAGGGGATCAACTTTTTATCTCGGGTCTCCCATTCTTCTTTGAGTTGATATATCACTAACTCATAATCGCCCATTACTTCCAAGATTTTGATACAGAGATCAATAACAGCTTCTAAACCGAGGATGCAGGCTTCGTACTCGGCCATATTATTAGTACAGGAGAAACAAAGTCGGGCGGTGATGGCAGTGTATCCTCCAGTTGGATTTTTCAAAACAGCTCCAATACCATGTCCATTTTTGTTAGACGTTCCATCAAACATCATTTCCCATCGGGATCCAGGTTCGGGACCTTCTTCAGGATCGGGTTCTGGCTTCATACATTGAATATACATTATATCTTCATCGGGAAACTCAAACTTGAGTGATTGATAATCCTCCACAGGATGCTCAGCAAGGTGTTCTGACAAGACACTGCCTTTGATGGACTTTTGAGCGACATATTGAATATCATACTCTGACAAGAGCATGTGCCATCTGGCTAACCTTCCGGTTTGAGATGGCTTTTCAAAGATGAACTTTATTGGGTCCATTTTGGAGATCAGCATGGTGGTATGACAAATCATATATTGCTTTAGACGCTTGGCTGCCCAAGCTAAGGCACAACAAGCTTTCTTCAGAGGTGAGTAACGACTCTCGTAATCTATGAACTTCTTGCTCAAATAGTACATCGAGTGCTCTTTCTTTCCCGACCCATCGATTTGGCCTAAGACACAGCCCATTGAGTCTTCTAGCACTGTCATGTACATGAACAAAGGATTTCCTGGTACTGGAGGAATCAATACCAAAGGCTCTTGTAGATACTTCTTAATTTTCTCAAATTCCGACTAACAATTTTCATTCCACACCACCTCTTGATGTTTTCGTAACAACTTGAAGATCGGTGTGTAGGTAGGCGTTAGGTTATAAATAAAACTGGAGATATAATTCAGCCGTCCAAGGAAACCTCTGACCTGTTTTTCTGTTCTAGGAGCAGGTATTTCTTGGATTGCTCGGACCTTATTGAGATCTACTTCAATTCCTCTTTGACTAACAATGAAACTAAGTAGTTTTCCTGAGCGAACCCCAAAAGTGCATTTAGCTGGATTTAGCCTTAGCTGATACTTTCGGAGTCTTTCAAATAATTTCATCAAATGATCCAAATGGGATTCTTCACTTTGAGACTTTGAAATCATTTCGTCAACATATACTTCAATCTCTTGATGCATCATCTCTTGGAAGAGCGCGACCATAGCTCGTTGGTACGTTGCTCCAGCGTTCTTCAAACCGAAAGGCATGACCTTATAACAATAGGTGCCCCAAGGTGTAATGAACGTCGTTTTCTCCATGTCGACTGAATCCATCTTTATTTGATTATAGCCAGAAAATCCGTCCATGAACGAAAATATTGCAAAACTAGGTGTGTTATCCACCAGAGTGTTGATATGTGGAAGAGGGAAGTCATCCTTCGGACTAGCTTTATTCAAATCCCTATAGTCCATGCACATTTTGACTTTGCCATCTTTCTTTGGTACTGGCACAATGTTGGCCACCCATTCTGGATATTTGGATACTACTAAAAAGCTTGCATTAATTTGCTTCTTGACTTCGTCTCGGATCTTGAGAGCTATCTTTATTTGATTGTAGCCAGAAAATCCGTCCATGAACGAAAATACTGCAAAACTAGATGTGTTATCCACCAGAGTGTCGATATGTGGAAGAGGGAAATCGTCCTTCGGACTAGCTTTATTTAAATCCCTATAGTCCACGAACATTCTGACTTTGCCATCTTTCTTTGGGACTGGCACAATGTTGGCCACCCATTTTGGATATTTGGATACTACTAAAAAGCCTACATTAATTTGCTTCTTGACTTCGTCTTGGATCTTGAGAGCCATGTCAGGTCTAGATCTTCGAAGCTTCTGCTTAACTGGAGGACAATCTGGCTTCAGGGGGAGCTTGTACATAACAATGTCAGTGTCTTGATAAGACCAAGCGAATATGTCGACATAATCTTTGAGGAGTGTTGTCAGCCTGCTTTTGACTTCTGTCCCCAACGATGCTCCAATATTGACTTCTTTCTTTTCTTCTTCCGTTCCCAAGTTGACGATATGGATATGTTCCTTGTACGGATGAAGATAAGCATTTTCGTATTCAGTCATCCTCTTCAACTCTTCGAGGACCTCTGAGTCCTCATCACTCTCTTCTTCGGCTTGAAAGACGAATGAACCACTAGTAGAAGGAACCGGATGATCATGGGATTCTGTGGGTGGTGGTGTTTTGTATGTTTCTACAGTTTTGAGAATGATTAGACACACACACACACAGACATGCAGATGAAGGGTTATTTTTAAGTTTTCAAAAGAAGTTGCCATTTTTCCTTTTAACCAAAAGAGTGAACATGATAAGCAGAAAACAAAACAAGAGTTTAACACAAACACTTTTCCATTCATAGATTTTTCAAATTGCAAAGTGGCCCATACAAAATGATTCACAGGTCTTGGGCAAAACCGGAAATTTTTAAAGAAAAATAAAGCTAACAAGCAAATGAATTACTCTAAGGGTAAAAAGACATGGATCTCCACAGTCTCCCAGTTGCGCAGAGCTGCTCCTCCTTGGATTATCAGGTTGTCAAGATCAACATCTTCTTCTTCAGCTATGATGGCGTTCACTTGCGTCCCACCACTTGTGAATATTTTCTTCAAAGATTTCTTCTTCATGATGCTCTCCTTTGGTGCATCTTCTAGAGTTGGTTTGTAACCCAACCTTGTCGGTCATTCTTCGCTCGAGCGTTGACTTCAATAACCTACCTCCATCCCAAAGGGTGTCCGGTCTTCAATGCAGCTTTGATGCTTTGAACAGAAGCAAAAGATGGACCACAGGTTATAGTCGACTCATCAACCAGAACAACATGGGCTATTTCCAAGGCTTGGAAGGCGGTTTCAAGCGCGTCTTCATCCGCTTCAATGTATCTGAAGGAGGACAGATTACTCACCATTAGGTTTTCCTCTCCATGAATGATGACTAATTGGTCATTGACAACGAATTTCATCGTTGTATGTATCCAAGGCCTCCCCAACAGACAACTGTAGGCTGGATTATATCCATTACTTGAAAAGTAATTTCGAAGATTTGAGGGCCTATCATGATTGGCAGATCAACTTCCCCTATCACGGTCCTTCTTGAGCCATCTAAAGCTTTCACCACTAGAGAAGTCGGTCTCATATCAGCTCCTTGTTAAGCTAGTTTAGCTAAGGTCCTCTTAGGTATTACATTAAGCGCAGATCATGTGTCGACGAGCACTATGGCTAATCTATCTTCTCCGCATTTGATTGAAACGTGCAAGGCACGATTGTGCTTGCGCTTCTCTACTGTCAGATCATTATCATCGAAGCTCAAAGTGTTACATGTCGTGATGTTGGCAGCAACTGAATCAAATTGCCCTACTGTGATGTCTTTCTCCACATGAGCCTGTGTAACACCCCCTTTCTATATCCTCAAATAAACAATTAAATCATTTAGGCACTTGATAAAAGTTTCATCAGAGTTTAATTAATACATGATATAAAAGAGGTGTATCACATTATCATGAAGTTAAACACCTACAACACCTGCTCAAATAGATATGCAACAATGGGTAATTCACATTCAGAGAACATAGTTCTAAAACTCACATCTCAATATTTAGAATAAAGCGGAAACATCTAAACATTGAATCAATACATTCATATAAACATATATACATCATTCAGTTAATTCATATGTACAAACATCCATTATCAAATACATACGCAGATGTATCACAAAAGAAATCAAAGCAAAAGTATCTCCAAAAAGAACCAAAGGCTTCCTAACTACCCAGATGTTACATATCAGAGCCATCAACCAAAAATAATGAGGACCTGCTTCACAAAAAGGACCTCCAGCAATCCTACTCTACAATGCCTCATAGAGCATTATGAAACAACAGAAGGGTGAGAAACAATATCATAACAGTCAATACATATATTTATATATCTATATACATACATGGGATTAACACAATTCAGATTCTCACCACATCTCATCACGATGCATATTCACACAATCAAGCATATTCACACAATCAAGCATATTCATCAAATCATGCGTCTATACATACTCATCATCTTCCACATAAACATCTAGAATTATGTTCAATTCACTCCATGCATCATATAAAGATGACCAATACAACTCATAGAGACCGACTCACGACTCTATGCAGATGCAAATGCGGTACCGACTCAATTCAGCAGATTCTCCAACGAATCAAGTATTCAGCAGATTCTCCAAGGAATCAAATATTCATCAGATTCTCCAAGGAATCGAATATTCAGCAAATTCTCCAAGGAATCAAATACTTTACAGATTCTCTGAGGAATCAAATGTTCAGCAGATTCTCCAAGGAATAAACATCGCTAGGATGTACATCATGATGCCTTTATGCAAAATGACTCACAACATTATTCTACATGCATACATATTCGCAAATATATCACTATGCATATTCATCTCATACAAGCACATACAATCTATGCACATTCACAATATACTTATACTCCATAAAATACACATACTCTTCATTTCAACACATACCATTCCATATAAGGCATATATTTTCACAATCAAAATTCCGCATTCTAGGATTCAAGCCTTGCGCCTACCCGTACATAACATACCACACGACACACAAAACTATTCAATTTGATAAGGATTAAATATAACTGAACAATGAAATCCGTATGAAAAGGGAAAAAACACAGAAAATAGGAAAATGCTGTCGCATTCGCCAACCTTCGCCTGGCGAAGCCTCTGGCAAACCTTCGCTACCTAGTTCGCCGGGCGAACTTGCCAGCAAAGACCACTGGGAGTTATTTTGGACTCCGAACTTGCAAACTACGAACCTGCGAACTTCGAACTTCCATGGCTGTCCAAAGCCCAATACTCACAAAACCAATCAATTCTAACACCAAACTACCCCAGTAAGTCCAACCCAACAACACCTGATTATCCTACTCCATCCATTTCTCGATTCTAACCGGTTAAAACCATATTCTACCGATTAAATCCTAATATTGCCCTAAGATGGAAATGAGTAGAAACTCTTCTCAATCCAACATCGAACAATCAACAGCATACATAATCATACACATTAACAGTATAATAGAGTTTCACACCCTTACCCGATTGATTGAAAGCTTGGATGTTGATCCTTGATGAAATCCTAGGTTTTCCTCTTCTTTCTCCTCTTTCTCTTCTCTCTTCTTTCTTTCCCTTGTTTTTCCACTAATGTTTCTATCTATTCCCTTTTCTCTCTTATCTCATGTTCTATTTTCTTTCCTCTCCATTTCTTTCCAAACACTTACCAATTAACTCTCACACAATAATCCACATAACACTTAATACTAAATGTCTAAAATACCCTTTACTCTATTTTCCCCGAAAACTCTCCAAATCGGTAAAATAGCACAATATTGAAATTAAACATATCAACACATAAATTTCACAATTAAAATATCAATTATCCAAATGAATTAAAAAGGACTCAACAAAAATGGGAAATTCAGAATTTGGGGCGTTATAACTCTCCCCCACTTTAGAAATTTTCGTCCTCGAAAATATTACCTGATTCAAACAACTTTGGATGCGACTCTCGCATCTTGCTCTCCAATTCCCAAGTCATATTGCCCTCTGCAACACCTCCCCAGGCTACTTTCACAAGTGCAATATCCTTGCTTCTTAGCTTCTTAACTTCATGATCCAAAATACTAATCGGTAAAACCTTAACCGTAAGGTTATCTCTTACTTCAACCTCGTCCATAGGAATAACATGTGACGGATCCGGAACATACTTCCGAAGTTGCGAAACATGGAACACATCATGCACATTCGAAAGGTTCGGAGGCGACGCCACATGATATGCCACAACACCCACACGTGCAATAATCTGATACGGGCCAATAAAACGAGAAGTCAACTTTTTCGACTTCAAGGCACGACCCACTCCCGTAACCGGTGTAACTCTCAAAAAGACATGGTCGCCTTCTTGAAACTCAAGGTCCTCCCTCCTCTTATCATGGTAACTCTTCTGCCTACTCTGAAAAGCTCTCATCTTTTCCCGAATAAACTTCACCTTTTCCATCGTCTGTTGTACCATCTCCGGTCCAACTGCCGACCTTTCACCCGTCTTATGCCAACACAAAGGTGTTCGACATCTCCGACCGTATAAAGCCTCGAATGATGCCATACCAATGCTCGAATGAAAACTGTTATTATAAGTGAACTCAATCAACGCCAAATAACCATCCCAAGCACCACCTTGTTCTAGCACACAAGCACGCAACAAATCTTCTAACGACTGAATTGTCCTCTCGGTTTGACCGTCCGTCTGCGGATGGTAAGCCGAACTCAACCTCAACTTAGAACCCAAGGCACCTTGCAAACTTTCCCAAAATCTTGAAGTGAATCTAGGATCTCTATCTGACACAATAATCTTAGGAACTCCGTGCAACTTTATAATCACACGAACATAAATCTCGGCTAATTTCTCCAAAGGATAACTAATATCAATCGGAATGAAGTGAGCAGATTTAGTAAGTCTATCAACGATCACCCAAATAGCATTATGACTTCTTTGCGTATTCGGCAATCCCGTAACAAAATCCATCGATATGCTATCCCATTTCCATTCCGGAATATCCAACAATTGCATCAATCCACTAGGCTTCTGATGTTCCACCTTCGACTTTTGACACGTCAAACACGAATACACAAAATTAGCAACATCTCGCTTTAGTCCGGACCACCAAAAGATCTTCTTCAAATCTTGGTACATCTTATTCGCTCCTGGATGAATACTCAAGTTACTCCGATGACCTTCTTCCAATATCATCTTTTTCAACTCCACATCGTCGAAAATGCAAATACGACCACGGAATCTCAAAACACCAAATTCATCAACCTTGAAATCTTCATTCTCATTCATCATCAAATCAACAAACTTTAAATCCAATTTTTGTTTTTCACAAACGGTCGCAAGAAAATCATTCGTAATATGAAGCATACCAAGTCTCACACTTCTCGGCATCACTTCACAAACCAAACTCAAATCTCTAAAACTCTCCAACAATTCCCATTCTCTTATCATCAACGTTGACATATGAACCAACTTTCGACTTAAAGCATCGGCTACTATGTTTGCCTTACCCGGATGGTAATTCAAACCAAAATCGTAGTCTTTCAAAAACTCTAGCCATCTCCTTTGTCTCATGTTCAACTCTTTCTGGTCAAATAAATATTTCAAACTCTTGTGGTCGCTAAAAACCTCAAATCTTGCACCATAAAGATAATGCCTCCAAATTTTCAAAACGAACACCACGGCTGCTAACTCCAAATCATGCGTAGGGTAGTTATTCTCATGCACTCTCAATTGTCTTGAAGCATAAGCCACAACTTTCCCATCTTGCATTAAAACACCACCCAAACCGGATAAAGAAGCATCACAATAAACCACAAATGACTTCGTCGGATTCGGTAAAATCAAAACCGGCGTCGTTGTCAACCTTCTCTTAAGCTCAACAAAACGCTTCTCACAATCAATATCCCAAACAAAAGCCTTTCCCTTACAAGTCAATTGAGTCAACGGAAGTGCCAACTTCGAAAATCCTTTAATAAACCTCCGATAATAACCGGCTAATCCCAAAAAGCTTCGAATCTCCGTAACTGACTTAGGAGCTTCCCACTGCATTACCACATCAATCTTGGATGGGTCAACACTAATACCATTTCCAAAAATAATATGTCCATGAAAACTCACCTCCGATAACCAAAACTCACACTTCGACAACTTGGCATACAATTGTTTCTCTTTCAAAATCTGCAACACAATTCTCAAATGCCCCTCATGCTCTTCTTGAGACTTAGAATAAATTAAGATGTCGTCGATGAACACCACCACAAAACGATCTAACTGTTCATGAAAAATACGATTCATATATTCCATGAACACACCTGGCGCGTTAGAAACTCCGAACGACATCACCTTATACTCTTAGTGACCATATCGTGTCCTAAAGGCCGTCTTTGAAACATCTTCTTCTTTCACCCGAATCTGGTGATAACCCGATATCAAGTCAATCTTACTAAAAACACGGGCTCCAACCAATTGATCCATCAAATCGTCTATTCTTGGAAGCGGATACTTATTCTTAATCGTCACTTTATTCAACTGCCGATAATCAATACACAGCCGCATGCTTCTATCTTTCTTCTTTATTAACAATACCGGCGCACCCCAAGGAGAAACACCTGGTCTTACAAATCTCTTATCCAACAAGTCATTCAACTGCCTCTTTAACTCTACCAATTCTGATGCCAACATACGATACGGTGCCATCGAAATCGGTCTACTACCCGGAACTAGATCCATAGAAAACTCAATCTCTCTCTCCGGCGGCACATCCTTAATATCTCTCGGAAACACTTCTGGAAATTCTCGCACTACGGGAAACACCTCCAGTTCCACTTTACTCTCTACCGACAAGGACGCAAACAAACCAAACAACTGAGCTTCGTCCGCTAAAAGTTTCTTCAAATCTTTAGTGGATAGAAAACTCTCACTTCCATCATCTTCCAAATAAGGAAATCTTACCAACTTGTGATAGCAATCCAGATGAACCTTATTATATTGTAACCAATTCATACCCAAAATCACATCCAAACCGTCCAACGGCAAACACACTAAATCCATAACGAAGTCTTTACCATACATGGTCAAAGGACAACTTATGCATACCAAGGAAGTAGTTACCGACCCCGAAGCGGGAGTCTTAATAACCATGTCACCACTCAAAGAAACCATGCACAAATCCAAACGTTCGACACACTCAAGATAAATGAACGAATGAGTCGCTTCAGTATCAATAATAACAACTAAAGGTACATTATTAATAAAGCATGTACCTTTACTCAAACAATCTGCATTAGTAGTGTCCACACCGGCTAACGCAAATACCTTTCCGCCTGCTGGAGCTTGATTCGGTTTAGTACAATTGGGCTTAATGTGACCCACTTTGCCACAGTTGTAGCATTTCACCACATTCCTTCTACAATCCGAAGTGGCATGTCCAAGAACCCCACAGTTAGCACACTTCTCCACAGATTTTCCACAGTCAAAGGACTTGTGGCCCATTACGCCACACTTGAAACATTTAATCGCACTAGAACCTCCTTCGGGCTTCCTATCAAAGTTTTCCCTATGCTTGCCTTTATCAGCAGGCGTCATATAAGGTCCACTCCTTACCGGTTGCTTCCCTCTCTTCTCATTCAAACTCTTATAGTGAGTGGAACGACCTTTACAATCTTTTTCAAAGATTCTACAGCATTCGGTCATGTCCGAAAATCTCCTAATCCTCTGATAACCCACCGCTTGCTTGATCTCAGGGAGCAAGCCATTCTCATACTTAATACATTTGGAAAATTCCGCCGTCACCGCATCATAGTGAGGATGAAACTTCACTAACTCTGTGAACTTAGCCGTGTAGTCTGTCACAGACATGTTGCCTTGTTTCAATTCCAAGAACTCCATCTCCTTCTTTCCCTTCACACTCTCAGGATAATACTTTCTTAAAATTTCGGTGCGAAAAAGATTCCAAGTGATTCCCTCATCGTCTACTTCAAGAACTTGTCTCATACCGACCCACCAGTCATCGGCTTCCTCTCTCAGCATGTGAGTTCCAAGTCTTACCTTGTTGCCTTCAGCACAATTCATAACCCTAAAGATCCTCCCGATCTCCTTTAACCAAATCTGAGCACCGTCCGGATCAAATCTTCCCTTGAATACCGGTGGTTGGTTCTTTCTAAACTCATCGTTCGCATTCACATTCGGTGCGCCTTGCACCGCCCTAGCCATAGCCTCCAACGCCGCAGCCATAGCATTGTCATTACGACCAGCCATATTCTGAGGATTCCCAAAAATAACAAGGTTAAACAACCATTCAACCAACACAACAATAAGACAGACACAACTGACTCAACACTGGCTCTGATACCACTTAATGTAACACCCCCTTTCTATACCCTCAAATAAACAATTAAATCATTTAAGAACTTGATAAAAGTTTCATCAGAGTTTAATTAATACATGATATAAAAGAGGTGTATCACATTATCATGAAGTTAAACACAGACAACACCTGCTCAAATAGATATGCAACAATGGGTAATTCACATTCGGAGAACATAGTTCTAAAACTCACATCTCAATATTTAGAATAAAGCGGAAACATCTAAACATTGAATCAATACATTCATATAAACATATATACATCATTCAGTTAATTCATATGTACAAAGATCCATTATAAGATACATACGCAGATGTATCACAAAAGAAATCAAAGCAAAAGTATCTCCAAAAAAAACCAAAGGCTTCCTAACTACCCAGATGTTACATATCAGAGCCATCGACCAAAAATAATGAAGACCTGCTTCAAAAAAAGGACCTCCAGCAATCCTACTCTGCAATGCCTCATAGAGCATTATGAAACAGCAGAAGGGTGAAAAACAATATCATAACAGTCAATACATATATTATATATCTATATACATACATGGGATTAACACAATTCAGATTCTCACCACATCTCATCACGATGCATATTCACACAATCAATCATATTCACACAATCAAGCATATTCACACAATCATGCGTCTATACATACTCATCATCTTCCACATAAACATCTAGAATTATGTTCAATTCACTCCATGCATCATATAAAGATGACCAATACAACTCATAGAGACCGACTCACGACTCTATGCAGATGAAAATACGGTACCGACTCAATTCAGCAGATTCTCCAACGAATCAAGTATTCAGCAGATTCTCCAAGGAATCAAATATTCATTAGATTCTCCGAGGAATCGAATATTCAGCAGATTCTCCAAGGAATCAAATACTCTACAGATTCTCTGAGGAATCAAATGTTCAGCAGATTCTCCAAGGAATAAACATCGCTAGGATGTACATCATGATGCCTTTATGCAAAATGACTCACAACATTATTCTACATGCATACATATTCGCAAATATATCACTATGCATATTCATCTCACACAAGCACATACAATCTATGCACATTCACAATATACTTATACTCCATAAAATACACATATTCTTCATTTCAACACATACCATTCCATATAAGGCATATATTTTCACAATCAAAATTCCGCATTCTAGGATTCATGCCTTGCGGCTACCCGTACATAACATACCACACGACACACAAAACTATTCAATTCGATAAGGATTAAACATAACTGAACAAAGAAATTCGTATGAAAAGGGAAAAAACACAGAAAATAGGAAAATATTGTCGCATTCGCCAACCTTCGCCTGGCGAAGCCTCTGGCGAACCTTCGCTACCTAGTTCGTTGGGCGAACTTGCCAGCGAAGACCACCGGGAGTTATTTTGGAATTACTCGCTAGCACTCGCCAGCACACTCGCCTGGCGAACCTTCGCCACTCTCATTCGCCTGGAGAACTTGCCAACGAAGACAGGGTGGATGCTTCTGACTTAGTTCGCTGCTGCTCGCTGGGCTTCGCCTGGCGAAGCTTCGCTGCCGTTCGCCTGGAGAGCCTGCGAACTCCGAACTTCCATGGTTGTCCAAAGCCCAAACCTCACAAAACCAATCAATTCTAACACCAAACTACCCCAGTAAGTCCAACCCAACAACACCCAATTATCCTACTCCATCCATTTCTCGATTCTAACCGGTTAAAACCACATTCTACCGATTAAATCCTAATATTGCCCTAAGATGGAAATGAGTAGAAACTCTTCTCAATCCAACATCGAACGATCAACATCATACATAATCATACACATTAACAGTATAATAGAGTTTCACACCCTTACCCGATTGATTGAAAGCTTGGATGTTGATCCTTGATGAAATCCTAGGTTTTCCTCTTCTTTCTCCTCTTTCTCTTCTCTCTTCTTTCTTTCCCTTGTTTTTCCACTAATGTTTCTATCTATTCCCTTTTCTCTCTTATCTCATGTTCTATTTTCTTTCCTCTCCATTTCTTTCCAAACACTTACCAATTAATTCTCACACAATAATCCACTTAACACTTAATACTAAATGTCTAAAATACCCTTTACTCTATTTTCCCCGAAAACTCTCCGAATCGGTAAAATAGCACAATATTGAAATTAAACATATCAACACATAAATTTCACAATTAAAATACCAATTATCCAAATGAATTAAAAAGGACTCAACAAAAATGGGAAATTCAGAATTTGGGGCGTTACAGCCTGCGTCAATATTTTCAGCAAAGCTTGACGATGTGTAAGAGAGCTTAACAGTAGCGACATAATGGAAATCTTGGACGATGTCTGATTTAGTTAATTTACCACTTGGTAGTCACTTCGGCGAATAATCCTTAGGAATTCTTCCTCATCATCTTTAAGGGACTCATTTCCATTAGTGGCAGGGTCCTTTACAAATGTTTCTTTATGAACGGCTTCCTTGGGAGCAGCGACAACGACTTTAGGAATGGGAACCGTTGGTTGAGAAACAGCAGGGTTTGCTCGAGGTTGATATACATGACCGCTTCAGGTCATTATGCTTCCTCCGACAATGTTGGCGACATTTCCTCATCTCTTTTCCTTGAAGATTTCATCACACCACGAATAATCGTCTATCGATGTTATGGCCCTCGGGTGAGGTCTAGACCCCCTATTTGGCTCGAATCTAGGTTGATCTCTCCCAAACTTGGGTGCTACATTATCGCAGAATACTGGCCGAACTGCTTTGTTCTTGGTTGTATTGTTATTGTTGAAGACAACCCTCTTGTTGGGTTCATCGGGTATATTGAATATTGGTTCAATTACTGCTACATCCTCCTTTTTCTTCCTGCTACCAATATCTAGCATTCCCTGGTCAATTAGTGCTCGAACATCTTTTTGTACAAGGTCACAACCTTGAGGGTTTAGCATGCATTGCTCACAGTTCTCACAGGAGCTCTTGAGCATCCAGGCTTGAGCAAGCCTTTTGTGCAGTTCTACGAATGGCACTTTGACTTCATTGATAGTGGTAACAGTCTTTGACTCAGATCCCTCCCCTTCTTCAGTGATGGCGTTCACTCCACCATGGTTCGGTAAAGGGTTATCCTTCACATTTGGGTGATTATCTTCAAAGGACAAAATCTTCTTTTCAATCAACTCTCGAACAATCTGTTGGAGTGCAAAGCATCCTTCCAAGTCGTGCCCGGGGGCGTTTTCATGGAACATACAATATGCATTTGCATTATAGTAGTGTGTCAAAGGGTTAGGAGGAGCACCAAACTTCCTTGTTCTGATGAGTCCTTTTTCTATCAACATGGGGAACAAGTCAGTATAACTCATAGGAATAGGTTGTATCCTTAGCTTATTACTTCGGTAATTCGTCCTTGGAGCTTGAGCACGAGGCTGCTGCACTTGTTGGTGGTAATTTTGATGTTGGTTGGGTGCCCCTTGTTGAGGACCCTGATGAGTTTGTTGTTGAAAAAGAGGTGTCACTGCCGCTACATAGGATGATTGTTGATATTGTTGTCGTTGATTCTTTGGATTTTGTGCCCTTCTTCCATAGGTTACGGCACTTACTTCGCCTTCCTTCTTTTTGTGGAAGTTGCCATCCGGCTTTTTAGTAGCACTGGTGCTGGAATTAGCAGTTGAAGTCGTTACTTTACCACTTTTCAGCCCTGCTTCAACCTTCACTCCTACAGCGACAATGTCGGAGAAATTGGTTGTGACACTGCTGATTAACCTTTCGTAGAACTCAGGCCTGGCAGTGTCCACGAACCAGTCAGCTAGTTCTTTTTCTGTTAGGGGTGGCTCTACTTGAGCTGTAGTCCTGCGCCATCTTTGCCCATATTCTTTGAAGGATTTGGTACTTTGCTGCATCATACAGAGAAGCTAACGACAATCTGGGGCCAGATCCATATTGTATTTGTATTGATGAATGAAATTGTCTGATAAGTGTTGAAAATCATGGATCTTCGCATGGTCTAAGCTCAAGTACCATTTGGCAGATGCCCCTTTGAGGCTGTCTTGGAAGAAATGTACCAATAGCTTGTCGTTTTCAATATGTGGAGCCATCCGCCTGCAATACATGATTAAGTGGACTTTGGGACAAGTGGTACCCTCATATTTGTCAAACATAGGCATTTTGAACTTTGGTGGAAATATCAGTCCAGATACCAGACACATATCTTTGGCGTCTGATCCAAAGGCATTACTCCCTTCAATAGCTCTCATTCTTTTAGCCATAATATCCATCTCTACCCTTAGCTTTTCATGCTTCTCGTCTTCGACCTCAGAACCATTGGGTACATCGAAGATTGGTTGATGATGGTTGAAGACAGGTCGAACATGAGTTGGTCCTCCTGCCTGAGTGAAGATAGGATTCGTCGTTATTGGATCAACTTGTGGTTGAAAGATGAACGGTTGGGGATTAATGATCGGTGGTAGGAAATCCCTGGACATGGCAAATGGAAATTTAGTTGTCGTAAATGGAGTTGTTGGAAGGCTTGGTGTTGTTGCTGTAACGACTTCAGAAACCACTATAACCTGTGTATCCATCTTCGTTTTTATCACATTAAGAACCTCCATGTTCTGACTGACATTATCTTTGATTCCTTCGATGGCATTGTCCATCTGGTTAATTCTCTGATTATTGTCTGCCATCCTTCTTTGAGCTTGAGCTCGAGTGTCGTATCCGTGAGAACTCAGCGTGACTCTCCTCTTTCTGGCTGACAAGAACAACAGATGAGCTGCGGGACCCAATGCAAGACCAATGCAAAATGACATGCATATGCAAATGCAAAAACTAACCATTCAAGGAAAAATTAAATTTTGTTTACAAACAAAATCAAGAACATACGTAACAACGTGCTTTAAAAGCAAATTTCATTTACAAGCGGAAATCTAGTACAATGGATGGCTCTTGTTGACAAGCAAGACCTTTCTTGAAAGCAAACATAAAATAAGATTACAATCTTAAAGACCTTCTCCTTCTTGAGACTTGGGATGAGCTTGATTCTAATGAATAATCTCCCATAGTTCTTCATTCTCACGCTGAACTTTGACTAAAGCATACTGTCGTACCTTGAAAAATGCGATCCTCACGATGGACGCGGAAAAAACATTTGAACAGAGTTGCCACTGAACTTTATTCATTCCAAGGAAGGAATAGGAAAATATCGATAAAACCGTTAAAGAGATAAGAACATGTTCATCACAACCAATATTCTAGGTTCGGGTGTCGATTACGCAAAGGGAAGGTATTAGTACCCTCTACGTCCGTTGTACTCAACAGGAACCTCTTGATTCGATTCGTGAAAGAAAGAGTTAGCTAAGTTTGTTTATCTTCTAAAGAAATTGCTTGCTAAAGGGAAAAGGGTGGTTTTATATACTAGGGTGCTCGCCAAGGATTGAGGCCCTTGTGCCTACGTACCCTTGTGCAATGGGAAAGTCAGAGTATCGTAGTTCGTGAGACTACGGGTAAAGGTTTGAGAATTGTGGAAATGTGCTCGCCAAGATTATCACAATCTTTTGCCTACGTATCTTACATTTAGAAGAGAATGAAGAATCAGAGCAACCGTAGTTCGGCTACGATTGAATTGGTTTGAAGATGGTACAGATGACGATTACTCGAAGCATAAGAAAGACTTCTCGGACCCAAGTAATCAGGAGAGTGAACCAAAGAATTGGAGCTCTCTCTTTTTCATCGTAAAAAGAAAGTTGTATTTGAATGGAACGGGTGTTTAGGTCACATTCTAACTGCTAAACATTGACTTGTCTGCTCGCTAGGGGAGGCTGAAGCACGAGTTTGTTATGCGCGGAAAAAGGGACTAAATAATGTTCTTGGTAAAAGGTGTATTTGAGTCGAACGAGAGTTTAAGTCGCATTCTAACTGCTAAACATTGGCTTGTCTGATCGCTAGGGGAGGCTGAAGCACGAGTTCATATGCGCGGAAGAATGGACTAAACAATGTTCTTTGAGAAGAGTTGTTTGAGTTATGGGTCGCGCGAGGGCGCGGAAAAGAATTTGATGTGTTAAGTATTTGGTTTGGAAAAGGATAGTTTGAATAGGTTTTGGTCACACGGGGGCGGGGAATTAGATTGGTTAGATGTATCGAATGTTTTTGGCTAGAGGTGACGATTACCTGAAGCTTAAGAAAGACTGGACCCAAGTAATCGGGAGAGTGAACCAAAGACTTGGAGCTCTCTCTTTTTCAACCTCAAATACAAAAGGATAGGATGTAGTTCAAGTAGGTTAATTGGATGACGATTACTTAAGCTTAAGAAAGACTTCTCAGACCCAAGTAATCGGGAGAGTGAACCAAAGACTTGGAGCTCTCTCTTTTTCATTCCAAAGAGTGGTTATATTTAGAAGGCTTTGAACGATGGGATGTGGTTAAAGTATTTTAATGGATGAGGATTACTCGAAGCTTAAGAAAGACTTCTCGGACCTTAAGTAATCGAAAGAGTGAACCAAAGACTTGGAGCTCTCTCCTTTTCTCATCTAATATTATGAAAGATGTTTGATATAATTAGATTGTTTTAATCGGATGACGATTACTCAAAGCTTAAAAAATACTTCTCGGACCCAAGTAATCGGGAGAGTGAACCAAAGACTTAGAACTCTCTCTTTTTCATCTAAGTGTTTAGGAAAATAGATTTGAATTTGTTTATCATTTTTAGAAGACAATTGTTCGAGCTTAAGAAAGACTTCTCGGACCCAAACAATTGGGAGAGTGAACCAAAGACTTGGAGCTCTCTCTTTTTCATCTTTTATCAAAATTATATTTAAGTATTTATTAAGTGTTTTGATTTGAGAAAAATACTCGATGTGAATCAATGTTTGAATTTAGAGTTTTTAACGTGTATACTAACAAAGTGGGCTAGTCTTCTAAATGACCAACTAGAAATAATTGATCAAATAGGTGTCATTGTAAGGAAGCATGGCGAGGCTTTGAAAGCACTCGACTTACAAGGGTAGAAAGTGGCTCGATAAATCGAAAATTTATTTTGAAAGGGGTTTAAAGTATTAAAGCATAAATAATACAAAAGCGATAAAAATTATTACATTTTGTGGGAGTTGGGATACATTTGATCAAATGGGGATAGAATATAATAAGATGGATAAACCGAACTTACCCGAATAAGTGCGTGTTGTAGCGCGGCGGAACCCAACTAATGTGTAAGAACTTTTTGTGGCATAATGGTATTGACCCAATCTTATCCAACAAAGTCAAATTGATCAAAGTTTATTAAATCATTTAATCATACTAATTCGAATTAATTACTAAAATTATTCGATTAAATCAAATAATTAAATTAATTAAAATTGATTAATAAAGTTAAATAATTAAAATTAGATTAATCGATTAATTAGGCTAGTTAAATTTAATTATCAAAATTATCCAACTAAACCGAATAATCAAGTTAATTAAAAAATAATTAGCAAAATTAATTAATAAAAATTCAAGTTAGTCAATCAAACATCATTAAAAACTTAACCTCATTAAGCCTAATACCGCGGAAACATCTGAGTTTAATTTTGATCTAAATCAAAACCACTATGTGCACTTGATAATGCATCATGTATTTCATTCAAAAGCACAATGCCTTTATATAATAAAAGATAATCCGAAAAAGCTTCACACACATGCTATAAGCTTTGTTGAACTCAATTGCCATGAATTCTATACTCACCATGCGTTTGCCTGATTATAAATACCATTGGACCTTAATACAATTTGTGTATCAGACAGACTAAAATCAAAGCCACTAGATCAAGTTGAGACATCATCATAATTCATGTGACACAATTGATAATCAGACTGGGAAGTAAAACACATTGAGCATAATTGAATTCTAAGCAAATCTAAGCAATCACCAAATTCTACATAATAAATGAACAAAATTTGTGCAATTCTAAGCAATCACGAAATTTATTATAATCCTCTCTAATTGCAAAACTGACGAAGTGTGATTTTATTAGATTAAGTCTAATCTAAGACTATAGAACAACAATATCGCAACAAAAGAAAATCACTACGTGTCAACAAAAATGGACTTAATATACATGCCTCGTTACCTAAGCGAAAACAACAACATCGCAACAAAAGAAAATCACTATGTGTCAAAAAAATGGACTTAATATACACCAACAAAAATGGACTTAATATACACGCCGCGTTACCTAAGCGAAAACAACAAATATCGCCATGATCTCGCACCTATACTAAGTAGTAGAGCCCAAATATGCAAAGCAAATCTCTAACACATTGAGAGGAAAATCCATAAATGAAAACAGGAACAAAGCTTCTCGTACACTAAATAAAATCAGAAGCAAAATTTTAAACTGAGTTCTTGAGTCAACCACACCATCAGAACACGAATTGAAAATTGAAATAGAATATCAAGCATTTTAAGAAATGTCAACATTAACAATAAATAAAAACAACAGCACAATGGTTTTTTTTAGCAATATTCGCAACACATTTCAACACAAAATAGAGGCAGAAGTTGAAAGGTGGAGAATACACCAACCGGGAATACGAGACCGCTGGGTTGTTCTTTTATTGCTGTTGTTGCATAATTGTCTTTGATGTTGGGCTTGAAACAGAACAGTGGTGAAGTCAGGGGCTGCTACTTTGCATTGCGGAAACGTCGACTTGAAGTCGCGGTCTGTGGTGTCCATCGCTCACGATGTCTCTCTTCTTTTCCAAACCCCAAATCTTGCTCTTCCTGCAATAGCTACTGTGACATGAGCGAACCGCAACAACAATTGTAGTAGCTTCTTCTTCTTAACAATAGTTATGAACCTCACTGCTTTCTGCGTATGGTCTTGAGTTGTTGCGAAACTACGGCGTAAAATCGAGCGAGAATGTGTCGGCACGCGGGTTGTTGTGTTGCTCATTTTTACGAACATTTAGCAAACTCCGTTCCCCTCTGCATCAAGAAAGCTGCACGAGAACTATTACCGCACCTTGATAAACTCATAACATCAAGCCAAATCTAACAACCATAAATCCAAAGTAAACTGAAGTTGATAAAAAAACTAATAAGAGAAACAGAGTTAGGGAAGAAACGACAGCGGCAACATTTGGAACAGTGTTGTTCACATAATATCGTTAACAGGTGATTGAACCATAATGAGCTGCAACAAGCTACAACATCTTGCAAATGCGGCATCGACACCGTCAATTTTCTGTTGCTGTTGCCCGAATAGATAGACAAAGGAACTCCGTAGCTACTATGTTTACCGGAGCTACAACCTTCCGCAGCAGAATAAATCCTCCACCTGAAACTCAGTAACGCGACATTAAATTGAAACTAAATAGAACTCCAAATTTTAACCGCAATCGTGATGTGAAATCCATGATGATGGGTTTGGACCAAAGGGTGTTCGAAGTGGTTGTTGAATCAAGTGTTTGCAGAAGGAGTTTTGTGGCTCGCGATGATGTTGTAGTTGAGAAATAAAGAGCTGAGATGTTGATGTTATAACCCGAGTTGTGGTGGTTTAGAGAGTTCTTGTCGCACTAGTGAATGGGAGCGCGAACGGATGATGTGAGTTGGCGATTTGAGGAAGGTGAAAGAAGGAGGGTCGGCTGAGTAGAGAAACAATGATGGAGTTTGGATGATTTCATGGCTATGGTTGGGGTTTTGAATGGTGTGAAAGGTAACAACAAATTTTTTCCAGAAAAATTGTGAGAGAGGGAGAGAAGAAAGGGTGATGATATGGTGGAATGGTGAAAAAAAAACCGGAGGGTTTGAGAGGATGAAGGTAATAATTGAGGGTTTGTGATGATGAGAAGAGTGATGATGGTGAATTCGATGAAAGAGATGACCCAATTAGGGTTTCTGGATTCTCCAATTTTGGGGCGGCTAGGTTTGTCAAATTCGGGGTCATGAACATTCCCTTTTTATACCCAATTTCTAAATCCAATAACCCTAAAATCCTTTCAACCGTGTTTTGCTCTTTTCAATTTTCCTTTTTTTTATAATTTTTTTTAATTAATTCTGTTTCTATTTGCTAACTTAATTAATTAATAGGAAAATACCATTTTTAGTCCCTTATCTTTACCTCGGAATTCATTTTAGTTCTTTATCTTTAAAAATTTTCAATTTGATCCTTTATCTTTTTAAAAGAACCACGTTAGTCCTTTCTGTTAGAACCGTTAGTCAAAGTCAAATTTATAGTCTATTTGGCATACACGTGGCTCTGTGGATCTGCTTATTAAAAATGTTATCAAAAACATGGTACACACCAAAAATCAAACCTTGTCTACTTGGTTGCCAAACAAGCTTCTTTGCCACTGCACCAATTCCATCTTAATGATTAGTTAATTTTACAAATTAAATATATTATCATGTTCTAATGCATCCTGAACAATAATTTAAAGTTATTATTATTATTATTATTATTATTATTATTATTATTATTATTATTATTATTATTATTATTATTATTATTATTATTATTATTATTATTATTATTATTATTATTATTAGTACGATTATTATTATTATTATTATTATTATAATTTTTATTATTATTATTATTATTATCATTATTATTATTATTATTATCATAATAATAATAATAATAATAATAACAATCATAATAATAATAATAATAATAAAAATAATACTAGTAATAATGATGATAATAATGATGATAATAATAATAATAATAATAATGATAATAATAATAATAATCGTAATAATAATAATAATAATAATAATAATAATAATAATAATAATAATAATAATAATAATAATAATAATAGCCTTAAATTATTGTTCAGGATGCATTAGAACATGATGATATATTTAATTTGTAAAACTAACTAATCATCAAGATGAAATTGGTGTAGTGGCAAAGAAGCTTGTTTGACAACCAAATAGACCAAAGTTCAATTCTTTGTTTGTGCTATGTTTTGATAACATTTTTAATAAGCAGCGCCACATAGACCATGAATAAGTCATTTGCCAGATAAGCAAAATAAACAACGTTTGGGGGTAACTGACGGATCTGACTAAAATGACACCATTTTAAAAGTTATAGGATCAACTTGCCACTTTTTAAAGATAAAGGACCAACATGGACTCCGAGCTACGAAAGAGAATATTTTGCCTTAATTAATCAAAATCTAACTTTTAACTTAATTCTAAATAATAATAATAATAAATAAATAAAAACTAATTCTAACTTAATTAATATTAGAAAAATCTAATTATAATTTTAAATAAAATCCTAATTAAAATTCTACTCCATTTTCTAACTTAATTCTAATTAATTTTTTAATATAATTAAAAAAACTAATCGTATCCTAACAAAAAAACTATCCTAATTTCCAATAAAAATTTATTTTAACTCTAATTAAAATTCTAACTAATATAATTATATTAACATTATCTAAAAATAAAATTATAAAGCATAAAATAATAATAAATAAAAAGATGCCACGTGGCGCACTCTTATTGGGCTAAAAATAAAAGAAATTTGAGAATTCACCATTTATCAAATAAATATGCTAAATAACAAAAATTGAGCGACAAAGGTGCTTGAAAAATTAATTATTTTCGCTAAAAAATACGTTACGCAGCACAAGCGATGCAAATAAAAAAATAAAAGTCAGGCGGAGTGAAAATTCAAAACAGGTAGGACAAATTTGGGGTATGACACATACCTCATCTCCTCTTTAAGCATAGGAACTTCAGGCTCCATCGTGATCTCATAGTCATTAGTGTAGAACATTGATAGTGTTATCTCCTTTGACCAAAGAAGATAAGCTTTAGTAGTCAGACATCTTATGTTTTCTTCTACAGTCATCCGTTGCATGTGAGGACGCCACCAAGCACGGCTAACTTGGGCTTCAAGCTCTTCGTTACTACCTTTTTCACAAAAACAGGCTTTTAACATCTCCGGCTCTGGCTCTGGCCCGGTTGTATATCCATGCGGACGGCGAGCAAGGATTGGGTTATAGCTGATGACTCCTTTTGTACCGATGAGAGGTATGTTAGGGAAGTCCCCACAACTTTGGATCATGGCAACACCATTGATTTTGGTATCATACCAATTGACATCATAGTGCTTGAGAGTTACAAATTTCTCAACCTATGCTTCTTTGTTGGGAAGTTTCCACAAAATATGAGTCTTGGGCAACTGAGAAACAAACCACTTGCTAAGTAAAGTTGTACAACACGAGAACTGTCCGAGATCATACAAAGTCCGGCGGTGGATAACAATGTAGGTATCTGCTAGTAATGTATTCACATGATTTTTGATGATGAATAGTCGAATGGCCTCCTCACTGATGAACTCATCACAGCATGGCAAAAGGTACAAACCATAGATCAAGAACACCAAGATTGCCTCAAATATACCCAAATTCCTATTGTCGTAATGAAATTCGGCCATCTCCATAAATGGTCTTGCCTCCATTCCGCGGAAACCACTCCTAGCTACCAAATCAGTAGGCAATTCAGCTGACCTGATGTGTAATGCTTTAGCAAGGCCTCTTCTCCTCGATTTCCCAAAGTTCAATTCTTGGTTTGTGCCATGTTTTGATAACATTTTTAATAAGCAGCGCCACATAGACCATGAATAAGTCATCTGCCAGATAAGCAAAATAAACAACGTTTGGGGGCAACTGACGGATCTGACTAAAATGACACCATTTTAAAAGTTATAGGATCAACTTGCCACTTTTTAAAGATAAAGGACCAACATGGACCCCGAGCTAAAGTTAAGGGAGGAAAGAGAGTATTTTGCCTTAATTAATCAAAATCTAACTTTTAACTTAATTCTAAATAATAATAATAATAATAAATAAAAACTAATTCTAACTTAATTAATATTAAAAAAATCTAATTATAATTTTAAATAAAATCCTAATTAAAATTCTACTCCATTTTCTAACTTAATTCTAATTAATTTTTTAATATAATTAAAAAAACTAATCGTATCCTAACAAAAAAACTATCCTAATTTCCAATAAAAATTTATTTTAACTCTAATTAAAATTCTAACTAATATAATTATATTAACATTATCTAAAAATAAAATTATAAAGCATAAAATAATAATAAATAAAAAGATGCCACGTGGCGCACTCTTATTGGGCTAAAAATAAAAGAAATTTGAGAATTCACCATTTATCAAATAAATATGCTAAATAACAAAAATTGAGCGACAAAGGTGCTTGAAAAATTAATTATTTTCGCTAAAAAATACGTTACGCAGCACAAGCGATGCAAATAAAAAAATAAAGTCAGGCGGAGTGAAAATTCAAAACAGGTAGGACAAATTTGGGGTATGACACATACCTCATCTCCTCTTTAAGCATAGGAACTTCAGGCTCCATCGTGATCTCATAGTCATTAGTGTAGAACATTGATAGTGTTATCTCCTTTGACCAAAGAAGATAAGCTTTAGTAGTCAGACATCTTATGTTTTCTTCTACAGTCATCCGTTGCATGTGAGGACGCCACCAAGCACGGCTAACTTGGGCTTCAAGCTCTTCGTTACTACCTTTTTCACAAAAACAGGCTTTTAACATCTCCGGCTCTGGCTCTGGCCCGGTTGTATATCCATGCGGACGGCGAGCAAGGATTGGGTTATAGCTGATGACTCCTTTTGTACCGATGAGAGGTATGTTAGGGAAGTCCCCACAACTTTGGATCATGGCAACACCATTGATTTTGGTATCATACCAATTGACATCATAGTGCTTGAGAGTTACAAATTTCTCAACCTATGCTTCTTTGTTGGGAAGTTTCCACAAAATATGAGTCTTGGGCAACTGAGAAACAAACCACTTGCTAAGTAAAGTTGTACAGCACGAGAACTGTCCGAGATCATACAAAGTCCGGCGGTGGATAACAATGTAGGTATCTGCTAGTAATGTATTCACATGATTTTTGATGATGAATAGTCGAATGGCCTCCTCACTAATGAACTCATCACAGCATGGCAAAAGGTACAAACCATAGATCAAGAACACCAAGATTGCCTCAAATATACCCAAATTCCTATTGTCGTAATGAAATTCGGCCATCTCCATAAATGGTCTTGCCTCCATTCCGCGGAAACCACTCCTAGCTACCAAATCAGTAGGCAATTCAGTTGACCTGATGTGTAATGCTTTAGCAAGGTCTCTTCTCCTCGATTTCCCAAAGTTCAATTCTTGGTTTGTGCCATGTTTTGATAACATTTTTAATAAGCAGCGCCACATAGACCATGGATAATTCATCTGCCAGATAAGCAAAATAAACAACGTTTGGGGGCAACTGACGGATCTGACTAAAATGACACCATTTTAAAAGTTATAGGATCAACTTGCCACTTTTTAAAGATAAAGGACCAACATGGACCCCGAGCTAAAGTTAAGGGACGAAAGAGAGTATTTTGCCTTAATTAATCAAAATCTAACTTTTAACTTAATTCTAAATAATAATAATAATAATAATAATAAATAAAAAATAATTCTAACTTAATTAATATTAAAAAAAATCTAATTATAATTTTAAATAAAATCCTAATTAAAATTCTACTCCATTTTCTAACTTAATTCTAATTAATTTTTTATTATAATTAAAAAAAACTAATTGTATCCTAAAAAAAAACTATCCTAATTTCCAATAAAAATTTATTTTAACTCTAATTAAAATTCTAATCTAATATAATTATATTAACATTATCTAAAAATAAAATTATAAAGCATAAAATAATAATAAATAAAAAGATGCCACGTGGCGCACTCTTATTGGGCTAAAAATAAAAGAAATTTGAGAATTCACCATTTATCAAATAAATATGCTAAATAACAAAAATTGAGCGACAAAGGTGCTTGAAAAAGTAATTATTTTCGCTAAAAAATACGTTACGCTGCACAAGCGATGCAAATAAAAAAATAAAGTCAGGCGGAAATGAAAATTCAAAACAGGAAGGACAAATTTGGGGTATGACACATACCTCATCTCCTCTTTAAGCATAGGAACTTCAGGCTCCATCGTGATCTCATAGTCATGTGTGTAGAACATTGACAGTGTTATCTCCTTTGACCAAAGAAGATAAGCTCTAGTAGTCAGACATCTTATGTTTTCTTCTACAGTCATCCGTTGCATGTGAGGACGCCACCAAGCACGGCTAACTTGGGCTTCAAGCTCTTCGTTACTACCTTTTTCACAAAAACAGGCTTTTAACATCTCCGGCTTTGGCTCTGGCCCGGTTGTATATCCATGCGGACGGCGAGCAAGGATTGGGTTATAGCTGATGACTCCTTTTGTACCGATGAGAGGTTTGTTAGGGAAGTCCCCACAACTTTGGATCATGGCAACAACATTGATTTTGGTATCATACCAATTGACATCATAGTGCTTGAGAGTTACAAATTTCTCAACCTATGCTTCTTTGTTGGGAAGTTTCCACAAAATATGAGTCTTGGGCAACTGAGAAACAAACCACTTACTAAGTAAAGTTGTACAGCACGAGAACTATCCGAGATCATACAAAATCCGGCGGTGGATAACAATATAGGTATCTGCTAGTAATGTATTCACAGGATTTTTGATGATGAAGAGTCGAATGGCCTCCTCACTGATGAACTCATCAAGGCATGGCAAAAGGTATAAACCATAGATCAAGAACACCAAGATTGCCTCAAAGATACCCAAATTCCTATTGTCGTAATGCAATTCGTCCATCTCCAGAAATTGTCTTGCCTCCATTCCGCGGAAACCACTTCTAGCTACCAAATCAGCAGGCAATTCAGTTGGCCTGATGTGTAATGCTTTAGCAAGGTCTCTTCTCCTCGATTTCCCATAAGCAACCGTGAAGGTCAAAGGAAGCTTTAAGTAAGCAGAATATTCTTCTATAGTTTGAAGCAACTGGAAGTCCGGGAAGATGAAGCAATGATAAATTGGATCGTAAAACTCGACGAGTGCCTGGAACATGTCCTCGTTGACTCTAGTGTTAAGTAATGGCAGAAGATCTCCATACTTTGAAATGAAAGCAGCGGGCTTCTTAACAAGGCCTGCCAAGATCCTGAGATTGCTCAATCTTAAATTTGGAATCAGAAACCTGCTTCGTCGTTCCATTTTGATGTCTGCAAAGAAAAATGTGAATTTCCTTGAATGGTTAGTTAAATGCAAGGATGTAATGCAAATTCAATTGGTTTTATAAAACTCAGAAGATCAATTTGTGCCAAACCTCATTTCATTCATTATTGGTAAAAGTTACAACTTTTGAGATACAATACAAGAAGTCTAAATTACATTGAGAAGCTATGTTCCATAGCCTAAACTAAGGACTTCAGACGCGAGGTCTCTTCAACTTCTTTAGAATTGCATTTTCCATCACCAATTTTTCCACTATCCCTTTCCAGGCTTTAGAGGTTGGAGGGATATTGGATTATTCATGATTGCTTTGAGTGGGCTTGATACTAGAGAAAAATAAATTCTCCTTTGTTGCTTCCCCATCAATTACTCGTCGTTCGAGCTAATCTATCAGCTCATCTTTTTCATGCACCTCTTGGTTGAGCCTTGTTGTTTCGGAAGAAAGCGTGTGATACTTCCATTCCCAAGTGTCTCTCTCAAGTTGCGCTCTTGCAAGTAACTCTTGGTACTCCTCCATCTTCTCAATGAGAATGGCAGAAGATGATGACGCGATGACAATCTATGTGTTCTTTTCAGGGAGATACGACATCTTCAATTCTCTTGCTCTAAATTGAACCCATTGAGTAAATGGTTCTAAAGCTATGCAATTTCTCTTCCCTAGGTCTGCTTTTGTCTTTTTCTAGATGTTCTCCCAAGCATCAATCGTACTGTTTCTTGTATTTTTGCTACTTCAGCGTTGAGATAAAAGAAGCCAGATAAGAGCATATTGTTGGGTTTATCCTTCATTGGAAACCCAAACTGCCATCTAGCCAAGGCTGGATTGTAATTGATCCCTCCTCGTACTCCAACAAGTGGTATATTTGGGAAACTTCCGCAATGGTCAAAGTAAACTCCTCGGTCGTATATGGGATCGTACCAATGAATATCAGCTTGTGTTAAAGAGATTATCCTTTGGGACCATCTCCAACCATTGGGATTCTCCTTGAAAGCATCGGTTTTTGGCAAATGATTGACGAACCATTTGTATAGCAAAGGTGCACAACAGAGGAAAGCTCTTTTCCTTGAAGTTTTCGATGATGAATTGAATGATAAACATCTCCTAACAAGGTAGGCATAGGGTTGCCACTTAAAAATATGGTAATGGAAGGGAAATTGATGAATTCCTCTACCTCGGGAAACAATACTAGTCCATAGATTAACAGAGTTAATACGGCTTCAAATGCATCCATGCTCCCTTCTTTGGCAAAATAGGCAGCTTTCTTGACTAAGAAATCTGAATGAAAACCTGCTACTCCTTTTTTGGTTGCACGATGAGCTTTAATTTCATATTCTTCGAGGTGAAGAGCATCTGCTATTTCTTTCGGCGAAGGTATATTTTCCAATCCACTATAAGGTTTCTGATCCTTCACAGGAACTCCCATATAATAGGCGTACTCTTCCAACGTCGACATCAACTGATAGTCGGGAAAAGTGAAGCAATGATACAATGGATCATAGAATTGAACCAAAGTATTGAGAATCCCTTCTTCCATCCCTATCCTGACTAGGCTCAAGATATTTCCATATCTTTTTCCAAATTCTTCTGACAATATAGTTCCTAGCTTTCTCAACTCGGATGTATCAGGCTTCTTGAAAATGTATCTCTTGGTGTTTCTTGTTCCAATATCCATGATATCTAGGATTTTGCAAAAAGAGATCAACTGAGTCTTACAAAACTAGTCGCAATATGAAATGCTATGATGAGATGATGAGATGGTGCACACATAACACAAAGGCAAATGTTCACAAATACAATGCACATGCACATACAAGGCTCCCTAGACTTAAAGTCAAAGCATGGAGTCAAAAGGTCTACCCATCCCCAAGGATTTTGGTATTATGAGTTATTTTGCACCTGCCGAACGGGTTCTATCAAAGTTCCCAGAGTCATAGTAAATCCTTCGGATATTGCCAACTAACGCAACTACTTATGTGAGTCAACAATATTCTTAAGATAAACTCGTCTGAGTGTAGCATTGTGTGACAACTATTGAGGGACTACTCCCTAACAATTTCCGCGTTACGTCCTAAAAAGGCCTAGTGGGGTAAAAGTGTTACTAATGGTCCTCAGCTTCACAGACTTTCATTAAAACAATTAGTGAATATACGACTACTCATGCATTACTAACTGTCCCAAGGAAGTCTCCACTGAGCGTGATTACATCATATGTCAGACATATTGGGACTACTCCCAATAGCCCAACTATTGATCTTATCACAATCCTATCTCATGTGTCTCTCAAATCCGCGTTAGGATTTATCTCACAACTCGAAGTACCCAATGTCCATAATACAAATATATTGACAAATATACATGTAAGAAAATATTCACAAATATAACATATAAATAAACAAAATATGCTAAACCCTCAAGTTAAACTAGTCCCTAGTGAAGTCGCCATTTCTGTTGCGGTGAGAATTGTGATGCCAAGATATTAATTAACTTGAATCTTAATTCATTAAATTCACAACCGGAATTTAATTTATCCAAAGGAAAGGTTAAAGAAAGAAAGACCTTTTGCGCGATGTAACAACAATGCTAAGAGATTCGGGGATCGGGGGTTGGTTATGCCTAGGGTAGGTATTTCACATCCTAAACATCTGTAGTAATCTACATGAACCTTTTGTTTGTTTGTATCCTATACTTTCTAGATATTTGCTATGGCTTGGGGTAGGGGTATAAGGTAAAGTTATAGGTAAAGACCTAAGGATAGTTTCTATGTTTGCTCGCAAAGATATCGCATCCTCTACCTACGTATCCTAACTAGGATAGAATCAGAGCAGCCATAGTTCACCTCACTAGGGATAGATGAACACTTGATTGTGATCAAGGTTCAAAATGGAACAAACATAGAAATGCTTATATAGAGTTTAACAAAACTCTCTATTCTACAAAAGAGAGATAACATGGTTTTCAAGCATAAAATGCAAAAGGTAAATCACTTAGATGCTTATAAGCAAAGCCGTGAATGCAAATAGGTTTTAGTTTAAGCAACATACTCAAACATATAAAGGATTTAATCAAACATGTACACATCAAATGTAAGTCAAACTCAAGAAATTGAATCAGAAGTTTTTAAAGTGATTGAAAGAGAGGAGGGTAAAAACCCTAAAATAGTGCAAGACTTTCTCATGGTATAAAGTGTTTCCAGAATGCAAGCTCTTAAATTCTTCAAATACCATATGAAAGTAGGCAAAATAACAAGACATTTGCAAAAAGAATCATTTAAAAATGATAGGAAATGGCAAAGTTACACTAATTTGAATTTTGAAAAAAAATTAAAGAAAATAGTGATAAAAAAGGAAGGAAGTGTCCACACCTAGGGTAGAACTCATGACCTATGGATTACAAGTCAAAACCTCTACCATGTCAACTAGAGCGCTCATGTGATTAACAATGGAAAAGAGAAATAAAACATTAAAATGATGAACAATAAAAAAAGGACAAAAAGAGTTGTCCACACCAAGGATCAAACTCAAGACATTTGATAAGGCAAGTACATGAAATGCAAGGCATAACCACTGGGGTGGCGACACATACATTGTATCAAGCCACCCTAATAATATAAGACCCTCCAAGTCATACATTCTGGGCAAAACCTAAACAAACCCAAGGCAAAATTCAAGAAAACGATTTCAACTCAAACTTGAGCAAAACACAACCAATTTTCACAAAATTTGATTCAAACTCACTTGTTTTTTTGATGAGGAATAAGATGGTGACAACCATTTTTCAAAACAACACACACAAAGTAAAATTCAAAGAAAAATGCAGATAGAGGTTTGGAAATGTATTTTCAATGTTGGAGGTTAAAATTGTCAAGTTTAAAACTGATTGAAGGCTTATACATGCTCCAAATATGTTGTTTATTGAATTCAGATGTTAAGAAGATCCAAGTTTAGCTTAAATCAGCATGTCACACATAGTTGCAATAAGAGCTCATGACTTGCAAAAGGGTGCTTTTTCAAAAACAGTTGGGATGTATCATACTTCAAATGATTCAACATCATTCACAACATCATCAATGTTTCCTGACTTTGAAATTCAGCAAAGCATACACTTAAACAGTCAAGGTTTTCTTTAAAAGTTTCAAACATAAAACTTGATGGATTAATAAAATAACAAACCTAGACAGCAAACCAATGCATCGTGTTTCAAACATCATTCACTAATGGTTACAAGAGAAATGCTAGAGCAACACATAAGTTCACAATTAAAAAAATCCAAATTGGACAGCAGCTATGAGATGAACTTAACATACATAGACTCTAAAAAACCACACTGCAGTTCTGATGAGAACATAGGTTGAGAATCCTCAAAGTAAACCTGGACAACAAGTATTGTATCATTCAAAAATTGTTTTAACAGCCTACACGTGGAACTCCAACAGTCATATTTTTACAAAAGTAAACACACATACAAAGCTCTCAAACTGATCTAGACAGCAACTTACAAGTTAATATGCCTAGACATGATCAATAGCTTTTACAATAACACAAATCATAACCAAAAGTTCTTCTAAAACATCAACAAACTTTGACATTACAATGTCAAAATCAAACAGCAGTCCAATACATTGCCTTAAATGACAGTTTTTACTTCATTCTAGCAAACACAACAAATCCTAGCATAAAAACCAGATACTAGCATCAACTCATGTAAACTAACAGGACAATTTCAACTATACAACAATCAAAACATATTTCATATAATGCTACCTCCTCATGACAGCAAGCATAAACAAACCAAGCACAAAACCTAGTTCAAACAAAAACAAAGGCAAACTTGGCATGACAATGTCAAGCATCAACCAAAAAACTCAAAGTGTATTTCTCATGGTGGTCATAACCTCATGACAGTAGGCATAACAAATCTTATTATGAAAATAAATTTCAACAAAACTGATGCAAAACTTTACATGACAAGGCCAAGATCAATCACATTTTTCCTTGAATTACAAATCATCAAGCAAGCATAAATCAATTTCAACATATGATGCATATCAATGAGAGGTTTTGCAATCACATACCTCTTTTAGACTTCCCAAAGTAAGCTAGCAGCCTTGAGTGAATAAGATATCCCTCCCTTGATGCAAGCTTGAGATTACTTCTTCTAGAAGAAACTGAAGGTGAGAAAATACTTAAAAGGGGGGGGGGGAGTTGAATAAGTATGAAGATAAAACTTAGAAATAAAAACTCAAGTATTTTTATCCTGGTTCGTTGAACTCAACTACTCCAGTCCACCCAATCTAGAGTGATTTGCCTTTCTCAAACAAGGACTTAATCCACTATTTAATCAACTAATTACAATAGTAAGCACTAAGAACAACTGTTCAAAGTCTTCTCAATAACTACTGATCCTAACTGGATCTTCTTAAGGTTCTCTTACAATCAAATGTAATAATAAATACAAGTGTTAAAATGCTTCTAATAAAGCTTGATCACAACTGTGATTTTTCAATTAAGATGAAGAACAATGAAATAATTCTAGCAAGAATGTATGAGTTGTATGAGAGCTTTGTAATGAATTCTTTTTAATTGTTTTCGTTGACTGAAGACGATGAGTGGAGACTTGCTTTTATAGGCATAGTGATCCAAGAGCTTTTCACGTTGAGAGTAGTGTACAAAAAAGGTCTGAGCCTTTTTGTCTTCACATCATGTGACCTCTCCTAGAAGAAGAATGCACAGAGAAATCCTTTTTGTCTGTGTTCTTGTGTCTAGCATAAATAAGGAAAGAGTCGTTTGGTTATTCCAACGGACATAATCTTTGAATTCTTCTTCAACAATTTTCAGCAAGAATCATCAGAGTCTAAATTGGTCAGAGCCTTGTGATGTTCATCAGAGTTTGCTGAATCAGAGTCTTTGCAGCAAGTGTGCTTTCAGCGTGTATGAGTTCAGAGCAGAGTTTTGGTTCAGATCCTTAGTACTGGCAGCGTTAGTACTATCAGAGTCTTCTGAAGAAACTGGGCTTGAAAACTCTTCATATAGAATTCTTCATTGCTTCAGATGCTTCTGGATTTTGCTTCAGATTCTTCTGGAGGCAGCGGTCTGAATCTTCTGGAGGCAGTGTTCAAAATCTTCTAAGAGATGCTTCTGACGCTTCAGAGCCTTGCATATTTATTTTGTTCAGATCTAATTTGCTTCTGGAGTGATATTTACTTTAACATCTGCAGCAAACATTCTCAAGCAAATTTTAGAGTATTTAATTCTTTAATACAAAATATCATAATAGTTATCATCAAAACATAGAGATATTATTAAGAACCAATCTGTGTTCTAACAATCTCCGCCTTTTTGATGATGACAAAAACATCAGAAATTTTGTTCAATAGAAAGTAAAATAATTGCAACTCCCCCTGAGATGATGAATCTCCCCCTGAATTGAATACTAATAGTGAATAGAAACTTCCCTTTTTGCATGAGTATTCTCTTAAGAATTAGAGCCTGAATGTTCCAACCATTAGATCTTGCATGTTTCAGAGTCTCTTTTAAAGAATATGTCAGATTTATCAAATGTTCTGAAACACTAAGAGTTTAAGTTAGATAAAATTGATATGCCTGAAGTTTCATTTAGGTAGAGTTTATTTAAACAGTCAGATCTATTTTCTCCCCCTTTTTTGTCATAATCAAAAAGTAAAAAACTTTAAAAGACAAATAAAAGGAAATACAGAAAAGATAAATCAGGTAGAGAAAACATTGAGTCATTCATTCATTCAGAGCAAATAATACAAACATCAGATAAGATTCAAGTACATGTGCAAACATCAGATAAAAAAAATAAACTAAGTTTGTTTGGACAAAATCATCTTCAGCAGGTTAGTGATCTCAGAGGAGGACTGTTCTTGCTTTGACATCCACTTAGCCATGGTTTCATTCTTCTGATCTTGTTTGGACATCCATTGAGCCATGTCTTCAGACTTCTGATCTTGCTTGACCATCCATGACTTAATCTCTAATTGACCAGCTTCCAGAACTGCAATCTTATCTTCAAGATCTGGATACTCTTTCTTGATCTCAGATGAAGAAGGTGGGGCAGATACTGAAGCAAGAACAGAGTCAATTTCCATAGGAGATGCAGAGTCAGGAGCAATAGATCCAGAGGGATGTTCTACAAGAGTCATAGCCAGAGGGTTTTCTTCAGATGCAAACTCAGCAGTCGCTTCTGTATCACATACTGCAGAGGATGAAGGAACATCTTCAAGAAGCAATGGTTCAGATCTTTTAACAGTCCAGATTAAGCTTCTAGCAGCCTCAGCAAATCTGAGCTTCGCATCATCAGAACATACATTCTTCAGATTTGAGGCTACAATATTGAATCTGTGAATGAAGCTATTCTAGATAGCATCAGATTCATTTGCATCCATTGTTGATAAGCACTTTCTCTGAACAAAGCCTAAATGCATCTCTATTTCTTTCATAAAACTTGTAAATAAATGATCAACATTCAGCCTAGATTTTGGTTTCAGAAGGGTTTCCAAAGTGAAAGTCTTAGGTTGAGGTGGTGGAGGAATTGTAAATTCAGGAATAATAATGAGAGGGCTAGGATATGTTGGTTTCTTCTGGGCTGGCATGATACGAAAGTATTGTTTTATTCTGCGAATAGATGGTATCACAGCCTTTGGATTATCAAAGTATGGAACAAAAGCAGATTGTTTTTCTTTGATAAGGAAAGGAATAAAAGCAGATTGAGGTGGATGATCAAAGAAATTGTCAATCTCAAGTCCAGATGGAAGGTGATCAGAGGGAAAAGTTTTAGCAGAAACCACTGAAACAAATTCAGATGTTCTTGTTTCAGGAATGGTTTCAGAAATAATAGTTTCAGAAGAAATAAGTGGTTCTGGTTGATTAGCTTCAAAAGTTCGGAGAGAGGGAGGTGAAAGAATATCTGGGTGGATATCAGATTCTGATGAGTTTGAGGATGTGGTTGGAGTACAAGATGTAGAAGACACTTCAAATACAGTTTTGAGTGGTTTAACGTTTAGAACCTCTATCTCAGGTATATGTGTTTCGGGAGGATTGGTTGATTCTGGTTGATTCTCAGAAGGTTTTGAAGGAGGTTCAGATACAAGTGGTTCAGAGATAGGTGGTTCAGAAACAACTTGTTTAGGTGCAATAGGATCAGATACAACTGGATCAGATGCAACAGAATTAAATTGTATGGGTTCAGATGAATCTGGTTGTTGTTTTTCTGGATGTTGTTGTGATGAAGGTTGTTCTGTTGGTTTTGTTATAGGTGTTGGAGTTTGATTTGCTGGTGTTGTTGTTGTTGGTTCAGATGATGGAATATCAGAAGTTTTTAGTGGAGTAGTGGAAATAGGATCAGATGATTTTTGTGGGGAAGGAATTTTTGATAGTTCAGATTTTTGGGATGGAGCAGGAATAGATTGTTTTTGAGTAGGAGGTGGTTTTGGAATAGAACTAAATGTTGATTCATTCATAACAATTTTAGAGAAAGAAGATACAGATGTTTTAGTACCTTTAGTCTTGATACGCTTTGGGGGAACAGAAGGAACATCACCAGAGGCTTTTCTCTTGATCAGCTTATGTGGCTTGTCGCAAACCTTTGGCTTCTTTGGAGCAGCAGTTTCTTCTGCTTCTAACTGACTTCTTCTCCTCATGTTCTCATTGTATACATCTGGCATTGGTTCTCTTGCTCTTTTCATAATATCTGCAGGAATGGGAGTCCCATCTGCTTTGCATGAATCAATATATCTCACAATTATATCCCTTGGTTCTTCAGCACCAAACAGTGGAAAGTTTTCAACTGGAATTTGCTTCTGACTGATTTCAGAAATATTCAGCTTCTTGGGTGCAGATGTGAGTTCCTCTACAATTTTTAGTCTCTGAAGACTCTTTGCATTCAGAGGTTTTCCAATAATGGATTCAAGTTCATCCTTGACTCCAGCTTCATACAGAGCAGTCACCAGTCCATTCTCTGTCAAAATGTCTGAAATTAACCTTCCAAAGGGAATCCATGTCCTGATCTTCTGACCCTTATCCTTTACTGATTCTCTTGAAGCATTGATATGGTTCCATAAATGCATAAACAGAATGTAAGGAAGATCTACCTTAGTGCTCTGACTTAAACAGTACATGAAGTAGAGTTGTTCATTGTTCACATAATCTGGAGAATTGGTAGATTTTCTGTGATGGATGCATCCCAGAAAAATCTTTGCCCAGATTTTATAGTCAGGCTTCAGATCCTTAAATTTTTTAGAGGCTTGTCCAGAAGAGATGACTTCCTGATAAACTTCCTCCATGTCTACACGCCCAGCTGGCAGATGACATACTCCATCAGTCTCCTCATACCCTATGAGTTTCCTGATTAGATCTTCAGTAGTTATAATCTCCTTACCCAGAACAGAAGACAAGATGAATTTTGGATAAACAGATGCATGTATCCAGAATTCTTTCACCAGATGAGGGTAAACTGGTCCAAATAATCTGTCAAAATATTTTACCCAGCCTTGTGCATCAATTATTGAACGAAATTCAAACCCATTTTCAGCTAACAAATCAAATTCCACCATTGATTCACAGAGAACTTCAAGTTTGTCAACAGGAGTTAACAAAGTCCTTTTAGGTACAGTGAATGGAGTCACACGCATATTTACAGAAGTAACTGCAGCCATGGTTGATTGAAACTGAGCTGCTGTAGAAGATGAGGTTGCCATTGAAGATGATGAAGACGATTTGGACGAAGGTTTAGGGTTTTTGTGAAGAGAGAATAGAAGACAGAAATGCATAAACTTGTTTTTGATGTGAAAAGTACGAAATTGGTGTGCGATGTGGTATTTATAGAAAACACTTAAGGCACTCAAACAGACATACAAAGAACGTTTGCACATAGCATTTAATGACAATTAATGAAAGAGAATAAAAATCATTTCAAGCATTAATTGATTCTGACAAATTGGGGGGAAAATCAAGATTTTCACTATTCAAACCATACCTCAAATGTCTCTTCAGTAGTGTACACGCTATCTTTTCAGATTCAGAGTGACACGTGTTTGCTTGCATGTGCTTCTGAATTCTCTTAAGAAATGAAACGTTAGCCAACATTCAGATCCTTTAAGATTGGTTAGTTCAGATACACACAAATAAACATAAATCTACTAAGCAACAGATGAAATACTTCAGAGTTATAAACATTTTACATCTGAAAAATTTGCTTCTGATAAATATTATTCTAGACAAAAATCCATACCAGTATTTTTCAGAATAAATTTGAACCTATCTTCAGTAAGGGGTTTTGTGAAAATATCTGCCCAATGATGATCTATATCAACAAAGGCTAAGTTTATAATTCCCTTCTGAACATAGTCTCTGATGAAATGATGTTTAATTTCTATATGTTTTGCCTTAGAGTGTAAAATGGGGTTTTTAGACAAACATATAGCAGAAGTATTATCACAGAATATAGAAATGTTACTTTCAAATATTTGATAATCTTCTAGCTGACTTTTCATCCAGAGCATCTGCGTGCTACATCCAGCAGCAGCAATATATTCTGCCTCTGTAGTTGATAGTGCAATTGTTGGTTGCTTCTCGCTGTACCAAGAGATTAGATTTCTTCCTAGAAATTGACAACTTCCAGAAGTACTTTTTCTTTCCACTCTGTCTCCAGCGTAATCAGCATCACAGAATCCAACTAATTTGAAATCATCAGATTTTCTGTAACACAAACCCACATTAGAAGTACCTTTCAGATACCTTAGAATCCTCTTAACAGCTGTTAAGTGTGATTCTCTAGGATCTGATTGGAAACTTGCACACAAGCATACACTGAACAAAATGTCAGGTGTAGAAGCAGTAAAGTAGAGAAGAGATCCTATCATACCTCTGTAGAGTTTCTGATCTACTTTCTTACTTACCTCTTCCTTGCCTAGTGTACTAGTTGGATGCATGGGAGTCTTTGCCATCTTACTATCAGTCATGTTAAATTTATTCAGAAGTTCTTTAACATATTTGGTCTGATGAATGTAAGTGCACTCTGGAGTTTGGTTGACTTGAATTCCCAGAAAGAATCTCAATTCTCCCATCATGCTCATTTCAAATTCTGCCTGCATACATTGAGCAAACTCCTTTCCCAGCATAACATTGGTAGATCCAAATATAATATCATCCACATATATTTGACAAATTAGAAGATCTTTCTTAAATGTTTTACAAAAGAGTGTTGTGTCCACTTTGCCTCTGATGAAATTTTTCTCCAGAAGAAAATTGCTTAATCTCTCATACCAAGCTCTAGGAGCTTGTTTTAAACCATACAGAGATTTCTTTAGTTTGAAAACATGTTCTGGAAATTTTTCACTCTCAAAACCAGGTGGTTGGTGGACATAAACTTCTTCTTCTATAATACCATTTAGAAAGGCACTTTTAACATCCATCTGATATAAAGTGATGTTATATTGTGCAGCAAAAGAAATGAGTAAACGAATAGACTCTAACCTTGCAACAGGAGCATAAGTCTCTGTATAATCAATTCCTTCTTGCTGGCTGTAACCTTGAGCAACTAGCCTTGCCTTATTTCTTTCAACTTCTCCTTTCTCATTAAGCTTGTTTCTGAAGACCCATTTAGTTCCAATTATGTTGAATCCTTTTGGTCTTGGAACTAAATCTCACACATCATTTCTTGTGAATTGATTTAGCTCTTCTTTCATGGCAATAATCCAGTCATTGTCTTGCAAAGCTTCATCCATAAAGGTTGGTTCAATTACTGACACCAATCCAAATAATGATGCTTCAGATGATCTGAGGAAGGATCTTGTTCTGATAGGGTCATCCTTCTTTCCAATGATCACATTCTCTAGATGAGAAGCTTTGATTCTAGAAGATGATCCTCTAACAATTGATTCTTCAGAAATGTTTAAGTTGTTCATCTAAGAATTCAAAGGAATTGCATTTGGCGTTGCTTCTGGTTCCTTCACTTGAGCTTTGTATGCCTCTGAGTCTTTAGAGTCTATGAGAATTACTTCTCTATCTGTAGAACTTTCAAACTGCTTTGGCTTTTCAATGCCAAGCTTATCATCAAATCTAACATGAATAGATTCTTACACAATCTGTGTTTCAGTATTGTATACTCTGTAGCCTTTAGAGCGTTCAGAATACCCAAGCATGAAACACTTCTGTGCTTTAGAATCAAACTTGTTCAGATTCTCTTTAGTATTCAACATATAGCAAATACATCCAAAAGGATGGAAATATGAAATATTGGGCTTTCTGTTCCTCCACAATTCATAGGGAGTCTTTTCCAGAACAGGTCTTACAGACACTCTGTTCTGAATGTAATAGTCTGTGTTGATTGCTTCTGCCCAAAAGTGATTTGCCAGATTAGTCTCATTGATCATGGTTCTAGCCATTTCTTGCAGAGTTCTATTTTTCCTCTCTACAACCCCATTCTGTTGTGGAGTTCTAGGACAGGAAAAATCATGAGCAATGCCATTTTCATTAAAATATTTTTCAAAATATTTGTTTTCAAATTCACCACCATGATCACTTCTGACTTTTATAATTTTGAAATCTTTTTCATTCTGGACTTGTTTGCAGAAGTCAAAGAACACAGAATGTGACTCATCCTTGTGTTTTAGGAACTTTACCCATGTCCATCTGCTGTAGTCATCAACAATGACTAATCCATACTTCTTGCCTCTGATGGATGCAGTTTTCACTGGTCCAAACAGATCAACATGAAGTAATTCTAATGGTCTTGAGGTTGAAACAACATTTTTAGATCTAAAGGAAGATTTTGAAAACTTTCCCTTTTGACATGCTTCACAAAGAGCATCTGAGTTGAACTTCAACTTAGGAAGTCCTCTGACCAGATTGAGTTTATTAATTTGAGATATACGTCTCATATTAATATGCCCCAATCTTTTGTGCCAGACCCATTGCTCATCATTAACAGACAAGAGGCATTTAACATTTTTAACTTTAAGTTCTGAAAGATTTATTTTGTAAATGTTGTTCTTCCTCTTTCAATTGAATAGGATTGAGCCATCCTTCTGACTAACAGCTTTACAACATTGTTGATTAAAGATTATATCATAACCATTGTCACTTAATTGACTTATGGACAATAGATTATGCTTTAATCCTTCTACAAGAAGAACATTAGATATAGAGGGAAGGTTACCATTACCAATACTACCAGAGCCAATGATCTTGCCCTTCTGATTCCCTCCAAACTTCACTTCTCCTCCAGATTTAAGTTCCAGGCTTTGGAACATAAACCTTTCTCTCGTCATGTGACGTGAGCAGCCAGAGTCCAGGTACCATGACTGGCGTCTTGACTTTTCTGCTAAAAACATCTGCAACAGGGATAATCTTATCCTTAGGTACCCAGATCTTTTTGTGTCCTTTTTGGTTAGCTGCCTTGAAAGTTGGTATGAACTTCTGTCTTTTTACAACAGTATTGTTCTGACTTACTTTTGGCTTAAACACAGGAACGTTCTGATCAGAACGTGTGTGTTTAATGTCATTCAGATGACCAAACTTGAAATGAGAGTACAAGGGAGTTTTCTTGATAACAAGTTTATCAACAGGCATTGGATTTAAATCCTTTCCAGAAGAGGATTCATATCCAATTCCTTTCCTGTTATTTCTGCTAACCCCATAGATCATAGAAGCCATCTTGCTTTTGTCTATGCTTTTAGCAAGAAATTTATGAAAGCTAGTCATATTCTTCTAAAATGTTTTTGCATTTAGATTTACTTTCAGATTCAGAGTTTTGTTGAGCTATTTCAAAATCAGCTTTCATTTTTAAATTGTTTTCTTTTAGCTCAGCAATTTCTGATTTTAACAGATTATTCTCAGAGCCAAGATTGCACTTAAGCTTCTTGCACTTGAGCTTAATCTGATTATAATTTTTCAGGACTTCAGATAAGACTTTAATAAGCTCTTCCCTAGTGAGATCAGAAAGTACCTCTTCTGAGTCAGATTCAGAATCAGACTCAGATCCAGATGATTCTTCATTCTGATCTTCAATGTCTGCCATCAAAGCCATGTTGGCGCATTCATCTTCATATTCTGATGAGGATCCAGATTCATCAGAGTCATCCCAAGTTGCCATTAGAACCTTCTTCTTCTTGTCAAACTTCCTCTTAGGTTTTTCTTTAAGAAGTTTTGGACATTCACTCTTGTAATGGCCAGGTTCTTTGCATTCAAAGCAGACAACTTCCTTCTTTCCAGATCTTTTTGGTCCAGAGGACTCCTTGCGCTGATCTGGTCTTTTGAAGTTCTTGAACTTCCTCTGCTTGTGCTTCCAGAGTCTGTTGGTTCTTCTGGACAACAGGGATAATTCATCTTCTTCTTCAGAAGAAGATTCTTCAGAGCTTTCCTCTAACACCTGCAAAGCTTTCACAAATTTGTTAGATTTTAAGGCAATAGACTTACCTTTCTTTTGAGGTTCATCTTCCTCAAGTTCAATTTCATGACTCCTTAGTGAGCTGATTAACTCTTCCAGAGTGATCTTGTTCAGATCCTTGGCAAGCTTCAGAGCAGTGACCATAGGCCTCCATCTGATAGGCAGGCTTCTGATGATTTTCTTCACATGATCAGCAGTTGAGTAGCCCATGTCTAGAACTTTTAGACCAGCTGTAAGAATCTGGAATCTAGAGAACATAGTTTCTATGGACTCAGATTCTTCCATCTTGAACGCTTCATACTTCTGTATTAACGCCAGAGCCTTGGTCTCTTTTACTTGAAGGTTTCCTTCATGAGTCATTTTCAAGGACTCAAACATGTCAAACGCAGTTTCTCTATTTGTAATCTTTTCATACTCAGTGTGAGATATTGCATTTAACAATATTGTTCTAGCCTTGTGGTGATTTCTAAACTCCTTCTTTTGAGCTTCTGTCATAGATTTTCTGTCTACTTTCTTGCCATTCCCATCAGTGGGATGAACATACCCATCTATGACCAAGTCCCACAAATCAGCATCATAACCAAGAAAAAAACTTTCAATCCTGTCTTTCCAACAATCAAATTTCTCCCCATCAAACATAGGGGGTTTTGTACTGATTCTCTCTCTTTCTTCATATTTGTTGGATGTTGAAGCATCAGCCATAATAACAACCAAATATATATATCAAAGTTTTTCTCACTGGATCTTTTTTGTCACTATGAAGTGGTAGCACACACATAACCGGAGCTCTAATGCCAACTGAAGGTGAGAAAATACTTAGAAGGGGGGTTGAATAAGTATGAAGATAAAACTTAGAAATAAAAACTCAAGGATTTTTATCCTGGTTCGTTGAACTCAACTACTCCAGTCCACCCAATCTAGAGTGATTTGCCTTTCTCAAACAAGGCCTTAATCCACTATTTAATCAACTGATTACAATAGTAAGCACTAAGAACAACTGTTCAAAGTCTTCTCAAGAACTACTGATCCTAATTGGATCTTCTTAAGGTTCTTTTACAATCAAATGTAATAATAAATACAAGTGTTAAAATGCTTCTAATAAAGCTTTATCACAACTGTGATTTTTCACTTAAGATGAAGAACAATGAAATAATTCTAGCAAGAATGTAGGATTTGTATGAGAGCTTTGTAATGAATTCTTTTCAATTGTTTTCGTCGACTGAAGAAGATGAGTGGAGACTTGCTTTTATAGGCACAGTGATCCAAGAGCTTTTCACGTTGAGAGTAGTGTACCAAAAATGTCTGAGCCTTTTTGTCTTCATATCATGCGACCTCTCCTAGAAGAAGAATGCACAGAGAAATTCTTTTTGTATGTGTTCTTGTGTCTTGCATAAATAAGGAAAGAGTCGTTTGGTTATTCCAACAGACATAATCTTTGAATTCTTCTTCAACAATTTTTAGCAAGAATCATCCGAGTCTAAATTGGTCAGAGCCTTCTGATGTTCATCAGAGTTTGCTGAATCAGAGTCTTTGCAGCAAGTGTGCTTTCAGCGTGTATGAGTTCAGAGCAGAGTTTTGGTTCAGATCCTCAGTACTGGCAGCGTTAGTACTATCAGAGTCTTCTGAAGAAACTGTGCTTGAAAACTCTTCATACAGAATTCTTCATTGCTTCAGATGCTTCTGGCTTTTGCTTCAAATTCTTCTGGAGGCAGCGTTCAGAGTCTTCTAAGAGATGCTTCTGACGCTTCAGAGCCTTGCATATTTCTTTTGTTCAGATCTAATTTGCTTCTGGAGTGATATTTACTTTAACATCGGCAACAAACATTCTCAAGCAAATTTTAGAGTATTTAATTCTTAATACAAAATTTCATAATAGTTATCATCAAAACATAGAGATATTATTAAGAACCAATTTGTGTTCTAACAATCTCCCCCTTTTTGATGATGACAAAAACATTAGAAATTTTGTTCAATAGAAAGTAAAATAATTGTAACTCCCCCTGAGATGATGAATCTCCCCCTGAATTGAATACTAATAGGGAATAGAAACTTCCCTTTTTGCATGAGTATTCTCTTCAGAATTAGAGCCTGAATGTTCCAACCATTAGATCTTGCATGTTTCAGAGACTCTTTTAAAGAATGTGTCAGATTTATCAAATGTTCTGAAACACTAAGAGTTTACGTTAGATAAAATTGATATGTCTGAAGTTTCATTTAGGTAGAGTTTATTTAAACAGTCAGATCTATTTTCTCCCCCTTTTTTGTCATAATCAAAAAGTAAAAAACTTTAAAAGACAAATAAAAGGAAATACAGAAAAGATAAATCAGGTAGAGAAAACATTGAGTCATTCATTCATTCAGAGCAAATAATACAAACATCAGATAAGATTCAAGTACATGTGCAAACATCAGATAAAAAAATAAACTAAGTTTGTTTCGACAAAATCATCTTCAACAGGTTAGTGATCTCAGAGGAGGACTGTTCTTGCTTTGACATCCACTTAGCCATGGTTTCATTCTTCTGATCTTGTTTGGACATCCATTGAGCCATGTCTTCAGACTTCTGATTTTGCTTGACCATCCATGACTTAATCTCTAATTGACCAGCTTCCAGAACTGCAATCTTATCTTCAAGATCTGGATACTCTTTCTTGATCTCAAATGAAGAAGGTGGGGTAGATTCTGAAGCAGGAACAGAGTCAATTTCCATAGGAGATGCAGAGTCAGGAGCAATAGATCTAGAGGGATGTTCTACAAGAGTCATAGCCAGAGGGTTTTCTTCAGATGCAGACTCAGCAGTCACTTCTGTATCACATACTGCAGAGGATGAAGGAACATCTTCAAGAAGCAATGGTTCAGATCTTTTAACAATCCAGATTAAGCTTCTAGCAGCCTCAGCAAATCTGAGCTTCGCATCATCAGAACATACATTCTTCAGATTTGAGGCTACAATATTAAATCTGTGAATGTAGCTATTCCAGATAGCATCAGATTCATTTGCATCCATTGTTGATAAGCACTTTCTCTGAACAAAGCCTAAATGCATCTCTATTTCTTTCATAAAACTTGTAAATAAATGATCAACATTCAACCTAGATTTTGGTTTCAGAAGGGTTTCCAAAGTGGAAGGCTTAGGTTGAGGTGGTGGAGGAATTGTAAATTCAGGAATAATAATGAGAGGGCTAGGATATGCTGGTTTCTTCTGGGCTGGCATGATACGAAAATATGGTTTTATTCTGTAAATAGATGGTATCACAGCCTTTGGATTATCAAAGTATGGAACAAAAGCAGATTGTTTTTCTTTGATAAGGAAAGGAATAAAAGCCGATTGAGGTGGTTGATCAAAGAAATTGTCAATCTCAAGTCCAAATGGAAGGTGATCAGAGGGAAAAGGTTTAGCGGAAACAACTGAAACAAATTCAGATGTTCTTGGTTCAGGAATGGTTTCAGAAATAGTAGTTTCAGAAGAAATAGGTGGTTCTGGTTGATTAGCTTCAAAAGTTCTGAGAGAGGGAGGTGAAAGAATATCTGGGTGGATATCAGATTCTGATGAGTTTGAGGATGTGGTTGGAGTACAAGATGTAGAAGACACTTCAAATACAGTCTTGAGTGGTTTAACGTTTAGAACCTCTGTCTCAGGTATATGTGTTTCAGGAGGATTGGTTGATTCTGGTTGATTCTCAGAAGGTTTTGAAGGAGGTTCAGATACAAGTGGTTCAGAGATAGGTGGTTCAGAAACAACTTGTTTAGGTGTAACAGGATCAGATGCAACTAAATTAGATTGTATGGGTTCAGATGAATCTGGTTGTTGTTTTTCTAGATGTTGTTGTGATGAAGGTTGTTCTGTTGGTTTTGTTATAAGTGTTGGAGTTTGATTTGCTGGTGTTGTTGTTGTTGGTTCAGATGATGGAATAACAGAAGTTTTAGTGGAGTAGTGGAAATAGGATAAGATGATTTTTGTGGGGAAGGAATTTTTGATGGTTCAGATTTTTGGGATGGAGCAGGAATAGATTGTTTTTGAGTAGGAGGTGGTTTTGGAATAGAACTAAATGTTGATTCATTCATAACAATTTTAGAGAAAGAAGATATAGATGTTTTAGTACCTTTAGTCTTGATACGCTTTAGGGGAACAAAAGGAACGTCACCAGAGGCTTTTCTCTTGATCAGCTTCTGTGGCTTGTCAGCAACCTTTGGCTTCTTTGGAGCAGCAACTTCTTCTGCTTCTAACTGAATTCTTTTCCTCATGTTCTCATTGTATATATCTGGCATTGGTTCTCTTGCTCTTTTCATAATATTTGCAGGAATGGGAGTCCCATCTGCTTTGCATGAATTAATATATCTCACAATTATATCCCTTGGTTCTTCAGCACCAAACAGTGGAAAGTTTTCAACTGGAATTCGCTTCTGACTGATTTCAGAAATATTCAGCTTCTTGGGTGCAGATGTGAGTTCCTTTACAATTTTTAGTCTCTGAAGACTCTTTGCATTCAGAGGTTTTCCAACAATGGATTCAAGTTCATCCTTGACTCCAGCTTCATACAGAGCAGTCACCAGTCCATTCTCTATCGGAATGTCTGAAATTAACCTTCCAAAGGGATTCCATGTCCTGATCTTCTGACCCTTATCCTTTATAGATTCTCTTGAAGCATTGATATGGTTCCATAAATGCATAAACAAAATGTAAGGAAGATCTACCTTAGTGCTCTGACTTAAACAGTACATGAAGTAGAGTTGTTCATTGTTCACGTAATCTGGAGAATTGGTAGATTTTCTGTGATGGATGCATCCCAGAAAAATCTTTGCCCAGATTTTATAGGCAGGCTTCAGATCCTTAAATTTGTTAGAGGCTTGTCCAGAAGAGATGACTTCCTCATAAACTTCCTCCATGCCTACACGCCCAGCTGGCAGATGACATACTCCATCAGTCTCCTCATACCCTATGAGTTTCCTCATTAGATCTTCAGTAATTGTAATCTCCTTACCCAGAACAGAAGACAAGATGAATTTTGGATAAACAGATGCATGTATCCAGAATTCTTTCACCAGATGAGGGTAAACTGGTCCAAATAATCTGTCAAAATATTTTACCCAACCTTGTGCATCAATTATTGAACGAAATTCAAACCCATTTTCAGCTAACGAATCAAATTCCAGCATTGATTCACAGAGAACTTCATGTTTGTCAACAGGAGTTAACAAAGTCCTTTTAGGTAAATGAATGGAGTCACACCCATATTTGCAGAAGTAACTGCAGCCATGGTTGATTAAAACTGAGCTGCTGTAGAAGATGAGGTTGCCATTGAAGATGATGAAGATGATTTGGACGAAGGTTTAGGGTTTTTGTAAAGAGAGAATAGAAGAAAGAAATGCATAAACTTGTTTGTGATGTGAAAAGTGTTAAAATTGGTGTGAGATGTGGTATTTATAGAAAACACTTAAGGCACTCAAACAGACATACAAAGCACATTGGCACATAGCATTTAATGACAATTAATGAAAGAGAATAAAAATCATTTCAAGCATTAATTGATTCTGACAAATTGGGGGGAAAATCAAGATTTTCACTATTCAAACCATACCTCAAATGTCTCTTCAGTAGTGTACACGCTATCTTTTCAGATTCAGAGTGACACGTGTTTGCTTGCATGTGCTTCTGAATTCTCTTAAGAAAGGAAACGTTAGCCAACGTTCAGATCCTTTAAGATTGGTTAGTTAAGATACACACAAATAAACATAAATCTACTAAGCAACAGATGAAATACTTCAGAGTTATAAACATTTTACATCTGAAAAATTTGCTTCTGATAAATATTATTCTGGACAAAAATCCGTACCAATATTTTTCAGAATAAATTTGAACCTATCTTCAGCAAGGGGTTTTGTGAAAATATCTACCCATTGATGATCTGTATCAACAAAGGCTAAGTTTATAATTCCCTTCTGAACATAGTCTCTGATGAAATGATGTTTAATTTCTATATGTTTTGCCTTAGAGTGTATAATGGGGTTTTTAGACAAACATATAGCAGAAGTATTATCACAGAATATAGAAATGTTACTTTCAAATATCTGATAATCTTCTAGCTGACTTTTCATCCAGAGCATCTGCGTGCTACATCCAGCAGCAGCAATATATTCTGCCTCTGTAGTTGATAATGCAATTGTGGGTTGCTTCTTGCTGTACCAAGAGATTAGATTTCTTTCTAGAAATTGACAACTTCCAGAAGTACTTTTTCTTTCCACTCTGTCTCCAGCATAATCAGCATCACAGAATCCAACTAATTTGAAATCATCAGATTTTTTGTAACAAAAATCCACATTAGAAGTACCTTTCAGATACCTTAGAATCCTCTTAACAGCTGTTAAGTGTGATTCTCTAGGATCTGATTGGAATCTTGCACACAAGCATACACAAAACAAAATGTCAGGTCTAGAAGCAGTTAAGTAGAGAAGAGATCCTATCATACCTCTGTAGAGTTTCTGATCTACTTTCTTACTTACCTCTTCCTTGCCTAGTGTACTAGTTGGATGCATGGGAGTCTTTGCCATCTTACTATCAGTCATGTTAAATTTCTTCAGAAGTTCTTTAACATATTTGGTCTGATGAATGTAAGTGCACTCTGGAGTTTGGTTGACTTGAATTCCCAGAAAGAATCTCAATTCTCCCATCATGCTCATTTCAAATTCTGCCTGCATACATTGAGCAAACTCCTTTCCCAGCATAACATTGGTAGATCCAAATATAATATCATCCACATATATTTGTTAAATTAGAAGATCTTTCTTAAGTGTTTTACAAAAGAGTGTTGTGTCCACTTTGCCTCTGATGAAATTTTTATCTAGAAGAAAATTGCTTAATCTCTCATACCAAGCTCTAGGAGCTTGTTTTAAACCATACAGAGATTTCTTTAGTTTGAAAACATGTTCTGGAAATTTTTCACTCTCAAAACCAGGTGGTTGGTGGACATAAACTTCTTCTTCTATAATACCATTTAGAAAGGCACTTTTAACATCCATCTGATATAAAGTGATGTTATATTGTGCAGCAAAAGAAATGAGTAAACGAATAGACTCTAACCTTGCAACAGGAGCATAAGTCTCTGTATAATCAATTCCTTCTTCCTGGCTGTAACCTTGAGCAACTAGCCTTGCCTTATTTCTTTCAACTTCTCCTTTCTCATTAAGCTTGTTTTTGAAGACCCATTTAGTTCCAATTATGTTGAATCCTTTTGGTCTTGGAACTAAATCCCACACATCATTTCTTGTGAATTGATTTAGCTCTTCTTTCATGGCAATAATCCAGTCATTGTCTTGCAGAGCTTCATCCACAGAGGTTGGTTCAATTACTGACACCAATCCAAATAATGATGCTTCAGATGATCTGAGGAAGGATCTTGTTCTGATAGGGTCATCCTTCTTTCCAATGATCACATTATCTAGATGAGAAGCTTTGATTCTAGAAGATGATCCTCTAACAATTGATTCTTCAGAAATGTTTAAGTTGTTCATCTAAGAAGTCAAAGGAATTACATCTGGCGTTGCTTCTGGTTCCTTCACTTGAGCTTTGTCTGCCTCTGAGTCTTTAGAGTCTGTGAGAATTACTTCTCTATCTGCAGAACTTTCAAACTGCTTTGGCTTTTCAATGCCAAGCTTATCATCAAATCTAACATGAATAGATTCTTACACAATCTGTGTTTCAGTATTGTATACTCTGTAGCCTTTAGAGCGTTCAGAATACCCAAGCATGAAACACTTATGTGCTTTAGAATCAAACTTGTTCAGATTCTCTTTAGTATTCAACATATAGCAAATACATCCAAAAGGATGGAAATATGAACTATTGGGCTTTCTGTTCCTCCACAATTCATAGGGAGTCTTTTCCAGAACAGGTCTTACAGACACTCTGTTCTGAATGTAACAGTCTGTGTTGATTGCTTCTGCCCAAAAGTGATTTTCCAGATTAGTCTCATTGATCATGGTTCTAGCCATTTCTTGCAGAGTTCTATTTTTCCTCTCTACAACCCCATTCTGTTGTGGAGTTCTAGGACAGGAAAAATCATGAGCAATGCCATTTTCATTAAAATATTTTTCAAAATATTTGTTTTCAAATTCACCACCATGATCACTTCTGACTTTTATAATTTTGAAATCTTTTTCATTCTGGACTTGTTTGCAGAAGTCAAAGAACACAGAATGTGACTCATCCTTGTGTTTTAGGAACTTTACCCATGTCCATCTGCTGTAGTCATCAACAATGACTAATCCATACTTCTTGCCTCTGATGGATGCAATTTTCACTTGTCCAAACAGATGAACGTGAAGTAATTCTAATGGTCTTGAGGTTGAAACAACATTTTTAGATCTAAAGGAAGATTTTGAAAACTTTCCCTTTTGACATGCTTCACAAAGAGCATCTGAGTTGAACTTCAACTTAGGAAGTCCTCTGACCAGATTGAGTTTATTAATTTGAGATATACGTCTCATATTAATATGCCCCAATCTTCTGTGCCAGACCCATTGCTCATCATTAACAGACAAGAGGCATTTAACATTTTTAACTTTAAGTTCTGAAAGATTTATTTTGTAAATGTTGTTCTTCCTCTTTCCATTGAATAGGATTGAGCCATCCTTGTGACTAACAGCTTTACAACATTGTTGATTAAAGATTATATCATAACCATTGTCACTTAATTGACTTATGGTCAATAGATTATGCTTTAATCCTTCTACAAGAAGAACATTAGATATAGAGGGAAGGTTACCATTACCAATACTACCAGAGCCAATGATCTTGTCCTTCTGATTCCCTCCAAACATCACTTCTCCTCCAGATTTAAGTTCCAGGCTTTGGAACATAAACCTTTCTCCCGTCATGTGACGTGAGCAGCCAGAGTCCAGGTACCATGACTGGCGTCTTGACTTTTCTGCTAAAAACATCTGCAACAGGGATAATCTTATCCTTAGGTACCCAGATCTTTTTGGGTCCTTTTTGGTTAGCTGCCTTGAAAGTTGGTCTGAACTTCTGTCTTTTTACAACAGTATTGTTCTGACTTACTTTTGGCTTAAACACAGGAACGTTATGATCAGAACGTGTGTGTTTAATGTCATTCAGATGACCAAACTTGAAATGAGAGTACAAGGGAGTTTTCTTGATAACAAGTTTATCAACAGGCATTGGATTTAAATCCTTTCCAGAAGAGGATTCATATCCAATTCCTTTCCTGTTATTTCTGCTAACCCCATATATCATAGAAGCCATCTTGCTTCTGTCTATGCTTTTAGCAAGAAATTTATGAAAGCTAGTCATATTCTTCTAAAATGTTTTTGCATTTAGATTTACTTTCAGATTCAGAGTTTTGTTGAGCTATTTCAAAATCAGCTTTCATTTTTAAATTGTTTTCTTTTAGCTTAGCAATTTCTGATTTTAACAGATTATTCTCAGAGCCAAGATTGCACTTAAGCTTCTTGCACTTGAGCTTAATCTGATTATAATTTTTCAGGACTTCAGATAAGACTTTAATAAGCTCTTCCCTAGTGAGATCAGAAAGTACCTCTTCTAGTCAGATTCAGAATCAGACTCAGATCCAGATGATTCTTCATTCTGATCTTCAATGCCTGCCATCAGAGCCATGTTGGCGCATTCATATTCTGATGAGGATCCAGATTCATCAGAGTCATCCCAAGTTGCCATTAGAACCTTCTTCTTCTTGTCAAACTTCCTCTTAGGTTTTTCTTTAAGAAGTTTTGGACATTCACTCTTGTAATGGCCAGGTTCTTTGCATTCAAAGCAGACAACTTCCTTCTTTCCATATCATTTTGGTCCAGAGGACTCCTTGCGCTGATCTGGTCTTTTGAAGTTCTTGAACTTCCTCTGCTTGTGCTTCCAGAGTCTGTTGGTTCTTCTGGACAGCAGGGATAATTCATCTTCTTCTTCAGAAGAAGATTCTTCAGAGCTTTCCTCTAACACCTGCAAAGCTTTCACAAATTTGTTAGATTTTAAGGCAATAGACTTACCTTTCTTTTGAGGTTCATCTTCCTCAAGTTCAATTTCATGACTCCTTAGTGAGCTGATTAACTCTTCCAGAGTGATCTTGTTCAGATCCTTGGCAAGCTTCAGAGCAGTGACCATAGGTCTCCATCTGATAGGCAGGCTTCTGATGATTTTCTTCACATGATCAGCAGTTGAGTAGCCCTTGTCTAGAACTTTTAGACCAGCTGTAAGAATCTGGAATCTAGAGACATAGTTTCTATGGACTCAGATTCTTCCATCTTGAACGCTTCATACTTCTATATTAACGCCAGGGCCTTGGTCTCTTTTACTTGAAGGTTTCCTTCATGAGTCATTTTCAAGGACTCAAACATGTCAAACGCAGTTTCTCTATTTGTAATCTTTTCATACTCAGTGTGAGATATTGCATTTAACAATATTGTTCTAGCCTTGTGGTGATTTCTAAACTCTTTCTTTTGAGCTTCTGTCATAGATTTTCTGTCTACTTTCTTGCCATTCCCATTAGTGGAATGAACATACCCATTTATGACCAAGTCCCACAAATAAGCATCATAACCAAGAAAAAAACTTTCAATCCTGTCTTTCCAATAATCAAATTTCTCCCCATCAAACATAGGGGGTTTTGTACTAATTCTGTCTCTTTCTTCATATTTGTTGGATGTTGAAGCATCAGCCATAATAACAACCAAATATATATATCAAAGTTTTTCTCACTGGATCTTTTCTGTCATTGTGAAGTGGTAGCACACACAGAACCGGAGCTCTGATGCCAACTGAAGGTGAGAAAATACTTAGAAGGGGGGGGGGGGTTGAATAAGCATGAAGATAAAACTTAGAAATAAAAACTCAAGGATTTTTATCCTGGTTCGTTGAACTTAACTACTCCAGTCCACCCAATCTAGAGTGATTTGCCTTTCTCAAACAAGGACTTAATCCACTATTTAATCAACTGATTACAATAGTAAGCACTAAGAACAACTATTCAAAGTCTTCTCAAGAACTACTGATCCTAACTGGATCTTCTTAAGGTTCTCTTACAATCAAATGTAATAATAAATACAAGTGTTAAAATGCTTCTAATAAAGCTTTATCACAACTGTGATTTTTTACTTAAGATGAAGAACAATGAAATAATTCTAGCAAGAATGTATGAGTTGTATGAGAGCTTTGTAATGAATTCTTTTCAATTGTTTTCGTCGACTGAAGAAGATGAGCGAAGACTTGCTTTTATAGGCACAGTGATCCAAGAGCTTTTCCCGTTGAGAGTAGTGTACCAAAAAGGTCTGAGCCTTTTAGTCTTCACATCATGTGACCTCTCCTAGAAGAAGAATGCACAGAGAAATCCTTTTTGTCTGTGTTCTTGTGTCTAGCATAAATAAGGAAAGAGTCGTTTGGTTATTCCAACGGACATAATCTTTGAATTCTTCTTCAACAATTTTCAGCAAGAATCATCAGAGTCTAAATTGGTCATAGCCTTCTGATGTTCATCAGAGTTTGCAGAATCAGAGTCTTTGCAGCAAGTATGCTTTCAGCGTGTATGAGTTCAGAGTAGAGTTTTGGTTCAGATCCTCAGTATTGGCAGTGTTAGTACTATCAGAGTCTTCTGAAGAAACTGTGCTTGAAAACTCATGATACAGAATTCTTCATTGCTTCAGATGCTTCTGGCTTTTGCTTCAGATTCTTCTGGAGGGAGCATTCAGAATCTTCTAAGAGATGCTTCTGACGCTTCAGAGCCCTGCATATTTCTTTTGTTCAGATCTAATTTGCTTCTAGAGTGATATTTACTTTAACATATGCATCAAACATTCTCAAGCAAATTTTAGAGTATTTAATTCTTTAATACAAAATTTCATAATAATTATCATCAAAAAATAGAGATATTATTAAGAACCAATCTGTGTTCTAACAGAAACAAGTGATCCTTGAGGGCAGATCTAGCAAATGAGGTTCCAGTTGTTTTTTAAGATCTTGGATAGTTGGTACAACATAAATGTAGGGTGTTCAAAGTGTTAAAGAGGTTTCAAACTGTTCTAGGCAGTGAGTTTCTCCATTTTATGCAGAAAAGTCAACTTTTAAGGTGTGAGAAGTTGACTTTAGGTTTTGTGGTGTTTTTGATCAAACTAATGGTTATAACACCTCCTAATAATGATTTTGAGGTTGTGTGGATGATTTTTAAGGTGGTTGAATGATTAGGAATGATGCTAGTATGAAGTTTGCACAAGGCAGTTTTTTTGTGCGATTTTGGATGCTTTTTCTTCACTTACAAGTAAAGCAAGGAAAGAGTGAGAGAGCTTGATTTTCTGTTGGGTTTAGAGGGCTTTGTTGTCTATTATTATAGAGGAAGCCTCTATTTATAGGCAAAGTGAAAATGAGGACAAATTTGCACAAGTGGTTTTCCAATGGTGGTTTTGGTGAAAGATCTTTGACAAATCTAAGTGTGATTTTACTCTGCAGGTCGTGCTTGTTTTCAAAGGTGTTTAGCCCCTAAAACCAGAAAATTTTGAGCTATAAGAAGTGACCATAGAGGTATCAAGGCCAGCCCCCCCATGCTGTAACCACAAATCATCTCTCTCATGGTGTGCTTTTGTACTTTTTCACATTAAACAATGGTCCTTTGGACAAAACTTTGGCCATGCTTGAACGATCTTCTGATCTAGTTCAATATACACTCTACAATATCATATTAGATGTAAATACATAGTTAGAACTCAAGTGGATAGTTGGAAATCAAGTTTGTGCTGAGTTTGGACATGATGACAATCAAGTGTTTGAGCCCAACTTGTCTCCTTCGAAACTCTCAGCTCATAAGGGCTATGGAAGAGTTCTTATACTTTTTGGAAATCCCCCATTATTCTCTACAAGTTTCATGTTTTTGGGATTTTCAAATTTCAAGTGGAACTATGTCAAAAAACCTCTTGAAGTTGGCTGAAAACATGTCTTAAAAGTGCCAAAAACGTAGAATTTCACTAAGTGTTTTTCTCCTCTTATGATGATTTTGACTATAACTCCAAATCCATTCATTTTTTGCATATGGTTAAATTTTACACTTTTGTAGGGCTTGCCAATACCTTTCCAAAAAGCTTTGAACCACTTCATTTGGATGTGTGGTTAGGAAGTTATGGTCTTGCCCCTTTCAAATCCTTAATTCCTGACTTTTTTTATTACTCCTCAATCCTTGATCCAATGGTCACAAAACTTCATTACTAGATGTAATATGACATTAGGAACATATTTGCTTCCAATTTTTAGGTCAAATTCCTTTTGGTCAAAGAGTTGACTTTTCAGTCAAACGGACCGATCGATCGAAAAACCCTGAGTCGATTGTTGATGTTCTCGGTCCTTTGAGGTCTTGGAACTTCTTGGGTAGACTTCACTAAGTCATAAAAGCTTCATAGACCATGATTCCATCTTTGGAATGCCTTTTAAATCAAAAGTCAAACTATAGTTGACTTTTCCTAATTAGAAACCCTAATCGGGAGTCCTGGACTGCGCTGTTCTTGATCTTTGGGTGACAACCTCAAATTGTATTCATAATTGATCTAATATATTATTCTTGATGATGTGGAGACTTGTTTCATGGGGAATCAATCTCATACATTGATTGATCAAACCATCAAGACCTCGATTCCTGACCATATGTAACCCTGATTCATTTGTATCTTGACAAAGATAAACTTGAAATAGGTTAAGGTTAGATAAGTGTCATACCCCAAATTTGTCCTACCTTTTTCAAAATCATCATTCATCCGACTTTAAATTTTTTATTTGCATCGCTTGTACAGTGTAACGCTTTTTTAGCAAAAATAAACATTTTCATTTTTTTTTTGCCCAATAAGTCTTAGACACGTGACATTTTTTTTACTTATTAATCGTTATGTTTTTATTTTAAATAATGTAATATATTTGTAATATTAATTAATTAGAATAGATTTTTTAATTAGAAATAGGATTAGATTTTTTTAAGTGTTAATTAAATTAGAATTTTATTTAAAGATTATAATTAGATTTTTTTAATATTAATTAAGTTAGAATTAGTTTTTATATTAGTTAGAATTTAGTTAGAAGTTAATTAATTAAGTTAGCAAATAGAAACAGAATTAATTAAAAAAAATAATATAAAAAAAGAGAAATTTGGATTTGAGGCAGGCCCGTTATGAAGGGACTGATCAGGCCCATTGTCTGAAGTTATAAGAAGAAGAGAGGAATTGATTAAAAAAAACCTAATTGGAATCTACTGTTCATATTGAAACAACGACCGCCCAAACCCTAGAATCATCTTTCACACCGCCACCTCAACTATTTCAATATAAGCTCGCCGTGAAAATCCCAGCTTCTCACCGGAAATCAATGTTGGTTTTGCCGTTGATTGTTGTGAAGGGGGCGTGCCTTCCGATGTTGAGCTTCAAGCAACAAATGCAGCAGTAGCGTTAATCCTTCAACAACGCTTCATCTTTGTGTTCTCGTGTTTTGAATCGGATGCGAGACTGGAAGTGATTATTTGCTGGCAAATAACACGCTGTTGTGGTTCTCTGTATGGATAATGATTCAAAAATGTTGTATCGATTCGTGTCGGTTATTCAGCATCTTGGATTTAGTTTTACATCACTTCAGTCACGGTTCAATATAATAGCAATAGTGCAGTCAACGACGAATGAAGTCCCAACGGCTACTACTAAGACTCCACAGGAGGTCTCGGCGTCACGCATGGAGGTCGTAAATTTGAAAGGGACAACAAGCTGTGGCGAACTGTGGTCAACAATGATGTCCATCTCAAGGAAGAATGATGACCCAAACTATATGACGCCGCCATTTGCGACATTTCTAGCGGCAATGATAGCTCAACGTAGCAACAGCTCAGGTTCGCAGCAAAACTTGGCAGTTCAAATTATTACACTGTCGCCTGCGAGTTGTATCACCCTTGTGATAGGTTGTTGCTGCAACTTAATGATATTAGAGTCATCTACTAGTTCCTGTTTCACGCAGTCACAATATATTTGACACCGATAATGAGCTTCAGCTTCGCGACAATGCTTCGAGCAATACTCTACAGCAGCGATACAACATCTTCAAAAGTCCACGTGGTTCCGCTTTCGTAGTCACTGTTGCACCCCAAAATTTGACCAACATTTATTTAACCATCAAGAGTTGTATGAGACTTTGAAGCTAGCCAAGAAGTCTGTTCAAGTGTTCAAAGGTTGATACCTTTGTCAGAGAGCTCAAGAGATCCTCAGAGGAACTGGTTGAAACCAAACTTGTGTGTCTCATAACTTGAGAGTTGTGGGAGCTCCTCAGATGATTCTGAGACTATGAGGATGGACTTGAAGCTTTGAGAAAGTTTATGAGATGTATTGAAAGCCATCATGAAGCCTAGAGAGGTCATTGTACAAGAATTCAGAAGATTCAACCATGAGTGGTGGAATTAGGGTTTTGATTGGGTCAACCCTAAGTCAACTGATGATTTGGAGAGGGTTGAGACCTAATCCAAGAGCCATGTGGTCATGGAATGATGTATTGAGATATTATAAGGATGATTCCTAGACCAACTCATCATGATTGAGGAGTTTGAGAAGTTTTAAGCTAGGGTTTTTAAGGATTAACAGTGTAAAATCCCCTAGTTTGATCCCTATCTTCAAGGCAGTTTAGCTCAAGATGTGATTGTCATCTCATTTTCCCCACAAAATGAATGTTGTAGAGCTTGTTCTTAGCTTCGATTTGAGTAGTAGAAGTCCTTGATAGGGTTTGTAGAGCTCAAGTGATGGTTTTGACAAATTACAGGTCATCTGAGGTATGTGAATCTGGGTCCTTGAAAGTCACCCAACTTGCAGACAACTTTTTCCCTAGTAGGATGATTCCTATGAACTCTTGGTCAAAATGAATGTTGAAGAGCATCTTCTTAGCTTTCTAGAGAGAACTAGAAGTCCTTGATAGGATTTGTAGAACTCAACTTATGGCTTTGACAAGCCAAGGGCATTTTGGTCATTTGGAAGTTATAGGTCATTTCAAGCATAAGGCCATATCTCCTACTTCCAAGCTTCAAATGGAAAAATCTTCAACATCAAACTTTCTTATAATGATGTTTTAAGGTTAGTAGGGAGGTCATGAGATGTTGAAAAGGCTCATATCAAAAAGTGATAAAAATGGCCTAAAAATGAGGCATAAGTTAATTCAAGTGAATTTGAAAAATGGAAATCATAAGTTATAAGTCCAAACCATGTCATGTAATAGGTCATTTTGACTCCAAATGACATTCTAAGAACAATGGTTCAGCCACAATTTTGATTTGAGGCTTGCATCATAGGGATGCTTTGGAATTTAATTACTTGCATCTTAAGGTACCAAACCAAAACAAGGAAAAACTCAATAAATAAGGAAGATGTGCATTGTAACTAACCCTAAATCTCATGTGGGGATAAATTCAAGTCAGTTACCAAGATTACAAGGCATATGGCATGAGATACCATGTAAGGAGAATGAGAATTCAAAAATACCATGACATGAAAAGATGAATTTCTCATTGGATGATCCTAGATGGTTCTAGATGTTTCTAAGCCATTCTATATAACAAGTGCAACTTGCTCAGATGCAAGGTTGGTGTTAATTGGTGTAGAGAAGAGAGAGTGAAATCCAAAAGCTTCCATTGGAAGTCACATTCAATCTCTTCATTCTTCTTCATTTCCCTCCATTTTTTCTTCACAAACCTTCTCCATAGATCTTGCTGAGTGTGTTCGTACTGAGTTGAAGCTCCATTGATGGAGAATTGAAGGTGTTCACATTGGATTTTCAAAGAAGCAATTGTCATTGGATCTTGAAGTACAAGCTCTCTCCTTCAAATCTTTTGCAAACAGAAGAGTCTTCATCATCCAAGGAGTATTCTTGAAGAGTTTCAAGCCTCGAAAGCAAGGGTTTCATCATCTACCATATCAAGAAGCCAGGTTTGCAAAATCCCTTTCATCTCATAATCTAGGCATGGTTAGGTTAAGTTATTAGTTTAGAACTGTTAGAGACAACTAGGTGATCATTTTTGATGAGTTTAGGATCAATTGGAGAAGTTTCAGCCATGGACATAATTTCTTGATGGAGCAAGAAGGAGTGATATAGTGAATGATAATGCTAGTTTAATAGCTGATTTTGATTAGTGTAATGCAAGGATCATTTTGATGTAAAGAAAGTTGAGTTTGGTTGAACTCGAGCACGGATCATATTTTGAGATTGGTTTGGTTACACCTTCGGTTTTGAGGATAGAGGCCGTTTCAATGTATTCTAGTACCATGATCGTGTTTAGGGTGAAATTCTGAGCAACTTAGGGTTTTACATTTTGGAATTTGGTCAAGAAATGAGTGCACACGAGTTGGTAGAAGTTTGGTGCATGGAAGCTGAGTTTCATGGAAATTTCAGGAAACCCTAATCCAAGGTTGAAGACGATCTCCAAGCCCTTGGATGCACGCGCTGACCTTGACCTAAGGACCGATCCAATGGACGACATTCAATTGAATTTTAGAGGGAAATTCTGAAAGCAGCGCAACGCTGCGTTTCATTAAAGCAGGGTTGCTGGGCTTAAGTGGATCTTGTGATAATCCCACCCCCTATCAGGCCCAATCCAAGTTTTAACTATAAGTTTTGCACCGCTCTTTTTTCTTTTTTCTTTTGATTTTCCAATTGTTTTTCTGAATTAAAATGGGCCCAAGCGCATTTCTATACGCACCCCCCAGTCTGGGCCCAAGCATAAAATGAACTGCATATTATTTCTTCCTGCACCCCATGCTTCATGTTTTGATTTCATTTTTCTCCATTTTATTTCACAGTTTGAAAAATCATAATAAAATGGAAAATAAATATTTTTTAATGGGAGTTTTTTCTCCCTTTTCATATTTTTGTCTAGAAAAATATAAAATAAAAACATTTCTCATTTCAGGCATTTTAATATTTTTTGCATATTTTCTTCTTTTATGGCTTTTTAATTCTTTTATATTGATATATGATTTTGTAGAATTTTGTTTAGGTAGCTCCCTTAATATTTTTGAGTCAATCTTTTTAGGATGATTAGATATATGTTTTAGGTTCCCCCTGGATTTATTCCATATTTTTGTGATGATTTTTAGGATAGTTTTGATTAGATGCTATTAGGTTGTGTAGAATTAGGTTAAAACTTCAACATAGGTCCATAATAACTTTAGATTTTGGGTTTTTAGGACAATTTAGACTATGGGGAATATATGGGCATTAAGGGTAGGTATGTAGGATCCCTTAGAAATTATATTAGGATTTTATATAGTAGTATGATATTTTTAGTTGATTTTTGTATTGGTTGATTGTTTGTGTTGCCTTTAGGGCATGTTTGCTTTAGTTGTTTTGCTTTGTGGGCTTGGAGAGCTTGATCTTGTTCTAAGGAGCATTGAGGAGCATAGTAGAAGATTTGAAGATGCATTGAGGAGCTTGAGAGCTTTGTTTTATTTTCCTTTTTGTTGTTTTAGGGTTAGGGATTAGGAAGAGTTTAGATGTAGATAACTTCTTTCTCAAACATGGATGGTATCATTCACCTCCATTCCTCCCTATGATTCAAAGTCCTTCCATGGTATACACCTCTCTCCTTTGGAGGGATAAGTGGTGTACCTAGGAAGTAGAACTTTTGAGGGAACCATTCCTTTGACGTTGAACCCTTATAGGTCACCTTTGGTGATCAAATAAGCAGTTCAATATCCCCCAGCTTATCCAGTAAGTGATTTTCTCCGGTTTGATTATCTTGAGAGATGTTGAGCTAGAGTTTAAAGATGAAGACTTCATTGAAGAGTGTAGAAGAGGATGAATCCTTGAGTATTGCCATTCCAGCTGAAGCTTGAAGAGCAACAAGAGCAAGTTGATACTTGAAGATCCCTGAAGATTAGGTGAAGCCTGAAGGTGGAGCTGATCAAGAAGCTGAAGCTCAAAGGAGAAGATAAGTTGAAACTTATGTTGTAGGGTTGAAACCTGGAAAAGCAAATTGATATTTGTCAAGTGATTGAAGTCTGAAAACTGAGTTGCTGTTGGAAAAGCTGAAGCTTGGAGTTGAGAGAGGAGTTGATCTGCTTTCTTTTGTTTTCTTTTCTGTATTGCTGTGTTTTGTTTAACTTGTTTGATGCATTAGAATAAGTTCATAACTAGAATAAGTAGAATCTAGGAGCACGATTACACTAGAGGTTAAGTTGCTCCCTCTGCTTGTATTGTTGATGTGTGGCTTTGCTTGCGGGTATTCGGTAGAGCCCAGCTCCCTTGCCCATGTGGTTTGTTTGCCTGATGGCATTTCATTTCGTTTTATCTGTATGATTGCAGTTTACTGTTTATTGCTTGATAGCATGTTGTTTATATTTCAGTATGATTACTATTATCCATTCTGGCTTTAGGTTGAGATGAGCTTGTGGAGGCTGAAGCCCCACACACATTTCCTTCCTCACTTGCATTGCATGCATTTTACTGTTAAGCTGATGCTTTGTCTGTTTTGGTGTATCATTGACATGATCCCTTAGGACTCTTATTTCCTTTGATAAGGATATGATGACAGAATTTTAGGTTGAAACCTATGCATGACAACTTCTAGGAGTTCCCTGTTCAAACCTCAACCATAGGATGAATCCATGGCATGACAACAGTAGGACTTGATAGTCTCCCTCCTAGTTGGGCCTGTTCTCTTCTCATCTCAAAACAGTTTAAGATACAGTAATCATGAATGATTTCTTTCGTATGTTACGAGCCTTAAGCTATCTGAGAAAGGATTGTGGGAGAGTTTCTTTTCCATAGTCTGGATGTTTAGTATGGTACCCTTTGGGTGACATGCGACGCATTCACTCTCAGGTCATAGTCTCTAGTGCGATTGAAATCGCAAACACAATAAAAAACACTTCTTTCGTAAAAGACAGGAAATAAACCATAGTTTCCCGAATTACGTGAGCTCTGATCTCTCATGCCTGTTGAGAGTACGTAGGCACAAGATGGCGATGTCTTGGCGAGCTAGCTTCCCCCATAACCCTTCGTAGGCCGAACTACGTTGACTCTGATTTCTCATTCTCTGATGAGAATACGTAGGCATAAAGTGCGACGCTTTGCCGAGTCATTTTTCTTTTTTTAGCCAGCCTTGATAGGTAGATAGAATAAAACCAACCCGTCCAAGTAAACACAACAAGCGAGGATCCCGTCGAGTACGACGGACGTGAGGGGTGCTAATACCTTCCCCTTGCGTAACCGACTCCCGAATCCAGACAACGGTTGCGACGACCTTGTCTTACCCTTTTTCGTCAGGTTTTTCCGATCGTTTCCTTTCCCACTCTGAGGGATAAATAACGAAAGGTGGCGACTCTTCTGTTGTGCCGGCACCTTATTTTCGCGCAAGCGACAGCTGGCGACTCTGCTGGGGAATGCGATGGTTCTCTAAGCGAGTCTTGTCTTGGATTCTCTTCCTAGCTGTCTGGGTCATCCCCAGCAGCTGGCGACTCTGCTAGGGAGCTTTAACAGTTCCCTGCGAGAGTCAATCCTAACGCTTGTATGTTTACTTGCTGGGTTGCGTTTATTTATCGCATTTTACTTCTCGCACTTTATTTCCCGCATTTTATTTTCAGTATAATATGATTATTTGTGCTGTTGTGGGATGGGAGTTCTGATGAGCGAGAAGCCAGACCCAGGCTTGAGTGCACTATAGACTTAGAGTGGAAATTAGTGGGCGCGTGCTTGCTTTGCAGGCACTAGTGTCTCATGAAATCCACGCTCAGACGAGGTTCATCCGGTTGGCTTCACTTTCAACCCTTTGGGTTGAGACGGTTGCTGGTTTGGTAGATTGTCGACTCTGGGGACCGGCCATTTGTGATTCAGCTAAGTGAGGCCGCTTCATGAGCTGGTGATGCCACACCTTCTGGGTATCGTATCACCCCTCTTGAAAGTCTGTGACGCTGATGAACGCATAGGATGTCGTACCTTGAGTCAGTTTAGGTCCATACCTGTGAGTGGGATTGGGTTTATTGCAGGAAACCTTGACCTTCAGACTACCTGGTTTTCTTGACAGTGAATCAGTTGTGCTGGTACCAGGGTTTCCCAGTTGCAGATATGTCTGTTCTTGATAGAGCAGGTTTTGATCAGAGGATCTTATCATCAGGTGTATGTCTGTTCTTGATAGAGCAGGTTTTGATCAGAGGATCTTATCATCAGGTGTATGTCTGTTCTTGATAGAGAAGAGTTTTGTCATCGGTTGTTTGTTCTTGATAGAGCAGATTTTGGGGTCTGAAGATCTCATCAGCAGATGTTGTTTGTTCTTGATAGAGCATATTTTTGAGTGGGGTCTGAAGATCTCATCAGCAGATGTTGTTTGTTCTCGATAGAGCAGATTTTGGGGTCTGAAGATCTCATCAGCAGATGTTGTTTGTTCTTGATAGAGCAGATTTTTGAGTGGGGTCTGAAGATCTCATCAGCAGCTGTATGTTTGTTCTTGATAGGGTAGATTTTTGATTGGGGTCTGAAGACCTCATCAGCAGATATTTCTTGATCATACATTCAAGGTCCTTATTATCAGACATTTGTTCTCGACAGAGCAGAGTTATGATCCTGTGTATATGGTCCTATCAGATGGTTGTTCTTGGCAGATCAGATTTGTGGTCCTACGCCGGGGTTTTCTTCTTATCTGTGATTGTTGATACAGAATCTCCACAGCAGTTACCCGGATATATTATTGCATGACTGCATTTTGCATTAGTTTGCATGTTCATTTGCATTTCATTAACGTGTGTCTGTGTTACAGGTACCGTTTCCCCGATCCAGGATTTCCTGCCTCCTATTGTATTGTTATGGCCTCTCTCAGGAAGACCGTTGCGTACAAGTTTCCTGCCCCTGATGTGGCTAAGTTGACTGGTTTGATAGCTTTAGCAGATGATTCTGTGAAGGATGGGTTCAGAAAATCTTATGGCAGGTTGCTCAGTTTGGTTTGCAAGCCTTCTGTGTTCGAGTTGAATGGGTTGCATGCTCTGTTGCAGTTCTACGACCCTCCGCTGAGATGTTTCACCTTTCAGGACTTTGTTCTCGCGCCGACGCTGGAAGAGTATGCTGATTTGCTAGGTGTGCCGATCAAGAGGCAGATGCCTTTTGTCCACATGGATGCTGAGCCTGATCTGGCTGGTTTAGCTTCTTCACTTCATTTGGACGCCTCAGAGTTAGTATTGACTAGTTGGAACAAGGTTCCTGGGTTCTCCTTGCAGTTTCTGGTGGTTAAGGCTCAGCAGTGTGCCAAGGACGGATGTTGGGACGCGTTCAATGCCATCCTCGCTTTGTGCATATATGGCATTATCCTGTTCCCCAACATGCCCGATTTTGTAGACTTTGATGCATTTCACATCTTCGCTTCAGGGAATCCAGTCCCTACTCTGATAGGAGATGTCTATCACTCAGTCCACTACAAGAATGAGAACCAGAGAGGGAAGAATGTCTCATGCTGCGTACCCTTGCTGTATAAATGGCTTGATAGTCATCTGCCCAAGAGGGGCCCTTTTGTCTTGTCTGCAGCCACAACTGAGTGGCCTGAGCGTCTGATGAGTTTATCTGCAGAGGATATTGATTGGTTAGACAGAGACAGGTTGGGTATTGAGGTGATCTTCAGTTGCAGCGGGTTTCCTAATGTACCTTTGATAGGTAGGAAGGGCTGCATAAACTACAATCCGTCGTTGCTGGTTCGACAATTCGCGTATGCTTTGAGAACTCCGCCGAAGGAGGAAGAGGTACAAGAATCTCTGTACCTCACGGGTACTTTAGAAGGGGATCTGTTGTCCAAGCTTCAGCGTGCGTGGAATAGTATCAGTAAGCGAGGGAAGCCTTTGTTGGGAAAAAGCAACAGTCAAGCCTACCCTCCGTACATGACTTGGATCAGAGCCAGAGTAAATGCTATAGGGATGCCGTTTCCTCAGGCCAAGCCAGAAAGTCCTCCGATGATCGAAGAGCCTACTACTGTGCCCATTCATCAGCATAACCAGGTATTAGTTGAGCGGGATGAATTGAAGCGGGCGAACGCAGAACTGGAGAAGGAGTTAGCTCAGCTTCGAAGTGAGAGGAACGAAGTCGTTCATTCTTTCAAAAAGCAGACAGAGTTGGTGAACCAACTGGGTACATACCTGACTAAGCAGATTGCCGAGCGTGAACGCATGGGCCAAGACTTCAGGGCTGTCAACGACGTACTAGCTACGAAGAAGCAGCATTTGGACGAGGCATATCGGAGGATATCTAAGTTCAACCAGCACTGGAAGGCTTCCCTGGCCACCAGGAAAGAGCGGGAGGATAAGCTGATGCTGCAGATCTCCAAGCTGGAAGCCGAGGTGAAGGACAGCGAGCAGAGGTTTGATGAAGAAACCGCCCGCAGATACGCCGCCGAAGGCCAACTCAACAAAGCTCTCGCTAACCTGAAGGAGCACAAGCTGACATTTGAGTCCAAAAAGCGGAAATTAGAAGATTGCTTCGGCGAAGGAGCATGGGAAAGTTCAGTTCAGGGACTTCAGTATACCATTGTGCAGAGGGAACTACTCGTCGAGGGGTTGCTCACTTTTCCAGATCATCCAGAGACGAAGGAGTTATTAGCAGAGTATCGCGCCCGTAGCCGTACTTGACTAGTTGTACTCCTTTTGTTTTGATCTTTGTTGTATGCTGACCATCACCAGGCTTGTTGGCTGAGGTCACGCTGTTGATTTGTCTTGTACTCGCTGATGCTATGTACTGCCTTGATAGGCTTTCCTTTATATATGAGATTGATGTTTTCATGATTGGGCTCGGACTTCTTCTTATTATTATTATCAGCACTAGCACTCAGGCACTAGGATCGGGGAAATCTCCCAAGCACACAGACACACGCATGCATCTGCATGAAGCATTTGCATGGCGTACATTTTGTTGTTTTTCCTAACCTTTAGTGTTTGTAGGTTTTTCAGGTTCACAGGTCCCAGACTGTTCCCGGTGACTCCAGGATTGATCAGAGACTAATTCACCGTTATTCAACTAGAGCTAATCAGACCAGGATCATGGATCAAGTGCAGACAGATGTCCAGGATCTCCGCGAAAGGATGGATTGCTCCGAACTTTGGTTCAGCCTTTGATCTCCAGGGTTGATAGCAACGGCATACTTCATGGCGGGGCTGTGCCTACTCCTCCACCAGTTGATACTCCGCAGAATGGTGTCCCCGTGGCCGGGGGCAACGGTAGTGCTAATGGCAATGTGATGGCCAATATCGGACTCAATACGACGGGCGTCGGTAATGGTAGTCTGGGAGCTAATGTCAACATCGGGCCGGTCAACGACAATGCTGGCGTCGGGAATCTGTTGGTACCTCAACCATGGCTTGAGGATCATCAGGATGATGTCTTCTCTCAAAGAGGTGCAGAAGGGGAGCTGAATGCTGAAGGATTTAAGGAGTACGCCCAGCGGTGGCGTGAGTTGAAGATAAAATGAGAGATATTGAGAATCAGAATACTTTGGGCATTGATATGTCCAAGCTGGGGTTAATTGCTGATTTTAAGGTACCTCCTAAGTTCAGGGTGCCTGACTTTGAGAAATATAAGGGCACCACCTGCCCTCGTGTCCACCTGCGATCGTACTATAGAAAGATGTCTGCCTATTCCAAAGATGAGAAGTTGCTGATGCACTTCTTCCAAGAGAGTCTTTCTGGGCCATCCCTCGAGTGGTATATGGGTCTGGAGCCCACTAGCGTGTGCACCTAGAAGGATCTCGCTGAAGCGTTTGTCCACCACTATCAGTACAATAGCGACTTGGCCCCGAACCGAGTTCAGCTCCAGAACCTTTCGCAGCGGAATAATGAAGGATTTAAGGAGTACGCCCAGCGGTGGCGTGAGTTGGCTGCTCGGGTTCAACCGCCGATGGTTGAGCGCGAGCTCGTACAAATGTTTGTGGCTACCCTCCCGGGGGTTTACTATGAAAAGTTAGTCAGCGGTATGTCTGGGACGTTCTCAGCTCTCATTACCATGGGCGAGCACGTCGAGAATGGTATCAAGATCGGGAAAATTCAAGGTGAGTCATCCTCAGCTGGAGGAGGTGGAAAGAAACCTTATGCTGGTAAACGACGAGAAGGAGATGCGAGCGCTGTGACCAACACTCGGAGAAAGGGAAAGGGCCCTCAGCAGCAGATAGCCAGTATAAATATCCCAGCAGCTCCGCAACAGCAGCAGCAACCGAATCAGCAGGGATATAGAAAGTACCAGAATCAGGCAACTTTGACAAACCGTCACTTCGAGGCACCGCCCATGTCGTATGCGCAACTCTTGCAGACGTTGCTTCAGCTTCAGTTAGTTCAGAAGAGGATGATGACTCCCTTGACAGGGGCACCTCCACCAGGGTACGACGCAAATGCCACTTGCGACTTCCATACAGGGGCGCCAGGCCACACAGTCGAGAACTGCAAAGCCTTTAAGCACAAGGTGCAGGACCTGGTAGATGCCAAGATTATTAACTTTTCCGATAATGTGCCCAATGTCACGAAAAACCCTATGTCGAATCATAGGGGAGGCGGCGTGAACGCCATTATCGAAGAAGAGAGTGCAGATCTGTTGACTGATGTCAAAGACCTCAAGACGCCGCTTAGTTTCGTCAAAGCTAAGTTGTTGAAGAAAGGGTTCTTTCCAGGATGCGGAGAGTTATGCATGGACTGTGCTACACATTCTGATGGATGTGAGCAGCTGGTAGAAGGAATCCAAAGTCTGATGACTGAGGGGATTTTGCAATTCAGCCGGAGGGACGAAAGTGTATCAGGAAAGGTAGTGTTGAAGCAGGCCGATGAAGTCGCCACCATCACCATCCCTCGCCAACCAATAACTATTTCTGCGCCCAGACCGCCTACAATCACTATTACCAAAGCTGGGCTGATACCCTTCGAGAGCACCAACACCGTTCCTTGGCATTATGGCGCTGAAGTCTATTGCAACGGTCAGAAGTTAGAGCTGGAGCCGTATGGGTCGACTGTGGAGAATCTCGCAGGAATCAGTGGTATTACTCGCAGCGGAAGAGTGTTTGCACCGCCAGAAGTCGTGGCAGAGAAAGCGGTCAGAGCTGATGCGGTCGATAAGGGTAAAAGCAAAGTCGTCGAAGAGGCCCCGTGTGGGGTAGAGAAAGATTTGCTGGTCAAAGATGCCGAGGAGTTTATGCGGTTAATCAAAAAGAGCGACTACAAGATTGTAGACCATCTCCATCAGACGCCTTCGAAAATTTTTATTCTCAACTTGTTGTTGTGTTTTGAAGCGCACCGCAACGCGCTACTGAAGGTATTGAACGCTGCCTACGTACCGCAAGAGATATCGGTGAATCAGCTAGAAGAGGTGGTAGCCCATGTTAATGCTGGCAATGGGCTAGGTTTCACAGATTTAGAGCTGACACCTAAAGGGAGAGATCACAACAGCGCCTTGCACATCTCGATAGAGTGCAGGGGCACAATCATGTCGCATGTCCTGGTGGACACGGGTTCATCGCTTAATGTGCTTCCGAAGAAGGCATTAATGAAGTTGGACACTCATGGATTGCTTTGCACACCCAGTGATCTGGTGGTGAAAGCATTTGACGGAACTAAGCGCCACGTTTTCGGAGAGTTGACCCTGCCAATCCAAGTCGGTCCGGAAACGTTCGACACGGTCTTTTATATCATGGACATCATGCCTGCCTACAGTTGCCTCTTGGGCCGGCCATGGATCCATGCTGCTGGTGCCGTGACCTCCACGTTGCACCAAAAGCTCAAATATGTTGTCGGGGGAAGCATAGTAACCGTGTGTGGTGAGGAGGACATAATGGTGAGCCATTTGTCATCCTTTAAGTATGTTGAAATGGATGGCGAAATCCATGAAACTCTCTGCCAAGCATTTGAAGCCGTCAAGGTGAAAGAGGTAGCTCCTGTCGTCACAGAGAAGCCAGAGATGAATCTCTCCTCATTCAAAGAAGCTCGGGCCGTCGTCGAAGCCGGTTCCACCCCAGGCTGGGGGCATATTGTGGAGATACCAAACAAGCAGGATAAGTTTGGATTGGGGTATTCTCCTGAAGCTGAAGCTTCTTCTTCTTCGTCTAGCAGCGCGTCACGGGGTAAGGGGCCGATCCTATTTACCAGTGGCGGAGTGATCTTCAAAAGCATCAACGCGGCGTCTGAGGACAGCGGGGATAGCAATTGTGATCTCGACTCTTGGATTCAGCCAAGCAAGTCGGGCAAGGGCCTCGACAATTGGACCATCAAGGATATCATCCAGCTGACAAGTGAAAAGTAATGATTTACTTTTTACAATCATTGTACAACCCTATGTCCTACCGGGGGCATAGCAGTTTTATTGTCAGGGCCTTGTTGGATTATGTACATGCATTTTGTTAATAAATCAAAGGCGTTTTCTTCGTACTCAAATATTGTGTTCTCTGTTATTCATGTTTTATGTTTGTTTTGAAAAACAGTAAAATGGCAATGGGGTTTGCGCTAACCTGCATATTCTTGTTTTAAACTTAACCCTTGTTATTGCAGGATCCACATAACAGATGACATCGACTCTGGACCTTCTACGACTCACTTCGACTTCGATTGCCCGATCTATCAAGCCGAGGAAGAGATTGATGAAGACGAAGACCTTCCTGAAGAGTTGGCCCGCTTGTTGAAACAAGAGGAAAAGGTTATTCTGCCTCACGAGGAGGAGATTGAGATCGTAAATCTGGGTTCTGAAGAGCTTGTCAGAAACATCAGAGTAGGGGCTGCGTTGCAGAGTGATGTCAAGCAGAGATTGGTCGAGATGCTTCGAGAGTATAGTGACGTCTTTGCTTGGTCATACGAAGATATGTCCGGACTTGACACGGACATCGTGGTCCACCACTTGCCGTTGCGAGAAGATTGCCCTCCCGTTAAGCAGAAGCTTAGGAGGACGAGACCAGATATGGCCGTTAAGATCAAAGAATAAGTGCAGAAACAGCTTGATGCTGGCTTCTTAGCGGTCACCACTTACCCTCCGTGGGTCGCCAACATAGTGTCTGTACCGAAGAAGGACGGTAAGGTACGCATGTGCGTCGATTATTGGGATTTGAATAAGGCGAGCCCTAAAGATGATTTCCCGTTGCCTCATATCGATGTGTTGGTCGACAACACAGCCCAGTTCTCCGTGTTTTCGTTCATGGATGGCATCTTCGATTACAACCAGATCAAGATGGCGCCGGAGGACATGGAGAAAACGACGTTTATCACCCCCTGGGGAACATTTTGCTATAAGGTAATGCCCTTCAGTCTGAAGAACCCATGGGCCACTTACCAACGAGCAATGGTAACTTTGTTTCATGATATGATTCATCATGAGATCGAGGTCTATGTTGATGACATGATTGCGATGTCCCAAACGGAGGAAGAGCATCTGGTCAACTTATTGAAGCTTTTTGAGAGGCTTAGGAAGTTCAGGTTGAGGCTGAATCCTAACAAATGCACTTTCAGAGTGCGGTCCGGAAAGTTATTGGGGTTTATCGTTAGCGAACGAGGTATCGAGGTTGATCCTGCGAAAATAAAAGCCATTCAAGAAATGCCAGCGCCGAAAACAAAAAAAGAAGTTCGTGGTTTCTTGGGCCGAATAAACTACATTGCAAGGCTTATCTCTCAGCTCACGGCCACTTGTGAACCGATGTTCAAGCTTTTAAAGAAAGATCAGGCAATTACTTGGAATGAAGATTGCCAGAGGGCATTCGATAGGATAAAGCAGTATCTTCAAGAACCTCCAATCTTGATACCCCCAGTGGCTGGACGGCCTTTAATCATGTACCTGACGGTTCTGGAGAACAGTATGGGGTGTGTTCTCGGTCAGCATGACGAGACAGGCAGAAAGGAGCATGCCATTTATTACTTGAGTAAAAAGTTCACTGAGTGTGAATCTCGATACTCGATGCTGGAGAAGACGTGTTGTGCACTAGCTTGGGCTGCCAAATGTCTACGACAGTACATGCTCAACCACACCACTATGCTAATTTTGAAGATGGATCCGATCAAGTACGTCTTTGAGAAGCAGGCTCTTTCGGGCAGGATTGCCAGATGGCAAATGGTGTTAACAGAATATGATATTCAGTACGTCTCCCAGAAGGCCATCAATGGAAGCGTATTGTCTGATTACCTTGCCAAACAGCCGATCGAGGACTACCAGCCGATGAAGTTCGAATTCCCTGACGAGGATATTATGTTTCTCAAAGCGAAGGATTGCGATGAGCCGCTGCCCGGCGAGGGGCTAGATAGGAAATCCCAGTGGAAATTGATATTCGATGGAGCGGTTAATTCCTATGGAAGTGGCATCGGGGCCATCATCACGACTCCCCACGGATCCCATATCCCGTTCACTGCGAGACTGACGTTTCCAGTCACCAACAATGAGGCGGAGTACGAAGCATGCATCATGGGTCTAGAAGAGGCAATTGATTTGAGAATCAAGAATCTAGACGTATATGGTGACTCAGCGCTTGTGATCAACCAAATTAAAAGGGAGTGGGAGACTCGTCAATCGAATTTGGTGCCGTACATGAATTATGCCAGAAGGCTACTTCCGTTCTTCGATCGAGTGGAACTCCATCGTGTGCCCAGGGCTGAAAATCAGATGGCTGATGCCTTAGCCACGTTGGCTTCAATGTATAAAGTCAATTTTTGGAATGAGGCTCCAAGAATTGTACTTTCGCGTCTTGATAGACCGACATTTGTCTTTGCAATCGAGGATGCCGCCGACGGCAAGCCATGGTTCCATGACATCCAGACTTTCCTTATGACTAAGGAGTATCCTGCGGGTGCGTCAACCCAGGATAAGAAGACTCTGAGGAGGCTGTCTGGCAACTTTTATCTCAATCCTGATGGAGTGTTGTATAAGAGAAACCACGATCTCGTGCTACTCAGATGTGTAGATGAGAAAGAGGCGAGTATGCTCATGGAAGAAGTCCATGAAGGCACATTTGGTACGCACGCCGGCGGGAATGCTATGACGAGAAAGATCCTGAGAGCAGGATACTACTGGCTGACGATGGAGTCGGATTGCTTCAGATTCGCGAAGAGATGTCATAAATGCCAGATTTATGCTGATAAAGTTCATGTGCCGCCGTGCCCGTTAAATGTCATGTCCTCCCCGTGGCCGTTCTCCATGTGGGGCATCGACATGATAGGCAAGATCGAGCCCACTGCATCTAATGGTCATCGTTTCATTCTGGTAGCTATCGACTACTTCACCAAGTGGGTGGAGGCAACCTCGTATGCTAATGTGACCAAGCAGGTGGTAGCTAAATTCATAAAGAGGGACATCATCTGTCGTTACGGAATTCCCGAGCGGATCATTACTGAGAATGGTTCGAATTTGAATAACAAGATGATGAAGGAGCTGTGCCAGAGCTACAAGATTGAACACCACAACTCATCTCCTTACCGGCCGAAGATGAATGGCACCGTCGAAGCCGCCAACAAGAACATAAAGAAGATTGTTCAGAAGATGGTTGTGACATACAAAGATTGGCACGAGATGCTGCCATTTGCACTGCACAGTTATCGTACGACGGTACGTACGTCGAGCGGGGCAACTCCTTTCTCCTTAGTGTACGGTATGGAAGTTGTCCTACCGTTAGAAGTGGAGATTCCTTCTTTGCGAGTTTTGGTTGATGTGAAACTCGACGAGGCAGAATGGATTACGAATCGTTTGAACCAACTCAGCCTGATGGACGAGAAGAGGTTAGCATCGATTGCGTTTGGTCGTCTGTGCCAAAGCCGGATGAAGAAAGCTTATGATAAGAAGGTGCGTCCTAGAAGCTTTCAGACGGGTGATCTCGTCCTGAAGAAGATTCTTCCGCCACACTCCGATCACCGGGGCAAGTGGACTCCGAATTACGAAGGTCCGTATGCCGTCAGCAAGGTCTTCTCGGGAGGAGCTTTGTTGTTATCCACGATGGATGGTGAAGATTTTGCATCCCCGGTGAACGCGGACGCAGTTAAAAAATACTTTGCTTGAAAGCGACCCGCTGGACAAAAAAAAGAGAGTCCAGGCAAAAAAGGGGCATCCCGGCGAACCAAAAACAGAATAAAAGGTTCGGGCAAAAATTAGGGATATATTGAAAAAGGTACACCCGCGAAGTCGAAAACCTACACTGGGCGGCTTCGGCAAAAAAGGGTATCCCGGTGAACTGAAAACCCGTAAAGGGCGGTTCACGCAAAAGTTAGGGATTTGAAAAAGTAAATGACTGCGTTCCGCGTGTGGACTTTCATTGTTTAGTGGTTTGGAGGACCTGAGGGCCGTTTATCTGAATCAATCTCTTCCGAAGCTGAAGCGTCGGAGAAGTATCGAAGTCGAGTGGGCCTTAGAGGGATCAACTCATGGTGTTCGTCTACGCCTCGTTGCCGACATTTGTATATACTGATGTATATTTATGTTTTATTTTTGCGCGGCTTCCTCATTCCAGGAGCTTGCCTCTGTTGTAAAACATTTTTACCCATTCAGGGGTTCGTTATCAATAAAACGCATACTATTCAGCAATTCTGTTTGTCTGTTTAGCATTTATCTGTTTTGTTTGCGAAAAAGAACGCCGATGCTTTTGATAAAATACGCATACATAAACTTACTGGCCTAGGCCACTGATTGTTGAAACAATTAATTACCTGAATATTGTCACGAGATAATAACCTTGATAGGTCCCTTTGAGAAGGGTATCTTGTCTGTTTGTTTGTGTTGTTACAGGTGTAGCATACTCCAGACAGAGCGTCGTGCGCATCCCCGAAGCAGGATGATTCCTCCTTCTCCAGCAGAGTTCAGTAGCCTCTCCCCGCAGAGTCTGAACGCAAGATCGTGAGCATTGATATGTCACCCCATGCAGAGATGATTCTTTTCCCCAAGCAGACGCATCCTGAAGGAACGTCATCTTCTCAGCTGAGTCGGGCGCCGAAGCTCGTGTTCTCCCCCCGCACCGGGTCACAAGTGCAGGTTTCGTAGGAAACTGTTCGTACGCCGAAGTATGCAGCAACTGATGGTGCCATACTGAAGTCTCTAGCGGAATTGAAATTCCCCACCAGAGTCGTACTCTCTCCCGAAGTCGGATGATTCCCTCTTCCCCAACAGCATGTTGGAACAGCTGATGCTGCTTCCCCGCAGAGTGGTACTCTCCCCCGAAGTCGGATGATTCCTTCTTCCCCAGCGGAATTGAAATTCCTCATCAGAGTCGTACTCTCTCCAGCGAAGCAGTTGGGACCATGATTGGTTTTCCCTAGCAGAGCGTTGAACAGCTGACGCTGTATTTCCCCAGAGTTGTACTCTCTCCAGCGAAGCAGAATGATTTCTCCTTCCTCAGCCGAGTTTTGCAGATACCCAAGAGAGCCGAATCCTTGGAAGCTGATCAGACCATGATTGTTTTTTCCCCAGTGGAGTGTTGAGCAGCTGAACTTGTTTCCCCACAGAGTTGTTATCCCCAGAAGAGTAGCCGAGACGGCCACGCAGTTTACTCCCGCGATTGATATCGCTTTCCCTCAGCAGGTCCAGGTTCTCATAGAGCTTCGTTCCCCTGCAGTAGTCAATTGAAGTTGTTTCCCCCGCAGCAATCAACTGAAATTGTGTCCCCTGCGGAGTCCAATTGATATTGGCGTGACCATGTTCTCCTCAGCAGGATGATTCCTCTATCTGAGTAGTTCTTTCTCCTTGACATGAGGATTTCCCCTTCGACATTTATTTTGCTGATAGGATCGCATCATTGTGCATGATTGCATAGCATTTATCATAAACGCATAGCATTTCCACCGTGTGGAGCATTGTGCCATTGCCGAGGCATATGCATAATAAACATGATCTAGGTTGTTACCGTTCTTGTTTTGCAGGTGTTCCGCCGAAGGATCAGTTGCTCAGGATGATTCCTGACATTCTCCCCAACGAAGTCGCTTGCTCAAGATGATTCTTGAGATCCCCAGCGAAGTCTTCAGTTCAAGATGATTCTTGAATTCCTCAGCAGGGCCGTTTGCTCAAGATGATTCTTAAGCTCCCCAGTAGCGTCCCCAATGAAGGTTGCCCAGGATGATTCCTGAAGCCCCAAGAGAGCCGAATCCTTGGAAGCTGCTCAAGCCATGATTGGTTTGTCCCCGGCAAGAGTTGCCCAGGATGATTCCTGGAATCCCCAACAGAGTGTTTGCTCAGAATGGTTATCGGTTCAAGATGATTCTTGAAGGTCCCCGGTGGAGTTAGTTGTTCAAGATGATTCTTGAAGTCCTCAGCAGAGTTGATTCATCCAGAATGATTTCTGGACCCCCGGAGCGGAGTTACTTGATAGTCTCCAGGTTCCCCAGTGGCGAAGCGTCATCCCCAGCAGGTTTTCCAACGGAGAAGTTGAAACCTCCCTTGAAGATTTCATGATTGAAGTTTGCCCGTGTTAATGAAGTAGTTATCTCAGTAATGCGGAATGCTTGCTGGCATGATCAACCTGATGGTTGAAGTCCGGCTGATGCCCGACAGTGTTCTTTGAATGCCTGATGGCATAATCGACTATGTGCTACCGGTTACCGTGTGACCAACTCCCCAATGAAGTTTCTTCACTTTGACGGCGAGGTCAGATTATGTTTGTTTCCAGTGGCGATGTGGGATGATTGTTCGGTGACGTCGATGTCAGATGATTTAGTTCTCCAGCGACGATGTTGGACGTTTGTTTCTGGCGGCGATGTCAGATTCGTTAGTTCTCCAGCGGCGATGTTGGATGTTTGTGTTTGACGGCGAGGTCAGTGGATGTTTGTTTTTGACGGCGAGGTCAGACTATTTTGAGTTCTCCAGCGGCGATGTTGGATATTTGTTTGTTTCCGACGGCGATGTCGAGTGTTCCTCAGAGTTATAGTGTTTCTGGCGGCGATGTCAGGTGTTTGTTTCCAGCGGCGATGTTGGACGTTTGTTTCTGACGGTGATGCCAGGTGAGTTGGTTCTCCAACGGCGATGTTGGATGTTTGGTTCTGGCAGCGATGTCAGATCGTTCATCTTTCCAGCGGCGATGTTGGGTGTTTTAGTCCTCCAGCGGCGATGTTGGGTGTTTTGGTCAGATTGTTTTGAGTTCTCCAGCGGCGATGTTGGATGTTTGTCTGGCGGCGATGTCAGATGATCTAGTTCCCCAGCGGCGATGTTGGATGTTTGTGTTTGACGGTGATGTCAGATCCTTTGTAGCTCCAGCGGAGATGTTGGATGTTTGTGTTTGACGGCGAGGTCAGATTATGTTAAGTACTTGACGGCGATGTCGGGTGCTTCCCAGAATTATAGTTTGTTTGGTTGACGGCGATGTCAGATTCTTTGTCGTTCTCCAGCGGCGATGTTGGATGTTTGTGTCTGGCGGCGATGTCAGTTGATTTAGTTTTCCAGCGGCGATGTTGGGTATGGTTGTTTCTGACGACGAGGTCGGATTCTCAGTTTTCTAGCGGCGATGCTGGGTATGTCAGATTCTTCAGTTTTCCAGCGGCGATGTTGGGTATGTCAGATTCTTCAATTTTCCAGCGGCGATGTTAGATGTTCGTTTCTGACGGTGATGTCAGGTGATTCCTTAGTTCTCCAGCGGAGATGTTGGATGTTTGTTTGGCGGCGATGTCAGGTTCTCTAGTTCTCCAGCGGCGATGTTGGGTGTTTTGGTTGTTTGATGGCGATGTCAGAGGAATTTAATGTGGATAACTGACGGCGATGTCAGATCAGTATTTCTCCAGCTAGTTGCCGTGCAGCTACTATTCCAGTTTTTGGAGATTTTCTCCCTTCAGAGTACCGTGTGCTCTTGCAGTTGGAAAATTTCCGGGTTTATCGGTATTCAACCGTCTCGCACCTTGATTGGTTGAGAGCCGTTCGCTCCTCACCCAGTCAGGTTCAAGCCGTTTGAATAGGGGCAGCTGTTGCACCCCAAAATTTGACCAACATTTATTTAACCATCAAGAGTTGTATGAGACTTTGAAGCTAGCCAAGAAGTCTGTTCAAGTGTTCAAAGGTTGATATGTTTGTCAGAGAACTCAAGAGATCCTCAGAGGAACTTGTTGAAACCAAAGTTGTGTGTCTCATGACTTGAGAGTTGTGGGAGCTCCTCAGATGATTCTGAGACTATGAGGATGGACTTGAAGCTTTGATAAAGTTTATGAGATGTATTGAAAGCCATCATGAAGCCTAGAGAGGTCATTGTACAAGAATTCAGAAGATTCAACCATGAGTGGTGGAATTAGGGTTTTGAATGGGTCAACCCTAAGTCAACTGATGATTTGGAGAGGGTTGAGACCTAATCCAAGAGCCATGTGGTCATGGAATGATGTATTGAGATATTATAAGGATGATTCCTAGACCAACTCATCATGATTGAGGAGTTTGAGAAGTTTTAAGCTAGGGTTTCTAAGGATTGACAGTGTAAAATCCCCTAGTTTGATCCCTATCTTCAAGGAAGTTTAGCTCAAGATGTGATTGTCATCTCATTTTCCCCACAAAATGAATGTTGTAGAGCTTAATCTTAGCTTCGATTTGAGTAGTAGAAGTCCTTGATAGGGTTTGTAGAGCTCAAGTGATGGTTTTGAAAAATTACAGGTCATCTGAGGTATGTGAATCTGGGTCCTTGAAAGTCACCCAACTTGAAGACAACTTTTTCCCTAGTAGGATGATTCCTATGAACTCTTGGTCAACATGAATGTTGAAGAGAATCTTCTTAGCTTTCTAGAGAGTACTAGAAGTCCTTGATAGGATTTGCAGAACTCAACTTATAGCTTTGACAAGCCAAGGGCATTTTGGTTATTTGGAAGTTATAGGTCATTTCAAGCATAAGGCCATATCTCCTACTTCCAAGCTTCAAATGGAAACATCTTCAACATCAAACTTGCTTAGAATGATGTTTTAAGGCTAGTAGGGAGGTCATGAGATGTTGAAAAGGCTCATATCGAAAAGTGATAAAAATGGCCTAAAAATGAGGCATAAGTTAATTCAAGTGAATTTGAAAAATGGAAATCATAAGTTATAAGTCCAAACCATGTCATGTAATAGGTCATTTTGACTCCAAATGACATTATAAGAACAATGGTTCAGCCACAATGTTGATTTGAGGCTTGCATCATAGGGCTGCTTTGGAATTTAATTACTTGCATCTTAAGGTACCAAACCAAAACAAGGAAAAACTCAATAAACAAGGAAGATGTGCATTGTAACTAACCCTAAATCTCATGTGGGGATAAATTCAAGTCAGTTACCAAGATTACAAGGCATATGGCATGAGATACCATGTAAGGAGAATGAGAATTCAAAAATACCATGACATGAAAAGATGAATTTCTCATTGGATGATCCTAGATGGTTCTAGATGTTTCTAAGCCATTCTATATAACAAGTGCAACTTGCTCAGATGCAAGGTTGGTGTTAATTGGTGTAGAGAAGAGAGAGTGAAATCCAAAAGCTTCCATTGCAAGTCACATTCAATCTCTTCATTCTTCTTCATTTCCCTCCATTTTTTCTTCACAAACCTTCTCCATAGATCTTGCTGAGTGTGTTCGTACTGAGTTGAAGCTCCATTGATGGAGAATTGAAGGTGTTCACATTGGATTTGCAAAGAAGCAATTGTCATTGGATCTTGAAGTACAAGCTCTCTCCTTCAAATCTTTTGCAAACAGAAGAGCCTTCATCATACAAGGAGTATTCTTGAAGAGTTTCAAGCCTCGAAAGCAAGGGTTTCATCATCTACCATATCAAGAAGCCAGGTTTGAAAAATCCCTTTCATCTCATAATCTAGGCATGGTTAGGTTAAGTTATTAGTTTAGAACTGTTAGAGACAACTAGGTGATCATTTTTTATGAGTTTAGGATCAATTGGAGAAGTTTCAGCCATGGACATAATTTCTTGATGGAGCAAGAAGGAGTGATATAGTGAATGATAATGCTAGTTTAATAGCTGATTTTGATTAGTGTAATGCAAGGATCATTTTGATGTAAAGAAAGTTGAGTTTGGTTGAAGTCGAGAATGGATCATATTTTGAGATTGGTTTGGTTACACCTTCGGGTTTTAGGATAGAGGCCGTTTCAATGTATTCTAGTAACATGATCGTGTTCAGGGTGAAATTCTGAGCAACTTAGGGTTTTACATTTTGGAATTTGGTCAAGAAATGAGTGCACACGAGTTGGTAGAAGTTTGGTGCATGGAAGCTGAGTTTCATGGAAATTTCAGGAAACCCTAATCCAAGGTTGAAGACGATCTCCAAGCCCTTGGATGCACGCGCTGACCTTGACCCAAAAACCGACCCAATGGACGACATTCAATTGAATTTTAGAGGGAAATTCTGAAAGCAGCGCAACGCTGCGTTTCATTAAAGCAGGGTTGCTGGGCTTAAGTGGATCTTGTGATAATCCCACCCCCCTATCAGGCCCAATCCAAGTTTTAACTATAATTTGTTTCTTTTTGCACCGCTCTTTTTTCTTTTTTATTTTGATTTTCCAATTTTTTTTCTGAATTAAAATGGGCCCAAGCGCATTTCTATACGCACCCCCCAGTCTGGGCCCAAGCATAAAATGAACTGCATATTATTTCTTCCTGCACCCCATGCTTCATGTTTTGATTTCATTTTTCTCCATTTTATTTCACACTTTGAAAAATCATAATAAAATGGAAAATCAATATTTTTTTAATGGGAGTTTTTTCTCCCTTTTCATATTTTTGTCTAGAAAAATATAAAATAAAAACATTTCTCATTTCAGGCATTTTAATATTTTTTGCATATTTTCTTCTTTTATGGCTTTTTAATTCTTTTATATTGATATATGATTTTGTAGAATTTTGTTTAGGTAGCTCCCTTAATATTTTTGAGTCAATATTTTTAGGATAATTAGACATATGTTTTAGGTTCCCCCTGGATTTATTCCATATTTTTGTGATGATTTTTAGGATAGTTTTGATTAGATGCTATTAGGTTGTGTAGAATTAGGTTAAAACTTCAACATAGGTCCATAATAAGTTTAGATTTTTGGTTTTTAGGACAATTTAGACTATGGGGCATATATGGGCATTAAGGGTAGGTATGTAGAATCCCTTAGAAATTATATTAGGATTTAATATAGTAGTATGCTATTTTTAGTTGATTTTTGTATTGGTTGATTATTTGTGTTGCCTTTAGGGCATGTTTGCTTTAGTTGCTTTTCTTTGTGGGCTTGGAGAGCTTGATCTTGTTCTAAGGAGCATTGAGGAGCATAGTAGAAGATTTGAAGATGCATTGAGGAGCTTGAGAGCTTTGTTTTATTTTCCTTTTTGTTGTTTTAGGGTTAGGGATTAGGAAGAGTTTAGATGTAGATAACTTCTTTCTCAAACATGGATGGTATCATTCACCTCCATTCCTCCCTATGATTCAAAGTCCTTCCATGGTATACACCTCTCTCCTTTGGAGGGATAAGTGGTGTACCTAGGAAGTAGAACTTTTGAGGGAACCATTCCTTTGACGTTGAACCCTTATAGGTCACCTTTGGTGATCAAATAAGCAGTTCAATATCCCCCAGCTTATCCAGTAAGTGATTTTCTCCGGTTTGATTATCTTGAGAGATGTTGAGCTAGAGTTTGAAGATGAAGACTTCATTGAAGAGTGTAGAAGAGGATGAATCCTTGAGTATTGCCATTCCAGCTGAAGCTTGAAGAGCAACAAGAGCAAGTTGATACTTGAAGATCCCTGAAGATTAGGTGAAGCCTGAAGGTGGAGCTGATCAAGAAGCTGAAGCTCAAAGGAGAAGATAAGTTGAAACTTATGTTGTAGGGTTGAAACCTGGAAAAGCAAATTGATGTTTGTCAAGTGATTGAAGTCTGAAGACTGAGTTGCTGTTGGAAAAGCTGAAGCTTGGAGTTGAGAGAGGAGTTGATCTGCTTTCTTCTGTTTTCTTTTCTGTATTGTTGTGTTTTGTTTGACTTGTTTGATGCATTAGAATAAGTTCATAACTAGAATAAGTATAATCTAGGAGCACGATTGCACTAGAGGTTGAGTTGCTCCCTCTGCTTGTATTGTTGCTGTGTGGCTTTGCTTGCGGGTATTCGGTAGAGCCCAGCTCCCTGGCTCTTGTGGTTTGTTTGCCTGATGGCATTTCATTTCATTTTATCTGTATGATTGCAGTTTACTGTTTATTGCTTGATAGCATGTTGTTTATATTTCAGTATGATTACTGTTATCCATTCTGGCTTGAGGTTGAGATGAGCTTGTGGAGGCTGAAGCCCCACACACATTTCCTACCTCACTTGCATTGCATGCATTTTACTGTTAAGCTGATGCTTTGTCTGTTTTGGTGTATCATTGACATGATCCCTTAGGACTCTCATTTCCTTTGATAAGGATTTGATGATAGAATTTTAGGTTGAAACCTATGCATGACAACTTCTAGGAGTTCCCTGTTCAAACCTCAACCATAGGATGAATCCATGGCATGACAACAGTAGGACTTGATAGTCTCCCTCCTAGTTCTATCATGAATGATTTCTTTCGTACGTTACGAGCCTTAAGCTATCTGAGAAAGGATTGTTGGAGAGTTTCTTTTCCATAGTCTGGATGTTTAGTATGGTACCCTTTAGGTGACATGCGACGCATTCACTCTCAGGTCATAGTCTCTAGTGCGATTGAAATTGCAAACACAATAAAAAACACTTCTTTCGTAAAAGACAGGAAATAAACCGTAGTTTCCCGAACTACGTGAGCTCTGATCTCTCATGCCTGTTGAGAGTACGTAGGCACAAGATGGCGATGTCTTGGCGAGCTACCTTCCCCCATAACCCTTCGTAGGCCGAACTATGTTGACTCTGATTTCTCATTCTCTGATGAGAATACGTAGGCATAAAGTGCGACGCTTTGCCGAGTCATTTTTCTTTTTTCAGCCAGCCTTGATAGGTAGATAGAATAAAACCAACCCGTCCAAGTAAACACAACAAGCGAGGATCCCGTCGAGTACGACGGACGTGAGGGGTGCTAATACCTTCCCCTTGCGTAACCGACTCCCGAATCCAGACAACGGTTGCGACGACCTTGTCTTACCCTTTTTCGTCAGGTTTTTCCGATCGTTTCCTTTCCCGCTCTGAGGGATAAATAACGAAAGGTGGCAACTCTTCTGTTGTGCCGGCACCTTATTTTCGCGCAAGCGACAGTCACACCTTGGTTTTTGTGAATTTATTGCTTCTCCATTCTGTTTGGTTTGTTGTCCATTTGTTTACGCAGTTCGATGGCTGGATTCTGGTCGTAACAACATTCTTCATGACTCGTGGCAACAACGGCGGCAATAAGGTTGGAAATAGAGCAACAACCATTTTTATGGCGGCACACACATCAGCCACAATACAGTCGTGACATCCTCAACGATACTCTGCAGTTCCAGCTTGGACTTGTTTCCGTGCTTGACAAGAAAAGCAATCGTTGCGGTCTAAAAAACCAGTAGAGACAACTCACCTTCGTGTGGTAATATTTCTGAATTTTTAATTATGTAGTATGATTAAGTTTGGGTGTGTCACCTATTATATGTTTGTATTCGAGCCATGCTGACAGTTGATTCATCTTTATGTTTTCGATTTGGTTATGTTACACATGATTGTGTAGGAGTTTGGAAAAGAAACACTGTTGTTGTTATGTTCTAAAGCTATTGAAATTACGTTATTACAATAACTTGTTGAAACGAAATGTCGGTTGCCTTAGATTTTGTACTATTATTACTCTGAAGTTCTATTTGAGATGGTTATAATCAGGATTTTTGATATTGATTTTTTGCCTGTTATCAATTAGAATTCTGATATAATGTTGAGTTTTGCTGCTTGTATAAGTTTTGCTGTTATGATTGTCAATAGTTGTTCTTGTTGTATAAAATCAAGTATTGGTTCATGGTTATTCTTGGTTTTAGTTTGTATATCATAAGAGCCATGATTACTATTATTTTGAAATTTTGCTCGAAATGGTTATAGATTTCTCGGCTATCATTAATTAAAGTTCTGAGAAGGTTCTAGCCGAATTTTAACTTATATACTCAATTGATATCACAAATTTGAAAGCACTCTAAAATATTGTTTCTTTTCATTATGCAAAATAAATTGGTTATACTTTCAAGATTATTATGGGTTTTTGCCTACAGTGGTATATTAATTTCATAAATAACTTTGCATCGATGCTTGATTCATACGGATTTTCGTTATAGATATTTTGTATAAATTATGATATAAACTCACATGGAATGAATTTGAATAATAATAAAGTTACATTATGTTTATTTGAGATAAGCCCTGCTCACTCATTCGTTGCATGCTACCGTCAGCATATGTTTGCGACTTAATATGCATGTTGGTTTCACAAACTGTATTTGATCTTAGGTGTTAACAAAAATGATTGAAAGTTATATGTTTTAGATTAAAAAATAATTAATGACTAATATTATGATTGTTATTTTTATATCTTATTTTGTATTAGTTGGATTATTAAAATAATTAATTTTGACTTTTCACTAAAGACATATTTTTCTAGTCTTAATTAAATTTTAAAACATTTTATTTTGTTTTTTTTATATATCAAAATATTTTTAATTAAATCCACAAAAGTGGTGGGCTCTTGGGGTCTAGCACCCCTTGAGTCCTTGAACAATCGCTCTCGTGGCGCACGCCCTTGAGTTGTTGTTGTTCCGTCTTTCGGTTTCCAAATTGTTTTTTCACTCAATTAAAATTTTTAAACAACTTTTATTAAATAGATATTTTAATGAAAAATTCAAATTATTCTTTCTTTTAAAAAATATAAATCCTAAAATTATTACCAAATAAATATTTTTAACTTTTAAAATATTATACTTTATTAGTTAAGTTAAAAAAAATTTTCAAGATATTAAACTTTTTTTTTCAAAATGATTAATTATAATTAGCTTTTCTTAAAATCTTTTTATAAGCAATTGATTAATTTATTTTATATGAAAATTAAAATTATTTTCTTGATTAAATTAAACTATTTTTCTCAAAATCCAATTTCAAAACAATTAAATTCTTGGATCTCGCCTTCCTTGAATTTTTAAGCGACCGCTCTCGAGGTGCACACCTTGAGTTGTGAACTTTTCGATCTTATTTTCTAAAATACCTAGCGCGCCTAGTCCGAGTACGCTAATCCATTCAAATTATTTTTTCTAAATTAAATCACGAAATAATCGAGTTCTTGGAGTCGCGCATTCCTCGAATTTGAGAGTGACTACTATTGAGGCATACGCCTTGAATGGTGTGTCGTTCGAACTTTCGTTTCTAAAATATTTTCATAATTATCTAGACAAGTATTCACTGTCCAACAAACACTATTTCATAATTAATGGGATGAAAAAGATTGTCGTTGGGATCTAGCATTCCAATGATATCCCGACTAATTGGTTACGAGTCCGACGTCTCGTTTATCGAGTAGTCGTCATTCCTCCTAAATTTTCAACTCGTCTAACCTCGTTCCTTACCTTTGTGCGATCTAGTCTAAACCCTAGTATGCTTCTAAACTATACGTCGAATCCAAACTATTTTCTTAATTAAACTATGAAAGAATTGAGTTCTTGGAGTCTCGCACTCCTTGAATTCTTGAGTAACCACTCTTGGGGCGTACGCTTTAGGTTGTGGTTCGCTCAACCTTTCGTTTATAAAACATGTGCCTTAACTATTTGGACAAATATCTTCATTGTCCATTCAAATACAATTTCATAATTAATTGAATGAAAAAGGTGTTGTGGGGATCTAGCATTCCAATGATATCCCGATTAATCGATTGTGAGACTAACGTCTCGTTTATCGAGTAATCGTCATTCTCCCTTAAAATATCCAACTCTCGTCTCGTGCCCTCGTGCGATTGAACTTTTCTCAAACATATTTCGAATTTAGTTGAATGAAAAAGGTGTGGTTGGGATTTAACATTCCAATAATACCCCGATTAATTGATTGCGAGACCGACATCTCGTTTATCGAGTAGTCGTCATTCTCCCTCTAAATTGCCTAACTAAACTCCTCTTTCTCGCCCTCACGCGATCGAAACCTTAAACCTATTTAAATATATCCTCTAACCAAAACATCCAATACAATAAACCTAAATTCCTCGCCCTCGCGCGATTTCCAACCAAAACACCTTTTGTCAATAACATTGTTTAGTCCCTTCTTCCGCGCATAACAAACTAGTGCTTCAGCCTCCCCTAGCGAGCAGACAAGCCAACGTTTAGCAGTTAGAATGCGACTTAAACTCTCGTTCATTCCAAACACAACCCTTTTACCGTAGTTAGCTGAACTACGGCTGCTCTGATTCTTCATTCTCTTTCGAATGTAAGATACGTAGGCACAAGATTGCGATGATCTTGGCGAGCACAATCCCCTCCTTTTCTCGTAGTCCCACGAACTACGAATGCTCTGATTTTCCACTTCTTACAAGTGAAGATACGTAGGCACAAGGGCCCCAATCCTTGGCGAGCACCCTATCTTAAAACCACCCATTCCCCCCATAGGAGAAACCTTAGAAGAAAACAATTAAGCATAGTTAACTTTACTCTCGAATTGATCAAGAGGTTCCCGTTGAGTACAACGGACATGAGGGGTGCTAATACCTTCCCCTCATGTAATCAACTCCCGAACCTAGAATATTGGTTGCGATGACCATGTTCTTATCTCTTTAAAGGTTTTATCGATATTTTCCTATTCCATCCTTGGAATGAATAAAGTTCGGTGGCGACTCTGTTTCGAACAGTATTTTCCGCGGCCATCGCGAGGATCTTATTTTTCGAGGTACGACAATAATTAAATGATGATGCTTTTACAATGATGATGGAATCTAGGGGTCAAAATTTGGGTTACAACAGTAGACACTGTTTCAAAGTCTAGTTCTCGTCTGGCAAACCAAAAAATAAGTTCTCGTCTGATACAAAAATAAGAACTCAGTTCTCATCTGACAACTTAATCTTTGTCCACCAGTTCTCGTCTAGTAGTTCCCCTTCAAAAACCAGTTCTCGTCTGGTAGTTCACCATCAAAGTCCAATTGATTAGCAAAAAAAAATCACTACCGGTCTGGTCCTACGCCTAACCACATCTCAACCACACTTAGCACAATCATCCTCAGTGGCTCACATATCCTCATATCCCTAACATTAGGCTTGCCCGACCTCTCTTCCCCAATAGAGTTTCTCTCCCCACAGAGTGTTGGTGTATCCTCTCCTGATCAGGATTAGGAAGTGTAATTTCCCCAGCAAAACACTATGAAGGTTTTGTTTGTTCTCCCCAGTGAGAGTCCAGGAGTGTGTTTTCCCAGCCAGGGTCGAATTTGTTTTGTTCTCCCTAGCGAGAGTCTATAAGTTTTCTTCCCCAGATAGGATAGTAGTGGTTGGTTTATGCTTCCCGAGCTCATTTGCGCCTCTAGCAATGGTTTTTCCTTATCCTTAGCAGAGTAAGCGTAGAGGGTAATTCCCCAACAAAGGAGTGAGCTCAGCCTTATCCCTTAGAAGAATGGATATCATTATTCCTCGGTAGATGTGATTATCAATCTTCTCAGCAGGTAGAGATTGATAATGGTTGGTATTTCTAGCAAGTCATAGTTGGTGCATTCTTTCATCCAAATTCCTGGGATATTTCCTCAGCAGATGTCTATTATTCCTACTTTCAGGTAGAATGGAAGTTCAGTTGGTCTTCTTCAGCAAAGGTTATGACCTTGATGGCAATTAGTTTATCTTCCCTAGCGGAGTTGTTTTTGGTTTTTCAGTACTTCTACCGGTGGAGTGTACTGTTGCATATCATAAGCACCATTGCATTGCATCCTCAAATGCATAACATTTCCATTTTGCATGGAGCATTACGCCATAGAAAAATTCAAACATGCATTCGAAGCATAAGCCATGTTTGATACCCTCTTTTCTAAACCTTTCCCCAGCAGAAAGTGGCGTAACACAGGAGAGAATGTTTAACTTTGTACCTCAACCAATGAATTTGTTCATCCTACTTGTGTTTCCTTCCTGAGGAATTATCGTGTGTTCCCTGCATATTCATCTGTTTAAGGTTTCTACTTCCCCCAGCGGAGTCATCTTCCCTTTGCTTCATGTCGTAAGTTCGTTTACTCTACTTCTTGTTAACCTTTTAAAGTCCACCTTCAGTTGCCACCCTTGGTTGTGAGTCAACCTTCGGTCGGAAAACATTGTTAAATTGATGAGTCCGCCTTTGGTCGGAATTTTTTTTAAAGTCCACCTTCGGTTGGCACCCTCGTTATTGATTCTGCCTTCAGTCGGTAAACCTTTGTTGAATTTAAGTGAGTCTGCCTTCGGCTGACATTCTTTTTAAAGTCCACCTTCGGTTGGCACCTTTCGTTGTGAGTCCGCCTTCGACTAGAAAAACTTTGTTGAATTGAAGTGAGTCTTCCTTCGGTCAGCATTCTTTTTAAAGTTCACCTTCGGTTGGCACCCCTTGTTTTGAGTCTGCCTTCGGGTGCCAAACCTTTGTTGAATTTATATGAGTCCGCCTTCGACCGATATTCTTTTTAAATTCCATCTTCGGTTGGCAACCCTTGGTTGTGAGTCTGCCTTCGGTCGGCAAACCTTTGTTGAATTGATATGAGTCCTCATTCGGTCGTGTTGCAGTGAGAATCGCGATACCAAGCTATTGATTAACTTGAATCTTAATTCTTAAATCCACAACCGGACTTTAATTTATCCAAAAAGGAAAGGTTTAAAGAAAGAAAAACCTATAAAAGTGCAAAGAAAAAAGCAAGGCTTAAAGCTAAGCAAAGAGAGATCTAAAGGTTCGGGGGTTGGTTATGCCTAAGGTAGGTATTTCACATCCTAAACATCTGTAGTACTCTACAGGAACCTCTTGTTAATATTTGTGTTTGCTAAAGTTTGCTTGCTAAAGGAAAAGTGCTAGGGGTAAAGATGTAAAGTATAAAGTATGTATAAAGTTTGTAAAGTATGTAAAGTATGTAAAGTATGTAAAGTATGCTCGCGAAGACATCGCATCTTGTGCTTACGTATCCTGACGGGAATGGAATCAGAGAAACCGTAGTTCCCCTATCTAGGGGGAGGAACTCTTGACTGTGGTCAAGGTTCCAAGGGGATGTAAGCATTCATAGGGAAGTACTTACATGGAGTGCGGCGACTCCTGAATCTAAGTTGAGATTGTTATGGTACAGAATGTCCACGGCGGGACGCTAAACATGAGTACGACAACTCAGATAGGTTAGGATAAAAGGGTAAAGGATGTCCACGGCGGGACGCTAAATGTGAGTTCGGAGACTCAGATCCTAAATTGAGAAAGGTAACAGGAAGTTAGTGGTTAGTGAGCTCGCCAAGAAATTGCATCTTGTGCCTACGTATCCTCAAGAGGGACTTGAGAAATCAGAGCGTCCGTAGTTCGTGAAACTACGATTTGTTAGGTTCTAAGAACCAAGAACAACTAAGACAGGTAAGCAAGGGACATGCACAATGACAATAAGTCAACACACAGTCCCTTCCCTTGGATTAGGTCAACAAGGAATAGAAGTAAAGTAACATGTACATGGAAGAAAATTAGTCACAAATATAATCAGGCAACAAACAGAATTATTAATCAATTTAAATATAAATATTTAACAAGATTAACTAATAATTTAATTAATCAAATAAAATACAAATATTTAAATTAATTAATAATTACAACATATATTTTTGCATTTTTAAATATTTAACAATTAACTAATAAAAGATAAATAATTAAAAATCCCTTTTTGTCTTTCCAAATATTTTACAAATTAAAATAAACTAAATAAATGAATAAAGTAAAAGAAAAGAAGAGAAAAAAACCTGATAAAGATTAGATGAGGGAGTATTGTGTCTACTTGGAGGATGATATTTTATGTGAGGTTAGAGGTAGCATGAAGAAAAAGAAATGTAGGTGGTGGTTTATTATTGAAAAAATGAAGGTGAGTTATTCATATCATGGAAGATATTGTGTATGAAAGAGTGATGATAGAATATGGTGGATAGTGAGTTTTTAGTTTATGTGGAAGTGTGATAAGGAAAAGAGCATGAAGTGTGAGATTTTATGGTGTGGTTGCTTCCTTTATATAGGTTGAAAAAGAAAGAAGAGTGTATGAGACTTATTTGACAAGTTTCTAAAAAGTAAATAATTTAATGAGACTTATTTGACAAGTTTCTAAAAAGTAAGTAATTTATGAGACTTATTTGACAAGTTTCTAAAAAGTAAGTAATTTATGAGACTTATTTGACAAGTTTCTAAAAAGTAAGTAATTTATGAGACTTATTTGACAAGTTTCTAAAAAGTAAGTAATTTATGAGATTTATTTGACAAGTTTCTAAAAAGTAAGTAATTTATGAGACTTATTTGACAAGTTTCTAAAAAGTAAATAATTTATGAGACTTATTTGACAAGTTTCTAAAAAGTAAGTAATTTATGAGACTTATTTGACAAGTTTCTAAAAAATAATTAAAATTAAAAATTAAAATTAAAAATCAAAATTTCAAAATTAAATATAAAATAAGAAAGGGTATTAACTAAAAAAAATTGATTAATTAAAAAATATATTATTTAAAAGTATAAATAAAAACGGTAAAAAAACGAAAAAAATTGGACCGGTATCGAAGTGCTCGAAAAAATAAAATGAATACACCAAAGTGATAAGCAAAAAATACACGATTCGGAAAAATACAGCGTTTTGTCAAATTTTGAAATAAATTTTATCCGCTAAAACGACTTAAACTGCCTAAAAAGTTTATTTCAGCTGATAAATTGGATATTATGAAAAATGTAAGAGATGATAAACTATACGATGATGCAAAAATATGCGGGATCTTAGAGTCAAAAATTAGGATGCAACAGGTCGACATTCTTTTTAAAGTCCACCTTCGGTTGGCACCTCTTGGTTGTGAGTCCGCCTTCGGCTAGTAAACCTTTGTTGAATTGAAGTGAGTCTGCCTTCGGCCGATGTTCTTTTTAAAGTCCACCTTTGGTTGGCATCCCTTGGTTGTGAGTCCGCCTTCAGCCGGCAAACCTTTGTTGAATTGATGTGAGTCCGTCTTTGGCCGACATTCGTTCTAAGTCCACTTTCGGCTAGCACCATATCCAATTGTCTTTATCTTTCCCCACATAGTGCAAATTTCCGGGTTCTTTTGTATCCAATCCCCTTCTACCTTGAACGTCTGAAAAGTGTCATTGTTCATCCCTTCAGGTCTAAATTGATTGAATAGGGGCAGCTGTTGCACCCCAAAATTTAGCCTTTTGTTTCTAACCCTAACTGGTTTTCACTTCGCATTCGTCTGCGTTTCCATTAGGTCATAAAGATCAATCATGCATCGCATTGAGTGCTTGAGACATGGAATCATGTTATTTTTATGGCTCAGGACGTCTTTTTATTTCAAGTTTTTAAGCAGCAAGCATCAGAGGCTCTAGCATTTATTTTGCTCAGTGATTTGGTATCAGATCATATTTTTTACAGCAGAGTATTTTGAGTGCAAGCAACAATTCACAACTTATTTCAGGCATTATTCAGGTGCAATATCAAATGATAAGTTTCAAAGGCAGAACAATGTTTAGAACAAGTGGCAACAATTGGTTTTTCAGGCTTTCCCTCCAAAAGGCGCCAAAATTCAAATTTTGAATGTGTTTATCGATTAACCAATTTGCAAGCAAAAATGGTTAGTCGATTAACCTATGTGATTTTTGTCTAGATAGTTCAATTTTCAGCACTGCATTAGTTGCAATTTCATTTTAATCACTTAGGTTCACATTTGCATCAGTAGAAGGATCTAGAATGCCTTCAAATTTTGGTTCATTTCCAAATTAATTTCACTTTCTCTCCATAATTCAAATAAGTTCCACTTCTAATTCCAAACCAAAAAACCAACCCACACTCCAAACTTCACTTTCATTCCAAACCTAAAGCTTATTTAAGTGAATTTGCTCCAAACCTCATACAACTTCGCTCATTTTTTTTGATCTCTCTACACTTCCCACTCTAATTCTCTCAATTCTCTCTCACTTTTCACTCTCTATTTTCATATTCAACCTTCACCAAAGCTCTTCCATTAGAATTCTCAAATTCTTCATTGAAATTTGTTAATTCTAGCGCTAAACCTTCATCATTTCCTTTAATTAACAAAAATTCTGCATTAAAATTAATTTGAATCTAGATCTAAGCTTTGGAAGTGCTATCTTGAAGTGATTTGAGAAGTAATTTTCGTTTCATCCATTTTCGCGTGGTCTTCAGTTTTCTTACTAAGAGCTCATTGTGTCTTGGATTTTCTTTGCTTGATTTATCAAATTCTAGTTGCAACACTTACCAAAGCAGTTCTCCAATTTGTAGGTTGGTGATTCTTAGATCCAAACTCATTCTAGATTATTTTGTAACTTTCACAATTTAGTACCAATGGCTTTGGATGTGAATTAATCCACTAATTGATTTAATTTTTTATCTTGATGTTTGATGGATTCAATTGGTGTTTAATTGCTACTATTTGATGTAGTTTTCGTGTACAATTGCATGCCTTAACATGTGGATGATTGGAGAACTGATTTGCTAGTAAAAGTGCTTTTGAAATGCTGATTTTCTTCTTCTGGTGCAGTGTTAATCGATTAACCAGTTTGTAGACAAAACTGGTTAATCGATTAACCATGTTGTTTTGTGTGTTTTTGTTGATTTTAAAGGTGTTTATCGATTACCAACTTAAAGGAAAAAGTGGTTAGTTGATTAACACTGATGCTAAAGGTGTTTTTTGTGCTTTTCAAGCTTGTTTTGATTTTTTTCCACTTCTAAACCTCATGGCGTTGTATGATACATATTTGTGGAATTTTCTTGTGCTATTTCACTCCACTTTGCATCATGTATGTGATTCTTCGACACGTGACACATTGATTTTCGTGATGCATTTTCATGACTAATTTTGTTGCATTCTTAATGTTGTTTGTTTATTCATACTTGTTTGTTTGCTTTTGTTGCTTATTTTGCTTGATTCATGATACATGTTCGTGTTTGCTTTCGATTCTGCAAATGTGTATTCATTTGAGATGATTAATTGTTGATGCATATGCATGTTATTCTTGTCAAATGCTTAAGTGTGCAATTTTGTTGAAATTTGCTCATGCTTAATTGTCTATACATGTTCATCAATTAGTCTTACTTGATACATGTTCGCACACATTGTTAATGTTGCATCCTTGATACATGTTCATGTTTAAGTGCTTCATTGTTGAATGCATACATGTTGCTTATGCATTGCGTGTTGTTGAATACACTATTGTTATGCTGAATATATATTGTTAAATGCACTAACTCTGTCTTGCTGCATTTACACATGTTCTCTTCTGGAAATGTGTGCTGTTAAATGTTGTGTTATGTTGTTGCTAGATTTTATCGTTGTGCTGAGCTGAAGCATTGTTGTTGATACTGTTTTTGGTTTATTTTCTTCTCTTTTTTTTTTGCTTGCTTTTGCATGTTCCCTTAAGGCTTCCTAGTCCAACTTAATTTTTTATTAAGCTTGGAGTATGATAGACATTAGGTGCTAATCCATGCATGATAACATTAGGATAGTTCCCTAACCTCAACCTTAGGTTCATCCTTGCATCCTAACGTTAGGATAGTGATTTCTTTCTCATCCTCAACTATAGAGCCATATTGCATGACAACATCTAGGTGAGTTTCCCTTAGATTTTCTCTTTTCCCTTTGCGTCTCTCTCTTCTTTCTCAAAACAAAATCAAATATGTAATAAATACGATGAATATTGTGTGTCACGAACCTTAAGTACATGGGAAGTGATAAGCGAGACTCTCTCCTTACCTTGTCTAGAGTGCTTTGCATACGTCCCGTTTTGGGTCGATCTTGCGAAGTATTCGATCATGTGTCATTGACTTTGGTGTAATACGCATCTCAATCAAAGTCAATTTACTTTTGATAAAACTCTCAAACAAACTGAAAATCATTTTATCCTTCGGGATTTTCCAGCAAACCTTTTTCAGAAAGGGCATGTTACTTTCGTTCTACCGCAGACAGGCGTTGACCCTAACTGCTGGAACGTGAACTTAGAATCACTCATAAAAGACACTTAACAATTTGTAGGCCTAACTATGAACGCTCTAATTTCTTCATTCTCGTCTGAATGAAGATATGTAGGCATAAGACAACGAAGTCTTGGCGAGCACCCTTCCCGCCTTTTCACCCGTAGTCCTCCGAACTACGTAAGCCTAGGACAGCGAAGTCCTATCAAGTCTCCTTTTTGGTTTTCCTTTTTTTGCTATTTGTTTTCATTTATCAAGTAGGCTTTAAATAAACACACCCTTTGATTAGAACAACAAGTGTGGATCCTGTTGAGTACAATGGACGCGAAGGGGGTGCTAATATCTTTCTCTCGTGTAATCGACTCCTACACCCAGGATTTGATTGTGAGACCATGTCTTCTCCCTTTTGGAGGTTTCTTCAATCATTTCCTTTCCCTAATTAGGATAAATAACATTCGGTGGCGACTCTGTTTTCTGCCGATTGTTTTTCACAATCGCGTCACCCATGGTCAGTGCGACCAAATTCATATACTTGGAAGTCTCATAAGAAACAGTAAGTTTCGTCCTCAGGAGAGAGGTATGCACCAATTAGAACCCAATTTATTTCTTCTCCATGGAATCAGAGGGTCTTGATCCCTAGAGAATGAAGCACTGATCAAATCTCATGGGATCACAAGCACTTCATTTATTACTTGACCAATGAAGATAAAATAAATATCCTTACCTATATTTTTCATCATCTTTGTGAGGCTATCAAGGAATGAAAAAGGAACAATAAGAAGAATGTGCCATATGCTAGACTTCTGTCTAAACTGCTTCATCATGTTCGTCTGATTGATACCCTTAAAAATGTTTTTGATAATGAAGATCTGAAGGAGATCCATGGGAACATTATTTTTGCTTCTATTTTGCCGAACATGAAGCTTCTGAAGAAGAGTGAAGTGGTGGAATCTAAAAAGCCTCTCAGAGTTAGACGTAAAAATACTTTTCTATCTTAAGGACTATACTATGATTACCGAGGATGATAATCATGAGGTAATCAGGATATACATTGAGATGGCAAGAAAAGAAGTTGGCGTGGTCCTAAGATATGAAGATTTAAGGGAAGCACCAGCTCACCTGCACAAAGATTCTAAGAAAAGAAAACATGTGGCTTCTGATACATAGGAGTCAGTACATAAGCCTTCTAAAAAGAAGGCTTTGCAACATAAGGAGATTAAGAAAGAAATGGAAGAGGTTATTGCATCCATTATCTTGATGCCCTCTAAGACAAGAAGTGGAAGAACTCCTCAGAAGGTATTTTCTTCTTTTGTCATATTTGATGCACCTATAAAGAATTAGAACTTAAGGAAGATTTTTGTTCCTACTGAAATTGAAGAGGAAGAGGAAGAAGAGGAAGCTGAGATATCTCTTGTCACGAGATCAAGGTTTGCAAACATTGGAGCTCAAAAGGTTGTAGAAAAATCTATTCAAAGGGGAGTACAATTGATAGTCTCTGCTCAGATAGATCAATCAGAGAAACAATATGCAACCTCTGAGGGTTAAATGAAAGAAGCTTCTACTGAAGGAGAAGGGGTCGCTGAAGAAGATATTTTACAAAGGTATGAAGTTCAAGTTGTATAAGCCATAACTGGGTTGAAATCTACTGAGGGAACTTTTGTTTCTTAAGCTTTTAGTGTACCAAAAAGAGCTGGCTCAAAAGCTAATACCAACCTCGCTTTTGAAAATGTTGGTGAAAAGGAGCAAGTTTCTCTAGATGTTAAGGATACTGATATGACATGTATTAATTTACACTATCTTTGAGGATTATTTCAATTCTTCCACCTTGAACCATTTATCCCTAACACCCTCACCTAAACCATCTCCAAAACACACTTCATCACATGTTCATCAATCTGAACATGTGATGAATTCCCCAAACTAAACACCTTTATTTCAAATTCTAGAAATTGCTATGAATCTAGTTGATTCTGAACAACCAGTTGGTGAAACAACTGATAATCAGAAGAATTTGACATACTTTTGTAATTCTAAACAACCTTCTCCCTTAAACATCATGTATGAACCCCTTATATAAGTTTCTATTGGGAAAGTTGAATCAGGCTCTAGCTCTGGCTCTAAATAAACTGAGTCTGAATTCATTCTTTCTCTTGGTCTAAAACCGATAATTGTCTCACATGGTCTTATCAGACCTTTACAAGATATCCTTCTTTGAAACTTAACACTACAAGACCTACAAAATGACCAAGAACATGTAACCCAAGATCAACTAGAATTTAAAATTCAACTCCAACCCTCACCTCAGCCTACACCACAATCAAAACCTCAACCAATACCCCAACACTCACTCATTTCTACACCTCCACCTTAATCAAGCTTTGTTTCGTATCAACCTCAAGTTCAAACTACATTTGAACCTTAGATTAAAATAGAACAAGATTTCTTAGGCCAACTTCCACCTGAAACCACCATACACCACATTGTCCAAGAAAACCCATCCTCTGATGTTGTGTAAGATTCTGGCATAACATTCCTTTCCACTCCCTCTTAACTAGATATTCCAAAACCTGGCATTCCACTTCCCCCACCTTACATCCAAGCCCAGTTGGAAGAATATGGAACTATTCTCTTTGATAGATTATAGAATTTGGTTGCTGAGAGAGCTATTGCTTCTAACCCTATAGCTTATGTTGCAAAATGGGACTCTCTCACAACCTATGTTGTATCAGTTCTTTAGAATTTGAAGTACATCTCTTCAGAGACTGTTGCTTCTTCCAGTCATAAGTAGGATACCTTGGAAGCTTATCTGGAAGCCATGGCTAATAAGTAGAAGGATATAGATGATAAGATGAAGGTTATGGATACTAGATAAGATGTCATGGGTTCTGATTTGAAAGTTGTCCTGGAACTTCTGGAGAAGAAACCCTAGGCTCTAGGATTTAGTTATCCTTTGTCTTTATCTTTTTGAACTTAAACTTTGAACATCTTTTTCTGGTTAATTAAATTTGTCTTCAATACTATTGTTTGTCAACATAAAAAATGGGGAGATTGTTGGAACAAAATTAGTTAATACCATATCCCTTGAGCTTTTATGATAAAAAAGTATTTAAAGAACAATTGGGCTATCTCATATCTGTTCAAGTTTGCAGGAATATATTCATTAAGAACAAATGAAGAGCTGCTTGAGGAATCTGCATATGAAGATTAAAACTATGGCTCTGAAGATCACTTCTGAAGACTCAACCTTTGATGGAGATCCAGACTCTGAAGAAGTCATCTACGAAGAAAGTTAACCTCTGGTGACCCAAACTCTAAAGCTTCAAATGCCAAGAAGTAAACTCTGGTGTGATCAGTCTCTAAAGAGTGAAGTCTGAAGAAAAGTCAACTTCGGAAAAAGAAGTTATTCTACAAAGGAAATTCTGAAAGACTCAGAGACTTTTTTTATCACATGAAGACTTAAGGAAAATATATTCATTGGTGCATGAGCTTCAAAGAATAATTCTTCTTGCAGATAGATGCTTTGTTGATGTGTCTAATCAAGTGCAAAGCTATCCCAACCTAATTGGTGAAAGTCTTCAATGTCTCTTCTCTCTCTTTCTCTCTCTCTCTCTCTCTCTCTCTCTCTCTCTCTCTCTCTCTCTCTCTCTCTCTCTCTCTCTCTCTCTCTCTCTCTCTCTCTCTCTCTCTCTCTCTCTCTCTCTCTCTCTCTCTCTCTCTCTATTTAAGGAGCAGAAAGGCTAAAGAAGAATACACCCCAATACCTTAATACAACTCTGCTACAGACTCTGAAATTTGACAATAAAAAAAACTAATCTTTAAATATTGTTAGACTTAGAACATCTTAGCACTTGTATATTTTAGAAGTTCTTAAGTCTTAGAGTCTTTCTAAGTTGTATTATTTCAACACCTCTAATTGTATATCAAGTTTAGTTTGATACTCTAAACCTCTTAATAGTTTTCTTAGAGTCAAAAGTATCTTGCTTTAGTGCTAGATCCTTTGAAGTCTTGAGTGTCTGTGCTTAAGAAAGCAAGTCTTAGACTTGTGTGTTTGAGCAGAGGAATTCTTTAGCTCGTGTGCTAGAGCAAGGAAGTCTTGAGCTTGCGTTCTTGAGCAAGGAAGTCTTGGACTTGTAAGTCTTAGGAAGGAACTCTTATACTTGTGTGTGTTAGCAAAGGAAGTCTCTTGCTGGTAAGCTTGAGAATTTATAATCATATTTGGTTATAGTGGAAATCCCCTGAAGAGCAAGAGGATTAGACTACTTTCTGGTTGTGAGAGGAACCAGGATATATGTTTGTGTCTTGCGCTTTTATGTTACTTGCTTCTAAACATTATTCTACTGCTATTTATTGTTTATCTCTGAATCAGATTCTTTTGTAGAATCTGATAAAGACTTCTAAGAATTCAAACTCTAATTGATTCTGAAGTCAGACTCTAAATAACACATTTAGACTATGATTAAGATCAATCAGAAGTAGTAGAAGAATTTTTTTGAAAAAGCCAACACAATTCAACCCCTTTCTTGTGTTTTTCTTTCCTTCAAAGACAAAGGTATTTTCACCTTTGTTACATTTGAATAAGGGGGAATGTTTCAGATGGGAACCAGAGCATCAATGAGCATTCGATCATATCATAGAATACTTGTTAAAGCCACATTTGTTACTACCTCATATACAAAACAAAAGCATGAAGTTGTACATTTCTGCATTAGATTCGACAATAGGCAGCATGCTAGCCCAGGAAGATGATGATGAAGGCGTCAAAAGCACCATATATTATCTTATTCGTTTACTAATCGAGGCAGAAACTAGGTACAACTTAATTGAAAAGTTGTGCCTATCCTTATATATTGTATGAAATTGAAATATTATATAAAATCGACTGATGTGTTTGTCTATTCGCATTTCGACATTATAAAACACATGTTATTAAAACCGATTCTACAGAGTAGAATAGGAAAATGGGCTCGGGCCTTAACGGAATATTCTTTGACATATTGTAACACCCCAAAATTTTCCCTCCCTTTTTCTAACTTTAACTGACTTTTGCTTCACATTCATTTTGCATCATCATTAGGTCATAATTCCTAATCATATTCTACATGGGTCTTCTAAGACATGGGATCAGGAATTTCTCTGAATCAGATCATCAAGTATCATACTTGCATTCTTCAAGAATTGTCAGGCATCAAGAGCCTAGGGTTTCATCACTTCTTGGTTTCAAGTTTTTTGGCAAACTTATGTTCAACCAGCTCGAGATTAGGGTTTTCCTCTCATCATGGATCAGGGTTATCAAGGATGATGGCATAGCTTCAATTCAAGTATGGTTATTCAGTTGTGATTAAGATCGGATGGGAGTTTGACCTCATTTTGGTCAAACCATCAAGAGCTTACTTCTTTCTCAAGTTACCTAAATCAGTGGTTATTTCTCAGTCAATGTGTATTTAAGGTCGTTTTATCCCACATTGGAATTCATCAGGTTATCAAGTAGTGATTCATGGAAAGTCTGATTCAAGTTATCATGATCATGGTTTCAATCTTGTTCATCTATGGATTTATTTTCTCAGAGATTTATTCGGGCAAATTCCATGTGATTCAGGATTCTCTTTATCAGAGATTCAGAGGTTGGCTCATTCAGATGGTTGTTGAGAGTTGTTCATAATAGCTATGTTCATTTAATCAGAGATTTGCTAATGAAGGAAAGATTGAGTTTGAGTCGAAAGTGAAAACTTCATGGATGTGGTGATGGAGAATACCAGTGTAAAGACAATTCATATTTCTAAACCATTTTCTTTATCCATTATGGTAATCTTTCTATCCACTTTGTTATTTTCATTTTCTAATCCAAATCCATTATCCATTTCGCTAAACCAATATCCATTTTCCGATTCCATTTTCCATATCCCTTTTTACAAATCTGTTTCTAAACTTTTTCATTATCAATTTCACAACTACCCATTTGATATCCATTTGTCCATTTAAATTCAATTTTCCACTTTAAATCACAATTCAATGTCTATATCCATTTTCATATCCACTTTCAAAATTCATTTCAATTCATTTTATATATATCCATTTCCAATAAATAACCATATTCCAATTTGAATTCATATTCAATTCCAAAAACAAAAAAAAACAAAATGTGTTCATTACAATTTCCAAGTCATTACACAAGTTTTTACAAGCATAATTCCAACAGTTACCAAGTATAAGTCATAAGCTCAATACACACAAAGTATTGCACTAAAAAAAACGTATACAAGCACAAGCTACCATGATATATTTTGCAGTCACAAGACATAAAAGACAAAATCTTCTGCCAAATTATAACCACTGTCTCACTGCATAACCATGTCTCCACTATGCACCAAGCCATGTGAAAGCACGTAAAAGCCGTGACCATCACACCATAATTCATACATGTCTGCACACAAAAGCAACCACCAAAACACAGAGTAGAACCGTAGTATTTGACAACAACAAAATCGCATGCCAGACACCACGACAGGACCTGCACAAAACTGTACCAAAACATCATTAGCAAGTTGATTTTGAATCCGAAAAAGAAGAAAGAGAACAACATAAGGGCATTGAAAGGCACGAAGGAGAGATTTTTAAGTGAAAACTTGTAAAGAACATTTCTGCATACAAAAGAACCTCTCTACCCCAGTTACACGACCACCCTGAAAACTCCATTCCCCAACTCTAACTCTGAATCACCACTATTACATCTTAACAACCACCAGTTAATCCATATACGCGACTGCCATCATTCTCCTAAAACCTCTCTTCAACATCATCCATTAACTTCACAACCTTGTGCAACTACCATGAAAATAAAGCCTCTTCTTCCATCAAAAAAACCTCGCTTCAAATCAACGACCTTCAAAATAACCTCACCTTCCTTCAAATTTCTAGCAACCACTCAAACCCCTAAATCATTTTCACAAAACAGAAGAAGATGAAGATGAATAGTGAAAACGAAGTTGAACCAAAACAGAGAAAGAAATTGAGATTGAACCTGATTCGCAATAAGGGTTGAGCGAAGAGGGAGATAAAGAACGATTGGACAATGAATAAAAGCATATTCGCGAAGAAATGGGAAGCTAAATCATGAGAAGGTTGGACCTTGTTGCTCTGTTCATTTTTCTTGAGATCCAACTCTTCCAGTAATAAAGACTCTCGGTTGGTTGGATATTTGACGACAAGAAAAAGGGAGAAGTGATTCAAGCTTGGAAGAGTTTTAACAAGGATTTTTTTTCAACCAAATCGGCCGCCCTCGTCTACTCCAAATCTCACTTCTTACCACCGTTAACAATAAGTGATCGGCCACAGAACAAAGAACTAGTGAACGAATCGTGTTTGGAAGACCCTTTGGAGGTCGTGTTGTGCACAGCGTGTTCTTCTTCAGTTGTTTTTGAAGCGGGTAGTAACTAGTGTTCAAAGTCACTCTTTTCTTGTTTCCCTACCATCCAAAGCGAACCAACCATACCCGGTTTGTGTGGGTCACTTCTTTTTTTTTTATTGAAGATTGTTTTTGGGCCTAGCTACTACTGCATCTCAACTATCCACACTTACATTTCACCCGATGCACCCCCCTTTTTTGGGTTTTCTTTTTTTGTTAGTTTGTAGATTTTAGATTTTTGTTTTTTGGATATTAATTGTAAAATTAGATATTTTTAGTTTAGTTTTGGTTTTAGAATTAATCCTGATTTATATCGTTGACTAACTTCTAATTTTGGGTTAACTTTTTATTTTTAGTTTTGATTTAGTTAATTAGATTTTATTTTAAATTTAATTTACCGATTTAAAATAAGGATTAACTTTTGAATTAATTAGATTTTAGAATTAGAATTTAGTTAATTAGATTTTGAATTAACTTAGGATTAACTCAAGTAAACTTTGATTTTAATTTTGGTCTTAGATTTTCTATTGGTAAGGTTGTATATTTTAGGAGTTTATTTTATTTTGTCATTAATTAATCCTTGAGTGCATTTGTGAATATTTCTCTTGATGATGATTGAATTGTCTTAATGAGATTTGTGTTTTGACATTTGGCATGTTTTTGCTTGTTCGATCATGTTGATATTTGAAATTGTATATGAGTTTTACTAAATTCTCTTTGTGCATAAGTGATTCAAATGCAGGAAATGATGCTGAGTATACACTTCTGTTTTGAAGATAGGAGCCATTAAGCGTCGTTATTGTTTGCTTCCTAGGGTTTACGTCCATGCTACGATGGAACACTGTTGTTGCCGCTGTTTCTGGTTTAGTTTATACTTGTATAGGTTTGACACTTTCCTTGCCATATTGCTAATGATTTGAAGCACATTTAGGGTTTGGTATTTCTGATTATAACTTATTGTTGATTGAGGAGTCTTCACTCCTAGTTGTATGATTACCTTTTGTGTTAATTCATCTGATACTTTGTTTTTGTGGGTTACCATTTTGTTGTATTCTGTGGTGAATGAGGAGTCACTCAGCCTTGCCTTGTGGCTAAGATCATGACATCATTCTTTTAGTTGTGGACAAGGAGTCACTCAGTTTTGTTTCTTAGCTGAGATCACGACATTGTTTCTTTTGTGATTAAATTGGATAGTGTTTACTTATGTTTGTTCACATGATCCCTTAGGATTTCTAGTCCCTCTGTTTAAGACGGGAGTAGGAGAGACATTAGGCTTTCAATCCTTTGTATGACAATATTAGGTAGATTTCCCTCCTAATCCTGACTTTAGGACCATTTTTGTATGATAACAGTTAGGGTTCAGTTTCCCCTAGACCTTCTGCGCGTCTCTCTTTTCTCATCTCAAATTTTTTCAAGACACTTATTAAAGAACAATAAGCGTTGTGCGTCACGAGCCTTAAGTATGTGGGAAATGATGAGTGGGGGTTTCTCCTCATAGTCTTTAGTGCAATGTGAGTCTCAAACTAACTCAATCCACTTCACTAAAACTAACAAATCAAAATTCAAATATTTTATCCTTCGGGATTGTGCTTCAAACCATTTTCAGAAAAGAGTACGTTATTTTTCCGTTCTACCGCAAACAGGCGTCGACCCTAACTGCTAGAATAGGAACTTAGTGTCACTCATAAAAAAAATACTTAACCAACCAGTGGTCTAGTTACCCGAACTATGTTTGCTCTAATTTCTCATACCAGATGGGGATACGTAGGCATAAGATGGCGATGTCTTGGCGAGCAACCTTCCCCCCATAACCCGTCATTTTCCCGAACTACATTGACTCTGATTTTCTCATTGCACGAGGGAATATGTAGGCATAGGGCGGCGATGTTCTATCGAGTCTCCTTTCTTTATTTTCCCTTCCCCGTTTAGCAGTAGCTTTTAGATAACTCACCCATAGATTAGGCAACAAGTGTGGATCCCGTTGAGTATAACGGACGTGAGGGGTGCTCATGCCTTCCCCTTGCGTAACCGACTCCAGAACCCAATATTTGGTTGTGATGATCTTGTCTTTCCCGTTCCTTTAGGTTTTCTTCGACCGTTTTCTTTCCCTCTCTTTGGGATAAATAACGTTTTGTGGCGACTCTTCAGTTTGTTTTCGCCGGCCCTTTTTCGCAGTTGCGACAACTAGCGAATCTGCTGGGGAAAGGTCTGTTTCCCTATGCGAGTTAATCCTAGCGCTTGTCTGCATTGTATTTTTGGATGTATATATTTGTGCATATGTGTGTTGTATTTGTATGCTTTTTGTATATTATTGCACTTGCGTTTTACTTTTTTCACTTTATTATTTTTTATCATATTATATTATTGTTATGCTATTGGGTGGGTTGATCCATGAGAAAAAAGCCCAATGCCCAGGCTTGAGTATACAACTTGTATTAGTGTGGAGAGTAGTGCGGGCTTGCATGTTTGGCATGCACAAGCCCTCATGAAATTCGCGTCCAGACGAGGTTTTCTTTGAAGATATCTTATCCTGTGCATCTTGGACAATTGAGGGGGTGTTGGATCTGAAAACTAATGACTCTGAACACCGTTCATTGGGAAGTCAGTTGAGACCTCCTTGTCTGACCATGATGACAAACCATAAATGGTGAACATATCATCGTTTCTCGACTTGAGAGTCCATGATACTGACGACCTACATAGGATGTCGTACCTTTTCAGAGACTATGTCCTACTTGTGAATACGATAGGTTTTGTAGGAAACTTTGACCTCCAACCAACCCGGTTTTCTGGTTTTCTTATTAGTGTGAACTTATCAGCTTGGTATTCTGGTATTCTGATTATTTAGGTATTCTGGGTTTTCCATCATCTCAGTGCTTTCGTATTCTAGATTCGGGTATTTTCTTGTCAGAGTGGAGTTCTGGGTTTATTCAGCCAACAACCTAGCAGTTATTCAGAGTTTATGGAAGCTTTAATCCCATGTCTTTTGCATTGCATAGTATAAACATCTTTGCATCATTTTGCATATCATTTTTCAGCAAACCAGAGCTCTCATTCCGCCTTTGTCTTTGATGGCCAGTTGATTCCCCGGTGCTCGTTCTAAACAAGTGGTGATTATTAAAAGACGACCAAGTGTTTGAAGTAGGATCAAGTAGTGCCAGGAAGTAAAGTGAATTTGGAAGCTGTTGGTAGTTATGTCAGGGAACAACCTCTAGAATGTTGATACCCCACCGGGATTTACTGTGACAATTGACCCTTTGTTTGGTTATGTGCCTGATGAAGATCTTCCACAAGTGAACAACCTTACACCAGCTCAGTTTGTGCAGCTCTCTATTGAGAATCAAGACTTACATGAACCGTTTATTGTCCAAACTGGACGTTCCTCTTCTCCTAATACTACAGATTGTCATGATGATGCTTTATCTGTGTCGAATTCCAAAAGAGAGGCCCAGGCGATGAAGACTAAGGACCCGAGAGCTCTTGAGTATGCTAAACGATTTCGTGTGTTGGATGAAAAACCTAAAGCCTTGGAAGTTCAAGATATTTTTTGTCTCAACGCTTCGGACATGTGCCTGGTACTCGGCCTAGTATTACCTCCAAATTTCAAAGCACCAAGGTTCGAGAAGTACAAAGGGGATAGCTTCCCGAGGCAGCATTTGGTGATGTTTTGTAGAAGAATGACCTCATTTTTGCACAACAATAAGTTAATGATTAACTGTTTTTAGGACAGTCTGAATGGGGCATCTTTGAGTTGGTACATGCAGTTAGAGAGTAGTCAAATCGATCATGGTTGGACTTAGCCAAAATATTTCTGAAGCAGTACGAATATAATCTTGACATAGCTCCCAGTCGCATGCAGTTACAAAGCTTGTCTCAAGAGAACAATGAATCCTTCAGAAGTTATGCTCAGAGATGGAGATAATTGGTGTCGCTACTGCAAAAATCGGCGCCGACTGAACAGATGAGTCGCCACCGTGCGTTATTTATCCCAAAGAAGGGAAAGAAAATGCTCGAAGTAAACCTACCGCAAAGACAGGAAAGGAATGGTCATCGCAACCAAATTCCTGGATTCGGGAGTCGGTTACGTAAGGGGAAGGTATTAGCACCCCTCACGTCCGTCGTACTCGACGGGATCCACGCTTGCTTGGTTTGTCTAAAGGATGCAAAACAATCTATCTACGGCTGCTAAATCTAAACGGAAAGAAACTGACTCGATAGAGCGTCGCACTCTATGCCTACGTATTCTCAAGAGAGAAAGTTAGAGTCAACGTAGTTCGGGACTACGGGGAATTGGCTCGCCAAGACTTCACGTCTTGTGCCTACGTACTTCCACATAGCGTGAAAGATCAGAGCTTACATAGTTCAGGCTAACTACGGCTAGACAGGGTATTCTCGATCACACAGGAGTGAGAGGCTAAGTTGGTTTGAAAGGTACGGGAACCTACGGGAACTTAACTACGGTCTGGTCTCAAATGCGCAAGGGCAAGAGAAAAGGACACAATTAGTCGTCAGCGGGAAAGTCTCAATCGCACAGCAGCGAGAGAACAGAGAGGTTAGTTGTTAGTGTGCTCGCTAGGATATCGCATCCTATGCCTACATATTCTCATTCGGTATGAGAAATCAGAGCAGCTGTAGTTCAGCCCTACTACAGCTAAAACGGATAAACGGGAAAAAGGGAAACGGGAGCTCGCTAGGATACGACATCCTATGCCTACGTACTCTCGTCTGACACGAGAGATCAGAGCTAACGTAGTTCGACGGGAAAACGAGTCCCGATTGCAGCAGCAAGAGAAAAGACTTGATCGCCAAGAAGCGAGAGAAAGGTTTGCACACGCTAAATCCTAAACGTAGGGTGGATGCGTCGTATACCACCCAAAGGGTGATGCTAAACATCCAAGTTGAGTGAAAGAACTCTCCCACAACCTTTCCTACGTATCTAACGATCTCACAACACTCGAAAGTCGCGAAAGAAAAAGAAAGTCTGAAAAAGCTGAACGGAAATGGTTTCGTTGGTCTTCGTCTTCGTGTTCGAGTTTCGCCTTCTTGATTTTCTCCTTTGATTTTCGTTATTTTCTTGATGCTTTTGTCCTTGGATATTTTCTTCTTTTTGCTATCTTTTCTTCTTCTTTCACCTACAAGAGAAAACTTAAACGCAAAAGTCATTAGAATCTATATCAAAAAAATGATAAATGGTAAGAATAAATCTCCTAAAAATACTATCCTAAAAAGAATTAAATCTATGACTATCCCGAAAATAGCTAAGTCCTAAATTCTCTTAAAAGAACAATATACCAAATATCCTAAAGAAATTAAATTCCTAAATTTCTATTCTAAAAATATCAAAGAAACCTCTAAAAGAAATATTATCCAAAATTCCTAAAAGAGTTTAACTAAATTTCCTAAAGAAATTAAAACCTAAAACTATATTCTAAAATATGATTTTAAAACGTTCTAACTATATTAAAACTATCCTAAAAAATAAATATTATTACAAACCATAAAAGAATTGTTAACATAAATGCAGGGGGGTATTTAGTACAGAGGGATATGTAAATGGTAAACAGCCCAAAGGCCCAGCCCAATCCACACAAAAAAATATACACACGGGGAGGGGGTACGCAAGTAATCAGGGAGTGCACAATTAGTAAAAAAACCAGGCCCAGCCCAGTACACAAGAACCACACACGGGAGGGGGGGGAGGAAATGAAAACCGGCGGTGCATGTTGAACAAAACCAATGGGCTTAGTAGAGGCCCAGAACCACGTCCACTATCCAGGAATCTTCAGCAAACAAAAACCCTAGGTAACTCTAATCTCCCAAACACTGTTCACAAACAAACTTCTTGCGCCGCTCTCAGATTCTCTCGTCTCACCTCTCAACCTTTCTCAGTCTCACTCTCATTCAATCTTCTTCCTCAAACACTCACCACCATAATCATTCAAATCAGAGAAATATTCTAAACCTTATAACACCAACAAAATAACAATAACAACGTAATTGATATAATTCTGGATACACAAACGAATCCATAGCTTGACGGTCTCAGAGGAAGCTTTTTGAAGATGTTGAAGGTCTGTGTTCTTGATGATGTGATGAGCGAAGGTGGAGATGGATGGAAATTGCTCGTGGATGAAGATATTAACAACGTTCTGGAAAGGCGATGAAGAAAAAAAATAATGCGAATCTGGAAAAACCTGAAGAATGCTGAAGTTACTAAAGATCAACGATGAAGATCTCTTGCTGTTGTTGAAGAACAATGAAGAAATCTGGAGACGATCTGACGAGCGATGACGAATGTTCTTCAACATTCTTGATGATGATCGTTTGAGGCTCGGATGAACACTGAAGGTTCTTGGACGGAAGATTTTCGGAGAAAGATTTGACGAACACGCGAAAATCTGGAGATGATGTTAACTGTGATGAAGTTTGTTGAAGATCCGTTCGTGGATGCATGTGGGTCTGGAGAACATTTGATGAGTCTTGATGAACTTCAAATGAAGATTTTCTGGAAAGAATTGGTGAAAAACACAAGCTGGTGATGATTCTGATGATGATGAACGTGTGGAGTTCTGGGAATATTGATGAAGGACGTGAAGATGTTCTTGAGGATCTAAGAAAAAATGATGAAGGAATGATGAATTTCAGATGAAGATGCAAAATTCTGGAAAATTATGACGAAGAACATGAACTTCGGATGAAGATGATGATGGAGGTCGCTTGGATCTGGTGATCTTGATTATTGATGAATCTGATGAAACGATGAAGAACAGAGGAGTTGGATGAAGATTTTCTGGAAAAATTGTGTTTCCGGCGGTTGTTACGGTGGTCGCCGGTGATGGTTATGGTGGTCACCGGAATTGCATGCCGGTCAGGGGAGGTCTCCGGCGAGGGGATAGGTGTCAGCCATGCAAGCCACGGTGAGGGATGGAGAGACACGTGGTGGTAGAAGGGACTGCATGGGAGCCACGTGTGGAGGAGAGAGGGTGAGTGGGTTGTGTGTTGGCAGAGTCTGAGTGAGTGTGAAAATGATGTGGCTTCCTTAGAATTACACGCGTGTCATTATTTATATACACCTGGAAAATTGCGGGCTTTTCTGAATATTAGGATAATTGAATGTGGCCCAATACGTGAGACTAATGAATGAATGATTAATTGATACTGAACATGATTAATTGGGATTAATGAAGATTAATGGAAATGATGAAATGAAATAACGTGATCAATGGAAATTGGAAGATTAACAGACTAAACTGAAAGTTAATAACCTAATTGATCTAGAAACTATTTAAATGCTATAAAATCCTATATTAAAATATATCTAAAAAGTCTATTAAAAAACCAATATTCTATTAAAAACTATTATTCTACAAACTAAAACTTATTAGTTCTAAAAAGAAAATCTATTTAAAACTATATTAAAATTTATTTAAATCTAAAAAATTCTATAAAAAGAACATCTATTAAATCTAAGAAACAAAATCTATTTATTCTAAAAATCTATTTAGACTATTAAAATCTATTAAAAAACTATTTTCTATTATCTCTATTATATTCTATAAAATCTAATTAAATTTATAATACACTAAAATCTAATAAACCTATTAAATTGCTAGAAAAAGAATATAATATTCTAAAGACCTATTTAAAAATCTATTTAAAAAATAGAAAAAGACCATTAAACCCTAAAAAGCAACTAAAGGCAATTAATCAAGATAAACGAGACCGCGAGACCAGACCAAGATAAACGGTAAATACCCGGACACCGAGATGTCCTCAAAAATAACAGTGCAAGCTGAAAACACCCGGGAAGCACCCGACTTCTCAAAAACAACCTCCGATTATCCGAACCGGTCTGAAATGCCCGAAAACGTGAAAACAGGGCTATAATCCCGATAAAATCAACATGATTGGAGAAATGCACTGTATGCAGTATGCGAATGTGAATGCGAAAATGCGTCGAACCATAAACCAGAAGTGGGAACCGGTTGGTCAAATTTTAGGGTGCAACAATTGGCTTTCAAAGTGCAACCACTGCTTCTAGACCAAGAGTTAGCAGACATGTTCATAGACTCCTTGCAGAGCCCATACTTTGAAAGGATGCTTGGGATTACACCAAACTTCTCTGACCTAGTAATAGGAGAAGAACACATTGAGAGTGGCATAAAGAGTGGAAAAATTCAAGATGTCTTGTGCGATCAGGCTAGTGAAACTGAATCCCTCAATAACTCCCAAGAAGAAGAAGAAAATGTGATCAATACAGTCATGGCAGATGTTGATTATTCTAAGGGTGAACCGATGAAATCTTTTGGTTCTTCATCTTCTCAGCAATCATTACCTCCAGTGTCACGTTATTCTTATGGACAGACAACCGTGCCTTGCGTTGCTCCTCATGCAAATCAATGAGCTGATGGCTGAGGACATCATAATCAGTGTCAGAATCAGCTCCAGAATCAAAATAGGCCTCACAACAACTTGGAAAGAAGGATTGCTCCTCTTCATCCAGTTCCTATGTTGTACAACCATTTTCTACCACATCTGATTCAAAACTCATTGGTGGAGCCCAAGACTCTTAAGCTTGTGCCAGAACCTTACCCTCCGGGGTACAATCCCCATGTGCAGTATGGATATCATGGAGGATCCATGGAGCACTCAACCGAAGATTGCAAGGCCTTCCAAGCCAAAGTGCAAGAGTTGATTGACAAAGGGTACATATCCTTTCTAGAAGAAAATTTGGTTGTGCATGTCAAGCTCTCAGCTATCTAAGCTCGAAGATTCCAAGGTTCATCTTCTAAAGCCAGTGGTCTAGACAGGCAGACGTGCCCAACAATGGCAGTCCTTGGACACTCTTCTCATTTACATTTTTAGTTTCTTTCCTATTAATTGCTACTTTGTTTTTAAACATTGTTGTTTTGAATGGTAATATTAATGAAGTGATTATGCATTTTCTGAATTAATCATGTCACATTCGCTCATTTTTCTTATTTATTGCAAAGCACAGACACATTCACCTTTTATCCACTCCACTTTATCACTGTTGTTTTAGTAAGGATTGGAGGGAGGATGACGAAAACTGAATACTCATAATTGTTGATTATATGCTTTCGGATAAAATCCTGCTGATGACATACATGCATTGTTTCAAATCCCCTAAACACCAGAGAGATAAGGATTTAGTCCCTAGTTAACCATTTCGAGCCTAGAAGTAGGATTTTCTTTTGGACTCTCAGACCCTCATATCTTAACCTGGGGCAGGGTAGTTGTCAGTAAATTTGACCAAGCGTTCAAATTTTATAGAGGAGTGTCCCCATTCAAGGACCAATCACATCATATCTCATCAACCACAATGGTTATACCTCATCAATCTGGAGTAAGACAGTCACAACCTTTTCGGAAAAATAAAGACAGCCAGTGTCACACAATTTGTTTAAAAAAAAAAGAGAAAAAGAAAGAAATCCCACTAAGTTTAAAAACTTGAAAGCAATTGACTTAGGCAAAAATGTGGGCATTCTGCTGAACTTTAAAATCAAAAAAAAAACTTCCAAAAAGAATCAGTCCAGGCAAAAATTAGGGAACAAAAGAATAAAAAGAAAAATCCTCGAACAAGAACAAAGTCGTGTGGCTACAGACACAGAAGACAAGAGGGGTAACTGTCACTCCGTAAGCCTTATGGGTTCCTTAACCATCAATCCTACCATCCAATTAACTTTTTGAAAGGTGAGCGCTTGTGCCAGGTTAGCTGAACATAGGATTGGAGATCATCACGGAGAAGGGGTGGGTAATAATCAAACTTTGAGCCTTTCATCCTTTGTTTCAATAACCTTGAACCATACCAAGATTCAACCTTTACAAGACTTAATTGAGGCAGGCTTTATTCTAAAGGCATACTACAACAAGGTTGCATAAACAGACTCCTACAAGATTTTCTAATCTTCTTCTTGTTGTATCTTCCACTAGCTAAATCAGCACTACGTCTAGACTATTGGTCCATTCGTCACACACTATCACATCATTCTAATAATGATTGATTTTTCAAAATTTGCATGAGCATCGCATTAAAATTACCATTCGTGAATGAATAATTTTAATTGCAAGTTAGTAGTTGACATTGAGAAAATTCTAACAGGGAGCAATCAAACAGGACTGGGTCATTCAGCAGTCTGGATCGGAATCGAATATATTTTGTAGCCCTATGGATCTGGGGCATTGTCATCCCATGAATTTGGAATCAGTCAGCCTAAGGAAAATCCCAGGCATCAGTTGATTATGGGGTAAATCATTCAAGAAGATGTTTGATCATAAGTGAATCATCTTAAGACTTTACCAATCAGGGGCAGGTCACCTAGAGATTCTGTTGATTGAAGGCAGATTCCTCCAGTGTTCAATCAGGACAAGTTAATTCACTTCAATGCTCATTCAGAGGCAAGCTACTTCAAGAGTACATTGAAGCCAACCACTATGATATTTAGTTAATCAAGGACAAATGTTTTCATGGTGCAAATTCTGGGGCATGCCGTTTCGAGGTCATCTCATGGCAAGCTACTTTATTCTCAAGGTGAACTTTCTCAAAGATCAGACAGGGACAAGCTGAACTACGCTGGGGCAAGTTACTCAAGCAAGTTCATTTTTGTCAGTAACTGGAAGGTTCAAGACGAGAGTCGGGGAATCATGCCATCACCCCATAAAATAACCTTATCCTTCTAAAAGAGTCTTACTACAAAAAAGTGTCCCTTACATTGCTGTGAATATTCTTATCCTTGCATACTGTCATTGGATCTTCATCCCATAACTTAAATCTGTTACTTGTCAGAACTTTGTAACCGAAAACACTTCAAAAGTCCAAATCTCGTCTGGAAAACCTTCAAACCAGTTTCCGTCTGGTATATGTCAGTTTTAAACCAGTTCCCGTCTGGTCACCCATCCTTTAGCCTACCATTTAACTAGTTCCCATCTGGTAAACCTCGTCTCAAAGCCCAGTTTTTGTCTGGCAAACCACAAAGTCAGTTCCCGTCTAACACCAAAACTAGAAGTCAGTTCTCGCCTGATAGCTTAACCTTTTGCCACCAGTTCTCGTCTGGTAGTCTACCCTTGAATACTAGTTCTCGTCTGGTAGTCTACCCTTGAATACTAGTTCTTGTCTGGTAGTTCCCCTTCAAAGTCCAATTGCATTGGTAACCAAGAATAAATCCCTAAAAATCCTAATCACCATAAATTTGGTCCCATCCTTAAGCCAAAAGCCCAACTGTATTTCACGCAATCGTTCCCAATGACTCATATGTTGTCACATTCCCTGACATGAGGCTCGTTTCTCACTTCTCCATAATCGAGATTATGTATCCCCACGAGGTGATAATGTCGGATCATAAATATCTCGCCAACAATAATGTGCACTTATCCTCGGCAAGGTAAGATTGAGATTATTCCCAAGCAGCAGGGTGAGCTCAGTGTTGTTCTCTTACAAGGTCTATGTCATTGGTCTCCCTCCCTAAGCAGAGATTGATGTTAATTCCCTAGGCGAGTAATTCAACGATGGATGATATCTTCAATAAAGTCCAATGGTCATTGGCATTCATCAAATTCAGATGTTTGGGATGATTTCCCAAAAGATGTCTTTCTCAATTTTCAACAGAATTTGTTCAGGAAGGCCGTTCAGGGCATTTTCCTTGGCAGAGTTTGGTTTGCTATTTCTTCTAAGCATCTTTTCGAGTGGTTTTCTTTTGCATTTTAATTTTATATAGCATCCTCTCAAATGTGTAGCATTTTCATCACGTATGATGCATTACGCCATATTCAAACATTTTCATCTGAAGCATAAGCCAGATTTAGCACCCTTTTTGCCAGACATCTCTTCAGCAGATAATGACATAATTCATGGGACTTTGTGGTATTTTACCCCCAGCAAAAATCATCGATAGATGTGTTCATCTTACTTTTACTCCCCGGCAGGGTTTGTTTGTTTAAATTTCTCTTTCCCCAAGCAAAGTATTCTTTTTAGGTAGTGAGTCGATTGATTCTACTTCCTGCCTATCCCGAATGTTATTCTAGCTTTTGGTTGGTAATCCCCAGCTTAGTCGTTTCTTGGATGTTATCCCAACTTTTGGTTGGTAGTCCATCATTTCTTGGATGTTATCCAAACTTTTGGTTGGTAGTCCATCATTTCCTGGATGTTATCCCAACTTTTGGTTGGTATTCCGTTGTTTCTTGGATGCTATCCCAACTTTTGATTGGTAGTCCTTAATTTTTTCCTCTATGAAGTCGTCATCCCAACTTTTGGTTGGTAGTTTTCATTTTTGTGAGTTCGCCTTCTGTCGGCGTTCTAGAGATCCTAACTTCTGGTTAGTAGCCATCATCCCAACTTTTTGTTGGAAACCTTTTCGACGATCCCAACTTTTGGTTGGTAGTTTTCATTTTTGTGAGTTCGCCTTCGGTCGGCGTTCTGGCGATCCTAACTTTTGGTTAATAGCCATCATCCCAACTTTTTATTGGAAACCTTTTCGACGATCCCAACTTTTGGTTGATAGTCTTCATTGTTTGTGTGTTCGCCTTCGGTCGGCGTCCGAGTGATCCTAACTTTTGGTTAGTAGCCTTTTCTCATAACTTTTGGTTGTTACTCTTTGGTAATCCTAACATTTGGTTAGTAGCCATTATTATCTTTTTAATCAGCTACCACTTACCATCCCAACTTTTAGTTGGTATCTTATGTCCTTCGGTTATCCCAACTTTTGGATGCTACTCACTATTTCTAAGTCCACCTTCGGCTGAAAATCTCTCCTATGTACATTACCACAATGTGAAAATTTCTGGGTTCTTTTTATATTCAATCAACTTTTACATCGAATGTCTAAAAGCAGTTATTTTTCATCCCTTCAGGTCCAAGTTGTTTGAATAGGGGCAGCTGTAGCACCCCAAAATTTGCCCTCCCTTTTTCTAACTTTAACTGGCTTTTGCTTCACGTTCATTTTGCATCATCATTAGGTCATAACAGCTAATCATATTCTACATGGGTCTTCTAAGACATGGGATCAGGAGTCTCTCTGAATCAGATCATCAAGTATCAGACTTACATTCTTCAAGAATTGTCAGGCATCAAGAGCCTAGGGTTTCATGACTTCTTGGTTTCAAGTTTGTTGGCAAAGTTATGTTCAACCAGCTCGAGATTACGGTTTTCTTCTCATCATGGATCAGGGTTATCAAGGATGATGGCATAGCTTCAATTCAAGTGTGGTTATTCAGTTGTGATTAAGATCGGATGGGAGTTTGACCTCATTTTGGTAAAACCATCAAGATCTTGCTTATTTCTCAAGTTACTTGAATCAATGGCTATTTCTCAGTCAATGTGTATTCAAGGTCATTTTCTTCCATATTGTAATTCATCAGGTTATCAAGTAGTGATTCATGTAAAGTTTGATTCAACTTATCATGATCATGGTTTCAATCTTGTTCATCTGTGGATTTATTTTCACAAAGATTTATTTGGGCAAATTCAATGTGATTCAGAATTCTCTTGATCAGAGATTCATAGGTTGGCTCATTTAGATGGTTGTTGAGAGTTGTTCATATTAGTTGTGTTCATTTAATCAGAGATTTGCTAATGAAGGAAATATTGAGTTTGAGTCAAAAGTGAAGACTTCATGGATGTGTTGTTGGAGAATACCAGTGTAAAGGCAATTCATATTTCTAAACCATTTTCTTTATCCATTCTTGTAATCTTTCTATCCACTTTGTTATTTTCATTTTATAATCCAAATCCATTATCCATTTCTCTAAACCATTATCCATTTTCCGATTCCATTTTCCATATCCATTTTTGCAAATCTGTTTCTAAACTTTTTCGTTATCAATTTCACAACTACCCATATGATATCCATTTGTCCACTTAAATTCAATTATCCACTTTAAAACATAATTCAATGCCTATATCCATTTCCATATCCACTTTCAAAATTCATTTTATATATATATATATATATATATCCATTTCCAATAAATAACCATATTCCAATTTGAATTCATATTCAATTCCAAAAAAAATGTGTTCATTACAATTTCCAAGTCATTACACAAGTTTTTACAAGCATAATTCCAAGAGTTACCAAGTATAAGTCATAAGCTCAATACAAGCTGCCATGACATATTTTGCATCCACAAGACATTAAAGACAAAACCTTCTGCCAAACCATAACCACTGTCTCACTGCATAACCATGTCTCCACTATGCACCAAGCCACGTGAAAGCACGTACAAGCAGCGACCATCACACCACAATTCGTACATGTTTGAATACAAAAGCAACCATCAAAATACATAGTAGAACCACAATATTTCACAATGGAAAATCGCACGCCAGAAACCACAACAGGACCTGCACAAAACTATACCAAAACATCATCAGCAAGTTGATTTTGAATCCGAAAAAGAAGAAAGAGAACAACATAAGGGCATTGAAAGACATGAAGGAGATATTTTTAAGTGAAAACCTGTAAAGACCATTTCTACATACAAAAGAACCTCTCTATCCCCATTACACGGCCACCCTGAAAACTCCATTCCCCAACTCCAACTCTGAATCACCACTATTACATCTTAACAACCATCGGTTAATCCATATTTGCGACTGCCATCGTTCTCCTAACACCTCTCTTCAACATCATCCATTAACTTCACAACCTTGTGCAACTACCATAAAAACAAAGCCTCTTCTTCCATCAACAAAACCTCGCTTAAAATCAACGACATTCAAAATAACCTCACCTTCCTTCAAATTTCCAACAACCACTCAAACCCCTAAGTCATTTTCACAAAACAGAAGAAGATGAAGATGAAGAGTGAAAATGAAGTTGAACCAAAACAGAGAAAGAAATTGAGATTGAACCTGACTTGAAACAAGGGTTGAGCGAAGAGGGAGATAAAGAACGACTGGACGATGAATAAAAGCATATTCACAAAGAAACGCGAAGTTGAATCCTGAGAAGGTTGGACCTTGTTGTTCCATTCATTTTTCTTGAGACGCAACTCTTCCAGTAATATAGACTCTCGGTTGGTTGGATATTTGACAAAAAGAAAAGGGGAGAAGTGACTGAAGCTTGGAAGAGCTTTAACAAGAATTTTCTTCTTCCACTCAATCAAATCGGCAGCCCTCGTCTGCTCCAAATCTCACTGCTTACCACTATTAACAATGGAAGTGATCCGCCGCAGAGCAAAGAACTAGTGAACGAATCGTGTTTGGAAGACCCTTTGGAGGTCGTGTTGTGCACAACATGTTCTTCGGTTATTTTTGAAGCGGGTAGTAACTAGGGTTCAAAGTCACCCTTTTCTTGTTTCCCTACTGTCGCTACCGCGAAAATAAGGTGCCGGCAAGACAGAAGAGTCGCCACCTTTCGTTATTTATCCCTCAGAACGGGAAAGGAAACAATCGGAAAATCTGACGAAAAGGTATAAGACAAGGTCATCGCAACCATTGCCTGGGTTCGGGAGTCGGTTACGCAAGGGGAAGGTATTAGCACCCCTCACGTCCATCGTACTCGATGGGATCCATGCTTGTTGTGTTCACTGGACGGGTTGGTTTTATCTATCTACCTATTAAGGCCGGTCTAAAAAGAAAAGAAAATGACTCGGCAAAGCGTCGCACTTTATGCCTACGTATTCTCATCAGAGAATGAGAAATCAGAGTCAACGTAGTTCGGCTAACTACAGGTTACGGGGAAGGTGGCTCGCCAATACGTCAGTATTGTGCCTATGTACTCTCAACAGGCTTGAGAGATCAGAGCTTACGTAGTTCGGGATAATACGGATTACGGGAATTCAGATTCATTTGTTTTTTCGAGTAGGGTTATTAAACAGTTCCAGCAGTTTGGTGTACGCAGCTCGAACCTTGGAGACTTATGTGTTACCGTTTGTGGTAGAACTGGGACTTAACGACACTCTTTTCTTCAGAAAAGCTTCCTTTGAATTACGGGCCCACGTGGCAAAAAGGTTTGAAGTTTGTTTTCTGTCTTTTACGAAAGAATTGTTTTTTATGGATGTTTGCAACCAATATCGCACTAGAGACTATGACCTGAGAGTGAATGTGTCGCATGTCACCCAAAGGGTGCCATACTAAACATCCAGACTGTTGAAAAGAAACTCTCCAACAATCCTTTCTCAGATAGCTTAAGGCTCGTAACGCACGACATCAGTTAACCTTTATTACTGTATTTTGATTTGTTTTGAGATGAGAGGAGAGAACAGGCTCAACTAAGGGGAAGACTATCAAGTCCTAATGTTGTCATGCCAAGGATTCATCCTATGTTTGAGGTTTGAAACAGGGAACTCCTAGAAGTTATCATGCATAGGTTTCAACCTAAAGTTATGATCATCACTTCTTTATCAAAGGAAGTGAGATTCCTAGGGGATCATGTCAATGATAAACAGAAACAGATAAAGCATCAGCTTAAACAGTAAACAGTAAAAGACTGTAAAATGCATGTAATACAAGTGAGGGAGGAAATGTGTGTGGCGCATCAGCCTCCACAAGCTCATCTCAACCTCAAGCCAGATATGAATAACTGCAATCATATAGAAGAAATAACATGCTATCAAGCAAACACAATAACTGTAATCATACAGAAGAAATAAAATGCTATCAAGCAAAATCACAACCCACATAGGCAAGGGAGATGGGCTCTACCGAATACCCGCAAGCAAAGCCACACATTAAAAATACAAGCAGAGGGAGCAACTCAACCTCTAGTGCAATCATGCTCCTAGCTTAAGACAATCTAAACATGAACTTATTCTAATGCATCAAGGAAATCAAACAAGTCACAGCAATACAGTTGCACAGAAAGCAAACAGACAGGAAGGAAAGCAGATCAACAACCTCCTCAACTTCACAGCAAAGCTCCTCTGACAGCAGCTTAGTCCTCAGTCTTCAACTGTTCCTTAAGTCTATCCACATCAAACATAAGTGTCAACTTGTTCTTTATCTTCTTCAAGCTTCAGCTCCAAAGTAAACCCCACCTTCAGGCTTCAATCCCAATAGCAAGTATCAACTTGTTCCTTCAGGCTCTCAATGCATCAAACACACAAGTATCAACTTGTTCTTCTCCTTCAAGCTTCAGCTTTTCATTTGATCTCAGCTGGATCTTCTTCACAAGTGTCAACTTGTTCTTCTTGGTCTTCAAGCTTCAGCTCCAATGGCAGTCTTCAAACAATAGGAAGTAGCAACTTCTAGCATCTTCAATCTTCTAGCAAGGAGCTCCATCCTCTAGCAAGGGAGAAAGATTCATTTAACAAGAGTAGGGTTTGGATGATAGACAACAGAGTGAAGACCAAAGGTCACCACTAAGCACTCCATCATCAAAGAAAGGAACCCTCAATGGTTATACCAACTTGTGAAGAGCCACACATCCTACCAAAGGAGGGATGAGGCCTTCACAAGGGGACCTTATATCATAGGGAGGAATGGAAGTGATCAACACCTTCCATGTTTATGGAAGAAGAGAATCTATCTAGAAGCTCTACTTACAAACCCTAATCTTAACACCTAAACAAAACTACACCAAAAGGAGGGAAATCTTCACATCCAAACTTCTTCAAGCACTCCATAGTAGCCCCAAGCTTTTCTTCAACATCATCTAAGAGCAAGCAAAGCAAAACGCTAATCTAAGGGAACTAAAGAAATCAATCTAGTTGAATTAGCAAGTTAGGATCACCTAAAACCTAGTACTAAAGTTAGTACTAACTAAAATACTAAAACCAATTGTAAAATCCTACAAAAATAACTATGGGACTATAATGCAATCATGAATCTACCATACAAAATCCAGAGGTTGAATCATCCACCAAGTCCTAGAAATAAAACCTACATCACAAGGTACTAAGCATAAACCCTAAAAATAGAGCACCTAAAGCTTCAACTTAAAACTTGCCCTAAACTTCTTCACAAAAATGTGAGAAAATTACTAGAGGAACATGCATATCTATGATAGCTACACCCAGAAAAATCAAGTCAAGAATCATCATCAAATGCTCAAACAAAATTCAGCAAGACAAGGTATCAATCATGGCCATTTTAATATCAATTAATATTCAAAAAATGCAAATAAAAGCACAAATGTATGAATTCTTAATATTTTTAATCTATAAAATTCTAGATTCAATCATGAATCAGGGGAAAAAAGTTTGGAATTAATTGAGTTAATTTCCTATTTTTTATGAATTAATCTCTAAGTCATATGAAATAATGAAAAATAAAAGAAAAATAAAAGAAATTGGTAAACATGCGTGGCAGATAGCAATCCAATGCAGTTTAATTCTCAGAATTGGGCCAAAGGGGGGTGTGGATAACAATCTGAGTCCTAAGCCCAAAACACCAATTAAATGAAACGGTGCGTTTCATCTTAATGTCTCTCTTCAGAGTTGAGATGCAATCGTGGCCTTCCATTGCTCGCCTGAGTCCAAAGTCAAACACTCATCCAACGGCCATGGCTCATCGTCCCCATTTGAACTCAGTTTGGGGGGAAAACACAGACGGTGGCCTGAACAGTGACGCCACCGTCTTCTCCGATGAGACAACCTCCACAGTTCATCAAAACTTCACCAACCATACATCTTCTTGTCTAGAATTCAATGCTGATCAAGAATCTCAACTCCAAATCATCTAAATCCTTCTCTAACTCAAAACACGATAACATTTTCAGAATTCATCCAAATCTTGAATCTCACCATTCTCCAAATTAAAGGTACTAATGTAACCCTCACCCTTCACTGATCAATTTCCACTATCCCATCGTGATTATTCCTTCAAGAATCTTGAGATATCAGCCTCACCAGAAAATGATCGCACACCTATTTTGTCTCTAATTCACCAATTTCTGATCCTAAATCCAACTACATGTTTCAAGGATCCTAACCACATATAGAATGCTAACTATCTCCTCCTAAATCAGGCATAAGAGTGAAATGTACCAACCTGAGTTCAGAGAGGTAACAAAGATGGTTTTTGATCACTTCAACTTCCAAGATGATGCAGACACACTCCAAATTCACTCTTAAAGCCTTTGCACACCTTGATTTGGCTTGATTCTTCCTTGAACTCAAAACCCGATTCTCACCTACAATGGTGAATATTCAATGGCTCTCTCTGCAACCAGCTTCAATTCCTTCCAAAAATGAACTGGATTCACTCAAAAACTTATATAGAAGTGATTGGGACTGTCTAGAACTTTCTGGAATCATCCAAATGAGATTTTGGATTTTCAAAATCTCTTCAAAATCTCATCCATGGCAGTCACTATTCTGACTCCCTTTGGGCATGGCTATGCTTGTAATCAACTTCTCATGAGATCTTGAATGAGTTTAATGTGTTATTTTCCTTGTTTTCAAGCCAAAGGTGTGAGTTGGATATGTTACTTCATCATGAAGAAATGAAATGGAATGGTATGCAAATGACCTCAAATCAAAATTCTAACATTTCCATTGTTTCTAAAATCATTTTTCCAATCAATTTGACCTGTTATTTTGCTTCATTTGGTCACAAAATGAATTATTTGAATTTTTGGCCATTAAATCCTTTTAATTCTTTCTTTTTCAAAATTTCTTGAACCAAGTCTCTCCTTGAGCCATTTCAATGCCTCCTTGATGCATGGTCAAGGTTAAAACCCCATTTTGAGCAACTTTCTCGTTGAACAAAATTTCATTTGAGGCCTCTAAGTTGGTGAAAATGCCCTATGATCACAAATGACCTATAATCACCAAATGTCCAAAATACCCTTGACTTGTCAAAGCCATAACTTGAGTTCTACAAATCCTATAAAGGACTTCTAGTACTCTCTAGAAAGCTAAGAGGATAAGGAACAGCATTCATGTTGACCAAAAGTTCATAGGAATCATCCTTCTAGGGAAAACGTTTCATGCAAGTCAGGTAACTTTCAAGCTCCAAATTCACATTCCTCAGATGACTTGTAACTTGTCAAAGCCATAAATTGAGTTCTACAAATCCTATCAAGGACTTATAGCACTCATATTAAAGCTAAGATAATGCTCTACAACAATCATGTTGGGGGTAAGATGAGATGACAATCACATCTTGAGCTAAGTTGCCTTGAGGATAGGGGTCAAACTAGGGGATTTTACACTGTCAAGTCTTAGAAACCCTAGCTTGAAACTTCTCAAACTCTTCAATCATGATGAGTTAACCTTGGAATCATCCTTATAACATCTCAATGTATCAATCCATTATCACATGGCTCTTGAATTAGGTCTCAACCTTCTTCAAATCCTCAGTTGACTTAGGGTTGACCCAGTCAAACCCTAGCTGCACCACTCATGGTTGAGCCTTCTTAATCTTGCATAATGACTTGTCTATGTAACAAAGTGATCTTCAAACCTTATCATGAGCTCTCTCAAGACCTCAAGTCCATCTCCCTGGCCTCAAAATCATCTGATGGTCTTCCCCATAACTCTCAAGTTAGGAGATCCACATACTTGGTTTCAACCACTCTCTCTGAGGATCTTTTAACTTCTCTGACAAGGATATCAACCCTTGAACACTTGAATAACCTTCTTAGCTAGCCTCACAGTCTTGTGTAGACCTTGATTGGTAATCATACCTCTTGATCTCCTGCATACATGTCAATGAAATGCAAATGATAATGCTAATGTGAATGAAATGAAACATAAGCTAGGTAAAGAAAAGTTGGGCAAATTTTGGGGTACAACAGCTGCCCCTATTCAAGCGGCTTGAACCTGACTGGGTGAGAAGCGAACGGCTCTCAAACGATCAAGGTAAAAGACGGTTGAATACCAACAAACCCGGAAATTTGCCAACTGCACAAGTACACGGTACTCTAATGGGGACAAGTCTTCGGAAACTGAAACAATAGTTGCACGACAACTAGCTGGAGAATTACTGATCTGAATTCCCGTCAGGATGATTCTCTGATTTATTTGATATCATTGCATCCTCAAATCATCAAGGGGTCACCGATTACACGGTAACTGGTGATTTTCCAACCACGCACAGGTAAACGATACTCTGATTGTTAGGAACATCTTCAAAACTGAGCATGCCAGTTGCACGGCAGCTCTGCTGGGGAATTGGTAACACAGTAACCGGTGAAAAGGTCGAATCTCCGTCAGGATGATCATCTGATTTCAGTACAACTTCTTCCTGAAGTCATCAAGGGGTCACAGGTTATTCAGCAACCGGCGATACATAGCTGATATTGCCATTAGGCATTCTGCAACACTGCAGCAGAAGAATTCCTCGGGACTCATCAGGTCATTAGGAACTTTTTAACAATCAAGTTAATCATGCCGTCGGGCATCCAAAGGAATTTTCGGGCGTCATCCGGACTTCGTCAGTAAGTCGGGAATAGAACTCTTGGTCAATCATGAACCAAATAAGGATATACAATCTTTTGCCGTCAGGCACTCCGCATCAGCTGGGAGAACTGCTACATCAATACAGTTGGACTTCAATCATCAAGTCTTCAAGGAAATTTGAACTCCTCTTATTAAAACCTGCTGGGGAGGACACATCTCCGCTGGGGATTCTGGAGAACTATCAAGTAACTCTGCTTCGGGGATCCAGAAATCATTCTGGGTGAATCACCTCTGCTGAGGAAATCAAGAATCATCTTGGACAAATAACTCTGCTGAAGATTTCAGGATTCATCCTGAGCAAACACTCTGCCGGGGCCTCTAAGCATCAACCTGAGCAACCAACTCTTGCGACTTTACTGGGGATTTTAAGAATCATCTTAAACAATCAACTTTGCTGGGGAATTAAAGAATAATCTTGAGCAAACCATTCTGCGGAGGAACATCTGCAAAACAAGAACGGTAACGACCTAGCTCATGTTTCGTATGCATATGCTTTGACGATAGCGTAATGCTCCACACGGTGGAAATGCTACGCGTTTTTAGGGTAAATGCTATGCAATCATGCAAAATGTTATGACCCCATCAGCAAAATAAATGCTGAAAGGAGAATCCTCCTGTCAAGGAGAAAGAACCACTCTGGTGGAGGAAGGAATCATCCCGCCGAGGAGAAGAAGTCACACCAATCTCAATTGGATTCTGCTTAGGGAACGAACTTCAGCCGACTGCTGCAGGGGAACAAAGTTCTACAAGAACTTGAACCCGCTCAACCAGGTATTCAAACCACAACCTGTCAAGGAAACGATATCAATCGCAGAAACAAACTACACGTCATTCGTAGTAAAACTTTCCTGGAGATAACGATTCTGGTGGGGAAATACAGCATCAGCTATTCAACACTCTACTGGGGAAAACCAATCATGGCCTGAACGGCTTCCAAGGACTCGGCTCTCTTGGGGATTTGCAAACTCAGCTGGGGAAGTAGGAATCATCCTGCTTACAGGGGAGAGTACAACTCTGCGGGGAATTTCAATTCCGCTGAAGACTTCAGTCTGTACTATCGAGTGCTACACACTTCAGTATATGACTCAGCTGGGGAGACGACGATCCTTCAGGATACATCTGATTGGGGAGAGAATCTTCTCTGCTTGGGGAAACATACGGCGTACTGCCTGGAATATGCTATACCTGCAACAACACAAACAAACAGACAAGATACCCTTCTCAAAGGGACCTATCAAGGTTATCATCTTGTGACAATGTTCAAGTAATTCATTGTTTCAACAATCAGTGGCTTAGGCCAGTAAGTTTATGTATGCGCATTTTATCAAAAACATTGGCGTTCTCTTTCGCAAACAAAACAGATAAATTCTAAACAAACAAACAGAATTGCTGAATAGTATACATTTTATTGATAACGACCCCTGAATGGGCAAAAATGTTTTACAACAGATGCAAGCTCCTAGAATGAGGAAGTTGTGCAAATATAAAAACATAAATATACATCAGTATATACACAAATGTCGGCAATGAGGCGTAGACGAACACCATGAGTTGATCCCTCTATGACCCACTCGACTTCGATACTTCTCCGACGCTTCAGCCTCAGAAGAGATTGATTCAGATAAACGGTCCTCAGGTCCTCAAAACCACTAAACAAATACAGTCCACACGCGGAACGCCGTCATTTGCTTTTTTCAAATCCCTAACTTTTGCCTGAATCGCCCTTTCGGGTTTTTGATTCACCGGGATACCCTTTTTTGCCAAAGTCGCCCTTCCAGGTTTTCGACTTTGCGGGTGTACATTCTTTTCTTTTATATCCCTAATTTTTGCCTGAACCTTTTCCTTTTTAATGGTTCACCGGGATGCCCCCTTTTTGCCTGGATATTCTTTTTTCTTTCCAGCGGGTCATTCTTTAAGCAAAGTATTTTTTAACTGCGTCCGCGTTCACCGGGGATGCAAAATCTTCGCCGTCCATCGTGGATAACAGCAAGGCTCCTCCCGAGAAGACCTTGCTGACGACGTACGGACCTTCGTAATTGGGAGTCCACTTGCCCCGGTGATCGGAGTGTGGAGGAAGAATCTTCTTCAGGACGAGATCACCCGTCTGAAAGCTTCTAGGAAGCACCTTCTTATCATAGGCTTTCTTCATTCGGCTTTGGTACAGACGACCATATGCAATCGATGCTAACCTTTTCTCGTCCATCAGGCTGAGTTGGTCTAGTCGGTTCTTAATCCATTATGCCTCGTCGATTTTCACGTCAACCAAAACTCGTAAAGAAGGGATCTCAACTTCTAACGGTAGGACAACTTCCATACCGTACACCAGTGAGAAAGGAGTTGCCCCGGTTGATGTACGTACCGTTGTACAATAACCGTGCAGTGCAAACGGCAGCATCTCGTGCCAATCCTTATAGGTCACAACCATCTTCTGTACAATCTTCTTAATGTTTTTATTGGCCGCTTCAACGGCGCCATTCATCTTTGGCCGATAAGGAGATGAGTTGTGATGTTCAATCTTGAAACTCTGGCACAGCTCCTTCATCATCTTGTTATTCAGATTCGAACCATTATCAGTAATGATCTGCTCGGGAATTCCTTATCGACAGATGATGTCCCTCTTTATGAATTTAGCCACCACCTGCTTGGTCACATTAGCGTATGAGGCTGCCTCCACCCACTTGGTGAAGTAGTCAATGGCTACTAGAATGAAACGATAACCGTTAGATGCCGTGGGCTCGATCTTGCCTATCATGTCGATGCCCCACATGGAGAACGGCCACGTGGAGGCCATGACATTCAACGGACACGGCAAATTTATGACATCTCTTCACGAATTTAAAACAATCTGACTCCATCGTCAGCCAGTAATATCCTGCCCTCAGGATCTTTCTCATCATAGCATGCCCGCCGGCGTGCGTGCCAAATGTGCCTTCATGGACTTCTTCCATGAGCATATTCGATTCTTTCTAATCTACACATATGAGTAGCACGAGATCGTGGTTTCTTTTATACAAAACTCCATCAGGATTGAGATAAAAATTTCCGGACAGCCTCCTCAGAGTCTTCTTATCCTGGGTTGACGCTCCCGCAGGATACTCCTTAGCCATAAGGAAGGTCTGGATATCGTGGAACCATGGCTTGCCGTCGGAGGCTTCCTCGATCGCAAAGACGAATGCAGGTTTATCAAGATGAGAAAGGACAATTCTTGGAGCTTCATTCCAAAAATTGACTTTATACATCGAAGCCAACATGGCTAAGGCATCAGCCATTTGATTCTCGGCCCTGGGCACATGATGGAGTTCCACTCGATCAAAGAACGGAAGCAGCCTTCTGGAATAGTTCATGTACGGCACCAGATTCGATTGACGAGTCTCCCACTCCCCTTTAATCTGGTTAATCACAAGTGCCGAGTCACCATATACATCTAGGTTCTTGATTCTCAAATCAATTGCCTCTTCTAGACCCATGATGCATGCTTCGTATTCTGCTTCGTTATTGGTGACCGGAAACGTCAGTCTCGCAGTAAATGGGATGTGGGATCCATGGGGAGTCGTGATGATTGCCCTAATGCCACTTCCGTAGGAATTAACCACCCTGTCAAATATCAATTTCCACTGGGATTTCCTGTCTGGACCCTCGTCGGGCAACGGTTCATCGCAATCCTTCTCTTTGAGAAACATGATATCCTCATCAGGGAATTCAAATTTCATCGGCTGATAATCCTCGATCGGTTGTTCGACAAGGTATTCAAATAATACGCTTCCCTTGATGGCCTTTTGGGAGACGTACTGAATGTCATATTCTGTCAACACCATTTGCCATCTGGCAATCTTGCCCGAAAGCGCTTGTTTCTCGAAGACGTACTTGATCGGATCCATCTTCAAAATTAGCATGGTCGTTTGATTGAGCATGTACTGTCGTAAACGTTTGGCAACCCAGGCGAGTGCACAACACGTCTTCTCCAGCATCGAGTAACGAGATTCACAGTCTGTGAACTTTTTACACAAATAGTAAATGGCATGCTCCTTTCTGCCCGTCTCGTCGTGCTGACCGAGAACACACCCCATACTATTCTCAAGAACTGTCAAGTACATGATTAAGGGTCTTCCGGCCACTGGGGGTATCAAGATCAGAGGTTCCTGTAGATACTGTTTTATCTTATCAAATGCCTTCTGGAAATCCTCGTTCCAGATAATCGCCTGATTTTTCTTTAGTAGTTTGAACATCGGTTCACACGTGGCCGTGAGCTGAGAAATAAACCTCGCAATGTAGTTTATTCTGCCCAGGAAACCATGTCGCTTCCGCGAAAATAAGGTGCCGGCAAAACAAAAGAGTCGCCACCTTTCGTTATTTATCCCTCAGAACGGGAAAGGAAACGATTGGAAAAAAACCTGACGAAAAGGAATAAGACAAGTTCGTCGCAACCGTTGTCTGGGTTCGGGAGTCGGTTACGCAAGGGGAAGGTATTAGCACCCCTCATGTCCGTCGTACTCGACGGGATCCACGCTTGTTGTGTTTATTGGACGAGTTGATTTATCTATCTACCTATCAAGGCTGGTCTGAAATGAAAAGAAAATGACTCGGCAAAGCGTCGCACTTTATGCCTACGTATTCCTATCAGAGAATGAGAAATCAGAGTTGACGTAGTTCGACTAACTACGGGGTGGTGGGGGAAGGTGGCTCGCCAATACGTCAGTATTGTGTCTACGTACTCCAACAGGTATGAGAGATCAGAGCTTACGTAGTTCGGGCTAATACGAATTACGGGAACTCAGATTCATCTGTTTTACCGAGTAGGGTTAAACAACAGTTCCAGCAGTTAGGGACAAAGCCTGTGTGCGGTAGAACTGAAGTTTAACGACACTCTTTTCTTCAGAAAAGCTTTCCTTTGAATTATGGGCCCACGGGGCAAAAATGTTTGAAGTTTGTTTTCTGTCTTTTACGGGAGAAGTGTTTTTTATTGTGTTTGCAATTTCAATCTCACTAAAGACTATGACCTGAGAGTGAATGCGTCGCATGTCACCCAAAGGGTGCCATACTAAACATCCAGACCGTTGAAAAGAAACTCTCTAACAATCGCTCAGATAGCTTAAGGCTCGTAACGTACGAAAGAAATCATTCCTGATTACTGTATCTTAAGCTGTTTGAGATGAGAAGAGAACAGGCTCAACTAAAGGGAGACTATCAAGTCCTACTGTTGTCATGCCAAGGATTCATCCTATGGTTCAGGTTTGAAACAGGGAACTCCTAGAAGTTATCATGCATAGGTTTCAACCTAAAGTTCTATCGTCATTTCCTTATAAAAGGAAGTGAGATTCCTAAGGGATCATGTCAATGATAAACGGAAACAGATAAAGCATCAGCTTAAACAGTAAACAGTAAACGACGGTAAAATGCATGCAATGCAAGTGAGGGAGGAAATGTGTGTGGGGCATCAGCCTCCACAAGCTCATCTCAACCTCAAGCCAGATATGAATAACAGTAATCATACTGAAGAAATAACATAAAGTGCTGTCAAGCAAAATACATTAAACTGCAATCATACAGATAAAATGGAATGCTATCAAGCAAGACAAAACCACATAGGCAAGGGAGCGGAGCTCTACCGAATACCCATAAGCAAAGCCATACAGTAAAAATACAAGCAGAGGGAGCAACTCAACCTCTAGTGCAATCATGCTCCTAGATTAAAGTCAGTCTAGTCATGAACTTATTCTAATGCATCAAGCAAGTCAAACAAGGCACATCAGCACAGAAAAGAAAACAGACAGGAAAGCAGCAGATCAACCCTTCTTTCAATTCCAAGCTTCAGCTCTTCTGACAGCAATCCAGTCTTCAGACTTCAATTACCCTTCATTACAAATATCAACTTGCTTCTCCAGGTTTCAACACCTCAACATAAGTGTCAACTTGTTCTTTCTTCCTTGAGCTTCAGCTTCTCAGTCAATTCCACCTTCAGGCTTCACTCTTAACTACAAATATCAACTTGATTCCTTCAGGCCCTCCAAGCATCAATGTACAAGTATCTACTTGTCCTTTGGTCCTCAAGCCTCAGCTCTACACTCAATCTCAACTGAATCCTCAAGTAAGTATCAACTCAGTCTTCAAGCTTCTCAAGCTTTCTTTGCTTTGCCAGTCTCAACTTGGTCTTCTCCTCTTACAAGCTTCAGCTTCTCAGAGTAATCTTCAATCACTTAGAAGTGTCAACTTCACCCTTCAGTCTTTAAGCTTCAGCTCTTCATTCAATATCCATTGGGTCTTCAAGTATCAACTTGTTCTTCTTGCTCTTCAAGCTTCAGCTGCAATGGCAATGCTCAGGGAATCACCCTCTACCACACTCTTCAGTGAAGTCCTCATCTTCAAACTCAAGTCTAACATCTTTCAGGATACTCAAACCAGAAGACAATTGATTTAACAGGATGAGAGGAAATGATAAATAGCTTACTGACAACCAAAGGAAGCCTGCAAGGGTTCATCATTATGAGAGACTGGTTCCCTCAAAGTTCTACTTCCCAGATAAAGCCAATCATCCCTCCTTTGGAGGGATATGAATATCTTGGAAGGACTTTTAGTCATTGGGAAGAATGGAAGCACAAGATGCTTTCCATGTTTGTGAAAGAAATCATTCTAACTACAAAGCTCTCCCTATGTCCTATCTCCTAATCTTCACCAGATACCTTCAGGCACAAACAATCCAAAGCTCCAAGCAACTTCAAGCATCCTCACCATGTCTTCAACTTGTCTTCAATCTCAATCAATATCAAACCAAGCACAAACCCTAATCTAAGGGGACTAGGGAAGTTAAACTAGTTGAATTAGTAAATTAGGATCACCTAAAACCTAGTACTAAAGTTAGTCCTAACTAAAATACTAAAATCAATTGTAAAATCCTACAAAAATATCTATGGGAACCTAAGTCAATCATGACTCTATCACATTAGTTTCAAAGATCAAACCCTCAAATTGGACCTAGAACTAAATCCTATATTACAAGGTATCAACCTAAAACCCTAAAAAGGAAGCATCTAAATATCAATCTAGAAGGCATACCTATTTTCATCACAAATATGTGACAAAATTACTATGGTATCATACATGTCTAACCTAATCACACACAAAAAATTAGGCCAAGAATCAACACCATGAGATCAAACAAAATTCTACAAAAATATGCATCAAACATAAACATTTTAATATCAATTAAAATACAAAATTCCAATTAAATCAGAAATCATATGAAATGAAAATATTTTTTCTCTAAAAAATAATAGACTCAATCATGAGTAATATGCAAAAAGAATGGATTTGATTGGATTAATATTCAATTAGTTATGAATTTTACAAAAATCATGTATTAAATGGAAATTAAATGAAAATCAAATGAAAATAATGAAGCGCGCGGTGCAGGAAGTAAACATTCCAGTTAAAAACATAGGTTGGGCTTGCTGGGGGGTGTGGATAACACTTATTCACTAAGCCCAAAACGCCTGAGTTAATGAAACGCATCGTTTCCTTTAGAAATCCTTCACAAGTCAGAATTAAAACGTGGCCCTTGGATCTTCTCCCAGTCAATGGTCAATCCATCATCCAATGGTGAGAAATTCATCTTCTCCATTTCAAAGCTCTGAGCTTCGCGCCCAGCTCCGGCCACCGCCGGTGGAGCTCCGATCGTCCCCTTCAACCCTAGTTCTTCCTAGAGGCCTCCAATCCAAGAGGTCAAAACATGAAACACACTCCAAATCTTGCCACGAACTCAACCATGCCATTAGTTTCTTCTGAAACCCCAAGAATCATCATCTCCCAATCTCAACCGAAAATGGTGATCTTCCTATTTTGTCTCTAATTCAGCAATTAACCATCTGAAATCCATCCTAGGCCATTCTACAACTAATCTAGCACCCTAATTCAACCTAATTCTACCTAAATCATGCTATAGGAAGAAGGCTACAAACCTGGAAATTCTTGAATAACAGATGCACCAAATCTTCTTGTCAAGCCCCCAAATCTTCTGAACACGATCACTGAACTTCCTCCTTGCTTCTGTATGCAAAAGATTCAATGGAAAGTGCTTCAATCTTGAAACACGGTGAAGAGTTGCAGGTGCTGAAAATCACTTGCTCCCACACGATCTAGCCACCAATTCTTCTTGGAAATGATCTGGAATCAATCCTTGATACTCATGGAGGAAGAATCAATCAAGAAAATGGAAGGAAATTGAGGAATTTGATGAAACCGATTGCACTTGCAAGCTATGAAAACTCAATTCCAAACTATGCTCAAACCTTCAATGATCACCAACCTCTGCCATGGATTCATTCTACTCAATATATAGATGGAGTTTGGATGATCTAGAACCCTCTAGATCCTTCCAATGAGATTTTAAATCACTTATCATGACATGTACACCCCTTGCAAACAGCTTGGAATTCATCCCATTCACTCTTAATTTCTCCCCTAGTGAGATATTAGAGGTGTTTAGCTTGCCAAGTTCCTTGTTCATGCCTTAATCTTGAGTTATGCATATGTTACTTAATATGCAAGCAAGTGTTTTCCAAAGCAAGTCCATGATTTAGACCTCAAATCAAAAATGTGGCTAAACCATTGTCTTTAAAATGTTTTCTAGAGTTAAAATGATATATTACATGCCATGGTTTGGATGTGTAGGTTGAAAATATCAATTTCCAACTTTGACTTATTTAACTTATGCCTTTATTTTAGGTCATTTTTGCAACTTTGAGCTAAAAGCCTTTTCAACATCTCATGACCTCCTTACTAGCCTTAAAACATCATTTTGAACAAGTTTGATGTTGAAGATTTTTGCATTTGAAGCATGGAAATAGGAGTTATGGCCTTATACTTGAAATGACCTGTAATCTCCAAATGACCAAAATGCCCTTGACTTGTCAAAGCCATAACTTGAGTTCTACAAATCCTTCCAAGTACTCTCTAGAAAGCTAAGATAATAAGGAACAACATTCATGTTGACCAAAAGTCCATAGGAATCATCCTCCTTGGGCAAAATTTTGATGCAAGTTGGGTGACTTTCAAGGCCCCAGATTCACATACCTCAGGTGACCTGTAACTTGTCAAAGTCATAACTTGAGTTCTACAAACCCTATCAAGGACTTCTAGTACTCAAATTAAATCTAAGAATAAGCTCTACAACATTCATGTTGGGGGCAAGATGATATGACAATCACATCTTGAGCTAAACTGCCTTGAAGATAGGGGTCAAACTAGGGGATTTTACACTGTCAAGCCTTAGAAACCCTAGCTTGAAACTTCTCAAACTCTTCAATCATGATGAGTTGACCTTGGAATCATCCTTATAGCATCTAAATGCATCAATCCATGATCACATGGCTCTTGAATTAGGTCTCAACCTTCCTCAAATCATCAGTTGACCTAGGGTTAACCCAGTCAAACCCTAATTATACCACTCATGGCTGAGTCTTCTTAATCTTGCACAATGACCTGTCTAGGCTTCATGATGGCTCTCAAGACATCTCATAAGCTCTCTCAAGGCTTCAAGTCCACATTCCTGGCTTCATAATCATTTGAGGAGCTCCCACAACTCTCAAGTTAGGAGGCACACAACCTTGGTTTCAACCACTCTCTCTGAGGATCTTTTGACTTCTCTGAGAAAGATATCAACCCTTGAATACTTGAATAACCTTCTTAGCTAGCTTCAAAGTTCTTGATTGGTACTCATACCTCTTGATCTCCTGCATACATGTCTATGAAATGCAAATGATAATGCTAATGTGAATGAAATGAAACACAAGTTAGGTAAAGAAGAGTTGGTCAAATTTTGGGGTGCAACAGCTGCCCCTATTCAAACGGCTTGAACCTGACTGGGTGAGAAGCGAACGACTCTCAACCAATCAAGGTGCGAGACGGTTAAATACCGACAAACCCAGAAATTTGCCAACTGCACAAGTACACGGTACTCTGATGGGGACAAATCTTCGAACACTGAAATATTAGCTGCACGGCAACTGGCTGGGGAATTGGTCACACGGTAACCGGTGATACATGATCGATCATGTCGTCAGGCACCAAGATTCCTCGGGACTCATCAGGTCGACAATCAAGTTAATCATGCCATCGGGCATTCAAAGAAATTTTCGGGCATCAGCCGGCCTTCGTCACTAAGTCGGGAATAGAATTCTCGGTCAATCATGAACCAATTGGGGATATCCAAACCTCTGCCATCAGGCACTCTGCTTCAGCTGAGGGAACTGCTTCGTTAATACGGTTGGACTTCAATCATCAAGTCTTCAAGGGAAGTTTCAACTTCGCTGTTCAGAAACCTGCTGGGGATCACGCATCTCCGCTGGGGATTCTGGAGAACTATCAAGTAACTCTGCTTCGGGGGTCCAGGAATCATTCTGGGTGAATCAACTCTGCTGAGGACTTCAAGAATCATCTTGGACAAATAACTCCGCGGGGATTTCAAGAATCATCCTGAACCGATAACTCTGCTGGAGATTTCAGGAATCATCCTGAGCAAACACTCTGCTGAGGACTCTAAGCGTCAATTTGAGCAACCCCCTCTGGCAATTGCACTGGGAACTTTAAGAATCATCTTAAGCAAACGGCTTCGCTGGAGAATTCAAGAATCATATTGGGCAAACGACTTTGCTGGGGAGAATTCAAGAATCATCTTGGTCAAACGACTTTGTGGAGGAACACCTGCAAAACAAGAACGGTAACGACCTAGCTCATGTCTAGTATGCATATGATCGACAATGAGCAATGCTCCACACGGTGGAAATGCTGCGCATTTAGGGTAAATGCTATGCAATCCTGCAAAATGCTACGGCCCCGTCAGCAAAATAAATTCCGAAGGGAGAGTCCCCCTGTCAAGGAGGAAGAACCACTCTGGTGGAGAAAAGGTCACACCGATCTCAAACGGACTCTGAGTGGGGAAGTGAACTTCAGTTGACTGCTGCAGGGGAACGGAGCTCTACGAGAACCTGGACCTGCTGAGGAGAGCGATGTCAATCGCAGAAATAAACTGCACGGCATTCGCAGCCAGAGCTTTCCTGAAGGTAACGACTCCAGAGGGGAAATACAACATCAACTATTCAACACTCTACTGGGGAAAACCAATCATGGCCCGAACGCCTTCCAAGGACTCGGCTCTCTTGGGGGTTTGCAAACTCGGCTGGGGAAGAAGGAATCATCCTGCTTCGGGGGAGAGTACGACTCTGTGGGGAATCTCGATTCCGTTGGAGACTTCAGTCTTGAACTATCGAGTGCTGCACACTTCAGTGAAAGACTCAGCTGGGGAGATGCCATTCCTTCAGGATGTACTTGACTGGGGAGAGAATCTTCTCTGCTTGGGGGCGCGTACGGCGTACCGTCTGGAATATGCTACACCTGTAACAACACAAACAAACAGGCAAAATGCCCTTCTCAAAGGGACCTATCAAGGTTATCATCTTGTGATAATGTTTAAGTAATTCATTGTTTCAACAATCAGTGGCCTAGGCCAGTAAGTTTATGTATGCGCATTTTATCAAAAACATCGGCGTTCTTTTTCGCAAACAAAACAGATAAATGTTAAAAAGACAAATAGAATTGCTGAATAGTATATTTCATTGATAACGAACCCCTGAATGGGTAAAAATGTTTTACAACAGATGCAAGCTCCTGGAATGAGGAAGCTGCACAAAAAATAAAACATAAATATACATCAGTATATACAAATGTTGGCAACGAGGCGTAGATGAACACCATGAGTTGATCCCTCTATGACCCACTCGACTTCGATACTTCTCCGAGGCTTCAGCTTCGGAAGAGATTGATTCAGATAAACGCCCCTCAGGTCTTCCAAACCACTAAACAATGAAAGTCCACGCGCGGAATGCAGTCATTTTCCTTTTTCAAATCCCTAACTTTTGCCTGAATCGCCCTTCCGGGTTTTCGATTCACCGGGATACCCTTTTTGCCAAAGTCGCCCTTCCGGGTTTTCGACTTTGCGGGTGCACATTTTTTTTCAATTTATATCCCTAACTTTTGCCCGAACCTTTTCCTTTTTATGGTCCGCCGGGATGCCCCATTTTTGCCTGGACTCTCTTTTTACTGTCCAGCGGGTCGCTTTCAAGCAAAGTATTTTTTAACTGCGTCCGCGTTCACCGGGGATGCAAAATCTTCACCATCCATCGTGGATAACAACAAAGCTCCTCCCGAGAAGACCTTGCTGATGACGTACGGATCTTCGTAATTGGGAGTCCACTTGCCCCGGTGATCGGAGTGTGGAGGAAGAATCTTCTTCAGGACGAGATCACCCGTCTGAAAGCTTCTAGGATGCACTTTCTTATCGTAAGCTTTCTTCATTCGGCTTTGGTATAGACGACCATGCGCAATCGATGCTAACCTCTTCTCGCCAATCAGGCTGAGTTGGTTCAGTCGGTTCTTAATCCATTCTGCCTCGCCGAGTTTCACGTCAACCAAAACTCGCAAAGAAGGGATCTCCACTTCTAACGGTAGGACAACTTCCATGTCGTACACTAAGGAGAAAGGAGTTGCCCCGGTTGACGTACGTACCGTCGTACGATAACCGTGCAATGCAAACGGCAACATCTCGTGCCAGTCCTTGTAGGTCACGACCATCTTCTGAACAATCTTCTTTATGTTCTTATTGGCCGCTTCAACGGCGCCATTCATCTTCGGCCGGTAAGGAGATGAGTTGTGGTGTTCAATCTTGAAACTCTGGCACAGCTCCTTCATCATCTTGTTATTCAAATTCAAACCATTATCAGTAATGATCCGCTCGAGAATTCCGTAACGACAGATGATGTCCCTCTTTATGAATTTAGCCACCACCTGCTTGGTCATATTAGCATATGAGGCTGCCTCCACCCACTTGGTGAAGTAGTCGATAGCTACTAGAATGAAGCGATGACCATTAGATGCAGTAGGCTCGATCTTGCCTATCATGTCGATGCCCCACATGGAGAACGGCCACGGGGAGGACATGACATTCAACGGGCACGGCGGCACGTGAACTTTATCAGCATAAATCTGGCATTTATGACACCTCTTCGTGAATTTAAAGCAATCTGATTCCATCGTCAGCCAGTAATATCCTTCTCTCAGGATCTTTCTTGTCATAGCATGCTCGCCGGCGTGCGTACCAAATGTGCCTTCATAGACTTCTTCCATGAGAATACTCGCCTCTTTCTCATCTACACATATGAGTAGCACGAGATCGTGGTTTCTCTTATACAACACTCCATCAGGATTGAGATAAAAATTTCCAGACAGCCTCCTCAGAGTCTTCTTATCCTGGATTGACGCACCCGCAGGATACTCCTTAGTCATAAGGAAAGTCTGGATGTCATAGAACCATGGCTTGTCGTCGGCGGCTTCCTCGATCGCAAAGACGAATACAGGTCTATCAAGATGAGAAAGGACAATTCTTGGAGCTTCATTCCAAAAATTGACTTTATACATCGAAGCCAACGTGGCTAAGGCATCGGCCATTTGATTCTCCGCTCTGGGCACATGATGGAGTTCCACTCGATCAAAGAACGGAAGCCGCCTTCTGGCATAATTCATGTACGACACCAAATTCGATTGACGAGTCTCCCACACCCCTTTGATCTGGTTAATCACAAGCGCCGAGTCACCATATACATCTAGGTTCTTGATTCTCAAATCAATCGCCTCTTCTAGACCCATAATGCATGCTTCGTACTCTGCTTCATTATTGGTGACCGGAAACATCAGTCTCGCAGTAAACGGGATGTGGGATCTGTGGGGAGTCGTGATGATCACCCCAATGCCACTTCCATAGGAATTAACCGCCCCGTCAAATATCAATTTCCACTGGGATTTCCTATCGGGCCCCTCGTCGGGAAACGGTTCGTCGCAATCCTTTGCTTTAAGAAACATGATATCCTCATCAGGGAATTCAAATTTCATCGGCTGATAATCCTCGATCGGCTGTTCGGCAAGGTATTCAGTCAATACGCTTCCCTTGATGGCTTTCTGGGAAACATACTGAATGTCATATTCCGTCAACACCATTTGCCATCTGGAAATCCTGCCCGAAAGCGCTTGCTTCTCGAAGACGTACTTTATCGGATCCATCTTCGAAATTAGCATGGTGGTGTGATTGAGCATGTACTGTCGTAAATGTTTGGCAGCCCAGGCTAGTGCACAACACGTCTTCTCCAGCATCGAGTAGCGAGATTCACAGTCTGTGAACTTTTTACTCAAGTAGTAAATGGCATGCTCCTTTCTGCCTGTCTCGTCGTGCTAACTGAGAACACACCCCATACTATTCTCAAGAACTGTCAAGTACATGATTAGAGGCCGTCCATCCACTGGGGGTATCAAGATTGGAGGTTCCTGCAGATACTGTTTTATCTTATCGAATGCCTTCTGGCAATCCTCATTCCAGATAATCGCCTGATCTTTCTTTAAAAGTTTGAACATCGGTTCACACGTGGCCGTGAGCTGAGAGATAAACCTTGCAATGTAGTTTATTCTGCCCAAGAAACCACGAACTTCTTTTTCTATTTTTTGCGCTGGCAATTCTTGTATTGCTTTTATCTTTGCAGGATCAACCTCGATGCCTCTTTCGCTCACGATGAACCCCAGTAGTTTTCCAGACCGTACTCCGAAAGTACACTTGTTAGGATTCAGCCTCAACCTGAATTTCCTAAGCCTCTCAAAAAGCTTCAGCAAATTGACCAGATGTCCCACCTTCGTTTGGGACTTCGCAATCATGTCATCAACATAGACTTCAATCTCATGATGAATCATGTCATGAAACAAAGTAACCATTGCTCGTTGGTAAGTGGCCCCTGTGTTCTTCAGACCGAAAGGCATTACCTTGTAGCAAAATGTTCCCCAAGGTGTAATAAACGTAGTTTTCTCCATGTCCTCCGGTGTCATCTTGATCTGATTGTAGCCGGAGAAGCCATCCATGAACGAAAATACGGAGAATTGGGCTGTATTGTCGACCAACACATCAATATGAGGGAGCGGGAAGTCATCTTTAGGGCTCGCCCCATTCAAATCCCGATAATCAACGCACATTCGCACCTTATCGTCCTTCTTCAGTACAGGCACTATGTTGGCGACCCACGGAGGGTAAGTAGTGACCGCTAAGAAGCCAGCGTCAAGCTGCTTTTGCACTTCTTCTTTGATCTTAACGGCCATATCTAGTCGCGTCCTCCTAAGCTTCTGCTTAACGGGAGGACAATCTTCTCGCAGCGGCAAGTGATGGACCACGATGTCAGTATCAAGTCCGGGCATGTCCTCATATGACCAAGCAAAGATGTCACTATACTCTCTCAGTATCTCGACTAACCTCTGCTTGACATCACTCTGCAATGCGGCCTCTATCCTGACGTTTCTGACGAGTTCTTCAGAACCCAGATTCACGATCTCAATCTCTTCCTCGTGAGGCAGAATAACTTTCTCTTCTTGTTTCAACAAGCGGGCCAACTCTTCTGGCAGGTCTTCGTCTTTATCAATCTCTTCTTCGGCTTTATAGATCGAGCAATCGAAGTCGAAGTGAGTCGTAGAAGGTCCAGAGTCGATGTCATCTGCTATGTGGATCCTGCAATAACAAGGGTTAAGCTTAAAACAAGGATATGCAGGTTAGCACAAACCCTATTGCCATTTTATTGTTTTTCAAAACAAATATAAAGCAGGAATAACAGAGATCACAACATTTGAATACGAAAAAACGCCTTTTGATTTATTGATAAAATGCATGTACATAATCAAACGAGGCCCTGACAATAAAACTATTATGCCCCGGGTAGGACATAGGGTTGTCCAACAATTGGAGAAAGTAAATCATTACTCTTTGCTTGTCACTTGGATGGTATCCCTGATGGACCAGTTGTTGAGGCTCTCGCCTGGTTTGCTTGGCTGGATCCAAGAGTCTAGGTCGCAATCACTGTCTTTGCCGTCTTCAGACACCGCGTTGACACTTTCAAATATCACCCTGCCGCTTGTAAACTGGATCGGCCCTTTACCTCGCGACGCACTGTGAGAAGAGGAGGCTTCAGCCGCAGGAGAGTATCCTAACCCAAACTTGTCCTGCTTGTTAGGTATTTCTAGAATTCGCCCCCAACCTGGGGTAGATCCGGCTTGAACAACGGCCTGGGCTTCCTTGAAGGAAGAGAGAGTCATCTCTGGTTTCTCGGTCATTACTGGAGCCACGTTCTTGACTTTAACAGCTTCGAACGCCTGACATAGGGTTTCGTGGATTTCTGCATCCATCTCAACATACTTGAAGGACGACAAATGGCTCACCATTATGTCTTCCTCGCCACATACAGTCATGATGCTGCCTCCGACAACATACTTGAGCTTCTGGTGCAACGTGGAGGTCACGGCGCTAGCAGAATGGATGCATGGTCGGCCTAAGAGACAGCTGTAGGCTGGCATGATGTCCATGATGTAAAAGACTACGTCGAAAGTTTCCGGCCCAACTTGGATTGGTAGCGTTACCTCTCCAAAGACATGACGCTTGGTTCCATCGAAAGCCTTCACAACCAGATCACTGGGTGTGCAAATCAATCCGCGAGTATCTAGCTTCATCAATACCTTCTTCGGAAGAACATTGAGCGACAACCCTGTGTCCACCAACACATGAGACATAACCGTTCCCCTACACTCTATCGAGATGTGCAGGGCACTGTTGTGATTTCTTCACTTCGGCGTCAGCTCCAGGTCAGTGAACCCTAACCTGTTTCCAGCAATTAACTGGGGCTACGACCCCTTCCAACTGGTTGAGCGATATTTCCTGCGGTACATACGTGGCATTCAAAACCCTTAACAGCGTGTTACGATGTGACTCCGAATACAGCAACAAATTCAGGATGGAAATTTTCGAGGGTGTTTGATGAAGATGGTCAATGATCTTGTAGTCACTCTTCTTGATCAACCTCATGAACTCTTCAGCGTCCTTAACAAGTAAGTCCTTCTCTACCTCGCGAGGGATTTCCTCAACGACTTTACTCTTTCCCTTATCGGTTTCCTCAGCTTTGCCCGCTTTGCCCGCTTTGTCTGTCACAATCTCAGGCGGAGCAAATATTCTTCCGCTGCGCGTGATCCCGCCAATTCCCACTAGGTTATCCACCGATTGCCCAGAGGGTTCTAGTTCCAACTTTTGTCTGTTGCAGTAGACGTCTTCCCCATAATGCCATGGGACAGCATTAGTGTTTTCAAAAGGTATCGGCCCAGCCTTGGTGATGGTAATCGTGGGCGGTCTGGGTGCAGAAATGGTGATCGTCCTGCGAGGGATGGTGATGGTGGAAACCTCATCATCTTGCTTCAGCATTACCTCTCCAGATCCACATTCGGCCCTTCGGCTAAACTGCAAGATTCCTTCAGTCATCAGACTCTGAATCCCCTCTATCAACTGTTCACATCCATCAGGACGAGTTGCACAGCCCATACATAGTTCTCCACAGCCTGGGAAGAAGCCTCTCTTCATCAGCTTGGCTTTGACGAAGCTGAGCGGTGTCTTCAGATCCCTGACGTCAGTCAACACATCTAAGTTCTCGTCTTCAATCACGACGTTCACCCCACCTCCCCTATGATTCGGCATAGGGTTCTTCGTGACATTTGGCACATTATCTGAGAAGTTGATGATCTTAGCATCCACCATATCTTGCACCTTGTGCTTGAAGGCTTTGCAGTTTTCTATCGTGTGGCCTGGCGCCCCCGAGTGAAACTCACATGTTGCATTCGCATCATAACCTGGCGGAGGTGCCCCTGTCAAGGGAGCCAGGGTTCTCTTCTGGACTAGCTGTAACTGAAGCAAAGTTTGTAACAGCTGGGCATACGACATGGGCGGTGTCTCAAGGTGACGACTTGACAAAGGTGCCCTGTTCTGATACTTTCTATATCCTTGCTGATTCGGCTGCAGCTGTGGCTGGGGTTGCTGGACAGCAGGGATGGTTATGCTAGCCACCTGCTGGCGAGGGCCTTTACCTTTCCTTCGAGCATTGGACACGGCGCTCGTCTCTCCTTCCCGCCTTTTTCCACCATACAGTTTCTTTCCTCCTCCAGCTGAGGCTAGATTGACACCTTGAATTTTCCCCAATTTGATCCTATTTTCTGTAGAAGCAAGCTTCATCTCAAAGTTTTAATGACGTCAACATCAAGATCAAGAATAATTCATCTGTGCAAAAAGACAAACGCTTTCAAAAGACCAAGATCAAGTGGAATGGAAGTGATCAACATTCAAAGCTTCATGAACATTTGACTGATCAACTTTCAAGTTTTGGACACAAGCTATCGTATATTAAAATCCATTAATTTAATTGATATACAAGTGTTCAACATCTTTATCATTTGATCACATTGCATAAGCATACTTTTTAAACTATTAGAATTGGTATAACACTATTTTTATAAGCATTTTTCTGAAAAATAGCAGTGTTAACCGATTAACCATATAGGTTAATCGGTTAACCATTTCAAATTTTGAATATTTTGGTATAACGTTCAAGTGTTAATCGATTAACCATATAGGTTAACCGATTAACACTGAACGTATTTTGAAAAATGGCTTTGTTTCAAGTTCAAAAATGGTTTGAAAATTATACCAGTTCATATTTTGAATTATACTCAAATATACCTGTTGGAAAAAGTGTGTTTACACATATAAATTCTGAGTTTTTCAAATTGAAAAACAATCCTCCAATAATCAATTTCAAAATAATTCTTTGAATCAAATTCACCACTTTAAAATACTTTTCAAATTTTTCAAAAGTGTTCATATTGATCATATCTTTCATATGCATAGCATTGAACACTTGTGTTGAAATTAAATGAGTGAATTTTGATCAGAAGGAGAAGATCAATCTCAGCATTGACATTACCATTATTACTCTCAAATCAAAGTATTCAGATTACTTGTTTTTGACTTGTGATCCAGGTTTGTTGGACACAAGGGTGAGTGTTTACAAGAGGATTGTTCTTTTACACTTGTTGATTTTTATTGTTTGATAGTAGGCCTCACCGGTTCATGGTGTGATAGGTTGTACTTTATTAAACAATAGTGAAAACTCTCTTTCGTGTTGAAAGGAGAGTGGACTACTCTCGGATTGTGAGGGGAACCACTATAAATCTTGGTGTCCACTGTCCTTTTACTTTCTACTGCATTAATCACCAAGAACCTAACCAGTAAAATTTCAAGAATACCGAAAAAACAGGAAAAAGTCCCTAAAAGCCTAATTCACCCCCCCTCTTAGGCATACTCTGTACTTACATTTTCCACGTGCTCGCCGGTGATGATGAGATCTGAGAAACTTCCAGACATACCGCTGACCAATTTCTCGTAATAAACCCCTGGGAGAGTGGCTACAAACATTTCAACAAGCTCCTGTTCAACCATCGGCGGCTAAACTCTAGCTGCCAATTCACGCCACCACTGGGTGTACTCTTTGAACCCTTCGTTGTTCCTCAGTGACAAATTCTGCAGTTGGACTCGGTTCGGAGCCAAGTCACTGTTATATTGGTAATGGTGCACGAATGCCTCAGCAAGTTCCTTCCACGTGCGCACAATGGTAGGCTCCAAACTCATGTACCATTCCAAGGATGGCCCAGACAAGCTATCCTGAAAGAAGTGCATCAGCAACTTCTCGTCTTCAGAGTGAGCGGACATCTTTCGGTAGTATGACCTTAAGTGGACGCGAGGGCAGGTGGTGCCCTTGTATTTCTCAAAGTCGGGTACCTTGAATTTGGGAGGCACCTTGAAATCAGCAATCAATCCCAATTTAGACATGTCGACCCCCATAGTGTTCAGGTTCTCGAAATTCCTCATTTTGTCCTCGAGTGCTTTAAACCTCAGACGTGCCTCAGCAGTCAGCTCTCCTTCAACACCCTTCTGGGAGAACAAATCTTCTTGACGGTCTTCTAACCATGGCTGAGGCCCATACAGATTTCCAACACCTGTGTTGCCGTTGCCCAGTCCAACATTGACGTTAGCTTCAAAATCCCCATTACCGACGCCAGTCGTATTACCATTGAGCCCCATGTTAGCGATCACATTGCCGTTGCCACTACCATTCCCCCCAGTCACGGGGATGCCATTCTGAGGAGTTTCAACAGGTGGAGGGGTTGGAACATTCCCACCATGGAGTACACCATTGCTGTCAACCCTTGAGATTAGAGGTTGGACCAATGTTCTGAGCTGGTCTTGGCCATTGACAACCACTTGCATGAGCTCCATGAAGCGGTCCATCCTCTCTCGGAGCTCCTGAACGTCAGTCTGCACTTGTTCCATTGCTCTAGCTTGATTCGCTCTGGTCGGATAGCGGTGGACTGGTCTTTGATCAATCCTGGAACAACCTGAAACAACCTGTATACACAAAAGGGTTAGAAAAAACGACAAAGTGCTCGTTATGCAGATGCTTCATGCAAATGCAAATGTGTGTCTGTGCGTTAGGGAGATTTCCCCCCGATCCTAGTGCCTGAGTGCCAGTGCTGATAATAAGAAGTTTGAGCCTAGTCATGGAAATAACATCTCATATATATAAAGAAAGCCCATCAAGGCGGTACACAACGTCACTGAGTACAAGCAGAATCAATAGCATGACCTCGACCAACAAGCCTGGTGATGGTCAGCATACAACAATGATCAAAACAACAAGATTACAAATATATTCAAGCACGGCCACGGGCTCGAAACTCCTCTAACAGATCCTTCGTTTCTGGATGATCAGGCCGAGTGAGCAACCCTTCGACGAGTAACTCCCTCTGCGTAATAGTGTATTGAAGACCTTCAACTGAGTCTTCCCATGCTCCTTCGCCGAAACAATCTTCTAACTTCCGCTTCTTGGATTCAAACGTCTGTTTGCGCTCCTTCAAGTTAGCAAAAGCCTTGTTTAGTAGGCCTTCAGCGGCATATCTGCGAGCGGTTTCTTCATCAAACCTCTTCTCACTAGCGTTCACCTGGGCTTTCAGCTTGGAGATCTGCTGTTTCAGTTTATCCTCCCGTTCTTTGCCGTTGGCTAGGGTGGCCTTCCAATGCTGATTAAACTTGGATATTCTCCGGTACGCTTCATCCAAGTGTTGCTTCTTAGTGGCCAGTACGTCATTGACATCTTTGAAGTCCCGACCCAAACGCTCGCGCTCAGCCATCTGCTTAGTCAAATCCATCCCTAACTGGTTCACCAGCTCTGTTTGCCTCTTGAAGGAATGGACGGCTTCGCTTCTCTCGCTTCTGAGTTGAGCCAATTCTTTCTCCAGTTCTTCATTTGCCTTCTTCAGCTCATCTCTCTCAGCTAACACCTGATTATGCTGCTGAATAGGCACGGTGGTAGGCTCTTCAATCACTGGAGGGCTTTCTAGCTGGGCAGGTGGAAACGGCATCCCTATAATATCTGCTCTGGCTCTGATCCAGGTCATATACGGAGCGTAGGCTTGGCTATTACTTTTCCCCAGCAACGGCTTTCCCCGCTTACAGAGACCATTCCAAGCGTGCTGAAGCTTAGATAATATATCCCCCTCTAGAAGACCAGTGAGGTACAGAGATTCCTGCACCTCTTCATCCTTCGGCAGAGCCCTCAAAGCATAAGCAAACTATCGGACCAGCAGAGATGGATTATAGTTGATACATCCCTTCCTGCCTATCAAAGGCACATTCAGAAACGCTCAGACCACTCCGCTGTGGCTGTAGACGAAGCAAAGGGACCCTTCTTGGGTAGGTGACTATCAAGCCATCTATAGAGCAGGGGCACACAGCACGAGACGTTCTTACCCCTTCTGTTCTCGTTTTTGTAGTGGACGAAATGATAGACATCTCCTATCAAGGTAGGGACTGGATTCCCTGGTGCAAAGATGTGAAAGGCGTCGAAGTATACAAAGTCAGGCATATTGGGGAACAAAATGATGCCATATAAGCACAGAGCAAGAATATAATTGAACACGATCCAACAACCGTCCTTGGCACACTGCTGGGCCTTTCCCACTAAGAACTGCAAGGAGAAACCGGGAACCCTGTTCCAACTAGACAATACCAACTCGGAGGCATCCAGATGAAGTGAAGGGGCTAGACTAGCCAGATTAGGCGCAACATCCATATGAACAAAGGGCATCTGACTCTTGATAGGCACACCTAACAAATCAGCATACTCCTCTAGTGTAGGTGCGAGAATAAAGTCCGGGAAAGTTAAGCATCTCAAAGGAGGATCGTAGAACTGCAGCAGGGCGTGCAACCCATTCAACTCAAACACAGAGGGTTTACGAACCAGGCTGAGCAATTTCCCATAAGACTTTCTGAACTCACCTCTCACAGAATCATCTGCCAAAGCAATCAAACCAGTCAGCTAAACAACATCAGGAGTGGGGAGCTTGTAAGCCACAGTCTTTCTCAGAGAGCCCATGATAGCACAAGAGAAGGCAAGAAAACCTGGATCGGGGGAGACGGTACCTGCAACACAGACACACGTTAATGAAACGCAAATGAGTATGCAAAACAATGCAAAATGCAATCATGCAGCAGGAGATCAAGACGACTGTGCTATTGAAGAGATGAAGGTGAAGATTATGTATCAGCAAAACCATAATACTGCTCTGTCATGAACAACCTGATCTCTGATTAGAAGGAAACCCTGATATCGGACCATAAATCTGCTCTATCAAGAACAAACCCACATCTGATAATAAGAACCTCTGATACAGGACCATAAATCTGCTCTATCAAGAACAAATACACATCTGATAATAAGAAGCCCTGATGTCAGGCTATAACTCTGCTCTGTCAAGAACACACATATATCTGATGACGAAAACCTCTGATATCAACAACACTGATTCACTATCAAGAAAACCAGGTAGTCTGAAGGTTAAGGTTTCCTGCAACAAACCTGACCCTGCTCACAGGTATGGACCTAAACTGACACAAGTTCGGCATCCTATGCGGTCATCAGCGTCACAGACATTCAAGGGGGATGATACGATACCCAGAAGGTGTGGCATCACCATCTCCTGAAGCGGCCTCACTTAGCTGAATCCCAAATGCTCGGTCCCCAGAGTCGACAATCCTCCAAACTAACAACCCCTCAGGCCCAAAGGGCTGGAAAAGAAGTCAACCAGGAGAACCTCGTCTGAGCGTGGATTTCATGAGACACTAGTGCCTGCAAAGCAAGCACGCGCCCACTAATTTCCACAACTAATGCTAAGTACGCTTAAGCTTGGGTCTGGCTTCTCACTCATCAGAATGCCCCCCCACAACAGCACAGATAATCATATCATACTGAAAATAAAGTGCGGGAAATAAAATGCGATAAATAAACATAACCCAACAAGTAATCATACAAGCGCTAGGATTGACTCTCTCAGGGGACGTTGGATCCCCAAACTGACTCGCATAAGGGACGTTGGATCCTAGGAAACTATGAAGTCCCCAGCAGAGTCGCTAGCTGTCGCTACCACGAAAATAAGGTGCCGGCAAAACAAAAGAGTCGCCACCTTTCGTTATTTATCCCTCAGAACGGGAAAGGAAACGATCGGAAAAACCTGACGAAAAGGTATAAGACAAGGTCATCGCAACCATTGCCTGGGTTCAGGAGTCGGTTATGCAAGGGGAAGGTATTAGCACCCCTCACGTCCATCGTACTCGATGGGATCCACGCTTGTTGTGTTCACTGGACGGGTTGGTTTTATCTATCTACCTATCAAGGCCGGTCTAAAAAGAAAAGAAAATGACTCGGCAAAGCATCGCACTTTATGCCTACGTATTCTCATTAGAGAATGAGAAATCAGAGTCAACGTAGTTCAGCTAACTACAGGTTACGGGGAAGGTGGCTCGCCAATACGTCAGTATTGTGCCTACGTACTCTCAACAGGCTTGAGAGATCAGAGCTTACGTAGTTCGGGATAATACGGATTACAGGAATTCAGATTCATCTGTTTTTTCGAATAGGGTTAACAAACAGTTCCAGCAGTTTGGTGTACGCAGCTCGACCCTTGGAGACTTATGTGTTACCGTTTGCGGTAGAACTGGGAGTTAACGACACTCTTTTCTTCAGAAAAGTTTCCTTTGAATTACGGGCGCACGGGGCAAAAAGGTTTGAAGTTTGTTTTCTGTCTTTTACGAAAGAATTGTTTTTTATGGATGTTTGCAACCAATATCGCACTAGAGACTATGACCTGAGAGTGAATGCGTCGCATGTCACCCAAAGGGTGCCATACTAAACATCCAGACTGTTGAAAAGAAACTCTCCAACAATCCTTTCTCAAATAGCTTAAGGCTCGTAACGCACGACATCAGTTAACCTTTATTACTGTATTTTGATTTGTTTTGAGATGAGAGGAGAGAACAGGCTCAACTAAGGGGAAGACTATCAAGTCCTAATGTTGTCATGCCAAGGATTTATCCTATGGTTGAGGTTTGAAACAGGGAACTCCTAGAAGTTATCATGCATAGGTTTCTACCTAAAGTTCTGATCATCACTTCTTTATCAAAGGAAGTGAGATTCCTAGGGGATCATGTCAATGATAAACAGAAACAGATAAAGCATCAGCTTAAACAGTAAACAGTAAACGACTGTAAAATGCATGTAATGCAAGTGAGGGAGGAAATGTGTGTGGGGCATCAGCCTCCACAAGTTCATCTCAACCTCAAGCCAGATATGAATAACTGCAATCATACAGAAGAAATAACATGCTATCAAGCAAACACAATAACTGTAATCATACAGAAGAAATAAAATGCTATCAAGCAAAATCACAACCCACATAGGCAAGGGAGCTGGGCTCTACCGAATACCCGCAAGCAAAGCCACACAGTAAAAATACAAGCAGAGGGAGCAACTCAACCTCTAGTGCAATCATGCTCCTAGCTTAAGACAATCTAAACATGAACTTATTCTAATGCATCAAGCAAATCAAATAAGTCACAGCAATACAGTTGCATAGAAAGCAAACAGACAGGAAGGAAAGCAGATCAACAGCCTCCTCAACTTCACAGCAAAGCTCCTGTGGCAGCAGCTTAGTCCTCAGTCTTCAACTGTTCCTTAAGTCTATCCACATCAAACATAAGTGTCAACTTGTTCTTTATCTTCTTCAAGCTTCAGCTCCAAAGTAAACCCCACCTTCAGGCTTCAATCCCAATAGCAAGTATCAACTTGTTCCTTCAGGCTCTCAATGCATCAAACACACAAGTATCAACTTGTTCTTCTCCTTCAAGCTTCAGCTTTTCATTTGATCTCAGCTGGATCTTCTTCACAAGTGTCAACTTGTTCTTCTTGGTCTTCAAGCTTCAGCTCCAATGGCAGTCTTCAAACACTGGGAAGTAGAAACTTCTAGCATCTTCAATCTTCTAGAAAGGAGCTCCATCCTATAGCAAGGGAGAAAGATTCATTTAACAAGAGCAGGGTTTGGATGATAGACAGCAGAGTGAAGACCAAAGGTCACCACTAAGCACTCCTTCATCAAAGAAAAGAACCTTCAATGGTTCTACCAACTTGTGAAGACCCACACATCCTACCAAAGTAGGGATGAGGCCTTCACAAGGGGACCTTATATCATAGGGAGGAATGGAAGTGATCAACACCTTCCATGTTTATGGAAGAAGAGAATCTATCTAGAAGCTCTACTTACAAACCCTAATCTTAACACCTAAACAAAACTACACCAAAAGGAGGGAAATCTTCACATCCAAACTTCTTCAAGCACTCCATAGTATCCCCAAGCTTGTCTTCAACATCATCCAAGAGCAAACAAAGCAAAACCCTAATCTAAGGGAACTAAAGAAATCAATCTAGTTGAATTAGCAAGTTAGGATCACCTAAAACCTAGTACTAAAGTTAGTCCTAACTAAAATACTAAAACCAATTGTAAAATCCTACAAAAATAACTATGGGAACCTAATACAATAATGAATCTACCATACAAAATCCAGAGGTTGAATCATCCACTAAGTCCTAGAAATAAAACCTACATCACAAGGTACTATGCATAAACCCTAAAAATAGAGCACCTAAAGCTTCAACTTAAAACTAGCCCTAAACTTCTTCACAAAAATGTGAGAAAATTACTAGAGGAACATGCATATATATGCTAGCTACACCCAAAAAAATCAAGTCAAGAATCATCACCAAATGCTCAAACAAAATTCAGCAAGACAAGGTATCAATCATGGCCATTTTAATATCAATTAATATTCAAAAAATGCAAATAAAAGCACAAATGCATGAATTCTTAATATTTTTAATCTATAAAATTCTAGATTCAATCATGAATCAGGGGAAAAAAGTTTGGAATTAATTGAGTTAATTTCCTATTTTTTATGAATTAATCTCTAAGTCATATGAAATAATGAAAAATAAAAGAAAAATAAAAGAAATTGGTAAACATGCGTGGCAGATAGCAATCCAATGCAGTTTAATTCTCAGAATTGGGCCAAAGGGGGGGTGTGGATAACAATCTAAGTCCTAAGCCCAAAACACCAATTAAATGAAACGGTGTGTTTCATCTTAATGTCTCTCTTCAGAGTTGAGATGCAATTGTGGCCTTCCATTGCTCGCCTGAGTCCAAAGTGAAACACTCATCCAACGGCCATGGCTCATCGTCCCCATTTGAACTCAGTTTGGGGGAAAAACACAGACGGTGGCCTGAACAGTGGAGCCACCGTCTTGTCCGGTGAGACAACCTCCACAGTTCATCAAAACTTCACCAACCATACATCTTCTTGTCTAGAATTCAATGCTGATCAAGAATCTCAACTCCAAATCATCTAAATCCTTCTCTAACTCAAAACACGATAACATTTTCAGAATTCATCCAAATCTTGAATCTCACCATTCTCCAAATTAAAGGTACTAATGTAACCCTCACCCTTCACTGATCAATTTCCATTATCCCATTGTGATTATTCCTTCAAGAATCTTGAGATATCAGCCTCACCAGAAAATGATCACACACCTATTTTGTCTCTAATTCACCAATTTATGATCCTAAATCCAACTACATGTTGCAAGAATCCTAACCACATATAGAATGCTAACTATCTCCTCCTAAATCATGCATAAGAGTGAAATGTACCAACCTGAGTTCAGAGAGGTAACATAGATGGTTTTTGATCACTTCAACTTCCAAGATGATGCAGACACACTCCAAATTCACTCCTAAAGCCTTTGCACACCTTGATTTTGCTTGATTATTCCTTGAACTCAAAACCCGATTCTCACTTGCAATGGTGAATCTTCAATGGCTCTCTCTGCAACCAGCTTCAATTCCTTCCAAAAAATGAACTGGATTCACTCAAAAACTTATATAAAAGTGATTGGGACTGTCTAGAACTTTCTGGAATCATCCAAATGAGAATTTGGATTTTCAAAATCTCTTCAAAATCTCGTCCATGGAAGTCACTATTATGAATCCCTTTGGGCATGGCTATGCTTGTAATCAACTTCTCATGAGATCTTGAATGAGTTTAATGTATTATTTTCCTTGTTTTCAAGCCAAAGGTGTGAGTTGGATATGTTACTTCATCATGAAGAAATGAAATGGAATGGTATTCAAATGACCTCAAATCAAAATTCTAACATTTCCATTGTTTCTAAAATCATTTTTCCAATCAATTTGACCTATTATTTTGCTTCATTTGGTCAGAAAATGAATTATTTGAATTTTTGGCCATTAAATCCTTTTAATTCTTTCTTTTTCAAAATTTCTTGAACCAAGTCTCTCCTTGAGCCATTTCAATGCCTCCTTGATGCATGGTCAAGGTTAAAACCCCATTTTGAGAAACTTTCTAGTTGAACAAAATTTCATTTGAGGCCTCTAAGTTGGTGAAAATGGCCTATGATCACAAATGACCTATAATCACCAAATGTCCAAAATACCCTTGACTTGTCAAAGCCATAACTTGAGTTCTACAAATCCTATCAAGGACTTCTAGTACTCTCTAGAAAGCTAAGAGGATAAGGAACAGCATTCATGTTTACCAAAAGTTCATAGGAATCATCCTTCTCAGGCAAACGTTTCATGCAAGTCAGGTAACTTTTAAGCTCCAAATTCACATTCCTCAGATGACTTGTAACTTGTCAAAGCCATAATTTAAGTTCTACATATCCTATCAAGGACTTCTAGCACTCATATTAAATCTAAGATCATTCTATACAACAATAATGTTGGGGGTAAGATGAGATGACAATCACATCTTGAGCTAAATTGCCTTGAAGATAGGGGTCAAACTAGGGGATTTTACACTGTCAAGTCTTAGAAACCCTAGCTTGAAACTTCTCAAACTCTTCAATCATGATGAGTTAACCTTGGAATCATCCTTATAACATCTCAATGTATCAATCCATGATCACATGGCTCTTGAATTAGGTCTCAACCTTCTTCAAATCCTCAGTTGACTTAGGGTTGACCCAGTCAAACCCTAGCTGCACCACTCATGGCTGAGCCTTCTTAATCTTGCACAATGACTTGTCTATGTCCCAAAGTGATCTTCAAACCTTATCATGAGCTCTCTCAAGACCTAAAGTCCATCTCCCTGGCCTCAGAATCATCTGATGGTCTTCCCCATAACTCTCAAGTTAGGAGACACACATACTTGGTTTCAACCACTCTCTCTGAGGATCTTTTAACTTCTCTGACAAGGATATCAATCCTTGAACACTTGAATAACCTTCTTAGCTAGCCTCACAGTCTTGTGTAGCCCTTGATTGGTAATCATACCTCTTGATCTCCTGCATACATGTCAATGAAATGCAAATGATAATGCTAATGTGAATGAAATGAAACATAAGCTAGGTAAAGAAAAGTTGGGCAAATTTTGGGGTACAACACCTACCATCCAAAGCAAACCAACCAGACCCAGTTTGTGTGGGTCACTTATTTTTTATTTATTGCAAATTGTTTTTGGGCCCAACTACTACTGCATCTCAACTATCCACACTTACATTTCACCCGATGCACCCCCCCCCCCCCTTTTTGGGTTTTATTTTTTTGTTAGTTTGTAGGTTTTAGATTTTTTTGTGTGTGGATATTATTTGTAAAATAAGATATTTTTAGTTTAGTTTTGGTTTTAGAATTAATCATGGTTTATATTGTTGACTAACTTCTAATTTTGGGTTAACTTTTCATTTTTAGTTTTGATTTAGTTAATAGATTTTATTTTGAATTTAATTTACCGATTTAGAATAAGGATTAACTTTTGAATTAATTAGATTTTAGAATTAGAACTTAGTTAATTATATTTTGAATTAATTTAGGATTAACTTAAGTAAACTTTGATTTTAATTTTGGTCTTAGGTTTTCTATTGGTTTTGGGTTGTATATTTTAGGAGTTTATTTTATTTTGTCAGTAATTAATCCTAGAGTGCATTTGTGAATATTTCTCTTGATGATGATTGAATTGTCTTAATGAGATTTGTGCTTGTTCGATCATGTTGATATTTGAAATTGTATATGAGTTTTCATTCGTTGAGGTTACTAAATTCCCTTTGTGCATAAGTGATTCAAATGTAGGAAATGATGCTGACGTATACACTTCTGTTTTGGAGATAGGATCCATTAAGCATTGTTCTTGTTTGCTTCCTGGGGTTTACGTCCACGCTACACTGGAACACTGTTGTTGCCGCTGTTTTTGGTTTAGTTTATACTTGTATAGGCTTGACACTTTCCTTGCCATGTTTCTAATGATTTCAAGCACATTTAGGGTTTGGTATTTCTTATTATAACTTGTTGTTGATTGAGGAGTCTCCACTCCTAGTTGTATGATTAGCTTGTGTGTTAATTCATCTAATACTTTTTTTGGTGGGTTACCATTTTGTTGTATTATGTGGTGAACGAGGACTTACTCAGCCTTGCCTTGTGGCTGAGATCACGACATCATTCTTTTAGTTGTGGACGAGGAGTCACTCAGTTTTGTTTCTTATGTGAGATCATGACATTGTTTCTTTTGTGATTGAATTGGATAATGTTTACTTGTGTTCGTTCACATGATCCCTTAGGATTCCTAGTCCCTTTGTTTATGATGGGAGTAGGAGAGACATTAGGCTTTCAATTCTTTGTATGACAACATTAGGTAGACTTCCCTCCTAATCCTGACTTTAGGGCCATTTTGTATGATAACAGTTAGGGTTCAGTTTCCCCTAGACCTTCTGTGCGTCTCTCTTTTCTCATCTCAAATTTCTTCAAGACACTTAATAAAGAACGATAAGCATTGTGCGTCACGAGCCTTAAGTATGTGGGAAATGATGAGTGGGGGTTTCTCCTCATTTGTCTATCATGTTTAGTGTATGCCCTTTGGGCGATATACGACGCATTCGTTCCTATGTCATAGTCTTTAGTATAACATGAGCCTCAAACTAACTAATCCACTTCACTAAAACTGACAAACCAAAATTCAAATCTTTTATCCTTCAGTATTGTGCTTCAAACCATTTTTAGAAAAGAGTACGTTATTTTTTCCGTTCTACTGCAAACAGGTATCGACTCTAACTGCTAGAATGGGAACTTAGCGTCACTCATAAAAAAAACACTTAACCAACCAGTGGTCTAGTTACCCGAACTACATTTGCTCTGATTTGTCATAAAATATGGCGATACGTAGGCACAAGACAGTGATGTCTTGGCGAGCAACCTTCCCCCCATCACCCATAGTTTTCCCGAACTACGTTGACTCTTACTTTCCCATTGCACGAGGGAATACGTAAGCATAGGGCGGCGATGTCCTATCGAGTATCCTTTTTTCTTTTCCTTTCCCCGTTTAGCAGTAGCTTTTAGATAACTCACCCATAGATTATACAACAAGCATGGATCCCGTTGAGTACAACGGACGTGAGGGGTGCTCATACCTTCCCCTTGTGTAACCGACTCCCGAACCCAAGATTTGGTTTTGATGACCTTGTCTTTCCTATTCCTTTAGGTTTTCTTCGACAGTTTCCTTTCCCTCTCTTTGGGATAAATAACATTCGGTGGCGACTCTTTTGTTTGTTTTCGTCAGCCCTTTTTCGCAGTTGCGACACATATGCACCGTTGAGACCCATGAAAGGCCAAATGTTTATTGATTTCATAGTAGATCATGCAATGAAAAAATTAGTGCAAAATTATGTTGAACATCCAACATGGAATTTAGATTTCAATGGTTTCAGTCATACTAAGGAACCAGTTGTTTTACCCCAAAATTTGCCCAACCTTTTCTTTTTACTTGGCTTATGGTTCATTGCATTCTTTAGCATTTGCATCTGCATAGCATTCTCTTTTGTAGGGGATCAAGAGAGGTGTGCCTACTCAAGAGAAGAGTTATCAAGGGTTTCAAGCTCAACCAGGAGTGCTTATTTAAGTTATTTAATGTTTACAATCATCAAGAAGTGGTCAAAGCTCTCTGAGAGAGAAGATTGACAAGCTTTGTTTATCTCATATCTTGGAGGGTGTCGCTACTGCGAAAAACAACCGGCGGAAAAAAATAGAAGATTCGCCACTTTCGTTATTTATCCCAAAGAGAGGGAAAGGAAACGATCGCAAAAACCTAAAGAAAAAGGAAAAGACAAGGTCATCGCAACCATGTCTGGGTTTGGGAGTCGGTTACGCAAGGGGAAGGTATTAGCACCCCTCACGTCCGTGGTACTCGACGGGATCCACGCATTGTTGTCTATCTAAAAGGGTGTGTTGAAACTATCTAGCTAAAGGCTTAAGGACAAAAGAAAAAGAAAAGGACAGGACTCGACAAAACAATCACTGTTCTGGGCCTACGTACTCCCTCGTGCAATGGGAAAGTCAGAGTCAACGTAGTTCTCCTAACTACGGCTAAAAAGGGGGAAAGTTTGCTCGCCAAGACGTCGCGTCTTGTGCCTACGTACTTTCATCTGGTATGAAAGATCAGAGTAAATGTAGTTCAGGCTTAAAGGGCCACAGGTTGGCTCAACAGTTTTACCCAAGTAAGGTTAACAGACAGTTCTAGCAGTTTGGTGTATGCAGCTCGACCATTGGAGACTTAGGCGTTACCATTTGCGATAGGACTGAAAGTTAACAACACTCTTGCTTGTGAAAAAGGTTTTCCTGATTAAGAACCCCAAAGGGTGAAAAAGAGCTTGAATTGTTTTTGTGTTTTTTAAGGAAGAAGTGTTTTGAACTTGGTTTGTGACTTATAATGCACTAAAGACTATGATCTAGGGGCGAATGCTTCGTATATCGTCCGAAGGACATACACTAACATTCTAAATAATTGAGAGGCAACCACCCAATCATCATTTCCCAAATGGCTTAAGGCTCGTAGTGTGAAACAATAGTCATCCCTTATTAAGTGGATTGAAGTTGTTTGAAGATTAGAAGAGAAAAGGACAAACTAAGGGGAGCTAAACCAAACCCTAAAAGTTGTCATGCAAAGTGCACCTAAAGTTGAGTTTGAAAGGGAACTACCTAATGTTATCATGCATGGTTAGAACCCTAATTTCTATCATAACCTCTCTTGTTCAAGAGAGGTTAGAAATCCTAAGGGAAGGAAGACAAAGGAAGAAGAAAGAAACATGCATAAGAATGCAAACATGTAATGCAAACATGGAAGGCAAGGATGCAATGCAAGTGAGGGAGGAAATATGTGTAGGGATGGAGCCTCCACAAGCTCATCTCAACCTCAAGCCATAGTATGAATAAATCCAAGAGAAGAGGAGAAGGAAATGCATAAAAAACAAGTAACAAAAACAATGAGAAAAAGTCCTCATGGATTCATTACTTTAGGCAAGCTTCATTTTCCTCCTCAGGAGGAACCAAGCAACCTTAAGTAGTATTCCAAAGTCATGAGCAGAAAGGAGGGTGAGGAGAGAGTGCACAAATTCAAAAGCAAACATAAAACAAGAGGAGGCAAGCATACAAGTCAACATTTAAGTCACATGAGCAAAAGATAATCACACAATGTAGACATGAAATGGAAAAGGCATGAAAAATAGCAAACAGCCCCTAAAAGAACCAAATAAAATCTCATTGGACCCCCAAGGTGTCAGGAACCAGGGATCCAAATTAGAGATCAAAACTCAAAACCAAGCTACCCCAATAGAAGGCAAACACACAAGGTATGCCCTAAACTAGGGCAAAAGGAAGGGTTCACAAAACCAAACCAAAACACTAAACAAGACTTGATAAAAAATAGAAATAAAAATATGCAAAAATCAATCAACATGTTAATGCACTGCTCAAAAATTTTCATGCAAAAATAAGAAGTCTACACCTAGAAATAAAATCAAGAAAGAACAATGCTACAATTTAATTCAAATAAAACAGCCACAATATTTAATTCATTTTTTAATTGAAAATAAAGTCAAAAAATAAAATAAAAATATCCAGAAAAAACTAGACATCTCAAAGTTCATAAAAAAATTTTGTGTATTTTTATGGGTATTGGAACTATTTTATTCGAATTAAAATGAAAACAGCATCAAAACAGAATTTAAAAGAAATTAACAATAAAATGATAAAACAGTGGTACATTTAGCAATTAAAATGAGTACAAAATCTGGACTGAGCCCAAGGGGGGGTGCGCTTAGCAGCATGCACAAGGCCCACACAAAAATCAAAATAAAATAAAAATCTAGAAAATCAAGTGTAGTGATGTTGACTATGGTGTACTGTGGAAAGCAATATGAGATGTGTGATTGATTCTCAAGTAATCTCATAATGTGGCTTACATCAAGACATGTCAATTAATGAATTAGAGTAATACTCCCATGCATACAAGCCAAACTTGGAACACATAAGTCTTAATAATACACGCATGATCAAAATAAAACAAATCGCACGGTCCTCGGACGGACACGTCACCATCTTCATCAATGAGCAAGGGGAGGGAGCTGCGCGGTGGCCGGCGGACCATTCCGGTCATCCCATCCAAATTTCCGGCCGCCGTGGGATGTACACAAACATACACAGTTCTGGATTCTTCACCAAATCCAACAAATCTTAGATGAAAATTCATCTACTCTTCGCAAGGAACAAGAATCTAGCATCTATTTCCATTAATTCTCCATAATAAATCCAGAAATTAAACAACAAGCAAAGTGCACCAAATTTTGAAGTCTCCAAAACTCAACCAAATTGATCCTAACATCATCTACATGTTATGTAGATCATAGATCCACAAATATCTAAGCAAAACACCTCGAAATGATCAAACCGAATCAAACAAGTTTGGAGCTTGTCATACCTTAAATTTGTCCTACCCGTTTTTATTTATTTATTTTCACCTTTTTGATTTCATTTTCTGTTTTACATTGCCCGTTTATTTTCTTGTTATTTAGACACGTGTCTGCTCGCAATTGGTTAATTTTTTAGAACTTTATCATTTTGTCCAATAATAGCGTGACATGTGGCCTGAGGACATTTTCGTGAATATTAAATTTATTTTATTTTTAGTTTCCTAAGTTTTTTTAAAAAAAAAGTTACTACTAATAATTTCAAATAAATAATAATGTTTTTTGTTTTTAGTTTATTTTTACATAGTTACTAAATATTTATACATTTGTCATTGTTAATATTTATTTATAAGTTATGTTGTTTAGTTAAAAATTAATAAAGGAATTAATTAAAAGAGAATCTGAATTTGAAAATTGGAGGAAGTCAGCCCACGGTTGAAGGCCCATCCCTCGTTGGCTTCATAAAAGCTGGGGAACCCTAAAGAAAAGGGGGAAGGAGACTACTGTTCATCCCTTAAAAAAACCCTAATGGCGCCGTAATCCTCACCTCTCACCATCACCCCTCACGAAACCCCCGTCTCTCTCACGAAATCCTCATCACCATGTCCGTTTCCTTCCACCTCAAATCATCAAAACACCCACATTTGTTCCTAAACCCTCACCATTTCTACCACCACCTTCGTTTTCCCCTCAAATCTCGTTGTCTTTCTCTTCTGTTATTCACCGCCGTCACCACCCAAGAAACACTTTGTCCATCTTCTTCAGACAGGATTCAGAATCGAAGAAGTTGAACAAGATTAGATCAGAAACTGGTGCGATGAAGAAGAACACTATCGTCTATGGACTGCTAAATACCGTTGAGTGTAAGGCTGATTCAAAAGAACATTTCTGCTAATAAAGTGCAGCTCCTAATACGAAGGGTTTCATGGCTGATGACGACGAAGGTGCTCTTCGATATTGGTTTTCTAGATGGCTTCAGTTGTTAATGTCGGTTGCAAGAAGGAGGTTTCAGATTTGTGATTACAGGTAGACGGATATTATGCTCGTGCTGTCTGAATCCCGAGTCAGTCTCGTCACCTGTTTTCGACATTGGTAACACTTTGATCTAATTCTTAATCTACTAGCCTGATTTAAGGTAGGATGGTATATGTCATATTTATGCTGTGCTATGTATAACTAAAAAAAACGATTATGTTCTAATGTGCATTTTTTTGTCCAAATCATGTAGCATATGTGATAGGTTTTCAAACTCTTTAGTCTGGTTCTGGTGTACCAATTGTTTTGTGAACAGGATGATGTTTTTTTCGCCGACGACAACAGCGTTGCTAATAATCTAGTGTTCCTCTGCAGTTTTTCGTTTGGGGATGAACACCGGCTTGATGAATGAAAGGAAGAGTAACACGCTACTGAATTTCTCATCACGATAATACAACTCAACGGTTCCGACAACTTGCAAACCATCCTTATCGCAACTACCCCAACACAATCGGCAATAACCTCATCTTCAACAATCTCGTGGCAGCTCTCACTCTGGTTATACGGTGTCGGTAAATCTTTGAATCCTTGTTCTTTGGTTCGATTGTATATCAGCACTCAATTAGGCTTGATTGCTACTGGAGATTCGATGTATTTATCTTTGTTTTCAAGGCATTTTGTGGTTGTTTGAGTTGTTCTAAAACTTTGCCGAATATCCGATGTGACGTCGGTAATATCCAGGTTGTTCTGTTAAAATTCAATATATATATATATATATATATATATATATATATATATATATATATATATATATATATATATATATATATATATATATATATATATATATATATATATATATATATATATATATATATATATATATATATATATATATATATATATATATATATATATATATATATATATATATATATATATATATATATATATATATATATATATATATATATATATATATATATATTAAGCATATCCTGTATTTCTTCTTGTATGTTTTTAGTTTTGTTACAATATCAATAAGTCGACACCATTTCAAAACAGCAATAATAACGTCCTAATTCAACGGCTGCTGCTATCGTTTATGTCGTCTGCAGCGTTTTAACTTGAGTGTGTGCTGATAGTGTAACATAATACTTCGGGTAGAATGGCTTTGTGTCAAAGAGGCTTTGCGGTTTATGCTCTATTGATAAATTTCGTGGTAATAGTGAGAATTGCGTACGTACTTTGAATCTGTTGCGAAATCGTTAAATTACGGTTTTTTTTATTTGGATGCCTCACAATTCTGTCAATGAATTGTTGCTGTTATGACATAGGGCTTTTAAAATTTGGACAACTGGTTGGTTGCCTTAATCTTATTATTGATTTCGTTCCTACTGATGCATTCATGGTTCATTCACTGACTCTTAGATTTCAAAGATAGTTCTGAATATAATTTATATGTGAACTTGTTGTTGTTGTTGTGTGGACCAGATGATAAAACATTATTTTCATGTTTAATATGAGGCATCGTGTATAATTCAATGTATATAGCGTTGATTTCCTTTGCAGTAGGCATTTGCTTATTATTCTTATTAAAATCCCATTGTTGTTTTGTATATATGGTTGGATCACTCTGTTATGTATACATTATTAATGCCCACCGTACAAGAGAATTGCTTTCCATTTCTAACCTCCATGTTTCACTATCAGTTTCACTTGCCTTACAGAATGAAATAGCACAAAATAAAGCTGCAAATTCAGGAGATACCGTAAAGACTAAAGTAATTTGTTGGAGATTTGATTTATTTGGATGTGCCAAATTAATTAAATATTTAACTTTATTAATCATTTTTAATTAATTTAATTATTTGATTCATTCGACTAATTTTAATAATTAATTCGGATTAATATAATTAAATGATTTAATAAACTTTGATTCTTTTTTACTTTGTTGGATAAGTTTGGCTTATGACCAAAAGATTTTAAAATTCGGTTCGCTCTATTTCACTCCCATTCGATAACAAGGTACCCTTTTCTCTCCAAATGTAATATTTATTTTCTTACTTATGCTTTAATGCCTCAAAACAATGTTCAAAGTAATTCTCGATTCATCGAGCCATTTTTCATCCACGTAAGTCAAGTGTTTTCAAAGCCTTGCCATCAACCTTTGATCACCATACACAACATTTTAAAGCTTAATCCTGAGCTTCCTTACAGTGACACCTATTTGATCAATTATTTCTAATTGGTCACTTAGAAGACTAGCCCACTTTGTTAGTGCACACACTTAAAATTTAAATTCAAACCTCGACTCACCTCGAGTACTTTTTTTTCCAAAGCAAACTAAATCCTTGAAGTCAAGCACTTCTTGGGTTTTCGATGATCATTATTAAGGCGTACACCTTAGGTAATGTATCATTCAATTTTTTCGTTCTAGTATGTTTTTTGGACAAAGAAATATCATAAGAATCTAGCATTCTGTGTGATATTTCCATTGTTCATCCAAACATTTTCAAATGAACAAGTTGTCGTCAAGATCTAGCATCTCGATAATATCCCGATTAATTAGTTGTGGGACCGACGTCTCATTTACCAAATAATCGTCATTTCTCCTATACTTCTCAAATCCAATCTCGTATTCTCACTTCTCATACCACAAACCCTTTTCATACCCTCTATTCGATTCAAATCATTTTCTCAACATTTTTCTCAACTCAAACTCCGAAAGAAGGAGGTTCTTAGAATCTAGCATTCCTTTTATCTTCGAGTGAATAATTCTCGAGGCATGCTCTTGAGTTATTATTCATTAAATCTTTCGACTCTTTCAAACAAAACATTTTCAAACGTTCTCATAAGTCAAGTTCTCCTCCGCATTTGCAACTATCGACATTTCACACACACATTCATAAATCATCGTAGTTTCGATATTAGGGGCACCCTTAGGGACTAATATCGTTTTCTCACAATCTTAACCTTTGACACGTCGTCAAGTCGGTTCTATCTTCTAATCATTTCCTCAACTCGTCGTCGAACCCTTTCTTCAAACCAACTTCTTTTTGCCTCGCATTCGATTTTCGATCCAATCTTTACAAAACACTTTTTAAACTTACGAAAGAGGGATATTCTTAGAATATAGAATTCTTTGAATATTCGAATGAGTAACTCCCGAGGCGCGCCCTTGAGTTGTTATTAGTTCATTCTTTTGATTTCAAAACATCCAACGCTTTATCCTCAACCCATTTCAACCTCATCTTTTCGTGGTTGTTACCACGAACTATGACTGATCTGATTCTTCATTCTCGTCCGAATGTAAGATACGTAGGCACAAGATCGCGATGATCTTGGCGAGCTACCTCCCCTCCATTTTCCATTTCCCCGTATCCATTTCGTGGTTGTTACCACGAACTACGACTGCTCTGATTCTTCATTCTCGTCCGAATGTAAGATACGTAGGCACAAAATTGCGATGATCTTGGCGAGCTACCTCCCCTCTATTTCCCCGTATCCTTTTTGTGGTTGTTACCACGAACTACAGACGCTCTGATTCTTCATTCTCATATGAATGTAAGATACGTAGGCACAAGATTGCGATGATCTTGGCAAGCACACTTATATCTTTCTCCATTATTCTCTCCACACTTTCCCATCCTTTCCCGTAGTCGAACTACGACGCTCTGATTTCTCATTCTCGTCCGAATGAGCATACGTAGGCACAAGGGTCCCAATCCTTGGCGAGCACCCTATTCTCTAACGATTCATCTCTCCTTTGCGTCTTTAACCTTTTACCCTACCAATTCGCCTTATCAACAAGAAGAAAAACAAGAAAACCTAGACAACACTCTCCACAAATACCCTAAGAGGTTCCCGTTGAGTACAACGGACGTGAGGGGTGCTAATACCTTCCCTTCGCGTAACCGACTCCCGAACCCGAAACTTGGTTGCGACAACTCTATTCCTATTCTTTCGCTTTAAGAGGTTTTCTCGATATTTTCCTCTCCCGTTTATTCGGGAAAAATAAAGTTCGGTGGCGACTCTGTCGAACCGCATTTCCGCGCCTTTCGCGCGAGGGTCGTTTCTCCGAAATGTCTCCGTGATTTTTCGAGGTGCGACAGAGTTCCACACATCAAACATCACAAACACAAACAATTATTACCCAGAAACGATCTACATCACTCAAGGATCACAATGCAACAAAAATGGCAGAGAATCATGGCATATTGAGAGTGTAAGGTTGAATTCAAGTTACCTAGTGGAGAACTTCCACTGAGCCTTCAAATGGAGCTTAAGCTTACAGAAAATGATCCAAACACGTTCAGTGATCCTCAATAAAGCTTTTGCAACCTTCAATTTGCCTTGAAATGGAGTAAATCTGAGAATTCGAAATTTTAATTTTGCTTACTTTTTCCACTTTGTTCTTGCTCCAATTCTTGACCAAAACCAATTCTGAAGCTTTGTGAAGGTTGGAAATGTTATATATGATGGACCTTGATCAAAATGAGGCCGAATCTCAGTCCATAAATTCCAAATGAATTTTCACATTTTCCTCACTTTTCACTCATGAAGGTACACGAATTTGGCATGAACTTGGCTCTAAATTGCTTCATTTCAACTACTGGGAGTGTTTGGAGTGTGAATGGCCGAGATTTAGTCCTTGTTTCCATCTCAATAGTTGATTTTGAAAGTGTTGCTTCAACATGAAGAAAGCTTGAAAATCGCTCATTTACTCACCTCAATTCAAAAATGCAGAATTGCCAAAGTGTTTAGAATATTGTTTGCACTCAAAAAATGCATCCATTTGCACCAGAATGTTCAAAAATGAATTAATTCACATTTTCATCTTTTTAACCTTTTTCCATGAAAATTCAAATATCAAAACCTCAAACCAAGCTAATTCCTTAACTTCTCAATGCTTGACTAAGCAAATAACACCATTTGGAGCAAGTTTGATGTTGGAAAAATCTTCATTTGAAGTGTGCAAGTTGGTGAAATGGACCTATAATTTTATGACCTGTGATCTTGCTTTCCCAAAATACCCCTAACTTGTAAACCTCATAACTTGAGTTCTACAAATCAGATGAAAGACTTCTAGTACAATTTGGAAAGCTAAGACCATGACCTACAACTTTCATGTTGGCCAAAAGTTGAGGAGAAACATCCTTTTAGGTCAAAAACGGCTTGGAAGTTAGTTGACTTTTGTTGACCAAAATCACATCCCTCTGATGACCTGTATATTGAGATAGGTGTTCTTGAATTCAGGCACTAAATAGGGGATTTTACCTTGAGAACCCTAATTTAGTAACTTCTCACACACTTGATTCTTGATGAATTGAACATGAAATGGTATCTCATATGTCTTAACATAACATCCCATGACCATAGAGAGTTTGAATTGAGTTTTAATCTCCTTCAATTGTACAGTTGACTGAAGATTAGCCAAATGAAAACCCTAGTTGCAAAACCTTCTTCTGCAACTCTTCATACTTGGCACAAACACCTGGATGAGCTCCACAATGACCCTCAAGGCACTCAATGAGCTCCCTCAACATCTTATATCCATAATCATGCATTCACAATCCCCTGAAGCTCTTCAATTATCCTCCAAGTTAGGAGTTGACCCACATACATCCATCCTTTCTTTCATAAGACCAAATTCCATTCCTGAAGATGGATACCATCCAAACTTGAGTAACACCCCTTGCTTAGGCTCAACCCTCTAACTAGACTCTTCTAGATATGCACAAGCTCTTGATCCCCTGTTCAATACAACATGCCATGCAATGCAAATGCTAGAAAGAAATGAAATGAAACATAAACCAAATTAAGAAAAGGTTGGGCAAATTTTGGGGTGCAACAGCTGCCCCTATTCAAACGACTTGGACCTGAGGGAGTGAAAAGCAAACAGCTTTCACGCGATCAAGGTAGAAGACGGTTGAATACCAAAGAACCCGGAAATTTGCCAACCGCAAAAATAAACTGCAAAACACTGATTGGGGAACAAAATATCCAGAAAAACCGAACGCAGACAACTGCAACGACAACCGGCTGACTGATCATTCGATAAAGAACACCTGACATTGCTGTCAATCATATGTGTAATTCCACAGACATTAAACCCATAGACCGGATCAACATGCACTTGATCCTTTCACATCGTCTAAAGTCGGATCAACATGCACTTGATCCTTTCACATCGTCTAATGATAGACAGAAAGAAAAACAAACCTGAAGGTTCACATCGTCTAATGATAGATAGAAAGAAAAACATCATATCCAGAACTCATATCGTCTAATGATAGACGAGAGGAATGTCATATCCAAAACACTAACATCATCCAATGATGGACGGAGAGAAATATCATATCCAAATCTCGCATCGTCTAGTGATAGACGAGAGGAAAATTAAAATTTCGCATGTCTAATGATAGACGAGAGGAACAAACATAGGTCACGTCAATGAACCTCAAAACCACCCATCAAATTTCAGAATCCTTTCTTCTATAGGAATTGATGGAAAAATATCTTCAAAGGGGCCACATCATCAATAAGAAATGACAGGAAGAAAACCACCTTCAAAGAGCCATGTCATCAATAAGAATCAACAACTAGGAAATTCTAACATTCTTCAAAGAGCCCCGGCATCAATAAGAATCGACAGCCAGAAAAACCCCTCTTAGAATGTCATCTCAACCAATAAACAGAAAGAAAACCAAATCTGAAAAATCGCCTTGAAACCTCCCAGCGTCTAAAGATAGACAGAGAGAAAACCATGTCCAAAACTCGCATCATCTAATGATAGATGAGAGAAAAATTAATCCAAAGATCACATCGTCTAATGATAGACGAGAGGAACATCATAGACAAAGCTCGTATCGTCTAATGATAGACAAGAGAAATACATACACAAAGCTAGCACCGTCTAATGATAGACGAGAGGAAACCTGCTGGGGAAACACATCGTCGATAGGAACTGACAGAAAGAAAATCTGCTTGGGGATGTCATCATCAGAGGACTGATGGACAAAATTATAACCGTCGTATAATCTGAAACCCGAGTAAACCGATAAGCTGTCTGAACAAAGCTGCTGGATAAATGCCCCTGCACTGATTGCGAAGTGATTCAAGTTGCCACGGAAGGCTGACAGAAACTGGCTTATGCTTCGTATGCATATGCGTATGTCTGAATATGGCGTAATGCTCCATACGAAATGGAAATGCTACGCGTTTGAGGATGAAATGCAAATATGATGCAAATATGATGATATATGTGCAAAGATGCAGATGCAGGCTCGGGCTGCTGGGGAAAGCTGGACAACAGAACATTCCAGCAAAATAAATGCTGGAAGGGTGAAGCCAACTCCGTTGGGGATAACCAGATGTGCCAAGTATGATTGGACTCTCCTAGAGATAGCTCACGCGTGCCAATGATGATTGGGCTTATAGAGATAACTCTGCTGGTGAAACCTGACGGTGATTGATTAACATGACTTCCCAACATTCATCTTACACTCAAGAAATTGGCTGAACCTGCTTGAACAGCTCTGAAGACATGGAGAGGAACAATTCTTGCGCTTCCGAATTTTGCCCCAGCTTGTGGGGATCCCTACGGGGATATTCCTCGAAAGGAATTCTGAAATATCATACCCCGATGACTAAACATCTTGAACTTCAGAGAGGTACTTCCCATTAATTGCCTCACTAGTATGGAATAGCTTCTGTGCTCTTTGGGGTGGCGTGCCCTAGTCTGCAGCGACTTTGCCCCGGATTGGCTGATCTATGGGGAAAGTGCTTCCTAGTTGCGAGAGATTTGCCGGATATCGACTTGACGACTTTAGATTAACTGACTTCTGGATGGCTGACTCCCATGCCATGATCATTTGATATAACTTGCCCCAGTCCGATGGAGTATTCAAGCAATCTGCATTCTATCCTGATCAATCTTTCCACTGTGGAACTTTCCTGCTGTCAAGCACTTTCTCACAAATAAAACAAGTTGTCCTGCATAAAAGATATATTAAATGCAACGCATATGATAGTTTTCGAAATCTAATCTGTTCACTGGAAAAAATCTGTGACATAAAGAGAATAAATCATTTATCAACATGTCAACATTAGTACAATGATGTAAGAGGAATCCTTTTAGGAGTCAGTTTTGATGCGATCTTTACCAAAGTATGCTTTCGAAACAAACCCGCTTCAATTAGGACTTTTTCAGGTTGTAACTTGGTCAGGTTCACGGTTTACAAGGAAAGGATAAAGGCTCAAGATTTATTTTAACCCACCCATTCTCCGTGATGTTCTCCAATCCTATATTCAGCTAATTCGACGCTAGCACTCACCTTTCAAAGGTTAAGGACAGGAGTGATGGTTCGGGAAACCACACGCATTTTTATTTTTATTTTTTTGGGAGTGACAGTCACTCACTTTTCGTCTTTTGGTGTCTGAATCACACGACTTATTTTTCATTATCATTCTTTTTATTTCCCTAACTTTTTCCTGGACTGACTCTTTCGAGCTTCTCCTGATTTCAAGGTCCAGCGGGATAACCTAATTTTTGCCTAAGTCGCCATGTTTTCAGCATTCAACTTAGCGCGCTTTGTTCTTTTTTCTTCTTTCTTTTCTTTTTCTTTTTTGAACAAATCGTGAGACATCGGCTCGTCTGACTCTTTGGGGAATAACGAGACTGTTTCACTCCTTATCGGCAAGGTTTAACCACTGTGGTTCTTTAGGCACGACCTATACAAGTGTGATTTATCCTCAAACGGGACACTCCTATTGCAATTTGGATATTCGGTCAAATTAGCTGACACCTACCCTGCCCCAGGTTAAAATTGAGGGTTTTTCGTTTTCAAAAAGAAACTCCTACAACTAGGCTCAAAGGGGTTGACAAGGGATTATCATCCTTATATCTCCGGTGTTTGGGAATTTGAAACAGTTCTTGTACATCATCAGCAGGTTTCATTTCAAAAGCATACTTTCGGAAGCTTGCGCGTCTTTCGATTTCGTCATCCTCCCCAGATTCCGCTTAAACAAGCGTATAACATCTGTAAAAAGCAATTAGTGAACACAAACGGATTAAATCAAAACATGCATATTCATTTCATTAATATCAATCAACGGCAACAACAAGGTTTACAAATAAGATTGTACTTTAAACAGGAAGGAAATTACAAACATAAAGAAATAACAGGATAAAATGAAAATTGCCAACTTCTGGGAACTGGGCTTTCACACTGATTTGCCGCTGAACCAGCCATCTTCAAAGTTTCTTATTGAAACCATTCTGACGCTCTTCTGAACCCTTGTTGTCAGTGAATTCTTTCATGAAGCGGAACGCTGGCAGAACTTGTTGATCCGGATACCCCAAGGTGTGACCGAGAACATATCAGAGTCCAGCAGATTCTGAATCTGACTTTTAAGCACCTTGCAGTTGTCGGTCGAATGCCCTTGTGCCCCAGCATGATACTCACAGCGGGCATTGACATCAAAACCTGGCGGATATGGAGGTATCACCACATCAATCTTCTTTGGCACTAACAATCCTCCTCTGATCAGATCTGGCAGCATCTGACTGTACGTCACGGGCAACCGAGCGAACTGCCTTTCTGGCTTCTTTGGTCTTTTCCTGACGCGCAAACTCGAGCTATAACTATAAGGCTGCTAATTTTGAAGAGACACTGATGTCCGTTGCAAAGGCTGGATGGGTCATTGACCCTGAACAGTTGAAACACTCGGAGGTTGAGTCTGAGTTACCAAGGACTCCTTTTGTTCAGGTGCTTTCATCCTTAAACTTGATCCAGGAACAGGAAGCAACTGTGGGCAAGGAGATTCTGACACCAAAGATTATAGGATATACTCTTGACCTACTGCAACTTTAGGAATGGGAATAGAAGTATCCCTCTCTTTTTCACGACAGGGAACAAACTCGCCTGATACCTTCATGCCGCTGGGTGTGATCTCAATCGTCTTCGAATCAATCAAATCCTGAACCTTATGCTTAAAAGCTTTACAGTTCGCAATGTTGTGCCCCTGTCCCCCAGAGTGGAAATCACAATAAGCATTTACATTGAAGCCCTGTGGTGGTTGGCCAGTAAGGGGATCCAACGTTCGAGGTTTAACCAACTGAAGTTGGACCAAAAGTTGCACCAACTGAGCATAATCCATGGGGATCTGATCGAAGATTCTATCTTGCAATTTTATCTTCTGACCATATCTTCTAATCCTGGGATTCTCCTGAGAAATAGGACGCATCTGATGACACGGGAACTTCGGAATCTCCGGTTGTGCAGCAGACTTCTGACACACGTCACGCTCTGGAATAGGTTCCACAGACAGAAGTGGAACAAGCATTTGATCACCTTCTTTTCTAAGCACATTTCTTATCACTTCCATGATTAAACTCACTTGAGTTTTCAACAGCTGGTTTTCCTTTCTGAGCGCATTCGAATCCAGGCGCAACGCTTGCATGTCCGTAATGAACTGCCCCATCTGGCTCTTGACTTCTCTCAACTCTGCTTGAACCTGCTACATGACTTTCGCGGGAATTCCTGTATATGATTGTATAACCTGCAACAAAACTAGTGAGTACATGAAATCAGATTAACAGCTCCGAGGTACCTGTTACACAAAAACAATATGCAAGATGCAAACAAGCATGCAACAAGGAAATCTCAGAATAGCACCAAAGAAACAAGAAAACCAAGATCCAATCAGGGGTAACCAACACACATATATCACACCATCCAGAAACAACCGAACACAAACAGAGTGACCTCGACCAACAGGCCTAGCGATGGTCAGCATACAGTAATGAATGAAAGCTAACAGATGCGGCAGTCAGCACAGGAAACCTTCTAGCAACTTTCCTCATATTCAACCGAGCCTTCAGTTTGATACTCTTCAGAACACACACTTTTGGAGGATCCTTCCATAACAAGAACTGTGGTGCCCCCATGGCGGGATGAAGGGGAATCGTTAATTTGAATAATACCCTGAGGCGTGATGGAAAACTTTTTAGAGTCTAACAGAGTCTGAACTTGGCTCCTGAGCACCTTACAATCGTCTGTTGAATGCCCCTGTGCCCCAACATGGTACTCACAACGAGCATTGACACCGAAGCCCGGAGGGTACGGAGGGATCATTGGATTAGTCTCTTTTGGCACTATCAGCCCACTTTTGACCAAATCCGGCAACAACTGGTCATACAACGCTGGTAGCTGAATAAACTGCCTTTCGGGTTTCCTGGGTCTTCGTTTGGCGTGCTGACGCAGCTGATGACGGTAAGACCGTTGGCTTTGAACACTTGACACGTCTGAAGACTGAACCTGAGATGCCGAAGATTCTGAGATAAGATCACTTCCTTTCTCCAATTCTTCTTGTGAACTAACAACTGATTCATTCTCCTCAACTGAGATGAAGGGAATGTATCTAATCTTTCCATTCTTGAGTCCACTCTCAACGCGTTCACCCATTATCACCAAGTCAGCAAAGTTTGACATTCCACCGCTGATCAACTAGTCAAAGTAATGGCCCTTCAGAGTACCCAAGAAGATGTCAACCAGTTCTCTATCCTGGAGCGGTGGTTGAACACGAGCAGCAAATTCTCTCCATCTCTGCACATACCCTCTAAAGGATTCACTCTCCTCCTAAGACAATTCTTGCAACTGCATGCGACTGGGCGCCATGTCAAGGTTGTAGTTGTACTACTTCACGAAGGCATTGGCTAAATCTGACCATGATCTGATACAATCACTCTTCAACTGCATATACCGACTCAACGATGTTCCACTCAGACTGTCTTGGAAACAGTGAATCATAAGCTGATCATTGTGAATATGTGAAGTCATTCTCCTACAAAACATCACCAGATGCTGCCTCGGACAACTATCTCCTTTGAAATTCTCAAAATTTGGCATTTTAAACTTCGGCGGCATCATAAGACCTGGCACCAGATACATGCTCGCAGCATTCAAATCAAGAGCATCCTGACTCATCAAGGCATCAAGCTTTTCTTCCAACAACTGACATTTTCCCATAAATTCAACAGTCTTCGGGTCTTCAGCATTAACCTTTAGACCAGTCCTCTAAGAATCTGGTACAGAGAAGGTGAAACTATGATATTCTGTGTCATAGAGAGAGGAAGAATCTATATCTCTGGCAATGGGATGCTCTTCAACAGGAATCGGCACGGGATGAGCTTGAGCAACATTGTTCACTAGGGTCCTCTGAATACCGACCTCTCCTCTAGTCATAGCTGACATGACTTCCACGAGTTGACTCAACTTATTCTTCATCAATTCAAACTCTGCCCTCGTCACAACCAAGTTCTGCTCTCCTGAGTTCATGATCCTTCAAAAGCTAACTCAAATCCAATACGAATGTCGGGAAATCAACTGACGAAACAAACAAAAGACCGGTAAGCTCCCTGTTCCAGCTGAGGATGGATATGCAAAAATGAAATGGGAATGCAATGCAAAAACGCAAAATGCTAATGCACACACAAGGGATCAAGACTGTCGTGCTGTAGACTGAGGAAGATCAGAGCTCTGCTTCAGCAAGAACATAGCACTGCACCGATAGAAACCAACTGATACCAACAATCCAGATTCAAACTGGGGAGAAAAACCGAGTAATCTGAAGGTAAAGGTTTCCTGCATAACCCCAATCCCACTCACAGGTATGGACCTATTCACTGATAACGGTACAGCATCCTATGTGTTTGTCAGTGTCACAGACTTTCAAGAAATGATGATACGTTCACCATTTCTGGTTTGGCATCATATCTCCTGATGAGGCCTCACTTAACTGACTCACAAATGATCGGTTCCCAGTGTCGACAACCCTCAAATCTGAAATCCTCTCAACGACCCACTGGGATGGAAAGAAAGTCATAAAAGAGAATCTCGTCTGAGCGCAAATTTAATGGGAACTAGTGCATGCCTAATGTTGCTACCGCGAAAATAAGGTGCCGACAAAACAGAAGAGTCGCCACCTTTCGTTATTTATCCATCGGAATAGGAAAGGAAACGATCGGAAAAACCTAACGAAAAGGTATAAGACAAGGTCATCGCAACCATTGTCTGGGTTCGGGAGTCGGTTACGCAAGGGGAAGGTATTAGCACCCCTCACGTCCATCGTACTCGATGGGATCCACGCTTGTTGTGTTTATCTGACGGGTTGGTTTCATCTATCTACCTATCAAGTCTGGCTTAAAAAGGAAACGAAAATGACTCGGCAAAGCGTCGCGCTTTATGCCTACGTATTCTTATCAGAGAATGAGAAATCAGAGTCAACGTAGTTCGGCTAACTACGGGTTAACGGATGGGGGAAGGTGGCTCGCCAATACGTCAGTATTGTGCCTACGTACTCTCAACAGGTATGAGAGATCAGAGCTTACGTAGTTCGGGATAATACGGATTACGGGAATTCAGATTCATCTGTTTTATCGAGTAGGGTTAACAAACAGCTCCAGCAGTTTGGCATATGTAGCTCGACCCTTGGAGACTTAAGCGTTACCGTTTGCGGTAGAACTGGGAGTTAACGACACTCTTTTCTTCAGAAACGTTTCCCTTTGAATTATGGGCCCACGGAACAAAACGTTTTGAAGTTTGTTTTCTGTCTTTTACGAAAGAACTGTTTTTTATGGATGTTTGCAACCAATATCGCACTATAGACTATGATCTGAGAGTGAATGCGTCGCATGTCACCCAAAGGGTACCATACTAAACATCCAGACTGTTGAAAAGAAAATCTCCAACAACCCTTTCTCAGATAGCTTAAGGCTCGTAACGTACGACATCAGTTAACCTTTATTACTGTTTCTTGATTTATTTTGAGATGAGAAGAGAGAACAGGCTCAACTAAGGGGGGACTATCCAGTCCTAATGTTGTCATGCCAAGGATTCATCCTATGGTTGAGGTTTGAAACAGGGAACTCCTAGAAGTTATCATGCATAGGTTTCAACCTAAATTTCTAATCATCACTTCCTTGTCAAAGGAAGTGAGATTCCTAGGGGATCATGTCAATGATAAACAGAAACAGATAAAGCATCAGCTTAAATAGTAAACAGTAAACGACTGTAAAATGCATGCAATGCAAGTGAGGGAGGAAAGGTGTGTGGCACATCAGCCTCCACAAGCTCATCTCAACCTCAAGCCAAGTATGAATAACTGCAATCATACAGAAGAAATGAAATAAAATGCCATCAAGCAAATCACAAACCACACAGGCAAGGGAGCAGAGCTCTACCGAATACCAGCAAGCAAAGCCATACAGAAAAAATACAAGCAGGGGGAGAAAATCAACCTCTAGTGCAATCATGTTCCTAGATTAAATCAATCTAAATATGAACTTATTCTAATGCATCAAGCAAATCAAACAAGTCACATCAATACAGTTGCACAGCAAGCAAACAGAAAGGAAGCAGATCAACCACTCCCACAGCTTCACAGCAAAGCTCTCCTCTGACAGCAGTCCAGTCCTCAGTCTTCAAATGCTCTTCAAGGCTATCATTTTCAATAGAAAGTGTCAACTTGCTTCTTCAAGCTTTCAATGTATTAAACACAAGTATCAACTTGTTCTCCAACTTCAAGCTTCAGCTCTTCATTTGATCTCAGTAGGGTCCCCTTCACAAGTGTCAACTTGTTCTTCCTGGTCTTCAAGCTTCAGCTCCAATGGCAGTCTTCAAATACAGAGAAGTAGAAACTTCTAGCATCTTCAATCTTCTAACAAGGAACTCCATCCTCTAGCAAGGGAGAAAGATTCATGTAACAAAAGCAAGGTTTGGATAGTGGAAAGCAAAGTGAAGACCAAAGGTCACCACTAAACACCCCACCATCAAAGACAGGAACCCTCAAAGGTTATACCAACTTGGGAAGGGCCACACATCCTACCAAAGGAGGGATGAGGCCTTCACAAGGGTACCTTACATCATAGGGAAGAATGGATGTGATCAACACCTTCCATGTTTATGAAGGAAGAGAATCTATCTAGAAGCTCTACTTACAAACCCTAATCTTAACACCTAAACAAAACTACACCACAAGAGGGGAAATCTTCACATCCAAGCTTCTTCAAGCATTCTTCAGCAGCCCACACATGCTTCATCATCATCCAAGAGCAAGGGAGGCAAACCCCTAATCTAAGGGAACTAAAGAAATCAATCTAGTTGAATTAGCAAGCTAGGATCACCTAAAACCTAGTACTAAAGTTAATCTTAACTAAAATACTAAAACCAATTATAAAATCCTACAAAAATAATCATGGGAACCTAAGTCAATCATGAATCTACCATACAAAACCCAGAGGTTGAATCATCCACAAAGTCCTAGAAATAAATCCTAAACTATGGTACTAAGCTTGAACCCAAAAACTAGAGCACCTAAAGTTTCAACCTAAAAGCACTACCTAATTTCACCACAAAAATGTAAGAAAAATCTAACGGGAGCATGCATGTATAAACTAGCTACACACAAAAAATCAGCTCAAGAATCATCATCAAATGATCACACAAAATTCAGCAAAACAAGGTATCAACCATAATGATTTAATATCAATTAAAATACAAAAAATGCAATTAAAATCACAAATGCATGAATTCCGAATTTTTTAATTCAATAAAATTCTAGACTCATTCATGAGTTAGGGGAAAAAACTTGGGATTAATTGAATTAATTTCCTATTTTTTATGAATTATTTACAAAACTATATGAAATGCACAAAATAAAAGAAAATCAAAGAAAATTAACAAAACTGGCGTATCAAATAGCAAATCATTACATTTCATATCCTGGGTTGGGCCTAGAGGGGGGCGCGTATAGCATTAGGGCGTGAGGCCCATCTGAGTATCAACTCAGTTCAAACAAATAATCAGGGGAGGGGGTGTATTAGGCAAGGAAATCCTGTTGAAAATTTATGTTGGGCTTGGATGGAGGGGTGGTGATAGCAATTGGAACCCAAAGCCCACACGCCTATCTCAACTTCAATTATCAAACTGAAAAAAGAAATGCATACACACCAAGGTTCGAACCCGTTCCCCCTTGGTATACACACTGAAGCAAACAAGGCATGAAGTCCAACTTATCAAAACGCAACGTTGTATAGGAAAGGGTACGTGGCTCATCAGGAGCGCTTGGATGGAGGGACTGAGTCAAGTCTTCCCTGTGAATGGAGGGTGAGGATTTCATCTTCCCCAATTTAAACCTGCAAACCACGCGCGAACCAGGCCGTCGCCGATGGCTTTTCCGGCCACCCCTGCATAACCCTAACTTCATCTATAGCCAACCATTCGCCACGATGTCTAAACGAATCTTGCTCAAAATTTCATCAGCAATTCAACCATGCCACCCATTCACTCTAAAAATGCCTGAGTCTTGAAATCACAACCTCAACCAAAAATGGAGTTCACCCTAAATTGTCTCTAAAGTTGCAATTAACCCATCCTAAATCCATCTATATCAATAGAGGAACCTAACCACATGCCTCTAGTTCACTGAAAACACATGATTGGAGAGAAATTTCAAGAAGTTAAAACCTGTATTTGAGCTTGTGACAGATGCACTTCTTGCTCGATTCAACCTTCAAGATGATGCAGATTCACTCTAAATCACCTTCTGAAGCTAATGCAATCTTCACTTTCCCTTGATTTGGCCTTGAACTCAGAAATCGATTCCAACTTGCAGCTGTGAAACTTCAACCTCACTCTCTGCTTTAGGGCTCAATCTTCACCAAAAAAATGGTTGAACACACTCTAATGTTTATATAGAACTCATTGGAAATGTCTAGAACTTTCTATAACCTTCCATATGAGATTTTGCAATTTCAATTTCTCCTTCAAAGTCTCATGTGCACAGTCACGATTCTGGCTCTCTTTGGGCATGAAAATACTTGGAAAACTCATCTCATGAGATATTGAATTAGTTTGTAATGTTAATTTCCTTGTTTGCAAGCCAATGGTGTGAGTTTGATATGTTGCTTCATCATGAAGAAACAACATGGAATGGTATGAAAATGGACTCAAACCAAAATTCCAACATTTCCAAAGTTTCTAAAACTATTTTTCCATTCAAAATGACCTATTATTTTGCCTTGTTTGGACACAAAATGAATTATTTCAATTTTTGGTCATTAATTCTCTTTAATTCTTCCTTTTTTCAAACTTCCTTGAACCAAGTCTCTCCTTGAGCCATTTCAATGCCTCCTTGATGAATGGTCAAGGTTAAAACCCCATTTTGAGCAACTTTCAAGTTGAACAAAATTTCATTTGAAGTGTCTAAGTTGGTGAAAATGACCTATGATCACAAATGACCTATAATCACAAATTCCCAAAATACCCTTGACTTATCAAAGCCATAACTTGAGTTCTACAAATCCTATAAAGGACTTATAGTACTCTATGGAAAGCTAAGAGGATAAGGAAAAACATTCATGTTGACCAAAAGTTCATAGGACTCATCATTATTAGGCAAACGTTTCATGCAAGTTGGGTAAGTTTCAAGCTCCAAATTCACATACCTCAGATGACTTGTAACTTGTCAAAGCCATAACTTGAGTTATACAAATCCTATTAAGGACTTCTAGCACTCAAATTAAAGCTAAGACCATGATCTAAAACAATCATGTTGGGGGCAAGATGATATGACAATCATATCTTGAGCTAAATTGCCTTGAAGATAGGGGCCAAACTTGGGGATTTTACACTGTCAAGCCTTAGAAACCCTAGCTTGAAACTTCTCAAACTCTTCAATCATGATGATTTAACCTTGGAATCATCCTTATAATATCTCAATGCATCAATCCATGATCACATGGCTCTTGGATTAGGTCTCAACCTTCTTCAAAGCATCAGTTGACTTAGGGTTGACCTAGTCAAACCCTAACTGCACCAATCATGGCTGAGGCTTCTTATTCTTGCACAATGACCTGTCTAGGCCTCAAAGTGATCTTCAAACCTTCTCATGAGCTCTCTCAAGACCTCAAGTCCATCTTCATGGCATCAGAATCATCTGATGGCTTTCCACTACTCTCAAGTTAGGAGACACACACTCTTGGTTTCAATCACTCTCTCTGAGGATCTTTTAATTTCTATGACAAGGAAATCAACCCTTGAACACTTGAATAACCTTCTTATCTAGCCTTGTATAGCTCTTGATTGGTAATCATACCTCTTGATCTCCTGCATACCTGTCAATGAATTGCAAATGATAATGCTAATGTGAATGAAATGAAACATAAGCTAGGTAAAGAAAAGTTGGGCAAATTTTGGGGTGCAACAGCTGCCCCTATTCAAACGGCTTGGACCTGACTGGGTGAGAAGCGAACGACTCTCAAACAATCAAGGTGAAAGACGGTTGAATACCAACAAACCCAGAAATTTGCCAACTGCAAAAGTGCACGGTACTCTGATGGGACAAATCTTCGGAAACTGAAATAATAGCTGCACGACAACTAGCTGGAGAATTACTGATCTGAATCTCCATCAGGATGATTCTCTGATTTATCTGATATCATTGTTGCACCCCAAAATTTGCCCAACATTTCTTTACCTAGCTTATGTTTCATTTCATTCACATTAACATTCTCATTTGCATTTCATTGACATGTATGTAGGAGATCAAGAGGTATGATTACCAATCAAGGGCTACACAAGACTTTGAAGCTAGCTGGGAGGCTTATTCAGGTGTTCAAGGGTTGATATCCTTGTCAGAGAAGTTAAAAGATCCTCAGAGAGAGTGGTTGAAGCCAAGTGTGTAGGTCTCCTAACTTGAGAGTTATGGAAAGCCATCAGATGATTCTGAAGCCATGAAGATGGACTTGAGGTCTTGAGAGAGCTCATGAGAAGTGTTGAAGATCACTTTGAGGCCTAGACTGGTCATTGTGCAAGATTAAGAAGCCTCAGCCATGAGTGGTGCAATTAGGGTTTGACTGGGTCAACCCTAAGTCAACTGATGATTTGGGGAAGGTTGAGACTTAACCCAAGAGCCATGTGATCATGGATTGATGCATTGAGATGTTATAAGGATGATTCCAATGTTAACTCATCATTTTTGAAGAGTTTGAGAAGTTTCAGGCTAGGGTTTCTAAGGCTTGATAGTGTAAAATCCCCTAGTTTGACCCCTATCTTCAAGGAAATTTAGCTCAGGATGTGATTGTCATCTCATTTTTCCCCCAACATAATTGTTGTAGATCATGATCTTAGCTTTAATTTGAGTGCTATAAGTCCTTTATAGGATTTGTAGAACTCAAGTTATGACTTTGACAAGTTACAAGTCATCTGAGGTATGTGAAGTTGGAGCTTGAAAGTTACCCAACTTGCATGAAATTTTTGCCATAGAAGGATGTTTCCTATTAACTTTTGGTCAACATGAATGTTGTTCCTTATCCTCTTAGCTTTCTATAGAGTACTATAAGTCCTTGATAGGATTTGTATAACTCAAGTTATGGCTTTGACAAGTCAAGGGTATTTTGGTCATTTGGAGATTACAGGTCATTTCAACCATAAGGCCATAACTCCTATTTGCAAGCTTCAAATGGGAAAATGTCCAACATCAAACTTGTTCAAAATGATGTTTTAAGGCTAGTCAAGAGGTCATGAGAGGTTGGAATTGCTTGTAACTCAAGATTGCAAAATTGGCTTAAAAAGGAAGATTTAAAGTTCATTAAAAGGACCAAATTTGGGATTTTTCATTTCAAGGCCAAGATAAGGCATGTAATATGTCATTCTGATCATAAATGACATTTTAAAGACATTGGCAATATCACCTTTCTCATTTGAGGTCAAAATCATGGAGTTGCTTTTGCTTGCTTAAGACTTAAGTAACATAACCCAAACTATGCATAAGTACAAGACCAATGCTCCAATCCATCAAAACACTTTCATAATCTCATGTGAGGAGAATTTGGATGAAGGGCATAGTGAATACAAGCTACTAGCAGAATTGGCATGAGTGTACCATGAGATTGAACTTTTCATGACATGAGATATTGAATTTCTCATTAGAGTGATCTAGAACTTTCTAGATCATTCATTCATGTCCTATATATGATTATGAAGTGGTTCAGAGTGAAGGTTGGTGAGAATTGAGAGAGGAGAGTGAGATTGCACTTTGAAATTCCTTCTTGCAAATCAAAATCTGTTACAAGGTTTGAAGCCATTTCAATCCAAGATATTGATCCCAATAGCTTGCTCTGAGGTTGGTGATCAATTCCAGATCAAATTCAAGGCCAAACTGTGGGGGAATCGTGAGTTAGCCATTGGAGTTGGAAGCTTGCAACTCAGAATCGGGTTCAAGAATCCAAGGCATTTCAACTCTTTTCTTTGCATACAGAAGGTTGATTGGAGGCTAGTGAAGGAGTCTGCAAGTTCTTGAGGGTTGATTTGAAGATTCAATCACTCTGTTGACACGATTTTACCAGGTATGCAATTCTCATTCTATGGCTTAATTTAGGTAGAATCAATGGGAATTGTTATGGTAGATGCATTGTAGATTGATGTAGGAAGGTTTCTGGATCATCAATTTGGAGATTAGTGACCAATTAGGGTTGTTGCAATTTTTGGTTGAGATTGTGTTCTTGCAAATCTTGAGCTTTTAGAATGAATTAGTGGCATGAATGAATTCCTGAGGAAATTTGGGACAAGATTCATCAAGGAATCGTGACCAATGGTGGATTCTAGAGAGAGTTAGGGTTGTGGAAGGTTGATCGGAGAAGTCACCGGCGGTGACTCTAGCGCGCGCAGGTGAACTGAACTCAAAAATTTGAAATGAGGAAGATGATCCCTGAGCCATTGGATTAGGGGAGGACCTTTGACCAGATGAGGATCCAACGGCCACGCGTGAAGGAAATTTTGTGAAGGATTTTTGAGTTGAGATGAAACGCAGCGTTTCATTTAAATGTTGGTTTTGGGCTTAGTCAATAGTTGATACTCCCACCCCCCTTTTGGGCCCAAACACTAAAATGAACTGAATTAATTTGCTACCTGCACCACGCGCCTTTCCTTTTCTCATGATTTTCTTTTTATTTTTCATTTCATTCATGGTTATTGGAAAATTCATAAGTAATTGAAAAAAGACTCAATTAATTCCATTATTTTTGCCATGGATTCATGATTGAATCTAGTTTTTTTAGATAAAAAATATTAATATTTCATGCATTTATGATTTTATGAGAATTTATTGAATTTTAATTGATATTAAAATAATCATGGTTGATGCTTGATCTTGTTGAATTTGGTTTGATCATTTGATGATGATTCTTGCCCTGATTTTTTGTATCTAGCTAGCATAGATATGCATGTTCCCCCTAGATTTTTCTCACATTTTTGTGATGAATATAAGTGGTAGTTTTAGGTTGAAACTTTAAGAGCTCCATTTTTAGGATTTATGGTTGATACGTTGTGATCTAGGTTTTATTTGTAGAACTTGGTGGATGATTCAACCTCTAATTTTTGTATGGTAGATTCATGATTGAATTAGGGTCCCTTAGGAATTTTTGTAGGAATTTACAATGTAGTTTACTAATTTTGTTTGATTTTAGTTTAGGTGCTAACTTTAGATGATTCTAATGCACTAATTCAACTAGAATGACTTCTTTAGTCCCCTTAGATTAGGGTTTTGTTTCTCTTGCTCTTGGATGAGGTTGAAGGCAAGTTGAAGATGCAATGGATTGCTTGAAGAAGCTTGGATGTGAAGATCTTCCCTTCTTTTGGTGTAGTTTTGTTTAGGTGTTAAGATTAGGGTTTGTAAGTAGAGCTTCTAGATAGATTCTCTTCTTTCATAAACATGGAAGGTGTTGATCACTTCCATTCTTCCCTATGATGTAAGGTCCCCTTGTAAAGGCCTCATCCCTCCTTTGGTAGGATGTGTGGCTCTTTACAAATTGGTAGAACCTTTGAGGGTCCCTTTCTCTGATGATAGGGTGCTTAGTGGTGACCTTTGGTCTTCACTCTGCTACCAATCATCCAAACTTTGCTCTTGTTAGATGAATCTTTCTCCCTTGCTAGAGGATGAAGTTCCCTGCTAGAAGATTGAAGATGATAGAAGCTGCTACTTCCATGTGTTTGAAGACTGCCATTGGAGCTGAAGCTTGAAGACCAAGAAGAACAAGTTGACACTTGTGAGGAAAACCCAGTTAAGATCAAATGAAGAGCTGAAGCTTGAAGAAGGTGAAGAACAAGTTGATACTTGTGTGTTTGATGCATTAAAAGCTTGAAGAAGCAAGTTGACACTTTTTGTTGAAGATGATGGACTTGAAGAGCAGTTGCAGACTGAGGACTGAACTGTTGTCAGAAGATTGCTTTGCTGTGCACTGTGGAAGTTGTTGATCTGCTTTCTTTTCTGTCTGTTTGCTTGCTGTGCAACTGTATTGGTAACTTGTTTGATTTGCTTGATGCATTAGAATAAGTTCATATTTAGACTGACTTAATCTAGGAGCATGATTGCACTATAGGTTGATTTGCTCCCTCTGCTTGTATTTTTACTTTATGGCTTTGCTTGCGGGTATTCGGTAGAGCCCAGCTCCCTTGCCTATGTGGTTTGTGTTTTGCTTGATAGCCTTTTATTCTTTCTGTATGATTGCAGTTATTCATATCTGGCTTGAGGTCGAGACAAGCTTGTGGAGGCTGATGTCCCACACACATTTCCTCCCTGACTTGCATTGCATGCATTTTACAGTTGTTTCCTGTACTGTTTACTGTTTAAGCTGATGCTTTATCTGTTTCTGTTTATCATTGACATGATCCCCTAGGAATCTCACTTCCTTTGATAAGGAAGTGATGATTAGCACTTTAGGTTGAAACCTATGCATGATAACTTCTAGGAGATCCCTGTTTCAAACCTCAACCATAGGATGAATCCTTGGCATGACAATAGTAGGACTTGATAGTCTCCCCTTAGTTGAACCTATTCGTTCTCTCTTCTCATCTCAAAACAAATTAAAATACAGTAATAAAGGTTAACTGATGTCGTACATTACGAGCCTTAAGCTATCTGAGAAAGAATTGTTGGAGAGTTTCTTTTCAACAGTCTGGATGTTTAGTATGGCACCCTTTGGGTGACATGCGACGCATTCGCTCTCAGGTCATAGTCTCTAGTGCGATATTGGTTGCAAACATCCATAAAAAACAGTTCTTCCATAAAAGACAGAAAACAAACTTCAAACCTTTTTGCCCCGTGGGCCCATAAGTCCAAGGAAGCTTTTCTGAAGAAAAGAGTGTTGTTAACTCCCAGTTCTACCGCAAACGGTAACGCCTAAGTCTCCAAGGGTTGAGCTGCGTACATCCAACTGCTGGAACTGTTTGTTAACCCTACTCGATAAAAACAGATGAATCTGAATCCCCGTAATCCGTATTATCCCGAACTACGTAAGCTCTGACCTCTCATACCTGTTGAGAGTACGTAGGCACAATACTGACGTATTGGCGAGCCACCTTCCCTGTAACCCGTAGTTAGGCGAACTACGTTGACTCTGATTTCTCATTCTCTGATGAGAATACGTAGGCATAAAGTGCGACGCTTTGCCGAGTCATTTTATTTTCTTTTCAGACCAGCCTCGATAGGTAGATAGATAAAACCAACCCGTCAGATGAACACAACAAGCGTGGATCCCATCGAGTACGATGGACGTGAGGGGTGCTAATACCTTCCCCTTGCGTAACCGACTCCCGAACCCAGACAATGGTTGCGATGACCTTGTCTTATACCTTTTTCATCAGGTTTTTTCGATCGTTTCCTTTCCTGTTCCGAGGGATAAATAACGAAAGGTGGCGACTCTTCTGTTTTGCCGGCACCTTATTTTCGCGGTAGCGACAGCTGGCGACTCTGCTGGGGACTTGATAGTTTCCTGGGGGTCCAACGTCCCTTATGCGAGTCAGTTTGGGGATCCAACGTCCCCTATGAGAGTCCATCCTAGCGCTTGTATGATTACTTGTTGGGTTGTGTTTGTTTATCGCATTTTATTTCCCGCATTTTATTTTTTCAGCATGATATGATTATCTGTGCTGTTGTGGGAGGGGCATTCTGATGAGTGAGAAGCCAGACCCAGGCTTGAGTGTACTTAGCATTAGTTGTGGAAATTAGTGGGCGCGTGCTTGCTTTGCAGGCACTAGTGTCTCATGAAATCCACGCTCAGACGAGGTTCTCCCGGTTGACTTCTTTTCCGGCCCTTTGGGCCTGAGGGGTTGTTGGTTTGGAGGATTGTCGAGTCTGGGGACCGATCATTTGGAATTCAGCTGAGTGAGGCCGCTTCAGGAGATGGTGATGCCACACCTTCTGGGTATTGTATCACCCCTCTTGAATGTCTGTGACGCTGATGACCGCATAGGATGCCGAACTTGTGTCAGTTTAGGTCCATACTTGTGAGCAGGGTTGGGTTTGTTGCAGGAAACCTTAACCTTCAGATTACCTGGTTTTCTTGATAGTGAATCAGTTTTGTTGGTATCAGAGGTTCTCATCATCAGATGTATATGTGTTCTTGATAGAGCGGATTTATGGTCCTGTGTCAGAGGTCCTTATTGTCAGATGTATGATTGTTCTTGATATAGCAGAATCACGGTCCTGTATCAGAGGTCCTTATTATCAGATGTGTGTTTGTTCTTGACATAGCAGATTTATGGTTCGATATCAGGGTTTTCTTCTTATCAGACATAAGGGTTGTTCTTGACAGAGCAGGATTGTGGTTTTGTTGACACAGAACCTTCATCTCTTCAACAACACAGTCGTCTTGATCTCCTGCTGCATGATTGCATTTTACATTGCTTTGCATACCCATTTGCATTTCATTAACGTGTGTCTGTGTTGCAGGTACCGTTTCCCCCGATTCAGGATTTCTTGCCTTCTATTGTGCTATTATGGGTTCTCTGAGGAAGATCGTGGCTTACAAGCTCCCCACTCCTGATGTTGTTCAGCTGATTGGTTGAGTGCTTTGGCAGATGAGTCTGTGAGAGATGAATTCAGAAAGTCTTACGGTAAACTGCTCAATTTGGTTCGTAAGCCCTTTGTGTTTGAGTTGAATGGGTTGCACGCCCTACTACAGTTTTACGATCCTCCTTTGAGATGCTTTACTTTCCAGGACTTTATTCTCGCACCCACACTAGAGGAGTATGTTGATTTGTTAGGTGTGTCTATCAAGAGTCAAATGCCCTTTGTTCATATGGATGTTGAGCCTAATCTGGCTAGTCTAGCTCCTTCAATTCACCTAGATGTCTCCGAGTTGGTTTTGTCTAGTTGGAACAAGGATCCCGGTTTCTCCTTGCAGTTCTTAGTGGGAAAGGCTCAGCAGTGCGCCAAAGACGGTTGTTGGGTCATGTTCAACGCCATTCTCGCTCTGTGCATATACGACATCATTATGTTCCCCAATATGCCTGACTTTGTAGACTTCGACGCCTTCCACATCTTTGCATCAGGGAATCCAGTCCTTACCTTGATAGGAGATGTCTACCATTCCGAGAACAGAAGGGGTAAGAACGTCTCGTGCTGTGTGCCCCTACTCTACAGATGGCTTGATAGTCACCTACCCAAGAAGGGTCCCTTTGCTTCATCTGCAGCCACAACTGAGTGGTCCGAGCGTTTGATGAGTTTGTCAACGGAGGATACTACCTAGTTTGACAGAGATAGATTGGGTACTGATATTATCTTCAGCTGCAGCGGGTTTCCGAATATGCCTTTGATAGGCAAGAAGGGCTGTATCAATTATAATCCGTCTCTGCTGGTTCGACAGTTTGCTTACACTTTGAGAGCTCCGCCGAAGGATGAAGAGGTGCAGGAATCTCTATACCTCACTGGTCTTCTAGAGGGGGATACGTTATCTAAGCTTCAGCGCGCTTGGAATGGTATCAGTAAGCAGGGAAAACCGTTGCTGGGGAAAAGCAATAGCCAAGCCTACGCTCCGTATGTAACCTGGATCAGAGCCCGAGCAAATATGATAGGGATGTCGTTTCCTCCTGCCAAGCCAGAAAGCCCTCCAGTGATTGAAGAGCCTACCACCGTGCCTATTCAGCAGCATAATCAGGTGTTAGCTGAGAGAGATGAGCTGAAAAAGGCAAATGAAGAACTGGAGAAAGAATTGGCTCAACTCAGAAGCGAGAGAAGCGAAGCCGTTCATTCCTTCAAGAGGCAGACAGAGCTGGTGAACCAGTTAGGGACAGATTTGACTAAGCAGATAGCTGAGCGCGAGCGTTTGGGTCGGGACTTTAAAGCTGTCAATGACGTACTGGCCACTAAGAAGCAGCACTTGGATGAAGCGTACTGGAGAATATCCAAGTTTAATCAGCATTGGAAGGCCACCGTGGCCAACGACAAGGAACGGGAGGATAAACTGAAGCATCAGATCTCCAAGCTGAAAACCCAGGTGAAGGCTAGTGAGAAGAGGTTTGATGAAGAAACCGCTCGCAGATATGCCGCTGAATGCCAGCTCAACAAGGCTCTTGCTAACCTGAAGGAGCGCAAGCTGATGTTTGAATCCAAGAAGCGGAAGTTGGAAGATTGTTTCGGCGAAGGAGCATGGGAAGATTCGATTGAAGGTCTTCAATACACCATTATGCAGAGAGAGTTACTCGTCGAAGGGTTGCTCACTCGGCCTGATCATCCAGAAACGAAGGGGTTGTTAGAGGAGTTTCACGCCCGTGGCCGTACTTGACTATATTTGTAATCCTTTGTTTTGATCGTTGTTGTATGCTGACCATCACCAGGCTTATTGGTCGAGGTCATGCTATTGATTCTGCTTGTACTCAGTGACGTTGTGTACCGCCTTTATGGGTTTTCTTTATATATATGAGATGTTATTTCCATGACTGGACTCGAACTTCTTATTATCAACACTGGCACTCAGGCACTAGGATCAGGGGATACCTCCCTAACACATAGACACATGTTTGCATTTGCATGAAGCATTTGCATAACGAGCACTTTGTCGTTTTTCTAACCCTTTGTGTATGCAGGTTGTTCCAGGATTGATCAGAGACCTATCCACCGCTATCCGACCAAAGCAAATCGAGCTAGAGCTATGGAGCAAGTGCAGACTGACGTTCAAGAACTCCGAGAAAGGATGGACCGCTTCATGGAGCTCATGCAAGTGGTCGCCAACAGCCAGGATCAGCTCAGAACCTTGGTTCAGCCTCTGATCTCAAGGGTTGACAGCAATGGTGTACTCCATGGTGGGACTGTTCCAACCCCTCCACCTGTTGAAACTCCTCAGAATGGCGTCCCCGTGACCGGGGGGAATGGCAGTGCCAACGACAATGTGATAGCTAACATGGGGCTCAATGGTAATACGACTGGCGTCAGTAATGGGAACTTCGAAGCTAATGTCAATGTTGGACTGGGCAACGGCAACGCAGGTGTTGGAAATCTGTATGGGCCTCAGCCATGGTTAGAAGACCGTCAAGACGATGTGTTCTCACAGAAAGGTGTTGAAGGAGAGCTGACTGCTGAAGCACGTCTAAGGTTCAAGGCACTCGAGGACAAGATGAGGAATTTCGAGAACCTGAACACTATGGGTGTTGACATGTCCAAGTTGGGTCTGATTGCTGATTTCAAGGTGCCTCCCAAGTTCAAGGTACCCGACTTTGAAAAGTACAAGGGAACCACTTGCCCTCGGGTCCACTTGAGATCATACTATCGGAAAATGTCCGCTCACTCTAAGGACGAGAAGTTGCTGATGCACTTCTTTCAGGATAGCTTGTCCGGGCCATCCTTGGAGTGGTACATGAGTCTGGAACCTACCAGTGTGCGCACGTGGAAGGAACTTGCTGAAGCATTCGTGCACCATTACCAATATAACAGTGACTTGGCGCCAAACCGGGTCCAACTGCAGAATTTGTCGCAGAGGAACAACGAAGGGTTCAAGGAATACGCCCAGCGGTGGTGTGAATTGGCAGCTAGAGTTCATCCGCCGATGGTTGAACGCGAGCTTGTGGAAATGTTCGTAGCCACCCTCCCAGGGGTTTATTACGAGAAATTGGTTAGCAGTATGTCTGGAAGCTTCTCAGATCTCATTATCACGGGTGAGCACGTTGAAAATGGGATCAAACTAGGGAAAATTCAAGGGGATCTGTCCTCAGCTGGAGGAGGAAAGAAACCCTATGGTGGCAAAAGGAGGGAAGGAGAGACGAGCGCCGTGTCCAACGCTCGAAGGAAAGGCAAGGGCCAGCACCAGCAGGTGGCCAGCATAACCATCCCCACGGTCCAACAGCCACAGCAGCAGCAGCCGAATCAGCAAGGGTACAGGAAGTATCAGAACAGGGCCCCTCTGTCAAGTCGTCACCTTGAGACTCCGCCCATGTCTTATGCTCAGCTGTTACAGACTTTGCTCCAGTTACAGCTAATCCAGAAGAGAACCCTGGCTCCCTTGACAGGGGCACCTCCACCAGGTTATGACGCGAATGCGACTTATGAGTTTCACTCAGGAGCACCAGGCCACGCAATAGAAAATTGCAAAGCCTTCAAGCACAAGGTGCAGGATATGGTGGACGCTAAGATCATCAATTTCTCAGATAATGTGCCAAACGTCACGAAGAACCCTATGCCGAATCATAGGGGAGGTGGAGTAAATGCCATTATTGAAGACGAGAGCTTGGATTTGTTGACTGATGTCAAGAATCTGAAGACACCGCTTAGCTTCGTTAAAGCCAAGCTGATGAAAAGAGGTTTCTTCCCGGGCTGTGGAGAACTGTGTATGGGCTATGCGACTCGTCCTGATGGATGTGAGCAATTGGTAGAGGGGATTCAGAGTCTGATGACCGAAGGAATCTTGCAGTTTAGCCGAAGGGCCGAATGTGGATCTGGAGAGGTAATGCTGAAGCAAGATGATGAGGTTGCCACCATCACCATCCCTCGTCGGACGATAACTATTTCTACAGCCAGGCCACCCACGATTACCATCACCAAAGTTGGGTCGATACCTTTTGAAAGCACTAATGCTGTCCCATGGCATTACGGGGCAGACGTCTACTGCAACGGACAGAAGTTGGAACTGGAACCATCTAGGCAGTATGTGGATAACCTAGTGGGAATTGGCGGAATTACTCGCATCGGAAGAGTGTTCGCTCCACCTGAGGTTGTGGCGGACAAAGCGGACAAAGTTGATGTAACTGATAAAGGTAAGAGTAAAGTCGTTGAAGAAACCTCTCGCGGGGTAGAGAAGGACTTACTTGTTAAAGACGCTGAAGAGTTTATGAGGTTGATTAAGAAGAGTGACTACAAGATCGTGGATCACCTCCATCAAACACCCTCGAAAATTTCCATCCTAAATTTGTTGCTGTGTTCTGAGGCACACCGCAACGCGCTGCTGAAGGTGTTGAATGCCACGTATGTACTGCAGGAAATATCGGTCAACCAGTTGGAAGGGTTCGTAGCCCACGTGAATGCTGGAAATGGGTTAGGGTTCACTGACCTTGAGCTGACACGGAAGGGAGGAACCACAATAGCGCCTTGCACATCTCGATAGAGTGTAGGGGAACAATTATGTCTCATGTGTTGGTGGATACAGGGTCGTCACTCAATGTTCTTCCGAAGAAAGCATTGATGAAGTTGGACACTCGAGGATTGATTTGCACACCTAGTGATCTGGTTGTGAAGGCGTTCGATGGAACCAAACGTCATGTTTTCGAGGAGGTGACATTGCCAATCCAAGTTGGGCCGGAAACATTCGACGCAGTCTTCTACACTATGGACATCATGCCCGCCTACAGCTGTCTACTAGGCCGGCCATGGATCCATTCGGCTAGCGCCGTGACCTCCACGTTGCACCAGAAGCTCAAGTATGCTGTTGGAGGTAGCATCGTGACTGTTTGTGGCGAGGAAGATATAATGGTGATCCATTTGTCGTCCTTAAAATATGTTGAGATGGATGGGGAAATCCACGAAACCCTATGTCAGGCGTTCGAAGCTGTTAAAGTAAAGAACGTAGCCCCTGTAGTGACTGAAAAACCAGAGATGACTCTCTCTTCCTTCAAGGAAGCCCAGGCTGTTGTTCAAGCCGGATCTACCCCAGGCTGGGGGCGAATTCTAGAGATACCTAACAAGCAAGACAAGTTTGGGTTAGGATACTCTCCTACGGCTGAAGCCTCCTCTTCTCACAGTGCGTCGCGCGGTAAAGGGCCGATCCAGTTTACCAGTGGCGGGCTGATATTTGAAAGTGTCAACGCGGTGTCTGAATTCGACGAAGACAGTGATTGCGATCTGGACTCTTGGATCCAGCCAAGCAAACGAGGCGAGAGCCTCAATAACTGGTCCATTAGGGATACCATCCAAGTGACAGGCAAAGAGTAATGATTTACTTTCTCCAGTCATTGTACAACCCTATGTCCTACCCGGGGCATAGTGGTTTTATTGTCAGGGCCTTATTTGATTATGTACATGCATTTTACCAATAAATCAAAAGGCATTTTTCTTCGTATTCAAATATTGTGATCTATGTTATTCCTGTTTTATATTTGTTTTGAAAAACAACAAAATGGCAATAGGGTTTGTGCTAACCTGCATATCCTTGTTTTAAGCTTAACCCTTGATTTTGCAGGATCCACATAGCAGATGACATCGACTTTGGACCTTCTACGACTCACTTCGACTTCAATTGCCCGATCTATCAAGCCGAAGAAGAGATTGATGAAGACGAAGACCTTACCGAAGAGTTGGCCCGCTTGTTGAAACAAGAAGAGAAAGTTATTCTGCCTCACGAAGATGAGATTGAGATTGTGAATCTGGGATCTGAAGAACTTGTCAGGAACGTCAGGATAGGGGCCGCGTTGCAGAGTGATGTCAAGCAGAGATTGGTCGAGATGCTAAGAGAGTATAGTGACATATTTGCTTGGTCATACGAAGATATGCCCGGACTTGATACTGACATTGTGGTCCACCACTTGCCGCTGCGAGAAGATTGTCCTCCCGTTAAGTAGAAGCTTAGGAGGACACGACCGGATATGGTCGTTAAGATCAAAGAAGAAGTGCAAAAGCAGCTGGCTTTTTAGCGGTCACTACTTACCCTCCGTGGGTCTCCAATATAGTGCCTGTACCGAAGAAGGACGGTAAGGTGCGAATGTGCGTCGATTATCGGGATTTGAATAGGGCGAGCCCTAAAGATGATTTCCCGCTCCCCCATATTGATGTGTTGGTCGACAATACAGCTCAGTTCTCCGTGTTTTCGTTCATGGATGGCTTCTCCGGTTACAATCAGATCAAGATGGCGCCGGAAGACATGGAGAAAACTACGTTTATTACACCTTGGGGAAGATTTTGCTACAAGGTAATGCGTTTCGGTCTGAAGAACACAGGGGCCACTTACCAACGAGCAATGGTTACTTTGTTTCATGATATGATTCACCATGAGATTGAAGTCTATGTTGATGACATGATTGCGAAGTCCCAAACGGAGGAAGGACATCTGGTCAATTTGCTGAAGCTTTTTGAGAGGCTTAGGAAGTTCAGGTTGAGGCTGAATCCTAACAAGTGTACTTTCGGAGTACGGCCTGGAAAACTACTGGGGTTTATCGTGAGCGAAAGAGGCATCGAGGTTGATCCTGCGAAAATAAAAGCAATACAAGAAATGCCAGCGCCAAAAACGGAAAAAGAAGTTAGTGGTTTCCTGGGCCGAATAAACTACATCGCAAGGTTTATCTCTCAGCTCACGGCCACGTGTGAACCGATGTTCAAACTACTAAAGAAAGATCAGGCGATTATCTGGAACGAGGATTGCCAGAAGGCATTTGATAAGATAAAACAGTATCTGCAGGAACCTCTTGTCGCTTCCGCGAAAATAAGGTGCCGGCAAAACAGAAGAGTCGCCACCTTTCGTTATTTATCCCTCAGAACGGGAAAGGAAACGATCGGAAAAACTTGACGAAAAGGTATAAGACAAGGTCATCACAACCATCGTCTGGGTTCGGGAGTCGGTTATGCAAGGGGAAGGTATTAGCACCCCTAACGTCCATCGTACTTGATGGGATCCACGCTTGTTGTGTTTACTGGACGAATTGGTTTTATCTATCTACCTATCAAGGTTGGTCTGAAAAGAAAATAATACGACTCGGCAAAGCATCGCGCTTTATGCCTACGTATTCTCATCAGAGAATGAGAAATCAGAGTCAACGTAGTTTGACTAACTACGGGTGATGGGGAAGGTGGCTCGCCAATACGTCAGTACTGTGCCTACGTACTCTCAACAGGCATGAGAGATCAGATCTTACTTAGTTCGGGCTAATACGGATTACGGGGAATTCAAATTCATCTGTTTTATCGAGTAGGGTTAACAAAAAGTTCCAGCAGTTTGGCGTATGCAACTCGACCCTTGGAGACTTAGGCGTTACCGTTTGTGGTAGAACTGGGAGTTAACGACACTCTTTTCTTCAGAAAAGCTTCCTTTGAATTATGGGCCCACGGGGCAAAAAGGTTTGAAGTTTGTTTTCTGTCTTTTACGGAAGAACTGTTTTTTATGGTTGTTTGCAACTAGTATCGCACTAGAGACTATGACCTGAGAGTGAATGCGTCGCATGTCACCCAAAGGGTGCCATACTAAACATCCAGACTGTTGAAAAGAAACTCTCCAACAATCCTTTCTCAGATAGCTTAAGGCTCGTAACGTACGACGTCAGTTAACCTTTATTACTGTATGTTAATTTATTTTGAGATGAGAAGAGAGAGGCTCAACTAGGGGGAGACTATCAAGTCCTAATGTTGTCATGCCAAGGATTCATCCCATGGTTGAGGTTTGAAACAAGGAACTCCTAGAAGTTATCATGCATAGGTTTCAACCTAAAGCTCTAATCATCACTTCCTTATCAAAGGAAGTGAGATTCCTAAGGGATCATGTCAATGATAAAAAGAAACAGATAAAGCATCAGCTTAAACAGCAAACAGATATACAGTAAACGACTGTAAAATGCATGCAATGCAAGTGAGGGAGGAAATGTGTGTGGGGCATCAGCCTCCACAAGCTCATCTCAACCTCAAGCCAGATATGAATAACTGCAGTCATACAGAAGAAGTGAAATGAAATGCCATCAAGCAAATCACAAACCACATAGGCAAGGGAGCTGGGCTCTACCGAATACCAGCAAGCAAAGCCACACAGTAACAATACAAGCAGAGGGAACAACTCAACCTCTAGTGCAATCACGCTCCTAGCTTAACACAATCTAAATATGGACTTATTCTAATGCATCAAGCAAGTCAAACAAGTCACATCAATACAGTTGCACAGAAAGCAAACAGACAGGAAAAGGAAACAGATCAACAGCCCCCACAGCTTCACAGCAAAGCTCCTATGACATCAGCTCAGTCCTCAATATTCAACCACCCTTCAATGCTATCACCTTCAATAGCAAGTATCAACTTGCTTTTCTAAGCTTATAACACATCAAACACAAGTATCAACTTATTCCTTCTTCTCCAAGCCTCAGCTCTTCAGTCAATTCCACCTTCAGGCATCACTCCTAACTGCAAGTATCAACTTGACTCCTTCAGGCTCTCAATGTAGGTTACTTAAGATGTAAGTAACTACTTTTCAAAGCAAGTCCACAAATTAAACTTCAATTCAAAATTGTGGCTAAACCAATGTTCTTAAAATGTTTTTTAGAATCAAAATGACATATTACATGCCTTGGTTTGGACATGTAGATCAAAAATATCAATTTCCAACCTTGGTTCATTTGAAAATCATCCTTATTTTAGGTCATTTTTGCAACTTTGAGCTACAAGCACTTCCAACCTCTCATGACCTCTTGACTAGCCTTAAAACATCATTTTGAAAAAAGTTTGATGTTGAACATTTTCCCATTTGAAGCTTGGAAATAGGAGTTATGGCCTTATGGTTGAAATGACCTATAATCTCCAAATGACCAAAATGCCCTTGACTTGTCAAAGCCATAACTTGAGTTTTACAAATCCTATCAAGGACTTATAGCACTCTCTAGAAAGCTAAGAGGATAAGGAACAACATTCATGTTGACCAAAAGTTCATAGGAATCATCCTTCTAGGGCAAAAGCTTCATGCAAGTTGGACAACTTTCAAGCCCCCAAATTACCATACCTCAGATGACCTGTAACCTGTCAAAGTCATAACTTGAGTTCTATAAAACCTATCAAGTACTTATAGCACTCAAATTAAAGCTAAGACCATGCTCTACAACAATCATGTTAGGGGCAAGATGATATGACAATCACATCTTGAGCTAAATTGCCTTGAAGATAGGGGTCAAACTAGGGGATTTTACACTGTCAAGCCATAGAAACCCTAGCTTGAAACTTCTCAAACTCCTCAATCATGATGAGTTGACCTTGGAATCATCCTTATAACATCTCAATGTATCAATCCATAATCACATGGCTCTTGAATTAGGTCTCAACCTTCTCCAAATCATCAGTTGACCTAGGGTTGACCCAGTCAAACTCTAACTGTACCACTCATGGCTGAGGATTCTCAATCTTGCACAATGACCTGTCTAGGCCTCAAAGTGATTTCCAACACTTCTCATGAGCTCTCTCAAGGCTTCAAGTCTAACTTCATGGCTTCAGAGTCATCTGATGGCTCCCCTCAACTCTCAAGTTAGGAGACACACACACTTGGTTTCAACCACTCTCTCTGAGGATCTTCTAACCTCTCTGACAAGGATATCAACCCTTGGGCACTTGAATAACCTTCTTAGCTAGCTTCATAGTCTTGTGTAGCTCTTAATTTGTAATCATACCTCTTGATCTCCTGCACACATGTCAATGAAATGCAAATGATAATGCTAATGTGAATGAAATGAAACACAAGCTAGGTGAAGAAATGTTGGGCAAATTTTGGGGTACAATAGCTGCCCCTATTCAAACGGCTTGGACCTGACTGGGTGAGAAGCGAACGGCTCTCACGCAATCAAGGTAAAAGACGGTTGAATACCAACAAACCCGAAAATTTGCCAGCCGCACAAGTACACGGTACTCTGATGGGATAAATCTTCGAAAACTGAAATATTAGCTGCACGACAACTAGCTGGGGAATTGGTCACACGGTAACCGGTGATACACGGTCGATCATGCCGTCGGGCATCAAGATTCCTTGGGACTCATCAGGTCAACAATCAAGTTATTCATGCCATCGGGCATTCAAAGAAGTTTTTGGGCATCAACCGGACTTCATCAGTAAGTCGGGAATAGAATTCTCAGTCAATCATGAACCAATTGGGGATATCCAAACTTTTGCCGTCAGGCACTCTGCATCAGCTGAGAGAACTGCTTCGTCAATACAGTTGGACTTTAATCATCAAGTCTTCAGGGAAAGTTTCAACTTCGCTGTTCAGAAACCTGCTGGGGATGACACATCTCCGCTGAGAATTCTGGAGAACTATCAAGTAACTCTGCTTCGGGAATCCAGAAATCATTCTGGGTGAGTCAACTCTGCTGAGGACTTCAAGAATCATCTTGGACAAATAACTCCATCGGGGACTTCAAGAATCATCCTGAACCAATAACTCTGCTGGAGATTTTAGGAATCATCCTGAGCAAACACTCTGCCGGGGACTCTAGGCATCAATTTGAGCAACCCTCTCTGAGGACTTCACAGGGGATTTTAAGAATCATCTTGAACGAACGCCTCCGCTGGAGAATTCAAGAATCATCTTGGGCCAACGACTTTGCTGGGGAAATTCAAGAGTCATCTTGAGCCACATAACTCTTCCGAGATTTCAGGAATCATCCTGAGCAAATGCCCTGTCGGGGAACACCTGCAAAACAAGAATGGTAACAACCTAGCTCATGCTTCATATGCATATGGTTCGACAATGGCGCAATGCTCCACATGGTGGAAATGCTACGCGTTTAGGGTAAATGTTATGCAATCATGCAAAATGCTACGACCCCATCAGCAAAATAAATGTTGAAGGGGGAATCCTCCTATCAAGGAGAAAGAACCACTCTGGTGGAGAGGAGGACTCATCCTGCCGAGGAGAAGAAGTTACACCAATCTCAATTGGACTCCGCCTGGCGAAATGATCTTCAGTTGACTGCTGCAGGGGAATAAAGCTCTACGAGAACCTGGACCCGCTTGTCTAGGTATTCAAACCACAAGCTATCAAGGAAAACGATGTCAATCGCAGAAATAAACTGCACAGCCTTCGCGGCAAAACTTTCCTGAAGACAACGACTCCGATGAGGAAATACAGCATCAGTTGTTCAACATCCTACTGGGGAAAACCAATCATGGCCCAAACGGCTCCCAAGGACTCGGCTCTCTCGTGGTTTCCATACTCGGCTGGGGAAGAAGGAATCATCCTGCTTGCTGGGGGGGAGTACGACTCTGTGGGGAATTTCAATTCCGCTGGAGACTTCAGTCTGGAACTATCGAGTGCTGCACACTTCAGTGTATGACTCAGCTGGGGAGATAGCCTTCCTTCAGGATGCATCTGATTGGGGAGAGAATCTTCTCTGCTTGGAGAAACATATCAATGCCTTCGGTCTCATGTTCAGACTCCGTGGGGAGAGGCTGTTGAACTTTGCTGGAGGAGAAGGAATGATCCTGCCTGGGGACGCATACGGCGTACTGCCTGGTATATGCTACACCTGTAACTAGATAAACAAACAGACAAGATACCCTTCTCAAAGGGACCTATCAAGGTTATCATCTTGTGACAATGTTCAAGTAATTCATTGTTTCAACAATCAGTGGCCTAGGCCAGTAGGTTTATGTATGCGCATTTTATCAAAAACATCGGCGTTCTTTTTCGCAAACAAAATAGATAAATGCTAAACAGACAAACAGAATTGCTGAATAGTATACATTTTATTGATAACGAACCCCTGAATGGGTAAAAATGTTTTACAACAGATGCAAGCTCCTGGAAAGAGGAAGCCGCGTAAAAATAAAACATAAATATACATCAGTATATACACATGTCGGCAATGAGGCGTAGACGAACACCATGAGTTGATCCCTTTATGACCCACTCGACTTCGATACTTCTCCGACGCTTCAGCTTCAGAAGAGATTGCTTCGGATAAACGGCCATCAGGTCTTCCAAACCACGAAACAATGAAAGTCCACACGCGGAGCGTAGTCATTTGCTTTTTCAAATCCCTAACTTTTGCCTGAATCGCCCTTCCGGGTTTTCGATTCACCGGGATACCCTTTTTTGCCAAAGTCGCCCTTCCAGGTTTTCGACTTTGCGGGTGTACATTCTTTTCTTTATATCCCTAATTTTTGCCCGAACCTTTTTTCCTTTTTTATGGTTCGCCGGGATGTCCCTTTTTTGCCTGTATATTCTTTTTCTTTCCAGCGGGTCATTTTTTAAGCAAAGTATTTTTTAACTGCGTCCGCGTTCACCGGGGATGCAAAATCTTCGCCATCCATCGTGGACAACAACAAGGCTCCTCCCGAGAAGACCTTGCTGACGATGTACGGACCTTCGTAATTAGGGGTCCACTTGCCCCGGTGATCGGAGTGTGGAGGAGGAATCTTCTTCAAGACGAGATCACCCGTCTGAAAGCTTCTAGGACACACCTTCTTATCATAAGCTTTCTTCATTCAGCTTTGGTACAGACGACCATGCGCAATCGATGCTAACCTCTTCTCGTCCATCAGGCTGAGTTGGTTTAATCGGTTCTTAATCCATTCTGCCTCATCGAGTTTCACGTCAACCAAAACTCATAAAGAAGGAATCTCAACTTCTAACGGTAGGACAACTTCCATACCGTACACCAGTGAGAAAGGAGTTGCTCCGATTGATGTATGTACCGTCGTACAATAACCGTGCAGTGAAAATGGCAACATCTCGTGCCAGTCTTTGTAGGTCACAACCATCTTCTGCACGATCTTCTTAATGTTTTTGTTGGCCGCTTCAACGGTGCCATTCATCTTCGGCCGGTAAGGAGATGAGTTGTGGTGTTCAATCTTGAAACTCTGGCACAGCTCCTTCATCATCTTGTTATTCAAATTCGAACCATTATCAGTAATGATCCGCTCGGGAATTCCGTAACGACAGATGATGTCCCTCTTTATGAATTTAGCCACCACCTGCTTGGTCACATTAGCGTATGAGGCTGCTTCCACCCACTTGGTGAAGTATTCGATAGCTACTAGAATGAAGCGATGACCGTTAGATGCAGTGGGCTCGATCTTGCCTATCATGTCGATGCCCCACATGGAGAACGGCCACGGGGAGGACATGACATTCAACGGGCACGGCGACACATGAACTTTATCAGCATAAATCTGGCATTTATGACATCTCTTCGCGAATTTGAAGCAATCCGACTCCATCGTCAGCCAGTAATATCCTGCTCTCAGGATCTTTCTCGTCATAGCATGGCCGCCGGCGTGCGTACCAAATGTGCCTTCATGGACCTCTTCCATGAGCATACTCGCTTCTTTATCATCTACACATCTGAGTAGCACGAGATCGTGATTTCTTTTATACAAAACTCCATCAGGATTGAGATAAAAATTTCCAGACAGCCTCCTCAGAGTCTTCTTATCCTGGGTTGACGCTCCCGCAGGATACTCCTTAGTCATAAGGAAAGTCTGGATATCATGGAACCATGGCTTGCCGTCGGAGGCTTCCTCGATCGCAAAGACAAATGCAGGTCTATCAAGACGAGACATGACAATTCTTGGAGCCTCATTCCAAAAATTGACTTTATACATCGAAGCCAACGTGGCTAAGGCATCAGCCATCTGATTTTCAGCTCTGGGCACATGATGGAGTTCCACTCGATCAAAGAATGGAAGCAGCCTTCTGGCATAATTCATGTACGACACCAAATTCGATTGACGAGTCTCCCACTCCCCTTTAATCTGGTTAATAACAAGTGCCGAGTCACCATATACATCTAAGTTCTTGATTCTCAAATCAATTGCCTCTTCTAGACCCATGATGCATGCTTCGTGCTCCGCTTCATTATTGGTGACTGGAAACGTCAGTCTCGCAGTGAATGGGATATGGGATCCATGGGGAGTCGTGATGATTGCCCCAATGCCACTTCCGTAAGAGTTAACTGCCCCGTCAAATATCAATTTCCATTGGGATTTCCTATCTGGCCCCTCGTCGGGCTACGGTTCATCACAATCTTTTGCTTTGAGTAACATGATAGCCTCATCAGGGAATTTAAGTTTCATCGGCTGATAATCTTCGATTGGCTGTTCGGCAAGGTATTCAGACAATACGCTTCCCTTGATGGCCTTCTGGGAAACGTACTGAATGTCATATTCCGTCAACACCATTTGCCATCTGGCAATCCTGCCCAAAAGTGCTTGCTTCTCGAAGACGTACTTGATCGGATCCATCTTCGAAATTAGCATGGTGGTGTGATTGAGCATGTACTGTCATAAACATTTGGCAGCCCAGGCTAGTGCACAACACGTCTTCTCCAGCATCGAGTAGCGAGATTCACAATCTGTGAACTTTTTACTCAAATAGTAAATGGCATGCTCCTTTCTGCCTGTCTCGTCGTGCTGACCGAGAACACACCCTATACTATTCTCAAGAACTGTCAAGTACATGATTAAGGGTCGTCCGGCCACTGGGGGAATCAAGATCGGAGGTTCCTGCAGATACTGTTTTATCTTATCAAATGCCTTCTGGAAATCCTCGTTCCAGACAATCGCCTGATCTTTCTTTAGCAGTTTGAACATCGGTTCACACGTGGCCGTGAGCTGAGAAATAAACCTTGCAATGTAGTTTATTCTGCCCAGGAAACCACGAACTTCTTTTTCTGTTTTTGGCGCTGGCATCTCTTGTATTGCTTTTATCTTCGCAGGATCAACCTCGATGCCTCTTTCACTCACGATAAACCCCAGTAATTTTCTAGACCGTACTCCGAAAGTACACTTGTTAGGATTTAGCCTCAACCTGGACTTCCTAGGCCTCTCAAAAAGCTTCAGCAAATTGACCATATGTCCTTCCTCCGTTTGGGACTTCGCAATCATATCATCAACATAGACTTCAATCTCATGATGAATCATGTCATGAAACAAAGTAACCATTGCTCGTTGGTAAGTGGCCCCTGCGTTCTTCAGACCGAAAGGCATTACCTTGTAGCAAAACGTCCCCCAAGGTGTGATAAACGTAGTTTTCTCCATGTCCTCCGGCGCCATCTTGATCTGATTGTAACCGGAGAAGCCATCCATGAACGAAAATACGGAAACTGAGCTGTATTGTCGACCAACACATCAATATGGGGCAGCGGGAAATCATCTTTAGGGCTCGCCCTGTTCAAATCCCGATAATCGACGCACATTCGCACCTTACCGTCCTTCTTCGGTACAGGCACTATGTTGGCGACCCACGGAGGGTAAGTAGTGACCGCTAAAAAGCCAGCATCAAGCTGCTTCTGCACTTCTTCTTTGATCTTAACGGCCATATCCGGTCGTGTGCTCCTAAGCTTCTGCTTAATGGGAGGACAATCTTCTCGCAGCGGCAAGTGGTGGACCACAATGTCAGTATCAAGTCCGGGCATATCCTCGTATGACCAAGAAAAGACGTCACTATACTCTCTTAGCATCTCGACCAGTCTCTGCTTGACATCACTCTGCAATGCAGCCCCTATCCTGACGTTCCTAACAAGTTCTTCAGAACCCAAATTCACAATCTCGATCTCTTCCTCATGAGGCAGAATAACTTTCTCTTCTTGTTTCAACAAGCGGGCCAACTCTTCGGGAAGGTCTTCGTCTTCATCAATCTCTTCTTCGGCTTGATAGATCGGGCAATTGAAGTCGAAGTGAGTCGTAGAAGGTCCAAAGTCGATGTCATCTGCTATGTGGATCCTGCAAAATCAAGGGTTAAGCTTAAAACAAGGATATGCAGGTTAGCACAAACCCCATTGCCATTTTGTTGTTTTTCAAAACAAATATAAAACAGGAATAACATAGATCACAATATTTGAATACGAAGAAAAACACCTTTTGATTTATTGGTAAAATGCATGTACATAATCAAACAAGGCCCTGACAATAAAACCACTATGCGCCGGGTAGGACATAGGGTTGTACAATGATTGGAAAAAGTAAATCATTACTCTTTGCCTGCCACTTGGATGATATCCCTGACGGACCAGTTGTTGAGGCTCTCGCCTGGTTTGCTTGGCTAGATCCAAGAGTCCAGGTCACAGTCGCTGTCTCCGCTGTCTTCAGACACTGCGTTGACACTTTCAAATATCACCCAGCCACTGGTAAACTGGATCGGCCCTTTACCTCGCGACGCACTGCTAGAAGAGGAGGCTTCATCCGCAGGAGAATATCCCAACCCAAACTTGTCTTGCTTGTTAGGTATCTCCAAAATGTGCCCCCAGCCTGAGGTAGATCCGGCTTGAACAACGGCCCGAGCTTCTTTGAAGGAAGAGAGAGTCATCTCTGGCTTTTCAGGGATTGCAGGAGCTACGTCCTTGACTTTAACAGCTTCGAACGCTTGACATTGGGTTTCGTGGATTTCCCCATCCATCTCAACGTACTTGAAGGACGACAAATGGCTCACCATTATATCTTCCTCGCCACAAACAGTCACGATGCTACCTCCGACAGCATACTTGATCTTCTGGTGCAACGTGGAGGTTACGGCACCCGCAGAATGGATCCATGGCCGGCCTAAGAGACAGTTGTAGACAGGCATGATCTCCATAATGTAAAAGACCGCGTCGAATGTTTCTGGCCCGACTTGGATTGGCAACGTCACCTCCCCGAAAACATGACGTTTGGTTCCATTGAATGCTTTCACAACCAGATCACTGGGTGTGCAAATCAATCCGCGAGTATCTAACTTCATCAATGCTTTCATCGGAAGAACATTGAGTGACGACCCCGTGTCCACCAACACGTGAGACATAATCGTTCCCCTACACTCTATCGAGATATGCAGGGCGTTGTTGTGATTCCTCCCCTTCGGCGTCAGCTCAAGGTCAGTGAACCCTAACCCATTTCCAGCATTCACGTGGGCTACGACCCCTTCAACTGGTTTACCGATATTTCCTGTGGTACATACGTGGCGTTCAACACCTTCAGCAGCGCGTTGCAGTGTGCCTCAGAACACAGCAACAAATTTAGGATGGAAAATTTTGAGGGTGATTGATGGAGATGATCCACGATCTTGTAGTCACTCTTTTTAATCAACCTCATAAACTCTTCGGCGTCTTTAACAAGTAAGTCTTTTTCTACCCCACGGGGGATCTCTTCAACGACTTTACTCTTCCCTTTATCAATTGCATCAGCTTTGTCCGCCTTGTCTGCCACGATCTCAGGTGGAGCGAATACTCTTCCGCTGCAAGTGATTCCGCCAATTCCCGCTAGGTTATCCACACACGACCCTGATGGTTCCAATTCCAACTTCTGTCCATTGCAGTAGACCTCTGCCCCATAGTGCCACGGGACAGCGTTGGTGCTTTCGAAAGGTATCGGTCCAGCTTTGGTGATGGTAATTGTGGGCGACCTGGGTGCAGAAATAGTTATCGTCTGGCGAGGGATGGTGATGGTGGCAACCTCATCATCTTGCTTCAGCATTACCTCTCCCGATCCGCTTTCGGCTCTTCAACTAAACTGCAGGATTCCTTCGGTCATCAGACTTTGGATCCCCTCTATCAACTGTTCGCATCCATCAGGACTAGTCGCATAGCCCATACACAGCTCTCCACAACCTGGGAAGTAACCTCTTTTCATTAGCTTAGCTTTAACGAAGCTAAGCGGTGTCTTCAGATCTCTGACTTCAGTCAACACATCCAAATTCTCTTCTTTAATAATGACATTTACTCCACCTCCCCTATGGTTCGGCATAGGGTTCTTCGTGACGTTTGGCACATTATCTGAGAAGTTGATGATCTTAGCGTCCACCATGTGCTGCACCTTATGCTTGAAGGCTTTGCAATTTTATATTGTATGGCCTGGTGCCCCTGAGTGAAACTCACATGTCGCATTCGCATCATAACCTAGCGGAGGTGCCCCTGTCAAGGGAGCCAGGGTTCTCTTCTGGATCAACTGTAGCTGAAGCAAAGTCTGCAATAGTTGGGCGTAAGACATGGGTGGAGTCTCGAGGTGACGACTCGACAGAGGTGCCCTGTTCTGATACTTTCTGTACCCTTGTTGATTCGGCTGCTACTGCTGCTGCGGCTGCTGCTGCTGTGGCTGTTGGACAGCGGGGATGGTTATACTGGCCACCTGCTGAAGAGGGCCTTTACCCTTCCTTCGAGCGTTGGACACGGCGCTCGTCTCTCTTTCCCTCCTTTTGCCAGCATAAGGTTTCTTGCCTCCTCCGGCTGAGGATGAATCACCTTGAATTTTCCCCCGTTTGATCCCATTTTCAATGTGCTCACCCGTGATGATGAGATCTGAGAAGGTTCCAGACATACCGCTGACCAATTTCTCATAATAAACCCCTGGGAGGGTGGCTACGAACATTTCCACAAGCTCACGTTCAACCATCGGCGGCTGAACCCTAGCTGCCAACTCACGCCACCGCTGGGCGTATTCCTTGAACCCTTCGTTGTTCCTTTGTGATAGATTCTGCACTTGGACTCGGTTCGGAGCCAAGTCACTGTTATATTGGTAGTGGTGCGCAAATGCTTCAGCAAGTTCCTTCCACGTGCGCACACTGGTAGGTTCCAGACTCATGTACCATTCGAGGGAGGGTCCGGACAGACTGTCCTGAAAGAAGTGCATCAGCAACTTCTCGTCCTCAGAATGAGCGGACATTTTCCGGTAGTATGATCTCAGGTGGACGCGAGGGCAAGTGGTGCCCTTGTACTTTTCAAAGTCAGGTACCTTGAACTTGGGAGGCACCTTGAAATCAGCGATCAGTCCCAACTTGGACATATCAACACCCATGGTGTTCTGGTTGTCGATATTCCTCATCTTGTGCTCGAGTGCCTTGAACCTTAGCCGTGCTTCAGCAGTCAACTCCCCTTCAGCACCTCTCTGCGAGAACACATCGTCTTGACAATCTTCTAACCAAAGCTACGGCCCGAACAGATTCCCGACACCTGCATTGCCGTTGCCCAGCCCAACATTGACGTTAGCTTTAAAATTCCCATTACCGACGCCCGTCGTATTACCATTGAGTCCCATATTAGCTATCACATTGCCGTTGGCACTGCCATTCCCCCCGGTCACGGGGACGCCGTTCTGAGGAGTTTCAACTGGTGGAGGGGTAGGCACGGTCCCACCGTGGAGTACGCCATTGCTATCAACCCTTGAGATCAGAGGCTGAACCAAGGTTCTGAGCTGATCCTGGCCATTGGCGACCGCTTGCATGAGCTCCATGAAGCGGTCCATCCTTTCCCGGAGTTTCTGAACGTCAGTTTGCATTTGCTCCATAATTCTGGTTTGATTTGCTCTAGTCGGATAGCGGTGGATAGGTCTCTGATCAATCCTGGAACAACCTGAAAATACAAAAGGGATAGGAAAAACGACAAAGTGCTCGGTATGCAAATGCTTCATGCAAATGCAAACGTGTGTCTGTGCGTTAGGGAGGTATCCCCCGATCCTAGTGCCTGAGTGCCAGTGCTGATAATAAGAAGTCTGAGTCCAGTCATGGAAATAACATCTCATATATATAAAGAAATCCCCTCAAGGCGGTACACAACGTCACTGAGTACAAGCAGAATCGATAGCATGACCTCAACCAACAAGCCTGGTGATGGTCAGCATACAACAACGATCAAAACAAAAGGAATACAAATAGTCAAGCACGGCCACGGGCGCGAAACTCTTCTAACAACCCCTTCGTTTCTGGATGATCAGGCCGAGTGAGTAACCCTTCGACGAGTAACTCTCTCTGCATAATGGTGTATTGAAGACCTTCAACCGAATCTTCCCATGCTCCTTCGCCGAAACAATCTTCTAACTTCCGCTTCTTGGATTTAAACGTCAGCTTGTGCTCCTTCAGGTTAGCAAGAGCCTTGTTGAGCTGGCCTTCGGCGGCATATCTGCGAGCGGTTTCTTCATCAAACCTCTTCTCACTAGCCTTCACCTGGGCTTTCAGCTTGGAGATCTGTTGCTTCAGCTTGTCCTCCCATTCTTTCCCGTTGGCTAGGGTGGCCTTCCAATGCTGGTTAAACTTGGATATCCTCCGATACGCTTCGTCCAAGTGCTGCTTCTTCGTGGCCAGTACATCATTGACGGCTTTAAAGTCTCGACCCATGCGCTCGCGCTCAGCCATCTGCTTAGTCAAATCTGTCCCTAGCTGGTTCACCAGCTCTGTCTGCCTCTTGAAGGAATGAACGGCTTCGCTTCTCTCGCTTCTGAGTTGAGCCAATTCTTTCTCCAGTTCTTCATTCGCCTTCTTCAGCTCATCTCTCTCAGCTAACACCTGATTATGCTGCTGAATAAGCACGGTGGTAGGCTCTTCAATCACTGGAGGGCTTTCTGGCTTGGCAGGAAGAAACGGCATCCCTACAGCATCTGCTCTGGCTCTGATCCAAGTCACATACGGAGCGTAGGCTTGACTTTACTTTTTCCCAGCAATGGTTTTCCCCGCTTACTGATACCATTCCAAGCGTGCTGAAGCTTAGATAACACATCCCCCTCAAGAAGACCAGTGAGGTACAAAGATTCCTGCACCTCTTCATCCTTCGGCGGAGCTCTCAAAGCATAAGCAAACTGTCGGACCAGCAAAGATGGATTATAGTTTATACAGCCCTTCCTGCCTATCAAAGCCACGTTCGGAAACCCCCTGCAGCTGAAAATAATCTCAGTACCCAACCTATCTCTATCAAACCAGACAATATCCTCCGCTGACAGACTCATCAAACGCTCAGACCACTCAGCTGTGGCTGCAGACGAAGCAAAGGGACCCTTCTTGGGTAGATGACTATCAAGCCATCTATAGAGCAGGGGCACACAACAAGAGACATTCTTACCCCTTCTGTTCTCGTTTTTGTAGTGGACGGAATGGTAGACATCTCCTATCAAGGTAGGGATTGGATTCCCTGAAGCGAAGATGTGGAAGGCGTCGAAGTCCACAAAGTCGGGCATATTAGGGAACAAAATGATGCCATATATGCATAGAGCGAGGATGGCGTTGAACACGACCCAACATTCGTCTTTGGCACACTGTTGAGCCTTTCCCACTAAGAACTGCAAGGAGAAACCGGGAACCTTGTTTCAACTAGACAAGACCAACTCGGAGGCATCTAGGTGAAGTGAGGGAGCTAGACTAGCCAGATTAGGCTCAGCATCCATATGAATAAATGGCATCTGAATATTGATAGGCACACCTAACAAATCAACATACTCCTCTAATGTGGGTGCAAGAACAAAGTCCTGGAAAGTAAAGCATCTCAATGGAGGATCGTAGAACTGCAGCAGGGCGTGCAACCCATTCAACTCAAACACAGGGGGTTTACGAACCAAACTGAGCAGTTTACCGTAAGACTTTCTGAATTCGTCTCTCACAGAATCATTTTCCAAAGCAATGAAACCAGTCAGCTGAACAACATCAGGAGAAGGGAGCTTGTAAGCCACGGTCTTCCTTAGAGAACCCATAATAGCACAGTAGAAGGCAAGAAATCCGGAATCGGGGGAAACGGTACCTGCAACACAGACACACGTTAATGAAATGCAAATGGGTATGCAAAGCAATGTAAAATACAATCATGCAGCAGGAGATCAAGGCAACTGTGCTATTGAAGATATGAAGGTGAAGGTTCTGTATCAACAAAACCACAACACTGCTCTATCAAGAACAACCATAGATCTGATGAGAAGAAAACCCAGATATCGGACCATAAATCTGCTCTGTCAAGAACAAACATACATCTGCTGATGAGATCCTCTGATCCCAACCATAAACCTGCTCTGTCAAGAACAAATACACATCTACCAATGAGATCCTCTGATCCCAATCATAAACCTGCTCTGTCAAGAACAAATACACATCTGCCAATGAGATCCTCTGATCCCAATCATAAACCTGCTCTGTCAAGAACAAATACACATCTGCCAATGAGATCCTCTGATCCCAATCATAAACCTGCTCTGTTAAGAACAAATACACATCTGCCAATGAGATCCTCTGATCCTAATCATAAACCTTCTCTATCAAGAACAAATACACATCTGCCAATGAGATCCTCTGATCCCAATCATAAACCTGCTCTATCAAGAACAAATACACATCTGATGATGAGAACCTCTAACACCAACAAAACTGATTCACTATCAAGAAAACCAGGTAGTCTGAAGGTCAAGGTTTCCTGCAACAAACCCAACCCTGCTCACAGGTATGGACCTATACTGACACAAGTTCGGCATCCTATGCGGTCATCAGCGTCACAAACATTCAAGAGGGGTGATACGATACCCAGAAGGTGTGGCATCACCGTCTCCTGAAGTGGCCTCACTCAGCTGAATTCCAAATGATCGGTCCCCAGAGTCGACAATCCTCCAAACCAACAACCCCCTCAACCCAAAGGGTTGAAAAAGAAGTCAACTGGGAGAACCTCGTCTGAGCGTGGATTTCATGAGACACTAGTGCCTGCAAAGCAAGCACGCGCCTACTAATTTCCACAACTAATGCTAGGTACACTCAAGCCTGGGTCTGGCTTCTCACTCATCAGAATTCCCCTCCCACAACAGCACAGCTAATCATATCATACTGAAAATAAAGATACGAGAAGTAAAATGCGATAAATAAACACAACCCAACAAGTAATCATACAAGCGCTAGGATTGGCTCTCGCAGGGGACGTTGGATCCCCAAACTGACTCGCATAGGGACGTTGGATCCCAGGAAACTATCAAGTCCCCAGCAGAGTCACCAGCTGTCGCTTCCACGAAAATAAGGTGCCGGCAAAACAGAAGAGTCGCCACCTTTAGTTATTTATCCCTCAGAACGGGAAAGGAAACGATCGGAAAAACCTGACGAAAAGGTATAAGACAAGGTCATCGCAACCATCGTCTGGGTTCGGGAGTCGGTTACGTAAGGGGAAGGTATTAGCACCCCTCACGTCCATCGTACTCGATGGGATCCACGCTTGTTGTGTTTACTGGATGGATTGGTTTTATCTATCTACCTATCAAGGCTGGTCTGAAAAGAAAAGAAAACGACTCGGCAAAGCATCGCGCTTTATGCCTACGTATTCTCATCAGAGAATGAGAAATTAGAGTCAACGTAGTTCGACTAACTACGGGTGATGGGGAAGGTGGCTCGCCAATACGTCATTATTGTGCCTACGTACTCTCAACAGGTATGAGAGATCAGATCTTACGTAGTTCGGGCTAATACGGATTACGGGGAATTCAGATTCATCTGTTTTATCGAGTAGGGTTAACAAACAGTTCCAGCAGTTTGGCGTATGCAGCTCGACCCTTGGAGACTTAGGCGTTACCGTTTGTGGTAGAACTGGGAGTTAACGACACTCTTTTCTTCAGAAAAGCTTCCTTTGAATTATGGGCCCACGGGGCAAAAAGGTTTGAAGTTTGTTTTTTGTCTTTTACGGAAGAATTGTTTTTTATGGTTGCTTGCCAAGGGCCTTGCTCATGCCTTGATTTTGAGTTTTGCAAATGTTACTTAATATGCAAGTAATCACTTTTCAAAGCAAGTCCACAAATTGAATCTCAACTAAAAAATGTGGCTAAACCAATGTTCTTAAAATGTTTTCTAGAGCCAAAATGATATATTACATGCCATGGTTTGGATGTGTAGGTTGAAAATATCAATTTCCAACTTTGGTTTATTTAACTTATGCCCTTATTTTAGGTCATTTTTGCAACTTTAAGCTACAAGCCTTTCCATCATCTCATGACCTCCTTAATAGCCTTAAAACATCATTTTGAACAAGTTTGATGTTGAAGATTTTTCCATTTGAAGCTTGGAAATAGGAGTTATGGCTTTATGGTTGAAATGACCTGTAATCTCCAAATGACCAAAATGCCCTTGACTTGTCAAAGCCATAAATTGAGTTCTACAAATCCTATCAAGGACTTCTAGTACTCTATAGAAAGCTAAGAAGATAAGGAACAACATTAATGTTTACCAAAAGTTCATAGGAATCATCCTTCTTGGGAAAAAGTTTGATGCAAGTTGGGTGACTTTCAAGGCCCCAGATTCACATACCTCAGATGACCTGTAACTTGTCAAAGTCATAACTTGAGTTCTACAAATCCTATCAAGGATTTCTAGCACTCAAATTAAAGCTAAGAATAAGCTCTACAACATTCATGTTGGGGGGCAAGATGAGATGACAATCACATCTTGAGCTAAACTGCCTTGAAGATAGGGGTCAAACTAGGGGATTTTACACTGTCAAGCCTTAGAAACCCTAGCTTGAAACTTCTCAACTTCTTCAATAATGATGAGTTGACCTTGGAATCATCCTTATAACATCTCAATGCCTCAATCCATGATCACATGGCTCTTGAATTAGGTCTCAACCTTGTTCAAATCATCAGTTGACCTAGGGTTGACCCAGTCAAACCCTAATTATACCACTCATGGCTAGGTCTTCTTAATCTTGTACAATGACCTGTCTAGGCTCCATGATGGCTTTCAAGACATCTCATAAGCTCTATCAAGGGTTCAAGTCCACATTCCTGGCTTCAGAATCATCTGAGGAGCTCCCACAACTCTCAAGTTAGGAGACCTACACACTTGGCTTCAACCACTCTCTCTGAGGATCTTTTGACTTCTCTGACAAAGATATCTACCCTTGAACACTTGAATAACCTTCTTGGCTAGCTTCATAGTCTTGCATAACCCTTGATGGGTACTCATACCTCTTGATCTCCTGCATACATGTCAATGAAATGCAAATGATAATGCTAATGTGAATGAAATGAAACATAAGCTAAGTAAAGAAATGTTGGGCAAATTTTGGGGTGCAACACCTCCGATCTTGATACCCCAAGTGGCCGGAAGACCCTTAATCATGTACTTGACAGTTCTTGAGAATAGTATGGGGTGTGTTCTCGGTCAGCACGACGAGACGGGAAGAAAGGAGCATGCCATTTACTACTTGAGAGGTTGCACCCCAAAATTTGCCAAACATTTCTTCACCTAGCTTGTGTTTCATTTCATTCACATTAGCATTATCATTTGCATTTCATTGACATGTGTGCAGGAGATCAAGAGGTATGATTACCAATTAAGAGCTACACAAGACTATGAAGCTAGCTAAGAAGGTTATTCAAGTGCCCAAGGGTTGATATCCTTGTCAGAGAGGTTAGAAGATCCTCAGAGAGAGTGGTTGAAACCAAGTGTGTGTGTCTCCTAACTTGAGAGTTGAGGGGAGCCATCAGATGACTCTGAAGCCATGAAGTTAGACTTGAAGCCTTGAGAGAGCTCATGAGAAGTTTTGGAAATCACTTTGAGGTCTAGACAGGTCATTGTGCAAGATTGAGAAGCCTCAGCCATGAGTGGTACAGTTAGAGTTTGACTGGGTCAACCCTAGGTCAACTGATGATTTAGAGAAGGTTGAGACCTAATTCAAGAGCCATGTGATCATGGATTGATACATTGAGATTTTACAAGGATTATTCCAAGGTCAACGCATCATGATTGAGGAGTTTGAGAAGTTTCAAGCTAGGGTTTCTATGGCTTGACAGTGTAAAATCCCCTAGTTTGACCCCTATCTTCAAGGCAGTTTAGCTCAAGATGTGATTGTCATCTCATCTTGCCCCCAACATGATTGTTATAGAGCATTGTCTTAGCTTTAATTTTAGTGCTAGAAGTCCTTGATAGGATTTGTAGAACTCAAGTTATGACTTTGACAGGTTACAGGTCATCTGAGGTATGGGAATTTGGGGGCTTGAAAGTTGTCCAACTTGCATGAAGCTTTTTCCCTAGAAGGATGATTCCTATGAACTTTTGGTCAATATGAATGTTGTTCCTTATCCTCGTAGCTTTCTAGAGAGTACTATAAGTCCTTGATAGGATTTGTAAAACTCAAGTTATGGCTTTGACAAGTCAAGGGCATTTTGGTCATTTATAGATTATAGGTCATTTCAACCATAAGGCCATAACTCCTATTTCCAAGCTTCAAATGGGAAAATGTTCAACATCAAACTTATTCAAAATGATTTTCAAATGAACCAAAGTTGGAAATTGATATTTTTGATCTACATGTCCAAACCAAGGCACGTAATATGTCATTTTGATTCTAAAAAACATTTTAAGAACATTGGTTTAGCCACAATTTTGAATTGAAGTTTAATTTGTGGACTTGCTTTGAAAAGTAGTTACTTACATCTTAAGTAACCATTGCCAAACTTAAATTCAAGGCATGAGCAAGGTCCCTTACAAGTCAAACACATCCAAAATGTCACTAGGGGAGAAATTGGAAGGGAATGAGGTTGGTTTCAAGCTGCAAACAGAATTATGCATATCATGAGATGTGTCTGAAAATCTCATGACATGAGAAGTGGAAACTCTCATTAGAAGGATCTAGAGGGTTCTAGATCATCCAAACATCATCTATATATTGAATAGAGTTGATCCAATGCAAGGTTTGGTGATGATTGAAGAAGAGAGCATAGATTGAGATTGAAATTTCATAGCTTGCAAGTGCAATCGGTTTCACCAAATTCTTCACTCTCCATCCATTTTCTTGATTGAAACTTCTTCCATGGATGCTAAGGAGTGATTCCAGATCATAATCAAGAAGGATTCGTGGCTAATTGGTGCTCTTGAATTCATAATTTTCCACCTGCAACTCACCATCGGGTTTCAAGATTCAAGCACTTTCAACTGGTTCTTTTGCATACAGAAGCAAGGAGAGGGTTCATTGATCGTGTCTGCAAGATTGGAGAGCTTGAATTGGAGGTTTAGTGCATCTCTTCATCCAAGATTTTCAGGTTGGTAACTTTCTTCCTCTAGCATGATTTAGGTAGAATCAAGTTGAATTAAGGTGTTAGAAGCATTGTAGAATGGTGTAGGATGGATTTCAGATAGTTAATTTGAGAACTAGTGACAAAATAGGTGCATTACCATTTTCGGTTGAAAATTGGATATGGTGAATCTTGAGGATTTAGGTTGTATTAAGGGTATGGTTGAACTCGTGACAAGATTTGGGACAAGATTCATGTTTTGACCTCTTGGAATGGAGGCTTGTAGAGAGAATTAAGGTTGAGGAAGACGACCGGAGCACCACCAGTGGTGGCCGGAGCTGGGCGCGAGTTGCAGAGGTTTGAAAAGGTTGAAGATGACTCTGGGACCATTGGATGATGGTTGGACTTTGACTAGAAGCTTGATCAAATGGCCACGTTTTAAAGTTCAGTTTGTGAAGGACTTGATTAATGAAACGCAGCGTTTCATTTAATCAGTGGTTTGGGCTTAATGAATTATCCACCATCCACACCCCCCTGATGGCCCAACCCATGGTTTGAACTGTGTTTTGTTGCTATCCACACCGCGCGTTTTATTATTTTAATTTGATTTTCATTATTTTTTTCATTTTATCCATGGTTCTTGAAAAATTCATAATAAATTGAAAATTAATCCAATTCATCCCATTGTTTTTGAATTTTACTCATGATTGAGTCTAGTATTTTTTAGAGAAAAAATATTTTCATTTCATGTATTTTCTGATTTAATGGGAATTTTACATTTTAATTGATATTAAAATGGTTATGTTTGATACATAATTTTGTGGAATTTAGTGTGATCACTTGGTGATGATTTTGAGCCTAATTTTTTATGTGTGATTAGGTTAGACATGTATGCTCCCATAGTATTTTTCTCACATTTTTGTGATGAAAATAGGTCTCCTTTCTAGATTGATATTTAGGTGCTTCCTTTTAGGGTTTAGGTTTGATACCTTGTAATGTAGAATTTAGTTCTAGGTCTAATTTGATGATTTGATCTCTGAAATTAATATGGTAGAGTCATGATTGACCTAGGTTCCCATAGATATTTTTGTAGGATTTTACAATTCGTTTTAGTATTTTAGTTAGGACTAACTTTAGTACTAGGTTTTAGGTGATCCTAACTTACTAATTCAACTAGTTTAACTTCCTCAGTCCCCTTAGATTAGGGTTTTTACTTGGTTTGCCTTTGGTTGAGATTGAAGACAAGTTGAAGACAAGGTGAGGATTCTTGAAGTTGCTTGAAGTTGCTTGGAGCTAGGATTTCCTTGTGCCTGAAGGTGTCTGATGAAGGTTTAGGAGATAAGAGGCATAGGGAGAGCCTTATAGTTAGAATGATTTCTTTTACAAATATGGAAAGCATCTTGTGCTTCCATTCCTCCCAATGACTAAAAGTCCTTCTAAGATATTCACATCCCTCCCTTGGAGGGATAAGTGGCTTTATCTGGGAAGTAGAACTTTGAGGGAACGAGTCTCTCATAATGATGAACCCTTACAGGCTTCCTTTGGTTGTCAGTAAGCTGTTTATCATTTCCCCTCATCCTGTTAAATAAATTATCTTATGGTTTGAGTATCTTTAAAGGTGTTGGACTTGAGTTTGAAGATGAGGACTTCATTGAAGAGTGTGGAAGAGGATGATTCCTTGAGCATTGCCATTGTAGCTGAAGCTTGAAGAGCAAGAAGAACAGGTTGATACTTGAAGACCCAATGGATATTGAGTGAAGAGCTGAGGCTTAGAGAATTGAAGGATGAAGTTGACACTTCCATGTGATTGAAGACTACTCTGAGAAGCTGAAGCTTGTAAGAGGAGAAGACTTAGTTGAAGAGAGCTGAAGCTTGAGGACTAAGTTGATACTTATGAAGAGGATTCAATTGAGATTAAGTATAGAGCTGAGGCTTGAGGAATAAAGGACAAGTTGATACTTGTACATTGATGCTTGGAGAGCCTGAGGGAATCAAGTTGATACTTGTAGAGTGAAGCCTGAAGGTGGAATTGACTGAGGAGCTGAAGCTTGGAGAAGAGAGAATAAGTTGACACTTATGTTTGATGGATTGAAACTCTGGAGAAGCAAGTTGATACTTGTCATAAGAGATGGTAGCCTTGAAGGGTGATTGAAGTCTGAAGACTGGGTTGCTGTCAGAAGAGCTGAAGCTTGGAAATGAGAGAGGGAGTTGTTGATCTGCTTTCTTGTTTGTTTTTCTCTTCTGTGCTGATATGCCTTGTTTGACTTGCTTGATGCATTAGAATAAGTCCATGATTAGACTGACTTTAATCTAGGAGCATGATTGCACTAGAAGTTGAGTTGTTCCCTCTGCTTGTATTGTTACTGTATGGCTTTGCTTGCGGGTATTCGGTAGAGCCCAGCTCCCTTGCCCATATGGTTTATTTTTGCTTGATAGCATGTTATTTTTACTGTATGATTGCAGTTTATCTGATTTTGCTTGACAGCACTTTATTTAATTTTCTCTGTATGATTGCAGTTACTCATATCTGGCTTGAGGTTGAGATGAGCTTGTGGAGGCTGATGCCCCACACACATTTCCTCCCTCACTTGTATTGCATGCATTTTACAGTCGTTTACTGTATATCTGTTTACTGTTTAAGCTGATGCTTTATCTGTTTCTGTGTATCATTGATATGATCCCTTAGGACTCTCATTTCCTTTGATAAGGAAGTGATGATAGAACTTCAGGTTGAAACCTATGCATGATAACTTCTAGGAATTCCCTGTTTCAAACTTCAACTATAGGATGAATCCTTGGTATGACAACAGTAGGACTTGATAGTCTCCTTTCAGTGGAACCCTTCTCTTCTCATCTCAAAACAGCTTAAGATACAGTAATCATGAATGATTTCTTTTGTACGTTACGAGCCTTAAGCTATCTGAGAAAGGATTGTTGGAGAGCTTCTTTTCAACAGTCTGAATGTTTAGTATGGCACCCTTTGGGTGACATGAGACGCATTCACTCTCAGGTCATAGTCTCTAGTGCGATTGAAATTGCAAACACAATAAAAAACACTTCTTCTGTAAAAGACAGAAAACAAACTTCAAACCTTTTTGCCCCATGGGCCCATAATTCAAAGGAAGCTTTTCTGAAGAAAAGAGTGTCATTAAACTTCAGCTCTACTGCAAACAGGCTTTGTCCCTAACTGCTGGAACTGTTGTTTAACCCTACTCGATAAAACAGATGAATCTGAATTCCCGTAATCCGTAGTATCCCGAACTACGTAAGCTCTGATCTCTCATACCTGTTGAGGGTACGTAGGCACAATACTGATGTATTGGCGAGCCACCTTCCCCATAATCTGTCGTAGGTCGAACTACGTTGACTCTGATTTCTCATTCTCTGATGAGAATACGTAGGCATAAAGCGCGACGCTTTGCCGAGTCATTTTTCTTTTCTGTTTAAGCCAGCCTTGATAGGTAGATAGATAAACCAACTCGTCCAGTAAACACAACAAGCGTGGATCCCGTCGAGTACGACAGACGTGAGGGGTGCTAATACCTTCCCCTTGCATAACCGACTCCCGAACCCAGACAACGGCTGCGATGACCCTGTCTTATACCCTTTTCGTCAGGTTTTTCCGATCGTTTCCTTTCCCGTTCCGAGGGATAAATAACGAAAGGTGGCGACTCTTCTGTTTTGCTGGAACCTTATTTTCACGGAAGCGACAGCTGGCGACTCTGCTGGGGACTTGATAGTTTCCTGGGATCCAACGCCCCGAATGCGAGTCAGTTTAGGGATCCGATGTCCCCAGCGAGAGTCAATCCTAGCGCTTGTATGATTACTTGTTGGGTTGTGTTTATTTATCGCATTTTTTACTTCCCGCATTTTATTTTTCAGTATGATATGATTATCTGTGCTGTTGTGGGAAGGGCATTCTGATGAGTGAGAAGCCAGACCCAGGCTTGAGTGAACATAGCATTAGTTGTGGAAATTAGTGGGCGCGTGCTTGCTTGGCAGGCACTAGTGTCTCATGAAATCCACGCTCAGACGAGGTTCTCCCGGTTGACTTCTTTTTCAACCCTTTGGGTTGAGAGGGTTGTTGGTTTGGAGGATTGTCGACTCCGGGGACCGATTATTTGGAATTTAGCCGAGTGAGGCCGCTTCATGAGCTGGTGATGCCACACCTTCTGGGTATCGTATCACCCCTCTTGAATGTCTGTGACGCTGATGACCGCATAGGATGCCGAACTTGAGTCAGTTTAGGTCCATACCTGTGAGCAGGGTTGGGTTTGTTGCAGGAAACTTTAACCTTCAGACTACCTGGTTTTCTTGATAGCGAATCAGTTTTGGTTGGGATCAGAGGATCTCATTATCAGATGTATTTGTTCTTGACAGAGCAGGTTTATGTTTGGGATTTGAGGATCTCATCTGCAGATGTATGTGTGTTCCTGACAGAGCAGAGTTTTGGTCCTGCATCAGAGGTCCTTATTATCAGACGTATTTGTTCTTGACAGAGCAGGTTTATGATTGGGATCAGAGGGTCTCATCAACACATGTATGTTCGTTCTTGACAGAGCAGAGTTTTCGTCCTGTATCGGAGGTCCTTATTGTCAGATGTTTGTTCTTGACAGAGCAGATTTGTGGTCTTATGTGTGTGTGTTCTGGACATAGCAGATTTGTGGTCCGATACCGGGGCTTTCTTATTATCAGAGATAGTGGTTGTTCTTGATAGAGCAGGATTATGGTTTTGTTGATACAGAATCTCCGCAGCACAGTTGCCCTGATCTCCTGCTGCATGATTGCATTTTACATTGCTTTGCATACTCATTTGCATTCCATTAACGTGTGTCTGTGTTGCAGGTACCGTTTCCCCCGATTCAGGATTTCTTGCCTCCTACTGTGTTATTATGGGTTCTCTGAGGAAGACCGTGGCTTACAAACTCCCCACTCCTGATGTTGTTCAGCTGACTGGTTTGATTGCTTTAGCAGATGATTCTGTGAGAGATGAGTTCAGGAAATCTTACGGCAAATTGCTCAGTTTGGTTCGTAAACCCTCTGTGTTTGAGTTGAATGGGTTGCACGCCTTGCTGTAGTTCTACGATCCTCCGTTGAGATGTTTTACTTTCCAGGATTTTGTTCTCGCACCCATGCTAGAGGAGTATGCTGATTTGTTAGGTATGCTTATCAAGAGGCAGATGCCTTTTGTTCATATGGATGCTGAGCCTGATCTGGCTAGTCTAGCTCCTTCACTTCACCTGGATGCCTCCGAGTTGGTATTGTCTAGTTGGAACAAGGTTCCCGGTTTCTCCTTGCAGTTCTTAGTGGGAAAAGCTCAACAGTGCGCCAAAGACGGATGTTGGGTCGTGTTCAACGCCATTCTCGCTCTGCGCATATATGGCATCATCCTGTTCCCCAGTATGCCCGACTTTGTGGACTTCGACGCCTTCCACATCTTTGCATAAGGGAATCCAGTCCCTACCTTGATAGGAGATGTCTACCATTCCATCCACTACAAAAACGAGAGCAGGAGGGGTAAGAATGTCTCGTGCTATGTGCCCTTGCTTTATAAATGGCTTGATAGTCATCTACCCAAGAGGGGTCCCTTTGTTTAGTTTGCAGCCACAACTGAGTGGTCCGAGCGTCTGATGAGTCTATCAGCGGAGGATATTAACTGGTTTGACAGAGACAGGTTGGGTACTGAGATTATCTTCAGCTGCAGCGGGTTTCCGAACGTGCCTTTGATAGGCAGGAAGGGCTGTATAAACTATAATCCGTCTTTGCTGGTCCGACATTTTGCGTATGCTTTGAGAGCTCCGCCGAAGGAGGAAGAGGTGCAGGAATCTCTGTACCTCACTGGTCTTCTAGAGGGGGGATATGTTATCTAAGCTTCAGCACGCTTGGAAGGGTATCAGTAAGCGGGGAAAACTTGCTGGGGAAAAGTAATAGCCAAGCCTACGCTCCGTATGTGACTTAGATCAAAGCCCGAGTAGATATGATAGGGATGCCGTTTCCCCATGCCAAGCCAGAAAGCCCTCCAATGATTGAAGAGCCTACTACTGTACCCATTCAGCAGCATAATCAGGTGTTAGCTGAGCGAGATGAATTGAAGAGGGCAAATGAAGAATTGGAGAAATAATTAGTTCAACTCAGAAGCGAGAGAAACGAAGCCATTCATTCCTTCAAGAGGCAGACAGAACTGGTGAACCAGTTAGGTACAAATTTGACTAAGCAGATAGTCGAGCGTGAACGCATGGGTCGAGACATCAAAGCTGTCAACGATGTACTGGCCACGAAGAAGCAGCACTTGGACGAAGCGTATCGGAGGATATCCAAGTTTAACCAGCATTAGAAGGCCTCCCTAGCCAACAGGAAAGAGCGGGAGGATAAGCTGATGCAACAGATCTCCAAGCTGAAAGCCCAGGTGAAGGCTAATGAGAAGAGGTTTGATGAAGAAACCGCTCGCAGATATGCTGCCGAAGGCCAACTTAACAAAGCTCTCGCTAACCTGAAGGAGCGCAAACTGACGTTTGAGTCCAAGAAACGGAAGTTAGAAGATTGTTTTGGTGAAGGAGCATGGGAAGACTCCGTGGAAGGTCTTCAATGCACCATCACGCAAAGGGAGTTACTCGTCGAAGGGTTACTCACTCGGCCTGATCATCCAGAAACGAGGAATTTGTTAGAAGAGTTTCGCGCCCGTGGTCGTGCTTGACTATATTTGTATTCCTTTTTGTTTGATCATCGTTGTATGCTGACCATCACCAGGCTTGTTGGTCGAGGTCATGCTATTGATGCTGCTTGTACTCACTGACGTTGTGTACTGCCTTGATGGGCTTTCGTTATATATGAGATGTTATTTCCATGATTGGACTCAGACTTCTTATTATCGACACTGACACTCAGGCACTAGGATCGGGGGAGATCTCCCTAACGCACAGACACACGTTTGCTTTTGCATGAAGCATTTGCATAACGAGCACTTTATCGTTTTTTCCTAACCCTTTTGTGTTTTCAGGTTGTTTTAGGTTGTTCCAGGATTGATCAAAGACCTATCCACCGCTATCCGACCAGAGCAAATCAAACCAGAATTATGGAGCAAGTGCAAACTGATGTTCAAGAACTCCGCGAAAGAATGGATCGCTTCATGGAGCTCATGCAAGCGGTCGCCAATGGCCAGGATCAGCTCAGAACCTTGGTCCAGCCTCTGATTTCAAGGGTCGATAGCAATGGCGTACTTCATGGTGGGACCGTGCCTACTCCTCTACCAATTGAAACTCCTCAGAATGGCGTCCCCGTGACCGGGGGAAATGGCAGTGCCAATGGCAATGTGATAGCTAACATGGGACTCAACGGCAATACGACGGGCGTCGGTAATGGGAGTCTTGAAGCTAATGTCAATGTCGGACTGGGAAACAGTAACACAGGTGTTGGAAATCTGTTTGGGCCTCAGCCATGGTTAGAAGACCGTCAAGACGATGTGTTCTCTCAGAGAGGTGCTGAAGCGGAGCTGACTGCTGAAGCACGGCTAAGGTTCAAGGCACTCGAGGATAAGATGAGGAACATTGAGAACCAGAACACCCTGGGCGTTGATATGTCCAAGTTGGGACTAATTGCTGATTTCAAGGTGCCTCCCAAGTTCAAGGTACCCGACTTTGAAAAATACAAGGGCACTACTTGCCCTCGTGTCCACCTGAGATCGTATTACAGGAAAATGCCAGCTCATTCTGAGGACGAGAAGTTGCTGATGCACTTCTTTCAAGACAGTCTGTCCGGGCCCTCCCTCGAATGGTACATGAGTCTGGAACCTACCAGTGTGCGCACATGGAAGGACCTTGCTGAAGCATTTGTGCACCACTACCAATACAACAGTGACTTGGCTCCGAACCGAGTCCAACTGCAGAATCTGTCGCAAAGGAACAATGAAGGGTTCAAGGAATACGCCCAGTGGTGGCGTGAATTGGCAGCCAGGGTTCAGCCGCCGATGGTTGAACGTGAGCTTGTGCAGATGTTCGTAGCCACCCTCGCAGGGGTTTACTATGAGAAATTGGTCAGCGGTATGTCCAGAACCTTCTCAGATCTCATTATCACGGGTGAGCACATCGAAAATAGGATCAAACTCGGGAAAATTCAAGGTGATTCGTCCTCAGCTGGAGGAGGAAAGAAACCTTATGGTGGCAAAAGACGGGAAGGAGAAACGAGCGCCGTGTCCAACGCTCGAAGGAAGGGTAAAGGTCCTCACCAACAGGTGGCCAGCATAACTATCCCGGCAGTTCAACAGCCACAGCAGCAGCAACAATCAAATCAACAAGGGTACAGAAAGTATCAGAATCGGGCACCTTTGTCGAGTCGTCACCTCGAGACACCGCCCATGTCGTACGCGCAACTATTACAGACTTTGCTTCAGCTACAGTTAATCCAAAAGAGAACCTTGGCTCCCTTGACAGGGGCACCTCCGCCAGGTTATGACGCGAATGCAACTTGTGAATTTCACTCAGGGGCACCAGGCCACACAATAGAAAACTGCAAAGCCTTCAAGCACAAGGTGCAGGACATGGTGGACGCTAAGATCATCAACTTCTCAGATAATGTGCCAAATGTCACGAAGAACCCTATGCCGAACCATAGGGGAGGTAGAGTAAACGCCATTATTGAAGACGAGACCTTGGATGTGTTAACTGATGTCAGAGATCTGAAGACACCGCTTAGCTTCGTTAAAGCTAAGTTGATGAAAAGAGGTTTCTTTCTAGGTTGCGGAGAGCTGTGTATGGGCTGTGCTACTAGTCCTGATGGATGTGAACAGTTGATAGAAGGAATTCAAAGTCTGATGACTGAAGGGATTTTACAGTTTAGCCGGAAGGCCGAATGCGGATCAGGGGAGGTAATGCTGAAGCAAGACGATGAGGTTGCCACCATCACCATCCCTCGCCAGACGATAACTATTTCTGCACCCAGACTGCCCATAATCACCATCACCAAAGCTGGGCCAATACCGTTCGAAAGCACTAATGCTGTCCCATGGCATTATGGGGCCGAAGTCTACTGCAACGGACAGAAGTTGGAGCTAGAACCGTTTGGGTCGTCTGTGGAGAACCTTGCGGGGATTAGTGGTATTACTCGCAGCGGAAGAGTGTTTGCACCACCAGAGGTCGTGGCGGACAAAGCGGACAGAGCTGCAACCGATAAAGGGAAGAGTAAAGTCGTCGAAGAGATCCCTCGCGGGGTAGAAAAAGACTTACTCGTTAAAGACACCGAAGAGTTTATGAGGTTGATTAAAAAGAGTGACTACAAGATCATGGATCATCTCCATCAGTCACCCTCGAAGATTTCCATCCTGAACTTGTTGCTGTGTTCTGAAGCACACCGCAGCGCTGCTGAAGGTGTTGAACGCCGCGTATGTACCGCAAGAAATATCGGTAAACCAGCTAGAAGAGGTCGTAGCCCACGTGAACGCTGGAAATGGGTTAGGGTTCACTGACCTAGAGCTGACGCCGAAGGGAAGAAACCACAATAGCGCCATGCACATCTCGATAGAGTGTAGGGGAATGATCATGTCTCACGTGCTGGTAGACACGGGGTCGTCGCTCAATGTTCTTCCGAAGAAGGCATTAATGAAGTTAGATACTCGCGGAGTGATTTGTACACCCAGTGATCTGGTGGTGAAGGCGTTCGATGGAACCAAACGCCATGTTTTCGGGGAGGTGACCCTGCCAATCCAAGTCGGGCCGAAAACGTTCGACGCAATCTTTTACATTATGGACATCATGCCTGCCTACAGCTGTCTCTTGGGCCGGCCGTGGATCCATGCTGCTGGAGCCGTGACCTCCACGTTGCACCAGAAACTCAAGTATGCTGTCGGAGGTAGCATAGTGACCGTTTTGTGGCGAGGAAGACATAATGGTGAGCAATTTGTCGTCCTTCAAGTATGTTGAGATGGATGGGGAAATCCACGAAACCCTATGCCAAGCGTTCGAAGCTGTTAAAGTCAAGGACGTAGCTCCTGTAGTCACTGAGAAGCCAGAGATGACTCTCTCTTCATTCAAGGAAGCCCGAGCCGTTGTTCAAGCCGGATCTACCCCAGGCTGGGGATGAATTTTGGAGATACCTAACAAGCAAGACAAGTTTGGGTTGGGATATTCTCCTGCGGCTGAAGCCTCCTCTTCTCGCAGTGCGTCGCGAGGTAAAGGGCCGATCCAGTTCACCAGCGGCGGGGTGATATTTGAAAGCGTCAACCCAGTGTCTGAAGACAACGGAGATAGCGACTGTGACCTCGACTCTTGGATCCAGCCAAGCAAGCCAGGCGAGAGCCTCAACAATTGGTCCGTCGAGGATATCATCCAGATGACAAGCGAAGAGTAATGATTTACTTTTTCCAATCATTGTACAACCCTATGTCCTACCCGGGCATAGTGGTTTTATTGTCAGGGCCTTGTTTGATTATGTACATGCATTTTATCAATAAATCAAAAGGCGTTTTTCTTCGTATTCAAATATTGTGATCTCTGTTATTCCTGTTTTATATTTGTTTTGAAAAACAATAAAATGGCAATGAGGTTTGTGCTAACCTGCATATCCTTGTTTTAAGATTAACCCTTGTTATTGCAGGATCCACATAGCAGATGACATCGACTCTGGACCTTCTACGACTCACTTCGACTTCGATTTCCCGATCTATCAAGCCGAAGAAGAGATTGATGAAGACGAAGACCTTCCTGAAGAGTTGGCCCGCTTGTTGAAACAAGAAGAGAAAGTTATTCTGCCTCATGAAGAGGAGATCGAGATCGTGAATCTGGGTTCTGAAGAACTTGTCAGGAACGTCAGGATAGGGGCTGCATTGCAGAGTGATGTCAAGCAGAGATTGGTCGAGATGCTAAGAGAGTATAATGACGTCTTTGCTTGGTCATACGAAGATATGCCCAGACTTGACACTGACATCGTGGTCCACCACTTGCCGCTGCGAGAAGACTGTCCTCCCGTTAAGTAGAAGCTTAGGAGGACGAGACCAGATATGGCCATTAAGATCAAAGAGGAAGTGCAGAAGCAGCTTGATGCTGGCTTCTTAGCGGTCACCACTTACCCTCCGTGGGTCGCCAACATAGTGCCTGTGCCGAAGAAGGACGGTAAGGTGCGACTGTGCGTCGATTATTGGGATTTGAATAGGGCGAGCCCTAAAGATGATTTCCCGCTGCCTCATATTGATGTGTTGGTCGACAATACAGCTCAGTTCTCCGTGTTTTCGTTCATGGATGGCTTCTCCGGTTACAACCAGATCAAGATGGCGCCGGAGGACATGGAGAAAACTACGTTTATCACTCCTTGGGGAACGTTCTGCTATAAGGTAATGCCTTTCGGTCTGAAGAACGCAGGGGCCACTTACCAACGAGCAATGGTTACTCTGTTTCATGACATGATTCATCATGAGATTGAAGTCTATGTTGATGACATGATCGCGAAGTCCTAAACGGAGGAAGGACATCTAGTCAATTTGCTGAAGCTTTTTGAGAGGCTTAGGAAATTCAGGTTGAGGCTGAATCCTAACAAGTGTACTTTCGAAGTACGGTCCGGAAAATTACTGGGGTTTATCGTGAGCGAAAGAGGCATCGAGGTTGATCCTGCGAAGATAAAGGCGATACAAGAAATGCCAGTGCCAAAAACAGAAAAAGAAGTTCGTGGTTTCCTGGGACGAATAAACTACATTGCAAGGTTTATTTCTCAGCTCACGGCCACGTGTGAACCGATGTTCAAACTGCTGAAGAAAGATCAAGCGATTATCTGGAACGAGGATTTCCAGAAGGCATTTGATAAGATAAAACAGTATCTACAAGAACCTCCAATCTTGATACGCCTAGTGGCTGGACGACCATTAATCATGTACTTGACAGTTCTTGAGAATAGTATGGGGTGTGTTCCCGGTCAGCACTATTATTTCAGTTTCCAAAGATTTGTCCCCATCAGAGTACCGTGTACTCGTGCATTTGGCAAATTTCCGGGTTTGTTGGTATTCAACCGTCTTTCACCTTGATTGTTTAAGAGCCGTTCACTTCTCACCCAGTCAGGTCCAAGCCGTTTGAATAGGGGCAGCTGTTGCACCCCAAAATTTGCCCAACATTTCTTTACTTAGCTTATGTTTCATTTCATTCACATTAGCATTATCATTTGCATTTCATTGACATGTATGCAGGAGATCAAGAGGTATAAGTACCAATCAAGGGTTATGCAAGACTATGAATCTAGCCAAGAAGGTTATTCAAGTGTTCAAGGGTAGATATCTTTGTCAGAGAAGTCAAAAGATCCTCATAGAGAGTGGTTGAAGCCAAGTGTGTAGGTCTCCTAACTTGAGAGTTGTGGGAGCTCCTCAGATGATTCTGAAGCCAGGAATGTGGACTTGAAGCCTTGAGAGAGCTTATGAGATGTCTTGAAAGCCATCATGGAGCCTAGACAGGTCATTGTACAAGATTAAGAAGACCTAGCCATGAGTGGTATAATTAGGGTTTGACTGGGTCAACCCTAGGTCAACTGATGATTTGAACAAGGTTGAGACCTAATTCAAGAGCCATTTGATCATGGATTGAGGCATTGAGATGTTATAAGGATGATTCCAAGGTCAACTCATCATGATTGAAGAAGTTGAGAAGTTTCAAGCTAGGGTTTCTAAGGCTTGACAGTGTAAAATCCCCTAGTTTGACCCCTATCTTCAAGGCAGTTTAGATCAAGATGTGATTGTCATCTCATCTTGCCCCCCAACATGAATGTTGTAGAGCTTATTCTTAGCTTTAATTTGAGTGCTAGAAATCCTTGATAGGATTTGTAGAACTCAAGTTATGACTTTGACAAGTTACAGGTCATCTGAGGTATGTGAATCTGGGGCCTTGAAAGTCACCCAACTTGCATCAAACCTTTGCCCAAGAAGGATGATTCCTATGAACTTTTGGTCAACATTAATGTTGTTCCTTATCTTCTTAGCTTTCTAGAGAGTACTAGAAGTCCTTGATAGGATTTGTAGAATTCAATTTATGGCTTTGACAAGTCAAGGGCATTTTGGTCATTTGGAGATTACAAGTCATTTCAACCATAAAGCCATATCTCCTATTTCCAAGCTTCAAATGGAAAAATCTTCAACATAAAACTTGTTCAAAATGATGTTTTAAGGCTAGTAAGGAGGTCATGAGATGATGGAAAGGCTTGTAGCTCAAAGTTGCAAAAATGACCTAAAATAAGGGCATAAGTTAAATAAACCAAAGTTGGAAATTGATATTTTCAACCTACACATCCAAACCATGGCATGTAATATATCATTTTGACTCTAGAAAACATTTTAAGAACATTGGTTTAGCCACATTTTTGAGTTGAGATTCAATTTGTGGACTTGCTTTGAAAAGTGATTACTTGCATATTAAGTAACATTTGCAAAACTCAAAATCAAGGCATGAGCAAGGCCCTTGGCAAGCTAAACTCTTTCAAAATGTCACTAGGGGAGAAATTGAAAGTGAATGAGGTTGGTTTCAAGCTGCAAACAGAATTATGCATATCATGAGATGTGTTTGAAAATCTCATGACATGAGAAGTGGAAACTCTCATTAGAAGGATCTAGAGGGTTCTAGATCATCCAAACATCATCTATATATTGAATAGAGTTGATCCAATGCAAGTTTTGGTGATGATTGAAGGAGAGAGCATATTTTTGAGATTGAAATTTCATAGCTTGCAAGAGCAATCGGTTTCACCAAATTCTTCACTCTCCATCCATTTTCTTGATTGAAACTTCTTCCATGGATGTTAAGGAGTGATTCCAGATCATAATCAAGAAGGATTCGTGGCTAATTGGTGCTCTTGAATTCAGAATTTTCCACCTGCAACTCACCATCGGGTTTCAAGATTCAAGCACTTTCAACTGGTTCTTTTGCATACAGAAGCAAGGAGAGGGTTCATTGATCGTGTCTGCAAGATTGGAGAGCTTGAATTGGAGGTTTAGTGCATCTGTTCATCCAAGATTTTCAGGTTGGTAACTTTCTTCCTCTAGCATGATTTAGGTAGAATCAAGTTGAATTAAGGTGTTAGAAGCATTGTAGAATGGTGTAGGATGGATTTCAGATAGTTAATTTGAGAATTAGTGACAAAATATGTGCATTACCATTTTCGGTTGAAAATTGGATATGGTGAATCTTGAGGATTTAGGTTGTATTAAGGGTATGGTTGAACACGTGACAAGATTTGGGACAAGATTCATGTTTTGACCTCTTGTAATGGAGGCCTGTAGAGAGAATTAGGGTTGAGGAAGACGACCGGAGCACCACCGGTGGTGGCCGGAGCTGGGTGTGAGTTGCAGAGGTTTGAAAAGGTTGAAGATGACTCTGGGACCATTGGATGATGGTTGGACTTTGACTAGAAGCTTGATCCAATGGCCACATTTTAAAGTTCAGTTTGTGAAGGACCTGATTAATGAAACGCAGCGTTTCATTTAATCAGTGGTTTGGGCTTAATGAATTATCCACTATCCACACCCCCCTGATGGCCCAACCCATGGTTTGAACTGTGTTTTGTTGCTATCCACATCACGCGTGTTATTATTTTAATTTGATTTTCTTTATTTTTTTCATTTTATCCATGGTTCTTGAAAAATTCATAATAAATTGAAAATTAATCCAATTCATCCCATTGTTTTTGCATTTTACTCATGATTGAGTCTAGTATTTTTTTTAGAGAAAAAATATTTTCATTTCATGTATTTTCTAATTTAATGGGAATTTTACATTTTAATTGATATTAAAATGGTTATGTTTGATACATAATTTTGTGGAATTTAGTGTGATCACTTGGTGATGATTTTGAGCCTAATTTTTTGTGTGTGATTAGGATAGAAATGTATGCTCCCATAGTATTTTTCTCATATTTTTGTGATGAAAATAGGTGTGCTTTCTAGATTGATATTTAGGTGCTTCCTTTTAGGGCTTAGGTTTGATACCTTGTAATGTAGAATTTAGTTCTAGGTCTAATTTGATGATTTGATCTCTGAAATTAATATGGTAGAGTCATGATTGACCTAGGTTCCCATAGATATTTTTGTAGGATTTTACAATTGGTTTTAGTTATTTAGTCAGGACTAACTTTAGTACTAGGTTTTAGGTGATCCTAACTTACTAATTAAACTAGTTTAACTTCCTTAGTCCCCTTAGATTAGGGTTTTTGCTTGGTTTGCCTTTGGTTTAGATTGAAGACAAGTTGAAGACAAGGTGAGGATGCTTGAAGTTTCTTGAAGTTGCTTGGAGCTAGGATTTGCTTGTGCCTGAAGGTGTCTGATGAAGGTTTAGGAGATAAGAGGCATAGGGAGAGCCTTATAGTTAGAATGATTTCTTTCACAAATATGGAAAGCATCTTGTGCTTCCATTCCTCCCAATGACTAAAAGTCCTTCTAAGATATTCACATCCCTCCCTTGGAGGGATGAGTGGCTTTATCTGGGAAGTAGAACTTTGAGGGAACAAGTCTCTCATAATGATGAACCCTTACAGGCTTCCTTTGGTTGTCAGTAAGCTGTTTATCATTTCCCCTCATCCTGTTAAATCAATTATATTTTGGTTTGAGTATCTTGAAAGGTGTTGGACTTGAGTTTGAAGATGAGGACTTCATTGAAGAGTGTGGAAGAGGATGATTCCTTGAGCATTGCCATTGTAGATGAAGCTTGAAGAGCAAGAAGAACAGGTTGATACTTGAAGACCCAATGGATATTGAGTGAAGAGCTGAGGCTTAGAGAATTGAAGGATGAAGTTGACACTTCCATGTGATTGAAGACTACTCTGAGAAGCTGAAGCTTGTAAGAGGAGAAGACCAAGTTGAGACTGGTAAAGCAAAGAGAGTTGAAGCTTGAGGACTAAGTTGATACTTATGAAGAGGATTCAATTGAGATTGAGTATAGAGCTGAGGCTTGAGGAATAAAGGACAAGTTGATACTTGTACATTGATGCTTGGAGACCCTGAGGGAATCAAGTTGATACTTGTAGAGTGAAGCCTGAAGGTGGAATTGACTGAGGAGCTGAAGCTTGGAGAAGAGAGAATAAGTTGACACTTATGTTTGATTGATTGAAACCCTGGAGAAGCAAGTTGATACTTGTCATAAGAGATGGTAGCCTTGGAGGATGATTGAAGTCTGAAGACTGGGTTGCTGTCAGAAGAGATGAAGCTTGGAATTGAGAGAGGGAGTTGTTGATCTTCTTTCTTGTCTGTTTTTCTCTTCTGTGCTGATATGCCTTGTTTGACTTGCTTGATGCATTAGAATAAGTCCATGATTAGACTGACTTTAATCTAGGAGCATGATTGCACTAGAGGTTGAGTTGTTCCCTCTGCTTGTATTGTTACTGTATGGCTTTGCTTGCGGGTATTCGGTAGAGCCCAGCTCCCTGGCCCATGTGGTTTATTTTTGCTTGATAGCATGTTATTTTTACTGTATGATTACAGTTTATCTGATTTTGCTTGACAGCACTTTATTTCATTTTCTCTGTATGATTGCAGTTACTCATATCTGGCTTGAGGTTGAGATGAGCTTGTGGAGGCTGATGCCCCACACACATTTCCTCCCTCACTTGCATTGCATGCATTTTACAATCGTTTACTGTATATCTGTTTACTGTTTAAGCTGATGCTTTGTCTGTTTCTGTGTATCATTGATATGATCCCTTAGGACTCTCATTTCCTTTGATAAGGAAGTGATGATAGAACTTTAGGTTGAAACCTATGCATGATAACTTCTAGGAATTCCCTGTTTCAAACTTCAACTATAGGATGAATCCTTGGTATGACAACAGTAGGACTTGATAGTCTCCTTTCAGTGGAACCCTTCTCTTCTCATCTCAAAACAGCTTAAGATATAGTAATCATGAATGATTTCTTTTGTACGTTACGAGCCTTAAGCTATCTGAGAAAGGATTATTGGAGAGCTTCTTTTCAACAGTCTGAATGTTTAATATGGCACCCTTTGGGTGACATGCGACGCATTCACTCTCAGGTCATAGTCTCTAGTGCGATTGAAATTGCAAACACAATAAAAAACACTTCTTCTGTAAAAGACAGAAAACAAACTTCAAACCTTTTTGCCCCATGGGCCCATAATTCAAAGGAAGCTTTTCTGAAGAAAAGAGTGTCATTAAACTTCAGCTCTACTGCAAACAGGCTTTGTCCCTAACTGCTGGAACTGTTGTTTAACCCTACTCGATAAAACAGATGAATCTGAATTCCCGTAATCCGTAGTATCCCGAACTACGTAAGCTCTGATCTCTCATACCTGTTGAGGGTACGTAGGCACAATACTGATGTGATGACCTTGTCTGATACCCTTTTCGTCAGGTTTTTCCAATCGTTTCCTTTCCCGTTCCGAGGGATAAATAACGAAAGGTGGCGACTCTTCTGTTTTGCCGACACCTTATTTTCGCGGAAGCGACAGTGGGGCATCGACATGATAGGCAAGATCGAGCCCACTGCATCTAATGGTCATCGCTTCATTCTAGTAGCCATCGACTACTTCACCAAGTGGGTGGAGGCAGCCTCGTATGCTAATGTGACCAAGCAGGTGGTGGCTAAATTCATAAAGAGGGACATCATCTGTCGATACGGACTTCCCGAGCGGATCATTACTGACAATGGTTCGAATCTGAATAACAAGATGATGAATGAGCTGTGCCAGAGTTTCAAGATTGAGCACAACAACTCATCTCCTTACCGGCCGAAGATGAATGGCGCCGTCGAAGCGGCCAATAAGAACATTAAGAAGATTGTACAGAAGATGGTTGTGACCTACAAGGATTGGCACGAGATGTTGCCGTTTGCACTGCACGGTTATCGTACCACGGTGCATACGTCAACCGGGGCAACTCCTTTCTCACTGGTGTACGGGATGGAAGCTGTCATACCGTTAGAAGTTGAGATCCCTTCTTTACGAGTTTTGGTTGACGTGAAACTCGATGAGGCAGAATGGATGAAGAACCGACTGAACTAACTCAACCTGATGGACGAGAAGAGGTTAGCATCGATTACATATGGTCGTCTGTACCAAAGCCGAATGAAGAAAGCTTATGACAAGAAGGTGCGTCCTAGAAGCTTTCAGACGGGTGATCTCGTCCTGAAGAAGATTCTTCCTCCACACTCCGACCACCGGGGCAAGTGGACTCCCAATTACGAAGGTCCATACGTCATCAGCAAGGTCTTCTCGGGAGGAGCCTTGTTGTTATCCACGATGGATGGCGAAGATTTTGCATCCCCGGTGAACGCGGACGCAGTTAAAAAATACTTTGCTTAAAAATGACCCGCTGGAAAGAAAAAGAATATACAGGCAAAAATGTGGCATCCCGACGAACCATAAAAAAGGGAAAAAGGTTCGGGCAAAAATTAGGGACATAAAGAAAAGAATGTACACCCACAAAGTCGAAAACCTGGAAGGGCGACTTTGGCAAGAAAGGGTATTCCGGTGAATCGAAAACCCGAAAGGGCGATTCAGGCAAAAGTTAGGGATTTGAAAAAGCAAATGATTGCGTTCCGCATATGGACTTTCATTGTTTAGTGGTTTGGAAGACCTGGGGGCCGTTTATGTGAATCAATCTCTCTTAAAGCTGAAGCGTCGGAGAAGTATCGAAGTCGAGTGGGTCATAGAGGGATCAACTTATGGTGTTCGTCTACGCGTAGATGAGCATGTCCAGGTTCTCGTAGAGCATGTCCAGGTTCTCGTAGAGCTTTATTCCCCTGCAGCAGTCGACTGAAGATCATTTCCCCAGGCGGAGTCCAATTGAGATTGGTGTGACTTCTTCTCCTTGGCAGGATGATTCCTCCTCTCCACCAGAGTGGTTCTCCCTCCTTGACAGGAGGATTCCCCCTTCAGCATTTATTTTGCTGATGGGGTCGTAGCATTGTGCATGATTGCATAGCATTTACACTAGAAATGCGTAGCATTTCCACTGTGTGGAGCATTGCGCCATTGTCGATCATATGCATATGAAACATGAGCTAGGTCGTTACCGTTCTTGTTTTGCAGGTGTTCCCCGGCGGGGTGTTTACTCAGGATGATTCCTGAAATCTCAGAAGAGTTAGGTGGCTCAAGATGATTCTTGAATTCCCCAGCAAATTCGTTTGCCCAAGATGATTCTTGAACTCCTCAGCGAAGTGGTTTGCTTAAGATGATTCTTAAGATCCCCAGTGAAGTCGCCAGAGTTGGTTGCTCAAGTTGATGCTTAGAGTCCCCGACAGAGTGTTTGCTCAGGATGATTCCTGAAATCTCCAGCAGAGTTATTGGTTCAGGATTATTCTTGAAGTCTCCGGCGGAGTTATTTGTCCAAGATGATTCTTGTAGTCCTCAGCAGAGTTGATTCATCCAGAATGATTTATGGATCCCCGAAGCAGAGTTACTTGATAGTTCTCCAGAATCCCTAGCGGAGATGCGTCATCCCCAGCAGGTTTCTAAACAACGAAGTTGAAACTTCCCTTGAAGACTTGGTGATTGAAGTCCGGCGATAGTGCCGAAACCTCAGACTTACTGATGGAGTCTAACTGCGAGACCGAAGCAGCTATCTCAGCTGACGCGGAGCGCCTGACGGCAAAAGATTGTGTATCCCAACTTGGTTCATGATTGACCAAGGGTTCTGTTCCTGACTTACTGATGAAATCCAGTTGACGCCCGAAAATTTCTTTGAATGCCCGATGGCATGATTAACTTGATTGTTGACCTGATGAGTCCCGAGGAATTCTGACGCCTGACGGCATGATCGACCATTTATCACCGATTACCGAGTGACCAGTGATCCCTTGATTACTTGAGGACGAAGATCTACATCAGAATCAGATGACCATCTTGATGGAGATTTGAGATTAGACCCTTCACCGGTTACCGTGCGATCAATTCCCCAGCTAGTTGTCGTGCAACTATCATTTTGGTTTCCGAAGATTTGTCCCCATCAGAGTACCGTGTACTTGTGTAGTTGGCAAATTTCCGAGTTTGTTGGTATTCAACCGTCTTTTACCTTGATTGTGTGAGAGTCGTTCGCTTCTCACCCAGTCAGGTCCAAGCCGTTTGAATAGGGGCAGCTGTTGCACCCCAAAATTTGCCCAACATTTCTTTACCTAGCTTAGGTTTCATTTCATTCACATTAGCATTATCATTTGCATTTCATTGACATGTATGTAGGAGATCAAGAGGTATGATTACTAATCAAGGGCTACACAAGACTTTGAAGCTAGCTGGGAGGCTTATTCAGGTGTTCAAGGGTTGATATCCTTGTCAGAGAAGTTAAAAGATCCTCAGAGAGAGTGGTTGAAGCCAAGTGTGTAGGTCTCCTAACATGAGAGTTATGGAAAGCCATCAGATGATTCTGAAGCCATGAAGATGGACTTGAGGTCTTAAGAGAGCTCATGAGAAGTGTTGAAGATCACTTTGAGGCCTAGACAGGTCATTGTGCAAGATTAAGAAGCCTCAGCCATGAGTGGTGCAATTAGGGTTTGACTAGGTCAACCCTAAGTCAACTGATGATTTGGGGAAGGTTGAGACTTAACCCAAGAGCCATGTGATCATGGATTGATGCATTGAGATGTTCTAAGGATGATTCCAAGGTTAACTCATCATTTTTGAAGAATTTGAGAAGTTTCAGGCTAGGGTTTCTAAGGCTTGATAGTGTAAAATCCCCTAGTTTGACCCCAATCTTCAAGGAAATTTAGCTCAAGATGTGATTGTCATCTCATTTTTCCCCCAACATGATTGTTGTAGAGCATGATCTTAGCTTTAATTTTAGTGCTAGAAGTCCTTGATAGGATTTGTAGAACTCAAGTTATGACTTTGACAAGTTACAAGTCATCTGAGGTATGTCAAGTTGGAGCTTGAAAGTTACCCAACTTGCATGAAACTTTTGCCCTAGAAGGATGATTCCTATGAACGTTTGGTCAACATGAATGTTGTTCCTTATCCTCTTAGCTTTCTATAGAGTACTAGAAGTCCTTGATAGTATTTGTAGAACTCAAGTTATGGCTTTGACAAGTCAAGGGTATTTTGGTCATTTGGAGATTACAGGTCATTTCAACCATAAGGCCATAACTCCTATTTGCAAGCTTCAAATGGGAAAATGTCCAACATCAAACTTGTTCAAAATGATGTTTTAAGGCTAGTCAAGAGGTCATGAGAGGTTGTAATTGCTTGTAACTCAAGATTGCAAAATTGGCTTAAAAAGGAAGATTTAAAGTTCATTAAAAGGACCAAATTTGGGATTTTTCATTTCAAGGCCAAGATAAGGCATGTAATATGTCATTCTGATCAGAAATGACATTTTAAAGACATTGGCAATATCACTTTTCTCATTTGAGGTCAAAATCATGGAGTTGCTTTTGCTTGCTTAAGACTTAAGTAACATAACCCAAACTATGCATAAGTACAAGACCAATGCTCCAATCCATCAAAACACTTTCATAATCTCATGTGAGGAGAATTTGGATGAAGAGAATAGGGAATACAAGCTGCTAGCAGAATTGGCATGAGTGTACCATGAGATTGAACTTTTCATGACATGAGATATTGAATTTCTCATTAGAGTGATCTAGAACTTTCTAGATCATTCATTCATGTCCTATATATGATTATGAAGTGGTTTAGAGTGAAGGTTGGTGAGAATTGAGAGAGGAGAGTGAGATTGCACTTTGAAATTCCTTCTTGCAAATCAAAATCTGTTACAAGGTTTGAAGCCATTTCAATCCAAGATATTGATCCCAATAGCTTGCTCTGAGGTTGGTGATCAATTCCAGATCAAATTCAAGGCCAAACTGTGGGGGAATCGTGAGTTAGCCATTGGAGTTGGAAGCTTGCAACTCAGAATCGGGTTCAAGAATCCAAGGCATTTCAACTCTTTTCTTTGCATACAGAAGGTTGATTGGAGGCTAGTGAAGGAGTCTGCAAGTTCTTGAGGGTTGGTTTGAAGATTCAACCACTCTGTTCACACGATTTTACCAGGTATTCAGTTCTCATTCTATGGCTTAATTTAGGTAGAATCAATTGGAATTGTTATGGTAGATGCATTGTAGATTGATGTAGGAAGGTTTCTGGATCATCAATTTGGAGATTAGTGACCAATTAGGGTTGTTGCAATTTTCGGTTGAGATTGTGTTCTTGCAAATCTTGAGCTTTTAGAATGAATTAGTGGCATGAATGAATTCCTGAGGAAATTTGGGACAAGATTCATCAAGGAATCGTGGCCAATGGTGGATTCTAGAGAGAGTTAGGGTTGTGGAAGGTTGATCGGAGAAGTCACCGGCGGTGACTCTAGCGCGCGCAGGTGAACTGAACTCAGAAATTTGAAATGAGGAAGATGATCCCAGAGCCATTGGATTAGGGGAGGACCTCTGACCAGATGAGGATCCAACGGCCACGCGTGAAGGAAATTTTGTGAAGGATTTCTGAGTTGAGATGAAACGCAGCGTTTCATTTAAATGTTGGTTTTGGGCTTAGTCAATAGCTGATACTCCCACCCCTCTTTTGGGCCCAAACACTAAAATGAACTGAATTAATTTGCTACCTGCACCATGCGCCTTTCATTTTCTCATGATTTTCTTTTTATTTTTCATTTCATTCATGGTTATTGGAAAATTCATAAGTAATTGAAAAAAGACTCAATTAATTCCATTCTTTTTTCCATGGATTCATGATTGAATCTAGTTTCTTTTAGATAAAAAATATTAATATTTCATGCATTTATGATTTTATGAGCATTTATTGAATTTTAATTGATATTAAAATAAACATGGTTGATGCTTGATCTTGTTGAATTTGGTTTGATCATTTGATGATGATTCTTGCCCTGATTTTTTGTATGTAGCTAGAATATATATGCATGTTCCCCCTAGATTTTTATCACATTTTTGTGATGAATATAAGTGGTAGTTTTAGGTTGAAACTTTAAGAGCTCCATTTTTAGGGTTTATGGTTGATACCTTGTGATCTAGGTTTTATTTATAGAACTTGGTGGATGATTCAACCTCTGATTTTTGTATGGTAGATTCATGATTGAATTAGGGTCCCTTAGGAATTTTTGTAGGAATTTACAATGTAGTTTACTATTTTTGTTTGATTTTAGTTTAGGTGCTAACTTTAGATGATTCTAATGCACTAATTCAACTAGAATGACTTCTTTAGTCCCCTTAGATTAGGGTTTTGTTTCTCTTGCTCTTGGATGAGGTTTAAGGCAAGTTGAAGATGCAATGGATTGCTTGAAGAAGCTTGGATGTGAAGATCTTCCCTTCTCTCTGGTGTAGTTTTGTTTAGGTGTTAAGATTAGGGTTTGTAAGTAGAGCTTCTAGATAGATTCTCTTCTTTCATAAACATGGAAGGTGTTGATCACTTCCATTATTCCCTATGATGTAAGGTACCCTTGTAAAGGCCTCATCCCTCCTTTGGTAGGATGTGTGGCTATTTACAAGTTGGTAGAACCTTTGAGGGTCCCTTTCTCTGATGATAGGGTGCTTAGTGGTGACCTTTGGTCTTCACTCTGCTACCAATCATCCAAACTTTGCTCTTGTTAGATGAATCTTTCTCCCTTGCTAGAGGATGGAGTTCCCTGCTAGAAGATTAAAGATGCTAGAAGCTGCTACTTCCATGTGTTTGAAGACTACCATTGGAGCTGAAGCTTGAAGACCAAGAAGAACAAGTTGACACTTGTGAGGAAAACCCAGTTAAGATCAAATGAAGAGCTGAAGCTTGAAGAAGGTGAAGAACAAGTTGATACTTGTGTGTTTGATGCATTGAAAGCTTGAAGAAGCAAGTTAACACTTGCTGTTGAAGATGATGGACTTGAAGAGCAGTTGCAGACTGAGGACTGAACTGCTGTCAGAAGATTGTTGTGCTGTGCACTGTGGAAGTTGTTGATCTGCTTTCTTTTCTGTCTATTTGCTTGCTGTGCAACTGTATTAGTGACTTGTTTGATTTGCTTGATGCATTAGAATAAGTTCATATTTAGACTGACTTAATCTAGGAGCATGATTGCACTATAGGTTGAGTTGCTCCCTCTGCTTGTATTTTTACTGTATAGCTTTGCTTGCGGGTATTCGGTAGAGCCCAGCTCCCTTGCCTATGTGGTTTGTGTTTTGCTTGATAGCATTTTATTATTTTTGTATGATTCCAGTTATTCATATCTGGCTTGAGGTCGAGCCGAGCTTGTGGAGGCTGATGTCCCACACACATTTCCTCCCTCACTTGCATTGCATGCATTTTACAGTTGTTTCCTGTACTGTTTACTATTTAAGCTGATGCTTTATCTGTTTCTGTTTATCCTTAACATGATCCTCTAGGAATCTCACTTCCTTTAATAAGGAAGTGATGATTAGAACTTTAGGTTGAAACCTATGCATGATAACTTCTAGGAGATCCCTATTTCAAACCTCAACCATAGGATGAATCCTTGGCATGACAACAGTGGGACTTGATAGTCTCCCCTTAGTTGAACCTGTTCGTTCTCTCTTCTCATTTCAAAACAAATTAAAATACAGTAATAAAGGTTAACTGATGTTGTACGTTACGAGCCTTAAGCTATCTGAGAAAGGATTGTTGGAGAGTTTCTTTTCAACAGTCTGCATGTTTAGTATGGCACCCTTTGGGTGACATGCGACGCATTCGCTCTCAGGTCATAGTCTCTAGTGCGATATTGGTTGCAAACATCCATAAAAAACAGTTCTTCCATAAAAGACAGAAAACAAACTTCAAACCTTTTTGCCCCGTGGGCCCATAAGTCCAAGGAAGCTTTTCTGAAGAAAAGAGTGTTGTTAACTCCCAGTTCTACCGCAAACGGTAACGCCTAAGTCTCCAAGGGTCGAGCTGAATCCCCGTAACAAATGGAACTATTTGTTAACCATACTCGATAAAAACAGATGAATCTGAATCCCCGTAATCCGTATTATCCCGAACTACGTAAGCTCTGATCTCTCATACCTGTTGAGAGTACGTAGGCACAATACTGACGTATTGGCGAGCCACCTTCCCCATAACCCGTAGTTAGGCGAACTACGTTGACTCTGATTTCTCATTCTCTGATGAGAATACGTAGGCATAAAGTGCGACGCTTTGCCGAGTCATTTTCTTTTCTTTTCAGACCAGCCTTGATAGATAGATAGATAAAACCAACCCGTCAGATGAACACAACAAGCGTGGATCCCATCGAGTACGATGGACGTGAGGGGTGCTAATACCTTCCCCTTGTGTAATCGACTCCCTAACCCAGACAATGGTTGCGATGACCTTTTCTTATACCTTTTTCGTCAGGTTTTTCTGATTGTTTCCTTTCCCGTTCCGAGGGATAAATAACGAAAGGTGGCGACTCTTCTGTTTTGCCGGCACCTTATTTTCGCGGTAGCGACAATCATGGTGTCCTCAAATCATCGAGGGATCACTAGTTACATGGTAACGGGTGATTTTCCAACCACGTTCAGGTAAACGATACTCTGATTGTTAGGAACATCTTCCAAACTGAGCATGACAATTGCACGACAACTCTGCTGGGGGGATTGGTCACACGGTAGTCGGTGAAGGGTCTAATCTCAAATCTCCGTCAGGATGATCATCTGATTTTGCTGTAGATCTTCGTCCTCAAGTCATCAAGGGGTCGCTGGTCACTCGGTAACCGGTGATACATAGCTGGTATTGCCGTCAGGCATTCCGCGACACTGCGACAGAAGGATTCCTCGGGACTCATCAGGTCATTAGGAACTTTTTAACAATCAAGTTAATCATGCCATCGGGCATTCAAAGAAATTTTCGGGCGTCAGCCGGACTTCGTCAGGAAGTCTGAAACGGAATCCTCAATCAATCATGAACCGAATAGGGATATCCAAACTGCTGCCATCAGGCACTCCGCATCAGCTGAGAGAACTGCGTTGACATCACAGTTGGACTTCGTCAATAAGTCTTGAAATGGGATCCTTAATCAATCAGGAACCCATGGGGGTATACAATCGTTTGTCGTCAAGCACCTTGCGTCAGCTAGGCAAACTGCTTCGACATCACAGTTGGACTTCATCAGTAAGTCTTCAAGTGGAATCCTTAATCAATCAGGAACCACTATGGATATACAATTTTTTACCGTCAGGCACCCTGCGTCAGCTAGGCAAACTGCTTCGACATCGCAGCTGGACTTCAATCATCAAGTCTTCGAGGGAAGTTTCAACTTCGCTGTTCAAGAACCTGCCGGGGATGACACATCTCCGCTGGGGATTCTGGAGAACTATCAAGTAACTCTGCTTCGGGGATCCAGAAGTCATTCTGGGTGAATCAACTCTGCTGAGAACTACAAGAATCATCTTGGACAAATAAATCCGTTGGGAACTTCAAGAATCATCTTGAACCAATACCTTTGCTGGAGATTCCAGGAATCATCCTGGGCAAGCACTCTGCCGGGGGCCCTAAGCATCAACTTGAGCAACCAACTCTGGCGACTTCACTGGGGATTTTAAGAATCATCTTAAACAGTCAACTTCGCTGGGGAATTCAAGAATCATCTTGAGCAAACCGTTCTGTGGAGGAACACCTGCAAAACAAGAACGGTAATGACCTAGCTCATGTTTCATGTGCATATGTTTGACTATGGCGCAATGCTCCACACGGTGGAAATGCTACGCATTTAGGGTAGATGTTATGCAATCATGCAAAATGCTATGACCCCATCAGCAAAAAATGCTGAAGGGAGAGTCCTCCTGTCAAGGAGAAAGGACCACTCTGGTGGAGGAAGGAATCATCTTGCCGAGGAGAAGAAGTCACACCAATCTCAATTGGACCCCGCCTGGGAAACAAACTTCAGACAACTGCTGCAGGGGAATAAAGCTCTCCGACAACTTGGACTCGCTCAACCGGGTATTCAAACCACAAACTGTCGAGGGAACGATATCAATCGCAAAAATAAACTGCACGGTTATCATCTTGTGACAATGTTCAAGTAATTCATTGTTTCAACAATCAGTGGCCTAGGCCAGTAAGTTTATGTATGCGCATTTTATCAAAAACATCGGCGTTCTTTTTCGCAAACAAAACAGATAAATGCTAAACAAGCAAACAGAATTGCTGAATAATATATATTTTATTGATGACGAACCCCTGAATGGGTGAAAATGTTTTACAACAGATGCAAGCTCCTAAAATGAGGAAGCTGCGCAAATATAAAAACATAAATATACATCAGTATATACACAAATGTCGGTAATGAGGCATAGACGAACACCATGAGTTGATCCCTCTATGACCCACTCGACTTAGATACTTCTCCGATGCTTCCGCTTTAGAAGAGATTGATTCAGATAAACGGCCCTCAGGTCCTCCAAACCACTAAACAATGAAAGTCTACACGCGGAACGCATTCATTTGCTTTTTCAAATCCCTAACTTTTGCCTGAATCGCCCTTCCGGGTTTTCGATTCACCAGGATACCCTTTTTTGCCAAAGTCGCCCTTCCAGGTTTTCGACTTTGCGGGTGTACATTCTTTTCTTTTATATCCCTAATTTTTGCTCGAACCTTTTTCCTTTTTTATGGTTCGCCGGGATGTCCCATTTTTGCCTAGATATTCTTTTTCTTTCCAGCGGGTCATTTTTTAAGCAAAGTATTTTTTAACTGCGTCCGCGTTCACCGGGGATGCAAAATCTTCGCCATCCATCGTGGATAACAACAAGGCTCCTCCCGAGAAGACTTTGCTGACGACGTATGGACCTTCGTAATTGGGAGTCCACTTGCCCCGGTGATCGGAGTGTGGAGGAAAAATCTTCTTCAGGACGAGATCACCCGTCTAAAAGCTTCTAGGATGCACCTTCTTATCATAAGCTTTCTTCATTCGGCTTTGGTACAGACGACCATATGCAATTGATGCTAATCTTTTCTCGTCCATCAGGCTGAGTTGGTTTAGTCGGTTCTTAATCCATTCTGCCTCATCGAGTTTCACGTCAACCAAAACTCGTAAAGAAGGGATCTCCACTTCTAACGGTAGGACAACTTCCATACCGTACACCAGTGAGAAAGGAGTTGCCCCAGTTGATGTACGTACCGTTGTACGATAACCGTGCAGTGCAAATGGCAACATCTCATGCCAATCCTTGTAGGTCACAACCATCTTCTGTACAATCTTCTTAATGTTCTTATTGGCCGCTTCAACGGTGCCATTCATCTTCGGCCAGTAAGGAGATGAGTTGTGATGTTCAATCCTGAAACTCTGGCACAGCTCCTTCATCATCTTGTTATTCAGATTCGAACCATTATCAGTGATGATCTGCTCGGGAATTCCGTAACGACAGATGATGTCCCTCTTTATGAATCTAGCCACCACCTGCTTGGTCACATTAGCATATGAGGCTGCCTCCACCCACTTGGTGAAGTAGTCAATGGCTACTAGAATGAAGCGATGACCATTAGATGCGGTGGGCTCGATCTTGCCTATCATGTCGATGCCCCACATGGAGAACGGACATGGGGAGGACATGACATTTAACGGGCACGGTGGCACATGAATCTTATCAGCATAAATCTGGCATTTATGACATCTCTTCGTGAATTTAAAGCAATCTAATTCCATCGTCAGCCAGTAGTATCCTTCTCTCAGGATCTTTCTCGTCATAGCATGCCTGTCGGCGTGCGTACCAAATGTGCCTTCATGGACTTCTTCCATGAGCATACTCGCTTCTTTCTCATCTACACATCTGAGTAGTGTCGCTTAAGCGAAAATAAGGTGCCGGCACAACAAAAGAGTCGCCACCTTTCGTTATTTATCCCTCAGAACGGGAAAGGAAACGATCGGAAAAACCTGACGAAAAAGGGTAAGACAAGGTCGTCGCAACCATTGTCTGGGTTTGGGAGTCGGTTACGCAAGGGGAAGGTATTAGCACACCTCACGTCCGTCGTACTCAACGGGATCCACGCTTGTTGTGTTTACTGGACGGGTTGTTTTATCTATCTACCTATCAAGGCTGGCTTAAAAAAGAAAAGAAACTGACTCGGCAAAGCGTCGCACTTTATGCCTACATATTCTCATCAGAGAACGAGAAATCAGAGTCAACGTAGTTCGACCTACGACGGGTTATGGGGGAAGGTAGCTCGCCAATACATCAGTATTGTGCCTACGTACTCTCAACAGGTATGAGAGATCAGAGCTTACGTAGTTCGGGACACTACGGTTTATTTCCTGTCTTTTACGAAAGGAGTGTTTTTTATTGTGTTTGCAATCTCAATCGCACTAGAGACTATGACCTGAGAGTGAATGCATCGCATGTCACCCAAAGGGTACCATACTAAACATCCAGACTGTGGAAAAGAAACTCTCCCACAATCCTTTCTCAGCTAGCTTAAGGCTCGTAACGTACGAAAGAAATCATTCATGATTACTGTATCTTAAACTGTTTTGAGAAGAGAACGGGCCCAACTAGGAGGGAGACTATCAAGTCCTACTGTTGTCATGCCAAGGATTCATCCTATGGTTGAGGTTTGAACAGGGAACTCCTAGAAGTTGTCATGCATAGGTTTCAACCTAAAGTTCTATCATCAATTCCTTATCAAAGGAAATGAGAGTCCTAAGGGATCATGTCAGTGATACACCGAAACAGATAAAGCATCAGCTCAAACTGTAAAATGCATGCAATGCAAGTGAGGGAGGAAATGTGTGTGGGGCTTCAGCCTCCACAAGCTCATCTTAACCTCAAGCCAGAATGAATAGCAGTAATCATACTGAAATATAAAACATGCTATCAAGCAATACAGTAAACTGCAATCATACAGAAGAAATAAAGATCATGCTATCAAGCAAACAAACCACATGGGCAAGGGAGCTGGGCTCTATCGAATACCCGCAAGCAAAGCCATACAGTAACAATACAAGCAGAGGGAGCAACTCAACCTCTAGTGCAATCATGCTCCTAGATTCTACCTAGTCTAGATATGAACTTATTCTAATGCATCAAGCAAGTCAAACAAAACACATCAATACAGCAAAGAAAAAGATAAGAAAGCAGATCCACTCCTCTCTCAACTTCAAGTTTCATCTCTTCCAACAGCAACTCTGTCTTCAGAATTCAATCACTCTTGACAAATATCAATTTGTTTTTCCAGGTTTCAACCTTTCAACATAAGTTTCAACTTATCTTCTTCTTCAAGCTTCAGCTTCTTAATCAGTTCCACCTTCAGGCTTCACTATTAACCACAAGTATCAACTTGGCTTCCTTCAGGATCTCCAAGCTCCAAAGTAGATATCAACTCCCTTTGTTCTTCAAGCTTCAGCTCTTCATTCAATCACACTTGAATCCTCTTCCTAAGTATCAACTTAGTCTTCTCTCCCTGCAAGCTTCAGCTTGTCAGAGTAGTCTTCAATCATCTGGAAATGTCAACTTTATTCTTCAGTCTTTAAGCCTCAGCTCCTCATTCAGTCTCTACTGGATCTTCATTGGGTCTTCAAGTATCAACTTGATCTTGTTGCTCTTTAAGCTTCAGCTGGAATGGCAATGCTCAAGGAATTATCCTCTTCCACATTCTTCAATGAAGTCTTCATCTTCACACTCAAGCTCAACATCTCTCAAGATATTCAAACCAGACGAAATCACTTAACTGGATAAGCTGGGGTGTCAAACTGCTTACTGACCACCAAAGGTGACCTATAAGGGTTCAACACCAAAGGAAGGGTTCCCTCAAAATTTCTACTTCCTAGGTACCATCACTTATCCCTCCAAAGGAGAGAGGTGTATACCATGGAAGGACTTTGAATCATGGGGAGGAATGGAGGTGAAAGATACCATCCATGTTTAAGAAGGAAGTTAACTAGGTCTAAACTCTTTCTAGATCCTAACCCTAAAACAACAACAAAACAAATAAGACTCCAAGCTCTCAAGCTCCTCAATCAATCTCCAAGTCTTCTACTATGCTCCTCAATGCTCCTCCAAGCAAGACCAAGCTCTCCAAGCCCACAAAGCAAAGCAAACAAAAATACAAGCCCACAAGGGCAACACAAACAATCATCAACTATAAAAATCACTTAAAAATAGTATACTACTATATTAAAACCTAATATAATTTCTAGGAGATCCTATATACCTACCCTTAATACCCTATATGTCCCAATGCTTAACTTGACCTAGAAACCCAAAATTCTAGTGTTATTGTGGACCTATGTTAAGGATTGACCTAATTCTATACAACCTAAAGTCATCTAAGCAAAACTAATCAAAAGTTCATCACAAAATTATGGAATAAATCCAGAGGGGAGCTAAAGTCCTAATCTAACTATCCTAAAAATAATGGCCTAAAAATATGAAGGGAACTATCTAAACAAAATTCTACAAATTCATGCATCAACATAAAAGAATTAAAAAGCTATTAAAATGGAAAATACACAAAAAATATTAAAAATGCATGAAATGCAAATATTTTCCTTTGATAATTTTCTAGACATTATCATTAAATGGGAGAAAAAATCCCCATGCGGAAATCATTAATTTCTTATTTATTATCATTTTTCAAAGACTAACAAAAAAATGGAGAAAAAGAAATAAAAATGAGAAATATTGGGTGCAGATAGCAACTATGTTCAGTTCAAAATGCAGATGGGCTCAAAATAGGGGTGCAGATAACAATACACGCCAGGCCCAATCATCATCAGAAATTTAATCAAAAAATGAAAAGAAAATAGAAAAATCAACGGTGCGGATAGTAATGAAATTCAGTACATTTTCACAATGGGCCAGGATTGGGGGTGTGGGTAGTTGTTCAGAACTTAAGCCCAAGGACTTGGGTTTAATGAAACACATCGTTTCATCATACTCAGGGTTTCTCTCTCAAATCCTGAGATTTCATCAAAGCCGTAGGATCTGGGAATGGTCAATGGGTCAAGGGGCAATCCAATGGCCACGCTTCATCTTCTTCCTCCAGCTAGGGTTTGCAGCAACTCTCCATGGAAACAGAGCTTCACATGCCAGACTTCCCTCCCTTCGTATGCCCTCAAATCATCATCAAATTTAACAATTCAAAACACTAACATGCTCCATTTTTCATGCTGAGTACAACCATAACCCTAGAATTCCTTGAAACCTCCTCCAACATGAAACCCGATCCAAGATTGAAATTATGGTCAATCCTCAACTTCAACAATTCTTGGATTTCTTGGTACTAAAATGATCACCACACTTCACTGGTGAAAATAAGCTATCAAACTTGTATTCTTCCTCACTATCTCTCGAGTTCTTGCTCAACAAAGTAATGGTGTCCATAACTCAATCTTCATCAATTGATCCCTAACTCTCCAGAAATGATCACCTACTGGTCTCTAACCTTTCTAACCTAACCATTCTACCTAAAGATGCATAAATTATGGTGTAGAGTGAATTTTGCAAACCTGGTATTTCTTGATTCACAGATGGTGTAAACCTTCACTTCAAGCCTTGTAACTCTTCAGAAACCTTCCTTGAATGATGATCTTGCTACTGTTTGCAAAAGATTTGACCAAGAAAGCTTCAATCTCCAAAACCGATTATGACTTGCAACCTTGAAAATCCAATTGCCAACTCCTCAAATCTCCATGGTTTTGCCCTCAAATTGACCTGCACAGCTTCACTATGATCAGAGGAATATGTTAAGATGGAAAGAATGAATGGAATTGAATCAGAATATGGATTTTGCTTTCAACTTGCAATGGAAGCAAGTGAAATGGACAACTCTCTCTTCTCTCAAATCTTACACCAACCTTGCATCTGAGCAAGTTCTACAGGTTATATAGAGTGGTTTAGAATCATCTAGAACCATCTAGAACCATCCCATGAGAAATTGGGATTCTCATGTCATGAGTTTATGAATTCATTCATATCATGTATCATCTCATGCCATAGCCCTTGTAGCAACCAATTCTGACTTGAAATTATCCTTATATGAGATATATGGTGTGTTGAAACCCTTAACTAACTTGTACATTGAGTTTCTTTATGTTTTGCATTTGAACCTTAAGATGCAAGCAACCAATTTCCAAAGCATCCCCATGATCTAGGCCCCAAATCAAAATTGTGGCTGAACCATTGTTTTTAGAATGTCTTTTAGAGTCAAAATGACCTATTATATGCCATGGTTTGGATGTGTAACTTGGGATTTCCAATTTCCAATTTCAACTTATTTAACTTATGCCTCCATTTTAGGCCATTTTTATCACTTTTTGCTACAAGCCTTTTCAACACCTCATGACCTCCCTAATAGCCTTAAAACATCATTTTAAGCAAGTTTGATGTTGAAGATTTTTCCATTTGAAGCTTGGAAATAGGAGATATGGCCTTATGCTTGAAATGACCTATAATATCCAAATGACCAAAATGCCCTTGACTTGTCAAAGCCATAACATGAGTTCTACAAATCCTATCAAGGACTTCTAGTACTCTCTAGAAATCTAAGAAGATGAGGAACAACATTCATGTTGACCAAGAATTCCTAGGAATCATCCTTTTAGGGCAAAAGTTGGATGCAAGTTGGGTGACTTTCAAGGACCCAGATTCACATACTTCAGATGACCTGTAAATTGTCAGAGTCATAACTTGAGCTCTACAAATCCTATCAAGGACTTCTAGTACTCAAATTAAATCTAAGAGTAAGCTCTACAACATTCATGTTATGGGGAAGATGAGATGACAATCACATATTGGGATAAATTGCCTTGAAGATAGGGATCAAACTAGGGGATTTTACACTGTCGAGCCTTAGAAACCCTAGCTTAAAACTTCTCAAACTCTTCAATCATGATGAGTTGATCTAGGAATCATCCTTATAGCATCTCAATGCATCAATCCATGATCACATGTCTCTTGGATCAGGTCTCAACCCTCTCCAAATCATCAACTGACCTAGGGTTGACCCAGTCAAACCCTAATTACACCACTCATGGCTGAGCCTTCTTATTCTTGTACAATGACCTCTCTAGGCTTCATGATGGCTTTCAAGACATCTCATAAGCTCTCTCAAAGCTTCAAGTCCATCCTCATAGCCTCAGAATCATCTGAGGGGCTCCCACAACTCTCAAGTCATGAGGCATACACCCTTGGTTTCAACCAATCTCTCTGAGGATCTCTTAGCTTCTCTGACAAAGGTATCAATCTTTGAACACTTGAACAACCTTCTTGGCTAGCTTCCAAGTCTTGATTGTTACTCATACCTCTTGATGAACACAAGCTAGGTACATAAATGTTGGTCAAATTTTGGGGTGCAACAAGTAGCACGAGATCGTGGTTTCTTTTATACAGAACTCCATCAGGATTGAGATAAAAATTTCCAGACAGCCTCCTCAGAGTCTTCTTATCCTTGGTCGATGCTCCCACAGGATATTCCTTAGTCATAAGGAAGGTACGGATATCATGGAACCATGGCTTGCCGACGGAGGCTCCCTCGATCGCAAAGACGAATGCAGGTCTATCAAGACGGGAAAGGACAATTCTTGGAGCTTCATTCCAAAAATTGACTTTATACATTGAAGCCAACATGGCTAAGGCATCAGCCATTTGATTCTCAGCCCTGGGCACATGATAGAGTTCCACTCGATCAAAGAACGGAAGCAGTCTTCTGGCATAACTCATGTACGACACCAAATTCGATTGACGAGTCTCCCACTCCCCTTTAATCTAGTTGATCACAAGTGCCGAGTCACCATATACATCTAGGTTCTTGATTCTCAAATCAATTGCTTCTTCCAGACCCATGATGCATGCTTCGTACTCCACTTCGTTATTGGTGACCGGAAACGTCAGTCTAGCGGTAAACGGGATGTGGGATCCATGGGGAGTTGTGATGATCGCCCCGATGCCACTTCCGTAAGAATTAACCGCCCCGTCAAATATCAATTTCCATTGGGATTTCCTATCTGGACCCTCGCCGAGCAACGGTTCATCGCAATCCTTCACCTTGAGAAACATGATATCCTCATCAGGGAATTCAAATTTCATCGACTGATACACTCCCCTTGATGGCCTTCTGGGAAACATACTGAATGTCATATTCCGTCAAGACCATTTGCCATCTGGCAATCCTGCCCGAAAGCGCTTGCTTCTCGAAGACGTACGTGATCGGATCCATCTTCGAAATTAGCATGGTTGTGTGATTGAGCATGTACTGTCGTAAACATTTGGCAGCCCAGGCTAGTGCACAACACGTCTTCTCCAACATCGAGTAACGAAATTCATAGTCTGTGAACTTTTTACTCAAGTAGTAAATGGCATGCTCCTTTCTGCCCGTCTCGTCGTGCTGAACGAGAACACACCCCATACTATTCTCAAGAACTGTCAAGTACATGATTAAGGGTCGTCTAGCCACTAGGGGTATCAAGATCGGAGGTTCATGTAGATACTGTTTTATCTTATCAAATGCCTTATGGCAATCCTCGTTCCAGATAATCGCCTGATCTTTCTTTAGCAGTTTGAACATCGATTAACACGTGGCCGTGAGCTGAGAAATAAACCTTGCAATGTAGTTTATTCTGCCCAGGAAACCACGAACCTCTTTTTCGGTTTTTGGCGCTGGCATTTCTTGTATTGCTTTAATCTTCGCAGGATCAACCTCGATGCCTCTTTCACTCACGATAAACCCCAGTAGTTTTCCAGACCGTACTCCGAAAGTACACTTGTTAGGATTCAGCCTCAACCTGAACTTCCTAAGCCTCTCAAAAAGCTTCAGCAAATTGACCAGATGTCCCTCCTCCGTTTGGGACTTCGCAATCATGTCATCAACATAGACTTCAATCTCATGATGAATCATGTCATGAAACAGAGTAACCACTGCTCGTTGGTAAGTGGCCCCTGCGTTCTTCAGACCGAAAGGCATTACCTTGTAGCAAAATGTTCCCCAAGGAGTGATAAACGTAGTTTTCTCCATGTCCTCCGGCACCATCTTGATCTGATTGTAGCCGGAGAAGCCATCCATGAACGAAAACACGGAGAACTGAGTTGTATTGTCGACCAACACATCAATATGAGGTAGCGGGAAATCATCTTTAGGGCTCGCCCTATTTAAATCCCGATAATCGACGCACATTCGTACCTTACCGTCCTTCTTCGGTACAGGTACTATGCTGGCGACCCACGGAGGGTAAGTAGTGACCGCTAAGAAGCCAGCATCAAGCTGCTTTTGCACTTCTTCTTTGATCTTAACGGCCATATCTGGTCGTGTCCTCCTAAGCTTCTGCTTAATGGGAGGATAATCTTTTGGCAGCGGCAAGTGATGGACCACGATGTCAGTGTCAAGTCCGGGCATATCTTCGTAAGATCAAGCAAAGATGTCACAATACTCTCTCAGCATCTCGACTAATCTCTGCTTGACGTCACTCTGCAGTGCCGCCCCTATCCTGACATTCTTGACTAGTTCTTCATAACCCAAATTCACAATCTCAATCTCTTCCTCGTGAGGCAGAATAACTTTCTCTTCTTGTTTTAACAAGCGGGCCAACTCTTCGGGAAGGTCTTCGTCTTCATCAATCTCTTCTTCGGCTTGATAGATCGGGCAATCGAAGTCGAAGTGAGTCGTAGAAGGTCTAGAGTCGATGTCATCTACTATGTGGATCCTGCAATAACAATGGTTAAGCTTAAAATAAGGATATGAAGGTTAGCACAAACCCCATTGCCATTTTATTGTTTTTCAAAACAAATATAATACAGGAATAACAGAGATCACAACATTTGAATACGAAGAAAAACGCCTTTTAATTTATTGGTAAAATGCATGTACATAATCAAACAAGGCCCTGACAATAAAACCACTATGCCCCGGGTAGGACATAGGGTTGTACAATGATTGGAGAAAGTAAATCATTACTCTTTGCCTGTCACTTGGATGGTATCCCTGATGGACCAGTTGGTGAGGCTCCGGCCTGGTTTGCTTGGATGGATCCAAGAGTCTAGGTCACAATCGCTGTCTTCGCCGTCTTCAGACATTGCGTTGACATTTTCGAATATTACCCCGCCGCTTGTAAACTGGATCGACCCTTTACCTCGCGACGCACTGTGAGAAGAGGAGGCTTCAGCCACAGGAGAGTATCCTAACCCGAACTTGTCCTGTTTGTTAGGTATTTCTAGAACCTTCCTCCAGCCTGGGGTAGATCCGGCTTCAACAACGGCCCGGGCTCCCTTGAAGGAAGAGAGAGTCATCTCTGGCTTTTCGGTCATTACAGGAGCCACGTCCTTGACTTTAATAGCTTCGAACGCTTGACATAGGGTTTCGTGGATTTCCCCATCCATCTCAACATACTTGAAGGACGACAAATGGCTCACCATTATGTCTTCCTCGCCACATACAGTCACGATGCTGCCTCCGACAGCGTACTTGAGTTTCTGGTGCAACGTGGAGGTCACGGCGCCAGCAGAATGGATCCATGGTCGGCCTAAGAGACAGCTGTAGGCTGGCATGATGTCCATGATGTAAAAGACTGCGTCGAAAGTTTCCGGCCCGACCTGGATTGGCAATGTTACCTCTCCAAAGACGTGACGCTTGGTACCATCGAACGCTTTCACAACCAGATCACTGGGTGTGCAAATCAATCCGCGAGTATCTAACTTCATCAACGCCTTCTTCGGAAGAACATTGAGCGACGACCCTGTGTCCACCAACACGTGAGACATAATCGTTCCCCTACACTCTATCGAGATGTGCAGGGCACTGTTGTGGTTTCTTCCCTTCGGCGTCAGCTCTAGGTCAGTGAACCCTAACCCGTTTCCACCATTCACATGGGCTACGACCCCTTCCAACTGGTTGACCGAGATTTCCTGCGGTACATACGTGGCATTCAAAACCTTTAACAGCGCGTTGCAATGTGACTTTGAACACAACAACAAATTCAGGATGGAAATTTTCGAGGGTGTTTGATGGAGGTGATCCACGATCTTGTAGTCACTCCTCTTGATCAACCTCATGAACTCTTCAGCGTCCTTAACAAGTAAGTCCTTCTCTACCCCACGAGGGGTTTCCTCAACGACTTTACTCTTTCCCTTATCGGTTCCTTCAGCTTTGTCCGCTTTGTCCGCCACAATCTCAGGTGGAGCAAATATTCTTCCACTGCGCGTGATTCCACCAATTCCCACTAGGTTATCCATAGACCGCCCAGATGGCTCTAGTTCCAACATCTGTCTGTTACAGTAAACGGCGGCCCCATAATGCCACGGGACAGCGTTGGTGCTTTCAAAAGGTATCGGCCTAGCCTTTCTGATGGTAATTGTGGGTGACCTGGGTGCAGAAATGGTTATCGTTCGGCGAGGGATGGTGATGGTGGCAACCTCATCATCTTGCTTCAGCATTACCTCTCCATATCCACATTCAGCCCTTCGGCTAAACTGCAAGATTCCTTCGGTTATCAGACTCTGAATCCCCTCTATCAACTGTTCACATCCATCAGGACGAGTCGCACAGCCCATACATAGCTCACCACAGCCTGGAAAGAAGCCTCTCTTCATCAGCTTGGCTTTAACGAAGCTAAGCGGTGTCTTCAGATCCTTGACGTCAGTCAATAAATCCAAGTTCTCGTCTTCAATAATGGCATTCACCCTACCTCCCCTATGATTCGGCATGGGGTTCTTCGTGACATTCGACACATTATCTGAGAAATTTATGATCTTAGCATCCACCATATCTTGCACCTTGTGCTTGAAGGCTTTTCATTTTTCTATCGTGTGGCCGGGTGCCCCTGAGTGAAACTCACATGTTGCGTTCGCGTCGTAACCTGGCGGAGGTGCCCCTATCAAGGGAGCCAGGGTTCTCTTCTGGACTAGCTGTAACTGAAGCAGAGTTTGTAACAACTGAGCATAAGACATGGGCGGTGTCTCAAGGTGACGGCTCGACAGAGGTGCCCTGTTCTGATACTTTCTGTACCCTTGCTGGTTTAGCTGCTGCTGCTGTGGCTATGGTTGTTGGACAACAGGGATGGTTATGCTAGCCACCTGCTGGCGCTGGCTTTTACCTTTCCTGCAAGCATTGGACACGGCGCTCGTCTCTCCTTCCCGCCTTTTGCCACCATATGGTTTCTTTCCTCCTCCAGCTAAGGATAGATCAACACCCTGGATTTCCCCAACTTGATCCCATTCTCGACGTGCTCGCCAGTGATGATGAGATCTGAAAAGCTTCCTGACATACCGCTGACCAGTTTCTCGTAATAAACCACTGGGAGGGTGGCTACAAACATTTCAACAAGCTCTCGTTCAACCATCGGTGGTTGGACTCTAGCTACTAATTCACGCCACCGCTAGGCGTATTCTTTGAACCCTTCGTTGTTCCTCTGTGACAAGTTCTGCAGTTGAACTCGGTTTGGAGCCAATTCACTATTGTACTGATAATAGTGCACGAATGCCTCAGCAAGTTCCTTCCACGTGCGCACACTGGTAGGTTCCAAACTCATGTACCATTCCAAGGATGGCCCAGACAAGCTATCCTGAAAGAAGTGCATCAGCAGCTTCTCGTCTTCAGAGTGAGCGGACATTTTTCGGTAGTATGACCTTAAGTGGACACGAGGGCAGGTGGTGCCCTTGTACTTCTCAAAGTCGGGTACCTTGAATTTGGGAGGCACCTTGAAATCATAAATCAATCCCAATTTAGACATGTCGACACCCATAGTGTTCAGGTTCTCGAAATTCCTCATTTTGTCCTCGAGTGCCTTAAACCTCAGACGTGCTTCAGCAGTCAGTTCTCCTTCAGCGCTCCTTTGTGAGAACAAATCTTCTTGACGATCTTCTAGCCACGGCTGAGGCCCATACAGATTTCCAGCACCTGCGTTGCCGTTTCCCAGTCCAGCATTGCCATTAGCTTCAAAATTTCCATTACCGACGCCAGTCGTATTACCATTGAGCCCTATGTTAGTGATCGCATTCCCGTTACCACTGCCATTTCCCCCGGTCACGGGGATGCCACCCTGAGGAGTTTCAACAGGTGGAGGGGTCGGAACACTCCCACCATGGAGTACACCGTGGTTGTCAACCCTTGAGATCAGAGGCTGGACCAATGTTCAGAGCTGGTCTTGGCCGTTGGCAACCACTTGCATGAGCTCCATGAAGCGGTCCATCCTCTCTCGAAGTTCCTGAACGTCAGTCTGCACTTGTTCCATAGCTCTAGCTTAGTTTGCTCTGGTCGGATATCGGTGGATTGGCCTTCGATCAATCCTGGAATAACCTGCATACACAAAGGGTTAGAAAAAACGACAAAGTGCTCGTTATGCAAATGCTTCATGCAAATGCAAACGTGTGTCTGTGGGTTAGGGAGATTTCCCCCCCCGATCCTAGTGCCTGAGTGCCAGTGCTGATAATAAGAAGTCTGAGCCTAGTCATGGAAATAACATCTCATATATATAAAGAAAGCCCATCAAGGCGGTACACAACGTCACTGAGTACAAGCAGAATCAATAGCATGACCTCGACCAACAAGCCTGGTGATGGTCAGAATACAACAATGATCAAAACAAAAGGATTACAAATATAGTCAAGCACGGCCACGCGCGCGAAACTCTTCTAACAGATCCCTCGTTTCTGGATGATCAGGCCGGGTGAGCAACCCTTCGACGAGTAACTCCCTCTGCCTAATAGTGTATTGAAGACCTTCAACTGAGTCTTCCCATGCTCCTTAGCTGAAACAATCTTCTAGCTTCCGCTTCTTGGATTCAAACGTCTGTTTGCGCTCCTTCAGGTTAGCAAGAGCCTTGTTGAGCAGGCCTTCAGCGGCATATCTGCGAGCGGTTTCTTCATCAAACCTCTTCTCACTAGCCTTCACCTGGGCTTTCAACTTGGAGATCTGCTGCTTCAGTTTATCCTCCCGTTCCTTGCCGTTGGCTAGGGTGGCCTTCTAGTGCTGATTAAACTTGGATATTCTCCGGTAAGCTTCATCCAAGTGCTGCTTCTTAGTGGCCAATACGTCGTTGATAGATTTGAAGTCCCGACCCAAACGCTCACGCTTAGCCAACTGCTTAGTCAAATCCGTACCTAACTTTTTTACCAGCTCTGTTTGCCTCTTGAAGGAATGGACGGCTTCGCTTCTCTCGCTTCTGAGCTGAGCCAATTCTTTCTCCAGTTCTTCGTTTGCCTTCTTCAGCTCATCTCTCTCAGCTAACACCTGATTATGCTTCTGAATAGGCACGATGGTAGGCTCTTCAATCACTGGAGGGCTTTCTAGCTTGGCAGGAGGAAACGGCATCCCTATGATATCGGCTCTGGCTCTGATCCAGGTCACATATGGAGCGTAGGATTGGCTATTACTTTTTCCCAGCAACGGTTTTCCCCGCTTACTGATACCATTCCAAGCATGATGAAGCTTAGATAACATATCCCCCTCTAGAAGACCAGTGAGGTACAGAGATTCCTGCACCTCTTCATCCTTCGGAGGAGCTCTCAAAGCATAAGCAAACTGTCGGACCAGCAAAGATGGATTATAGTTGATACAGCCCTTCCTGCCTATCAAAGGCACATTCGGAAACCCGCTGCAGCTGAAGATAATCTCAGTACCCATCCTATCTCTATCAAACCAGGCAACATCCTCTGGTGATAGACTCATCAAACACTCAGACCACTCAGCTGTGGCTGCAGATGAAGCAAAGGGACCCTTCTTGGGTAGGTGACTATCAAGCCATCTATAGAATAGGGGCACACAGCACGAGACATTCTTGCCCCTTCTGTTCTCGTTTTTGTAATGGACGGAATGATATACATCTCCAATCAAGGTAGGGACTGGATTCCCTACTGCAAAGATGTGAAAGGCGTCGAAGTCTACAAAGTCAGGCATATTAGGGAACAGAATGATGCCGTATATGCAAAGAGCAAGAATAGCGTTGAACACGATCCAACAACCGTCTTTGGCACACTGCCGGGCCTTTCCCACTAAGAACTGCAAGGAGAAACTAGGAACCCCGTTCCAACTAGACAAGACCAACTCGTAGGCATCCAGATGAAATGAAAGAGCTAGACTAGCCAGATTAGGCTCAACATCCATATGAACAAAGGGCATCTGACGCTTGATAGGCACACCTAACAAATCAGCATACTCCTCTAGTGTAGGTGCGAGAATAAAGTCCGGGAAGGTAAAGCATCTCAAAGGAGGATCGTAGAACTGCAGCAAGGCGTACAACCCATTCAACTAAAACACAGAAGGTTTACGAACCAAGCTGAGCAGTTTCCCATAAGACTTTCTGAATTCACCTCTCACAGAATCATCTGCCAAAGCAATCAAACTAGACAGCTGAACAACATCAGGAGTGGGGAGCCCTTAGGCCACAGTCTTCCTCAGAGAACCCATGACAGCACAATAGAAGGCAAGAAAACCTGAACCGGGGGAAACGGTACCTGCAACACAGACACACGTTAATGAAATGCAAATGAGTATGCAAAACACCGCAAAATGCAATCATGCAGCAGGAGATCAAGACGACTGTGCTGCTGAAGAGATGAAGGTTCTGTATCAACAAAACCATAATACTGCTCTGTCAAGAACAACCCTATCTCTGAGAAGTAATCCCTTATACCAGACCATAACCCTGCTCTGTCAAGAACAAGCACATATCTGATGATGAGGAAAAACCCCTGATGTCAGACTATAACTCTACTCTGTCAAGAACACATACATATCTGATGATGAGAACCTCTGATACCAACAAAACTGATTCACTATCAAGAAAACCAGGTAGTCTGAAGGTTAAGGTTTCCTACAACAAACCCGACCCTGCTCACAGGTATGGACCTAAACTGACACAAGTTCGGCATCCTATGCGGTCATCAGCGTCACAGACATTCAAGAGGGGTGATACGATACCCAGAAGGTGTGGCATCACCATCTTCTGAAGCGGCCTCACTCAGCTGAATCCCAAATGATCGGTCCCCAGAGTCGACAATCCTCCAAACCAACAACCCCTCAGGCCCAAAGGGCCGGAAAAGAAGTCAACCGGGAGAACCTCGTCTGAGCGTGGATTTCATGAGACATTAGTCTTGCAAAGCAAACACGCGCCCACTAATTTCCACAACTAATGCTAGGTACACTCAAGCATGGGTCTGGCTCCTCACTCATCAGAATGCCCCTCCCACAACAACACAGATAATCATATCATACTGAAAATAAAGTGCGAGAAATAAAATGCGATAAGTAAACACAACCCAACAAGTAAACATACAAGCGCTAGGATTGACTCTCGCAGGGGACGTTGGATCCCCAAACTGACTCGCATAAGGGACGTTAGATCCCGGGAAACTATCAGAGTCTCCAGCAAAGTCGCCAGCTGTCGCTACCGCGAAAATAAGGTGCCGGCAAAACAGAAGATTCGCCACCTTTCGTTATTTATCCCTCGGAACGGGAAAGGAAACGATCGGAAAAACCTGACGAAAAGGTATAAGACAAGGTCATCGCAACCATTGTCTGGGTTCGGGAGTCGGTTACGCAAGGGGAAGGCATTAGCACCCCTCACATCCATCGTACTCGATGGGATCCACGCTTGTTGTGTTTATCTGACGGGTTGGTTTCATCTATCTACCTATCAAGGCTGGCTTAAAAAGGAAACGAAAATGACTCGGCAAAGCGTCGCGCTTTATGCCTACGTATTCTCATCAGAGAATGAGAAATCAGAGTCAACATAGTTCGGCTAACTACGGGTTAACGAATGGGGGAAGGTGGCTCACCAATACGTCAGTATTGTGCCTACGTACTCTCAACAGGTATGAGAGATCAGAGCTTACGTAGTTCGGGATAATACGGATTACGGGAATTCAGATTCATCTATTTTATCGAGTAGGGTTAACAAACAGTTCCAGCAGATTGGCGTACGCAGCTCGACCCTTGGAGACTTAAGCGTTACCGTTTGTGGTAGAACTGGGAGTTAATGACACTCTATTCTTCAGAAAAGTTTCCCTTTGAATTATGGGCCAACGGGGAAAAAATTTTTGAAGTTTGTTTTCTGTCTTTTACGAAAGAATTGTTTTTTATGGATGTTTGCAACCAATATCGCACTATAGACTATGATCTGAGAGTGAGTGTGTTGCATATTGTCGCTTCCGCAAAAATAAGGTGCCGGCAAAACAGAAGAGTCGCCACCTTTCGTTATTTATCCCTTAGAACGGGAAAGGAAACGATCAGAAAAACCTGACGAAAAGGTATAAGACAAGGTCATCGCAACCATTATCTGGGTTCGGGAGTCGATTACGCAAGGGGAAGGTATTAGCACCCCTCACGTCCATCGTACTCGATGGGATCCATGCTTGTCGTGTTTATCTGACGGGTTGGTTTTATCTATCTACCTATCAAGGCTAGTTTAAAAGAAAAGAAAATGACTCGGCAAAGTGTTGCGCTTTATGCCTACGTATTCCCATCAGAGAATGAGAAATCAGAGTCAACATAGTTCGACTAACTACGGGTTACGGGAAAGGTGGCTCGCCAATACATCAGTATTGTGCCTACGTACTCTCAATAGGCTTGAGAGATCAGAGCTTACGTAGTTCGGGATAATACGGATTATGGGAATTCAGATTCATCGGTTTTTCCGAGTAGGGTTAACAAACAGTTCGAGCAGTTTGGTGTACGCAGCTCGACCCTTGGAGACTTAGGCGTTACCGTTTGCGGCAGAACTGGGAGTTAACGACACTCTTTTCTTCAGAAAAAGCTTCCTTTGACTTACGGGCGGGCCCACGGGGCAAAAAGGTTTGAAGTTTGTTTTCTGTCTTTTACGAAATAACTGTTTTTTATGGATGTTTGCAACCAATATCGCACTAGAGACTATGACCTGAGAGTGAATGTGTCGCATGTCACCCAAAGGGTGCCATACTAAACATCCAGACTGTTGAAAAGAAACTCTCCAACAATCCTTTCTCAGACAGCTTAAGGATCGTAACGTACGACGTCATTTAACCTTTATTATTGTATTTTGATTTGTTTGAAGATAAGAAGAGAGAGGGACAACTACAGGGAGACTATCAAGTCCTAATGTTGTCATGCCAAGGATTCATCCTATGGTTGAAGTTTGAAACATGGGACTCCTAGAAGTTATCATGCATAGGTTTCAACCTAAAGTTCTATCATCACTTCCTTATCAAAGGAAGTGATATTCCTAAGGGATCATGTCAATGATAACAGAAACAGATAAAGCATCAGCTTAAACAGTAAACAGTAAACGACTGTAAAATGCATGCAATGCAAGTGAGGGAGGAAATGTCTGTGGGGCATCAGCCTCCACAAGCTCATCTCAACCTCAAGCCAAGTATGATTAGCTTCAATCATGAAAGAAAAATAAAATGCCATCAAGCAAATCAATAACTGCAATCATACAGAAGAAATGAAATAATATGCCATCAAGCAAATCACAAACCACATAGGCAAGGGAGCTGGGCTCTACCGAATACCCGCAAGCAAAGCCACACAGTAAAAGTACAAGCAGAGGGAGCAACTCAACCTCTAGTGCAATCATGCTCCTAGCTTAACACAATCTAAATATGAACTTATTCTAATGCATCAAGCAAATCACACAAGTCACATCAATACATTGGCACAGAAATAAAACAGACAGGAAAAGAAAGCAGATCAACCACTCCCACAGTGCACAACAAAGCTCCTCTGACATCAGTTCATCCCTCAGTCTGCAACTGTCCTTCAAGGCTCATCTTCAATGGCAAGTATCAACTTGCTTCTTCAAGCTTTCAATGCATCAACCTACAAGTATCAACATGTTTTCCTCAAGCTTCAACTCTTTCTTCAATCTCCATTCCAAAGTAGATTCCACCTTCAGGCCTCAATCCTAATAGCAAGTATCAACTTGTTCCTCCAGCTTCAAGCTTCAGCTTCTTGATCTCAACTGGATTCTCTTCACAAGTGTCAACTAGTTCCTCTTCTTCTTCAAGCTTCAGCTCCTTCTTCCTCACAAGTATCAACTTGCTCTACCTGATCTACAAGCTTCAGCTTCAATGACAGTCTTCAAATACAGAGAAGTATCAACTTCTAGCCTCTTCAGTCTTCTAACAAGGAACTCTATCCTCTAGCAAGGGAGAGAGATTCATCTAACAAGAGCAAAGTTTGGATGATGGGTAGCAGAGTGAAGACCAAAGGTCACCACTAAGCATCCTATCATCATTGAAAGGGACCCTCAAAGGTTCTACCAACTTGCAAAGAGCCACACATCCTACCAAAGGAGGGATGAGGCCTTTACAAGGGGACCTTACATCATAGGGAAGAATGGAAGTGATCAACATCTTCCATGTTTATGAAGGAAGAGAATCTATCTAGAAGCTCTGCCTACAAACCCTAATCTTAACACCTAATCAACACTACACCAAAAGAAGGGAAGATCTTCACATCCAAGCTTCTTCAAGCACTCCATTGCATCTTCAACTTGCTTTCATCATCCACCAAGGGTAAAAACAACACAAGCTTACTCTAAGGGAACCTAAAGGGGTTAATCTAGTCAGATTAGTGCATTAGAATCATCTAAAGTTAGCACCTAAACTAAAAATCAAACTAAAATAGTAAACCACATTATAAATTCCTACAAAAATTCCTAAGAGACCCTAATTCAATCATGAATCTACCATACAAAATTCAGAGGTTGAATCATCCACCAAGTTCTAGATATAAAACCTAAATCATAAGGTACTAACCATAAACCCTAAAAATGGGGCTCCTAAAGTTTCAACTCAAAACCACCACTTAACTTCATCAAAAAAAATGTGAGGAAAATCTAAGGGGAACATGCATATCTATGCTAGCTACACACAAAAAATTAAGGCAAGAATCATCATCAAATGCTCAAACCAAATTCAACAAAACAAAGTATCAACCATGGTTATTTTAATATCAATTAAAATTCAACAAATGCTAATAAAATAAAAAATGCATGAAATATTAATATTTTTATCTTAAAAAAAAAACTAGATTCAATCATGAATCAATGGAAAAAAGAATGGAATTATTTGAGTTATTCTTCAATTTTTTATGAACTATTTACTAAACTATGTAAAATGAGGAAAATAAAGTGGAAAATATGGTCAAAGGGTGTGATCAGCAAACAATTTCCATTAGTTTCGCTTGGGCCCTTCATTCTGGTGGTGTACATAGCAACTAGGTGCTAGGCCCATCTAAATTTCAATTCAGTCACAAGAAATAAGACCAGGGGAGGGTGCATTGAGTAAGGAATTCACGTTGTAAATCCCATTGAGCCTGGAAAGAGGGGTGTTGATATCAATCACAACCCAAGCCCACACGCCTGAGTTCCTCATATATTCAGCTCAAAAATAAATAAAACAAGCACACGCGAGGACTTGAACTCACGTCCCTTTGGTGCTCACAGCGCGCTGGATCTCCCACTAAATGAAACGCTGCGTTCAAGGGGGGAGGGTACGTGGCTCGCTCAGTGAACGTTGGATCTACTGACTGAGTCAAATTCTCATCAAGCATGGACGATGGAGATTGTGTCTTCTCCATTTGAATTTCTGCAAATAACAAAACGCGCGCACAGCCATGGCCACCGTCGGTGGCTTTTCCGGCCGGCCTCGTCCCACCCTAACTCTCTCTATAATCAACCATTCCACACGATTTCTTGATGAAAGTTGACCAGAATTTCCTCAGGAATTCAACCATACCACTAGTTCATGCTGAAAACGCAGAGTTTGCAAAAACACGATCTCAACCGAAAATGGCATAAACCCTAAATTGTCTCTAATCTTCAAATAAATTAACCAGAATCCATCTATATCCTAAGGGGAACTTAACCACATGCTTTTAATGGATTAAAAGTGCATAATCAGAGAGATATTTCAAGAAATTAGAACCAACCTTGAAGCTTGAATTGCAGTGGTTATGCGCCTCAATTCTCTTCCAAACTTTGCAGAATCCTTCAAGGAGTAATGGTGGACGATTCTTGGTGCTCAATTCTTGCTGAAACCTCTTGATTCTCCAAAACGAATTTTCAACTTTCAAGCTTTTCCTTCACCTCACTCCAATGGCTTCTCAACATAATTCTGCACTAGAACCTTCCTATCATGATCCAAAACCTATTTATAATGTGTTCAGATGGATTAGAAGCCCAAACTAGGCCCAATTATGGATTTTGGATCTTCACTTTTCCTTTCAAAATTCAACATGGATATGTGCCTTTAAGCCTTGGTCATGCTATACTAAACCTCCAAACCATTCACTTAATCATTAAGGAGTGTAGTGAAATGGTTTTCTTCCTTTGGTTTCAACATATGGAATGTATATGATATGTTTCTTACTTGTGAAGTAACCATCCAAATGACTATGTTATGGACCTCAAATCAAAAATGTGGCAATGCCAATCTTTCTAAAACATCAATTCCATTCAAAATGACCACAAATTTGACTTGGAAACATGTTAATCTCATTTATTTTGAATTTTCTCACTTTAATTCATTAAAATGACTTTTATGTGAAGTTTCTTCAACTAATGCTAGATATAATCCATATCAATGAACACTTGATGTTTAGACAAGCTAAAAACATCATTTTGAGCAACTTTCATGTTGAACAAAAATGCATTTGAGACCTCTAACTTGGTGAAAATGGCCTATGATCATAAATGACCTATAATCACCAAATGTCCAAAATACCCTTGACTTGTCAAAGCCATAACTTGAGTTCTACAAATCCTATCAAGGACTTCTCGTACTCTCTAGAAAGCTAAGAGGATAAGGAACAATATTCATGTTGACCAAAAGTTCATAGGAATCATCCTTCTTGGGCAAACGTTTCATACAAGTTGGGTAACTTTCAAGCTCCAGATTCACATTCCTCAGATGATTTGTAACTTGTCAAAGCCATAACTTGAGTTCTACAAATCCTATCAAGGACTTCTAGCACTAAAATTAAAGCTAAGACCATGCTATACAACAATCATGTTGGGGGCAAGATGAGATGACAATCACATTTTGAGCTAAATTGCCTTGAAGATTGGGGTCAAACTAGGGGATTTTACACTGTCAAGCCTTAGAAACCCTAGCTTGAAACTTCTCAAACTCTTCAATCATGATGAGTTAACCTTGGAATCATCCTTAGAACATATTAATGCATCAATCCATGATCACATGGCTCTTGGATTAGGTCTTAACCTCCTTCAAATCCTCAGTTGACTTAGGGTTGACCCAGTCAAACCATAGCTGCACCAATCATGGCTGAGGCTTCTTATTCTTGCATAATGACCTGTCTAGGCCTCAAAGTGATCTTCAACACTTCTCATGAGCTCTCTCAAGACCTCCAGTCCATCCTCATGGCCTCAGAATCATCTGATGGCTTTCCACAACTCTCAAGTTAGGAGACACACACTCTTGGTTTCAATCACTCTCTCTGAGGATCTTTTAACTTCTCTGACAAGGATATCAACCCTTGAGCACCTGAATAACCTTCTTAGCTTAGCTTCATAGTCTTGTATAGCCCTTGATTGGTAATCATACCTCTTGATCTCCTACATACATGTCAATGAAATGCAAATGATAATTCTAATGTGAATGAAATGAAACACAAGCTAGGTAAAGAAAAGTTGAGCAAATTTTAGGGTGCAACACATGTCACCCAAAGGGTACCATACTAAACATCCAGACTGTTGAAAAGAAACTCTCCAACAACCCTTTCTCAGATAGCTTAAGGCTCGTAACGTACGACATCAGTTAACCTTTACTATTGTATCTTGATTTGTTTTGAGATGAGAAGAGAGAACAGGCTCAACTAAGAGGGGACTATCAAGTCCTAATGTTGTCATGCCAATGATTCATTCTATGGTTGAGGTTTGAAACAGGGAACTCCTAGAAGTTAACATGCATAGGTTTCAACCTAAAGTTCTAATCATCACATCCTTGTTAAAGGAAGTGAGATTCCTAGGGGATCATGTCAATGATAAACAGAAACAAATAAAGCATCAGCTTAAACAGTAAACAGTAAACGACTGTAAAATTCATGCAATGCAAGTGAGTGAGGAAAGGTGTGTGGGGCATCAGCCTCCACAAGCTCATCTCAACCTCAAGCCAAGTATGAATAACTGCAATCATACAGAAGAAATGAAATAAAATGCCATCAAGCAAATCACAAACCACACAGGCAAGGGAGCAGAGCTCTATCGAATACCAGCAAGCAAAGCCATACAGTAAAAATACAAGCAGAGGGAGAAAGTCAACCTCTAGTGCAATCATGCTCCTAGATTAAATCAATCTAAATATGAACTTATTCTAATGCATCAAGCAAGTCAAACAAGTCACATAATACAGTTGCACAGCAAGCAAACAGAAAGAAAGCAGATCAACCACTCCCACAGCTTCACAGCAAAGCTCTCCTCTGACAGCAGTCCAGTCCTCATTCTTCAACTGCTCTTCAAGGCTATCATTTTCAATAGCAAGTGTCAACTTGCTTCTTCAAGCTTTCAATGCATCAAACACAAGTATCAACTTGTTCTCCAACTTCAAGCTTCAGCTCTTCATTTGATCTCAGCAGGGTCCCTTTCACAAGTGTCAACTTGTTCTTCCTGGTCTTCAAGCTTCAGCTCTAATGGCAGTCTTCAAATACAGAGAAGTAGCAACTTCTAGCATCTTCAATCTTCTAACAAGGAACTCCATCCTCTAGCAAGGGAGAAATATTCATCTAACAAGAGCAAGGTTTGGATAGTGGAAAGCAAAGTGAAGACCAAAGGTCACCACTAAACACCCCACCATCAAAGACAGGAACCATCAAAGGTTCTACCAACTTGGGAAGGGCCACACATCCTACCAAAGGAGGGATGAGGCCTTCACAAGGGGACCTTACATCATAGGGAAGAATGGATGTGATCAACACCTTCCATGTTTATGAAGGAAGAGAATCTATCTAGAAGCTCTACTTATAAACCCTAATCTTAACACCTAAACAAAACTACACCACAAGAAGGGAAATCTTCACATCCAAGCTTCTTCAAGCATTCCTCAGCAGCCCACACATGCTTCATCATCATCCAAGAGCAAGAGAGGCAAAACCCTAATCTAAGGGAACTAAAGAAATCAATCTAGTTGAATTAGCAAGCTAGGATCACCTAAAACCTAGTACTAAAGTTAATCTTAACTAAAATACTAAAACCAATTATAAAATCCTACAAAAATAACCATGGGAACCTAAGTCAATCATGAATCTACCATACAAAATCCAGGGGTTGAATCATCCACAAAGTCCTAGACATAAATCCTAAACTATGGTACTAAGCTTGAACCCTAAAACTAGAGCACCTAAAGTTTCAACCTAAAAGCACTATCTAATTTCACCACAAAAATGTGAGAAAAATCTAAGGGGAGCATGCATGTCTAAACTAGCGACACACAAAAAATCAGCTCAAGAATCATCATCAAATGATCACACAAAATTCAGCAAAACAAGGTATCAACCATAATGATTTAATATCAATTAAAATACAAAAAATGCAATTAAAATCACAAATGCATGAATTCCTAATTTTTTATGAATTATTTACAAAACTATATGAAATGCACAAAATAAAAGAAAATCAAAGAAAATTAACAAAACTGGCGTATCAAATAGCAAATCATTGCAGTTCATATCCTGGGTTGGGCCCAGAGGGGGGGCGCGTATAGCATTAGGGCGTGAGGCCCATATGAGTATCAACTCAGTTCAAACAAATAATCAGGGGAGGGGGTGTATTAGGCAAGGAAATCCTGTTGAAAATTCATGTTGGGCTTGGATGGAGGGGTGGTGATAGCAATTGGAACCCAAAGCCCACACGCCTATCTCAACTTCAATTATCAAACTGAAAAAAGAAATGCATACACACCAAGGTTCGAACCCGTTCCCCCTTGGTCTACACACTGAAGCAAACAAGGCATGAAGTCCAACTTATCAAAACGCAGCGTTATATAGGAAAGGGTACGTGGCTCATCAAGAGCGCTTGGATGGAGGGACTGAGTCAAGTCTTCCTTGTGAATGGAGTGTGAGGATTTCATCTTCCTCAATTTAAACCTGCAAACCACGCGCGAACCAGGCCGTCGCCAGTGGCTTTTCCGGCCACCCCTGCATAACCCTAACCTCATCTATAGCCAACCATTCGCCACGATGTCTAAACGAATCTTGCTCAAAATTTCATCAGCAAGGATGCAATGCAAGTGAGGGAGGAAATATGTGTGGGGATGGAGCCTCCACAAGCTCATCTCAACCTCAAGCCATAGTATGAATAAATGCAAGAGAAGAGGAGAAGGAAATGCATAAAAAACAAGTAACAAAAATAATGAGAAAAAGTCCTCATGGATTCATTACTTTAGGCAAGCTTCACGTTCCTCCTCAGGAGGAACCAAGCAACCTTAAGTAGTATTCCAAAGTCATGGGACAAATGGAGGGTGAGAAGAGAGTGCACAAATGCAAAAGCAAACATAACACAAGAGGAGGCAAGCATACAAGTCAACATTTAAGTCACATGAGCAAAAGATAATCACACAATGTAGACATGAAATGGAAAAGGCATGAAAAATAGCAAACAGCCCCTAAATAAACCAAATAAAATCCCATTGGACCCCTAAGGTGTCATGAACCAGGGGTCCAAATTAGAGATCAAAACTCAAAACCAAGCTACCCCAACAGAAGGCAAACACACAAGGTATGCCCTAAACTAGGGCAAAAGGAAGGGTTCACAAAACCAAACCAAAACACTAAGCAAGACTTGATAAAAAAACATAAATAAAAATATGCAAAAATCAATCAACATGTTAATGCACTGCTCAAAAATTTTCATGCAAAAATAAGAAGTCTACACCTAGAAATAAAATCAAGAAAGAACAATGCTACAATTTAATTCAAATAAAACAACCCCAATATTTAATTCATTTTTTAATTGAAAATAAAGTCAAAAATAAAAATAAAAATAGCCAGAAAAAACTAGACATCTCAAAGTTCATAAAAAATATTTTTGTGTATTTTTATGGGTATTGGAACTATTTTATTCGAATTAAAATGAAAACAGCATCAAAACAGAATTTAAAAGAAATTAACAATAAAATGATAAAACAGTGGTACATTTAGCAATTAAAATGAGTACAAAATATGGACTGGGCCCAAGGGGGGGTGTGCGTAGCAGCATGCACAAGGCCCACACAAAAAATCAAAATAAAATAAAAATCTGGAAAATCAAGTGTAGTGATGTTGACTATGGTGTACGGTGGAAAGCAATATGAGACGTGTGATTGATTCTCAAGTAATCTCATCATGTGGCTTACATCAAGACATGTCAATTAATGAACTAGAGTAATACTCCCATGCATACAAGCCAAACTTGGAACACATAAGTCTTAATAATACACGCATGATCACATTAAAACAAATCGCACGTTCCTCGGACGAACATGTCACCATCTTCATCAATGAGCAAGGGGAGGGAACTGCACGGTGGCCGGTGGACCATTCCGGTCATCCCCTCCAAATTTCCGGCCGCCGCAGGATGTACACAAACATACACAGTTCCAGATTCTTCACCAAATCCAACAAATCTTAGATGAAAATTCATCTACTCTTCGTAAGGAACAAGAATCTAGCATCTATTTCCACTAATTCTCCATAACAAATCTAGAAATTAAACAACAAGCAAAGTGCACCAAATTTCGAAGTCTCCAAAACTCAACCAAATTGATCCTAACATCATCTACATGTTATGTAGATCATAGATCCACAAAAATCTAAGTAAAACACCCCAAGAAATGATCAAACTGAATCAAACAAGTTTGGAGCTCCACATACACAAACAATTATTACCCAGAAATGATCTACATCACTCAAGGATCACAATGCAACAAAAATGGCAGAGAATCATGGCATATTGAGAGTGTAAGGTTGAATTCAAGTTACCTAGTGGAGAACTTCCACTGAGCCTTCAAATGGAGCTTAAGCTTGCAGAAAATGATCCAAACACATTCAGTGATCCTCAATAAAGCTTTTGCAACCTTCAATTTGCCTTGAAATGGAGTAAATCTGAGAATTTGAAATTTTAATTTTGCTCACTTTTTCCACTTTGTTCTTGCTCCAATTCTTGACCAAAACCAATTCTGAAGCTTTGTGAAGGCTGGAAATGTTATATATGATGAACCTTGATCAAAATGAGGCCCAATCTTAGTCCATAAAGTCCAAATGAATTTTCACATTTTCCTCACTTTTCACTCATGAAGGTACACGAATTTGGCATGAACTTGGCTCCAAATTGCTTCATTTCAACTGCTGGGAGTGTTGGGAGTGTGAATGGCTGAGATTTAGTCCTTGTTTCCATCTCAATAGTTGATTTTGAAAGTGTTGCTTCAGCATGAAGAAAGCTTGAAAATGGATCATTTACTCACCTCAATTCAAAAATGTAGAATTTCCAAAGTGTTTAGAATATTGTTTGCACTCAAAAAATGCATCCATTTGCACCAGAATGTTCAAAAATGAATTAATTCACATTTTCATCTTTTTAACCTTTTTCCATGAAAATTCAAATATCAAAACCTCAAACCAAGCTAATTCCTTAACTTCTCAATGCTTGACTAAGCAAATAACACCATTTGGAGCAAGTTTGATGTTGGAAAAATATTCATTTGAAGTGTGCAAGTTGGTGAAATGGACCTATAATTTTATGACCTATAATCTTGCTTTCCCAAAATACCCCTAACTTGTAAACCTCATAACTTGAGTTCTACAAATCAGATGAAACACTTATAGTACAATTTGGAAAGCTAAGACCAAGACCTACAACTTTCATGTTGGCCAAAAGTTGAGGAGAAACATCATTCTAGGTCAAAAACGGCTTGGAAGTTGGTTGACTTTTGTTGACTAAAATCACATCCCTCTGATGACCTGTAACTTGTCTGGACCATAAATTGAGTTCTATAAATCCAATCAAGGACTTCTAGTACTCAAATTAAAGCTAAGAACATGATCTACAAGTTCCATGTTGGTCAAAAGTTGAGATGAAACTTGTATCTTAAGATAGGTGTTCTTGAAGTCAGGCACTAAATAAGGGATTTTACCCTGAGAACCCTAATTTAGTAACTTCTCACACACTTGATCCTTGATGAATTGAACTTGAAATGGTATCTCATATGTCTTAACACAACATCCCATGACCATAGAGACTTTGAATTGAGTTTTAATCTCCTTCAATTGTACAGTTGACTAAAGATTAGCCAGATGAAAACCCTAGTTGCAACACCTTCTTCTGCAACTCTTCATACTTGGCACAAACACCTGGATGAGCTCCACAATGACCCTCAAGGCACTCAATGAGCTCCCTCAACATCTTATATCCATAATCGTGCATTCACAATCCCCTGAAGCTCTTCAATTAGCCTCTAAGTTAGGAGTTGACCCACATACATCCATCCTTTCTTTCATAAGACCAAAGTCCATTCCTGAAGATGGATACCATCCAAAATTGAGTAACACCCCTTGCTTAGGCTCAACCCTCTGATTAGACTCTTCTAGATATACACAAGCTCTTGATCCCCTGTTCAATACAACATGCCATGCAATGCAAATGCTAGAAAGAAATGAAACATAAACCAAATTAAGAAAAGGTTAGGCAAATTTTGGGGTGCAACAGAGGGCAATTAAGGATCATCAGGGGTTCATAAGGACATGGTTATGGATAAGCGGTGTTTGAGAAGCTCATTTAGTGCCTTTTGAAGTCATTGTGGAGCTTATCTATGCATTCATTTCACTTGCAAGAGGTTGCATTCAAGAGTTGTGCACCTAGGGTTTCATCTGCTTAGTTCAAGGTCAACTGTGAGCTTGAAGGAGTTGGAGACTTGGTTCTAAATCATTGGAGTCATGGGAAGCCATGTTGATACATCTAGGATGTCATTCCAAGTTCAAATCAAGGAGAAACAAGAGTCTAAGAAGTTACTAAATTAGGGTTTCAGAGGGTTTCAGTGTAAAATCCCCTTCTTTAGTGCTTACGTTCAAGGACCATTTACCTCAAGATGCAAGTTCAATCTAATTTTCATGTAAACATGAGACTTGTAGGGAATGTTCTAAGCTTTATTTTAAGTACTAGAACTCATCCATTGGGTTTGTGGAGCTCAAGTTATGATGCCATCAAGTTATGGGTCTCAAATGAACATATTTTTCAGTCAACAAAAGTTAACTAACTTCCAAGGCTCTTTTGACCTAGAATCATGTTTCTTCTCAACTTTTTATGAACACGAAAGTTATTCCTCATGATCTTATCTTTCCAAAAAGTCTTTAGAAGTCCTTGGTATCATTTGTGGAACTCAAGTTATGAAGCTTGCAAGGCAAGGGTATTTTGGGAAACTTTGATTATAGGCCATTTTCATTATGGGTCATTCTCATGCACTTAAGTACTTCAAATGGAACTTCAACCAACATGAAAGTTGTTCCGAATGACTCCATTTACATCATGGAACTCAAGATTGGTGTGAATTATGCATGGTTATGGACATTGGTGGAGAATTTCAAATGAAAATTGAACTTTTAAAGGTGAATTCAATTGAACAAGTCATAGGTCTTTCTCATGCCATATTTTGATTCAATTTTGTTCACATTGATTCAACAAGAAAAATGCACAAAACTATTTTGGGTCATGAGGTGCAAATCACGTGGAATTCAAGCTTCCTTCACAAGAAAGTTTCACATCCAAACTTGCAATTTGGACCACAAACAAAGCCCACTCCAATTCTAATGTAAAATTCAAGTTCCCAACTGCAAAACCAAATGAAATTCAAGTGTGTATGCATTGGTTTTCACGTGTGCATGAGAACATCATAATTTTTGGGCATTTTACAAAATCAGCCAAACAAGGCTTCATGGGCCTCTAATTCATTTCCATATCCAACATATAAAAGCTCAAAGTTAGAAAGGAGCTCTGAGAAGTGCAATTTCATGGAAGAGAGCTCAAAGTCGGATTTGAAATTGGAGAGCAAAATTCAAAATCGTGAATCCAAATTCAGAGCAATTCAAAGCAAATTGAAGCTATATCTTTCCTCCTTAAGCTGTTTGGAGTGGATCTGCACCTTTTAAGGCAAGCAAGCAAGCTATAGAAGCACCAACAGAGTGTCTCCATTAGGTAATCTTCCAATCCGTTTTTCTATCATGTTAGGCACTGATTTAGGTCTTTGTTGGCTGCATCTGAAGCCCTACCTCGTGTAGGCAATGTTTGAGTGCTTGATTGTGATGTTTGGTGAAGATTGTAGATGTGCTTTCCAAATTTCATCCGTTCGAATCTCTTGATCTAAGCTTGTTCAAAACAAATGAACCATGGATTTGGAATGTACATGAGTAGAGCTTCAATTTGGTATAAAATTTGTGAAGTTTGGTGAACTTTTGTTCACCTGAACTCCGGCCTGCTCGCCGGAGAAGACGACCGGAGCTAGGGCTCCGGCGTCTACTCTTTTGACCTCAGGGCTGACGTTTTGTGTGCTTGACTCTTTGACTTGATGAGATGAACGGCTCAGATGCATTTGACCATACACGCGTGGAGATTGACTTCCTCGTCAATTAATGATACACAACATTTTGCTTTGGCTGATGGAAGTGGGCTTTAGCTGCTATTCACACCCCTTGTTTGTTCAACCCAGTGATTTACGTGGTTTCTTGCTATTTGCACCGTTTCCATTTATTTGTTTTATTTTATTTTCATTTCATTTCTGTTTTGATTTCAATTAATTAAAAATACTTCCAATCATGATAAATTTCAACCAAAAATATTCTCTGACACTTTAATGTGTTATTTAACTTTTCATAATTTTTAATTTCTTTTTCCATTTATTTTTCAATTAAATTTTAATTTAATGTTTGGAAGGGTTTTTAAGATGCTTTTCTTTTGTTCTTCCTTGCTCTTGTTTGATTTTGTTGGCCAATTGAAGCCACCAATGAATGAGACTTCTTTCTAATTTTGATAATGAGTAAAGGTGTCTTGGAGGATGGTTTTGGTCAATGTTTGACTTGTTTTTAGTTGACTTTGATTTACATTTATTTGACCCTCGACAACCCTCCTTCAAAGTGGAGCACCCTAGTGTATCAATTCTTTTGGTGATGCTTTGATTGGACTTTGGTTGTGTTGTTTTGACCTTTGGTTTCAAACATGTGTGAGAGCTTTGTGCATTTTATTTAGATTTATTTGAACCATTTTCCTATTTTTGGTGCACCTTGCAAGTCAAGTCACCCTAGGAATGGTTCACACATACTAGTTGACCTAGTTCTTGTGGGAGGTGACCCTTGTGGATCCCATATGCTTTTAACTCCTCTTGATTCACATTTCTAACATGTTGAAGTGGATGGTTGCAAATTTATAGGTCCTAAAGTTGGTTGGTTCTTGTTGGAAATGGCATTTGTTTAAGGCTTTCCATTTGATGTTGAATGTTGAAAGTGTTTAGAACTTAGGTTCTTTACCACGCCTCATCTTGTAACTTGCCTTGCTTTGTTTCCTTCTTCTATTTGACATTTCTTTTCTCTTGTTCTCACTTCTGTCCTAGGACGTAGGGGACTCATTCAAGTTTATTTGGTGCTTTTGATTGGCACTTTGAGTTTGACTTGGATGAGAGGCCATTTTGAGAACTTTCTTTTGGTTCCTTTCTTGCATGATCATTTTGATGTTTATGGTTGAGTTTTCATTTGATGTTGCTTGCTGTCCAAGCCTATTCTCCCATCCTCGTCTTGATCATGTTGTCTCCTTTTTCTTTCTTTCATTGCCTTTTGGTTTAGTGATTGATGTACAAATGGTTGTAGGAATTCTATTTCTCCCATTTCATCTCACTTTTGGTTTGAACTTGTTTAAGTTCCTTGGTTTGTGTTGCGGTGAAAATTGGATATCAAGCTATTAAATTAACTTGAACCTTAATTCTCTTACAACCGAACTTTATTTTATCCAAAGGAAAGGTCTAAAGAAAGAAAAACCTTTTTCGCGATGTAACGACAACGCTTAAGAGATTTGGGGATTGGGGGTTGGTTATACCTAGGGAAGGTGTTAGCACCCTAAATATCTGTAGTACTCTACAGGAACCTTTTGTTTGATTGCTTGCTAAGTTTGTGAAATATGTACTATGGATTTGGGAAAAGATATGAGTTGAAACCTAAAGTTATATACACTAAGTTTGCTCGCAAAGACGTCGCATCTTCTGCCTACGTATCCTAACTAGGATAGAATCAGAGCAATCGTAGTTCACCTTACAAGGGATAAAGAACACTTGATTATGATCAAGGTTCACGGGGGAACAAACATGACAATGTTTGTATGGAGTTTGACAAAACTCCCTATTCTAAGTTGTAATATTCAAAAAGGGGAAGTAAGAAATCATGACGATGATTCTTACACAGAGTTGACAAACTCTTTCCTAGGGTTCTAGTTGAAGAACACTCCTAGTACAGGTGGGTCTTTTAGACTTAAAGCAAAGTATAATGGTTTCTAGACTAAAGTTAAAATGACTTAACAAAGTCGAGGGAATGGGTGAATGAGTTATCCATAACATAAGGGTTAAACGGACAGACTTTTCCTTTGGAAGTATACAGGGGAGGCAACTGGATGAAAGCTAACAAGCTTCATCACTTGGGGAAAGAAAACAATAAGAAAATTAACAACATGATAAAGGCATGTTCATAACTATTAAATAAACATGTGGAATGATAAAGATGAAAGCGCATTGATGACAATCAAAGTAGATGAACTAACAGGAATTGTGACGACAAATCAAGTTTAAATAAGTTTAATAGATAAAGTAACATGGACACGGTAACAACCAATAATGAAGCTTTAACATGTTAACAAACATTTAAGGATGAGAATGCAAACAAACATCACAAAAAAACACAAGTACATCAAGAGAAAATTCATCTGCATCTGTCAGGACGAATACAGAAAGTACGCAACTTGTACACAGTCAAAAGAGATGAAAATTTTGTCAAACATGGAAATAAAAATATGACACGAAAGTATACATCAATATGAACACAATGAAAAAAGAACGTGTGAAAAACGATTAAAATTGAGAGAGTTATGAATTTTCAAAGTTTGGTAAAAAAATGGCAAAAATTAATAAAAGAGTTGCCCTCCTCAGGGGTTAAACTCGTGCTTGCAGGGTACAAGGCGTGTTTGGCATAAGGGGCTTACCACTGGGGTGGCTATACATCCGTTGATGAAAGCCACCACTTCTAATTATAAGGGTGAAAATCATGTTTGGCTTAGGCAAAATAAACACACAAAAAGTGATTTTACGTTTTCTACCGTAACTTTCTCGTTTCTCAACCAAACGCAACAAAATTTATATGCAACTGGACCAGAAAAACATGAGGATCATGATGGTGCCATTATTTTTCTGAGATTCTCTTCCTACTGGAAAATTCGATAGCAGGTGCTTTTGAAACTTGAAAAATGCATTTTGATGCCTAAAACACAAACCAACTGTTGTGATAATCAAATGAGGGTTTGACCAGGTTACAGATGATATGTTTGATGTATTCCAACAGTTGACTTGAATCAAAAGACAACAGAACCACTACTGGTATGATCATGCAAGTATCATGTTTAAAAATGCATTTTGATGTTCACAACTTGTTTCAAACCTTTTCAATACAAACCAAAGCAACACATAGCTCACATAAATGATGATGAATGATTCAAAACTCAAAAAGAAGCTCAATGCAAACAGTTTGTGAAATTGGTATGTCTAGTGGTAATTTTGTTAAAAAATGCATTTTGAAGCATACCATTCATGACAACTAGTTTTGAATCAAGGAAATTATGTTCACAGAACACATATATGATACTGAAATGATCCATGCACAAGGAGGAGCTTAATTCATGCTGAAGTGAGAAAGTGTTATGTGAAATGCAAGTTGCAAGTGTAATGTGCAGGTTGTGATATGCAGCAGGTTTGTGCAATTCATGTTCAAGCGGTTTCAGATCAATTCAAATATCCACACATCATACATACATAATATTGATTGAAATCAAACAAAATTTGAGGTGAGAAAACAGACTGTAATGAAGCATGGTGCACAAATTGCAAGTTAAGAATATGAGGCATGATGATGCTCAAAACTAGTTTTATGCACATATTGAACAAACTGAACACATACACATTTCAAATACAAGATATGGAGTGAGGTTAGGCCAAAAACAAAACCTAAAACAGGCTGTTTATGCAATATGGCAGAGGAATTGCAATTATGATATTTTGTGATGCAGCTGGAAGGTCAAATCATGCTTGACACAAATTTAGGGCAAATTAATTTCATACACACAACACATACATGTAAATAGAGATGTTTATGCCTAGGAATCAGTTTAAAACCAACAATGGAAGAACATGGTATTTCATGTGTAAGTGTATATGTGAAAGTGCAGGGCAGTTGTTCATTTTTTATTCTGGGCATATCTAAGCCAAGGCAAGCATACATACATAACACACTCATGATATTGGATGATTTTGGACACCACTAGAAACCAAAGAGGAGGTTGTTATGAAATTTTAGCATGAAACAATCAAAAGTGTTTAATTCCTAACAACAAAATGGCCTAATTCAAATGACAACATCATTTCTTAATGCTAATGCAGGCTTCACAATTGACAAGGCCAACACAATATTCTGAACAGTCTAAATATGAGGTTTTAAACCTTTGGTCTTATCCTGCACCAGCCTACATTGTCATCTCTGTGTTGACAAAACCATGGCCTGAATTCAAAGAGTGACAACACTCTTATCTAGCCACACTAAACCTGCCCAGCAGGTCTGAGGTCTCAGAAACTCTCACACAAAAATCCAACAGTTAGCAAGGTACTCTTGGAAACAACACAACTAGAAGTTTAATCATAAGGATTCAAGAGGGTGGTTTGAAAGCAGACACACAAACAGCCCTTTAGTACACAAGTTTCAAATAAAAAAAACATAACTACAATTTGTCCTAAAAAATCACAACTGTCCTAAAGCTGCCTAATGATTGGGCTTCTAGCAGTAGGACAATGCTTCAAGCAAAACCAACTCCAACAAATAGCAGCAGGCCATTTCAACCCTTCCTTCAATGGCCCTCATGTCTTTCTAACATCAACTGCAAATATACACACCATACTGCCTACTGAAATGTAGCAGCCAATTTAAACCTGGCTCATAAATGCAAGCAGCTTATGATTCATCCAACAGTAGTCAACTTAGCAATGTAAAAGTAATACCATCCCTAACATTTGTCAGGTCAAAGCTGACAAGCTCTACAAGAATGGAAGTCCTATTGTAATACCACACAATTCTCAAATAAATGCCTCATGACAGCTTTGGCTTTTGCAAAGCACTTATCAAATGCTAAACTCACCTTCTATTCTTTGAAGATAACTACCATAAAGCAAGCAGGCCTAATATGAGCAACAGATTTAAATAAACAGCCATGAGTTGGCAAGCTCAAACCCTAAGAACAAAACCTGACCAACACAGCTATGAATTCCTCTCATGACAAAGTCCAAGTCAACAGCAGCTGACAACTCACCAGCTTATGACAGCAGCAAACTTTCAACACAAACATGAACTTCTTGGCATAACAACACCAAACATCCAAACAGCCATAATACCATGCTTTAACAGCAAGGAGACCAACTTCACATCAAATGGTCATTCAAAACTGGCCTGGATTAACATTCCTAGGTACTACTTACCCAGCATCTAAAACTAGGGACCTAGCCCTGACATCAGCTAAACTTGATCATCTACTAAAACCAACAACAAACTAATGGCTGACAAGATCCCAACCATATCAGAAATCAAACATAGCATCAAATTCAAACAAACTTATATTTTAGCCAAGAACAAAGTTAATAATTCCTCCAAAACTGTTTTGACAGCAAAACAACCAATTTCAACATATTAACATTTGAAACTTGACAAGAACCAGTCAAACACACATGATAATACTCATAACAATCTCATCATTTATCAAAAACAAATATCATGAAAGTCACCAAAATCCATAACTCTAATTCCACCATAATGCTTAAAATGTCAAAGTATGAAAAATGATGCAAGAGGCAATGTGTACAAGCTACATACCTCTTATAGACCTTGTTGAATAAGCTAGAATAGCCAAGAAACCCAGAGGACTTCAATCTACTTCCTTGCCTTGACTCTTTTCTTCACTTTTAAGCAAAATGCAACTATGATGCCAAATGGAGAAATAGGTCTCACCAATGAATTCTAACACTTTGGAGATTTGAAAAACAATATATAAGAGGTGTTAGGATGATTAAAACACTAGGCAAGTGCTTAGAACAAGATTTGGTAGAATTTGTAGCTTTTGGTCAAAGTATCTTGGTGTAAGAGTTGACTTTTTGATTGGTGAAGTTTTTGGGTGGTTTAATGGTTTAGACACCTTCTATACCATATTTAGGTATTGTATGGATGATTGTTGGGGTGTTGGAATGTATAGAAATGATTTTGGCAGCCCTTGCACCAAGACAGATTTTTAAGCTTTTTAGTGAAAAGTGAGATTTGGTGATTTTGAGATTTTGAGTGCAAGAGCAAGGGAAGAGGTTTCTTCTGGTTTTTAGGATGTTGTTGATGATGAAAATGAGGTGAGGGAGAGTCCTATTTATAGGCAAATTGAGTGAGGGGGCAGATTTGAAGGTTTCTTCATTTTGAAGAAAGGTTTTGGCACATTTGGAGGAAACCTCCCTAGGAGGGTTTTCTTGGCTGCAAGGCAAGCCTCTTTAGTCAAGAAAAATGATGAATTTTGGTGGCTAATTGCAGGCTAGAGGTATAGCATTAAGGCTGGTTCAGAACTACTTTTACACCTTATGCTTGTTTTTACTTTTTGAATGCAAGTTGCAAAACAACTTGCAAGCCACTTGCTTTGGCTTTGAAAATTCAAGTTCTGCATAATTCCTTGATTCTTTCATGCTACAAACATTCCAGATATCATATACAACATATTTCATAAGCTGAGATTGGCCAACTTTGATGAAAGAATGCATTTTGAAACTTGGACAATGTGGGACTAAAGTGAAAAACCACCAACTTGTCATGACAATAACTTTCTGCTCACAAATCATTTTGAGATGTGCTAGTACTTTTTAGAAAGCCCTCACATAACTCTAAAACATTCATGTTTTCATGAGTTTCAATTTACCAAAGGAACTTGGCCAAAAAGCCATTCAAAGTTGCTAAAAAATGAACTTAAAAATGAAATTTTCCCAAGTCTTTTTACCCTCTTGAAATGAATTTGATCATAACTCGAAATCTATGCATTTTCTGATCATGGACCACTTAGGGACTTTTGCAGGACTTGTCAAGAGCTTCCAAATGAGCTTTGAACCAACTCAATTGGATGTGTGGTTAAGGAGTTATGGTTTAGCCCCTTTCGAAACCCTAATTTCCCGATTTTTTGATTACTCCTTCATCCTTGATCCAATGGTCATGAAAATTGATATGCAAGTCCAATATGACATAAGGAACGACTTTGTTTCATAACTTGAAGTCCAATTCCTAAAATTTGGAGAGTTGACTTTTCGGTCAACCGTACGACCGATTGGTGATTACCGAGTCGCCTGTTGACATTCTGGGCCTCCTGAGACTTTGAAACTTCTTGGATGAACTTTATTAGGCTATATGAACTTCATGAATCATAATCCCACCATTTAAACATCTTACAACATCAAAGTCAAACTACGGTTGACTTTTACTAGTCAAAAACCCTAATCGGGTGCTCTGAAATGCACTGCTCTGAATTCTGGGGTAACAACCTCACGTTGGCTTCTCAATTGACATTATATAATACCCTTGACCTTGTTTCCTATCTGAATGAGCCCAAAACATTGACTAATCACAAAACCTAAAGTTTCGATTTTGACTGCACGAAACCCTGATTCATCTGCAATTTGACAAAGACAGACTTGCACTGGGCTAAGGTTAGAAAATTCATGGGTATGCTCCTAAAATGATAATGAGAATCTAAGGGGTCAAAATTTGGGGTGCAACAGTTGCCCCTATTTAAATATCTTCACTAGATGGAACTGAGGGATGATGATCCTCGTAGAATCGCAGTGAAAGGTATTTAAATATAGAAAAACCGAAAATTTTGTCCCTTAGATCCGATGATATGCAAAAGGACAGGTCATGATATGTCATGAATTCTAAATGATGCTTTATGATGCTTGGATGCAAGACATATGCAGAAGATAGAAAAACAAAATAACGCGTAACTACTCGCGTGGACCTGACATTTTGGATCCGACACTGGGGATTACCGAGGTATAACAATCAATAGTTCAAACATGACTTTTTGATAACGGAGAGAAAAATTTACATGAGGGTGCACAAAATCCAATGAAGATTGTTGCACCCCAAAATTTGACCAACCGGGTCTCGCATTTGGCTCGATGTTTCGACGCATAACCGCATTCACATCTGCATATTGCATACAGTGCATTTTCTCATTTGTTCTGATTTTATTGGGATCACAGCTCTCGTCTCGCGTCTCAGGTGTTTTTTATCAGTTTAGATAGGTAGAATCGATTTTTTTGGGATATTTCGGTGCCCGTTTATTTTTACCAGCTATTTTGTTGCGCTCTCGCAGTGTTATGTGTCGGTCGGTGCTTATTTTGTTCCTCTGGGAATTATCGTGATTTTCCTGGATTTTATTGGCTATTTTTAGGATTTAATAGGATTTTTAATAGTTGTATTTCTTTTTAAATAGATTTTAATCATTTTTAGCATTTTATAGGAATTAATAGATTTTTTAAGATAATATAGAATTTTTAGAACATTAATAGGATTTTTTTTAATAGTTTTAATTCTTTTTAAATAGGTTTTAATCATTTTAGGATTTAACAGTTTTTTAGGATAATATAGATTTTTATAGAATATTAATTGAGTTTTTGAATTTAATTTTAGATATAAAGAATATAGTTTTGTTTTTCTTTTATAGAAATAAATAGGTTTTTCTTTTATAGAATTTAAGTAAATAATATAGTTTTTTTATAGTTTTATTAGAGTATTAGAGTTTCTTTTAATAATAAATAATATAGTTTTTTACAATTTATTAGGAGTTTTTAGAATTAATTAGAATAATAATCAGATTTTAATTCATTTAGTTAATTAGGTTGGTTAATTAGTCCATTAATCTTTTCATTTAGTTTTGCAGTTCACAGTTGTTCTGTTCGTTGGGCCCAGTTCGCAAAAAGCCCAATTCAGAGTCTATTTTCGTCCAGAAAAAGTCCAGCCATTTCCAGCACATTCCCAATTCGTCTAGAAGGTTCTAGAAGCGTCCAGGTTTCTCAACACTATAAAACATCAGAAGCCACGTGTGAGCAAAAGGCTGGCCCCACGTTCTCAAACATCCACACGCCACGCCATCTCTCTGTTTCCTCTTCCCAGGCCACGCGTGGGACACGCGTCTCACATGCGTGCGCCCCCTCCACCATCGCCCCCACGTGTCCATACCATAACACTTCGCCGGAAATCTTCACCGACCGGCCTGCATGGCCGGCGGCCACCGCACCCCTCACCAGAAAACCCCAAATTTCCAGATTCCGGCCAACTCTTCATCTCCACTAACGATCGCCATCTCCTCTCCAGTTTCCGATCATCACCGCCACACACACTTCACCGGAAAATCCCACTGCTACCCAGAAACCACCCATCTTCATCCCTTCTCCTTCAATCTCATCCAACTTCCGATCAACATCCTTCATCAATAACCACCAGTCTTCAACAACCTCCGATCAACATTCATCCGTCCCCCTTCAATTCTCCAGAAAAACTGCAAAACTCCAGAAATCGATCATGAAACTCATGCATTCATCAACCTCAAATGTTTCTCTAAATTTTCTCCAAATGTTCATCAGGTTCTTCATATCTCCCAGGATTCATTCATGAATCTTCAAACCTTCAAGTGTTCGTCCAGTTTTCCAGACTCAAGATCTTCCAGATCTCATAAATAATTTCATCAATCTCCATCTGTTGTTCGTTCTGTTCTTCATCAGAAGCACTCCAGAGCTTCATCTCTTCAGGATTTTCAAGAAGCTTCAATCGTGTTCATCCGAGTTCCTTAACCTTCTTCAGATTCATACATTTTGGCATTCTCTTCATCCATACGAACTCCATCTCAACATGCAATTTCAGATCCAACCACGATTCTTCAACACCATATAAATTCCATCTCCAACAGAGTCCAACATGCAAGCAACGACACGCCCAGATTCGAAGCTCCTTCATCTTCAAGAACAACGGATCTCCAGAAGAAGTAAATCCAGGTTGCAAAACAAGAAGAAAGATTTGTGAGAGGGAGTATCTGAGAGGGGAACGAAGATTGGAGGAGAGTGAGGTTGATGTTGAGGGATGTTGAACGGGGAGCTCAGAGAGGAGGTGGAAAGGCGGCGGCTATGAATAGTAGAAGGAAAGAGTCTAGGGTTTGGTCGTTCTGGAAGGGAAGAGAGGAAAGGAAGAGATTGGGCTTCCCCAGGCCCAACATTTTTTTGGTAGACACCTCCCCTCTGGTTTTTGGACGTGTTCTGGGCTTGGGCCCAATACCACTTGCCAGACGCCCCCAGTTCACTCAACATACCCCCCTCCCAGTTTTTTTTGTTTGGTTTGCCGGGCTGGGCCCATTCAGTTTTCTTTATTTTCTTCCAAATCCCCCTGTAACAGATTATGCCCCTTCCCCCTTTTTGTTTGTTTTTTTCTTTTGTTGTGAGAATTGAAAAAGAAATAAAAGAAAGTATGGAAAGAATATTATGGAAAAAAAGAAAGAGAATATATTGAAAAAGAATTGAAAAGAAATATAGTTGAAAAAATAGAAAAAGAAAAGAAAAGAAATATATTTGGAAAAAATAAAATAAAGAGAAGATATTGAAAAGAAGAAAAGAAGAGAAAATATTCAATAGAAAAATACATAGAAAAACAAGGAAAAAATAGTTGAAAAGAAAAGAAGAAAAAAAGAGAAAAAATATTAAAGTAGATTTAATATTTTTAAAGTGCATTTTCTTTTAGGACATATTCTCATAGAAATTGTTTTACGATTTTTTAGGATAGTTTAGAAGCCCACTTGTTAGGGGGCTATTTTCCATTCGATTTTCCAAGATAGAATAGGACAGCATTTCCTAGGAGATTTATTTTTCAGCATTCAACTCATTGTAATCATTTTTCAGATATTAATAAAACGAGATTTGAGTTGTGGTCCCGATACTAGCCGAACTACAGCTGCTCTGATTTCTCGTACCAGACGAGAATATGTAGGCATAGGATGCGATATCCTAGCGAGCACACTAACGACTGACTTTCGTTCTCTCGCGGTTGTGCGATCGAGACTTTCCTACTGACGACTAATTGAACCCTTTTTCTCTCTTGCCCGAGCGCATTTGAGACCGAGCCATAGTTTTGCCCATAGGTTCCCGACCCTGTGAAGCCAGTTGTTTTTCTCACTGCTGTGTGAGAATGTTTGTTTAGCCGTAGTCAGTCTGAACTACGTAAAGCTCTGATCTTCCATGCAGTGGAAGTACGTAGGCACAAGACGCGAGGTCTTGGCGAGCCAACTTTCCCTGTAGTCCCGAACTACGTTGACTCTGACTTTCTCTCTTGAGAATACGTAGGCATAGAGTGCGACGCTCTATCGAGTCAATTCCCTTCCGTTTAGATTTAGCAGCCGTAGATAGATTGTTTTGCATCCTTTAGACAACCCAAGCAAGCGTGGATCCCGTCGAGTACGACGGACGTGAGGGGTGCTAATACCTTCCCCTTGCGTAACCGACTCCCGAACCCAGGTTTTGGTTGCGACGACCATACCTTTCCCCGTTTTTTGCGAGGTTTACGTCGAGCGTTTCCTTTCCCGCTCTGAGGGATAAATAACGCACGGTGGCGACTCTTTTGTCAGTCGGCGCCGATTTTCGCAGTAGCGGCAGCGGGCGACTCTGCTGGGGACTATGAGAGTTCCCTATGTGAGTCTGCTGGGGATCCAACGTCCCCTGGCTGCTAAGGACTGCGATAGTTCTTATGCATGTGGGATCCAACGTCCCCTAAGAGAGAGTCAATCCTAGCGCTTGTTTGCTTGGCTATTTGGGGCTTATTTATTGATATTATCTGTTGCTGTTGGGGTGTTACGGGTGTTCTATGATTGAGGGATAAGCCGGACCTGGGCTTGAGTATGAGTATGCACCTAGATATAGTTGCGGAGAAGTAGTAGACGAACCTGTCTGCTGAGCAGGCACAGTTCCCTACGAAAATCTGCGCTCAGACGAGATTCTTGCAGAGGTGCTCCTTTCCGGTCCTGAGGATTTGAGGGGAGTCCAGACGTGAGGATTGTCGACTCTGGGAACCGATCAATTGGAAGTTAGCTAAGTGAGGCCTCTTCATGAGATGACGATGCCACTCCTTCTGGGAATCGTATCATTCCTCATGAAAGTCTGTGACACTGACGACCGCATAGGATGCCGTACCTTGTCAGATATAGGTCCACACCTGTGAGTGGGGGGGTTTTTTTGTGCAGGAAACTTGACTTCCAACCTACCCTTTATTCTGGTCTTCTTTTCAGAGAACGTCTCCGTCAGCAGCGCAGCAGTATTCAGAGATTTGTGTAGGGGCTGTGGTCCCGTTGTTTGCTGCATTTTGCATATCATGTGCATATCAGTGTTGCATTGCATATCATCCTCCAGCTAGCCAGAGTTCTGATCCAGCCTTTGTTTCCTGAAGGTGATTACCCGGAGTTTGGATTGAGCAGCTGTTGATCGTCAGAAGTCGACCTAGGGGTTGAGTAGATTTGAGCAGAGTCAAGCAGTGGAGTCAGCTGACAGTTGTTGGTAGCTATGTCAGAGAGCGGCTTCCAGTTTGTTGATACCTTGTCAGGTTTCACCGTGACGTCCAATCCTCTGTATGGATCTCCGCACGACGAAGACTTTCCGCAAGTAAACAACCTTACTGCAGCTCAGCTTGAGCAGCCATCTGTTGAAGACCAAGGTCTGCGTGAGCAGTTTGTTGCCCGAGGCGGACGTTCTCCTTCTGTTGATGTCTCAGACTACCAGGGTTTTGCCTTCCCTGTGCCAAAACCCCGAAGAGAGGTCCCGACAGCAAAGAATGAAGACCCATTAGCTCCCGTGTATGCTGAAAGGTTTCGTGCATTAGAGGAGAGATTCAAAACCTTGAAAGGTAAAGACGCTGTTACTCCTAGTGCTGCAGATATGTGTCTGGTTCCTGGCCTAGTGTTACCTCCGAAGTTCAGAATGCCGAGGTTTGAAAGGTACAAAGGAGATAGTTGCCCGAAGCAACATTTGGTGATGTTCTGCCGAAGAATGACTTCATTTGTGCACAACGACAAGCTGATGATTCATTGCTTTCAAGATAGTCTGACTAGGGCACCTCTGAGTTGGTATATGCAGTTAGAGCGTGATCAGATCCGATCATGGATGGACTTAGCCAATGCCTTTCTGAAGCAGTACGACTATAATCTTGACGAAGCTCCTATTCGCATGCAGCTGTAAGAATTGTCTCAAGGGAACAATGAATCTTTCAGAAAGTATGTTCAGAGATGGAGAGAATTTGCTGGTAGAGTGCAACCACCGCTCCTAGACCAAGAGCTGAAAGGCATGTTCGTGAACTCCTTGCAGAGCCCGTACTTTGAAAGAATGCTTGGAACCGCACCAAATTTCTCCGAGTTGGTAAGGACGGGAGAGCACATCGAGTATGGTGTAAGGACTGGAAGAATCCCGAATGTTTCGAGAGGTCAGGCCAGTGAAACTGAATCTCTCTGTAGCTCTCAATCTGAAGATGAAACTATGATCGGTGCGGTCCTAACAGATGTTGGATATCCTCAAGTCGAATCGGTGAGATCTGTTGGTTCTCCGTCTTCTCAGCGGTCAGTATCTTCTGTGTCTCGTTATTCTGGACAGACAGCCGTACCTGGGGCACCATATCAGGAATCTTATGTCGCTTCCATTGCAAATCAGCGAGCTCGTGGCCGAGGTTATCAGAATCAGCGTCAGAATCAGAACAGACCTCGCAACAACTTGGAACGAAGGAATGGTCCTTCTCACCCAGTGCCGATGCCGTATAGCCAGTTGCTACCATCTCTGATCCTGAAGTCTTTGGTGGAGCCGAAAGCTCTTAAGCCAGTGCCAGAACCTTACCCTCCTGGGTATAATCCCCACGTTCAGTGCGGTTATCATGGTGGCTCTCCAGGGCATTCGACAGAAGATTGTAAAGCATTTCAGGCGAAGGTACATCAGTTGATTGATCAGGATCGCATTTCCTTTCGAGAAGGGTTTCTGTTTATTCATCCTAACCGCTCAGCTGTCTAAGCTCGTAGACTCAGAAAGTATTCTCCAGCAAAAGCCAGTGGTTCAGACAGGCAGGCGCCTCAGCATTGGCAGTCCTCAGACCTTTTCATCATTTGCATTTGTAGTTTCTTTTTCTGTTAGTTACTACTTGCTTTTTAAAACATTGTATGTTTCGAATGGTGATAATAAAAAAGTGATTATGCATTTTTCTGAATTAGTCATGTCGCTGTCGCTCATTTACTGCATTGCACTAACACTTGCATTTTTATTCACTCCACTTTATCGCTGTGACTAGCAAAGTTAGGAGGGAGGATGATGAAACTGAAACTCATAACCGATGATCGTATGCTTTCAGATAAGACCGTACCGGTGACATACAAGGCATTGTTTCAAATTCCCCAAACACTGGAGATATAAGGAGTTAGTCCCTTGTTAACCACTTCGATCCAGGAAGTAGAAGTTTTTTCGGACTTTTAAAACCCTCACATCTTAACCCGGGGCAGGGTAGTTGTCAGTTAGCTTGACCGAGCATTCAAGTCTTACAGAGGAGTGTTGTCTTTCAGGGACCAATCAGTGTATACCTTTCAAGAGGTTAAATCTCACCAATCAGGAGTGAGACAGTTACAATCCTTTCGGAGCAATCAAGACAACCAGTGTCACACGACTTTGTTCCAAAAGAAAGAGAGAAAGAAAGCCCGCTAAGTAAAAAAAAACAGAAAAAGCTAGAAAGCTAATACTTAGGCAAAAATCAGGGCATCCCGCTGGACTTCAAAAGAAATCGAAAAATCGAAAAGAACTCAAAAGGAGTCAGTCCAGGCAAAAATTAGGGAATCAAAAGAACGAAAAAGAAGGGATAAAAAGAAAATTTTCCCCAGCAAATCACAAAGTCGTGTACACAGACACCGAAAGCGAAGAAGGAGTAGCTATCACTCTAGAAGAAAAGCTTGTGAATTCCTTAACTGGGGTCTTACCATTCAACATACCTCTCGAAGAGGCGAGTGCTTGTGCCAAGTTAACTGAACCTTAGGATCGGAGATCATCGCGTAGAAGGGGTGGGTACAAATCAAAATTTGAGCCAAATATCCTTTGTTTCACGAGCCGTGAACCCGACCACGATACAACCCTTAAAAGACCTAATTGAGGTAGGGTTAGTCTGAAGCGCATTACGATAAGGTTGAGTAACCTGACTCCTTCTTGACTTGCTAGTCACATCCTTGTTGTATTTTTTCACTGACCACGTAAGCACTACGTTTGAACTTTGGTTCATTCGTCACTCTCAATCACATGCATATAAATGAGTGACAGCTCAAGATTTTTTCAAAATATGCATAACCACTGCATTAAAACTACCATTCGTGAACAGACGATTCTAATTGCAGGTTAGTAGTTGACATGAAAGAAATTCCACCAGGGAGTAATCAAGCAGGACTGAGTAATTCAGCAGTCTGAACCAGAATGGTGTATGTTGTGAAGCCTATGAATCTGGGGCATTATCTTCCAGTAAGTTCAGAATCATTTGGTCTGAGGACAAGCCCTGAAGCTTCAGTTGATCAGAGGCAGTTTGTTTGAGAAGCAGTTGATCAGGTTGAGTTTTCTCGAGAGCCAATCAGGGGCAATTAGGCAGAGCGTTGAGACTTGAAAGCAGATACTTCCAGTGGATAATCAGAGCGGGTTAAGTCGCTAGAACGCTCATTCAGGGGCAAGTCATCACCGAGAATGTTGAAACCAGCTGGGTTGATAGGTGTTTAATTGGAGATTGAATTCTTTTGTCGTGCAGATGTCGGGGCAAATATTCTCGAAGTCGTCTCATAGCAAGTTGTTCAGAGCAAGTATTCCCAAGAGATAGATTGGGGCAAGTTGATTGTACTGTGGCAAGTTTTGCAAGCCAGTCTTTTTATCCCCAGCTGAGTGTATTGGGGCAAGTTGTTCAAACCGGCTTGTTTATCCCCAGCCAGAGTTGAGTATCGGGGGATCATGTCAATACCTTTATCAAAAACCTGAACCTTTCAAATAAGAAGGTCTTGTTGTCGTTGGATCATTATCCTGCAGTTTAAACCTGTTGCGTGTCAGTAACCAGTCGTTTCCAAAGTCCAGTTCTCGCCTGGAAAACCGGTAACCAGTTCTCGTCTGGCCCACCCTTCCGTAAGTATCAGTTCTCGTCTGGTGCAGTTTATTGTAAGTATCAGTTCTCGTCTGGTGCAGTTTATTGGTAACCAGTTCTCGTCTGGTCACCGTTTCTTCCAGTGTTGTATCAGTTCTCGCCTGGTACATGTCGTTGCGTAACCAGTTCTCGCCTGGTCATCGTGTGTTTTAACCTATGTGTTATACCAGTTCTCATCTGGTGTACGTCAGCTTTCAGCCAGTTCTCGCCTGGTTGTCTATGCCTCAGTCTGTTATCCAGTCAGCCCCGTCTGATGTTCAAAAACTCAAAAACACAAAATCAATTCTCGTCCGATAATCTATTTTCCTATCAGTTCTCGCCTGATAGTCTACCTTTGAATGCTAGTTCTCGTCTAGTATTTCTTATATATCCCACTGTGTACATAGTCCATGTCTATCTTAAACCAGAAAAAGACAAAAAACCTAAAGGTATCTGACACAGTGTTTCCCAATGATCCGCATGTTGTCATGTTCCCCGATACGAAGCTCGACGGATGCCAGCGCCCAGAGTAATGTTTGAACTCCTTGTGGATGTTGTTAAATCAGAATTGCCACTCTTCAGCAGATGAAAGTTGCTTATTATCCCCGGAAGAGTCGAGATCGTATTTTACCCCGTATCAGAGTAGGATCAGGAGTATCTTCAGCAGATTAAGATTGATATCCTTGATAGTAGGGGCATTTCCAGCAGTGTGCTGCGCGTAATCAACCTCAGTTTGGGTCAATCCCCGCAGAGTACAACCAGTTGCCAATGGTTTGAAAAGAGCATTCCCGAGCAGAATTGTTTTCTTTCCCCAGTGAAGTCTCCAAGCAGGGTTGCCTTTTCATTTCTCCAGCAGAACAATTATCCCCAGCGGATTGGATTCCCGTTTCCAGCATTTATTTTGCTGAGACAATTCTGTGACTTCAGTTCATCCCCAGTAGAGTTGGCGTTACCTTCGGCATTTATTTTGCCAAGTGGTTTTCAGACCTGGTGTTCTCTGGCAGCTCGAGCTTGCATTAGCACTTGCATATATAGTCATTGCATTTATACAAGCATATAGTATTTCCATGCCATCTGGGCATCGCATTTTCAAACAGAACGCATAGCATTTACATGTCATATAGGGCATTGCATCATTATCAAGCATACGCATGTCGAAACATAGACCAGAACGGTTGCCTATTGGATTTCGAATTTGTTCACCTGCAAAGTTGTGTGGTTCAGCTTACCTTCTCCCCCAGCGGAGTGATTCTTCATTTGGTTGTTACATCAGCATAAAAAAAAAACAACAACAACGAAGATTGACATATCGAACTTCTGAAGCCGCCCCCATCGTCAAAATAGGTGCCAGGCAGTTCCATTCAGAATTCCCCAGGAGAATTGTCCTCAAGTTCGCAGTGAACTGTGAGTTGACCAGATTTGATCCCATGAGAGAGATGGGAATCAAGGTGTTTGCTTTGCGAAGCATTATTTCAATACTTGTGGCGTCACACAGGTGTTGAAAAGGAGAAGAAAATTTATCAGAAAATTGATCAGTTGTGGCCGCGACAACCAAACTTCAGTTTATTGGAAGCTATTCCTCAAGCAGCTTTGCAGTATATTCTTGCGGTTGGCAAATTTCAGGGTTCCATGTGTATTCAACCGTCATCTACCTTGAATGTTTGAAGGCTGAGCGCTCTTCATCCATTCAGGTCGAAGCCGCTTGAATAGGGGCAGCTGTTGCACCCCAAAATTTGACCAACCGGGTCTCGCATTTGGCTCGATGTTTCGACGCATAACCGCATTCACATCTGCATATTACATACAGTGCATTTTCTCATTTGTTCTGATTTTATTGGGATCACAGCTCTCGTCTCGCGTCTCAGGTGTTTTTTATCAGTTTAGATAGGTAGAATCGATTTTTTTGGGATATTTCGGTGCCCGTTTATTTTTACCAGCTATTTTGTTGCGCTCTCGCAGTGTTATGTGTCGGTCGGTGCTTATTTTGTTCCTCTGGGAATTATCGTGATTTTCCTGGATTTTATTGGCTATTTTTAGGATTTAATAGGATTTTTAATAGTTGTATTTCTTTTTAAATAGATTTTAATCATTTTTAGCATTTTATAGGAATTAATAGATTTTTTAAGATAATATAGAATTTTTAGAACATTAATAGGATTTTTTTTAATAGTTTTAATTCTTTTTAAATAGGTTTTAATCATTTTAGGATTTAACAGTTTTTTAGGATAATATAGATTTTTCTAGAATATTAATTGAGTTTTTGAATTTAATTTTAGATATAAAGAATATAGTTTTGTTTTTCTTTTATAGAAATAAATAGGTTTTTCTTTTATAGAATTTAAGTAAATAATATAGTTTTTTTATAGTTTTATTAGAGTATTAGAGTTTCTTTTAATAATAAATAATATAGTTTTTTAGAATTTATTAGGAGTTTTTAGAATTAATTAGAATAATAATCAGATTTTAATTCATTTAGTTAATTAGGTTGGTTAATTAGTCCATTAATCTTTTCATTTAGTTTTGCAGTCCACAGTTGTTCTGTTCGTTGGGCCCAGTTCGCAAAAAGCCCAATTCAGAGTCTATTTTCGTCCAGAAAAAGTCCAGCCATTTCCAGCACATTCCCAATTCGTCTAGAAGGTTCTAGAAGCGTCCAGATTTCTCAGCACTATAAAACATCAGAAGCCACATGTGAGCAAAAGGCTGGCCCCACGTTCTCAAACATCCACACGCCACGCCATCTCTCCGTTTCCTCTTCCCAGGCCACGCGTGGGACACGCGTCTCACATGCGTGCGCCCCCTCCACCATCGCCCCCACGTGTCCATACCACAACACTTCGCCGGAAATCTTCACCGACCGGCCTGCATGGCCGACGGCCACCGCACCCCTCACCAGAAAACCCCAAATTTCCAGATTCCGACCAACTCTTCATATCCACTAACGATCGCCATCTCCTCTCCAGTTTCCGATCATCACCGCCACACACACTTCACCGGAAAATCCCACTGCTACCCAGAAACCACCCATCTTCATCCCTTCTCCTTCAATCTCATCCAACTTCCGATCAACATCCTTCATCAATAACCACCAGTCTTCAACAACCTCCGATCAACATTCATCCGTCCCCCTTCAATTCTCCAGAAAAACTGCAAAACTCCAGAAATCGATCATGAAACTCATGCATTCATCAACCTCAAATGTTTCTCTAAATTTTCTCCAAATGTTCATCAGGTTCTTCATATCTCCCAGGATTCATTCATGAATCTTCAAACCTTCAAGAGTTCGTCCAGTTTTCCAGACTCAAGATCTTCCAGATCTCATAAATAATTTCATCAATCTCCATCTGTTGTTCGTTCTGTTCTTCATCAGAAGCACTCCAGAGCTTCATCTCTTCAGGATTTTCAAGAAGCTTCAATCGTGTTCATCCGAGTTCCTTAACCTTCTTCAGATTCATACGTTTTGGCATTCTCTTCATCCATACGAACTCCATCTCAACATGCAATTTCAGATCCAACCACGATTCTTCAACACCATATAAATTCCATCTCCAACAGAGTCCAACATGCAAGCAACGACACGCCCAGATTCGAAGCTCCTTCATCTTCAAGAACAACGGATCTCCAGAAGAAGTAAATCCAGGTTGCAAAACAAGAAGAAAGATTTGTGAGAGGGAGTATCTGAGAGGGGAACGAAGATTGGAGGAGAGTGAGGTTGATGTTGAGGGATGTTGAACGGAGAGCTCAGAGAGGAGGTGGAAAGGCGGCGGCTATGAATAGTAGAAGGAAAGAGTCTAGGGTTTGGTCGTTCTGGAAGGGAAGAGAGGAAAGGAAGAGATTGGGCTGCCCCAGGCCCAACATTTTTTTGGTAGACACCTCCCCGCTGGTTTTTGGACGAGTTCTGGGCTTGGGCCCAATACCACTTGCCAGACGCCCCCAGTTCACTCAGCATACCCCCCTCCCAGTTTTTTTTGTTTGGTTTGCTGGGCTGGGCCCATTCAGTTTTCTTTATTTTCTTCCAAATCCCCCTGTAACAGATTATGCCCCTTCTTCCTTTTTGTTTGTTTTTTTCTTTTGTTGTGAGAATTGAAAAAGAAATAAAAGAAAGTATGGAAAGAATATTATGGAAAAAAAGAAAGAGAATATATTGAAAAAGAATTGAAAAGAAATATAGTTGAAAAAATAGAAAAAGAAAAGAAAAGAAATATATTTGGAAAAAATAAAATAAAGCGAAGATATTGAAAAGAAGAAAAGAAGAGAAAATATTCAATAGAAAAATACATAGAAAAACAAGGAAAAAATAGTTGAAAAGAAAAGAAGAAAAAAAGAGAAAAAATATTAAAGTAGATTTAATATTTTTAAAGTGCATTTTCTTTTAGGACATATTCTCATAGAAATTGTTTTACGATTTTTTAGGATAGTTTAGAAGCCCACTTGTTAGGGGGCTATTTTCCATTCGATTTTCCAAGATAGAATAGGACAGCATTTCCTAGGAGATTTATTTTTCAGCATTCAACTCATTGTAATCATTTTTCAGATATTAATAAAACGAGATTTGAGCTGTGGTCCCGATAGTAGCCGAACTACAGCTGCTCTGATTTCTCGTACCAGACGAGAATATGTAGGCATAGGATGCGATATCCTAGCGAGCACACTAACGACTGACTTTCGTTCTCTCGCGGCTGTGCGATCGAGACTTTCCCGCTGACGACTAATTGAACCCTTTTTCTCTCTTGCCCGAGTGCATTTGAGACCGAGCCATAGTTTTGCCCATAGGTTCCTGACCCTGTGAAGCCAGTTGTTTTTCTCACTGCTGTGTGAGAATGTTTGTTTAGCCGTAGTCAGTCTGAACTACGTAAAGCTCTGATCTTCCATGCAGTGGAAGTACGTAGGCACAAGACGCGAGGTCTTGGCGAGCCAATTTTCCCTGTAGTCCCGAACTACGTTGACTCTGACTTTCTCTCTTGAGAATACGTAGGCATAGAGTGCGACGCTCTATCGAGTCAATTCCCTTCCGTTTAGATTTAGCAGCCGTAGATAGATTGTTTTGCATCCTTTAGACAACCCAAGCAAGCGTGGATCCCGTCGAGTACGACGGACGTGAGGGGTGCTAATACCTTCCCCTTGCGTAACCGACTCCCGAACCCAGGTTTTGGTTGCGACGACCATACCTTTCCCCGTTTTTTGCGAGGTTTACTTCGAGCGTTTCCTTTCCCGCTCTGAGGGATAAATAACGCACGGTGGCGACTCTTCTGTCAGCCGGCGCCGATTTTCGCAGTAGCGACTCTTACTGGGGAAAAGCAAACACTTCACCAGGGAACGAGGTAGATTTCCAGCAGAGACACGAGCGACCTTTTACTGGGGAAATTAAAACACGAACCTCATTGAGGATGATCAGATGAGGAACTTCCTATAGTGAAGAGTTCAAACGGGATCTTCAGGAATGGACTAGAAACAAAGACAAAACATAATGGGGATACTAGTGACGACTAGATCTCCGAAACTTGTCCGGGAAAAGGTTTCACTGGGGATAATGATGTCACCCAGTTTTAACAGATGGCTCAGGCAGTGCTAGTAACCACTAGACTTCCTAGAGGTAATGGTAACGACCAACCTGAGATAACAACAAAATGAAATTTCGAATCCAATCGGTAATACAGGACTTCGACTGGGGAAATTGGTGACGACCAAATTTCAAGCAATGCCAGTAACGACTGGACTTCGGAGGATTGGTAATGACCAAGTCAGGGTACCAATGACGATTGGATTTCAAGCAATGTCAGTTACGACTGGACTTCGGAAGAAATACGTGGTGATGACCAAATCAGGGTATGCCAACACATGCGGTTACGAGAATGCTAGCAAGCTACTAGGCTTTTGCTGGGAAGGTTGGTAACGACCAAACCAGAAAATACCAATAACGATTGGATTCCAAGTGATGCCAGTTACGACTGGACTTTCATGGGGACGGTCGGTAATGACCAACAAGATATCAATAACAATTGGGTTTCGAACATCTACCAGTTACGACTGGACTTAAACGGAAATCAATTAGTAACGACTAGATTTCATAGGGGATTTGCTAGTGACGACTAGAGTTCAGAGGGAAAGGTTAGTAACAACCGAACCAAAAGGTAATAACGAGTGAAGCTAAGACAAGGTCGGTTACGACTGGACTTCAAAGGAAAATATGGTGACGACCAAAAGAATACCAATGACGATTGGATTTCGACCACTACCAGTTACGACTGGACTTTAAAGGAAAAAGGTGGTGACGACCGAAACAAGGATACCGACAAGTGGAATTTAAGACAATGCCAGTTACGACTGGTTTCAAAGGAAAATATGGTGACGACCAAAAGAATACCAATGACGATTGGATTTCGAACACTACCAGTTACGACTGGACTTTAAAGGAAAAAGGTGGTGACGACCGAAACAAGGATACCGACAAGTGGAATTTAAGACAATGCCAGTTACGACTGGTTTCAAAGGAAAATATGGTGACGACCAAAAGAATACCAATGACGATTGGATTTCGAACACTACCAGTTACGACTGGACTTTAAAGGAAAAAGGTGGTGACGACCGAAACAAGGATACCGACGAGTGGAATTTAAGATAATGCCAGTTACGACTGGTTTCAAAGGAAAATATGGTGACGACCAAAAGAATACCAATGACGATTGGATTTCGAAACAATGCCCGTTACAACTGGACTTTAAACAGAAATTCACTAGCAGTGATTTAGACATTCATGGGGAATCAAAAGATAGCACTCTGAACTCAAGAGACCGAATGAATCACACTAAACCCTGGCTGAAAAGGTGTATGAAGTCTTTGACAAATAGATCCACTCTCAATAGGGGAACAGAACTTTAACAAGCTATTCAGAGATGACAAAGTAAATTCAAAACACCCTGCTCAGAAATCTTCTACTGGGGACCAGTCCTTATATCATCATAAGAGGTTCCTTGAGAAAATAGTCTTCCAGGTTTGACACCTACACATGACCAAAGGAGAATTGGCAGTTCGACCTGTTTACACTTCATCGGGGAATGTAATTGGATCGCATATCAAAGCTTTCGCTACCCTGAGGTTTCGGGGAAGTATGATTTTCCTCGACTTTCCATGAGCTGAAGTTTTTACGTTTGTTAATCTTTTCAAGTTTTATTCAAATAATTTGACCCTAATGCTTTCAAAATTATCGTTGATCAACGAACAATATTTTGCATAACAAAGAAAAATACAGGAAATGACAATTTTGCAAAGGAAAGAATGGCTCAAAACTGATTTTATTCAAGAATGAAATCTTGCAAATGACAAAATTCCATAGAAATTTTACAAGTGAAAAATTGCAACATGGATAAGGTTACATTGAATCTCATGACCATCCATTCCTAAAGACTAAAATCCCCTAAATCCTTGCTTCTGATGAGAGCAGTTGGAAGTGGATCTCCTGTACAATCTCCCGCAACGGTGACAACCTTTTGAAGTAGTGCCAACTCTTCTGATGCAGTGAAACGCCTTTGTCCCTAACTTTTGCCTGGACCTCCCTTTCGGGTTTTCAATCCACCGAATCGCTCATTTTTGCCTAAGCTGCCCTTTCGGGTTTTCAACTTAGCGAGCTTTTATTTTCTTCTTTTTTCTTTTTTTCTTTTTCTTTTCTTTTTATTTAACCCTAACTTTTGCATAAGTCGTTTGATTTTTCGACTTATCGGGTTCTTTTTAGGCGTAATATTTTCGTACTGCATCAGGATTCACTGGATGAGTAAGTTGCTCTCCATCCATGGTGGTGAGAATTAATGAGCCTCCTGAGAAGACTACTTTTACAACAAACGGGCCATCATAGTTGGGCATCCACTTTCCCCGTGCGTCTTTATGAACTGGTAAAATCTTTTTGAGTACAAGTTCCCCTTCGCGGAATTCTCGGACACGAACTTTCTTGTCAAAAGCTCTCTTGGTCCTCTTCTGATATAACTGACCATGACACATTGCAGACATGTGCTTTTCGTCGATAAGATTCAGCTGATCAAACCTTTCTCTTACCCATTCTTCTTCTTCAAGCTTAGTTTCCATTATGACTCTCAAAGAAGGTATCTCGACCTCAATAGGAAGCACCACATCCATTCCATATACCAGAGAAAAAGGGGTTGCCCCTGTTGAAGTGCGGACGGACGTTCTGTATCCATGCAAGGCGAATGGCAGCATCTCATGCCAATCTTTGTAAGTTTTCACCATTTTTTGCAGAATCTTTTTGATGTTTTTATTTGCAGCTTCTACAGCTCCATTCATTGTGGGACGATAAGGAGAAGAATTATGGCGTTCAATTTTGAAGTCATCGCACAACTCTTTCATGACTTTGTTGTTCAAATTGGTGCCATTGTCCGTTATGATTCGGCTCAGAATTCCGTAACGACAGATAATCTCCTTTTTTATGAAACGGGCCACTACCTGCCGAGTAACATTAGTGTAGGATGCAGCTTCAACCCACTTTGTGAAATAGTCAATAGCAACCAGAATAAATCGATGTCCTTTAGAAGCTTTTGGTTCAATTGCCCCTGTCATATCGATGCCCCACATAGAAAAAGGCCATGGTGATGATAACACGTTTAGCAGCGTCGGAGGTACGTGCATCTTGTCCGCATAAATCTGACACTTGTGACACTTTCTGGCATATTGAATACAGTCAATTTCCAAGGTCAACCAGTAATAACCAGCCCTCAAAATCTTTTTAGACATAACATATCCATTGGCATGAGTACCGAACATTCCTTCGTGAACATCTTGCATTAACAATTCTGCTTCTCGTCAATCCACAGATCTAAGCAGGACCATATCATGATTTCTTTTGTAAAACACATCATTGCTGAGAAAGAACTTGGATGCTAATCGTCTCAGAATTTTCTTGTCAAGTGACGTAGCATCTGTTGGATACTCTTGTTTCAACAGGTAATTCTTTATGTCATAGAACCATGGCTTATCATCAGTCTCCTCTTCAACCATCTGACAGTAGGCGGGTTCGGTCTTGCGTTCAATTCTAATGAGAGTGGCATCATTGACATCCCTGACCTTCCACATCGAGGCTAACATGGCTAAGGCATCGGCAATGTAATTCTCAGATATTGGAACATGCTTGAAAGTAATTCTATCAAAATACTCCATCATTTTGACAATATAGGCTCTATAAGGAATCAAATTTTCATGTCTAGTTTCCCATTCTCCAGTAACCTGATAAATAACCAAAGCTGAATCCCCACTGACTTCAAGAAGTTTAATTTTAAGGTCGATAGCTGCCTCGAGGCCGAGAATGCATGCTTCATATTCGATGATATTGTTTGTGCAGTCAAAATCCAACCTGGCTGTGAATGGAGTGTAACCACCTTCCAGATTCATTAAAACGGCGCCTACGCCATGCCCACTGTAGTTGGAGGAACCATCGAACATCATTTTCCACCAAAGACCTTCCTGTAGACCTTCATCAAGACTTGGTTCTTCACAATATTTTACTAACATAATGTCCTCATCTGGGAAATCAAATTTGAGAGGCTCATAATCTTCCACTGGTTGACCTGCAAGATATTCTGACAAAACACTACCCTTGATAGACTTTTGAGCTATGTAATGGATGTCATATTCGGATAACAACATGTGCCATCGGGCGAGCCTTCCAGTCTGAGCAGGCTTCTCAAAAATATACTTTATTGGATCCATTTTTGAAATCAACAAAGTGGTATGACAAATCATGTACTGCCTCAAACGTTTAGCAGACCATGCCAAAGCACAACAAGTTTTCTCCAGAAGTGAATATCGGCCTTCACAATCGGTAAACTTCTTACTTAAATAATAGATAGCATGTTCTTTTCGTCCAGACTCATCCTGCTGACCTAACACACAACCCATTGAATTTTCAAGCACTGTCAAATACATGAAGAGAGGTCTTCCCGGAACCGGAGGTATTAAGATTGGAGGCTCTTGAAGATAGCCCTTAATCTTATCAAATGCTTACTGACAATCTAAATTCCAAACAACTGTCTGGTCCTTGCGCAATAATTTGAAGATAGGCTCGCAAGTAGGAGTCATATTGGAAATAAATCTGGATATGTAGTTCAGTCTTCCAAGAAAACCTCTGACTTGCTTTTCTGTTTGTGGGGCTGACATGTCTTGAATGGCTCGGACTTTGTCTGGATCTACTTCAATCCCTCGGTGGCTGACAATGAAACCGATTAATTTCCTAGATCTTACCCCAACGGTACACTTGGCTGGATTCAGTCTCAACTGATATTTTCTGAGTCTCTTAAACAATTTCAAAAGATGTTCCAAATGGTCCTCCTCGCTTTGAGATTTGGCTATCATATCATCAACATACACCTCTATCTCCTTGTGCATCATATCATGAAATAAAGTTACCATGGCCCTTTGATAAGTAGCACCTGCGTTCTTCAGACCGAAAGGCATAACTTTGTAACAGTAAGTCCCACACGGTGTAAGGAAAGTAGTTTTTTCCATGTCATCGGGATCCATCTTAATCTGATTGTAACTGGAGAACCCATCCATAAATGAGAAAACTGCAAAACGAGCCGTATTATCCACCAACGTATTGATATGTGGTAAAGGGAAATCATCTTTCGGGTTGGCTTTGTTTAGGTCCCTGTAATCCACACACATTCTGACTTTCCCATCTTTTTTCGGCACAGGTACAATATTGGCAACCCATTCGGGGTATTTGGACACTGCTAAGAACCCAGCGTCAATCTGTTTTTTCACCTCATCTCGAATCTTGAGAGCCATGTCAGGTCTTTTCCTTTGGAGTTTTTGCTTAACCGGTGCGCATTCTGGTCGAAGCGGTAATTTGTGAACCACTATGTCAGTGTCTAGACCCGGCATATCCTGGTATGACCAAGCAAATACATCCACATATTCTTTCAAAAGTTCCTCTAGTTGCTGCTTGACTTCTGCCTCTAGAGCTACCCCAATCTTGACTTCTTTCTTGTTCTCTTCGGTGCCAAGATTAATGACTTCTACCTGTTCTTTGTAGGGTTGAAGCTCTGCATACTCATGGTGTGCCAATTTTACCAGTTCTTCAGGGATTTCAAAATCTTCATCCTCATCTTCAGCTTGGTATATTGGTGAATCAAAGTCCGGAGGGAATGCAAAGTCATAGGATTCAATGGGTTTTAGGACATCACTGCACGTTGGAATGGCTTATTTTATTAAAACACACAAAGACAAATGCAGCACTTAACAGAGAAAAAATTGCTTTGGTTTTTTAAGATTGCCATTTTTCTTTTTAAAATGAAAGCAAAAGCAGTAAAATAACACAAGGGAATTAACAAAATAGTTCATTTTCATTGATTTTCTGGAAAGCTCGGGGCCCTTACAAAACATTCCTATAGCCTTGGGCATGGCTATGGAGATTAAAAACAAGAAAAGAAAGACAAACAAATTACTTTGACTCAGGAAAAACCAAAGGAATCTCAATAGCTTCCCAGTTGCTCAAGGCAGTGTTGCAATGATAGACTAACTGTTCAAGGTCTTCATCTTCAGAATTCTCCTCTACAACACTGATTTAGAAACCTCCACTGATGAATACTTCTTGTATAGTCTTTGGGCGTCCTTTTCCATGTGTTGGTGCTTCATCATGAGTTGGTTTGTAACCCAACCCTTGGCGATCCATTTTTTGCTTCACCTCAATGACCTCTCCCCAGCCTGCAGGAGTGCCTTCTTCCAGTGTAGACTTGATGCTCCGGGCGGACGCAAAAGACAGACCACTCTTAGCCACTGTTTCTTCTAACATCACCGCATTAGCTATCTCGAGTTCCTGAAAGGAAGTTTCTAACGCGCCCTCATCTGCTTCGATATACTTGAACGATGACAAATTGCTCACCATTAGGTCTTCTTCACGTGTACGATCACTAATTTATCATGCACAACAAATTTCATTCTCTGATGTAAGGTGGAAGTTCCTGCCCCAGCGGCGTGAATCCACGGTCGTCCCAACAAACAACTATAAGCTGGGTTAATGTCCATGACTTGGAATGTAATATCGAACACCGGAGGTCCGATCATGATTAGCAGTTCTACCTCTCCAACAACCATCCTTCTTGAACCGTCAAAAGCTTTTACGATCAAAGATGTTGGTTTCATCACTGCCCCTGCATACGCTAACCTTGCGAGCGACCCGGCGGGCAGTACATTCAATGAGGATCCAGTATCGACCAAGACTCGTGCCATTGTGTCTTCCTGGCACCTGACAGATATGTGTAATGCACGGTTGTGATTGCGTCCTTCGTTCGGCAACTCAGCATCACTAAAGCTCAGGGTGTTACAGGCTGTAATGTTGGCTATTACTGAGTCGAATTGTCCGAGAGTTATGTCTTTTGTCACGTGTGCCTGTTTCAGTACCTTCTGCAGAGCTTCTCTGTGAGCTGGAGAATTCATTAAGAGGGACAATATTGATATCTTTGATGGGGTTTGGTGGAGCTGATCAATGATCTTGTAATCGCTTTTTCGAATAATCCTTAAGAATTCTTCATCGTTTCCTTCAGTACCTGGTACCTCTTGTTCTTTTGTCGCAGCAGGGGTCACCTCTTCTGGAGCGACGACTGTCATCTTTGGTTGGTAGATTCGACCACTACGGGTCATTTTGCTTGTACCTGCAATGTTTGTCACGTCCACTTGATCGTCTTTTATTGTCTCCTTCTGACTAACCTTCCCAGACCCTCGGTCTATCACAGTCATGTCATACTTCCAGGGAATAGCCTTTGTACTTTCAAAAGGGAATGGTCTTGGTTTCTGAATGATAACCGGTCGGGGTTGATCGATAGTTGACTTGTTGAAAACGGGTTTCACACCTTTGTTGGTTATTTTGAACACCGGAACTTTCTCACCTTTCTTCGGTAAATTAAAAACAGGCTCAATTACTGAAACTTCTTCTTTCCTCACCTTACTACACACTTGTAACATTCCTTCATCAATCAACCTTTGTATACCTCTTCGTATCTCATCACACCCTCTAGAGTCATTAGAACATTTTTCACAATCATTAGGGGTATCCTTTATCAATCCTGTCTTCAGTAGCTTCTCATGAAGCAACCTCAACGGGGTTCTAATCTCTGACACATCTTGGACCATTCTTTCATCTAACACTTCTTTTACTGCATTGACCCCTCCATGGTTCGGCAATGGATTACTTTTGACATTTGTAGATACATCATCAAAAGAAAAGATCTTCTTTTCCATCAACTCCCTGACAAGATGTTTTAAGGCAAGACAGCCTTCTAAATCATGACCGGCAGCACCTTCTTGAAAGGCACAATGCGCATTTGGATTATAGTGAGGAGATGTAGTGTCTGGATTTAATGGTCGTGTTGTTACCAATCCCTGTTGCACTAAGGAGGGGTACAACTCAGTGTAAGTCATCGGTATCTGAGGAAGTGGTGGTTTTGGTGTTGGTCTCCGATTCTGATAGTTTTGTCTGGGTGCCTGAGCTCTAGGCTGATGATGTTGCTGATAGGGCGGAGCGTTGGGCACTCGTTGATACCCTTGTTGAATTGGCTGATATACAGGTGCTGGCTGCACTGTCTGATAACTGGGAGCAGGGTGACTGAAAGCCGGAGTTACAGCTGCCACATAAGGTTGTTGGGCATACTGCAAAGGATACATCGGTCGTTGTTGCTGGGATTGCTGAACATAGCTTGGTTGAGGCTGCGGAACAAAACCCTGCTGAGGTTGTTGAACATAACTCTGCTGATACTGTTGGTAAGGTGGTCTCCAGGTGCGACTCTTCCTTCCCACAGTTACTGCATTTGTCTCCACTTCCTTCTTTCGATGGAAATTACTACTGAGTTTCTTGACATTGTTACTACCAGGACTGCCAGAACTGCTAGCTACCTTCCCATTCTTCGTTCCTAACTCCACTCTTACCCCCACTGCTACTATATCAGAAAAACTGGCAGTTACACTACTGATCATTTTCTCATAAAACTCTGGTCTCACCGTATCGACGAACCAATCTGTTAGCTCTTTTTCACTCAAAGGAGGTTCTACTTGAGAGGCAGTTTCCCTCCACCTTTGTGCATACTCTTTGAAAGATTCTGAACTCTTCTGTGACATACTTAATAACTTTCTTCGATCAGGGGCCAAATCCATGTTGTACTTGTAATGTTTCACAAAAGCATCAGCCAAGTCTTGGAAACTATGAATTTGAGACTGATCCAAACCCAAATACCATTTAGCAACAGTGGATCATTAACTTGTCATCTTCCACATGAGCATCCATTCTTCGATATTACATAATCAGATGTGTCCAAGGACAAGTAGCCCCAGAATACTGATTAAAATTTGGAACTTTGAATTTTGGCAGAATTACCAATCCAGACACTAGGCACATATCTCTGGCATCAGTGCCAAAGATGTCATTTCCTTCCATTGCTCTGACTTTCCTGCCTATAGTCTCTACACTTTCTTTTAACTTATCATGGCGTCCGCTTTCTTCTTCATACCCATCAAGACCTTCATACACTGGTGGAGGATTATGAAAAACAGGGCGCGCTTGAACCTGAATAGAAGGCTGAGTGTAAGTAGGAATAGCTTGAGGAATGTCTGGTCCCAAAGGAACTGCTTGTTGATTGACTATTGGTGGAGGTACAAAGCCAGGTGTCAACCCATAGGGTGGAACATTTGCAACCGTGACTGCCGTTGGGATCAGCTTTGCAGCTATACTAGTGATCTCAGAAACAACAGTGGCTTGAGTGTCCAACTTTGCACGAATGACTTGTAGGGCTTCCATGATCTGCCCCATGCCTCCTCGTAGCTCTCCAAGTTCATTATCAATTATGTCCACATCCAAATTCTGTCCTTCCATTCTTAGGCGAGCTTGGGCTCAGGTATTGTATCGGTGTTGAGGATTCAGTGTGATTCTTTCTGGAGACAAGACAGCGAGATGAGACACAACACAAGAATATGCACATGCGATGCTTATGAATGCGACAATGCAAAATTAATCATTCAAGGAATCCAAAGAAATATTTGCAAAAATTATAACAATGGGGAAATAAGCAAATTCAAAGTCTTCATAGATTAACAACTGAGAGTTTTACAACAACAATTCTGAAACTGAAATACAAGTCTTCAATACAAAACACATGAAGAAATGAAACAGGAAAAGGATTTTAGGTCTTCTGGTTGGATGGCCCTTCGTCTTCTAGCTGACTTCTCTTTCCACCTTGACGGATCAATTCTTGAAGTTCTTCCTTCTCTTGCATAGCCTTTAAATACTTATCTCTCCAAGTCTTTCCTTCTTTTTCAGCTTTTGCCAAAGTAGCTTTCAATTCTTCTACGAGAGTAGGTTTGGGTGAGTCAGGCTCAAAGCGAGTATAAAACATCTTCAACGCCGCTTCTCTTACCCATGATGAGTAAGATTCTGAAACAGTAGTGTCGTGGTGACTTAGGGCAGTTACTCCCCTCATGTGGACATAACTCCAAGCATACACAATTCGAGCCCTGTAAGCGGGATTCTTCCCTTCTTCCAAGTAAAATCTTCTCAAAAAGTCTAGGTCTGGTTCATCTTCCATGGGGTGTCCCAATTGTCGAAGAGCCAGAATAGGATTATAGCTGATGCAACCATTGACGCTGATAAGTGGTACATTCGGGAAATCTCCACAGCTTTGGATCATGGTAATCCCTCCATACATAGGGTCATACCACTTAATATCTGAGTGTTTAAGCAATAACAGCTTTTCTGTCCATGAGAGCCCATTTTGCTTATCCCAGAGGGCTGGAATTTTTGGCAAGTGCGAAATAAACCACTTGTGCAGGAGAACGGTGCAACACTCAATCCGCCCAACTCCATAACGATTCCTAAGGTGGATGGTAAAGTACGTGTCAGCCAGCAAGGTAGGTATAGGATTTTTGATCAAGAAAAGGTTGATTGCATTTGCCTCCACAAAATCACTAGCAGTCGGGAACAGAAACAGTCCGTAGATTAGTAAAACAAGGATGGCCTCAAATGCTTCAGTATTCTTTGACAAGGCATAGCTCTGAGCTTTTTCATACAGGAACATAGCTGGAAATCCATACAACCTTCCCTTAGCACCCATATGAGATCGTATCTCGTCCACCTCCAAATACGCGGCCTCTGCAACTGCTCTTTCATTAGGAGTCCCTTCTCTTCCAGAAAATGGTCTAGGAGTGACGCTTACTCCCATCAGGGCGGAATATTCTTCCAAAGTTGGTAGCAACTGATAATCTGGAAATGTGAAACAATGATAGGTTGAATCATAGAATTGCATGAGTGCGGATAACATCTCTTCATACACTTGAACTTCTAGCAAAGACAGCATATTCCCATACTTCTCTCTGAATGCCTCGGGGTCTTCTACTAAACTTACAGTTTCTTCAAGTTCTCCAATTTTGGTCTTTGGAACACAACCTCTGCTTTCTTTCCAGAATCCATCGTATAATATCTGCAAAACAATATTTAGTTCCTTGAATGATTAATTAATGAAAATGCAAATGCAAAGGTTTCATGGAACTCATATCAAAATATCTAGTACATTTTACAAAAGTCTTCTTTTGCTCTGAGCTTCTTGATTTCTTCTTCCATCTGAGTCTTCTCAAGAATGAGTTTGTCCACGACTAGCTTCCATGGATTTGGCTGAGAGCTGGAAGAAGGTAAGCCTTCCTGTGTCTTCCTCTTCTTATAAGCATTCATTTCTTCATCCTTCGCCTGTAGTTGTCTACGGAGTTCATCATTCTCTTCCATGGCCACTTGGTACTTGTACTTCCAGGCTACTTCAGTTTGTTGTGATTTCCTCAAAGCAATCCTTAACTTCTCCTCTTCAGACATAAAGATCATTGTGTGTTCCTCCTCTGAAGCCATGGGTTTCTGCTGAGGATAAGGCATCTTTAGCTTAATAGCTCTCCTTCGTACCCATTGGAGATAAGGCTCGAGAGATACGCAATTAGGTTTCCCCAAGTCTTCCTTTCCTTTCTTATGTACATGTCCCCAAGCTTTTAGAATTTCCCCCTTCAATTCTGAACTTCCCTTAAAGAAAATATTCTCCACGTGAGTGCTGTTTGGTTTGTCCTTCAACGGATATCCAAGCTGACGGCGAGCGAGAACAGGGTTATAGCTGATTCCTCCACTTGTACCCAAGAGAGGTACGTTACCAAAACTTCCACAACTGTCAATGATTTTTATCCCATCATAACTACGGCTGTACCAATCAATATCAGGGTAAGTAAGAGCCATGACCTTCTGAGACCACCAACCTTCCTTCCAAAAAGCATGAGCCTTAGGTAAGTCAGAAATAAACCACTTATATAACAACGGGACACAACAAACCATCATTCCTCCTTTATGCAGATTTCTCAAGTGAACAGAATGATATGCGTCAGCTAGTAAAGTAGGCACAAGGTTTTTCTTCAAGAAGATCTTGATGGCGTTGAGATCCACAAAATTATCAAAGCTTGGAAACAAGAAGATTCCATAAATGAGCAAGGAAAGAATAGCTTCAAATGCATCCATACTCAAATGATCAGCATAGTATTGTGCTTTTCCGACCAAGAACTCTGTAGTCAAACCAAAGACTCCTCCCTTAGTAACCATATTTTTCTGAATATCCACCAATCCTAAACGCGTAACTTTAGCAATTTCTTCTTCCTTAGGGTCCTTCTCCATGATTGGAAAATGAGAGTCTTCAAGAATAGGTAAACCAATCAAGCAAGAATATTCCTCAAGTGTAGGTACCAGCTGATAATCAGGAAAAGTGAAACAATGATAGAGTGGATCATAAAACTGGAGGAGTGTGGAGAGAAGTCCCAGATCCATCTTCTTTTTTATCCTCAACAATGACAATAAGTTCCCATACCTGCTCTTGAATCCTTCTAGATTTGTTATCAAAGTGCTCAACCTTTCTATGTCATCCAAATTAGGACTTTTGTAAATGTACTTCATGGTTTTCTTTTTTCCACTGTCCATGATGATCCTAATGTTTACAAACAAAAGATCTGAGTTCCATGAAACCTTTATGATATGATGTTCATGAATGCATGAATGCACAAACACAGGTAAGCACAGATTCACGTAGATAAAAACAGACAAAGGTTTTGGTTTGGAGAACATCAGTAAGGAGTCAAGGTCTACCCACCCCAAAGGTATGTACTAAGGTTTCCACAACTGCAGAACAAGGTTCTAAAAGAGTTCCCGGAGTCCTCGACCCATCTTTCAGATATTATCAATTTCCCAAATACTTGGTGGTCGATAATATTCTCAAGAGAGTCGCGTCCAAGTGTAGTATCGCCTATCAACTACTTTGGAATTACTTCCTTATAGTCATCGCACTACATCCTAATAAGGCCATAGTGGGGAAAAGGTAATCTAAAGGTCCTCAGTATCACGGGCTCCCATGTAGAAAGTGGCATTGTTTTCACGAATACTCGATCAACAATACTAACTATCAGAAGGGCCTCTACTGAGTGGTGGTTTTCTCAAGTCAACTTGGTCGGGAATCAACTCCCTATAAGTCTCCTTGAATATACCACCATCCTATCATAAGTACGCTCAAACACGGGTATAGAGTTGTCTCACCATTCAAAGTTCCCAGGAACCAACAGAGCACATATGTACATATTTATAAGTATTCACAAATAAACAAGTACTCAAACAAGATAGGCTAAACCCTCAAAGCAATAAACTATCCCCAGTGAAGTCGCCATTTCTGTTGCGGTGAAAATTGGATATCAAGCTATTAAATTAACTTGAACCTTAATTCTTTTACAACCGAACTTTATTTTATCCAAAGGAAAGGTCTAAAGAAAGAAAAACCTTTTTCGCGGTGTAACGACAACACTTAAGAGATTCGGGGATTGGGGGTTGGTTATACCTAGGGAAGGTGTTAGCACCCTAAATATCTGTAGTACTCTACAGGAACCTTTTGTTTGATTGCTTGCTAAGTTTGTGAAATATGTACAATGGATTTGGGAAAAGATATGAGTTGAAACCTAAAGTTATATACACTAAGTTTGCTCACAAAGACGTCGCATCTTCTGCCTACGTATCCTAACTAGGATAGAATCAGAGCAATCGTAGTTCACCTTACAAGGGATAAAGAACACTTGATTATGATCAAGGTTCACGGGGGAACAAACATGACAATGTTTGTATGGAGTTTGACAAAACTCCCTATTCTAAGTTGTAATATTCAAAAAGGGGAAGTATGAAATCATGACGATGATTCTTACACAGAGTTGACAAACTCTTTCCTAGGGTTCTAGTTGAAGAACACTCCTAGTACAGGTGGGTCTTTTAGACTTAAAGCAAAGTCTAATGGTTTCTAGACTAAAGTTAAAATGACTTAACAAAGTCGAGGGAATGGGTGAACGAGTTATCCATAACATAAGGGTTAAACAGACAGACTTTTCCTTTGGAAGTATACAGGGGAGGCAACTGGATGAAAGCTAGCAAGCTTCATCACTTAGGGAAAGAAAACAACAAGATAATTAACAACATGATAAAGGCATGTTCATAACTATTAAATAAACACGTGGAATGATAAAGATGAAAGCGCATTGATGACAATCAAAGCAGATGAACTAACAGGAATTGTGACGACAGATCAAGTTTAAATAAGTTTAACAGATAAAGTAACATGGACACGGTAACAACCAATAATGAAGATTTAACATGTTAACAAACATTTAAGGATGACAATGCAAACAAACATCACAAAAAAACACAAGTACATCAAGAGAAAATTCATCTGCATCTGTCAGGACGAATACAAAAAGTACGCAACTTGTACACAGTCAAAAGAGATGAAAAATTTGTCAAACATGGAAATAAAAAATATGACATGAAATTATATATCAAGATGAACACAATTAAAAAAGAACGGGTGGAAAACTATTAAAATTGAGAGAGTTATGAATTTTCAAAGTTTGGTAAAAAATGGCAAAAATTAATAAAAGAGTTGCCCTCCTCAGGGGTCAAACTGGTGCGTGCAGGGTACAAGGCGTGTTTGGCATAAGGGGCTTACCACTGGGGTGACTATACATCCATTGATGAAAGCCACCCCTTTTAATTATAAGGGTGAAAATCATGTTTGGCTTAGGCAAAATAAACACACAAAAAGTGATTTTACGTTTTCTACCGTAACTTTCTCGTTTCTCAACCAAACGCAACAAAATTTATATGCAACTGGACCAGAAAAACATGAGGATCATGATGGTGCCATTATTTTTCTGAGATTCTCTTCCAACTGGAAAATTTGATAGCAGGTGCTTTTGAAACTTGAAAAATGCATTTTGATGCCTAAAACACAAACCAACTGTTGTGTTAATCAAATGAGGGTTTGAACAGGTTACAGATGATATATTTGATGTATTCCAACAGTTGACTTGGATCAAAACACAATAGAACCACTACTGGTATGATCATGCAAGTATCATGTTTAAAAATGCATTTTGATGTTCACAACTTGTTTCAAACCTTTTCAATCCAAACCAAAGCAACACATAGCTCACATAAATGATGATGAATGATTCAAAACTCAAAAAGAAGCTCAATGCAAACAGTTTGTGAAATTGGTATGTCTAGTGGTAATTTTGTTAAAAAATGCATTTTTGACAAAGTGCTATGTAACTTTCTTGTTCATGACAGCTAGTTTTGAATCAAGGAAGTGATGTTCACACAAAACATATATGATAATGAAATGATCCATGCACAAGGAGGAGCTTAATTCATGCTGAAGTGAGAAAGTGCTATGTGAAATGCAAGTTGCAAGTGTAATGTGCAGGTTGTGATATGCAGCAGGTTTGTGCAATTCATGTTCAAGCAGTTTCAGATCAATTCAAGTATCCACACATCATACATACATAATATTGATTGAAATCAAACAAAATTCGAGGTGAGAAAACAGACTGTAATGAAGCATGGTGCACAAATTGCAAGTTAAGAATATGAGGCATGATGATGCTCAAAACTAGTTTTATGCACATATTGAACAAACTGAACACATACACATTTCAAATACAAGATATGGAGTGAGGTTAGGCCAAAAACAAAACCTAAAACATGTTGTTTATGCAATATGGCAGAGGAATTGCAATTATGATATTTTGTGATGCAGTTGGGAGGTCAAATCATGCTTGACACAAATTCAGGGCAAATTAATTTCATACACACAACACATACATGTAAATAAAGATGTTTATGCCTAGGAATCAGTTTAAAACCAACAATGGACGAACATGTTATTTCATGTGTAAGTGTATATGTGAAAGTGCAGGGCAGTTGTTCATTTTTTATTCTGGGCATATCTAAACCAAGGCAAGCATACATACATAACACACTCATGATATTGGATGATTTTGGACACCACTGGAAACCAAAGAGGAGGCTGTTATGAAATTTTAGCATGAAACAATCAAAAGTGTTTAATTCCTAACAGCAAAATGGCCTAATTCAAATGACAACATCATTTCTCAATGCTAATGCAGGCTTCACAATTGACAAGGCCAACACAATATTCTGAACAGTATAAATATGAGGTTTTAAACCTTTGGTCTTATCCTGCACCAGCCTACCATGTCATCTCTGTGTTGACTTGGCTTGAATTCAAAGAGTGACAACACTCTTATCTAGCCACACTAAACCTGCCCAGCAGGTCTGAGGTCTCAGAAACTCTCACACATAAATCCAACAGTTAGCAAGGTACTTTTGGAAACAGCACAGCTAGAAGTTTAATCATAAGGATTCAAGAGGGTGGTTTGAAAGAAGACACACAAACAGCCCTTTAGTACACAAGTTTCAAATCAAAAAAACATAACTCCAATTTGTCCTAAAAAATCACAACTGTCCTAAAGCTGACTAATGATTGGGCTTCGAGCAGTAGGACAATGCTTCAAGCAAAACCAACTCCAACAAATAGCAGCAGGCCATTTCAACCCTTCCCTCAATGGCCCTCATGTCTTTCTAATATCAACTTCAAATATACACACCATACTGCCTACTAAAATGTAGCAGCCAATTTAAACTTGGCTCATAAATGCAAGCAGCTTATGATTCATCCAGCAGCAGTCAACTTAGCAATGTAAAAGTAATACCATCCCTAACATTTGTCAGGTTAGAGCTGACAAGCTCTACAAGAATAGAAGTCCTATTGTAATACCACACAATTCTCAAATCAATTCCTCATGACAGCTTTGGCTTTTGCAAAGCACTTATCAAATGCTAAACTCACCTTCTATTCTTTGAAGATAACTACCATAAAATAAGCAGGCCTAGTATGAGCAACAGATTTAAACAAACAGCCATGAGTTGGCAAGCTCAAACCCTAAGAACAAAACCTGACCAACACAGCTATGAATTCCTCTCATGACAAAGTCCAAGTTAACAGCAGCTGACAACTCACTAGCTTATGACAGCAGCAAACTTTCAACACAAACATGAACTTCTTGGCATAACAACACCAAACATCCAAACAGCCATAATACCATGCTTTAACAGCAAGGAGACCAACTTCACATCAAATGGTCATTCAAAACTGGCCTGGATTAACATTCCTAGGTACTACTTACCCAACATCTAAAACTAGGGACCTAGCCCTGACATCAGCTAAACTTGATCATCTACTAAAACCAACAACAAACTAATGGCTGACAAGATCCCAACCATATCAGAAATCAAACATAGCATCAAATTCAAACAAACTTATATTTTAGCCAAGAACAAAGTTAATAATTCCTCCAAAACTGTTTTGACAGCAAAACAACCAATTTCAACATATTAACATTTGAAACTTGACAAGAACCAGTCACCAAAATCCATAGCTCTAATTCCACCATAATGCTCAAAATGTCAAAGTATGAAAAATGATGCAAGAGGAAATGTGTACAAGCTACATACCTCTTATAGACCTTGTTGAACAAGCTAGAATAGCTAAGAAACCCAGAGGACTTCAATCTACTTCCTTGCCTTGACTCTTTTCTTCACTTTTAAGCAAAATGCAACTATGATGCCAAATGGAGAAATAGGTCTCACCAATGAATTCTAACACTTTGGACAGTTGAAAAACAATATATAAGAGGTTTTAGGATGATTAAAACACTAGGCAAGTGCTTAGAACAAGATTTGGTAGAATTTGTAGCTTTTGGTCAAAGTATCTTGGTGTAAGAGTTGACTTTTTGATTGGTGAAGTTTTTGGGTGGTTTAATGGTTTAGATACCTTCTATACCATATTTAGGGATTGTATGGATGATTTTTGGAGTGTTGGAATGTAGGGAAATGATTTTGGCAGCCCTTGCACCAAGACAAATTTTTAATCTTTTTAGTGAAAAGTGAGATTTGGTGATTTTGAGATTTTGAGTGCAAGAGCAAGGTCAGAGGTTTCTTCTGGTTTTTAGGATATTGTTGATGATGAAAATGAGGTGAGGGAGAGTCCTATTTATAGGCAAGTGGAGTGAGGGGGCAGATTTGAAGGTTTCTTCATTTTGAAGAAAGGTTTTGGCACATTTGGAGGAAACCTCCCTAGGAGGGTTTTCTTGGCTGCAAGGCAAGCCTCTTTAGTTAAGAAAAATGATGAATTTTGGTGGCTAATTGCAGGCTAGAGTTATAGCATTAAGGCTGGTTCAGAACTACTTTTACACCTCATGCTTGTTTTTACTTTTTGAATGCAAGTTGCAAAACAACTTGCAAGCCACTTGCTTTGGCTTTGAAAATTCAAGTTCTGCATAATTCCTTGATTCTTTCATGCTACAAACATTCCACATATCAGATACAACATGTTTCATAAGCTGATATTGGCCAACTTTGATGAAAGAATGCATTTTGAAACTTGGACAATGTGGGATTAAAATGAAAAACCACCAACTTGCCATGACCATATCTTTCAGCTCACAAATCATTTTGAGATGTTCTAGTACTTTTTAGAAAGCCCTCACATAGCTCTAAAACATTCATGTTTTCATGAGTTTCAATTTCCCAAAGGAACTTGGCCAAAAATACCTTCAAAGTTGCTAAAAAATGAACTTAAAAATGAAATTTTTCTAAGTCTTTTTCCCCTCTTGAAATGAATTTGATCATAACTCCAAATCTATGCATTTTTTGATCATGGACCACTTAGGGACTTTTGTAGGAATTTTCAAGATCTTCCAAATGAGCTTTGAACCAACTCAATTGGATGTGTGGTTAAGGAGTTATGGTTTAGCCCATTTCAAAACCCAAATTTCCCGATTTTTCGATTACTTCTTCATCCTTAATCCAATGGTCATGAAAATTGATATGCAAGTACAATATGAGATAAGGAACAAATTTGTTTCACAACTTGAAGTCCAATTCCTAAAATTTGGAGAGTTGACTTTTCGGTCAACCGTACGACCGATCGGTGATTACCGAGTCGCCTGTTGACATTCTGGGCCTCCTGAGACTTTGAAACTTCTTGTATGAACTTTATTAGGCTATATGAACTTCATGAATCACAATCCCACCATTTAAACATCTTCCAACATCAAAGTCAAACTACGATTGACTTTTACTAGTCAAAAACCCTAATTGGGTGCTCTGAAATGCACTGCTCTGAATTCTGGGGTAACAACCTCACATTGGCTTCTCAATTGACATTATATAATACCCTTGACCTTGTTTCCTATCTGAATGAGCCCAAAACATTGACTAATCACAAACCCTGATGTTTCGATTTTGACTGCACGAAACCCTGATTCATCTGCAATTTGACAAAGACAGACTTGCACTGGGTTAAGGTTAGAAAATTCATGAGTATGCTCCTAAAATGATAATGAGAATCTAAGGGGTCAAAATTTGGGGTGCAACAGTTTGCTTTCCTTCTTTGTTTTGCATTTTCTTATTTGCATTTAAGAGGTTGAGATATGCTTATGGTGGCTACTGCCCCATACTTTGTTCCTCCCTCTTTCTCCATCTTTGTGTTGCATTGCATGTTTGCATACTTTTCTTCTCTCATTTGTGCTTGATTTCTTCTTCTTTTTGTCTTCCCTTGCCATGTTCCCTTACGAACTCTAATCTTTCTTGTTCAAGATGGATTATGATAGACATTAGGTTTGAATCCAAGCATGATAACATTAGGGTAGTCTTCCTTTTTCATCTCAATCATAGGTGTACATTGCATGATAATAGTAGGTTGAGTTTAGTCTCCCTTTTAGAGTGTGTCTTCTCTTCCCATCTCCAAACTTCTTCAAAGCATCTAATAAAGGATAATGAGTGTTGTACACTACGAGCCTTAAGCATTTGGGAAATGATGATTGGGGGGCCTCTTCTTAATTGTCTAGAGTGTTTAGCGTATGTCCTTTGGACGATATGCGATGCATTCGATCCTAAGTCATAGTCTTTAGTGCAACATGAATTAAAAATACAATTCAATTTACTTCTTCTTCTTAAAAGACTCAAAAACAAACATCAAATTTTTTTATCCTCCGGGATTAATGGAAAACTTTTTCATAAAGAGAGTTTTGTTAACTCTTGATTCTACCGAAAACAGGTAACGCCTAAGTCTCCAATGGTCGAGCAGCATACACCTAACTGCTAGAACTAAGGTTTAACCCTACTAGGTTAAAACACTTGAACCAATTTGTGGTCGTGTTAGCTCGAACTACGTTTGCTCCGATTTCTTGTACCAGACGAGGATACGTAGGCCAAGACGATGATGTCTTGGCGAGCAACCTTCCCCACCTTTCACCCGTAGTTTCCCGAACTACAATGACTCTGACTTTCCCATTACACGAGGGAGTACATAGGCATAGAGTGGTGATGCTCTATCGAGTCTCTTTTCTTTCTTTTGTCCCTGTGGCCTGTAGCTTAGATAGATTAACACCCTTTTAGATAGATAACAAACGTGGATCCCGTCGAGTACGACAGACGTGAGGGGTGCTAATACCTTCCTCTCGCGTAACCGACTCCCGAACCCGGGATATGGTTACGATGACCTGTCTTTTCCCTTTTTCTTAGGTTTTCTCCGATCGTTTCCTTTCCCTCTTTTGGGATAAAAAACGAACGGTGGCGACTCTTCTATCCTTGTCGGCCCCTTCTTCGCAGCGATGCGACACCACTGTTGGGATCCTAATTATACCCCATAAGGGGATCTTAAATAAGTATAAATTTAGAATCAATGACTGTTGCTCCAATAATGAGTATGAATATGAATATGAAGCCTTAATAACAGGCCTCTCTTTCTTGTTAGACTTGGGGGCAACGAGAGTCGAGATTAAGGGAGATTCAAAATTAGTAGTAAGGCAGTTGACAAAAGGAGTACAAGTGCCTTAATGATAATTTGTTGATGTATTTTTTCAAAGAAAATTCATTATTAAAGAAGTTTGAAATGGTTGATATCATACATGTACCAAGAATTGAAAATCAAGAGGCCAGTGATTTGGCCCAGATTGCTTTAGGATATCGAGTATCAAAAGAACATTTTGAAGAACTAATAGAGGTCTAAGACAAGTTTATCTTGAATAATGTCTTGGCTCCAGAATTGTCAAAGACAAAACTGGTGGGGTAGAAGAGTTAGGGGACATAAATCCCAAAATCTTAGAAACTTTCTTCATTGACAATTTGTCGAATCACGACTGGAAGAAACAAATTGTAGATTTCTTGAAAGACCCAATAGGAACTATAGATCGAAAGATCATATATAGGGCTTTAAGTTACATAATTATAGGCAATGAGCTATTTAAAAAGACCCCTGAAGGAGTTTTGCTTAAATGCCTAAGTGAAAGCTACACTTACTTGGAAATATTTAGCGCATATAGTGGATCATGTGGCACCCATCAAGAAAGCCACATAATGAAGTGGTTATTATTTCGACATAAAGTTTGTTGGTCCACCATTTTGAAAGAGTGTATAGAGTTTGCTAAAGGTTGCCCGAAATGTCAGAAGTACATAGGAATTCAACATGTTTCAGCCAGTGAACTACATGCCAAAATTAAACCCTGTCCATTCAGAGGTTCGAATTTGAATTTTACATGAGAGATCAAATTAGCGTCCTTTAAGTCTCACAGGTACATATTAGTATGTATAGATTATTTTACAAAGTGGTTCAAGGTTGTGCCTCTGGTAAATGTAGACCAAAATGTGGTAATTATATTCATTCAAAGTAATATAATATCTAGGTTGGGATCCCTGAAACCATAACCGTAGATCAAGATTTAGTCTTCACCGAAAGAAATATGGTTGAGTTCACTTCTGAAATAAGGATCAAATTATTGACTTCTACTCCCTATTAAGCATAAGAAAATGACCAGGTCGAAGCTGCAAATAAAGTTATAAATAGCCTGATTAAAAAGCACGTAGGCCAAAAGCCAAAGAACTTGCATAGGACGCTAGATCAAGTATTTTGGGTTTGCGAATGTCATCTGAGGAGGCAACCAATGCCACACCCTTTAGGTTAACCTTTGGGCATGATGTAGTGTTTCCTACGAAAATACATTCATAATCTGTTAGAATTCTAAGGCAATGAGAAATCCCTACAAATCATCATTGGAGCATATTGTTGGATAAATCAGTTGACTTAGATGAAGAAAGGCTAACCACTTTAGACGTTTTGATTAAACAAAAAGATCATGTTGTTATAGCCTAGAACAAAAAGGTTAAGTCAAAAAAAATTTCGGTCGGAGATTATGTTTAGAAGGTAATATTACTAATGGATCAAAGAGACAAGACTTTAGGGAAATGGTCTCAAATTAGGAAAGGTCATTTACGATTAACTAGGTATTTTCAAACAATGCTTATAAAGTTGAGGAGTTAAGTCCTGATAGTCGGATATTACAAGTAAATGGAAAATACTTGAAATAATATAAACATATGTTGTAAGAAGTAAATATTTGACATGAAGATACATAAAAGGTGGCCAAAGTATTATACTAATAATGCCAAATTTTGGCAAGCCTTACAAAATTTCAAAATGCATTAAAATTTTTTTAAACATAAATAAGACTAAAAAAACAGTTTCAATTTCTCCCTTAACTCTTCGAAGTGGAGCTTAGTACGATTGAGTTCCTTTCGATTTGTTGGTCCAAGGCTTTCAACTTGGCCACTTCAGCATCCAACATCTTAATAGTCTGGAATCAATCCAAGCCATTATTGGCAACCTCATATAGCCTTTGTTCAACGGGATCCAGGCTAGGAGCCATCAATTCCTCTTTCTCCTTTTTTTGCTACTTTGAGTTTTAATTGTAGTCAGTTCATTTGCTAAATCCATGAGAGGATATCATCCTCAAAAGCTATCAATTTATTTTTTTGATTTGGCCTTCTCTTCTAAATCGGCAACTAGAGCCTAAGAATTAGAAACCAAGCCTTAATGGTCATGCAGGACGCCCGCCCTCAGGTCGATATGCTTTCCAGTGTCTTGTTTCTGCCTTACCACTTAAATAGCTTGCTCAAAAAGAGGTTCGAGATCCAAGATAATGTCAGCAATAGGGCCTGAGACATCAGGTTGCCTTAACTTTATCAACAACCCTTGCATCTCAAATAGGGAAATAGGGTCATCCTTGACAGTCTGGAGGAAATCAATCCCAAACAGTTTGGACCTAAGTTGCCCAAATAATTATTCATAGTTGTCATATTAACTAGCAGGGGAGTTAGGAGGTATCTCAAAAAGGACTTTTTGGTTCTCGATTATTCTTTTGAAGAAATCGATAGGATTTTCTGGTTACTTTGTAGCTTTAAAAGCGTTTAGAGTGGGCACAAATACTTCACTAACACTTTCTGCAGAGCGGGATCCCAGAGCCGGAGAGGAGTGAGTTTGCTCTTGGAAACCTTCATAATGAAGAGATTATCCAAATGGCTGCATGAGGCTAGACCCTGCAACTACGGGAGTATCCTCGACATGTGCACCCATAGGCGTGCCTTAGGGAGGGTTGGTTCTCATGATCACCTCTAGCACCATAACCCTGGCTTGTTAATTTATGGGAGTGGGCATAGTTGCAATTTTTTTAGGTTGTTAGTGTTCAACATGACAAATTCTAGAATCCTACTACCGAAAGGTTCCTCTTGGTCGATAACACCACTATTTCCAACATCACTTTGAAGGTTATCAAAAGGAACAGTAGGTTGAGGATGGTATGATGGAGTAGTATATTTGAGGCTCGAGTCTTCAACATTATTGTTGGGGTCAACTAGTTTAGGATGATAGCTCTATAAGGTAGGTCCAGCAGGCTCCTAAAACAAACTAAATTAGCATTTTCTAGTGTTAAAAATGAGAGAAAGAAAAGGTAATTACGTGTTTAGGCTTAACTTGAGGAGGCGAAGTATTGGTCTCAGGTGCTGTTTGAGGTTGCTCAGTGGTGTTGACATTCTTTTTTCTTTTATACAGAAGTGGAATTCCACTCTCTTCAGTATCCTCTTCCTTAAGGATTGTTACATTTTCCTTCCTTGTGCTATTTTTCCTGAGAGAGGACTCACCTGGGTTGGTATTCACCTCAGGGGGCACAATGTTGGTCTCAGCAGCATGAATGCCAGCACTTGATGTCATTGGTGGAAGAACTAGAGCATTTTCTTCGCCATAACTGATGTCAAACTCACTTTCTTTTTAGAGAGACTAATAAAGTTGGCCAAAATGAGTAAAAAGTATATCTTGGTAAGAAATAGATTAAAAATGAAGGTACAAACCAAGACTTTGTCATCATAAGATTCATTGACACCATCCTCTAAGTCTCTTGACATTGACGGTCTTCTAGAGGTAGAGGCTTCACTCTCTCTCTGTCCTTAAGCAATTAATTATGGGTTAGAAGTGTCTGAAAAAATAATTAGATTATTTAAAGCAGGTATTGCTTACCCTTTTAGCCTTAGACGTATTGGTTCCTTGAGATCCAATAGTCGAATCTTTTTTATTTTTGGGAATACCTGCAAGGGGGAAAACAAAAAGTGTTGTTTTAAAATATTCAAATTAAAACACATCAACTAAACAATGTACCATCAGCATATGGTTAGCACAAGAGCCTAATGTTGCCCACACCACTCTTCAAACTCATAAGTACAATGGTAGGAAAGAGTATAGTCAAAATAATGGAGGAAAACTTCTTTCTTTTGATACAATATGCGGGCACCTTTGAGCTATCTCTCAGTGGCAGTGTCAATGAAGCAGAAGAAGGTCTCGCATTGTGGAATGAGGCATTTAGGGAGTAGTTGGCTCAAGCCAAAGTGCCTCGCCACCAAGTTTGGTTAGTAAGGAGCCATCCTTAAACCTGACTCCGAAGTGGTAAGTCTTGTCCATATAATGGTAAGGTTGAAATAGGAAAAAAAACACTTTCAATCTCATCTTGTTCTTGTTGGGAGTAGTTGGTGTAAGGTTTCTTAAACCAGTCAGGATCACACTCTCGATTGGCAAAGGGTTCCATAGTCTCATTGAAAGTTTTACACCTGTAGAAAATTTGGTAGTTTTTAAAGGTCTCTAAAGATGCCACCTTCCCATCGGGAGTAAGCTTGGCTAGTCGAAGACCTTTGACTCTTACCTATGGTTTAGGAGGAACCCTAGTTTTTAAAAAAGGTTCAAAGGAGGCATTTATCCATAATAGCAAGAGCCAAATAGTTCCACCTATCTGGAGGCTATTGGGGTTCTCTGGTCTTACCATATCTGCAATAGCCAGCCCCCGAGATTCTTAAAGTCCCATGAGTATTAATCTACTCATGTAGATTTTTCTCCCCTTAGGGATGTGGGTAGCTAGGGGTACATATTTCAAGCTACTTGAACGAAGCAAGCGCATAATACGTACCTCGACAACCAGTAAGTGAGAAAAGCAATATGTTTGTTGGTAGAGATGACATTAGTTGTATCTCAATGATCTTCGATAAAAGAACTGTAAGCTATCTTGGAGAAGTTGAATGCAGGTCTAATTCTTGTTGGCCTTGTAAGACCGAAGTCCGCCCCAATTGGTTGAAGGCCAACTATAGTTGCTATGTCAAAATGGGTGGGAGCTATCATCCCTGAAATTCTGGTATCAGATATGAGATGTTAAAAGAGATGTCTCGACACTAATATGCGAACAATTACCAATGAACAAGATAACATGCAGTTAACAATTGTAAAGAGACACAAGGAATTGTTAACCCAGTTCGGTGCAAACACACCTACGTCTGGGGGCTACCAAGCCAGGAAGGAAATCCACTAAACAAAATTAGTTTGAACACTCTCAGCAAACTCTCTCTAGTTTACAATCTTCGCACCTAATCTCTACCCGTGTAACTTCTATCTAAGACACTCTCAGATATGAGACACCTCTCACTCCCCTTCAATCACATGTAGTGATAAAAACAGAAGATCAAAAAGTAGAAGACACACTTCAAGGACAACACTTGATCTTGCTTAAAAGCTTCAATCAAGAACAATGAACTCGTGCTTAAAAGCTTATAATGGACAACTTACAACTTAAAGATCTCAGTCCAACTCACACATTAAAGTGATGAATGAATGGCTCACAAGAAAATAATTAACAAAAGATTCAAACCCTAACAGAAAAACGACACGCAGCTTTCTCAAAATCTTCTCTCTATCTTGCAAGTAGGGTTAACACGTCTTTAAATAGAAACCATTCTTCATGGGCTTGGGAAAAAGTTATCCATAATCAAAGATAATTATTCTCCATATCTTTTTGCACAAAAATATCAACAAACCATTCTTCAAAAGGAAACAAAATATACTTGCTTCAAATAATGTCAAGCCTTGATTTGCGCAAGCAATCACTCAACAAAGGCGCACAAAAGATTGCAGAAAAAACACAATAGACAAAACATAACATTCTGACTGAATGTTTTGTAAACATATTCCTAGACATCATGAACTAAACCCTGCAACAACAAAAGGAACCACCTGCAAAATCTTAAGATCACATGTCAAGACATCATATAGGACATCTTGTGATAACACCAAGTTTTACCAAAATTGTTGCCAATCACAGAACTAACAAACTCCCCCTTTGGAAAATTTTGGCTAAAATAATCAATTTATCACAAGAGCTACCAGAACATATAAGAGAGCACAGCAGCAGCAGAAAAACACAGAAAAGTCTAACATGCCACAAAGATAAATAAGGCTCCCCCTCAAACCAAAGAAACAACAGCAACACAACTTCCCTCACACTACTTCTCCCCCTTTTTAGCCGTAATTAAAGAAATCTCACTAAAAGAAAAACCATTATCAGAGAACAAGCATACAGAGCCAACAATGTCAAGAATGCAGAATGAAACCACAAAAAAAATACAAGCCAAAGCACATTAAGTGCTAAAAGAAAATTCTGAATAAAAAAACAAACACAATCCAAAGAGCACCATAAACAAGCACCATCAACTCTCTTCCTTAGAACCAAAGTTGTCACCTTTATCACTATCGCTACCGCGAAAATAAGGTGCTGGCAAAACAAAAGAGTCGCCACCTTTCGTTATTTATCCCACGAAAAGGGAAAGGAAACGATCGAAAAAACCTGACGAAAAGGTATAAGACAAGGTCATCGCAACCATGTCTGAGTTCGGGAGTCGGTTACGCCAGGGGAAGGTATTAGCACCCCTCACGTACATCGTACTTGATGGGATCCACGCTTGTTGTGTTTATCTGACGGGTGAAAAACGATCTATCTACGGCTTCTAAAGCTAAACAGAAAGAAACTGACTCAATAGAGCATCGCACTCTATGCCTACGTATTCCCTCGTGCAATGGGAAAGTCAGAGTCAACGTAGTTTGGCTAACTATGGGTTACGGGGTGTTCTCGATCACACGGGGGTGAGAGAAAGGATTGACGATACTAGCATACACATTCTAGCAGTTAGGTGTATGTTGCTCGACCATTGGAGACTTATGCGTTACCTGTTTGCGGTAGAACGGACGTAGTATGCCGGGGTTTAAAGGTATGAGAACCTACAGGACTTAGAACTACGGTCTGGTCTCAATTGCGCTAGGGCAAGAGAAAGGGAACATCATCCGTCAGCGGGAAAGTCTCGATCGCACAGTAGCGAGAGAACATAGAAGTTAGTTGTTAGTGTGCTCGCTAGGATATCGCATCCTATGCCTACATATTCTCGTCTGGTACGAGAAATCAGAGCAGCTGTAGTTCAGCTAACTACAGGAAAAGGGGAAAAGGGACACAGCTGTCAAGCAGGTGAAACATACGGTAACTGGGTGCAGATGCGATGCAAAAGTGCAAGCAGGAGGAGGAATCCTCAACTTCTAATGCAAACACGGGATGCAAACAGAGATGCACAGAGGAAACACACAAGCGAAGAGAGACATGCTCAACCTTTCAATGCAAGCAAGCAGTGGGAGACTCACTCAACCTCTCAATGCAGTCATGCAACTATCCTAACCTAAAATATTCTAAACATGAACCTATTCTAATGCATCAAGCCAATCAAAAAAGGGAGAGAAACCAAAGTGAGCAACAGGGAAGTCATCCCAGGCTACATCAGGTTGGAGGTGTTTCAACACCAGAGTCCATCATGGACTCAACCTCTTGAGGAATGCACAGAATCCAACCAAAGGAAGGATTATGCTCTCCCAAGAGGGATCCTATGTCAATAGGACAGAAAACTGGGTTATAGGTCCTAGATATCAATCTAAGGGTAACTGATTATAGTGTATCAACACAGAGTGTCCATCTCAGGCTCAACCTGTTGAGGAATGCACAAAATCCAACCAAGGGAAGGATTAGGCTCTCCCAAGAGGGATCCTAAGAAAATGACTTTGAGATGGATGACAGTATATAAACCAAGGGAATATACCATGCCAAGATTATCAATCCAAGGCTCAACCTCCTGAGGAATGCACAGAATCCAACCAAAGGAAGGATTAGGCTCTCCCAGGTGGGATCCTAAGAAAAGGACTTTGAGATGGATGCCAGTATATAAACCAAAGGAATATACCATGCCAAGAATATCAATCCAAGGCTCAACCTCCTGAGGAATTCACAGAATCCAACCAAAGGAAGGATTAGGCTCTCCCAGGAGGGCTCCTCATCAAGACTTGAAAGAGAAAGATAGTACAAACCAAAGGAATGTACTATACTGGGGAATTTCAATTCAAGGCTCAACCTCCTGAGGAATGCACAGAATCCAACCAAAGGAAGGATTAGGCTCTCCTAGGAGGGCTCCTCTTCAAGACTTGGAGAAAGAGGGTAGGGCAAAGCCCATGGAAGAAATCACATAAGGGAAAGAATCATCACCAAAAGCTCTAAAGAAACCTTAAATGTTTTAATTCTAAAAGAAGTCATCCTAAGGGAACTTAATGGTATTCTAATGACTTTAAAATAAACCTATAAGGGTGTCAACCTAGGTACTAAGGGTCAATGGAAAGATTGGATGCTTAAAGTGGGCTAAAAGTTCAATTATTGGGCCAAACTACGAGAAGGTGCAATCATGAACACACAAACTTTGGTCAGAAAGTAAAATATGGGAAAAATAGGAAATCAGGTCCTAAAATCTTGATAAAATTCCTAAATAATCCTAAATGGGTTAGGAGTCCATGGTTAAAGTTTCAAGTCCAAACTATTAGTCTAAGTATACTAACTAGATGCTTAACCAAGATATATGCTATGGGAGATTCACATGGGGAAGGCTCTAAAAATATGCTTCAAAACCTATTCAAATGCAATCTAAAAAATGCAATAAAAATAGTACAATATTATTTCATGTGTCAACATTCACCATACAAAAAATCAGAGGCTAATATGAATTATTGAAAGAGAAATAAAAGCATAAAGCACAACATGTAATTTCTCAACTATTAAAAACACATTAAAATGGAGAATATGCAATTAATTGGAAAATGCACTAAAACTGAAATTAAAAAATGTGAAAAAGTTCTAAACATATCAAAGTATCTACATGATTCATTTCAAGAATTATTGACAACAATTGGTATTTTTTCTGAATTAAAACTAAACAAGTATTAATAAGAAAATAAAAGAAAATGCAATTAAAAACTAACTAAACAAGGGGGTGTAATGAGTATTGGATTCATGTGAAATTGGTATGGCCTTGAGAATGGGGGGCGCGAACAGCGCTTTGGATAAATTCCAACTGAGTCAAAAACTCAGCTTTATTTACTAAGGGGAAACAGGCCAGGGGGGCGTTAAGTAATGTTTTCACGTGTTAATGGATTGGGCTTGCGAATGGGAGGTGGGGATAGCGCTATGAATGAGAGCCCAGAGTTTCAAAGTGAAACTCTGCGTTTCACTAAATGAGAATGCCAAGTGAAAGGGCCACACGCGGGATGCACCAGTGGCCGTGCGATGAGCTTACTCAGTCCACATTCCTGCGCGATCTAACAGCTATGATACGATCTGGAATTTTAAAACAAAAACGGAGGTATTTACAACACGATGGTTGCAGGGGCGGCCGGAGAAGATCCGATCATCTTCTTCGGCGGAAGTGAATAGTGACAGAATTTCAAACTCAATAAAACTTCAATTTTTTTATATCGTTTTCTTTGTCTCACTTCCTAGATTGCAATTATCATGTTCTTTTTCATTATTATCCATTATCTAGAGAGATATTCAAACTACAACTTGGGAGGCTCTGTCAAAAAGTGTCACGATTGAATACGAAACCTATCTAGGATCCATCTAAGGGTTGTCAAGAACCTAACGCATATCAAACTAGTTCTAAAACACCATAAATTATGAGTAATCTTGAAGTTTACATACCTACAAAAACTCTTATGATACACCTTCAAACAGCCACTGAACCTTCACTTTCTTGGACCAGAATTATTCCATGGATGTTGTAGAAGCTTTGTGGATGCTTGATTTTGCCTAAAACTGATTAATTCCCAAAAAACGAATTTTCACCTTCCACCACTTTTCTCCAACTAATTTTCTGTTATTTTTCCTCCAAAAGCAGTTATGGCAGTTGGGAAATGATCATAGGAATATATGGAATGGGCTTGGATACTTTTGAAGCCCAATAGAAGCATGTAAGAGTCCAATCCAAAATTCAAGTTTTTCATTATGGAGCTTGATGGAAATGGTGAGAACAAAGCTAAACAGCCTGCAATTTGATTCAATATGGTTTCTTATGATGCAAGGGATATGAAGGGTTGAGATTGGTGCCTTGGAAATGAATATATGGTGGATTTCCATTATGTTGCTTAAAGATGAAGAAATCATGAATTTGGCACACCAAATGACTTCAAATTGGATTTCTGATTTTTCCATTGTTCTTAAAACATTATTTGCACTCAAAAAATGTACCAACATGGCATGAATTGGTTTAACAATGGATTGATCCAAACTAGCTTTTTTCAAGCTTTCTTTCATGAATTTCCCTTCATACACTTCCCTATCCAAGCCATATCAATGATCTCTTGAGATTTGATTGACCAAATAATACCATTTGGAGCAACTTTAAAGTTGGCAAGATTTTCATTTGAGGTACGCAAAGTGGTGAACTTGACCTATAATGAAAATGACCTGTAATCTTACTTTCCCAAAATACCCCTGACTTGTAAACCTCATAACTTGAGTTCTACAAATCATATGAAATACTTATAGTACTCTTTGGAAAGCTAAGATCATGAGGAACAACATTAATGTTGGCCAAAATTTTAGGAGAAAAATCCTTCTAGCTCAAAAATGTCCTGGAACTTGGTTGACTTTCAAGTACCAAAATCAGATTCATTTGATGACCTGTAACTTGTCTGCCTCATAACTTGAGTTCTAGAAATCCAATGAATGACTTCTAATACTAAAATTAAAGGTATGAACATGCTCTACAAGTCTCATGTGGATATCAAGATGAGATGAAACTTGTATCTTGAGTTATGTGGTCTTGAAGTTAGGCACTGAAATAGGGGATTTTACACTGTCAAGCTTAGAAACCCTAGGTCAATAACTTCTCACACTCTTGAATATTGATGAATTGATCTTGAAATGATATATAACATGTCTCAACACAACATTCCATGATCATAGTTGCTTGGAATTAAGTCTTAATCTCCTCAAGACTCACAGTTGACCGAGGGTTGACCAGGTGAAAACCCTAGTTACACTACCTCTGGCTGTGGCCTCTTGCACTTTGCATAATGACTTAAATAATCTCCATAATGACTCTAAAGACCTCTTATGAGCTCCCACAATTCTTCATACCCATATCCATGGACTTAAAATCATTTGGTGATCTTTTCATGGCCTCCAAGATAGGAGGTGAACCACATACAACTCTTTGACTTTTCTGATGGTGATAAGCTCTTGAATAGCTTGAATATAACCCCTTGATTAGGATTAGAACTTGGATAACCTTTTCTTGATGAGCACACCCTCTTCATCCCCTATGAATGGATGATGGTATGCAATGTAAATGCAATGCTATGCTATGCTGATGCTATGAAACAAAAGCCAGTTAAAGAAAAAGGTTGGGCAAATTTTGGGGTGCAACAATCACCAGCAGTAGACCCAAAATCATGACCCTCAATATCACCAGTCCTCTCATCAGTGGTAGAATCCTCCCCAGCTTCCTCTTCATCTTCCTCAGCAACCTCAACATCATTACCTTCAGCCTGCTCCAGACTTCTAATCAAGGCTTCCAATTTTAGCTTCCTTGCAGTAGTTACATGAATGACTTCTCCCAAATCTCTGCAAGTTTCCTTCAACTCTGATATAAGCCAAGTCTTGGTAGAGGGTGTCTTCTCACCAGATGTCAAGACAATGTCTGGGACATGTCTTCCTGCGAACAATTTATAATGGAGAGACATCACATAATCCCTTTTGTAAACCACATCATTACTAGAGAGAATACCAGGATAATAACTTAGAATGATCCCACAAATCAGTGAAGGAAATGCAATGGGCAATTCGACAACATTGGTAGTAGCATGCTTCACAATCTAATAAAAAATGTAGCTACCATAGTCAAACTTCACCTTTGTACCAACAGTAAATATGAACCTTCCTAACCCAACAGAAATGGTGGAAGTATGATTGGTAGGCACCCAGTTTGCTGCTATAATCCTATGCAGGATAGCATATTTAACACTCAGTTGACCAGCAGACAATTTTCCTTTCAAGGGCCATGCAGTTACTTGGTTTGCAGTGATCACCTTGCACACTTGATTATCAGTCACATCAAGTTCACTTGCTTCTTGCTCACCCCTTCCTAGATACTTGTTAATAACAGTAGCAGAAAACTCAATACATCTCCCCCTCACAAACACCTTACTAAACTCCTTGCTTCTTGTGTCAGCAATGTCCTTAGGGATGTTCATAATGAACTCCTTGACCAGTATATCATAGCACTTTGAAAAACTAGCCACAGTCTGCATCAACCCGACATCAGAAATTAACTCCATGACCTCCTTTATCTCAAAAGTGTCCTTGCCCAACTCTCTCTCGAGAGCAACTCTTCTTTGGTACACATACTTTCACTTTGTCACATTATCAATAGAGTGGAAGGATACATTATCTAAAGAAGCATCAGGCACCGTGTCAGTTGGTCTCTTGGTAGCAGACTTTCTATTAGGTGTGATGTCCTAGACATCATCCTCAACACCTTCTTCAGACTCAGTATCAGACCTAGCCTTTCTCTTCTTAGAATCAGTGGTAACTTTGCTCCATGTTTTAGGAGGTCCAACAACAGTCTTCTTCTTACTAATCTTAGAAGGAGAGTTATCAATCACAACTTTGCCTCTCCTTGTCTTCAACCTCTTGGTAACCCCATGAGCCACATTCACAATCAATTTATCATCAGAAGGCAAATTATCAAGATCCACAATATCATCAGAGACATTAGTCCTTTTCTTACTCTGATCAGAACCACCAGTCTTGTTCTCCACACCAGAAATATCAGCATCACCTTCAATCCTCCCTTCCTTAAGCACAGAGTTAGCCAACTTGTGCAGGTTATCAGTATCAGTTCTCTTCTTAGAATGAGAACAATCAACATCTCTTTCCTCACTTTGGTTAGCATCAGAAGTGGGATCAGCATCCATTCGAGAAAGTGGAGTTGAAATCCCAAGAACATTGTACCTCCATATAAGACCCTAGTAACCAACTTTCTAATGGCTCTATCAACATACAAACTACCTTCTTTGGTCCTGTTTTCAAAGGATGAATCAAGAGGAGTATTAGAAGTGTTACCTATAGGATCACGTTTGGAACCGCTTGCATGCGAGGTTGTGGGCTTTGTCAACTCAGTGTCGTCACAGGGAACCATGGCTAGCGGAGCCACATCTATCACATTATCAAATGAGACGCTCACAGGGTGTGCCGTTGTCTGTGATTCTGACCTAGCAGACTTGGAAGGAGTTGAACCATGTTGTTGAGACATCTTGAGAATTTTGTGTATGGTACAATGGTGTTCAAGCAAAAGTTCTGTGAGAGTATGGGAGATGAACGAGAAGTTGGAGTGATAAGTGAGGTTAGGGTAGCGTGTGAAAATATCTTTTAAGGTATTTTGAAATGATTGCATAAGTTGGAGACACTTTATTTTTGGAAAATACAAAACCTCTTGAATGATATTTCCACTCAGAAATAATTGCTACAAATCCTCCTAAACGCAAATCCCTAATTTGCCTCTTAAAATTTCAAATTGACTAGCATCCAATGCCTTAGTATGGATGCCAGCTAGCTGCTTCTCTATAGTAACATGTTCTAAGGCAATGATCTTGTCTTCAACAAGCTCCCTTATAAAGTAATGGCGAATATCAATATGCTTGGTCCTACTGTGTTGAATAGGATTTTTGGAGATGTTTATAGCACTTAAATTATCACAATACAATGTCATGACATCTTGTGTGACATTATATTCAGTCAGCATTTGTTTCATCAACACCAGTTGAGAACAGCTACTTCCAACAGCTATATACTCAGCTTCAGCAGTAGACAGAGAGACACAATTATGCTTCTTGTTGAACCAAGATATAAAATTGTTCCCCAAAAAGAAGAAACCTCCTTATGTGTTTTTCCTATCATCAGCAATTCCATCCCAATCAGCATCACAATACCCAGATAACACATAGCCAGATCCATGAGTGTATAACATTTCATACTCACTTGTTCCATTAACATACTTCAGAATCCTCTTTACTTGATTGATATGACTCATTTTGGGTTCAACTTGGTATCTAGCCCACACACCTACAGCAAAAGAAATGTCAGGCCTGCTTGTTGTAAGATATAACAAGCTCTCTATCATACTTCTATAGAGAATTTGATCCATATTTACACCCTTTTCATCTTTAGACAACCTAAGATGAGTAGGAGCAGGTGTTCTTTTGTGACTGGCATTCTCCATTCCAAACTTCTTAACTATAATCTTGGCATATTTACTCTGAGATAGGAATATAGAATCTTCCATTTGTTTAACTTGCAACCCAAGAAAATAGGTTAATTCACCAACAAGGCTCATTTCAAATTCTGACTACATTTGCTTGACAAAATGTTGAACCATCTCATCAGATATCCCACCAAACACAATATCATCAACATAGATTTGAGCAATCATGAGCTTTCCTCCTTCTTCTTTGACAAACAAAGTCTTATTTATGCCATATTTTTTGTATTCATTATCAACAAGAAATTATGTTAGTCTCTCATACCAAGCTCTTGGAGCTTGCTTCAGTCCATACAGAGCTTTCTGCAACTTATAAACATGACTGGGAAAAGTTGGATCAATGAATCCCTTAGGTTGTTCCATATAGACCTCTTCATTTAGGTATCCATTTAAGAAGCACTTTTAACATCCATCTGAAACAGCTTGAACCTTAGAATGCAGGCAACTCCTAAAAGTAATCTGATGGATTCAAGGAGAGCTACAGGAGAAAAAGTTTCATCAAAGTCAACCCCTTCAATCTGAGTGTATCTCTAAGCAACAAATCTGGCTTTATTTCTGGTGACCACCTCTTTTTCATCAGACTTGTTCTTGTATACCCATTTTGTTCCAATCACATTTGTTCCTTCAGGCCTTCAAACAAGATCCCATACTTCATTTCTCTTGAATTGCCCTAGCTCTTCTTGCATGTCATTGATCCAAAATTCATCAATTAAGGCTTCCTTGACATTCTTTGGTTCAATTTTAGACACAAAACAAGAACTTGTTATGACTTCTCTGGATCTGGTAATGACTCCCTCATTTAGATCACCTATGATAAGATCCATAGGATGGTCTTTCTGAATTCTGGTAGAGGGTTCCTTGTTTACTAGTTCAAGTTCAGGTTCTGTATTAGTAGAATTGGGGTCATGTTTTTGTCTGCAGACTCTGCTGAGATATCAAGGAATGTTCCAACATCTTCTAGGACATCATCCTCCTTATGCACATAATCAACAACAACATCTTCTAGTAGAATAGCCTAAAAATATTCCTTCATCACTTTTTGGATCCATCTTTCTTCTTTGGTCACGATCTTCCAATATGTAGCATTTGCTTCCAAACACATGGAAGTATTTAACAGTAGGCTTTCTTCCCTTCCATATCTCATACAAGGTATTCATGGTTCCTGTTCTTAAGGTCACTCTATTATGAACATAGCAAGCAGTGTTCATATCTTCAGCCCAGAAGTGGTAAGGCAGTTTCTTTGTACGGATCATAGCTATAGAAGATTCCTGGATAGTTCTATTCTTTCGTTCCACAACTCCATTTTGCTGTGGAGTAATTGGAGAAGAGTATTCATGGCTAATCCCTTCAGATGAGCAAAATTCAGCAGATTTTTGGTTCTCAAATTCCTTCCCATGATCACTTTTGATTCTAACAATATTTCTCTTTTTTTCTCTTTGAATTCTTTGACAGAGATCTTTGAACACATCAAACACTTCAGATTTTTCTCTTATAAAATTTACCCAAGTATATCTGGAAAAATCATCCACCACCACATAAGCATACTTCTTTCCACCAAGACTCTCCACCTGCATAGGTCCCATCAAGTCCATGTGAAGGAGTTCCAACACTTTTGAAGTGATGAGATGTTTAATCTTCTGGTGTGACATCTTAGTTTGCTTTCCAATTTGGCATTCACCACATACCTTTCCTTCTTCAATCTTTAGCTTAGGAATTCTTCTAACAACTTCCATAGAGATGATCTTCTTCATCCCTTTTAGATGTAAATGACCAAGTTTTTGGTTCCACAGTTTCACTTCATCTTCTTTGGCTAGAGCACATATGGAGGTGTAACTAGAATCTTGAGGAACCCATAGATAGCAGTTGTCCTTAGATCTGACTCCCTTCATTATCACTTCACTCTTTTCATTAGTAACCAAGCATTCAGATTTAGTGAAGTTGACATTGAATCCTTGATCACACAGTTGACTGATGTTAATCAAGTTGGCAGTCAACCCTTTAACCAGCAACACATTATCAAGGTTTGGTACTCCTGAGCAGTTCAGCTTTCCAACCCCCTTGATTTCACCCTTGGCTCCACCACCAAAAGTCACATAGCTAGTAGAATGGGATTTGATGTCTGCTAAGAGATTTTTAATTTATGTCATGTGTCTAGATCACCCACTGTCAAAATACCAATCCTCTTTAGCTGAGAATCTGGGAGACATATGAGCTATCAAACTGGTAGCAGCAGCTCTAGGAACCTATTGCTTCCTATTATAACGAATATTGTGATTGGGTCTAGGTTGAGGAACAGGTTTAAGATATCCATATAGCCTGAAGCAGAAAGGTTTTATGTGACCAAAACATCCATAGTAATGACATCTCCATCTTTGGAATCTTCCTCTTAGGTGGTTGGGTTGTCCTCTGCCATGATGTTGAGACATCTGATGTGACATATTTCAATTAGGCCCAGAAGGACTGTGGTGTGAAGAGGGACTACATTCTGAAGAGGGTTTCTTTTTCTCCATCAAACCCTATCTCAGTCATGTCTCCTGCCCTTTTTTCAACCTGAAGGATTTCATCTAAAGTGTTAGTTCCACTATTCAGCATTTTGACATATTTGGACATTTTATCAAGTTGAGAATTCAGCAATGTAACTTCATCATTCAGCTCAGAGATAGTTTATAATGCTATTCCTTTTCAGCCTTCAGTTTGATTATAAGTTTCTTCTACTTCTCTCCTTAATGGCATACTTCTTCACTTCAGAGACACAGCTCTTTGTAAGAAGCTGCAAGTTCTTCAAATGTTAATTCATCAATCACTAGAGTCTTCATCAGAGACATATCTCCCAGTCAAGGTAGTTACATGTTTAGCAGATTCTTCTTCAAGATCACTTTCAGAATCCTCATCAATCCAAGATACAGCTAGACTCTTCTTTTTTTTCTTGAGGTAAGTAGGTCATTCAGCTCAAATGTGACCAAATCCTTCACATCCATAGCACTAAATCTCTTTGCTTTTAGTGGACTTTTCATCAAACCTTGTTTTTCTACCAACATCATTAGACCTGTGTCGATACTGCGAAAATCGGCGCCGGCTATGACAGAAGAGTCGCCACCGTGCGTTAATTATCCCACAAGAGGGAAAGGAAACGCTCAGACTAAACCTAACGCGAAGAGGGAAAGGAATGGTCATCGCAACCAAATCCTGGATTCGGGAGTCGGTTACGCAAGGGGAAGGTATTAGCACCCCTCACGTCCGTCGTACTCGACGGGATCCACGCTTGTTTTCTATCTATGGTGTGTTTATCTATCTACTCTAAAGGTCTGGGTTGAAAGAAAAGAAAATGACTCGGCAAAGTATCGCACTTTATGCCTACGTATTCCCGTCTGAAACGAGAAATCAGAGTCAACGTAGTTCGCCTACCTACGAGAGAGGAGGGGAAGGTTGCTCGCTAGGATATCGCATCCTATGCCTACGTACTTTCATACAGCATGAAAGATCAGAGCAAACGTAGTTCGGGCTACGGAAGACACAAGCTTGTCTGACAGTTTTTTTATCTCCTTCCGAAAAGGGTTTTCCTGATTAAGGGTCCAAGAGGACAAAAATGACATTTGAAAGTTGTTTTCAGTTTTTTACGAAAGAACTGTTTTTTAGTCTATTTGCAACTTGTACTGTACTAAAGACTTGTGATCTGAGAGTGACTACGTCGCATGTCACCCTAAGGGTACCATACTAAGCAGCCAGATTACTGAAGAGTGACCCTCCAGCAACCTTTTCTTAAATAGCTTAAGGCTCGTAGCGTACAACACGCGTTATCCTTATTACTGTGTTTTTGAATTATTTTGAGATGAGAAGAGAAACACCCTAAACTATGGTTGAAAGGGAAACTAGCATAATGTTATCATGCATGGGTCAAAACCTAATGTCTGTCATAGTTTCCTCTTGCACCGAGGAAATCAGAGATCCTAGGGGATAAACAGCAAAAGACAGCAAGAAATAAACAGTAAACAATAAAATGCATGCAATGCAACAATATAAGAGAGGCAAGGGAGAAGACAACAGGAAAGAGGAGACAAGCTCCACATCAAACCTAGAGGTAATCAACACAAGCAAACAAACAATACAGAGAAAAACAAAAGACACAGAGGAGGCAGCCCAAGCAGCAGCAACTTCTGCAAACAGCAACAGCAGCTCTAAACAGAAAAAGACAACAAAGTTGACAGCAAGACTTCATCTTCAAGCAAGCTTTTACCTTAAATCAATCCTCAAGCTCCAACAAGCACACTCCAAGAGGAGGATTAATCATCAAGATCAAGTTATAATGTTAAGGAACTTAATGACAACCAAAGGAAATCACTAAGAACTCAACATTGCAAATGAAAAGTATCCTCAAAGTTCAACTCACTTGGGCATACCACTCATCCCTACTAAGGAGAGATGGAGCTTCCCAAGAAGGACTTTATGTCATTGGATGGAATAGAGGCAAACAATGCACTATATGTTTGGAAGAAATAATCAAAACTAGGTCTAAGGCACTTCCTAAAACCCTAATTTCCTAAGCTCTTAAGAAACTTCCACAAGAGGCAAAGCCTTCAACACCAAGCTCCAATATTCAATCCCAAGCATCTTCAATGAATCCAGAAGCTCCAACAAAAAGAACTCAAGCCTAAACCCACTCCAAAGCAACCAACCAAACCAAACAATCCAAAGCACTCAAGGGAGGAAACCACAAATACAAACCACTTGCAAAATACAACTAAAATAGAAAATGAAATTGCAAAATTCTAATTAAATTCCTAGGGGATCATACATGTTTGAACAACCTAGTGTAGAAATATTGAAGCCTAAATCAACTTCTAAGTTATCTAAACAATTCCTACATTGAGATAGGTCAAAGGAATCCACAAGTCTGGGAAGGTTCTAATCTCAACACCTAAAACAGAACCTAATGTTGTTCTAAAAATCCACCAAAACTTCTAAGGGAACATACATGTCTACCCTAACACATACTAAAAAATCAAAGCCAAACTCATCACCAATTGGAAGAACAAAATTCAACAAAACAGGTAAGCAGTTATGCAAAATTAAAAGAATTAAACAAAATAAGAAAAATCAAATTAAATTGAAAAATGCATGAAATTGTATTTTGTTAATCCCAAAAAATCACAAATTCCATAAGGATCATGAGGATATTTTTAAAATAATTTTTGGATCCAAATTGGAATTAATATGATTTTTGGAATCAACAAACAATTAAAATAAAACAAAATGAAATAAAAAAACAAATAAAAGCTACGAAATAATGAGAGCCACAGGATCAGCAAGCCAGTCAACGAGTCAAGGCACATCCATCGCTCCTCATGATGTTATGCAATTTAATGAAACGGCAGTGTTTTGATCTCAGAATTTCCAAACCAACTTTAAATCACATGCGTTGGATCTTCAGGTCAGTCAATGGTCAAGGCAAGATCTAAGGGTTCAGACATCATCTTCTCCATAATTTAGGCAGGCTAGGTGGAGATCAGGGATGGTGGTTCATGGTGGTCGGAGAAGACTCCGGTCGTCTTCTCCAGCGAGGGTCAGGTTCAGGCAACCAAAAATAACAATCTCTACACCAATTCCACTCATTTTTCAACGTAGATTCCAAATCTTTAATCAAAATCCTCTAGATCGTGCTAGGTTTCAAAATACAAATCCATTTTCAGAAATCATGTCAACTTTGATCATCACTAAAATCCAAACTATTGGCATATAAATCATCCTCATGTTGCCTACATCATCCTGATCTAAACATCTAGCATTAACTCCTCATGAATCAAGAGATTCAGGTCCAAACAGATCTTACATGTCATCTTCGATCATCACCAATTGAGTCCAAATCAAGCCTAAAATGATCTATGTCTTGTGTAGATCCTAACCACAGGTCTCAATCTAATCATCTCATGCTAAATCATGCTAGAAGTTGAATGTTACTAACCTGGTATAGATCTTAAAACAGAGGTACTTAGAGCTCGTGGCTTGCTTCCAAATGCTCCAGATAGCTTCAATGATCCACGAGGAAGAGATTGCACACTTCAATTTTGCTTGAATTGGCTCCAAACTCAAAATCTGATTTGAACTTGCAGTTGATAAAATTTACTTGCTCTTTCTGGTTCTGGCGCGAAATGAAGCTCAACCTTGATCTGAACTTGCTCTAATGAATATATAGAATCATTTCATGGGCTTTTGGATCCAAATTGAAGCCCAAAACAGTAGTTTGCATTTTCTGGTTTTTCATCCAAATTCATTATGACAGTCGTGTATTGCAAGCTTTGCATTGGTTCTAGAAGTTTCTCACGCCTTGCACCTGTCATTTAGAATTAGTTTGAATTGGTAGAATGGACTGAATTGCCTTGTGCATTGATTTTGCAATGTTACTTACAAGTGAAGCAACCACATGGTAACTTCTAAAATTTGACTTGCACTCAAAATTCTGGTATTGCCAACACTCTTAGAATGCAATTTCCAATCAGAAAATGTACCCACTTGCTTGGTTTGAGGCATCTAGCAAAAAATTGCATTTTTCCCTCCTTTAATCATTTGAATTTTCCCCTTTTTGAAACCAATTCAAACCAACTCTTGCTATGAGCTCAATCAAACCCTAATGACCTCTTGGCTAGCCTAAACACAATATTTTGAACAACTTTCATGTTGAACAAAATTTCATTTGACAAGTGCAAGTTGGAGATTTTGGCCTATGCTTGAAAATGACCTATAATCTCACTTTCCCAAAATACCTCTGACTTGTAAACCTCATAACTTGAGTTCTACAAATCAGATGGAGGACTTCTAGTACAATTTAGAAAGCTAAGATCATGAGGAACAACTTCTATGTTAACCAAAAGTTCAGGTGAAATGTCCTTCTAGGTCAAAAATAGCCTTGAAGTCAGATGATTTTCACAGACAAATTTCAGAAGCATCTGAGGACCTGTAACTTGTCTGGACCATAACTTGAGTTCTATAAATCCAATGAAGGACTTCTAGTACTCAAATTAAAGGTACTGAGATGCTCTAAGTGTTTCATGTTGGCCAAAGATCCATTTGAAACTTGTATCTTGACTTATGTGGCCTTGAAGTTAGGCACTAAATAGGGTAATTTGCACTGAAACCCTAATTTAGCAACTTCCCACATTCTTGATTCTTCTTGATTTGATCTTGGCACAACACCACAAATGTCTTATCACATCATTCCATGAAATCCATGACCTAAAAGTAGGCTTGAATGCTCTTCAATTTCATAATTGACCTAGGGTTGATCCAGATGAAACCCTAATTGCTTGCACCTCAACTGTGGCTCTTGCATTTGACACAATGACTTGATTTAGCTCCAACATGACTCTCTAGGCACTCCATGAGCTCTATACACATCTCATATTCACACCTCATGCTTCACATCCCATTGATGGTCCTCAGATGATCAAGACCTCCCACCACCTCCTGATGACTTGGATGACTTCTCAAGCTTGGATAAGATTTCTTGCTAGGCTTCTCTTGATAATAATCATACTTGATCCCCTGTTGGATGAATGATATGCCATGATATGCAAATGATAGAACTATGCAAATGATAATGCAATGAAACATAAACCAGGTAAAAGATGTTGAGCAAATTTTGGGGTGCAGCAGCTACCCCTATTCAAACGGCTTGGACCCGACTGGGTGAAGAGCGAACGTCCTTCAAACAATCGAGGTAAAAGACGGTTGAATACCAAGAACCCGGAAATTTGCCAACTGCAGACACGAACTGTAAAAACTGCTTGGTGAACAACATCCGTTGTGCTGAACCCAGTTGTTACGGCAACAACTGATCAATCTTCTAATAAAACTTTTGATTTCAACATTAACTCCTTGTGTGACGCCACATGCATTGAATTAACTTTACGAGAAATCATTCCGTCCACAACGGGACTAAACTTCGTCAACACGAGGAAGGACTCCATCAACATGGGTACAATTCCGTCTATAATTGGAATAACGATCTCTGTCAGTCACAGGTAACAACTCCACTGGGGATAATCCATCGATTACGGATAATAACTCCGTCCACACGGGTAGCAATCACTGTCAACACAGGTGCAAATCACTGTCAATCACAGGTAACAATCTCTGTCAACACAGGCGCGATCTCTGTCCATTACAGGTAACAATCTTTTCTGACGCTTTTGCTGGGGAAATAACTCTGCCAACAACACAGGGAAATAACTCCGTCACCACTACGGGAAATAACTCTGTCAAATATAGGAAAATAACTCCGCCATCATTACGGGAAATAACTCTGTCCGACACGGGAAATCACTCTGCCAAATACAGGAAAGTAACTCCGTCACCATTACGGGAAAATAACTCTGCCAACAATACAGGAAATCACTCTGCCAAATACAGGAAAATAACTCTGTCACCACTACGGGAAATAACTCTGTCCGATACAGGAAAATGACTCTGTCACCACTACGGGAAAATAACTCTACCACCAATACAGGAAATCACTCTGCCAAATACAGGAAAGTAACTCCGTCACCATTACGGGAAAATAACTCTGCCAACAATACAAGAAATCACTCTGCCAAATACAGGAAAATAACTCCGTCACCATTACGGGAAATAACTTTATCCGATACAGGAAAATAACTCCGTCACCACTACGGGAAAATAACTCTGCCAACAATACAGGAAATCACTCTGCCAAATACAGGAAAATATCTCCATCACCACTACGGGAAATAACTTTGTCCGATACAGGAAAATAACTCTGAATACAGCTTCTCTGCCTATCTTTGCAGTAGCTAACTCCATCAATCAAATGGGTAACAAAATACTGGTCCAATCTTCAAACTTTTAGCGCGGACATGGCAGCAAATCTGAGAAGGACTCTACCGGGGATTTTCTGAACCCAAACTGCCAGACACCTATTTCGACATAGGCGGCAACTTCCAAAAATTGATTCACGAAATCTTTTGATATTGTCATAACAACAATTTTAAAGAAATACTCCTCTAGAAGTGTAAGAGAAACTAATCCAAGCAACTCTGTGGGGAATAATGACAAAACGAATATTATCATTACATGTCTCACGCCGAGACCTTGAATGTTTAGTAATTAATTTGAGCAAGAGCTCCCTCCACCTGCAAGGGAAACAACACTTGAAAACAAAAGGTTAACCAACCTGGCTTATGTTTCAAAATCCGTATGTTTGACAATTGCGTAATGCTCAATTCGACATGGAAATGCTACACGTGTGGGTAGATGCAAATATGACGATATATGCAAATGCTAATGCAGGCTCAAGCTGCTGAGAAACACTCCGGTATGAAATGGCTAAGACCAAAACCAACTCCGCTGGGGATGAACGGGTATCCCAAAGTATTCTGGCAAAATAAATGCCGGAAACAACAACCAACTCTGCTGGGGAGGGATCAGACATTTGGGAAGAAAACACAAACCCTGCTGGGGAAAGATGCGACCCTTCTGGCTGGGAAGAACTACACTGTCGGGACATAGCCTACAAACTCGAAGCTACGAACTCTGCTGAGGACAATCATCCTGACGAAAGAATGATGATCTGCGGGGAAAGGGAACAACCATCCTCTGGGGAGGCGCCCTCTGCCGGGGATATTGATTTTGACCTGCTAGGGATATCCTATGGACAACTTCCATGAGGATACTCTTAAGGCGACATTCCTGGTGATACTCTCTCGGGGAGGACAATTCCACATCTGGTAGGAATAAGCGCCGTCTCCACTCTCTATGGAACGACATCAACTGAAGTCCGGGCCTACGTCAAGAGACTTTGGCTGGGGACTACAATTCCTGACCGTTTTCTTCAAAGGTAAGGACCCTGCAAAACACAAACGAGGCAAAACAAATCTACACAACAAAATCTATCCGAGTTAATATCTGTGACGTTCATTCAGTCAATTTGAAGTTTTAGCAATTATTGGCAAGGGCCAGCAAGTTTATGCAAGTGCAAGTTCATCAAAAACATCGGCGTTTCTCACAAACCAAACAGTAAAGAACAAGCATCAAGTACTGAATAACATGCTTTATTGAATGGGCCTATAAATAGGCAAAGCTTTGTACACTGGATGTAACTCCTGAAAAGAGGAAGTTACGCACAAGAAAAATACAATATATGCACAAGAAGCACAAAGAAAGATACAAAACAAATTTGATATACATGTCGGCAACGTGGTACAGACAAACACCATGAGTTGATTCTCCTATGACTCGCCCGACTCTGGCGCTTTTCCGGTACTCGATCTTCGGAAAAGATTGTTTTAGATGAACGACCCTCAGGTATTCCCACACCACTAAGCAATGCAGTATCAAATTCGGACCGCAGTCATTTGCTTTTTTCCAATCCCTAACTTTTGCGTGAATCGCCCTTCGCGGGTTTTCAATTCACCGGGATACCCTTTTTTGCCGAAGTTGCCCCTTTCAGGTTTTCGACTTCGCGGGTGTACATCTTTTCAATTTTATCCCTAACTTTTGCCCGAACCTTTTATTCCTTTTTTATGGTTCGCCGGGATGCCCCATTTTTTCCTGGACTCTCTTTTTTCCGTCCAGCGGGTCACTTTAAGCAAAGTATTTTTTAACTGCGTCCGAGTTCACAGGAGACGTAAAGTCCTCTCCATCCATGGTGGATAACAACAAGGCTCCTCCAGAGAAGACCTTTCTGACGACATATGGACCTTCGTAGTTGGGAGTCCATTTGCCCCTGTAGTCTGATTATGGTTGGAGGATCTTTTTCAACACAAGATCGCCCGTCTGAAAGCTTCGAGGGCATACCTTCTTATCGTAAGCTTTCTTCATCCGGCTCTGATACAACCGACCATATGCGAGAGAAGCCATCCTCTTTTCATCCATTAAATTGAGCTGGTTCAGTCTATCTTTTACCCATTCTGCCTCATCAAGTTGGACATCACGCAAAACCCTCAAAGAAGGAATCTCAACCTCCAATGGTAACACTGCCTCCATACCATATACCAATGAAAAAGGAGTTTCCCCGGTTGATGTGCGTACCATCGTACGATAACTGTACAAAGCAAAAGGAAACATCTCATGCCAGTCCTTATAGGTCACAACCATCTTCTGAACAATCTTCTTTATATTCTTATTGGCTGCTTCGACAGCGCCATTCATCTTGGACCGATAAGGAGAAGAGTTGTGATGCTCAATCTTAAAACTCTGGCACAATTTCTTCATCATCTTGTTATTCAAATTTGAACCGTTGTCGGTGATAATCCGCTCTGGGATTCCATATCTGCAGATAATATCTCTTTTGATAAATCTGGCTACCACTTGTTTGGTGACATTAGCATATGACGCTGCTTCCACCCATTTGGTGAAGTAATCAATAGCTACCAAGATAAAACGATGTCCGTTGGATGTCGTGGGCTCAATCTTTCCAATCACATCAATTCCCCACATGGAGTAAGGCCAAGGCGACGACATAACGTTCAGAGGGCTCGGAGACACATGAATCTTGTCCGCATAAATCTGGCATTTATGACACTTCTTTGCAAATTTGAAACAATCTGTTTCCATTGTTAGCCAGTAATAACCTGCCCGCAACAGTTTTCTCGTCATTGCATGTCCACCAGCATGCGTACCAAATGTACCTTCATGGATCTCTTCCATGAGCAACTTAGCCTCTTTCTCGTCCACACATCGCAACAACACCAAGTCGTGGTTTCTCTTGTACAGGACGCCATCCGGATTCAAATAAAAATTGCCAGCCAATCTCCTAAGAGTCTTCTGATCACGACTGGATGCCCCAGCCGGATACTCTTTGGTCTTCAGGAAATGTTGGATATCAAAATACCACGGTTTGCCATCAGATGTTTCCTAAATGGCGAATATGAAGGCGGGCCTATCAAGGCGCGAGATAACAATCCTGGGAGCCTCATTCTAGAAGTTAACTTTATACATTGAAGACAACGTCGCAAGAGCGTCGGCCATCTGATTTTCTGCTCGTGGCACGTGATGCAATTCTACTTTGTCAAAGAAAGGCAACAATCTCCTTGCATAATTCATATAGGGTATCAGATTGGGCTGCCGCGTCTCCCATTCTCCTTTAATCTGGTTGACCACTAGAGCATAGTCCCCGTATACATCAAGATATTTGATTCTCAAATCAATAGCCTCCTCAAGACCCATGATGCACGCCTCATATTCAGCCTCATTATTGGTAACTGGAAAGGTCAATCTGGCAGTAAAGGGAATGTGCGTCCCTTGAGGAGTAGTGATAATTGCCCCTATTCCACTACCGTAGGAGTTAACAGCGCCATCAAATATCAACTGTCATTTGGAACCCAACTCTGAACCTTCATCCGACAACGGCTCATCACAATCTTTCATTTTCAAGTACATGATATCCTCGTCAGGAAAATCAAACCTCATTGGTTGATAATCTTCAATTGGCTGCTCCGCTAGGTACTCTGACAGGACACTACCTTTGATAGCCTTTTGAGAAACATATTGAATATCGTATTCTGTCAGCACCATCTGCCATCGAGCAATCCTCCCGGAGAGTGCTTGCTTTTCAAATACGTATTTGATCGGATCTATCTTTGAAATTATCATGGTTGTATGGTTTAACATGTATTGTCTCAAACGTTTGGCAGCCCAGGCTAGCGCACAACACGTCTTTTCGAGCATTGAGTAACGGGATTCACAATCTATGAACTTCTTACTCAAGTAGTAAATCGCATGCTCTTTACGTCCAGTCTCGTCATGTTGACCGAGAGCACAACCCATACTTTCCTCAAGAACCGTCAAATACATAATCAATGGTCTCCCAGCTACTGGGGGTATCAATATTAGAGGTTCCTGCAAATATTCTTTTTTTTTTCAAACGCCCTTTGACAATCTTCATTCCAGGTCACAGCCTGATTCTTTTTCAACAATTTGAATAATGGCTCACATGTAGCAGTTAGGTGAGATATGAACCGAGCAATGTAGTTCAACCTCCCTAAAAATCCACGCACTTCTTTTTCTGTTTTAGGCGTTGGCATTTCTTGTATTGCTTTTATCTTAGCAGGATCAACCTCAATTCCTTTTTCGCTCACAATAAACCCCAATAGTTTACCGGATCTCACCCCGAAGGTGCACTTGTTAGGATTCAGCCTTAGCCTAAATTTCCTAAGCCTCTTGAACAATTTCAGCAGATTAACCAAATGCTCATCCTCCGTCTGGGATTTGACAATCATATCATCAACATAAACCTCAATTTCTTTATGCATCATGTCATGAAAGAGCATCGTCATAGCACGTTGATATGTTGCCCCAGCGTTCTTCAAACCAAAGGGCATCACTTTGTAGCAAAATGTTCCCCAGGGAGTAATGAAGGTTGTTTTCTCCATGTCTTTTGGCGCCATTTTTACCTGATTCTAACCTGAGAAAACATCCATGAAGGAAAACACGGAGAATTGAGCAGTGTTATCGACCAGCACATCATATGAGGAAGCAGAAAGTTGTCCTTTGGGCTCGCCCTATTCAAATCATGATAGTCTACGCACATTCGCACCTTACCGTCTTTCTTTGGTACCGGTACTATATTGGCGACCCATGATGGATAAGTTGTAACAGCAAGGAAACCAGCGTCCCACTGTTTCTAAACTTCCTCCTTAATCTTCACAGACATATCTGGTCTGGTTCTTCTGAGTTTCTACTTAACAGGCGGACATTCTTCTCGCAATGGCAAACGATGAACAACCATGTCAGTATCCAACCCTGGCATATCCTCGTACGACCAAGCAAAGATATCCCTGTACTCTTGCAACATCTCAATCAGACTTTGCTTGATGTCGCTTTGCAGTGCAACCCCTATCCGGATGTTCCTGACAACTCCCTCGGACCCCACGTTGATAATCTCAATCTCTTCCTAATGAGGCAGAATGATTCTTTCTTCCTGTTTCAACAGTTGAGCCAGTTCTTCTGGCAAGTCACTATCCTCAACAATCTCTTCCTCAGCTTGAAATACCGGGTGCTCGAAGTCAAAGCGAGTCATAGGAAGTTCATGTTCGGTGTCATCTGAAATATGAATCCTGCAAAGGAAATGGTTAAATGCTTCAAATGAGTGCAAACAAAGCTCATAACCACGTTGCCATTTATTGTTAAAATAAAAATAGGAAAAATAGGGAACAAAATATTTGTATGAGAAAACGCCTTTATTCAATGATTAAACAGTGTATACACATAAGCAGGTGGCCTTAAAACAAAATCACTATGCCCCGGGTAGGACACAGGATTATACAATAATCAAGAAAACAAATCATTATTGTTTTGTAGTCACTGGGACAATTTCCCGGATGGACCAGTTGCAGAGACTTTGTCCTAGCACGCTAGGCTTGATCCACGCGTCCATGTCGCAATCACTATCTCCGTCTTCAGAGTCGGAAACAGCATTAACCGTCTCAAAGCAGACTCCCTTTGGAGTAATCACCACTGATCCTTTGAACTTGGGCGCGCCTGATGCGGAAGATGCTGATGTTGGGCGATACCCTAGACCAAACTTGTCCATCTTGACAGGAATTTCCAGCACTTGACCCCAACCCTTGGTCTCACCAGTCTGAACCAACGCTTGAGCGTCTTTGTACAAAGCCACAGCAACCTCTGGCACTTTCCTGGGAACACTGGACTTGTCTTTGATTTGCAACCCTTCGAAGGCTTGGCAGGGCGTTTCGTGGATTTCTCCATCCACTTCAACGTACTTGAATGATGAGAGATGACTGACCAAGATGTCATCTTCCCCACAAATAGTAACGATGCCACCACCGGCTTCAAACTTAAGCTTCTGATGCAGCGTGGACGTCACAGCCCCTGCAGAGTGTATCCACGGACGCCCAAGTAAACAGCTATAAGCTGGATGAATATCCATGATATAAAATTCAGTGTCAAATATTTCCGGCCCGACCTGCAACGACAACGTTATTGATCCAAACACCGACCTTCTCGTTCCATCAAATGCCCTCACAACCAAGTCACTTGGCGTGCAAATAATTCCTCGGATATCTAACTTCATCATAGCCTTCTTAGGCAATACATTCAGAGATGATCCGGTATCCACAAGAACGTGCGACATTACGGTGCCCCGGCATTCCACCGATATGTGTAAAGCCATATTATGCTCTCGGCCTCTGGGTGTTAGATCAAAATCAGTGAAACCCAAACTATGTCCAGCATTGACATGCGCCAGTACCCCCTCTAGCTGGTTGACAAAAACCTCCTGAGGTACAAATGACGTGTCCGATATCTTAAACAAAGCATTTCGATGAGCCTCAGAACAAAGCAACAAAGATAGGATTGAAATTTTTGAGGGTGTCTGTTGTAAGTGCTCAACAATATTATAATCGCTCTTGCGAATTAGCCTCATGAACTCTTCTACGTCCTTGAGCGACGTGTCTTTCTCTTTCAACTGGGATGGTCCACTTTCGTTCACCTTGGCCTTGCCTTTAGCAATCTTATCTGCTTCAACTTCAGGTGCGGTGAAGATTCTTCCACTACGGGTCATGCCTCACGTTCCAACAACATTGTCAACTGCCCTTGTCGACCGGCTATTCACCTCAATCTTTTCTCTATTACAGTACGCTTCTAACCCATATGTCCATGGAACAACTTTTGTACTCTCAAAAGGAACAGGTCCTGCTTTTGTTATTGTGATATTCGGCCGCTTAGCGGGCGCTGATATCGTAATAGTCTTCCTTGGAATCGTAACCGTTGCAATCTCATCCTGCTTTTCAAACAATGCCTCAACAGGATTCTCAACAACAGTCCGATCAAATTGCAAAATCCCCTCATCTATCATGGCTTGGATACCTATTTTCAAATCAGCGTAACCCTCTGGTTGGGTCCAGCAATCCAGACAATATTCATCACATCCAGGGAATACTCCCCCTTTCAACAGTCTACTTTTAACACAACTCAACGGTGTCTTCAATTCATTCACATCCATAACCAAGTTCAAATTCTCTTCCGTTAGGATATAATTCGCTCCATGATTCGGCATGGGTTGTTGTACAATATTGCGACCATCCTGACCAAAGTTAATGGCCTTACTATCAAGCAAATCTTGAACCTTATGTTTGAAAGCATGGCACCCTTCAATATCATGTCCGGGCGCCCCGGAATGAAAATCACAATGTTTACTAGCGTCAAAACCAAATGGAGGAGTGCCCGTCAACGGGGCCATAGTTCTCTTTTCAACCAAATTCAAACCCAACAGCGTTTGAAGAAGTTCAGCATAAGTTGAAGGAGGTGCTTCAAATACTCTCTTTGGCCTACCCTCTTGAATTCTACGCTGAGCAGGGTGCATTCTCTGTTGATGCGGTTGTTGTTGTCGTTGCTGTTGTTGTTGTTGTTTTTGCTGAGGTATCGGGATAGTAACACTAGCAACTTGCTGTGGCTGATACTGATTCCTACCTCTTCCACGACCTCGACCACCATATACCACACTAGCGTCGCCCTGTCTCTTTCCACCAAAGGCTTTCCTTGCAACTCCAGCTGAGGTGGATTCACCTGACTGAATCTTCCCAATCTTAATTCCATTTTCAATCCGTTCCCCCATAAGAATTATGTCAGAGAAACTACCCATCGAGACATTGAGCAATTTGTCGTAATACATTCCAGAGAAGGTTCCAATAAACATATCAATCAACTCTCTTTCAACCAAAGGGGGATGAACCCTAGCCGCAATATCACGCCAACGCTGCGCGTACTCCTTGAAGCTCTCACCATTTTTCTGAGACAAACTCTGCAGCTGGACCCTGTTTGGCGCCGAGTCACTATTATATTGGTAATGTTTAACAAAAGCATCAGCCAATTCGTTCCAGCTTCTAATTTGGGTTGGCTCCAGTCCCATGTACCATTCCAGCGATGGTCCCGATAAACTGTCCTGAAAGAAATGCATAAGCATCTTCTCGTCGTCAGAGTATGCAGACATTCTTCTGTAATAAGAACGTACATGAACTCTAGGGCATGTATCCCCCTTATACTTGTCAAATGTTGGAGCTTTGAATTTCAACGGCACCCTCAGCCCAGGCACTAGTCCCATGGTAGTCATATCTAACCCAGCAAAGTTCTGATTGGCTATCCCTTTGATCTGCTCTTCCAGCATTTTGAACCTCCTATCATTATCATTAGGCCTTTCAAATCCCCCGCCTTGTTCGGGGAAAGCGTCTTCCTGGCGATCCTCGCCCCAGTTCAGATTCTCATTGCCATATCCCTCGTAACCAGCATTACGACCATATCCCTGTTGATTGGAAATAGGATCCCATCCTCTGTTACCGAATCCTTGATTGACCCCACCTAGTCTATAATCGGTGTTGAAAGGCACCATCCCATCACCGTTGTTGTTCATGTTACCAAAGCCAACATCATCGTTTCCATACCCTTGATTGTTGTTACCATAGCCATCGTAGCCAAAGCCTTGATTGTTGAAACCAAAATTACCAACATGATTACTAATGCCAAACCCTTGGTTATTGTTTCCAAAACCAGTGTTGTCACCGAACCCTTGATTAGCATCTCCAGCATTGCCAGTATCGTTAACAACATTCCCATCACCATTTCCAGCGTTTCCAGTACCAGTGTTACCAATACCAGTGTTACCATTACCAGCACCAGCGCCAGTATTTCCATTGCCATTGCCATCACCAGCACCACCTCCACCACTTGTGGGAACGACCATTGTAGGTATCCCATCCTCCCTACGAGGAGTTCCAACAAAGTGATAATCAGTATTTCCATTCGCTCGCACCAGCAGCGGTTCCACCAGAGTCTGGAGATTCTCCTTGCCCTTGACCATAGTTTCCATTGCTTGCATGAAAACTGCCAACTTCTCACGAATTTCCTGCATCTCGACTTGAACTTGATCCATGATTCTCTTGCAGTTGTTCCTGGTAGAATAACGATGCGTTCTCTGGTTGTCAATCCTGAAACCTGTGAGATGCAGGAAATAAGATACAGATTCAAAAAACACCGGTCATGCAATATGAGTATGCAGATGCAAATGTATAAATATGCTACAGGTTATCTTCCCCCCCGAGTCTAGTTTCAGAGAGAAGGCCATCATGACAATGGAGTCCCAATCAAGCAAGCAAGGAATCATAAAATCCTCATACATAAACAAATTCCAAGAGGCAAAGTACAAGAATACAACTGAATACAACTGAAGAGACCTCGGCCAACAATCCTGGCGATGGTCAAAATACAAGTACAGATAACAAAAGCAAAGCAAAGATAAATCAGGCCAAATGGCGCGCTCTGACATCTTCTAATATCCTCAACGTCTCCGAATGACCTAGTCTGGAGATTAGCTCCTGTATCAGTAATGCATGTCGCTCAGCAGTGGATCTCAGCTTTTTGGCGTCGTCCTTGCAGGTTCCTTCACCAAAACACTCGTCGAGTCTGCATCTCTTGAAGCCGGCCTTCAATTCATAACCTCTTAGCTCTTTGCCAAGGTCACTTACTCTAAGCTCAACAGCGCTCCTAAGTGATGTCTCTTCAGCAATCTTTGCATCCTGGGCTCTAATCTGCGCCTCTAGCGTGGCAATCTGTAGCTTTAGCTCATCCTCACGCTCCTTCCGCTTGGTAAGCGTGGTATTCCACAATGTTTCCCACTTGCCGAGTCGGGAATAAGCTTTATTTAAGAGTTCCTTCTTGGAAGCAAGCACCTTGCTAACACCGTTCAAGGCTACTCCCACTTTTTCCCTCTTGTTGGTCTCTTCAGTCAAATCTGAACCCAACCTATTAATCAACTCAGTTTGTTCCTTCACAGTGAAGGTATCTTCATTCTTCTCATGACGCAACTGGAAGATCTCTTTCTCTAACTCATCATTGCCTTTCTTCAATTCTTCATTTTCAGCCAACAATTTGTTATACTTCTCAATCTCTACCGAAGTAGGTACCTCAGTCACTGGAAGATACAGAGGTTCCACAGCAGGATACGGCATCAAGGAAGTCCTAGCTCTCTCATGGATCCAAGCCAAATAAGGATCATAAGCTTTGTTGTTGCTCTTACCAAGCAAAGCTTTCCCTCTCCTATGGATGTTAGCCCATGCATGTCTCAACTTGATCAAAACAGCCTCGTCTAATAAGCCCATGAGATACAAAGATTCCTGTATCTCAACCTCAATAGGAGCATCTCTCAAGGCATAACCAAACTGTCTCACCAGCAGAGAAGGGTTATAATTGATACAACCTTTCCGTCCAATCAAAGGGACATTCGGAAAGCCACTGCAACTATATACAATATCAGTGCCAAGCATACTCCGATCAAACCAAATAATGTTCTTAGCAGACAGTCCCATCAACCGGGAAGACCAATCCAAAGTATCAACAGCATCAACAAAAGGTCCTGTCTTCGGAAGATGCCCCTGGAACCACCTGTACAAGAGAGGAAGACAGCAGGAAACATTCTTGCCACGACGTTTCTCATTCTTATAGTGAATAGAATGATAAACATCGCCCAAGAGAGTAGGAACTGGATTCTTCGAGGCAAGAATCAAGAAGGCATCTGAGTCAACAAAATCTGGCACATTGGGAAACAAGACAATCCCATAGATACAGACAGCTAGAATGGCACTGAAGGCAACCCAACATCCACTCTTCGCACACTGTGTAGCCTTCTCAACCAGGACAGATAGGTGAAAACCATAAGCTCCGTTCAGCTTGACCAACCCTCCAGGGAACTCAGAAACGTCTAAACTGACAATCTCAGCATGTGTGGCCAACTCAGGCTCAGCATCAACATGTATAAAGGGCATCTGGTCTAACATAGGAACTCCCAACATAGCAGAATACTCCTCCAAAGTGGGTGCCAGAATATAATCGGGGAACAGGAAACATCTCAGTTGAGGCTCATAAAACTACATCAAAGTATACACCCCAGTCGTCTCAAATGCTGAAGGCCTGTACAACAAACAAAGCAATCTCCCATAAGATACTCTGAACTCAGCCCTCACTCTCTCATCTGCTAGAGTAACTAATCCCAGCAAGGAACTGATATCTGGTGAATGCAACCGGTAAGTAACTGTCCTCTTCATGGACTCCATGTCTGGCCAGAAGATACACTAGAATCAGAAAGGAATGATCACACCTGCAACATAAATACACGTTAATGAAATGCAAACATGAAAATGCACATGCATATGCAAACAGGAGATCAAGTGCAATGCTGATGAACTGTGCTGCTCTGTACTGAAGCCTGAGAACCATCAAATCTTCGCCAACCACTCGAAAGAACCCTGTAACCACATCTCACTGACAGAGATAAACCAGGTACTCTGAGGTCAAAGGTTTCCTGCAAACAGACCTACCTACCCCTCACAGGTATGTACCTAACTCGCAGACGAGGTACGACATCCTATGCGGTATCAGCGTCACAGACTTTCAAGAGTGATGATACGATACCCAGAAGGTGTGGCATCATCACCCCTTGAAGCGGCCTCACTTAGCTGAATCCCAATTGATAGGTCCCCAGAGTCGACAATCCTCGGGTCAGACAACTTGTCGAGCCCTAAGGGCCAGGCAAGAAGCATCAAAGAGAATCTCATCCGAGCGCAGATTTCGCAGCTAGCTGGTGTGAGCTAAGCAAGCAGGCTAACCACTACTCTCTACTTCTAAGTCTATGTGCAAACTCAAGCCCAGGTCCGGCTTATCTCTCAATCTAGCCCTCTTCCCAGCATAACAACAATATTAGAGTACTGAAAGTAAAGTCAGAAAGGTAAATACATACAAAACCCCAGACGGGAAAACAAGCGCTAGGATTGACTCGCATAGGGAACCAGAACGTCCCCAGCAGAGTCGCCAGCTGTCGCTACTGCGAAAATCGGCGCCGGCTATGACAGAAGAGTCACCACCCTGCATTATTTATCCCACAAGAGGGAAAGGAAACGCTTAGAGTAAACCTAACGCGAAGAGGGAAAGGAATGGTCATCGCAACCAAATCCTGGATTCGGGAGTCGGTTACGCAAGGGGAAGGTATTAGCACCCTTCACGTCTGTCGTACTCGATGGGATCTACGCTTGTTTTCTATCTAAGGGTGTGTTTATCTATCTACTCTAAAGGTCTGGGTTGAAAGAAAAGAAAATGACTCAGCAAAGTATCGCACTTTATGCCTACGTATTCCCGTCTGAAACGAGAAATTAGAGTCAACGTAGTTCGCCTACCTACGGGAGAGGAGGGGAAGGTTGCTCGCTAGGATATCGCATCCTATGCCTACGTACTTTCATACAACATGAAAGATCAGAGCAAACGTAGTTCGGGCTACGGAAGACACAAGCTTGTCTGACAGTTTTTTTATCTCCTTCCGAAAAGGGTTTTCCTGATTAAGGGTCCAAGAGGACAAAAATGACATTTGAAAGTTGTTTTCAGTTTTTTACGAAAGAACTGTTTTTTAGTCTATTTGCAACTTGTACTTTACTAAAGACTTGTGATCTGAGAGTGACTACGTCGCATGTCACCCTAAGGGTACCATACTAAGCAGCCAGATTACTGAAGAGTGACCCTCCAGCAACCTTTTCTCAAATAGCTTAAGGCTCGTAGCGTACAACACGTGTTATCCTTATTACTGTGTTTTTGAATTGTTTTGAGATGAGAAGAGAAACACCCTAAACTATGGTTGAAAGGGGAACTAACCTAATGTTATCATGCATGGGTCAAAACCTAATGTATGTCATAATTTCCTCTTGCACAGAGGAAATCAGAGATCCTAGGGGATAAACAGCAAAAGACAGCAAGAAATAAACAGTAAACAATAAAATGCATGCAATGCAACAATATAAGAGAGGCAAGGGAGAAGACAACAGGCAAGAGGAGACAAGCTCCACCTCAAACCTAGAGGTAATCAACACAAGCAAACAGACAATACAGACAAAAACAAAAGACACAGAGGAGGCAGCCCAAGCAGCAGCAACTTCTGCAAACAGCAACAGCAGCTCTAAATAGCAAAAGACAGCAAAGTTGACAGCAAGACTTCATCTTCAAGCAAGCTTTTACCTTCCATCAATCCTCAAGCTCCAACAAGCACACTCCAAGAGGAGGATTAATCATCAAGATCAAGTTATAATGTTAAGGAACTTAATGACAACCAAAGGAAATCACTAAGAACTCAACATTGCAAATGAAAAGTATCCTCAAAGTTCAACTCACTTGGGCATACCACTCATCCCTCTTAAGGAGAGATGGAGCTTCCCAAGAAGGACTTTATGTCATTGGATGGAATAGAGGCAAACAATGCACTATATGTTTGGAAGAAATAATCAAAACTAGGTCTAAGGCACTTCCTAAAACCCTAATTTCCTAAGCTCTTAAGAAACTTCCACAAGAGGCAAAGCCTTCAACTCCAAGCTCCAATCTTCAATCCCAAGCATCTTCAATGAATCCAGAAGCTCCAACAAAAAGAACTCAAGCCTAAACCCACTCCAAAGCAACCAACCAAACCAAACAATCCAAAGCACTCAAGAGAGGAAACCACAAATACAAACCACTTGCAAAATACAACTAAAATAGAAAATGAAATTGCAAAATTCTAATTAAATTCCTAGGGGATCATACATGTTTGAACAACCTAGTGTAGAAATATTGAAGCCTAAATCAACTTCTAAGTTATCTAAACAATTCCTACATTGAGATAGGTCAAAGGAATCCACAAGTCTGGGAAGGTTCTAATCTCAACACCTAAAACAGAACCTAATGTTGTTCTAAAAATCCAGCAAAACTTCTAAGGGAACATACATGTCTACCCTAACACATACTAAAAAATCAAAGCCAAAATCATCACCAATTGGAAGAAAAAAATTCAACAAAACAGGTGAGCAGTTATGCAAAATTAAAAGAATTAAACAAAATAAGAAAAATCAAATTAAATTGAAAAATGCATGAAATTGTATTTTGTTAATCCCAGAAAATCACAAATTCCATAAGGATCATGAGGATATTTTTAAAATAATTTTTGGATCCAAATTGGAATTAATATGAGTTTTGGAATCAACAAACAATTAAAATAAAACAAAATGAAATAAAAAACAAATAAAAGCTACGAAAGAATGAGAGCCACAGGATCAGCAAGTCAGTCAATGAGTCAAGGCACATCCAGCGCTCCTCATGATGCCACGCAATTTAATGAAACGACAGTGTTTTGATCTCAGAATTTCCTAACCAACTTTAAATCACATGCGTTGGATCTTCAGGTCAGTCAATGGTCAAGGCAAGATCTAAGGGTTCAGACATCATCTTCTCCATAATTCAGGCAGGCTAGGTGGAGATCAGGGATGGTGGTTCATGGCGGTCGGAGAAGACTCCGATCGTCTTCTCCAGCGAGGATCCAGGTTCAGGCAACCAAAAATAACAATATCTACACCAATTCCACTCAGTTTTCAACGTAGGTTCCAAATCTTTAATCAAAATCCTCTAGATCGTGCTAGGTTTCAAAATACGAATCCATTTTCAGAAATCATGTCAACTTTGATCATCACTAAAATCTAAACTATTGGCATAAAAATCATCCTCATGTTGCCTACATCATCCTGATCTAAACATCTAGCATTAACTCCTCATGAATCAAGAGATTCAGGTCCAAACAGATCTTACATGTCATCTTCGATCATCACCAATTGAGTCCAGATCAAGCCTAAAACGATCTATGTCTTGTGTAGATCCTAACCACAGGTCTCAATCTAATCATCTCATGCTAAATCATGCTAGAATTTGAATGTTACTAACTTTGTATAGATCTTGAAACAGAGGTACTTAGAGCTCGTGGCTTGCTTCCAAGTGCTCCAGATAGCTTCAATGATCCACAAGGAAGAGATTGCACACTTCAATTTTGCTTGAATTGGCTCCAAACTCAGAATCCGATTTGAACTTGCAGTTGGGAAAATTTACTTGCTCTTTCTGGTTCTGGCGCGAAATGAAGCTCAACCTTGATCTGAACTTGCTCTAATGAACATATAGAATCATTTCATGGGCTTTTGGATCCAAATTGAAGCCCAAAATAGTAGTTTGCATTTTCTGGTTTTTCATCGAAATTCACTATGACAGTCGTGTATTGCAATCTTTGCATTGGTTCTAGAAGTTTCTCACGCCTTGCACATGTCATTTAGAATGAGTTTGAATTGGTAGAATGGACTGAATTGCCTTGTGCATTGATTTTGCAATGTTACTTACAAGTGAAGCAACCACATGGTAACTTCCAAAATTTGACTTGCACTCAAAATTCTGGTATTGCCAACACTCTTAGAATGCAATTTCCAATCAGAAAATGTACCCACTTGCTTGGTTTGAGGCATCTAGCACAAAATTTCATTTTTCCCTCCTTTAATCATTTGAATTTTCCCCTTTTTGAAACCAATTCAAATCAACTCTTGCTATGAGCTCAATCAAACCCTCATGAACTTTGGGCTAGCCTAAAAACCATATTTTGAACAACTTTCATGTTGAAGAAAATTGCATTTGACAAGTGCAAGTTGGAGATTTTGGCCTATGCTTGAAAATGACCTATAATCTCACTTTCCCAAAATACCCCTGACTTGTAAACCTCATAACTTGAGTTCTACAAATCATATGGACGACTTCTAGTACAATTCAGAAACCTAAGATCATGAGGAACAACTTCCATGTTGACCAAAAGTTCAGGTGAAAGCTCCTTCTAGGTCAAAAATAGCCTTGAAGTCAGATGATTTTCACAGACAAATTTCAGAAGCATCTGAGGACCTGTAACTTGTCTGGACCATAACATGAGTTATATAAATCCAATGAAGGACTTCTAGTACTCAAATTAAAGTTATTGAGATGCTCTACAAGTTTCATGTTGGCCAAAGATCCATTTGAAACTTGCATCTTGACTTATGTGGCCTTGAAGTTAGGCACTAAACAAGGTAATTTGCACTGAAACCCTAATTTAGCAACTTCCCACATTCTTGATTCTTCTTGATTTGATCTTGGCAAAACACCACAAATGTCTTATCACATCATTCCATGAAATCCATGACCTAAAAGTAGGCTTGAATGCTCTTCAATTGCATAATTGACCTAGGGTTGATCTAGATGAAACCCTAATTGCTTGCACCTCAACTGTGGCTCTTGCATTTGACACAATGACTTGATTTAGCTCCAACATGGCTCTCTAGGCACTCCATGAGCTCTATACACATCTCATATTCACACCTCATGCTTCACATCCCATTGATGGTCCTCAGATGATCAAGACCTCCCACCACCTCCTGATGACTTGGATGACTTCTCAAGCTTGGATAAGATTTCTTGCTAGGCTTCTCTTGATAATAATCACACTTGATACCCTGTTGGATGAATGATATGCCATGATATGCAAATGATAGAACTATGCAAATGATAATGCAATGAAACATAAACCAGGTAAAAGATGTTGAGCAAATTTTGGGGTGCAACAACCTGCTGATGTCATATGAGTTGTTCTTGACATTTGGTGTTGACTTCATGTCCATCTTATTCATTACCTTGTTAAATTATCTTCCATGGAGCACTATATCATTGGATAAGCTTTCATCAGCATCCACATCACATTCATCCTCTCCATCTTCAATATTGGACACAAAGGCTATGCTTTTTTTCTTATCAGATTTGTCACTTATCCCCACTTCAATGGTTAAGAGAGATCCAATAAGTTCATCCACCCTCATCTTGCTGATGTCTTGAGCTTCTTCTATGGCAGTTACTTTCATATCAAATCTCTTAGGAAGAGACCTGAGTATCTTTCTTACAAACTTTTCTTCTAACATCGTTTCACCTAAGGCACTTGAAGCATTTGTTAATTGAAGTATATTCATATGAAAATCATGTATGCTTTCATCATCTTCCATCCTTAAGTTTTAAAATTTGGTAGTTAGCAATTGAAGTCTTGACATCTTCACCCTAGAAGTACCTTCATGAGTAGTTTTGAGTATCTCCTAAGCGTCTTTGGCAACTTCACAATTGTTCACCAATCTGAATATATTTCTATCAATTCCATTGAACAAGGCATTCAGGTCTTTAGAATTTCCAAGAGCCAATTCATCCTCCTCCTTAGTCCATTCTTCCTCAGGCTTCAGGTCAGATGTAGCTTTTCCATCTTTCCCAATAATGACAGGGTGTTCCCATCCTTTTATGATAACTTTTAAAACCTTACTATCCAATGATTTCAAGAAAGCCACCATGCGAGGTTTCCCATAATCAAAGCTAATTATTCTCCATATCTTTTTGCACAAAAATAGCAACAAACCATTCTTCAAAAGGAAACAGAATATACTTGCTTCAAATAATGTCACGCCTTGATTTGCGTAAGCAATCACTCAACAAAGGTGCACAAAAGATTGCAGAAAAAAAAGCAACAGACAAAACATAACATTCTGACTGAATGTTCTGTAAAAATATGTCAGGACATCATACTTGACATCATGAACTAAACCCTGCAACAACAAAAGGAACCACCTACAAAATCATAAGATCACATGTCAAGACATCATATAGGACATCTTGTGATAACACCAAGTTTTACCAAAATTGCTGCCAATCACAGAACTAACAATCCCACAAGGCAGTTAGAAAGTATTGATGGATGTGTCCCAGAAGCACATGAAAAAAATAAGCATATGAGGGTTATATGTAGGACCCACCCTAGACGGCTGGATCAGGTCATAGATCTCTAAATCCTTCCAAAACTGCGCCTTCTTTCTCTTAACTCTATCCAACCAATTTATGTACTCAGCATCCTCGATTGACAGAGAGGAACGAAAAACACGATTTTTGAAGAAATTGAACTTCGAGGATTCATCATTAAACACTAATGGTTCATACCCACGGTAGATGGGGAAAAATCTTGAAGCAATTGAGGCTTCCTAATATATTGGGTATGGGGGCCATGAACGCATGCACCTTACCATCAAGAATGTAAGGTATAAATGTAGAGCAGTACTAGATTTTTCTTTTCTCTGCTTCTATGGAAGGTCCTAGCACATAAGCATGATCATCGAGGAATATGGGAAGGTTGATTTCTGCATCGAAACCGACATGATGCTTCTCTGGAAGCTCCATGTAAGTTGAATGAGGCTTCTTGAGTAAAAGAGCTTAATGTAGATGTTTTTGATTGGCTGCATTTTATGGTAAAACATTAATGTCTGTGTGAATGTCATGACTGATGCTATGACATACATAATAAGTGTGATGCAGGGTAAGTTTGGATAGCTAAGAGCAAAGTATGTTGGATGTCATGTTGGATGTTATGACATCAAGCAGTTGGCATCAGGGCACGTGTTTTAGGGTCTGGTATAGTGCATGAGGAATCTTAGGCTATACTTCAGGAAACATTTTAGGAAGCTTGGTTATCTTAAGCAAAATGCCAGGCATGACTGAGGATAACCTAGGACTAAACTGTTAGTGTGCAGCTTAACGAAAAGAGGTCTTAACTGGGTTAAACCTAATTTCTGCACTAAGGCCCAAGATATTTCTGCTGCTTATAAATACCAAAGTAGCAATCCTAATTGAAGACAGTTCTTGGCAGGTCCTGGGCTAAGCTTTTGAGACAGAGAGTACAAAGTGTTTGTAAGTGAAGAATTCAGTCTGTGTACTGTGATCTTCTTGTGTGTGATTGTGTCTTAGGATACTTGTGACCCAAGCTATTATCTGCTGGATGATTGCATTGGACTAGTTTTTTTTTAGTTGTGCTCTGTGTGTGTCACTCTAACCTTTTAAGCACGAGTGTTGTGTCTCTTGATCAAAGTTGTGAAGCAAATCAAAGTATGTTTGAAGTGTGACTTCAATTTTATCTGTAATTGAATTGGTTGATATCACTGTTGTGATTGAGGGGGAGTGAGTTGGTAACTCAAGTCTAGTGTTAGGTTGAAGTGTCATTGGGTAGGTCTTAAGTGAAGAGTGAAAACTGGTTGTTTGACTCTGAATTAATTCTACTGATAGTGAATTTCCTCCCTGGCTTGGTAGCCCCCAGATGTAGGTGTGATTTGCACTGAACTGGGTCAACAATTCTTTGTGTTATTTACTACTTTCAATTCCTGTTTATTGTTAAGTTATGTAGTCTGATCAGTAGTGGATGTCATAACATCCACGGTAACATCGACTGTTTGGTACCTAGAATTTCAATTGGCATCAGAGCAGGCACCCTGGCTGTTATTTTTTGGGTGAGATCTAGGGAAGACAAATTCTGGTACTATGGACAAGGATATAAGATTCACAAATAGACCACCAATTATGGATGGCTCTAACTATAACTACTGAAAACCTCGTATGATAGCTTTCTTGAGGTATCTGGATAGCAAGGCTTGGAGAGCTGCTAATTCAGGATGGGAACATCCAGTGAAAACAGATAAAGATGGAGCAACTGTGCTAATCCCTAAAGATGAGTGGAGCAAAGAGCAAGAAGCCTTGGCTCTTGGGAATTCTAAGGCCTTGAATGCTCTATTAAATGGAATAGACAAGAACATTTTCAGACTTGTGCATCACTGTGAACTCGCCAAAATGGTTTGGGTTACCCTCAAAACAACTCATGAAGGTACCTCTAAGGTCAAGATGTCAAGATTACAAATGTTGACCACTAAGTTTGAAAATCTGAGAATGAAGGAGGATGAGACTATTCATGAATTCTACATGAATATTCTTGAAATTGCTAATACCTCAAGAGCTTTATAAGAAAAGATGTCTGAAGAAAAGCTTGTAAGAAAGATTCTCAGATCATTGCCCAAAAAGTTTTCCATGAAGGTTACTGTTATTGAAGAGGCTCGAGATATAAGCAACATGAAGGTTGATGAACTCATTGGTTCACTCCAAACCTTTGAGATGGGTATGTGTGATCATGCTGAGAAGAAGAACCAAAGCATTGATTTTGTTTCAAACACTGCAGATGACTCAGAGGAAGACAATGGTGAAAGTGAGGAGAATCTGTCAGAAGCAATAGTCTTGCTTGGAAGACAATTTAACCAACTGATCAAAAGAATAGATCATAAGTCTAGATCTAATGTTAAGAACACTTCTTCTAACATCAGTAGAAGAGGTAAATATGAAGATAAGTCTAACCAAGGCAAAGGAATTCAGTGCCATGAATGTGAAGGATATGGTCACATTAGAGCTGGATGTCCCACTTACCTCAAGAAGCAGAAGAAAGGACTAAATGTCACTTGGTTAGATGGAGATTCTGAGAGTGGTTCAGAAGAAGAGTCTGCAAAACATGTCACTGCACTAAATAGTGTATGTGTATCTGATGATGATTCTAGTGAAGATGAGCCGACTTTTGATGAGCTTGCATCTTCATATAAAAAGCTATGCCTCAGAAATGCAGAAATTTATCAACATCGAGAGCATCAGAGGAAACTCATAAGGGAGTTAGAGGCTGAGAAGATAGAGCATCTTGCAACAATAGACTCACTTAACATTGAGGTCAGCTTGTTGAATTTTAAATTTGATCAGATGTCAAAATAAATTAGGATGTTAAACAATGGGACTGACACTCTAGAAGAAATTCTACAAAGTGGTCAGAAAGCAAGAGACATGTCTGGACTAGGATTTGTTGGTAAACAAGAACCCATTTTGGGCTGCAAGAGGCCAAAGGCTGAAAATCAGAGGCCAAACCGGAGGTCACGACCAATGTCACAACATCAGGGAATCAGAAGCAGGAACCAGACCAAGAAAAATTTCCAAAGGCATATGTGTTATTACTGTGGAAAATTTGGGCACGTAAAGGCTTTTTTCTTCAGGCTGCATCGATTTCCCAGCCACATGCACCAAGTCAAATTCAAACAGATTGCTCCTATCAAGAAACGACAATGGGTTGTTAAGAATGTGGCTCTAGTAGCTCATACTTCTCTAAGGATGCCAACCAAAGAAGACTGGTATTTTGACAGTGGATGTTCCAGACATATGACTGGGATAGAGAACCTTTTGATGAACATCAAACCTCATTCCTCAAGTCATGTAACCTTTGGTGATGGAGCTAGAGGAGAAATCAAAGGTGCTAGAAAACTAGATCGTCCTGGTGTTCCAGAACTAGATAATGTAATGTTAGTTAAAGGACTGACTATAAATCTTATCAGTATCAGTCAGCTCTGTGACCAAGGTCTCAGTGTCAAATTCACTAAGGGTGAATGTGTTGTCACCAATAGAGAAGATGAGGAAGTCATGAGGGGATCTAGAGCTAAGAATAACTGTTATTTATGGGAGCCAAAAAATAACTACAAAGTCTTGACCAAGGAAGAAAAGGAGGATCACCTGTGGCATAAAACAAGTAGACATCTTTAAAGGATAAAGAAGACCATGTCCAAGGAAGCAGTTAGAGGAACTCCAAAGTTAACTCTAGATGGAAGAACAGGTTGTGGTAAATGTCAGGATGACAGGCAAGCAAAGACAGCACTTCCAAAGAATGGATGACATAGAAATCTAGATCTGTTATACTGAAAGTTGATGGAGTCCATGAAAGATAACCAGCATAAAGGGAGCAATGTCACTCAGGATGTCATGACATTATATTGTGACAATCTTAGTGCCATAAATTTGAATCCAATTCAGCCTAATGGAACCATGCATAGGGATAACAGACATCACTATAGAGAAGATTGTGTGTAGCTTGGGAACACTGAGCTACAAATGGTTGACATGTGCATAAGAAATATCAAGGCTACTCAATTTGAAGATTTAAGAAGCAAGTTGGGAGTGCGTCTTAATGAGGAATTATAGCAATTATTGGTAATAGGGAATTGTATTTTGAAAATTAATCATTTGCTGATTGGTCAAAATATTGAAATCCCTCCTCTCTTGCAAACTTACCTCACTAGCCCCTACCCACTATACACTTACTTCATTTGGTGCCCATACCACTTCTTCATCTTCCATACCTGTCTCAACAACCACAAAAAACCTTCTCTCTCTCGACCAACGTCTCTCAAAATGTCTCAACAACCAAAATCTAATTCTTCCAATTAAATAACCACCATTGATGATTCAGGTTCTGGTGCTAGAACTAATTCTAGCAACCCTAACCAGATTCTTGAGGTAGCACCCCTACGGATGTTAACCCCAGACGGTCAGATTGTGAAGAAACCACTGACCACGCATGCAAGAAGACCTAACGAACTGGTCATGGGTCAGGCTACTCAGTCTTCAACCTCCATCCCTTATGAGGATATCAGTGGAGAAGAAGCTAGACATATCCACAACACCATTGCTAATTTGGTATCCAGGGTTTTGAATGAGCCACATGATGTACCAAGAATATCCATTCCCCCTAACACTGAGGGTCCTGCTCCCCAGCTGGATGAACAAGCTGATGTCACCCACGATGTTGAAACCTTGGAAACAACCTCACAAAAGGAAAATGACAAAGGTCGTGCTTCTGAAAATAATGAGGTTAATATGCAAGGTGATAACAATGATGATGATGAGGCTCATAAGGATAATTCTAAGAGTGTGAACCTTGATGACTATTCAGATAATGATCTGATAGCCACAATCAACCCTAGCATAGCCAAAAGGCTCATGACTAGGAAAGGGAAGAAGGCAGATGTGCAGAGTACTCCTAAGAAGAAGACTGCAATAAAGAATTCTCTTGTTGGCCCTACCAAAGCTTGGAGTAACGTTGTTCCACAAAAGAGAAAGGCCCAAACTAGTACTGAATCATACTCTGACTCAGATGTTGCTTGTGATGTCACTGACATCCCACCAAAGAAGAGACCCACAACTAGCAAACTTGTTGCTAGTGTTCCTGATGTTCCTATTGACAATGTATCATTTCATTATCCATCAAGTGTCAACAGATGGAAATATGTGTATCAAAAGAGATTGACTTTGGAGAGAGAGCTAGCTCAAAATGCTCTTGAAAGTAAAGAGATCATGAATCTCATCCATGATGCTGGGTTAATAAAGACTATCACTCAGTTCTCACAGTGCTATGAAATACTTGTCAAGGAATTCATTGTAAACCTATCAGAAGAATGTGCTGATAGAAAATCAAATGAGTTTGGCAAGGTATATGTAAGAGGGAAATGTGTCACCTTCTCCTCAACTATCATCAATAACTATCTAGGAAGATCAGATGGAGCACATCCTGATATAGCTACTTCTGACAACCAAGTGTGTCAAGTGATTACTGCCAACCAGGTCAAAAGCTGGCCCTTAAAAGGAAAGTTGTTGCAAGTAAACTGAGTGTGAAGTATGCCATGCTGGATAAGATTGGTGCTGCAAACTGGGTGCCCACAAATCATAAATCAGCTGTTGCAACTATCCTGGGGAAGTTCATTTATGTTGTTGGGACCAAAACAAAGTTTGATTATGGAACTTACATTTTTTATCAGACCATGAAGCATGCAGACAGTTATAGTGTCAAAGGCCCCATTGCATTTCCTTTTCTTATCTGTGGAATAATATTGAATCAGTATCCCATTATCCTCAAAGAGAATGACTTAGCATGCAAGAGAGAAAGCCCTTTGTCTTTCCATCACAAGCTGTTTCAAGGAACTCATCTTCCTGAAATTGTCATGACATCTGAAGAAACATCCAAGGGAAGTTCTAAGACAGGGAAATCCGAGGTTATTACCATGCTCAAAGAAACATGTAAGGAGTTGGAAACAAGAAAGCAAAATCTGGAAAAGTTGATCAGGTCTCTTGAGCAAGATGAAGACACTGAATTTACTAATAATGATGAGGATAGGCATGATGATGGTTCAGGGGAGGATGATGGCCAGGAAGCTGAATCAGAAGGAGGTGCTGCTAGTTCTAAGGAAGATTCTGATGAAGGAGACAGTAGAGATGTTGAAGAGGATAACTCTAGTTCTTCTGAGGAGGAAGATTAAATTGTGTGCCTTGATGGTTTGCTAGTGGATTGCGGGTGCTGATAGTCTGGCTAATTTTTTTTCTTATTGTGTTTGACAGAATGAGATATTTGTTTTTCTCTTCATGAGCTTTGTGTTGTAATAACTGTTGTACCCCAAAATTTGCCCAACCTTTTCTTTATTTGGTTTATGTTTCATTTCATTTGTTCTAGCATATTGCATTGCATAACATTTTGCATTTTTTATAGGGGATCAAGAGATGTGTGTGTAAAAAGGGGAATATATCAAAGGTTCTAAACCTAATCAAGAGGTTGTATTCAAGTCAACAAGAAGGTTATCATCATCAGAGACAAGGCAAAGCCCTTTGGATAAGCAGATAAGTGTATGTGGTTCACCCCCTGTCTAGGAGGCCATTTGAAGGTCACCTGAGGATCCCAAGCCCATGGTCATGAGGGGAGATTGTCATTTAAGCTCATTGGAGGCCTTGAGAGTCATTGTGGAGTTCATTCAAGTGTTTATGACAAGTGTGGAGAGATACAATTGAAGTTGGTGGAATTACGGTTTTCCTCTGATCAACCCTAAGTCAACTGTGAAATTGAAGGAAATTAAGACTCAATTCCAAGTATTTATGGTCAAGGAATGTTGTGTTAAGATACATGGGATATCATTTCAATATCAATTCATCAAGAATCAAGAGTATGAGGAGTGACTGAATTAGGGTTCTCAGGGTAAAATCCCATGTTCAGTGCCTAACTTCAAGACCACCTATCTCAAGATACAAGTCTCATCTCAACTTTTGACCAACATGAAACTTGTAGATTATGTTCTTAGCTTTCTTTTGAGTACTAGAAGTCCTTGATTGGATTTATAAAACTCAAGTTATGATGCAGACAAGTTACAGGTCCTCAGATGAATGTGATTTTGGTCAACAAAAGTCAACCAACTTCCAAGCCATTTTTGACCTAGAAGGATGTTTCTCCTCAAATTTTGGCCAACATGAAAGTTGTAAGGCATGGCCTTAGATTTCTAAAGAGTACTATAAGTCCTTCATTTGATATGCAGAACTCAAGTTATGAGGTTTGCAGGGCAAGGGTATTTTGGGAAAGCAAGATTACAGGTCATTTTCATTATAGGTCATTTTCACCACTTTGCATACTCCAAATGAAAATCTTTTCAACATCAAACTTGCTCCAAATTGGGGCATTTGCTCAATCAAACATCAAATTACCATTTCTTTGGCTTGGATTAAAGAATCCCTAATGAAATTTCCATGAAAAGGGCCTTAAAATGAGAAAATCATGTTTAATTCATTTGGCATCATTTTGTATCAACTTGGTGCATTTTTTGAGTGCAAAACATATTTGGAACACAATTCCATAATTGGATTTGGAATTTGAGTGCATCTTGTTGGCCATTTCCATGATTTCTTCAAGAACAAGCAACACATCAAAGGCACACCATAAGATGAAAACAAGGGATCCTTTTCAGCCCTTTGATCAGCCTACTCCTTATGCAAGTCAGCCATGCCAATTTTACACCTGGGCAAGTACAAATTCGTGTACTTTGTAAGTGGCCAAAAGGTAAAAACTTTGAAATCCAATTGGGCTTAAGGAGCTTTCCATTGGGCTTTCTCTTGGTCTAAATCCAACACATATAATCTCAGGATCATTTCCATACCCTCAGAGCTGGCTTTGGTGAGATATTGAGTGAGAGAGCATTGAGAAAAAGTGGTGAGAAAGTCAATATCTTTTTTTGATTTATACTGAGTTTCAATCAACTTTAAGCATCCTAAAAGCTTCCTTGAGTCTTGTAGAATGATTCTGGGTAGTTTACCACAAGCTTTGACCATACAGTGAGCTCTGAGGAAGCTTACATTTAGGTTTCTTACTTTTCAAAATTTCTCACTCTTTATGCATCTTTAATACGCTATTTTCATATCTTTACATTCCTTGAGCATCATAGTTCATTTCTGGTTTGTTTTGGTGGTTGTTCATAAAGATTCATAACTGAGCTCGTTTTTCATTTCTTTTCGTTTTTTTTTTGTTTAAGGCATTTTTATGGAAAAATAATGTTTGATTCATGTTCCTCGTGATGATTAGAGTATTTTTGATATAAGGTTTGTTGATTTTGGTGTTGTTTTGATACACATGTGTTTTGCACAGTGGCCGGACCAAAGGAAGAAGATGACCGGAGGTGGCTCCGGCCACCGTCTGGTTTTTCCCTCCTTTTCTGCCTCTTAGAAGGTTGAGGATGATGAGGTGTCTCGTCCGTGTGCGTGGGATTTGCATACTTTTTGTTTTGATGGTTAGGATTAAGACACACGGTGTACTTGTTTTGACTTATCACACACAATCCATTTTAAATTTCATTAAATGACTTGGCATGTTAAGGTCTGTTGGATTGGCATACCATTTGATCAGATGGTTTTGAGTGATTTCCACCATTCACCTCCGTTGACCACGCTGCACACAAGTCACCAATTTTATTTCATTTTTGGTTTTCTGATGGGTTGGGCCTACTAATGGCACCCCCTTGCTGAGCCCATGCGCGCCTTGAACTGTATTGGGTTGCTTTTGGCACCACATCTTTATTTATTTTCTTTGTATTTTTCTTTTATTTTCATTTTGCATATGTTTGGAAATTAAATCATGAAAAATACTTCTAATGACCATAAAATTCCACAAAAATATATTTTGGATTCCTTGAGATGTCTTCTGAATTTAGGTTATTTTTATTTTATTTTATGAGTTATTTTTAATTTTAAAAAGGAATTTGTTTTTGGAAGTGTTTTACTTGACCTAATTTTTAACATGTTTTGTTCTTGAATTTATTTCTTCCATTCCTTTTTTATCCAATGAGTAAGATTCAATCCTCATGTCAAGGATGAGATGATGAATTTTTTAGGACCATTTTGCCCCTGTTAGTTGACTTTTGAGTTGACTTTTGTTGCCTTACATTTGACCCTATGCAATCCTCATCACAATGGAGCACCCTTGTGAATCAATTTCTATGGTGATATTGTGAAGTGACTTTGATTGAGATATTTTGGTCTCTGATTGCCAACACATTTATGGTATTCTTGCATTTTTATTTGTTAATTTTTGGATCATTTTCCTATTTTTAGGGTAGCTTGCAAGTCAAGCTATTCAAACGAAGGTTCATACAAACACATTGACCTAGTTTGCTTTGGATATGACATTTTTGGATCCTTTGAGCCTTCAAAGCCTTTTGATTCATGTTGCCAACATGTTGAGGATGATGCTTGTTCATTTTTAGGTCATTATATTGTGTTTAGCTTGTTCTTTTGGTTGCTTACTTTTCAGCTTTCAATTAGGGTTTCTTTGTGAAACATGTGTGCTTCCCTTTGGGAATTGACTTGCACTCCTTTGTGCTTTGTTTTTATTTGGATTTTGAGAGCTTTTAGTTTATGTATGTTGCTGTCCAATGACCTAGGAGTGTCATTTAAGGTGGGTTGGCCCCTCCTTTGGAGGTACTTGAAGTTTGCCTAAAATGATGGAATCCTTGAGGACATTTCTTGGTGAGTTCTTTGTGCTTCCTTGTACTTTGCTTGTGATGCTCATGGTTGAGTGTATATATGAGTTCCTTGCTGTCCTCATATGATCTCCCATACTCACTTTGTTTTAGGATTTGTTTACCTTTCATTTGTGTTTGGTTTTGTGCCTTATGGTTAATGTTGCTTAGTTTAGGCCATTTCATCCCATTTTAGTGCACTTGTGTGTTTCCTTTGGTGCATTTTCTTGTCATTTGTTCTCTTTCATATTTCATATTATTGTTTGAGGTTGATATGAGCTTGTGGTGGTCTCTGCCCCACACCAATTTCCTCCCTCATTCCATGTTTACATTCTTACATGTTTATGTTGTTCTTGTTTCCTCTTTTGTCTCTATTCCCTTAGGGCCTCTAATCTCTCTTGTTCAAGAGAGGTTATGATAGACATTAGGATCTTAACCATGTGTGATAACATTAGGTAGCATTCCCTTATCTCAATTTTAGGATCACCATTGTATGACAACTCTAGGTTTGAGTTTAGTCCCCCTTTAGTTTGTGCCTTTCTCTTCTCATCTCAAAACAATCCAAAACACCTAATAAAGGTTAATGAATATTGTACGTTATGAGCTTTAAGCTACTTGGGAAATGGTTGTTGAAGGATTTACTTTCAATGGCTTGATTGTTTAGTACAACACCCTTTTGGGTGATATGCGACGCATTCACTCCTAAGTCATAGTCTCTAGTGCGATATGAATTGCAAACCAATTCAAAAACACTTCTCCTCTAAAAAAACACAAAAACAAAATCATGCAAACTTATTTTTGCCCTTTGGGGGCCTTTAACTTTGAAAACCCATTTTCATAACAAGAGTGTTGTTAACTCTTAGTTCTATCGCAAACGGTAACGCCTAAGTCTCCCATGCTCGAGCTGCATACACCAACTGCTAGAACTACTTGTTAACCCTACTCGTCTAAAACTTTTGAACTAGCCTGTGGTCCATTTAGCCCGAACTACGTTTGCTCTAATCTTTCATACCAGATGAAAGTATGTAGGCACAAGACATGACATCTTGGCGAGCAACCTTCCCCCTTTTTCCCCGTAGTTAGCCGAACTACGTTGACTCTGACTTCTCATTCCAGATGAGATACGTAGGCACAAAGCGTCGTTGCTTTGCCGAGTCATTTCTTTTTCTATTACCCTTAAGCCTTTAACTAGATAGTTTCAATCACCCTTTTTGATAGACAACAGGCGTGGATCCCGTCGAGTACGATAGACGTGAGGGGTGCTAATACCTTCCCCTTGCGTAACCGACTCCCGAACCCGAGATTTGGTTGCGATGACCGATCTTATCCCTCTTTTAGTTAGGTTTTCTATGAGCGTTTCCTTTCCCTCTCTTGGGATAACTAACACATGGTGGCGACTCTTCTGTCATTGCCGGCCTCGATTTTCACAGTAGCGACAGCTGGCGACTCTGCTGGGGAATAGGTCTTATCCCCTATGCGAGTCAATCCTAGCGTTTGTTTGTTTATTTTTATGGGTGTGTACATATGAGCTTTATCTTTATTTGCTTTCCGCATTTTATTTTCTGCATCATATATCATTATTGCTGTGCTGTGGGGGAGGGAATGTTCCATTGAGAGATAAGCCAGACCCAAGCTTGAGCATAGACTTAGTATTAGAAGTGGAAAGTAGTGGTGAGCCTGTATGCCTGCATGCACCAGCTAGCCATGAAATTCGCGCTCAGACGAGATTCTCTTTGACGATTTTCTTTCTGGCCTTTTGGGCTTGAAGGAATTTTGGATCTGAGGATTGTCGACTCTGGGAACCGATCACTTGCGAGTCAGCTAAGTGAGGCCTCTTCAGGAGATGATGGTGCCAAACTAGAAATGGTGAACGTATCATCATTTCTAGAAAGTCTATGACGCTGATGAACACATAGGATGCCAAACCTTATTAGTGGATAGGTCCTTACCTGGGAGAGGGATGGGGGTGCAGGAAACTCTAGCTTTCAGACTACCCGGTTCTTTATAGTTTGGATTTGTGTTCTTGATGTCGAGGGGTCCTAATGTCAGTGTGTGATTATGACTAAAGCGAAGCGCCGGTCGTCTCAAACTACAGCACGACAATCTTGACCCCCTGTTGCATATGCATTTTGCATTTTCATTTGCATATCATTAACATGTATCTATGTTGCAGATGTATTTTTCCTCCCTGATTCTAGTACCCTGGTTCCTGTTCTGACATGGAAACTTTGAAGAAGACAGTTGCCTACAAGCTCCCTTCTCCTGACATCAGTTCCTTGTTGAGTTTGGTTGCTTTGGCAGATCAGAAGGTGAAAGCAGAGTTCAAGGAATCCTATGGAAAGTTACTCAATTGGGTGTGCAAGCCTTTAGTGTTTGAGTTGAATGGCTTATATGCTATGTTCCAGTTTTACGACCCTCAGTTGAGATGTTTTATTTTTCCTGACTATGTTCTGGCGCCAACATTGGAAGAGTATGTTGCGTTACTAGGGGTTACAATATTGGATCGGACGCCTTTTTGCCTTGTTGATACCAAGCCTGACCTAGCTAAGCTTGCTGCAATTATTCATCTCGATGCTCCAGAGTTCTCAGGAAGATTGACCAACCTAAATGGGGTGTATGGGTTTCCTCTACCTTTTCTTGTTGACAAGGCTTTACAGTTCGCCAAAGACGGTTATTGGATTGTGTTCAATGCCATTCTCGCTCTGTGCATATATGGTATCATTCTGTTTCCCAACTTGCCAGACTTTGTGGATACAGATGCTTTCGATATCCTTGCTTCAGGGAATCCAGTGCCAACATTATTAGGAGATGTTTACCATTCCATCCATTACAATAATGAAAAACGAAGAGGTAAAAATGTGTCTTGCTGTGTGCCCTTGCTGTATAGGTGGTTCTGCAGTCATCTTCCGAAGAAAGGTCCATTTGTTGCTACCGTTAGCACCTCAGATTGGTCTGCTAGGTTGATGGGTTTATCTGCAGAAAACATCGTATGGTTTGATCATGGCATTCTTGGCACTGAAATCATATATAGTTGCAGTGGTTTTTTGAATGTCTCATTGGTCGGAAGGAAGGGTTGTATTAACTATAATCCCTCTTTATTGATTAGACAATTTGGATATGCTTTGAAGAGTCCTCCTAAGGAAGAAGAGATACAAGAATCTCTGTATCTCACAGGATTGCTAGAAGTCGATACTTTGGTTAGAATGGAGTATGCATTGAGTAACATTCATAGATGAGGTAAGGCAATGTTAGGAAAGAGCAACATTCGAGCTTATGACCCCTACGTGGTTTGGATCAAGGATAGAGCTGCCGAGTCTCTAATGCCATTTCCCTCAGTTGCGCCCTTGTACCCCGTCATGCCTGAAGAACCTACTACTGTGGATATTCAGAAGTACAACCAACTGTTGCGTGAAAAGGAAGAGTTGAAAAGAGCAAAGGAAGAATTAGAGAAAGAAATTATCCAAATCCAAAGTGAGAAGATTGATGATGTTCATGCCTTCAAAAGACAGACTGAACTTGTTAACAAGCTAGGTACAGACTTGACAAAGGAGACTAGTTATAGAGAATGCACAGGCCGAGATCTGAACGCCGTCTATGGTGTGCTTGCTACCAAAAAAGAGGATCTAGACAGGGCTTACTCGAAGATCTCTAAATTTGACTCTTTGTGGAATGCCACGCTCACTAACAACAAAGAGCGCGAGGACAAACTAAAACAACAAATCGCCAATTTAAAGAGTCGACTCAGAGCAAAAGACGAGAAGATCTCAGTGGAAGAAGCTCTTAGATATCACAGCGAGCATAAATTGAGCCAAGCCATTGCAGACCTGAAGGAGTGTAGGTTGAGGGCAGATACCAAGAGAAGCAGAATTGAGGCATGCTTTGGAAAAGAAGCCTGGGACAAGCACGTTGATAGTCTACAGCGCACCATCAGCCGGCGAGAGCAACTCATTCAGGGTCTACTTGCCAGACCTGATCATCCCGAGACGATAAAGATGCTTGTGGATTTTTGGACTCACCGTCCAACTTGACTGTCTTTATCTTTCTTTGTATCTTGTTGTTTTTCTTATGTATCGACCATCATCAGGCTTGTTGGTTGGGGTCTGTCGCTACTGCGAAAATCGGCGCCGGCTGAACAGAAGAGTCGCCACCGTGCGTTATTTATCCCAACGGAGGGAAAGGAAACGCTCGAAGTAAACCTACCGCAAAGACGAGAAAGGAATGGTCATCGCAACCAAATCCTGGATTCGGGAGTCGATTACGCAAGGGGAAGGTATTAGCACCCCTCACGTCTGTCGTACTCGACGGGATCCACGCTTGTTTTCTAGTACGGATTGTTATTCTATCTACTCTACAAGTCTGGGGTTAGAAGAAAATAAAATGACTCGGTAAAGTATCGCACTTTATGCCTACGTATTCCCGTCTGGAACGAGAAATCAGAGTCAACGTAGTTCGCCTACCTACGGGAAAGGAGGGGAAGGTTTCTCTCTAGGATATCGCATCCTATGCCTACGTACTTTCATACAGCATGAAAGATCAGAGCAAACGTAGTTCGGGCTACGGAAGACACAGATTTGTTTGACTATTTTTTATCCTTCTGAAAAAGGTTTTCTCCTGATTACGGGTCCAAGCGGACAAAAATGACACTTTGATTGGTTTTCAGTCTTTTTATGCAAGAACTGTTTTTTATTGATGTTTGACCTCTTATTGTATTTTTCGATTGTTTTGAGATGAGAAGAGAACGACGCTCTGAAGCCTAGGGTTTGAAAGGGGAATCAAAACTATCCTAATGTTGTCATGCATGGATTAACACCTAATGTCTGTCATATTTCTCTCTTGCGCAGAGAGAAACAGAGATCCTATGGGATAAACGGAAAAGAAACAACATATATACAGTAAAACGGTAAAATGCATGGATGCAGCAGTACAAGCGAGGCAAAGGAGTCCCACTCAACCTCGAACCTGGGAAAACAATAGGCAAAGTGAAACAACTTCACTTCAAACCTATGGGAAAATTAACAAACAATACAACAAAGAAAATAAAACCCCAAAACCAGCTCTGACAGCCCACCAGCTCCTACAGCAGCAGCTCTGAAAAACATCAAACTCTGACAGTTGATTAACTGCAAAACAGCAACCTTCAAATGAATCCCAAAATCAAACTTCAATGGCCTCCAAGCTTTAGGTAAGCTCCATCTTCAAGGCAAGCACTCCAGAAGAGAATCACTTAACAGAATAAGCTGGAATGATAAAACAGCTTATTGACAACCAAAGGAAGCCTATAAGTGTTTATCATCATGAGAGACTGGTTCCCTCAAAGTTCTACTTCTAATATAAGCCACTTATCCCTCCAAAGGCGGGATGTGAATATCTTATATGGACTTTTAGTCATTGGGAGGAATGGAAGCACACGAAGCTTTCCATGTTTATGAAAGAAATTAGTCTAAGTCTACAGCTCTGCCTATTTTCCTTATTTCCTATGTCTTCAAAAACATCTTCAAGCACAAGAATATTCATACATCCAACTTTGATCCCCATATTCAATCTTCTCTTATGTTCCTTCTTGCTACACAAGCCCAATCCAAGCCCCATACCCCATAGCAAAGCCCAACCCCAAGCAAACAATACAAAAGCCCACAATGGTCACACCAAACAAACACACTATTTACAAAAATCAAGTAAAATAGTAGTATATTATTTAAAAACCTAACATTAATTCTAAGGGGATTTATACATCTACCCTACATACCCTATATTTCCCAGCTCCTAATTCAAGCTAAAAACCCAAAATCTAAGTGTTATGATGCACCTATGTCAAGTTTAACCCTAATTCTAGTCACCCTAATGTTTTTTATTCAAAGCTAAACAAGATTAAATCACAAAAATATGAGATAAATGTCTAAGGGAACCTAAGACTCTAATCTAACCATAGGAAAAAGAATCACATCAAAATGTGAAAGGAAATGGCTAAACAAAATTCAACAAAATGGATATACAAACTAAAATGCAATAAAAGCAACTAAATGTAGAAATTCACCAAAAATAGAAAAATGATTAAAATGCTAATTTTATTTTTCTATAATTTTCTTGAGACATTATTGAAAATGGAGCAAAAACTCCCATGTAAAAAGACTTATTTTTGAATTTAATATGATTTTTTCACTAAGCTATATGGAAACATAAAATAAAATGAAAATCAAACAAAATGGAAAAAACAGGCGTGGCAAAAAGTAATTTCTGCAGTTCAGAAATGCATTGGGCCCAGGAGGGGGTGCAAGGATCAAAAAGCTGGGCCCATTACTAATCCAGAAAAACAATAAAAAAAAACCATAAAATCTAGGGGGTGGTGAAAAGCAGTTTTCGCCTTGTTAATCAGACTTGGGCCCCGAACGGGGGGTGCCAACAGCAACTGGCCTGAGGCCCAAAATGAAAACATGTGGGAGAGGGGGTGTCATTGGGAAACTGTGGGGATGATCAGCAAACCGACCCCCATGGGCCTAAGGCCCTGACCTAATCCAATCTCAGCATTAGTAAAAACTAAACCCTAATTCTCCTAACTCTCCCTCTCCACTACTGTTCACCTTCCTTCTTTCCCAAACCCTAATGGCGCCTCCACGTCCTCTCCATCCTCATCCCCTGAAGCAACGCTCCTCTAACCTCATGCGATTCCATCAACTACCACTCAGCTCAAGACGAACTTCCCTAAATCAACCTTGCTCACAAACTAACGTCTAAACTACCTAAATTCCAGCTATCAACACAAGAAGAAACTACAATAAGTAAAAGGGATTGAGCGGAAACCTAGATGAGTGACTCAACGTTGAAGGTTCTGGATCTTGGATGAAACCTGAAGCAACGTCTGAAATTCCTGTTGAAGTTTCGAAGATCTACGGCGGCGGTTGCGTTCTCGAATCGAAGCTCAACGAAGATATTGGGAACTGAAGAACGTGAAGGCGTTCTTGGACGACTTTGGGAGATCTGGTGACGAGTCCGGAAGAACTTGAAGATATGGAGAAATATTGCTCGAAGATTGATGCAGTGGATGAATTTCTGGAGAAAGGATGCACGAACGATGAACTCAGGGTTGATGCTCTCGGCGTTGGCAATTTTGCTGGAGAAAAATCTCAAATGATCAAGTTGATAGATGAACAATGACGCTGGATGATTGAAGCTGAGGTGAGAATTTGGGAGAATCGTTTGATGAAGGAGCAGATTCCGGCGACGATATGAGTCTTCCGGTGAAGGGTGGATGGAGGTAGACGAAGAAGTTTGAGAGTGTTTCTTGAATTTGTGAGAAAATCTCAGTTTCCGGTGGATTCCGTGGACTCCGGCGACGGTTTGGCAGTTACCGGCGAGAAGTTACGGTGGAGGACGGTGTCTCCGGTGGCGTTTGCATGTGTTTCGGTAGGGTTGCGGTGACGGGACGCGTGGCAATGAGAAGGAGGGAGAAAGAGACGCGTGGGGCCAGAGGGTGATAGTGGAGGAAACACGTGTGAGGAGAGAGAGTGAGTGGGTTCTGTGTTGGAAGAGTCTGAGTGAGTGTTGAATGAGGTGGCTAAAACAATGTGCATACGCGTGGCAGGCTTATTTATGGGACAAGTGGCATGGACCTGGACTCTGGGCCCCCAAAATCGGACATGTGGCCCATTAACGCCTGGACTAAATGGATTAAGCACTAATGACGACTGATTAAATGGATTACTAATAACTAAACAAAAATGATGATGATTAACATTAATGCTAAAAAACGGAAATGATTGATTAAGGAAGCTAAACAAATGATTAATGGAAGCCTAATTAATGAAGCTAAACCTAATTAATAAACTATATTAAAAGACCTATTAAAACTAAACCACTAATCTAATTAAAATCTATTTAATAAAAGAAACTAAATTCTATTAATTCTATTAAATCTAATATCTATTATATCTAAACAAAATCGATTAATATCTAGAAAAGTGAATTAAATCTATAAAATGTTAAAACAAATTCAATTAATATCTAAAAAAAATGAATTAAATCTATAATTTCAAAAAAAGAAATTAAGTCTAGAAACTTATTTAAAATCTATTTAAAACCTATTCAAAATCTAGAAACTATTTAATATCTATTTAAAATCTAGAAAAAAAACAATTAAAGCTATTAAAATCTATTAAATGCATTAAAACTCTAGAAAATAAAAGAGAAAATTCTAAAAATGCCAGGAAGCCAATTAAATCGATTAGAGAACGATTGCGCCACTGTAACGAAACTCGGGCACCGAGATGGCCTGAAAACCAAGGGAACGAGCACCAATTCTCAAAATACACTTATTCAAACCGGCCTGAACTGCCTGAAATGCCAGGGGCTGCAATCTCGATAAAATCAATCTGACTGAGAAAATTGCAATGCATGCAGTATGCGAATGCGAATGCTAAATGCGTCGAAACATAAACCAGATATGGGAACAGGTTGGTCAAATTTTGGGGTGCAACAGCTACCCCTATTCAAGCGGCTTGGACCCTACTGGGTGAAGAGCGAACGGTCTTCAAACATTCGAGGTACGAGACGGTTGAATACCAAAGAAACCCTGAAATTTGCCAACCGCAGAAATAAACTGCACCACTGCTTGGGGAACGACATTCGTCGAGTGAACCTGATTATTACGGTAACAACCGATCATTCGTCGGAGAATAACTCTGATTTTGACTCCCACCACCCATATAACACCACAGGTACTGAACTATCTTTGCAAGAACACCTCTGTCCACAACTGGATTAACCTTGTCAACACAAGAAGAGAAACAAATTTATCAACACGAGTAAAGATCCCATCATCACAGGAAAACCCTTACCCACGATTGTACTCAAATTTCGTCAACACGAAAAGCCATAAATTCGTCATCACGAAGAAATCCTATCATCGTAGGAATAAAACTTGCCCTCCTCAGGACTCATCGTTCCGTCAACACGGAGAAATCCCGGCGACTTCGCTGAGGATGAGTTGGCCGTATCTCGCTAACACGAGGAGATCCTATCAGCATAGGCAATGACATCTTATTTGCGTCTTATCAACACGAGGCACTCCTATCAACATAGGAATAAATTGTCCATGTCAGGACTTACATCTCGTCAACACGAGGAAAAAATAGATTCATCAACACGAATAAATCCTATCATCATAGGAATACCATTCTTGTACATATCTGAACTCACATTTCCTCAACACGAAGAAATCCTATCCACATAAGCATAAATTGTTCTCATCAGGACGCACACTCCGTCAACACGGAGGGAGTAATTCGTCAACACGAATAAATCCTATCAACATAGGCATAAATTGTCTACAACTGGACGCACATTCCGTCAACACGGAGGAATAAAACTTTTCCTCATCAGGACTCCATATTCTGTCAACCGGAGAAAGCAAACTTCGTCCTCAACAGGACTCCATATTCCGTCAACACAGAGAAATGTAAATTTGTCCTCCTCAGGACTTCACATTCCGTCAACACGGAGAAAACTTGTCCTCATCAGGACTCCACATTCCGTCACCACAGAGAGATCAATCTTGGTCCTCAACAGGACTCCATATTCCGTCAACACGGGGAAATCGATTCGTCAACACGAAGAAATCCTATCAACATAGGCATAAGTTGTCCTCATCAGGACGCACATTCCGTCAACACGGAGGAAGCAATTCGTCAACACGAATAAATCCCGGCAACTTCGCTGGGGATATTCTGAAAACCAATGACCGACACCCGTTCTGACAACAATTGACCACTTCTGAAATTTTGATTCATGGAACCCTGAGATGTTACTGCAGCAACAAACTTGACAAAACAGTCCGCTGATCGGATACGAGAAAACCTTAATCAGCAACTCTGTGGTGATGATAATAAACTGAATCACATCATAATATGTCTCACGGCAAGACCTTGATTGTCTGAAAAGACATCTGGGATTTAGAACTCCATACTCCTGTTGAGAAACACACCTGAAAGCAAAAGGTTAACCAACCGGACTTATGTTTCACAATGCGCATGTTTGACAATGGCGTAATGCTCCATACAGCATGGAAATGCTACGCATTTTCTTGGTAGATGCAAACATGATAATGCATGCAAATGCAAATGCAGGTTCAGGCTGTTGGGGAGCTCTGATAAGCTGGCTTCAACACAGCCGCTGAGGACAAATACCACTCTGCTAGGGGGAATGACCGGGTATCTCAATGTATGCTGGGACATACAACCAACTCTGCCGGGGAGAGCTTTAAACCTTCAATTTCCACGGGGAGGAAAGAAAACACCTGCTGGGGAGAGAACACTCCGCTGGGGAAGAAACGACTCTCTCGGGGAATATTAACCAACTCCGCTGGAAACAGGGAATGACTCCGCTGGGGAGAATAAACAACCCTACTGGGGATAATGAACTGTCTGGGCACAGTTTACAATTCTGGAATTATCAATCCGATGAAAACTAAACGACTCCGCTGAGGATAAGGAATCCTTTTGGAGAAACACCACTGTCTGAGTACAGCTTACAAACTTTAAAATTATCAAACTCTGCTAAGGGTAAACGACCCTGCTGGGGAAAGTAAACCATCTGGCCACATTTTACAAACTCGGGACTGAGGATAGACATCTAGTGGGGAGCATTAATCTTGACCTGCTGGAGAATATCCTTTGGGGATAAGCTGCGACTAGCTGGGGAAATTGATCCTTCTTCAGTAAGGAACAGTGTCATCTCAGCTTCGGGAAATGAAGCGCGACCTGCGTGGGGATTCACATCACATAATGATCAAGTCTTTTCGTCAAGAGCCTCTGGTTAGGACTACAATTTTCTGATTGTCCACTTCACATGGGCAAGAACCCTGCAACACCACAAACGAGACAAAACAATTCTATACAATCAAATCTATTCAAGTTAGCGTCAGTGACATCATTTTCAGTCAATTCGAAGTTTTAGCAATTATTGGCAAGGGCCAGCAATGTTATGCAACTGCTAGTTTTATCAAAACGTTTGCGTTTTTCACATACAAAACAGTAAAGAACAAGTATGAAATACTGAATAACATGTTTTATTGATTAGGCCTCTGAATAGGCAGAGTTTTGTACACTGGATGTAACTCCTGAAAAGAGGAAGTTACGCACAACAAATATACAAGCATGCACAAGAAGCATAAATACAATGACAAATCAAATTTGCGCATATGTCGGCAACGTGGTGCAGACAAACATCATGAGCTGATCCTCCTATGACTCGCCTGACTCTGGAGCTTTCCCGGTATTCAACTTTCGGAAGAGATTGTATCTGATAAACGAACCCCCAAAGTATTCTCCCAACCACCAAGCAATGCAGCATCAAATTCGGACCGCAGCCATTTGCTTTTTAAATCCCTAACTTTTGGGTGAACCGCCCTTTGCGGGTTTTCAATTCACCGGGATACCCTTTTTTGCTGAAGCCGCCCGGTGTAGGTTTTCGACTTGGCGGGTGTACATCTTTTTTTCAATTTTATCCCTAACTTTTGCCCGAACCTTTTATTCTGTTTTTGGTTCGCCAGGATGCCCCATTATGCTTGGACTCTCTTTTTTTGTCCAGCGGGTCAATTTTAAGCAAAGTAGTTTTTTACTGCGTCCGAATTCACAGGAGACGTAAAGTCTTCACCGTCCATGGTGGACAACAACAGTGCTCCTCCTGAGAAGACTTTCCTGACAACGTATGGCCCTTCGTAATTAGGGGTCCACTTGCCCCTGTGATCTGTTTGTGGCGGGAGAATCCTCTTCAGCACAAGGTCGCCCGTCTGAAAGCTTCGAGGGTGTATCTTCTTATCATACGCTTTCTTCATCCGGCTCTGGTACAACCGACCGTATGCCAGAGAAGCTAGCCTTTTCTCGTCCATTAAACTCAGCTGATTCAACCTGTCTTTCACCCATTCTGCCTCATCAAGTTGGACATCTCGTAACACTCTCAGGGAAGGAATCTCAACCTCCAGTGGTAACACCGCTTCCATTCCGTATACCAACGAGAACGGGGTTGCCCCGGTTGATGTGCGTACCGTCGTACGATAACCGTGCAGAGCGAAAGGTAGCATCTCGTGCCAGTCCTTATACGTCACAACCATCTTTTGAACAATCTTCTTTATGTTCTTATTGGCCGCTTCAACAGCGCCATTCATCTTGGGCCGGTAAGGAGAAGAGTTGTGATGTTCAATCTTAAAATTCTGACACAGCTCCTTCATCATCTTGTTATTTAAGTTTGAACCGTTGTCGGTAATAATCCGCTCAGGGATTTCATATCTGCAAATGATATCTCGTTTGATAAACCTGGCTATCACCTGTTTGGTCACATTAGCATATTATGCCGCTTCCACCCATTTGGTAAAATAATCAATTGCTACCAAAATGAACCGGTGTCCGTTAGATGTCGTCGGCTCAATCTTTCCAATCATATCAATTCCCCACATCGAGAATGGCCACGGTGATGACATCACGTTCAGAGAACTCGGAGGCACATGGATCTTATCCGCATAAATCTGGCACTTATGACACCTCTTCGCAAACTTGAAACAGTCAGTTTCCATAGTTAGCCAGTAATAACCTGCCCGCAACAGCTTTCTGGTCATAGCATGCCCACCAGCATGTGTACCAAATGTACCCTCATGTATTTCCTCCATGAGCAACTTCGCCTCTTTTCCGTCTACACAGCATAGCAACACCAGGTCGTGATTCCTTTTGTATAGGACACCGTCCGGATTTAGATAGAAATTACCAGCCAACCTCCTGAGAGTCTTTTGATCGCGACTGGATGCCCCAGCCGGATACTCCTTGTTCTTTAGGAAATTCTGAATGTCAAAATACCAGGGTTTATCATCAGATGCTTCGTCAATGGCAAATATGAATGCGGGCCTGTCAAGCCGAGAGATAACAATCCTGGGAGCCTCGTTCCAGAAGTTAACTTTATACATGGAAGCCAATGTAGCCAGGGCGTCAGCCATTTGATTTTCTGCTCGCGGCACATGATGCAATTCAACCTTGTCAAAGAAAGGCAACAATCTCCTTGCATAATTCATGTACGGTATCAAATTGGGCTGACGTGTCTCCCATTCCCCTTTTATTTGATTCACCACCAGAGCTGAGTCTCCATATACATCCAGATGTTTGATTCACAAATCAATGGCTTCTTCAAGCCCCATAATACAAGCTTCGTATTCGGCTTCATTATTGGTAACCGGAAAGGTCAATCGAGCAGTAAATGGGATGTGCGACCCATGTGGAGTAGTGATGATTGCCCTTATTCCGCTACCATAGAAGTTTACAGCTCCGTCAAAGATGAACTGCCACTTGGAATCCGTCTTTGGTCCTTCATCCGGCAACGGTTCTTCCCAATCTTTCATCTTCAGGTACATGATATCCTCGTCAGGAAAATCAAACCTCATCGATTGGTAGTCCTCAACAGGCTGCTCAGCTAGATACTCTGATAACACACTCCCCTTTATAGCCTTCTGTGAAACATACTGGATGTCATATTCGGTCAAAACCATCTGCCAACGGGCAATTCTCCCAGATAGTGCCTGCTTTTCAAATACGTATTTGATAGGATCCATCTTCGAAATGAGCATGGTTGTATGATTCAGCATGTACTGTCTTAAACACTTGGCGGCCCAGGCTAGCGCACAACAAGTTTTTTTGAGCATTGAGTATCGAGACTCACAGTCAGTAAACTTCTTACTCAGGTAGTATATCGCATGCTCTTTACGCCCTGTCTCGTCATGTTGACCGAGAACACAACCCATACTCCCCTCAAGAACCGTCAAATACATAATCAAGGGTCTCCCTGCCACTGGAGGTATCAAAATAGGAGGTTCCTGCAAATATTGTTTTATTTTATCGAACGCCTTTTGACAATTTTCATTCCATGTTACAACCTGGTCTTTTTTCAACATCTTGAATAATGGCTCACACGTAGCTGTTAGGTGAGATATGAACCGGGCGATGTAATTCAATCTCCCTAAAAACCCGCGTACCTCTTTTTCTGTTTTAGGCGTCGACATTTCTTGTATTGCTTTTATTTTCGCAGGATCAACCTCTATTCCTTTTTCGCTCACGATAAACCCCAGTAGTTTACTCGATCTTACCCCGAAGGTGCACTTGTTAGGGTTCAGTCTCAGCCTGAACTTCCTAAGCCTCTTGAATAATTTCAGCAGATTCACCAAATCCTCCTCCTCCGTCTGGGATTTGGCAATCATATCATCCACATAAACCTCGATCTCTTTATGCATCATGTCATGAAAGAGAGTCGTCATTGCACGCTGATACGTTGCTCCAGCATTCTTCAATCCGAAGGGCATCACTTTGTAACAAAATGTTCCCCAGGGCGTAATGAAGGTAGTCTTCTCCATGTCTTCTGGCGCCATTTTAATCTGATTATAGCCCGAGAAGCCATCCATGAAGGAGAATACGGAGAATTGAGCGGTGTTATCGACCAGCACATCGATGTGAGGAAGGGGAAAATCATCTTTCGGGCTCGCTTTGTTCAAATCACGGTAATCTACGCACATTCTCACTTTACCGTCTTTCTTTGGCACTGGCACAATATTAGCGACCCATGAGGGATATTTTGTAACAGCTAGGAAACCAGCATCCCACTGCTTTTGAACCTCCTCCTTAATCTTCACAGCCATGTCCGGTCTAGTTCTTCGGAGTTTCTGCTTAACCGGCGGGCATTCTTCTTTTAGCGGCACACGGTGCACAACCATATCCGTATCCAGCCCAGGCATATCCTCATACGACCAAGCAAAAATATCACTGTACTCTTTGAGCATTTCAACCAATCTTCGCTTGACGTCGCTCTGCAGCGCATCCCCTATACGGATGTTCCTTTCAACCCCTTCCGACCCCAGATTGACGATCTCAATGACTTCCTCGTGAGGCAGAATGATTCTTTCTTCTTGTTTTACCAACCAAGACAACTCTTCTGAAACATCGCCATCTTCAACAATCTCTTCTTCGGCCTGAAATACTGGGTGCTCAAAGTCGAAGTGAGTCATAGGCGGTTCATAGATATCATCTGAAATAGTAATCTTGCAAAGGAAATGGTTAAATGCTTCAAAACACATACAAAGAAAATAACCACGTTGCCATTTTATTGTAAAAATAAAATAGGAAAAACAGAGATCACAATATTTGTACATGAAAAAACGCCTTTTATTTAACGATTAAACAGTGCAATGTACATAACAGAATGGCCCTAAGCAAAATCACGATGCCCCGGGTAGGACACCGAATTGTTCAATAATTATGAAAACAAAGCATTACTGTTTAGTTGTCACAGGAACAGTCTCCTGAATAGACCAATTGCAAAGCCCTTGTCCTGGCACGCTCGGCTGAATCCAGGCGTCCATGTCGCAGTCGCTGTCTCTTTCCTCGGAATCTGAAACAGCATTGATGGTCTCGTGATATACCCCACCAGCCGTAATTGTTATTGGTCCTTTGAAACGGGGTGCCCCTGCAGTAGACGTTGATGATGAAGGATGATATCCAAGTCCAAACCTGTCCATTTTCACGGGAATATCCAAAACCTTGCCCCAGCCCTTGGTCTCGCCTGTCTTCACTAGAGCCTGAGCCTCTTTGTACGACGACACTGCCACCTCTGATGCTTTGCTTGGCCCTGGAACTTTGTCCTTAATGCGCAACCCCTCAAAGGCTTGACAGGGTGTTTCATGGATTTCGCCGTCGACTTCCACATACTTGAACGACGCCAAATGGCTGACCAGTATATCCTCCTCTCCACAAACTGTGACGACACTGTCCCCCACCATGTACTTCAGCTTTTGGTGTAAGGTAGATGTGACTGCCCCAGCACCATGGATCCATGGTCGTCCAAGAAGACAGCTATACGCTGGCTGGATGTCCATAATATAGAATTCAGTTTCAAAAATCTCCAGCCCCACTTGCAGAGGCAAAGTTATAGATCCAAAGACTGACCTCCGTGTACCATCAAATGCCCTGACCACCAAGTCACTAGGCGTACAAATGATCCCCCTGATATCCAATTCCATCATTGCTTTCTTCGGAAGCACATTCAAGGAAGACCCTGTATCCACCAACACATGGGACATGACCGTGCCCCTGCATTCAAGTGAGACGTGCAACGCCATATTATGCTCTCTTCCCCTCGGGGTCAAATCAAAATCCGTAAATCCCAAACTATTGCCTGCGTTCACGTGCGCCATCACCCCCTCCAACTGATTCACAGAAACATCTTGGGGTACGAACAACCTGTCCAAAATTTTCAATAACGCATTCCTATGGGCTTCGGAACACAGTAGCAGCGAAAATATGGAGATCTTCGACGGCGTTTGTTGAAGGTGCTCAACAATTTTATAGTCACTCTTACGGATAAGACGCATAAATTCTTCTACATCTTTAAGTGACGTTTCTTTTTCATTCCTCTGCACTGGAACATTCTCATTCGCTTTACCTTTACCTTTTGCCAATCGTTCAGCCTCTACCTCAGGTGATATAAAAATTCTCCCGCTCCTCGTCATTCCTCCAGTCCCGACAACGTTGTCCACAACACCAGCTGGTCGTTTACTGATATTAATTTTCTCCCCATCACAATATGCCTCCAGCCCATAAGTCCATGGTACTTCCTTGGAGCTCTCATAAGGGACTGGCCCTGCCTTTGTAATAGTGATCGTCGGCCGCCTGGCTGGCGCTGTTATGGTTATCATTTTCCATGGAATTGTCACCATAGCAACATCACTCTGCTCATCAGCTAACACCTCTGCAGGTTTCTCAACTACCGTTCTATCAAATTGCAACGTGCCTTCATCTATCAAGGTCTGAATTCCCTTCTTCAATTCAGCACAACCCCCAGCTTGGGTCCAACATTCTAGACAAAATTCATCGCAGCCCGGATACACACCTCCTTTCAATAACCTGCTCTTTACTTCACACAACGGTGTTTTCAGTTCATCAACATTCGTGACCAGAATCAAATCCTCCTCAGTCAAAATAGCATTTGTCCCATGGTTGGGCATAAGCTGTTGTACTATATTTGGACCCGCTTGTCCAAAATTTATGGCCTTGCTATCCAGTAAATCCTGAACTTTATGTTTAAACGCATGACAGGCCTCTATGTCATGCCCGGGTGCCCCGGAGTGGAAGTCACAATGTTTGTTAACATCATACCCATAAGGAAGGGTTGGTCCCGTGGGCGGCGCCAAGGTCCTCTTTTCAACTAAATTCAGCCCCAACAGTGTCTGAAAGAGTTTCGCGTACGTAGAAGGAGGCGCTTCAAACACTCTTTTCGGCTTCGCATTCGGAAATCTTCTTTGGCCAGCATTCTGCCCCTGCTGCTGCTGTGGCTGCTGTTGTTGCTGCTGCGGTTGTTGTTGTTGCCTCTGTTGAGGAATCGAAATCGTGACACTAGCTATCTGCTGCGGCTGATTATACTGATGTCTTCCTCTGCCCCTGCCCCTGCCACCAAACACTGCACTAGAATCACCTTGACGTCGACCACCAAATGCTTTTCTATTACCTCCCGACGAAGTAGACTCCCTAGCTTGGAACCTTCCCACCTTAATACTATTCTCAATCATTTCACCCATCAAGATCAGATCAGAGAAACTGCCCAACGCAACCGGAAACAACTTCTCGTAGAATATCCCCGTGAATGTTCCAATGAACATATCGTTCATCTCCTTCTCGACTAGAGGAGGATGCACTCTTGCAGCCATGTCGCGCCACCTTTGCGCATATTCTTTGAAACTCTCCCCATTTTTCTGTGACAAGCCTTGCAGCTGGACCCTGTTTGGTGCCAGGTCACTGTTATACTTGTAATGTGTCACAAACGCTTCAGCCAGTTGCCTCCATGTTTTGATCTGAGTGGGCTCCAACCCCATATACCACTCAAGTGAGGGTCCAGATAAGCTATCCTGAAAGAAATGCATCAGCATTCTTTCATCATTCGAGTAAGCGGACGTCCGTCTGTAGTAAGAGCGAACATGCACCTTCGGACAAGTGTCTCCCTTATATTTATCAATGGTGGGAGCTTTAAACTTCAGCGGTACCCTTAGGCCAGGCACCAATCCCATCGTGGTCATATCTAAACCAGAAGTATTCTGATTCACTACACCCTTCATTTGTTCCTCAAGCATTTTGATCCTATGAACAGGATCCACAGGTCCATCCATACCCCTACCAGAAAAGGCATCTTCTTGTTGGTCTTCCACCCAATTAACATTCTCATTTTCGTACCCGTCACACCCATTGTTACGACCAAATCTAGTCTGATTCATCATAGGGCCCCGTCCTCTGTTACCATACCCTTGAGTGACCCCGACCGGTCCAAAAGGCATCATTCCAGCACCATTTCCGTTACCGAATCCACCATAGCCCTGATTAGCATTACCAAAACCATCATATCTGAAACCCTGAGCGTTGAAGCCAAACTTCCCATCCTGGTTGACATAATCAAACCCCTGGTCGTTATAGCCGAATCCGTTGTTACCAAAGCCATTACCTTCATTGTTATCACCGCCCAGATTGGCGTCTCCGAACCCAACATTGTTAATGACAGTTGTTGCACCCCAAAATTTGCTCAACCTTTTCTTACCTGATTTGTGTTCGTTGCATTATCATTTGCATTGTTCTAGAATTTGCATTGCATATCATTTGTTCTCGAGGCAAGGGATCAAGGCATTCAGGTGGCTCCAGGTGCAACTTTCATTGCAAGAGGCTAAACAACAAACATCTGAGGCTTCACCACTTGTTTTGCCCAGCAATTGAGCGAACGATTTTATTTTATTTTGCAGGGCATTTTTCATGTCAGAAGCAGCATTCAGGTTATGTACAGTGTTCCCAGGATCAGCATAATCAAGAATGACTTTCAGCAGCTAAACAGAGTTCAGAACGGCAGGAAACGGGCGAAGGGGCAGATTTCCCTCCAAAAGGCGCCAAATTCAAATGTTTGAATGTGTTAATCGATTAACACATAGGGTTAATCGATTAACCATTTGAAAATTAGTCCAAATTTGAATTTTTAACAGTGTTAATCGGTTAACCTATATGGTTAATCGATTAACCACAACAGGTTTTGCCTTGCACGTGAATTTTCAAGTCCAACCACTTTTGGGGTCAAATTTTGGTCATTTAAATTGCATTTTCACACTTGGGAAGGATCTAGAACATTATCAAATTTCATTTTCCCTCCAAATTCCCAAACCTCATTCCATACCACATTTTCCAAGCCATTTTCCAATCCTTGCTTTGGATCCAAACCAAGAGTGTATATATTTGATTCACTCCAAACCTCACAAGAAAAATCCTCATAATTCACTCTCATTTCAATTTTCTCTCAACTCTCTATCAATTTTCCAATCTCAAAAACCTCACCCAAAGCTCTTCTTCTTGAGATCATTGATTCTTCATCGGAATCATTGATTTCTAAGAGCTAAACCTCCATTAATTCACTCCATCAATTCCATTTCATCATCCAATTTTCGTGCACAAGCAGATCTGAATTTTGAAGTGTTCTTGGAAGTGATTATTTGGCTTATTTTGAGTTGTTCTTGGTTGATCTACATTGCTACTACAAGAATTGGTGTGGATCTTGAAGAATTCTGGTTTTCTTTGCTTAGATCTACTCATTTACAGTTGAATCAACAATTACCGGATCAAGTCTCCGATCCGAAGGTTGGAATTCTGATCCGATTTTGTTTTCGAACTTATTTGCACAATTTACATGTGGATCTTTGCATTTTATTGAATATGTTGATTTTGATCCATGATCTTGTTGTGTTATTGTGTTTACATGTTGTTTAAATCAAGTTTACTGGTTTAATTTCATGCATGATCAATCACATGATAATTGGAGTGTTTGCTTAAGTGATAAGCTGCTGAAAAGTGATTCTGAACTGCTGTTTTTCACCTCTGGCACAGTGTTAATCGATTAAACTATATGGTTAATCGATTAACCAACTCAAATATTCAAATTTTCAAGCGTTTTTCAATGGTTAACCGATTAACCCCTGGCGTTAATCGATTAACACTGTAACAGAGGGCCTGTTTTGCTGTTTTGCTTGCTTGTTCGCGTGCCGGTTCGATCCGAATCATCATAGATCATTGTGTTGCATTAGGATTGAATTATTTTGGATGTTTGTCACTGTTCTTGGCTGTTTAATCATGATCTTGTGTGCATTTTCCACTCGCATGTCTGCATTTGCATGTTGCTTATTTTCTCTTCTTCTTTCGTAATTCTTCCCTCTTTTTGTTGATTTTTGTTCTAGTGATTGGAATAGAATTAGGAGGAGATTTTTTGCTGCCTCTTAGTAGACATATTGATGTTCCCTTAGGAATTTTATTAGATTTTTACAACTTTTTTTTCTATGTTAGTTGTATTTTGCAAGTGGCTTGTGTTTATGATTTCTTCTCTTGAGTGCTTTGGTTTGTGGAGCTTGGTTGGCTGCCTTGGATTTGATTGGAGCTTGAGTTCTTTTTGTTGGAGCTTCTAGATTCATTGAAGATGCTTGGGATTAAGGATTGGAGCTTTGAGTTGATTGCTTTTCCTCTTGTGGAGCTTTTGTCAGGAGCTTAGGGAAATTAGGGTTTTAGGAAGAGCATTAGACTAGTTTTGCTTCTTTCTTCAAACATGGAATATCTTGTCCATCTCCATTCTATGCAATGAAATAAAGTCCTCCTTGGGAAGCTCCATCTCTCCTTAGGAGGGATGAGTAGTATGTCCAAGTGAGTAGAACTTTGAGGATACCTTTCATTTGCAATGTTAAAATCTTAGTGATTTCCTTTGGTTGTCATTGAGTTGCTTAACATTATAACTTGATCTTGTTGAATGATTCTCCCTTGGAGGTACTTGTTGAAGCTTGGTAAAGAGAAAGTTGAAGCTTATTGAAGTATAAGTTTGAGCTTGTTGAAGCTGGTTGCTTGTTGAAGCTAGGGTTTTACTGCTTGTTGAAGTTGAAGTCAGGAGCTTGTTGAAGCTGGTTACTGGTTAGGGTTTGAGCTTGCTTAAGCTGGGAGCTTGTTGAAGTTGGTGTCCATTGATGATTGAAAGTTTAGTGAATCTTGAAGGGATAAGAGCATTCATGAAGAAGAAGGTTGTTGCTGTCAACTTTTTGCTGGTGAATCATCTGTTGCTGTTAGAGCTATTGCTTGTGCTGTGTGCTGTAGGAGTTTGGTGCTGTTGTTTGAGCTGTTAGAGCTGCTTTGGGGTTTTATTCTCTTTATTGTACTGTTTGTTAATCTTCCCCTTGGGTTTGAAGTGAAGCTGTTTCACTTTGCCTGTTGTTTCCTGCTGCATTCATGCATTTTACTGCTTTATTGTATGTATCTGTTTCTTTTGTCGTTTATTCCCTAGGATCTCTATTTCTCTCTGCGCAAGAGAGAAATATGATAGACATTAGGTTGTAATCCGTGCATGACAACATTAGGGTAGTTTTGATTCCCTTTTCAACCATAGGCTTTTTAGAGCTTCTTTCTCGTCTCATCTCAGAACAATTCAAAAACACAGTAATAAGGTTAATCGATGTCGTATGTTACGAGCCTTAAGCTATTTGAGAAAAGGTTGCTGGAGGGTCACTCTTCAGTAATCTGATTGCTTAGTGTGTCACCCTTAGGGTGACATACGACGTAGTCACTCTCAAATCATAGTCTCTAGTGCGTCAGAGATTGCAAACACACTAAAAAAACATTTCTTCCGTAAAAGATTCAAAACAAACATCAAAGTGTCTTTTTTGTCCGCTTGGACCCATAATCAGGAGAAAACCTTTTTCAGAAGGATAAAAACAATCAAGATAGACTTGTGTCGTACGTGGCCCGAACTACGTTTGCTCTGATCTTTCATGCTGTGTGAAAGTACGTAGGCATAGGATGCGATATCCTAGCGAGAAACCTTCCCCTCCTTTCCCGTAGGTAGGCGAACTACGTTGACTCTGATTTCTCGTTTCAGACGGGAATACGTAGGCATAAAGTGCGATACTTTGCCGAGTCATTTTATTTTGTTTTAACCCTTGACCTGTAGAGTAGATAGAATAACAATCCGTACCAGAAAACAAGTGTGGATCCCGTCGAGTACGACAGACGTGAGGGGTGCTAATACCTTCCCGTTGTGTAACCAACTCCCGAATCCAGGATTTGGTTGCGACGACCATTCCTTTCCCGTCTTCGCGGTAGGTTTACTCTGAGCGTTTCCTCTCCCTCCGTTGGGATAAATAACGCACGGTGGCGACTCTTCTGTTCAGCCGGCGCCGATTTTCGCAGTAGCGACAACAGTCTCATTACCAATTCCTGTATTACCATTCCCGGCGCCAGCGCCATTGTTCACATTCACAACAGGTATATTCACCACAGGTGGAGCTACAGGCGTAGGAGTACCATCCCCATGAATGGTGTCAACGCGTACAGAATTGTGGTCTTCGTTTCCATTCCCGACACTTCTTGCCAGCAATGGCTGCACCAAAGTCTGCAGGTTTTCCTGCCCCTTCACAATTGTCTCCATCGTCTGCATGAACAGCGCCAGCTTTTCACGCATCTCCTGCATCTCGTTTTTGCATCTGGTCCATGACCCTTTTGCAGTTGGTACGAGTAGAGTATCGGTGAGGACGTTGACTTTCAATCCTGGAAAAACCTGACGAGATGCAGGAAATGAGATACAGTTCAATAATTACCTGGTAATACAATATGAATGTGTATGCAAATGCAACATGTGTCTGTGCATTAGGGAATATCACTCCCCAATTCTAGTGCCAATGTGCCAGTGCGGTGACAGTGATAGCAATAAGAAGCTCAGATACATTCCTAGAAGAAACAATTCATATATTGCTGAACGGGCCTATCGAGGCAAAGTTATAACACCACTGTAATACAATACAATCAGCAAATGCATGACCTCATCCAACAAGCCTGGTGATGGTCAGCATACAATGGTACATAAGCAAATCAAATGCGGCCATAATCCTGATACTCCCCTAGCAATCTCTTGGTCTTAGGATGGTCTGGCTGAGAAAGCAATCCTTCGATAAGTAGATCTCTTCGCTTGAGAACACGTCATAAATCACCAATAGATTCCTCCCATGCCCCTTCTCCAAAGTAGTCATCTAACTTCGGTTTCTGAGATGCAGACTCCTTCTTGCACTTGATAACTTTGTTCAAGGAATTCTGGACATCATACCTCCGTGTAACCTCCTCTTCTAACCTCTTCTGACTAGCTTTCAACTGAACCTCCAGCTCAGAGATCTGCAGCCTCAGTTTGTCTTCTCTTTCCTTATTGCCGGTCAGCGTGGCGTTCCAGGTTTTGTTGAACGCAGAGATCTCCCGGTAGGCGATATCAAGTGACTTCTTCTTGGACTCTAACATGTCATGAGAGCTTTTGAAGTCTTTCCCCAGGCGTTCACGCTTCTTTTGCTCTTCTGCCAGTTCAGCACCTAACCTGCTTACCAACTCAGTCTGGTGTTGCAAGGAATACACAACCTCGTTTTTCTCCCTCCGGATTTGAGCCAATTCCTTCTCTAACTCTTCATTGATCTTTATCAAGTCTTCTTTTTCTTTTACTACCTGCTCGTATGCCTCAATAGCCACAGAAGTGGGTTCCTCAACTGGAATGGGAACAGGACGTGATACTGCTGGAAAAGGCATCTGCACCTGTCTTACCCTCTCTTGAATCCACACCTTGTAAGGCATATAGGCTTGACAATCATTCTTGCCTAGTAATGGTTTCCCTCTGCTGCAGATATGATTCCAAGTGTGCTGAAGCTTGGCCAATAATTCCCCACTCAGGTAACCAGTGAAATACAGAGATTCTTGTATTTCTTCCTCCTTCGGTGGACTCTTCAAAGCATACCCAAACTGTCGAACCAACAAAGATGGGTTGTAATTAATACAGCCCTTCGTTCCAATTAGAGGAACGTTGGGAAACCCGACGCAACTGAAGATAATCTCTGACCCCAATAAATCTCTATCGAACCAGACAATGTCTTCTGAAGAAAGCCCCATTAGACGCTCATACCATTCAGCTGTATGTGCAGATTCAACAAAAGGACCCCTCTTGGGCAGATGGCTCTCAACCCACATATTCAGCAAAGGTACACAAAAATGGACATTTTCCCCCTTCTGTTTTCATTCTTATAATGCAAGGAATGATAGAAATCTCCAATCAGGGTAGGCACCGGGTTGCCTGCAGCAAGCAAGTAGAATGCATCCAAATCAACGAATTCAGGCAGATTAGGGAACAGTATAATCCCATAGATGCACAAAGCAAGAACAACGTTAAACACAATCCAGCAACCACTTTTGGCATATTCTTGGGCTATGCCAACCAAAAATTTGAGAGAAAACCCCGAAACTCCATGCCAGGAAGTCAACAACAACTCTGCAGGATCCATATGCAAGGGAACAGCTAAGTCTTCCAACTTAGGCTTAGTATCAAAGTGGATGAAGGGCACTCGGTTCTGAATTGGCAACTCTAGAAACTCAGCGTACTCCTCCATGGTCGGAGCCAAAATGAAGTCCTGGAACATAAAACACCTCAAGGAGGGATCATATAATTGCATCAATGTGTATAACCCATTCAGCTCGTATGTGGTTGGTCTGCAAACCAAATTCAGTAGCTTCCCATAACTCTTTCTAAAACTTCTCTTCACATCATCGTCAGCTAGGGAAATCAGACCCAGCAGAGAAGTCACATCAGGGTTAGGCAACTTATACGCAACAGTCTTCCTCAAAGTACTCATGGTGACAGATAGAAATTCGGAGCACTAGAATCGGGAAGTATGAAAATGCACCTGCAGCACAAACACACGTTAATGATATGCACATGATGATGCAAACAATGCAATATGCAACCAATGCAACAAGGGACCCAGTGCCCCTGGCTGAGAAGCCCAATCAACAATATTGGCCTCAAATAGACCCACAAACTGCTCAAGACCATCCACAAGGTCCCAACCTGGTCTCTGACAGACCCAATAATACTGTCCTCAAATATCAGCGCCACTAAATCTCAATCAAGAAAACCGGTAATCTAGAGGTCAATTTACCTGCATGTCCCAACCCCTCTCACAGGTAGGTGTCCTAATAATTGACACAAGGTATGGCATCCTATGCGGTCATTGGCGTCACAGACTTTCAAGATTGATGATACGATACCCAGAAGGTGTGGCATCATCATGTCCTGAAGAGGCCTCACTTAGCCAACTTCCAAATGATCAGTCCCCGGAGTCGACAATCCAACTAACCAACAACCCCCTCAACCCAAAGGGTTGAAAAAGAAGTCAACCAGAAGAACCTCGTCCGAGCATGGATTTCATGAGACACTAGTGCCTGCAAAGCAAGCACGCGCCCACTAATTTCCACTCTAATTCTAGGTGCACTCAAGCCCAGGTCCGGCTTATCTCTCAATCATAGATCCCCCCTCATACCCATAGCAATAATCACAATAATATAATGCTGAATGTAAAATGCAGAAACGTAAATTCATACAAAACCCACGACGGGAAAACAAGCGCTAGGATTGATTCACGTAGGGAACCGTTGGAGTCCCAAGCAGAGTCGCCAGCTGTCGCTACTGCGAAAATCGGCACCGGCTGAACAGAAGAGTCGCCACCGTGCGTTATTTATCCCAACGGAGGGAAAGGAAACGCTCGAAGTAAACCTACCGCAAAGACGGGAAAGGAATGGTCATCGCAACCAAATCCTGGATTCGGGAGTCGATTACACAAGGGGAAGGTATTAGCACCCCTCACGTCCGTCGTACTCGACGGGATCCAGGCTTGTTTTCTAGTATGGATTGTTATTCTATCTACTCTACAGGTCTGGGGTTAGAAGAAAATAAAATGACTCGGCAAAGTATCGCACTTTATGCCTACGTATTCCCGTCTGGAACGAGAAATCAGAGTCAACGTAGTTCGCCTACCTACGGGAAAGGAGGGGAAGGTTGCTCTCTAGGATATCGCATCCTATGCCTACGTACTTTCATACAGCATGAAAGATCATAGCAAACGTAGTTCAGGCTACGGAAGACACAAATTTGTCTGACTGTTTTTTATCCTTCTGAAAAAGGTTTTCTCCTGATTACGGGTCCAAGCGGACAAAAATGACACTTTGGTTGGTTTTCAGTCTTTTTACGCAAGAACTGTTTTTTATTGATGTTTAACCTCTTATTGTATTTTTCGATTGTTTTGAGATGAGAAGAGAATGACGCTCTGAAGCCTAGGGTTTGAAAGGGGAATCAAAACTATCCTAATGTTGTCATGCATGGATTAACACCTAATGTCTGTCATATTTCTCTCTTGCACAGAGAGAAACAGAGATCCTAGGGGATAAACGGAAAAGAAACAACATATATACAGTAAAACGGTAAAATGCATGGATGCAGCAGTACAAGCGAGGCAAGGGAGTCCCACTCAACCTCGAACCTGGGAAAACAATAGGCAAAGTGAAACAGCTTCACTTCAAACCTATGGGAAAATTAACAAACAATACAACAAAGAAAATAAAACCCCAAAACCAGCTCTGACAGCCCACTAGCTCCTACAGCAGCAGCTCTGAAAAACATCAAACTCTGACAGTTGATTAACTGGAAAACAACAACCTTCAAATGAATCCCTAAATCAAACTTCAATGGCCTCCAAGCTTTAGGTAAGCTCCATCTTCAAGGCAAGCACTCCAGAAGAGAATCACTTAACAGAATAAGCTGGAATGATAAAACAGCTTATTGACAACCAAAGGAAGCCTATAAGTGTTTATCATCATGAGAGACTGGTTCCCTCAAAGTTATACTTCTAAGATAAGCCACTTATCCCTCCAAAGGAGGGATGTGAATATCTTAGAAGGACTTTTAGTCATTGGGAGGAATGGAAGCACACGAAGCTTTCCATGTTTATGAAAGAAATTAGTCTAAGTCTACAGCTCTGCCTATTTTCCTTATTTCCTATGTCTTCAAAAACATCTTCAAGCACAAGAATATTCATACATCCAACTTTGATCCCCATCTTCAATCTTCTCTTATGTTCCTTCTTGCTACACAAGCCCAATCCAAGCCCCATACCCCATAGCAAAGCCCAACCACAAGCAAACAATACAAAAGCCCACAATGGCCACACCAAACAAACACACTATTTACAAAAATCAAGTAAAATAGTAGTATATTATTTAAAAACCTAACATTAATTCTAAGGGTATTTATACATCTACCCTACATACCCTATATTTCCCAGCTCCTAATTCAAGCTAAAAACCCAAAATCTAAGTGTTATGATGCACCTATGTCAAGTTTAACCCTAATTCTAGTCACCCTAATGTTCTTTATTCAAAGCTAAACAAGATTAAATCACAAAAATGTGAGATAAATCTCTAAGTGAACCTAATACTATAATCTAACCATAGGAAAAAGAATCACATTAAAATGTGAAAGAAAATGGCTAAACAAAATTCAACAAAATGGATATACAAACTAAAATGCAATAAAAGCAACTAAATGTAGAAATTCACCAAAAATAGAAAAATGATTAAAATGCTAATTTTTATTTTTCTATAATTTTCTTGAGACATTAATGAATATTGAGCAAAAACTCCCATGTAAAAATACTTATTTTTGAATTTAAAATGATTTTTTCACTAAGCTATATGCAAACATAAAATAAAATGAAAATCAAACAAAATTGAAAAAACAGGCGTGGCAAAAAGTAATTTCTGCAGTTCAGAAATGCATTGGGCCCAGGAGGGGGTGCAAGCATCAAAACATTGGGCCCATTACTAATCCAGAAAAACAATAAAAAAAACCATAAAATCTGGGGGGTGGTGAAAAGCAATTTTCGCCTTGTTAATCAGACTTGGGCCCCGAACGGGGGGTGCCAACAGCAACTGGCCTGAGGCCCAAAATGAAAACATGTGGGAGAGGGGGTGTCATTGGGAAACTGTGGGGATGATCAACAAAACGACCCCCATGGGCCTAAGGCCCTGACCCAATCCAATCTCAGCATTAGTAAAAACTAAACCCTAATTCTCCTAACTCTCCCTCTCCATTACTGTTCACCTTCCTTCTTTCCCAACCCCTAATGGTGCCTCCACGTCCTCTCCATCCTCATCCCCTGAAGCAACGCTCCTCTAACCTCATGCGATTCCATCAACTACTACTCAGCTCAAGACGAACTTCCCTAAATCAACCTTGCTCACAAACTAACGTCTAAACTACCTAAATTCCAGCTATCAACACAAGAAGAAACTACAATAAGTAAAAGGGATTGAGCGGAAACCTGGATGAGTGACTCAACGTTGAAGGTTCTGGATCTTGGATGAAACCTGAAGCGACGTCTGAAATTCCTGTTGAAGTTTCGAAGATCTACGGCGGCGGTTGCATTCTCGAATCAAAGCTCAACGAAGATCTTGGGAACTGAAGAACGTGAAGGCATTCTTGGACGACTTTGGGAGATCTGGTGACGAGTCCGGAAGAACTTGAAGATCTGGAGAAATATTGCTCGAAGATTGATGCAGTGGATGAATTTCTGGAGAAAGGATGCACGAACGATGAACTCAGGGTTGATGCTCTCGGCGTTGGCAATTTTGCTGGAGAAAAATCTCAGATGATCAAGTTGATAGATGAACACTGACGCTGGATGATTGAAGCTGAGGTGAGAATTTCGGAGAATCGTTTGATGAAGGAGCAGATTCCGGTGAAGGGTCGATGGAGGTAGACGATGAAGTTTGAGAGTGTTTCTTGAATTTTTGAGAAAATCTCAGTTTCCGGTGGATTCCATGGACTTCGGCGATGGTTTGGCAGTTACCGGCGAGAAGTTACAGTGGAGGACGGTGTCTCCGGTGGCGTTTGCATGTGTTCTGGTAGGGTTGTGGTGACGGGACGCGTGGCAATGAGAAGGAGGGAGAAAGAGACGCGTGGGGCCAGAGGGTGATAGTGGAGGAAACACGTGTGAGGAGAGAGAGTGAGTGGGTTCTGTGTTGGCAGAGTCTGAGTGAGTGTTGAATGAGGTGGCTAAAAAAATGTGCATACGCGTGGCAGGCTTATTTATGGGACAAGTGGCATGGACCTGGACTCTGGGCCCCCAAAATCGGACATGTGGCCCATTAACGCCTGGACTAAATGGATTAAGGACTAATGAAGACTGATTAAATGGATTACTAATAACTAAACAAAAATGATGATGATTAACACTAATGCTAAAAAACGAAAATGATTGATTAAGGAAGCTAAACAAATGATTAATGGAAGCCTAATTAATGAAGCTAAACCTAATTAATAAACTATATTAAAAGACTCTATTAAAACTAAACCACTAATCTAATTAAAATCTATTTAATAAAAGAAACTAAATTCTATTAATTCTATTAAATCTAATATCTATTATATCTAAACAAAATCGATTAATATCTAGAAAAGTGAATTAAGTCTATAAAATGTTAAAACAAATTCAATTAATATCTAAAAAAAATGAATTAAATTTATAATTTCTAAAAAAGAAATTAAGTCTAGAAACTTATTTAAAATCTATTTAAAACCTATTCAAAATCTAGAAACTATTTAAAAAAAATATTTAAAATCTAGAAAAAAAACAATTAAAGCTATTAAAATCTATTAAATGCATTAAAACTCTAGAAAATAAAAGAGAAAATTCTAAAAATGCCAGGAAGCCAATTAAATCGATTAGAGAACGATTGCGCCACCGTAACGAAACCCGGGCACCGAGATGGCCTGAAAACCAAGGGAACGAGCACCAATTCTCAAAATACACTTATTCAAACCGGCCTGAACTGCCTGAAACGCCAGGGGGTGCAATCCCGATAAAATCAATCTGACTGAGAAAATTGCAATGCATGCAGTATGCGAATGCGAATGCTAAATGCGTCGAAACATAAACCAGATATGGGAACCGGTTGGTCAAATTTTGGGGTGCAACAGGGTCATCTCTATTTTATACTCAACTGATGTATGGGCATTATGGATTGGCTTGTTATTATATGAGGAGTTGTTATCCGGTTCACTTGTTTGTGGGATTTTTCATGGTTGCTTCTTCTTTAGGGAACTAGAATCGAGGGGGAATTTCTCTGAAACATATTTACATGTCTGCATTCTGCATCTTTCGCATCATTTATCATTTTGCATAACAGGTGTTCTTGGGACCGTTAATCTTATCTCTATATGGCTTTTAGTTCACAGGATAGCAAACCCGACATTCCACAGGTACTCTATGAGGGGGAACCAACAAAGGATTATGGAGCAAGTTCAGCTCGAGCTTCAGGAATTTCGCGAGAGGATGGTGCAGTTTATGGACATGATGTAGGGCGTAGCCAATGCCCAAGAACAGTTGAGGATATTGGTGCAACCTCTGGTGTCAAGAGTTGATGGTGGTGGGGTTCTACACGGTGGAACCCCTGCTGTGCCACCTCTAGTGGAAAACAGTACGCCACAGATAGATGCTATCCCAACGGTTATCCAGCCGGGCGGAGGAAACCAAACTGGAATCCCCATCCCATTTCCAATGGGCCCTATACAAGGTAACAACGGTCCCCAGTGGGATCAAGATGATCAAGAAGACATTTTCTCTCTATGAGATATTGGGGCAGGATTGCAACCCGGCGCTGATAGAAGATTCAAGGCGATCGAGGAAAAGATGAGAAGCCTTGAGAGCCAAAATACTATGGGTCTGGATATGTCGAACCTAGGATTGATTCCTGGACTCAGGATCCCTCCAAAGTTCAAGGTGCCAGATTTCGACAAATACAAAGGAACAACATGTCCAAGGGTGCATCTTCGCTCCTATTTCCGAAGGATGTCTGCATACTCCGATGATGAGAAGTTGCTGATGCACTTCTTTCAAGATAACCTGTCGGGACCATCTCTCGAATGGTATATGGGTTTAGAGCCAGTTAATGTCAGAAGCTGGAGGGATCTGGCAGAAGCTTTCGTTAAGCACTACCAGTACAACAGTGACTTAGCGCCAAACCGAGTGCAGCTTCAGAATTTATCGCAGAGAAGTAACGAATGCTTTAAAGAATACGCGCAAAGATGGAGAGAGCTTGCTACTAGAGTTCAACCTCCCATGGTGGAGAGAGAACTAATTGATCTATTTGTGGCCACATTACCGGGAACTTACTATGATAAGTTAGTGAGCAGCATGTCTGGGAGCTTTTCGGACCTGATTATTACCGGCGAGAGGGTTGAAAACGGTATTAAAATGGGAAAGATACAAGCGGGAGAAGGTGTTAGACTATGGCACGGATCTAGAAGGGGGGGTTGAATAGATCCCCAATTAAAATTTGAGTCGGCGCTACCAATTTTAAATTGGTTTTAAAAATGTTTTAAGTGCGGAAGCGGCCGAGGAAAAATATAGTCTAAAACGAACGGTTATTGGAAAACCGGATATACGTAAGCGTATGGATTTATGACAATTCAGAAAAATAGAATCACAACACAAACTATGCTTATCAATTATTTACTTCAATTGCAAGGTTACCTAGTTCCAATGATCCAAAATTAAACCAAAACAAGATACACAAGTAAGGTAATTTTGGTTCAAGCAATATGTCAAACACTTGGTGTGCAAAGACACTCCAAGTGATGTTTATGTTGAGTAAGTGATTTCAATCAGCCTAGTACAACGTTTTGTTGTACGTTAGAGTTTAAAACAATGTTTTAATCTCTTACTCAATTTATATCACAGTTTTGACACAAGAGCTTACACAAAAATTACTTATTTGAGCGGTAACGAAAATGCTGAAAATAAAGAAGACAAGTAATTTGGTGGGGCAGTTCCCCCGTCGTCCTCGCTTCGGGGTACGTCTGCCCTCAATTCTAAAACTAGAATTGAGATATATTGAATAGATATCACCTGTTTGAATGAACAGTTTATACAAGGATTGAGCAGCAAAATTACAACAAAAATCTCAATGTGTTGAAAATTGCCTTCACTCCTTGCCCCTTGATTCAAGCTGAATCAAGTTCTTCGATTTGTGTTGATGGACCTCCGACTCCAGCCACCTTATTGAAGAACACGTTGTTGTTCAAACCTTTGGCTCCGGCTGATCCCAACAGCACCAAATCGAACCCGAGACCTTCCCTTCAATGTCACCGAATCAGCTACTAGACTTGTGAAGACCACCTCTTCACAATCACCTTCGCTCGATTGATCTTTGATGAAGAATCTCGTCCAAAAACCCCCAAAATCAGAACCAATCTTGGAGGGCAAAACCCCAATGGTTTTATTCAAGAAAGAACCTGTCACAATCTTCAACCCGATCTTGATTCTCCAATCTAAGCCTCGAACCTTATCGCCTTGAATCTCTCACAAATGCATTTCAAAAATAATTGTGTGTAATTGAAATGTTGTGAGAGGTTGAAGATGAAGATGATGAATCTTGGACACCTATTTCACTCCTTCTTGTTTTTGAACACATGAATCAAAAGAGTATCAAATTTTTTTAGATACAAGTGTTTAAGCAAGTATATATATAGCCCACAAAATTCAGAACACAACAGTATTTCAAATATGAGAGGGAACAAAATTAAAAACAGTTTTCCGCGCGAGCGGTCGACCATAACAGGTCTATGTGTCGACGCATGGCCTGTGATGTTTTGAATTTCTGGAAATTTCATCAGTATGCGTCGACCATACAGTCGGCGTGCGCTGACCCGTTGGAATTCTTTTCCTTTGTGCGCCGACCCTATGGTCGACCAAAGCTTTCATGCGTTGACCCGCTGGAAAATTATCCTTTCATGCGCTGACCCAATGGTCGACGCATGTTTTGTGCGCTGACAGTCCTTCCCTTGTTTTTGATGGATACGTCGACCCTTTGGTCGACCCATGTCCTGTAATCCTGCAAAATATTGTTAGTTTGAGGTTTCTCATGCCTTTAGTCATGATTGCAGTTTGTCAACTCAATGTATATTTCTTTAAGACAAATTAAGACAAGAAAGAAGGATAATATGCTGAGAGATATGTTGCATCTGGTTAGTGAGTCTGGAACTCGTACTTTCCAGTCTATCCTGGGAAATTGTCATCATCGAAACCTGCATTTACGAATGTCTTGCAGCTATGTGTGATATGTGGCGGCTTGCCTCCACAATCTCCCCCTTTTTGATGATGACAACCTGTATACATTTAAAAACACCAAAATATGCAACATATACACACGCACACAAGAATAAACAAGCTCCCCCTTTCTTTTGCACTGTGAGGTTGTGCTATCCTGAACTATTGGCTTTGGTGTTTGCTTGCAACATTGTCTTCTCCCCCTTTGACACCATCAAAAAGAGAAGAGGAACGCATCAAATAACATAGTACAGACAATAGGTGATAGTTGATTACCAAACTTCACACACAAGCATGATAATGAACAAAAAACTGGAATTAATAGATAATGACGAACACATGTAATTAAAGTTCAGGAACAGAAAATACAAAACAAATGAAAAGTACACAGACTAAAACATATAAGCAAATATGAAATATGCAGCTATGAATCTAATAACCACGCCCCCGTCCTCGTCCTCTCCCTCGATATGGAGCATCTGGATTTTGGTAGGGATCCGAGAAGTTCAAAAAGGCCTCGACGGACATGTTGAGATGACTAAGAGCGTTGGTGATTTCCCAATCTTGCCGCCCATGAGATTCAACCAGAGAGTCAATACGGGCGTCCATCCGAGTAGAGAAAGAGTTGAACCTTTCATTTTGGGCATGAATGTCAGCTCTAATTTGCTCCATCTGAGTGTCTTGACACCTTATGAAGTTTTGTTGTTCTAACTGCATTGACTGCATCATAGTAATGACTTCGGAGTTATCTGAAGGCGGAGGAGGTGATCAGTGCTCAGAGGGTTGGTAGTCTTGAGGGTAGCCGTGATATGGGTCATAGAATCTACCCAAGGTAGTCCAGCCTGTATATTGCCAATCACCCCAACCTTGATTTGTAGAATCACCTTCTTGGTCTTCTGAACGATATGAGTACTGGACCCAATCGATATTTGTAGTTGTATCATGGACTGGAGATTGATGATAATCTTGAGTCTCATAGATGGGTTCGGGGATCTCTGCATCTGTGTTGTCTGTTGCATCGTCTTCTTCACTTTCCTCTTCACTTTCTTCATTACCTTGTTCATCGCTTTATTCTTCACCCTACTATTCACTTTCTTCTTCATCAGAATCGTTATCAGGAACCGGAGGGATATTAGCCCGTCGGACAAATCTGTACGAACGACGTTCAACACACCAAAAGTACCCCATCATTGCAAGGGTTTTGGTGCTAAATTCTATATCTGGGGAAACTGATACACACGGAAATGTCGGATACACAACATTCGCAGCAGCAAGGATTTCTGAAATAAATGACCCATAGGCTAAAGCAGTGCCTCTACTTGAGTCTCTCAGAGCAAACACCCTGCTAGCAATATAGTAAGGCCAGTTTATTTTTATCCTGTTTTGCAGAATGTAGATAAGATGTACCTCAGCTTGTTCTACACGCGACAGACCACCTTTCTTCGGTCGTAGAATACGAGCAACAATCCATTGAAGAATGCGCTCCCCTGTGTTGAGTTTACCGGCAGTGACTGATCGAGGAAAAGCATCGCTGTTGACAATTGCCTATGGATACGGTCGTTTGAGCATTCCATTTAGAGCCCTCTTATATTCATAACCCGACACCGTACGAGTATCAGTTACCTCATGGAGAGGGGGTGCATCAGCATCAACAGTCATATCAAAATATTTATCCCAAACTTCAGAATTGATATTGACTAGTCTATTTCCTACAGATGTGTGAAAGTGTTGGTCTTGAAAATTACCTCTCATATTTGTGTAGAACACTTTGACCAGATCTTCACTGTACTTTGTATTACACTCCAGGAAATTTACGAACCCTTGAAAGTCTAATAGGGACAGAAGCCGAGTGAGATGCAAGCGCTCACTTGTTGCATGGTAGAAGGCATGCTGTGGAACTATGGCCCTCTTGCTGAGACTTTTGAGAAAGTTTTCAACCGCAGGAGGGTGAAAAAGCGAGACAGCAGTTACCGGAACTGAAGCAGAGGATGAAGATGCTCTTGATCGCTTACCGGTAGTTTTGCAAAGAGAGGAAGACATTGATGAAGAGATTTAGAGAGTTGGAAGAGAAACTTTGAAGAGAAATAATGGTTTAGGAGTAATGTTGGAGAAGAGGAATGCTTGGGTCTTTAATAGATGAAGAAGTTAGGGTTTTTGGGAAGAGGGAGAAGACAAGGACACAATATAGGATACTAGATGCAATTTACAAGAAAGAATATCATGTCAAAGTATTACAACACATTTAATGCAGGGAAGAGGGAAAGTGGAACGGATTTCAAACCAGAAAAATTTCTGGGTTTTTTTTAAGCGAGTCGTCGACCATAGCCCTGCATGCGTCGACGCATACTGTTCAGTTTTTGATAATTTTGAAAAAGTTACAGCATGCGTCGACCATTGTCCTGTTTAGGTCGACTCAAGCTTTCAAAAACTCAAAATTTTCAATTTTCAAGCTATGCAACATGTCACACTTGCTTATTGATCATGGCTATGCATTTTTTTCACAATATGGCATGCATTCAACACACATAGTATCAATCAGCAACAGTCATATTCATATATAAGTACCCTGATTGTATAACGATATAGATGTTTTCAAGTCATGAATGTTAAGAGAGAAGAAAGAGAAGAAGAAAGGAGCAATATCACCTTTATACGAACTGCTCTAGTTTATCACTGATTTGTACTTGTAATAAACTCACAGCGATTGTTAGTGGTGCAAAACATAGTTGTTAGTGGAAAAAAAACATAGTTGTTTAACCCCGATCAGAAATATCGAGAATACCAAGCTCTCGACGGATATGAAAGAAGGGCTCATTTGCTAGCGGCTTTGTGAAAATGTCCGCTAGTTGATTTTTAGTATCGACGTGCTCAAAGACAACGTCACCCTTCTCTACATGGTCCCTAAGAAAATGGTGTCGAATTTCTATGTGTTTAGTACGCGAGTGTAATACTGGATTCTTGGTAAGATTTATAGCACTAGTGTTGTCACACAATATTGGAATACGTTCTAGTTTCAAATTAAAGTCCAATAGTTGTTGTTTAAGCCATAAGACTTGCGCACAACAACTATCAGCGGCTACGTATTCCGCTTCGGCGGTTGACACAGCAACAGACACTTGTTTCTTGCTGTGCCAACAAACCAGAGAGTTTGAAAATAGATGACATGTGCCACTGGTGCTTTTCCTATCTGATTTACAACCGGCAAAATCAGAATCAGAGAAGCCCACCAAAGAACAATCATTACCCTTAGAATACCACAATCCATACTTCGGAGTACCAGATAGGTATCGAAGTATGCGTTTGACAGATTTTAGGTGGGATTCCTTAGGACATGATTGATATCTAGCGCACATACACACGCTAAACATAATATCGGGACGCGAAGCAGTAAGATATAGAAGCGAGCCAATCATACCTCTGTACCTTTTTACCTCAACATCTTTGCCACTTTCGTCTTTACTCATGTTTGCACAAGTTGGCATGGGGGTGTCTATGGCTTTTGCATTTGCCATGTCAAATCTCTTGAGAAGATCCAAACAATATTTTGTTTGGCTCACGAATGTTCCTTCCTTTAGTTGCTTGATTTGTAACCCGAGAAAATATGTGAGTTCATCCATCATACTCATCTCGAATTCACCCTGCATAAGCTTAGCAAACTCTCTTACGAGATTCATGTTAGTGGATCCAAATATGATATCGTCAACATAAATTTGAACAAGAATTAAGTGTTTTCCTTGAAGTTTAATGAAGAGAGTAGTATCAACCTTTCCTCTTGAGTAGCCTTGATCAAGTAAGAATTTGCTTAGTCTCTCATACCAAGCTCTAGGAGCTTGTTTAAGACCGTACAAAGCTCTTTTCAGTTTATAGACGTGATCAGGATACTCATGAGACTCAAAACCAGGTGGTTGAGCAACATAGACTTCTTCATTTATAAATCCGTTAAGGAAAGCACTTTTGACGTCCATTTGAAATAACTTAAAATCTTTCGCACAAGCAAAAGCGAGTAAAAGGCGTATAGCCTCGAGTCGGGCAACCGGCGCATAAGTTTCCTCATAGTCGATGCCTTCCTCTTGGTTATACCCTTGCGCGACTAAACGCGTTTTGTTACGAGTTATTACTCCGTTCTCGTCCAGTTTATTTCTAAACACCCATCGGGTGCCGATTACTCGATGACCTCGTGGAGGCGGGACAAGGTGCCAAACCTCATTTCTAGTAAACTGATTCAGTTCCTCCTGCATTGACAAATACCAATGTTCATCGAGTAGGGCTTCCTTAGGGTTTTTAGGTTCCATTTTTGACACGAAAGCGAAGTAATAACAGAAATTACTTAGCTTAGCACGAGTTGTTACACCCTTTGTGATGTCTCCAATAATGTTTTCAATAGGATGGTCTTTAGATGACTTCCATTCATGAGGAAGATCGTCGTTTAAAAGCGGATGAACTTCCTCTGTTGCATCACGGTGTGCATCCTTATCCTCCTCAACTTTGGCTTTGTCAGGTTGATCAATCCCTATCTCGCCACTTTTGAGTATGTCTTCAGTGGATGTACCTGCACCATGAACAACACTATCCTTTCCGACATTTCTCGGGTAGGACTCATCAAAGGTAACATGCACAGACTCTTCTACAGCAAGTAAACGTTTATTATATATTCTATATGCTTTACTCGAGTGAGAGTATCCGAGAAAGATACCTTCATCGGCTTTGGAATCAAATTTGCCCAATTTTTCCTTTCCATTGTTTAATACAAAACATTTACATCCAAACACGTGCAAGTGAGATACATTTGGCTTTCGCCCTTTTAAGAGTTCGTACGGTGTTTTGTTTAGAATGGGGCGAATAAGTACCCTATTCAAAATATAGCATGCCGTACTAATGGCGTCGGCCCAAAAATATTTAGGTAAACCACTTTCATTTATCATTGTTCTTCCCAATTCTTCTAAAATGCGGTTTTTGCGCTCCACAACCCCGTTTTGTTGAGGAGTGCGTGGAGCAGAGAAGTTATGATCAATACCATGGTTACCACAATATTCTTCAAACAAATGATTTTCAAACTCACCTCCATGGTCGCTCCTTATGGACACTATGTTTGTATTTAACTTGTTTTGGGAAAGCTTGGCAAACTTTTCAAAAGCGGCGAATGTATCACTTTTACTTACTAAGAAGATGGTCCAACAAAACCTAGAAAAGTCGTCCACTATTACGAACCCGTAATAGTTTCCTCCTAGACTTTTGATCCTAGACGGCCCAAACAAGTCCATGTTTAGAAGTTCAAGAGGTCTCGTTGTTGAAATTATCTTTTTGGATTTAAATGAGATCCTCGTTTGCTTCCCTTTTTGACAAGCATCACAAAGGTGATCCTTGGTGAACTTTATTTTGGGAAGTCCTAAGACTAGGTCTTTTGAGACTACCTTATTGAGTAAGTCAAAATTAACATGCGCTAAACGCCTATGCCATAGCCATGAGTCTTCACTCATAGTTATGAGGCATTTGTCGCTTGTTAATGATACTTCATTTAAGTCAAGCATATATACATTGTTTACTCTAAAACCATTAAACATATTCTTCTTATCATTTTCATGCACAATTTTGCAACAATCTTTTGAAAAGGATACATTGTATCCTTTGTCGCATAATTGGCTAATGCTAAGCAGATTATGTTTAAGGTTTTCGACAAGCAATACATCGGAAATCATAGTAGAGGCGGGATTACCTACACTACCTTTACCTAGTATTGCTCTGCGGTTGTTATCACCATAAGTTACATACCCTTTCTTCTTAGCCACAAAGTCTATGAATAAGGATATGTCTCCAGACATGTGTCTTGAGCACCCACTATCGAGAACCCATCTTTTCTCGGTGGTCTCGACACATTTCACCTGTCAAAACATAATTAGCACAAGGAGGTACCCAATGGCATATTGGGTCCTAATAGGTTAGCGACAAAATGGTTGCGTTTGGGCAACCATTGGTAGATGCCTTTAGGAACAAGAAATCTTCTAAAACGGCATTTACCAATGGAGTGGCCTTTCCTGCAACAGTATAAGCAAGCAAAATCAACTTTAGAGACACTTTCACTTGCTTGATCCCTAATCACATATGCATATTTTTGGTATGGGTTAATCATACTTTTTCTAAAATCCTTTTTATCAATAGCAAATGTAACTTTAGGCTCAAGTGCCTTGTTTAATTTGGCCTTGAGGTGTCTAACCTCACCTTGCCAAATATGACAAGTGCCACACCCGAAGTTGAAAGGGTTTCTATCGTCTTTACAATCCGATTCATTGCCTTTCACAATGGAAGCCTTTAGGTCCTCTAATTTCTTTTCAGACTCTTTAACCTTATGCTCTAAATACGTAAAGATTTTCTTATTAGAAGCAAGTTTCTTGAAGGCTTCAACTGCTTCATTATGTAAGGCATAAAATGTGGCTAGTAATTCTGAATGCGACATATTTGAGGACTTATCATACTTAGAGTGACGTACCTGTTTTTTCTTGTTTTTCTGATTGGCGGAGAGGCATAGATTGACTGACTCTTCTTCATCACTAGAACTTTCATCAGAGGAGGAAGAGTCGCTGTCACTTTCCCTTTTTATTCATTGGACAGTCCGGTTTGTAGTGACCGGGCTTTCCACACTTGTAGCACGTCCCTCTAGTCTTTTTACCTTTCGAGTCATCATCCTTGGAGTGTCTTGTTTGTTTCCGGAAGTTTACCAAGTTCTTCTTGGAATGTTGTATGTCGTTCTTTCTCACGTAACGGTTATACCGTTTAACAAACAACCCCATATCTTCGCTTGTGACTTCTTCTTCTTCGTCGCTCGAGGAATAATCATTTTGCTCTTTTGCTTTAGACTTCGAGGAGGAAGTCTTGAGAGCTATCGATTTCTTTTCACTCACCTTCGCTTTGTCTTTCTTTTCCATCTTTTCGCGTTGGTCTAAGCTCAAGAGTACCTGTTCATGCTCTTGTAATTTGCCAAACAATGCTGTTAAATCTAATAAGGTAAGATCATGTGCTTCTTTGATGGCGGTCACTTTAGGCTGCCATTCCCTGTTTAAACATCTTAAAATCTTATTAGTAGAAACATCATTGGAAACAGGCCTACCTAATGAATGTAAACGATTGATGAGATGTGTAAATCTCTTTTGCATGTCAGCAATGGCTTCCCCTTGCTCCATGAAAAAGAGATCGAACTCTTGAATTAATGTATTGATTCTAGCCAACTTAACATCGTTTGTCCCCTCATGGGCTATTTGTAGTGAATCCCACATGGCCTTAGCATTAGGACAATGGGATACACGATAGTATTCATCTACACCTAATGAGGAGATTAAGATGTTTTTAGATTTCCAATCATAATTATATTTTTTCTCATCGTCATCGGTCCATTGTGCTTCAGGCTTTGGCACAACTACATTATCCGCATTGGTCATAGTAATTCTATTGGACCATTAAGGATAACGTTCCATATTTTTCTGTCTATGGAGTTTATATTCACACGCATACAGTCTTTTCAATAACTATAATTTTCACCGTTGAAAACAGGAGCCCTATTATACGCCCCTTTAGGTTCGTTTGCCGTTTTCTATCTCGTTGTATTTGAAGCACCGAATAACCGGAGCTCTGGATACCACTTGTTAGACTATGGCACGGATCTAGAAGGGGGGTTGAATAGATCCCCAATTAAAATTTGAGTCGGCGCTACCAATTTTAAATTGGTTTTAAAAATGTTTTAAGTGCGGAAGCGGCCGAGGAAAAATATAGTCTAAAACGAACGGTTATTGGAAAACCGGATATACGTAAGCGTATGGATTTATGACAATTCGGAAAAATAGAATCACAACAAAAAATGTGCTTATCAATTATTTACTTCAATTGCAAGGTTACCTAGTTCCAATGATCCAAAATTAAACCAAAACAAGATACACAAGTAAGGTAATTTTGGTTCAAGCAATATGTCAAACACTTGGTGCGCAAAGACACTCCAAGTGATGTTTATGTTGAGTAAGTGATTTCAATCAGCCTAGTACAACGTTTTGTTGTACGTTAGAGTTTAAAACAATGTTTTAATCTCTTACTCAATTTATATCATAGTTTTGACACAAGAGCTTACACAAAAATTACTTATTTGAGCGGTAACGAAAATGCTGAAAATAAAGAAGACAAGTAATTTGGTGAGGCAGTTCCCCCGTCGTCCTCGCTTCGGGGTACGTCTGCCCTCAATTCTAAAACTAGAATTGAGATATATTGAATAGATATCACCTGTTTGAATGAACAGTTTATACAAGGATTGAGCAACAAAATTACAACAAAAATCTCAATGTGTTGAAAATTGCCTTCACTCCTTGCCCCTTGATTCAAGCTGAATCAAGTTCTTCGATTTGTGTTGATGGACCTCCGACTCCAGCCACCTTATTGAAGAACACATTATTGTTCAAACCTTTGGCTCCGTCTGATCTCAACAGCACCAAATCGAACCCGAGACCTTCCCTTCAATGTCATCGAATTAGCTACTAGACTTGTGAAGACCACCTCTTCACAATCACCTTCGCTCGATTGATCTTTGATGAAGAATCTCGTCCAAAAACCCCCAAAATCAGAACCAATCTTGGAGGGCAAAACCCCAATGGTTTTATTCAAGAAAGAACCTGTCGCAATCTTCAACCCGAGCTTGATTCTCCAATCTAAGCCTCGAACCATATCGCCTTGAATCTCTCACAAATGCATTTCAAAAATGATTGTATGTAATTGAAATGTTGTGAGAGGTTGAAGATGAAGATGATGAATCTTGGACACCTATTTCACTCCTTCTTGTTTTTGAACACATGAATCAAAAGAGTATCAAATGTTTTTAGACACAAGTGTTTAAGCAAGTATATATAGAGCCCACAAAATTCAGAACACAACAGTATTTCAAATATGAGAGGGAACAAAATTAAAAACAGTTTTTCCGCGCGAGCGGTCGACCATAACAGGTCTATGTGTCGACGCATGGCCTGTGATGTTTTGAATTTCTGGAAATTTCATCAGTATATGTTGACCATACAGTCGGCGTGCGCTGACCCGTAGGAATTCTTTTCCTTTGTGTGCCGACCCTATGATCGACCAAAGCTTTCATGCGTTGACCCGCTGGAAAATTATCCTTTCATGCGCTGACCCAATGGTCGACGCATGTTTTGTGCGCTGACAGTCCTTCCCTTGTTTTTGATGGATACGTCGACCCTTTGGTCGACCCATGTCCTGTAATCCTGCAAAATATTGTTAGTTTGAGGTTTCTCATGCCTTTAGTCATGATTGCAGTTTGTCAACTCAATGTATATTTCTTTAAGATAAATTAAGACAAGAAAAAAGGATAATATGCTGAGAGATATGTTGCATCTGGTTAGTGAATCTGGAACTCGTACTTCCCAGTCTATCCTAGGAATTTGTCATCATCGAAAATTGCATTTACCAATGTCTTGCAGCTATGTGTGATATGTGGCGACTTGCCTCCACAGAAGGGACCTCATCTGGAGGTGGAAGGAAGATTTTTGGTGCGAAGAACAGAGATAACGAGACAAATGCAGTGTCCAGTTTTAACAATCGAGGTAGATACCTGAATCAGCGTCAACAACGACCGTATTATTAGCAACCTTCACAAGTAGCTAGTATTGCCATCCCGGCGGTACAACCTCAACAACAACAACCACGTTAACAACAGCAACAACACGGACCTCAACAATAGAATTATGCACCGAGACAGTTCCAAGACCGGAGAAGGATGATGGATAGGCATTTTGACACACCACCGATGCCCTACGCTGAGTTATTACAACACTTAATTCAACTGCAGTTGGTCTAGAGAAGGACAATGGCACCTCTAACTGGCCAACCACCTCCCGGGTATGACGCCAACGCTAGATGTGAATTCCACTCTGGCGCCCCTGGCCATAACATCGACAATTGTAAAGCCTTCAAACACAAGGTACAAGAACTTCTTGATAGTAAGGTTATCAACTTCAATCAGGATGCGCCAAATGTGGATCAAAATCCCATGCCTAACCATGGTAGGTGTCATACCCCAAATTTTGACCCCTTAGATTCTCATTATCATTTTAGGAGCATACTCATGAATTATCTAACCCTAACCCAGTGCAAGTTTGTCATTGTCCAGTCACAGATGAATCAGGGTTTTGTACAGTCAAATCGAAGCTTCAGGGTTTTTGATCAATCCAATTTTTAGGCCAATTCAATCATGAAAAAAGATTAAGGATATCATATGATGTCAATTGAGAATCCAATTTGAGGTTGTTACCCCAGAATCAACAACAGTGTATTTCAGGGCACCCGATTAGGGTTTTTGACTAATAAAAGTCAACTGTAGTTTGACTTTGATGTTGGAAGGTGTTTTAATGGTGGGATTATGATCCATGGAGTTCATATAGCTTAATAAAGTTCATTCAAGAAGTTTTAAAGTCTCAGGAGGTCCAGAGTGTCAACAGACGACTCGGTAGTCACCGATCGATCGTACGGTTGACCAAAATGTTAACTCTTCAAATTTAAGGAATTGGACTTCAAAGTGTGAATAAAAAATGTTCCTTATATCATGTTGCACTTGCCTATCAATTTTCATGACCATTGGATCAAGGATGAAGGAGTAACCGAAAAATCGGGAAATTAGGGTTTTGAAAGGGGCTAAAGCATAAGTGGTCCCTAAGTGGTCCATGATCAGAAAATGCATAGATTTGGAGTTATGATCAAATTCATTTCTAGAAGGGAAAAAGACTTGGAGAAATTTCACTTTTAAGTTCATTTTTTAGCAACTTTGAGAGACTTTTTGACCAAGTTCCTGTGGGAATTTGAAACTCATGAAAACATGAATGTTTTATAGCTATTTGAGGGCTTTCTAAAAAGTACTAGAACATCTCAATAGCATTTGTGAGCTGAGAGTTATGGATTTGGCAAGATGGTGTTTTCATACTTGAATCCCACATTGGTGATTTTTCATAAGTTCATCCTTTGGTCACTTGGATCATTTCTCAGCCTATGAAACTTATTATTTCTGATATTTGGATGTTTTGAAGCATTGAAATGTGAAGAATTATGCAGAAAATTGAAATTGGAGGCTTTGACAAGTTGGCTTGCAAGTTTGCATTAAAATATTATTAACAAGCAAGAGGTGGAAGGTAAGTTCTGCAAACAGCCATCAACCTACACTCTCTAGCATGACTTTAGACACATTAAGCTCATCATAACACTTGACTTCAAGCTTACCTATCCGCCAAGAAAACCCCTTTGTGGAGGTTTGATCCAAAAGTGTAAAACCTTTCTTTCATGTGAAGAAATCTCCAAATCTACCCCCTCTCTTCATTTTCCTATAAAAGGGAGCCCTCATCACTTCATTTGAGACACAATATTGATTCTAAAAACCAGAGAAAGCTCGAGCCTTGGCTCTTTCACACCTTACTCCAAAATAACCAAAATCACAAAATTGCCAAAAGCTTCAATAATCTGTCTTGGTACATTTGTTGCCAAACTCATTTCTCCCCATTCAAACACCCCAACAATCATCCACACAATCTCTAAATATGATATAGAAGGTGTCCAATACCTTAAACCATTCAAAAACCTCACCATTCAAAAAGTCAACTTCCATACCAAGTTACTTTGACCAAAACCATAAAATTAGCCAAAACTGGTTCCATGCATTTGCTTGGTGTTCTAATCACTCAAACACCTCTCATATATCATTTCTCAACTGTATAAAGTGTTAAAGATCATTGGTGGAGTTTGTTTCTCCAACTGTCTAAAAAATTGCATTCTTGCTCTAAAAAAGAAGAAAGCTTCAAAGCTAGTGTTATTTGGAAGTCTCTCTGGGTTTCTTGGTGTTCTAACCTGCTCAACACAGTCCACTAGAGGTATGTAAACACTCCATTCTTGCTTTATACCATGATTCCATGATTTGGCACTTTGAGTCCATTATGTGAAAATATGTCATGTATGTGTCTTGTGCATAAATTCTGTCATGACAAGGAGTGGCTGTTTGATTGATTTGAGACACCTTTAAAATCATGAACATGTTGGATATGTAGGTTTGTTTAGAGCTGTTTACATCTGGTTGGCTTGATCATTCACAAAATGCCATACATTGCATATTAGTCCCTTGAACATGTTAGTTTTGGTTAAAGGCTAAAGTTGTTTTAAGTTTAAGCTCAGAATCATTCCCTCATGCATTTATGACTTGTGTGTACATTTGATTTGAGTTAAACATGACTGGAAACAGATTTGGCTATTTTCATGAATGTACAAAAACCTCAACATTGCAGCCATTTGTCATTTCTCATACCAGTTTGTTTCAAGCCAGTTTGGGTGTTTTAAATCACTTAAATCCATATATGTGACTTGTATGTATGATTGATTTAACCTACATAAGCATAAACTTGAAACTGAACATCTTTCATGCATCAAGAATGCGAATTTACAACTCTGTCATCATTCTTTGTAGCAGTTTGTTTCTGATTTCAAATTGTGTTCAAATTCATTCAAAATCATGTATGCATGCTATGTGTGTGATTAATTGAATCAGAAAGTATGTGGAACTGAAATTTCATCTCATCATGTCTCATATTCATGACAACTTGCAATTTGTGAATCAGCTTTCATAACAACACTCTCCCAACTTGTTTTAATGTTTGGCTCCACTTCATATCATGTATATGTGATGTGCCTATGATTGAATTAGTTTGAAAATGCTTTGAACTCAAGCTTGACTTCACACTTCACAAGCACAAACCTCCACTTGAGCACCACTTTTCACACCAACTTTTTTTTCACTAAAACTATGATTTGATTTCACTTGTATGTATATTTGTAGTATGTTTATGTGAATCTTTGGTCTGATTATGCCTCAAAACTGAAATGCCTTTCTTAATGTTATGCCAAAAGTGCCAAACTTGCAACTCAGTCTTCATATTTTATGACTGTTGGTGTTGAGCATCAAAGTGTGTTTAAACTCATTCAATATCATGTTTATGTGATGTATATGTGTTTGATTTAATCTGGATATATATAGAACTGACATAGCACATCTTCATGCACTTCACTTCACAAACCTAGCACTTTGATCACCAAATTTTACACCAGCCATGTTTGAACCATTTTTCTTGCCTGGACTCACTTATTTGTATATATGAGGAATGTGTATATGATTCATATGATCAAAATGTGCCTAAATCTGGTTTTGGAGTAATCTACTGCATCATCCTAAAACCAAAGAGCAACTTAAATGTCATTTTTTGCTACAGTCTGTTTTGAACCATCTCTTTTATGTTAACATATTTTCAAGATGTCTATGTGATTCACTTGGTGCAGATATGCATAAAACCTGAATTGTGCTCTTTCATGCATCACACATGTTAACTTTGCAATTAGAAAACCATTTTCACCACAGATCATCTTGAGCCTGTTTTCATGGCTTAAACTCACTCAATACAATGTATGAGTAGTGTGTATATGTTTCATTTCACCTAAATATGTTTGGAGGACCTAATGGTGAGCAATATGTCATCATTCAAATATATTGAAGCAGATGAAGGCGCGTTAGAAACTTCCTTTCAAGCACTTGAGATAGCTAATGCGGTGATGTTGGAAGAAACAATGGCTAAGAGTGGTCCGTCTTTTGCATCCGCTCGGAGCATCAAGTCTACACTGGAAGAAGGCACTCCTGCAGGTTGGGGAGAGGTTATCGAAGTAAAGCCAAAAATGGATCGCCATGGGTTGGGTTACAAACCAACTCATGATGAAGCGCCGACACATGATAAAGGACGCCCAAAGACTATACAAGAAGTATTCATCAGTGGAGGTTTCCAAATCAGTGTTGTGGAGGAAGATTCCGAAGACGAAGGCCTTGAACAGTTAGTGTATCGTCGCAACGCTGCCTTGAGCAACTAGGAAGCTATTGAGATTCCTTTGGTTGTTCCTGAGTTAAAGTAATTTTTTTGTCTTTCTTTTCTTGTTTTTGTTTTGAATCTCCATAGCCATGCCCAAGGCTATAGGAATGTTTTGTAATGGCCCCGAGCATTCAATAAAATCAATGAAAAACGAACTATTTTGTTAATTTCCTTGTGTTATTTCCTTTACTGCTTTTGCTTTCATTTTAAAAGAAAAATGGCAATCTTAAAAAACAAAACAATTTTCTTTTTGTGTGCTGCATTTGTCTTTGTGTGTTTTAATAAATCAAGCCATTCCAACGTGCAGTGACGTCCCAAAACCCACTGAATCCCATGACTTTGCATTCCCTCCTGACTTTGATTCACCAATATACCAAGCTGAAGATGAGGATGAAGATTTTGAAATCCCTGATGAACTGGTAAAATTGGCACACCATGTATTTTCTTGGTCGTACCAAGATATGTCGGGTTTAGACACTGACATAGTAGTTCACAAACTACCACTTCGACCAGAATGCCCACCGGTTAAACAAAAGCTCCGAAGAACAAGACCTGACATGGCTTTCAAGATTCGAGATGAGGTGAAGAAACAGATTGAAGTGGGTTTCTTAGCAGTGTCCAAATACCCCGAATGGGTAGCCAATATTGTAGCTATGCCAAAAAAGGATGGGAAAGTCAGAATGTGTGTGGATTACAGGGATCTAAACAAGGCCAGTCCGAAGGATGATTTCCCTTTGCCACATATCGATACGTTGGTGGATAATATGACTCGTTTTGCAGTTTTCTCATTTATGGATGGGTTCTCCGGTTACAATCAGATTAAGATGGATCTCGATGACATGGAAAAAACTACTTTCATTACTCCATGGGGGACTTACTGTTACAAAGTTATGCCTTTCGGTCTGAAGAACGCAGGTGCTACTTATCAAAGGGCCATGGTAACTTTATTTCATGATATGATGCACAAGGAGATAGAGGTATATGTTGATGACATGATAGCCAAATCTCAAAGCGAGGAGGACCATTTGGAACATCTTTTGAAATTATTTAAGAGACTCAGAAAATATCAGTTGAGACTGAATCCAGCCAAGTGTACCTTTGGAGTAAGATCTGGAAAGTTACTCGGTTTCATTGTCAGTCACCGAGGGATTGAGGTAGATCCAGATAAAGTCCGAGCCATTCAAGACATGCCAGCTCCGCAAACGGAAAAACAAGTCAGAGGTTTTCTTGGAAGACTGAACTACATATCCAGATTTATTTCCAATATGACTCCTATTTGTGAGCCCATCTTCAAATTATTACGCAAGGACCAGACGGTTGTTTGGAATTCAGATTGTCAGCAAGCATTTGATAGGATTAAGGGCTATCTTCAAAATCCTCCGATCTTAATACCTTCTGTTCCGGGAAGGCCTCTCTTCATGTATTTGACAGTGCTTGAGAACTCAATGGGTTGTGTGTTAGGTCAGCAGGACGAGTCCGGACGAAAAGAACATGCTATCTATTATTTGAGTAAGAAGTTTACTGATTGTGAAAGTCGATATTCACTCCTGAAGAAAACTTGTTGTGCTTTAGCATGGGCCGCCAGACGCTTGAGGCAGTACATGATTTGTCATACCACTTTGTTGATTTCAAAAATGGATATGATAAAGTATATTTTTGAGAAGCCTGCTCAGACTGGAAGGCTCGCTCATTGGCATATGTTATTATCAGAGTACGACATCCACTATATGGCCCAAAAGTCTATCAAGGGTAGTGTGTTGTCGGAATATCTTGCAGATCAACCAGTGGAAGATTATGAGTCTCTCAAATTTGATTTCCCAGATGAAGACATCATGTTGATAAAAGATTGTGAAGAGTTGGGTCTTGATGAGGGTCCGCAAGAAGGTCTTTGGTGGAAAATGATGTTTGATGGTTCCTCCAACTACAGTGGGCATGGCGTAGGCGCCGTCTTAATGAATCCAGAAGGTGGTTACACCCCATTCACAGCCAGGTTGGATTTTGACTGCACAAATAATATCGCCGAATATGAAGCATGTATTCTCGGCCTTGAGGCACCTATCGACCTCAAAATCAAACTCATTGAGGTCAGTGGGGATTCAGCTTTGGTAATTTATCAAGTTACTGGTGACTGGGAGACTAGGCATGAGAATTTGATTCCTTATAGAGCCTACATCATCAAGATGATGGATTATTTTGATGAAATCACCTTCAAGCATGTTGCGAGGTCTGAAAATCACATAGCCGATTCCCTAGCCATGTTAGCCTCAATGTGGAAAGTCAGGGATGTCAATGATGCTGCTCTCATTCTAATTGAACGCAAGACCGAGCCCGCCTACTGTCAGATGGTTGAAGAAGAAACTAATGATAAGCCCTGGTACCACGACATCAAGAATTATCTGTTAAAACAAGAGTATCCAGTAGATGCTACGTCACTTGATAAGAAAACTCTGAGACGATTAGCATCCAAGTTCTTTCTCAACAATGATGTGCTTTACAAAAGAAATCATGATATGGTCTTGCTTAGATGTGTCGACAGACGAGAAGCAGATTTGTTAATGCAAGATGTCCATGAGGGAATTTTTGGTACTCATGCCAATGGATATGCTATGTCTAAAATGATCTTGAGGGCTGGTTGTTACTGGTTGACCTTGGAAACTGACTGTATTCAATATGCCAGGAAATGTCAAAAATGTCATATTTATGCGGACAAGATGCATGTACCTCCGACGTTGCTAAATGTGTTGTCATCACCGTGGCCTTTCTCTATGTGGGGCATCGATATGATTGGGGAAATTGAGCCAAAAAGCTTCTAACAGACACCGATTTATTCTGGTTGCTATCGACTATTTCACAAAATGGGTTGAAGCCGCATCCTACACTAATGTTACCCGACAAGTGGTGGCTCGTTTTATCAAGAAAGAGATTATCTGTCATTACGGAATTCCGAGCCGAATCATAATGGAAAATGTTACCAACTTGAACAACAAAATCATGAAGGAGTTGTGCAATGATTTCAAAATTGAACATCACAATTCTTCTCCTTATCGTCCCAAGATGAATGGAGCGATAGAAGCTGCGAATAAAAACATCAAAAAGATTTTGCAAAAGATGGTGAAAAATTACAAAGATTGGCATGAGATGTTGCCATTTTCCTTGCATGGGTACAGAACGTTTGTCCGCACTTCAACAGGGGCAACCCCTTTTTCTTTGGTATATGGAATTGATGCGATACTTCCTATTGAGGTCGAGATACCTTCTTTGAGAGTCATAATGGAAACCAAGCTTGAAGAAGCAGAATGGGTGAGAGAAAGGTTTGATCAGTTGAATCTTATCAACAAAAAGCGCATGTCTGCAATGTGTCATGGTCAGTTATATTAGAAAATGATCAAGAGGGCTTTTGACAAGAAAGTTCGTGTTCGAGAATTCCGAGAAGGGGAGCTTGTACTCAAAAAGATTTTACCAGTTCATAAAGATGCACGGGGAAAGTGGATGCCTAACTATGACGGCCCGTTTGTTGTAAAGACAGTCTTCTCAGGAGGCTCATTAATTCTCACTACCATGGATGGAGAGCAATTTACTCATCCAGTGAATTCTGATGCAGTACGAAAATATTACGCCTAAAAGAACCCGATAAGCTGAAAACTCAAAGGAGCAGCTTATGCAAAAGTTAGGGTTGAAGAAAAAGAAAAGAAAAGAGAAAAAGAAAGAAAAATAAAGACCTCGCTAAGTTGAAAACCCGAAAGGGCGGCTTAGGCAAGAATGAGCGTCCTGGTGGAATGAAAACCCGAAAGGGCGATCCAGGAAAAAATTAGGGACAAAGGCGTTTCACTGTATCAGATGAATTGTCACTAACGTAGAAGATCCTACAAGAATTCACTCCAATTGCTCTTGTCAGAAGCGAGGATTTTAGGGAGCTTTTAGTCTTTAGGGATGGTTGGTCATGGGATTCGATGTAACCTTATCCACATTGCCATTTTTCACTTGTGAAATTTCTATGGAATTTTGTCATTTGCAAGATTTCATCCTTGAATAAAATCAGTTTTGAGCCATTCTTTCTTTTGCAAAATTTATCATTTCCTTTATTTTCTTTGATATGCAAAATATTGTTCGTTGATCAACGATAATTTTGAAAGCATTAGGGTCAAATTATTGGAATAAACTTGAAAAGGATTAACAAACGTAAAAACTTCAAAGAATCGAGGAAATTCATACTTCCCCGAAACCTCAGGGTAGCGGAAACTTTGATATGCAATCCAATTACATTCCCTGGTGAAGTGTAGGCACGTTGAACTGCTGAGTCTCCTTTGGTCATGTGTGAATATCAATTTGGAAGACTACCTCTCAGAACCTCTTATGATGATATGAGGACTTGTCCCCAGTAGAAGACTTCTGAGCATTTTGTTTGAATTTGCTTTGTCATCTCTGACTAGCTGGTGTAAAGCTTCGTTCCCCTGTTAAGAGTGGATCTATTCCCAAATCTGCATACACCCCTTCATCCTGGTTTCAGTGTGATTTATTTTGTCTCTCGGGGTCAGTGTGCTATCTGTTGATTCCCCGTGAATGTCTAATCACTGCTAGTGAATTTCCGCTTAAAGTCCAATTGTAACTGGCATTGTTTTAGAAGCCAATCGTTATTGGTATTCTTTTGGTTGTCACCATATTTCTTGTTAAGACCAGTCGTAACTGGCATTGCCTTAAAATCCACTCGTTGGTATCTTGTGATTCGGTCGTCACCACCTTCTCCTTTGAAGTCCAGTCGTAACTGGTAGTGTTCGAAATCCAATCGTTATTGGTTTTATTTTGGTCGTCACCATATTTTCCTTTAAAGTCCAGTCGAAACTGGCATTGTCTTAACTTCACTCGTTATTATCTTTTGGTTTGGTCGTTGCCAACCTTTTCCCTCTGAAGTCTAGTCGTCACTAGCAAATCCCATGTGAAGTCCTATCGGCATTGATATCTTGTTGGTCGTTACCAACTTTCCCCATGGAAGTCCAGTCTTAACTGGCATCACTTGGAATCCAATCGTTATTGGTATCTTTTGGTTTGGTCATTACCAACCTTCCCCAGCTAAAGCCTAGTAGCTTGCTAGCATTCTCATAACCACATGTGTTGATATACCCTGATTTGGTCGTCACCATGTTTTCTTTTAAAGTCCAGTCGTAACTGGCATTACTTGAAATCCAATCGTCATTGGTACCCGGACTTGGTCGTTACCAATCTCCTTTAAGTCCAGTAGTTACTGGCATTGCTTGAAATTTGGTTGTCACCAATTTCCCCAGTCGAAGTCCTATGTGTTACCGATTTGACTTGAGAAATCTCATTTGTTATTATCTCATATGGGTCGTTACTATTACCTCCGGGAAGTCTAGTGGTTACTAGCACTGTCTGAACTGTTTGTTAAAGCTGAGTGACGTTAGTATCCCCAGTGAAACCTTTGTTCCCCAGTTCGGTCCCGGAGATCTATTCGTTACTAGTATCCCCAGTGTGCATGGTCTTGTTTTTAGTCCATTTCTGAAGATCTCGTTTGAACTCTTCACTATAGGAAGTTCCCCATCTAATCATCCCCAGTGAGGATCATGTCTCTAGTCTTCACTTCCCCAGTATAAAGTCGCTCTTTTCCCCGGTGGAAATCTACTTCTCTCCCTAGTGGAGTGTTTGCTCTTCCCCAGTGAGATTTTCATTGGACTTCTTGCATCCTCATGTGAAATTTTACTCTCAGTCATCACTAGTCATGTTTGAACTATTGATTGTTATACCTCGACTTTCCCCAGTGTCGGATCCACAAAACCAGGTCCCATGGGTAGTTACTCGTTGTTTTGTTTTTCTGTCTTCTGCATATGTCTTACATCCAAGCATTATGAAGCATAATTTAGAATTCATGGCATATCATGACCTGTCCTTTTGTATATCATCGGATCTAAGGGACAAAACTTTTGGTTTTCTATATTTAAATACCTTTCACTAGGATTCTGCGAGGATTGTCATCTCTCACCGCCATCCAGTGAAAGATATTTGAATAGGGGCAACTGTCATACCCCAAATTTTGACCCCTTATATTCTCATTATCATTTTAGGAGCATACTCATGAATTATCTAACCCTAACCCAATGCAAGTTTGTCATTGTACAGTCACAGATGAATCAGGGTCTTGTACAGTCAAATTGAAGCTTCAGGGTTTGTGATCAATCCAAGTTTTAGGCCAATTCAATCATGAAACAAGATTAAGGATATCATATGATGTCAATTGAGAATCCAAATTGAGTTTGTTACCCCAGAATCAAGAACAGTGTATTTTAGGGCACCTGATCAGGGTTTTTGACTAGTAAAAGTCAACTGTAGTTTGACTTTAATGTTGGAAGGTGTTTTAATGGTGGGATTATGATCCATGGAATTCATATAGCTTAATAAAGTTCATTCAAGAAGTTTCAAAGTCTCAGGAGGTCCAGAGTGTCAACAGACGACTCGGTAGTCACCAATCGATCGTACGGTTGACCAAAAAGTCAACTCTTCAAATTTAAGGAATTGGACTTAAAAGTGTGAATAAAAAATGTTCCTTATATCATGTTGCACTTGCCTATCAATTTTCATGACCATTGGATCAAGGATGAAGGAGTAATCAAAAAATCGGGAAATTAGGGTTTTGAAAGGGGCTAAACCATAACTCCTTAACCACACATCCAATTGAGTTGGTTCAAAGCTCATTTGAAAGCTCTTGACAAATCCTACAAAAGTCCCTAAGTGGTCCATGTTCAGAAAATGCATAGATTTAGAGTTATGATCAAATTCATTTCTAGAAGGGAAAAAGACTTGGAGAAATTTCACTTTTAAGTTCATTTTTTAGCAACTTTGAGAGACTTTTTGACCAATTTCCTGTGGGAATTTGAAACTCATGAAAACATGAATGTTTTAGAGCTATTTGAGGGCTTTCTAAAAAGTACTAGAACATCTCAATAGCATTTGTGAGCTGAGAGTTATGGATTTGGCAAGATGGTGTTTCCATACTTGAATCCCACATTGATGATTTTTCATAAGTTCATCCTTTGGTCACTTGGATCATTTCTCAGCCTATGAAACTTATTATTTCTGATATTTGGATGTTTTGAAGCATTGAAATGTGAAGAATTATGCAGAAAATTGAAATTGGAGGCTTTGACAAGTTGGCTTGCAAGTTGCCTTGCAACTTGCCTTAAAAAATTATTAACAAGCAAGAGGTGGAAAGTAAGTTCTGCAAACAGCCATCAACCTACACACTCTAGCCTGACTTTAGACGCATTAAGCTCATCATAACACTTGACTTCAAGCTTACCTAGCTGCCAAGAAAACCCCTTTGTGGAGGTTTGATCCAAAAGTGTAAAACCTTTCTTTCATGTGAAGAAATCTCCAAATCTGCCCCCTCTCTTCATTTGCCTATAAAAGGGAGCCCTTATCACTTCATTTGAGACAAAATATTGATTCTAAAATCCAGAGAAAGCTCGAGCCTTGGCTCTTTCACACCTTACTCCAAAATCACCAAAATCACAAAATTGCCAAAAGCTTCAAAAATCTGTCTTGGTACATTTGCTACCAAACTCATTTCTCCCCATTCAAACACCCTCAACAATCATCCACACAATCTCTAAATATGATATAGAAGGTGTCCAAGACCTTAAACCATTCAAAAAGTCAACTTCCATACCAAGTTACTTTGACCAAAACCACAAAATCAGCCAAAACTGGTTCCATGCATTTGCTTGGTGTTCTAATCACTCAAACACCTCTCATATATCATTTCTCAACTGTCTAAAGTGTTAAAGATCATTGGTGGAGTTTATTTCTCCAACTGTCTCAAAAATTGCATTCTTGCTCTAAAAAAGAAGAAAGCTTCAAAGCTAGTGTTATTTGGAAGTCTCTCTGGGTTTCTTGGTGTTCTAACCTGCTCAACACAGTCCACTAGAGGTATGTAAACAATCCATTCTTGCTTTATACCATGATTCCTTGATTTGGCACTTTGAGTCCATTATGTGAAAATATGTCATGTATGTGTCTTGTGCATAAATTCTGTCATGACAAGGAGTGGCTGTTTGATTGATTTGAGACACCTTTAAAATCATGAACATGTTGGATATGTAGGTTTGTTTAGAGCTGTTTACATCTGGTTGGCTTGATCATTCACAAAATGCAATACTTTGCATATTAGTGCCTTGAACATGCTAGTTTTGGTTAAAGGCTAAAGTTGTTTTAAGTTTAAGCTCAGAATCATTCCCTCATGCATTTATGACTTGTGTGTACATTTGATTTGAGTTAAACATGACTGGAAACAGATTTGGCTATTTTCATGAATGTACAAAAACCTCAACATTGCAGCCATTTGTTATTTCTCATACCAGTTTGTTTCAAGCCAGTTTGGGTGTTTTAAATCACTTAAATCCATATATGTAACTTGTATGTATGATTGATTTAACCTACATAAGCATAAACTTGAAACTGAACATCCTTCATGCATCAAGAATGCGAATTTACAACTCTGTCATCATTCTTTGTAGCAGTTTGTTTCTGATTTCAAATTGTGTTCAAATTCATTCGAAATCATGTATGCATGCTATGTGTGTGATTAATTGAATCAGAAAGTATGTGGAACTAAAATTTCATCTCATCATGTTTCATATTCATGAAAACTTGCAATTTGTGAATCAACTTTCATAACAGCCCTCTCCCAACTTGTTTTGATGTTTGGCTCCACTTCATATCATGTATATGTGATGTGCCTATGATTGAATTAGTTTGAAAATGCTTTGAACTCAAGCTTGACTTCACACTTCACAAGCACAAACCTCCACTTGAGCACCACTTTTCACACCAACTTGTTTTTCACTAAAACTATGATTTGATTTCACTTGTATGTATATTTGTAGTATGTTTATGTGAATCTTTGGTCTGATTATGCCTCAAAACTGAAATGCCTTTCTTAATGTTATGCCAAAAGTGCCAAACTTGCAACTCAGTCTTCATATTTTATGACAGTTGGTGTTGAGCATCAAAGTGTGTTTAAACTCATTCAATATCATGTTTATGTGATGTATATGTGTTTGATTTAATCTGGATACATATAGAACTGACATAGCACATCTTCATGCACTTCACTTCACAAACCTAGCACTTTGATCACCAAATTTTACACCAGCCATGTTTGAACCATTTTTCTTGCCTGGACTCACTTGTTTGTATATATGAGGAATGTGTATATGATTCATATGATCAAAATGTGCCTAAATCTGGTTTTGGAGTAATCTACTGCATCATCCTAAAACCAAAGAGCAACTTAAATGTCATTTTTTACTACAGTCTACTTTGAACCATCTCTTTTGGTTAATTTCATATGTTAACATATTTTCAAGATGTCTATGTGATTCACTTGGTGTAGATATGCATAAAACCTGAATTGTGCTCTTTCATGCATCACACATGTTAACTTTGCAATTAGAAAACCATTTTCACCACAGATCATCTTGAGCCTGTTTTCTTGGCTTAAACTCACTCAATACAATGTATGAGTAGTGTGAATATGTTTCATTTTACCTAAATATGTTTGGAATCAAAATTGAACCTCATTATGAATCATATTCATGACAGTTGCAAACCTGAACACTATTTCCCATAACCTCTTGTTTTCTATCTGAATTTATGTTTAGATTCATCCATGAGCATTGGTATGATGTGTGTACATGATTTGAATGATGTAAAACTGTTTGGAATTGGATTTGAACACCTTCATGCACACCACAAACACAAATTTGCAACTTGAACCTCACTTTCTGCCACAGTTTGTTTAGGCTCAATCTTGGTATTCAAAATCATCCATCATTATGTTTATAGTGTGTGTGTGTGTTTTGTTTGGATTGGAAATGTTTAGAACAAGTGTTACATATCATAATGCATTTCCAAACTTCCAAAAGGCATGTACTATCGGGTTTTCAAATAGAGGGAGAATTTCAAAAAACTAAAATTGCCATTTTGTTCCTTGTGAAATTCTACCCAATTTAGACCTAACTTTTGTCAAAAAAACATTAAGATTTGAGAGAGTTGTGATGAAAATGCAAGTTGGTGTTTTTGCTTCATGTTTCTTGCCCAACCAGTTTTGTAGGCATCCCTTATATTTTAATGGGGTGGCATTTACAAACAGATGTATAGCCACCCCAGTGGTAAGCAACTTGTCACTTAAGCGCCTTTGACCATGCAAGCGTGGGTTCGACCCCTGAGGAGGGCAACCCTTTTATTTATTTTTGTCATTTTTTAACCAAACTTCAAAAATTCATATCTCTCTCAATTTTAATCATTTTTCACCCATTCTTTTTGAATTTTGATCAACTTGATGTCTACTTCCATGTCATATTTTTTATTTCCATGTTTGCCTAATTTTTCATCTTTTTTGACTGAGTGCAAGTTATGTACGTTCTGTGATCGTTTTCGCGTATGCAGATGAATTTTTCTTTTGATATACTTGTGATTATTTGTGATACTTGTTTGCATTCATGTTCTTAAATGTTATCTAACATGCTAGGACTTCATCTTTGGTTGTTACCATGTTCATTTTACTTCATCTGCTAAATACACTGAAGCTTGACTGTCACACTGCCTGCTTAATCAACTACTTTGATTGTCATCAATGCATTTTCATTTTTATCATTTCACATGCTCACTTAATGGTTGTCACCATATGGATGCATATTCATTATGTTGTCGTCTTGTTCAAAATTTTGTTTCCCCAAGTGATGAGGCTTGTTAGCTTTCATCCAAGTTGCCTCTCATGTCCCTCTACAAAGGAAAAGATCTTTCCAATAACCCTTATGTTATGGATAATTCATTCACCCATTCCCTTGACTTTATTAAGTCATTTCAACCTTAGTTTAGAAACCATTAGACTTTGCTTTAAGTCTAAAAAGAACCCACCTGTACTAGGAGAGTTCTTCAACTAGAACCCTAGGATAGAGTTTGTCAACTCTATGTGAGAATCATCGTCATGATTTCTTACTTCCCCTTTTGAATATTACAACTTAGAATAGGGAGTTTTTTCAAACTCCACACAAACATTGTCATGTTTGTTCCCCCTTGAACCTTGACCATAATCAAGTTTTCTTTATCCCTTGTGAGGTGAACTACGATTGCTCTGATTCTATCCTAGTTAGGATACATAGGCAGAAGATGCGATGTCTTTATGAGCAAACTTAGAAAACCATCTAGGTCTTTACCTATCCCTAATCCATGTCCCAATCCATAGTACATATTCACAAACTTAGCAAACAATCAAACAAAAGGTTCCTATAGAGTACTACAGATGCTTAGGGTGCTAACACCTTCCCTAGGTATAACCAACCCCCGATCCCCGAATCTCTTAAGCGTTGTCGTTACATCGCGAAAAAGGTTTTTCTTTCTTTAAACCTTTCCTTTGGATAAAATAAAGTTCGGTTGTAAAATAATTAAGATTCAAGTAGCTTGATATCCAATTTTCACCGCAACAGAAATGGCGACTTCACTGGGGACTTTTTATTGCTTTGAGGGTTTAGCCTATCTTGTTTGATTACTTGCTTATTTGTGAATAGTTGTAAATATGTACATATGTGCCCTGTTGGATCTTGGGAACCTTGAGTGGTGAGACAACACTATACCCGTGTTTGAGCGTACTTATGATAGGATGGTGGTATATTCAAGGAGACTTATAGGGAGTTGATTACCGACCAAGTTGACTTGAGAAAACCTCCGCTCAGTAGAGGCCCTTCTGAGAGTTAGTATTGCTGATCGAGTATTCGTGAAAATAATGCTACTTTCTACATGGGAGCCCGTGATACTGAGGACCTTTAAATTACCTTTTCCCCACCATGGCTTTATTAGGATGTAGTGAGATGACTATAAGGAAGTAATTCCAAAGTAGTTGATATGCGATACTACACTTGGACGAGACTCTCTTGAGAATATTGTTGACCACCAAGTATTTGGGAAATTGATAATATCTGAAAGATGGGTCGAGGACTCTGGGAACTCTTTTAGAACCTTGTTCTACAGTTTTTGAAAGCCTTAGTACATACCTTTGGGATGGGTAGACCTTGACTCCGTACTCATGTTCTACAAACCAAAACCTTTATCTGTTTACCCATGTGTATATGAGAATATGTGCTTACCTGTGTTTATGCATTCATGCATTCATGAACATCATATCATAAAGGTTTCATGGAACTCAGATCTCTTATTTGTAAACATTAGGATCATCATGGATAGTGGAAAAAAGAAAACTATGAAGTACACTTACAAAATTCCTATCTTGGATGACATAGAAAGGTTGAGCACTTTGATAACAGATCCGGAAGGATTCAAGAGCAGGTATGCGAACTTATTGTCATTGTTAAGGGTAAAAAGGAAGATGGATCTGGGACTTCTCTCCACACTTCTCTAGTTTTATGATCCACTCTATCATTGTTTCACTTTTCCTGATTACCAGCTGGTACCTACACTTGAGGAATATTCTTGCTTGATTGGTTTGCCTATTCTTGAAGACTCTCCTTTTCCAGTCATGGAGAAGGACCCTAAGGAAGAATAAATTGCTAAAGCTACACGCTTGGGATTGGTGGATATTCAGAAAAATATGGTTACTAAAGGAGGAGTATTTGGTTTGACTGCAGAGTTCTTGGTTGGGAAAGCACAATTCTATGTCGATCATTTGAGTATGGATGCATTCGAGGCTATCCTTGCCCTGCTCATTTATGGGATCTTCTTGTTTCCAAGTTTTGATAATTTTATGGATCTCAATGCCATTAAGATTTTCTTGAAGAAAAACCCTATGCCTACTTTACTAGCTGACGCCTATCATTCTGTTCACTTGAGGAATCTTCATAAAGGAGGAATGGTTACCTGTTGTGTTCCTTTACTATACAAGTGGTTTATTTCTCACTTACCTAAGACTCATGCTTTTTGGAAGGAAGGTTGGCGGTCTCAGAAGGTTATGGCTCTTACTCACTCTGATATCGATTGGTACAGTCGTAATTACGATGGGATAAAGATCATTGACAATTATGGAAGTTTTGGTAATATACCTCTTCTTGGTAAAAATGGAGGAATCAGTTACAACCCTGTTCTCGCTCGCCGACAACTTGGATATCCTTTGAAGGACAAACCTAATAGCGCTCATGTGGAGAATATTTTCTTTAAAGGAGAATCAGAATTAAGAAAAGAGATCCTAAAAGCTTGGGGTCATGTGCATAAAAAAGGAAAGGAAGACTTAGGAAAACCTAATTGCGTCTCTCTCGAGCCTTATCTCCAATGGGTCCGAAAGAGAGCTATTCAGCTGAAGATGCCTTATCCTCAGCAGAAACCCATGGTTTTAGAGGAGGAATGCCCAATGATCTTTATGTCTGAAGAGGAGAAGTTGAAGATTGCTTTGAGGAAATCACAACAAACTGAAATAGCCTGGAGGTACAAGTACCAAGTAGCCATGGAAGAGAATGATGAACTCCGTAGACAACTCCAGGCGAAGGATGAAGACATGATTTCTTGTAAGAAGAGGAAGACACAGGAAGGTTTATTTTCTTCCAGCTCTCAGACAACTCCATGGAAGCAAGTTGTGGACAAACTCATTTTTGAGAAGATACAGATGGAAGAAGAAATCAAGAATTTCAAAGCAAAAGAGGACTTTTATTTAGAATACTGTCAGCCTTATATTTATGACTTTTGTAAAATGTACTGGATATTTTGTAATTCAAAATTTGAAAATCAATGAAATGAAATGATGTTTTGATCTGAGTTCCATGAAACCTTTGCATTAGCATTCTCATTAATTAATCATTCAAGGAACTAAAGATTGTTTTGCAGATATTATAGGATGGATTCTGGAAAGAAAGCAGAGGTTGTGTTCCAAAGACCAAAATTGGAGAAATTAAAGAAACAGGGAAGTTTAGTAGAAGACCCCAAGGCATTCAAAGAGAAGTATGGAAATATGTTGTCTTTGCTAGAAGTTCAAGTATATGAAGAGATGTTATCCGCACTCGTGCAGTTCTATGATTCAACCTATCACTGTTTCACCTTTCCAGATTATCAGTTGCTGCCAACCTTGGAAGAATATTCCGCCCTGATGGGAGTAGGCGTCACTTCTAGACCATTTTCTGGAAGAGAAGGGACTCCCAATGAAAGAGCAGTTGCAGAGGCCGCGTATTTGGAAGTGGACGAGGTACGATCTCATATGATTGCTAAGGGAGGGTTATATGGATTTCCAGCTATGTTCCTATATGAAAAAGCTCAAAGCTATGCCTTGTCAAAGAATATTGAAGCATTTGAGGCCATCCTGGTTTTACTAATCTACGGACTGTTCCTGTTCCCGACTGCTAATGATTTTGTGGATGCAAATGCAATCAACCTTTTCTTAATCAAGAATCCTGTACCTACCTTGCTGGATGATATGTACTTTTCTATCCACCATAGGAACCGTTATGGAGTTGGACAGATTGAGTGTTGCACCGTTCTCCTGCACAAGTGGTTTATTTTGCACTTGCCAAGAATTCCAGCACTCTGGGATAAACAAAATGGGCTCTCCTGGGTTAAAAAACTGTTGTTGCTCAAACACTCAGATATTAAGTGGTATGACCCTTTGTATGGAGGGATTTCCATGATCCAAAGCTGTGGAGATTTCCCGAATGTACCGCTTATTAGCGTTAGTGGTTGCATCAGCTATAATCCTATTCTGGCTCGTCGACAGTTGGGACACCCAATGGAGGATGAACCAGACCCAGACTTTTTTAGAAGCTTTTACATTGAAAAGGGGAAGAATCCCGCTTACAGGGCTCGAATTGTGTATGCTTGGCGTTATGTCCACACGAGGGGGGGTAACTGCCCTAGGTTACCACGACACTACTGTTTCAGAATCTTACTTATCATGGGTAAAAGAGGCAGCGTTGAAGATGTTCTATACTCGTTTTGAGCCTGACTCACCCAAACCTACTCTCGTAGAAGAATTGAAAGCTGCTTTGGCAAAAGATGAAAAAGAAGGAAAGGCTTGGAGGGATAAGTATTTCAAGGCTATGCAAGAGAAAGAAGAGCTTCAAGAGTTGATCCGTCAAGGTGGAAAGAGAAGTCAGCCAAAAGACGAAGGGCCATCCAACCAGAAGACCTAAAATACTTTTGTTTTCCGTTTTATTTTATCATGTATCTGTATTGAAGACTTGTATTTCAGTTTCATAATCGTTGTTGTAAAACTCTCAGTTATTAATATATGAAGACTTTAAATTTGCTTATTTCCCCATTGTTATAATTTTTACAAATATTTCTTTGGATTCCTTGAATGATTAATTTTGCATTGTTGCATTTTGCATTCATAAGCATTGCATGTGCATGTTCTTGTGTTGTCTCATCTCGCTGTCTTGTCTCCAGAGAGAGAGGGAGAGAATCACACTGAATCCTCAACACCGATACAACACCCAAGCCCAAGCTCAAGTTCGTCTAAGAATGAAAGGAAAAATTTGGATGTGGACAGGATTGATAATGAACTTGGAGAGCTACGAGGAGGCATGGGGCAGATCATGGAAGCCCTACAAGTCATTCGTGCAAAATTGGACACTTAAGCCACTGTTGTTTCTGAAATCACTGGCATAGCTGTAGAGCCGATCCCAACGACAGTCACTATTGCAAATGTTCCACCATATGGGTTACCGCCTGGTTTCGTACCTCCACCAGTAGTCAATCAACAAGCAGTTCCTCTAGGGCCAGAAGTTCCTCAAGCTATTCCTACTTACACTCAGCCTTCTGTTCAGATTCAAGTGCGCCCTGTTTTTCATAATCCTCCACAAGTGTACGAAGGTCTTGATGGGTATGAAGAGGAGAGTGGACGACATGATAAGTTGAAAGAAAGTGTAGAGACTATCGGCAGGAAAGTCAAAGCAATGGAAGGAAATGACATCTTTGGTACTGATGCCAGAGATATGTGCTTAGTGTCTGGATTGGTAATTCCGCCGAAATTCAAGGTTCCCAATTTTGATCAGTATTCTGGTGCTACTTGTCCTCGGACGCATCTGATTATGTATTACCGGAGAATGGCTGCTCACGTGGAAGACGATAAGTTAATGATTCACTGTTTCCAAGATAGTTTGAAAGGAGCTCCTGCTAAATGGTATTTGGGTTTGGATCAGTCTCGTATTCACATTTTCCAAGATTTGGCTGACGCTTTTGTGAAACATTACAAGTAAAACATGGATCTAGCCCCTGATAGATGACATTTACTGAGTATGTCGCAAAAGAGTTCAGAATCCTTCAAAGAATATGCACAACGGTGGAGAGAGACCGCCTCTCAGGTAGAACCTCCTTTGAGTGAAAAAGAGTTAACAGATTGGTTCATCGACACGGTGAGACCAGAGTTTTATGAGAAAATGATCAGTAGTGTAACCACAAGTTTCTCAGATATAGTAGCAGTGGGAGTGAGAGTGGAGTTAGGAATGAAGAATGGAAAGGTGGCTAGTGTTTCCAGTAGTTCTGTTAACAACAATGTCAAGAAGTTCAGCAGTAATTCTCATAAAAAGAAGGAAGGGGAGACAAATGCAGTAACCGTGGGAAGAAAGAGTCGCACCGGGAGACCGCCTTTCCAACAGTATCCGCAGAGTTATGTTCAACAACCTCAGCAAGGCTTTGTTCAGCAGCCTCAACCAAGTTATGTACAACAATCCCAGCAACAACGACCAATGTATCCGTTGCAGTATGCCCAACAACCATATGTGGCAACTGTAACTCCGGCTTTTAATCACCCTGTTCCCGGTTATCAGACAGTGCAGCCAACACCTGTATATCAGCCAATTCAACAAGGGTATCAACAACCGCCCAACGCTCCACCCTATCAGTAACATCATTAGCCTAGAGCTTAGGCACCCAGACAGAACTACCAGAATCGGAGGCCAGCAACAAAACCTCCACTTCCTCAGATATCGATGACTTACACAGAGTTGTACCCCTCCTTAGTGCAGCAGGGATTGGTAATAACACGACCATTAAATCCAGACACTACATCTCCTCACTATAATCCAAATGCTCATTGTGCCTTTCACGAAGGCGCTGCCGGTCATGATTTAGAAGGTTGTCATGCTTTAAAACATCTTGTCAGGGAGTTGATGGAAAAGAAGATCTTGTCTTTTGATGATGTACCCCAAAATGTTAAAAGTAATCCATTTCCGAATCATGGAGGGGTCAATGCGGTAGAAGAAGTGTCGGATGAAAGGATGGTCTGAGGTGTGTCAGAGATCAAAACCTCGTTGAGGTTACTTCACGAGAAACTACTGAAAGCATGATTGATAGAAGATATCCATAATGATTGTAAAGAATGTTCTAGTGATTCTAGAGGGTGTGATATGGTACGAGGAAATATACAAAGATTGATTGATGATGGAGTGTTGCAAGTGGGTAGCAAGGGGAGGAAAAAAGAAGTTTCAGTAATTGAGCCTGTTTTTAATTTACCAAAGAAAAGTGAAAAAGTTCTGGTGTTCAAAATGACCAACAAAAGTATGAAGCCTGTTTTCAACAAGTCAGCTATCAATCCACCTCAACCGGTTATTATTCAGAAACCAAGACTGTTTCCTTTTGAAAGCACAAAGGTAGTTCCATGGAAGTATGACATGATTGTGATAGACCGAGGATCTGGGAAGGTTAGTCAGAAAGAGATAGTAAAAGACGACCAAGTGGACGTAACAAACATTGCAGGTACAAGCAAAATGACCCGTAGTGGTCGAATCTATCAACCAAAGATGACAGTAGCCGCTCCAAAAGAGGTTACCCCTGCTGCGACAAGAGAAAAAGAGGTACCAAGTACTGAGGGAGACGACGAGGAATTCTTAAGGATTATTCGGAAAAGTGATTACAGGGTTATTGATCAGCTTCACCAAACCCCATCGAAGATGTCGATCCTGTCTCTCTTGATGAACTCTCCAGCTCACAGAGAGGCTCTGCAAAAAGTATTGAAGCAGGCACATGTAACAAAAGATATAACTCTCGGCCAATTTGATTCAGTAATAGCCAACATTACAGCCTGTAACACCCTGAGCTTTAGTGATGCAGAGTTGCCGAAAGAAGGATGTAATCACAACCGTGCGTTGCACATATCTATCAGGTGCCAGGAAGACACAATGGAACGGGTTTTAGTCGATACTGGATCCTCATTGAATGTATTGCCCGCCAGGTCACTCGCAAGGTTAGCATATGTAGGGGCAAAAATGAAACCGACGTCTTTAATTGTAAAAGCTTTTGATGGTTCAAGAAGAACAGTTGTTGGAGAGGTAGAATTGCCAATCATGATCGGACCTCATGTGTTCAATATTAAATTCCAAGTCATGGACATTAACCCAGCTTATAGTTGTTTGTTGGGACGACCGTGGATTCACGCCGCTGGGGCAGTAACTTCCACATTACATCAGAGAATGAAATTTGTTGTGAATGATAAGTTAGTGATTGTACACGGTGAAGAGGACCTAATGGTGAGCAATCTGTCATCATTCAAATATATTGAAGCAGATGAAGGCGCGTTAGAAACTTCCTTTCAAGCACTCGAGATAGCTAATGCGGTGATGTTGGAAGAAACAGTGGCTAAGAGTGGTCTGTCTTTTGCATCCGCTCGGAGCATCAAGTCTACACTGGAAGAAGGCACTCCTGCAGGTTGGGGAGAGGTTATCGAAGTAAAGCCAAAAATGGATCGCCAAGGGTTGGGTTACAAACCAACTCATGATGAAGCGCCGACACATGATAAAGGATGCCCAAAGACTATACAAGAAGGATTCATCAGTGGAGGTTTGCAAATCAGTGTTGTGGAGGAAGATTCCGAAGATGAAGGCCTTGAACAGTTAGTGTATCGTTGCAACGCTGCCTTGAGCAACTGGGAAGCTATTGAGATTCCTTTGGTTGTTCCTGAGTTAAAGTAATTTGTTTGTCTTTCTTTTCTTGTTTTTGTTTTGAATCTCCATAGCCATGCCCAAGGCTATAGGAATGTTTTGTAAGGGCCCCGAGATTTCAAGAAAATTAATGTAAAACGAACTATTTTGTTAATTTCCTTGTGTTATTTCCTTTACTGCTTTTGCTTTCATTTTAAAAGAAAAATGGCAATCTTAAAAAACCAAAACAATTTTCTTTTTGTGTGCTGCATTTGTCTTTGTGTGTTTTAATAAATCAAGCCATTCCAACGTGCAGTGACGTCCTAAAACCCACTGAATCCCATGACTTTGCATTCCCTCCTGACTTTGATTCACCAATATACCAAGCTGAAGATGAGGATGAAGATTTCGAAATCCCTGATGAACTGGTAAAATTGGCACACCATGAGTATGCAGAGCTTCAACCCTAAAAAGAACAGGTAGAAGTCATTAATCTTGGCACTGAAGAAGACAAGAAAGAAGTCAAGATTGGGGCAGCTCTAGGGGCAGAAGTCAAGCAGCAACTAGAAGAGCTTTTGAAAGAATATATGGATGTATTTGCTTGGTCGTACCAAGATATGTCGGGTTTAGACACAGACGTAGTAGTTCACAAATTACCACTTCGACCAGAATGCCCACCAGTTAAACAAAAGCTCCGAAGAACAAGACCTGACATGGCTCTCAAGATTCAAGATGAGGTGAAGAAACAGATTGATGCGGGTTTCTTAGCAGTTTCCAAATACCCCGAATGGGTAGCCAATGTTGTACCTGTGCCGAAAAAGGATGGGAAAGTCAGAATGTGTGTGGATTATAGGGATCTAAACAAGGCCAGTCCGAAGGATGATTTCCCTTTGCCACATATTGATACGTTGGTGGATAATATGACTCGTTTTGCAGTTTTCTCATTTTTGGATGGGTTCTCCAGTTACAATCAGATTAAGACGGATCTCGATGACATGGAAAAAACTACTTTCATTATTCCGTGGGGGACTTACTGTTACAAAGTTATGCCTTTCGATCTGAAGAACGCAGGTGCTACTTATCAAAGGGCCATGGTAACTTTATTTCATGATATGATGCACAAGGAGATAGAGGTATATGCTGATGACATGATAGCCAAGTCTCAAAGCAAGGAGGACCATTTGGAACATCTTTTGAAATTATTTAAGAGACTCAGAAAATATCAGTTGAGACTAAATCCATCCAAGTGTACCTTTGGAGTAAGATCTGGAAAGTTAATCGGTTTCATTGTCAGTCACCGAGGGATTGAGGTAGATCCAGATAAAGTTCGAGCCATTCAAGACATGCCAGCTCCGCAAACGGAAAAGCATGTCAGAGGTTTTCTTGGAAGACTGAACTACATATCCAGATTTATTTCCAATATGACTCCTACTTGTGAGCCCATCTTCAAATTATTACGCAAGGACCAGACAGTTGTTTGGAATTCAGATTGTCAGCAAGCATTTGATAGAATTAAGAGCTATCTTCAAAAGCCTCCGATCTTAATACCTCCTGTTCCGGGAAGGCCTCTCTTCATGTATTTGACAGTGCTTGAGAACTCAATGGGTTGTGTGTTAGGTAAGCAGGACGAGTCCGGACGAAAAGAACATGCTATCTATTATTTGAGTAAGAAGTTTACTGATTGTGAAAGTCGATATTCACTCCTGGAGAAAACTTGTTGTGCTTTAGCATGGGCCGCCAGACGCTTGAGGCAGTACATGATTTGTCATACCACTTTGTTGATTTCAAAAATGGATCTGATAAAGTATATTTTTGAGAAGCCTGCTCAGACTGGAAGGCTCTCCCGTTGGCATATGTTATTATCAGAGTATGACATCCAGTATATGGCCCAGAAGTCTATCAAGGATAGTGTATTGTCGGAATATCATGCAGATCAACCAGTGGAAGATTATGAGTCTCTCAAATTTGATTTCTCAGATGAAGACATCATGTTGATAAAAGATTGTGAAGAGCCGGGTCTTGATGAGGGTCCGCAGGAAGGTCTTTGGTGGAAAATGATGTTTGATGGTTCCTCCAACTACAGTGGGCATGGCGTAGGTGTCGTCTTAATGAATCCAGAAGGTGGTTACACCCCATTCACAGCCAGGTTGGATTTTGACTGCACAAACAACATCGCCGAATATGAAGCATGTATTCTCGGCCTCGAGGTAGCTATCGACCTCAAAATCAAACTCCTTGAAGTCAGTGGGGATTCAGCTTTGGTTATTTATCAAGTTACTGGTGACTGGGAGACTAGGCATGAGAATTTGATTCCTTATAGATCCTACATCATCATGATGATGGAGTATTTTGATGAAATCACCTTCAAGCATGTTGCGAGGTCTGAAAATCACATAGCTGATTCCCTAGCCATGTTAGCCTCAATGTGGAAAGTCAGGGATGTCAATGATGCCACTCTCATTCTAATTGAACGCAAGACCGAGCCCGCCTACTGTCAAATGGTTGAAGAAGAAACTGATGATAAGCCCTGGTACCACGACATCAAGAATTATCTATTAAAACAAGAGTATCCAGTAAATGCTACGCCACTTGATAAGAAAACTCTGAGACGATTAGCATCCAAGTTCTTTCTCAGCAATGATGTGCCTTACAAAAGAAATCATGATATGGTCTTGCTTAGATGTGTCGACAGACGAGAAGCAGATTTGTTAATGCAAGATGTCCATGAGGGAATGTTTGGCACTCATGCCAATGGATATGCTATGTCTAAAAAGATCTTGAGGGCTGGTTATTACTGGTTGACCTTGGAAACTGACTGTATTCAATATGCCAGGAAATGTCACAAATGTCAGATTTATGCGGACAAGATGCATGTACCTCCGACGTTGCTAAATGTGTTGTCATCACCGTGGCCTTTCTCTATGTGGGGCATCGATATGATTGGGGCAATTGAGCCAAAAGCTTCTAACGGACACCGATTTATTCTGGTTGCTATCGACTATTTCACAAAATGGGTTGAAGTCGCATCCTACACTAATGTTACTCGACAAGTGGTGGCTCGTTTTATCAAGAAAGAGATTATTTGTCGTTACGGAATTCCGAGCCGAATCATAACGGACAATGGTACCAACTTGAACAACAAAATCATGTAGGAGTTGTGCGATGATTTCAAAATTGAACATCACAATTCTTCTCCTTATCGTTCCAAGATGAATGGAGCGGTAGAAGCTACGAATAAAAACATCAAAAAGATTTTGCAAAAGATGGTGAAAACTTACAAAGATTGGCATGAGATGTTGCCATTTGCCTTGCATGGGTACAGAACGTCTGTCCGCACTTCAACAGGGGCAACCCCTTTTTCTTTAGTATATGGAATGGATGTGATGCTTCCTATTGAGGTCGAGATACCTTCTTTGAGAGTCATAATGGAAACCAAGCTTGAAGAAGCAGAATGGGTGAGAGAAAGGTTTGATCAGTTGAATCTTATCGACAAAAAGCGCATGTCTGCAATGTGTCATGGTCAGTTATATTAGAAAAGGATCAAGAGGGCTTTTGACAAGAAAGTTCGTGTCCGAGAATTCCGAGAAGGGGAGCTTGTACTCAAAAATATTTTACCAGTTCATAAAGATGCACGGGGAAAGTGGATGCCTAACTATGACGGTCCGTTTATTGTAAATACAGTCTTCTCAGGAGGCTCATTAATTCTCACTACCATGGATGGAGAGCATCTTACTCATCCAGTGAATTCTTATGTAGTACGAAAATATTACGCCTAAAAGAACCCGATAAGCCGAAAACTCAAAGGAGCAGCTTATGCAAAAGTTAGGGTTGAAGAAAAAGAAAAGAAAAGAGAAAAAGAGAAAAAGAAAGAAAAATAAAGAGCTCGCTAAGTTGAAAACCCAAAAGGGAGGCTTAGGCAAAAATGAGCGTCGCAGTGGATTGAAAACGCCAAAGGGCGATCCAGGCAAAAATTAGGGACAAAGGCGTTTCACTGTATCAGATGAATTGTCACTAACGCAGAAGATCCTACAAGAATTCACTCCAATCGCTCTTGTCAGAAGCGAGGATTTTAGGGAGCTTTAGCCTTTAGGGATGGTTGGTCATGGGATTCGATGTAACCTTATCCACATTGCCATTTTTCACTTGTAAAATTTCTATGGAATTTTGTCATTTGCAAGATTTCATCCTTGAATAAAATCAGTTTTGAGCCATTCTTTCTTTTGCAAAATTTATCATTTCCTTTATTTTCTTTGTTATGCAAAATATTGTTCGTTGATCAACGATAATATTGAAAGCATTAGGGTCAAATTATTGGAATAAACTTGAAAAGGATTAACAAACGTAAAAACTTCAAAGAATCGAGGAAAATCATACTTCCCCGAAACCTCAGGGTAGCGGAAACTTTGATATGCAATCCAATTACATTCCCTGTTGAAGTGTAGGCACATTGAACTGCTGTGTCTCCTTTGGTCATGTGTGAATATCAAGTTGGAAGACTGTCTCTCAGAACCTCTTATGATGATATGAGGACTTGTCCCCAGTAGAAGACTTCTGAGCATTTTGTTTGAATTTGCTTTGTCATCTCTGACTAGCTGGTTTAAAGCTCTGTTCCCCTGTTAAGAGTGGATCTATTCCCAAATTTGCATACACCCCTTCATCCTGGTTTCAGTGTGATTCATTTTGTCTCTCAGGGTCAGTGTGCTATCTGTTGATTCCCCGTGAATGTCTAATCACTGCTAGTGAATTTCCACTTAAAGTCCAGTTGTAACTGGCATTGTTTTAGAAGCCAATCGTTATTGGTATTCTTTCAGTTGTCACCATATTTCTTGTTAAGACCAGTCGTAAGTGGCATTGCTTTAAAATCCACTCGTTGGTATCTTGTAATTCGGTCGTCACCACCTTCTCCTTTGAAGTCCGTTCGTAACTGGTAGTGTTTGAAACCCAATCGTTATTGGTTTTCTTTTGGTCGTCAGCATATTTTCCTTTAAAGTCCAGTCGTAACTGGCATTGTCTTAACTTCACTCGTTATTATCTTTTGGTTTGGTCATTACCAACCTTTTCCCTCTGAAGTCTAGTCGTCACTAGCAAATCCCCTGTGAAGTCCTATCGGCATTGATATCTTGTTGGTCGTTACCAACTTTCCCCATGGAAGTCCAGTCTTAACTGGCATCACTTGGAATCCAATCGTTATTGGTATCTTTTGGTTTGGTCATTACCAACCTTCCCCATGTTTTATTTTAAAGTCCAGTCGTAACTGGCATTACTTGAAATCCAATCGTCATTGGTACCCGGACTTCGTCGTTACCAATCTCCTTTAAGTCCAGTAGTTACTGGCATTGCTTGAAATTTGGTTGTCACCAATTTCCCCAGTCGAAGTCCTATGTGTTACCGATTGGACTTAAGAAATCTCATTTGTTATTATCTCAATGGGTCGTTACTATTACCTCCGGGAAGTCTAGTGGTTACTAGCACTGTCTGAACTGTTTGTTAAAGCTGAGTGGCGTTAGTATCCCCAGTGAAACCTTTGTTCCCAAGTTCGGTCCCGGAGATCTATTCTTTACTAGAATCCCCAGTGTGCGTGCTCATGTTTTTAGTCCATTCCTGAAGATCCTGTTTGAACTCTTCACTATAGGAAGTTCCGCATTTGATCATCCCCAGTGAGGATCATGTCTCTAGTTCTTCACTTCCCCAGTATAAAGTCGCTCTTTTCCCTGGTGGAAATCTACTTCTCTCCCTAGTGGAGTGTTTGCTCTTCCCCAATGAGATTGTCATTGGACTTCTTGCATCCTCATGTGAAATTTTCCTCTCAGTCATCACTAGTCATGTTTGAACTATTGATTGTTATACCTCGGTTTTCCCCAGTGTCGGATCCACAAAACCAAGTCCCATGAGTAGTTACTCATTGTTTTGTTTTTCTGTCTTATGCATATGTCTTGCATCCAAGCATCATTTAGAATTCATGGCATATCATGACCTGTCCTTTTGTATATCATCGGATCTAAGGGACAAAACTTTTGGTTTTCTATATTTAAATACCTTTCACTAGGATTCTGCGAGGGTTGTCATCTCTCACCGCCATCCAGTGAAAGATATTTGAATAGGGGCAACTGTCATACCCCAAATTTTGACCCCTTAGATTCTCATTATCATTTTAGGAGCATACTCATGAATTATCTAACCCTAACCCAGTGCAAGTTTGTCATTGTCCAGTCACAGATGAATCAGGGTTTTGTACAGTCAAATTGAAGCTTCAGGGTTTGTGATCAATCCAAGTTTTAGGCCAATTCAATCATGAAACAAGATTAAGGATATCATATGATGTCAATTGAGAATCCAATTTGAGGTTGTTACCCCAGAATCAAGAACAGTGTATTTCAGGGCACCCGATTAGGGTTTTTGACCAGTAAAAGTCAACTGTAGTTTGAATTTGATGTTGGAAGGTGTTTTAATGGTGGGATTATGATCCATGGAGTTCATATAGCTTAATAAAGTACATTCAAGAAGTTTCAAAGTCTCAGGAGGTCCAGAGTGTCAACAGACGACTCGGTAGTCACCGATCGATTGTACGGTTGACCAAAAAGTCAACTCTTCAAATTTAAGGAATTGGACTTCAAAGTTTGAATCAAAAATGTTCCTTATATCATGTTGCACTTGCCTATCAATTTTCATGACCATTGGATTAAGGATGAAGGAGTAATCGAAAAATCGGGAAATTAGGGTTTTGAAAGGGGCTAAACCATAAATCCTTAACCACACATCCAATTGATTTGGTTCAAAGCTCATTTGAAAGCTCTTGACAAATCCTACAAAAGTCCCTAAGTGGTCCATGATCAGAAAATGCATCGATTTGGAGTTATGATCAAATTCTTTTCTAAAAGGGAAAAAGACTTAGAGAAATTTCACTTTTAAGTTCATTTTTTAGCAACTTTGAGAGACTTTTTGACCAAGTTCCTGTGGGAATTTGAAACTCATGAAAACATGACTATTTTAGAGCTATTTGAGGGCTTTCTAAAAAGTACTAGAACATCTCAATAGCATTTGTGAACTGAGAGTTATGGATTTGGCAAGATGGTGTTTTCATACTTGAATCCCACATTGGTGATTTTTCATAAGTTCATCCTTTGGTCACATGGATCATTTCTCAGCCTATGAACCTTATTATTTTTTATATTTGGATGTTTTGAAGCATTGAAATGTGAAGAATTATGCAGAAAATTGAAATTGGAGGCTTTGACAAGTTGGCTTGCAAGTTGCCTTGCAACTTGCATTAAAAAATTATTAACAAGCAAGAGGTGGAAGGTAAGTTCTACAAACAGCCATCAACCTACACTCTCTAGCCTGACTTTAGACACATTAAGCTCATCATAACACTTGACTTCAAGCTTACCTAGCTGCCAAAAAAAACCCTTTGTGGAGGTTTAATCCAAAAGTGTAAAACCTTTCTTTCATGTGAAGAAATTTCCAAATCTGCCCCCTCTCTTCATTTGCCTATAAAGGGGAGCCCTCATCACTTCATTTGAGACACAATATTGATTCTAAAAACCAGAGAAAGCTCAAGCCTTGGCTCTTTCACACCATACTCCAAAATCACCAAAATCACAAAATTGCCAAACGCTTCAAAAATCTGTCTTGGTACATTTGCTGCCAAACACATTTCTCCCCATTCAAACACCCCAATAATCATCCACACAATCTCTAAATATGATATAGAAGGTGTCCAAGACCTTAAACCATTCAAAAACATCACCATTCAAAAAGTCAACTTCCATACCAAGTTACTTTGACCAAAACCACAAAATCAGCCAAAACCGGTTCCATGCATTTGCTTGGTGTTCTAATCACTCAAACACCTCTCATATATAATTTCTCAACTGTCTAATATGTTAAAGATCATTGGTGGAGTTTATTTCTCCAACTGTCTCAAAAATTGCATTCTTGCTCCAAAAAAGAAGAAAGCTTCAAAGCTAGTGTTATTTGGAAGTCTCTCTGGGTTTCTTGGTGTTCTAACCTGCTCAACACAATCCACTAGAGGTATGTAAACACTCCATTCTTGCTTTATACCATGATTCCATGATTTGGCACTTTGAGTACATTATGTGAAAATATGTCATGTATGTGTCTTGTGCATAAATTCTGTCATGACAAGGAGTGGCTGTTTGATTGATTTGAGATACCTTTAAAATCATGAACATGTTGGATATGTAGGTTTGTTTAGAGCTGTTTACATCTGGTTGGCTTGATCATTCACAAAATGCCATACTTTGCATATTCGTGCCTTGAACATGTTAGTTTTGGTTAAAGGATAAAGTTGTTTTAAGTTTAAGCTCAGAATCATTCCCTCATGCATTTATGACTTGTGTGTACATTTGATTTGAGTTAAACATGACTGGAAACAGATTTGGCTATTTTCATGAACGTACCAAAACCTCAATATTGTAGCCATTTGTCATTTCTCATACCAGTTTGTTTCAAGCCAGTTTGGGTGTTTTAAATCACTTAAATTAAGATATGTGACTTGTATGTATGATTGATTTAGCCTACATAAGCATAAACTTGAAACTGAACATCCTTCATGCATCAAGAATGCAAATTTACAACTCTGTCATCATTCTTTGTAGCAGTTTGTTTCTGATTTCAAATTGTATTCAAATTCATTCAAAATCATGTATGCATGCTATGTGTGTGATTAATTGAATCAGAAAGTATGTGGAACTTAAATTTCATCTCATCATGTCTCATATTCATGACAACTTGCAATTTGTGAATCAGCTTTCATAACAGCCCTCTCCCAACTTGTTTTGATGTTTGGCTCCACTTCATATCATGTATATGTGATGTGCCTATGATTAAATTAGTTTGAAAATGCTTTGAACTCAAGCTTGACTTCACACTTCAGAAGCACAAACCTCCACTTGAGCACCACTTTTCACACCAACTTGTTTTGCACTAAAACTATGATTTGATTTCACTTGTATGTATATTTGTAGTATGTGTCTGTGAATCTTTGGTCTGATTATGCCTCAAAACTGAAATGCCTTTCTTAATGTTATGCCAAAAGTGCCAAACTTGCAACTCAGTCTTCATATTTTATGACTGTTGGTGTTGAGCATCAAAGTGTGTTTAAACTCATTCAATATCATGTTTATGTGATCTATATGTGTTTGATTTAATCTGGATACATATAGAACTGACATAGCACATCTTCATGCACTTCACTTTACAAACCTAGCACTTTGATCACCAAATTTTACACCAGCCATGTTTGAACCATTTTTCTTGCCTGGACTCACTTGTTTGTATATATGAGGAATGTGTATATGATTCATATGGTCAAAATGTGCCTAAATCTACTGCATCATCCTAAAACCAAAGAGCAACTTAAATGTCATTTTTTGCTAGTCTGTTTTGAACCATCTCTCTTGGTTAATTACATGATTGGAATGATGTAAAACTGTTTGGAATTGGATTTGGACACCTTCATGCACACCACAAACACAAATTTGAAACTTCAACCTCACTTTCTGCCACAGTTTGTTTAGGCTCAATCTTGGTATTCAAAATCATCCATCATTATGTTTATAGTGTGTGTGTATGTTTTGTTTGGATCGGAAATGTATAGAACAGGTGTTACATATCATAATGCATTTCCAAACTTCCAAAAGGCATGTACTATCGGGTTTTTAAATAGAGGGATAATTTGAAAAAACTAAAATTGCCATTTTGTTCCTTGTGAAATTCTACACAATTTAGACCTAAATTTTGTCAAAAAAACATTAAGATTTGAGAGAGTTGTGATGAAAATGCAAGTTGGTGTTTTTGCTTCATGTTTCTTGCCCAGCCAGTTTTGTAGGCATCCCTTATATATTAATGGGGTGGCATTTACAAATAGATGTATAGCCACCCCAGTGGTAAGCAACTTGTCACTTAAGCGCCTTTGACCATGCAAGTGTGGGTTCGGCCCCTGAGGAGGGCAACCCTTTTATTTATTTTTGTCATTTTTTAACCAAACTTCAAAAATTCATATCTCTCTCAATTTTAATCATTTTTCACCCATTTTTTTTTTTAATTTTGTTCATCTTGATGTCTACTTCCATGTCATATTTTTTATTTCCATGTTTGCCTAATTTTTCATCTTTTTTGACTGAGTGCAAGTTATGTACGTTCTGTGATCATTTTCGCGTATGCAGATGAATTTTTCTTTTGATATACTTGTGATTATTTGTGATACTTGTTTGCATTCATGTTCTTAAATGTTAGCTAACATGCTAGGACTTCATCTTTGGTTGTTAACATGTTCATTTTACTTCATCTGCTAAATACACTGAAGCTTGACTGTCACACTGCCTGCTTAATCAACTACTTTGATTGTCATCAATGCATTTTCATTTTTATCATTTCACATGCTCACTTAATGGTTGTCACCATATGGATGCATATTCATTATGTTGTCGTCTTGTTCAAAATTTTATTTACCCAAGTGATGAGGTTTGTAAGCTCTCATCCAAGTTGCCTCTCCTGTCTCTCTCCAAAGGAAAAGATCTTTCCAATAACCCTTATGTTATGGATAATTCATTCACCCATTCCCTTGACTTTATTAAGTCATTTCAAACTTAGTTTAGAAACCATTAGACTTTGCTTTAAATCTAAAAAGAACCCACCTATACTAGGAGAGTTCTTCAACTAGAACCCTAGGATAGAGTTTGTCAACTCTATGTGAGAATCATCATCATGATTTCTTACTTCCCCTTTTGAATATTACAACTTAGAATAGGGAGTTTTTTCAAACTCCACACAAACATTGTCATGTTTGTTCCCCCTTGAACCTTGACCATAATCAAGTGTTCTTTATCCCTTGTGAGGTGAACTACGATTGCTCTGATTCTATCCTAGTTAGGATACGTAGGCAGAAGATGCGATGTCTTTGTGAGCAAACTTAGAAAACCATCTAGGTATTTACCTATCCCTAATCCATGTCCCAATCCATAGTACATATTCACAAACTTAGCAAACAATCAAACAAAAGGTTCCTGTAGAGTACTACAGATGCTTAGGGTGCTAACACCTTCCCTAGGTATAACCAACCCCCGATCCCCGAATCTCTTAAGCATTGTCGTTACATTGCGAAAAAGGTTTTTCTTTATTTAGACCTTTCCTTTGGATAAAATAAAGTTCGGTTGTAAAAGAATTAAGATTCAAGTAGCTTGATATCCAATTTTCACCACAACAGAAATGGCGACTTCACTGGGGACTTTTTATTGCTTTGAGGGTTTAGCCTATCTTGTTTGATTACTTGCTTATTTGTGAATAGTTGTAAATATGTACATATGTGCCCTGTTGGATCTTGGGAACCTTGAGTGGTGAGACAACACTATACCCGTGTTTGAGCGTACTTATGATAGGATGGTGGTATATTCAAGGAGACTTATAGGGAGTTGATTCCCGACCAAGTTGACTTGAGAAAACCTCCGCTCAGTAGAGGCCCTTCTTAGAGTTAGTATTGTTGATCGAGTATTCGTGAAAACAATGCTACTTTCTAAATGGGAGCCCGTGATACTGAGGACCTTTAGATTACCTTTTCCCCACCATGGCTTTATTAGGATGTAGTGCGATGACTATAAGGAAGTAATTCCAAAGTAGTTGATACGCGATACTACACTTGGACGAGACTCTCTTGAGAATATTGTCGACCACCAAGTATTTGGGAAATTGATAATATCCGAAAGATGGGTCGAGGACTCTGGGAACTCTTTTAGAACCTTGTTCTACAGTTTTTGAAAGCCTTAGTACATACCTTTGGGATGGGTAGACCTTGACTCCGTACTCATGTTCTCCAAACCAAAACCTTTATCTGTTTACCCATATGTATATGAGAATATGTGCTTACCTGTGTTTGTGCATTCATGCATTCATGAACATCATATCATAAAGGTTTCATGGAACTCAGATCTCTTATTTGTAAACATTAGGATCATCATGGATAGTGGAAAAAAGAAAACTATGAAGTACACTTACAAAAGTCCTAACTTGGATGACATAGAAAGGTTGAACACTTTGATAACAGATCCAGAAGGATTCAAGAGCAGGTATGGGAACTTATTGTCATTGTTGAGGGTAAAAAGGAAGATGGATCTGGGACTTCTCTCCACACTTCTCCAGTTTTATGATCCACTCTGTCATTGTTTCACTTTTCTTGATTACCAGCTGGTACCTACACTTGAGGAATATTCTTGCTTGATTGGTTTGCCTATTCTTGAAGACTCTCCTTTTCCAGTCCTGGAGAAGGACCCTAAGGAAGAAGAAATTGCTAAAGCTACACGCTTGGGATTGGTGGATATTCAGAAAAATATGGTTACTAAAGGAGGAGTATTTGGTTTGACTGCAGAGTTCTTGGTTTGGAAATCACAATACTATGCCGATCATTTGAGTATGGATGCATTCGAGGCTATCCTTGCCCTGCTCATTTATGTCTGAAGAGGAGAAGTTGAAGATTGCTTTGAGGAAATCACAACAAACTGAAATAGCCTGGAGGTACAAGTACCAAGTAGCCATGGAAGAGAATGATGAACTCCGTAGACAACTCCAGGCGAAGGATGAAGACATGATTGCTTGTAAGAAGAGGAAGACACAGGAAGGTTTATTTTCTTCCAGCTCTCAGACAACTCCATGGAAGTAAGTTGTGGACAAACTCATTCTTGAGAAGACACAGATGGAAGAAGAAATCAAGAGGCTCAAAGCAAAAGAGCACTTTTATTTAGAATACTGTCAACCTTATATTTAGGACTTTTGTAAAATGTACTGGATATTTTGTAATTCAAAATTTGAAAATCAATGAAATGAAATGATGTTTTGATCTGAGTTCCATGAAACCTTTGCATTTGCATTCTCATTAATTAATCATTCAAGGAACTAAGGATTGTTTTGCAGATATTATAGGATGGATTCTGGAAAGAAAGCAGAGGTTGTGTTCCAAAGACCAAAATTGGAGAACTTAAAGAAACTGAGAAGTTTAGTAGAAGACCCTGAGGCATTCAAAGAGAAGTATGGAAATATGTTGTCTTTGCTAGAAGTTCAAGTATATGAAGAGATGTTATCCGCACTCGTGCAGTTCTATGATTTAACTTGTCACTGTTTCACCTTTCCAGATTATCATTTGCTGCCAACCTTGGAAGAATATTTCGCCCTGATGGGAGTAGGCGTCACTCCTAGACCATTTTCTGGAAGAGAAGGGACTATCAATGAAAGAGCATTTGCAGAGGCCGCGTATTTGGAAGTGGACGAGGTACGATCTCATATGCTTGCTAAGGGAGGGTTATATGGATTTCCAGCTATGTTCCTATATGAAAAAGCTCAAAGCTATGCCTTGTCAAAGAATATTGAAGCATTTGAGGCCATCCTGGTTTTACTAATCTACGGACTGTTCCTTTTCCCGACTGCTAATGATTTTGTGGACGCAAATGCAATCAACCTTTTCTTAATCAAGAATCCTGTACCTACCTTGCTGGCTGATATGTACTTTTCCATCCACTGTAGGAATCGTTATGGAGTTGGACAGATTGAGTGTTGCACCGTTCTCCTGCACAAGTGGTTTATTTCGCACTTGCCAAGAATTCCAGCACTCTGGGATAAACAAAATGGGCTCTCATGGGTTGAAAAACTGTTGTTGCTCAAACACTCAGATATTAAGTGGTATGACCCTATGTATGGAGGGATTTCCATGATCCAAAGCTGTGGAGATTTCCCGAATGTACCGCTTATCAGCGTTAGTGGTTGCATCAGCTATAATCCTATTCTGGCTCGTCGACAGTTGGGACACCCAATGGAGGATGAACCAGACCCAGAGTTTTTGAGAAGCTTTTACATTGAAGAGGGGAAGAATCCCGCTTACAGGGCTCGAATTGTGTATGCTTGGTGTTATGTCCACACGAGGGGGGGTAACTGCCCTAGGTTACCACGACATTATTGTTTCAGAATCTTGCTTATCATGGGTAAAAGAGGCAGCATTGAAGATGTTATATACTCGTTTTGAGCCTGACTTACCCAAACCTACTCTCGTAGAAGAATTGAAAGCTGCTTTGGCAAAAGCTGAAAAAGAAGGAAAGGCTTGGAGGGATAAGTATTTCAAGGCTATGTAAGAGAAAGAAGAGCTTCAAGAGTTGATCCGTCAAGGTGGAAAGAGAAGTCAGCCAAAAGACGAAGGGCCATCCAACCAGAAGACCTAAAATCCTTTTATTTTCCGTTTTATTTTATCATGTATCTATATTGAAGACTTGTATTTCAGTTTCAGAATCGTTGTTGTAAAACTCTCAGTTATTAATCTATGAAGACTTTAAATTTGCTTATTTCCCCATTGTTATAATTTTTGCAAATATTTCTTTGGATTCCTTGAATGATTAATTTTGCATTGTTGCATTTTGCATTCATAAGCATTCCATGTGCATGTTCTTGTGTTGTGTCTCATCTCGTTGTCTTGTCTCCAGAGAGAGAGAGAGAGAGAATCACACTGAATCCTCAACACTGATACAACACCCGAGCCCAAGCTCGTCTAAGAATGGAAAGACAGAATTTGGATGTGGACAGGATTGATAATGAACTTGGAGAGCTACGAGGAGGCATGGGGCAGATCATGGAAGCCCTACAAGTCATTCGTGCAAAATTGGAAACTCAAGCCACTGTTGTTTCTGAAATCACTGGCATAGCTGTAGAGCCGATCCCAACGGCAGTCACTGTTGCAAATGTTCCACCATATGGGTTACCGCCTGGTTTCGTACCTCCACCAGTAGTCAATCAACCAGCAGTTCCTCTAGGGCCAGAAGTTCCTCAAGCTATTCCTACTTACACTCAGCCTTCTGTTCAGATTCAAGCGCGCCCTGTTTTTCATAATCCTCCACAAGTGTACGAAGGTATTGATGGGTATGAAGAGGAGAGTGGACGACATGATAAGCTGAAAGAAAGTGTAGAGACTATCGGCAGGAAAGTCAGAGCAATGGAAGGAAATGACATCTTTGGTACTGATGCCAGAGATATGTGCTTAGTGTCTGGATTGGTAATTCCGCCGAAATTCAAGGTTCCCAATTTTGATCAGTATTCTGGTGCTACTTGTCCTCGGATGCATCTGATTATGTATTACCGGAGAATGACTGCTCATGTAGAAGACGATAAGTTAATGATTCACTGTTTCCAAGATAGTTTAAAAGGAGCTCCTGCTAAATGGTATTTGGGTATGGATCAGTCTCGTATTCACAGTTTCCAAGATTTGGCTGACGCTTTTGTGAAACATTACAAGTACAACATCGATCTAGCCCCTGATAGAAGACAGTTACTGAGTATGTCGCAAAAGAGCTCAGAATCCTTCAGAGAATATGCACAACGGTGGAGAGAGACCGCCTCTCAGGTAGAACCTCCTTTGAGTGAAAAAGAGTTAACAGATTGGTTCGTCGACACGGTGAGACCAGATATTTATGAGAAAATGATCAGTAGTGTAACTGCAAGTTTCTCAGATATAGTAGCAGTGGGAGTGAGAGTGGAGTTAGGAATGAAGAATGGAAAGGTGGCTAGTGGTTCCAGCTGTTCTGGTAACAACAATGTCAAGAAGTTCAGCAGTAATTCTCATAAAAAGAAAGAAGGGGAGACAAATGCAGTAACCGTGGGAAGAAAGAGTCGCACCTGGAGACCGCCTTACCAACATTATCCGCAGAGTTATGTTCAACAACCTCAGCAAGGCTTTGTTCAGCAGCCTCAACCAAGTTATGTACAACAATCCCAACAACAACGACCAATGTATCTGTTGCAGTATGCCCAACAACCATATGTGGCAGCTGTAACTCCGGCTTTTAATCACCCTGTTCCCTGTTATCAGACAGTGCAGCCAGCACCTGTATATCAGCCAATTCAACAAGGGTATCAACGAGCGCCCAACACTCCACCCTATCAGCAACATCATCAGCCTAGAGCTCAGGCACCCAGACAGAACTACCAAAATCGGAGGCCAGCAACAAAACCTCCACTTCCTCAGATACCGATGACTTACACAGAGTTGTACCCCTCCTTAGTGTAGCAGGGATTGGTAACAACACAACCATTAAATCCAGACACTACATCTCATCACTATAATCCAAATGCTCATTGTGCCTTTCGCGAAGGCGCTGCTGGTCACTATTTACAAGGTTGTATTGCTTTAAAACATCTTGTCAGGGAGTTGATGGAAAAGAAGATCTTGTCTTTTGATGATGTACCCCCAAATGTTAAAAGTAATCCATTGCCGAATCATGGAGGGGTAAATGCGGTAGAAGAAGTGTCGGATGAAAGGATGGTCCGAGGTGTGTCAGAGATCAAAACCCCGTTGAGGCTACTTCACGAGAAACTACTGAAAGCGGGATTGATAGAAGATATCCATAATGACTGTAAAGAATGTTCTAATGATTCTAGAGGGTGTGATATGGTACGAGGAAATATACAAAGATTGATTGATGATGGAGTGTTGCAAGTGGGTAGCAAGGGGAGGAAAGAAGAAGTTTCAGTAATTGAGCCTATTTTTAATTTACCAAAGAAAAGTGAAAAAGTTCCGGTGTTCAAAATGACCAACAAAAGTATGAAGCCTGTTTTCAACAAGTCAGCTATCAATCTACCTCAACCGGTTATTATTTAGAAACCAAGACCGTTTCCTTTTGAAAGCACAAAGGCCGTTCCATGGAAGTATGACATGACTATGATAGACCGAGGATTTGGGAAGGTTAGTTAGAAAGAGACAGTAAAAAAAGACCAAGTGGACGTAACAAACATTGCAGGTACAAGCAAAATGACCCGTAGTGGTCGAATCTATCAACCAAAGATGACAGTAGCCGCTCCAAAAGAGCTTACCCCTGATGCGACAAGAGAAAAAGAGGTACTAAGTACTGAGGGAGACGACGAGGAATTCTTAAGGATTATTCGGAAAAGTGATTACAGGGTTATTGATCAGCTTCACCAAACCCCATCGAAGATATCGATCCTGTCTCTCTTGACGAACTCTCCAGCTCACAGAGAGGTTCTGCAAAAAGTATTGAACAAGCACATGTAACAAAAGATATAACTCTCGGCCAATTTGATTCAGTAATAGCCAACATTACAGCCTGTAACACCCTGAGCTTTAGTGATGCAGAGTTGCCGAAAGAAGGATGTAATCACAACCGTGCGTTGCACATATCTATCAGGTGCCAGGAAGACACAATGGCACGGGTTTTAGTCGATACTGGATACTCATTGAATGTATTGCCCGCCAGGTCGCTCGCAAGGTTAGCATATGCAGGGGCAGAAATGAAACCGACGTCTTTAATTGTAAAAGCTTTTGATGGTTCAAGAAGAACAGTTGTTGGAGAGGTAGAATTGCCAATCATGATCGGACCTCATGTGTTTGATATTACATTCCATGTCATGGAAATTAACCCAGCTTATAGTTGTTTGTTGGGACGACCGTGGATTCACGCCGCTGGGGCAGTAACTTCCACATTACGTCAGAGAATGAAATTTGTTGTGAATGATAAGTTAGTGATTGTACACGGTGAAGAGGACCTAATGGTGAGCAATCTGTCATCATTCAAATATATTGAAGCAGATGAAGGCGCGTTAGAAACTTCCTTTCAAGCACTCGAGATAGCTAATGCGGTGATGTTGGAAGAAATAGTGGCTAAGAGTGGTTCGTCTTTTGCATCCGCTCGGAGCATCAAGTCTACACTGGAAGAAGGCACTCCTGTAGGTTGGGGAGAGGTTATCGAAGTAAAGCCAAAAATGGATCGCCAAGGGTTGGGTTACAAACCAACTCATGATGAAGCGCCGACACATGATAAAGGACGCCCAAAGACTATACAAGAAGTATTCATCAGTGGAGGTTTCCAAATCAGTGTTGTGGAGGAAGATTCCGAAGATGAAGGCCTTGAACAGTTAGTGTATCGTTGCAACGCTGCCTTGAGCAACTGGGAAGCTATTGAGATTCCTTTGGTTGTTCCTGAGTTAAAGTAATTTGTTTGTCTTTCTTTTCTTGTTTTTGTTTTGAATCTCCATAGCCATGCCCAAGGCTATAGGAATGTTTTGTAATGGCCCCGAGCTTTCAAGAAAATCAATAGAAAAACGAACTATTTTGTTAATTTCCTTGTGTTATTTCCTTTACTGCTTTTGCTTTCATTTTAAAAGAAAAATGGCAATCTTAAAAAACCAAAACAATTTTCTTTTTGTGTGCTGCATTTGTCTTTGTGTGTTTTAATAAATCAAGCCATTCCAACGTGCAGTGACGTCCTAAAACCCACTGAATCCCATGACTTTGCATTCCCTCCTGACTTTGATTCACCAATATACCAAGCGAAAGATGAGGATGAAGATTTCGAAATCCCTGATGAACTGGTAAAATTGGCACACCATGAATATGCAGAGCTTCAACCCTACAATGAACAGGTAGAAGTCATTAATCTTGGCACCGAAGAAGACAAGAAAGAAGTCAAGATTGGGTCAGCTCTAGGGGCAGAAGTTAAGCAGTAACTAGAAGAGCTTTTGAAAGAATATGTGGATGTATTTGCTTGGTCGTACCAAGATATGTCGGGTTTAGACACTGAAATAGTAGTTCACAAATTACCACTTTGACCAGAATGCCCACCGGTTAAACAAAAGCTCCGAAGAACAAGACTTGACATGGCTTTTAAGATTCGAGATGAGGTGAAGAAACAGATTGATGCGGGTTTCTTAGCAGTGTCCAAATACCCCGAATGGGTAGCCAATATTGTACCTGTGCCGAAAAAGGATGGGAAAGTCAGAATGTGTGTGGATTACAGGGATCTAAACAAGGTCAGTCCGAAGGATGATTTCCCTTTGCCACATATCGATACGTTGGTGGATAATATGACTCGTTTTGCAGTTTTCTCATTTATGGATGGGTTCTCCAGTTACAATCAGATTAAGATGGATCTGGATAACATGGAAAAAACTACTTTCATTACTCCGTGGGGGACTTACTGTTACAAAGTTATGCCTTTCGATCTGAAGAACGCAGGTGCTACTTATCAAAGGGCCATGGTAACTTTATTTCATGATATGATGCACAAGGAGATAGAGGTATATGTTGATGACATGATAGCCAAATCTCAAAGCGAGGAGGACCATTTAGAACATCTTTTGAAATTATTTAAGAGACTCAGAAAATATCAGTTGAGACTAAATCCAGCCAAGTGTGCCTTTGGAGTAAGATCTGAAAAGTTATTCGGTTTCATTGTCAGTCACCGAGGGATTGAGGTAGATCCAGATAAAGTCCGAGCCATTCAAGACATGCCAGCTCCGGAAACGGAAAATCAAGTCAGAGGTTTTCTTGGAAGACTGAACTACATATCCAGATTTATTTCCAATATGACTCCTATTTGCGAGCCCATCTTCAAATTATTACGCAAGGACCAGACGGTTGTTTGGAATTCAGATTGTCAGCAAGCATTTGATAGGATTAAGGGCTATCTTCAAAAGCATATGATCTTAATACCTCCTGTTCTGGGAAGGCCTCTCTTCATGTATTTGACAGTGCTTGAAAACTCAATGGGTTGTGTATTAGGTCAGCAGGACGAGTCCGGACGAAAAGAACATGCTATCTATTATTTGAGTAAGAAGTTTACTGATTGTGAAAGTCGATATTCACTCCTGGAGAAAACTTGTTGTGCTTTAGCATGGGCCGCCAGACGCTTGAGGCAGTACATGATTTGTCATACCACTTTGTTTATTTCAAAAATGGATCTGATAAAGTATATTTTTGAGAAGCCTGCTCAGACTAGAAGGCTCGCCCGTTGGCATATGTTATTATCAGAGTACGACATCCAGTATATGGCCCAGAAGTCTATCAAGGGTAGTGTGTTGTCGGAATATCTTGCAGATCAACCAGTGGAAGATTATGAGTCTCTCAAATTTGATTTCCTAGATGAAGACATCATGTTGATAAAAGATTGTGAAGAGCCGGGTCTTGATGAGGGTCTGCAGGAAGGTCTTTGGTGGAAAATGATGTTTGATGGTTCCTCCAACTACAGTGGGCATGGCGTAGGCGCCGTCTTAATGAATCCAGAAGGTGGTTACACCCCATTCACAGCCAGGTTGGATTTTGACTGCACAAACAATATCGTCGAATATGAAGCACGTATTCTCGGCCTCGAGGCAGCTATCGACCTCAAAATTAAACTCATTGAAGTCAGTGGGGATTCAGCTTTGGTTATTTATCAAGTTACTGGTGACTGGGAGACTTGGCATGAGAATTTGATTCCTTATAGAGCCTACATCGTCAAGATGATGGAGTATTTTGATGAAATCACCTTCAAGCATGTTGCGAGGTCTGAAAATCACATAGCCGATTCCCTAGCCATGTTAGCCTCAATGTGGAAAGTCAGGGATGTCAATGATGCCACTCTCATTCGAATTGAACGCAAGACCGAGCCCGCCTACTGTCATATGGTTGAAGAAGAAACTGATGATAAGCCCTGGTACCACGACATCAAGAATTATCTGTTAAAACAAGAGTATCCAGTAGATGCTACGTCACTTGATAAGAAAACTCTAAGACGATTAGCATCCAAGTTCTTTCTCAGCAATGATGTGCCTTATAAAAGAAATCATGATATGGTCTTGCTTAGATGTGTCGACAGACGAGAAGCAGATTTGTTAATGCAAGATGTCCATGAGGGAATGTTTGGCACTCATGCCAATGGATATGCTATGTCTAAAAAGATCTTGAGGGCTGGTTATTACTGGTTGACCTTGGAAACTGACTGTATTCAATATGCCAGGAAATGTCACAAATGTCAGATTTATGCGGACAAGATGCATGTACCTCCGATGTTGCTAAATGTGTTGTCATCACCGTGGCCTTTCTCTATGTGGGGCATCGATATGATTGGGGAAATTGAGCCAAAAGCTTCTAACGGACACCGATTTATTCTGGTTGCTATCGACTATTTCACAAAATGGGTTGAAGCCGCATCCTACACTAATGTTACTCGACAAGTGGTGGCTCGTTTTATCAAGAAAGAGATTATCTATCGTTACGGAATTCCGAGCCGAATCATAACGGACAATGCTACCAACTTGAACAACAAAATCATGAAGGAGTTGTGCGATGATTTCAAAATTGAACATCACAATTATTCTCCTTATCGTCCCAAGATGAATGGAGCGGTAGAAGCTGCGAATAAAAACATCGAAAAGATTTTGCAAAAGATGGTGAAAACTTACAAAGATTGGCATGAGATGTTGCCATTTGCCTTGCATGGATACAGAACGTCTGTCTGCACTTCAACAGGGGCAACCCCTTTTTCTTTGGTATATGGAATGGATGCGATACTTCCTATTGAGGTCGAGATACCTTCTTTGAGAGTCATAATGGAAACCAAGCTTGAAGAAGCAGAATGGGTGAGAGAAAGTTTTGATCAGTTGAATCTTATCGACAAAAAGCGCATTTCTGCAATGTGTCATGGTCAGTTATATCAGAAAAGGATCAAGAGGGCTTTTGACAAGAAAGTTCGTGTCCGAGAATTCCGAGAAGGGGAGCTTGTACTCAAAAAGATTTTACCAGTTCATAAAGATGCACGGGGAAAGTGGATGCCTAAATATGACAGCCCGTTTGTTGTAAAGACAATCTTCTCAGGAGGCTCATTAATTCTCACTGTTGCACCCAAAAATTTGCTTAACCTTTTCTTGCCTGATTTATGTTTCATTGCATTTCATTTGCATAGTTACATCATTCACATATTTCAACCATTTGCATATCATGGCATATCAAGTCATCTAATAAGGGATCAAGTGCCATTTATGTCAAAAGAAGCCTATCTAGAGGTGTTCTCTGAGCCTGAGAGCCCATCCAAGTCATCAGAGAAGGATTTGAAGTCTTGAGAAGTTTGAGTGCCTACATGTGGGTTTTGCTCCTATCTTGAGGAATGTTGAGAATCATCAGTGAGATGAGAAGCATGGAATGTGACCTTGAGGTGTGTATGGATCTCATGGAATGCCTAGAGGGCCCTATTGAAGTTGAGACAAGTCATTCATTCATGTATGAAAGCCACAGTTGAGGTGCAGTCAACTAGGGTTTCATCTTGGTCAACCCTAATTCAATTGTGCAAATTGGAGAGCATCAAAGCCTACCTTGAGGTCATGGGATTCATGGGATGGTATGTTGATACATGTGTGGTGTTGTGCCAAGGTTAAGCAAAGAAGATCAAGAATGTGGGAAGTTGCTAAATTAGGGTTTCAGTGTAAAATCCTCTGTTTAGTGCCTAACTTCAAAGCCACATAAGTCAAAATAAAAGTTTCAAATGGATCTTTGGCCAACATGGAACTTGTAGAGCATATCAATTCCTTTAATTTGAGTACTAGAAGTCCTCAAGGGGATTTATAGAACTCAAGTTATGGTCTTTGCAAGCTAGAGGTCCTCAGAGGACACTAAAATTTATCTGTGAAAGTCACTTGACTTCCAAGCAACGTTTTCCCCTCAAGGAGTTTTCAAATGGATTCTTGGCCAACATAAGAGTTGTAGGTCTTGATCTTAGATTTAATTTGAGTACTATAAGTCCTCAAGAATATTTATGGAACTCAAGTTATGATCTTAGCAATCCAGGGGTATTTTGGGAAAGTTGAATTATGGGTCATTTTCAAGAATGTGCCAAAATCTCCATCTTCCACTCCTCAAATGGAAAATTGTTCAACATGAGATGTGCTTGGAATGATGTTTTTAGGTCAGATGTGAAGTCATGGTGAATTGGATTGGCTTGTATCAAGAAGTGCTCCAAAATGGCCTAAAAAGAGGGATTTTTTAAATGATTCAAAGGAGGGAAATTGGGATTTTTGAATTATAGGTCCTAAACATGTCATGTGAGTAGTCATTTTGACCAGAAATTGCATTCCAAACACATTTGCATTGGCACAATTTTGAGATGAGTTCAAATTACATGACTTTCTTTGGAAAGGTAGTTACTTCAATTACAAGTCATTGATCCAAAGCAAGAACCAAGGCATTTCAAGCTGAACTATCTATCCAAACATACTCCATGATCAATTTGCAGTTGGTTAGAACATTCTAGAGCAAGCTGAGAGCTCAGAACCGTGACTGTAGCATTGGAATTTCGTGGCCATGACAGAATTTTGGATCAACTAAGTTGGGCCTGAATTGGATTGCAAAAGCCCACAAACACTTCATATTTAAGTTCTAGAATGAGTTCAGATTGGTTTTGGTGCTGATTTCGTGGAGGAGAGGGAGATAGCAAGTTGAGTTTCAAGAGCTTCAACTGAAAACGGTTTCTGAGTTTGGATCAAGATCAAGCCAAATTGAAGATACTAGAAGCTTTATCTTGCATTCTTGATCGTGTATGGGAGGTTTGGAAGGTTGAATTGAGCTACAACTACCTCTGTTCATCCAATTTTTACAGGTATGTAACTCTCAAGTTTCCTCATGATCTAGGCTGAACTAGGTAGATTCTTGCATGTGGTTAGGGTTTAGATGGAACCTAGGTCGTTTCTGGATAGAAATTTGAGCAGTTAGAGACATTCCAAGATGACATGTGATTTCTGTTTGAGCACAAATTGAGTTGATCCTAAGGCTATGAACTGATTTGGATAGATCATTATGATGTACAAAACATGAGGATCATTCCTATGGTTTTAGATTGGAGCTTAGTGATGATCATTCTTGTGGTAGCATTTCTGTTTGCCTTCGAATTTCAAAACCTAGGAAGATCTAGAGGAAATGGATATGAGATTGGAGATCTACGTGAAATTCCGAGCAAGATGATGTTAAGTTTGAGAGTTTTCCTTGACCTGCAACCCTGGCTCGCCGGAGAAGATCACCGGACCACCGCCTGGGAATATTTTCAGGCCACCTGAGATTGTTGGAGAAGATGAACGAGGGACCATTGGATTAGTCTGAGAAGAGACTTTGTATGCTGATCTAAGGGCCTTGATTTAAACCTGGGATTTGCCTCCAAGATCAATATGCAGCATTTCATTAACGTGACTCAGCTTGTGAGTCACCAGCCACCTCACCCTCACGTGGACGCGCCCTCAGATTTTGGATTTGATTACCAGTCTTCTGATCCATTGGCTCGTGTTTAATCCAGCTTTTTATTTTCTTTTAATCATTTTAGTATTTTCTTTTATTCCATTTGATTTCTAAAATCCATAATAAATCCAATATTGATCCAAAAAATATTTTAAAAATACCTCAATGATCTTGGATTTATTTTTGATTTTCTGAAATTAATAATCCCATTTTCATGCCTTTTCAATTTAACTTGATTTTTCTTATTTTTATGTGTTTTCTTTTGAGTTTGGTTGATACATGATTTTGTGGATTTTGTTGTGACCAATTGGTGCATGATTTTGAGTTGATTCTTGTTGGATTAGTTAGCTTAGAGAAGCATGTACCCTTAAATATTTTATCATAATTTTATGAATAAATTTTAGGCCAATTTGAGTGGTGAACATAAGGAGTGTTAGATTTAGAGTTTCAAAACAACTAGTTGTAGTTTAGAGCATAGTTTAGGGACTTAGTATTTGATTTAGGTCATGGGATTTATATGGGGTATTGGGTATAGGCTTAGGTTCCCTTAGAAATTTAATTAGGATTTTATGATCTATTTTAGCATTTTATTTGTATTTTGCAATTGGTGTGATGTTTGTGGGTTTCTCCCTTAGATGCTTGGTTTATTCAATTTGTGTGGGGCTATTTTGGGTGGTCTTTTGGCTGGGACTCTGCTTGGATGAATTGAAGATCAATTGAAGATGCTTTGGAGAGCTTGAAGAGCTTGGAGTTGAAGATTTCTCATCTGTTGGAATGCTTGTCAGGAGCTTAGGAAAATTAGGGTTTTAGGAAGAGCTTTTTAGACTTAGTTCATTTCTTGCCTCAAACATGGAATGTTTTGTTTGCCTCCATCCTATCCTATGATTCAACGTCCCCTTAAGGAAGCCTCATCTCTCCCTTGGAGGGATGAGTGGTATGCCTTAAAGAGTAGAACTTTTGAGGATACCCTTCTCTGCAGATGATGGTTTCTAGAGATTTCCTTTGGTTTTCACTGGTTCCCATTCATTATAAATTGATCTCAATAACCAATCTTTCTTAGTGGAGCTTGCTAGAGCTTGGGGATGAAGATATAAGATGTTGAAGATGCCTTTCATAAGGTCTTCCTGAAGATGGAGTTATGTTACTGTCAACTTTGCTGTCAGAGCTGCTGTAGGAGTTTGGTGCTGCTGCTTGGGCTGCCTCCTTTGGGTTTTGTTTTCTGTATTGTTTGTTGGCTTGTGTAGCTTGCCCCCTAGGTTTGAGGTGAATGTTGATTCACTTTGCCTGTTGTTTTCCCAGGTTCGAGGTTGAGTGGGACTCCCTTGCCTCGCTTGTACTGCTGCATTGCATGCATTTTACTGTATTTGCTTACTTTCTTTTCTGTTTATCCCCTAGGATCTCTGATTTCCTCTGTGCAAGAGGGAATTATGACAGACATTAGGATTCTTGTCCATGCATGACAACATTAGGTTAGTTTTTATTCCCTTTTCAACCATAGGTTTTTTAGAGCTTCTTTCTCTTCTTATCTCAAAACAACTCAAAAATACAGTAATAAGGTTAATCGATATCGTACGTTACGAGCCTTAAGCTATTTGAGGAAGGGTTGCTGGAGAGCTTCTTTCTAGTAGTCTGGCTGCTTAGTGTGGTACCCTTTGGGTGACATGCGACGTAGTCACTCTCAAATCATAGTCTCTAGTGCGTCAGAGATTGCAAACAAACTAAAAAACACTTCTTTCGTAAAAGATTCAAAACAAACATCAAAGTGTCATTTTTGTCTGCCTGGACTCTTAATCAAGAAAAACCCTTTTTGAAGGTAATAAAAAACAGTCAAACAAGCTTGTGTCTTCCGTAGCCCGAACTACGTTTGCTCTGATCTTTCATGCTGTATGAAAGTACGTAGGCATAGGATGTCGTATCCTAGCGAGCAACCTTCCCCCCTTAACCCGTAGTTAGGCGAACTACGTTGACTCTGATATCTCGTTCCAGACGGGAATATGTAGGCATAAAGTGTGATACTTTGCCGAGTCATTATCTTTTCTTTTTAACCTAGCCCTGTAGAGTAGATAGAATAACAATCCGTACTAGAAAACAAGCGTGGATCCCGTCGAGTACGGCCGACGTGAGGGGTGCTAATACCTTCCCCTTGCGTAATCGACTCCCGAATCCAGGAATTTGGTTGCGACGACCATTCCTTTCCCGTTTTGCGTTAGGTTTACTCTGAGCGTTTCCTTTCCCTTCGTTGGGATAAATAACGCACCGTGGCGACTCTTTTGTCATAGCCGGCGCCGATTTTCGCAGTAGCGACAACTGGCGACTCTGCTGGGGACTCCAACGGTTCCCTACGCGAGTCAGTCCTAGCGCTTGTTTTCCCATCGTGGGTTTTGTATGGATTTACATTTCTGTCTTTACTTTCCGCATTTTATTGTCAGCTTTATATTGTTATTGTTGTTGTGGGGAGGGGGTGATCTGTTGAGAGATAAGTCGGACCTGGGTGTGAGTGCACCTAGAATTAGTTGTGGAAAGTAGTGGGCGCGTGCATGCTTTGCATGTACTAGTGTCCTTCAAAATCCACGCTGAGACGAGGTTCTTCTGGTTGACTTCTTTTTCAACCCTTTGGGTTGAGGGGGTTGTTGGTTAGTTGGTGTTGCACCCCAAAATTTGACCAACATTTCTTTACCTAGCTTATGTTGCATTTCATTCACATTAGCACTATCATTTGCATTTCATTGACATGTATGTAGGAGATCAAGAGGTATGACTACCAATCAAGAGCTATACAAGACTATGAAGATAGCTAAGAAGGTTATTCAAGTGTTCAAGGGTTGATATCTTTGTCAGAGAAGTCAAAAGATCCTCAGAGAGAGTGGTTGAAACCAAGAGTGTGTGCCTCCTAACTTGAGAGTTGTGGGGAGACCTCAGATGATTCTGAAGCCATGAAGTTAGACTTGAAGCCTTGAGAGAGCTTATGAGATGTCTTGAAAGCCATCATGAAGCCCAGATAGGTCATTGTATAGGATTAAGAGGACCTAGCCAGGAGTATTATAATTAGGGTTTAACTGGGTCAACCCTAGGTCAACTGATGATTTGAACAAGGTTGAGACCTAAACCAAGAGCCATGTGATCAGGGATTGATGCATTGAGATGTTATAAGGATGATTCCAAGGTCAAATCATCATGATTGAAGAGCTTGAGAAGTTTCAAGCTAGGGTTTCTAAGGCTTGACAGTGTAAAATCCCCTAGTTTGACCCCTATCTTCAAGGCAGTTTAGCTCAAGATGTGATTGTCATCTCATCTTACCCCCAACATGAATGTTGTAGAGCTTATTCTTAGATTTAATTTGAGTACTCTAAGTCCTTGATAGGATTTGTAGAGCTCAAGTTATGACTTTGACAAGTTACAGGTCATCTGAGGTATGTGAATCTGGGGCCTTGAAAGTCACCCAACTTGCATCAAACGTTTGCCCAAGAAGGGTGATTCCTATGAACTTTTGGTCAACATGAATGTTGTTCCTTATCTTCTTAGATTTCTATATAGTACTAGAAGTCCTTGATAGGAATTGTAGAACTCAAGTTATGGCGTTGACAAGTCAAGGGCATTTTGGTCATTTGGAGATTACAGGTCATTTCAAGCATAAGGCCATAACTCCTATTTCCAAGCTTCAAATGGAAAAATATTCAACATCAAACTTGTTCAAAATTATTTTTTAAGGCTAGTAAGGAGGTCATGAGATGTTGGAAATGCTTGTAGCTCAAAGTTTCAAAAATGACCTAAAATAAGGGCATAAGTTAAATAAACCAAAGTTGGAAATTGATATTTTCAACCTACACATCCAAACCATGGCATGTAATATATCATTTTGACTCTAGAAAACATTTTAAAAACATTGGTTTAGCCACATTTTTTATTTGAGGTCTAAATTGTGGACTTGCTTTGAAAAGCACTTACTTGCATATTAAGCAACATTTGCAAAACTCAAGATTAAGGCATGAGCAAGGAACTTGGCAAGCTAAACCCTTCCAAAATGTCACTAGGGGAGAAATTGAAAGAGATTGAGATGAATTTCAAGCTGCAAACAGAATTGAGCATGTCATGATACATGATTGAAAATCTCATGACATGAGGAGTGGAAAATCTCATTGGAATGATCTAGAGGGTTCTAGATCGTCCAAACTTCATCTATATAAGGAGTAGAGTGGATCCATTGCAGAGGTTGGTGATCATTGAAGGATTGAGCTTAGTTTGAGAGTGAAATTTCATAGCTTGCAAGTACAATCGGTTTCATCAAATTCTCCATCCTCCATTCATTTTCTTGATTGATACTTCTTCCATGAATGTCAATGAGTGATTTCAGATCATTTTTAAGAAGAATTGGTGGTTAGATCGTGTATGAGCAAGTGATTTTCAGCACCTGCAACTCACCATCGGGTTTCAAGATTGAAGCACTTTCAATTGGTTCTTTTGCATACAGAAGCAAGAAGAAGGTTCCTTGATCGTGTCCAGAAGAGTAGAGAGCTTGATTTGGAGGATTTGTGCACCTGTTCAACCAAGATTCTCAGGTTGGTAACTCTCTTCCCCTAGCATGATTTAGGTAGAATTAGGTTGAATTAAGGTGCTAGATTGATTGTAGAATGGCCTAGGATGGATTCCAGATAGTTAATGGATCAATTAGAGACAAATTAGGAGAATTGCCATTTTCGGTTGAGATTGGGAGATGATGATTCTTGAGGTTTCAGAAGAAACTATGGGTATGGTTGAATTCGTGGCAAGATTTGGAATGAGTTTCATGTTTTGACCTCTTGGATTGGAGGCCTCTAGGGAGAATTAGGGTTGAGGGAGATGATCGGAGCTCCACCGGCGGTGGCCGGAGCTTGGCGCGAGGTTTAGGCGTTTGAAATGGAGAAGATGAAGTTATCACCATCAGATCTTGTTTTGACCTTTGACTGGGAGCTGATCCAAGGGCCACGTTTTAAAGTTGCATTGTGAAGGATTTCTGATGATGAAACGATGTGTTTCATTTATTCAGTGTTTTGGGCTTAGTGAATTAAGCGCTATTTGCACCCCCCTAATGGCCCAACCCAAACTTTGAACTGAATCTGATTGCTAGTTGCACCGTGTTCTTGTTTATTTTAATTGGATTTTCATTTAATTTTCATTTTATTCATGGTTCTTGAAAAAATCATAATTAATTGAAAATTTATCCAATTAAACCCATTCTTTTTGCATATTACTCATGATTGATTCTATTATTTTTTAGAGAAAATATATTTGCATTTTGTGTAATTTCTGATTTAATTGGAATTTTGCATTTTAATTGATATTAAAATGATTATGTTTGATGCATATTTTTGTGGAATTTTGTTTGATCTCATGGTGATGATTCTTGGCCTAATTTTTTTGTGTGTGATTAGGTTAGACATGTATGATCCCATAGAATTTTTCTCACATTTTTGTGATGAAAATAAGTGTGTTTTCTAGATTGATATTTAGATGCTTCCTTTTAGGGTTTTGGTTTGATACCTTAGAATGTATAATTTAGTTCTAGGTCCAATTTGATGGTTTGATCTTTGAAACTAATGTGGTAGAGTCATGATTGACATAGGTTCCCATAGATATTTTTGTAGGATTTTACAATTGATTTTAGTATTTTAGTTAGGACTAACTTTAGTACTAGGTTTTAGGTGATCCTAACTTACTAATTCAATTAGTTTAACTTCTCTAGTTCCCTTAGATTAGGGTTTGTGCTTGGTTTGCCTTTGGTTGAGATTGAAGACAAGTTGAAGACAAGGTGCGGATGCTTGAAGTTGCTTGAGGTTGCTTGGAGCTTTGGATTTGTTGGTGCCTGAAGGTATCTGATGAAGATTAGGACATAGGACATAGGGAGAGCCTTGTAGTTAGAATGATTTCTTTCACAAACATGGAAAGCATCTTGTGCTTCCATTCCTTCCAATGACTAAAAGTCCTTCTCAGATATTCACATCCCTCCTTTGGAAGGATGAGTGGCTTTATCTGGGAGGTAGAACTTTGAGGGAACCAGTCTCTCATAATGATGAACCCTTATAGGCTTCCTTTGGTTGTCAGTAAGCTGTTTATCATTTCCACTCATCATGGTCAATCATTTGTCTTCTGGTTTGAGTATCTTGAGAGATGTTGGGCTTGAGTTTGAAGATGAAGACTTCATTGAAGAGGGTGGAAGAGTATGATTCCTTGAGCATTGCCATTGCAGCTGAAGCCTGAAGAGCAAGAAGAGCAGGTTGATACTTGAAGATCCAATAGAGATTGAGTGAAGAATGAGGAGTTCCTTGCTTGAAGAAGATTGAAGGATGAAGTTGACACTCCCACATGATTGAGGATTACTCTGAGAAGCTGAAGCTTGTAGATGAAGAGAGAAGACCAAGTTGATACTGGAAAAGCAAAGAGAGCTGAAGCTTGAAGACTAAGGTTATACTTATGAAGAAGATTCAATTGAGGTTGAGTGTGGAGCTGAGGCTTGAGGAACAGAGGATGAGATGACACTTACACTGATGCATTGAGAGCCTGCAGGAAGCAAGTTGATACTTGTGGTTAAGAGGGAAGCCTGAAGGTGGAATTGACTGAGGAGCTGAAGCTTGAAGAAGAAAGGACAAGTTGATACTTGTGTTTGATGGATTGAAACCCTGGAAACAAATTGACATTTGCCATGAAAGATGATATCCTTGAAGGGTGATAGAAGTCTGAAGATTGGATTGCTGTTAGAAGAGCTGAAGCTTGGAATTGGAAGTAGGAAGCTGTTGATCTGTTTCTTTCTTGTCTGTTTTCTTTTCTGTATTGATGTGCCTTGTTTGACTTGCTTGATGCATTAGAATAAGTCCATGATTAGAATGACTGTAAGCTAGGAGCATGATTGCACTAGAGGTTGAGTTGCTCCCTCTGCTTGTATTTTTATTGTATGGCTTTGCTTGCGGGTATTCGGTAGAGCCCAGCTCCCTTGCCCATGTGGTTTGTGTTTGCTTGATAGCATATTCTATTTTTATCTGTATGATTGCAGTTTACTATATTTTGCTTGATAGCATGTTGTTACTTTTCTGTATGATTACTGTTATTCATTCTGGCTTGAGGTTGAGATGAGCTTGTGGAGGCTGCTGCCCCACACACATTTCCTCCCTCACTTGCATTGCATGCATTTTACCATTTACTGTTTACTGTTTAAGCTGATGCCTTATCTGTTCCTGTTTATCCTTGACATGATCCCTTAGGACTCTTATTTCCTTTGATAAGGAAGTGATGATTAGAACTTTAGGTTGAAACCTAGGCATGATAACTTCTAGGAGTTCCCTGTTTCAAACCTCAACCATAGGATGAATCCTTGGCATGACAACTGTTAGGACTTGATAGTCTCCCCGTAGTTGAGCATGTTCTCTTCTCATCCCAAAACAACATAAGATACGGTAATTATGAATGATTTCTTTCGTACGTCACGAGCCTTAAGCTATCTGAGAAAGGATTGTTGGAGAGCTTCTTTTCAACAGTCTGGATGTTTAGTATGGTACCCTTTAGGTGACATGCGACGCATTCACTCTCAGGTCATAGTCTTTAGTGCGATTGAAATTGCAAACACAATAAAAAACACTTCTTTCGTAAAAGACAGAAAACAAACTTCAAACCTTTTTGCCCCGTGGGCCCATAATTCAAAGGAAGCTTTTCTGAAGAAAAGAGTGTCGTTAAGCTTCAGCGCCAACGCAAACAGGCTTTGTCCCTAACTGCTGGAACTGCTGTTTAACCCTACTCGATAAAACAGATGAATATGAATTCCCGTAATCTGTAGTTTCCCAAACTACGTAAGCTCTGATCTCTCATGCCTGTTGAGAGTACGTAGGAACAATACTGATGTATTGGCGAGCCACCTCCCCCATCACCCGTAGTAGGTCGAACTACGTTGACTCTGATTTCTCATTCTCTGATAAGAATACGTAGGCATAAAGTGCAATGCTTTGCCGAGTCATTTTCTTTTCTTTTTAAGCCAGCCTTGATAGGTAGATAGATAAACCAACTCATCCAGTAAACACAACAAGCGTGGATCCCGTCGAGTACGACGGACGTGAGGGGTGCTAATACCTTCCCCTTGCGTAACCGACTCCCGAACCCAGACAACGGTTGCGATGACCTTGTCTTACCCTTTTTCGTCAGGTTTTTCCGATTGTTTCCTTTCCCGTTCCGAGGGATAAATAACGAAAGGTGGCGACTCTTCTGTTTTGCCGGTACCTTATTTTCGCGGAAGCAACACCTGGCGACTATGCTGGGGACTTGATAGTTTCCTAGGGATCCAACGTCCCGAATGCGAGTCAGTTTGGGGATCCGACGTCCCCTGCGAGAGTCAATCCTAGCGCTTGTATGATTACTTGTTGGGTTGTGTTTATTTATCGCATTTTATTTCCCGCACTTTATTTCCAGTATGATATGAATATCTGAGTTGTTGTGGGAGGGGCATTCTGATGAGTGAGAAGCCAGACCCAGGCTTGAGTGAACATAGCATTAGTTGTGGAAATTAGTGGGCGCGTGCTTGCTTGGCAGGCACTAGTGTCTCATGAAATCCACGCTCAGACGAGGTTCTCCCGGTTGACTTCTTTTTCAACCCTTTGGGTTGAGGGGGTTGTTGGTTTGGAGGATTGTCGACTTTGGGGACCGATCATTTGTGATTCAGCCGAGTGAGGCCGCTTCATGAGCTGGTGATGCCACACCTTCTGGGTATCGTATCACCGAACTTGATTCAGTTTAGGTCCATACTTGTGAGCAGGGTTGGGTTTGTTGCAGGAAACTTTGACCTTCAGACTACCTGGTTTTCTTGATAGTGGATCAGTTTTGTTGGGATCTGAGGATCTCATCTGCAGATGTATGGTTGTTCTTGATAGAGCAGAGTTTGGTTATCAGATGTTTGTTCTTGATAGAGCAGAGTTAGGGTCCTGTATCAGAGGTCCTCATTATCAGATGGTTGTTCTTGACAGAGCAGAATTTTGGTCCTGCATCAGAGGTCCTTATTATCAGACGTTTGTTCTTGACAGAGCAAATTTATGGTCCTATATGTGTGTGTTCTTGACAGAGCAGATTTGTGGTCCGATACCAGGGTTTTCTTCTTATCAGAGAAAGTGGTTGTTCTTGATAGAGCCGGTTTATGGTTTTGTTGATGCAAAATCTCCACAGCACAGTTTCCTTGATCTCCTACTGCATGATTGCATTTTACATTGCTTTGCATACCCATTTGCATTTCATTAACGTGTGTCTGTGTTGCAGGTACCGTTTTCCCCGATCCAGGATTTCTTGCCTCCTATTGTATTGTTATGGGTTCTCTGAGGAAGACTGTGGCTTACAAGCTCCCTGCCCCTGTTGTGGTTCAGCTGACTGGTTTGATTGCTTTAGCAGATGATTCTGTGAGAGATGAGTTCAGAAAGTCTTACGGCAAATTGCTCAGTTTGGTTCGTAAACCTTCTGCGTTCGAGTTGAATGGGTTGCACGCTCTGTTGCAGATCTACGATCCTCCATTGAGATGCTTCACTTTCCAGGATTTTGTTCTCGCACCCACGCTGGAGGAATATGCTGATTTGTTAGGTGTGCCTATCAAGAGGCAGATGCCTTTTGTTCATATGGATGCTGAGCCTGATCTGGCTAGTCTAACTCCGTCACTTCATATGGATGCCTCCGAGTTGGTATTGTCTAGTTAGAACAAGGTTCCTGGTTTCTCCTTGCAGTTCTTAGTGGGAAAGGCTCAGCAGTGCGCCAAAGACGGATGTTGGGTCGTGTTCAACGCCATTCTCGCTCTGTGCATATATGGCATCATTCTGTTCCCCAATATGCCTGACTTTGTAGACTTCGACGCCTTTCGCATCTTTGCTTCAGGGAATCCAGTCCCTACCTTGATAGGAGATGTCTACCATTCTATCCACTACAAAAACGAGAACAGAAGGGGCAAGAATGTCTCGTGCTGTGTGCCCCTGCTTTATAAATGGCTTGATAGTCATTTACCCAACAGGGGTCCCTTTGTTTTGTCTGCAGCCACAGCTGAGTGGTCCGAGCGTTTGATGAGTCTATATGCAGAGGATGTTGACTGGTTTGACAGAGATAGGTTGGGTACCGAGATTATCTTCAGCTGTAGCGGGTTTCTGAACATGCCTTTGATAGGCAGGAAGGGTTGTATAAACTATAATCCGTCTTTGCTGGTCTGACAGTTTGCTTACGCTTTGAGAACTCCGCCGAAGGATGAAGAGGTGCAGGAATCTATGTACCTCACTGGTCTTCTAGAGGGGGATCTGTTATCTAAGCTTCAGCGCGCTTGGAATGGTATCAGTAAGAGGGGAAAATCATTGCTGGGGAGTAGTAATAATCAAGCCTACCCTCCGTATGTGACGTGGATCAGAGCCAGAGTCAATGCTATAGGGATGTCGTTTCTTCCTGCCAAGCCAGAAAGCCCTCCAATGATTGAAGAGCCTACTATCGTGCCTATTCAGCAACATAATCAGGTGTTAGCTGAGCGAGATGAATTGAAGAGGGCAAATGAAGAACTGGAGAAAGAATTGGCTCAACTCCGAAGCGAGAGAAATGAAGCTGTTTATTCCTTCAAGAGGCAGACGGAACTGGTGAACCAGTTGGGGACAGATTTGACTAAGCAGATAGCCGAGCGTGAACGCATGGGTCAAGACTTCAAAGCTGTCAATGATGTACTGGCCACGAAGAAGCAGCACTTTGACGAAGCGTATCGGAGGATATCCAAGTTCAACCAGCACATGAAGGCCTCCCTAGCCAACAGGAAAGAACGGGAGGATAAGCTGATGCAAAAGATCTCCAAGCTGAAAGCCCAGGTGAGGGCTAGTGAGAAGAGGTTTGATGAAGAAACCGCTCGCAGATACGCCGCCGAAGGCCAGCTCAACAGAGCTCTCGCTAACCTGAAGGAGCGCAAACTGACGTTTGAGGCCAAGAAGTGGAAGTTAGAAGATTGTTTCGGTGAAGGAGCATGGGAAGATTCGGTCGAAGGTCTTCAATACACCATTATGCAGAGGGAACTACTCGTCGAAGGGTTACTCACTCGTCCTGATCATCCAAAAACGAAGGGGTTGTTAGAAGAGTTTCGCGCCCGTGGTCGTACTTGACTATTTGTATTCCTTTTGTTCGATCATTGTGGTAGGCTGACCACCACCAGGCTTGTTGGCTGGGGTCATGCTTTTGATTCTTCTTGTACTCACTGATGTCGTGTACTGCCTTGATGGGATTTCTATATATGAGATGTTATTTCCATGACTGGACTCGGACTTCTTATTATCAGCACTGGCACTCAGGCACTAGGATTGGGGGAGATCTCCCTAACACACAGACACACGTTTGCATTTGCATGAAGCATTTGCATAACGAGCACTTTGTCGTTTTTCCTAACCCTTTTGTGTTTTCAGGTTGTTTTAGGTTGTTCCAGGATTGATCAGAGACCTATTCACCTCTATCCGACCAGAGCTAATCAAACCAGAATCATGGAGCAAGTGCAAACTGATGTTCAGGAACTCCGCGAAAGAATGGATCGCTTCATGGAGCTCATGCAAGCGGTCGCCAATGGCCAGGATCAGCTCATAACCTTGGTTCAGCCTCTGATTTCAAGGGTCGATAGCAATGGCGTACTCCATGGTGGGATTGTGCCTACTCCTCCACCAGTTGAAACTCCTCAGAATGGCGTCCCCGTGACCGGCGGGAATGGCAGTGCCAACGGCAATGTGATAGCTAATATGGGACTCAACGGCAATACGACGGGTGTCGGTAATGGGAGTCTGGAAGCTAATGTCAACATTGGGCTGAGCAACGACAATGCAGGTGTTGGGAATCTGTTCGGGCCTCAGCCGTGGTTAGAAGACCGCCAAGACGATGTATTCTCTCAGAGAGGTGCTGAAGGGGAGCTGACTGCTGAAGCACATCTAAGGTTCAAGGCACTCGAGGATAAGATGAGAAATATCGAGAACCAGAATACCCTGGGCGTTGATATGTCCAAGTTGGGATTGATTGCTGATTTCAAGGTGCCTCCCAAGTTCAAGGTACCTGACTTTGAAAAGTACAAGGGCACCACTTGCCCCCGCGTCCACCTGAGATCGTATTACAGGAAAATGTCAGCTCATTCTGAGGACGAGAAGTTGCTGATGCACTTCTTTCAGGACAGTCTGTCCGGACCATCCCTCGAATGGTACATGAGTCTGGAGCCTACTAGTGTGCGCACGTGGAAAGACCTTGCTGAAGCATTTGTGCACCACTACCAATACAATAGCGACTTGGCCCCGAACCGAGTCCAACTGCAGAATCTGTCGCAGAGGAACAACGAAGGGTTTAAGGAATACGCCCAACGGTGGCGTGAGTTGGCAGCCAGGGTTCAGCCGCCGATGGTTGAACGTGAGCCCGTGCAGATGTTCGTAGCCACCCTCCCAGGGGTTTACTATGAGAAATTGGTCAGCGGCATATCTAGAACCTTCTCAGATCTCATTATCACGGGTGAGCACAATGAAAATGGGATCAAACTCGGGAAAATTCAAGGTGAGTCATCCTCAGCTGGAGGAGGCGGAAAGAAACCTTATAGTGGCAAAAGACGGGAAGGAGAAGCGAGCGCTTTGACCAACACTCGAAGGAAGGGTAAAGGCCTCACCAGCAGGTGGCCAGCATAACTATCCCGGCAGTTCAACAGCAGCAGCAGCAGCAATAGCAGCAGCAACCAAATCAACAAGGGTACAGAAAGTATCAGAATCGGGCACCTTTGTCGAGCCGTCACCTCGAGACACCGCCCATGACGTACGCGCAACTATTGCAGACTTTGCTTCAGCTACAGTTGATCCAGAAGAGGACCTTGGCTCCCTTGACAGGGGCACCTCTGCCAGGTTATGACGCGAATGCAACTTGTGAGTTTCACTCAGGGGCACCAGGCCACACAATAGAAAATTGCAAAGCCTTCAAGCATAAGTTGCAGGACATGGTGGACGCTAAGATCATCAACTTCTCAGATAATGTGCCAAACGTCACGAAGAACCCTATGCCGAATCATAGGGGAGGTGGAGTAAATGCCATTATTGAAGACGAGAGCTTGGATTTGTTGACTGACGTCAGAGATTTGAAGACACCGCTTAGCTTCGTTAAAGCTAAGCTGATGAAAAGGGGTTTCTTTCCAGGTTGTGGAGAGTTGTGTATGGGTTGTGCGACAAGTCCTGATGGATGTGAAAAGCTGATAGAGGGGATTCAAAGTCTGATGACCGAAGGAATCCTGCAATTTAGCCGAAGGGCCGAAAGTGGATCAGGAGAGGTAATGCTGAAGCAAGATGATGAGGTTGCCACCATCACCATCCCTCGCCAGACGATAACTATTTCTGCACCCAGACCACCCACAATTACCATCACCAAAGCTGGGCCGATACCTTTCGAAAGCACCAATGCTGTCCCATGGCATTATGGGGCAGAAGTCTACTGCAACGGACAGAAGTTGGAATTGGAACCATCAGGGTCATGTGCGGAGAACCTAGCGGGCATTAGCGGAATTACTCGCAGCGGAAGAGTGTTTGCACCACCTGAGGTCGTGGCGGACAAAGCGGATAAAGCTGATGCAACTGATAAAGGGAAGAGTAAAGTCGTTGAAGAGATCCCTCGTGGGGTAGAAAAAAACTTACTTGTTAAAGACGCTGAGGAATTTATGAGGTTGATTAAAAAGAGCGACTACAAGATCGTGGATCATCTCCATCGAACACCCTCAAAAATTCCCATCCTGAACTTGTTGCTGTGTTCTGAAGCACACCGCAACGCGCTGCTGAAGGTGTTGAACGTCGCATATGTACCGCAGGAAATATCGGTAAACCAGCTGGAAGAGGTCGTAGCCCACGTGAATGCGAGAAACGGGTTAGGGTTCATTGACCTAGAGCTGACGCCGAAAGGGAGGAACCACAATAATGCCCTGCACATCTCGATAGAGTGTAGGGGAACGATCATGTCGCACGTGTTGGTGGACACGGGTTCGTCACTCAATGTTCTTCCGAAGAAGGCATTTATGAAGCTAGATACTCGCGGAGTGATTTGCACACCCAGTGATCTGGTTGTGAAGGCGTTCGATGGAACCAAACGCCATGTTTTCGGGGAGGTGACCCTGCCAATCCAAGTCGGGCCGGAAACATTCGATGCGATATTTTACATTATGGACATCATGCCTGCCTACAGCTGTCTCTTGGGCCGGCCATGGATCCATTCCGCAGGTGTCGTGACCTCCACGTTGCACCAGAAGCTCAAGTATGTTGTCGGAGGTAGCATCGTGACGGTGTGTGGCGAGGAAGACATAATGGTGAGCCATTTGTCGTCCTTCAAGTATGTTGAGATGTATGGGGAAATCCATGAAACCCTATGCCAAGCATTTGAAACTGTTGCAGTTAAGGACGTAGCTCCTGTGGTCGCTGAGAAGCCAGAGATGACTCTCTCTTCGTTCAAGGAAGCTCGGGTCGTTGTCCAAGCCGGATCTACCCCAGGCTGGGGGCGAATTTTGGAGATACCTAACAAGCAAGATAAGTTTCGGTTGGGATACTCTTCTGGAGCTGAAGCTTCTTCTTCTAGCAGTGCGTCGCGAGGTAAGGGGCTGATCCAGTTTACCAGTGGCGGGGTGATATTTGAAAGCATCAACGCAGTGTCTGAAGACAGCGGAGATAGCGACTGTGACCTCGACTCTTGGATCCAGCCAAGCAAGCCAGGCGAGGGCCTTACCAACTGGTCCGTCAAGGATATCATCCAGATGACAAGCGAAGAGTAATGATTTACTTTTTCCAATCATTGTACAACCCTATGTCCTACCCGGGGCATAGTGGTTTTATTGTCAGGGCCTTGTTGGATTATGTACATGCATTTTATCAATAAATCAAAAGGCGTTTTTCTTCGTATTCAAATATTGTGATCTCTGTTATTCCTGTTTTATATTTGTTTTTGAAAAACAATAAAATGGCAATGAGGTTTGTGCTAACCTGCATATCCTTGTTTTAAGCTTAACCCTTGTTATTGCAGGATCCACATAACAGATGACATCGATTCTGGACCTTCTACGGTTCACTTCGACTTTGATTGCCCGATCTATCAAGCCGAAGAAGAGATTGATGAAGACGAAGACCTTCCCGAAGAGTTGGCCCGCTTGTTGAAACAAGAAGAGAAAGTTATTCTGCCTCATGAGGAAGAGATCGAGATTGTGAATCTGGGTTCTGAAGAACTCGTCAGGAACGTCAGGATAGGGGCTGCATTGCAGAGTGATGTCAAGCAGAGACTGGTCGAGATGCTGAGAGAGTATAGTGACGTCTTTGCTTGGTGATACGAAGATATGCCCGGACTTGACACTGACATCGTGGTCCACCACTTTCCGCTGCGAGAAGATTGCCCTCCCGTTAAGCAGAAGCTTAGGAGGACGAGACCAGATATGACCGTTAAGATCAAAGAAGAGGTGCAGAAACAGCTTGATGCTGGCTTCTTAGCGACCACTACTTACCCTCCGTGGGTCGCCAACATAGTGCTTGTACCGAAGAAGGACGGTAAGGTACGCATGTGCGTCGATTATCGAGATTTGAATAGGGCGAGCCCTAAAGATGATTTCCCGTTGCCTCATATCGATGTGTTGGTCGACAATACAGCTCAGTTCTCCGTGTTTTCGTTCATGGATGGCTTCTCCGGTTACAATCAGATCAAGATGGCTCCGGAGGACATGGAGAAAACTACATTTATCACTCCCTGGGGAACATTTTGCTATAAGGTAATGCCTTTAGGTCTAAAGAACGCAGGGGCCACTTACCAACGAGAAATGATTACTTTGTTTCATGACATGATTCATCATGAGATTGAAGTCTATGTTGATGACATGATTGTGAAGTCCCAAACGGAGGAGGGACATCTGGTCAATTTGCTGAAGCTTTTTGAGAGGCTTAGGAAGTTCAGGTTGAGGCTAAATCCTAACAAGTGTACTTTCGGAGTACGGTCCACAAAGCTATTGGGGTTTATCGTGAGTGAAAGAGGCATCGAGGTTGATCCTACGAAGATTAAAGCGATACAAGAAATGCCAGTGCCAAAAACAGAAAAAGAAGTTTGTGGTTTCTTGGGCAGAATAAACTACATTGCAAGGTTTATCTCTCAGCTCACGGCCACGTGTGAACCGATGTTCAAACTGCTAAAGAAAGATCAGGCGATTATCTGGAACGAGGGTTGCCAGAAGGCATTCGATAAGATAAAACAGTATTTGCAGGAACCTCCAATCTTGACACCCCCAGTGGCTGGACGGCCTCTAATCATGTACTTGACAGTTCTTGAGAATTGTATGGGGTGTGTTCTCGGTCAGCACGACGAGACGGGCAGAAAGGAGCATGCCATTTACTATTTGAGTAAAAAGTTCACAGACTGTGAATCTCGTTACTCGATGCTGGAGAAGACGTGTTGTGCATTAGCCTGGGCTGCCAAACATTTACGACAGTACATGCTCAATCACACCACCATGCTAATTTCGAAGATGGATCCGATCAAGTACGTCTTCGAGAAGCAAGCGCTTTCGGGCAGGATTGCCAGATGGAAAATGGTGTTGACGGAATATGACATTCAGTACGTTTCCCAGAAGGCCATTAAGGGAAGTGTATTGTCTGATTACCTTTCCGAACAGCCGATCGAAGATTATCAGCCGATGAAATTTGAATTCCCTGATGAGGATATCATGTTTCTCAAAGCGAAAGATTGCGATGAACCGTTGCCCGACGAGGGGCCAGATAGGAAATCCCAGTGCAAATTGATATTTGACGGGGCGGTTAATTCTTACGGAAGTGGTATCGGAGCGATCATCACGACTCCCCACGGATCCCACATCCCGTTCACTGCGAGACTGACGTTTCCAGTTACCAATAATGAAGTGGAGTACGAAGCATGCATCATGGGTCTAGAAGAGGCAGTTGATTTGAGAATCAAGAACCTAGACGTATATGGTGACTCGGCGCTTGTGATCAACCAGATTAAAGGGGAGTGGGAGACTTGCCAATCGAATTTGGTGCCGTACATGAACTATGCCAGAAGGCTGCTTCCGTTCTTTGATCGAGTGGAACTCCATCATGTGCCCAGAGCAGAAAACCAGATGGTTGATGCCTTAGCCACGTTGGCTTCGATGTATCAAGTCAATTTTTGGAATGAGGCTCCAAGAATTGTCCTTTCTCGTCTTGATAGACCTGCATTCGTCTTTGCGATCGAGGAAGCCTCCGACGGCAAGCCATGGTTCCATGATATCCATACTTTCCTTATGACTAAGGAGTATCCCGCGGGAGCGTCAACCCAGGATAAGAAGACTCTGAGGAGGCTGTCTGGAAATTTTTATCTCAATCCTGATGGAGTTTTGTACAAAAGAAATCACGATCTCATGCTACTCAGATGTGTAGATGAGAAAGAAGCGAGTATGCTCATGGAAGAAGTCCACGAAGGCACATTTGGTACGCACGCCGGCGGGCACGCTATGACAAGAAAGATCCTGAGAGCAGGATACTACTGGCTGACGGTGGAATCGGATTGCTTTAAATTCGCGAAGAGGTGTCATAAATGCCAGATTTATGCTGATAAAGTTCATGTGCCGCCGTGCCCGTTAAATGTCATGTCCTCCCCGTGGTCGTTCTCCATGTGGGGCATCGACAAGATAGGCAAGATCGAGCCTACTGCATCTAACGGTCACCGCTTCATTCTAGTAGCTATCGACTACTTCACCAAGTGGGTGGAGGCAGCCTCATATGCTAATGTGACCAAGCAGGTGGTGGCTAAATTCATAAAGAGGGATATCATCTATCGTTACGGAATTCCCGAGCGGATCATTACTGATAATGGTTCGAATCTGAATAACAAGATGATGAAGGAGCTGTGCCAGAGTTTCAAGATTGAACACCACAACCCATCTCCTTACCGGCCGAAGATGAATGGCGCCGTCGAAGCGGCCAACAAGAACATCAAGAAGATTGTTCAGAAGATGGTTGTGACCTACAAGGATTGGCACGAGATGCTTCCATTTGCACTGCACGGTTATCGTACGACGGTACGTACGTCAACTGGGGCAACTCCTTTCTCCTTGGTGTACGGTATGGAAGCTGTCCTACCGTTAGAAGTGGAGATCCCTTCTTTGCGAGTTTTGGTTGATGTGAAACTCGACGAGGCAGAATGGATTGAGAACCGACTGAACCAACTCAGCCTGATGGACGAGAAGAGGTTAGCATCGATTGCGCATGGTCGTCTGTACCAAAGCTGAATGAAGAAAGCTTATCATAAGAAGGTGCGTCCTAGAAGCTTTCATACGGGTGATCTCGTCCTGAAGAAGATTCTTCCTCCACACTCCGATCACCGGGGCAAGTGGACTCCCAATTACGAAGGTCCGTACGTCGTCAGCAAGGTCTTCTCGGGAGGAGCATTGTTGTTATCCACGATGGATGGTGAAGATTTTGCATCCCCGGTGAACACGGACGCAGTTAAAAAATACTTTGCTTAAATGTGACCCGCTGGACAGTAAAAAGAGAGTCCAGGCAAAAATGGGGCATCCCGGCGAACCATAAAAGAGGAAAAAGGTTCGGGCAAAAATTAGGGATATAAATTGAAAAGAATGTACACCCACAAAGTCGAAAACCCGGGAGGGCGACTTTGGCAAAAAAGGGTATCCCGATGAACTGAAAACCCGCAAAGGGCGGTTCACGCAAAAGTTAGGGATTTGAAAAAGCAAATGAATGCGTTCCGCGTGTGGACTGTATTTGTTTAGTGGTTTGGAAGACCTGAGGGCCGTTTATCTGAATCAATCTCTTCTGAAGCTGAAGCGTTGGAGAAGTATCGAAGTCGAGTGGGTCATAGAGGGATCAACTCATGGTGTTCGTCTACGCCTCGTTGCCGACATTTGTATATACTGATGTATATTTATGTTATATTTTTGCGCGGCTTCCTCATTCCAGGAGCTTGCATCTGTTTTATAACATTTTTACCCATTCAGGGGTTCGTTATCAATAAAATGTATACTATTCAGCAATTCTGTTTGTTTGTTTAGCATTTATCTGTTTTGTTTGCGAAAAAGAACGCCGATGTTTTTGACAAAATGCGCATACATAAACTTACTGGACTAGGCCACTAATTGTTGAAACAATGAATTACTCAAACATTGTCACAAGATGATAACCTTGATAGGTCCCTTTTGAGAAAGGTATCTTGTCTGTTTGTTTGTGTTGATGCAGGTGTAGCATGTACCAGAGAGTACGCCGTATGCGTTCCCCAAGCAGGATGATTCCTCCTTCTCCAGCAAAGTTCAGCATCCTCTCCCCGCAGAGTCTGAACGTGAGATCGTAAGCATTGATATGTCTCCCTAGGAAGAGAAGATTCTTTCCCCAACCAAATGCATCCTGAAGGAATGTCGTCCCCCCAGCACCGGGTCACAAGTGCAGGTCTCGTAGGAGGCTATTCACTGGAGTGTGTAGCAATTGATAGTTCCAGACTGAAGTTTTCAGCAGAACTGAAATTCCCCGCAGAGTCGTACTCTCCCCTGTAAGCAGGATGGTTCCTTCTTCTCCAACCAAGTTTGCAGATCCCCAAGATAGCCGAGTCCTTGGAAGTCGTTCGGGCCATGAGTGGTTTTCCCCAGTAGAGTGTTGAATAGCTGATGCTATATTTCCCCGCCGGAGTCGTTATCTCCAGGAAGGTTAGCCGTGATGGTCGTGTAGTCTATCTCCGTGATTGATATCGCTTTCCTCAGCAGGTCCAGGTTCTCGTAGAGCTTCATTCCCCTGCAGCAGTCGACTGAAGTTTGCTTCCCCATGCGGAGTCCAATTGAGATTGGTGTGCTTTTTCTCCGTGGCAGGATGACTCCTCCTCTCCACCAGAGTGGTTCTTTCTCCTTGACAGGAAGATTCTCTCATCGGCCTTTATTTTGCTGACGGGGTCGTAACATTTTGAATGATTGCATAGCATGTATCATAAACGCGTAGCATTTCCACCGTGTGGAGCATTGCGGCATATGCATATGAAACATGAGTTAGGTCGTTACCGTTCTTGTTTTGCAGGTGTTCTCCCCGCAGAGCCGCTTGCTTAAGATGATTCTTAAAATCCCCAGTGAAGTCGCCCGAGAGATCCGCTCAGGATGATTCTTGAAATCCCCGACAGAGTTTGTTCAGGACGATCCCTGAAATCTCCAGCAGAGTTATTGGTTCGGGATGATTCTTGAAGTCCCCGCAGAGTTATTTGCTCAAGATGATTCTTGATTTCCTCAGCCGAGATGATTCACCCAGAATGATTCCTGGATCCCCGAAGCAGAGTCACTTGATAGTTCTCTAGAATCCCCAGCGGAGATGCGTCATCCCCAGCAGGTTCCCGAACAGCGAAGTTGAAACTTCCCCCTGAAGACTTAATGATTGAAGTCCAACCGTATTGACGAAGCAGTCCTCTCAGCTGAAGCAGAGTGCCTGATGGTAGAAGTTTGGATATCCCTAACTGATTCATGATTGACCTAGAATTCTATTCCCGACTTACTGGTGAAGTCCGGCTGACGCACGAAAAATTTCTTTGAATGCCCGACGGCATGACTAACTTGATTGTTGACCTGAGGAGTGTTAGATTTAGGGTTTCAAAACAACTAGTTGTAGTTTAGAGCATAGTTTGGGGACTTAGTGTTTGATTTAGGTCCTGGGATTTATATGGGGTATTGGGTATAGGCTTAGGTTCCCTTATAAATTTAATTAGGATTTTATGATCTATTTTAGCATTTTATTTGTATTTTGCAATTGGTGTGATGTTTGTGGGTTTCTCCCTTGGATGCTTGGTTTATTCAATTTGTGTGGGGCTATTTTGGGTGGGCTTTTGGCTTGGACTCTGCTTGGATGAGTTGAATATCAATTGAAGATGCTTTGGAGAGCTTGAAGAGCTTGGAGTTGAAGATTTCTCATCTGTTGGAATGCTTGTCAGGAGCTTAGGAAAATTAGGGTTTTAGGAAGAGCTTTTTAGACTTAGTTCATTTCTTGCCTCAAACATGGAATGTTTTGTTTGCTTCCATCGTATCCTATGATTCAAAGTCCCATTAAGGAAGCCCCATCTCTCCTTTGGAGGGATGAGTGGTATGCCTTAAAGAGTAGAACTTTTGAGGATACCCTTCTCTGCAGATGATGGTTTCTAGTGATTTCCTTTGGTTTTCACTGGTTCCCATTCATTATAAATTGATCTCAATAACCAATCTTTCTTGGTGGAGCTTGCTAGAGCTTGGGGATGAAGATCTAAGATGTTGAAGATGCCTTTCATAAGGTCTGCTTGAAGATGGAGTTATGTTACTGTCAACTTTGCTGTCAGAGCTGCTGTAGGAGTTTGGTGCTGCTGCTTGGGCTGCCTCCTTTGGGTTTTGTTTTCTGTATTGTTTGTTGGCTTGTGTAGCTTGCCCCCTAGGTTTGAGGTGAATATTGATTCACTTTGCCTGTTGTTTTCCTAGGTTCGAGGTTGAGTGGGACTCCCTTGCCTCGCTTGTACTGCTGCATTGCATGCATTTTACTGTATTTGCTTGCTTTCTTTTCTGTTTATCCCCTAGGATCTCTGATTTCCTCTGTGCAGGAGGGAATTATGACAGACATTAGGATTCTTGTCCATGCATGACAACATTAGGTTAGTTTTTATTCCCTTTTCAACCATAGGTTTTTTAGAGCTTCTTTCTCTTCTTATCTCAAAACAACTCAAAAATACAGTAATAAGGTTAATCGATATCGTACGTTACGAGCCTTAAGCTATTTGAGGAAGGGTTGCTGGAGAGCTTCTTTCCAGTAGTCTGGCTGCTTAGTGTGGTACCCTTTGGGTGACATGCGACGTAGTCACTCTCAAATCATAGTCTCTAGTGCGTCAGAGATTGCAAACAAACTAAAAAACACTTCTTTCGTAAAAGATTCAAAACAAACATCAAAGTGTCATTTTTGTCTGCCTGGACTCTTAATCAAGAAAAACCCTTTTTGAAGGTAATAAAAAACAGTCAGACAAGCTTGTGTCTTCCGTAGCCCGAACTACGTTTGCTCTGATCTTTCATGCTGTATGAAAGTACGTAGGCATAGGATGTCGTATGTCACCCTCTGCTTGACTTGCTTGATGCATTAGAATAAGTCCATGATTAGAATGACTGTAAGCTAGGAGCATGATTGCACTAGAGGTTAAGTTGCTCCCTCTGCTTGTATTTTTACTGTATGGCTTTGCTTGCGGGTATTCGGTAGAGCCCAGCTCCCTTGCCCATGTGGTTTGTGTTTGCTTGATAGCATATTCTATTTTTATCTGTATGATTGCAGTTTACTGTATTTTGCTTGATAGCATGTTGTTACTTTTCTGTATGATTACTGTTATTCATTCTGGATTGAGGTTGAGATGAGCTTGTGGAGGCTGCTGCCCCACACACATTTCCTCCCTCACTTGCATTGCATGCATTTTACCATTTACTGTTTACTGTTTAAGCTGATGCCTTATCTGTTCCTGTTTATCCTTGACATGATCCCTTAGGACTCTTATTTCCTTTGATAAGGAAGTGATGATTAGAACTTTAGGTTGAAACCTAGGCATGATAACTTCTAGGAGTTCCCTATTTCAAACCTCAACCATAGGATGAATCCTTGGCATGACAACTGTTAGGACTTGATAGTCTCCCCGTAGTTGAGCATGTTCTCTTCTCATCCCAAAACAACTTAAGATACGGTAATCATGAATGATTTCTTTCGTACGTCACGAGCCTTAAGCTATCTGAGAAAGGATTGTTGGAGAGCTTCTTTTCAACAGTCTGGATGTTTAGTATGTACCCTTTAGGTGACATGCGACGCATTCACTCTCAGGTCATAGTCTTTAGTGCGATTGAAATTGCAAACACAATAAAAAACACTTCTTTCGTAAAAGACAGAAAACAAACTTCAAACCTTTTTGCCCCATGGGCCCATAATTCAAAGGAAGCTTTTTTGAAGAAAAGAGTGTCGTTAAGCTTCAGCGCCAACGCAAACAGGCTTTGTCCCTAACTGTTGGAACTGCTGTTTAACCCTACTCGATAAAACAGATGAATATGAATTCCCGTAATCTGTAGTTTCCCGAACTACGTAAGCTCTGATCTCTCATGCCTGTTGAGAGTACGTAGGAACAATACTGATGTATTGGCGAGCCACCTCCCCCATCACCCGTAGTAGGTCGAACTACGTTGACTCCGATTTCTCATTCTCTGATGAGAATACGTAGGCATAAAGTGCAACGCTTTGCCGAGTCATTTTCTTTTCTTTTTAAGCCAGCCTTGATAGGTAGATAGATAAACCAACTCGTCCAGTAAACACAACAAGTGTGGATCCCGTCGAGTACGACGGACATGAGGGGTGCTAATACCTTCCCCTTGCGTAACCGACTCCCGAACCCAGACAACAGTTGCGATGACCTTGTCTTACCCTTTTTCGTCAGGTTTTTCCGATTGTTTCCTTTCCCGTTCCGAGGGATAAATAACGAAAGGTGGCGACTCTTCTGTTTTGCCGGTACCTTATTTTCGCGGAAGCGACAGCTGGCGACTATGCTGGGGACTTAATAGTTTCCTAGGGATCCAACGTCCCGAATGCGAGTCAGTTTGGGGATCCGACGTCCCCTGCGAGAGTCAATCCTAGCGCTTGTATGATTACTTGTTGGGCTGTGTTTATTTATCGCATTTTATTTCCCGCACTTTATTTCCAGTATGATATGAATATCTGAGCTGTTGTGGGAGGGACATTCTGATGAGTGAGAAGCCAGACCCAGGCTTGAGTAAACATAGCATTAGTTGTGGAAGTTAGTGGGCGCGTGCTTGCTTGGCAGGCACTAGTGTCTCATGAAATCCACGCTCAGACGAGGTTCTCCCGGTTGACTTCTTTTTCAACCCTTTGGGTTGAGGGGGTTGTTGGTTTGGAGGATTGTCGACTTTGCGGACCGATCATTTGTGATTCAGCCGAGTGAGGCCGCTTCATGAGCTGGTGATGCCACACCTTCTGGGTATCGTATCACCCCTCTTGAATGTCTGTGATGCTGATGAACGCATAGGATGCCTAACTTGAGTCAGTTTAGGTCCATACCTGTGAGCAGGGTTGGGTTTGTTGCAGGAAACTTTGACCTTCAGACTACCTGGTTTTCTTGATAGTGGATCAGTTTTGTTGGGATCTGAGGATCTCATCTGCAGATGTATGGTTGTTCTTGACAGAGCAGAGTTTGGTTATCAGATGTTTGTTCTTGATAGAGCAGAGTTAGGGTCCTGTATCAGAGGTCCTCATTATCAGATGGTTGTTCTTGACAGAGCAGAATTTTGGTCCTGCATCAGAGGTCCTTATTATCAGACTTTTGTTCTTGACAGAGCAAATTTATGGTCCTATATGTGTGTGTTCTTGACAGAGCAGATTTGTGGTCCGATACCAGGGTTTTCTTCTTATCAGAGAAAGTGGTTGTTCTTGATAGAGTCGGTTTATGGTTTTGTTGATGCAAAATCTCCACAGCACAGTTTCCTTGATCTCCTACTGCATGATTGCATTTTACATTGCTTTGCATACCCATTTGCATTTCATTAACGTGTGTCTGTGTTGCAGGTACCGTTTTCCCCGATCCAGGATTTCTTGCCTCCTATTGTATTGTTATGGGTTCTCTGAGGAAGACTGTGGCTTACAAGCTCCCTGCCCCTGATGTGGTTCAGCTGACTGGTTTGATTGCTTTAGCAGATGATTCTGTGAGAGATGAGTTCAGAAAGTCTTACGGCAAATTGCTCAGTTTGGTTCGTAAACCTTCTGCGTTCGAGTTGAATGGGTTGCACGCTCTGTTGCAGATCTACGATCCTCCATTGAGATGCTTCACTTTCCAGGATTTTGTTCTCGCACCCACGCTGGAGGAATATGCTGATTTGTTAGGTATGCCTATCAAGAGGCAGATGCCTTTTGTTCATATGGATGCTGAGCCTGATCTGGCTAGTCTAACTCCGTCACTTCATCTGGATGCCTCCGAGTTGGTATTGTCTAGTTGGAACAAGGTTCCTGGTTTCTCCTTGCAGATCTTAGTGGGAAAGGCTCAGCAGTGCGCCAAAGACGGATGTTGGGTCGTGTTCAACGCCATTCTCGCTCTGTGCATATATGGCATCATTATGTTCCCCAATATGCCTGACTTTGTAGACTTCGACGCCTTTCGCATCTTTGCTTCAGGGAATCCAGTCCCTACCTTGATAGGAGATGTCTACCATTCTATCCACTACAAAAACGAGAACAGAAGGGGCAAGAATGTCTCGTGTTGTGTGCCCCTGCTTTATAAATGGCTTGATAGTCATTTACCCAACAGGGGTCCCTTTGTTTTGTCTGCAGCCACGACTGAGTGGTCCGAGCGTTTGATGAGTCTATCTGCAGAGGATGTTGACTGGTTTGACAGAGATAGGTTGGGTACCGAGATTATCTTCAGCTGTAGCGGGTTTCCGAACATGCCTTTGATAGGCAGGAAGGGTTGTATAAACTATAATCTGTCTTTGCTGGTCCGACAGTTTGCTTACGCTTTGAGAACTCCGCCGAAGGATGAAGAGGTGCAGGAATCTCTGTACCTCACTGGTCTTCTAGAGGGGGATCTGTTATCTAAGCTTCAGCGCGCTTGGAATGGTATCAGTAAGAGGGGGAAATCATTGCTGGGGAGAAGTAATAATCAAGCCTACCCTCCGTATGTGACGTGGATCAGAGCCAGAGTCAATGCTATAGGGATGTCGTTTCTTCCTGCCAAGCCAGAAAGCCCTCCAATGATTGAAGAGCCTACTATCGTGCCTATTCAGCAACATAATCAGGTGTTAGCTGAGCGAGATGAATTGAAGAGGGCAAATGAAGAACTGGAGAAAGAATTGGCTCAACTCCGAAGCGAGAGAAACGAAGTCGTTTATTCCTTCAAGAGGCAGACGGAACTGGTGAACCAGTTGGGGACAGATTTGACTAAGCAGATAGCCGAGCGTGAACGCATGGGTCAAGACTTCAAAGTTGTCAATGATGTACTGGCCACGAAGAAGCAGCACTTGGACGAAGCGTATCGGAGGATATCCAAGTTCAACCAGCACATGAAGGCCTCCCTAGCCAACAGGAAAGAACGGGAGGATAAGCTGATGCAAAAGATCTCCAAGCTGAAAGCCCAGGTGAGGGCTAGTGAGAAGAGGTTTGATGAAGAAACCGCTCGCAGATACGCCGCCGAAGGCCAGCTCAACAGAGCTCTCGCTAACCTGAAGGAGCGCAAACTGACGTTTGAGGCCAAGAAGTGGAAGTTAGAAGATTGTTTCGGTGAAGGAGCATGGGAAGATTCGGTCGAAGGTCTTCAATACACCATTATGCAGAGGGAACTACTCGTCGAAGGGTTACTCACTCGTCCTGATCATCCAAAAACGAAGGGGTTGTTAGAAGAGTTTCGCGCTCGTGGTCGTACTTGACTATTTGTATTCCTTTTGTTCGATCATTGTGGTAGGCTGACCACCACCAGGCTTGTTGGCTGGGGTCATGCTTTTGATTCTTCTTGTACTCACTGATGTCGTGTACTGCCTTGATGGGCTTTCTATATATGAGATGTTATTTCCATGACTGGACTCGGACTTCTTATTATCAGCACTGGCACTCAGGCACTAGGATCGGGGGAGATCTCCCTAACACACAGACACACGTTTGCATTTGCATGAAGCATTTGCATAACGAGCACTTTGTCGTTTTTCCTAACCCTTTTGTGTTTTCAGGTTGTTTCAAGTTGTTCCAGGATTGATCAGAGACCTATTCACCGTTATCCGACCAGAGCTAACCAAACCAGAATCATGGAGCAAGTGCAAACTGATGTTCAGGAACTCCGCGAAAGAATGGATCGCTTCATGGAGCTCATGCAAGCGGTCGCCAATGGCCAGGATCAGCTCAGAAGCTTGGTTCAGCCTCTGATTTCAAGGGTCGATAGCAATGGCGTACTCCATGGTGGGACTGTGCCTACTCCTCCACCAGTTGAAACTCCTCAGAATGGCGTCCCCGTGACCGGCGGGAATGGCAGTGCCAACGGCAATGTGATAGCTAATATGGGACTCAACGACAATACGACGGGCGTCGGTAATGGGAGTCTGGAAGCTAATGTCAACATTGGGCTGGGCAACGACAATGCAGGTGTTGGGAATCTGTTCGGGCCTCAGCCGTGGTTAGAAGACCGCCAAGACGATGTATTCTCTCAGAGAGGTGCTGAAGGGGAGCTGACTGCTGAAGCACGTCTAAGGTTCAAGGCACTCGAGGATAAGATGAGAAATATCGAGAACCAGAACACCCTGGGCGTTGATATGTCCAAGTTGGGATTGATTGCTGATTTCAACGTGCCTCCCAAGTTCAAGGTACCTGACTTTGAAAAGTACAAGGGCACCACTTGCCCCCGCATCCACCTGAGATCGTATTACAAGAAAATGTCAGCTCATTCTGAGGACGAGAAGTTGTTGATGCACTTCTTTCAGGACAGTCTGTCCGGACCATCCCTCGAATGGTACATGAGTCTGGAGCCTACTAGTGTGCGCACGTGGAAAGACCTTGATGAAGCATTTGTGCACCACTACCAATACAATAGCGACTTGGCCCCAAACCGAGTCCAACTGCAGAATCTGTCGCAGAGGAACAACGAAGGGTTTAAGGAATACGCCCAGCGGTGGCGTGAGTTGGCAGCCAGGGTTCAGCCGCCGATGGTTGAACGTGAGCCCGTGCAGATGTTCGTAGCCACCCTCCCAGGGGTTTACTATGAGAAATTGGTCAGCGGCATGTCTGGAACCTTCTCAGATCTCATTATCACGGGTGAGCACATTGAAAATAGGATCAAACTCGGGAAAATTCAAGGTGAGTCATCCTCAGCTGGAGGAGGCGGAAAGAAACCTTATAGTGGCAAAAGACGGGAAGGAGAAGCGAGCGCTGTGACCAACGCTCGAAGGAAGGGTAAAGGCCCTCACCAGCAGGTGGCCAGCATAACTATCCCGGCAGTTCAACAGCCGCAGCAGCAGCAGCAACAGCAGCAGCAACCGAATCAACAAGGGTACAGAAAGTATCAGAATCGGGCACCTTTGTCGAGCCGTCACCTCGAGACACCGCCCATGACGTACGCGCAACTATTGCAGACTTTGCTTCAGCTACAGTTGATCCAGAAGAGGACCTTGGCTCCCTTGACAGGGGCACCTCCGCCAGGTTATGACGCGAATGCAACTTGTGAGTTTCACTCAGGGGCACCAGGCCACACAATAGAAAATTGCAAAGCCTTCAAGCATAAGGTGCAGGACATGGTGGACGCTAAGATCATCAACTTCTCAGATAATGTGCCAAACGTCACGAAGAACCCTATGCCGAATCATAGGGGAGGTGGAGTAAATGCCATTATTGAAGACGAGAGCTTGGATTTGTTGACTGACGTCAGAGATTTGAAGACACCGCTTAGCTTCGTTAAAGCTAAGCTGATGAAAAGGGGTTTCTTTCCAGGTTGTGGAGAGTTGTGTATGGGTTGTGCGACAAGTCCTGATGGATGTGAACAGCTGATAGAGGGGATTCAAAGTCTGATGACCGAAGGAATCCTGCAATTTAGCCGAAGGGCCGAAAGTGGATCAGGAGAGGTAATGCTGAAGCAAGATGATGAGGTTGCCACCATCACCATCCCTCGCCAGACGATAACTATTTCTGCACCCAGACCACCCACAATTACCATCACCAAAGCTGGGCCGATACCTTTCGAAAGCACCAATGCTGTCCCATGGCATTATGGGGAAGAAGTCTACTGCAACGGACAGAAGTTGGAATTGGAACCATCAGGGTCATGTGCGGAGAACCTAGCGGGCGTTAGCGGAATTACTCGCAGCGGAAGAGTGTTTGCACCACCTGAGGTCGTGGCGGACAAAGCGGACAAAGCTGATGCAACTGATAAAGGGAAGAGTAAAGTCGTTGAAGAGATCCCTCGTGGGGTAGAAAAAGACTTACTTGTTAAAGATGCTGACGAATTTATGAGGTTGATTAAAAAGAGCGACTACAAGATCGTGGATCATCTCCATCAAACACCCTCAAAAATTTCCATCCTGAACTTGTTGCTGTGTTCTGAAGCACACTGCAACGCGCTGCTGAAGGTGTTGAACGCCGCATATGTACCGCAGGAAATATCGGTAAACCAGCTGGAAGAGGTCGTAGCCCACGTGAATGCGGGAAACGAGTTAGGGTTCATTGACCTAGAGCTAACGCCGAAAGGGAGGAACCACAATAATGCCCTGCACATCTCGATAGAGTGTAGGGGAACGATCATGTCGCACGTGTTGGTGGACACGGGTTCGTCGCTCAATGTTCTTCCGAAGAAGGCATTAATGAAGCTAGATACTCGCGGAGTTATTTGCACACCCAGTGATCTGGTTGTGAAGGCGTTCGATGGAACCAAACGCCATGTTTTCGGGGAGGTGACTCTGCCAATCCAAGTCGGGCCGGAAACATTCGATGCGATATTTTACATTATGGACATCATGCCTGCCTACAGCTGTCTCTTAGGCCGGCCATGGATCCATTCCGCAGGTGCCGTGACCTCCACGTTGCACCAGAAGCTCAAGTATGTTGTCGGAGGTAGCATCGTGACGGTGTGTGGCGAGGAAGACATAATGGTGAGCCATTTGTCGTCCTTCAAGTATGTTGAGATGTATGGGGAAATCCATGAAACCCTATGCCAAGCGTTCGAAACTGTTGCAGTTAAGGACGTAGCTCCTGTGGTCGTTGAGAAGCCAAAGATGACTCTCTCTTCGTTCAAGGAAGCTCGGGTCGTTGTCCAAGCCGGATCTACCCCAGGCTGGGGGAGAATTTTGGAGATACCTAACAAGCAAGATAAGTTTCGGTTGGGATACTCTCCTGGAGCTGAAGCTTCTTCTTCTAGCAGTGCGTCGCGAGGTAAGGGGCTGATCCAGTTTACCAGTGGCAGGGTGATATTTGAAAGCATCAACGCAGTGTCTGAAGACAGCGGAGATAGCGACTGTGACCTCGACTCTTAGATCCAGCCAAGCAAGCCAGGCGAGGGCCTTACCAACTGGTCCGTCAAGGATATCATCCAGATGACAAGCGAAGAGTAATGATTTACTTTTTCCAATCATTGTACAACCCTATGTCCTACCCGGGGCATAGTGGTTTTATTGTCAGGGCCTTGTTGGATTATGTACATGCATTTTATCAATAAATCAAAAGGCGTTTTTCTTCGTATTCAAATATTGTGATCTCTGTTATTCCTGTTTTATATTTATTTTTGAAAAACAATAAAATGGAAATGAGGTTTGTGCTAACCTGCATATCCTTGTTTTAAGCTTAACCCTTGTTATTGCAGGATCCACATAACAGATGACATCGACTCTGGACCTTCTACGGCTCACTTCGACTTTGATTGCCCGATCTATCAAGCCGAAGAAGAGATTGATGAAGACGAAGACCTTCCCGAAGAGTTGGCCCGCTTGTTGAAACAAGAAGAAAAAGTTATTCTGCCTCATGAGGAAGAGATCGAGATTGTTAATCTGGGTTCTAAAGAACTCGTCAGGAACGTCAGGATAGGGGCTGCATTGTAGAGTGATGTCAAGCAGAGATTGGTCGAGATGCTGAGAGAGTATAGTGACGTCTTTGCTTGGTCATACGAAGATATGCCCGGACTTGACACTGACATCGTGGTCCACCACTTGCCGCTGCGAGAAGATTGCCCTCCCGTTAAGCAGAAGCTTAGGAGGACGAGACCAGATATGACCGTTAAGATCAAAGAAGAGGTGCAGAAACAGCTTGATGCTGGCTTCTTAGCGGCCACTACTTACCCTCCGTGGGTCGCCAACATAGTGCCTGTACCGAAGAAGGACGGTAAGGTACGCATGTGCGTCGATTATCGGGATTTGAATAGGGCGAGCCCTAAAGATGATTTCCTGTTGCCTCATATCGATGTGTTGGTCGACAATACAGCTCAGTTCTCCGTGTTTTCGTTCATGGATGGCTTCTCCGGTTACAATCAGATCAAGATGGCGCCGGAGGACATGGAGAAAACTACATTTATCACTCCCTGGGGAATATTTTGCTATAAGGTAATGCCTTTCGGTCTAAAGAACGCAGGGGCCACTTACCAACGAGCAATGGTTACTTTGTTTCATGACATGATTCATCGTGAGATTGAAGTCTATGTTGATGACATGATTGCGAAGTCCCAAACGGAGGAGGGACATCTGGTCAATTTGCTGAAGCTTTTTGAGAGGCTTAGGAAGTTCAGGTTGAGGCTGAATCCTAACAAGTGTACTTTCGGAGTACGGTCCGGAAAGCTACTGGGGTTTATCGTGAGTGAAAGAGGCATCGAGGTTGATCCTGTGAAGATTAAAGCGATACAAGAAATGCCAGTGCCAAAAACAGAAAAAGAAGTTTGTGGTTTCTTGGGCAGAATAAACTACATTGCAAGGTTTATCTCTCAGCTCACGGCCACGTGTGAACCGATGTTCAAACTGCTAAAGAAAGATCAGGCGATTATCTGGAACGAGGTTTGCCAGAAGGCATTCGATAAGATAAAACAGTATTTGCAGGAACCTCCAATCTTGACACCCCCAGTGGCTGGACGGCCTCTAATCATGTACTTGACAGTTCTTGAGAATAGTATGGGGTGTGTTCTCGGTCAGCACGATGAGACGGCCAGAAAGGAGCATGCCATTTACTATTTGAGTAAAAAGTTCACAGACTGTGAATCTCGTTACTCGATGCTGGAGAAGACGTGTTGTGCATTAGCTTGGGCTGCCAAACATTTACGATAGTACATGCTCAATCACACCACCATGCTAATTTCGAAGATGGATCCGATCAAGTACGTCTTCGAGAAGCAAGCGCTTTCGGGCAGGATTGCCAGATGGAAAATGGTGTTGACGGAATATGACATTCAGTACGTTTCCCAGAAGGCCATTAAGGGAAGTGTATTGTCTGATTACCTTTCCGAACAGCCGATCGAAGATTATCAGCCGATGAAATTTGAATTCCCTGATGAGGATATCATGTTTCTCAAAGCGAAAGATTGCGATGAACCGTTGCCCGACGAGGGGCCAGATAGGAAATCCCAGTGGAAATTGATATTTGACGGGGAGGTTAATTCTTACGGAAGTGGTATCGGAGCGATCATCACGACTCCCCACGGATCCCACATCCCGTTCACTGCGAGACTGATGTTTCCAGTTACCAATAATGAAGCGGAGTACGAAGCATGCATCATGGGTCTAGAAGAGGCAGTTGATTTGAGAATCAAGAACCTAGACGTATATGGTGACTCGGCGCTTGTGATCAACCAGATTAAAGGGGAGTGGGAGACTTGCCAATCGAATTTGGTGTCGTACATGAACTATGCCAGAAGGCTGCTTCCGTTCTTTGATCGAGTGGAACTCCATCATGTGCCCAGAGCAGAAAACCAGATGGTTGATGCCTTAGCCACGTTGGCTTCGATGTATAAAGTCAATTTTTGGAACGAGGCTCCAAGAATTGTCCTTTCTCGTCTTGATAGACCTGCATTCGTCTTTGCGATCGAGGAAGCCTCCGACGGCAAGCCATGGTTCCATGATATCCAGACTTTCCTTATGACTAAGGAGTATCCCGCGGGAGCGTCAACCCAGGATAAGACGACTCTGAGGAGGCTGTCTGGAAATTTTTATCTCAATCCTGATGGAGTTTTGTACAAAAGAAATCACGATCTCATGCTACTCAGACGTGTAGATGAGAAAGAAGCGAGTTTGCTCATGGAAGAAGTCCATGAAGGAACATTTGGTACGCATGCCGGCGGGCACGCTATGACAAGAAAGATCCTGAGAGCAGGATACTACTGGCTGACGATGGAATCGGATTGCTTTAAATTCGCGAAGAGGTGTCATAAATGCCAGATTTATGCTGATAAAGTTCATGTGCCGCCGTGCCCGTTAAATGTCATGTCCTCCCCGTGGTCGTTCTCCATGTGGGGCATCGACAAGATAGGCAAGATCGAGCCTACTGCATCTAACGGTCACCGCTTCATTCTAGTAGCTATCGACTACTTCACCAAGTGGGTGGAGGCAGCCTCATATGCTAATGTGACCAAGCAGGTGGTGGCTAAATTCATAAAGAGGGATATCATCTGTCGTTACGGAATTCCCGAGCGGATCATTACTGATAATGGTTCGAATCTGAATAACAAGATGATGAAGGAGTTGTGCCAGAGTTTCAAGATTGAACACCACAACCCATCTCCTTACCGGCCGAAGATGAATGGCGCCGTCGAAGCGACCAACAAGAACATCAAGAAGATTGTTCAGAAGATGGTTGTGACCTACAAGGATTGGCACGAGATGCTGCCATTTGCACTGCACGGTTATCGTACGACGGTACGTACGTCAACTGGGGCAACTCCTTTCTCCTTGGTGTACAGTATGGAAGCTGTCCTACCGTTAGAAGTGGAGATCCCTTCTTTGCGAGTTTTGGTTGATGTGAAACTCGACGAGGCAGAATGGATTGAGAACCGACTGAACCAACTCAGCCTGATGGACGAGAAGAGGTTAGCATCGATTGCGCATGGTCGTCTGTACCAAAGCCGAATGAAGAAAGCTTATGATAAGAAGGTGCGTCCTAGAAGCTTTCAGACGGGTGATCTCGTCCTGAAGAAGATTCTTCCTCCACACTCCGATCACCGGGGCAAGTGGACTCCCAATTACGAAGGTCCGTACGTCGTCAGCAAGGTCTTCTCGGGAGGAGCATTGTTGTTATCCACGATGGATGGTGAATATTTTGCATCCCCGGTGAACGCGGACGCAGTTAAAAAATACTTTGCTTGAAAGTGACCCGCTGGACAGTAAAAAGAGAGTCCAGGCAAAAATGGGGCATCCCGGCGAACCATAAAAGAGGAAAAAGGTTCGGGCAAAAATTAGGGATATAAATTGAAAAGAATGTACACCCACAAAGTCGAAAACCCGGAAGGGCGACTTTGGCAAAAAAAAAGGGTATCCCGGTGAACTGAAAACCCGCAAAGGGCGGTTCACGCAAAAGTTAGGGATTTGAAAAAGCAAATGAATGCGTTTCGCGTGTGGACTGTATTTGTTTAGTGGTTTGGAAGACCTGAGGGCCGTTTATCTGAATCAATCTCTTCTGAAGCTGAAGCGTTGGAGAAGTATCGAAGTCGAGTGGGTCATAGAGGGATCAACTCATGGTGTTCGTCTACGCCTCGTTGCCGACATTTGTATATACTGATGTATATTTATGTTTTATTTTTGCGCGGCTTCCTCATTCCAGGAGCTTGCATCTGTTGTAAAACATTTTTACCCATTCAGGGGTTCGTTATCAATAAAATGTATACTATTCAGCAATTCTGTTTGTTTGTTTAGCATTTATCTGTTTTGTTTGCGAAAAAGAACGTCGATGTTTTTGACAAAATGCGCATACATAAACTTACTGGCCTAGGCCACTAATTGTTGAAACAATGAATTACTCAAACATTGTCAAAAGATGATAACCTTGATAGGTCCCTTTTGAGAAAGGTATCTTGTCTGTTTGTTTGTGTTGATGCAGGTGTAGCATGTAACAGAGAGTACGCCATATGCGTTCCCCAAGCAGGATGATTCCTCCTTCTCCAGCAAAGTTCAGCATCCTCTCCCCGCAGAGTCTGAACGTGAGATCGTAAGCATTGATATGTCTCCCCAGGAAGAGAATATTATTTCCCCAACCAAATGCATCCTGAAGGAATGTCGTCCCCCCAGCACCGGGTCACAAGTGCAGGTCTCGTAGGAGGCTATTCACTGGAGTGTGTAGCAATTGATAGTTCCAGACTGAAGTCTTCAGCAGAACTGAAATTCCCCGCAGAGTCGTACTCTCCCCTGTAAGCAGGATGGTTCCTTCTTCTCCAACCAAGTTTGCAGATCCCCAAGATAGCCGAGTCCTTGGAAGTCGTTCGGGCCATGAGTGGTTTTTCCCAGTAGAGTGTTGAATAGCTGATGCTATATTTCCCCGCCGGAGTCGTTATCTCCAGGAAGGTTAGCCGTGATGGTCGTGTAGTCTATCTCCGTGATTGATATCGCTTTCCTCAGCAGGTCCAGGTTCTCGTAGAGCTTCATTCCCCTGCAGCAGTCGACTGAAGTTTGCTTCCCCATGCGGAGTCCAATTGAGATTGGTGTGCTTTTTCTCCGTGGCAGGATGACTCCTTCTCTCCACCAGAGTGGTTCTTTCTCCTTGACAGGAAGATTCTCTCATCGGCCTTTATTTTGCTGACGGGGCCGTAACATTTTGCATGATTGCATAGCATGTATCATAAACGCGTAGCATTTCCACCGTGTGGAGCATTGCGGCATATGCATATGAAACATGAGCTAGGTCGTTACCGTTCTTGTTTTGCAGGTGTTCTCCCCGCAGAGCCGCTTGCTCAAGATGATTCTTAAAATCCCCAGTGAATTCGCCCGAGAGATCCACTCAGGATGATTCCTGAAATCCCCGGCAGAGTTTGTTCAGGACGATCCCTGAAATCTCCAGCAGAGTTATTGGTTCGGGATGATTCTTGAAGTCCCCGCGGAGTTATTTGCTCAAGATGATTCTTGATTTCCTCAGCCGAGATGATTCACCCAGAATGATTCCTGGATCCCCGAAGCAGAGTCACTTGATAGTTCTCTAGAATCCCCAGCGGAGATGCGTCATCCCCAGCAGGTTCCCGAACAGCGAAGTTGAAACTTCCCCCTGAAGACTTAATGATTGAAGTCCAACCGTATTGACGAAGCAGTCCTCTCAGCTGAAGCAGAGTGCCTGATGGTAGAAGTTTGGATATCCCTAACTGATTCATGATTGACCTAGAATTCTATTCCCGACTTACTGGTGAAGTCCGGCTGACGCCCGAAAAATTTCTTTGAATGCCCGACGGCATGACTAACTTGATTGTTGACCTGAGGAGTGTTAGATTTAGGGTTTCAAAACAACTAGTTGTAGTTTAGAGCATAGTTTGGGGACTTAGTGTTTGATTTAGGTCCTGGGATTTATATGGGGTATTGGGTATAGGCTTAGGTTCCCTTAGAAATTTAATTAGGATTTTATGATCTATTTTAGCATTTTATTTGTATTTTGGAATTGGTGTGATGTTTGTGGGTTTCTCCCTTGGATGCTTGGTTTATTCAATTTGTGTGGGGCTATTTTGGGTGGGCTTTTGGCTTGGACTCTGCTTGGATGAGTTGAAGATCAATTGAAGATGCTTTGGAGAGCTTGAAGAGCTTGGAGTTGAAGATTTCTCATCTGTTGGAATGTTTGTCAGGAGCTTAGGAAAATTAGGGTTTTAGGAAGAGCTTTTTAGACTTAGTTCATTTCTTGCCTCAAACATGGAATGTTTTGTTTGCTTCCATCCTATCCTATGATTCAAAGTCCCCTTAATGAAGCCCCATCTCTCCCTTGGAGGGAAGAGTGGTATGCCTTAAAGAGTAGAACTTTTGAGGATACCCTTCTCTGCAGATGATGGTTTCTAGTGATTTCCTTTGGTTTTCACTGGTTCCCATTCATTATAAATTGATCTCAATAACCAATCTTTCTTGGTGGAGCTTTCTAGAGCTTGGGGATGAAGATCTAAGATGTTGAAGACGCCTTTCATAAGGTCTGCTTGAAGATGGAGTTATGTTACTGTCAACTTTGCTGTCAGAGCTGCTGTAGGAGTTTGGTGCTGCTGCTTGGGCTGCCTCCTTTGGGTTTTGTTTTCTGTATTGTTTGTTGGCTTGTGTAACTTGCCCCCTAGGTTTGAGGTGAATGTTGATTCACTTTGCCTGTTGTTTTCCCAGGTTCGAGGTTGAGTGGGACTCCCTTGCCTCGCTTGTACTGCTGCATTGCATGCATTTTACTGTATTTGCTTGCTTTCTTTTCTGTTTATCCCATAGGATCTCTGATTTCCTCTGTGCAGGAGGGAATTATGACAGACATTAGGATTCTTGTCCATGCATGACAACATTAGGTTAGTTTTTATTCCCTTTTCAACCATAGGTTTTTTAGAGCTTCTTTCTCTTCTTATCTCAAAACAACTCAAAAATACAGTAATAAGGTTAATCGATATCATACGTTACGAGCCTTAAGCTATTTGAGGAAGGGTTGCTGGAGAGCTTCTTTCCAGTAGTCTGGCTGCTTAGTGTGGTACCCTTTGGGTGACATGCGACGTAGTCACTCTCAAATCATAGTCTCTAGTGCGTAAGAGATTGCAAACAAACTAAAAAACACTTCTTTCGTAAAAGATTCAAAACAAACTCAAAGTGTCATTTTTGTCTGCCTGGACTCTTAATCAAGAAAAACCCTTTTTGAAGGTAATAAAAAACAGTCAGACAAGTTTGTGTCTTCCGTAGCCCGAACTACGTTTGCTCTGATCTTTCATGCTGTATGAAAGTACGTAGGCATAGGATGTCGTATCCTAGCGAGCAACCTTCCCCCCTTAACCCGTAGTTAGGCGAACTACGTTGACTCTGATATCTCGTTCCAGACGGGAATACGTAGGCATAAAGTGTGATACTTTGCTGAGTCATTTTCTTTTCTTTTTAACCCAGCCTTGTAGAGTAGATAGAATAACAATCCGTACTAGAAAACAAGCGTGGATCCCGTCGAGTACGGCGGACGTGAGGGGTGCTAATACCTTCCCCTTGCGTAATCGACTCCCGAATCCAGGAATTTGGTTGCGACGACCATTCCTTTCCCGTTTTGCGTTAGGTTTACTCTGAGCGTTTCCTTTCCCTTCTTTGGGATAAATAACGCACGGTGGCGACTCTTCTGTCATAGTCGGTGCCGATTTTTGCAGTAGCGACAGCTGGCGACTCTGCTGGGGACTCCAACGGTTCCCTACGCGAGTCAGTCCTAGTGCTTGTTTTCCTGTCGTGGTTTTTGTATGGATTTTCATTTCTGTCTTTACTTTTCGCATTTTATTGTCAGCTTTATATTGTTATTGCTGTTGTGGGGAGGGGGTGACCTGTTGAGAGATAAGCCGGACCTGGGCTTGAGTGCACCTAGAATTAGTTGTGGAAAGTAGTGGGCGCGTGCATGCTTTGCATGTACTAGTGTCCTGCAAAATCCACGCTCAGACGAGGTTCTTCTGGTTGACTTCTTTTTCAACCCTTTGGGTTGAGGGGGTTGTTAGCTAGTTGGTGTTGCACCCCAAAATTTGACCAACATTTCTTTACCTAGCTTATGTTGCATTTCATTCACATTAGCATTATCATTTGCATTTCATTGACATGTATGCAGGAGATCAAGAGGTATGAATACCAATCAAGAGCTATACAAGACTATGAAGATATCTAATAAGGTTATTCAAGTGTTCAAGGGTTGATATCTTTGTCAGAGAAGTCAAAAGATCCTCAGAGAGAGTGGTTGAAACCAAGAGTGTGTGCCTCCTAACTTGAGAGTTGTGGGGAGACCTCAGATGATTCTGAAGCCATGAAGTTAGACTTGAAGCCTTGAGAGAGCTTATGAGATGTCTTGAAAGCCATCATGAAGCCCAGATAGGTCATTGTACAGGATTAAGAGGACCTAGCCATGAGTGGCATAATTAGGGTTTGACTGGGTCAACCCTATGTCAACTGATGATTTGAACAAGGTTGAGACCTAAACCAAGAGCCATGTGATCATGTATTGATGCATTGAGATGTTATAAGGATGATTCCAAGGTCAACTCATCATGATTGAGAGCTTGAGAAGTTTCAAGCTAGAGTTTCTAAGGCTTGACAGTGTAAAATCCCCTAGTTTTACCCCTATCTTCAAGGCAGTTTAGCTCAAGATGTGATTGTCATCTAATCTTACCCCCAACATGAATGTTGTAGAGCTTATTCTTAGCTTTAATTTGAGTACTAGAAGTCCTTTATAGGATTTGTAGAGCTCAAGTTATGACTTTGACAAGTTACAGGTCATCTGAGGTATGTGAATCTGGGGCCTTGAAAGTCACCCAACTTGCATCAAACCTTTGCCCGAGAAGGATGATTCTTATGAACTTTTGGTCAACATGAATGTTGTTCCTTATCTTCTTAGCTTTCTAGATAGTACTAGAAGTCCTTGATAGGATTTGTAGAACTCAAGTTATGGCTTTGACAAGTCAAGGGCATTTTGGTCATTTGGAGATTACAGGTCATTTCAAGCATAAGGCCATAACTCCTATTTCCAAGCTTCAAATGGAAAACTCTTCAACATAAAACTTGTTCAAAATGATGTTTTAAGGCTATTAAGGAGGTCATGAGATGTTGGAAATGCTTTTAGCTCAAAGTTGCAAAAATGACCTAAAATAAGGGCATAAGTTAAATAAACCAAAGTTGGAAATTGATATTTTCAACCTACAGATCCAAACCATGGCATGTAATATATCATTTTGAATCTAGAAAACATTTTAAAAACATTGGTTTAGCCACATTTTTGATTTGAGGTCTAAATTATGGACTTGCTTTGAAAAGCACTTACTTGCATATTAAGCAACATTTGCAAAACTCAAAATTAAGGCATGAGCAAGGAACTTGGCAAGCTAAACCCTTCCAAAATGTCACTAGGGGAGAAATTGATAGAGATTGAGATGAATTTCAAGCTGCAAACAGAATTGAGCATGTCATGATACATGATTGAAAATCTCATGACATGAGGAGTGGAAAATCTCATTGGAAGGATCTAGAGGGTTCTAGATCATCCAAACTTCATCTATATAAGGAGTAGAGTGGATCCATTGCAGAGGTTGGTGATCATTGAAGGATTGAGCTTAGTTTGAGAGTGAAATTTCATAGCTTGCAAGTGCAATCGGTTTCATCAAATTCTCCATCCTCCATTCATTTTCTTGATTGATACTTCTTCCATGAATGTCAATGAGTAATTTCAGATCATTTTCCAGAAGAATTGGTGGCTAGATCGTGTATGAGCAAGTGATTTTCAGCACCTGCAACTCACCATCGGGTTTCAAGATTGAAGCACTTTCAATTGGTTCGTTTGCATACAGAAGCAAGAAGAAGGTTCCTTGATCGTGTCCAAAAGAGTAGAGAGCTTGATTTGGAGGATTTGTGCACCTGTTCAACCAAGATTCTCAGGTTGGTAACTCTCTTCCCCTAGCATGATTTAGGTAGAATTAGGTTGAATCAAGGTGCTAGATTGATTGTAGAATGGCCTAGGATGGATTCCAGATAGTTAATGGATCAATTAGAGACAAATTAGGAGAATTGCCATTTTCGGTTGAGATTGGGAGATGATGATTCTTGAGGTTTCAGAAGAAACTATGGGTATGGTTGAATTCGTGGCAAGATTTGGAATGAGTTTCATGTTTTGACCTCTTGGATTGGAGGCCTCTAGGGAGAATTAGGGTTGAGGGAGAAGATCAGAGCTCCACCGGTGGTGGCCGGAGCTGGGCGCGAGGTTCAGGCGTTTGAAATGGAGAAGATGAAGTTATCACCATCAGATCTTGTTTTGACCTTTGACTGGGAGCTGATCCAAGGGCCACGTTTTAAAGTTGCATTGTGAAGGATTTCTGATGAAGAAACGATGCGTTTCATTTATTCAGTGTTTTGGGCTTAGTGAATTAAGCGCTATTCGCACCCCCCTGATGGCCCAACCCAAACTTTGAACTGAATCTGATTGCTAGTTGCACCGTGTTCTTGTTTATTTTAATTGGATTTTCATTTAATTTTCATTTTATTCATGGTTCTTGAAAAAATCATAATTAATTGAAAATTTATCCAATTAAACCCATTCTTTTTGCATATTACTCATGATTGAGTCTATTATTTTTTAGAGAAAAAATATTTGCATTTTGTGTAATTTCTAATTTAATTGGAATTTTGCATTTTAATTGATATTAAAATGATTATGTTTGATGCATATTTTTGTGGAATTTTGTTTGATCTCATGGTGATGATTCTTGGCCTAATTTTTTTGTGTGATTAGGTTAGACATGTATGATCCCATAGAATTTTTCTCACATTTTTGTGATGAAAATAAGTGTGCTTTCTGGATTGATATTTAGATGCTTCCTTTTAGGGTTTAGGTTTGATACCTTAGAATGTAGAATTTAGTTCTAGGTCCAATTTGATGGTTTGATCTTTGAAACTAATGTGGTAGAGTCATGATTGACATAGGTTCCCATAGATATTTTTGTAGAATTTTACAATTGATTTTAGTATTTTAGTTAGGACTAACTTTAGTACTAGGTTTTAGGTGATCCTAACTTACTAATTCAATTAGTTTAACTTCTCTAGTTCCCTTAGATTAGGGTTTGTGCTTGGTTTGCCTTTGGTTGAGATTGAAGACAAGTTGAAGACAAGGTGAGGATGCTTGAAGTTGCTTGAGGTTGCTTGGAGCTTTGGATTTGTTGGTGCCTGAAGGTATCTGATGAAGATTAGGAGATAGGACATAGGGAGAGCCTTGTAGTTAGAATGATTTCTTTCACAAACATGGAAAGCATCTTGTGCTTCCATTCCTCCCAATGACTAAAAGTCCTTCTCAGATATTCACATCCCTCCTTTGGAAGGATGAGTGGATTTATCTGGGAAGTAGAACTTTGAGGGAACCAGTCTCTCATAATGATGAACCCTTATAGGCTTCCTTTGGTTGTCAGTAAGCTGTTTATCATTTCCACTCATCATGGTCAATCATTTGTCTTCTGGTTTGAGTATCTTGAGATATGTTGGGCTTGAGTTTGAAGATGAAGACTTCATTGAAGAGGGTGGAAGAGGATGATTCCTTGAGCATTGCCATTGCAGCTGAAGCTTGAAGAGCAAGAAGAGCAGGTTGATACTTGAAGATCCAATAGAGATTGAGTGAAGAATGAGGAGTTCCTTGCTTGAAGAAGATTGAAGGATGAAGTTGACACTCCCACATGATTGAGGATTACTCTGAGAAGCTGAAGCTTGTAGATGAAGAGAGAAGACTAAGTTGATACTGGCAAAGCAAAGAGAGCTGAAGCTTGAAGACTAAGTTGATACTTATGAAGAGGATTCAATTGAGGTTGAGTGTGGAGCTGAGGCTTGAGGAACAGAGGATGAGATGACACTTACACTGATGCATTGAGAGCCTGCAGGAAGCAAGTTGATACTTGTGGTTAAGAGGGAAGCCTGAAGGTGGAATTGACTGAGGAGCTGAAGCTTGAAGAAGAAAGGACAAGTTGATACTTGTGTTTGATGGATTGAAACCCTGGAAACAAATTGACATTTGTCATGAAAGATGATATCCTTGAAGGGTGATAGAAGTCTGAAGACTGGATTGCTGTTAGAAGAGCTGAAGCTTGGAATTGGAAGTAGGAAGTTGTTGATCTGTTTCTTTCTTGTCTGTTTTCTTTTCTGTATTGATGTGCCTTGTTTGACTTGCTTGATGCATTAGAATAAGTCCATGATTAGACTGACTGTAAGCTAGGAGCATGATTGCACTAGAGGTTGAGTTGCTCCCTCTGCTTGTATTTTTACTGTATGGCTTTGCTTGCGGGTATTCGGTAGAGCCCAGCTCCCTTGCCCATGTGGTTTGTGTTTGCTTGATAGCATATTCTATTTTTATCTGCATGATTCCAGTTTACTGTATTTTGCTTGATAGCATGTTGTTACTTTTCTGTATGATTACTGTTATTCATTTTGGCTTTAGGTTGAGATGAGCTTGTGGAGGCTGCTGCCCCACACACATTTCCTCCCTCACTTGCATTGCATGCATTTTACCATTTACTGTTTACTGTTTAAGCTGATGCCTTATCTGTTCCTCTTTATCCTTGACATGATCCCTTAGGACTCTCATTTCTTTTGATAAGGAAGTGATGATTAGAAGTTTAGGTTGAAACCTAGGCATGATAACTTCTAGGAGTTCCCTGTTTCAAACCTCAACCATAGGATGAATCCTTGGCAGGACAACTGTTAGGACTTGATAGTCTCCCCGTAGTTGAGCCTGTTCTCTTCTCATCCCAAAAAAACTTAAGATACGGTAATCATGAATGATTTCTTTCATACATCACGAGCCTTAAGCTATCTGAGAAAGGATTGTTGGAGAGCTTCTTTTCAACAGTCTGGATGTTTAGTATGGTACCCTTTGGGTGACATGCGACGCATTCACTCTCAGGTCATAGTCTTTAGTGCGATTGAAATTGCAAACACAATAAAAAACACTTCTTTCGTAAAAGACAGAAAACAAACTTCAAACCTTTTTGCCCCGTGGGCACATAATTCAAAGGAAGCTTTTCTGAAGAAAAGAGTGTCGTTATGCTTCAGCGCCAACGCAAACAGGCTTTGTCCCTAACTGCTGGAACTGCTGTTTAACCCTACTCGATAAAACAGATGAATCTGAATTCCCGTAATCCGTAGTTTCCCAAACTACGTAAGCTCTGATCTCTCATTCCTGTACGTAGGCACAATACTGATGTATTGGCGAGCCACCTCCCCCATCACCCGTAGTAGGTCGAACTACGTTGACTCTGATTTCTCATTCTCTGATGAGAATACGTAGGCATAAAGTGCGACGCTTTGCCGAGTCATTTTCTTTTCTTTTTAAGCCAGCCTTGATAGGTAGATAGATAAACCAACTCGTCCAGTAAACACAACAAGCGTGGATCCCGTCGAGTACGACGGACGTGAGGGGTGCTAATACCTTCCCCTTGCGTAACCGACTCCCGAACCCATACAACGGTTGCGATGACCTTGTCTTACCCTTTTTCGTCAGGTTTTTCCGATCGTTTCCTTTCCCGTTCCGAGGGATAAATAACGAAAGGTGGCGACTCTTCTGTTTTGCCGGCACCTTATTTTCGCGGAAGCGACAATTGGATTGTCGACTCTGGGGACCGATCAATTGGAAGTTGGCTAAGTGAGGCCTCTTTAGGACATGATGATGCCACACCTTTTGGGTATCGTATCATCAGTCTTGAAAGTCTGTGACGCCGACGACCGCATAGGTTGCCGCACCTTGTGTCAGTTGATAGGACACCTACCTATGAGAGGGATTGGGGCATGCAGGAAACTTGACCTCAAGACGACCCGGTTTTCTTGATATTGGATCAGTATGTGTGGATACTTGGGGTTTCTTCATCAAGATAGTGTTATAGGTCTGTTGAGACCAGGTTGGAGCATTGTTATAGGTATGTTGAGATAAAAGTGGAGCATTGTTATTGGTCTGTTGAGACCAGGGTTGAGCAGTATTGTGGGTCTGTTGAGACAGGGTTATGGATGGATCTCTTCAGCAATATATCACTTGATCCCTGTTGCATGTTTGCATATTGCATTGTTGCATACTCATTTTGCATATCATTAACGTGTGTCTGTGCTGCAGGTGCATTTTCATACCCTCTAATTCTAGTTGCCCGGATTTCTGTCTGCTGCTATAATGGATACTTTGAAGAAGACTGTGGCATACAAGTTGCCTACTCCAGATATTACTTCTTTGCTTGGGTTGATGTCTTTAGCTGATGATGACGTGAAGAGAAGCTTCAGGAAGAGTTATGGGAAATTGCTTAGGTTGGTTTGCAGACCATCCACGTATGAGCTGAGCGGATTGTACACGCTTATGCAGTTTTATGATCCCCCACTGAGGTGTTTTACTTTCCCTGACTTCATTCTGACTCCGACCATGGAGGAATATGCTGAGATCTTGGAGTTGACTATTCAGAACAGGGTACCCTTCATGCATATGGATGCGGAGCCCAAACTGGAGGACTTGGCTGTTGCTTTGCATTTAGACTCCTCAGAGTTGCTGTTAACCTCGTGGAATGGAGTGTCCGGTTTTTATCTCAAGTTCTTGGTTGGGAAAGCACAAGAGTATGCCAAGAGTGGCTGTTGGGTTGTGTTTAATGCTATCCTTGCTTTGTGTATCTATGGCATTGTATTGTTCCCTAATATGCCTGACTTTGTTGATTTGGATGCATTCCATATATTTGCTTCGGGCAATCCTGTGCCTACTCTGATTTGAGATTTCTATCATTCACTGCATTATAAGAACGAGAATAGGAGGGACAAGAACGTCTCTTGTTGTGTGCCTTTGTTGTATATGTGGTTTGATAGTCACCTGCCCAAGAAGGGTATCTTTGCTGAGTCTGCAGCTACGGTGGATTGGTCTGAGCATCTGATGGGACTTTCTTCAAAAGATGTTGTCTGGTTTGATAGAGATTTACTGGGATCTGAGATTATCTACAGTTGCGTCGGATATCCTAACGTTCCTCTGATCGGGAGGAAAGGGTGCATTAACTACAATCCGTCATTGTTGATCAGGCAATTCGGTTATGCTTTGAGAAGCCCGCCAAAAGATGAGGAAGTGCAGGAATCTCTGTACTTCACAGGTGATCTGAGTGGAGAATTGTTATCCAAGCTTCAGCATGCTTGGAATAATATCAACAAAAGGGGTAAGTCGTTGTTGGGTAAGAATGATAGTCAAGTCTATCCTCCGTACCAAGTCTGGATCCAAGATAGGGCAAAGCAGGTGCGGATGCCATTCCCTGCAGTATTACCTCCTACTCCCCCCGTGATTGAGGAGCCAACTACTGTGCCTATTGAGAGATACGAACAGGTTGTGAAGGAGAAAAAAGAGCTAATGAAAGCCAACGAGAAGTTGGAAGAAGAGCTAGTGCAGCTCAGAAACGAAAGGAATGAAGCCGTATACTCCTTCAAGCAACAAACAAAGCTGGTGAATCAATTAGGCACAGAACTGAATGAACAGCGAAAGAAGCGTGAACGTTTGGGGATAGATTTCAAGAGCTCTCACGACATGCTGGAGTCCAAGAAGAAAGCACTTGATATAGCCTACCGAGAGATCTCCGCATTCAACAAAACCTGGAATGCCACGCTGACCGGCAATAAAGAAAGAGAAGACAAACTGAAGCTGCAGATCTCTGAACTGGAAGGCAGTTGAAAGCTAGCCAGAAAAAGTTTGAAGAAGAAGTTATGCGGAGATATGACGTTCAGAATGCCTTGAACAAAGTTATCAAGCGTAAGAAAGAGTCCGCGTCCCAGAAGCAGAAACTAGAAGAGTGCTTTGGAGAAGGTGTTTAGGAGGAATCCATTGGGGATCTCCAGCGTGTTATCAGGCAAAGAGACTCGCTCGTCGAAGGGTTGCTTTCTCAGCCGAACCATCCCAAGACTAAGAGGTTGCTAGAGGAGTATCAGGCATATGGTCGCACTTGATTGCCTTATGTACTGTTGTATATGCTTTATTTGTATTGTGCTGGCCATCACCAGGATTGTTGGTTGAGGTCATGCCTTCTTGTTGTACACTCAGTGATATTGTATTCCTAACTTGATGGTCGTTTCAGCAATATATGAGATGTTTTCCCCGTGAATGGATCCAAGCTTCTTATCACTATCACTGTCACTACACTGGCACTTTGGCACTAGAATCAGGGGTTGATTCCCCTAACGCACAAACACATATTGCATTTGCATACTCATTTTGCATTGCCAGTTACTTGTTGAATTTGTATCTTATTTCCTGCATCTCACAGATTTTTACAGGATTGACGAACAAAGAGTCCACCGCTACTCAACCCGAAACAACTGCAAGAAGATAATGGATCGAGTTCAGGTCGAGATGCAGGAAATCCGCAAGAAGCTGACTTTGTTCATGCAAGCCATGGAGAGTATGGCCAAGGGCCAGGAGAATCTTCAGACCTTGGTGCAGCCGCTGCTGACGCGGGCAAACAAAAATGGCAATACTGACCACATTTCTGTTGAAACTCCTCGCCGGGAAAATGAGATACCGGCAGTTGTTAGTCCACCTATTGTGACTATCAATGAAAACACTGGTGCAGGTGCTGGCGCTGGTAACGGCAATACTGGGAATGATGGTGATGGGCATGTTGTTAACAACAAAGGTAACACTGTGGATGCTGATCAAGGATTCGTTGACAATGTTGGCTTCGGAAACAATGGGTATGGCAATGTCAATCAGGACGGGAACTTCGGGTTCAACAATCAAGGCTTCGGTAATGACGGTTACGGCAACAATCAGGGGTATGGCTACGGTAATGGTGGATTCGGTAATGTGAATGTGAACGGCGCTGGAGCATTTCCTTTCAACAATGGTTTTGGACATGCTGGGGTCAATCTAGGGTTTGGCAACCGAGGACAGGGTCCTGTGTTCAATCAGCAAGGATTTGGCCGTAACATGGGTTACGATGGGTATGGCAATGACTGGAAGGTGGATCAACAGGATGACGCTTTTTCAGGAGGAGGTATGGGACCTGAAGGCCCTATTGACCCTGTTCAGAGGATCAGAATGCTAGAAGAGCAGATGAAAGGTGTGGTTGATCAGAACACCGCTGGGTTAGATATGACTACTATGGGGCTAGTACCAGGGTTGAGGGTGCCATTGAAGTTCAAGGCTCCAACATTTGACAAATACAAAGGGGATACCTGCCCAAAGGTCCATGTACGTTCTTATTATAGAAGGATGTCTGTGTATTCCAATGATGAAAGGATGCTCATGCATTTCTTTCATGACAGCTTATCGGGACCATCATTGGAGTGGTACATGGGACTGGAGCCCACTCAGATTAGAAGTTGGAAGCAGTTGGCTGATGCTTTTGTTATGCATTACAAATATAACAGCGATTTGGCGCCAAACCGGGTTAAGTTGCAGAGCCTGTCGCAGAAAAGCGGTGAAAGTTTCAAAGAGTACGCACAGCGGTGGTGCGATATGGCAGCTCGAGTGCACCCTCCTTTGGTTGAAAGGGAGATGAATGACATGTTTGTGGGGACGTTTACTGGAATATATTATGACAAGTTACTCAATGTTTCGATGGGCAGTTTCTCCGATATGATCCTTATGGGGGAAAGGATCGAAAATGATATTAAAATTGGAAAGATTCAGGCAGGCGAATCTACTCCAGCTGGGGGTGCGAGAAAAGCGTTCGGTGGAAGACGACAGGGTGATACAAGCGCCGTATTTGGTGGCAGAGGCCGGGGCAGAGGCAGAAATCAGTACATTCAACCTCAACAGATAGCTAGTGTTACTATTCCAATTCAACAGCAACAACAACCACAACAACAGCAACAACAACCGCAGCAGCAGCAAAGGCAGAATCAGAGTCAGGGAAGGTTTCAGAATGTAAGGCCGAAAAGGGTATTTGATAAGCCTCCGTCGACATATGCAGAGCTTCTTCAGACACTGCTAGGGTTGAATTTGGCGGAGAAAAAAACAATGGAACCCCCTACTGGACCGGTACTTCCCAGGGGGTACGATGCTAATAAGCAGTGCGAATTCCATTCTGGGGTGCCCGGGCACGATATAGAATCTTGTCATGCTTTCAAGCATAAAGTTCAAGACTTGTTGGACAATAAAGCCATCAACTTTGGCCAAGTGGGGCCCAATATTGTACAACAGCCTATGCCTAATCATGGGGCAAATGCCATCTTAACAGAAGAAAATTTGAACCTGGTGTTGGATGTTAATGAGCTGAAGACACCATTGAGTGAAGTGAAAAGCAGGTTGCTCAGAGGGGGAGTATTCCCCGGTTGTGATGAATACTGTTTAGAGTGTTGGACCCAGCCTGAGGGTTGTACTAATTTGAAGTAGGGCATTCAGGCCATGATCGACGAGGGGACCTTGCAATTTGATCGAGCTGCGGTTGAGAAGCTTGTGGAGGCATTATGTGAAGAGCAGAATGATATTGCAATGGTGACGATCCCGAGGAAGACTATAACGATAACAGCGCCCGCCCAGCGGCCAACTATTACGATTACCAAAGCAGGGCCTGTTCCCTTTGAGATTACGAAAGTTGTCCCGTGGACATACGGTTTAGAAGCGTATTGCAACAGTGAAAACATTGTGATGAATAGCCAGCCAGCAGGAGCTGCTGACAATGTCGTTGGAACGGGGGGCATGACCTGTAGCGGAAGGATCTTTACCTCACCTGAAATAGAAGCAGAGAGGTTGGCCAAAGGTAAATCCAAAGTAAGTGAAAGCGGGCCTGCTCAGTCGAAAGAAAAGGATACGTCGCTCAAGGACGTAGAGGAATTCATGAGACTGATTCGTAAAAGAGACTACAAAATTGTTGAACACCTACAGCAGACGCCATCGAAGATTTCTATCTTGTCATTGTTGCTATGTTCCGAGGCCCACCGGAACGCCTTGCTAAAAATACTGGATACATTATTCGTTCCCCAAGAAGTTTTTGTAAATCAGTTAGAGGGGGTAATGGCACATGTCAATGCTGGACATAGTCTGGGTTTCACAAATTTTGACCTAACACCCAAGGGTCGAGAGCACAACATGGCTTTACAAATATCGGTGGAGTGTCGGGGCACCGTAATGTCACATGTATTGGTGGACACGGGATCTTCGTTGAACGTATTACCAAAGAAATCCATGATGAAATTGGACATACGGGGAATTATTTGCACGCCCAGCGATTCGGTTGTGAGGGCGTTTGACGGGACGAAAAGATCAGTGTTTCGGTCAATAACATTACCACTTCAGGTGGGGCCGGAAATTTTTGATACCGAATTCTACATCATGGATATACACCCGGCTTATAGCTGCCTTCTTGGGCGCCCCTGGATCCATGCTGCAGGGGCCGTAACATCCACGCTGCACCATAAGTTGAAGTACATGGTGGGTGATAGTGTTGTTACCGTTTGCGGGGAGGAGGACATTTTGGTCAGTCACCTGTCATCATTCAGATATGTGGAGGTCGACGGAGAAATACACGAGACACCTTGTCAAGCTTTGGAGGGGTTGCGGATTAAAGACAAAGCTCAGGGTTCCAGCAAAATGTCAGATGTGGCAGTGTCGTCTTACAAAGAGGCTCAGGCTTTAGTGCAGGCTGGGGGCAGGTGCTGGAGATTCCCGTGAAGAATGACAAGTTTGGGCTAGGGTATCGACCGACGTCGTCAATGTCCTCTTCAGGAGCGCCCAGGTTCAAGGGACCGGTCACGATTACGCCAAGCGGGGTGTGCTTCGAGACTATCAACGCTATTTCCGACGCTGAAGATGGAGATAGCGACTGCGATATGGACGCGTGGATCAAGCCAAGCGTGCCAGGACAAAGTCTCTGCAACTGGTCCATCCGGGAAACTGTCCCAGTGACTTTTAAACAGTAATGATTTGTTTTATCAATTGTTGAATAATCCTATGTCCTACCCGGGGCATAGTGATGTTACATTAGGGCTACTTGATTATGTGTATTGCACTGTTTTAATCATGAAATAAAGGCATTTTTCATATTTAAATATTGTGATCCCTGTTTTTTCTTGTTTTTACTTTAACAATAAATGGCAACATGGTTATTTGCTTTGTTTGCATGTTGAAGCGTTTAACCATTTCCTTTGCAAGACTAATATTTCAGATGACATCTCATACGAACCACCTATGACTCGTCTTGACTTCGAGCACCCGGTATTCCAAACAGAGGAAGAGATTGTTGAGGATAGTGACCTGCCAGAGGAGCTGACTCGTTTGTTGAAACAGGAAGAGAGAATCATTTTGCCTCATCAGGAGGAAATTGAGATTATTAACTTGGGGTCGGAAGAAGTTGTGAGAAATATCCGTATAGGGGCTGCGCTGCAGAGCAACGTCAAGCAAAGGCTGATTGAGATACTGCGAGAGTATGGTGATATATTTGCTTAGTCGTACGAGGATATGCCTGGGTTAGATACGGACATGGTTGTGCACCGTCTGCCGTTGCGAGAGGAATGTCCGCCTGTTAAACAGAAACTCAGAAGAACTAGACCAGACATGGCGGTAAAAATCAAGGAGGAAGTGCGAAAACAGTGGGATGCTGGTTTCCTAGCCGTTACAACTTATCCGTCGTGGGTCGCTAATATAGTACCAGTGCCGAAGAAAGACGGTAAAGTGCGAATGTGTGTAGACTACCGTGATTTGAATAGGGCGAGCCCAAAAGACGACTTTGCACTTCCTCACATTGATGTGCTGGTTGATAACACTGCTCAGTTCTCCGTATTCTCCTTCATGGACGGCTTCTCAGGCTATAATCATATCAAAATGGCGCCAGAAGACATGGAGAAGACTACCTTCATTACTCCCTGGGGAACATTTTGCTACAAAGTGATGCCCTTCGGACTGAAGAACGCTGGGGTAACATATCAACGTGCTATGACGACTCTCTTTCATGACATGATGCACAAAGAGATCAAGGTTTATGTTGATGATATGATTGCCAAATCCCAGACGGAGGAGGAGCATTTGGTTAATCTGCTGAAATTATTCAAGAGGCTTAGGAAGTTCAGGTTGAGACTGAACCCTAACAAGTGCACCTTCGGGGTGAGATCGGGTAAACTGCTGGGGTTTATTGTGAGCGAAAAGGGAATAGAGGTTGATCCTGCGAAGATAAAAGCTATACAAGAAATGCCAACGCCTAAAACAGAAAAAGAAGTGTGTGGGTTTTTAGGGAGGTTGAACTATATCGCCCGGTTCATATCTCACCTAACTGCGACATGCAAGCCGCTATTCAAGTTGTTGAAAAAGGATCAGGTGTTGACCTGGAATGAAAATTGTCAAAAGGCGTTCGACAAGATAAAAGAATACTTGCAGGAACCTCCTGTTTTGATACCCCCAGTGGCTGGGAGACCTTTGATTATGTATTTGACGGTTCTTGAGGAAAGTATGGGTTGTGTTCTCGGTCAACACAACGAGACCGGACGTAAAGAGCATGCGATCTACTATTTGAGTAAGAAGTTTACCGACTGTGAGTCCAGATACTCAATGCTTGAGAAGACGTGTTGCACGCTAGCCTAGGCCACCAAACGTTTGAGGCAATACATGCTGAATCATACAACCATGCTAATTTCAAAGATGGATCCGATCAAGTACGTGTTTGAGAAGCAAGCACTCTCCGGAAGAATTGCCCGATGGCAAATGGTGTTAACTGAATACGACATCCAATATGTCTCTAAAAGGCTATTAAAGGTAGTGTTTTGTCCGAGTACCTTGCGGAGCAACCTGTTGAGGACTACCAATCGATGAGGTTTAATTTTCCTGACGAGGATATCATGTACCTGAAAATGAAAGATTGTGAAGAACCGTTGCCGGAAGAAGGACCAGAGTTGGGTTCCAAATGGCAGTTGATATTTGACGGAGCTGTGAATTCCTATGGTAGCGGAATAGGTGCAATTATCACCACTCCTCAGGGGTCGCACATCCCCTTTACTGCCCGAATGACTTTTCCCGTTACCAATAATGAGGCTGAATATGAGGCTTGCATCATGGGTCTGGAAGAAGTTATTGATTTGCGAATCAAACATCTGGATGTATACGGAGACTCAGCTCTAGTGGTGAATCATATTAAAGGAGAATGGGAGACACGTCAGCCCAATTTGATACCATATATGAATTATGCAAGGAGATTGTTGCCTTTGTTTGACAAGGTGGAATTGCATCACGTGCCACGAGCAGAAAATAAAATGGCTGACGCCCTGGCGACATTGTCTTCAATGTATAAAGTTAACTTCTGGAACAAGGCTCCCCAGATTGTTATCTCTTGGCTTGATAGGCCTGCATTTATATTTGCCATTGACGAGGCTCCCGATGGTCAACCCTGGTACTTTGACATCCAGAATTTCCTGAAGAACAAGGAGTATCCAGCTGGGGCATCCAGTCGAGATCAGAAGACTCTCAAGAGATTGGCTGGCAATTTCTATTTGAATCCGGACGGTGTCCTGTACAAAAGAAACCACGACTTGGTGTTGCTACGTTGTGTAGATGAGAAAGAGGCGAAGTTGCTCATGGAAGAGATACATGAGGGTACATTTGGTACACATGCTGGTGGGCATGCTATGACGAGAAAGCTGCTGCGGGCAGGTTATTATTGGCTAACTATGGAAATAGACTGTTTCAAGTTTGCAAAGAGGTGTCATAAATGCCAGATTTATGCGGACAAAATCCATGTGCCTCCAAGTCCTCTGAATGTGATGTCATCACCGTGGCCTTTCTCGATGTGGGGAATTGATATGATTGGCAAGATTGAGCCTACGACATCCAACGGACACCGGTTCATTTTGGTGGCGATCGATTACTTCACCAAATGGGTGGAAGCAGCATCATATGCCAATGTCACCAAACAAGTGGTAGCCAGATTTATCAAACGAGATATTATCTGCAGATATGGAATCCCTGAGCGGATTATCACCGACAACGGTTCGAATTTGAATAATAAAATGATGAAAGAGCTGTGTTAGAATTTTAAGATTGAACATCACAACTCTTCTCCTTACCGGCCCAAGATGAATGGCGCTGTCGAAGCGGCAAATAAGAACATAAAGAAGATTGTTCAGAAGATGGCTGTGACATATAAGGACTGGCATGAGATGCTACCTTTCGCTTTGCACAGTTATCGTACGACGGTACGCACATCAACCGGGGTAACCCCTTTCTCATTGGTATACGGGATGGAGGCGGTGTTACCATTGAAGGTCGAGATTCCTTCCCTGAGGGTTTTACGTGATGTCCAACTTGATGAGGCAGAATGGGTTAAAGATAGACTGAATCAGCTCAGTTTAATGGATGAGAAGAGACTGGCTTCTTTAGCATACGGTCGGTTATATCAGAGTCGGATGAAGAAAGCTTACGACAAGAAGGTATGCCCTTGAAGCTTTCAGACGGGCGATCTTGTTTTGAAAAAGATTCTCCCGCCACAAACAGATCACAGGGGAAAGTGGACTCCCAATTATGAAGGTCCCTACGTTGTCAGAAAAGTCTTCTCTGGAGGAGCCTTGTTACTATCCACCATGGATGGTGAAGACTTTACGTCTCCTGTGAAGTCGGACGCAGTTAAAAAATACTTTGCTTGAAAGTGACCCGCTGGACAGTAAAAAGAGAGTCCAGGCAAAAATGGGGCATCCCGGCGAACCATAAAAAATGAATAGAAGGTTCGGGAAAAAGTTAGGGATAAAATTGAAAAAATGTACACCCGCGAAGTCGAAAACCTGAAAAGGGTGACTTCGGCAAAAAAGGGTATCCCGGTGAATTGAAAACCCGCAAAGGGAAAAGTTAGGGATTGAAACAGCAAATGACTGCGGTCCGGATTTGATACAGCATTGCTTAGTGGTTTGGGAGTATCTGGGGGGCCGTCTATCCAAAAACAATCTCTTCCGAAGATCGAGTACCGGGAAAGCGCAAAGTCAGGCGAGTCATAGGAGGATCAGCTCATGATGTTTATCTGTACCACGTCACCGACATGTATACAAATATTGTTTTGTATTTTATTTATGCTTCTTGTGCATATATGTATGTGTGTGTGTGTGTGTGTGCGTAACTTCCTCTTTTCAGGAGTTGCATCCAGTGTACAAAACTTTGCCTATTCAGAGGCCTGTTATCAATAAAACATGTTATTCAGTACTTGATGTTTGTTCTTTACTGTTTTGTTTGTGAAAGACGCTGATGTTTTTGATAAACTTGCACTTGCATAATCTTGCTGGCCCTCGCCAATAATTGCTAAAACTTCGAATTGACTGAAGTAATGTCACGGATGCTAACCCGGATAGATTTCATTGTACAGGCATGTTCTGTCTCGTTTGTGTTTTGCAGGGTTCTTACCTTTAGAGCAAACAGTCAGGGATTGTATTCCCCAGCCAAAATCTCTTGACGTAAGACCTGACTCCAGTCAATGTCATTCCCCCAGCTAGTCGCAGCTTATTCCCAGAGAGTTGGAATGACGTTATCCCTTACCGAATGAGGGATAATTCTCCCCAGAAGAGTATCCTCAGGGAAGTTGTCCACAGGATATCCCCAGCAAGTCGAAATCAATGTTCCCTGCAGAGGTTGCGCTCCTTAGAGAATCGAAGGTGTGCGCGTTCAATCTCCAGCATGGGAGATTCCCGCAATAGTTAACCAGGTTGTTGGTTCGAAAGGTTTGTATCCGTGAAGGATGCGTTTCTCTTGCTCCCCCACAAGTCGTCATGCCATTGACAGGATGTTGATCTTCAGCAGAGTCCGAGGCTCCGAGTTTGTAAACGGTGCCCAGACAGTGTGCTTTTCCTAGAAGGGTCGCTTTTTCCCCGGCTAAGTTTGTTCACCAGCAGAGTGGCTTGTTCTTTCCTCCCAGTGGAAATTGATGTTTAGTCGCTCTTCGGCAGAGTTGGTTGTGCTTCTGGCATTTATTTTACCAGAATACCTTATGATACTTGTTCTCCCCAGCGGAGTTGGCGTTATCCTCAGCATTCATGTTGTTGAGACAACACTACCAGAGTTTCCCAGTAGCTTAATCCTGCATTTGCATTTGCATATATCGTCACATTTGCATCTACTCAAACGCGTAGCATTTCCGTGCCGTACGGAGCATTACGCCACTTTCAAACATACGCATTTTGAAGCATAAGTTAGGTTGGCTACCTCTTTGTTTTCAGGTGTTCTTTCCTGCAGGTAATTGGACTTCTTGTTCAGGATCGTTTTCAGATATTCAGATTTGCGGCATAAGATATGTGATGATAATGTTCGTCCCGCCATATGTTCCATTATCAGAGGTGTTTGATTAACTTCCCTTCTTCCTCAGCGAAGTGTTCTTTACACAGTTTCATAATTGGACTGTGGAGTTGTTGTCAAAGATTCCCCAGTGGAGTGTTCCATCGGGTTGCTGTCACGTCAGCATTTTCAGAAAAGATTTTAGGGATTAGACATCTGAAGTCATTACTCGTCATCAAGTTGAACGTCTGGCAGTTGACGTCAGAATCTCCCCCGGCAGAGTTCTCCCCGGTTTATTGTTATGGCTTCATAATTAGACTTTGAAGATGTTACCATCATGATATGGCTTTATAATTAGACTTTGAAGTTCGTTACATCAGCGCTATAAGGCTTCATGATTTGACTTTGGAGTTGTTGTTGGCATTTTTAAAGGGGGATTTCAGCGATTAGACGGCTGAAATCGTTACTTGGTGTCACTGCTTCATAATTAGACTTTGAAGTTGTTAGCAACAGTAGATGGCTTCATAATTCGACCTTGGAGTTATTATCAGTTTATACGGCTTCATAATTCGACCTTGGAGTTATTATCAGTTTATACGGCTTCATAATTAGACCTTGGAGTTATTGTCAGTGTTAAACAACTTCGTAACTAGACTTTGGAGTTGTTGTTAGGGATTCCCTAGCGGATTTTCCTCACATAGCTGTTATGTCAGCATTGCAGACTTCACGATTTGGCTTTGGAGATCGGCATAGTTTTCTTCGAGTGGTTGTTACGTCAGCGTTACACGGCTTCATAATTAGGCTTTGGAGTCGTCGTTAGCGATTCCCCAACAGAGTTTTCTATAGCAGCTGTTACGTCAGCATTGAGCTGCTTCATAATTAGACATTGGAGTTGTTGTCAACATCAAACAATTTCGTAATTAGACTTTGGAGTTCTTCAGCGGTACCGCGTCTTCATGATTAGATTTTGGAGTTTCTTGTTGAAGTTTCTCTTATCCGACCATCGGAGTATTTTCTTCAAGTTTACTGTTCCGTCAGCATCACAGGGTTTCATAATCAAAATTTCAGGAGTTGTCGCCTGTTGTCGAAATAGGCGCCTGGAAGTTAATTTCAGAGCATCCCCAGTGGGTTTGGCTACTGCAAAGATAAGGCGGAGTTATTGTCCAGTATGATTGACAGAATTGAATTCCTATTGGGTGGAAGAGTTTTATCCCCAATGAAGTCGTCGTGATTTCTTCGTGTTGACGAAATATTATTATCCCCAGTAGAGTCCTCCTCAAAGTCGTTTGTGGGTTGGGACCAACGAAGTTAGCTACTGCAGAGATAAGCAGTTTCCTGTGTTTAGACAGATGATTTTCTCGTATGGATAGACGGATGGAGTTTCCTGTGTTTAGGCAGATGATTTTCCCGTATGGATAGACGAATGGAGTTTCCTGTGTTTAGGAAGATGATTTTCCCGTATGGATAGACGGATGAAGTTTCCTGTGTTTAGGCAGATGATTTTCCCGTATGGATAGACGGATGAAGTTTCCTATGTCTAGGCAGATGATTTTCCCGTATAGATAGACGGATGGAGTTTCCTGTGTTTAGACAGATGATGTTCCCGTATGGATAGGCGGATGGAGTTTCCTGTGTTTAGACAGATGATGTTCCTGTATGGATAGGCAGATGGAGTTTCCTGTGTTTAGACAGATGATGTTCTCGTATGGATAGACGAATGAAGTTTCCTGTGGTTAGACAGATGGTTTTCCCGTATGGATAGGCAGATGGAGTTTCCTGGGATTGGACAAAAATGTTTCCCAGTAAAGTCGACAAATTTATTGCCTATGATTGATAGGACCCCCTCGTGTTGGTAAGAGGCGGGCAACTCATCCCCAGCGGAGTAGCCGGGATCTCTCCATGTTGACGGAATGTAGCGTCCTAACATGGACAAAGTTCTATCCCTGTGTTGTTGAGATTTCTTCGGGTTGATGAAATGTGAGTCCTGACGTGGACAGATTGGTGTTTATTCGTGATTTGACGAAATTTGGGTCCAGATGCGGACAAGGTTATTCCTGTGATGACGGAGTCTCTATTCGTGTTGGCGAATTTGTTTCTCTTCTTGTGTCGACAAGGTTAGTCTAGTTGTGGACGGAGGTGTTTTTGCGAAGATTGTTCAGTACCTGGGGTGTTACATAGGTGGTTGAAGTTGAAATCAGAATTATTATCAGACGTTGAATCAGTTGTTGCCGTAACGACCAGATTCAATTGGAGGATGTCGTTCCCCAAGTGGTTGTGCAGTTTATTTCTGCGGTTAGCAAATTTCCGGGTTCCTTGGTATTTAACTGTCTCGTACCTCGATTGTTTGAAGGCCGTTTGCTCTTCACCCAGTCGGGTCCAAGCCGTTTGAATAGGGGCAGCTGTTGCACCCCAAAATTTGCTTAACCTTTTCTTGCCTGATTTATGTTTCATTGCATTTCATTTGCATAGTTACATCATTCACATATTTCAACCATTTGCATATCATGGCATATCAAGTCATCCAATAAGGGATCAAGTGCCATTTATGTCAAAATAAGCCTATCTAGAGGTGTTCTCTGAGCCTGAGAGCCCATCCATGTCATCAGAGAAGGATTTGAAGTCTTGAGAAGTTTGAGTGCCTACATGTGGGTTTTGCTCCTATCTTGAGGAATGTTGAGAATCATCAGTGAGATGAGAAGCATGGAATGTGAACTTGAGGTGTGTATGGATCTCATGGAATGCCTAGAGGGCCCTATTGAAGTTGAGACAAATCATTGATTCAAGTATGAAAGCCACAGTTAAGGTGCAGTCAACTAGGGTTTCATCTGGGTCAACCCTAATTCAATTGTGCAAATTGGAGAGAATCAAAGCCTACCTTGAGGTCATGGGATTCATGGGATGGCATGTTGATACATGTGTGGTGTTGTGCCAAGGTTAAGCAAAGAGGATCAAGAATGTGGGAAGTTGCTAAATTAGGGTTTCAGTGTAAAATCCCCTATTTAGTGCCTAACTTCAAAGCCACATAAGTCAAAATACAAGTTTCAAATGGATCTTTTGCCAACATGGAACTTGTAGAGCATCTCAATACCTTTAATTTTAGTACTAGAAGTCCCAAAGGGGATTTATAGAACTCAAGTTATGGTCTTTGTAAGCTAGAGGTCCTCAGAGGACACTGAAATTTATCTGTGAAAGTTACTTGACTTCCAAGCAAATTTTTCCCCTCAAGGAGTTTTCAAATGGATTCTTGGCCAACATAAGAGTTGTAGGTCTTGATCTTAGATTTAATTTGAGTACTAGAAGTCCTCAAGAAGATTTGTGGAACTCAAGTTATGATCTTGGCAATCCAGGGGTATTTTGGGAAAGTTGAATTATGGGTCATTTTCAAGAATATGCCAAAATCTCCATCTTCCACTCCTCAAATGGAAAAATTTTCAACATGAGATGCGCTTGGAATGATGTTTTTAGGTCAGATGTGAAGTCATGATGAATTGGATTGGCTTTTATCAAGAAGTGCTCCAAAATGGCCTAAAAAGAGGGATTTTTCAAATGATTCAAAGGAGGGAAATTGGGATTTTTGAATTATAGGTCCTAAACATGTCATGTGAGTAGTCATTTTGACCAGAAATTGCATTCCAAACACATTTGCATTGGCACAATTTTGAGATGAGTTCAAATTACATGACTTGGTTTGGAAAGGTAGTTACTTCAATTACAAGTCATTGATCCAAAGCAAGAACCAAGGCATTTCAGGCTGAACTATCTATCCAAACATACTCCATGATCAATTTGTAGTTGGTTAGAACATTCTAGAGCAAGCTGAGAGCTCAGAATCGTGAGTGTAGCATTGGAATTTCGTGGCCATGACAGAATTTTGGATCAACTAAATTGGGCCTGAATTGGATTGCAAAAGCCCACAAACACTTCATATTTAAGTTCTAGAATGAGTTCAGATTGGTTTTGGTGCTGATTTCATGGAGGAGAGGGAGATAGAAAGTTGAGTTTCAAGAGCTTCAACTGAAAACGGTTTCTGAGTTTGGATCAGGATCAAGCCAAATTGAAGATACTAGAAGCTTTATCTTGCATTCTTGATCGTGTCTGGGAGGTTTGGAAGGTTGAATTGAGCTACAACTGCCTCTGTTCATCCAATTTTTACAGGTATGTAACTCTCAAGTTTCCTCATGATCTAGGTTGAACTAGGTAGATTCTTGCATGTGGTTAGGGTTTAGATGGAACCTAGGTCGTTTCTGGATAGACACTTGAGCAGTTAGAGACATTCCAAGATGACATGTGATTTCTGTTTGAGCACGAATTGAGTTGATCCTAAGGCTATGAACTGATTTGGATAGATCATTATGATGTAAAAAACATGAGGATCATTCCTATGGTTTTAGATTGGAGTTTAGTGATGATCATTCTTGTGGTAGCATTTCTGTTTGCCTTCGAATTTCAAAACCTAGGAAGATCTAGAGGAAATGGATATGAGATTGGAGATCTACGTGAAATTCCGAGCAAGATGATGTTAAGTTTGAGAGTTTTCCTTGACCTGCAACCCTGGCTCGCCGGAGAAGATCACCGGACCACCGCCTGGGAATAGTTTCAGGCCACCTGAGATTGTTGGAGAAGATGAACGAGGGACCATTGGATTAGTATGAGAAGAGACTTTGTATGCTGATCTAAGGGCCTTGATTTAAACCTGGGATTTGCCTCCAAGATCAATATGCAGCGTTTCATTAACGTGACTCAGCTTGTGAGTCACCAGCCACCTCACCCTCACGTGGACGCGCCCTCAGCTTTTGGATTTGATTACCAGTCTTCTGATCCATTGGCTCATGTTTAATCCAGCTTTTTATTTTCTTTTAATCATTTTAGTATTTTATTTTATTCCATTTGATTTCTAAAATCCATAATAAATCCAATATTGATCCAAAAAATATTTTAAAAATACCTCAATGATCTTGGATTTATTTGTAATTTTCTGAAATTAATAAATCCCATTTTCATGCCTTTTTCAATTTAACTTGATTTTTCTTATTTTTATGTGATTTCTTTTGAGTTTGGTTGATACATGATTTTGTGGATTTTTTTGTGACCAATTGGATTAGTTAGCTTAGAGAAGCATGTACCCTTAGAAATTTTATCATAATTTTGTGAATAAATTTTAGGCCAATTTGAGTGGTGAACATAAGGAGTGTTAGATTTAGGGTTTCAAAACAACTAGTTGTAGTTTAGAGCATAGTTTGGGGACTTAGTGTTTGATTTAGGTCCTGGAATTTATATGGGGTATTGGGTATAGGCTTAGGTTTCCTTAGAAATTTAATTAGGATTTTATGATCTATTTTAGCATTTTATTTTTATTTTGCAATTGGTGTGATGTTTGTGGGTTTCTCCCTTGGATGCTTGGTTTATTCAATTTGTGTGGGGCTATTTTGGGTGGGCTTTTGGCTTGGACTCTGCTTGGATGAGTTGAAGATCAATTGAAGATGCTTTGGAGAGCTTGAAGAGCTTGGAGTTGAAGATTTCTCATTTGTTGGAATGCTTGTCAGGAGCTTAGGAAAATTAGGGTTTTAGGAAGAGCTTTTTAGACTTAGTTCATTTCTTGCCTCAAACATGGAATGTTTTGTTTGCTTCCATCCTATCCTATGATTCAAAGTCCCCTTAAGGAAGCCCCATCTCTCCCTTGGAGGGATGAGTGGTATGCCTTAAAGAGTAAAACTTTTGAGGATACCCTTCTCTGCAGATGATGGTTTCTAGTGATTTCCTTTGGTTTTCACTGGTTCCCATTCATTATAAATTGATCTCAATAACCAATCTTTCTTGGTGGAGCTTGCTAGAGCTTGGGGATGAAGATCTAAGATGTTGAAGATGCCTTTCATAAGGTCTGCTTGAAGATGGAGTTATGTTACTGTCAACTTTGTTGTCAGAGCTGCTGTAGGAGTTTGGCGTTGCTGCTTGGGCTGCCTCCTTTGGGTTTTGTTTTCTGTATTGTTTGTTGGCATGTGTAGCTTGCCCCCTAGGTTTGAGGTGAATGTTGATTCACTTTGCCTGTTTTTTTCCCAGGTTCGAGGTTGAGTGGGACTCCCTTGCCTCGCTTGTACTGCTGCATTGCATGCATTTTACTGTATTTGCTTGCTTTCTTTTCTGTTTATCCCCTAGGATCTCTGATTTCCTCTGTGCAGGAGGGAATTATGACAGACATTAGGATTCTTGTCCATGCATGACAACATTAGGTTAGTTTTTATTCCCTTTTCAACCATAGGTTTTTTAGAGCTTCTTTCTCTGCTTATCTCAAAACAACTCAAAAATACAGTAATAAGGTTAATCGATATCGTACGTTACGAGCCTTAAGCTATTTGAGGAAGGGTTGCTGGAGAGCTTCTTTCCAGTAGTCTGGCTGCTTAGTGTGGTACCCTTTGGGTGACATGCGACGTAGTCACTCTCAAATCATAGTCTCTAGTGCATCAGAGATTGCAAACAAACTAAAAAACACTTCTTTCGTAAAAAATTCAAAACAAACATCAAAGTGTCATTTTTGTCCGCCTGGACTCTTAATCAAGAAAAACCCTTTTTGAAGGTAATAAAAAACAGTCGGACAAGCTTGTGTGTTCCGTAGCCCGAACTACGTTTGCTCTGATCTTTCATGCTGTATGAAAGTACGTAGGCATAGGATGTCGTATCCTAGCGAGCAACCTTCCCCCCTTAACCCGTAGTTAGGCGAACTACGTTGACTCTGATTTCTCGTTCCAGACGGGAATACGTAGGCATAAAGTGCGATACTTTGCCGAGTCATTTTCTTTTCTTTTTAACCCAGCCCTGTAGAGTAGATAGAATAACAATCCGTACTAGAAAACAAGCGTGGATCCCATCGAGTACGGCGGACGTGAGGGGTGCTAATACCTTCCCCTTGCGTAATCGACTCCCGAATCCAGGAATTTGGTTGCGACGACCATTCCTTTCCCGTTTTGCGTTAGGTTTACTCTGAGCGTTTCCTTTCCCTTCGTTGGGATAAATAACGCACGGTGGCGACTCTTCTGTCATAGCCGGCGCCGATTTGCGTAGTAGCGACACTCACTACCATGGATGGAGAGCAGCTTACTCATCCAGTGAATTCTGATGCAGTACGAAAATATTACGCCTAAAAGAACCCGATAAGCCGAAAACTCAAAGGAGTGGCTTATGCAAAAGTTAGGGTTGAAGAAAAATAAAAGAAAAGAGAAAAAGAAATAAAAATAAAGAGCTTGCTAAGTTGAAAACCCGAAAGGGCGGCTTAGGCAAAAATGAGCGTCCCGGTGGATTGAAAACCCGAAAGGGCGATCCAGGCAAAAATTAGGGACAAAGGCGTTTCACTGTATCAGATGAATTGTCACTAACGCAGAAGATCCTACAAGAATTCACTCCAATCACTCTTGTCAGAAGCGAGGATTTTAGGGAGCTTTAGTCTTTAGGGATGGTTGGTCATGGGATTCGATGTAACCTTATCCACATTGCCATTTTTCACTTGTAAAATTTCTATGGAATTTTGTCATTTGCAAGATTTCATCCTTGAATAAAATCAGTTTTGGGCCATTCTTTCTTTTGCAAAATTTATCATTTCCTTTATTTTCTTTGTTATGCAAAATATTGTTCGTTGATCAACAATAATTTTGAAAGCATTAGGGTCAAATTATTGGAATAAACTTGAAAAGGATTAACAAACGTAAAAACTTCAAAGAATCTAGGAAAATCATACTTCCCTGAAACCTCAGGGTAGCGGAAACTTTGATATGCAATCCAATTACATTCCCTGGTGAAGTGTAGGCACGTTGAACTGCTGAGTCTCCTTTGGTCATGTGTGAATATCAAGTTGGAAGACTGCCTCTCAGAACCTCTTATGATGATATGAGGACTTGTCCCCAGTAGAAGACTTCTGAGCATTTTGTTTGAATTTGCTTTGTCATCTCTGACTAGCTGGTGTAAAGCTCCGTTCCCCTGTTAAGAGTGGATCTATTCCCAAATCTGCATACACCCCTTCATCCTGGTTTCAGTGTGATTCATTTTGTCTCTCGGGGTCAGTGTGCTATCTGTTGATTCCCTGTGAATGTCTAATCACTGCTAGTGAATTTCCGCTTAAAGTCCAATTGTAACTGGCATTGTTTTAGAAGCCAATCGTTATTGGTATTCTTTCGGTTGTCACCATATTTCTTGTTAAGACCAGTCGTAACAGGCATTGCCTTAAAATCCACTCGTTGGTATCTTGTGATTCGGTCGTCACCACCTTCTCCTTTGAAGTCCAGTCGTAACTGGTAGTGTTCGAAATCCAATCGTTATTGGTTTTATTTTGGTCGTCACCATATTTTCCTTTAAAGTCCAGTCGTAACTGGCATTGTCTTAACTTCACTCATTATTATCTTTTGGTTTGGTCGTTACCAACCTTTTCCCTCTGAAGTCTAGTCGTCACTAGCAAATCCCCTGTGAAGTCCTATCGGCATTGATATCTTGTTGGTTGTTACCAACTTTCCCCATGGAAGTCCAGTCTTAACTGGCATCACTTGGAATCCAATCGTTATTGGTATCTTTTGGTTTGGTCGTTACCAACCTTCCCCAGCTAAAGCCTAGTAGCTTGCTAGCATTCTCATAACCACATGTGTTGATATACCCTGATTTGGTCGTCACCATGTTTTCTTTTAAAGTCCAGTCGTAACTGGCATTACTTGAAATCCAATCGTCATTGGTACCCGGACTTGGTCGTTACCAATCTCCTTTAAGTCCAGTAGTTACTGGCATTGCTTGAAATTTGGTCGTCACCAATTTCCCCAGTCGAAGTCCTATGTGTTACCGATTGGACTTGAGAAATCTCATTTGTTATTATCTCAGATGGGTCGTTACTATTACCTACGGGAAGTCTAGTGGTTACTAGCACTGTCTGAACTGTTTGTTAAAGCTGAGTGACGTTAGTATCCCCAGTGAAACCTTTGTTCCCCAGTTCGGTCCCGGAGATCTATTCGTTACTAGTATCCCCAGTGTGCGTGGTCTTGTTTTTAGTCCATTTCTAAAGATCCTGTTTGAACTCTTCACTATAGGAAGTTCCTCATCTGATCATCCCCAATGAGGAACATGTCTCTAGTTCTTCACTTCCCCAGTATAAAGTCGCTCTTTTCCCCGGTGGAAAACTACTTCTCTCCCCAGTGGAGTGTTTGCTCTTCCCCAGTGAGATTGTCACTGGACTTCTTGCATCCTCATGTGAAGTTTTCCTCTCAGTCATCACTAGTCATGTTTGAACTATTGATTGTTATACCTCGATTTTCCCCAGTGTCGGATCCACAAAACCAGGTCCCATGAGTAGTTACTCGTTGTTTTGTTTTTCTGTCTTCTGCATATGTCTTGCATCCAAGCATCATGAAGCATCATTTAGAATTCATGGCATATCATGACCTGTCCTTTTGTATATCATCGGATCTAAGGGACAAAACTTTTGGTTTTCTATATTTAAATACCTTTCACTAGGATTCTGCGAGGATTGTCATCTCTCACCGCCATCCAGTGAAAGATATTTGAATAGGGGCAACTGTCATACCCCAAATTTTGACCCCTTAGATTCTCATTATCATTTTAGGAGCATACTCATGAATTATCTAACCCTAACCCAGTGCAAGTTTGTCATTGTCCAGTCACAGATGAATCAGGGTTTTGTACAGTCAAATTGAAGCTTCAGGGTTTGTGATCAATCCAAGTTTTAGGCCAATTCAATCATGAAACAAGATTAAGGATATCATATGATGTCAATTGAGAATCCAATTTGAGGTTGTTACCCCAGAATCAAGAACAATGTATTTCAGGGCACCCGATTAGGGTTTTTGACTAGTAAAAGTCAACTGTAGTTTGACTTTGATGTTGGAAGGTGTTTTAATGGTGGTATTATGATCCATGGAGTTCATATAGCTTAATAAAGTTCATTCAAGAAGTTTCAAAGTCTCAGGAGGTCCAGAGTGTCAACAGACGACTCGGTAGTCACAGATCGATCGTACGGTTGACCAAAAAGTCAACTCTTCAAATTTAAGGAATTGGACTTCAAAGTGTGAATAAAAAATGTTCCTTATATCATTTTGCACTTGCCTATAAATTTTCATGACCATTGGATCAAGGATGAAGGAATAATCGAAAAATCAGGAAATTAGGGTTTTGAAAGGGGCTAAACCATAACTCCTTAACCACACATCCAATTGAGTTGGTTCAAAGCTCATTTGAAAGCTATTGACAAATCCTACAAAATTCCCTATGGTCCATGATCATAAAATACATAGATTTAGAGTTATGATCAAATTCATTTCTAGAAGGGAAAAAGACTTAGAGAAATTTCACTTTTAAGTTCATTTTTTAGCAACTTTAAGAGACTTTTTGACCAAGTTCCTGTGGGAATTTGAAACTCATGAAAACATGAATGTTTTAGATCTATTTGAGGGCTTTCTAAAAAGTACTAGAACATCTCAATAGCATTTGTGAGCTGAGAGTTATGGATTTGGCAAGATGGTGTTTTCATACTTGAATACCACATTGGTGATTTTTCATAAGTTCATATTTTGGTCACTTGGATCATTTCTCAGCCTATGAACCTTATTATTTCTGATATTTGGATGTTTTGAAGCATTGAAATGTGAAGAATTATGCAGAAAATTGAAATTGGAGGCTTTGACAAGTTGGCTTGCAAGTTGCCTTGCAACTTACATTAAAAAATTATTAACAAGCAAGAGGTGGAAAGTAAGTTCTGTAAACAGCCATCAACCTACACTCTCTAGCCTGACTTTAGACACATTAAGCTCATCATAACACTTGACTTCAAGCTTACCTTGCTGCCAGGAAAACCCCTTTGTGGAGGTTTGATCCAAAAGTGTAAAACCTTTCTTTCATGTGAAGAAATCTCCAAATCTGCCCCCTCTCTTCATTTGCCTATAAAAGGGAGCCCTCATTACTTCATTTGAGACACAATATTGATTCTAAAAACCAGAGAAAGCTCGAGCCTTGGCTCTTTCACACCTTACTCCAAAATCACAAAATTGCCAAATGCTTCAAAAATCTGTCTTGGTACATTGGCTGCCAAACTCATTTCTCCCCATTCAAACACCCCAACAATCATCCACACAATCTCTGAATATGATATAGAAGGTGTCCAAGACCTTAAACCATTCAAAAACCTCACCATTCAAAAAGTCAACTTTCATACCAAGTTACTTTGACCAAAACCATAAAATCAGCCAAAACTGGTTCCATGCATTTTCTTCGTGTTCTAATCACTCAAACACCTCTCATATATCATTTCTCAACTGTCTAAAGTGTTAAAGATCATTGGTGGAGTTTATTTCTCCAACTGTCTCAAAAATTGCATTCTTGCTCTAAAAAAGAAGAAAGCTTCAAAGCTAGTGTTATTTGGAAGTCTCTCTGGGTTTCTTGGTGTTCTAACCTGCTCAACACAGTCCACTAGAGGTATGTAAACACTCCTTTCTTGCTTTATACCATGATTCCATGATTTGGCACTTTGAGTCCATTATGTGAAAATATGTCATGTATGTGTCTTGTGCATAAATTCTGTCATGACAAGGAGTGGCTGTTTGATTGATTTGAGACACCTTTAAAATCATGAACATGTTGGATATGTAGGTTTGTTTAGAGTTGTTTAGATCTGGTTGGCTTGATCATTCACAAAATGCCATACTTTGCATATTAGTGCCTTGAACATGCTAGTTTTGGTTAAAGGCTAAAGTTGTTTTAAGTTTAAGCTCAGAATCATTCCCTCATGCATTTATGACTTGTGTGTACATTTGATTTGAGTTAAACATGACTGGAAACAGATTTGGCTATTTTCATGAATGTACAAAAACCTCAATATTGCAGCCATTTGTCATTTCTCATACCAGTTTGTTTCAAGCCAGTTTGGGTGTTTTAAATCACTTAAATCCATATATGTGACTTGTATGTATGATTGATTTAGCCTACATAAGCATAAACTTGAAACTGAACATCCTTCATGCATCAAGAATGCAAATTTACAACTCTGTCATCATTCTTTGTAGCAGTTTGTTTCTGATTTCAAATTGTGTTCAAATTCATTCAAAATCATGTATGCATGCTATGTGTGTGATTAATTGAATCAGAAAGTATGTGGAACTGAAATTTCATCTCATCATGTCTCATATTCATGACAACTTGCAATTTGTGAATCAGCTTTCATAACAGCCTTCTCCCAACTTGTTTTTATGTTTGGCTCCACTTCATATCATGTATATGTGATGTGCCTATGATTGAATTAGTTTGAAAATGCTTTGAACTCAAGCTTGACTTCACACTTCACAAGCACAAACCTCCACTTGAGCACCACTTTTCACACCAACTTGTTTTGCACTAAAACTATGATTTGATTTCACTTGTATGTATATTTGTAGTATGTGTATGTGAATCTTTGGTCTGATTATGCCTCAAAACTGAAATGCCTTTCTTAATGTTATGCCAAAAGTGCCAAACTTGCAACTCAGTCTTCATATTTTATGACAGTTGGTGTTGAGCATCAAAGTGTGTTTAAACTCATTCAATATCATGTTTATGTGATGTATATGTGTTTGATTTAATCTGGATATATATAGAACTGACATAGCACATCTTCATGCACTTCACTTTACAAACCTAGCACTTTGATCACCAAATTTTACACCAGCCATGTTTAAACCATTTTTCTTGCCTGGACTCACTTGTTTGTATATATGAGGAATGTGTATATGATTCATATGATCAAAATGTGTCTAAATCTAGTTTTGGAGTAATCTACTGCATCATCCTTAAACCAAAGAGCAACTGAAATGTCATTTTTTGCTACAGTCTGTTTTGAACCATCTCTTTTGGTTAATTTCATATGTTAACATATTTTCAAGATGTCTATGGGATTCACTTGGTGCAGATATGCATAAAACCTGAATTATGCTCTTTCATGCATCACACATGTTAACTTTGCAATTAGAAAACCATTTTCACAACAGATCATCTTGAGTCTGTTTTCTTGGCTTAAACTCACTTAATATAATGTATGAGTAGTGTGTATATGTTTCATTTCACCTAAATATGTTTGGAATCAAAATTGAACCTCATTATGAATCTTATTCATGACAGTTGCAAACCTGAACACTATTTCCCATAACCTCTTGTTTTCTATCTGAATTTATGTTTAGATTCATCCATGAGCATTGGTATGATGTGTGTACATGATTGGAATGATGTAAAACTGTTTGGAATTGGATTTGAACACCTTCATGCACACCACAAACACAAATTTGCAACTTGAACCTCACTTTCTGCCACAGTTTGTTTAGGCTCAATCTTGGTATTCAAAATCATCCATTAGTATGTTTATAGTGTGTGTGTGTGTTTTGTTTGGATTGGAAATGTTTAGAACAGGTGTTGCATATCATAATGCATTTCCAAACTTCCAAAAGGCATGTACTATCGGGTTTTCAAATAGAGGGAGAATTTCAAAAAACTAAAATTGCCATTTTGTTCCTTGTGAAATTCTACACAATTTAGACCTAAATTTTGTCAAAAAACATTAAGATTTGAGAGAGTTGTGATGAAAATGCAAGTTGGTGTTTTTGCTTCATGTTTCTTGCCCAGCCAGTTTTGTAGGCATCCCTTATATTTTAATGGGGTGGCATTTACAAACGGATGTATAGCCACCCCAGTGGTAAGCAACTTGGCACTTAAGCGCCTTTGACCATGCAAGCGTGGGTTCGACCCCTGAGGAGGGCAACCCTTTTATTTATTTTTGTCATTTTTTAACCAAACTTCAAAAATTCACATCTCTCTCAATTTTAATCATTTTTCACCCATTCTTTTTGCATTTTGTTCATCTTTATGTCTACTTCCATGTAATATTTTTTATTTTCATGTTTTCCTAATTTTTCATCTTTTTTGACTGAGTGCAAGTTATGTACGTTCTGTGATCGTTTTCGCGTATGCAGATGAATTTTTCTTTTGATATACTTGTGATTATTTGTGATACTTGTTTGCATTCATGTTCTTAAATGTTATAAAACATGCTAGGACTTCATCTTTGGTTGTTACCATGTTCATTTTACTTCATCTGCTAAATACACTGAAGCTTGACTGTCACACTGCCTGCTTAATCAACTGCTTTGATTGTCATCAATGCATTTTCATTTTTATCATTTCACATGCTCACTTAATGGTTGTCACCATATGGATGCATATTCATTATGTTGTCTTCTTGTTCAAAATTTTCTTTCCCCAAGTGATGAGGCTTGTTAGCTCTCATCCAAGTTGCCTCTCCCGTCCCTCTCCAAAGGAAAAGATCTTTCCAATAACCCTTATGTTATGACAATTCATTCACCCATTCCCTTGACTTTATTAAGTCATTTCAACCTTAGTTTAGAAACCATTAGACTTTTCTTTAAGTCTAAAAAGAACCCACCTGTACTAGGAGAGTTCTTCAACTAGAACCCTAGGATAGAGTTTGTCAACTCTATGTGAGAATCATCGTCATGATTTCTTACTTCCCCTTTTGAATATTACAACTTAGAATAGGGAGTTTTGTCAAACTCCACACAAACATTGTCATGTTTGTTCCCCCTTGAACCTTGACCATAATCAAGTGTTATTTATCCCTTGTGAGGTGAACTACGATTGCTCTGATTCTATCCTAGTTAGGCAGAAGATGCGATGTCTTTGCGAGCAAACTTAGAAAACCATCTAGGTCTTTACATATCCCTAATCCATGTCCCAATCCATAGTACATATTCACAAACTTAGCAAACAATCAAACAAAAGGTTCCTGTAGAGTACTACAGATGCTTAGGATGCTAACACCTTCCCTAGGTATAACCAACCCCCAATCCCCGAATCTCTTAAACGTTGTCGTTACATCGCGAAAAAGGTTTTTCTTTCTTTAGACCTTTCCTTTGGATAAAATAAAGTTCGGTTGTAAAAGAATTAAGATTCAAGTAGCTTGATATCCAATTTTCACCGCATCAGTAGGGATGGTGGTTTGAATGCTATTGTCAGTGAAGAAGGTCTGAACTTGGTGTCCAATGTGGAGAACCTGAAGACACCGTTAGGTTTTGTGAAGAGCAAGTTGTTAGAAGGAGGGGTGTTCCCGGGCTTTGGAGAGGATTGTGAAGACTATTTGATTCGTCCCAAAGGATGTCAGAATCTGAGGAACCATATACAATGCATGATGGATGAAGGCCTATTGCAATTTGATAGAATCTGTGAGAAGAACGTTGAAGAGGTAGTCATTGAAGATGAGGACGAGGTGGCTACCATCTCCATCCCGTACAAAACAATTACAATTTATGCACCTCCAGCAAGGCCAACTATTATATTCACAAAGGCAGGGCCTGTACCCTATGAGAGCACTAAAGCAATCCCTTGGAACTATGGGGCCGAGGTCTATTATAATGGGCAGAAGCAGGAATTAAAGAATTCGCCCTTGGACTCGATTGATAATTTGGTGGGAACTGGAGGAATGACTCGAAGTGGAAGAGTGTTTGCACCTCCCGAGGTAAATGTAGACAGAACCGACAGAGGAAAAGGGAAAGTAGTGGTGGAAGAAAGTTCTTAGACTAGGGAAAAGGAATCTTTGCTGAAGGACGCCGAGGAATTCATGCGTTTGATAAGGAAGAGTGACTACAAAATTGTGGATCACTTACAACAAACTCCTTCAAATATTTCCATCTTGTCGTTGCTATTATGTTCTGAAGCTCACAGAAATGCTTTGCTCAGGGTTTTGAATAATGCTTATGTACCTCAAGAGATATCCGTGAATCAGTTGGAAGGAGTGGTAGCCCATGTCAATGCAGGTAACAGGTTGGGATTCACAGATCGTGATTTGACACCGAAAGGGAGAAACCACAACTTGGCTTTCCATATTTCACTTGAGTGTCGAGGAACAGTGATGTCGCACGTCCTTGTTGATACAGGGTCGTCCTTGAATGTGTTGCCAAAGAAAGCACTGATGAAGATAGATCATCAGGGTCTTTATTGTACGCCTAGTGATTTGATTGTGCGGGCCTTTAACGGAATCCGAAGATCTATTTTTGGGGAGATAACTCTTCCTATCCAGGTAGGCCCAGAGGTGTTTGAAGCAGTTTTTTACATCATGGATATCCAGCCTGCTTATAGCTGCCTTTTGGGTCGAGCCTTGATACACTCAGCAGGAGCTGTGACATCGACGTTGCACAAAAAGTTGAAGGACATGGTGGATGGGAATATTGTGACTGTTTGTGGAGAAGAAGACATCATGGTGAGCCATCTGTCCTCATTCAAGTATGTGGAGGTAGATGGTGAGATTCATGAAACATTGTGTCGGGCCTTTGAAACTGTTTAAATCAAGGAAAAGGCGCTGATCAAGGTCAAAACTCCAGAAGTTTCCATGTCATCATACAAGGAAGCCCGAGCCGTAGTGGAATCTGGGGCAACACAAGGATGGGGGAAGGTGGTAAGCGTCCCCAACAAACAAGATAAGTTTACAGCCCGTATGCATCTTCTTCACAAGATGCTCCATGTTACAAAGGACTTGTTCAGTTCACCAGTGGTGGGGTGATATTCGAAAGAATCAATGTTGTATCTGACGAGGAAGGAGACAGCGACTGCGACATGGATGCGTGGATCAAACCATGTGTCCCTGGCCAGGGTTTGAAGAATTGGACTGTGGAGGAAGCCATCTCTGTGACCTATGAAGAGTAATTGCCTTGTTTCGATTAATGTATCGCCCTATGTTCTGCCCGGAGCATAGTGGCCTTTATTTTGTAGGGCCTTATTTGTTATGTGCGTAAACAATCTTCTATCATTATCAATCAAAAAGGCGTCTTTTTCATTCAAAATTTTGTGATCCTTGTTTTTCTTGTTTTTATTTTCTAACAATAAAATGGCAATGTGGTTTGTGTTTGTTTGTTTACATATCATTTAAACATAAAATCATCATCATTGCATGTTACACATTTCAGATACCATCGACTCAGACTCGCCTATGACTCGGTGTGACTTTGACAATCCGATCTTTCAAGCAGAAGAAGAGATTGATGAAGACGAAGACATGCCCGAAGAACTTGCCAGATTGTTAAGACAAGAGGAGAAGGTCATCCTGCCTCATCAGGAGGAAGTTGAAGTCGTCAACCTGGGAACTGAGGAAGATAAGAAGGAAGTCAGAATAGGAGCCGCGCTGCAAAGTAATGTCAAACAAAGACTAGTTGAGTTACTTCAAGAGTACAAGGATGTTTTTGCTTGGTCATATGAAGATATGCCTGGACTTGACACAAATATTGTAGTTCATCGCCTGCCTCTTCGAGAAGAGTGTCCTCTTGTTAAACAGAAATTGAGAAGAACCAGGTTGGATATGGCAGTGAAGATCAAAGAAGAAGTTTAGAAGCAGTTAGATGCCGGATTTCTTGTTGTGACAAACTATCCTCCGTGGGTCGCAAACATCGTGCCTGTGCCTAAGAAGGACGGCAAAGTCAGGATGTGTGTTGATTATAGGGACCTGAATAGAGCTAGCCCAAAGGATGATTTTCCGCTCCCTCATATTGACGTGCTTGTTGATAACACCACACAATTCTCAGTGTTTTCTTTCATGGATGGTTTTTCGGGCTACAATCAGATTAAGATGGCGCCGGAGGATATGGAGAAGACAACTTTCATCACGCCATAGGGGACGTTCTGCTACAAAGTAATGCCTTTTGGTTGGAAGAACGCAGGGGCAACTTATCAACGAGCTATGGTAACTCTCTTTCATGATATGATTCATCATGAGATTGAAGTATATGTCGACGATATGATTGCAAAGTCCTAAACAGAAGAGGGGCATCTGGTGAACCTTCTAAAGCTGTTTGAGAGATTGAGGAAGTTCAAACTTCGGCTGAATCCAAACAAGTGTACTTTTGGAGTTCGATCGGGAAAGCTGTTGAGGTTTATTGTTAGTGAGAAAGGTATAGAGGTTGATCCCGCAAAGATCAAAGCAATTCAATAAATTCCAGCACCAAAGACCGAGAAACAAGTCCGTGGTTTTTTAGGTAGATTGAACTACATCGCTCGATTCATATCTCACCTCACAGCCACTTGTGAGCCATTATTTAAGTTATTAAAGAAAGATCAGGCGGTCGTTTGGAATGAGAATTGTCAGAAAGCGTTTGAGAAAATAAAAGAGTATCTACAGGAACCTCCAATACTGATGCCCCCGGTGGCTGGAAGACCGTTGATAATGTACTTAACAGTTCTTGAGAATTCCATGGGTTGTATTCTCGGTCAACATGACGAGACTGGAAGAAAAGAGCATGCAATTTATTACTTGAGTAAAAAGTTCACAGACTGTGAGTCCAGATACTCAATGTTAGAGAAAACTTGTTGTGCACTGGCTTGGGCCGCCAAACGCCTAAGGCAGTATATGCTAAACCATACAACCATGTTAATTTCAAAGATGGATCCGATTAAGTACGTATTTGAAAAGCAAGCACTGTCAGGAAGGATTGCTAGATGGCAGATGGTTCTGGCAGAATACGACATTCAGTATGTGTCTCAGAAAGCTATCAAAGGGAGTGTTCTGTCAGAGTATCTCGCAGAACAACCAATTGACGACTATCAGCCAATGAAGTTTGACTTTCCCGACGAAGACATTTTGTACTTGAAGATGAAGGATTATGATGAGCCGTTGCCGGACGAAGGTCCTGAGCCGGGTTCCTAGTGGAAATTGATCTTTGACGGTGCTGTTAACTCCTATGGCAGTGGAATTGGGGCAATCATTACAACCCCCCATGGAACGCATATACCCTTCACTGCCAGGTTGACATTTCCCTGTACAAACAACGACGCTGAATATGAAGCATTTATCATGGGTATCGAGGAAGCAATCGATTTGAGAATCAAGAATCTTGATGTCTATAGTGATTCAGCTTTAATGGTCAACTAGATCAAAGGAGAGTGGGAGACGCGCCAACCAAATCTGATCCCTTATATGAACTACGCGAGAAGGTTGCTACCTTTCTTCGATCATGTGGAGTTTCACCATGTACCGAGAGCAGAAAACCAAATGGCAGATGCCTTAGCTACTTTATCTTCAATGTACAAAGTGAACTTCTGGAACGATGCACCAAGAATCGTTATCTCACGCCTCGATAGGTCGGCATTCGTTTTTGCAATAGAAGAAGCTTCTGATGGCAAGCCATGGTATTACGACATCCAGAACTTTCTCAAGAATCAAGAGTATCCGCCTTGGGCATCGACCCGGGATAAGAAAACCTTGAGGAGGTTATCTGGTAACTTCTACTTGAATCCAGACGGTGTGCTCTATCGAAGGAACTTTGACTTAGTGCTGCTAAGATGTGTGGACGAAAAAGAAGTGATTTTGCTTATGGAAGAAGTCCACGAAGGAGCCTTTGGGACACATGCAGGGGGGCGTGCCATATCTCGAAAGCTGTTGAGAGCAGGGTATTATTGGTTAACTATGGAGTCCGATTGCTTCAAGTATGCCAAGAAATGCCACAAGTGTCAGATCTATGCCGACAATATTCATGTGCCGCCGTGTCCTTTGAATGTCATGTCATCTTGTCGCTTGCGCGAAAATAAGGTGCCGGCACAACAGAAGAGTCGCCACCTTTCGTTATTTATCCCTCAGAGCGGGAAAGGGAACGATCGGAAAAACCTGATGAAAAAAGGGTAAGACAAGGTCGTCGCAACCATTGTCTGGATTCGGGAGTCGGTTACGCAAGGGGAAGGTATTAGCACCCCTCACGTCCGTCGTACTCGACGGGATCCTCGCTTGTTGTGTTTACTTGGACGGGTTGGTTTTATTCTATCTACCTATCAGGGCTGGTTAAAACGGAAAAGAAAATGACTCGGCAAAGCGTCGCGCTTTATGCCTACGTATTCTCATCAGAGAATGAGAAATCAGAGTCAACGTAGTTCGGCCTACGAAGGGTTGTGGGGGAAGGTAGCTCGCCAAGACATCGCCATCTTGTGCCTACGCACTCTCAACAGGTATGAGAGATCAGAGCTCACGTAGTTCGGGAAACTACGATTTATTTCCTGTCTTTTACGAAAGAAGTGTTTTTTATTGTGTTTGCGATTTCAATCGCACTAGAGACTATCACCTGAGAGTGAATGCGTCGCATGTCACCCAAAGGGTACCATACTAAACATCCAGACTGTGGAAAAGAAACTCTCCCACAATCCTTTCTCAGATAGCTTAAGGCTCGTAACGTACGAAAGAAATCATTCATGATTACTGCATCTTAAACTGTTTTGAGATGAGAAGAGAACAGGCCCAACTAGGAGGGAGACTATCAAGTCCTACTGTTGTCATGCCAAGGATTCATCCTATGGTTGAGGTTTGAACAGGGAACTCCTAGAAGTTGTCATGCATAGGTTTCAACCTAAAGTTCTATCATCAAGTCCTTATCAAAGGAAATGAGAGTCCTAAGGGATCATGTCAATGATACACCAAAACAGACAAAGCATCAGCTTAACAGTAAAATGCATGCAATGCAAGTGAGGGAGGAAATGTGTGTGGGGCTTCAGCCTCCACAAGCTCATCTCAACCTCAAGCCAGAATGGATAACAGTAATCATACTGAAAGATAAAACAACATGCTATCAAGCAAGAACAGTAAACTGCAATCATACAAATAAAATGAAATGAAATGCCATCAGACAAACAAACCACATGGGCAAGGGAGCTGGGCTCTACCGAATACCAGCAAGCAAAGCCACACAGTAACAATACAAGCAGAGGGAGCAACTCAACCTCTAGTGCAATCATGCTCCTAGATTCTACCTATTCTAGATATGAACTTATTCTAATGTATCAAGCAAGTCAAACAAAACACATCAATACAGAAAAGAAAAGAAGAAAGCAAATCAACTCCTCTCTCAACTCCAAGCTTCAGCTTTTCAAACAGCGACTCAGTCTTTAGGCTTCAATCACTCTTGACAAATATCAATTTGCTTTTCCAGGTTTCAACCCTTCCACATAAGTTTCAACTTATCTTCTCCTTTAAGCTTCAGCTTCTTGATCAGCTCCACCTTCAGGCTTCACTATCAATCATGAGTATCAACTTGGCTCCTTCAGGATCTCCAGGTATCAAAGCAAGTGTCAACTTCCTTTGTTCTTCAAGCTTCAGCCCTTCAGAATCAATCTCAATCACTTAGAAGTGTCAACTTCATCCTTCAGTCTTTACTTCATCATCAGGGGTCTTCAAGTATCAACTTGCTCTTGTTGCTCTTCAAGCTTCAGCTGGAATGGCAATACTCAAGGATTCATCCTCTTCTACACTCTTCATTGAAGTCTTCATCTTCAAGCTCAGGCTCAGCATCTCTCAAGATAATCAAACCAGAGGAAATCACTTACTGGATAAGCTGGGGATATTGAACTGCTTACTGACCACCAAAGGTGACCTTTAAGGGTTCAACATCAAAGGAACGGTTCCCTCAAAAGTTCTACTTCCTAGGTACATCACTTATCCCTCCAAAGGAGAGAGGTGTATACCATGGAAGGACTTTGAATCATAGGGAGGAATGGAGGTGAAAGATACCATCCATGTTTAAGAAAGAAGTTATCTAAGTCTAAACTCTTCCTAATCCCTAACCCTAAAACAAAACAAAAAAGAACTAAGATCAAGCTCTCAAGCTCCTCAATCCATCTTCAAATCCTCTACTATGCTTCTCAATGCTCCTTATAACAATACCAAGCTCTCCAAGCCCACAAAGCAAAGCAACTAAAGCAAAAATGCCCTAAAGGCAACACAAACAATCAACCAATACAAAAATCAACTAAAAATAGCATACTATTATATTAAATCCTAATATAATTTCTAAGGGATCCTACATACCTACCCTTAATACCCATATATTCCCCATAGTCTAATTTGTCCTAAAAACCCAAAATTCTAATGTTATCATGGACCTATGTTGAAGTTTAACCTAATTCTACACAACCTAGAATCATCTAATCAAAACTAACCTAAAAATCATCACAAAATTATGGAATAAATCCAGGGGGAAGCTAAAACATATATCTAACTATCCTAAAAAGAATGACTTAAAAATCTTAAGGGGGCTACCTAAACTAAATTCTACAAAATCATATGTCAACATAAAAGAAATAAAATGCAATAAAAGAAGAAAATATACAAAAAATACCAAAAATGCATGAAAGGAAAATATTTTTATTTTATATTTTTTTAGACAAAAATATGAAGTGGGAGCAAAAATTCCCATTAAAAAATATTTAATTTTCCATTTAATATGATTTTCCAAAGTATGAAAGAAAATGGAGAAAAATAAAATGAGAATATGAAAATGGGGTGCAATTAGTAAACAGATCCAGTTCAGTTTATTGATGGGCTCAAAATGTGGGGTGCAGAAAGTAAAGCGCCAGGCCCAATATTAAATCAGAAAAACAATTAGAAAACATAAAGAAAATGGAAAAGATTAGGTGCGAAAAGTAATCCATTTCAGTTCATTATTGAAGTGGGCCTCAATCGGGGGTGGGGATAGCAATCCAATTACTTGAGCCCAGAAGCCACCGTTTAATGAAACGGTGCATTTTGCATTGTTTCTCAGATTCCCTCCAAAACGAAATTGAATGTGGTCTGTTGGATTCAGAAAGAGTCAAAGGTCAAGCTAGCATCTGATGGCTGGGGACTCGTCTTCTTCCTCCAACCTAGGGTTTGCTGAAACTCCATGGAAACTCAGAACCACAAGCTTCATCCTCCTCAACTCGTGTCTCCTCGAAACTTCATCAATTCTTAAAATTCAAGACCCTAATCCACTTGATTTCTCATGCTGAACACGATTACACCCTTAAAATCAACTGAAACCTCCTAAATCCATGAACCCGATCCAAGATCCAAAATATACTCAATCATCAATCTTAACAATTCTTGTAATTAAATGTCCTAATCTCATCCTCATGCTTCCCTGAGAATTTCTTGATATTAAACTAAGCCTATCTCTCAATATCCAACAAGATACAGGGCCAAACAGAAATGGTGACCACTATCCAATCTTCACCAATTCTCTTCAAACTATCCAAAATCCATCACCTATTGTTCTCTAACAATTCTACACTAACAAATTAACTTAATCATGCCTAAAACATAGTGTAGGAAAGAATTTGCAAACCTGGTAAAATCAAGTGAACAGAGGTAGTAATCCTTCAATTCAAGCCTTGAATCTTTCCCAATTCCTTCACTGAGCAATCTTCTAGCTTCTGTATGCAAAAAGAATGGCTGAAAATGCTTGATTCATGGAAACCGATTTTGAATTGCTTCCTTGAAATCTCAATCTCCAACTCTTCAATTCTCCATGGATGTGATCTCAATTCAATCTGCACAGCTTCAATATGATGTATAGAATGTGTTTGTGTGAAAAAAATGAAAGGAAATGAAGAAGAATGAAGAATTGACACTTGACTTGCAATGGAAGATTTTGGATCTCACTCTCTCTTCTCTACACCAATTCACACCAACCTTGCATCTGAGCAAGTTACATATGATATATAGAGTGGTTTAGAATCATCTAGAACCCTCTAGGATCATCCAATGAGAAATTGAACTTTTCATGTCATGGTATTTTGAATCCAATTCTCCTCACATGCTATCTCATGTCAAGCTTCTCATAACCCTTTATTCTAACTTGAATTTATCCCCACATGAGATTTAAGATGAGTTACAATGCCTAACCAACTTGTACATTGAGTTCTTTTGAGTTTTGGTTTGGTGCCTTAATATGCAAGTAAGCTTTCTCCAAAGCAGCCCTATGCTACAAGCCTCAAATCAAAATTGTGGCTGAACCATTGTTCTTAGAATGTCATTTGGAGTCAAAATGACCTATTACATGACATGGTTTGGACTTATAGCTTGTGATTTCCAATTTTCAATTTCACTTTAATTAACTTATGCCTCATTTTTAGGCCATTTTTATAACTTTTTGATACAAGCCTTTTTCAACATCTCATGACCTCCCTACTAGCCTTAAAAAATCATTCTAAGCAAGTTTTATTTTGAAGATTTTTCCATTTGAAGCTTGGAACTAGGAGATATGGCCTTATGCTTGAAATGACCTATAACTTCCAAATGACCAAAATGCCCTTGACTTGTCAAAGCCATAAGTTGAGTTCTAAAAATCCTATCAAGGACTTATAGTACTTTCTAGAAAGCTAAGAAGATGATCTACAACATTCATGTTGACCAAGAATTCATAGGAATCAACCTACTAGGGCAAAAGTTGGATGCAAGTTGGGTGACTTTCAAGGACCCAGATTCACATACCTCAGATGACCTGTAATTTGTCAAAGCCATAACTTGGGCTCTACAAATCCTATAAAGGACTTCTAGTACTCAAATTAAATCTAAGAACAAGATATACAACATTCATGTTGTGGGGAAGATGAGATGACAATCACATCTTGAGCTAAACTGCCTTGAAGATAGGGATGAAACTAGGGGATTTTACGCTGTCAAGCTTTAGAAACCCTGGCTTAAAACTTCTCAAACTCCTCAATCATGATTATTTGGTCTAGGAATCATCCTTATAACACTTCAATTCATCATTCCATAATCACATGGCTCTTGGATTAGATCTCAACCCTCTCCAAATCATCAGTTGACCTAGGGTTGACCCAGTCAAACCCTAATTCCACCACTCATGGCTGAATCTTCTGAATTCTTGTACAATGACCTCTCTAGGCTTCATGATGGCTTTCAAGACATCTCATAAGCTTTATCAAAGCTTCAAGTCCATCCTCATAGTCTCAGAATCATCTGAGGGGCTCCCACAACTCTCAAGTTATGAGGCCTACACCCTTGGTTTCAACCAATCTCTCTGAGGATCTCTTGAGTTCTCTGACAAAGGTATCAACCTTTGAACCTTTGAAATAACTTTCTTGGCTAGCTTCAAAGTCTCATATAACTATTGCTAGGTAATCCTACCTCTTGATCTACTGCCCACATATCAATGAGATGCAGATGATGAATACAATGAACCACAAACTTGGTAAATAAATGTTGGTCAAATTTTGGGGTGCAACACATCTCCATGGCCTTTCTCCATGTGGGGAATCGATATGATTGGAAAGATTGAGCCCACTGCATCCAATGGGCATCGTTTCATCCTAGTAGCCATCGACTATTTCACCAAATGGGTCAAAGAAGTTTCCTATACTAATGTCACCAAGCAAGTCGTAGCCCGGTTCATCAAAAGAGACATCATCTGCCGCTATGGGATACCTGAAAGGATCATTACTAATAATGGTTCCAATCTGAATAACAAGATGTTGAAGGAGTTGTGTCAGAACTTTAAGATTGAGCATCACAATTCGTCTCCTTATCGTCCGAAGATGAATGGCACCGTGGAAGCGACCAACAAAAACATAACGAAAATAGTGCAGAAGATGGTGGTGACTTACAAGGATTGGCACGAGATATTGCCTTTTGCTTTGCATGGATATCATACCTCGGTGCGTACTTCAATTGGCGCAACTCCTTTCTCGTTGGTGTATGGTATGGAAGTTGTCCTGCCATTAGAAGTCGAGATACCTTCCTTGAGAGTTCTGGCTGACGTCAAACTAGATGAAGCGGAATGGGTGAAGAATAGGTTGAATCAGCTCAGTTTGATGGATGAGAAAAGGTCGGCGTCCATCGCATACGGTCGTCTATACCAAGCAGGATGAAGAAAGCCTTTGATAAGAAGATACATCCTCTAAGCTTTCAGGCAGGTGATTTGGTTGTTGAAGCGGATTCTCCCACCACAGAACGATCACAAGGGCAAATGAACTCCCAATTATGAAGGTCCGTATGTTGTGAGCAAAGTCTTCTTCGGAGGAGCCTTGCTACTTTCAACCATGGATGGTGAAGATTTTACGTCCCCCGTGAACGCGGACGCAGTCAAAAAATACTTTGCTTAAAATAGACCTGCTGGAAAGGAAAAAGAAAATCCATGCAAGAATGGGGTATCCCGGCGAACCATAAAAAGATAGGTTCGGGCAAATATTAGGGATAAAAAGAAAAAAATGTAAACCCGCAAAGTTGAAAACCTGAAAAGGCAACTTTGGCAAAAATGGGTATCCCGGTGAATCGAAAACCCGCAAGGGCGATTCAGGCAAAAGTTAGGGATTTGAAAAGCGAACGACTGCGGTCCATGCATAGATCCTCAAAGCGTAGTGGATTATGGGAAGACTCGAGAATCATCTGTCTAAATCAATCTCTTCAGAAGATGAAGCATCGGAAAGGTGTCGAAGTCACGTGAGTCATAGTTGAGTCGTTCTATGGTGGTTGTTTGTGCCACATTGCCAACATTTTTGTAATTCTTGTGCATTTCTGTATTTTGCTTGCGCAGCTTTCTCATTTCAGGAGTTGCGTCCCTTTGTAAATTTGCCTATTTACAAGTTATTTATCAATAAAACATACTATTCATAAAACCTTTGTCTTTGATTCAGCTTTTACCATTTTGTTTGTAAAAGACGCCTGATGTTTTTTGTTAAAACTTTGCATACATAACTTTGTGGGCTCTTCCAACTATAATCGAAACATTGCTTTTGCTTGAATAATGTCACAGGTGATAAGTAAGATGACGCTTGTTGCACAAAACATATTTGCTTGGTTGTCATTTGCAGGACACCCATCCTCGAAACTTTTCCAGAGGTCTCTCATCTAAAGAAAATGCGCAAGCTGAGCATGCTCACATTCCCGGCAGTTCAAAACTTCATATATTTAAGGTTATCCTCAGCAGGTTGATATTGATGTCTCCAGTAGAGTAGGATCATTTCCAACAGGTAGATGAGGATTTATCCCCAGCAGTGTAATGAACGCAGAATTTGGTTTCCCCCACCGAGTCTGAACAATTAGCTCATGTCCCCTCAGAGTCCGGGACGTTGTTTCATTTCCCTAAGCAGAGGTCGATGTTGTTGAGTATTGTGCTCATTTTCCCCAAGCAAAGGTCGATGTCGATTCCCTCCTTACCTAATCCCCAGCCAAGTCAGTGGGTTGGTTTTCTCCCCCCGAGATTTTTTATTCTCTGTCCTCAATAGAGTTTGATTTTGATTCCCAGCAGGGTGGATTTGTGCTTAGCAGAGCAGTATTACCCAGAAGTTATCTCGGAGGCCGTCTAAGGCTTGTATTCCCCAGCGTGAGCCCGTTTATACTAGGCATGTCTGGTATTTCCCCAACGGAGTTGGTTTCCTCTCTTCCGCATTTATTTTGCTGAAGTGGTTCCTTTGCATTTGCATCGCGCATAGCATCCTCCCAAACGCGTAGCATTTCCATTTCGCATAGGAGCATTACGCCATATTCAAACATGTGCATGTGAAACATAAGTCAGGTCATTATCTCTTTGTTTCAAGTGAATCTCGCAGATGATTAGTATCTTTGCCCGTGTGCTTGGCTAGACTCTGGCTCATGTTGTTTCCCTAGCAGAGTTCTTTGTGATTATCATCAATGGATGATCTTAATTAGCGAAGGTCTGGCGGCGATGTCAAGTGATTTGGTTTTTCAGCGACGATGTTGGATGTTTGCTTTTGGCGGCGATGTCATGTGATCTGGCTTTTCTGCGGCGATGTTGGATGTTTGTTTTTGGCGGCGATGTCAAGTGATTTGTTTTTTCAGCGGCGATGTTGGATGTTTGCTTTTGGCGGCGATGTCATGTGATCTGGATTTTCAGCGGCGATGTTGGATGTTTGTTTTTGGCGGCGATGTCAAGTGATTCGGTTTTTCAGCGGCGATGTTGGATTTTTGTTTTTGGTGGCGATGTCAAGTCATTTAGTTTTTCAGCAGCGATGTTGGATGTTTGCTTTTGGCGACGATGTCATGTGATCTGGCTTTTTAGCGGCAATGTTGGATGTTTGTTTTTGGCGGCGATGTCAAGTGATTTGGTTTTTCAGTGGCGATGTTGGATGTTTGCTTTTGGCGGCGATGTCATGTGATCTGGCTTTTCAGCGGCGATGTTGGATGTTTGTTTTTGGCAGCGATGTCAAGTGATTCGATTTTTCAGCGGCGATGTTGGATGTTTGTTTTTGGCGGCGATGTCAAGTGATTTGGTTTTTCAGCGGTGATGTTAGATGTTTGCTTTTGGCTGCGATGTCATGTGATCTGGCTTTTCAGCGGCGATGTTGGATGTTTGTTTTTGGCGGCGATGTCAAGTGATTCGGTTTTTCAGCGGCGATGTTGGATGTTTGTTTTTGGCGGCGATGTCAAGTGATTTGGTTTTTCAGCGGCGATGTTGGATGTTTGCTTTTGGCGGCGATGTCATGTGATCTGGCTTTTCAGCGGCAATGTTGGATGTTTGTTTCTAGCGGCGATGTCAAGTGATTCGTTTTCTCAGCGGCGATGTTGGATGTTTGTTTTTGGCGGCGATGTCAAGTGATTCGGTTTTTCAGCGATGATGTTGGATGTTTGTTTTTGGCGGCGATGTCAAGTGATTCAGTTTTTCAGCGGCGACGTTGGATGTTTGTTTCTAACGGTGATGTCAAGTGATTCGGTTTTTCAGCGACGATGTTGGATGTTTGTCTGGCGGCGATGCCAAGTGATTTGGTTTTTCAGCGGCGATGTTGGATGTTGTTTTGACGGCGAAATCAAATTATGTTGAGAAATGACGGCGAAGTCAGATTATGTTGAGAAATGGCGGCGAAGTCAAGTTGTTTTGAGAGATGACGGCGAAGTCAGACGATTATTTTGAGGAATGACAGTGAAGTCAAGTTGTTTTAAAAGTAGACGGAGAAGTCAGGTTATTTTGGAAGTTGACGGCGAAGTCGGATGATTTTGAAGACTGACGGCGAAGTCATGTGTTTTACCAATTTTATGCAGAGTTCTGACGGCGAAGTCAATTGTTTTACAAATTTAATATGGAATTCTGACGGCAAAGTCAAATTATTTTGATGAATGACGGCGAGGTCAGATGTTTACTTGGTTGGTGATTGATGGCGAAGTCAGATATTCTACTTTATATAGGCTCCTAACGGCGATGTTTGAGGTTTCTTTCTACGATCGACAAATTTTCGGGTTCTTTGATATTCAACTGTATTTTACCTTGATGGTGTGAAATCCGTTCTCTTTCCACTCATTCAGGTCTAAGTCATTTGAATAGGGGCAGTTGTTGTATCCCAAAATTTGCCCAACCTTTTCTTTACTTGGTTTATGTTTCATTTCATTTGTTCTAGCATATTGCATTGCATAGCATTTTGCATTTTTTACAGAGGATCAAGAGATGTGTGTGTAACAAGGGGAATTTTTCAAAGGTTCTAAACCTAATCAAGAGGTTGTATTCAAGTCAATAAGAAGGTTATCATCATCAGAGACAAGGCAAAGCCCTTTGGATAAGCAGATAAGTTATGTGGTTCACCCCCTGTCTAGAAGGCCATTTGAAGGTCACCTGAGGATCCCAAGCCCATGGTCATGAGGGGAGATTGTCATTTAAGCTCATTGGAGGCCTTGAGAGTCATTGTGGAATTCATTCAAGTGTTTATGACATGTGTGGAGAGTTACAGTTGAAGTTGGTGCAATTAGGGTTTTCCTCTAATCAACCCTAAGTCAACTGTGAAATTGAAAGAGATTAAGACTCAATTCCAAGTCTTTATGGTCAAGTAATGTTGTGTTAATATACATCGGATATCATTTCAAGATCAATTTATCAAGAATCAAGAGTATGAGGAGTGACTGAATTAGGGTTCTCAGGGTAAAATCCCTTGTTCAGTGCCTAACTCCAAGACCGCCTATCTCAAGATACAAGTCTCATCTCAACTTTTGACCAACATGAAACTTGTATAGCATGTTCTTAGCTTTATTTTGAGTACTAGAAGTCCTTGATTGGATTTATAGAACTCAAGTTATGATGCAGACAACTTACAGGTCCTCAGATGAATGTGATTTTGGTCAACAAAAGTCAACCAACTTCCAAGCCATTTTTGACCTAGAAGGATGTTTCTCCTCAACTTCTGGCCAACATGAAAGTTGTAGGGCATGGTCTTATATTTCTAAATAGTACTAGAAGTCCTTCATCTTATTTGTAGAACTCACGTTATGAGGTTTGCAGTGCTGGGGTATTTTGGGAAAGCAAGATTACAAGTCATTTTCATTATAGGTCATTTTCACCACTTTGCATACTCCAAATGGAAATATTTTCAACATCAAACTTGCTCCAAATGGGGTCATTTGCTCAATCAAACCTCAAGGTACCATTACTTTGGCTTGGATTGAAGAATCCCTAATGAAATTTCCATGAAAAAGGCCTTAAAATGAGAAAATCATGTTTAATTCATTTGGGATCATTTTGTATCAACTTGGTGCATTTTTTTAGTGCAAAACATATTTGGAACACAATGCCATAATTGGATTTGGAATTTGAGTGCATCTTGTTGGTCATTTCGATGATTTCTTCAAGAATAAGCAACACATCAAAGGCACTCCATAAGATGAAAACAAGGGATCCTTTTCAGCCCTTTGATCAGCCTACTCCTTATGCAAGTCAGCCATGCCAATTTTACAACTAGGCAAGTACAAATTCGTGTACTTTGCAAGTGGCCAAAAGGTAAAATCTTTGAAATCCAATTGGGCTCAAGGAGCTTTCCATTGGGCTTTCTCTTGGTCTAAATCCAACACATATATTCTCAGGATCATTTCCATACCCTCAGAGCTGACTTTGGTGAGATATTGAGTGAGAGAGCATTGAGAAAAAGTTGTGAGAAAGTCAAAATCGTTTTTTGAGTTATACTGAGTTTCAATCAACTTTAAGCATCCTAAAAGCTTCCTTGAGTGTTGTAGAACGATTCTGGGTAGTTTACCACAAGCTTTGACCATATAGTGAGCTCTGAGGAAGCTTACATTTAGGTTTCTTACTTTTCAAAATTTCTCACTATTTATGCTACTTTAATATGCCATTTTCATATTTTTGCATTCCTTGAGCATCATAGTTCATTTCTGGTTTGTTTTGGTGGTTGTTCATAAAGTTTCATAACTGAGCTCGTTTTTCATTTCTTTTCGTTTTTTTTGTTTAAGGAATTTTTATGGAAAAATAATGTTTGATTCATGTTCCTCGTGATGAGTAGAGTATTTTTGATATAAGGTTTTGTTGCAGCGAGAATCGTGATACCAAGCTATTGATTAACTTGAATCTTTAATTCTTAAATTCACAACCGGACTTTAATTTATCCAAAGGAAAGGTCTAAAGAAAGAAAGAACCTTTTGCGTGATGTAACAACAACGCTAAGAGATTCGGGGATCGGGGGTTGGTTATGCATAGGGTAGGTATTTCACATCCTAAACATTTGTAGTACTCTACAGGAACCGTTTGTTTGTTTGTATGCTAATACTTGCTAAGTGTTTGCTATGGATTGGGATTGGGTAAAAGGTTTAGGTTAAAACCTAAGGATAGTTTCTAAGTTTGCTTGCAAAGACATCTCGTCCTCTGCCTACGTATCCTAACTAGGATAGAATCATAGCAACCGTAGTTCACCTTACTAGGGATAAAGAACACTTGATTATGATCAAGGTTCAAAGGGGAACAAACATTACAATGCTTGTGTAGAGTTTAAGGAAACTCTCTAGATCTAAGTTAAACATTCAAGAAAGGGGAGTAAGTAATCATTTCCATGATTCTTACATAGAGTTAACAAACTCTATCCTAAGTTCTAATTGAAAGAGCACTCCTAACAAGGGGTAGGCTTTTTATACTTAAGCAAAGTCCAACGAACAGGTTCTAACTTAACTAAGTGTATGGATGACTTAACAAAGTCAAGAGAGGGCAATGAGATATCTATGACCCAAAGGTCAATAGAGAGACTTTCCTTTGGAAGGAGGAAGAGGAGGCAACTTGGATGAGAACTAAAGAGCTCCATCACTTGGGGAAAATAAACTTAACAAAGCATAAACATTCAAACATGATGAATACAAGAGACATGGTTACAACCAAGCATATACAAGCATATTACAATAAGCAAGTACGTCAAATAGGATGAATGGTTACAACCAAAGCATGCAAGCGTATTATAATAGGCAAGCAAAGATGAGTTCTTACAAGACTCAATGAAAGATAAAAGACTTAAGCATATCTTGACAAAGATGAAGGTAACAACCAATGCAAATAAGTCAACTTCATGGGGATAGAAACCAAATGAATCAAACATGGTGCTCACTAGCAAACGAAATTAAAATTATATACACAAAGGGTTTGACAAAAGCTCACAATAAGCACAACAACAAACTTTAAGAAGAATGAATCAAGAGTTTGAATGATTAGGAGGGTAAAACCGTAGAAGAAACATGACCATTGTTTTCAATGCAAAGTTGTTTTCACAAATGAAAATTCTAGAATATTAATGTACCACATGAAAATATGCACAAATACGAGATAGTTGCAAAAAGAATCAATCAAAAATAACAAAAAATGAAGAAGTTATGATTTTTTAGAAATTAATAACAATTAAATAAAAAAAACAAGAGATAAGTAATAAAAAAGGGGGAGGCGCTTGGTGGGTGTTGAACCCACCACCTCATGGCTGCCAACTTAAAACCTTACCAAGTGAGCCAAGGCGCGCACTTGTTTATTGGAGGAAAAAGAGACACAAAATAAGAAAACATGGCAAATATGAAAATAAATAAAAGGGTTGATCTCTACAATGGATCGAACCCAGGTTCAGGCAGTGCAAGGCAATGTGAAAGTGAAGGCTTAACCACTGGGGTGGCGATACATCCAAGTATTATGCCACCCCAAAATACTTATATACTTAACAAAGCAAGAAAAAGCTGGGCAAGGAAAGATGCACAAAAGGACAAGCCAAAACATGAAAACGGTAACCACGTAAATCACTCAAAACTCAACCAAATTTAACAAAATTTTGGTCTATCACACGTGAAATTTCACAAGGAATTTAATGGCAATCTCAGTTTTCTCAAATAAAGCGCACAATTTAAAATTCGAAGGCCAATGCAAAGTGAAGCTTGTAAAATGCAAAAGGACATCTACAGCTCATGACAGCAAGGATTAAGGCTATGTAATGGTATGCACAAGTCTTAAATACATTGTTCATGGAATTTGGATGCAAAAATCATGCAAAGGCTACTCCAAACAGAATTTGGTATATGGACTGTCATGATGTGAGCAAGAAAGCTTAAAATGTTGTTTTGGCAAGAAGAGTAAAAGTTCGTGATGCAGTTTACATTCTCAACTTCAAACAACATACACAAAGTGATTCATGCACATCAAACAACTTGCAAGAACTTACCAACAACTGGTGGCACACTGAGTTGGAACAGAAAACAGAAACATGACAGCAATACATATGGCAAGCAAAAGCAAAATTTCAAACAAACCACACATATGCAAATCTGCAATGTCTTTACAAAAGCAAAACAATCCTAAGCAAATTGTATCAGTTCAAACAACATGGTTTAACCTTGACAGTTTAGCAGTTATGGCGCATGGACTAGCAATTAACAAATTGGATCCAACATGTAAAAAGTACTCACATACACAATAGCAACAATTGGTCCTCAATCAAAAATCATGTCAAACATATCAAATTCAAATCAAGTCTTGAAAAGGGATGGTTACAACCATAGGAATAAGAACCTAGACAGATTTCTAAAAAGAACATCATGCTAACAGCAAATGGTTAAGATGACAGTTAGCACCAACAAGGCATGTTACCAACAAATCACAAATGCAAACTTGACAGAGATGGGAAGTAATCAAAGCAGCATAAACTTGACAAAGTTGAAAAAGCAATCAAAGCATCATGGCAGCATAAACTTGACAAAGTTGTAAAAGATCAAAGTATCATGGTAGTGTTCATGAATTTAAACAACTATGATAGCAATATATGACAATACCAAAGATCAATGACTAGCCCTAGTTCTATATGCACAAATCATCTTGCAAACACATGTCAATATGTTAGCCTGCAACAAAAGTGGTGCTTATGGCAGTTTCAAATGAACCTAGGCAGTTGGCAGCAAGTGTGGATTTTACAAAATGGCAAGGTTGGCAAAAATCATCAAATGGTCCTAATACCCCTAAGGCATACAACAGATGCAAGTTTTAACAAAGGCATCATGTCAGTTGGATTTTTCAACAGAAAATACAAGGCACAAAGATGCAAGTAATCAAAAATTAATCCAATGAGGCTGATTAGCAGTTCAAGGCAGATTCACGCCAAAGGGTTTCAAGACAAAACAGGCTCAACACAATTGACAAAGTAAACAAATATGTGGACAAAAACATGGTTACAACCACAGCCCTATTATGATGCCTAAAGGATGACAGTAGTGATGCAGACATGACTAACATCATTAAACCATGATGTTCTTTGTTTACAAACAGCAAGAAGCATTCAAAAATGACAAAAGTTGAAAATGAAGAGTAGTAGCAACATGACATTTTAAAAACAGATGAGATGCTTAAAGAGATCAGAGGATGAAACATTCTCAATCTAGTTCAAAAACAGACGTGCACACATTACAATCATGGTATATGCAAAGTCTTTACATAAAGATACATCAACAAGGAAACAGGTTTGAGAATGGCATATGCATGCAGCTTGCACTTCCTTATACTAGATTCAAACAGCAAAAGTCAAATGTGTCAATAGCAGGGTTAGGCATAATCAAAATGAGATGCTTAAAAGTAACTCAAACATCCTACCTTGAACTAACAGCAACAACAACAATAAGCTCAATGGAAAATCTTAGCACTCAAATCCAACTCCAACCATGACAGTTGTGGACTAAAACCTCCTAGAGTTCAAACATGACTTAGGGTAATGTAGCAGAGACTTTAAAATTGACATGGTGCAATATCACATTATGAGGTGGTTAACAAAATGTTTAGACATGATGATGATCAAGGCAAACACAAATCTGGCAGATTCACATGTGAACTTTCATTTTCATTTAAACACATCACACACCAAGCATGTCAATCATGTTCATGATAGTTTATAAAAGAGATAGTGACCAATAACCTCTTGTAGACCTCCAAGCAAGCTTATTGCAGTAGGGAATGCCTTAAAGACTTCCAACTGCTGTCCAACCAATGCCTTGATGAAAATAGTTTTTTCTTGCACTTGAAGGAAATGAGAGAAACTTGTGACAGATCTCAAAACAAGTGAATATGAAGGTATTTTAGGTTATGGAAAGTTGGTACATCTTATACCAAAGGTGTTTGGAGGTTTACAAAGATCAAAATAGGCCTGGTATGTGTTTTGGCAGATTTTGAGTATGAAGTCAAACTTTCCTTTGTTGAAAGTTGACTTTTGGGAAAATGAAGTTTTTTCTGGTTTAAAGGCTTGAACACCTCCCACACATCATTTGTGGATTGTGTGGATGGTTTGTGGTGATTTTGGTTGAGTGAAAATGGTTTTGGAGGCTGTTTTGCTCAAGACAGATTTTTGAGGTTTTTGGGGTGGTTTTCTTCACTTGTAAGAAAATGCAAGGAAGTATGAGAGCAGTGAGTTTCTCTTGAGTTTTAGAGTGCTCTGGTGTGTCAAGTAACATAGAGGAAACCTCTATTTATATGAAAAATGAAGGGTGAGGACAGATTTGCATTTTGGCTTTTGGAGGGAGATTTTGAAGAAATCTTGCACAATATCTTGGTGCAGCTGCAAGTTCAAGTCTTTGGCTCAAGCTGATGCATTACTCAAGTGGCATGAATGACATAATAGTGATTGAAGTGTGTCTAGGTAGTAGGAGGGCTGTTTGCTGCAAGAGTTCCATAAAGTTTCTCTTTCTTCCTTTTCTTTGATTAAAATAATACAACTTGCCTCCAACTTGCAAGACTCGCCAAACCCCCTCATTTTCTGCATTTCTTCTCCTCATATCTTCTAAATATTAGATAGAAACATGATCCAAGGGCTGAGAATGGCTCAAGTTACCAAAAGGTGAGTTTATGAAAAAAGTGAAAATGTTGGACTCAAGTGTTGAAACTTCATCTTGTTGAATTCATAACTCTCAACTCATAAGGGCTATGGAGGAGTTCTAGTACATTTTGGAAAGCCCTCATGTAGATATACAACTTTCATGTTTTCATGAGTTTCAGATTCCCAATGGAACTAGGTCAAAAGACCTCTCAAAGTTGCTGAAAAACATGCCTAAAAAGGCCAATAACTTAGAATTTTTCTAAGTTATTTTTCCCTCTTGAAATGAATTTGGTCATAACTCCAAATATATGCATTTTATAATCATGGACCACTGTGGGAATTTTGTAGTACTTTTCAAGAGCTTTCCAATGAGCTTTGAACCAACTCAATTGGATGTGTGGTTAGGGAGTTGTGGTCTTTCCCCTTTCAAAACACTAATTCCCGATTTTTGCGATTACTCCCCAATCCTTGATCCAATGGTCATGAAACTTCACAGGTAGGTGTAATATGTCATTAGGAACATTTTTTATTCCCACCTTGAGGTCAAATTCCTTATGAGTGAAGAGTTTACTTTTCAGTCAACCGAACGATCAATCGATGACTATCGAGTCGACTGTTGATGTTCCGGGTCTTTTGAGGCCTTGAAACTCCTTGAATAGACTTTAATAAGCCATATGAACTTTATGGACCATGATCCAACCATTGGAACACCTTTTAAATCAAAAGTCAAACTACAGTTGACTTTTCCTAATCGGGTATCCTGAACTGCACCGCTCTTGATCCTTGGGTGACAACCTCAAATTGGATTCATACTTGATCCAATGGAGTATGCTTGATGATGTGGAGACTTATTTCATGGAGAACCAATCCAATACATTGACTGATTAACCGTCGAAACCTCGATTCTCGGCTGTACGGAACCCTGATTCCTGTATCTTAACAAAGACAAACTTGAAACAGGTTAAGGTTAGATAATCAAATGAATATGATCCTAAGATGATGATGGAGATCTAAGGGGTCAAAATTTGGGGTATGACAGTTTTCCCTATTTAAATATTTTCACTAGATGACAATGAGAGATGATAATCCTCATAGAATCGTAGTGAAAGGTATTTAAATATAGCAAACCAAAAATTTTGTCCTTTAGATCGGATGGTATCCAAAAGGACAAATGTGAATATGCCATGAATCTAAATGATGCTTTATGATGTTTGAATGCAAGACAGATGCAGACACACGAGCAAAGATAAAAGAACGTCAATACAACGAGTGACTACTCATGGGGGACCCAACACACTGGGGAAAGATCCAAGGCAAAACAAAGCAAAGTAGTTCAAATGTGACTAAAGATGCTGCTCAAAGGGAATCTTTCACACAGGGGACACAAATTCCATCGGGGAAGACAATTCTTCACTAGGGAAAAGGAAACACACACTCCACTGGGGACGAAGGCAGTTCTCCACTGGGGAAACGAAAGAAACCAGAGACGCAAACCTCACTGGTGATAACCAAATGAGGAGATTCCTATAACGAAGAATTCGAACGGGATCTTCAAGAAACGCCAGAAAAGAAACAGAGAAAATAACAGACTTTGCATAGTAATAGCAAAATGGGATAAGATCGTCAAAGACAATCAGACTTTCAAACAATGCCAGTCACCACTGGACTTTAACAGAAAACGCCAGTCACCACTGGACTTTAAAAGAAAGCTGTCAGTCACCACTGGACTTTAAAAATAAATGTCAGTCACCACTGGACTTTAAAGGAAAGCTTCCAGTTACCACTGGACTTTAAAGGAAAGCTGCCAGTCACCACTGGACTTTAAAGGAAAGCTGCCAGTTACCACTGGACTTTAAAGGAAATGCCAGTCACCACTGGACTTTAAAGGAAAGCTACCAGTTACCACTGGACTTTAAAGGAAAGCTGCCAGTCACCACTGGACTTTAAAAAGAAATGCCAGTTACCACTGGACTTTAAAAGAAAGCTGCCAGTCACCACTGGACTTTAAAGGAAAGCTGCCAGTTACCATTGGACTTTAAAAGAAAGCTGCCAGTTACCACTGGACTTTAAAGGAAAGTTGTCAGTCACTACTGGACTTTAAAAGAAAGCTGTCAGTTACCACTGGACTTTAAAAGAAAGCTGCCAGTCACCATTGGACTTTAAAAGAAAGCTACCAGTTACCACTGGACTTTAAAGGAAAGCTGCCAGTCACCACTGGACTTTAAAAAGAAATGCCAGTTACCACTGGACTTTAAAAGAAAGCTGCCAGTCACCACTGGACTTTAAAGGAAAGCTGCCAGTTACCATTGGACTTTAAAAGAAAGCTGCCAGTTACCACTGGACTTTAAAGGAAAGTTGTCAGTCACTACTGGACTTTAAAAGAAAGCTGTCAGTTACCACTGGACTTTAAAAGAAAGCTGCCAGTCACCATTGGACTTTAAAAGAAAGCTGCCAGTTACCACTGGACTTTAAAGGAAAGCTGCCAGTTACCACTGGACTTTAAAGGAAAGCTGCCAGTTACCACTGGACTTTAAAAGAAAGCTGCCAGTTACCACTGGACTTTAAAAGAAAGCTGCTAGTTACCACTGGACTTTAAAGGAAAGCTTCCATTTGCCACTGGACTTTAAAAGAAAGCTGCCAATTACCACTTGACTTTAAAGGAAGCTGCCAGTTACCACTAGACTTTAAAAGAAAGCTTCCAGTTACCACTGGACTTTAAAGGAAAGATGCCAGTTACCACTGGACTTTAAAAGAAAGATGCCAGTTACCACTGGACTTTAAAGGAAAGCTGCCAGTTACCACTGGACTTTAAAAGAAAGCTTCCAGTTACCACTGGACTTTAAAGGAAAGCTGTCAGTTACCACTGGACTTTAAAGGAAAGCTGCCAGTTACCACTGAACTTTAAAGGAAAGCTGCCAGTTACCATTGGACTTTAAAGGAAAGCTTCCAGTTACCACTGGACTTACTGGGGATCTCACCAAAAGATGTGGGATAGTTGCTTTACAAGCCAAATTTTCTCAAACAAAGAGAAATAACCAATAGAAATTCCTCAACTCCTCAGGGATATGCCATTTAATTTAAGCATAAAATCCAAAGAGTGGTCGTTACCACAACACCACTGGAGAAATATTTTTCTTCGAATAGGATCTATAAAAGATTCTTCCCAGGGGACACAGTGCATCATAAATGTACGCCCAACATAGATTTGGAAACCACTTCAGGGATCAAAGTTCAATCTAGGAACGAGCTAGAAAGAAACGGTCAAACAAGACTCCAACCATTGAAGAATGAACTCAAATGGGGTTTATCTTATCCAAATATGGAAAAGATAACTGAAACAACCATCATCCATGAGGATCGAACTCCATGGGGAAATTAGAATTGGCGAGCACTTTATGCCTAAGGGCTGACAACTCTATTGGAGAGAAGAGACAAACCCAATCACTTGGTGAAAAACACCAAAGTGAAACAGGAACAGGTAATAACCAGAGATAGCAAAAATGCACGGATGCTATGCATATGCTTTATGCCATGCTTATGTTTATGCTGACAAAACAGACGAAACAAAACAGGAGATGAAATAAACATCTCGACACGGATACCCAGCCAACTTTACTAGATGGACCATCACCAGGGATGAACATGTAGAATCACACAGCTCTACTTCAAGGTTACAACCGTCTTTGGGAAAAATAGTACTCCACTCAAGATATAACGTCATGCTTCACCTGAGGGTCTGGCAGAATGAGTCCGGTTTCTTTGTTGGAGGAGGAATCCATGGGAAACTTCCTATATCAACTGAAGTAACAACTTATTGGGGAACTGACAGAAGACGCCACAAGAACCAAATAGCTTTGTACTCTATCTTGCATAGTGATCATCATAACGAGTAACGACCCTTGTAATCAATGATCTCTCAATTTCTCTACCCCAGAGTACACGGTCTGCAAGAAGGAATCATCAAGAGGATTTTACAGAAGAATTGACATACAAGATGCCTCAATATCTTCAAACTCTTGGAGATTCACGAATCTCGACGTAACTTCCCCAGTTTAACTATCTTTAAGAGATTAATCTAATCTCGACTTGGCCGACTCTGATTAGCCGAACATTGTGACAAATGATTTACCAATCCTTCAAATTAGTTGCCCCAGGCCGAGCTTCCTTTATCAAATCAAATTCCCTAGCTGACAACGTTTGTTGGGATTCCTTTGACATTGGATTGTCTAGCAAACAATATTGTTAATTAAAAATTGGCAATTTTAATGCAAAAATTTATGCAAACTTTTGAAAACAATTTTTGATGAAACACACACGGCGGAGTGATCAAGTGATCAAAATGAAAGCAATCCAACCATTTTGTTGATGATGGATAAAGTGATGAACACACACAAACATCAAAGATCATTAGGAGTCAGGTTATCCAACCTTGTTGTAGTATGCTTTCAAAACAACCTTACCTCAATTAGGTCTTTTAAGGGCTGTAACGTGGTCTGGTTCATGGTTCATGAAACAAAGGATAAAGGCTCAAAGTTATTCGTCACACCCATTCTCCATGATGAACTCCAATCCTACGCTCAGTTAACTCAAACTATACATTCAGGTTCTCACAGGCTTTAAGAATTGAACTGATGATAGTTGGTGATGGCTTACAAACCTAGGGTAGTCACGACTCCCTTACAGTTTTTGATAGCTTTTTGCTATTTGAGGATTTTTAAGAGTGATAACTCTTACAGAATTCCTCTCTTTTATTATCCCTTACTTTTGCCTGAACTGTTTTCTTTTGGATATACAGTCAGCGGGATGCCCCATTTTTGCCTAAGTCCCCTTCATAGGTTTTGACTTAGCGGGCTTTTCAATTTTTCTTTTTTCCTTCTTCTTTCCTCTTCTTTTTTTTGAGAAAGGAGGTGACTACCTAGTTTAATGGCTATGGTGAACTATCATCGTCTTTTGAACTTCGACACTTGCTTTTTGTGTACGAAGGAAAAACCTGAATGCACCACTTTTATAGGAAAAGTATCTTGTACGCACGTATCTTCAAGTTAACTGAGAGCTACCCGCCCCAGGTTCGAGATTTAAGGTTTTTGTTTTTGTAAAGAAAGAAAACTCCTACTTCTAGGCTCGAAAGGGTTAACGAGGTATTATCTTCCTTATTTCTCCAGTGTTTAGGGATTGAAACAATGCCTTACATCATCGGCACGGTTAAATTGAAATCATATCAACAGCAGTTATGGATATAGTTTTCATCATCCTCCCCAACCTTTGATTTAAACAACAGTTTAATAAAGAAAAGAAATTTTTGCATTTTTCGTCATCTCAAAACAATGAAAGGAGAAAGAAAGAGTGAAATGAATGGACTTAATCAAAAGATGCACAAACATTTCATTAATCTTGCCAATTCAAAATGAACAACAGCTTACAAGAAATTCAAATGCAAAGAAAACACAACAACATGTTGAGACAATCTACAGCTGCCAGCTTTAGGGAATTAAAACTGATAAAACAAATTTCAAATTTCAGGCCCTAAGCGGGGAAACACCTTCAACAACCACATGCTCCTTGTGATATAGAACCTTGAGAGGCCTCAAAGGTCCTTTGTCTTTTGCTTCAAGAGCTGAGACACTGGTACTTGGTTTACCTTCTTGAGGTTTTAACAGCTCCAACAAGCTTTGCACCTTCAACCCAAAACCTTTGCACTCTTCCACCAGATGCCCCATTGTCCCAGTATGGTACTTGCATTCAACTTCTGGGTGATCTTCTTCAAAGATCAGATCTTTGTCATAGACTAGCTCTTGCACAACATATCCTAATGCCAAACAAGTGTCTAGTTCATGTCCTTCAGCCCCTTTGTGAAACTCACAAGTCAAGTTTGCATTATGCCATGGCCCTGGTATAAGGTTAAGAGCTCGTGGAGTCACCAACGAATTCTGATTAGTAGCGAATAAAGCTTACTTAGCGGCACAGGAACTGACTTATAGCATGCCCTGTTCCTTTTGACAGGATTCTTCTTATTCATGTTCTTGCTTTGAGAACCTTGAGGGGAAACAGCTAATGAATGTTGAAGTGCTCTTTTGGTAACCACCTGATAAGGATGACTTTTTGGTGCAGGCCCAAATGCTGGTTGACTAGCATTTTCCTCAGGTGCGTGTCCTTGGTGTGAAGGAGGAACATGAAGTGGTGAAGGATTGTTAATTTGAACGCCTTGAGGTGTGAATGAAATCATATCGGAGTCAAGCATATTCTGAACTTTGTTCCTGAGCACCTTACAGTTTTCAGTTGAATGCCCTTGTGCCCCAGCATGGTAGTCACATCGAACATTAACGTCAAAGCCTGGCGAGTATGGAGGGATCACTGGATTTATCTCCTTTGGCACTATCAATCCACCTTTGATCAATTATGGCAAGATCTGGTTGTATGACATTGGTAGCGAAGTGAAATGCCTTTCCGGCTTTCTTGGTCTTTGTAGGGCGTGCTGACGCAGTTGACGACGTTCTGACCGTTGAAACTTAGGAGGTCCTTGAGCTGAAAGAGTCACCGAAAGCGACGGACTGACAACCTCTCTAGGCGCAATAGGGTGAGAATACCCTTCATTCTTCATCAAATTCTGCAAAGTCTCCAAAACCCAGTTCATCTGACCTTTGAGGATCCTGATTTCCTCCTTCAAGGCTTCTTGTCCTTTCAAAAGCTCGTTCATTGTTTCCATTAGTCCAGAATGCATGCTAGGTATCCCTCTAGAGACAGGAAGAGGAAGATGAGACTCAAGGCTGAAAAATGCAAATGCAAATGCAAATGTGACGACATACTCATGCAATGCAAAAAGTTTCATGGAACTCAAAATTTTTACAAACATCAAGATATACCAAAAACTCATTAACCAACAGTTTAAATTACAACATGTCAGTACTTCTTACAAGAGTCTTAAACAGAAAGCTAAACAAAAGCTAACAAAAGTCCTAAAGAGATTCTCCTAACAGCCTCATGTTGAGCTTCTTGATCTCTTCTTCCATCTGAGCCTTCTCAAAAATAAGCTTATCCATAATTAGCTTCTACAGAGTCAACTGAGGACTAAGTGAAGATAAATCATCTGATGCTTTCCTATTCTTACCAGACAGTACTTCGTCATTCTTCAACTATAGTTGTTTCTGAAATTCTGCATTTTCTTCGACAACCACTTGATACTTGTGCTTCCATGCTTCTTTTGTTTGTTGTGCTTTGCTCAAAGCAATTCCTAAATGTGTAGCCTTAGCAATATCTTTCTCCATATGGTATTTCTCCATGATTGGAAAAGGAGACTCATCAAGAACGGGAAACCCAACCAAATAAGAGTACTCCTCTAGTGCGGGTACTAGCTGGTAATCGGGAAAGTGAAACAATGATAGACTGGATCAGGAACTGGAGAAGCATCGAGAGGAGTCCATTATCCATCTTTATCTTCAACAATAAAAACAGTTTCCTATAGCTGCTCTTGAGTCCCTCTAGATCTGTCACCAAGGTACTCAACCTCTTTAGGTCATCCAAGTTAAGACTCTTGTAAGTGTACTTCAAAGTTTTTTTCTTTTACTGTCCATAACAACCTTGATATTTACAAACAAAAGTCTGAGTTCCATGAAACCTTATGATATGATGTTTATGAATGCAAAAATGCACAAACACAGGAAAATGCAAAGATCACATATATGCATACAAACACAAGCCTAGGTTTAGAGGACACGAGCGTGGATCCGTGGTCTACCCATCCCAAAAGGTGTGTAATATGGATTTTCAAACCTGTAGAGCAGGGTTCTAAACAGTTCTCAGAGTCAACAACCCATCTTTCGGATATTATCAACTTCCCAAATCACTTGGTAATCGATAATATTCTTAAGAGAGTCTCGTCCAAGTGTAGTATCGCGTATCAACTATTTCAGAAATACTTCCTTATAGCCATTGCACTACGTCCTAATAAGGCCAAAATGGAGTAAAATGTAATCTAAAAGTCCACAGTGTCACGGGCTCCTTCGTCGAAAGTAGTATTGTTTTCACGAATACTCGTTCAACAAGGCTAACTTTCAAGAGGGCCTACACTGAGCGGTGGTTTCTCAAGTTAGCTTTGTCGGGAATCAACTCCCTATAAGCCTCCTTGAATATACCACCATCCTATCATAATTGCACTCGAGTCCGGGTATAGGACCCTCTCACCACTCAAAGTACCCAATATCCAAAATTCAAACAAATATATTGACAAATATACATGTTAAGCAAATATTCACAAATATAGCATACAATCAAACAAAATAGGCTAAACCCTCAAGTTCAAGCTTCCCCAGTGAAGTCACCATTTCTGTTGCAGTGAGAATTGTGATACCAAGCTATTGATTAACTTGAACCTTTAATTCTTAAATTCACAATCGGACTTTAATTTATCCAAAGGAAAGGTCTAAAGAAAGAAAGAACCTTTTGCGCGATGTAACAACAACGCTAAGAGATTCGGGGATCGGGGGTTGGTTATGCATAGGGTAGGTATTTCACATCCTAAACATCTGTAGTACTCTACAGGAACCTTTTGTTTGTTTGTATGCTAATACTTGCTAAGTGTTTGCTATGGATTGGGATTGGGTAAAAGGTGTAGGTTAATACCTAAGGATAGTTTCTAAGTTTGCTCGCAAAGACATCGCGTGCTCTGCCTACGTATCCTAACTAGGATAGAATCAGAGCAACCGTAGTTCACCTCACTAGGGATAAAGAACACTTGATTATGATCAAGGTTTAAAGGGGAACAAACATTACAATGCTTATGTAGAGTTTAAGGAAACTCTCTAGATCTAAGTTGAACATTCAAGAAAGGGGAGTAAGTAATCATCTCCATGATTCTTACATAGAGTTAACAAACTCTATCCTAAGTTCTAATTGAAAGAGCACACCTAACAAGGGGTAGGCTTTTTAGACTTAAGCAAAGTCCAGTGGATAGGTTCTAACTTAACTAAGTGTATGGATGACTTAACAAAGTCAAGAGAGGGTAATGAGCTATCTATGACCCAAAGGTCAATAGAGAGACTTTCCTTTGGAAGGAGGAAGAGGAGGCAACTTGGATGAGAACTAAAGAGCTCCATCACTTGGGGAAAATAAACTTAACAAAGCATAAATATTCAAACATGATGAATACAAGAGACATGGTTACAACCAAGCATATACAAGCATATTACAATAAGCAAGTACGTCAAATAGGATGAATGGTTACAACCAAAGCATGCAAGAGTATTACAATAGGCAAGCAAAGATGAGTTCTTACAAGACTCAATGAAAAATAAAAGACTTAAGCATATCTTGACAAAGATGAAGGTAACAACCAATGCAAATAAGTCAACTTCATGGGGATAGAAACCAAATGAATCAAACATGGTGCTCACTAGCAAAATAAATTACAATTACATACACAAAGGGTTTGATAAAAGCTCACAATAAGCACAACAACAAACTTTAAGAATAATGAATCAAGAGTTTGAATGATTAGGAGGGTAAAACCGTAAAAGAAACATGACCACTGTTTTCAATGCAAAGTTGTTTTCACAAATTAAAATTCTAGAATATTAATGTACCATATGAAAATATGCACAAATACGAGAGAGTTGCAAAAAGAATCAATCAAAAATAACAAAAAATGAAGAAGTTATGATTTTTTAGAAATTAATAACAATTAAATAAAAAAACAAGAGATAAGTAATAAAAAAGGGGGAGGCGCTTGGTGGGTGTTGAACCCACCACCTCATGGCTGCCAACTTAAAACCTTACCAAGTGAGCCAAGGCGCGCGCTTGTTTATTGGAGGAAAAAGAGACACAAAATAAGAAAACATGGAAAATATGAAAATAAATAAAAGGGTTGATCTCCACAATGGATCGAACCAAGGTTCAGGCAGTGCAAGGCAATGTGAAAGTGAAGGCTTAACCACTGGGGTGGCGATACATCCAAGTATTATGTCACCCCAAAATACTTATATACTTAACAAAGCAAGAAAAGGCTGGGCAAGGCAAGATGCACAAAAGGACAAGCCAAAACATGAAAACGGTAACCACGTAAATCACTCAAAACTCAACCAAATTTAACAAAATTTTGGTCTATCTCACGTGAAATTTCACAAGGAATTTAATGGCAATCTCAGTTTTCTCAAATAAAGCGCACAATTTAAAATTTGAAGGCCAATGCTAAGTGAAGCTTGTGAAATGCAAAAGGACATCTACAGCTCATGACAGCAAGGATTAAGGCTATGTAATGGTATGCACAAGTCTTAAATACATTGTTCATGGAATTTGGATGCAAAAATCATGCAAAGGCTACTCCAAATAGAATTTGGTATATGGATTGTCATGATGTGAACAAGAAAGCTTAAAATGTTGTTTTGGCAAGAAGAGTAAAAGTTCATGATGCAGCTTACATTCTCAACTTCAAACAACATACACAAAGTGATTCATGCACATCAAACAACTCGCAAGAACTTACCAACAACTGGTGGCACACTGAGTTGGAACAGAAAATAGAAACATGACAGCAAAACATATGGCAAGCAAAAGCAAAACTTCAAACAAACCACACATATGCAAATCTGCAATGTCTTTACAAAAGCAAAACAATCCTAAGCAAATTGTATCAGTTCAAACAACATGGTTTAACCTTGACAGTTTAGCAGTTATGGCTCATGGGACTAGCAATTAACAAATTGGATCCAATATGCAAAAAGTACTCACATACACAACAACAACAATTGGTCCTCAATCAAAAATCATGCCAAACATATCAAATTCAAATCAAGTCTTGAAAAGGGATGGTTACAACCATAGGAATAAGAACCTAGACAGATTTCTAAAAAGAACATCATGCTAGCAACAAATGGTTAAGATGACAGTTAGCACCAACAAGGCATGTTACCAACAAATCACAAATTCAAACTTGACAGAGATGGGAAGTAATCAAAGCAGCATAAACTTGACAAAGTTGAAAGAGCAAACAAAGTAGCATCACTTGACAAAGTTGAAAAAGTAATCAAAGCATCATGGCAGCATAAACTTGACAAAGTTGAAAAAGATCAAAGTATCATGGTAGTGTTCATGAATTTAAACAACTATGACACCAATATATGAAGATACCAAAGATCAATGACTAGCCCTAGTTCTATATGCACAAATCATCTTGCAAACACATGTCAATATGTTAGCCTACAACAAAAGTGGTGCTTATGGCAGTTCTAAATGAACCTAGGCAGTTGGCAGCAAGTGTGGATTTTACAAAATGGCAAGGTTGGCATAAATCATCAAATGGTTCTAATACCCCTAAGGCATACAACAGTTGCAAGTTTTAACAAAGGCATCATGGCAGTTGGATTTTTCAACATAAAACACAAGGCACAAAGATGCAAGTAATCAAAAATTAATCCAATGAGGCTGATTAGCAGTTCAAGGCAGATTCACACCAAAGGGTTTCAAGACAAAACAGGCTCAACACAATTGACAAAGTAAACAAATATGTGGACAAAAACATGGTTACAACCACAACCCTATTATGATGCCTAAAGGATGACAGTAGTGATGAAGACATGACAAACAGCATTAAACCATGATGTTCTTTGTTTACAAACAGCAAGAAGCATTCAAAAATGACAAAAGTTGAAAATGAAGGGTAGTAGCAGCATGACATTTTAAAAACAGATGAGATGCATAAAGAGATCAGAGCATGAAACATTGGCAATCTAGTTCAAAAACAGATGTGCACACATTACAATTATTGTATATGAAAAGTCTTTACATAAAGATACATCAACAAGGCAACAGGTTTGAGAATGGCATATGCATGCAGCTTGCACTACCCTATACTAGATTCAAACAGCAAAAGTTAAATGTGTCAATAGCAGGGTTAGGCATAATCAAAATGAGATGCTCAAAAGTAACTCAAACATCTTACCTTGAACTAACAGCAACAACAACAACAATAAGCTCAATGGAAAATCTTAGCACTCAAATCCAACTCCAACCATGACAGTTGTGAACTAAAACCTCCTAGAGTTCAAACATGACTTAGGGTAATGTAGCAGAGACTTTAAAATTGACATGGTGCAATATCACATTATGAAGTGGTTAACAAAATGTTTAGACATGATGATGATCAAGGCAAACACAAATCTGGCAGATTCACATGTGAACTTTCATTTTCATTTAAACACATCACACACCAAGCATGTCAATCGTGTTCATGATAGTTTATAAAAGAGATAGTGACCACTAACCTCTTTTGGACCTCCAAGCAAGCTTATTGCAGTAGGGAATGCCTTGAAGACTTCCAACTGCTGTCCAACCAATGCCTTGATGAAAACAGTTTTTTCTTACACTTGAAGGAAATGAGAGAAACTTGTGAAGAATCTCAAAACAAGTGAAGATGAAGGTATTTTAGGTTATGGAAAGTTGGTACATCTTATACCAAAGGTGTTTGGAGGTTTACAAAGATCAAAACAGGCCTAGTATGTGTTTTGGCAGATTTTAAGTATGAAGTCAAACTTTCCTTGGTTGAAAGTTGACTTTTGGGAAAATGAAGTTTTTTTCTGGTTTAAAGGCTTGAACACCTCCCACACATCATTTGTGGATTGTGTGAATGGTTTGTGGTGATTTTGGTTGAGTGAAAATGGTTTTGGAGGCTGTTTTGCTCAAGACAGATTTTTGAGGTTTTTGGGGTGGTTTTCTTCACTTGTAAGAAAATGAAAGGAAGTATGAGAGCATTGAGTTTCTCTTGGATTGTAGAGTGATCTGGTGTGTCAAGTAACATAGAGGAAACCTCTATTTATAGGAAAAACGAAGGGTGAGGACAGATTTGCATTTTGGCTTTTGGAGGGAGATTTTGAAGAAATCTTGCACAATATCTTGGTGCAGCTGCAAGTTCAAGTCTTTGGCTCAAGCTGATGCATTACTCAAGTGGCATGAATGACATCACAGTGATTGAAGTGTGGCTAGATAGTAGGAGGGCTGTTTGCTGCAAGAGTTCCATAAAGTTTCTCTTTCTTCCTTTTCTTTGATTAAAATAATACAACTTGCCTCCAACTTGCAAGACTCACCAAACCTCTTCATTTTCTGCATTTCTTCTCCTCATATCTTATAAATATCATATAGAAACATGATCCAAGGGCTGAGAATGGCTCAAGTGACCAAAAGGTGAGTTTGTGAAATAGTGAAAATGTTGGACTCAAGTGTTGAAACCTTATCTTGTTGAATTCATAACTCTCAACTCATAAGGTCTATGGAGGAGTTCTAGTATATTTTGGAAAGCCCTCATGTAGCTCTAAAACGTTCATGTTTTCATGAGTTTCAGATTCCCAATGGAACTAGGTCAAAAGACCTCTCAAAGTTGCTGAAAAACATGCCTAAAAAGGCCAATAACTTAGAATTTTTCCAAGTTATTTTTCCCTCTTGAAATGAATTTGGTCATAACTCCAAATCTACGAATTTTCTGACCATGGACCACTGTGGGACTTTTGTAGGACTTTTCAAGAGCTTTCCAATGAGCTTTGAACCAACTCAATTGGATGTGTGGTTAGGGAGTTATGGTCTTGCCCCTTTCAAAACCCTAATTCCCGATTTTTGGGATTACTCCCCAATCCTTGATCCAATGGTCATGAAACTTCACGGGTAGGTGTAATATGTCATTAGGAACATTTTTTATTCCCACCTTGAGGTCAAATTCCTTATGAGTGAAGAGTTGACTTTTCGGTCAATCGAACGATCGATCGATGACTATCGAGTCGACTGTTGATGTTCTGGGTCTTTTGAGGCCTTGAAACTCCTTTAATAGAATTTAATAAGCCATACGAACTTTATGGACCATGATCCCACCATTGGAACACCTTTTAAATTAAAAGTCAAACTACAGTTGACTTTTCCAGATCGAAAACCCTAATCGGGTATCCTGAACTGCACCGCTCTTGATCCTTGGGTCACAACCTCAAATTGGATTCATACTAGATCCAATGGAGTATGCTTGATGATGTGGAGACTTATTTCATTGAGAACCAATCCAATACGTTGATTGATTAACCGTCGAAACCTCGACTCTCGGCTGTACGGAACCCTGATTCCTGTATCTTAACAAAGACAAACTTGAAACAGGTTAAGGTTAGATAATCAAATGAATATGATCCTAAGATGATGATGGAGATCTAAGGGGTCAAAATTTGGGGTATGACAGGTTTGTTGATTTTGGTGTTGTTTTGACACACCTGCGTTTTGCATAGTGGCCGGACCAAAGGAAGAAGATGACCGGAGTTGGCTCTGGCCACCGTATGGTTCTTCCTTCCTTTTCTCCCTCTTAGAAGGTTGAGGATGATGAGGTGTCTCGTCTGTGTGCGTGGGATTTGCATACTTTTTGTTTTGATGGTTAGGATTAAGACACACGGTGTACTTGTTTTGACTTATCACACACAATCCATTTTAAATTTCATTAAATGACTTGGCATGTTAAGGTCTGTTGGATTGGCATACCATTTGATCAGATGGTTTTGAGTGATTTCCACCATGCGCCTTCGTTGACCATGCTGCACACAAGCCACCAGTTTTATTTCATTTTTGGTTTTCTGATGTGTTGGGCCTACTAATGGCACCCCCTTGCTGAGCCCATGTGTGCCTTGAACTGTATTGGGTTTGTTTTGGCACCACATCTTTATTTATTTTCTTTGTATTTTTATTTTATTTTCATTTTGCATCTGTTTGGAAATTAAATCATGAAAAATACTTCCAATGACCATAAAATTCCACAAAAATATATTTTGGATTCCTTGAGATGTCCTCTGAATTTAGGTTATTTTTATTTTATTTTATGAGTTATTTTTAATTTAAAAAAGGAATTTGTCTTTGGAAGTGTTTTACTTGACCTAATTTTTAACATGTTTTGTTCTTGAATTTATTTCTTCCATTCCTTTTTGATCCAATGAGTAAGATTCAATCCTCATGTCAAGGATGAGTTGATGAATTTTTGAGGACCATTTTGCCCCTGTTAGTTGAATTTTGAGTTGACTTTTGTTGCCTTACATTTGACCCTATGCAATCCTCCTTCACAATGGAGCACCCTTGTGAATCAATTTCTATGGTGATATTGTGAAGTGACTTTGATTGAGATATTTTGGCCTCTAATTGCCAACACATTTATGGTCTTCTTGCATTTTTATTTGTTAATTTTTGGATCATTTTCCTATTTTTAGGGTAGCTTGCAAGTCAAGCTATTCAAAGGAAGGTTCATACAAACACATTGACCTAGTTTGCTTTGGATATGACATTTTTGGATCCTTTGAGCCTTCAAAGCCTTTTGATTCATGTTGCCAACATGTTGAGGATGATGCTTGTTCATTTTTAGGTCATTATATTGTGTTTAGATTGTTCTTTTGGTTGCTTACTTTTGAGCTTTCAATTAGGGTTTCTTTGTGAAACATGTGTGCTTCCCTTTGGGAATTGACTTGCACTCCTTTGTGCTTTGTTTTGCTTTGGCTTTTGAGAGATTTTAGTTTATGTCCCTTGTTGTCCAATGACCTAGGAGTGTCATTTAAGGTGGCTTGGTCCCTCCTTTAGAGGTACTTGAAGTTTGCCTAAAATGATGGAATCCTTGAGGACATTTCTTGGTGAGCTCTTTGTGCTTCCTTGTACTTTGCTTGTGATGCTCATAGTTGAGTGTCTATATGAGTTCCTTGTTGTCCTCATATGATCTCCCATCCTCACTTTGTTTTAGGATTTGTTTACCTTTTATTTGTGTTTGGTTTTGTGCCTTATGGTTGATGTTGCTTGGTTTAGGCCATTTCATCCCATTTTAGTGCACTTGTGTGTTTCCTTTGGTACATTTTCTTGTCATTTCTTCTCTTGCATATTTCATATTATTTTTTGAGGTTGAGATGAGCTTGTGGTGGTCTCTTCCCCACACCAATTTTCTCCCTCATTCCATGTTTACATTCTTACATGTTTATGTTGTTCTTGTTTCCTCTTTTGTCTCTATTCCCTTAGGGCCTCTAATCTCTCTTGTTCAAGAGAGGTTATGATAGACATTATGATCTTAACCATGTGTGATAACATTAGGTAGCATTCCCTTATCTCAATTTTAGGATCACCATTGTATGACAACTCTAGGTTTGAGTTTAGTTCCCCTTTAGTTTGTGTCTTTCTCTTCTCATCTCAAAACAATCCAAAACACCTGATAAAGGTTAATGAATATTATAGGTTACGAGCTTTAAGCTACTTGGGAAATGGTTGTTGAAGGGTTTCCTTTCAATGGCTTGATTGTTTGGTACAGCACCCTTTGGGTGATATGCGACGCATTCACTCCTAAGTCATAGTCTCTAATGCGATATGAATTGCAAACCAATTCAAAAACACTTCTCCTCTAAAAAACACAAAAACAAAATCATGCAAACTTCTTTTTGCCCTTTGGGGGCCTTTAACTTTGAAAAACCATTTTCATAACAAGAGTGTTGTTAAGTCTTAGTTCTATCGCAAACGGTAACGCCTAAGTATCCCATGCTCGAGCTGCATACACCAACTGCTAGAACTACTTGTTAACCCTACTCGTCTAAAAATTTTGAACCAGCCTGTGGTCCATTTAGCCCAAACTACGTTTGCTCTGATCTTTCATACCAGATGAAAGTACGTAAGCATAAGACGCGACGTCTTGGCGAGCAACCTTCCCTTTTTTTCCCCGTAGTTAGCCGAACTACGTTGACTCTGACTTCTCATTCCATATGAGATACGTAGGCACAAAGCGCCATTGCTTTGCCGAGTCATTTATTTTTCTTTTACACTCAAGCCTTTAGCTAGATAGTTTCAATCACCCTTTTAGATAGACAAAAAGCGTGGATCCCGTCGAGTACGATGGACGTGAGGGGTGTTAATACCTTCCCCTTGCGTAACTGACTCCGGAACCCGAGATTTGGTTGCGATGACCGATCTTATCCCTCTTTTTGTTAGGTTTTCTCTAAGCGTTTCCTTTCCCTCTCTTGGGATAAATAACCCACGGTGGCGACTCTTCTGTCATTGTCGGCCTCGATTTTCGCAGCAGCGATAATAACCCTCTAACTCTGTGCTTCCAACCTTATTTGATCTATACTATTTGTTTATTTGTGATCTTAATTTGTGGCTAAAAAGGGGGAGAAGTAGTAGTAGCATGTTTATCTGTTTGTGCCTCAGCAGGTTTAGGTGTGTGTATGCATCAGCAGGTGTGCTAATAATGTTGCTGCAGGCTGAGGTGGGTTTAGGTGTTAGATGAGGTTGTAATTTGCTACTTGAATATGTGTGACTGCAGGTTGTGTTGGGCTGATGATATGTGCATCAGTTGAGGGGGAGTAACATAGGATGGTGTGACTTCTGTAGTTTGGACTAGCAGGTGATTTTTGCTATGGAACAGGTGTGATTCAGGATGTCATCCTGGATGTCTTGAAATCCATATTTGGATGATAATGTGTGAACAGGTTGATCCTGAGTGGCTGGAAGCTGATATTGTTTGTGTGTGTTAATTGGTAGTTTTAGCTAGTAGCTTTCCTGCATGATTAGATATATAAGTATGAACTTTCTACTGCTTGTTCTCTGATATGATGACAGAGCGTTTTAGCCAAAAATTTGCTAAAGGGGGAGTTTATAGATGTTTTTGATTGGCTGCATTTTGTGGTAAAACATTAATGTATGTGTGAATGTCATGAATGATGTTATGACATACATAATAAGTGTGTTGCAGGGTAAGTTTGGATAGCTAAGAGCAAAGTATGTTGGATGTCATGCTGGATGTTATGACATCAAGCAGCTGACATCAAGGCGTGTGTTTTAGGTTCTGGTATAATGCATGAGGAAGCTCAGGCTATACTTCAGGAAACATTTTAGGAAGCTTGGTTATCTCAGGTGAAATTCCAGGCATGGCTGAGGATAACCTAGGACTAAACTGTTAGTGCGCAGCTTAATGAAAAGAGGTATTAACTAGGTTAAACCTAATTTCTGTACTACGGCCCAAGATCTTTCTGCTGCTTATAAATACCAAAGTAGCAATCCTAATTGAAGACAGTTCTTGGCAGGTCCTAGGCTGAGCTTTTGAGACAGAGAGCACAAAGTGTTTGTAAGTGAAGAATTCAGTCTGTGTACTGTGATCTTCATGTGTGTGATTGTGTCTTAGGATACTTGTGAGCCAAGCTATTATTTGTTGGATGATTGCATTGGACTAGTGTGTTTTAAGTTGTACTCTGTGTGTGTCACTCTAAGCTTTTAAGCACGAGTGTTGTGTCTCTTGATCAAAGATGTGAAGCAAATCAAGGTGTGTTTGAAGTGTGACTTCAATTTTATCTATAATTGAATTGGTTGATATCACTGCTGTGATTGAGGGGGAGTGAGTTGGTAACTCAGGTCTAGTGTTAGGCTGAAGTGTCATTGGGTAGGTCTTAAGTGAAGAGTGCAAACTAGCTGTTTGACTCTGAATTAATTCTACTGATAGTGAATTTCCTCCCTGGCTTGGTAGCCCCCAGATGTAAGTGTGATTTGCACTGAACTGGGTCAACAATTCTCTGTGTTATTTACTGCTTTCAATTCCTGTTTATTGTTAAGTTTTGTAGTCTGCTCAGTAGTGGATGTCATAACATCCACTGTAACATCGATTGTTTGGTACCTAGAATTTCACTTAATGAAAAAGAAAGAAAAAGCTAGGGTTTCATTTTTCTATGTGTAAGTTGCAAAATAATGGAAGTAAGTGGAAAGTTATGCGGCAAACACATTTAAATAGAAAAAGGGAAAATAGTTCAGTTTTCCCTAGAAAAATTCGGCCACGTGGTGTTGGAGTCGACAAATGGCACATAAAAGCCATGGGGAAAGACAAAATGGAATTTAAAGCATTTGTTAAGGATTCCATTTGATTAAACCTCCTAGGAAATATGAGGTAATCATCATAAAATTGCATGCACGTCTGTGACGTGACAATTTTGTGTAAAATGGTCATGATAGCTACAGTGATAATTAATTACTGATGTTTCATTAATGTAACATGTGCAAAGGTCAACAACGACGAGCTTCAAAAAGTTTCACCTTTCTTCCATGTAATCATAAACAAAATGGGCATTTTTGGGGGGCATCTATTGACCTGTGATTTCTATCTAATAAGAAAGTTAAGTCAATGTTGCATGTGGTGGAATTCTAAGTGTAACAAAAGATAATCATGGTCCTACAGTGATGACACGTCAACCAGATGGTCTCAACTGACATCTTAACATGTTAGTTTGGGAAACCTAAAGAAGATATCTTGATAAATGAGTTAAAAGAGTCTCATAAGTATACCTAAGAGGTTATTCGACACCATGTCGAGAGAAAACTCTTTGACAGACTTTGGATACTTAGAAGATTGAGGAAACCAAAGATAGAGAGGGCTTTATGCACTCAATAACTGCCATCATCGAATAAGCAGTTGATAGCCTCTAAGAAATTAGAAAATGAGGGATAGTGCCTTCAGTAGTTCTCAAAGTCATAATAATGTGGCAAAACATGGAGTGAAGAGTTGCATGCAGCCAATTAACGTGTCAGTCCTTGTAGCGTTAGAACTACTGAAGACAATTATTCCTAGGTAGTATTTATAGAGGACTCATGTGTTATAACAAAAGGTTCACAAACTTTTGCAAAAAATTATCTATAGAACTGGAGTACCCAAGCCGAAGAGCAAAACTATTTGTGAGGAATTATGCGAGTCTGCGTACCTTTTTTTTGTACTTTTATGTTTCTTTAATTGAAATACGTTTATTTTTCTTGTCATTTACGGAATTCTCATTTAATCATGTTTATTTCAAGTTCTTTTTACTTCAATTTAAACGTCATTTTCTTTGAAGACTATCACACATTGTCTGCAGTCAGACAATTTTAGTTATGTCTTACACGTGCGTCACAATCACAATTTTCACACAAAACTGGTCCTAAGATTTTTTAAGTTAATCTCAATGACTTTCAAACTCGTGATTGTTTGCTAAAAACACATACGAACATACATCAAATTAGATCAAACACAATGCTCTCATATAGCCAGAAATACAATTAGTCATACATGCACACATTCAAAGTCAATAGTCAGTTAGGTCAGTTAGGTCACTTAACACACACCACAACTACTACACATCAAGCATTAGAACATCATAACATCAGAGAGTTCACACACACAGTCAATATATCAGCTCATACATGCTCAAAGGCCAGATGCTCCAGCATGTGAGCACACATCAACATCAGCACACATCAATATTGCAACACATATCAATACTATTTTACTCCTCTTTTATGCCACAATTGGACAAAGGTATTGAAAGAAATGAAAACCAGATACATACAATCAAACTAATTATGACCAAATCCAGTGAGTATCATAATAGATCCAGGATTGTTAAAGAGTTACTACATATCCAACAACAAAACAAGGAACATACAATCATACTAACACAGAAACCCCTAGAAATATCAATATTCAGACTTGATCTTCAGACCAACCACCTTATTCAATGAAAGTAACTCAGTCTTCATCAGCATTTGAGTTAAAATGTGTGTTTAAATATGTCTCTTCTTCAAAGACTACATCATTGTTACATACTTCTTCCAAATCACAGATGCTCTAGCAAATGGTCCAACATGTGTCCCCCCACCTTGGATGTATTCTTTTCCATTTCCTTCTTCTTTGACTCTGGAGCCGTAATCATCTTCCCAAACTTTTCTTCCAGCATATTGACCTCCTTAGATTTAGATTATCCAAATGATTGACTCATTTTTGAAAAGAAGGGAAAAACAAATATAAGAAGAGTATTCTTACTTGTAACTATAACACCCCATTTTTTAAAAACAAGATCAAGTGTGTGTGTGTGTGTGTGTGTGTGTGTGTGTGTGTGTGTGTGTGTGTGTGTGTGTATATATATTTTAAAACAACGGAGTATGCTCAATTAAATGGAAAGTCGACTCTAACATATCTGAAGGAACTACAACATATAATTTTAAAATTAGGAACACCGTTTTTGAAGCTGAATAGTACTATACGCATCAGTAGTTCTTCTCAAAGAAGCAAAGTGTACGTACCTGAATATTATAATTCCCAAAAGAAATCTCCTAGTTAATGACATCTAAACATATGTGTGTCATGTAATTAGGGCATACTGCAGCCAAAACATAATAAAAGCTGCTCATTAAAAGTATAATAATATCAAGTACAATCATCCTAAAACTACGACTAGACATCATCTACGTCAACGCAATCATGTCAGAGTAAGCCTATACAATCAAGCTGGAAGCGCTAGCAGAGGACAAACACAGGGGTGCTTGCCACAAACTAGGCAAGAGCTCTCAAAATGGGCTCGTTCCTAGGATGTCACCTCATACACCTCTGTACTAGAATCGTCTCCTGACTCACCGATGACTAAATCAATCTACATAGTCGGGGTGACTAAGGAAGGTGAAATCTCATAACAACTATCCTTCTATAGAAATTCCAAGAGAAGGTACTAAGTGAGGTACCTCTAGACCCTCTAGAGATCTTAGTCCCGTAGCAGTCATTGCTCTAAGCATCATCTTCTCTAACGTCTCCACAGGTACTGAAGGTCCACCACTTCGAATCCTCCCCGAGTGGTGGCTACAAAACCACTGAATGGTATTGTACTGCCTACTGAACTCATCTGCATCCCAGGCTGAGCGTCCACCGAAGTGTACCATGGTGCTCTCAAGATCACACAAAGGGGAATAGGAAAAGAAGTCATCTTCCAGACTACACTCTGGTGTATTCGTAAGAGTGTCGTAACTAGTGGTAATAATAAATAAATAAAATTTATTTTATAATCGCGCAGGTCTTAATCTAGTTATAAATTAATCGAAAGCTCTTTTACTAACTAAACACCCAAAAAAAATTATTTCCAAAGGATATTTAAACTCATACATGTTTCCTCTTTAATAATAAACATTTCTCATACAAATACATAGGTGTAACACAACCCCTATGATTCACCGCTCATGATTCTTTTAAGTCAAATCAGTATATTTATAGTCAAATCAACTTCAAATTCTTTTGAGTGTGAGTATCCTCGTGATTCACCGCTCATTAGGTGGAACACAATCCCTAATTCTATGCAAAACCAATTGGAAGAAAACAAACCCTAAAGCATAAAACCAACATAAAAGAATTAACATTATACTTTAAAATCCATGAAAAAGAAGAATTCTCTAATATAAGAGATCCACTGATATAAACAATCCTTTGGTGTATAACCCACCGGAAGGAATAATCCTTTATTGTAAAACTCATCGAAAAGAACAGCGGTCCTATATAGAACCCACCGAAAGGACTATAATCAAATCATATAATTCCTTTACTAACTAGCAAAAGACTCGTGCGAATAAATGTAATTATAAATAATAAATAAATATAATATAACAATGGTTAACAAATGTATATAAAAGATACACAAATTTATATGTGTGTGTGTGTGTGTGTGTAAAAGACTCGTGCGAATAAATGTAATTATAAATAATAAATAAATATAATATAACAATGGTTAACAAATGTATATAAAAGATACACAAATTTATGTGTGTGTGTGTGTGTGTGTGTGTGTGTGTGTGTGTGTGTGTGTGTGTGTGTGTGTGTGTGTGTGTGTGTGTGTGTGTGTGTGTGTGTGTGTGTGTGTGTGTGTGTGTGTGTGTGTGTGTGTGTGTGTGTGTGTGTGTGTGTGTGTGTGTGTGTGTGTGTGTGTGTGTGTGTGTGTGTGTGTGTGTGTGTGTGTGTGTGTGTGTGTGTGTGTGTGTGTGTGTGTGTGTGTGTGTGTGTGTGTGTGTGTGTGTGTGTGTGTGTGTGTGTGTGTGTGTGTGTGTGTGTGTGTGTGTGTGTGTGTGTGTGTGTGTGTGTGTGTGTGTGTGTGTGTGTGTGTGTGTGTGTGTGTGTGTGTGTGTGTGTGTGTGTGTGTGTGTGTGTGTGTGTGTGTGTGTGTGTGTGTGTGTGTGTGTGTGTGTGTGTGTGTGTGTGTGTGTGTGTGTGTGTGTGTGTGTGTGTGTGTGTGTGTGTGTGTGTGTGTGTGTGTGTGTGTGTGTGTGTGTGTGTGTGTGTGTGTGTGTGTGTGTGTGTGTGTGTGTGTGTGTGTGTGTGTGTGTGTGTGTGTGTGTGTGTGAAATTATGATGTCATATTAATATTAATTTAATCTACCCATACGTTCGTACGGGTCACGCATTGAGAGATAAATAGTAAATAAATATAGTATAGTCATAATTAAGAAATGTATATAAAATATATATAAATTAAGTAGTCTTGTCAGTCAAAAAATTTATATTTTTCAGCAGAATAAATAAATAAAATAATTAAATAGTCACGTGTCCATGAATCGTGCAATGTTGTTATAAATAATAAATAAATATAGTATGTGGATGGTTAAGAAACACATATAAAAGATATATAAATTAAATAGTCTCGGTTCGTCGAAAATGTATAGTTTAGTAGGAAAAAAATAATAATTAAGTAGTCATCTTTCTATGTGTTCGCATGGGTTGTGCAATCTTGTCATAAATAGTAAATAAATATAGTATATTGATGATCAAAAAAATATAATCTTTGAAATTAAGATTGTCATATAAACAATAAATAAAGTACAATGATAATTTATATATAAAAGATATTTAAAATATCTTTAAGTTTATGGTTTTTTTATATTAAATTAAAAACTATAGCAAAAAGGATAAAATATCCAAAATAATATTTTATAAAATATCATTTTAAAAAATTTGTGTTTGAATTTTTTTATTTTTTAAACAAAAATATATAATATTATAAAAGCCATTTTTGAAAAAATGGAACAAACTTTAATCTATTTTATTTAGGGATTTTGCATGAGTAGTTAGTTACATATTTAATATAGAAATTTTATATTTAAAAGATAATCAATTGAAGAAATTAACCTATGCTGGCCAAAAAAATTTAATCGTTACTGTTTCCAAATATTAAAAAGAATAATTAAACATTTATAAAAAGAAATGATGATATATATATATATATATATATATATATATATATATATATATATATATATATATATATATATATATATATATATATATATATATATATATATATATATATATATATATATATATATATATATATATATATATATATATATATATATATATATATATATATATATATATATATATATATATATATATATATATATATATATATATATATATATATATATATATATATATATATATATATATATATATATATATATATATATATATATATATATATATATATATATATATATATATATATATATATATATATATATATATATATATATATATATAATAATTTTGATTAATTTTTCATTTAATCGCATTTATTTTCAGCAAATACAGAGAATCATAAATCAAAATCAAATTAAATCAATAAGTCAAATAAAAGACACTAACATTTGAGTTCTTGAATTCCAATTTCATCTTATAAAGATGAAATATCCTTCAATATTTAATTACTGATTATATATATTTATAAAATTAAAAATATATTTTTTATTGGAAATGATGTATTAGTATTTTCTATTAAAAAAATTATATTAAAATCTCAAATAAATAATTTTACATATTTATTTAACAAGTTTCAATCTTATTATTTGTTTATACAATATAAGATATAGAATTATGACATATTCAAATAGTAGAATTGATGATCAGCGCATTTTGATACTCCTTCCTCTATGTTTAGACTTAAGCATTTTTTTAGTTTGGTTTGTTTATTTTGCTATTTTATGATATTTTTACAATTCGATTTATTTTCAGCCTTATTTGATTTCCATTTGTTATTTTCAGAATTACCAGCTTTTAATAAAAAATTCATAACTGGAGCTACAGGAATCGGATCGAGGCGTTCTATCAGTCGTTGGAAAGATAAAAAAAGATCTACAACTTTCATGTTGCACGAAGAATCTGATTCGGATTGTATGAGTCTCGAATAATTCGTTGAAGTTTCTGACTGTAATAATTAAGTTGTTTCGGGTCATCCCTATTGGGTCTGGTTTATGTTTCCGACCCAGTTGGGTGTGTAATGCAAACGTTATTTTGTTTATAAGGTTTGCTGACGTGCTACAGTAAACTTATCCTAACTTTTAAGAATTTTATGTTGCTTTCACATTTTCCATGGCGAACTAATCCCGAGGGGAAATCTGTCGGTTTCGAATTCCGTAATCCTTTGAGGTTGTATTATAAATTCCGATTTAATTTAATTCCTTTCCAATTCGTTTTATAATTTTCGTTTGCTTAGTTTGTTTCTTATAGAATGGATTGGATTCAATTCGATTGATATATGTTCCTTACTTTAATCGCGGTTAACTTAGTTTTTTCGTTAATTTGCGTCATATTTAACCGTTTGCTTAATTCGGTGAACCGTTTGTTTAATTCGGTGATTAAGAATATAACTCGTGTAGTATTGTCGACGCTTGTTTATGAATAGGTTAGTAAATTGGAATTGTAATGACCGATGATAAGTTGGGAGTCGAACCGCTAGATTAACATGTTTTAATCACTTATTTTAATAATCACTTATTTTACTGTTTATTTTCTTAATCGAATTCTAAATCAAAACAACTCCATAATCGTTTTCAATTGGTTATTTCATCAACAAAAATCCTTATGAATTGACATCTGAGTTATTGTCACTTTACTATGTTTTTTTTTCAAATACTCGTTTTTAATCCACGCGCAAAGCTGATCAAGAATCTAATTCATTTATTTTGGATTAAAAATTATATTATAACATATATAAAATAAACTCTCTTGAAGAATAGTTCTTTTTAGATAAATAAAATTTTGTAAATTATTATTATTGTTATTGAAAAAAATTTCCTTGTTTTTTGTTATTGAATAATATTTTATTTTTATAACGTGTGAAATTTAATTTACAATACAATCAAAAGTGATGATTTAGTTTCTAATTTAGTAATATAATTTAATTTAATAATAAAATATCATAAAGTGTGATTTGTCTCATATTAATGTCATAAACGTTTCGGTTTTCAAAACTAATACAATTGTTAATACTTTTTTAAATTATACTTTGTTGAATAATTATTGTCTATTTAAATTTGAAATTTATAGATGATTTAATGTATAATAAAATAAAAAATAATAAGATAATTTAGTTTATAATTCAATAATAATAATTTAATTCAATAATAAAATGTCATTAAATGTGATTTGTCTCCTAATAACTTAACGTTTCAATTTTTAAAACTAATACAATAGTTATTGTACAAAAAATTCAAAATAAAATATAAAATATATTTAAATGAAAATGTAAATTAGATGCAAATATAAAAAATTCTTCAATATACTTTTCCCGTTTTTACAGAGTTTACATATATCTATACATAAGAACAAAGTAAATTAATCAAAGACAAAACTTAGAGGATCTTATTTTATAGGGTAAAATGCATATTTAAAAATTAAAAATAATTTTTTCTATTGTTTAAAAGATTAATATTTGTTGTGAAATGAAATGAATAATGAATAATTATCGTAGTTATCATTTAATTGTGTTTAATGATTTAAAAAAATTGAAAATTGGAATTAAAACCTAGAAAATTACTTCTGCATTCAGTAGGGTGAAAAATTGAATTAGCATAAAAGTGAGAAAGGTGACTATTAATAGCTATGGTAATTTGTATTTATTATTGTTTCAAAAGTACAAATATTTAATATTAACAAAGTTTTAATACATACATTTTTTTTCAATTTAAAAATAAATGATATTTAATATTTTTTTACGTATTTAGAAGTTGAGTATTTAATATTAAGAATTATATATTAATTTGTATAATTCACATTTACAAAGATGTCTTATAAAGAAATATTGATTGCCCTAACTAATAACTAAACAATACAACAGTATAATACATATTCTATTGAGCTCGTTGATGTTCATGTAATTCTCATGGTTTCGAGCATCACCTCCTTCAACATACATAGTGGTTCCTCTTCTTTTTTAAGCCACCCAAAAGGAATCTTTAGCTAGAATGGTCAAAGGAAGTTATTTGCCTCCTTAAAACAGGGCCCAACAATCAAGATCTAAGATCTTGAATGACTATCTTGAATGACTTGAGTGAGAAGAGCATACCAAACATTAACTTACTATCTTATTCTGCATATGGTCATTGCTTGCTGCATAGTCAAAGCAGGCGACGACATACTAGTTTCAGAACCACCAAAGAATTCCATTCTTATACTTACTGAAAATAAAACAAAAACCAACTCAGGCACATGTTAATCACATTATGCAAAAATATTCTTCAAATTCATTTTATAAAAAAAGTCATCATAAAGCAATACATTTATTATCTAAATTACTTTGAAAAGTTGAACAAAATCATATCTTCACTGCTTATGCTTACAATCTTGTTTATTCTCAAATAGATCTATCAATTAAGATAATGCATGTTATAAAATAGTTCACCATATCTAAACGTTTCACCTGCAAGTAGACAATCAATAGAGCAATGTGATTAAAAGTTTGTTAAAAATATCAAACTGCAATATGAAAGTTAATATCAAATTTAAAATACAAAATACATACTTCAACATTGCTCTCAACATTCTTAAGCAAATCAATAATAAATTTAGCAGACTTGGTAAGCCAGCTTTCTTGCCCATTGAAATGTCGGTTTTTGGCTGTTGGAAATAATAATTTATTTCCATTAAAGTTGTTCCAAAATGACAAAGTGGGTGTTATAATAAATGCTTAGTCCCACATTGGAAGAGGAGTAAAATTAAATAGCATTTATAAGGCACTTGGAACAATGTAATTTCCAAAAGAGCCAAAAGGATAAAGTGCCACATAGTCACATGTGGTGGTGCCAAAACTTATGTCACTTGTCTCATACAAAACACCCCTCGCCGGTGTCGCCACCGGCGACACCGGCTCCGGCTCCGGCTCCGGATCCGGGGGCGTGGGCGTAGAGGCGCTAGTGGCGGCTTGTAGACGGCACTTGAGCACTAATTTTTAATTATCGCTCAGACTTATTCGTTGCCTAGAGTTTGATTTTGAATTTGAATTTGAAATACATGACACTTGACGAAGTGGTGCATGATATTTTATGTGAACCATTGCAAATGCTCATTAGAGAGTGTGTTTATGAAGAATTGCAAACTTCTGAAAAGACACATGCATGGCTATAAATATATGCTTCATAATTCGAAATTATTTACTCCAAAAAAAAATTCTGAAATCCTCTTCCATATAATTCCAACATTTTCCTTGCATTCGAAACTTCATCAGTCTTGTGCAGTTTCGAGAAAAAGGCTGACTTATCCTGGGTATTCAGGCCGTTCCAACTCTAAGACAATCTGAGAGTGTGCTTGAAATACTTTTAAGGAAAGTGATTTCGTTCACGATTCAGTCTGGATCCATTCGACATAGAAGAATTATCTAACAATCTTAAAAGTATTTGTATCATGGATTCCGACGCTGCTGTTTCAAGTATCAAAGTTATGAATCAGGACCTTATCAAATTGGATCGTTTCGATGGAAACAACTTTACCAGATGGCAAGACAAGATGACGTTCCTGCTTACTGCGCTCAAGGTTCACTACGTCTTGGATCCCAATCTGACACCAATTCCAGAACCAACTGCAGATGATTCTGACGAACTCAAGAAGAAGCGCATGCTGCGAAGGGAGGACGAATTACTATGCCGTGGCCATATTCTGAATACGCTATCTGACCGCCTATACGACTTATACACAGACAATCCGTCCGCTAGAGACATATGGAATTCCCTGGAGTTTAAATTCAAAGCCGAAGAAGAAGGTACGAAAAGGTTCTTAATTTCTAAATACTTTGATTTTAAATTTATAGATTCCAAGCCCATACTTCCTCAAGTGCATGAATTGCAAGTCCTGGTGAACAAAATCAAAGCGGTGAAAATAGACATTGCTGAAACCTTTCAAGTTGGTGCAATCATTGCGAAGTTACCAAGTTCGTGGAAAGGCTATAAAAAGAAACTGTTGCACAGTTCTGATGACTTTTCCTTGGAGAAAATCCAGAAGCATCTTCGAATCGAGGAGGAATCGAAGGAGAGGGAAAAATCAGAATCTGCGGGTCTTTCCAAAGCCAATGCTGTGACCAGAAAGGAAAAGAAAAAACATGATGTCAAGAAAAGTCACATCGCACCAAAAAAGGAACATACCAAGTTCAAGAACTTCGGTGGTCCGAAGGGTCCGAAAAATGGATGCTTTGTATGTGGAAAACCTGGACATTATGCTCGAGATTGCAGGCATAATAAATCAAAAAAGGAGATCAATGCAGTGAATGCTAATGATGATATAATTGCTACTGTGAGCGAAATTATGGCAATCAAAGGCAAGGTCCAAGGCTGGTGGTATGATACATGTGCCACGGTTCATGTCTCATATGACAGGGCTGCATTCAAAACATATTCTGAGGCAAATGATGGACAAGAAGTACAAATGGGAAATGAAGTGCGATCCAAAGTTGTTGGAACCGGAACGGTCGAACTCAACTTCACTTCTGGAAAGAAAGTTACTCTTGTTAATGTGCTTCATGTCCCAGACATGAATAGGAATCTTGTTAGTGGGGATTTATTGGGAAAACCGGGTATTAAATCTGTGTATGAATCGGGCAAACTTATCTTGACCCGTAATGGTGTGTTTGTTGGAAAAGGATATTCCGCTGAAGGAATGATCAAACTATGTATTACTGATAACATGATTAATGAAATCTCTAATTCTGCTTACATGCTTGATTCAGTTACTTTATGGCACATAATAAATAGAATTCCCTTAAAGAAAAGTGGAATTTCCCCATATGAGGTATGGAAGGGCATGAAACCAAATATTGGCTATTTTAAGGTGTGGGGGTGTGTGGCATATTACAAAAACATGGATCCTAAGAGAACCAAGTTGGGTCCTCGAGGGATAAGATGTGCATTTGTAGGATATGCACAAAATAGCAAAGCATATAGACTGTTAAATTTAGAGTCTAATATTATTGTTGAATCCCGGGATGTAGAATTCTTTGAAAACCTTATAACTAAGGATAAAGAATCAGAGTCGGCCATAAATAAAGAATCTTGTGAAAAAGACTCTTCTCGGATTGTAGAAATACAACCTGAAGACACATCTCGAATAAATGAACCACGACCCGAACCTAGGATAAGCAAAAGAGTCCGGAAAATAAAGAACCTAGGACCAGACGAAATTGATTCTCAAACCATTTCATTTTATCTGGTTGAAGGAAATAGTACAAATTTTATTAAAAGCATTCCGGTAATTCTTCAAGTAGGGGAAGATCCTAAAACCTATAAGGAAGCAATAGCTTCAAGAGACTCCTCTTTTTGGAAAGATGCTATCCGAGATGAAATGGATTCAATTATGTCCAACCACACTTAGGAACTTGTTGATTTACCAAAGGGATCAAGACCAATTGGATGCAAGTGGGTGTTTAAAAAGAAATATCATAGTGATGGTACATTAAACACTTATAAAGCAAGATTAGTGGCAAAAGGATTTAGACAAAAGGAAGGTATAGATTATTTTGACACTTATGCACCTGTAGCGAGAACAACCACTATAAGGTTGTTGTTTGCTTTAGCATCTTTAAATGATCTGATTGTTCATCAAATGGATGTTAAAACAGCATTCCTAAACGGAGACCTCGATGAGGAAATCTACATGGAACAACCAGAAGGACACGTCCTTCCTGGAAATGAACAGAAGGTGTGCAAACTTGTCAAATCTCTATATGGCTTAAAACAAGCACCAAAACAATGGCATCAAAAGTTTGACTCTACGATAATGTCAAATGGGTTTATTCCTAATTCTTGTGACAAGTGTTTATATACAAAAGTGTATAATAACACTGTAATATTTTTGTGTCTTTATGTTGATGACATGCTAATAATTAGCAATAGACTTAATGGAATTCTAGAAACAAAAAGGTTTCTAACTTCCACTTTCAAGATGAAAGATCTTGGGCTTGTTGACACAATTTTAGGAATAAAAGTTAAGCAAAATAGTGGGGGTTATGAACTTAATCAAACACATTATATTGAGAAAATGCTTGATAAGTTCAAACACCTGAAATTCAAGGAAGTAACTACTCCATTTGATCATGTAAACAAACTTGAAAAGAATGATGGAAGAGCAGTGGCTCAATTAGAATATGCAAGTGCGATCGGATGTCTTATGTACTTAATGCAATGTACTAGACCCGATATATCATTTGCAGTTAGTAAAATGAGTAGATTTACTAGTAATCCAAGTAATGAACATTGGAAGGCAATCACAAGGATATTTGGTTATTTGTTGAAAACCAAAGATCTTGGCCTTCATTATGGTAGGTTTCCTGCTATACTAGAAGGATATACCGATGCCAGTTGGATCTCTGACGTGGGAAATCACAAATCTACAACTGGGTGGATATTTACACTAGCTGGAGGAGCAATTTCCTGGAAGAGCAAGAAACAAACATGCATTACTCTTTCGACCATGGAATCAGAATTCGTGGCTCTCGCTTCCGCTAGTCAAGAGGCAGAGTGGTTGAGGGATCTTCTTTTGGAAGTTCCATTGGCTAAAGACAATGTTTCAAAGGTAATGATACACTGCGATAGTCAGGCCACTTTGGCAAGAGCATTTAGCGAAGTGTATAATGGAAAGTCCAGGCATATAGGACTTAGACATTCGTTCGTAAGAAAACTGATTAAGGATGGAATCATTTCACTTACGTATATACGAACAAGCTATAATTTGGCTGATCCGTTTACTAAGCCACTGGCCAGAGACTTAGTAAGAACAACCTCGAGAGGTATGGGGTTGAAACTCCTTGAGTAAGAGTTCCGACAATGGCGGCAACCCAATCTTAAGTTAACAAAACATTAACGTTAAGATTTTCAATGGGTAACAACAAGTCGTTGATTTGGATAATTGTCTAACATTTCATAATTGTGTTGACATTAGAAATGAGGGTTGAGTTTTATCTTAAACTCTTAATGAAGTTCAATACCGAGGGTACGTATCTACTGGAAACAGATACTATATGAACTTCACCTATGTGAATTATGAGATGGTGCCGTCTCAAAGTGAGAGTTGGAGTTTCTCTCATGGAAAATTCATGAAACAGGATAGCACATGGCCATAAATAAGTGCTAAGCGAGTTATGCAGAGGAAGAATCTTTAAGGAGTGTGTGTAAGGTAACACCGGTCTATTCAAATGGATTCATGGTTTAAAAGCATTGCTACCTAATATTCCGATTAAACCTTGTGTTATTCTTACTAAGGTTAAGTTTAAAATCGAAAGATACTTAACTGTATTAATACTTCTTATGTCCCATTTCTGGAATTATTATTTTGTCATTATTAGAACAAGTGGGGGATTGTTGGAAATAATAATTTATTTCCATTAAAGTTGTTCCAAAATGACAAAGTGGGTGTTATAATAAATGCTTAGTCCCACATTGGAAGAGGAGTAAAATTAAATAGCATTTATAAGGCACTTGGAACAATGTAATTTCCAAAAGAGCCAAAAGGATAAAGTGCCACATAGTCACATGTGGTGGTGCCAAAACTTATGTCACTTGTCTCATACAAAACACCCCTCGCCGGTGTCGCCACCGGCGACACCGGCTCCGGCTCCGGCTCCGGCTCCGGCTCCGGATCCGGATCCGGGGGCGTGGGCGTAGAGGCGCTAGTGGCGGCTTGTAGACGGCACTTGAGCACTTAGGCACGACGCATCGGAGCAATCGGGCTATTCGCGGCGTTAATGAGGCGGCGCCGGTGGCGCTCCGGCCGCCTCCGGCGGGCGGACCGGCCTTCGGCCGGTATACTGCGAATTTAATTTTTAATTATCGCTCAGACTTATTCGTTGCCTAGAGTTTGATTTTGAATTTGAATTTGAAATACATGACACTTGACGAAGTGGTGCATGATATTTTATGTGAACCATTGCAAATGCTCATTAGAGAGTGTGTTTATGAAGAATTGCAAACTTCTGAAAAGACACATTCATGGCTATAAATATATGCTTCATAATTCGAAATTATTTACTCCAAAAAAAAATTCTGAAATCCTCTTCCATATAATTCCAACATTTTCCTTGCATTCGAAACTTCATCAGTCTTGTGCAGTTTCGAGAAAAAGGCTGACTTATCCTGGGTATTCAGGCCGTTCCAACTCTAAGACAATCTGAGAGTGTGCTTGAAATACTTTTAAGGAAAGTGATTTCGTTCACGATTCAGTCTGGATCCATTCGACATAGAAGAATTATCTAACAATCTTAAAAGTATTTGTATCATGGATTCCGACGCTGCTGTTTCAAGTATCAAAGTTATGAATCAGGACCTTGTCAAATTGGATCGTTTCGATGGAAACAACTTTACCAGATGGCAAGACAAGATGACGTTCCTGCTTACTGCGCTCAAGGTTCACTACGTCTTGGATCCCAATCTGACACCAATTCCAGAACCAACTGCAGATGATTCTGACGAACTCAAGAAGAAGCGCATGCTGCGAAGGGAGGACGAATTACTATGCCGTGGCCATATTCTGAATACGCTATCTGACCGCCTATACGACTTATACACAGACAATCCGTCCGCTAGAGACATATGGAATTCCCTGGAGTTTAAATTCAAAGCCGAAGAAGAAGGTACGAAAAGGTTCTTAATTTCTAAATACTTTGATTTTAAATTTATAGATTCCAAGCCCATACTTCCTCAAGTGCATGAATTGCAAGTCCTGGTGAACAAAATCAAAGCGGTGAAAATAGACATTGCTGAAACCTTTCAAGTTGGTGCAATCATTGCGAAGTTACCAAGTTCGTGGAAAGGCTATAAAAAGAAACTGTTGCACAGTTCTGATGACTTTTCCTTGGAGAAAATCCAGAAGCATCTTCGAATCGAGGAGGAATCGAAGGAGAGGGAAAAATCAGAATCTGCGGGTCTTTCCAAAGCCAATGCTGTGACCAGAAAGGAAAAGAAAAAACATGATGTCAAGAAAAGTCACATCGCACCAAAAAAGGAACATACCAAGTTCAAGAACTTCGGTGGTCCGAAGGGTCCGAAAAATGGATGCTTTGTATGTGGAAAACCTGGACATTATGCTCGAGATTGCAGGCATAATAAATCAAAAAAGGAGATCAATGCAGTGAATGCTAATGATGATATAATTGCTACTGTGAGCGAAATTATGGCAATCAAAGGCAAGGTCCAAGGCTGGTGGTATGATACATGTGCCACGGTTCATGTCTCATATGACAGGGCTGCATTCAAAACATATTCTGAGGCAAATGATGGACAAGAAGTACAAATGGGAAATGAAGTGCGATCCAAAGTTGTTGGAACCGGAACGGTCGAACTCAACTTCACTTCTGGAAAGAAAGTTACTCTTGTTAATGTGCTTCATGTCCCAGACATGAATAGGAATCTTGTTAGTGGGGATTTATTGGGAAAACCGGGTATTAAATCTGTGTATGAATCGGGCAAACTTATCTTGACCCGTAATGGTGTGTTTGTTGGAAAAGGATATTCCGCTGAAGGAATGATCAAACTATGTATTACTGATAACATGATTAATGAAATCTCTAATTCTGCTTACATGCTTGATTCAGTTACTTTATGGCACAATAGATTAGCACATATTGGTATTAGTTCAATGAAGAGACTAATTAAACTAGGCTTGATATCATGTAATATCAAAAATTTCAATAAATGTGAATTATGTGTTAAATCAAAAATGATTAAGAAACCTTTCAAAAGTGTTGAAAGAAATACAAATCTGCTTGATCTTGTGCATTCAGATTTGTGCGAATTTAATGGCATGTTGACCCGTGGGGGAAATAGATATTTCATTACATTTATTGATGATTGTTCTAGATACACTTATGTATATATCTTAAAGCATAAAGATGAGGCTTTTAATGCCTTTAAGAGTTACAAAGCAGAAGTGGAAAATCAATTAAGTAGAAGTATAAAAGTCCTTAGGAGTGATAGGGGCGGTGAATACTTCTCTACTGAATTTGATGCATTTTGTGAAGAACATGGTATAATACATGAATGTTCGGCACCTAGAACACCACAACAAAATGGCATAGCAGAAAGAAAGAATCGAACATATCAAGAAATGATGAATGCCATGTTATTGCATTCCGAACTACCTTTCAATTTGTGGGGCGAAGCTTTATTATCCGCTTGTCACATAATAAATAGAATTCCCTTAAAGAAAAGTGGAATTTCCCCATATGAGGTATGGAAGGGCATGAAACCAAATATTGGCTATTTTAAGGTGTGGGGGTGTGTGGCATATTACAAAAACATGGATCCTAAGAGAACCAAGTTGGGTCCTCGAGGGATAAGATGTGCATTTGTAGGATATGCACAAAATAGCAAAGCATATAGACTGTTAAATTTAGAGTCTAATATTATTGTTGAATCCCGGGATGTAGAATTCTTTGAAAACCTTATAACTAAGGATAAAGAATCAGAGTCGGCCATAAATAAAGAATCTTGTGAAAAAGACTCTTCTCGGATTGTAGAAATACAACCTGAAGACACATCTCGAATAAATGAACCACGACCCGAACCTAGGATAAGCAAAAGAGTCCGGAAAATAAAGAACCTAGGACCAGACGAAATTGATTCTCAAACCATTTCATTTTATCTGGTTGAAGGAAATAGTACAAATTTTATTAAAAGCATTCCGGTAATTCTTCAAGTAGGGGAAGATCCTAAAACCTATAAGGAAGCAATAGCTTCAAGAGACTCCTCTTTTTGGAAAGATGCTATCCGAGATGAAATGGATTCAATTATGTCCAACCACACTTGGGAACTTGTTGATTTACCAAAGGGATCAAGACCAATTGGATGCAAGTGGGTGTTTAAAAAGAAATATCATAGTGATGGTACATTAAACACTTATAAAGCAAGATTAGTGGCAAAAGGATTTAGACAAAAGGAAGGTATAGATTATTTTGACACTTATGCACCTGTAGCGAGAACAACCACTATAAGGTTGTTGTTTGCTTTAGCATCTTTAAATGATCTGATTGTTCATCAAATGGATGTTAAAACAGCATTCCTAAACGGAGACCTCGATGAGGAAATCTACATGGAACAACCAGAAGGACACGTCCTTCCTGGAAATGAACAGAAGGTGTGCAAACTTGTCAAATCTCTATATGGCTTAAAACAAGCACCAAAACAATGGCATCAAAAGTTTGACTCTACGATAATGTCAAATGGGTTTATTCCTAATTCTTGTGACAAGTGTTTATATACAAAAGTGTATAATAACACTGTAATATTTTTGTGTCTTTATGTTGATGACATGCTAATAATTAGCAATAGACTTAATGGAATTCTAGAAACAAAAAGGTTTCTAACTTCCACTTTCAAGATGAAAGATCTTGGGCTTGTTGACACAATTTTAGGAATAAAAGTTAAGCAAAATAGTGGGGGTTATGAACTTAATCAAACACATTATATTGAGAAAATGCTTGATAAGTTCAAACACCTGAAATTCAAGGAAGTAACTACTCCATTTGATCATGTAAACAAACTTGAAAAGAATGATGGAAGAGCAGTGGCTCAATTAGAATATGCAAGTGCGATCGGATGTCTTATGTACTTAATGCAATGTACTAGACCCGATATATCATTTGCAGTTAGTAAAATGAGTAGATTTACTAGTAATCCAAGTAATGAACATTGGAAGGCAATCACAAGGATATTTGGTTATTTGTTGAAAACCAAAGATCTTGGCCTTCATTATGGTAGGTTTCCTGCTATACTAGAAGGATATACCGATGCCAGTTGGATCTCTGACGTGGGAAATCACAAATCTACAACTGGGTGGATATTTACACTAGCTGGAGGAGCAATTTCCTGGAAGAGCAAGAAACAAACATGCATTACTCTTTCGACCATGGAATCAGAATTCGTGGCTCTCGCTTCCGCTAGTCAAGAGGCAGAGTGGTTGAGGGATCTTCTTTTGGAAGTTCCATTGGCTAAAGACAATGTTTCAAAGGTAATGATACACTGCGATAGTCAGGCCACTTTGGCAAGAGCATTTAGCGAAGTGTATAATGGAAAGTCCAGGCATATAGGACTTAGACATTCGTTCGTAAGAAAACTGATTAAGGATGGAATCATTTCACTTACGTATATACGAACAAGCTATAATTTGGCTGATCCGTTTACTAAGCCACTGGCCAGAGACTTAGTAAGAACAACCTCGAGAGGTATGGGGTTGAAACTCCTTGAGTAAGAGTTCCGACAATGGCGGCAACCCAATCTTAAGTTAACAAAACATTAACGTTAAGATTTTCAATGGGTAACAACAAGTCGTTGATTTGGATAATTGTCTAACATTTCATAATTGTGTTGACATTAGAAATGAGGGTTGAGTTTTATCTTAAACTCTTAATGAAGTTCAATACCGAGGGTACGTATCTACTGGAAACAGATACTATATGAACTTCACCTATGTGAATTATGAGATGGTGCCGTCTCAAAGTGAGAGTTGGAGTTTCTCTCATGGAAAATTCATGAAACAGGATAGCACATGGCCATAAATAAGTGCTAAGCGAGTTATGCAGAGGAAGAATCTTTAAGGAGTGTGTGTAAGGTAACACCGGTCTATTCAAATGGATTCATGGTTTAAAAGCATTGCTACCTAATATTCCGATTAAACCTTGTGTTATTCTTACTAAGGTTAAGTTTAAAATCGAAAGATACTTAACTGTATTAATACTTCTTATGTCCCATTTCTGGAATTATTATTTTGTCATTATTAGAACAAGTGGGGGATTGTTGGAAATAATAATTTATTTCCATTAAAGTTGTTCCAAAATGACAAAGTGGGTGTTATAATAAATGCTTAGTCCCACATTGGAAGAGGAGTAAAATTAAATAGCATTTATAAGGCACTTGGAACAATGTAATTTCCAAAAGAGCCAAAAGGATAAAGTGCCACATAGTCACATGTGGTGGTGCCAAAACTTATGTCACTTGTCTCATACAAAACACCCCTCGCCGGTGTCGCCACCGGCGACACCGGCTCCGGCTCCGGCTCCGGCTCCGGCTCCGGATCCGGATCCGGGGGCGTGGGCGTAGAGGCGCTAGTGGCGGCTTGTAGACGGCACTTGAGCACTTAGGCACGACGCATCGGAGCAATCGGGCTATTCGCGGCGTTAATGAGGCGGCGCCGGTGGCGCTCCGGCCGCCTCCGGCGGGCGGACCGGCCTTCGGCCGGTATACTGCGAATTTAATTTTTAATTATCGCTCAGACTTATTCGTTGCCTAGAGTTTGATTTTGAATTTGAATTTGAAATACATGACACTTGACGAAGTGGTGCATGATATTTTATGTGAACCATTGCAAATGCTCATTAGAGAGTGTGTTTATGAAGAATTGCAAACTTCTGAAAAGACACATGCATGGCTATAAATATATGCTTCATAATTCGAAATTATTTACTCCAAAAAAAAATTCTGAAATCCTCTTCCATATAATTCCAACATTTTCCTTGCATTCGAAACTTCATCAGTCTTGTGCAGTTTCGAGAAAAAGGCTGACTTATCCTGGGTATTCAGGCCGTTCCAACTCTAAGACAATCTGAGAGTGTGCTTGAAATACTTTTAAGGAAAGTGATTTCGTTCACGATTCAGTCTGGATCCATTCGACATAGAAGAATTATCTAACAATCTTAAAAGTATTTGTATCATGGATTCCGACGCTGCTGTTTCAAGTATCAAAGTTATGAATCAGGACCTTGTCAAATTGGATCGTTTCGATGGAAACAACTTTACCAGATGGCAAGACAAGATGACGTTCCTGCTTACTGCGCTCAAGGTTCACTACGTCTTGGATCCCAATCTGACACCAATTCCAGAACCAACTGCAGATGATTCTGACGAACTCAAGAAGAAGCGCATGCTGCGAAGGGAGGACGAATTACTATGCCGTGGCCATATTCTGAATACGCTATCTGACCGCCTATACGACTTATACACAGACAATCCGTCCGCTAGAGACATATGGAATTCCCTGGAGTTTAAATTCAAAGCCGAAGAAGAAGGTACGAAAAGGTTCTTAATTTCTAAATACTTTGATTTTAAATTTATAGATTCCAAGCCCATACTTCCTCAAGTGCATGAATTGCAAGTCCTGGTGAACAAAATCAAAGCGGTGAAAATAGACATTGCTGAAACCTTTCAAGTTGGTGCAATCATTGCGAAGTTACCAAGTTCGTGGAAAGGCTATAAAAAGAAACTGTTGCACAGTTCTGATGACTTTTCCTTGGAGAAAATCCAGAAGCATCTTCGAATCGAGGAGGAATCGAAGGAGAGGGAAAAATCAGAATCTGCGGGTCTTTCCAAAGCCAATGCTGTGACCAGAAAGGAAAAGAAAAAACATGATGTCAAGAAAAGTCACATCGCACCAAAAAAGGAACATACCAAGTTCAAGAACTTCGGTGGTCCGAAGGGTCCGAAAAATGGATGCTTTGTATGTGGAAAACCTGGACATTATGCTCGAGATTGCAGGCATAATAAATCAAAAAAGGAGATCAATGCAGTGAATGCTAATGATGATATAATTGCTACTGTGAGCGAAATTATGGCAATCAAAGGCAAGGTCCAAGGCTGGTGGTATGATACATGTGCCACGGTTCATGTCTCATATGACAGGGCTGCATTCAAAACATATTCTGAGGCAAATGATGGACAAGAAGTACAAATGGGAAATGAAGTGCGATCCAAAGTTGTTGGAACCGGAACGGTCGAACTCAACTTCACTTCTGGAAAGAAAGTTACTCTTGTTAATGTGCTTCATGTCCCAGACATGAATAGGAATCTTGTTAGTGGGGATTTATTGGGAAAACCGGGTATTAAATCTGTGTATGAATCGGGCAAACTTATCTTGACCCGTAATGGTGTGTTTGTTGGAAAAGGATATTCCGCTGAAGGAATGATCAAACTATGTATTACTGATAACATGATTAATGAAATCTCTAATTCTGCTTACATGCTTGATTCAGTTACTTTATGGCACAATAGATTAGCACATATTGGTATTAGTTCAATGAAGAGACTAATTAAACTAGGCTTGATATCATGTAATATCAAAAATTTCAATAAATGTGAATTATGTGTTAAATCAAAAATGATTAAGAAACCTTTCAAAAGTGTTGAAAGAAATACAAATCTGCTTGATCTTGTGCATTCAGATTTGTGCGAATTTAATGGCATGTTGACCCGTGGGGGAAATAGATATTTCATTACATTTATTGATGATTGTTCTAGATACACTTATGTATATATCTTAAAGCATAAAGATGAGGCTTTTAATGCCTTTAAGAGTTACAAAGCAGAAGTGGAAAATCAATTAAGTAGAAGTATAAAAGTCCTTAGGAGTGATAGGGGCGGTGAATACTTCTCTACTGAATTTGATGCATTTTGTGAAGAACATGGTATAATACATGAATGTTCGGCACCTAGAACACCACAACAAAATGGCATAGCAGAAAGAAAGAATCGAACATATCAAGAAATGATGAATGCCATGTTATTGCATTCCGAACTACCTTTCAATTTGTGGGGCGAAGCTTTATTATCCGCTTGTCACATAATAAATAGAATTCCCTTAAAGAAAAGTGGAATTTCCCCATATGAGGTATGGAAGGGCATGAAACCAAATATTGGCTATTTTAAGGTGTGGGGGTGTGTGGCATATTACAAAAACATGGATCCTAAGAGAACCAAGTTGGGTCCTCGAGGGATAAGATGTGCATTTGTAGGATATGCACAAAATAGCAAAGCATATAGACTGTTAAATTTAGAGTCTAATATTATTGTTGAATCCCGGGATGTAGAATTCTTTGAAAACCTTATAACTAAGGATAAAGAATCAGAGTCGGCCATAAATAAAGAATCTTGTGAAAAAGACTCTTCTCGGATTGTAGAAATACAACCTGAAGACACATCTCGAATAAATGAACCACGACCCGAACCTAGGATAAGCAAAAGAGTCCGGAAAATAAAGAACCTAGGACCAGACGAAATTGATTCTCAAACCATTTCATTTTATCTGGTTGAAGGAAATAGTACAAATTTTATTAAAAGCATTCCGGTAATTCTTCAAGTAGGGGAAGATCCTAAAACCTATAAGGAAGCAATAGCTTCAAGAGACTCCTCTTTTTGGAAAGATGCTATCCGAGATGAAATGGATTCAATTATGTCCAACCACACTTGGGAACTTGTTGATTTACCAAAGGGATCAAGACCAATTGGATGCAAGTGGGTGTTTAAAAAGAAATATCATAGTGATGGTACATTAAACACTTATAAAGCAAGATTAGTGGCAAAAGGATTTAGACAAAAGGAAGGTATAGATTATTTTGACACTTATGCACCTGTAGCGAGAACAACCACTATAAGGTTGTTGTTTGCTTTAGCATCTTTAAATGATCTGATTGTTCATCAAATGGATGTTAAAACAGCATTCCTAAACGGAGACCTCGATGAGGAAATCTACATGGAACAACCAGAAGGACACGTCCTTCCTGGAAATGAACAGAAGGTGTGCAAACTTGTCAAATCTCTATATGGCTTAAAACAAGCACCAAAACAATGGCATCAAAAGTTTGACTCTACGATAATGTCAAATGGGTTTATTCCTAATTCTTGTGACAAGTGTTTATATACAAAAGTGTATAATAACACTGTAATATTTTTGTGTCTTTATGTTGATGACATGCTAATAATTAGCAATAGACTTAATGGAATTCTAGAAACAAAAAGGTTTCTAACTTCCACTTTCAAGATGAAAGATCTTGGGCTTGTTGACACAATTTTAGGAATAAAAGTTAAGCAAAATAGTGGGGGTTATGAACTTAATCAAACACATTATATTGAGAAAATGCTTGATAAGTTCAAACACCTGAAATTCAAGGAAGTAACTACTCCATTTGATCATGTAAACAAACTTGAAAAGAATGATGGAAGAGCAGTGGCTCAATTAGAATATGCAAGTGCGATCGGATGTCTTATGTACTTAATGCAATGTACTAGACCCGATATATCATTTGCAGTTAGTAAAATGAGTAGATTTACTAGTAATCCAAGTAATGAACATTGGAAGGCAATCACAAGGATATTTGGTTATTTGTTGAAAACCAAAGATCTTGGCCTTCATTATGGTAGGTTTCCTGCTATACTAGAAGGATATACCGATGCCAGTTGGATCTCTGACGTGGGAAATCACAAATCTACAACTGGGTGGATATTTACACTAGCTGGAGGAGCAATTTCCTGGAAGAGCAAGAAACAAACATGCATTACTCTTTCGACCATGGAATCAGAATTCGTGGCTCTCGCTTCCGCTAGTCAAGAGGCAGAGTGGTTGAGGGATCTTCTTTTGGAAGTTCCATTGGCTAAAGACAATGTTTCAAAGGTAATGATACACTGCGATAGTCAGGCCACTTTGGCAAGAGCATTTAGCGAAGTGTATAATGGAAAGTCCAGGCATATAGGACTTAGACATTCGTTCGTAAGAAAACTGATTAAGGATGGAATCATTTCACTTACGTATATACGAACAAGCTATAATTTGGCTGATCCGTTTACTAAGCCACTGGCCAGAGACTTAGTAAGAACAACCTCGAGAGGTATGGGGTTGAAACTCCTTGAGTAAGAGTTCCGACAATGGCGGCAACCCAATCTTAAGTTAACAAAACATTAACGTTAAGATTTTCAATGGGTAACAACAAGTCATTGATTTGGATAATTGTCTAACATTTCATAATTGTGTTGACATTAGAAATGAGGGTTGAGTTTTATCTTAAACTCTTAATGAAGTTCAATACCGAGGGTACGTATCTACTGGAAACAGATACTATATGAACTTCACCTATGTGAATTATGAGATGGTGCCGTCTCAAAGTGAGAGTTGGAGTTTCTCTCATGGAAAATTCATGAAACAGGATAGCACATGGCCATAAATAAGTGCTAAGCGAGTTATGCAGAGGAAGAATCTTTAAGGAGTGTGTGTAAGGTAACACCGGTCTATTCAAATGGATTCATGGTTTAAAAGCATTGCTACCTAATATTCCGATTAAACCTTGTGTTATTCTTACTAAGGTTAAGTTTAAAATCGAAAGATACTTAACTGTATTAATACTTCTTATGTCCCATTTCTGGAATTATTATTTTGTCATTATTAGAACAAGTGGGGGATTGTTGGAAATAATAATTTATTTCCATTAAAGTTGTTCCAAAATGACAAAGTGGGTGTTATAATAAATGCTTAGTCCCACATTGGAAGAGGAGTAAAATTAAATAGCATTTATAAGGCACTTGGAACAATGTAATTTCCAAAAGAGCCAAAAGGATAAAGTGCCACATAGTCACATGTGGTGGTGCCAAAACTTATGTCACTTGTCTCATACAAAACACCCCTCGCCGGTGTCGCCACCGGCGACACCGGCTCCGGCTCCGGCTCCGGCTCCGGCTCCGGATCCGGATCCGGGGGCGTGGGCGTAGAGGCGCTAGTGGCGGCTTGTAGACGGCACTTGAGCACTTAGGCACGACGCATCGGAGCAATCGGGCTATTCGCGGCGTTAATGAGGCGGCGCCGGTGGCGCTCCGGCCGCCTCCGGCGGGCGGACCGGCCTTCGGCCGGTATACTGCGAATTTAATTTTTAATTATCGCTCAGACTTATTCGTTGCCTAGAGTTTGATTTTGAATTTGAATTTGAAATACATGACACTTGACGAAGTGGTGCATGATATTTTATGTGAACCATTGCAAATGCTCATTAGAGAGTGTGTTTATGAAGAATTGCAAACTTCTGAAAAGACACATGCATGGCTATAAATATATGCTTCATAATTCGAAATTATTTACTCCAAAAAAAAATTCTGAAATCCTCTTCCATATAATTCCAACATTTTCCTTGCATTCGAAACTTCATCAGTCTTGTGCAGTTTCGAGAAAAAGGCTGACTTATCCTGGGTATTCAGGCCGTTCCAACTCTAAGACAATCTGAGAGTGTGCTTGAAATACTTTTAAGGAAAGTGATTTCGTTCACGATTCAGTCTGGATCCATTCGACATAGAAGAATTATCTAACAATCTTAAAAGTATTTGTATCATGGATTCCGACGCTGCTGTTTCAAGTATCAAAGTTATGAATCAGGACCTTGTCAAATTGGATCGTTTCGATGGAAACAACTTTACCAGATGGCAAGACAAGATGACGTTCCTGCTTACTGCGCTCAAGGTTCACTACGTCTTGGATCCCAATCTGACACCAATTCCAGAACCAACTGCAGATGATTCTGACGAACTCAAGAAGAAGCGCATGCTGCGAAGGGAGGACGAATTACTATGCCGTGGCCATATTCTGAATACGCTATCTGACCGCCTATACGACTTATACACAGACAATCCGTCCGCTAGAGACATATGGAATTCCCTGGAGTTTAAATTCAAAGCCGAAGAAGAAGGTACGAAAAGGTTCTTAATTTCTAAATACTTTGATTTTAAATTTATAGATTCCAAGCCCATACTTCCTCAAGTGCATGAATTGCAAGTCCTGGTGAACAAAATCAAAGCGGTGAAAATAGACATTGCTGAAACCTTTCAAGTTGGTGCAATCATTGCGAAGTTACCAAGTTCGTGGAAAGGCTATAAAAAGAAACTGTTGCACAGTTCTGATGACTTTTCCTTGGAGAAAATCCAGAAGCATCTTCGAATCGAGGAGGAATCGAAGGAGAGGGAAAAATCAGAATCTGCGGGTCTTTCCAAAGCCAATGCTGTGACCAGAAAGGAAAAGAAAAAACATGATGTCAAGAAAAGTCACATCGCACCAAAAAAGGAACATACCAAGTTCAAGAACTTCGGTGGTCCGAAGGGTCCGAAAAATGGATGCTTTGTATGTGGAAAACCTGGACATTATGCTCGAGATTGCAGGCATAATAAATCAAAAAAGGAGATCAATGCAGTGAATGCTAATGATGATATAATTGCTACTGTGAGCGAAATTATGGCAATCAAAGGCAAGGTCCAAGGCTGGTGGTATGATACATGTGCCACGGTTCATGTCTCATATGACAGGGCTGCATTCAAAACATATTCTGAGGCAAATGATGGACAAGAAGTACAAATGGGAAATGAAGTGCGATCCAAAGTTGTTGGAACCGGAACGGTCGAACTCAACTTCACTTCTGGAAAGAAAGTTACTCTTGTTAATGTGCTTCATGTCCCAGACATGAATAGGAATCTTGTTAGTGGGGATTTATTGGGAAAACCGGGTATTAAATCTGTGTATGAATCGGGCAAACTTATCTTGACCCGTAATGGTGTGTTTGTTGGAAAAGGATATTCCGCTGAAGGAATGATCAAACTATGTATTACTGATAACATGATTAATGAAATCTCTAATTCTGCTTACATGCTTGATTCAGTTACTTTATGGCACAATAGATTAGCACATATTGGTATTAGTTCAATGAAGAGACTAATTAAACTAGGCTTGATATCATGTAATATCAAAAATTTCAATAAATGTGAATTATGTGTTAAATCAAAAATGATTAAGAAACCTTTCAAAAGTGTTGAAAGAAATACAAATCTGCTTGATCTTGTGCATTCAGATTTGTGCGAATTTAATGGCATGTTGACCCGTGGGGGAAATAGATATTTCATTACATTTATTGATGATTGTTCTAGATACACTTATGTATATATCTTAAAGCATAAAGATGAGGCTTTTAATGCCTTTAAGAGTTACAAAGCAGAAGTGGAAAATCAATTAAGTAGAAGTATAAAAGTCCTTAGGAGTGATAGGGGCGGTGAATACTTCTCTACTGAATTTGATGCATTTTGTGAAGAACATGGTATAATACATGAATGTTCGGCACCTAGAACACCACAACAAAATGGCATAGCAGAAAGAAAGAATCGAACATATCAAGAAATGATGAATGCCATGTTATTGCATTCCGAACTACCTTTCAATTTGTGGGGCGAAGCTTTATTATCCGCTTGTCACATAATAAATAGAATTCCCTTAAAGAAAAGTGGAATTTCCCCATATGAGGTATGGAAGGGCATGAAACCAAATATTGGCTATTTTAAGGTGTGGGGGTGTGTGGCATATTACAAAAACATGGATCCTAAGAGAACCAAGTTGGGTCCTCGAGGGATAAGATGTGCATTTGTAGGATATGCACAAAATAGCAAAGCATATAGACTGTTAAATTTAGAGTCTAATATTATTGTTGAATCCCGGGATGTAGAATTCTTTGAAAACCTTATAACTAAGGATAAAGAATCAGAGTCGGCCATAAATAAAGAATCTTGTGAAAAAGACTCTTCTCGGATTGTAGAAATACAACCTGAAGACACATCTCGAATAAATGAACCACGACCCGAACCTAGGATAAGCAAAAGAGTCCGGAAAATAAAGAACCTAGGACCAGACGAAATTGATTCTCAAACCATTTCATTTTATCTGGTTGAAGGAAATAGTACAAATTTTATTAAAAGCATTCCGGTAATTCTTCAAGTAGGGGAAGATCCTAAAACCTATAAGGAAGCAATAGCTTCAAGAGACTCCTCTTTTTGGAAAGATGCTATCCGAGATGAAATGGATTCAATTATGTCCAACCACACTTGGGAACTTGTTGATTTACCAAAGGGATCAAGACCAATTGGATGCAAGTGGGTGTTTAAAAAGAAATATCATAGTGATGGTACATTAAACACTTATAAAGCAAGATTAGTGGCAAAAGGATTTAGACAAAAGGAAGGTATAGATTATTTTGACACTTATGCACCTGTAGCGAGAACAACCACTATAAGGTTGTTGTTTGCTTTAGCATCTTTAAATGATCTGATTGTTCATCAAATGGATGTTAAAACAGCATTCCTAAACGGAGACCTCGATGAGGAAATCTACATGGAACAACCAGAAGGACACGTCCTTCCTGGAAATGAACAGAAGGTGTGCAAACTTGTCAAATCTCTATATGGCTTAAAACAAGCACCAAAACAATGGCATCAAAAGTTTGACTCTACGATAATGTCAAATGGGTTTATTCCTAATTCTTGTGACAAGTGTTTATATACAAAAGTGTATAATAACACTGTAATATTTTTGTGTCTTTATGTTGATGACATGCTAATAATTAGCAATAGACTTAATGGAATTCTAGAAACAAAAAGGTTTCTAACTTCCACTTTCAAGATGAAAGATCTTGGGCTTGTTGACACAATTTTAGGAATAAAAGTTAAGCAAAATAGTGGGGGTTATGAACTTAATCAAACACATTATATTGAGAAAATGCTTGATAAGTTCAAACACCTGAAATTCAAGGAAGTAACTACTCCATTTGATCATGTAAACAAACTTGAAAAGAATGATGGAAGAGCAGTGGCTCAATTAGAATATGCAAGTGCGATCGGATGTCTTATGTACTTAATGCAATGTACTAGACCCGATATATCATTTGCAGTTAGTAAAATGAGTAGATTTACTAGTAATCCAAGTAATGAACATTGGAAGGCAATCACAAGGATATTTGGTTATTTGTTGAAAACCAAAGATCTTGGCCTTCATTATGGTAGGTTTCCTGCTATACTAGAAGGATATACCGATGCCAGTTGGATCTCTGACGTGGGAAATCACAAATCTACAACTGGGTGGATATTTACACTAGCTGGAGGAGCAATTTCCTGGAAGAGCAAGAAACAAACATGCATTACTCTTTCGACCATGGAATCAGAATTCGTGGCTCTCGCTTCCGCTAGTCAAGAGGCAGAGTGGTTGAGGGATCTTCTTTTGGAAGTTCCATTGGCTAAAGACAATGTTTCAAAGGTAATGATACACTGCGATAGTCAGGCCACTTTGGCAAGAGCATTTAGCGAAGTGTATAATGGAAAGTCCAGGCATATAGGACTTAGACATTCGTTCGTAAGAAAACTGATTAAGGATGGAATCATTTCACTTACGTATATACGAACAAGCTATAATTTGGCTGATCCGTTTACTAAGCCACTGGCCAGAGACTTAGTAAGAACAACCTCGAGAGGTATGGGGTTGAAACTCCTTGAGTAAGAGTTCCGACAATGGCGGCAACCCAATCTTAAGTTAACAAAACATTAACGTTAAGATTTTCAATGGGTAACAACAAGTCGTTGATTTGGATAATTGTCTAACATTTCATAATTGTGTTGACATTAGAAATGAGGGTTGAGTTTTATCTTAAACTCTTAATGAAGTTCAATACCGAGGGTACGTATCTACTGGAAACAGATACTATATGAACTTCACCTATGTGAATTATGAGATGGTGCCGTCTCAAAGTGAGAGTTGGAGTTTCTCTCATGGAAAATTCATGAAACAGGATAGCACATGGCCATAAATAAGTGCTAAGCGAGTTATGCAGAGGAAGAATCTTTAAGGAGTGTGTGTAAGGTAACACCGGTCTATTCAAATGGATTCATGGTTTAAAAGCATTGCTACCTAATATTCCGATTAAACCTTGTGTTATTCTTACTAAGGTTAAGTTTAAAATCGAAAGATACTTAACTGTATTAATACTTCTTATGTCCCATTTCTGGAATTATTATTTTGTCATTATTAGAACAAGTGGGGGATTGTTGGAAATAATAATTTATTTCCATTAAAGTTGTTCCAAAATGACAAAGTGGGTGTTATAATAAATGCTTAGTCCCACATTGGAAGAGGAGTAAAATTAAATAGCATTTATAAGGCACTTGGAACAATGTAATTTCCAAAAGAGCCAAAAGGATAAAGTGCCACATAGTCACATGTGGTGGTGCCAAAACTTATGTCACTTGTCTCATACAAAACACCCCTCGCCGGTGTCGCCACCGGCGACACCGGCTCCGGCTCCGGCTCCGGCTCCGGCTCCGGATCCGGATCCGGGGGCGTGGGCGTAGAGGCGCTAGTGGCGGCTTGTAGACGGCACTTGAGCACTTAGGCACGACGCATCGGAGCAATCGGGCTATTCGCGGCGTTAATGAGGCGGCGCCGGTGGCGCTCCGGCCGCCTCCGGCGGGCGGACCGGCCTTCGGCCGGTATACTGCGAATTTAATTTTTAATTATCGCTCAGACTTATTCGTTGCCTAGAGTTTGATTTTGAATTTGAATTTGAAATACATGACACTTGACGAAGTGGTGCATGATATTTTATGTGAACCATTGCAAATGCTCATTAGAGAGTGTGTTTATGAAGAATTGCAAACTTCTGAAAAGACACATGCATGGCTATAAATATATGCTTCATAATTCGAAATTATTTACTCCAAAAAAAAATTCTGAAATCCTCTTCCATATAATTCCAACATTTTCCTTGCATTCGAAACTTCATCAGTCTTGTGCAGTTTCGAGAAAAAGGCTGACTTATCCTGGGTATTCAGGCCGTTCCAACTCTAAGACAATCTGAGAGTGTGCTTGAAATACTTTTAAGGAAAGTGATTTCGTTCACGATTCAGTCTGGATCCATTCGACATAGAAGAATTATCTAACAATCTTAAAAGTATTTGTATCATGGATTCCGACGCTGCTGTTTCAAGTATCAAAGTTATGAATCAGGACCTTGTCAAATTGGATCGTTTCGATGGAAACAACTTTACCAGATGGCAAGACAAGATGACGTTCCTGCTTACTGCGCTCAAGGTTCACTACGTCTTGGATCCCAATCTGACACCAATTCCAGAACCAACTGCAGATGATTCTGACGAACTCAAGAAGAAGCGCATGCTGCGAAGGGAGGACGAATTACTATGCCGTGGCCATATTCTGAATACGCTATCTGACCGCCTATACGACTTATACACAGACAATCCGTCCGCTAGAGACATATGGAATTCCCTGGAGTTTAAATTCAAAGCCGAAGAAGAAGGTACGAAAAGGTTCTTAATTTCTAAATACTTTGATTTTAAATTTATAGATTCCAAGCCCATACTTCCTCAAGTGCATGAATTGCAAGTCCTGGTGAACAAAATCAAAGCGGTGAAAATAGACATTGCTGAAACCTTTCAAGTTGGTGCAATCATTGCGAAGTTACCAAGTTCGTGGAAAGGCTATAAAAAGAAACTGTTGCACAGTTCTGATGACTTTTCCTTGGAGAAAATCCAGAAGCATCTTCGAATCGAGGAGGAATCGAAGGAGAGGGAAAAATCAGAATCTGCGGGTCTTTCCAAAGCCAATGCTGTGACCAGAAAGGAAAAGAAAAAACATGATGTCAAGAAAAGTCACATCGCACCAAAAAAGGAACATACCAAGTTCAAGAACTTCGGTGGTCCGAAGGGTCCGAAAAATGGATGCTTTGTATGTGGAAAACCTGGACATTATGCTCGAGATTGCAGGCATAATAAATCAAAAAAGGAGATCAATGCAGTGAATGCTAATGATGATATAATTGCTACTGTGAGCGAAATTATGGCAATCAAAGGCAAGGTCCAAGGCTGGTGGTATGATACATGTGCCACGGTTCATGTCTCATATGACAGGGCTGCATTCAAAACATATTCTGAGGCAAATGATGGACAAGAAGTACAAATGGGAAATGAAGTGCGATCCAAAGTTGTTGGAACCGGAACGGTCGAACTCAACTTCACTTCTGGAAAGAAAGTTACTCTTGTTAATGTGCTTCATGTCCCAGACATGAATAGGAATCTTGTTAGTGGGGATTTATTGGGAAAACCGGGTATTAAATCTGTGTATGAATCGGGCAAACTTATCTTGACCCGTAATGGTGTGTTTGTTGGAAAAGGATATTCCGCTGAAGGAATGATCAAACTATGTATTACTGATAACATGATTAATGAAATCTCTAATTCTGCTTACATGCTTGATTCAGTTACTTTATGGCACAATAGATTAGCACATATTGGTATTAGTTCAATGAAGAGACTAATTAAACTAGGCTTGATATCATGTAATATCAAAAATTTCAATAAATGTGAATTATGTGTTAAATCAAAAATGATTAAGAAACCTTTCAAAAGTGTTGAAAGAAATACAAATCTGCTTGATCTTGTGCATTCAGATTTGTGCGAATTTAATGGCATGTTGACCCGTGGGGGAAATAGATATTTCATTACATTTATTGATGATTGTTCTAGATACACTTATGTATATATCTTAAAGCATAAAGATGAGGCTTTTAATGCCTTTAAGAGTTACAAAGCAGAAGTGGAAAATCAATTAAGTAGAAGTATAAAAGTCCTTAGGAGTGATAGGGGCGGTGAATACTTCTCTACTGAATTTGATGCATTTTGTGAAGAACATGGTATAATACATGAATGTTCGGCACCTAGAACACCACAACAAAATGGCATAGCAGAAAGAAAGAATCGAACATATCAAGAAATGATGAATGCCATGTTATTGCATTCCGAACTACCTTTCAATTTGTGGGGCGAAGCTTTATTATCCGCTTGTCACATAATAAATAGAATTCCCTTAAAGAAAAGTGGAATTTCCCCATATGAGGTATGGAAGGGCATGAAACCAAATATTGGCTATTTTAAGGTGTGGGGGTGTGTGGCATATTACAAAAACATGGATCCTAAGAGAACCAAGTTGGGTCCTCGAGGGATAAGATGTGCATTTGTAGGATATGCACAAAATAGCAAAGCATATAGACTGTTAAATTTAGAGTCTAATATTATTGTTGAATCCCGGGATGTAGAATTCTTTGAAAACCTTATAACTAAGGATAAAGAATCAGAGTCGGCCATAAATAAAGAATCTTGTGAAAAAGACTCTTCTCGGATTGTAGAAATACAACCTGAAGACACATCTCGAATAAATGAACCACGACCCGAACCTAGGATAAGCAAAAGAGTCCGGAAAATAAAGAACCTAGGACCAGACGAAATTGATTCTCAAACCATTTCATTTTATCTGGTTGAAGGAAATAGTACAAATTTTATTAAAAGCATTCCGGTAATTCTTCAAGTAGGGGAAGATCCTAAAACCTATAAGGAAGCAATAGCTTCAAGAGACTCCTCTTTTTGGAAAGATGCTATCCGAGATGAAATGGATTCAATTATGTCCAACCACACTTGGGAACTTGTTGATTTACCAAAGGGATCAAGACCAATTGGATGCAAGTGGGTGTTTAAAAAGAAATATCATAGTGATGGTACATTAAACACTTATAAAGCAAGATTAGTGGCAAAAGGATTTAGACAAAAGGAAGGTATAGATTATTTTGACACTTATGCACCTGTAGCGAGAACAACCACTATAAGGTTGTTGTTTGCTTTAGCATCTTTAAATGATCTGATTGTTCATCAAATGGATGTTAAAACAGCATTCCTAAACGGAGACCTCGATGAGGAAATCTACATGGAACAACCAGAAGGACACGTCCTTCCTGGAAATGAACAGAAGGTGTGCAAACTTGTCAAATCTCTATATGGCTTAAAACAAGCACCAAAACAATGGCATCAAAAGTTTGACTCTACGATAATGTCAAATGGGTTTATTCCTAATTCTTGTGACAAGTGTTTATATACAAAAGTGTATAATAACACTGTAATATTTTTGTGTCTTTATGTTGATGACATGCTAATAATTAGCAATAGACTTAATGGAATTCTAGAAACAAAAAGGTTTCTAACTTCCACTTTCAAGATGAAAGATCTTGGGCTTGTTGACACAATTTTAGGAATAAAAGTTAAGCAAAATAGTGGGGGTTATGAACTTAATCAAACACATTATATTGAGAAAATGCTTGATAAGTTCAAACACCTGAAATTCAAGGAAGTAACTACTCCATTTGATCATGTAAACAAACTTGAAAAGAATGATGGAAGAGCAGTGGCTCAATTAGAATATGCAAGTGCGATCGGATGTCTTATGTACTTAATGCAATGTACTAGACCCGATATATCATTTGCAGTTAGTAAAATGAGTAGATTTACTAGTAATCCAAGTAATGAACATTGGAAGGCAATCACAAGGATATTTGGTTATTTGTTGAAAACCAAAGATCTTGGCCTTCATTATGGTAGGTTTCCTGCTATACTAGAAGGATATACCGATGCCAGTTGGATCTCTGACGTGGGAAATCACAAATCTACAACTGGGTGGATATTTACACTAGCTGGAGGAGCAATTTCCTGGAAGAGCAAGAAACAAACATGCATTACTCTTTCGACCATGGAATCAGAATTCGTGGCTCTCGCTTCCGCTAGTCAAGAGGCAGAGTGGTTGAGGGATCTTCTTTTGGAAGTTCCATTGGCTAAAGACAATGTTTCAAAGGTAATGATACACTGCGATAGTCAGGCCACTTTGGCAAGAGCATTTAGCGAAGTGTATAATGGAAAGTCCAGGCATATAGGACTTAGACATTCGTTCGTAAGAAAACTGATTAAGGATGGAATCATTTCACTTACGTATATACGAACAAGCTATAATTTGGCTGATCCGTTTACTAAGCCACTGGCCAGAGACTTAGTAAGAACAACCTCGAGAGGTATGGGGTTGAAACTCCTTGAGTAAGAGTTCCGACAATGGCGGCAACCCAATCTTAAGTTAACAAAACATTAACGTTAAGATTTTCAATGGGTAACAACAAGTCGTTGATTTGGATAATTGTCTAACATTTCATAATTGTGTTGACATTAGAAATGAGGGTTGAGTTTTATCTTAAACTCTTAATGAAGTTCAATACCGAGGGTACGTATCTACTGGAAACAGATACTATATGAACTTCACCTATGTGAATTATGAGATGGTGCCGTCTCAAAGTGAGAGTTGGAGTTTCTCTCATGGAAAATTCATGAAACAGGATAGCACATGGCCATAAATAAGTGCTAAGCGAGTTATGCAGAGGAAGAATCTTTAAGGAGTGTGTGTAAGGTAACACCGGTCTATTCAAATGGATTCATGGTTTAAAAGCATTGCTACCTAATATTCCGATTAAACCTTGTGTTATTCTTACTAAGGTTAAGTTTAAAATCGAAAGATACTTAACTGTATTAATACTTCTTATGTCCCATTTCTGGAATTATTATTTTGTCATTATTAGAACAAGTGGGGGATTGTTGGAAATAATAATTTATTTCCATTAAAGTTGTTCCAAAATGACAAAGTGGGTGTTATAATAAATGCTTAGTCCCACATTGGAAGAGGAGTAAAATTAAATAGCATTTATAAGGCACTTGGAACAATGTAATTTCCAAAAGAGCCAAAAGGATAAAGTGCCACATAGTCACATGTGGTGGTGCCAAAACTTATGTCACTTGTCTCATACAAAACACCCCTCGCCGGTGTCGCCACCGGCGACACCGGCTCCGGCTCCGGCTCCGGCTCCGGCTCCGGATCCGGATCCGGGGGCGTGGGCGTAGAGGCGCTAGTGGCGGCTTGTAGACGGCACTTGAGCACTTAGGCACGACGCATCGGAGCAATCGGGCTATTCGCGGCGTTAATGAGGCGGCGCCGGTGGCGCTCCGGCCGCCTCCGGCGGGCGGACCGGCCTTCGGCCGGTATACTGCGAATTTAATTTTTAATTATCGCTCAGACTTATTCGTTGCCTAGAGTTTGATTTTGAATTTGAATTTGAAATACATGACACTTGACGAAGTGGTGCATGATATTTTATGTGAACCATTGCAAATGCTCATTAGAGAGTGTGTTTATGAAGAATTGCAAACTTCTGAAAAGACACATGCATGGCTATAAATATATGCTTCATAATTCGAAATTATTTACTCCAAAAAAAAATTCTGAAATCCTCTTCCATATAATTCCAACATTTTCCTTGCATTCGAAACTTCATCAGTCTTGTGCAGTTTCGAGAAAAAGGCTGACTTATCCTGGGTATTCAGGCCGTTCCAACTCTAAGACAATCTGAGAGTGTGCTTGAAATACTTTTAAGGAAAGTGATTTCGTTCACGATTCAGTCTGGATCCATTCGACATAGAAGAATTATCTAACAATCTTAAAAGTATTTGTATCATGGATTCCGACGCTGCTGTTTCAAGTATCAAAGTTATGAATCAGGACCTTGTCAAATTGGATCGTTTCGATGGAAACAACTTTACCAGATGGCAAGACAAGATGACGTTCCTGCTTACTGCGCTCAAGGTTCACTACGTCTTGGATCCCAATCTGACACCAATTCCAGAACCAACTGCAGATGATTCTGACGAACTCAAGAAGAAGCGCATGCTGCGAAGGGAGGACGAATTACTATGCCGTGGCCATATTCTGAATACGCTATCTGACCGCCTATACGACTTATACACAGACAATCCGTCCGCTAGAGACATATGGAATTCCCTGGAGTTTAAATTCAAAGCCGAAGAAGAAGGTACGAAAAGGTTCTTAATTTCTAAATACTTTGATTTTAAATTTATAGATTCCAAGCCCATACTTCCTCAAGTGCATGAATTGCAAGTCCTGGTGAACAAAATCAAAGCGGTGAAAATAGACATTGCTGAAACCTTTCAAGTTGGTGCAATCATTGCGAAGTTACCAAGTTCGTGGAAAGGCTATAAAAAGAAACTGTTGCACAGTTCTGATGACTTTTCCTTGGAGAAAATCCAGAAGCATCTTCGAATCGAGGAGGAATCGAAGGAGAGGGAAAAATCAGAATCTGCGGGTCTTTCCAAAGCCAATGCTGTGACCAGAAAGGAAAAGAAAAAACATGATGTCAAGAAAAGTCACATCGCACCAAAAAAGGAACATACCAAGTTCAAGAACTTCGGTGGTCCGAAGGGTCCGAAAAATGGATGCTTTGTATGTGGAAAACCTGGACATTATGCTCGAGATTGCAGGCATAATAAATCAAAAAAGGAGATCAATGCAGTGAATGCTAATGATGATATAATTGCTACTGTGAGCGAAATTATGGCAATCAAAGGCAAGGTCCAAGGCTGGTGGTATGATACATGTGCCACGGTTCATGTCTCATATGACAGGGCTGCATTCAAAACATATTCTGAGGCAAATGATGGACAAGAAGTACAAATGGGAAATGAAGTGCGATCCAAAGTTGTTGGAACCGGAACGGTCGAACTCAACTTCACTTCTGGAAAGAAAGTTACTCTTGTTAATGTGCTTCATGTCCCAGACATGAATAGGAATCTTGTTAGTGGGGATTTATTGGGAAAACCGGGTATTAAATCTGTGTATGAATCGGGCAAACTTATCTTGACCCGTAATGGTGTGTTTGTTGGAAAAGGATATTCCGCTGAAGGAATGATCAAACTATGTATTACTGATAACATGATTAATGAAATCTCTAATTCTGCTTACATGCTTGATTCAGTTACTTTATGGCACAATAGATTAGCACATATTGGTATTAGTTCAATGAAGAGACTAATTAAACTAGGCTTGATATCATGTAATATCAAAAATTTCAATAAATGTGAATTATGTGTTAAATCAAAAATGATTAAGAAACCTTTCAAAAGTGTTGAAAGAAATACAAATCTGCTTGATCTTGTGCATTCAGATTTGTGCGAATTTAATGGCATGTTGACCCGTGGGGGAAATAGATATTTCATTACATTTATTGATGATTGTTCTAGATACACTTATGTATATATCTTAAAGCATAAAGATGAGGCTTTTAATGCCTTTAAGAGTTACAAAGCAGAAGTGGAAAATCAATTAAGTAGAAGTATAAAAGTCCTTAGGAGTGATAGGGGCGGTGAATACTTCTCTACTGAATTTGATGCATTTTGTGAAGAACATGGTATAATACATGAATGTTCGGCACCTAGAACACCACAACAAAATGGCATAGCAGAAAGAAAGAATCGAACATATCAAGAAATGATGAATGCCATGTTATTGCATTCCGAACTACCTTTCAATTTGTGGGGCGAAGCTTTATTATCCGCTTGTCACATAATAAATAGAATTCCCTTAAAGAAAAGTGGAATTTCCCCATATGAGGTATGGAAGGGCATGAAACCAAATATTGGCTATTTTAAGGTGTGGGGGTGTGTGGCATATTACAAAAACATGGATCCTAAGAGAACCAAGTTGGGTCCTCGAGGGATAAGATGTGCATTTGTAGGATATGCACAAAATAGCAAAGCATATAGACTGTTAAATTTAGAGTCTAATATTATTGTTGAATCCCGGGATGTAGAATTCTTTGAAAACCTTATAACTAAGGATAAAGAATCAGAGTCGGCCATAAATAAAGAATCTTGTGAAAAAGACTCTTCTCGGATTGTAGAAATACAACCTGAAGACACATCTCGAATAAATGAACCACGACCCGAACCTAGGATAAGCAAAAGAGTCCGGAAAATAAAGAACCTAGGACCAGACGAAATTGATTCTCAAACCATTTCATTTTATCTGGTTGAAGGAAATAGTACAAATTTTATTAAAAGCATTCCGGTAATTCTTCAAGTAGGGGAAGATCCTAAAACCTATAAGGAAGCAATAGCTTCAAGAGACTCCTCTTTTTGGAAAGATGCTATCCGAGATGAAATGGATTCAATTATGTCCAACCACACTTGGGAACTTGTTGATTTACCAAAGGGATCAAGACCAATTGGATGCAAGTGGGTGTTTAAAAAGAAATATCATAGTGATGGTACATTAAACACTTATAAAGCAAGATTAGTGGCAAAAGGATTTAGACAAAAGGAAGGTATAGATTATTTTGACACTTATGCACCTGTAGCGAGAACAACCACTATAAGGTTGTTGTTTGCTTTAGCATCTTTAAATGATCTGATTGTTCATCAAATGGATGTTAAAACAGCATTCCTAAACGGAGACCTCGATGAGGAAATCTACATGGAACAACCAGAAGGACACGTCCTTCCTGGAAATGAACAGAAGGTGTGCAAACTTGTCAAATCTCTATATGGCTTAAAACAAGCACCAAAACAATGGCATCAAAAGTTTGACTCTACGATAATGTCAAATGGGTTTATTCCTAATTCTTGTGACAAGTGTTTATATACAAAAGTGTATAATAACACTGTAATATTTTTGTGTCTTTATGTTGATGACATGCTAATAATTAGCAATAGACTTAATGGAATTCTAGAAACAAAAAGGTTTCTAACTTCCACTTTCAAGATGAAAGATCTTGGGCTTGTTGACACAATTTTAGGAATAAAAGTTAAGCAAAATAGTGGGGGTTATGAACTTAATCAAACACATTATATTGAGAAAATGCTTGATAAGTTCAAACACCTGAAATTCAAGGAAGTAACTACTCCATTTGATCATGTAAACAAACTTGAAAAGAATGATGGAAGAGCAGTGGCTCAATTAGAATATGCAAGTGCGATCGGATGTCTTATGTACTTAATGCAATGTACTAGACCCGATATATCATTTGCAGTTAGTAAAATGAGTAGATTTACTAGTAATCCAAGTAATGAACATTGGAAGGCAATCACAAGGATATTTGGTTATTTGTTGAAAACCAAAGATCTTGGCCTTCATTATGGTAGGTTTCCTGCTATACTAGAAGGATATACCGATGCCAGTTGGATCTCTGACGTGGGAAATCACAAATCTACAACTGGGTGGATATTTACACTAGCTGGAGGAGCAATTTCCTGGAAGAGCAAGAAACAAACATGCATTACTCTTTCGACCATGGAATCAGAATTCGTGGCTCTCGCTTCCGCTAGTCAAGAGGCAGAGTGGTTGAGGGATCTTCTTTTGGAAGTTCCATTGGCTAAAGACAATGTTTCAAAGGTAATGATACACTGCGATAGTCAGGCCACTTTGGCAAGAGCATTTAGCGAAGTGTATAATGGAAAGTCCAGGCATATAGGACTTAGACATTCGTTCGTAAGAAAACTGATTAAGGATGGAATCATTTCACTTACGTATATACGAACAAGCTATAATTTGGCTGATCCGTTTACTAAGCCACTGGCCAGAGACTTAGTAAGAACAACCTCGAGAGGTATGGGGTTGAAACTCCTTGAGTAAGAGTTCCGACAATGGCGGCAACCCAATCTTAAGTTAACAAAACATTAACGTTAAGATTTTCAATGGGTAACAACAAGTCGTTGATTTGGATAATTGTCTAACATTTCATAATTGTGTTGACATTAGAAATGAGGGTTGAGTTTTATCTTAAACTCTTAATGAAGTTCAATACCGAGGGTACGTATCTACTGGAAACAGATACTATATGAACTTCACCTATGTGAATTATGAGATGGTGCCGTCTCAAAGTGAGAGTTGGAGTTTCTCTCATGGAAAATTCATGAAACAGGATAGCACATGGCCATAAATAAGTGCTAAGCGAGTTATGCAGAGGAAGAATCTTTAAGGAGTGTGTGTAAGGTAACACCGGTCTATTCAAATGGATTCATGGTTTAAAAGCATTGCTACCTAATATTCCGATTAAACCTTGTGTTATTCTTACTAAGGTTAAGTTTAAAATCGAAAGATACTTAACTGTATTAATACTTCTTATGTCCCATTTCTGGAATTATTATTTTGTCATTATTAGAACAAGTGGGGGATTGTTGGAAATAATAATTTATTTCCATTAAAGTTGTTCCAAAATGACAAAGTGGGTGTTATAATAAATGCTTAGTCCCACATTGGAAGAGGAGTAAAATTAAATAGCATTTATAAGGCACTTGGAACAATGTAATTTCCAAAAGAGCCAAAAGGATAAAGTGCCACATAGTCACATGTGGTGGTGCCAAAACTTATGTCACTTGTCTCATACAAAACACCCCTCGCCGGTGTCGCCACCGGCGACACCGGCTCCGGCTCCGGCTCCGGCTCCGGCTCCGGATCCGGATCCGGGGGCGTGGGCGTAGAGGCGCTAGTGGCGGCTTGTAGACGGCACTTGAGCACTTAGGCACGACGCATCGGAGCAATCGGGCTATTCGCGGCGTTAATGAGGCGGCGCCGGTGGCGCTCCGGCCGCCTCCGGCGGGCGGACCGGCCTTCGGCCGGTATACTGCGAATTTAATTTTTAATTATCGCTCAGACTTATTCGTTGCCTAGAGTTTGATTTTGAATTTGAATTTGAAATACATGACACTTGACGAAGTGGTGCATGATATTTTATGTGAACCATTGCAAATGCTCATTAGAGAGTGTGTTTATGAAGAATTGCAAACTTCTGAAAAGACACATGCATGGCTATAAATATATGCTTCATAATTCGAAATTATTTACTCCAAAAAAAAAATTCTGAAATCCTCTTCCATATAATTCCAACATTTTCCTTGCATTCGAAACTTCATCAGTCTTGTGCAGTTTCGAGAAAAAGGCTGACTTATCCTGGGTATTCAGGCCGTTCCAACTCTAAGACAATCTGAGAGTGTGCTTGAAATACTTTTAAGGAAAGTGATTTCGTTCACGATTCAGTCTGGATCCATTCGACATAGAAGAATTATCTAACAATCTTAAAAGTATTTGTATCATGGATTCCGACGCTGCTGTTTCAAGTATCAAAGTTATGAATCAGGACCTTGTCAAATTGGATCGTTTCGATGGAAACAACTTTACCAGATGGCAAGACAAGATGACGTTCCTGCTTACTGCGCTCAAGGTTCACTACGTCTTGGATCCCAATCTGACACCAATTCCAGAACCAACTGCAGATGATTCTGACGAACTCAAGAAGAAGCGCATGCTGCGAAGGGAGGACGAATTACTATGCCGTGGCCATATTCTGAATACGCTATCTGACCGCCTATACGACTTATACACAGACAATCCGTCCGCTAGAGACATATGGAATTCCCTGGAGTTTAAATTCAAAGCCGAAGAAGAAGGTACGAAAAGGTTCTTAATTTCTAAATACTTTGATTTTAAATTTATAGATTCCAAGCCCATACTTCCTCAAGTGCATGAATTGCAAGTCCTGGTGAACAAAATCAAAGCGGTGAAAATAGACATTGCTGAAACCTTTCAAGTTGGTGCAATCATTGCGAAGTTACCAAGTTCGTGGAAAGGCTATAAAAAGAAACTGTTGCACAGTTCTGATGACTTTTCCTTGGAGAAAATCCAGAAGCATCTTCGAATCGAGGAGGAATCGAAGGAGAGGGAAAAATCAGAATCTGCGGGTCTTTCCAAAGCCAATGCTGTGACCAGAAAGGAAAAGAAAAAACATGATGTCAAGAAAAGTCACATCGCACCAAAAAAGGAACATACCAAGTTCAAGAACTTCGGTGGTCCGAAGGGTCCGAAAAATGGATGCTTTGTATGTGGAAAACCTGGACATTATGCTCGAGATTGCAGGCATAATAAATCAAAAAAGGAGATCAATGCAGTGAATGCTAATGATGATATAATTGCTACTGTGAGCGAAATTATGGCAATCAAAGGCAAGGTCCAAGGCTGGTGGTATGATACATGTGCCACGGTTCATGTCTCATATGACAGGGCTGCATTCAAAACATATTCTGAGGCAAATGATGGACAAGAAGTACAAATGGGAAATGAAGTGCGATCCAAAGTTGTTGGAACCGGAACGGTCGAACTCAACTTCACTTCTGGAAAGAAAGTTACTCTTGTTAATGTGCTTCATGTCCCAGACATGAATAGGAATCTTGTTAGTGGGGATTTATTGGGAAAACCGGGTATTAAATCTGTGTATGAATCGGGCAAACTTATCTTGACCCGTAATGGTGTGTTTGTTGGAAAAGGATATTCCGCTGAAGGAATGATCAAACTATGTATTACTGATAACATGATTAATGAAATCTCTAATTCTGCTTACATGCTTGATTCAGTTACTTTATGGCACAATAGATTAGCACATATTGGTATTAGTTCAATGAAGAGACTAATTAAACTAGGCTTGATATCATGTAATATCAAAAATTTCAATAAATGTGAATTATGTGTTAAATCAAAAATGATTAAGAAACCTTTCAAAAGTGTTGAAAGAAATACAAATCTGCTTGATCTTGTGCATTCAGATTTGTGCGAATTTAATGGCATGTTGACCCGTGGGGGAAATAGATATTTCATTACATTTATTGATGATTGTTCTAGATACACTTATGTATATATCTTAAAGCATAAAGATGAGGCTTTTAATGCCTTTAAGAGTTACAAAGCAGAAGTGGAAAATCAATTAAGTAGAAGTATAAAAGTCCTTAGGAGTGATAGGGGCGGTGAATACTTCTCTACTGAATTTGATGCATTTTGTGAAGAACATGGTATAATACATGAATGTTCGGCACCTAGAACACCACAACAAAATGGCATAGCAGAAAGAAAGAATCGAACATATCAAGAAATGATGAATGCCATGTTATTGCATTCCGAACTACCTTTCAATTTGTGGGGCGAAGCTTTATTATCCGCTTGTCACATAATAAATAGAATTCCCTTAAAGAAAAGTGGAATTTCCCCATATGAGGTATGGAAGGGCATGAAACCAAATATTGGCTATTTTAAGGTGTGGGGGTGTGTGGCATATTACAAAAACATGGATCCTAAGAGAACCAAGTTGGGTCCTCGAGGGATAAGATGTGCATTTGTAGGATATGCACAAAATAGCAAAGCATATAGACTGTTAAATTTAGAGTCTAATATTATTGTTGAATCCCGGGATGTAGAATTCTTTGAAAACCTTATAACTAAGGATAAAGAATCAGAGTCGGCCATAAATAAAGAATCTTGTGAAAAAGACTCTTCTCGGATTGTAGAAATACAACCTGAAGACACATCTCGAATAAATGAACCACGACCCGAACCTAGGATAAGCAAAAGAGTCCGGAAAATAAAGAACCTAGGACCAGACGAAATTGATTCTCAAACCATTTCATTTTATCTGGTTGAAGGAAATAGTAAAAATTTTATTAAAAGCATTCCGGTAATTCTTCAAGTAGGGGAAGATCCTAAAACCTATAAGGAAGCAATAGCTTCAAGAGACTCCTCTTTTTGGAAAGATGCTATCCGAGATGAAATGGATTCAATTATGTCCAACCACACTTGGGAACTTGTTGATTTACCAAAGGGATCAAGACCAATTGGATGCAAGTGGGTGTTTAAAAAGAAATATCATAGTGATGGTACATTAAACACTTATAAAGCAAGATTAGTGGCAAAAGGATTTAGACAAAAGGAAGGTATAGATTATTTTGACACTTATGCACCTGTAGCGAGAACAACCACTATAAGGTTGTTGTTTGCTTTAGCATCTTTAAATGATCTGATTGTTCATCAAATGGATGTTAAAACAGCATTCCTAAACGGAGACCTCGATGAGGAAATCTACATGGAACAACCAGAAGGACACGTCCTTCCTGGAAATGAACAGAAGGTGTGCAAACTTGTCAAATCTCTATATGGCTTAAAACAAGCACCAAAACAATGGCATCAAAAGTTTGACTCTACGATAATGTCAAATGGGTTTATTCCTAATTCTTGTGACAAGTGTTTATATACAAAAGTGTATAATAACACTGTAATATTTTTGTGTCTTTATGTTGATGACATGCTAATAATTAGCAATAGACTTAATGGAATTCTAGAAACAAAAAGGTTTCTAACTTCCACTTTCAAGATGAAAGATCTTGGGCTTGTTGACACAATTTTAGGAATAAAAGTTAAGCAAAATAGTGGGGGTTATGAACTTAATCAAACACATTATATTGAGAAAATGCTTGATAAGTTCAAACACCTGAAATTCAAGGAAGTAACTACTCCATTTGATCATGTAAACAAACTTGAAAAGAATGATGGAAGAGCAGTGGCTCAATTAGAATATGCAAGTGCGATCGGATGTCTTATGTACTTAATGCAATGTACTAGACCCGATATATCATTTGCAGTTAGTAAAATGAGTAGATTTACTAGTAATCCAAGTAATGAACATTGGAAGGCAATCACAAGGATATTTGGTTATTTGTTGAAAACCAAAGATCTTGGCCTTCATTATGGTAGGTTTCCTGCTATACTAGAAGGATATACCGATGCCAGTTGGATCTCTGACGTGGGAAATCACAAATCTACAACTGGGTGGATATTTACACTAGCTGGAGGAGCAATTTCCTGGAAGAGCAAGAAACAAACATGCATTACTCTTTCGACCATGGAATCAGAATTCGTGGCTCTCGCTTCCGCTAGTCAAGAGGCAGAGTGGTTGAGGGATCTTCTTTTGGAAGTTCCATTGGCTAAAGACAATGTTTCAAAGGTAATGATACACTGCGATAGTCAGGCCACTTTGGCAAGAGCATTTAGCGAAGTGTATAATGGAAAGTCCAGGCATATAGGACTTAGACATTCGTTCGTAAGAAAACTGATTAAGGATGGAATCATTTCACTTACGTATATACGAACAAGCTATAATTTGGCTGATCCGTTTACTAAGCCACTGGCCAGAGACTTAGTAAGAACAACCTCGAGAGGTATGGGGTTGAAACTCCTTGAGTAAGAGTTCCGACAATGGCGGCAACCCAATCTTAAGTTAACAAAACATTAACGTTAAGATTTTCAATGGGTAACAACAAGTCGTTGATTTGGATAATTGTCTAACATTTCATAATTGTGTTGACATTAGAAATGAGGGTTGAGTTTTATCTTAAACTCTTAATGAAGTTCAATACCGAGGGTACGTATCTACTGGAAACAGATACTATATGAACTTCACCTATGTGAATTATGAGATGGTGCCGTCTCAAAGTGAGAGTTGGAGTTTCTCTCATGGAAAATTCATGAAACAGGATAGCACATGGCCATAAATAAGTGCTAAGCGAGTTATGCAGAGGAAGAATCTTTAAGGAGTGTGTGTAAGGTAACACCGGTCTATTCAAATGGATTCATGGTTTAAAAGCATTGCTACCTAATATTCCGATTAAACCTTGTGTTATTCTTACTAAGGTTAAGTTTAAAATCGAAAGATACTTAACTGTATTAATACTTCTTATGTCCCATTTCTGGAATTATTATTTTGTCATTATTAGAACAAGTGGGGGATTGTTGGAAATAATAATTTATTTCCATTAAAGTTGTTCCAAAATGACAAAGTGGGTGTTATAATAAATGCTTAGTCCCACATTGGAAGAGGAGTAAAATTAAATAGCATTTATAAGGCACTTGGAACAATGTAATTTCCAAAAGAGCCAAAAGGATAAAGTGCCACATAGTCACATGTGGTGGTGCCAAAACTTATGTCACTTGTCTCATACAAAACACCCCTCGCCGGTGTCGCCACCGGCGACACCGGCTCCGGCTCCGGCTCCGGCTCCGGCTCCGGATCCGGATCCGGGGGCGTGGGCGTAGAGGCGCTAGTGGCGGCTTGTAGACGGCACTTGAGCACTTAGGCACGACGCATCGGAGCAATCGGGCTATTCGCGGCGTTAATGAGGCGGCGCCGGTGGCGCTCCGGCCGCCTCCGGCGGGCGGACCGGCCTTCGGCCGGTATACTGCGAATTTAATTTTTAATTATCGCTCAGACTTATTCGTTGCCTAGAGTTTGATTTTGAATTTGAATTTGAAATACATGACACTTGACGAAGTGGTGCATGATATTTTATGTGAACCATTGCAAATGCTCATTAGAGAGTGTGTTTATGAAGAATTGCAAACTTCTGAAAAGACACATGCATGGCTATAAATATATGCTTCATAATTCGAAATTATTTACTCCAAAAAAAAATTCTGAAATCCTCTTCCATATAATTCCAACATTTTCCTTGCATTCGAAACTTCATCAGTCTTGTGCAGTTTCGAGAAAAAGGCTGACTTATCCTGGGTATTCAGGCCGTTCCAACTCTAAGACAATCTGAGAGTGTGCTTGAAATACTTTTAAGGAAAGTGATTTCGTTCACGATTCAGTCTGGATCCATTCGACATAGAAGAATTATCTAACATTGGCTTGGGTTGTCCTCCCAATACCACATGAAATTTTTGCCGAAGATTGCGTAACACTGGTAGAATAAAAAATCTTGCAGCAACAACAATTAGAAAAGCTATAGCTTTTCTGCATTCCTCAGTACATCCACTGGAAAAAAATTTAAAACACTTTAAGCAACAACAATTAGAAAAACTATTTTTATTTTGATTGATAAAATTGTTTAAAACATAATTAAACTACCCATTTTTTAAATATAATTTGATTATAATGAAATTTTAATTCTTCTAATATACCATATGAAAATATGAAAATAGTACCATTGTATTTGTTGGCATGGTTAAAGGTATCCCATGTGGTTTAGCTTCCTGCCATCTTCATCTGCTACATCTTCAACCTTCCATATTTATATGCTAAAAACAATAATTAATACAAAAAATTCTTTAAATGGACCATAGTCATTAAAATTTAAAAATTCAATCATCAAATCAAAAGTTCTTTTAGATTCATCCTAGTCATACAAATTATCTTCTCTAAAATAAACAATCATTTATTTGACCCTTTCAAAATCATTCAAAAACAGAGAAATGATAATAAAATTAGAAAAATAGTAAAAAGGGTTGAAAAACCTCACCTACACAACATTCAATCAACAAATCCTGAGTATCGCTTTCAACATGCACATTTGGTGGTAACATCTCTTTAATTTGAATCAATTATATAATGCTAAAAAGAAATCAAAAATATTGAATCAATTTATAGGACATAAAATTTAATATTTTTTTGTAAATAAAAAGTAGGTAATATACATACCTTTAAGAAAGCGATCTTCCTTTGATTTTGCAACTATGTCATTGAGTTCCATTTTTTTTTAATCTAAAAATAGAATAATAATAATAAGGGAATTAGTGATATCTTGATTCGAGATCTGATTAAAGGAAAAGAGTGAGAGAATAAAAATTAAAAGTTGAATAGATTGATAAAATAGATGAGTAAAAATGAAGAAGAGGTATTGAAGATGTTGATAAAGAGACACTGGAATTTAGGGTTTATGACTTTTAAATTAAAACCGAAAGCAATACAACTTCAAAAATTGACAAAATCGAAATGATTAATTTGCAAATCATATTTAAACGATGCATAGAATTGAAATCCATAAAATCGAAATCCATATGTGATATTTGCAAATATCTCACGCGTCCACCGTCTTTGTCTATGTAAAAACCCAATCTCCGTCTGAAAAAAAATCATATGACGGCAGAAGAAACAGGATTAAGAGTTACAATGATTGTCACCCTATTTATAGGCTAAAACTAGGGTTACTAGAATAAGATAAAATACTGAAATGCCCTCTAACAAACTTATGGGCTTAAGAAAATAATATAATAAAATATGAATTATTACTAATACCATCCCTTAATTCATATTCCATCAAAACTTGTAACACCAATTCCATCCCTTAATCTGAGAAATTGATTAGTCTTGATAGCTTTCGTCAGAACATCTGCCAACTGCTTCTGAGTGCTGCAGTGTACAACTTCTAACACTCCACTCTGAACTTGATGTCTCAGAAAATGATACTTGGTCTCAATATGCTTGCTTCTCCCATGCAACACTGAGTTTTTGGCAAGATTGATTGCAGACTTGTTGTCAATCATCAGCTTCAGAGGTTTGTTTACTTTAATCTTCAGATCCTGCAACAGATTCAGAATCCACACAGCTTGGCATGCAGTAACAGCACCTGCAATGTATTCAGCTTCACAGGTTGACAACGCCACAACAGGTTGCTTCTTGGAACACCAAGAAATGGGACCTCCCAGAAATTTGAACAAGTACCCAGATGTACTTCTTCTGTCAACTCTGTCTCCACACCAATCAGAGTCTGAATAACTCAGAAGTTCTGACTCATTATTTCCTCTAGAGGGAAATAACACTCCATACTTCAGAGTTCCTTTGATATACCTCAGAATCCTGACAGCAGCTTGGTAATGGGACCACTTAGGTTTACTCATGAACCTACTAACCATCCCAACTGAGTAGCAAATACCAGGTCTGGTATTGCACAGATACCTCAGAGAACCAACCAACTGTTTGAAGGTTGTAGCATCCACATCCTTTCCTTCAGAGTCTGAATCCAGTTTCTGATTTGTATCAGAAGGTGTGACAGCCATCTTACAATTCTTCAGATCAAATCTCTTCAGAAGTTCTAATTCATACTTGAGCTGATGCAAAATGATACCTTTCTCAGAATATCTGAACTCCATCCCTAGAAAGTATGTCACTTTGCCTAGATCAGTCATTTCAAATTCATTCATTAGAACCTTCTTGAACTTGGTTATCTCCTGTTCAGAACTTCCAGTCAATAGTATATCATCAACATATAAACATACCAGAGTCATATTGCCTTCAGAAGTATGCTGAACATAGACACCGTACTCCATCTCACATTTCTGAAAGCCTTGCTTCTTGAAAAATGAATCAATCTTCTGATTCCAAGCTCTGGGCGCTTGTTTCAATCCATATAGAGCTTTGTATAATCTGTACACCATCCCTTCCTGATTCTTTTTCACAAATCCAGGAGGTTGTGACACGTAAACTTCTTCTTCTAATGGACCATTCAGAAATGCAGATTTTACATCTAAATGCATCAGAGGCCAATTCCTGTTAGCAGCTATTGCAATCACCATTCTGATTGTTTCATGTCTTGCTACAGGTGCAAACACTTCAGAATAATCCAGCCCAGGTTTCTGTAGAAATCCTCTGGCTACCAACCTTGCTTTATGTTTGCCAATTGAGCCATCTGGCTTTAACTTCTGCTTGAAAACCCATCTGACGCTGATGGCTTTCTTGTCTTTTGGAAGTTCTGTCAGCTTCCAAGTCTTGTTTCTCTCTATAGCATCAAGTTCTTCTTTCATGGCCTTCAGCCAGAGCTTCTGCTTAAGAGCCTCCTCTGTACTTATAGGTTCAGAGTCTACTAACATGGCACACTGAATAACTTCTCCTTCAGAGTCTACTTCAGTGTCTTGCAGCATGTCAAATTCTGCAAATCTTCTGGGAACGCTTCTGATTCTTTGTGGTCTCTGAACTTGTTCAGAGTCTTGAGCTTCAGAGTTTCTAGCTTCAGATGATTGACCTCCAGAGCTTTGACCATCTTCAGAGTCTGGCATATTTCCAGAGTCTGAATTGCCACCAAGATCTGGATTGCCATCAGAGTCTGAATCATCAGAGTCTGGGTCATCTGGGTCACCTTCATCTTCTGAGTCTTCTTCAGAGTTTGAATCAGTATCAGAGTCAGAGTCAATATCAGGGTTTATTTCAACTTCAGAAATTCTTAACTCTGGCCTTTCTTCAGAGGTTCTAACATCAGAATCAGATTGAGACTTATCCCAATTCCAAACTTCTGATTCCTTCACAATCACATCTCTGCTGAATTCAATTTTATTGGTTTCTGGACAATAGAGCTTGTATGCACCTGTACTGTGGTACCCTATCAGAATCATCACTTTGCTTCTATCATCCAGCTTCTGTCTTCTGGCTTCTGGAACATGTTTATAGCAAACAGAACCAAATACCTTCAGATGACTAACACTTTGCTTGTCTCCAGTCCACTTCTGCATAGGAACTATTTCCTTCAACTTCTTCGTAGGACATCTGTTGAGTACATACGTTGCAGTGGCAACAGCTTCTCCCCAGAGCTTCTGAGGAAGCTTCTTCTCCTTTAGCATGCTTCTCACCATATCAAGCAAAGTACGGTTTCTTCTTTCAGCAAGACCATTGTGTTGAGGGGTATAAGGAGCAGTAACCTCATGCTCAATTCCATTCTCCTCACAGAACTTCTGGAACTCTTTGGAGTTATAATCACCTCCACCATCAGTTCTAAGAATCTTCAACTTCTGACCACTCTGATTCTCAGCCTTCATTCTGAACTTCTTGAATTCATCAAACACCTCGTGTTTGAACTTAATAAGGGATACCCATGTCATTCTTGTGAATTCATCAACAAACAACACAAAGTATTTGTTCCCTCCAATTGATGCTACTGGAAATGGACCACACACATCAGAGTGTACAACTCCCAAGGCATGTTTTGCTCTTGGAGCAACTTCTGATGCAAATGGCAATCTTGGTTGTTTTCCTTCCATGCAAACTTTGCATGACTTTTCAGGCTTCTTAATTGCAGGAATTCCATGTACCAATTTCTTTGAATTCAGATGTTGTAAGCTTCTGAAATTCAAATGACCAAATCTTCTGTGCCACAGCTCACTCTCCTTATCAGTACTTGTTGCACTAAGACACTCTGAGTATGCAGTTCTGACATTCACCTTGAATGTTTTATTCCTTCCCTGTTCTGACTCCATAATCAACTTCTGATTACAGTCATACAGCTTCAGAAGATTGTCCTTCATGGTAACTGAGAAACCTTTCTCAATTAATTGTCCCACACTCATCAGATTGCTTCTGATGCCAGGTACATACCACACATTCTGAATCAATGCTATTTTTCCATTGTTCAGAGTCACTCTGACATTTCTCATACCTTCTGCATTAAGATATTTGTCATCAGCACATCTGATCTTTGTTCTCTTTTCAGAGTCAAAGTCAACCAGCCATTTCTTGTTTCCAGTAAGATGATTTGAACAGCCAGTGTCCATATACCACCAGTCTGTCAGATCATCAGATTCAGAGGCCATCAATAGCACAGATTCGTCATCAGAACTTCTGGCTATATTTGCTTCTTCTGATTTCTTCTCCTTGTTTGACCAACAATCTCTAGCAAAGTGACCAAACTTCTTACAACAGTAACATTGGATCTTCTTCTTGTCATACTTCTCTTTTCCCTTTTGAGCATTCTTTTGTCTATCAGAGGTTGAGCTTTCTGACTTCTGACCACCATCAGATCTTCTCCTGGCTTCTGACTGCTTCTGATACCTCCTATCAGAAGTTGCTTTCAGAGCCTGCTGCTCTACTTCCCTTTCAGAAGTTCTTTCAGTCAAACGCAACTCTTGCGCTTCTAAACTGCTCTGCAGCTCTTCAATTCTCATGGTACTCAGATCTTTGGAATGTTCTATTGCTACCACAATGTAATTAAATTGAGAGGTAAGGGATCTCAATACCTTCTCCATGATTGTTTCTTCAGAAAGAGTTTCTCCACACGCCTTCATCTCATTAGTGATCAGAATCACTCTGGAGATGTATTCAGAAACTTTCTCATTATTCTTCATGTTGAGATTCTCATATTGCTTTCTCAAGGACTGAAGCTTCACCTTCTTCACTGATGCGTCACCACCATAACATCTCACCAGAGTGTCCCATGCAGCCTTTGCTGTTGTAGAGTCTGCAATCTTCTCAAACACGTTTACATCCACACATTGATGAATGAAGAACAATGCTTTCTGATCCTTCTTCCTTACTTCCTTCTGCGCGTTTTTTTGTTCATCGGTTGCATCTGCTGCTACTGGAACATAACCATCAGTGACAAGATCTAGAACATCTTGAGCACCAAATAGTACACGCATTTGGATCATCCAACGATTCCAGTTTTTACCATCAAATACTGGAAGTTTGGTGTTCATGTTGCCGTTTCCGTTCATCTTCTACTTTGCACAATACACTCAGATTTCTCACACAGTGTTTCCCAACCCACAGAATTTAAAAAAAAAAAAATTCTGATCAGATTTTGTTCAAGATTCAACGTGAATCTAAGAAACAAAATCAATCACACAAGACCTCACGTTCACTCGTGTTTCCCGTGTTTCCTAATGAATCAGAACCGGAGCTCTAGATACCAATTGTTGGTGCAAAGATAGAATAATGAAAATAGGGAAATATTCTATTAAAGAGAATGACGGCAGAAGAAACAGGATTAAGAGTTACAATGATTGTCACCCTATTTATAGGCTAAAACTAGGGTTACTAGAATAAGATAAAATACTGAAATGCCCTCTAACAAACTTATGGGCTTAAGAAAATAATATAATAAAATATGAATTATTACTAATAGAAACTTCAAAACCAAAACAAAAAACAAAACTTTGTAAACATAAAACTCCACAATAAAAAACAAAACAAAAATTTTGTAAATCAAATAGAAATCCAAAATTTTGAAAAAATTTACAAAAATTTTCTAATGCAGATTGTTTTCTCCTCCCTAAATTGGCAGGTTGAAAAGAAATCTACAAAAAAAAAATCCATTAAAAAATCCATAATCACGGAAATGAGAATAAACAATATTGAAAAAAATACATAATGAAAAAAATATTTATGAAAATCTAACCAAACCTATAACTTGTGAGATCTATTAGTTTTCCCCACCATCAATGTCATTGGTCATAATTGCAAATACACTCATCATCACAACTTCACTTTTTTGAAATTTCGCTTTGACTTCATTATTTATAGATTTGCATATCTATGTGCGAGCCACCTATTGTCGAAGGAGACACAAATAAAAAAGAGATTGAAATATTAAAAAAAAAACGTATGAAGAAGATAGATAAAGAATAAAAGGAAGATAATGGAGAGAAGATGAGTCTTGTGGGAAATCCTAGCAAAGGGACATGGAAGGAGAAATCAAGAAAATGAGAAGGAAGAAGAAACATAATGTTGATGAAGAACAAACCTGAGTATATGAGAATGGAGACAGAATAGAAGAGGTGATCGAATGCAATGAAACCTTGAAGGGAGAGAAAAGATAATTGAGTCTGAGAGTTGAAAAGTAGTGTATTGAGTCTGAGAGTTGAAAAGTAGTGTTAGTAGCTTTTTAACATGCATTGAGACTTTTTCCTTTTTCCATGAGACCTTTATCTTTCAGTTGCAATGAAAATTGTAAAATTAATTGCATTTAACAGATTTTTCTTTTTCCCATGTGGTAAATAACGATGGTAAAATATGATAAATCAAATTTGGAGACTTAATCAGTGCATTAGCCGTAAAAGTAGTTAATATCAAGAAATGTGTCATAATGTTTAAGACCAATTACAATTGGGGACATAAAATTAGTGTTCTAATTAGGTTTGAGAATATTATTAATATAATTTTATATGTATACTCAATTCTTATATTAAAATTTTTATATTAAAAGTAGATACTAATGTGTTAACTATTAATGGAGTAATTTTTATTTTAACTTGCGTTGAAAATTCAACCACAACCTATGAAGATTTTCACTAAATCAATCTTAATCTCAAGATTATTTCAACCCACGTAATGACAATGAAAGAAAAGTTTTAAAAAAAAGAAAGTAAAACATTGATGAAGAAGAAGAAGAACAATTTTCTGCAGAGAACTCTCTACACACAAACTGTGGAAATTCTGTTTTTCACCTGTATATGCAAACCATGAATTACAAAGAATGATGAATTTTTTTATAAATAAGAGTTTCTCCCTATTTATAGATTTAAGTTAGCTTGCATCCCAAACCAAGGCCCAAAACTATAAAAGCCGAAAATAGTTAACATTACTAAAATAGGCCTAAGTTGAAATCCTGTGTGAAGCAACCTGCTTCAACACTTCGACCCACTAAGCAACTCAACACACTAACACATTAGGCTAATTTGACTAATCCTTGTTTCTGTCGAGCTACACTGCTTCGACACAAGGAATTAAAAACTCAACACACCACCTAATTCATTGTGTCTAAGCTATCTACATTCATCATAGACCTTAGCCTTTTGAAGACTTCGACTGGCACTCCCTTCTTCATGATGTCTGCAATCTGATTCTCAGTTCTGCAGCATTTCAAATTCATCTTCCCTTCTGCTACCTGCTCTCGAAGATAATGGAACCTCATTTTAATGTGTTTTCTTCGACCGTGTGCTATTGGATTTTCTGCCAAGTTGATAACTGACATGCTGTCGATCTTCATGGTAATTGCTCCATGACTCTTCGTTGTGATCTCTTCGACCAGGTTCACCATCCAGGTTGCGTGACATGCACAAAAAGAAGCAGTTATATATTCTGCTTCGCATGATAATAATGCCACTACTAGCTCCTTTCTTGAACTCCTAGTAACTGGCGTACCACCTAACATAAACACATCGTCAGTTGTGGATTTTCTATCCTCAGCATCACTACACCAACTAGAGTCGGTGTATCCTACTAACTTGCATTATTTTCCTTCATCGGCTGCAGGAAACAAAATGTCGTAGTCGAGAGTCCCTTTCAGATACCTTAGTATCCTCTTTGTTGCTGTTAGGTGTGATACCTTTGGCTTTTGCATGAATCTACTCACCATACCTACAGTAAATGATAAGTCAAGCCTGGTGTGACAAAGGTATCTAAGTGACCCAATAAGTCTTCTATATTGGGTTGGGTCGACATCATCTTCATTTGAATCCTTCAACAGTTACAATCTGGTCTCAGTTGGAGTCGAAGTTGGGTTGTAATCTTGCATCTCAAATCTCTTGAGTATTTCGCCTGCATATCTTCTTTGGTGCATCATCAAACCTCTACTACTTTTGTAGAATTCAATGTCAAGGAAATATGAGAGATTTCTCAAGTCTGACATTTCAAACTCCTCACAAAAGTTATGTTTGAAGTCTTCGATCTCCTTCTTGCAACTTCCTGTTATCAACAGGTCATCGACATAGAGGCATAGTATAAGCAGTTCACTATTGCTTCTTCTTACATACACTTCATGCTCAGTCGTACACTTCATGAATTCCTTCTCTCTTAAGAAGCTGTCGATTTTCTTATTTCAAACTCTCGGAGGTTGGTTAACTCCATACAGGGCTTTATGCAACATGTACACCTTTCTTTCTTCGCCTCGTTTCACATACCCAGCTAGTTGTGCAGCATAAACTTCTTCGTCTAAAGGGTCATTCGGGAATGCACATTTCACGTCCATCTGACATGTGTGCCAATTATTCATATTTGGTAGACCAATAACCAATCTGATTATTTCAATCCTAGCAACAGGTGCAAAAACTTCATCGAAGTCGATTCCTTCCTTCTGAAGAAATCCTTTTGCCATAAGTATCGCCTTGTATCGAGTTACTTCTCCTTTAGGATTCACCTTCACTTTGTAAACCCAATTCATATCAATTTCCTTCTTGCCTTGAGGCAATTCAACAAGTAACCAGGTGTTGTTGACTTCAATGGAGTCTAACTCTTCATTCATTGCTTTCAACCACTTTAAATCTTTCAATGCCTCAGCTGCATTGAATTATTTGACATCTACGTAAAAAGCATAGTGTACCTGTCGCGGTGAAAATCGGATACCAAACTATTGATTAGTTTGAATCTTTAATTCATTTTACAACCGATCTTTGATTTGTCCAAAGGAAAGGATAAATATCGAAATTCCCACAATGCAATGCAAATGCAAAGGTTTAGAGAGTTTTAGGTTCGGGGGTTGGTCAAACTTAGGGAAGGTACTAGCATCCTAAGTTTCTATAGTACTCTACAGGAACCTCTTGTTTTATATTGTTTATTGCTAAGTGTTTATCTGCTTAAGGGTATAAAAGACCTAGGGGTTTATTTCTAAGTATACTCAATAAGATGTCGCATCTTATGCCTACATATCCTTACGGGAGTGGAATCAGAGTATTTGTAGTTCCCCTAAAGGTTTTGAGGATTTCTTTGACTGTGGTCAAAGTTCCTACGGGTTTAGGGTGGTTGATTGATTGAGTTTAGGAGAAGAGGTGCGTTATCATTTTAAGAGAGATTTAACCGCCACAAGTTGTAGGAATGTAGTCTTTGCATCGTCTTAAGAGAAGGGCTCAAGTACTCGGATAGGGATCGACGAGGTACGCCTATATCTCTCTTAAGACAAAGTTCCTACGATATTGACTGTATTGATGTGGGGTGGAGATTCTATCTCGTTTAAGATGATTTAGCATCTTTCTCTAATGTGTTTGAATATATTTGTATGTTGTTTGATTTGAATTTGTTTTGTTTGTGTCTAAGTTGTAAAGATAATGGCCCTTCCTATGAGGTAGGATCTATCCTAGAGATCAACTTGAATGGGATCAAGGATCATGGGGAATATGATGCGAATGATGTGCACTACACACGATTGTTGAACCATATGTAAGGTTTTCCTTTGGACGGATGCGATGCAAGAAAGATAAATTGCGATGATGTAAATTGCGAAAAATGTAAAATCATATACATACGCATGAAAGCGCTGAAGTGTGTGAGAGTGAATGTGTCGTGAATGTGAGTGTGCATGATCGGATGATTGGTTTACGATGTAAGGTTGATTTTTAATTTGGGATTGAGAAAACATGTTGTTTGATGAAGTTGGTGAGGTTTAATTGATTTTAAGAAAGTTTTATTAGATGAATTGATTTTAAGAGAATTGTTTAAAATAGGGGAATTGATTTTATGAAAGGTTATATTGATTATATTAGTTTTAATAAAAGTTAATTTGACGAGAAAATGGTTGGATTTGTCTTAAGGTGACATTTGATTTGAGAAAAGTTATGTTTGGGTGAAATTGGTTTTAAGAAAAAGATTAAATTAATTTTAGTGAGATTGATTTTATGGGGAGATTATATTAGATGAATAAATTATAAATGAATTGTTTTTAAGGGAAATGTCGAATTTTTAGATAAAAGTGTGAATAAGGTTTAAAAAAATTATTAGTGAAATAAAAAGATTAATTAAGCTGGATAGAAAAAATTCTAAGCTACTTATTAAATAAATTAGTTAGGAATTAATTTAAATGGGAATGATTTTCAAATAATGAGCTGCTAACTAGATTGTTGATTATTATTTAAAAGGTGGTTTTTCTTACTAATTATCAAGTAGATCTTGAGTTATAAAAAGATTTTTTTATTATAAAAAAGTTAATTTAAATTAAAAGGTTATTTATTATTATTTATTAATTCTAATATAAAGGGATAAACAAATTGATGTGTTATTATTTTTAAAGAAAAAGGTTTATTAGATTAAATAAAAGTTATTGTTGTAGATTAATCAGATAAAGGTTAGATTATTTAAGACAAGGTTCTACTAAAAAAGGTTAATAAATAGATTTATTAAATTAAAATTTTCTTAATTACTATGATAAAGATTAATTTAAAATGGTTAACTAAACAAAGGTTATTAGTTTATTTTAGATAAAAGTTAAATTATTAGTTAAAAAGTTAATGGCTTTCTTTTAAATAAACTGGCAGATCAAAAAAAGCGGTTAACCAATTAATAAAAAAGTTAGTGGTTAATTATCTGGATTAAACGACTGATTAGGGTAGGTGAACAATTGGGTGAGGCGCCGGTCTGGGCTTACGGTAGGCGTGCGGATCAAGGGTCGTGTGATGTGTGATGGATGGTGATGATGTGAAGGTGCAGGGTTATTGGTGTGTGTGTGCACGCATACAATTAATCAAAAAAACATTCAGAAAGGGAAAAGAAAGAACCCTAATTCTCCCCCCAATTCCCAAATCGCCGTCTGAGCCTCTCCTCGCTTCCCTCTTCGTTTCTCCGTTATCTCTTCTTCGATCCTTCCTTCTTCCGTTCTTCTTCATCCTTCTCATCCGCTTCGAACTCTTTCCTCGCCTCTTCTTTAATTTCTCGCGATCTGTCAAACATTCACACAAAAAGAACATCAATCCTGAAAATGTCGAATGAGAGAAAGTATTACCCATGATGGTGATGATGGCGGCTTCACCGATGACTTCACGGTGATGACGTTGAGAGATTTCTAGTCTCGAAGCCGGAGTGCGAAAGAGTGTCTCGCGGTGGTTAGCGGAAGCAGCGATGGTCTTGTGTTTGGGGGTTCCAGTGGTGGCTTCACGTCAAGGACTTCGTGGCGGTTCCGACGAAGATTTCGACGGTAGTGAAGTAAAAGATAAGTTCACCATTTTTGACTTTGGATTTCGGTTTGCTGCTTATTTTCGAATCTGGTTTGAGGGGATTGTTGAATTTGGGATTTTTTGGGGAATTTCTGTTTACGAATGTTGTGGGTTTTGTATCTGTGTTTGTGTGAATCCGCTGTTTTGAAATTCGGTTCCCCCCTGTTTTCATTTCAATTTCTCCACTTTATAGTCGTACCAGTCCATGATTTGCTTTTAAAACATTCCAGAATTGTGCAAACATGTTTTATCTGGTTTTGGAAGATATTAAGAACCTGCCGGCAATACTTTTGGAAAGTTTTCGAATCTGAAAATGATGATTTATTGCTTGTTCCTTTTCAGGTGTTTGGATTAATTCTTCTGTGGGACAGGGGCCACAATTATTGGGGTCTTCAATTAAAGGTCGCTCATTTCCTGTGATCACTCCAGTTGTAGCGTGAAGTTAGTACGATTTCAACTGCGTGTTTCATTAATAGCTCTGGCAGGATGAAAAGTCTTGGAAAATAAGCTCGTGTATCCTGTCCTGTTTTAGTAAATGGTCAGCTGACTACGATCCTTGGGTGACTCACAGTGGATTTACGGTTGCGGCTCTTTCAAGTCTGAAAACTGCGGGTGAGGTATTCTTCCCAACTCTGTGTTAACATGCTTTTCTGATAACTGCTTCTGCTCTGACTTAATTCTAATCTCGTGCAGGAAGGGAAAGGAAATACAGAGTAATGGCGTGTAACCTTGTTGTAGCTGTGATTGTGCGTTTATGAACCTGCGATTCCTATTTTCTTGACAGGTTGTAGATATTGAGTTAGATGTGACATAACAAGCTCATGGTTCTGGATGGTATGTTATACGCATTTCTTCGTGTTGATCGTTTTACAATTCGACCTTGGTATCTCTTGTTGATTTATTTTTAATTTTGGAATTGTGCTTCCTGGCTTCAACAGGAAACGACAATGCGGTGGTAGTTCACGTAGAGTACCGTTGCCTATGGATTGATGGCAAGCTAAAAAAACCAGTGTCTCGTATGCGTGATCTTTCTGTGATTTCAATAGCCATCTTCGTCAATGTAGCTTAAAGTTTTGTTCCAACTGCCAAAATTATGACAACAGGAATCAAGGATGCCCAAACTATAGCATGTCATCCCTCCTCGTATCTTTAGTCTCCCGAGAAGCATTGTGACTGCACCATATAGAACATGAAAGACCACTAAGAAGGATATGAGAATGTGTATCTGGTGCAATCTATTGGCAGATTTAAGGGGCTCTGATGATGGTTTGGGAATAACAGTATATATTTGAACGGAAAATGGCTCTGTTGCCGAGAATAGAGGCTTCAATGTTGCTGATAACGTCGTTCCCGTAGAAACAAAAGGGACAACTTCGGTTGAGGTAATAATCTTGACTTCTTTTAAAATAATGCTAAGAGTAAAACTCAATTCGCAAATCCTGATACTGCTTCCACTGCTGCTTAAAAATAATGTCTTGGTTGTTTTTCTAAATTCAAACAATTGTTCAAACTTACGACTTGTATCATGTATCGCCATATTCTAAACCGCTCGGTTTTCTTGCAGGTTGCGTTCTATGCTGTTAGGTTCTCGCAAATTGATAGATGGTAACCGTAGCCGTTCGACAGCGTGTGCTCCTTGCAATGAGCTAATAGCTTGTCAAGAGCTCGAAGATTAAGTTCATGCCCAAAAAAATACAACGGCTTCAGAACTTCTTTCAGGTGACAATAGACAGTGGGAAGCTTTGGAAGGCGTTGATGTGGTGCACCAGCTCTTGGAGCAGTTTGGTAATGATTTGCGCTTGAATTTCTTCTTCAATTCATCTGAAGGTCAATTAATCGCTTCTGTGTATTTGTTTGCAGGAAAATCGCGATGCATCATCGTAGCTGGAGCGCGGGTTTCCTAAGAATGGAATGGTGCCGGTAATTGCTGTAGGATATACTAAATAGTGTGGCGACAAGTACTTCACGCAGGTCATTTGGAGTACTAAATAACAGTTGGAGTACGCCAACTGATATGCTTTGTTTTCTCGAGGACTTATTCAGGTGGCATAGGCGTGATCTTTGGAAGTTTGGAAGGTTCCGCGTCGTAAACGCCCATGAGCCGCCCCAGGCTGCTATTTATTTCTGAAGGAATCCAATGTTCTGAAACTCGGTGACAGTCATACTAAGTGTTTGCAGCCTTCGGAAAAACTGTGCTCAACACCCTCCATCATGCTCCCAATATGATAAACCGACTCGGTTTTGCGAGCCTTCGAATTCAAACATCAGTTGTTATGTACTTGTTGCTTTAATGATCACAGTTGGATTGACAGTAGATTATTAATTCTTGTATGTAATGTCCCGTTTGAGTTTTAGCATAGGGATTCTAGCCTTTTAGTAACACTTGGACCTTGAACTTGTTTTGTACAGAGCTTTGAATTTGAATGATATGAATTTGTATGAGAAATTCATTACTGACTCAACTTCAATGCAATGTCTCCCAATCATACGGGGTCCCAAAATAGCTATTGTTTAGTAGTGCCTATCTTCATTACCTGAATGTAACTGGAGTATCATAAATTGACAACCTCTGGCCCTACTCAATGTAATACGCATGGGAGCCACATCCAATTTGGGTTGGATTTGGAAATTTTAACATAGAGCACTGAAAGTGACCTTCCTTTGAAGAACAAAATAAAGTCTTATTAAGAAATTCCTGATAAAATCTGGTTAAACATGCACCGACTGATTCACCACCTTAACATATTTCAAATCCCACGATGAATCCAACTCTTATGACTTAAAGGGCCAACGATGATACCGAGCTTAGTAATTTGAAAATAAAAGTCCTTTGTAGTGGTACACCGTGAAGTTTAAGCATTTTGAATTGATATCTTTTCTTTCATCTTAACTGGTAATCAACATATTTTGTGGAGGATTAAAAATCCTGATAATCGTAAGCGCGGAGTCTTCATGATCTATGAATCTCCTACCGCAACCTACCTTTACGGGGGGAAAAATGGTTAAACCGGTTAGCTAAAGCGGGACAGATTGGCCTAAAATGTTATGCAAAGGACGCGCAAGGAGGTGGGATCTTAAGGTCAAAAATTAGGGTGCGACAAATGCCCCTATGTGCTATATATCCAAACACCTTCAAGTGACTGAGGCTAGGCTTGACAGCAGACCAATATTTTTCTGGTGTGATTCCATCAAGCTTCTTCATCGGGCATCTGCTTAATATGTATGTTGTTGTCGAAACCGCTTCTCCCTATAATTCTTTGGTAGATGCTTTCCATTCAACATATTTTTCACCATGTTCATGATGGTATTGTTCTTTCTTTCTGCAATTCCATTTTGCTGTGGAGTGTAGGGTGGCACCACCTCATGCACAATTCCTTCTTTTTCACATAATGCATTGAACTCTTTCGATACATACTCTCCACCACCATCAGTTCTCAGTGTAGCGGGGAAATTTGTGAGTGTAAGCTATTGATTAACATAACTCAAAAATGCAAGAGTCGCCACCACACTTTTATTTTATTCAAAGAGGAAAGGAAAAACAGCGAACAAAACCTAAGAGTTCTAAAACAAGAACAAACAGAGAATGGGTAAGGGGGTTGGTTACGCGATGGGAAGGTGTTAGCATTCAAAAATTCTATAGTACTCTATAGGAGCCCTTTAAAATATCTACACTTTTTGGTTTGAAAAGGTTTGTTTGAAATGAGATCGGGGAGATGAGAAGAGAAATATTTTTTAAGATTTTGTGTTTGGAGAGACTTATCGTCTCATGCCTACGTACCCACAAAGTGAAATATAGGATCAAAACCTCGTAGTTCATGGTACAAATAACAAAAAATGATTTTTTTTTATTGATTTTAAATGTAAAGACAAGTCATCATTTTAAGGAGAAAATTATGACTAGTCGCCACAAGTATAAGACAATATTTGCATCACCTAAAGATTGAGGATTTTGCTTGGATTAAAATCAACAAGTCTATCACTTAACATATAAGTGGAAAATGTCAACATCATAAATACTATGTGGAATAGGAGAATTACATCTCAATTATGAAAATGACTCATGTATAAACTTTATGAAAAGTTTTAAAATGAAAAAAAAATGCACAAAAGGCACAAAAAGAGTTGATGAGTTTTTATATTTTTTTATGTCTTTTTGAAATTGGTCAAAATATAATTAACATTGTCTGAGATTTATTAAAGAAAACAAAGTTTGAAAATCACTTGACAAAAGTCAAGGTTTTATTGTGAAAGCGGTTTTAAGTTTGAAAACAAGAAGGTTTTAAAAAAGGGAGAAGATTTTGAAAATTTAAGAAGGGGAGGAAATGGAGTGACTACCCTAGAAAGCAAAATAAAAGCTAGAGATAAGAAGGATATAACCAAAAGATAGCAAACTTCATAGCAAGCGAAATAAGAATTCCATCTGTCTTGAGGCATAAGCAAATAAGCAAGCCAAATAAAGGCAAAGAGCCATAATACTCCAAGCATAGGGAAAGAGACCTAATTCTAAGTCCAAAGGTCCAAGAATAGTCCAAGAGGTCCAAGGTCTAAGTCCATCCATGAGCAATATCCACAAAATTAAGACACCAAGTTTTTTAGAGGTTTAATCATTTATTAGTATTTTGAACAAGATATGGTCCAAGTGGACAAAGGAAAAACAGCGGAAACATAAACAATAGTATGATATAAGATGATAATAATGGAGCATAAAAATAAAAGAGAGATAGGGAGCAAGAAAGAAACATAAACAAAATTAGTAAAATAATATTGTTAGTGAGTTAGTGATTAGTTGTTAGATCAAATGATCAACGATGGTTAACTCATGCACTTAGGCTAAAGTTAATGAAGACTCATTGGAAGATTGATAAAATCAAAGCCTCCTAACAGCAAGTTTCATAGGTAATGGACCTAAGACAAATAATCAACCATACTTGGACTTTCAAACATAAGTTTGAGCCACGAATGATCATTTTCCGATTACGGGACAATTTAGCGCTATTTTAACCAATTATAATCGGGTTTATGTAGACACCACGACTATCTGAGGTCGATCAATAAAAATGTTTGTACTAATGTATGCTAGAGAGAAGATATGTAGATCATCCTCCGAAAGCAATACCGTACGAAAAAAATAGGTAACAATCTCATCTTCATCAAGAACTTAAAATAAGTTCAAACGATATCAAAGATTTTCATCGATCAAAAAAAAAAGAGAAGAGAAAATGGAAAAGCCAAATTGAATCACAACTCTGAAATCCTTCCATCTTTAAGTTCAACCACACATTTTAGTGGATTAAAGCACTAAACATATCATTAACTCAAAGAACCTAAAACGAATTGAACAATTCACTTTAAAGATATATTTGAATTAGTGAATGTTTACCCAACTTCATTTACATCCTAAGTCCATTGAATTTAAAGAAGAATAAGACCTTTTAAAGTGAAAACCAAGGCAAAAATCAAAAGAGAAAGGAAGAAGAAGAGGAAAGAACCAAAATAGTCCCAAAACAAAGCCAAAAAACACATTATGCACTGTACAAATGGATTGCACAACAAAAAATTGGCAATTCGGGGCAAAAAATACACTGTGCAATCGATTGCACACTGACAGACAGCAATAAAATCAGCATTTACAAGGCAACACCATGATCAATCATTTCTTCAAACATCTCATGATCAAGGATGCAATTGAGCACGAAAATTTAAGTAAAATAACAGAAAATAACACCAATGGAACATAATTTTCAAGATTCAAAGATCAAGCAACAAGAATCAACAATAGATCACATTGTGGAAGATGGATAAAGAGCAGCAATGGTGGATTAAGAGATTACCACTTCAAATATGAAATTTCTTCAAATCAACTCCAAAAACACACTCCAAAGCCTTGATCTACAAAAATTCATAATGATAAAGTGAATAGATGAAGGTCTAGCTCAAAGATTAGTAAGTTCTAATAATGAACTTACTAACTTTCAAAGGAAGAAAGAGCTTTTGGTGAATTTGGTAGTTGGAGAAAAAAAGAGTCAAGAAGAAATTTGACAAGGTGGATTTGGCTATCAAAAGCTTGAAGAATGAATGAAATGAGACCTCTATTTATAGAATTTAGGCTTGGAAATTTTGGTGGTTTGGAATTTGGTTTGGAATCAAAATTAGGCTTGGAATTTGGATTTGGAGGCAAAATTAAGATCAAATGGTGATTAATGAAGGTGTATGGTGGGAATTAATTGTGATGAGGTTGTGGAATTATTTTTGGGTGATCTAGAATATTCTCAAATGATGAAATTGGTGCCAAATGCTTCAAAATTTGAGAAATGTTGATTTTGGTCAATTTTGTCCTTGTGCAACCGATTGCACTGTAGCGTGAACAGATTGCACTGCTGAAAACTTCAAAATCTAGAGAAAAAAATGTAGGGTGCAATCGATTGCACATTTAAAAAACTTGAAAAATGCCTTGTTGGTTGGATTGTACTGGCTCTGCCTTGATTCTTTTGCTCATCAAAGAAGACATGGAAATAAACACATGAACCTTGGAGTCTCTTAAATAATAATCAATCAAAACTTGAGAACTCTTGATCAGATGAATTTGAATTGTTTGTAGATCAACTTTGACTTTGTTCAGATAAAATTCATTCGAGCTGAGGGACTATTCCTTGGTATTTTTTTATTCAAACTTCCCCTAAAAAAGTTAGTAAAGAGGGAAAACAAAATACTTTTTGATTTTGATTAATGTTAGTAAACATAAACAAATAAAGCAATAAAACAAAGATAATCAAAGGTACTCGGTGATCCCTGCAAGGCATAAACCCAAAGACCAAAGGCAGATAAAAGTAACCAAGTGTGATATTGTTTATGGTATGAAATGAAAATGATATGTGGGATCTTAAGGGTAAAAATTAGGGTATTACAGCTGCCCCTATTTAAGTTTCTTCTATCTAGAGATATGAAGATTGACATCTTTGTCTCGACCAGATAGAAGAGACTTAAATATAACAATAAACCTAATTTTTGGATCTAAGAGACCACAAAATGATATGATTATGTTAATGGTATGGTATGAAAATACGAGACCTCTGTAGGGAAAAATATGACACAGGAGACGAATAAACACTGGAGAGCAAAAAAGAAGAGAGACTCCACAGGGGAAAACAAAAGAGTAAGCTTCCATTCTAATAAGGGAAAGAAATTGACTCAATAGGGGAAGAGCTATTAACTGCCGGTCATTGGGAAAATAACGAAAATACCCTAACTACAGGAGAAGAGGGGTAAAATACCTTCTACCTGTCACTGGGTAGAAAACAAAGGCAATAAACAAAAGGAAAGATTACCGACTACCTGTCACTGGATAGAAAATAACGGTAACTAACCGAAAAAAAGGGAGAAAAATGCTACCTACTACCTGTTACTGGGTAGAAAATAAAGGCAATAAGCTCAAGAGGAAGATTACGTTTACCGGTCATTGGATTAAAAACAAAGGATAACCAACCAAAAGAGGTGAGAAATATTACCTGTTACCTGTCACTAGCTAAAGCAAAGGAAATATACTGAAAAGGTGAAGAAACATTACCGGATACTCGTCACTACATAGAAAATAAAGACAATGAACTCACAAGGAAAGATTACCGACTACCTGCCACTGGATAGAAAAAATAACGATAACTGGCCAAAAAGGATGAGGGATATTACCTACTACTTGTCACTGGGTAGAAAATAAAAGCAATATATTCAAAAGGTGAAGCAACATTATTGGCTACCCGTTACTAGGCAGAAAATAAAGGCAATGAACACACAAGGAAAAATTACCGACTACCTGTCACTGGGTAGAAAAAATTATGGTAACTGACCAAAAAGGATGAGGGATATTACCTACTACCTGTCACTAGGTAGAAAATAAAGGCAATATACTCAAAAGTTGAAGAAATATTATCAGCTACCCGTCACTAAGTAGAAAATAAAGGTAATTAACTCACAAGGAATACCTGCTACCAATCACTGGTTAGGGTATTACAAATGTCGACTACCTGTCACTGGGTAGGACGAAACAAACTCGACTACCTATCACTGGGTATGAGAAAGAAATAAAGGTCGACTACCTGTCACTGGGTAGGACAAACATACTCGACTACATGTCACTGGACAAGAGAAAGAAATATGTCATCAGCTACCTGTCACTGGGCAGCTTAAATCACACAATAAACCTCTCAAATAAAGAGACAACCATTTGTTGGGGATGAAATATTCACTAGATCACAACAGGATTCTCATATGAGGAGATAAAAATTTGTTTAAAAAAACAAACCAATTCGAATGATAACAAGCTTCCACTATAAAGATAGGGTTCAACTTCTTCTTTAATCAAGTTTTGAACTTGAAAAAGGACCAAATACAAACTGTCTCCGCTGAAGGGACTGCCATCTGCTAGGAATTAGAGATCAATAACTCTTTCGAGGATCTTCAAAAGAGGTACGGGAAGGTTAGATCATACAACAAACTTCTAAAATAAATAGACAACCATCTGTTAGGTTTTCACAACAAACTTCTCATCAGGACTTTTCCACATAGATGCCCTTTGATGAAAAAGTTGGTCGGATAAGGATTCAACATTTCACCATAAACTTCTCAGTTGAGGGTGAACTAGAGAGATACCATTTATTGTGAAGATACAAGTAAATTCCTGTAGATTACACAAGCTGCTCAAATAAAGAGAACACCACTTGCTGCCAGGTGTGGTCTACCTTGCTGGGGACACACAAGTTGCTCAAATAAAGAGGCTATCACTTGAAGTCGCACAAAAGATTGATATATCAAACAAACTTCTCAAAGAGATTGCCACTTGTCAATGTACTGAGGATAGACAAGCTTTTCAAATAAAGAGAACACCATTTGCTGTCAGGAAAAAATTATTACCAAGAGAGTGTTATCATAACACTGCCGGGGAAATTCAAATCTTCATCTGCTGATGGGGATTCACAAACAGATTTTTGCCAAGGAAAATAAATCCTCAAAAGAGAGAAATAAATGCCTTCTCATCATCTAGGTTCCACAGCCCAGGGAAATCCAAAATAACCGCTGCAAGAGACCAAAGTTCAATCCAGGAACAAACTGGAAAGAAACAGTCAAACAAGACTTGACCCAATGAGGAAATAATTCAATTGGGGATCAATTCTATCTAGATAATAAACTGGGGAGGAAGGCTAAAACAATCATCTTCCACGAGGCATAAACTCAGTGGGGAATTAGAAAGGATGTGCATTTTCTGCTTAAGGGTCGACACTCTATTGGAGGGAGGACACGCACACTCTGCGGGGATAACAACACCGGAGAACAAGGAAGCACCAAAAAATGCAGGATGCACAATGCAACAAAAACATGATACGCTCAACAAATTGAATGTGGATGCAATGCATATGAGTATGAATATGCTGACAAAATAGACAAAGATAAACAGAGGGTGAACAAACAACACAACACCACTAAATACTCGACTAATCTTAACAAGCTGAAGACATCACTGGAGATCCGGCTAGGGATAAAAAAATGAAAAAATTCTTCAAGAGGTAAACAAAAGCCATCAAGGGAAAATAAATCCTACTACAAGGCTCAAATCTTGCTAAAGAGGGGAAAATACTGCTTGGGGAGAAAACCAAAGATCAATCTTCAATAATCAGTAACCCACAAAGAGGATAACAACATGAACTCTACTTCAAGGACAAAACATAAATTGTTGGGGGGAACGCCAACCCAATTCTTCTTGACTCTTCCTGGGGATAAGGAAAATCATATGAGCTCCATTTCAAAGGGATGGAGAGACCTATTGCGGAAAATAATGGATCCGCTAGGTAATGTAATCATGTAAACAGCTACACAAACTCCACTGAGGAATAACACAGATCTCCTGGGGGTATAAGAAAAGTTCTCTGAGGACTAGCCAACTCAGAGAGAAACATCCTGGACTTGCCGGGAAAAACAAGAAGTTAACATCATAGTAAAAAGTCAATTTGTGGGGGATTTTAAATCAATACCCAACACTAGGTGAGAGAAAACCCGAAAGGTGACTGCTATATCAACCCTTCTTAGAAGAAAGAAAAATTGCTCTTTGCTTGGGAAACATTTAAAATAATAATGCATAACCTCCACTGGGAATTAGCAAGGACAAATCTCTGTACGGGCATTATCATCAAGGAGAGGTGGTTCTCAAAACTGCTCAACTGCCTAATCATAACCTGGCTAGATGAAGGAAACATACTCAGCTGGAGAAGAATTGAATTAAGACTAAGCTGGAGAAAACTGAACAACACCCGTCTGGTTATCCATAGGAACAAAAGTCTATTGAGGAAATATCAACAAACTCTAATGGAGAAACATCAACACAACTCTACTTGGGAGTTGTCAATAAATTCTACCAGATGAGTAAGAACGAACCTTGCTGAGGAAAACATCAGCAAACTCTACTGGAGAGAATATCAACAAGAACAAACTCCATTGAGGACAACACTAAGTTTTGTGCTTCTAGATTTTACCATTCTTTGGATTAACTGATGACATTCCTTTTTATATTCATAAGTCAAAGGAAAATGTTTTTATACTTTTCAAAATTTTAAATCAATTATTCACATTTGTTTCAAAAATCATCACCAAAAATAAAATGAAACTCTGCAAACAGAAACAAAATAAGAATTGCAAATAAAGAGACAAAGACCCAAATTTTATTAATAGAATGGTAGTCCGCAAATGGCGTAACTCCACTGATCATTACAAAGTTTCAAAAATGGTAAATACAATGGAAGAGGCTACATTGAAATACAATGACCACTATTCTCCCTAACAACTTTGAATTCCAACTGTGCTTGAGACTTCAGCTAGGGATGATTGAAGTAAAGTCCTTGATAGGAAATGTTGCTTCAAATGATCAAGACTGGCCAGATGCAGTTACTTGCCAAAATCCCTAACTTTTTCCTAGATTTCCCTTTCAGGTTTTTAATCTACCAGGACAAATATTTCTGTTTTTGTCTCTAATTTTTGCCTAGACTGCCCTTTCGGGTTTTCAATCCACCGAGACGATCATTTTTGCCTAAGTCGCCTTTTCGGGTTTTCAACTTAACGAGTTGTTCTTTTATTTTATTTTTAGGCAAAGTATTTCTTGACTGCATCAACATTCACAGGATGAGTGAACTATTCACTATCCATAGTTGTAATAATTAATGCATCGCCACAGAAGGCTCTCTTAACAACATATGGGCCTTCATAAATATGAGTCCACTTGCCCCTAGAATCATTGGTAAAAGTCAATATCTTTGTTAGCACAAGGTCGAACCTTGTTATCAAAAGCTTTCTTCATTCTCTGTTTATACAATTGGCCATGACACAAGGTTGTCATTCTTTTCTCTTCTATCAGATTCAACTAGTCATATATACTTTGACACCATTCAGCCTCAGACAATTCAGCTTCCATCAAAACTCTCATAGAAGGGATTTCAACCCCTACCGGGAGCACTGCTTCCATACCATAAAAAAGAGAGAAATGGGTTGCCCCTGTTGAAGTGCGGACGGATGTATGATACCCATGCAGAGCAAAAGGGAGCATATCATGCCAATCCTTGTATGTAACAACCATCTTCTGAATGATCTTTTTAATGTTCTTATTAGCAGCTTCAACAGCCTCATTCATCTTAGGCCTGTAAGGAAAAGAATCATGATACTCAATCTTAAACTCATCGCATCACCTTGTTATTTGTATTCGATCCATTATCAGTGAATCTTTCTCGGAACACCATACCGACACATGATTTGGTTCTTGATAAACCGGACCACTACTTGCTTGGTCACATTGGCATATGATGTTGCTTCAACACATTTGGTAAAATATTCAATAGCCACCAATATAAAATGGTGTCCATGTGACGCTTTAGTCTCAATCATTCCAATCATATCAATGCCCCTCATGGAGAAAGACCATGGAGAAGAGATAACATTGAGAGGAGTTGGAGGCACATGAATTTTGTCAGCATAAATCTGGCATTTGTGGCACTTCTTCACATATTTACAACAGTCGGATTCCATTGTTAGTCAATAGTAACCTGCCTTTAACATATTCTTAGCCATTGCATGTACATTGACATGGGTACCAAAGAATCCTTCATAAATTTCTTTCATCAACATGTCTGCTTCACGCTTGTCTGCACATCTTAGCAAGACCATGTCATAATTTGTCTTATACAACACATCATCATTCAAGAAGAAACTACCACTCAATCTTCTCAAAGTTTTCTTATCCTTCTTGGATGCCCCAAGTGGGTACTCTTAATTCTGAAGAAAACATTTAATATCATAATACCAAGGTTTATCATTAATAACCCCTTCAACTACAAACACATGAGTTAGTTTATCAAGACGCATAACATCAATTTTTGGCACATCATTCCAATGATTTACCACAATCATGGAGGATAAAGTCACTAAAGCATCTGTCATTCAATTATCTGCTCAGGGTATATGATGAAACTCAACCTTATTGAAGAAAGTTGACAGACTTCTTGCATAATCACGACAAGGAATCAAATCAGGTTGACATGTCTCTCACTCCCCTTTAATCTGATTAATCACCAAGGTTGAATCTCCATATACATCAAGAATCGTGATTCTTAAATCAATAGCTTATTCCAAGCCCATAATACACACTTCATACTCTGCTGCATTATTTGTGCAAATGGACATCAACCTTGTAGTGAAAGGAATATGAGAACCATAAGGAGTAAAAATGTTACCCCAATATCATTGCCATACTCGTTAACAACTCCATAAAAAATCAAACCCCAACAGGATTCAGGCTCAGGCCCTTCTTCAGGTAATGGTTCCTCATAATCTTTAACCTTTAGATACATCACATCCTCATCAGGGAAATCAAACCGGATAGGTTGATAATCATCAATTGGCTGGTGTGCCAAATGATCAGCCAAAACACTTTCTTTTATTGCTTTTTGAGTTCGGTACTCGATATCATATTCTGACAACAACATTTGCCAACGATCAATCCTCTCAGTTAAAGTAGGCTTTTCAAAGATATACTTGATTGGATCCATTTTAGATATCAACCAAGTTGTATGATTCAACATATACTGGCGGAGGCACTTGGCAGCCCAAGCTAAAGCACAACATGTCTTTCAAGAATTGAGTACCGAGAATTACCATCGGTGAAATTCTTGCTCAAATAATAAATGGAAAATTATTTTCAACCAGATTCAACTTATTGACCTAGAACATAGCCCATAGATTCTTCCAGCACAGTCAAATACATGATAAAAGGTCTCCCTTCCACGGGAGGAGACAAAATAGGAGGTTCAAGCAGATACTCCTTAATTCTTTCAAAAGCTTTCTGATAATCATCTGCCCATACGCAACCCTGATCTTTGCGAAGAAGTTTGAAGATCGGCGCATACGTGGTAGTCATATTGGATATAAATAGGGAGATACGGTTCAAACGTCCCAAGAATCCTCTTACTTGTTTTTCCTGTTTTGGGCACATGCATTTCCTGAATAGCTTTAACTTTACCAGGATCAACTTTAATGCATTTCTGACTGACAATAAAGCCCAACAACTTTCCAGAACGGACACGAAAAGTGCATTTATTAGGATTTAGACTGAGCTTAAACTTTCTCAAATGTTGAAACAGCTTGAATAAGTATTCAACATGATCTTCTTCAGTCTTCGACTTATAAATCATATCATCCACATAGACCTCAATTTCTTTATGTATCATATCATGGAACAAAGTCGTCATAGCTCTTTGGAACGTTGCACCGTCATTTTTCAAACTGAATGGCATCACTCTGTAACAGAATGTTTCCCAGGGTGTAATGAATGTTGTTTTCCCATATCCTTGGGTGCCATCTTTATTTGATTATAATCGAAAAATCCATCCATAAATGAAAATATTTTGAACTTAGCAGTATTATCTACCAGCATATCAATGTGTGGCAATGGAAAATCATCTTTCGAACTTGCTTTATTCAAATCTCTATAGTCAACGCACATTCATACTTTTCTGTTTTTCTTTGGAACAAGCACAATATTGGCCACCTATTGAGGATACTCAGCAGTCACAAGAAAACCAGCATCAATCTGCTTCTGAACCTCCTCTTTAATCTTCACAGCCATGTCAGGATGAGTTCTTCTCAATTTCTGCTTCAGAAGTGGACATTCAGGCTTTAATGGCAAATGGTGCTCCACAATATCAGTATCAAGACTAGGCATGTCTTGATAGGACCAAGAAAACACGTCAACATATTCTCTAAGAAGCTCTACCATCCTCTTCTTAACATTTGATTGAAGCAGTTCCCCAATCTTGACTTCTTTCTTATCATCATCGGAACCCAAATTGATCAATTCCACCAACTTTTCATGAGGCTAAATGGTCTTCTCCTCATGCTCAAGCAACCAAGATATTTTATTAGGAATCTCTTCAACATCTTCTTCTTCCGCTTCAAACACAGGGAACTCAAAGTTGGGAGAGGGCATGGGGTCATTGTTTTAAATGGGTGTAACAAACAATCTGCACAATTATTTATGTTTGACTTTAGAATATGAACAAGAAGTGCAAATATTATGCAGATAAAAGTGATTACAATATTATTATTTTTTGGTTATTTATGTTACCATTTTTCAAAAATAAAGCAAAAAGGGAAAACATAATATGGATAAACAAAATAGCATTTTATTGATGATGATAAAAGTTGAAACAAATCCCTCACAAATTCACTTTCACCTTGGGAGAGTGAAAGGATTTTTCAAAGAAACAAAAAAGAAATTACTTTGAAATATGAACAACAGTAAGAATGTCAACAGTGGTCCAATTTTGGCATATCAATCCACATGTCAAAAAGTTGAGCATTTCCTCTTCTTGATCATCCTCAATGATAACACTGACTTCATACTCAAGTTCCTTAAGTCTCGATCGAGGAGAGTAAAAGGGTACATATGCATCTTCTGTCTCAAAACTGTATCCGAGATCTTCCAAATAGGGCTTCCAGTCTTGAGCAGAAATGGAATCATCTTCAAATCCATCTGAGATATAATCTTCAGAGTCAACTTTAAGAATTGCAGCTGTAGAATGATCTTTGGCATGGATGAATCCAGCACTTCAAAAAAACCTCAAGAATACTCTTTAGCTTTTTGTAGGTTGAACCAGGTGTAAAACCCAAACCAACTCTATCTTTTTTCTCAGCAACTTCAATGACTCGGCCCCATCCATCAACTTGGCCACTCTCCAACACATGTTGTGCATCTTTCAGAGAAGACATGTACACCCCATTCTTCTTAACAACATTATCAACCACATAAAGAGCCTGAAACGGAGTTCCAACATCCTTGTCAGCATCAATGTAAGAAAAAGATGACAAACTGCTCACCAACACAACTTGTTTTCCACCAACAACTAACAAGTTTGCCATTCTGGACAAATTTCAACTTTTGGTGGAGTGTCGAAGTGACAGCTCCTGCTACAAGAATCCAAGGGCGTCCTAAAAGACAACTCTAAGCATGAATAATATCCATTACCTAAAAATTAATATGAAATAAGCATGGACATATCTTGATAGGGAGATCAACCTCTCCAATCACAGTCTTCATCGAGCCATCGAAGGCTTTCACAATGACCCCACTGAATCTCATAGGAGTACCTTGATAAGACAATCTAGATAAAGTGGATTTTGGCATCACATTCAATGATGACTCGGTATCAACCAGTACATTGGACAGAGCGTCCTCCTAGAAATTCATGGAAATATGGAGATCCAAATTATGATTTCTTCCATGTTTAGTCAATTCTTCATCACAAAAGCTCAGATTATTACACATAGTGATATTGGCAACAATGCTATCAAACTGATTAATAGTCACATCATGATCTACATAAGCTTGTTCCAATATTTTCTGCAGAGATTCTCGATGAGCCTCAGAGCCCATTAGCAGGGATAGAACAGATATTTTTGACAGCGTATGCAAAAGTTGATCCAGAACATTATATTCACTTTTTTTGATTAATTTCAGCACTTCATCATTATCTGATTTTTGGTTCACATCACTTGATTGACCGGATTCAAAAGAAGTCTTCAACTGAGTTTGTTTACCCACAACATCTTCACTTGCCTTCGAGGGTACATTAGCAAATACTCGACCACTTCTGGCCACACGTCCTACATATGCAATAGTCACAACTGAGGGAAGAGAAGAAATGGGAACCTCTTTTCCATCCTCTAACATAGTAGCATTGTATTTGTAGGGAACAACTTTATCTGATTCATATCGTACCAGGCCAGGAAAACGAATGACCAAAGGTGTCACAACAAATTTCTGACTATTGTAAGAAACTATAACTCGCTCTGGGATGTTGAAACGTGGAACTATGACAGTCACCTCATTCTCAACTTCATTTTTGTTTGCAGTAACCTGAATCAAATATTGATCAATCATCTTTTGTAAATCCCTCTTTACAATCACACACCCACGGGGGTTCACTGAACAAATACAACAAGCGGCATAATCATGCTCAATATCATGGTATTTGCTCAAAATAGTGGGTATCTCAACAAGTAACCTCTGAATCCAACGAATATCAAAAATACGGTATGTACCAGGACACCCATATACCATATTGACAGATGCGTTACCATGCTTAGGCAACGGATTTGATTGCACATTAGGATTGGTGTCTTCAAAAAATAGAATACCACTTCTTACAAGCTTTGCCACTTCGTATTTCAAGGGGTAACAATTTTCAATATCATGCCCAGGGGCGCCCTGATGAAATGCACAATGGGCCTCTGGCTTATACCACCATTGAAAATATGTAGGAACAGCCAGCAGATCACGGGTCTGAACCAAATTATCCCTTATCAAAGCCAGAAATAATTCAGCATATGACATCAGAATGGGATCAAATTGCACTTTCTTCTGCACACGACTTTGCTGATTATTTTGATGTGTTTTCAATTGGAATTGTGGTTGATAATTTGAAGTAGCTTGAGCGGCAAGAGTGGCGCTGATGATGGGCGTACCAGAAGCTACTTGTTGCTAACGATGATGACCACTGTTGTTTATGACCCTGTGTCTTCTAGACCTCTCTTGAGAGATGGCATTGGTTTCTCCGTCTTTTTTCTTAGAAAAAACAGCACCAAACTTCTTCGCACTTCCAGAACTACTTTCTTTTGTCAGACGTCCTTCATGGACAGCTTCCTCTTATCTTATTCCCATATTAACCATCTCCGTAAAATCACTAAGAGCACTCGCAACCATCTTTTCATAGTAAAACGAGCCCAAAGTCTTCAAAAAGATCTTGGTCATCTCTTTCTCTTCAAGTGGAAGGCTTATCTGAGCTGTAATCTCGCGCCATCTCTGCCCGTACTCTTTAAAAGTTTCCTTCCCTTTCTGAGACATAGGGTGGAGCTGATCACGGTCTCGCGCCATATCCAGATTGTATTTATACTGACGGATAAAAGCTTCTTCAAGATCATTGAATGTCTTGATTTGGGAACTATCAAGTCCCATGTACCACTTCAGTACAGCACCGATAAGACTATCTTCGAAATAATGAATCAGCAACTGATGGTTGTCATTATGGGTGGACATTTTTCTGGCATACATGACCAAATGGCTTTGCGGACAAGTGTTCCCTTTATATTTCTCAAAATCTGGAACCTTAAACTTGGCAGGAATCTTAATATTTGGGACAAGACAAAGTTGAGTGTGGTGTCGCATAACAACTAATTCAAGTCTACACCTGAGTAGTCACCGCACCACATTATAAATAAGGCCAAAATGGGTTAAAGGGTTCTAAAGTCCTTAGCTTCTCAGGTTCCCAGGTTGGAAAAAGTAATGTCAAATACGACTACTCGTATGACATCAGTAATCCCAAAGGGGCCTCCACTGAGCGGGGGATCTCAAGTCAGCTTAGTAAGGACTACTCCATGTAAGCCAACAAGACTATATCGCCCTCCTATCATAAGTGTACTCAAGTCCGGGTATATGACTTATCTCACCACACAAATCACCAAGCACCCAAACAGAACAAGCAATAACAAACAAATCAAACAAATAAACGCAAATAAATCAAAGTAGATTAAACCCACTGGGAACCAGAGACTCTGGGTTCGATCCCCAACAGAGTCGCCACTTTTCTGTAGCGGGAAAATTTGCGAGTGTAAGCTATTGATTAACTTAACTAAAAAATGCAAGAGTCGCCACCGCACTTTTATTTTATCCAAAGATGAAAGGAAAAAGAGCAAACAAAACCTAAGAGTTCTAAAACAAGAACAAACTGAGAATGGGTAAGGGGGTTGGTTACGCGATGGAAAGGCGTTAGCACCCAAAACGTCTATAGTACTCTATAGGATCCTTTTGAAATATCTATGCTTTTTGGTTCTAAAAGGTTTGTTTGAAATGAGATTGGGGAGATGAGAAGAGAAATATTTTTTAAGATTTTTTGATTCGAGAGGCTTATCGCTTCATGCCTACGTACCCACAAAGTGCAATATAGGATCAAAACCCCATAATTCGTAGTACAAATAAAAAAAATGATTTGTTTTTATTGATTTTAAATATAAAGATAAGTTGTCATTTTAAGGAGAAAACTACGACTAGTCACCCACAAGTATAACACAACATTTGCATCACCTAAAGATAGAGGATTTTTCTTGGATTAAAATCAACAAATCTATCACTTAACATCTAAGTTGAAAATGTCAACATCTTAAATACTATGGGGAATAGGAGAATTACATCTCAACTATGAAAATGACTCATGTCTAATATTTATGAAAAGTTTTAAAATGAAAAAAAAATGCACAATAGGCACAAAAAGAGTTTATGAGTTTCTATATTTTTTATGTCTTTTTGAAATTGGTCAAAATATGATTAACATTGATTGACATTTATTAAAGAAAACAAAGTTTGAAAATCACTTGACAAAAGTCACGGTTTTATTGTGAAAGCGGTTTTAAGTTTGAAAACAAGAAGGTTTTGAAAAAGGGAGAAGATTTTGAAAATTTAAGAAGGGGAGGAGATGAAGTGACTACCCTAGAAAGCAAAATAAAAGCTAGAGAGAAGGAGGATCTAACCAAAAGATAGCAAACTCCATAGCAAGCGAAATAAGAATTCCATTCGTCTTGAGGCATAAGCAAATAAGAAAGTCAAATAAAGGCAAAGATCCATAATACTCCAAGCATAGGGAAAGAGACCTAATTCTAAGTCCAAGGGTCCAAGAATATTCCAAGAGGTCCAAGGTATAAGTCCATCCATGAGCAATATCCACAAAATTAAGAGCACCATGTTTTTTAGAGGTTTAATCCTTTATTAATATTTTGAACAAAATATGGTCCAAGTGGACAAAGGAAATATGGCAGAAATATAAACAATAGTATGATATGAGATGATAATAATGAAGCATAAAAATAAAAGACAGATAGGGATCAAGAAAGAAACATAAACAAAATCAGTACAATAATATTGTTAGTGAGTTTGTGATTAGTTGTTAGAACAAATGATCAACGATGGTTAACTCATGCAATTAGGCCAAAGTTAATGAAGACTCATTGGAAGATTGATAAAATCAAAGCCTCTTAACAACAAGTTTCATAGGTAATGGACCTAAGACAAATAATCAACCATACTTGGAATTTCAAACATAAGCTTGAGCCACGATGATTGATTACGAGACAATTTAGCACTATGTTAAGCAATCATAATCGGATTTATGTAGAAACCACGACTATCTGAGGTCGGTCAATAAAAATGTTTATACTAATGTATTCTAGAGAGACGACATGTAGATCATCCTCCAAAAGCAATACCATACGAAAAGAAAATAGGTAACAATCTCATCTTCATCAAGAACTTAAAATAAGTTCAAACGATATCGAAGATTTTCATCAATCAAAAGAAAAAAAGAAGAAGAGGATAAGGAAAAGCCAAATTGAATCACAAATCTAAAATCCTTCCATATTTAAGTTCAACCACTCATTTTGGTGGATTAAAGCACTAAACACATCATTAACTCAAAGCACCTAAAATGAATTCAATAATTCACTTTAAAGATAGATTTGAGTTAGTGAATTGTCGCGGTGAAAATTGGATACCAAGCTATTTATTAACTCTAATCGCAAATTATTATTTACCACCGGTGTTTAATTTGTCCAAGGGAAGGGTAAAAGATCAAAATAGCCCATGAGTATGCAATGTCATGCAAGGCTAGAGAATCTAAGGTTCGGGGGTTAGTTAAACTTAGGGAAGATGTTAGCATTCTAAGCATCTGTAGTGCTCTACAGGAACCTCTTGTTAGTATTTTTGTTATCGTAGTTTGTTAAGGGAAAGAGACCTAGGGGTTTATTTCTAAGTATGTTTGCCAAGAAATCGCATCTTGTGCTTATGTATCCTGACTGAAATGGAATCACAACATTCATAGTTCCCCTCAATAAGGGTGAGGAACTCTTGACTGTGGTCAAGGTTCCAAGGGGAGAAGGTTTGTTGATTGATTCTAGGAGAAGGGACAAGTCGTCATCTTAGGGAGAATACTCGACTTAAACCACCACAAACATATGAAATGTGGTCTTTGCTTCACATTAAGAGAAGGGCTCCAACTCGGATCTATAATCGAAGAGTATGCCACATGCCTCTCTCAAGCGAAAAAGATTCTACATTTTTCTCGACTATGTTATGGGGTAGAAGAATTATATCTCGACTACATAGATGAACCATGTCTAATTCTCTTGTGAGAATAGGGGATTTAATCTATAAGTTGTCTAAGTTAAAAATCTAAAGGAATCTAGCCTGAGGATATGAGGGTGTCTCTTAAGCTGATCAACCTGAAAGGAATCAGGGATCAAGCAGAGGAAAAAGATGCAAATGAATAAGATGTTCATGACTGTGAAGTCAAGAACAAGATTCTTCCTTTGGACGTGTAACAAGAAATTATTAATTAATTTAAATATTATTATTTATATTAACTAATAATTACAACATTTTTTTTTAATATTCAACAAATAACTAAAAAACGAAAATAAATAATTAAAATATTTTTGGTACTTTTGAAATACTATATGAATTAAATTAAAGAGAAACTAATTAGAGAAAATAATTTCAAAATGTAACAATTAACAAATAGCTAAGAAAAATGTTTTTAATTTTCTAGATTATGAAAAATCAATTAAAAAAGAAAAGAAGGAAAATAGAATATTATTATAAAATAAAAAAAGAATCAATATTTGTGCAACCACACCATGTAATACAACATAAATACATTCAAAATATTTGTACAAATACTTTTCTTATTATCACTTGACATGTTGTTAACTCATACACATGCAATTTAATCATCCACACACTTGCTACAAATGAAAGAAAACATGGAAGTCTAAAGGAAAACAACTTAGCATTATTTATTTTAAAAGATAAACTAATGAAGTCTAAAAAATTAAATGAATTATTCACATTGGTACAATTAAAATAATTAGCACGTAAATGCACATACAACAAAAAAAACTGCAACTACAAATAGATTTATGCACAAGAAATAAATATGTAATGTCCAAACAACAAATACAAAATTTACATAGCAACACACAAGTCATAAACTCAATTAACACACATTGGTAACACATAAGTAATTATAAATTTAACACAAAATATTATAGCTTAATTTATGAACAAACATAGACTAGCTAAATGACATGACGCATACTTAAATTACAAACTTAATAAAACTATATCAAAAAATATACGCAAAACACTACAACATCACATTATAAACAATACAACAAAAACAAATATAAAATTAACATAAATACAACACAACATCAGTTTTTCAAAATAAAGGGTGAGTTTTTATTTTACCTCTCTCAAATGGTCTTTTCCCTCGCGTCGCTGTCTTCTCTGTCTTTTCCTCTTGATATCACGTCGTGGTTTATAAAAAACTTTGCAGTTTGGATGTGAGGAAGATGAGTTATGAGTGTTTTTTTCTTTTTTGTGTGATTTCTTGTTGTTTTCTATCTATGTGCATGTTGCTCTTTTATAGCCACCAGGTTTTGTGGCTTATGAATTCCTCATCAACATGTCTAAACCTCTTTGAAAAAACTTTAAATTCTTGTCTCCTTGTCCTGTAATTCATGAAAATGTTGTAATTGTGTTGGAACATGTCTGTGTATGTTTGGGAAGAAAATGAACATGTCTTGAACATGTTTAGGCCTTGTTTTGGAAAGGACAAATGCTATTAGGAACATGTTTAGGCCTTGCTTTGGAAAGAAATTGAATCGGTCTTGTTGATGTTTGATTGTGTTTTTTATCAAAAAGAAAATATTAATAAACAAATTAAAAATAAAATTAATTAATAAAAATAAAAATTTAAATTAAATATCTTACTAAATCTAAATAAATTAAATAATTATTTAACTATAAATAAATATAAATAAAAATAAAACGAAATAAAAAGTCGGCCAGAAAAGTGCTCGAAAAAATAGAATGAACACACCAAAATAATCAGTGCAAAATAAACATATTGAAAAAATAAATCGTTTGGTCAGTTTTTGAAATAAATTTAGACTTGTTTGTCTGTAAATCCGACAAATTTATTCTGACTGGTATTTTGGACACTATGCAAGATGAAGTGCGTGATACGCTATGCAGACAATGCAAAGCGAAAAATACAAAATCTTAGGGTCAAAAATTAGGGTATGACATGAATGTTTATTCAACTTCATCTACACCCTCAGTCCATTGAGTTTAAAGAGGAATAAGACCTTTTAAAGTGCAAACCAAGGCAAAAATCAAAAGAGAAAGGAAGAAGAGGAAAGAACCAAAACAGTCCTAAAACAAAGCCAAAAAAACATATTCTGCACTGTATAAATCGATTGTACGAGTGTGCAAATCGATTGCATAGTAGAAAATCAGCAATTCTGGGCAAAAAAAATACATTGCGCAATCAATTGCACAATAGTGCAAAACGATTGCATACTGACAGGCAACAATAAAATCAGCATTTACAAGGCAAAACCATGATCAATCATTTCTTCAAACATCTCATGATCAAGGATGCAATTGAGCATGAAAATTTAAGTAAAATAACAGTAAATAACACCAATGAAACACAATTTGTAAGATCCAAAGATCAAGGAACAAGAATCAACAATAGATCACATTGTGGAAGATAGATCAAGAGCAACAATGGTGGATCAAGAGATTACCACTTTAAATCTGAAAATTCTTCAAATCAACTCCAAAAGCACACTCCAAAGCCTTAATCTACAAAAATTAATGATGAAAAAGTAAATGGATAAAGGTCTTGCTCAAAGATTAGTAAGTTCTAATGATGAATTACTAACTTTCAAAGGAAGAAAAATCTTTTGGTGAATTTGATAGTTGGAGAAAAAAGAGAGTTAAGAAGAAATTTGGCAAGGTGAATTTGGCTACCAAAAGATTGAATAATGAATGAAATGAGGCCTCTACTTATAGAATTTAGGCTTGAAAATTTTGGTGGTTTAGAATTTGGTTTGGAATCAAAATTAGGCTTGGAATTTGAATTTTGAGGCAAAATCAAGATCAAATGGTGATTAATAAAGATGTATGGTGGGAATTAATTGCGATGAGGCAGTGGAATTATTTTTGGGTGGTCTAGAATATTCTCAAATGATGAAATTGGTGTCAAATGCTTCAAAATTTGAGAAATGTTGATTTTGGCCAATTTTGTCCTTGTGCAATCGATTGCGATGCAGCGCGAATAGATTGCACTACTGAAAACTTCAAAATCTAGGGGGGGAAATGCAGGGTGCAATCGATTGGACCAATAGTGCAATCGATTGCACAGTTGAAAAACTTGAAAATGCCCTGTTGGTTGGATTTTGCTAGCCCTGGCTCGATTCTTTTGCTCGTCAAATAAGGCATGGAAATAAATACATGAACTTTGGAGCCTCTTGAATAATAATCAATCAAAACTTGAGAACTCTTGATCAGATGAATTTGAATTGTTTGCGGATCAACTTTGACTTTGTTCAGATGAAATTCATTTGAGCTGAGGAACGGTTGCTTGGTATTTTTGATTCAAACCTCCCCTGAAAAAGTTAGTAAAGAGGGAAAACAAAATGTTTTTGGATTTTGATTAATGTTAGTAAACATAAACAACTAAAGCAATAAAACAAAGACAAACAAAGGTACTCGGCGATTCCTTTAAGGCATAAACCCAAAGGCCAAAGGCAGAGGAAAGTAACCAAGTGTAGTCTTGTTTGTGGTATGAAATGCAAATGATATGTGGGATCTTAGGGGTAAAAATCACGGTATTACACTCAGAATTTTCATCTTTCGACCACTTTGTCTTTCAACCATAGATTTGAATCTGGAAAATACCTCGATCACCTCACTTTTCTTCTTGATGAGGTAAGTCCATAACTTTTGACTATAATCATTTATGAACATGACAAAGTATATGTTGCCTGCAATAGAATCCATCTGGGTTGAACCATATATATCATAGTATATGACTTCCAGAATTGCCTTCGACTTCTTTCCTGCATTCTTGCTGAAGATATTCTTGTGTTATTTCGACTTAACACACTTTTCACAGACTTCACTTAGAATATCGATTTCAGGTAATCCTGAAGCCATATTTCTTCTCTTTTGCTCTATGATGTCATTAAAGTTGAGATAGCCTATTCGAAAAGGCCATAACCGTTCATCTCTAATATTTGCAGTTGCTAAGCACTTGTGCTACATCATATTGAGTTCAATCTTGAAGGTCTCATTCTAAGACATTAGAGCCTTCAAGATCAACCTACCACCTGCGTCGAAAACTCTCATCATCATGTCTTTGATCGACACTTTGTAGTTCTTTTCAACTAGTTTCCCTATACTGAGCAAATTACTCTTCATGCCTAGTATGCACAACACATTGGAAATTGTTGACCTCTTTCCATCTTTCCTCATAATCAAAACATTGTCAATATCTTCAGCTGTTAGAGTATTGTCATTTGCAAATATCACCATATTCTTTGACAAGGGCTTCATGTTGACAAACAAATCTTTCCTTCCAGTCATGTGTGATGAGCCTCCTGAGTCCAAGTACCACTGGTCCTAAAATCTCTCTTCGTCTCTTGTTGTGATCATTAGCAACATCTCTTCTTCTTCATGCTTTGCCATCTTTGTATCAGTTTCTTGATTCTTCTTCTTTTCTCAACATTCACTAAAATAGTGACCATACTTATGACAATTAAACACTGAATGTGACTTTTGTCAAGCTTTCATCCACCACCTCTACCTCTACCTGCAGCACCACCTTTTTGGTTTCCTTGGTTCCAGGGTTTTCTTTGATTAGACCAGTTTCCTTCCTGCTGATTTTGACCAGTCGAATTGTTGTAGCCTCTTCTACCTTTGTTGCCATTCCAACTTTCTTTGTCATTCCTTTCCTTTTCTGACTGTGTTTGCAAAGCCATGTCACTCCTCGACTTTTTTGCAGCTCTCTTAGCCATCCTTTGTTCATGAGACTCAAGCGTCCCTTGAAGCTCTTCCTTCGTCAATGTTGACAAGTATTTCGACTCTTCTATGGCTACTACCACGTTGTCGAACTTTGGAGCCAACGACCTCAAGATCTTTTCAACAACTAATCTTGATGTCAACACTTCTCCACATACCTCGATTTGTCTCACCAGCTTTGTAGCTCTAGTGAAGAAATTTTCTAAACTTTCTTCCATCTGAAGCAATTCATAGGTTCTTTTGTGAGTTTGTAACCTCATCTCTTTCACCTTTTTTGCGCCTCCAAACGACTTTTCAAGAATCTCTCACGCTTTCTTCGTTGATTCTACATCACTAACCTTTTCAAAATTATCTGGATCTACACATTGATGGATTTTAAAGAGAGCTTTATAATCTTTCTTCTTCAATTCTTTGAATGCAGTCTTTTCTTGATCCGTCGCGTTTTCTGCAGGCGGTGCTACTCCTCCCTTCACAAGATCTCAAAGATATTGATAACAGAAAATCACCTTAATCTGCGTGCACCAACTCTCATAATTATCTTTCTTGAGAATTGGAAGGTTTTCCGGAAAGTGACCGTTTGGATGATTCATCGCCATCACGATTTTCCTTCCTTGAATCGTAACCAGAACTCTAGATACCAGAGGTTGAAAATTCAACCACAACCTATGGAGAATTTCACTCAATCAATATTGATCTCAAGATTGTTTCAACCCATGTAATGACAATGAAAGAAAAGTTTAGAAAGAAAGAAAAGAAAGAAAGTGAAACGTTGAAGAAGAAGAACAACAACAACAACAATTTTCTGCAGAGAACTCTCTGCCTACAAACTGTGGAAATTCTATTATTTCACTTGCAACTACAAACTATGAATTACAAAGAATGGTGAGTTTTTTTTAAATAAGGGGTTCTCCCTATTTATAGATTTAGGTTAGCTTGCACCCCAAGTCAAGATCCAAAACTATAAAAGCTCAAAATACTAAAATAGATCTAAGTCGAAATCATGTGTGAAACAACCTACTTCAACACTTCGACACACTAACACACAAGATTAATTTGACTAATCCTTATTTCTGTCAATTACATTACTTCAACACAAAGAATTATAAACTCAACAACATGCACACATACCTAACGACACCAATATCAATTCACATTAATTAACATTTGTACGACAAACACAAAGCCTAACTTTCCATATCCTTTACATAACCTTTGTAATAACGTGCTATCAATTCACTGTCTCTATATTATCTCTTATTTACTCTAGAACTAGAAAACATCTATAAAACATCTATGCAAAATGTATGCTTTAAGATCATCAATTATTTCATCAATCACCTTGTGTACATGTCTTTTTATCAAAGTAATTTCAAAAATTTTATTTTCTACTAGCTAGTTCTTAACTTCGAATAATTAATTAAAATATAAAATGGAGTCGAATTTTAGTAAAAAGGGAATTTTTTTGGAAAGATTAAGATGTCTAATTTATAAATATAGTTTTTATTTTACAAGAAAGTATCTCAATTAGATTAATTTCTCAAAACAAGATACAAAGGCACTAAATAAAATAGGAAAATCAATTATGCTCGACTTGTACCTTGATTTTCTCTAACAATTTTGAATGCAATTTATTAATATCATCTCTTATGTCAAATATAATTAAATCCATTTTCAAGTAGCATAGAAATCACCTTAATTCAAGCAATATTCAACATGTGATTAAAATACCAAATATATATCATGCTGAATACTTAATCACTAACTACAATTTATAGATTAATCATCTCAATCAAGATTTTATAAAATCGAGCGATTCTAGTGCCTATTGGAGTCATATGGGTGTAATACAATATGCCCTAATCCTCGACTAATGAAATATCCTTCTAATTTGGTGCAATTGTAGCGGAGGAGGCAACATCGACATTAATTCAAAAAGACTTGCTAAGTAAATTCACTTCACGTCCAAATAAAATAATTGAGACTGGTCTTCTTAGAAGGTTTCAACACTCGCGTACATAATAGAGTATGGTGCAAAACTTAAGGATGCAAAGAAATTGAACACAGAATTCAAATCTAAAATATTCAACGATGGGAATTGGCGTCCAGCTTTAAAAAGACCGTTTTCGATAGGCTATATCCTGAAGAGAAAAAAAACATATTGGCTAAAAGACCTTATCAAGAACATATTTCCATAGTCGTAACATATTACGCATTTCAAATTTAAAATATTAAAAGGAATCAAGAACATATTTCCAAGTTGTGATATGTTACACATTTCAAATTTAATATAACAATAAATCAGTAATATAAATAAGAGTTATGTTATATTTACACTCTTTTTCCTCACACCGTCTTTTACACCGTAAACTAGTAAAAGAAAAAAAGAATTTACACAGAAATTAAGGCAAAACAAATTATTAAAAAATTAGAACTTATATATTGTATGTATAAACATACCTAAAAATAGGTGTAAACTTATCATTTTCATATAAATAAGTCTAATGTATAACATTGACACTCTAATATCTTACCATCAATGAGATACATAACTTTAACATCAATCACTATAATGCATATTGTTGACTTGTTTATAAAAATACACTTTACTAAACACTTTTGTTTCTTAGATTGACAAATTCTCAATGTTTTTTTATTAACATTTGAGAGATATTAGAAAATATATATTAGGTTAAATATAGTTTAGTGTTTTTTTTCTTACTATATATATTTTTCTATCACTTATTACTCCATGCTATTAAAACTTTGGATTATGTTATGTAAATTCAGTCTTACTTATTACTCCATGCTATTAAAACTTTGGATTATGTTATGTAAAAATGTAAATTCACAGTTGATAGTTGTGTATAGTTGTGTAAAAATATAGTTGTATGAATGCGAATTCCAACCTGCTACACTAGATTCGCATGTTTAGAAGCCTTTCTTTTGACCAACCTTTTCTACCCGCTACACTAGATTCACATGTTTAGAAGACTTTCTTTTGACCAACCTTAAAAATTCTACCGTGTAACCAAACAAACAAACTAGTCTGTTTTAAGAATGAATCCTTTTGTTTCTGAAGTAAAATAGTAACTTAAAGTGTGGTAACTTGTAACTAAAATAATACTCCCTTAATTCTTCTTTTACAAGGAAAACTTCACATTTTTAAAATATTCACCTGACAATTTAGATAACACTCAAATATTTCATTCCCTCCAACATTAACATCCACCTAAAATCTTCAATTTACAATTCACTTAATCACAATACAATACAAAACATAACAAAAAAGAGCAAATATAACAACTGAAATATATGATAGTAACATTCATATAGTAACAAACTTTAATTTATAATAATAAAACTAGAGCTGCGGGCTACATGTTCATTATCCTTGCAACCTCTTCAGCCATACACACTTTTGAGCTCCAAAAAAAAACACAGAAATGGGTTTCAAATGCTGGGTAATTAATATACCAACATCACCCATCACATTACACTTTTAGCATCACTCTAATACTTCAATACAAACACCTTTCCCCTTCAACTTACATTAATATTATTAATATTAATAAACTTACTTTCACTTTCACTTTTACTTTCACCTTTACTTTTTCTAAACCTACCCAACTCTATTACTATTTTTTCATACCCAGTTCAAAATTTTCCCGGGAAAATAAAGGAAATTTGAAGAGGGAAAAACTTAAACAAGTCAAAAATATAGAGTATTGATTTTTTTTTTTTAAATCATTTTTTAGACGCGGAAATTCTTTCCTGTGAAGGTTTGTCCGAACTGCCAATGAGGTGGTGCCACGTTCCATGACGTTGATGTACGACGGTCACTGCCGGTGACTCTAAAAGAGAGAGCCTGGCCCACAAAAACTGCGTTGGATTGCCAGTTTTGCCCCCAGTTACGGCTCATTGTCATCCACGCTGTGTTGGTTCCTTTTACACTCACGCGCACGATATCCCCTGCACCCGCGACGTTGGTGATTAGAACCAAGTTGAAGTAACGGAAACCGTTGATTGTGAATCTGATGCCTCCTATCTTTCTGCATGGCACACTGCAATACAAACAAATAATCAATATTAAGTCAATTTTTTTATTTTAAAATTAAAAAAAAAAATTTGTCGGTTAATTTAATAAAAAAAATATAATGTATTATTTTATTTTAATTCAATGAATAATCATATTAAAATTTTAGACATTTTTGAAACCAAGCCATAAATAATGATATGACATGTGCTATATACTTCCAACTACTAATTTTATTTCTTGCTACAAAGCCCCAAAATATGAACCTTTTTCTAAGCATGTGTGACCTAACATCCGTATGAAACTGTAAAAAGATTTATTTTCTGAATTAAATCCAGATTTTCTGGAAACTATATTGTTCTTATATGGTTTATAATTACTAATATACCCTTGTAGAGTTAAACAATTTGCAAAAGTGGTAGAACGACTATAATACCCTAAAAAGAACTCATATGTATATTGTTTATTTGAGGCTATTTTAGTCATTTGACACTGACAAAAAAGAGACAAAAGCATATGTACCAACACACCGAAAGAGCACAAAAGTGATAAATGAATTTGGTAACACATTAATTTCTTAAATACGGATCAAATTAAAATCCACTTTCACCAAAGTAGCTTAATTACCCATAAACGAAAAATACCTAAAATTGCAATATTAGTAACCTAAATGGTTTCTCATCACAATGTTAACACAAAACAAAATACTAAATATTCATTACTGAGCGTGGCTAGAAGGAAGAAGAATGGTTCTTGGTTTCTATTTATGAGTGTGAAAGTGAAATAGACAAAACACTTAGAATGGGAATCTGATGAAGTAGCTGAACAGACTCAAATACAATTTATTGTTTGTTTCCTAAGAAAACATACGGTGTTGAAATTAAACATTTGCATAAAACTAGAAATAAAAACAAAAATATATTCACTTTCTCAGCTGTTTTTTATATGTGGAGGCGGTGCAAGCTCATACTTTCAAAAGAGTAAAATGAAATTTTATTTTATTTATTTATTACAAGTCATTTATTAATAAATGTAAATGAAGTAGTGTATTTAATAGGTATATTTAATAAACTTTCATGTATAAATACATCAAACATTAATATTTTGTTATGTATATAGACTTTTTTTTTTAGAGAAGACTCGTTTAGGAAAGAAAGAAAAAGGAGAGAAAGAAAGAGAAGAGAAAAGAAATCTCAATTCTCTTCCAAGTTTTCTCTTATTTTCAACAATGAAAAACCCAAAAAGTTAGAAACTTGAATACATCCCATTAAAGTGGTGGTGGAATAGAACAACTCACCGGCGGTAAGCGACGGGGACGATTCCGGCGCGGTACTGAGCGATCTTCAAGAACATCGGCATAGCAAGATCGAAGTGTGGTCGAGGTGGGTTACACCAGCCACCATTGTCACTGGGTTCAGCGAAATTCGGAGGACAAAAGTTTGTTGCAGTGATTAAGATTGAAGGGTTTCCAGGGTTACACCAACGTGGATCTTGGTCACACTTGAGTTCAAAACATGCACCGCAACTTAAGCCATTGTTGAATAGTACTGTGCTTAGTGCTGCGGTGTTGACGCCATAGCCTTGGCTGTATAAGTTTCCGTACCCACAAGCACCACCTGAAAAAACCCAAACAAAAAAAAAAGTTGAAATGGGTTACAAAACAGAGGAAAACAGAGTTTAAGGTTGTTTGTTTTTATTTACCCATTGTTCCGGAGGCGTCGCTGCCGCCGTAGAAAGTAGCGTGGGCACTTGTCCAGGGGCCACCGGTGTAAACTCCGGGGATTCGAGCGGTGGTTGGAGCAAAAAGTGAGGTTAGTGATGCAATGGTGAGGAGGAGAATTGCAGCCATTGGTATAGAGAGAGAAAGAGGTTGTGTCGTTGTTGTTGATTTGGGGACGAGTGGAAAGTGAGAAGGTGGAAGGGGGTACTTATGGAGAGAGGCTAAGGAGTGGTGGAATGGAATAGGGTAATGGACCTGCAGGTTGTGCAGTGGTTTTTGAACTTATTATTACCATTTTAATTAATGGGCCTTCTATTTCCAAACACAAAAAGAAAAATAAGGCTTTGTTTGCTTTTTTATATATATTTTTTTCTTTCCATGTTATCCTATTGTTTTTTTTTCTAGAACTACTTCTTTCATCCTTTAAATTTGACAAGAATCTGAAATTATAACATCGGGGAATACTTGAGAAATTTAAACATGGAGAGGGAGAGAGTGAAAAAAAGAATTGTAATTAGTGAGAGGATAATTTTGGGCGAGAAATTAGCAAACTTTCATTCATAATACTTTTAAATACAAGGGGATTAGAAAAGAGGAACAACATCAAAAAAAAAATTTAAAATTTAAAATGTAATCGTATGTAATTGATTATATAAAACCTATAACTGATTACAGTAGTTACAAAAATTAAAAACAACGCAGTGGTAATTGGTTACTGTGAATGTGTAACCAGTTACACTCTCAAGTCAGCTTTCTATTTTAGTCTCAAAAGTGAATTTCGTCCAGCTGTAATCGGCTACATCTTCGTAATAATCGATTACAACACTTGAATTTTTGTTTTTCACTTCACACACCACATTAATTCAAGTGATCTAAGTTTTTCATGTCCACATTCATCTCCAACCTCTTGAACACTTCAATTGTAACTCACTAGGTCAACAAATCAATCACTTGATTTTCACTTCAATAATATCTCAATCTCAATCTTCATTCACTAACAAATTCACTCAAGTCGTGAAACCTCATCTCAATGTGTTTTTTCCTCCCATATGCAATTGGGTTCTTAGCAATTTATAGCAGAAATGTTATCAACCATGAGCGTTACAACGTCACTCTCATCGTTGCCCAGCTCCTTCAATAGATTCCTTAGCCACACGGATTGGCACGCACGCAATGAAGCGGTAATGTACTCTACATCCCAAGATGAGAGTACTACTACTGGTTCCTTCTTCGAACACCATGAGATTGTTGTTCCACCAAACATAAAGATGCATTCAAATGTAGGCTTTCGGTCATGTTTATCTCCACATCAATTGGAATCGATAAAATCGAGTAAATTGCATTTTCTGTCCATGTCTGCCGCGAGAAAAAGAATTTTGCAGCAAATTGATCCTTTGACGTATCTTATGATTTTCATGATTGTTGCCAAGTGAGACACCTTCGATCACTCTATGAATCTACTCAATACTGTCACTAAACACCATGTCTTCCACAAGTAATGCAAGGATCCAATCAGCCTCATATACTGAGTTAGATTAATATCTTACCCATCCCCATCCTTCGAAAAATATAGTCTCGACTCAACCAGAGTAATGGAAGAATTACAATGCTCTATTTCAAACTTCTTTAATATTTTAAGCGCATGCCTTCTATGGTGTATGAGCAGTCCCCTTTTGGACTTGCGGAACTAAATTCCAAGGAAGTATGTCATGAGGCCAAGGTAGGTCATCTCAAACGCTTTCATAAGTTCACTCTTGAACTTAGAAATGCACTCTTCATCGCTGCCAGTAATATACAAGTCATATATGTATAGGCATATGATTATTACTCCTTCATTTGTACTCGTATTCACATACACACCATGTTCGGATACACACTTCTTGAAGCCAGTCTCCTTTAATAAAACATTTATCCTCTTGTTCCAAGCTCTTTGAGCTTATTTCAAACCGTACAACGCTTTCTTCAACTTGTAGCACTTTAAATCTTGGTTTCTCACAACAAAACCACAAGGTTGTTATACATACACCTCTTATTCATGCGGTTTGCTCAAAAACGTAGATTTGACGTTCATTTTATATATGGACTAATTATTGTTATTCGAAATACCAAAAACTAGTCTAATGGTTTCAATTCTAGCCATCGGTGCAAATACATCTTCAAAGTATATGCCTTCTTTTTGCAAGAGTCCTTTCGCAACAAATCAAGCCTTATGCATTATTATTTCACCCTTGGGATTCGCCTTCACTTTGAACATGCATCTTACACCAATTGACTTCTTCCCATCCGGTAGATCAACCAACTCCCAAGTCTTATTTTTCTCAATGGGTTCTAGCTCCTCCTTCATAACACAAATCCACTTTGGATCACTCAAGGACTCATCCATTTTAACGGGTTCATATTCAACAATAAGTGCATAATAGACGAAATCACCATCATCATTGACTTTGTTGTCTTGGAACAACTAATAATATTGGAGTCTTTGAGTCAAACCTCTTTGACTTATTGATCTTCTCACATTCTCTTCAATTCAAGTTTCGACGACGGGCATTTCTACACTCTCAAATTTTGCAAAAATTGAATTTTCAATGTTGTAAGCGGTTACAGCTTTCTGGTAGTCGGTTACATATTGTTGCAATTAATTTATCTCATCAAAAACAATGTATCGGCTGATTGTAACCCTTATGTTTGTTGCATCATACAACTTGTAACCACTGGTAGAATGATACCTTACAAGCATCATCAATTCTCCCTTATCATCCAGTTTCTTTCTAAGCTGCCTCGGAACATGTCGATACGCTACGGAACCGAAAGCTCTCAAGTGATTCAAGTTTGGTTTAAATTCAGGCCATGTTTCTTCTAATGTTATCTTCTCAAGCTTCTTCGTTAGACACTTATTCAACAAACATGCAGTCGTGGACACCACTTCTCCCCATAACTCTTTTGGAAAAAATTTCCCCTTTAACGTGTTTCTTACCATGTTTATGATCGATCAATTCTTCCTTTTGGCAACATTGTTTTACCGTGGTGTATATGGTGGTACTACCTCATGTATTATCCCTTCTTAATCACAAAACCTCCCAAAATCATTTGAGACATTTTCGCCTCCACCATCCATTTGAGCACTTAGAGCTTGTGATCGCTTTTCCTTTCAACCATGGACTTTTGATCTTCTTACACACTTAAAATACCTCATACTTTCTCTTGATTATGTATGTCTGTAGCTTTCTAATATGATTATCAATAAAGGTGACAAACTATCTATTGTCATCGATCGAGTCAACTTGCATCGGTCCACACACATCCGAGTACACCACCTCAAGATGATTATGTATTCTACAACTTACATCCTTCATGAATTTACCCTTATGTTTCTTTGCTTGTTCACATTCTTCATAAATTTCATTTGGTGTATTGATCAATGGCAACCATGTTACCATTTCGTTCTTTTGCAAGGTATTAGGATCTCTAAAGTTTAGATGTCCAAGCCTATATTTCCATATCCACTCTTCTTGAATCGCCATTGTAGCAATACACCTATGCTCCATAACCTTCAAATCAACCTTGAAAGTTCAATTTGCACACATAGGAGCTTCTAGGACCAAAATCATGTTTTCATTTATAGCTTGTATCACCTTATTTTCCATGTGAATCTTGTAACCCTTCTCAAGCAATTGACAAATACTTAGAAGGTTAAACTTGATTACTGAAGTGTATAATGTAACACCCCGTTTCCCAAAATAAAATAAAGCACTTAAAATAAACAAACATCAGAGTATCTCCCACAACGGGATGTCACAATTCACACTAAAATTCCACAAAACATTTTACCACGTTAATTTTCTCCATAAAACTGCAACGAAAAAAAAAAATATATATATATATATATATATATATATATATATATATATATATATATATATATATATATATATATATATATATATAGTCTGTCACAAATCGAAATAACACATATACATCATGTCATCAACATCGTCATATACATCAGCCGGCTAACCGCCCCAAAACATATATAGTATCATCAACCATCAACACATATCTCCCAAAATTAGATACGCCACTGGGGTACATATAATCAATAAATAAACACATAAACTCCCAAAACGCCCCGGTGTTACGTATCAGAGCAGTCCTACAGAGACACCACAATCCAAGCTAGCTAAACACCTGGATTGTCTGTACTTCCGAAGAAGCACAGACCACAACAACAACAGAGGGGTGAGAATCACGATCAAATAATAATGGTATAAAGGTACATGAAATAAAAGGCAGAAAGCAATAAATTATTTATTTCATATACCACATATCTGGACCTACTGTCCCATCATCAACAATCACAACACATACACAACTCACTATGCAACACATGCACTGGACTTCACAACATGCGGTACCGACTCAACTCAGGATAGATCGCATACACTCCCTCTGACCAACGATATATCCCTACCACGCTCCTCCTGAGCTCATATCATCAAATCTCAACGCCCCCCACTTGGGACACGGGTGGTCGCATACACTTCATCCGAGCAACAATCCAAATCCCGTCCACGCTTCCCACCGGAGCACGCCAGTGAATCATACACTGCGACCACACGCTCCCCATTTGGAGCACGTGAGCCACACATGCCTCACGTCCACGCTCCCCATTTGGAGCACGTGAGCCACACAGGTCTCACGTCCACATGCTATGCAAGACACCATGCATAAATACACAACACACACAGTGCACACGACCCCACTGGTCTATTGCATCATAATATGCATACATACACAAGCACACAAAGTGCATCAATCCTATCGATCAACTCACCACACAACATATCACACATCAATGCACACAAGGCACGTCGGTCCTTCTGACCCAAGTATATCACATAGTCGCACATAAGTGCAACGCATAATAAGTGTACCGATCCTCACAGATCCACTCACCACAACACACCAACCACAATGTACTCAAGGTGTAACGATCATACTGATCCTCATATCTCGCACACAACATATCAATACCACGCGCACAAGGCGTAACGATCCTACTGATCCAGTCCTCCTACTACAGTATGTAAACTCAACACACATAAAGCGTATCGATCCTACGGATTCCACATCCATCTCACAACATACAAATACAATGCATAACAAGCGTATCGATCCTACGGATCCACTCATCATCACACATCACTACAACATATCACACACTATGCATATAAGGCACATCGATCCCACTGATCCACTCATCACACAACAACATATAATCACAACGCGTATAAAGCGTATCGATCCTACTGATCACAATTTATCATATATCAAAGATATCTCACTCATCAACACAGCACTCGCGGTGCACACGATCCTACTGATCCATCGGCGTACAACACATAGTCACAACGCACACAAGGCGTACCCGATCCTACTGATCTACGGTCACTCAACATATGAGCACTACGCACACAAGGCGTATCGATCCTACTGATCAACAGTCACACAACTTATAGCACACACATATAATTATACCACATAATCCACTGATCACGTCGAATGCGTTAAACGCCGGCCACATAGCCCTCTAATACCCAACATACACCCAACACCCATAAATCATCACGGTACTTCAGACTGGCCACGTTTAGCAATCACAATTGCACACAGTTCCAGGGAAAACAAAGTTCTGTTATGCTCGCCACCTATCACTTGTATCTCATACAACCACATCTCAAGAGTTTCTTACAATATCACATACACTCATAACGTATATCAGGTCACTTCTTCGGTTATACAATTACCACGAGAATCACACTCCCGTATCACACGTATTCATTCCTAATCGAAGGATACATAGCCACTTTAGGCATCACAGCGTACTTCGGTTCAATCGTTCATATCAACGAATATTCAAGCACACACTCCCTACATCACCTTCATGCTCTCAACCGATCCACGATAACCACGTACTCGCTCACAACCAACAAGGGTCTAACCACGCGAGAAACGGAATAACACAGCATAAAAACCATAAAATGTTGTCATGCTCGCTGCCATTCGCCTGGCGAAGCCCCGCAACGAACACTCGCTGGGACTCGCCCGAAGAAACCCCTAGCGAAGCCAAATAGAAGCAACAGGCAGCATTCACTGCCCAGTTTGCCTGGCGAAGGCTCGCCCCCATTCGCCCAGCGAATGCACGCGAATTCTGCAGAAAACAGCTCTCAGCTCAGAGTCGGCAACGCACTCCGAGCCCAGCCGATTCTATTCCAAGCCAAACCCCATCATACCAGAAAATCGTTCCACTACCCAACTATAACATCTATCCGATAAAACATCAAATTCTACCAATTAATCCACTTCTGGCTTAAAACTACATTCTACTCCGAAACCATCATTTCCCCCAAACGATGACCAACATCGCATGCAAGATTTTTCGACATTTAGACACCAATTAAAACAGAATAAACAACACAATTTATCATGCAATTCATCATCAATCATGGGGTTAGGGAAATCCCCCTCTACCGATTATTCATGCATACCGAAATTTAACCGATCATCCCCCCCTTACCTCAAAATGCAGAATGATGATGATGAAGCTTCACGATTTCACCGCCTTGATGATTTCCTCAAGGTTGTTGAACCGTGCTCTTCCCTTCCTTGATTGTTCTTCCTCTCTTGTTCTTCTTCCACGCGTGTTTCTTTCTCTCTTCCAATTCTATTTTCCACACAATGCCAACAATGCCCTTAGTTCCAAATAATCCCTTATTTTCTTTTATTCCAAAATAATATTAATAATCTCATAATATTAATAATAATAATAATAATAATAATAATAATAATAATATCAACATTAATATTAATTATTAATTATTATCATTATCAATTATCTAATAGTAATATTATGCCTCTATTTCTTCCTCAATTCCCACACCAAACACGCGGATGAATAAAATAACACTGGATCTAAAAATAATTAAAATGGGTGTTACAACTCTCCCCCACTTAAATTATTTTCGTCCTCGAAAATTATCTGATGGAAACAATCCCGGATACGCATCCCGCATCCCATCTCCCAGGTCACACTGCCTCTTGCAGCACCTCTCCGAGCCACTTTCACCAAAGATGTCTCTTTCCCTCGGAGTTGTTCATCGTTTACCAATCTGATCTAGCAATGCCTCACCCATCAAATCGTTTCTTACTTGCACATCATCCATCTGAATTAATGTACTCCCTCAACGGAGACACATGGAACACATCATACCAATCGCGAGCGATAGTAGTAAAACGGTTTAACATGCTATTTCTCCCGCGCTTTCACTGCGCCACTCTGATATAAACTACCGAACACGGTGCGAGCTTCTGAGACTCAACAGTCTCTAATGTTCAATCTTCGACTTCTGGCAATTCTAACCAGCATAATTAAACTCAACCAATTATCTTCCCCCTATAGCCATCACAATAATCCCCTCAAATCCGGTTACATCCTCATAGCACCGTGGTGAATACCCCATCTACTTCATCACTCATATCCCACTCAATAATATCTAGAACACAAACTCTTATCACCACATATCAGGATACCATTTCCATAAATCTGAAAATCGTCCTTTCAACTTTTGATTCCTCAAATTCTTCCAGTCTACCAACTCACCCCAGCGCTTTGACCTCATCGAATCTCATCAAGAATATCACTTAGTAAGGTCCAATACACAGGGTTAAGCTCCACAAGAAGTCTCCTCATAACCAACGCAGATTGCAAAACTGCTTAATCAGTCCCAAGTCTCTCTATCATCCTCTTCATCATATGCAAGGATCTTCAAATTACAACATAAGCTACCACATTATCCTTTTCCGGATGATAATCTCAACCTAAAACCGTAATCCTTCTTGAATTCCCAATCATTTTCCCTGCCTCATATACTACGCTTCCAAATCACACAGATACCTCAAGCTTTTGCGGTCAACAAACATTTTAATTCTCAAATTAACCAATTGAAGCCCCCAACTCTGGCGCAACCACAACAGTAACCAACTCCAATTTACTTGTCAAACGATTACTCTTATGTACTCCAAGTTTCCGTAAAGCATGACCGCAACTCACTGATGTTGCACTGAACACATTTTCCAACCATACCAACAGAGCTTCACCCAACACAACAAATAATTCTATCGAGTTCGGCACAATCCATACACGAGTTGCTGACAGCTCTCCGAAACTCTTTGAAACCCTCTTCGCCTTGGCATAAAAACTGCTTTCCCTCTCATACTGATAACTTAAGTTCCCTATGCTCAACATGATTCCATATCTTCTTTGAATATACCAAAATATCATAGGTTAACACAACCATTTCCTCGCTCCATCAAGTAGGGAAAATCCCATGCCAAACGGATACTCACTCTCGCAAGTTATGGCGGAAACACACACCACACGCTCTGCATCTACAACAAAATCCAACAATAGTCCTTCAATAATTAACTTAATTCCATACCAATACTTCACCATCATCTAGATCTTTGGACTAGCTTTCCAATGCTTTGAACCGTGTGTCATTCCGAGTTACGGTTCTCCCATTACGACAAAAACACCAAAACAACATTCTCTGCCCAGGACTTCCTCGTCAGGCGAACATAGTAGCGAGTCGTTCGCTAGCATGCTCGCTAGGCGAAGGGTCTGGCGAACATGACAGTCCGAAATCTCATTTTCGACCATTACCTGACTTCCGAGTGTCCGATTTCGATTCCATAAAAAGCTGCGATCTCGGAATTCGACGTACTACAACAATTTCACACTTAGAAGACCATTCGACACATCCTCAACTCTTGGAACACTTAAAGAACAAGTTACACCGATTTGCACTCCACATTCTTACTTTCTTTAACATCCACCAGATGTCACTATCCACACTTACATACTCGGCTTCACAATCTGTCGTCACAGCACACACGCTCGATACCAGTCTCAAAACTACTCCCTCGATTCAATCCTCGTCCATCCTGTCGCTACTGCGAAAATCGGCGCCGGCTGAACAGAAGAGTCGCCACCGTGCGTTATTTATCCCACGGGAGGGAAAGGAAACGCTCAGAGTAAACCTCGCAAAAAAGGGAAAAGGTATGGTCATCGCAACCAAAACCTGGATTCGGGAGTCGGTTACGCAAGGGGAAGGTATTAGCACCCCTCACGTCCGTCGTACTCGACGGGATCCACGCTTGTTTTCGGGTATGGATTGTTATTCTATCTAAACTAAAGGTCAAGGGTTAAAAAGAACAGAAAACGACTCGGCAAAGTATCGCACTTTATGCCTACGTATTCCCGTCTAGAACGAGAAATCAGAGTCAACGTAGTTCGCCTACCTACTGGAAAGGAGGGGAAGGTTGCTCGCTAGGATATCGCATCCTATGCCTACGTACTTTCATACAGCATGAAAGATCAGAGCAAACGTAGTTCGGGCCACGGAAGACACAAGCTTGTCTTGGTTGATTTTATTCCTTCTGAAAAGGTTTTCTTGATTAACAGTCCCGGCGGACAAAAATGACGCTTTGATGAGTTCACCTTCTTTTACGAAAGAAGTGTCTTTTATTGTGTTTGAAATCTTTATTGTGTTTTTCTGTTTGTTTTGAGGAAGAAAGAGACAGAACTCTAACCTACGGTTGCGAAGGGAAACAAACTAACCTAATGTTATCATGCATGGGTTAAGACCTAGTGTCTATCATGCTCCTCTCTTGCGCAGAGAGAAACAGAGATCCTAAGGGAATAGACGGGAACAGAAACAATATCAGATATATACAGTAAAACAGTAAAATGCATGAATGCAACAATACAAGCGAGGCAAGGGAGTCTCACTCAACCTCGAACCTAGAAAATAATAGGCAAAAGTGAACAGGCTTCACTTTCAACCCAACAGGGTAAACAACAAACAATACAGTCCAGGAAACCGATCAATACATCAGGAATGAAATACAGCAAAAATAAACAGCATCAGCAACTCTGAATCAACATCTGACTTCAAGTCATCTCCAAGCAGCTACAAGCTTCAGGCAAGCCTCAGTCTTCATCTCCACAGCTTTCCAGCGAGGTCTTGATCATCAATCTTCCATCTGCAATGGCTTTTCTTCAAGTCTCAGGCTTCGGGAATGAGCATTAGTCAACCAGAGAAGAGGAATGTTAAACAGTAAATTGCCTACCAAAGGTGGCTCATTAACTGTTAACATTGTGCAGACAGGTTTCTCTCAAAAGTTCTATCTTTCAAATACATTCACTGATCCTTCCAAAGGAAGGAGGTGGATATTTGAAAGAGACTTTGAATCATAGAGAAAGGATGGATGCAGACAAGGCATTCCATGTTTGAGAAGCAAGCTTTCTAATCTAGAGCTCTGCCTAGCTCCTAAACCCTAGTCTCCTCAGCAGCTGCTAGCAAGAACCTCCTCTCCAACTCTGGCAGTTGCTCTTCAATCTCTGGATCTCCAATGGCCTTCATCTCCCCAAATCTTCAGCTCTCCCAAGTCCTCAGACAATCCCAATACCCACACAAGCAAGCAATAATCCCCAGAGGGCACACCACACCAGTCAGTCAGATATACAGTATATCAATAGCAGTAGGGGAATCCTGACTTTTTCTAAGGGATCTAATAACTACCCATAGCCCCTATAGTCCCATAACTAAACTAGTCAAGCCCTAAGTCCTAAAGGAAAAGAATCAAATCCCCTAAGTCATCACCTAAAACCCTAGTTTTATCCATGTTATTCACACCTACATTAAGCACCTAAAATTAATTTCTAAAAATGGGAACTAAATTGAATCTACATGTTTGATATCTAACCAAAACAACCTAAAAAGAATGGATGAAAAATATTGAAGCAAATAATAGAACAAAAATTAACAAAATTATGCATGAAATGAAACTATTTAAAATGCTATTTATTTAGAAAATATGGGAAAAATATCAAATAAAAAATAAAATGCCATTTTTATTTTTTATAATTTTCTAGACATCCTAAAGAAAAATATGCAAAAAGAATGAATTAAAAATAATGATTTTTCTATTTGTTATGAATTTTTTAAAATGAATGAAAAATGAAAAGAAAATAATAAAGAAAATAGAAAGAAATAGCCAGGGGGTGAGAATAGCAAGATATCCAAGTTCAGCGCGTTGGGCTTATTAAATTGGGGGGTGCGAATAGCTGTCTGAGCCCAATCCCCCCAATTAATGAAATGCTGCGTTTCAATTTTTGAAATCTCCCACCAAAACTCAGGTTAAATGTGAGCCGTTCGATTCATGGTCAAGTCAATCTCCCCCACCAGATCCAAGGGCGTATGAGTCGTCTTCTTCCTCCATCAGTCTAGGGTTTCAGTCATGAACTCCATGCACGAAAATTCCATTCAATCTTTCTCCATGATTTCTTGATGAAAATGAAAAATTCCAAGCCCTAAAATACTCTATAAAACCCAAGGAATCCATGCCTAGTCCTAGTTTTCTCTAACTCTCCTTGTAGACTCCAAACAGAGGGCACGAAACTCAGGGTACACCATGCTTGCCTGATGTCAAATTTGCCAGAACTCAAACCTGGTGATCCACAGATATTCTACATACTTGCCTCATTATTCTATGCCTCATTACATTGATTATAATCCAACACACAGCTTATTCTCGAAGCTAACAGAAATGGCAACCTGTCATGGATCTCCACAAAACTATCCCTAAACTTCAAGAATCATTCCCCTAGGGTTTCTAAACAATCCTATCCTAACCACATGATCTATAACATCCTGAGAAGTGAGATTCGAAGAAGTTTACATACCTTGCACTTGGTGATGGTGATGGTGGTTAGACTCCAATTCAACCCTTGACACTTGCTGAGAATGATCTCCAATGAATGAGTATGCTTCTGTTTGCAGTGATTTGTGCTTAATCCTTGTGAATCACTCTATTCTATCCTTCATGCAAGTTGGAGTTTCAACTTGAATCTCTTCACACAGCCACGAATTCTCTCCAATTTCTTGTGCCAATTACTCCATGATGATAGTGGATGATGATGGTGACAGAAATCAGGATGATGGAGGAAGTTTTGATGGATTTGTGATGAAAATGCAACTTGGAGTGAAGAAGATAATTGGTATGATTCTTGATCAATTCAACCACTTTTTGATGTGAATCCTAGGGTTTGAATGATGATGATGAAGATTCAATCCAAAGATGTGAGAGTTTTGAGAGATTTGTGAGAGTTTGAGTAGCTTATGCAAGAATGAGGGAATGGATGAAAATTGAAGCTTTGAACAAAATGAGAGCACCAACCCTTGCATGAATCAGCTTGCATGAATATATAGGTTGCATTAGAACCTCCTAGAAACTTGGAGAAGTTTCCCTTACACTTTTCCCTTTCAATTTGGATTATGTTACTTTCAATTCAAGAAACCATGAATAACTCACAAATTATGAACTAAGCTCAAAATTCCACTTTAGCCAATGTCTTTAAAATGCCTTTTCCATTCAAAATGACCTATAATTTTGCATCATTTGGCCAAGATATGAAAAATATCATTTTTTAAGCCATTTTCCTTCATTAAATTCAACAATTTTGCAACCTTGTGCTATGAACTTTTCCAATCTCTCATGGTCACTTTTCTAGACTCAAAATGTCATTTGGAGCAAGTTTGTTGTTGTAAGTTTTTCCATTTGAGGCCTCCTTGTATGAGTTTTGGTCATAGGTTAAAATGACCTATAATTCACAAATGACCAAAATACCCTTTGCTTGCCAAAACCATAAGTTGAGTTCCACACATCATATGAAGGCATACTATACCATTATAGAAAGCTAAGACAATGAGGAACAATTCTTATGTTGACCAGAAATTCATTTGAAATCTCCTTGAGGGGTAAAAGTTGCTTGGAAGTCAAGTCACTTTCACAGACAAAATTTCAGACACCCCAGATGACCTGTAACTTGCAAGGACCATAACTTGAGTTCTATAAATCTCCTTGATGTATTACACCACTCAAATTAAAGGTCTTGGGATCCTCTACAAGTTTCATGTTGTCCAAGGAGCCATTTGAAGCTTGCATTTTGACTTATCTTGCTTGGAAATTTGACCTAAACTAGGGGATTTTACATAGAAACCCTAATTTAGAAACTCCTCTTCTCCTTGATTTCTATTGAATTCTTCTTAGCATAACAACATATCCTTATTCTCCATGTCAAATGATGAACCCCACATCTCTCCAATAGCCTTTAATGCCTTTGAATCTATCAATTGGCCCAGGGTTAACCTAGGGTTGACCCAGATGAAACCCTAGTTGACTGTCTTCAACTGTAGCTCTTATGATCACACCAACAACTTGTTTTTCTTCTCCAAATGACTTTCTAAGTTCTCCAAGATGTCTAGATACTCTCCATGCCTTCAATTCACAGCTCACCATTTCTTTGTTGACCCTCAGATACCCTCAGATAGGAGATAAACTCAAGGCTTGATCTGCTGAACTCTTTGCTCTCAAATTCTTTTCTGATGACTTGAATGAGATGGAATTAGGATAATAACCTCTTGATAGGCCTCTAGAGATGAGAATAATGCTTGATCCTCTGTTGAATGCCTTGCTATGCTTATGCTATGCAGATGGTTAGTCTATGTACATGACTCTACATGCAAATGCTAATGACATTGAAACATAAACCAAGTGAATAAGGTTGGGCAAATTTTAGGGTGCAACAACTGCCCCTATTCAAGCGGCTTGGACCCGATTGGGTGAAGAGCCTGGATCCTTCAGACATTCGAGGTACGAGACAGTTGAATACTAAGAAACCCGGAAATTTGCCAACCGCAGAAATAAACTGAACCCCTGTTTGGGTAACGACATTCACTGCCTGGATCCGACTGTTCGCAGCCGCTCACTGATCTCGTAACGACCACGCTGGGGATAACAGATTGCTTGCTTGTCCACATTAGGACTCTGTCTGTCATCAATACGAAGAAATCTCAACTAGAACCTGTCCACGTTAGGACTCCACTTGCTGTTAACCCAGAAAAATCTCGGCAACTCCGCTGGGGGGGTATTCCAATAAATCGTCCACGTTAGGAATGGACTCTCCTACGCCAAGAGTAACACCTGTCCACGTTAGGAATCATCTTTTCTGTATCTGTCCGCGTCATGACTACATTTTTCCACGTAAGGAATGCTATCTTAATCTGTCCACGTAAGGACTCCGCTCTTTCCACGTAAGGAATCCTCCTCCTATGTGTCCGCGTAAGGACTTAATCTCTTTCTTTCCACGTCAGGAATCAATCTTGATATGTCCGCGTGAGGACTCAATCTTTCCACGTAAGGAAACCCATTCTTTTCCACGTAGGAATCTCATCTTTCCACGTTAGGAATAAACTCGTCTTTCCACGTAAGGAATCTCCATCTTTTTCCACGTAAGGAATACGACTTCGTCTGGATCTGTCCGCGTCAGGACTAAACCCTTCCACGTTAGGAATGCACTTGTTTCCCCGTAAGGAATCCAATTCGATATGTCCGCGTCAGGACTCAATCTTTCCACGTAAGGAATACCAACTTCTTTCCACGTAAGGAAAAAATTCGTCTTTCTACGTAAGGAAACCATCGTCTTTCCACGTAAGGAATAAATTCGTCTTTCCACGTAAGGAGAACATCGTCCACGTTAGGACCCACCTTTCCACGTAAGGAATCACAATTTTAATCTTTCCACGTAAGGACTCCCATCTTTCCACGTAAGGAATGAACTTGCTCTTCCACGTAAGGAACTGAAACCTCTTTTTCCACGTAAGGAATAGATTCGTCCACGTCAGGACCCATGTTTCGTCTTGATTTGTCCACGTCAGGACTCAGGCCTCTTCGACCCGCTGGGGAAATACAACTTGTCCACGTCAGGACTCACTTCTTCATTGGTCCCGACCCACAAACTTCTTAGCACTGACGTGACAGCGACTTTGAGGCGGACTCTACTGGGGATATCTGGAAACCAAACTACCGGATGCCTGTTCTAATGCCCGGAGGCCACTTCTGAAATTCTGGTTCATGAAACCTTTTGATGACAGATAACTCTGCTTGGGAATAAAGAGAGACTTATCCTGGTAACTCTATGGGGAATACTGCCGAAACTGACATTGTCATTGAATATCTCATGCCGAGATCTTGAGTGTTTGGTAGTTCATTTGAGCAAGTGCTCTCCCCACCTGCTGGGATACAGGAACCGCTTCAGCAAAATAAATGCTGAAGATAATGCCAACTCCGCTGGGGATAGCCAGGTGCTACAGAATTATTCCAGCAAAATAAATGCTGTAAGAGTGAAGTCGACTCAGCTGGGAAATTAGGAACTTAAACCAAACACCTTGTTGAAGTAGCATCCTGCTGGGGAATATAACTCTGCTGGGGAATAGCAGATGTGCATAGTACGATTGGATTTCTGCTGGAGAGTGAACTGATATTACACATTATCCCTGACAAAATAAATGCCAGGACCCACAACCAACTCTACTGGGGAGAGTCTTAATCTTCGAGTTCTACTGGGAGGAAAAGACATTTGCTGAAAAGAGAATTCCGCTGGGGATGGGATGATTCTCTTGGGGAAAATTAACTGACTCCACTGGGGAAGAATGACCTTGCGGGGAAAGGGGAACCGCCTGAATACAGCTCACCAATTTGGAAATATTAATCTTCTGAGGCTGAACCACTCCGTTTGAGATAAGGAATCCTTCTGGGGGACACCACACTGCCTGCATACAGCCTACAATCTTTGAATCGTCAATTCTTTTGCACAAGCTACGACTAGCTGGAGAGTTCGATCCTGCTTCAGGAAGAACCTGCATGACCTGCGTGAGGGCTGAGTCTTTCGTTATTGCAATCTTTTGATCATCTTCCTCGTACGGTTATGAAACCTGCAACAACACACGCAAGACAAGACAAGCCTATGCAACCAAATCAATTCAGGCTAGTGACGTTATTTTCAGTTAATTCAAAGCTTTAGCAACTGTCGGCAAGGGCCAGTGACGTTATGCACATGCTAGTTTTATCAAACTTAGGCGTTAATCATGCACAAAGCAGTAAAGAACAGTGTCAAGTACTGAATAACATATTTTATTGATTGGGCCCCTAAATGGGCAGAGTTTTGTACACTGGATGTAACTCCTGAAATGAGGAAGCTACGCAAAGCAAATATACAAGTACGCACAAGAAGCATAGACAACTTAAATTTGTACACATGTCGACAACGGGATGCAGATGAACACCACGAACTAATCCTCCCATGACTCGCCCGACTCTAATGCTTTCCCGGTATCCCTACTTCTGAAGCGATTGTATCAGATAACTGACTCCTCAAATGTATTCTCCCGCATTGATGCTCATTGCAATTATCAAATTCGAACCGCAGTCATTTGCTTTTCAAATCCCTAACTTTTGCGTGAACCGCCCTTTACGGGTTTTCAGTTCACCGGGATACCCCTTTTTGCCGAAGTCGCCCAGTGTAGGTTTTCAACTTCGCGGGTGTACATTTTTTCAATTTTTATCCCTAATTTTTGCCCGAACCTTTCATTCTGTTTTTGGTTCGCCAGGATGCCCCATTTTTGCCTGGACTCTCTTTTTCTGTCCAGCGGGTCTATTTTAAGCAAAGTATTTTTTAACTGCGTCCGAATTCACAGGCGACGTGAAGTCTTCTCCGTCCATGGTGGACAACAACAACGCTCCTCCTGAAAATACTTTCCTGACAACGTATGGCCCTTCGTAGTTGGGGGTCCACTTGCCCCTGTGATCTGCTTGCGGCGGGAGAATCCTTTTCAGCACAAGGTCGCCCGTCTGAAAGCTTCGCGGATGTATCTTTTTGTCATATGCTTTCTTCATTCGGCTCTGGTACAAACGACCATATGCTAGAGAAGCTAGCCTCTTCTCATCCATCAAACTCAGTTGATTCAACCTGTCTTTTACCCATTCTGCCTCGTCCAGCTGAACATCTCGCAATACCCTCAGAGAAGGGATCTCCACTTCCAATGGTAATACCGCCTCCATTCCGTACACTAACGAGAACGGGGTTGCCCCGGTTGATGTGCGTACCGTCGTACGATAACCGTGCAATGCGAAGGGTAGCATCTCATGCCAATCCTTATAGGTCACCACCATTTTCTGAACGATCTTCTTGATATTCTTATTGGCCGCCTCAACAGCGCCGTTCATTTTGGGTCGGTAAGGGGAGGAGTTGTGATGTTCGATCTTGAAATTCTGACAGAGCTCCTTCATCATTTTGTTGTTCAGGTTTGAACCATTATCCGTGATTATCCGCTCGGGGATCCCATATCGGCAAATGATATCTCTTTTGATGAATCTGGCCACCACTTGCTTCGTTACATTTGCGTATGACGCCGCTTCCACCCACTTGGTGAAATAATCGATCGCTACTAGGATGAACTGGTGCCCGTTAGAAGCTGTCGGCTCGATCTTTCCAATCATATCGATCCCCCACATCGAGAATGGCCAAGGTGATGACATCACATTTAGAGGACTTGGAGGCACATGGATCTTATCAGCATAGACTTGGCACTTGTGACACTTCCTCGCAAACTTGAAGCAGTCAGTCTCCATAGTCAGCCAAAAATAACCTGCCCGCAGCAGCTTTCTCGTCATAGCATGTCCACCAGCATGCGTACCAAAGGTACCTTCATGTATTTCCTCCATGAGAAGCTTTGCCTCTTTTTCGTCTACACAACGCAACAGCACTAAATCGTGGTTTCTTCTGTATAATACGCCATCCGGGTTCAAATAGAAATTGCCCGCTAATCTCCTGAGAGTCTTCTGATCTTGACTGGATGCCCCAGCCGGATACTCTTTATTCTTCAGGAAATTAAGGATATCGAAATACCATGGTTTGTCATCAGATGCTTCATCAATAGCAAATACATAAGCTGGCCTGTCAAGCCGAGAGATAATGATTCGGGGAGCTTCGTTCCAGAAGTTGACCTTGTACATGGAGGACAAAGTGGCGAGGGCGTCAGCCATTTGATTCTCTGCCCGCGGTACATGATGCAATTCGACCTTGTCGAAGAAAGGCAACAATCTCCTTGCATAGTTCATGTAATGTATCAAATTAGGCTGCCGCGTCTCCCATTCCCATTTTATCTGATTCACCACCAGAGCTGAGTCTCCGTATACGTCCAGATGTTTGATTCGCAAATCAATGACTTCTTCAAGCCCCATTATACAAGCTTCGTATTCGGCTTCATTATTGGTGACGACAAAGGTCAATCGGGCAGTAAACGGGATGTGCGACCCGTGTGGCGTAGTGATGATTGCCCCTATTCCACTACCATAAGCATTCACAACTCCGTCAAATATCATCTTCCATTTGGAACCCAATTCCGGTCCTTCGTCTGGCAACGGCTCTTCACAATCTTTCATCTTTAGGTACATGATATCCTCGTCAAGAAAATCAAACCTCATCGATTGGTACTCTTCAATAGGCGGCTCCGCCAGATACTCAGACAGCACACTCCCCTTTATAGCCTTCTGCGAGACGTATTGAATATCATATTCAGTCAAGACCATCTGCCACCGGGCAATTCTTCCTGACAACGCCTGCTTTTCAAATACATATTTGATAGGATCCATCTTTGAGATGAGCATGGTTGTATGATTCAGCATGTACTGCCTCAAACGCTTGGCGGCCCAGGCTAGCGCGCAACAAGTTTTTTCCAGCATTGAATACCGAGATTCGCAGTCTGTAAATTTCTTACTCAGGTAATAGATCGCATGCTCCTTTTTCCCTGTCTCGTCATGTTGACCGAGAACACAACCCATGCTTCCCTCAAGAACCGTCAAATACATTATCAAGGGTCTACCTGCCACAGGGGGTATCAAAATAGGAGGCTCCTGCAAGTACTGCTTTATTTTATCGAACGCCTTTTGACAATTTTCGTTCCATGTTACAGCTTGATCTTTCTTCAACAGTTTGAATAATGGTTCACACGTGGCCGTTAAGTGAGATATGAACCGGGCGATGTAGTTCAATCTCCCTAAAAACCCGCGCACCTCTTTCTCTGTTTTAGGCGTCTGCATTTCTTGAATCGCTTTTATTTTAGCAGGGTCGACCTCTATTCCTCTTTCGCTTACGATAAACCCCAGGAGCTTACCCGATCTCACCCCGAAGGTGCATTTATTAGGGTTCAGCCTCAGCCTGAACTTCCTAAGCCTTTTAAACAACTTCAGCAGATTCACCAGATGCTCTTCCTCCGTCTGGGATTTGGCAATCATATCGTCAACATAAACTTCGATCTCTTTATGCATCATATCATGGAAAAGAGTCGTCATCGCACGCTGATATGTTGCCCCGGCATTTTTCAAACCAAAGGGCATCACTTTGTAGCAAAATGTTCCCCAAGGCATTATGAAAGTGGTCTTCTCCATATCCTCTGGCGCCATTTTAATTTGATTATAGCCCGAAAAGCCATCCATGAAGGAGAATACGGAGTATTGAGCAATATTATCAACTAACACGTCAATATGAGGAAGTGGAAAATCGTCTTTTGGGCTTGCTTCATTCAAATCTCTATAATCCACGCACATTCGAACCTTGCCATCTTTCTTTGGCACTGGTACGATGTTGGCAACCCATGAGGGGTACTTTGTCACAGCCAGGAAACCAGCGTCCCACTGTTTTTGAACTTCCTCTTTGATCTTCATTGCCATATCTGGTCGAGTTCTGCGAAGCTTTTGTTTGACCGGCGGGCAATCCTCTTTCAGTGGCAGGCGATGCACAACCATATCTGTATCGAGCCCCGGCATATCTTCATACGACCAGGCGAATACATCACTATATTCTCGGAGCATTTCAACCAGTCTCCGCTTGATATCACTCTGCAATGCGGCTCCGATACGAATATTCTTCTCAACCCCTTCCGACCCCAGGTTGATAATTTCGATGACCTCGTCGTGAGGCAGAATGGCTCTTTCCTCTTGCCTCACCAACCAAGACAGTTCTTCAGGAACGTCGCTATCTTCGACAATCTCTTCTTCGGCCTGGAATACCGGGTGCTCGAAGTCGGGACGAGTCATAGGTGGTTCAAGGATGTCATCTGAAAATGTTATCCTGCAAAAGGAATGGTTAAGCGCTTCAAAATGCGTATAAAGCGAACAACCACGTTGCCATTTTATTGAAAAATATAAAACAAGAAAGACAAGGATTACAGTATTTGCACATGAAGAAACGCCGTTTATTTAATGATTAACACGCAATGTTCATAACAACACAGCCCTAAGCAAATCCTGATGCCCCGGGCAAGACATCAGATTATTCAACAATTAATAAAGCAAAGCATTACTGTTTAAAAGTCACAGGAACAAGCTCCTGAATAGACCAGTTGCACAGTCCTTGTCCTGGCGTGCTTGGCTGAATCCAGGCATCCATATCACAGTCGCTGTCTCCTTCATCAGACTCCGAAGCAGCATTGACGGTTTCATGACACACCCCACCGGCAGAGATGGTGATTGGCTTTCTGAAACGGGGTTCCCCCACGGAAGGAGTTGATGACGACGGTTGGTATCCCAGCCCGAACCGGTCCATCTTCACAGGAATGTCCAGCACTTTGCCCCAGCCCTTTGCTTCTCCTGTTTCTACCAGAGCCTGAGCTTCCTTATACGATGAGACGGCTATCTCCGACGCTTTGCTTGGCCCGGGACCTTTGTCCTTGATGCGCAAACCTTCAAATGCCTGGCAGGGTGTTTCGTGGATTTCTCCGTCGACCTCTACATATTTAAATGACGACAGATGGCTGACCAGGATGTCCTCTTCTCTGCACACGGTGACTACGCTGTCTCCGACCATATATTTTAACTTCTGATGCAGGGTGGACGTGACTGCCCCCGCCCCATGAATCCAAGGTCTTCCAAGCAGGCAGCTGTACGCAGGCTGTATATCCATGATATAAAACTCAGTTGCAAACACCTCCGGCCCCACCTGCAGAGGCAATGTGATCGATCCAAAGACTGTTCTCCGCGTACCATCAAACGCTCTGACTACCAAATCGCTGGGCGTACACAAAATTCCTCTAACATCCAGCTTCATCATCGCCTTCTTGGGTAGCACATTCAAAGACGATCCGGTGTCAACCAATACGTGTGACATTACTGATCCTCTACACTCAACAGACACATGCAGCGCCATATTATGATCTCTTCCTTTCGGGGTCAAGTCAAAATCAGTAAAGCCCAAGCTGTGGCCTGCATTCACATGTGCCAACACTCCTTCCAGCTGGTTCACGGAGACGTCTTGGGGTACAAAAGAAGTATCCAGGACTTTCAGCAACGCATTTCTGTGGGCTTCCGAACACAACAGCAATGACAGGATAGATATTTTGGACGGTGTCTGCTGCAGATGCTCCACAATCTTATAATCACTTTTCCGAATCAAACGCATGAACTCTTCTACGTCTTTCGATGCCGATTCTTTTTCACTCGCTTGCACTGGGACGTTCTCAACTGCTTTCCCTTTTCCCTTTGCTAATCTTTCAGCCTCCACTTCAGGGGATATAAAGATCCTACCACTCCTTGTCATACCTCCCGACCCAACAACATTATCCACAGTCTCGGCTGACTGCTTATTAACATCAATTTTTATCCCGTCACAATATACCTCCAACCCATATGACCATGGGACTGCTTTTGTGCTCTCGTACGGGATTGGCCCGGCCTTAGTTATGGTGATCGGTGGTTGCTGAGCTGGCGCTGCAATAGTGATCGTCTTCCGAGGAATCGTTACCGTGGCCACATCAGTCTGATCACATGCTACTGCCCCCGCGGGCTCTTCAGTTGCTGCTTGGTCAAACTGCAATATGCCTTCATTAATTAAGGCCTGAATGCCTTTCTTCAAATCATCACACCCCCCTGCCCGGGTCCAACAGTCTAAGCAATATTCGTTACATCCTGGGTAAACACCCCCTTGCAACAGTCGGCTCTTTATCTCGCTCAGTGGCGTCTTCAAGTCTTCAACATTCATAATCAGATTCGACCCTTCCTCTGTCAGAACGGCGTTTGCCCCATGATTAGGCATGGGTTTCTGCACTATATTCGGACCTGCCGTTCCGAAATTGATAGTCTTATTATCCAAAAGATCCTGCACAACGTGCTTAAAAGCATGGCAACCTTCTATATCGTGACTCGGAGCCCCAGAATGAAACTCACAGTGCCTGCTTGCATCGTAACCAAACGGGGGAGCTCCCGTTATCGGTGCCAGAGTTCTCTTCTCTACCAGGTTCAATCCCAACAATGTCTGCAATAAATTAGCATATGTTGAAGGAGGCTTTTCAAACACTCTTCTCGGTTTGCCACCCTGGAATCTTCGCTGAGCCCGCTGTGCCCCCTGCTGAGGCTGCTGCTGCTGTTGCATTGGTTGTTGCTGAACCGGTTGTTGTTGCTGGAGTGGTTGTTGTTGATACGGGATAATAACACTCGCCACCTGCTGCGGCTGACGATATTGACCTCGTCCCCTGCCTCGGCCTCGGCCTCGGCCTCCAAATACTGCACTTGCCTCGCCCTGACGGCGCCCACCATAAGCTCTCCTATTACTGCCAGATGCAGTTGATTCCTCGACTTGGAACTTTCCTTGCTTAATGTTACGTTCAATCTTTTCCCCCATCAGAATTAGGTCTGAAAAACTGGCCAGAGACGTGTGAAACAGCATATCATGAAACAGACCTGTGAATGTGCCGACAAACATGTCATTCATTTCCTTATCTTCTACAGGAGGGCGGACCCTGGCAGCCATATCGCGCCACCTTTGCGCGTACTCTTTAAAGCTCTCCCCCTTCTTTTGTGACAGCCCTGCCAACTGGACCCGATTGGGTGCCAAATCGCTATTATACTTGTAGTGAGCTACAAATGCCTCTGCTAATTGCTTCCATGTCTTGATATCAGTTGGTTCCAACCCCATGTACCACTCTAGGGAAGGACCCGACAGACTATCTTGAAAAAAATGCATTAGCATTCTTTCATCAGTTGAGTATGCAGACATCTTTCTGTAATAAGCTCGTACATGCACTTTTGGACATGTGTCTCCTTTATACTTGTCGAACGCAGGGGCTTTGAATTTGATTGGCACCCTCAAGCCAGGTACCAGACCCATTGTTGCCATGTCCAAACCCACAGCACTTTGGTTTAGGACTCCCCTCATTTGCTCTTCCAGCATTCTGATCTTCTGGGAATCATCCATCGGCCCTTCGAAACCTCCGCCGGAGAAAGCGTCCTCCTGCTGATCTTCTTGCCACATACCATTTCCAGCCCCATACCCATCATATCCATTATTACGTCCAGCTCTGATCTGATTCATCCCCGGACCTCGGCCTCTGCTGCCGTACCCTTGAACACCTCCAGCAGGACCAAAAGCCATAAATCCAGCACCGTTTCCATTTCCAAAACCTCCGTAACCCTGATTGGTCGCACCATAACCATCCTGCCCAAAGCCTTGAGCATTAAAGCCATACTTCCCAGTGTTATCGAATCCCTGATCGTTGAACCCGAATCCAGTATTGACAAAGCCGTTGCCTCCCATATTGTCACCCAAATTGACATCCCCCAGCCCAACGTTATGGACAGCAGTCTCATTCCCAACTCCGACGTTACCGTTCACAGCAGCGGTAGCGTTGTTGACATTAGCAGCAGGTGTATTGACTACAGGCGGAGCCACTGGCGTGGGAGTGCCGTCTCCATGAACAGTATCGACCCGTACAGACTGATGATCTTCATTACCGTGACCAGCATTTCGAGCCAACAGAGGCTGGACCATGGCCTGCAAATTCTCCTGCCCTTTCGCAATAGCTTCCATGGTCTGCATAAAGAGAGCGAGCTTCTCGCGCACATCTTGCATCTCGTTATGCATTTGATCCATGATTCTTCAACAGTTGGTGCGGGTAGAATAGCGGTGCGGGTGCTGATCTGCAATCCTGAAAAGTACCTGTTATAGAGCAGGACATAAGACATTTATTCAAAGATTACCTGTAATGCAATATGAATATGAATGCAATGCAATGTGTCTGCGCATTAGGGAAGTTCATTGCCCCAGTTCTAGTGTGAAGGTGCCAGTGCGGTGACAGTGATGACAATAGGAATATCAGAGCTGAATCATAGAAAGCCTCATATATTGCAGGGAAAATTAATAAGCCCTGGGTACAATATCACTGAGAGTACAAAGAAGGCATGACCTCAACCAACAATCCTGGTGATGGTCAGCACTATGCAAATAAAGCATACAAGTTACTACATGAAATGATCAAATCCTCCCAAAAGTCTGGTACTCTTCTATCAACTTCTTGGTCTCTGGATGACTTGGTCGATCAAGCAACCCTTCAACAAGTTGGTTTCTCTTCTTAAGAACACGGCGCACATCTTCAGCAGTTTCTTCCCATGTTGCTTCTCCGAAGCAATCTTCTAGCTTTCGCTTCTGAGACACTGCTTCATCTCTGCATTTGATTGCCTTGTTCAGTGCATGCTGGACACTATACCGGGTCATCACTTCTTCCTCACACTTCTTGATGCTAGCCTTCAACTTCTCTTCGAGGTCGGAGATTTGCTGCTTCAGCTTATCTTCCCTCTTCTTATTGTTGGTGAGAGTAGCATTCCAAGTCTTATTGCAAGAGGAGATTTCTCGGTGTGCTGCGTCAAGCGCCTTCTTTTTGGCTTCCAGCATGTCATGGGAGCTTCTGAACTCTTGCCCCAGACGTTCACGCTTCTTCTTTTCCTCAGTCAACTCAGCCCCTAACCTGTTTAACAGCTCGATTTGTTGTTGGAAAGCATATACGGCCTTGTTTTTCTCACTGCGTACTTGAGCCAGCTCTTGCTCTAACCCTTCGTTGATCTTCATCAAGGCCTCCTTTTCCTTTACAACTTGCTCGTAGGCCTCCCTAGAAACGGTAGTTGGCTCTTCCGCCGGGACGGGAGCAGTGACGGGTGCAGCGGGAAATGGCATTAATAACTGACTTGCTCTTTCCTGGATCCAAACCCTGTAAGGGTCATAGGCCTGACAGTCATTCTTCCCTAGCAACGGCTTCCCTTTGCGGTTAATACGTGTCCAGGCATGTTGCAACTTGGCTAATAACTCCCCCTTCACGTCTCCGGTGAAGTACAAAGATTCCTGTACTTCTTCCTCCTGAGGCGGATTCTTCAGTGCATATCCGAACTGTCGAATGAATAGAGAAGGGTTGTAATTGATACACCCTTTTCTTCCTATCAGCGGCACATTAGGGTACTCAGAACAACTGAAGATGAGCTCAGATCCCAACAGGTCTCGATCAAACCACTCCATGTCTTCCGACGATAGCCTCATCAGGCGCTCTGGCCAACCAGCTGGGACTGTAGTCTCTGCAACAGATCTTCTCTTAGGAAGGTGACTCTCAAACCACCTACTCAACAAGGGTACACACAGATGAACATTCTTCCCTCTTCCCTTCTCATTCTTGTAATGCAGTGAGTGGTAGAGATCTCCGAGTAAGGTAGGTACAGGATTACCAGCGGCAAACAAGTAGAAGGCGTCGAAGTCCACAAAATCCGGTATATTGGGGAACAGTACTATGCCATAAATGCACAAGGCCAACACAGCATTGAAAGCAACCCAGCACCCGCTCTTGGCATACTCTTGGGCTTTACCAACTAAGAATTGGAGTGAGAAGCCTGGAACTCCACGGGAAACAGTAGTCACAAGTTCAGAAGCATCAATATGCAAGGCTTTTGCCAAATCCTCCGGCTTGGGCTTGGCGTCATAATGAATGAATGGAACCTGGTTCTGCACGGGCAGCTCAACATACTCAGCGTATTCCTCCAGGGTTTGTCCCATAATAAAGTCAGAGAACGTAAAGCACCTCAAAGCAGGGTCGTAGAATTGCATCAAAGCATACAGCCCATCTAACTCTACCTCTGTAGGTTTGCACACCAATCTCAGTAGTCTACCATAGCTCATCCGGAAGCTCCTACAAACACCGTCATCAGCAAGAGAGATCAACCCAAGTAGAGGAACAATATCAGGCGTAGGCAATTTGTAAGCAACCGTTCTCCTTAAGCTAGTCATGATCAAACACTCAGAAGTCTGGGTACTAGAACTAGGGAAATGCAAATGCGCCTGCAGCACAGACACACGTTAGTGAAATGCAAATGGTAATGGAAATGCAGTGATGCAATGCAAGTAACATGCAACAGGGACCAAAGCTGTAGCTGAATAGCCTGAACCCAATCAAGAAAGGTCTCAGATAGACCATCCAGAAGTCCTCAAGCCCTGGTCTCAGATATACCTCAAACAAAGCTCCAATATTGGTCTCTGATAGACCCCATAATCATAACCTGAATGGTCTCTGGCAGACCTCAGATCATATCCCCCACTGGTCTCTGACAGACCTCAAAACACATCTCCAAATAGTCTCTGACAGACCTCGGAACACACCAACTGGTCTCTGACAGACCTTAGAACCCTCCATAAATATCCAAGATCCTGATCAACAAACCGGTGGTCTGAAGGTCTAGTTACCTGCATAACCCTGAATCCCCTCACAGGTGGGTGGCCCTATAACTGGCACGAGGTACGGCATCCTATGCGGTCGTCGGCGTCACAGACTTTCAGGGTTGATGATACGGTTCCCAGAAGGAGTGGCATCATCAATTCCTGAAGAGGCCTCACTTAGCCAACTTCCAAATGATCGGTCCCCAGAGTCGACAATCCAACTAACCAGCAACCCAGGCCAACCAAAGGAAGGGGCAGGAGGCCAACCAGAGGAACCTCGTCTGAGTGTAGATTTCATGGGACACCGAAGCAAGCAAAGCAAGCGGGCGCCCACTAATTTCTACTCTAATTCTAGGTGCACTCAAGCCCAGGTCCGACTTATCTCTCAATATCAGAACACCCGTCACACCCCAGATACAGCAATAATAATCAATATATAAAGCTGAAAATAGAAGGTTAGAAATATAAAATAACTCCATACAAAATCCTCGACGGGAAAACAAGCGCTAGGATTGACTCTCTCAAGGGACGTTGGATCCCAAATGCATAAGAACCATCGCAGTCCTTAGCAGCCAGGGGACGTTGGATCCCCAGCAGAGTCGCCAGCTGTCGCTACTGCGAAAATCGGCGCCGGCTGAACAGAAGAGTCGCCACCGTGCGTTATTTATCCCACGGGAGGGAAAGGAAACGCTCAGAGTAAACCTCGCAAAAAAGGGAAAAGGTATGGTCATCGCAACCAAAACCTGGATTCGGGAGTCGGTTACGCAAGGGGAAGGTATTAGCACCCCTCACGTCCGTCGTACTCGACGGGATCCACGCTTGTTTTCGGGTATGGATTGTTATTCTATCTAAACTAAAGGTCAAGGGTTAAAAAGAACAGAAAACGACTCGGCAAAGTATCGCACTTTATGCCTACGTATTCTCGTCTAGAACGAGAAATTAGAGTCAACGTAGTTCGCCTACCTACTGGAAAGGAGGGGAAGGTTGCTCGCTAGGATATCGCATCCTATGCCTACGTACTTTCATACAGCATGAAAGATCAGAGCAAACGTAGTTTGGGCCACGGAAGACACAAGCTTGTCTTGGTTGATTTTATTCCTTCTGAAAAGGTTTTCTTGATTAACAGTCCCGGCGGACAAAAATGACGCTTTGATGAGTTCACCTTCTTTTACGAAAGAAGTGTCTTTTATTGTGTTTGAAATCTTTATTGTGTTTTTCTGTTTGTTTTGAGGAAGAAAGAGACAGAACTCTAACCTACGGTTGCGAAGGGAAACAAACTAACCTAATGTTATCATGCATGGGTTAAGACCTAGTGTCTATCATGCTCCTCTCTTGCGCAGAGAGAAACAGAGATCCTAAGGGAATAGACGGGAACAGAAACAATATCAGATATATACAGTAAAACAGTAAAATGCATGAATGCAACAATACAAGCGAGGCAAGGGAGTCCCACTCAACCTCGAACCTAGAAAACAATAGGCAAAAGTGAACATGCTTCACTTTCAACCCAACAGGGTAAACAGCAAACAATACAGTCCAGGAAACCGATCAATACATCAGGAATGAAATACAGCAAAAATAAACAGCATCAGCAGCTCTGAATCAACATCTGACTTCAAGTCATCTCCAAGCAGCTACAAGCTTCAGGCAAGCCTCAGTCTTCATCTCCACAGCTTTCCAGCGAGGTCTTGATCATCAATCTTCCATCTGCAATGGCTTTTCTTCAAGTCTCAGGCTTCGGGAATGAGCATTAGTCAACCAGAGAAGAGGAATGTTAAACAGTAAATTGCCTACCAAAGGTGGCTCATTAACTGTTAACATTGTGCAGACAGGTTTCTCTTAAAAGTTCTATCTTTCAAATACATTCACTGATCCTTCCAAAGGAAGGAGGTGGATATTTGAAAGAGACTTTGAATCATAGAGAAAGGATGGATGCAGACAAGGCATTCCATGTTTGAGAAGCAAGCTTTCTAATCTAGAGCTCTGCCTAGCTCCTAAACCCTAGTCTCCTCAGCAGCTGCTAGCAAGAACCTCCTCTCCAACTCTGGCAGTTGCTCTTCAATCTCTGGATCTCCAATGGCCTTCATCTCCCCAAATCTTCAGCTCTCCCAAGTCCTCAGACAATCCCAATACCCACACAAGCAAGCAATAATCCCCAGAGGGCACACCACACCAGTCAGTCAGATATACAGTATATCAATAGCAGTAGGGGAATCCTGACTTTTTCTAAGGGATCTAATAACTACCCATAGCCCCTATAGTCCCATAACTAAACTAGTCAAGCCCTAAGTCCTAAAGGAAAAGAATCAAATCCCCTAAGTCATCACCTAAAACCCTAGTTTTATCCATGTTATTCACACCTACATTAAGCACCTAAAATTAATTTCTAAAAATGGGAACTAAATTGAATCTACATGTTTGATATCTAACCAAAACAACCTAAAAAGAATGGATGAAAAATATTGAAGCAAATAATAGAACAAAAATTAACAAAATTATGCATGAAATGAAACTATTTAAAATGCTATTTATTTAGAAAATATGGGAAAAATATCAAATAAAAAATAAAATGCCATTTTTATTTTTTATAATTTTCTAGACATCCTAAAGAAAAATATGCAAAAAGAATGAATTAAAAATAATGATTTTTCTATTTGTTATGAATTTTTTAAAATGAATGAAAAATGAAAAGAAAATAATAAAGAAAATAGAAAGAAATAGCCAGGGGGTGAGAATAGCAAGATATCCAAGTTCAGCGCGTTGGGCTTATTAAATTGGGGGGTGCGAATAGCTGTCTGAGCCCAATCCCCCCAATTAATGAAACGCTGCGTTTCAATTTTTGAAATCTCCCACCAAAACTCAGGTTAAATGTGAGCCGTTCGATTCATGGTCAAGTCAATCTCCCCCACCAGATCCAAGGGCGTATGAGTCGTCTTCTTCCTCCATCAGTCTAGGGTTTCAGTCATGAACTCCATGCACGAAAATTCCATTCAATCTTTCTCCATGATTTCTTGATGAAAATGAAAAATTCCAAGCCCTAAAATACTCTATAAAACCCAAGGAATCCATGCCTAGTCCTAGTTTTCTCTAACTCTCCTTGTAGACTCCAAACAGAGGGCACGAAACTCAGGGTACACCATGCTTGCCTGATGTCAAATTTGCCAGAACTCAAACCTGGTGATCCACAGATATTCTACATACTTGCCTCATTATTCTATGCCTCATTACATTGATTATAATCCAACACACATCTTATTCTCGAAGCTAACAGAAATGGCAACCTGTCATGGATCTCCATAAAACTATCCCTAAACTTCAAGAATCATTCCCCTAGGGTTTCTAAACAATCCTATCCTAACCACATGATCTATAACATCCTGAGAAGTGAGATTCGAAGAAGTTTACATACCTTGCACTTGGTGATGGTGATGGTGGTTAGACTCCAATTCAACCCTTGACACTTGCTGAGAATGATCTCCAATGAATGAGTATGCTTCTGTTTGCAGTGATTTGTGCTTAATCCTTGTGAATCACTCTATTCTATCCTTCATGCAAGTTGGAGTTTCAACTTGAATCTCTTCACACAGCCACGAATTCTCTCCAATTTCTTGTGCCAATTACTCCATGATGATAGTGGATGATGATGGTGACAGAAATCAGGATGATGGAGGAAGTTTTGATGGATTTGTGATGAAAATGCAACTTGGAGTGAAGAAGATAATTGGTATGATTCTTGATCAATTCAACCACTTTTTGATGTGAATCCTAGGGTTTGAATGATGATGATGAAGATTCAATCCAAAGATGTGAGAGTTTTGAGAGATTTGTGAGAGTTTGAGTAGCTTATGCAAGAATGAGGGAATGGATGAAAATTGAAGCTTTGAACAAAATGAGAGCACCAACCCTTGCATGAATCAGCTTGCATGAATATATAGGTTGCATTAGAACCTCCTAGAAACTTGGAGAAGTTTCCCTTACACTTTTCCCTTTCAATTTGGATTATGTTACTTTCAATTCAAGCAACCATGAATAACTCACAAATTATGAACTAAGCTCAAAATTCCACTTTAGCCAATGTCTTTAAAATGCCTTTTCCATTCAAAATGACCTATAATTTTGCATCATTTGGCCAAGATATGAAAAATATCATTTTTTAAGCCATTTTCCTTCATTAAATTCAACAATTTTGCAACCTTGTGCTATGAACTTTTCCAATCTCTCATGGTCACTTTTCTAGAATCAAAATGTCATTTGGAGCAAGTTTGATGTTGTAAGTTTTTCCATTTGAGGCGTCCTTGTATGAGTTTTGGTCATAGGTTAAAATGACCTGTAATTCACAAATGACCAAAATACCCTTTGCTTGCCAAAACCATAAGTTGAGTTCCACACATCATATGAAGGCATACTATACCATTCTAGAAATCTAAGACAATTAGGAAAAATTCTTATGTTGACCAGAAATTCATTTGAATTCTCCTTGAGGGGTAAAAGTTGCTTGGAAGTCAAGTCACTTTCATAGACAAAATTTCAGACACCCCAGATGACCTGTAACTTGCAAGGACCATAACTTGAGTTCTATAAATCTCCTTGATGTCTTCCACCACTCAAATTAAAGGTCTTGGGATCCTCTACAAGTTTCATGTTGGCCAAGGAGCCATTTGAAGCTTGCATTTTGACTTATCTTGCTTGGAAATTTGACCTAAACTAGGGGATTTTACATAGAAACCCTAATTTAGAAACTCCTCTTCTCCTTGATTTCTCTTGAATTCTTCTTAGCATAACAACATATCCTTATTCTCCATGTCAAATGATGAACCCCACATCTCTCCAATAGCCTTTAATGCCTTTGAATCTATCAATTGGCCCAGGGTTAACCTAGGGTTGACCCAGATGAAACCCTAGTTGACTGTCTTCAACTGTAGCTCTTATGATCACACCAACAACTTGTTTTTCTTCTCCAAATGACTTTCTAAGTCCTCCAAGATGTCTAGATACTCTCCATGCCTTCAATTCACAGCTCACCATTTCTTTGTTGACCCTCAGATACCCTCAGATAGGAGATAAACTCAAGGCTTGATCTGCTGAACTCTTTGCTCTCAAATTCTTTTCTGATGACTTGAATGAGATGGAATTAGGATAATAACCTCTTGATAGGCCTCTAGAGATGAGAATAATGCTTGATCCCCTGTTGAATGCCTTGCTATGCTTATGCTATGCAGATGGTTAGTCTATGTACATGACTCTACATGCAAATGCTAATGACATTGAAACATAAACCAAGTGAATAAGGTTGGGCAAATTTTAGGGTGCAACACATCCAAACAAACATACCATATGGAGTCCTCACTCTCGAACCGGTTCCCGTAACTGAGTCGGTCACAACTCCACTTCATGTTCTTACTGCTAATCACTACCTTGCCAAGATAACTGTTCAAACAACCACAATCAATCGGCAAATCGCCAACTTTCCCACTTCCATTATAACTCGAAGATTTCCATCAAAATTCAAACACTTCAACACTGTTCTGAGCCGACCCGCCCAAACAATTCTCAAGCACCCAGCTGAACTCCAGACAATTCATTGCTCACGCCATCTAAGCTTACAAGACACGTCCATCCTATCCAACACAATCCCAACTGCTATCAACAACAGATTAAGGGTGATCAGTTCCTCAATTTGTCAATAGACAGTCGAATTCATGATGGGGAATAAACCATCCTTGCAAAACTATGAGAGCGTTCAACCACACACCGAGTTACAACTCCATATTGCAACACCCGAGAGAAGCACGAGCTCCTCTCCCATTTTAATTATTCTCACACCTGCAGAAAAAGGTTAAACAACAACCATGTAACAACAGTGTTTCCACACATGTCGCACACAACGGGGATACACAACACTAGACAACCTAGCCGGACGGACCGACCTGCTCTGATACCAACTTGTAACACCCCGTTTCTCAAAATAAAATAAAGCACTTAAACTAAACAAACATCAGAGTATCTCCCACAACGGGATGTCACAATTCACACTAAAATTCCACAAAATATTTTACCACGTTAATTTTCTCCATAAAACTGCAGCGGAAAAAAATAAATAAATAAATATATATATATATATATATATATATATATATATATATATATATATATATATATATATATATATATATATATATATATATATATATATATATATATATATATATATATATATATATATATATATATATATATATATATATATATATATATATATATATATATATATATATATATATATATATATATATATATATAGTCTATCACAAATCAAAATAACACATATACATCATGTCATCAACATCGTCATATACATCAGCCGGCTAACCGCCCCAAAACATATATAGTATCATCAACCATCAACACATATCTCCCAAAATTAGATACGCCACTGGGGTATATATAATCAACAAATAAACACATAAACTCCCAAAATGCCTGGGTGTTACGTATCAGAGCAGTCCTACAAAGACACCACAATCCAAGCTAGCTAAACACCTGGATTGTCTGTACTTCCAAAGAAGCACAGACCACAACAACAACAGAGGGGTGAGAATCACGATCAAATAATAATGGTATAAAGGTACATGAAATAAAAGGCAGAAAGCAATAAAGCATTTATTTCATATACCACATATCCGAACCTACTGTCCCATCATCAACAATCACAACACATACACAACTCACTATGCAACACATGAACTGGACTCCACAAAATGCGGTACCGACTCAACTCAGGATAGATCGCATACACTCCCTCTGAGCAACGATATATCCCTACCACGCTCCTCCTGAGCTCATATCATCAAATCTCAACGTCCCCCACTTGGGACACGAGTGGTCGCATACACTCCATCCGAGCAACGATCCAAATCTCGTCCACGCTCCCCACTGGAGCACGCCAGTGAATCATACACTGCGTCCACACGCTCCCCATTTGGAGCACGTGAGCCACACAGGTCTCACGTCCACATGATATGCAAGACATCATGCATAAACACATAGCACACACAGTCCACACGACCCCACTGGTCCATCGCATCATAATATGCATACATACACAAGCACACAAAGTGCATCGATCCTACCGATCAACTCACCACACAACATATCACACATCAATGCACACAAGGCACGTCGATCCTTCTGACCCAAGTATATCACATAGTCGCACATAAGTGTAACGCATAATAAGCGTATCGATCCTCACAGATCCACTCACCACAATGCACTCAAGGCGTAACAATCATACTGATCCTCATATCTCGCACACAACATATCAATACCACGCGCACAAGGCGTAACGATCCTACTGATCCAGTCCTCCTACTACAGTATGTAAACGCAACGCACATAAAGCGTATTGATCCTACGGATTCCACATTCATCTCACAACATACAAACGCAACGCATAGCAAGCGTATCGATCCTACGGATCCACTCATCACCACACATCACTACAACATATCACACACTATGCATATAAGGCACATCGATCCCACTGATCCACTCATCACACAACAACATATAATCACAACGCATATAAAGTGTATCGATCCTACTGATCACAATTTATCATATATCAAAGATATCTCACTCATCAACATAGCACTCGCGGTGTACACGATCCTACTGATCCATCGACGTACAACACACAGTCACAATGCACACAAGGCGTATCCGATCCTACTGATCTACGGTCACTCAACATATGAGCACTACGCACACAAGGCGTATTGATCCTACTGATCCACGGTCACACAACTTATAGCACACACATATAATTATACCACATAATCCACCAATCACGTCGAATGCGTTAAACGCCGGTCACATAGCCCTCTAACACCCAACATACACCCAGCACCCATAAATCATCACGGTACTTCAGACTGGCCACGCTCAGCAATCACAGCTGCACACAGTTCCAGGGAAAACAAAGTTCTGCTATGCTCGCCACCTATCACCTGTATCTCATACAACCACATCTCAAGAGTTTCTTACAATATCACATACACTTATAACGTATATCAGGTCACTTATTCGGTTATACAATTACCACGAGAATCACACTCCCGTATCACACGTATTCATTCCTAATCGAAGGATACATAGCCACTTTAGGCATCACAACATACTTCGGTTCAATCGTTCATCTCAACGAATATTCAAGCACACACTCCCTACATCACCTTCATGCTCTCAACTGATCCACGATAACCACGTACTCGCTCACGACCAACAAGGGTCTAACCATGCGAGAAACGAAACAACACAGCATAAAAACCATAAAATGCTGTCATGCTCGCTGCCATTCGCCTGGCGAAGCCCCGCAACGAACACTCGCTGGGACTCGCCCGACGAAACCCCTAGCGAAGCCAAACAGAAGCAACAGGCAGCATTCGCTTCCCAGCTCGCCTGGGGAAACCTGGCGAAGGCTCGCCCCCATTCGCCCAGCGAATGCACGCGAATTCTACAGAAAACAGCTCTCAGCTCAGAGTCGGCAACGCACTCCGAGCCCAGCCGATTCTATTCCAAGCCAAACCCCATCATACCAGAAAATCATTCCACTACCCGACTATAACATCTATCCGATAAAACATCAAATTCTGCCAATTAATCCACTTCTAGCTTAAAACTACATTCTACTCTGAAACCCTCATTTCCCCCAAACGATCACCAACATCGCATGCAAGAGTTTTCGACATTCAGACACCAATTAAAACAGAATCAACAACAGAATTTATCATGCAATTTATCATCAATCATGGGGTTAGGGAAATCCCCCTCTACCGATTATTCATGCATACCGAAATTTAACCGATCATCCCCCCCCCTTACCTCAAAATGCAGATTGATGATGATGAAGCTTCACGATTTCACCGCCTTGATGATTTCCTCAAGCTTGTTGAACCGTGCTCTTCCCTTCCTTGATTGTTCTTCCTCTCTTGTTCTTCTTCCACGCGTGTTTCTTTCTCTCTTCCAATTCTATTTTCCACACAATGCCAACAATGCCCTTAGTTCCAAATAATCCCTTATTTTCTTTTATTCCAAAATAATATTAATAATCTTATAATATTAATAATAATAATAATAATATCAACATTAATATTAATTATTAATTATTATCATTATCAATTATCTAATATTAATATTATGCCTCTATTTCTTCCTCAATTCCTACACCAAACATGCGGATGAATAAAATAACACTGGATCTAAAAATAATTAAAATGGGTGTTACAACTCTCCCCCACTTTAATTATTTTCGTCCTCGAAAATTATCTGATGGAAACAATCCCGGATACGCATCCCGCATCCCATCTCCCAGGTCACACTGCCTCTTGCAGCACCTCTCCGAGCCACTTTCACCAAAGGTGTCTCTTTCCCTCGGAGTTGTTCATCGTTTACCAATCCGATCTAGCAATGCCTCAACCATCAAATCGTTTCTTACTTGCACATCATCCATCTGAATTAATGTACTCCCTCAACGGAGACACATGGAACACATCATACCAATCACGAGCGACAGTAGTAAAACGGTTTAACATGCTATTTCTCCCACGCTTTCACTGCGCCACTCTGATATAAACTACCGAACACGGTGCGAGCTTCTGAGACTCAACAGTCTCTAATGTTCAATCTTCGACTTCTGGAAATTCTAACCAACACAATTAAACTCAACCACTTATCTTCCCCCTATAGCCATCACAATAATCCCCTCAAATCTGGTTACATCCTTATAGCACCGTGCTGAATACCCCATCTACTTCATCACTCATATCCCACTCAATAATATCTAGAACACAAACTTTTATCACCACATATCAGGATACCATTTCCATAAATCTGAAAATTGTCCTTTCAACTTTTGATTCCTCAAATTCTTCCAGTCTACCAACTCACCCCAGCGCTTTGACCTCATCGAATCTCATCAAGAATATCACTTAGTAAGGTCCAATACACAGGGTTAAGCTCCACAAGAAGTCTCCTCATAACCAACTCAGATTGAAAAAATGCTTAATCAGTCCCAACTCTCTCTATCATCCTCTTCATCATATGCAAGGATCTTCAAATTACAGCATAAGCTACCACATTATCCTTTTCCGGATGATAATCTCAATCTAAAACCGTAATCCTTCTAGAATTCCCAATCATTTTCCCTGCCTCATATACTACGCTTCCAAATCACACAGATACCTCAAGCTTTTGCGGTCAACAAACATTTTAATTCTCAAATTAACCAATTGAAGCCCCCAACTCTGGCGCAACCACAACAGTAACCAACTCCAATTTACTTGTCAAACGATTACTCTTATGTACTCCAAGTTGCCGTAAAGCATGACCGCAACTCACTGATGTTGCACTGAACACATTTTCCAACCATACCAACAGAGCTTCACCCAACACAACAAATATTTCTATCGAGTTCGGCACAATCCATACACGAGTTGCTGACAACTCTCCGAAACTCTTTGAAACCCTCTTCGCCTTGGTATAAAAACTGCTTTCCCTCTCATACTGATAACTTAAGTTCCCTATGCTCAACATGATTCCATATCTTCTTTGAATATACCAAAATATCATAGGTTAACACAACCATTTCCTCGCTCCATCAAGTAGGGAAAATCCCATGCCAAACGGATACTCACTCTCGCAAGTTATGGCGGAAACACACACCACACGCTCTGCATCTACAAAAAAATCCAACAATAGTCCTTCAATAATTAACTTAATTCCATCCCAATACTTCACCATCATCTAGATCTTTAGACTAGCTTTCCAATGCTTTGAACCGTGTGTCATTCCGAGTTACAGTTCTCCCGTTACGACAAAAACACCAAAACAACTTTCTCTGCCCAGGACTTCCTCGCCAGGCGAACATAGTAGCGAGTCGTTCGCTAGCATGCTCGCTAGGCGAAGGGTCTGGCGAACATGACAGTCCGAAATCTCATTTTCGACCATTACCTGACTTCCGAGTGTCCGATTTCGATTCCGTAAAAAGCTGCGATCTCGGAATTCGACGTACTACAACAATTTCACACTTAGAAGACCATTCGACACATACTCAACTCTTGGAATGTTGCACCCCAAAATTTGACCAACATTTCTTTACCTAGCTTATGTTTCATTTCATTCACATTAGCATTATCATTTGCATTTCATTGACATGTATGCAGGAGATCAAGAGGTATGATTACCAATTAAGAGCTATACAAGAGTTTGAAACTAGCTAAGAAGGTTATTCAAGTGCTCAAGGGTTGATGTCCTTGTCAGAGAAGTGAAAAGAGCCTCAGAGAGAATGGTTGAAACCAAGAAGGTGTGCCTCCTAACTTGAGAGTTGTGGGAAGACCTCAGATGATTCTGAAACCATGAGGACCGACTTGAAGCCTTGAGAGAGCTTATGAGATGTCTTGAAAGCCATCATGAAGCCTAGACAGGTCATTGTGCAAGATTAAGAAGCCTCAGCCATGAGTGGTGTAATTAGGGTTTGACTGGGTCAACCCTAGGTCAACTGATGATTTAGACAAGGTTGAGACTTAATCCAAGAGCCATGTGATCATGGATTTATGAATTGAGATGCTATAAGGATGATTCCAAGGTCAACTCATCATGATTGAAGAGTTTGAGAAGTTTCAAGCTAGGGTTTCTAAGGCTTGACAGTGTAAAATCCCCTAGTTTGACCCCTATCTTCAAGGCAGTTTAGCTCAAGATGTGATTGTCACCTCATATTACCCCCAACATGAATGTTGTAGAGCTTGCTCTTAGCTTTCTATAGAGTACTAGAAGTCCTTGATAGGATTTGTAGAACTCAAGTTATGGCTTTGACAAGTCAAGGGCATTTTGGTCATTTGGAGATTACAGGTCATTTCAAGCATAAGGCCATAACTCCTATTTCCAAGCTTCAAATGGAAAAATCTTCAACATCAAACTTGTTCAAAATTATGTTTTAAGGCTAGTAAGGAGGTCATGAGATGATGGAAATGCTTGTATCTCAAAGTTGCAAAAATGACCTAAAATAAGGGCATAAGTTAAATAAACCAAAGGTTGAAATTGATATTTTCGACCTACACATCCAAACCATGGCATGTAATATATCATTTTGACTCTAGAAAACATTTTAAGAACATTGGTTTAGCCACATTTTTGATTTGAGATTCAATTTGGGGACTTGCTTTGAAAAGTGATTACTTGCATATTAAGTAACATTTGCAAAACTCAAAATCAAGGCATGAGCAAGGCCCTTGGCAAGCTAAACCCTTCCAAAATGTCACTAGGGGAGAAATTGAAAGAGATTGGGATGGTTTTCAAGCTGCAAACAGAATTGTGCATCTCATGATACATGTTTGAAAATCTCATGACATGAGAAGTGGAAACTCTCATTGGAAGGATCTAGAGGGTTCTAGATCATCCAAACATCATCTATATATTGAGTAGAGATGATCCATTGAAGAGGTTGGTGATGATTGAAGAAGAGAGCATAGATTGAGATTGAGATTTCTTGAATTGCAATTAAAATCGGTTTCACCAAATTCCTCATTTTCCATCCAATTTCTTGATTGAAACTTCTTCCATGGATGTTAAGGAGTGATTCCAGATCATAATCAAGAAGGATTCGTGGCTAATTGGTGCTCTTGAAGTCAGAATTTTCCACCTGCAACTCACCATCGGGTTTCAAGATTCAAGCACTTTCAACTGGTCCTTTTGCATACAGAAGCAAGGAGAGGGTTCATTGATCGTGTCTGCAAGATTAGAGAGCTTGATTTGGAGGTTTAGTGCATCTGTTCATCCAAGATTTTCAGGTTGGTAACTTTCTTCCTCTAGCATAATTTAGGTAGAATCAAGGCGAATTAAGGTGTTAGATTCATTGTAGAATGGTGTAGGATGGATTTCAGATAGTTAATTGGAGGATTAGAGACAAAATAGGTGCATTACCATTTTTGGTTGAGAATTAGATATGATGAATCTTGAGGTTTCAGAGGAAACTAAGGGTATGGTTGAACTCGTGGCAAGATTTGGGATGAGTTCCATGTTTTGACCATTTGCAATGGAGGCCTGTAGAGAGAACTAGGGTTGGGGAAGACGACTGGAGCACCACCGGTGGTGGCCGGAGCTGGACGCGAAGCTCAGACATTCAAAAGGTAGAAGATGATGAGGACACCCTTGGATCTTGGTTTGACCTTTGACTGGGAGCTCATCCAACGACCACGTTTTAAACTTGATTCGTGAAGGATCTGAAGAAATGAAACGCAGCGTTTCATTTATTCAGTGTTTTGGGCTTAATGAATTAAGTGCTATTCACACCCCCCTGATGGCCCAACCCATGATTTGTACTGATTTTGGTTGCTATCCACACCGCGCGTGTTATTCTTTTATTTTGATTTTCTTTTAATTTTCATTTTATTCATGGTTCTTGAAAAATTCATAATAAATTGAAAATTAATCCAATAAACCCCATTCTTTTTGAATTTTACTCATGATTGAGTCTAGTATTTTTTAGAGAAAAAATATTTTCATTTCATGTAATTTCTGATTTAATGGGAATTTTACATTTTAATTGATATTAAAATGGTTATGTTTGATGCATATTTTTGTGGAATTTTGCATGATCGCATGGTGATGATTTTGATCCTAATTTTTTGTGTGTGATTAGGTTAGACATGTATGATCCCATAGAATGTTTCTCACATTTTTGTGATGAAAATAGGTGTGCTTTCTAGATTGATATTTAGGTGCTTCCTTTTAGGGTTTAGGTTTGATACCTTTATAATGTAGGATTTAGTTCTAGGTCTAATTTGATGGTTTGATCTTTGAAATTAATGTGGTAGAGTCATGATTGACCTAGGTTCCCATAGATATTTTTGTAGGATTTTACAATTGGTTTTGGTATTTTAGTTAGGACTAACTTTAGTACTAGGTTTTAGGTGATCCTAATTTACTAATTCAACTAGTTTAACTTCCTTAGTCCCCTTAGATTAGGGTTTGTGCTTGGTTTGCCTTTGGTTGAGATTGAAGACAAGTTGAAGACAAGGTGAGGATGCTTGAAGTGGCTTGGAGATTTGGATTTGTTGGTGCCTGAAGGTGTCTGATGAAGGTTTAGGAGATAGAAGACATAGGGAGAGCCTTATAGTTAGAATGATTTCTTTCACAAATATGGAAAGCATCTTGTGCTTCCATTCCTCCCCATGACTAAAAGTCCTTCTAAGATATTCACATCCCTCCTTTGGAAGGATGAATGGCTTTATCTGGGAAGTAAAACTTTGAGGGAACCAGTCTCTCATAATGATGAACCCTTACAGGCTTCCTTTGGTTGTCAGTAAGCTGTTTATCATTTCCTCTCACTCTGTTAAATCAATTGTCTTCTGGTTTGAGTATCTTGAAAGAATTTAGACTTGAGTTTGAAGATGAGGACTTCATTGAAGAATGTGGGAGGGGATGTTTCCTTGAGCATTGCCATTATAGCTGAAGCTTGAAGAGTTTGAAGAGTAGGTTGATACTTGAGGATTTAATGGAGATTGAATAAAGAGTGGGGAGTTCCTTGCTTGAAGAAGATTGAAGGATGAAGTTGACACTTCTATGTGATTAAAGACTACTCTGAGAAGCTGAAGCTGGTAGGAGAAGAAGACCAAGTTGAGACTGGTAAAGCAAAGAGAGCTGAAGCTTGAAGACTGAGTTGATACTTATGAAGAGGATTCAATTGAGATTGAGTGAAGAGCTGAGGCTTAGAGAACTAAAGGATAAGTTGATACTTGCATTGATGATTGGAGAGCCTGAAGGAATCAAGTTGATACTTGTAGTTAAGAGTGAAGCCTGAGGGTGGAATTGAATGAAGAGCTTAAGCTTAGAGAATAGGGAGCAAGTTGATGCTTGTCATAGAAGATGGTAGCCTTGAAGGGTGATTGAAGTCTGAAGACTGGTTTACTGTCAGAAGAGCTGAAGCTTGGAATTGAAAGAGGGAGTTGTTGATCTGCTTGCTTTTCTTGCCTGTTTTCTTTTCTGTGCTGATGTGCCTTGTTTGACTTGCTTGATGCATTAGAATAAGTCCATGATTAGACTGACTTTAAGCTAGGAGCATGATTGCACTAGAGGTTGAGTTGCTCCCTCTACTTGTATTTTTACTGTATGGCTTTGCTTGCAGGTATTCGGTAGAGCCCAGCTCCCTTGCCCATGTGGTTTATTTTGCTTGATAGCATTTTATTTTCTTCTGTATGATTACAGTCTCCTATATTCTGTTTGATAGCATGTTGTTATTATTGCTGTATGATTGCAGTTATTCATTCTGGCTTGAGGTTGAGATGAGCTTGTGGAGGCTGCTGCCCCACACACATTTCCTCCCTCACTTGCATTGCATGCATTTTACTATTTACTGTATTACTGTTTACTGTTTAAGCTGATGCTTTATTTGTTTCTGTTTATCATTGATATGATCCCTTAGGAGTCTCATTTCCTTTGATAAGGAAGTGATGATAGAACTTTAGGTTGAAACCTATGCATGACAACTTCTAGGAGATCCCTGTTTCAAACTTCAACCATAGGATGAATCCTTGGCATGACAACAGTAGGACTTGATAGTCTCCCTTTAGTTGAGCCTGTTCTCTTCTCATCCCAAAACAGCTTAAGATACAGTAATCATGAATGATTTCTTTCGTACGTTACGAGCCTTAAGCTATCTGATAAAGGATTGTTGGAGAGTTTCTTTCCAACAGTCTGGATGTCTAGTATGGCACCCTTTGGGTGACATGCGACACATTCACTCTCAGGTCATAGTCTTTAGTGCGATTGAAATTGCAAACACAATAAAAAACACTTCTTCCATAAAAGACAGAAAACAAACTTCAAACCTTTTTGCCCCGTGGGCCCGTAATTCAAAGGAAAGCTTTTCTGAAGAAAAGAGTGTCGTTAAACTTTAGCGCCACCGCAAACAGGCTTTGTCCCTAACTGCTAGAACTGCTGTTTAACCCTACTCGATAAAACAGATGAATCTGAATCCCCGTAATCCGTATTAGCCCGAACTACGTAAGCTCTGATCTCTCATACCTATTGAGAGTACATAGGCATAATACTGACATATTGGCGAGCCACCGTCCCCGTAACCCGTCGTAGGTCGAACTACGTTGACTCTGATTTCTCATTCTCTGATGAGAATACGTAGGCATAAAGCGCGACGCTTTGCCGAGTCATTTTTCTTTTCTGTTTAAGCCAGCCTTGATAGGTAGATAGATAAACCAACTCGTCCAGTAAACACAACAAGTGTGGATCCCGTCGAGTACGACGGACGTGAGGGGTGCTAATACCTTCCCCTTGCGTAACCGACTCCCGAACCCAGACAACGGTTGCGATGACCTTGTCTTATACCTTCTCGTCAGGTTTTTCCGATCGTTTCCTTTCCCGCTCTGAGGGATAAATAACGAAAGGTGGCGACTCTTCTGTTTTGCCGGCACCTTATTTTCGCGGAAGCGACATGGAACACTTAAAGGACGAGTTACACCGATTTGCACTCCACATTCTTACTTTCTTTAACATCCACCAGATGTCACTATCCACACTTACATACTTGGCTTCACAATCTGTCGTCACAGCACACACGCTCGATACCAGTCTCGAAATTACTCCCTCGATTCAATCCTTGTCCATCCAAACAAACATACCATATGGAGTCCTCACTCTCTGACCGCTAATCACTACCTTGCCAAGATAACTCTTCAAACAACCACAATCAATCAGCAAATCGCCAACTTTCCCACTTCCATTATAACTTGAAGATTTCCATCAAAATTCAAACACTTCAACACTGTTCTGAGCCGACCCGCCCAAACAATTCTCAAGCACCCAGCTGAACTCCAAACTATTCACTGCTCACGCCATCTAAGCTTGCAAGACACGTCCATCCTATCCAACACAATCCCAACTGCTATCAACAACAGATTAAGGGTGATCAGTTCCTCAATTTGTCAATAGACAGTCGAATTCATGATGGGGAATAAACCATCCTTACAAAACTATGAGAGCGTTCAACCACACACCGAGTTACAACTCCATATTGCAGCACCCGGGAGAAGCACGAGCTCCTCTCCCACTTTAATTATTCTCACACCTGCAGAAAAAGGTTAAACAACAACCATGTAACAACAGTGTTTCCACACATGTCGCACACAACGGGGATACACAACACTAGACAACCTGGCCGGACGGACCGACCTGCTCTAATACCAACTTGTAACACCCCGTTTCCCAAAATAAAATAAAGCACTTAAAATAAACAAACATCAGAGTATCTCTCACAACGGGATGTCACAATTCACACTAAAATTCCACAAAACATTTTACCACGTTAATTTTCTCCATAAAACTGCAGCGGAAAAAAATAAATAAATAAATAAATAAATAAATATATATATATATATATATATATATATATATATATATATATATATATATATATATATATATATATATAGTCTGTCACAAATCGAAATAACACATATACATCATGTCATCAACATCGTCATATACATCAGCCGGCTAACCGCCCCAAAACATATATAGTATCATCAACCATCAACACATATCTCCCAAAATTAGATACTCCACTGGGGTATATATAATCAACAAATAAACACATAAACTCCCAAAATGCCCCGGTGTTACGTATCAGAGCAGTCCTACAAAGACACCACAATCCAAGCTAGCTAAACACCTGGATTGTGTGTACTTCCAAAGAAGCACAGACCATAACAACAACAGAGGGGTGAAAATCACGATTAAATAATAATGGTATAAAGGTACATGAAATAAAAGGCAGAAAGCAATAAATCATTTATTTCATATACCACATATCCGAACCTACTGTCCCATCATCAACAATCACAACACATGCACAAGTTACTATGCAACACATGAACTGGACTCCACAAAATGCGGTACCGACTCAACTCAGGATAGATCGCATGCACTCCCTCTGAGCAACGATATATCCCTACCATGCTCCTCCTGAGCTCATATCATCAAATCTCAACGTCCCCCACTTGGGACACTGGTGGTCGCATACACTTCATCCGAGCAACGATCCAAATCCCGTCCACGCTCCCCACTGGAGCACGCCAGTGAATCATACACTGCGTCCACACGCTCCCCATTTGGAGCACGTGAGCCACACAGGCCTCATGTCCACGCTCCCCATTTGGAGCACGTGAGCCACACAGGTCTCACGTCCACATGCTATGCAAGACACGATGCATAAACACATAGCACACACAGTGCACACGACCCCACTGGTCTATCGCATCATAATATGCATACATACACAAGCACACAAAGTGCATCGATCCTACCGATCAACTCACCACACAACATATCACACATCACTGCACACAAGGCACGTCGGTCCTTCTGACACAAGTATATCACATAGCCGCACATAAGTGCAACGCATAATAAGCGTACCGATCCTCACGGATCCACTCACCACAACACACCAACCACAACGCACTCAAGGCGTAACGATCATACTTGTCGCTACTGCGAAAATTGGCGCCGGCTATGACAGAAGAGTCGCCACCGTGCGTTATTTATCCCAAAGGAGGGAAAGGAAACGCTCAGAGTAAACCTAACGCAAAGACGGGAAAGGAATGGTCGTCGCAACCAAATTCCTGCATTCGGGAGTCGGTTACGCAAGGGGAAGGTATTAGCACCCCAAACGTCCTTCGTACTCGACGGGATCCACGCTTGTTTTCTAGTACGGATTGTTATTCTATCTACTCTACAGGCCTGGGTTAAAAAGAAAAGAACATGACTCGGAAAAGTATCGCACTTTATGCCTACGTATTCCCGTCTGTAACGAGAAATCAGAGTCAACGTAGTTCGCCTACCTATGGGAAAGGAGGGGAAGGTTGCTCGCTAGGATACGACATCTTATGCCTACGTACTTTCATACATCATGAAAGATCAGAGCAAACGTAGTTCGGGCTACGTACGACACCAGTCTGTTTTGATTGTTTTTATCCTTCTGAAAAAAGGTTTTCTCCTGATTAACCGTCCAAGCGGACAAAATGCCGTTTTGATTGGTTTCCAGCCTTTTACGCAAGAACTGTCTTTTATTGATGTCTAAAATCTTATTGTATTTTTGATTGTTTCGAGATGAGAAAAGAAACGACGCTCTAAAATCCTAGGGTCGAAAAATGGTAATCGAAACTAACCTAATGTTGTCATGCATGGGTTAAAACCTAATGTCTGTCATATTTCTCTCTTGCGCAGAGAGAAACAGAGATCCTATGGGATAAACGGAAAAGAAACAACATATATACAGTAAACAGTAAAAAATGTATGGATGCAGCAATACAAGCGAGGCAAGGGAGTCCCACTCAACCTCGAACCTGGGAAAACAATAGGCAAAGTGAAATGGCTTCACTTCAAACCTAAGGGGCAAGCTGAACAAGCCAACAAACAATACAGAAAAGGAAATAAGATCCAACACCAGCTCTGACAGCAACACCAACTCCTACAGTAAGCAGTTCAAACAGCACCAACTCTGACAGCTACAGTTGATTGACAGTAAACAGTTGACAGTAACAACTTCAAGCAAGATCCCATCTTCACCCTTCAATGATCCCCAAGCTTTAGATAAGCTCCCGTCTTCAAAAATACCCCAGCTCTGGCAAGCAATGAACCCCAACAAATTAACAGCTTCAAATAGCATCAAAACCCTAATTCAACAGTTGAACAGCTTTGACATGCACAAGCTTCTCCTTTATCAATCTTCAATGCCATGAACTTTATCTTCAATGAACTTCTTTCTTCAAGGCAAGCACTCCAGAAGAGAATCACTTAACAGAATAAGTTGAATGCTAAACAACTTATTGACAACCAAAGGAAGCCTATAAGTGTTTAACATTATGAGAGACAGGTTCCCTCGAAGTTCTACTTCCAAGATAAGCCACTTATCCCTCCAAAGGAGGGATGTGAATATCCTAAAAGGACTTTTTGTCATAGGGATGAATAGAAGCACAAGATGCTTTCCATGTTTGTGAAAGAAATCATTCTAAGTCTAAGGCTCTTTCCTATTTCTCCTATCTCCTAAGTCTTCAACAAGCACCTTCAAGCACAAGAATCCCCAAGCTCCAAGCATTGATACTTGTCTTCAATCTTCTTCCATGCTTCCTCATGCTCCACAAGCCAAGCCCAAGCCCCACACCCCAAAGAAATACCCAAAACCCAAGCAAACAAAACAATATCCCAAGGGGGAAACACACCAATATCACCCAATTTGCAAAAATCAAATAAAATGGAAATTCTCATCATAAAATCCTAAATTAATTTCTAAGGGACCCTAACTATGTACCCTATACCCCATATAAACCCCAAGGCTTAAATCAAACTAAAAACCCAAAAACTATGTGTTAAAATGCACCTATGTTAAGGTAAAACCCTAATCCTAGCACCCTAAAGTTTAATGTTCAAAACTAACTAAAATTAAATCACAAAAATGTGATAAAATTCCAGGGGGAACCTAATACTATATACTAACCAGATCAAAAAGAATGGCATCAAAATGCTAAGTCAAATGATCATACAAAATTCAGAAAGTTAACATGTCAATTAAAATGAACCTAAAGACAATTAGACTTGTAAAAATGCCATAAAAAAGAAAAATGCATGAATTAATATTTTTATTCTTTTATAATTTTCTTGATGTTTTAATGAGAATGGGGAAAAAATTCCCATTTAAAAATACTAATTTTTCAATTACTTATGAATTTTCAAAGAACCTAAATGAAATGAAAAAAATAAATAAAATGAAAATAAAGAAAATGAAAAGGATGCGTGTCAAATAGCAATCAGAAATAGTTCAAATCATCAACTGGGCCCAGAGGGGGGTGTTAATAGTCAGCGTGCATTAGGCCCAGCTGTTAATTAGAAATTAAATGAAAATACTCAAGAAAAAGGGAAAATCCGTGTGGTGAATAGCAAACAAAATCAGTGTAATTTCTAATGGGCCTTCCACTAGGGGTGTGGATATCAATTTGTCACTTAGGCCCATTGCTACTAGTTAAATGATACGATGTGTTTTATCTCCTCAGACTCCTTCTTCACAAACGTAAACTCAACCACAGCCGTTAGATCCTGTTTTCAGTCAAAGTTCTAATCCAATCTAATGGCTCCTAAGTCGTCTTCTTCCTTTGAATTGTGGAGGGAAGAACAAGCCATGGATGAACAGAACGAAAAACTCATCTTCTCCAACTATCATCTCCATTAATCCTCACCAAAACCTACACTTAAAAGCCCTAATTCACTCCATTTTTACACTGAATTCAACCATGTGCTCCATGAACATTGAATCAAACTCCATCTCATAACACGATTGAATTCTCAGAAATTGCTCAAAATTGAATCAACACAAAACTCCAAATTGAATAGTCTAAACTCATCACCACTTCATCCTGAGTAAATTCCACCATCTAACTAGGTCTAATTCAGCAAGAATCACCAGATACAATCAAGAACAGAAATTGTGTCAATCCACTAATTGTCTCTAAATCGATCCTAAAGCTACCAGAAAGCTCCCTACATCTATCTACATTGAATCTTGCCATTCAAAACCTATTGAAACTATCTAAATCAAGCCATGGGATGAGAATTACATACCTGTTAAAATCGATTGAACAGAGCACTCAAACCTTCAAATCAATCCTCAAGAGCTTCCAGATTCCTTCAATGGAGTATAACCAAGCTTCTGTATGCAACAAACTCGATTAAAATGGCTTGAATCTTTGAATTCGATTCTGAGTTGCAGATGAAAAATTCCAAATGCTATCTCACAATTCTTCAATGTTCTTGCTATGGATTCAATCTGGAATCATTCACCAATGCTAAAGCAAGCTTCTGAATCAAAAAGAATGGATTGAAAGTGGTTGAAACCGTGTAACAGAATTTGGTTTGCAAGAAGAAAGTTGAAAATGCAATCTCTCAAATCTCTCTCAATTCTCACCAACCTCTGATATGGATCACTTCTAATGCATATATAGACCATGAAGGAAGCTTCTAGACAGTTCTGGATTGATCTTATGAGAAGATCAAATTCTCATGTCATGAAAATCTCCTTTCATGCTATGTTCATATCAGCTCATGTTTTAGCTTGCACTTCACTATGCTTTGAGTTTAAAATGTCCTTAGATGAGATATTGAATATGTAAGGATTCACTAAAGCCTTGGTTATGCCTTGCAAAGAAGTTTTGCATTTGTGCCTTATGGTGTAAGTAACCAATTTACAACGCAAGTCATAAAAATATCCATCAACTCAAACATATGGCAATGTCAATGTTCTCAAAATGTGTTTTACAATCAAATTGGTATGTCATAAGGATTGGTTTGGATTTGTAGATCAAAAACCCCAATTTTCATCCTTGATTCATTTAAAATTTACCCTCATTTTAGGCCATTTTTGTGATTTTGTGAAGCAAGCCATTCCAAACTCTCATGACCTCTTATCTAGCCTAAAAACATCATTTTGAACACATCTCATGTTGAACATTTTTCCATTTGAGGAGTGGAAGATAGAGATTTTGACCTATGTTGAAAAATGACCTGTAATTCAACTTTCCCAAAATACCCCTGGGTTGCCAAGACCATAACTTGAGTTCCACAAATCCTCTTGAGGACTTCTAGTACTCAAATTAAATCTAGGATCAATATCTGCAACTCTTATGTTGGCCAAGAATCCATTTGAAAACTCCTTGATGGGAAAAAGTTGCTTGGAAGTCAAGCGACTTTCACAGATAAAATTCAGTATCCTCTGATGACCCATAACTTGCAAGAACCATAACTTGAGTCCTACAAATATCCTTGAAGACTTCTAGTACTCAAATTAAAGCTATTGAGAATCTCTAAAAGTTTCATGTTGACCAAGAATCCATTTGAAACTTGCATTTTGACTTATCTGGCTTGGAAGTTAGACCTAAATTAGGGGATTTTACACTGAAACCCTAATTTGGTAACTCATCTTCTTCTTGATTCCTTTTGATTTCTCCTTGGCACAACACCAAACATATATCCACATATCAATTCATGAATTCCACAACCTCCAAGCTGGCCTTGATGCTCTTCAATCACTCAGTTGACCTAGGGTTGACCCAGATGAAACCCTAGTTGACTGCACTTCAACTCTGGCTCTTGTGCTTGAATCAATGACTTGTCTCATCTTCAAAATGACCCTCTAGGTCTTCCATGATCTTTGTACACATTTCATACCCTCAGTCATGGCTCACACACTTATTGATGATCTTCAACATATCCCCAGATTATGAGAGAAATCCACTAGTTGACCTTCAAACTTCTCAAAGCTTCCACTCATTTCTTGAATGACTTGGATAGTCTTGAGTTGGAATAAAAACCCCTTTGATGTGCTTCTTTAGATAAGAATGACACTTGATCCCTTGTTGGATGACTTGTTATGCTATGCTATGCAAATGATTAGACTATGTACATGATCTACTATGCAAATGACAATGCAACTAAAACATAAACCAGATGAAATATGTTGGGCAAATTTTAGGGTGCAACAGCTGCCCCTATTCAAGCAGCTTGGACCCGACTGGATGAAGAGCGAACGACCTTCAAACAATCGAGGTACGAGACGGTTGAATACCAATAAACCCGGAAATTTGCCAACTGCAGAAATAAGCTGCACCACTGCTTGGGGATAAATGGTCAGTGTCAGACCATTATTTTGTTGACACGAAGGGTAACCAAACCTGTCCACGTCAAGACTTAATCTTTTCACCTTAGAAATCATACCCGTCCTCGTTCGACAATCTAAACATTCTTTTTTCTTCTTTGTTCAGAATTTGTAAACACTTCCCTATTTAGGGATCATACCCTTCCCTCATTTGGAGATCAAAACTCTCACTATGAAACATACTCATCCTCGTACGGAAATGAAACTTTTCATTATAAAACATACCCAACCTCGTACGGAAGCCGAACCTATTAGAAGCCATATCCATCCTCATTCGGACATAATCCTACCCGTCTTCGTCTGGAAATCACAAAATATTCACTGTAAACATCATAACCCTTCCTCGTCTGGAACCATACCTTATCCTTGTTTGGAATCACTAAACATTCGTCGTAAATCATACCTTTCCTCGTCTGGAACCATACCCTCTTTATCATGAAACATACCCAACCTCGTACGGAATTCATAAACTTTTCCATTGGGAAACCTACCCATCCTCGTTTGGAAATAACCAACTCTTTCTCGTAAGAAAACATACCCGTCCTCGTACGGAATCATAACTTTTCTTCATTAAAACATACCCTTTCCTCGTAGGGAATCTTGCGTTTTTCCAACATACCCTTTCCTCGTATGGAATCATACCCTATCCTCGTTTGGAAATCAGAAAACTATCTTCATTCGGAATCAACAACTATCCTCTTTAAGAATCATACCCTTTCCTCGTATGGAATCATACCCTATCCTCGTTTGGAACCTTACACTCTTCCCCTTTAGGGAACATACTCTTTCCTCGTTTGGAATCTTAACCTTTTCATTGGAAACATGCTCATCCTCTTACGAACTACTCACAATGAGAATCATACCCCTCCTCGTTCGGCTCCATACCCTTCCCTTTACGGAATTATACTCTATCCTCGTACGGAAATACAAACTAACCGCGATAAGAATCATATCCATCCTCGTCTGGAATCAAAAGCCTCTATTTGTAAACATATACATCCTCGTTTAGAAATACAAAAACCACCTTCGTTCGGCTTCCTACCCTTCCTTGTTAGGAAATCCAAAACTATCCTCGTCTGGACTATACCGGGGAAATCGTCATCAATACGGAAAATAAATCCGTCAACCCGCAAAACACTATTCTTATATGCACCAACTTCGTCCATGTCTGGACACACTTCGTCAATGTGGAGAAATCCCAGTGACCTTGCTGGGGATAAACTCTCTCATCCAGTGGGAATTTAACTCCGCTTGACCTTTACCGTAGCAGACTCCGCTGGGGATACCTTGAAAATAAGCTGCCAGACGCCCGCCTCGACGTCGAGTGACCGCTTCTGAAATCCTTTAAAACCCTGATGCTATGAAACCCTGATCTTATGAAACCCTGACATGCTGACGTGACAGTAATCTCGACGAAACGCTCTAATGACTGGATAAGAGAGACTCCACCCAATAACTCTGTGGGGAATGTAATAAGATAAACTATATCATCATAGGTCTCACACCGAGACCTCGATTGTCTGGTAATATATTTGAGCCGTAACTCCATACTTCTGCTGAGAAACACCTGAAAGCAAAAGGTTAACCAACCTGATTTATGTTTCAAAATGCGTATGTTTGACAATGGCGTAATGCTCCATACAAAACGGAAATGCTACGCGTTTTTGGGGTAGATGCAAACATGATAATGTATGCAGATGCAAATGTAGGTTCAGACTGCTGGGGAAGCTTTGACAAGCTTGCTCCGTCAACACAGAATGCTGAGAACAAATACCGCCTTGCTGGGGATGAACGGGTATCACACAGTATTCCAGCAAAATAAATTCCTGGACATACATCCAACTCTGCTGGGGAGAGATTCGACCTTCAATTTCCACTGGGAGGAAAGAATAACACCTGCTGGGGAGAGAAAACCCTGCTGGGGAGGAAATGACTCTCTTGGGGAAAACAAACTGACTCCGTCGGGGACGGTGAATCTCAGCTGGGGAAAATACATGACCCTACTGGGGATAAGGAATCCTTTTGGAGGAACCAATACTGTTTGAGCACAATTTACAAACTCGGAACCATCAACTCTGCTGAGGATAACCATTCTGATCACTGGCCTGACAACCTGTGGGAGGAAAAGAAAACCAACTTCTATGGTAAAACTCCTTCTGAACCAACTCTGACTTGGTTAAACACCGCGGGAATCCTCTCGCCTGGGGATTGTACATGCGCCTACTCTCTGGGGAGTGCTTACTTCTGCAGGGGATACATGATCTTGACCTGCTGAAGATATCCTGTAGACTGCCTTCACGAGAATACTCTTCTGGGGAGTTAATCCTTCTTTCGGTAAAGGATACCACCGTCTCAAACTTCTGGGATGAGATACGAACCGCATGGGGATTAGCGTCCAATAAGGCCAAGTCTTTTAAGAGCCTCTGGCTAGGGCTACCAATTTCTGATCGTCCACTTCCAATGGACAAGAACCCTGCACAACGCAAACAAGACAAAACAAGTCTATGCAACCAAATCTATTCAGGTTAGTGTCAGTGACATTATTTCAGTCAATTCGAAGTTTTAGCAATTATTGGCAAGGGCCAACAAAGTTATGCAAATGCTAGTTTTATCAAAAACATCGGTGTTTTTTTACATACAAAACAGTAAAGAACAAGCATCAAATACTGAATAACATGTTTTATTGATTGGGCCTCTAAATAGGCGAAGTTTTGTACACTGGATGCAACTCCTGAAAAGAGGAAGTTACGCACAAATCATATACAACTATGCACAAGAAGCATAAACACAAAATACAAGTCAAATTTGTACACATGTCGGCAACATGGTGCAGACAAACATCATGAGCTGATCCTCCTATGACTCGCCTAACCCCGTTGCTTTCCCGGTATTCAATTTTCGGAAGAGATTGTATCTGATAGACAAACCCCCAAGTACTCTCCAAACCACCAAACCATGCAGTATCAAATTCGGACCGCAATCATTTGCTTTTTAAATCCCTAACTTTTGCGTGAATCGCCCTTTGCGGGTTTTCAATTCACCGGGATACCCTTTTTTGCCGAAGTCGCCCAATGTAGGTTTTCGACTTCGCGGGTGTACATCTTTTCAATTTTATCCCTAAATTTTGCCCGAACCTTTTATTCTGTTTTTTGGTTCGCTAGGATGCCCCATTTTTGCCTGGACTCTCTTTTTACTGTCCAGCGGGTCACTTTTTTTTAAGCAAAGTATTTTTTAACTGCGTCCGAATTCACAGGCGACGTAAAGTCTTCACCGTCCATGGTAGATAGTAGCAAAGCTCCTCCAGAGAAGACTTTTTTGACAACGTAGGACCCTTCGTAATTAGGGGTCCACTTGCCCCTGTGATCTGTTTGTGGTGGGAGAATCCTCTTCAGCACAAGGTCGCCCGTCTGAAAGCTTCGCGGACATATCTTCTTATCATACGCTTTCTTCATTCGGCTCTGATACAACCAACCGTATGTGAGAGAAGCTAGCCTCTTCTCATCCGTTAAACTCAGCTGATTCAACTTGTCTTTAACTCATTCTGCCTCGTCAAGTTGGACATCTCGTAATACCCTCAGGGAAGGAATCTCGACCTCCAACGGTAACACCGCCTCCATCCCGTATACCAATGAGAACGGGGTTGCCCCGGTTGATGTGCGTACCGTCGTACGATAACCGTGCAAAGCGAAAGGTAGCATCTCGTGCCAGTCCTTATACGTCACAACCATCTTTTGAATAATCTTCTTTATATTCTTGTTGGCCGCTTCAACATCGCCATTCATCTTGGGTCGGTAAGGAGAAGAGTTGTGATGTTCAATCTTGAAATTCTGATACAACTCCTTCATCATCTTGTTGTTTAAATTCGAACCGTTGTCGGTGATGATCCGCTCAGGGATTCCATATCTGCAAATAATATCTCGTTTGATAAACCTGGCTACCACCTGTTTGGTCACATTGGCATACGATGCCGCTTCCACCCATTTGGTAAAATAATCAATTGCTACCAAGATGAACCGGTGTCCGTTGGATGCCGTAGGCTCGATTTTGCCAATCATATCAATTCCCCACATCGAGAACGGCCACGGCGATGACATCACATTCAGAGGACTTGGAGGCACATGGATCTTATCCGCATAAATCTGGCACTTATGGCACCGCTTCGCAAACTTGAAACAATCAGTTTCCATAGTCAGCCAGTAATAACCTGCCCGTAGCAGCTTTCTGGTCATAGCATGCCCACCAGCATGTGTACCAAATGTACCCTCATGTATCTCCTCCATGAGCAACTTCGCCTCTTTCTTGTCTACACAGCGTAGCAACACCAAGTCGTGGTTTCTTTTGTATAGAACACCGTCCGGATTCAGATAGAAATTACCAGCCAATCTTCTGAGAGTCTTCTGATCGTGACTAGATGCCCCAGCCGGATATTCCTTATTCTTCAGGAAATTCTGGATGTCAAAATACCAGGGTTTATCATCGGATGCTTCGTCAATAGCAAATATGAACGCAGGCCTATCAAGCCGAGAGATAACAATCCGGGGAGCCTCGTTCCAAAAGTTAATCTTATACATGGAAGACAATGTCGCAAGTGCGTCAGCCATTTAATTTTCTGCCCTCGGTACGTGATGCAATTCAACCTTGTCGAAGAAAGGCAACAATCTCCTTGCATAATTCATGTATGGTATTAAATTGGGTTGACGTGTCTCCCATTCTCCTTTTATCTGATTCACCACCAGAGCGAGTCTCCGTATACATCCAGATTTTTGATTCGCAAATCAATGGCTTCTTCAAGCCCCATAATACAAGCTTCATATTCGGCTTCATTATTGGTAACCGGAAAGGTCAATCGAGCAGTAAATGGGATGTGCGACCCATGTGGAGTAGTAATGATTGCCCCTATTCCGCTACCATAGGAATTCACAGCTCCGTCGAATATCATCTGCCACTTGGAACCCAACTCTGGTCCTTCGTCCGACAACGACTCGTCACAATCTTTCACCTTTAGGTACATGATATCCTCGTCAGGAAAATCAAACCTCATCGATTGATAGTCATCAAGAGGCTGCTCAGCAAGATACTCAGATAACACACTCCCCTTTATAGCCTTCTGAGAAACATATTGGATGTCGTATTCGGTTAACACCATCTGCCATCGGGCAATTCTCCCGGATAGTGCCTGCTTTTCGAATACATATTTGATAGGATACATCTTCGAAATGAGCATGGTTGTATGATTCAGCATGTACTGCCTTAAACGTTTGGCGGCCCAGGCTAGCGCACAACACGTTTTCTCGAGCATTGAGTATCTGGACTCACAGTCAGTAAACTTCTTACTCAAATAGTAGATTGCATGCTCTTTACGTCCGGTCTCGTCGTGTTGACCGAGAACACAACCCATACTTTCCTCAAGAACCATCAAATACATAATCAAGGGTCTCCCTGTCACTGGAGGTATCAAAATAGGAGGCTCCTGCAAATATTGTTTTATTTTATCGAACGCCTTTTGACAATTTTCATTCCATGTTACAGCCTGGTCCTTTTTCAACAGCTTGAATAATGGCTCACACGTAGCTGTTAGGTGAGATATGAACCGATCAATATAGTTCAACCTCCCTAAAAATCCACGCACTTCTTTTTCTGTTTTAGGCGTCAGCATTTCTTGTATTGCTTTTATTTTCGCAGGATCAACCTCTATTCCTTTTTCGCTCACGATAAACCCCAGTAGTTTACCCGATCTCACCCCGAAGGTGCATTTGTTAGGGTTCAGTCTCAACCTGAACTTCCTAAGCCTCTTGAATAGTTTCAGCAGATTGACCAAATGTTCTTCCTCCGTCTGGGATTTTGCAATCATATCGTCCACATAAACCTCGATCTCCTTATGCATCATATCATGAAAGAGAGTCGTCATTGCACGCTGATATGTTGCCCCAGCATTCTTCAATCCGAAGGGCATCACTTTGTAACAAAATGTTCCCCAAGGCGTAATGAAGGTAGTCTTCTCCATATCCTCTGGCGCCATTTTAATCTGATTATAGCCAGAGAAGCCATCCATGAAGGAGAATACGGAGAACTGAGCAGTATTATCCACCAGCACATCAATGTGAGGAAGTGGAAAATCGTCTTTCGGGCTCGCTTTGTTCAAGTCACGGTAGTCTACGCACATTCTCACCTTACCGTCTTTCTTTGGAACGGGCACAATATTAGCGACCCATGAGGGATATTTTGTAACAGCCAGGAAACCCGCATCCCATTATTTCTGCACTTCCTCCTTGATTTTTACTGCCATGTCAGGTCTAGTCCTTCGGAGTTTCTGCTTATTCGGTGAGCATTCTTCTTTTAATGGCAGACGGTGCACAACCATATCTGTATCCAGCCCAGGCATGTCTTCGTACGACCAAGCAAATACATCACTATACTCCATGAGCATCTCAATCAACCTTTGCTTGACGTCGCTTTGCAGCGCAGCCCCTATACGAATGTTCCTTTCAACCCCTTTCGACCCCAAATTGACGATCTCAATGACCTCCTCGTGAGGCAGAATGATTCTTTCTTCTTGTTTCAACAGCCATGTCAACTCTTCTGGCACGTCGCCATCTTCGACAATCTCTTCTTCGGCCTGAAATACCGGGTGCTCAAAGTCGAAATGAGTCATAGGTGGTTCATAGATGTCATCTGAAAATGTAATCCTGCAAAGGAAATGGTTAAATGTTTCAAAACGTGTATGAACCGAATAACCACATTGCCATTTTATTGTTAAAACAAAAACAGGAAAAGCAGAGATCACAATATTTGTACATGAAAAACACCTTTTATTTAATGATTAAACAGTGCAATGTACATAACAGAATGGCCCTAAGCAAAATCACGATGCCCCGGGTAGGACACCGGATTATTCAACAATTAATAAAACAAAGCATTACTGTTTCGTTGTCACAGGAACAGTCTCCTGAATAGACCAATTGCAAAGCCCTTGTCCTGGCACGCTCGGCTGAATCCAGGCGTCCATGTTGCAATCGCTATCCCCTTCCTCGGAATCGGAAACAACATTGATAGTCTCGAAGCTCACCCCTCTTGGTGTGATCGTGACTGGTCCTTTGAACCTGGGCACTCTTGAAGAGGATGCTGATGATGAAGGATGATGCCCAAGCCCGAACCTATCATTCTTCACGGGAATCTCCAACACTCGACCCCAGCCTCTGGTCTCGCTTGTCTTCACTAGAGCTTGAGCTTCCTTATAAGATGACACGGCCATGTCTGATGCTTTACTGGGTACTGACACTTTGTCCTTAATTCGCAACCCCTCAAAGGTTTGACAGGGTGTTTCATGAATCTCGCCGTCGACTTCCACATACTTGAATGACGACAAATGGCTGACCAGTATATCCTCCTCTCCACAAACTGTGACGACGCTGTCCCCCACCATGTACTTCAGTTTCTGGTGTAACGTGGATGTGACTGCCCCGACAGCATGGATCCATGGGCGCCCAAGAAGACAACTATACACTGGCTGGATGTCCATTATATAGAATTCAGTTTCAAAGATTTTAGGCCCCACTTGCAACGGTAATGTTATTGATCCGAAAATTGACCTCCTCGTACCATCAAATGCCCTGACCACCAAGTCACTAGGCGTACAAATGATCCCCCTGATATCCAATTTCATCATGGCTTTCTTCGGTAGCACATTCAGGGAAGATCCAGTGTCTACCAACACATGGGACATGACCGTGTCCCTGCATTCAACTGAGACGTGCAACGCCATATTATGCTATCTTCCCCTCGGGGTCAAATCAAAATCAGTAAATCCCAAACTATGGCCTGCATTCACGTGCGCCATCACCCCCTCTAACTGATTCACAGAAACATCTTGGGGTACAAACGACGTGTCTAGAATTTTCAATAAAGCGTTCCGATGGGCCTCGGAACACAATAGCAACGACAATATGGAAATCTTTGAAGGCGTTTGTTGAAGGTGCTCAACAATTTTGTAGTCACTTTTACGGATTAACCGCATAAATTCTTCTACATCTTTCAGTGACGTTTCTTTTTCATTCCTCTGCACAGGAATACTCTCATTCACTTTTCCCTTACCTTTTGCCAATCGTTCCGCCTCTACCTCAGGCGATATAAAAATTCTCCCGCTTCTCGTCATTCCTCCAGTTCCAACGACATTGTCCACAACCCCAGCTGGTTGTTCATTGAATTCTATTTTCTCCCTATTACAATATGCCTCCAACCCATAGGTCCATGGCACGGCTTTGGTACTTTCGAAAGGGACGGACCCTGCTTTAGTAATGGTGATCGTCGGCCGTCCGGCAGGCGCTGTTATAGTTATGGTTTTCCTTGGAGCTGTCACCATTGCCACATCATTATGCTCATCAAATACCACTTCCTCGGGTTTCTCAACTACCGTTCTGTCAAATTGCAACGTGCCTTCATCTATCATAGCCTGAATACCTTTCTTCAACTCTGCACAACCCCTAGCCTGGGTCCAACAGTTCAAACAGAATTCATCACAGCCCGGGTACACACCCCCTCCTCTCAGCAATCTGCTCTTGACTTCACACAACGGTGTTTTCAGTTCATCAACATTCATCACCAGATTCAAGTCCTCTTCCGTTAATATAGCATTCGCTCCATGATTGGGCATAGGCGTATGTAGAATATTAGGGCCTGCCTGCCCGAAGTTTATAGCCTTGCTATCCAACAGATCTTGGACTTTATGCTTGAAAGCGTGGCAGCCCTCAATGTCATGTCCGGGCGCCCCGGAATGAAACTCACAATGCTTATTGGCATCGAACCCAAAGGGGAGTTCTGGCCCCGGAGGTGGTGCCAACGTTCTTTTCTCGACCAGATTTAACCTCAACAACGTCTGAAGCAACTCTGCATACGTATACGGAGGCTTATCAAACACCCTCTTCGGTTTTGCATTCGGAAATCTTCTCTGACCCTGATTCGGCCTCTGCTGCTGCTGTTGTTGCTGCTGTGGTGGTATCTGTTATAGTGGTTGTGGTTGTTGATGAAACGGGATGGTAACACTTGCTATTTGTTGAGGATGCACATATTGATTCCGTCCTCTGCCCCTGCCTCGGCCTCGGCCACCAAATCCAGCACTAGCATCGCCCTGACGTCGACCCCCAAATGCTTTTCTATTACCTCCTGACGAAGTAGACTCCCTAGCTTGGAACCTTCCCACCTTAATACTATTCTCAATCATTTCACCCATCAAGATCAGATCAGAGAAACTGCCCAGCGCAACAGGAAACAACTTCTTATAGAATATCCCCGTGAATGTTCCAATGAACATATCGTTCATCTCCTTCTCCACTAAAGGAGGATGCACTCTTGCCTCCATGTCGCACCACCTTTGCGCATACTCTTTGAAACTCTCCCCAGTTTTCTGTGACAAGCCTTGCAGCTGGACCCTGTTCGGTGCCAGGTCACTATTATATTTGTAATGTGTCACAAACGCATCAGCCAGTTGCTTCCATGTTTTGATCTGAGTGGGCTCCAACCCCATATACCACTCCAGTGACAGTCCGGATAGGCTATCTTGAAAGAAATGCATCAGCATTCTTTCATCATTTGAGTAAGCGGACATCCGTCTATAGTAAGAGCGAACATGCACCTTTAGGCAAGTGTCCCTCTTATATTTATCAAAAGTGGGAGCTTTAAACTTCAGCTGTACCCTCAGGCCAGGCACCAATCCCATTGTAGTCATATCTAAGCCAGTAGTATTCTGATTCACTACACCCTTCATTTGTTCCTCAAGCATTCTGATCCTCTGCACAGGATCCACAGGTCCTTCGATACTGTCGCTACTGCGAAAATCGGCGCCGGCTGAACAGAAGAGTCGCCACCGTGCGTTATTTATCCCACGGGAGGGAAAGGAAACGCTCAGAGTAAACCTCGCACAACATGGGAAAGGTATGGTCGTCGCAACCAAAACCTGGATTCGGGAGTCGGTTACGCAAGGGGAAGGTATTAGCACCCCTCACGTCCGTCGTACTCGACGGGATCCACGCTTGTTTTCGGGTATGGATTGTTATTCTATCTAAACTATAGGTCAAGGGCTAAAAAGAAAATAAAATGAAATTGAAAATGACTCGGCAAAGTATCGCACTTTATGCCTACGTATTCCCGTCTGGAACGAGAAATCAGAGTCAACGTAGTTCGCCTACCTACGGGAAAGGAGGGGAAGGTTGCTCGCTAGGATATCGCATCCTATGCCTACGTACTTCCACACAGCATGGAAGATCAGAGCAAACGTAGTTCGGGCCACGGAAGACACAGGGTTGTCTTGATTGATTTTATTCCTTCTGAAAAAAGGTTTTTCTGATTAGCAGTCCAAGCGGACAAAAATGACGTCTTGATGAGTTCACATCCTTTTACGGAAGAAGTGTCTTTTATTGTGTTTGAAATCTTTATGGTATTTTTCTGTTTGTTTTGAGGAAGAAGAGACAGAACTCTAACCTATGGTTGCAAAGGGAAACAAACTAACCTAATGTTATCATGCATGGGTTAAGACCTAGTGTCTATCATGCTCCTCTCTTGCACAGAGAGAAACAGAGATCCTAAGGGAATAGACAGCAATAGAAACAATATCAGATATATACAGTAAAACAGTAAAATGCATGGATGCAACAGTACAAGCGAGGCAAGGGAGTCCCACTCAACCTCAAACCTAGAAAACAATAGGCAAAAGTGAACAGACTTCACTTTCAACCCAACAGGGTAAACAGCAAACCATACAGTCCAGAAAACCAATCAATACATCAGAAATGAAATACAGCAAGAATAAACAACATCAGCAGCTCTGAATCAACATCTGGCTTCAAGTCATCTCCAATCAGTTACAGGCTTCAACAAGCATTAATCTCCATCTTCATGGCCTTCAGGCAAGGGCTTTGATCATCAGCCTCCTATAAGCAATGGCTTTTCTTCAAGTCTCCAATCTTCAGGGATGAACATCAGTCAACAAGAGGAGATGAATGTTAAACAGTAAACTGCCTACCAAAGGTGGCTCATCAACTGTTAACATTATGCAGACAAGTTTCTCTCAGAAGTTCTATCTTTCAAATACATTCACTGATCCTTCCAAAGGAAGGAGGTGGATATTTGAAAGAGACTTTGAATCATAGAGAAAGGATGGATGCAGACAAGGCATTCCATGTTTGAGAAGCAAGCTTTCTAATCTAGAGCTCTGCCTAGCTCCTAAACCCTAGTCTCCTCAGCAGCTGCTAGCAAGAACCTCCTCTCCAACTCTGGCAGTTGCTCTTCAATCTCTGGATCTCCAATGGCCTTCATCTCCCCAAATCTTCAGTTCTCCCAAGTCCCCAGACAATCCCAATACCCATACAAGCAAGCAATAATCCCCAGAGGGCACACCACACCAGTCAGTCAGATATACAGTATATCAATAGCAGTAGGTGAATCCTGACTTCTTCTAAGGGATCTAATAACTACCCATAGCCCCTATAGTCCCATAACTAAACTAGTCAAGCCCTAAGTCCTAAGGGAAAAGAATCAAATCTCCTAAGTCATCACCTAAAACCCTAGTTTTATTCATGTTATTCACACTTACACTAAGCACCTAAATTTAATTTCTAAAAATGGGAACTAAATTGAATCTACATGTTCAATGTCTAACCTAAACAACCTAAAAAGAATGGATGAAAAATATGAAAGTATCTAATAGAACAAAAATTAACAAAATCATGTATGAAATGAAACCATTTAAAATGTTATTTATTTAGAAAATATGGGAAAAATATCAAATAAAAAATAAAATGCCATTTTTATTTTTTATAATTTTCTAGACATCTTAAAGAAAAATATGCAAAAAGAAGGAATTAAAAATGATGATTTTTCTATTTGTTATGAATTTTTTAAAATGAACAAAAAAATGAAAAGAAAATAATAAAGAAAATAGAAAGAAATAGCCAGGGGGTGAGAATAGCAAGATATCCAAGTTCAGCGCGTTGGGCTTATTAAATTGGGGGGTGCGAATAGCTGTCTGAGCCCAATCCCCCCAATTAATGAAACGCTGCGTTTCAATTTTTGAAACTTCCCACCAAAACTCAGACCAAACGTGGGCCGTTCGATCCCTGGTCAAGTCAATTTTCCCCACCAGATCCAAGAGCCTGTGAGTCGTCTTCTTCCTTCATCCGTTTAGGGTTTCAGGCATGAACTCCATGCACGAAAATTCCCTCCAATCTTTCTCCATGCTTTCTTGATGAAAATGAAAAAATCCAAGCCCTAAAATACTCTATAAAACCCAAGGAATCCATGTCTAATCCTAGTTTTCACTAACTCTCGTTGTAAACTCCAAACAGAGGGCACGAAACTCAGGGTACACCATGCTTGCCTGTTGTCAATTTTGCCAGAACTCCAACCTGATGATCCACAGATCATCTACATACTTCCCTCATTATTCTATGCATCGTTATATTAATTATGGTCCAGTACACAGCTTATTCTTGAAGCTAACAGAAATGGCAACCTGTCATGGATCTCCACGAAGCTATCCCTAAACTTCAAGAATCACTCCCCTAGGGTTTCTAAACAATACTATCCTAACCACATGATCTCTACCAGCCAGAATAGTGAGATTCGAAGAAGTTTACATACCTTGCACTTGGTGATGGTGATGGTAGTTAGACTTCAATTCAACCCTGGATACTTGCTGAAAATGATCTCCAATGAATGAGTATGCTTCTGTTTGCAATGATTTGTGCTTAATCCTTGTGAATCATTCTATTCCATCCTTCATGCAAGTTGGAGTTTCAACTTGAATCTCTTCACACAGCCACGAATTCTCTCCAATCTCTTGTGTCAATTACTCCATGATGATAGTGGATGATGATGGTGACAGAAATCAGAATGATGGAGGAAGTTTTAATGGATTTTTGATGAAAATGCAACTTGGAGTGAAGAAGATAATTGGTATAATCCTTGATCAATTCAACCACTTCTTGATGTGAATCCTAGGGTTTGAATGATGATGATGAAGATTCAATCCAAAGATGTGAGAGTTTTGAGAGATTTGTAAAAGTTTGAGTAGCTTATGCAAGAATGAGAAAATGGATGAAAATGGAGATTTTGGACAAATGGGAGCACCAACCCTTGCATGAATCAGCTTGCATGAATATATAGGTGATGTAGGAACCTCCTAGAACATTGGAGAAATTTCTCTTACACTTTTCCCTTTCAATTTGGATTATGTTACTTTCAATTCAAGCAACCATGGATAACTCACAAATTATGACCTAAGCTCAAAATTCCACTTTAGCCAATGTTTTTAAAATGCCTTTTCCATTCAAAATGACCTATAATTTTGCATCATTTGGCCAAGATATGAAAAATATCATTTTTTAAGCCATTTTCCTTCATTAAAATCAACAATTTTGAAACCTTGTGCTATGGACATTTCCAATCTCTCATGGTCACTTTTATAGACTCAAAATGTCATTTGGAGCAAGTTTGATGTTGTAAGTTTTTCCATTTGAGGCCTCCTTGTATGAGTTTTGGACATAGGTTAAAATGACCTGTAATTCACAAATGACCAAAATACCCTTTGCTTGCCAAGACCATAAGTTGAGTTCCACACATCATATGAAGGCATACTATACCATTATAGAAAGCTAAGACAATGAGGAACAATTATTATGTTGACCAGAAATTCATTTGAAATCTCCTTGAGGGGTAAAAATTGCTTGGAAGTCAAGTCACTTTCACAGACAAAATTTCAGATACCTCAGATGACCTATAACTTGCAAGGACCATAACTTGAGTTCTATAAATCTCCTTGATGTCTTCCACCACTCAAATTAAAGGTCTTGAGGTCCTCTATAAGTTTCATGTTGGCCAAGGATCCATTTGAAGCTTGCATTTTGACTTATCTTGCTTGGAAATTTGACCTAAACTAGGGGATTTTACATAGAAACCCTAATTTAGAAACTCCTCTTCTCCTTGATTTCTCTTGATTTCTTCTTAGCATGACAACATATTCTTATTCTCCATGTCAAATGATGAACCCCACATCTCTCCAATAGCCCTTGATGCCTTTCAATCAGTCAATTGACCTAGAGTTGACCCAGGGTTGACCCAGATGAAACCCTAGTTGACTGTCTTCAACTGCAATTCTTGTGGTCACCTCAACAACTTATTTTCTTCCCCAAATGACTTTCTAAGCCTCTCATGATGTCTAGATGCTCTCCATGCCTTCCATTCACAGCTCACAACCCCCTTGTTGACCCTCAGATACCCTCAGATAGGGGATAGACTCAAGGCTTGATCTGCTGAACTCTCTGCTCTCAAATTCTTTTCTGATGACTTGAATGAGATGGGATTAGGATAATAACCTCTTGATAGGCCTCTAGAGATGAGAATAATGATTGGTCCCCTGTTGCATGACTTGCTATGCTTATGCTATGCAGATGATTAGTCTATGCACTTGACTCTATATGCAAATGCTAATGATATTGAAACATAAACCAAGTGAATAAGGTTGAGCAAATTTTAGGGTGCAACAGCTGCCCCTATTCAAGCGACTTGGACCCGATTGGGTGAAGAGCGAACAACCTTCAAACATTCGAGGTACGAGACGGTTGAATACTAAGAAACCCGGAAATTTGCCAACCGCAGAAATAAACTGCGCCACTGTTTGGGGAACGACATTCATCAGCTGAATTTAACTGTTACGGCAACCCACTGATCTCGTAACGACCACGCTGGGGATAACAGATTGCTTGCTTGTCCACGTTAGGACTCTGTCTGTCATTAATACAAAGAAATCTTAACTAGAGCCTGTCCACGTTAGGACTCCACTTGCTGTTAACCCAGAAAAATCTCGGCAACTCCGCTGGGGGGGATATTCCAATAAATCGTCCACGTTAGGAATAGACTCTCCCACGTTAGGAATAACATCATCCACGGAAGGAGTCATCTCTTCTGCATCTGTCCACGTCAGGACTACACTTTCCATCTTTCCACGTCAGGAAGCAATCTTCTTTCCACCTAAGGAGAACTATATCAGTCTGTCCACGTAAGGACCCTAATACCACTCGACATGTCCGCGTCAGGACTCCAATCTTCCCGCGTAAGGAATACAACTGTGGTTCTGAACCTGTCCACGTTAGGACTCACCTTTCCACGTAAGGAGTACGTCATTCTTCCACATCAGGAATCAACTTTTCTTGAATCCGTCCACGTCCGGACTAAATTTTCCACGTAAGGAATCTATCTTCTTCTTCCACGTTAGGAATAACTTCTTTGATCTGTCCGCGTCAGGACTACACTCTTCCACGTCAGGAATAATCTCTTTCTTTCCACGTCAGGAATCAATCTTGATATGTCCGCGTGAGGACTCAATCTTTCCACGTAAGGAAACCCATTCTTTTCCACGTAAGGAATCTCATCTTTCCACGTTAGGAATAAACTCGTCTTTCCACGTAAGGAATCTGAAACCTCTTTTCCCACGTAAGGAATAAACTTGTCCACGTCAGGACCCATCTTTCGTCTTGACTTGTCCACGTCAGGACTCAGGCATCTTCGACCCGCTGGGGAAATAAAACTTGTCCACGTCAGGACTCCCATCTCCTCTGTTGAGAAAGCCAAACTCGTCCGCGTCAGGACTCACACCTTCGTCTGATCTGTCCACGTCATGACCCATGCTTCGCCAACACGAAGAAAGATAACTGCTGAGAGTAAATGGTCCACGTCAGGACACCAACACAAAGAGTAATCAGTTTTGTCAACGTTATGACTCCACATTCCACCAATTCTGAGAACCCGATTCTATCCACGTTAGGACTAACACATCTCATCAACCCGGGGAAATAAATCTGTCCACGTTAGGACGCCCACTTCTGAAGAAATCCCGTCAATATAGGAATAAATTGTCCACGTCAGGACTCAGTTCGCCATTGATCCCAACCCACAAACTCCTTAGCACCGACATGACAGCGACTTTGAGGCGGACTCCACTGGGGATATCTGGGAACCAAACTACCGGATGCCTGTTCTGATGACCGGAGTCAACTTCTGAAATTCTGATTCATGAAACCCCTTTGATGACAAATAACTCTGCTTGGAAATAAAGAGAACCTTATCCTGGTAACTCTGTGGGGGATACTGCCGAACTGACATTATCATTGGATGTCTCATGCCGAGATCTTGAATATTTGGTAGTTCATTTGAGCAAGAGTTCTCTCCACCTGAACTGCTAGAGCACAGAAACTGTTTCAGCAGAACAAATGCTGAAGATAATTCCGACTCCGCCAGGGATAGCCAGATGCTACAGAATTATTTCAGCAAAATAAATGCTGGAAGGGTGAAGTCAAACCTGCTGGGAAATTGGGAACTCAAACCAAACACCCTGTTGAGGTAACCCCCTGCTGGGGAATATAAATTTGCTGGGGAATAGCAGACGTGCACAGTATGATCGGACTTTCTGCTGGAGAGTGAACTGATATTACACAGTATCCCTGACAAAATAAATGACAGGATCCACCACCAACTCTGCTGGGGAGAGTCTTGATCTTCGAGTTCCACTGGGAGGAAAGAAAACTTGCTGAAAAGAGATCTCCACTGGGGATGGGACGATTCTCTCGGGGGAAATCAACTGACTCCGCTGGGAGAGAGTGAATGACCCTGCGGGGAAAGATGAACCTGCCTGAATACAACTCACCGATATTAATCTTCTGAGGCTAAACCAACTCTGCTTGAGATACAATGTCTGAATACAGCCTGCAATCTTCGAATCGCCAATTCTGCTGAGAATAAATGACTTTGTTGGAGCATGTCCCTCGGATAAGCTACGACCAGCTGGAGAGTTCTATCCTTCTTCAGGAAGAACCTGCATGACCTGCGTGAGGGCTGAGTCTCTAGTTATTGCAATCTTTTGATCATCTTCCTCGTACGGTTATGAAACCTGCAACAACCCAAACAAGGCAAGACAAGCCTATGCAACCAAATCAATTCAGGTTAGTGACGTTATTTTCAGTCAATTCGAAGCTTTAGTAACTGTTGGCAAGGGCCAGTGACGTTATACACACGCTAGTTTCATCAAACCTAGGCGTTAATCATGCACAAAACAGTAAAGAACAGTGTCAAGTACTGAATAACGTATTTTATTGATTGGGCCCCTGAATGGGCGGAGTTTTGTACACGGGATGTAACTCCTGAAATGAGGAAGCTACACAAAGCAAATATACAAGTATACCAGTATGAACAAAAAGCATAAATATTGACAACTTAAATTTGTACACGTGTCGGCAACGAGATGCAGATGAACACCACGAACTGATCCTCCCATGACTCGCCCGACTCTAATGCTTTCCCGGTACCCCCACTTCTGAAGAGATTGTATCAGATAACTGACTCCTCAAATGTATTCTCCCGCATTGATGCTTATTGCAATTGTCAACCTCGGACCGCAGTCATTTGCTTTTCAAATCCCTAACTTTTGCGTGAACCGCCCTTTACGGGTTTTCAGTTCACCGGGATACCCTTTTTTGCCGAAGTCGCCCAGTGTAGGTTTTCAACTTCGCGGGTGTACATTTTTCAATTTTATCCCTAATTTTTGCCCGAACCTTTCATTCTGTTTTTGGTTCGCCAGGATGCCCCATTTTTGCCTGGACTCTCTTTTTTCTGTCCAGCGGGTCTATTTTAAGCAAAGTATTTTTTAACTGCGTCCGAATTCACAGGTGACGTGAAGTCTTCTCCGTCCATGGTGGACAACAACAACGCTCCTCCTGAGAAGACTTTCCTGACAACGTATGGCCCTTCGTAGTTGGGGGTCCACTTGCCCCTGTGATCTGCTTGCGGCGGGAGAATCCTTTTCAGCACAAGGTCGCCCGTCTGAAAGCTTCGCGGATGTATCTTTTTGTCGTACGCTTTCTTCATTCGGCTCTGGTACAAACGACCGTATGCTAGAGAAGCTAGCCTCTTCTCATCCATCAGACTCAGTTGATTCAACCTGTCTTTCACCCATTCCGCCTCGTCCAGCTGAACGTCTCGCAATACCCTCAGAGAAGGGATCTCAACTTCCAATGGTAATACCGCTTCCATTCCGTATACTAACGAGAACGGGGTTGCCCCGGTTGATGTGCGTATCGTCGTACGATAACCGTGCAATGCGAAGGGTAGCATCTCATGCCAATCCTTATAGGTCACCACCATTTTCTGAACGATCTTCTTGATATTCTTATTGGCCGCCTCTACAGCGCCATTCATCTTGGGTCGGTAAGGGGAGGAGTTGTGATGTTCGATCTTGAAATTCTGACAGAGCTCCTTCATCATTTTGTTGTTCAGGTTTGAACCATTATCCGTGATTATCCGCTCGGGAATCCCATATCGGCAAATGATATCTCTCTTGATGAATCTGGCCACCACTTGCTTCGTTACATTTGCATAAGACGCCGCTTCCACCCACTTGGTGAAATAATCGATTGCTACTAAGATGAACCGATGCCCGTTAGACGCCGTCGGCTCGATCTTTCCAATCATATCGATTCCCCACATCGAGAATGGCCATGGCGATGACATTACATTCAGAGGACTTGGAGGCACATGGATCTTATCAGCATAGATCTGGCACTTGTGACACTTCCTCGCAAACTTGAAACAATCAGTTTCCATAGTCAGCCAAAAATAGCCTGCCCGCAGCAGCTTTCTCGTCATAGCATGCCCGCCCGCATGCGTACCAAATGTACCTTCGTGTATTTCTTCCATGAGCATCTTTGCCTCTTTTTCGTCTACACAATGCAACAGCACCAAATCGTGGTTTCTTCTGTATAACACGCCATCCGGGTTCAAATAGAAATTGCCCGCTAATCTCCTGAGAGTTTTCTGATCTTGACTGGATGCCCCAGCCGGATACTCTTTATTCTTCAGGAAATTAAGGATATCGAAATACCATGGTTTGTCGTCAGATGCTTCATCAATAGCAAATACATAAGCTGGCCTATCAAGCCGAGAGATAATGATTCGGGGAGCTTCGTTCCAGAAGTTGACCTTGTACATGGAAGACAAAGTGGCCAGAGCGTCAGCCATTTGATTTTCTGCCCGCGGTATATGATGCAATTCAACCTTATCGAAGAAAGGCAACAATCTCCTTGCATAATTCATGTAATGTATCAAATTGGGCTGCCGTGTCTCCCATTCCCCTTTGATCTGATTCACCACCAGAGCTGAGTCTCCGTATACGTCCAGATGTTTGATTCGCAAATCAATGGCTTCTTCAAGCCCCATTATACAAGCTTCGTATTCGGCCTCATTATTGGTAACAGCAAAGGTCAGTCGGGCAGTAAACGGGATGTGCGACCCGTGTGGCGTAGTGATGATTGCCCCTATTCCGCTACCGTAAGCATTCACAGCTCCGTCAAATATCATTTTCCATTTGGAACCCAACTCTGGTCCTTCGTCTGGCAACGACTCTTCACAATCTTTCATCTTTAGGTACATGATATCCTCGTCAGGAAAATCAAACCTCATCGATTGGTAATCTTCAATAGGCTGCTCCGCCAGATACTCAGACAGCACACTCCCCTTTATAGCCTTCTGCGAGACGTATTGAATATCATATTCAGTCAAGACCATCTGCCAACGGGCGATTCTGCCTGACAACGCCTGCTTTTCGAATACATATTTGATAGGATCCATCTTCGAGATAAGCATGGTTGTATGATTCATCATGTATTGCCTCAAACGCTTGGCGGCCCAAGCTAGCGCGCAACAAGTTTTCTCCAGCATTGAATATCGAGATTCACAATCTGTAAATTTCTTACTCAGGTAATAGATTGCATGCTCTTTTCTCCCTGTCTCGTCATGTTGACCGAGAACACAACCCATGCTTCCCTCAAGAACCGTCAAATACATTATCAAGGGTCTACCTGCCACTGGGGGTATCAAAATAGGAGGCTCCTGCAAATACTGCTTTATTTTATCGAACGCCTTTTGACAATTTTCGTTCCACGTTACAGCTTGATCTTTCTTCAACAGCTTGAATAATGGTTCACACGTGGCCGTTAGTTGAGATATGAACCGAGCGATGTAGTTCAACCTCCCTAAAAACCCGCGCACCTCTTTCTCTGTTTTAGGCGTCGGCATTTCTTGAATTGCTTTTATTTTAGCAGGGTCGACCTCTATTCCTTTTCCGCTTACGATAAACCCCAGCAGTTTGCCCGATCTCACCCCGAAGGTGCATTTGTTAGGGTTCAGCCTCAGCCTGAACTTCCTAAGCCTTTTAAATAGCTTCAGCAGATTCACCAGATGCTCTTCCTCCGTCTGGGATTTGGCAATCATATCGTCAACATAAACTTCGATCTCTTTATGCATCATGTCATGGAAAAGAGTCGTCATCGCACGCTGATATGTTGCCCCAGCATTTTTCAAACCAAAGGGCATCACTTTGTAGCAAAATGTTCCCCAAGGCGTTATGAAAGTGGTCTTCTCCATATCCTCTGGCGCCATTTTAATCTGATTATAGCCTGAAAAGCCATCCATGAAGGAGAATACGGAGTATTGAGCAGTATTATCAACTAACACGTCAATGTGAGGAAGTGGAAAATCGTCTTTTGAGCTTGCTTTATTCAAATCCCGATAATCCACGCACATTCGAACCTTGCCATCTTTCTTTGGCACTGGTACGATGTTGGCAACCCATGAAGGATATTTTGTCACAGCCAGGAAACCAGCGTCCCACTGTTTTTGAACTTCCTCTTTGATCTTCATTGCCATATCTGGTCGAGTTCTGCGAAGCTTTTGTTTGACCGGCGGGCAATCTTCTTTCAGTGGCAGGCGATGCACAACCATGTCTGTATCGAGCCCCGGCATATCTTCATATGACCAAGCGAATACATCACTATACTCTCGGAGCATTTCAACCAGTCTTCGCTTGATATCACCCTGCAGTGCGGCTCCGATACAAATATTCTTCTCAACCCCTTCCGATCCCAAGTTGATAATTTCGATGACCTCGTCGTGAGGCAGAATGGCTCTTTCCTCTTGCTTCACTAACCAAGACAGTTCTTCAGGAACGTCGCTATCTTCGACAACCTCTTCTTCGGCCTGGAATACCGGGTGCTCGAAGTCGGGACGAGTCATAGGTGGTTCAAAGATGTCATCTGAAAATGTTATCCTGCAAAAGGAATGGTCAAGTGCTTCAAAATGCGTATAAAGCAAACAACCACGTTGCCATTTTATTGAGAAATATAAAACAAGAAAGACAGGGATTACAGTATTTGCACATGAAAAAACGCCATTTATTTAATGATTAACACGCAATGTTCATAACAACACAGCCCTAAGCAAATCCTGATGCCCCGGGCAAGACATCAGATTATTCAACAATTAATAAAGCAAAGCATTACTGTTTAAAAGTCACAGGAACAAGCTCCTGAATAGACCAGTTGCACAGTCCTTGTCCTGGCGTGCTTGGCTGAATCCAGGCATCCATATCACAGTCGCTGTCTCCTTCATCAGACTCCGAAGCAGCATTGACAGTTTCGTGGCACACTCCACTGGCAGAGATGGTGATTGGCCCTCTGAAACGGGGCGCTCCCACGGCAGGAGTTGACGACGACGGTTGGTATCCCAGCCCGAACCGGTCCATCTTCACAGGAATGTCCAGCACTTTGCCCCAGCCCTTTGCTTCTCCTGCTTCTACTAGAGCTTGAGCTTCTTTATACGATGAGACGGCTATCTCCGACGCTTTGCTCGGCCCGGGACCTTTGTCCTTGATGCGCAACCCTTCAAATGCCTGGCAGGGTGTTTCGTGGATCTCTCCGTCGACCTCCACATATTTAAATGACGACAGATGGCTGACCAGGATGTCCTCTTCTCTGCACACGGTGACTACGCTGTCTCCGACCATATATTTTAACTTCTGATGCAGGGTGGACGTGACTGCCCCCGCCCCATGAATCCAGGGTCTTCCGAGCAAGCAGCTGTACGCAGGCTGTATATCCATGATATAAAATTCAGTCGCAAACACCTCTGGCCCCACCTGTAGAGGCAATGTGATCAATCCGAAGACTGTTCTCCTCGTGCCGTCAAACGCTCTGACTACCAAATCACTGGGCGTACACAAGATTCCTCTAACATCCAGCTTCATCATCGCCTTCTTGGGTAGCACATTCAAAGACGATCCGGTGTCAACTAATACATGTGACATTACTGATCCTCTACACTCAACAGACACATGCAGCGCCATATTATGATCTCTTCCTTTCGGAGTCAAGTCGAAATCAGTAAAGCCCAAGCTGTGGCCTGCATTCACATGTGCCAACACCCCTTCCAGCTGATTCACGGAGACGTCTTGGGGTACAAAAGAAGTATCTAGGACTTTCAGCAACGCATTTCTGTGGGCTTCCGAACACAACAGCAATGACAGGATAGATATTTTGGACGGCGTCTGCTGCAAATGCTCCACAATCTTATAATCACTTTTTCGAATCAAGCGCATGAACTCTTCTACGTCTTTCGATGCCGATTCTTTGTCACTTGCTTGCACTGGGCCATTCTCAACTGCTTTCCCTTTTCCTTTAGCGAGTCTTTCGGCCTCCACTTCAGGGGATATAAAGATCCTGCCACTCCTCGTCATACCTCCTGAGCCAACAACATTATCCACAGTCTCGGCTGGCTGTTTATTAACATCAATTTTTATCCCGTCACAATACACCTCCAACCCATATGACCATGGGACTGCTTTCGTGTTCTCGTACGGGATCGGCCCGGCCTTAGTTATGGTGATCGGTGGGCGCTGAGCTGGTGCTGCGATAGTGATCATCTTCCGAGGAATCGTTACCGTGGCCACATCATTCTGATCATCTATTACTGCCCCTGCGGGCTCTTCAGTTGCTGCTTGGTCAAACTGCAATATACCTTCATTAATTAAAGCCTGAATGCCCTTCTTCAAATCATCACACCCCCCAGCTAGGGTCCAACATTCTAAGCAATACTCGTTACATCCTGGGTAAACACCCCCTTGCAACAGTCGGCTCTTTATCTCGCTCAGCGGCGTCTTCAAATCATCGACATTCATAATCAGATTCAAACCTTCCTCAGTCAGAACAGCGTTGGCCCCATGATTAGGCATGGGTTTCTGCACTATATTCGGACCTGCCGTTCCGAAATTGATAGTCTTATTGTCCAAAAGATCCTGCACAACGTGCTTAAAAGCGTGGCAACCTTCTATATCGTGGCCCGGGGCTCCAGAATGAAACTCACAGTGCCTGCTGGCATCGTAACCAAACGGGGGAACTCCCGTTATCGGTGCTAGAGTTCTTTTTTCTACCAGGTTCAATCCCAATAATGTCTGCAACAAATCGGCATAGGTTGAGGGAGGCTTCTCAAACACTCTTCTCGATTTACTACCCTGGAATCTTCGTTGAGCCTGCTGTGCCCCCTGCTGAGGCTGCTGCTGCTGTGGCATTGGCTGTTGCTGAACCGGTTGTTGTTGCTGGAGTGGTTGTTGCTGGTACGGGATAGTAACACTCGCCACCTGCTGCGGCTGGCGATATTGACCTCGTCCCCTGCCTCGGCCTCCAAATACTGCGCTTGCCTCGCCCTGACGGCGCCCACCAAAAGCCTTCCTATTACTGCCAGATGCAGTTGATTCCTCGACTTGGAACTTTCCTTTCTTAATATTACGTTCAATCTTTTCTCCCATCAGAATCAGGTCTGAAAAACTGGCCAGAGACGTGTGAAACAACATGTCATGAAACAGACCTGTGAATGTGCCGACAAACATGTCATTCATTTCCTTATCTTCTACAGGAGGACGGACCCGGGCAGCCATATCGCGCCACCTTTGCGCGTACTCTTTAAAGCTCTCCCCCTTCTTTTGCGACAGCCCGGCCAACTGGACCCGATTGGGTGCCAAGTCGCTGTTATACTTGTAGTGAGCTACAAATGCCTCTGCTAATTGCTTCCACGTCTTGACATCAGTTGGCTCCAACCCCATGTACCACTCCAGGGAAGGGCCCGACAGACTATCCTGAAAGAAATGCATTAGCATTCTTTCATCAGTTGAGTATGCAGACATTTTTCTGTAATAAGCTCGTACATGCACTTTTGGACATGTGTTTCCTTTGTACTTGTCAAACGCAGGAGCTTTGAATTTAATTGGCACCCTCAAGCCAGGTACCAAGCCCATTGTTGCCATGTCCAAACCCACAGCACTTTGGTTCAGGACTCCCCTCATCTGCTCTTCCAGCATTCTGATCTTCTGGGAGTCGTCCATCGCCCCTTCGAAACCTCCGCCGGAGAAAGCGTCCTCCTGCTGATCTTCTTGCCACATACCATTTCCAGCTCCGTACCCATCATATCCATTATTACGTCCAGCCCTGACTTGATTCATCCCCGGACCTCGGCCTCTGTTGCCGCACCCTTGAACACCTCCAGCAGGACCAAAAGCCATAAACCCCGCGCCGTTTCCGTTTCCAAAGCCTCCGTAACCCTGATTGGTCACACCATACCCATCCTGCCCAAAGCCTTGAGCATTAAAGCCATACTTCCCCGCATTATCGAATCCCTGATCATTGAATCTGAATCCAGCATTGACGAAGCCGTGGCCTCCCATATTATCTCCCAAATTGACATCACCCAGCCCAACGTTATGGATAGCAGTCTCATTCCCAACTCCGACGTTACCATTCACAGCAGCGGTAGCGTTGTTGACATTAGCAGCGGGTATATTGACTACAGGTGGAGCCACTGGCGTGGGAGTGCCGTCTCCATGAATAGTATCGACCCGTACAGAATGATGATCTTCGTTACCATGACCAGCGTTTCGGGCCAACAGAGGCTGGACCATGGCCTGCAAATTCTCCTGCCCTTTCGCAATAGCTTCCATGGTCTGCATGAAGAGAGCGAGCTTCTCGCGCACATCTTGCATCTCGTTCTGCATTTGATCCATGATTCTTCGACAGTTGGTGCGGGTAGAATAGCGGTGCGGGTGCTGATCTGCAATCCTGAAAAGTACCTGTTACAGAGCAGGACATAAGACACTTATTCAAAGATTACCTGTAATGCAATATGAATATGAATGCAATGCAATGTGTCTGTGCATTAGGGAAATTCATTCCCCCAGTTCTAGTGTGAAGGTGTCAGTGCAGTGACAGTGTTGACAATAGGAATATCGGAGCTGAATCATAGAAAGCCTCATATATTGCTGAGAAAACCCGACTACAATGTCGCTGAAAGTACGATAAGAAGGCATGACCTCAACCAACAATCCTGGTGATGGTCAGCACTTATGCAAATAAAGCATACAAGTTACTACAAGTTACTACATGAAATGATCAAATCCTCCCAAAAGTCTGGTACTCTTCTATCAACTTCTTGGTCTCTGGATGGCTTGGTCGATCAAGCAGCCCTTCAACAAGTTGGTTTCTCTTCTTAAGAACACGGCACACGTCTTCAGCAGTTTCTTCCCATGTTGCTTCTCCGAAGCAATCTTGTAGCTTTCGCTTCTGAGACACCGCTTCATCTCTGGATTTGATTGCCTTGTTCAGTGCATGCTGGACACTATACCGGGTCATCACTTCTTCCTCACACTTCTTGATGCTAGACTTCAACTTTTCTTCGAGGTCGGAGATTTGCTGCCTCAGTTTGTCTTCTCTCATCTTATTGTTGGTGAGTGTAGCATTCCAAGTCTTATTGCAAGAGGAGATTTCTCGGTGTGCTGCGTCAAGCGCCTTCTTTTTGGCTTCCAGCATGTCATGGGAGCTTCTGAACTCTTGCCCCAGACGTTCACGCTTCTTCTTTTCCTCAGTCAACTCAGCCCCTAACCTGTTTAACAGCTCGATTTGTTGTTAGAAAGCATATACGGCCTTGTTTTTCTCGCTGCGTACTTGAGCTAGCTCTTGCTCTAACCCTTCGTTGATCTTCATCAAGGCTTCCTTTTCCCTCACAACTTGCTCGTAAACCTCCCTAGAAACAGTAGTTGGCTCTTCTGCCGGGACGGGAACAGTGACGGGTGCAGCGGGAAATGGCATTAATAACTGACTTGCTCTTTCCTGGATCCAAACCTTGTAAGGTGCATAGGCCTGACAGTCATTCTTTCCTAACAACGGCTTCCCTCTGAGGTTAATACGCGTCCAGGCATGTTGCAACTTGGCTAATAACTCCCCCTTCACGTCACCTGTGAAGTACAGAGATTCCTGTACTTCTTTCTCCTGAGGTGGATTCTTCAACGCATATCCGAACTGGCGAACGAACAAAGAAGGGTTGTAATTGATACACCCTTTTCTTCCTATCAGCGGCACATTAGGGTACCCAGAACAACTGAAGATGAGCTCAGATCCCAACAGGTCTCGATCAAACCACACAACGTCTTCGGAATATAGCCTCATCAGGCGCTCTGACCAACTGGCTGAGGTTGCACTGTCTACAAATGGTCCCTTCATGGGGAGATGACTTTTGAACCACATATTTAATAGAGGAGCACAACAGTAAACAACTTTTCCCCTTCGGTTTTCGTTCTTATAGTGCAATGAATGGTAGAAGTCTCCGATCAACGTTGGCACTGGGTTGCCTGCAGCAAACAGATAGAAAGCGTCCAGGTCCACAAAGTTGGGCAAGTTAGGAAACATCACAATTCCATAAATGCATAAAGCCAAAATAGCATTGAAAACCACCCAACAACCGTTCTTGGCGTACTCTTGAGCCTTGCCAACCAGAAAATCCAGAGAGAAACCGGGAACCCCGAGCCAAGAAGTCACTAACAACTCAGCAGCATTCATATGCAAGGCTTTGGCTAAGTCCTCCAGCTTGGGCTCAGCAGCAGAGTGAATAAAGGGAACCTTGTTCTGCACGGGAAGCTCAGTAAACTCCACATACTCCTCAATGGTAGGTCCTAGAATGAAGTCAGCAAAAGTAAAGCATCTCAATGCGGGGTCATAGAATTGCATCAAGGTGTATAGCCCGTTCATCTCATCAGCCGTGGGCTTGCAGACTAATCTCAGTAATCTCCCATGACTCATTCTGAAGCTTCTCCTAACCTCCTCATCAGCAAGAGATATCAGACCAAGCAAAGAAGTAATATCAGGTGAAGGCAGCTTATACGCAACTGTCTTCCTCAAACCAGCCATAATCAATACTCAGAAGTCTGGGCACTAGAACCGGGGAATATGCAAATGCACCTGCAACACAGACACACGTTAGTGAAATGCAAGTGGTAATGGATATGCAGGCAATGCAATGCAAGTAACATGCAACAGGGACCAAAGCTGTAGCTGAATAGCCTGAACCCAATCAAGAAAGGTCTCAGATAGACCATCCAGAAGTCATCAAACCCTGGTCTCAGATAGACCTAAAACAAAGCTCCAATACTGATCTCTGACAGACCTCAAACCATAACTCTCACTGGTCTCTGGCAGACCTCAAATCACATCTCCAATTGGTCTCTGACAGACCTCAGAACACTCCAACTGGTCTCTGACAGACCTCAGAACACATCTCCAAATGGTCTCTGACATACCTCCTAACTCTCCATAAATACCCAGGATCTCTGATCAAGAAATAACCGGTAGTCTGAAGGTCTAGTTACCTGCATAACCCCCAAACCCTCTCACAGGTGGATGTCCTAGTAACTGACAAAGGTATGGCATCCTATGCGGTCGTCGACGTCACAGACTTTCAGGGTTGATGATACGATTCCCAGAAGGAGTGGCATCATCAAATCCTGAAGAGGCCTCACTTAGCCAACTTCCAAATGATCGGTTCCCGGAGTCGACAATTCAGCTGACCAACAACCCCTTCGACCCAAAGGGTAGAAAAAGAAGCCAACCAGAAGAACCTCGTCCGAGTGTAGATTTCATGAGACACTAATGCAAGCAAAGCCGGCACGCGCCCACTACTTTCTACTCTAATTCTAGGTGCACTCAAGCCCAGGTCCGGCTTCTCACTCAATATCAGAACGCCCGTACAAATGATAGCAAAGTCACTAGGCGTACAAATGATCCCCCTGATATCCAATTTCATCATGGCTTTCTTCGGTAGCACATTCAGGGAAGATCCAGTGTCTACCAACACATGGGACATGACCGTGTCCCTGCATTCAACTGAGACGTGCAACGCCATATTATGCTATCTTCCCCTCGGGGTCAAATCAAAATCAATAAATCCCAAACTATGGCCTGCATTCACGTGCGCCATCACCCCCTCTAACTGATTCACAGAAACATCTTGGGGTACAAACGACGTGTCTAGAATTTTCAATAAAGCGTTCCGATGGGCCTCGGAACACAATAGCAACGACAATATGGAAATCTTTGAAGGCGTTTGTTGAAGGTGCTCAACAATTTTGTAGTCACTTTTACGGATTAACCGCATAAATTCTTCTACATCTTTCAGTGACGTTTCTTTTTTATTCCTCTGCACAGGAATACTCTCATTCACTTTTCCCTTACCTTTTGCCAATCGTTCCGCCTCTACCTCAGGCGATATAAAAATTCTCCCGCTTCTCGTCATTCCTCCAGTCCCAACGACATTGTCCACAACCCCAGCTGGTTGTTCATTGAATTCTATTTTCTCCCTATTACAATATGCCTCCAACCCATAGGTCCATGGCACGGCTTTGGTACTTTCGAAAGGGACGGACCCTGCTTTAGTAATGGTGATCGTCGGCCGTCCGGCAGGCGCTGTTATAGTTATGGTTTTCCTTGGAGCTGTCACCATTGCCACATCATTATGCTCATCAAATACCACTTCCTCGGGTTTCTCAACTACCGTTCTATCAAATTGCAACGTGCCTTCATCTATCATAGCCTGAATACCTTTCTTCAACTCTGCACAACCCCTAGCCTGGGTCCAACAGTTCAAACAGAATTCATCACAGCCCGGGTACACACCCCCTCCTCTCAGCAATCTGCTCTTGACTTCACACAACGGTGTTTTCAGTTCATCAACATTCATCACCAGATTCAAGTCCTCTTCCGTTAATATAGCATTCGCTCCATGATTGGGCATAGGCGTATGTAGAATATTAGGGCCTGCCTGCCCGAAGTTTATAGCCTTGCTATCCAACAGATCTTGGACTTTATGCTTGAAAGCGTGGCAGCCCTCGATGTCATGTCCGGGCGCCCCGGAATGAAACTCACAATGCTTATTGGCATCGAACCCAAAGGGGAGTTCTGGCCCCGGAGGTGGTGCCAACGTTCTTTTCTCGACCAGATTTAACCTCAACAACGTCTGAAGCAACTCTGCATACGTATACGGAGGCTTATCAAACACCCTCTTCGGTTTTGCATTCGGAAATCTTCTCTGACCCTGATTCGGCCTCTGCTGCTGCTGTTGTTGCTGCTGTGGTGGTATCTGTTGTAGTGGTTGTGGTTGTTGATGAAACGGGATGGTAACACTTGCTATTTGTTGAGGATGCACATATTGATTCCGTCCTCTGCCCCTGCCTCGGCCTCGGCCACCAAATACAGCACTAGCATCGCCCTGACGTCGACCCCCAAATGCTTTTCTATTACCTCCTGACGAAGTAGACTCCCCAGCTTGGAACCTTCCCACCTTAATACTATTCTCAATCATTTCACCCATCAAGATCAGATCAGAGAAACTGCCCAGCGCAACAGGAAACAACTTCTTATAGAATATCCCCGTGAATGTTCCAATGAACATATCGTTCATCTCCTTCTCCACTAAAGGAGGATGCACTCTTGCCTCCATGTCGCACCACCTTTGCGCATACTCTTTGAAACTCTCCCCAGTTTTCTGTGACAAGCCTTGCAGCTGGACCCTGTTCGGTGCCAGATCACTATTATATTTGTAATGTGTCACAAACGCATCAGCCAGTTGCTTCCATGTTTTGATCTGAGTGGGCTCCAACCCCATATACCACTCCAGTGACAGTCCGGATAGGCTATCTTGAAAGAAATGCATCAGCATTCTTTCATCATTTGAGTAAGCGGACATCCGTCTGTAGTAAGAGCGAACATGCACCTTTAGGCAAGTGTCCCTCTTATATTTATCAAAAGTGGGAGCTTTAAACTTCAGCTGTACCCTCAGGCCAGGCACCAATCCCATTGTAGTCATATCTAAGCCAGTAGTATTCTGATTCACTACACCCTTCATTTGTTCCTCAAGCATTCTGATCCTCTGCACAGGATCCACAGGTCCTTCGATACTGTCGCTACTGCGAAAATCGGCGCCGGCTGAACAGAAGAGTCGCCACCGTGCGTTATTTATCCCACGGGAGGGAAAGGAAACGCTCAGAGTAAACCTCGCACAACATGGGAAAGGTATGGTCGTCGCAACCAAAACCTGGATTCGGGAGTCGGTTACGCAAGGGGAAGGTATTAGCACCCCTCACGTCCGTCGTACTCGACGGGATCCACGCTTGTTTTCGGGTATGGATTGTTATTCTATCTAAACTATAGGTCAAGGGCTAAAAAGAAAATAAAATGAAATTGAAAATGACTCGGCAAAGTATCGCACTTTATGCCTACGTATTCCCGTCTGGAACGAGAAATCAGAGTCAACGTAGTTCGCCTACCTACGGGAAAGGAGGGGAAGGTTGCTCGCTAGGATATCGCATCCTATGCCTACGTACTTCCACACAGCATGGAAGATCAGAGCAAACGTAGTTCGGGCCACGGAAGACACAGGGTTGTCTTGATTGATTTTATTCCTTCTGAAAAAAGGTTTTTCTGATTAGCAGTCCAAGCGGACAAAAATGACGTCTTGATGAGTTCACATCCTTTTACGGAAGAAGTGTCTTTTATTGTGTTTGAAATCTTTATGGTATTTTTCTGTTTGTTTTGAGGAAGAAGAGACAGAACTCTAACCTATGGTTGCGAAGGGAAACAAACTAACCTAATGTTATCATGCATGGGTTAAGACCTAGTGTCTATCATGCTCCTCTCTTGCATAGAGAGAAACAGAGATCCTAAGGGAATAGACAGCAACAGAAACAATATCAGATATATACAGTAAAACAGTAAAATGCATGGATGCAACAGTACAAGCGAGGCAAGGGAGTCCCACTCAACCTCGAACCTAGAAAACAATAGGCAAAAGTGAACAGACTTCACTTTCAACCCAACAGGGTAAACAGCAAACCATACAGTCCAGAAAACCAATCAATACATCAGAAATGAAATACAGCAAGAATAAACAGCATCAGCAGCTCTGAATCAACATCTGGCTTCAAGTCATCTCCAATCAGTTACAGGCTTCAACAAGCATTAATCTCCATCTTCATGGCCTTCAGGCAAGGGCTTTGATCATCAGCCTCCTATAAGCAATGGCTTTTCTTCAAGTCTCCAATCTTCAGGGATGAACATCAGTCAACAAGAGGAGATGAATGTTAAACAGTAAACTGCCTACCAAAGGTGGCTCATCAACTGTTAACATTATGCAGACAAGTTTCTCTCAGAAGTTCTATCTTTCAAATACATTCACTGATCCTTCCAAAGGAAGGAGGTGGATATTTGAAAGAGACTTTGAATCATAGAGAAAGGATGGATGCAGACAAGGCATTCCATGTTTGAGAAGCAAGCTTTCTAATCTAGAGCTCTGCCTAGCTCCTAAACCCTAGTCTCCTCAGCAGCTGCTAGCAAGAACCTCCTCTCCAACTCTGGCAGTTGCTCTTCAATCTCTGGATCTCCAATGGCCTTCATCTCCCCAAATCTTCAGTTCTCCCAAGTCCCCAGACAATCCCAATACCCATACAAGCAAGCAATAATCCCCAGAGGGCACACCACACCAGTCAGTCAGATATACAGTATATCAATAGCAGTAGGGGAATCCTGACTTCTTCTAAGGGATCTAATAACTACCCATAGCCCCTATAGTCCCATAACTAAACTAGTCAAGCCCTAAGTCCTAAGGGAAAAGAATCAAATCTCCTAAGTCATCACCTAAAACCCTAGTTTTATTCATGTTATTCACACTTACACTAAACACCTAAATTTAATTTCTAAAAATGGGAACTAAATTGAATCTACATGTTCAATGTCTAACCTAAACAACCTAAAAAGAATGGATGAAAAATATGAAAGTATCTAATAGAACAAAAATTAACAAAATCATGTATGAAATGAAACCATTTAAAATGTTATTTATTTAGAAAATATGGGAAAAATATCAAATAAAAAATAAAATGCCATTTTTATTTTTTATAATTTTCTAGACATCTTAAAGAAAAATATGCAAAAAGAAGGAATTAAAAATGATGATTTTTCTATTTGTTATGAATTTTTTAAAATGAACAAAAAAATGAAAAGAAAATAATAAAGAAAATAGAAAGAAATAGCCAGGGGGTGAGAATAGCAAGATATCCAAGTTCAGCGCGTTGGGCTTATTAAATTGGGGGGTGCGAATAGCTGTCTGAGCCCAATCCCCCCAATTAATGAAACGCTGCGTTTCAATTTTTGAAACTTCCCACCAAAACTCAGACCAAACGTGGGCCGTTCGATCCCTAGTCAAGTCAATTTTCCCCACCAGATCCAAGGGCCTGTGAGTCGTCTTCTTCCTTCATCCGTTTAGGGTTTCAGGCATGAACTCCATGCACGAAAATTCCCTCCAATCTTTCTCCATGCTTTCTTGATGAAAATGAAAAAATCCAAGCCCTAAAATACTCTATAAAACCCAAGGAATCCATGTCTAATCCTAGTTTTCACTAACTCTCGTTGTAAACTCCAAACAGAGGGCACGAAACTCAGGGTACACCATGCTTGCCTGTTGTCAATTTTGCCAGAACTCCAACCTGATGATCCACAGATCATCTATATACTTCCCTCATTATTCTATGCATCATTATATTAATTATGGTCCAGTACACAGCTTATTCTTGAAGCTAACAGAAATGGCAACCTGTCATGGATCTCCACGAAGCTATCCCTAAACTTCAAGAATCACTCCCCTAGGGTTTCTAAACAATACTATCCTAACCACATGATCTCTACCAGCCAGAATAGTGAGATTCGAAGAAGTTTACATACCTTGCACTTGGTGATGGTGATGGTAGTTAGACTTCAATTCAACCCTGGATACTTGCTGAAAATGATCTCCAATGAATGAGTATGCTTCTGTTTGCAATGATTTGTGCTTAATCCTTGTGAATCATTCTATTCCATCCTTCATGCAAGTTGGAGTTTCAACTTGAATCTCTTCACACAGCCACGAATTCTCTCCAATCTCTTGTGTCAATTACTCCATGATGATAGTGGATGATGATGGTGACAGAAATCAGAATGATGGAGGAAGTTTTAATGGATTTTTGATGAAAATGCAACTTGGAGTGAAGAAGATAATTGGTATAATCCTTGATCAATTCAACCACTTCTTGATGTGAATCCTAGGGTTTGAATGATGATGATGAAGATTCAATCCAAAGATGTGAGAGTTTTGAGAGATTTGTAAAAGTTTGAGTAGCTTATGCAAGAATGAGAAAATGGATGAAAATGGAGATTTTGGACAAATGGGAGCACCAACCCTTGCATGAATCAGCTTGCATGAATATATAGGTTATGTAGGAACCTCCTAGAACATTGGAGAAATTTCCCTTACACTTTTCCCTTTCAATTTGGATTATGTTACTTTCAATTCAAGCAACCATGGATAACTCACAAATTATGACCTAAGCTCAAAATTCCACTTTAGCCAATGTTTTTAAAATGCCTTTTCCATTCAAAATGACCTATAATTTTGCATCATTTGGCCAAGATATGAAAAATATCATTTTTAAAGCCATTTTCCTTCATTAAAATCAACAATTTTGAAACCTTGTGCTATGGACATTTCCAATCTCTCATGGTCACTTTTCTAGACTCAAAATGTCATTTGGAGCAAGTTTTATGTTGTAAGTTTTTCCATTTGAGGCCTCCTTGTATGAGTTTTGGACATAGGTTAAAATGACCTGTAATTCACAAATGACCAAAATACCCTTTGCTTGCCAAGACCATAAGTTGAGTTCCACACATCATATGAAGGCATACTATACCATTCTAGAAAGCTAAGACAATGAGGAACAATTATTATGTTGACCATAAATTCATTTGAAATCTCATTGAGGGGTAAAAATTGCTTGGAAGTCAAGTCACTTTCACAGACAAAATTTCAGATACCTCAGATGACCTGTAACTTGCAAGGACCATAACTTGAGTTCTATAAATCTCCTTGATGTCTTCCACCACTCAAATTAAAGGTCTTGAGGTCCTCTATAAGTTTCATGTTGGCCAAGGATCCATTTGAAGCTTTCATTTTGACTTATCTTGCTTGGAAATTTGACCTAAACTAGGGGATTTTACATAGAAACCCTAATTTAGAAACTCCTCTTCTCCTTGATTTCTCTTGATTTCTTCTTAGCATGACAACATATTCTTATTCTCCATGTCAAATGATGAACCCCACATCTCTCCAATAGCCCTTGATGCCTTTCAATCAGTCAATTGACCTAGAGTTGACCCAGGGTTGACCCAGATGAAACCCTAGTTGACTGTCTTCAACTGCAATTCTTATGGTCACCTCAACAACTTGTTTTCTTCCCCAAATGACTTTCTAAGCCTCTCATGATGTCTAGATGCTCTCCATGCCTTCCATTCACAGCTCACAACCCCCTTGTTGACCCTCAGATACCCTCAGATAGGGGATAGACTCAAGGCTTGATCTGCTGAACTCTCTGCTCTCAAATTCTTTTCTGATGACTTGAATGAGATGGAATTAGGATAATAACCTCTTGATAGGCCTCTAGAGATGAGAATAATGATTGGTCCCCTGTTGCATGACTTGCTATGCTTATGCTATGCAGATGATTAGTCTATGCACTTGACTCTATATGCAAATGCTAATGATATTGAAACATAAACCAAGTGAATAAGGTTGAGCAAATTTTAGGGTGCAACAGATACCTCTACCAGAAAGGCATCTTCCTGTTGGTCTTCAACCCAATTAACATTCTCATTTCCGTACCCGTCATACCCATTGTTACGACCAAAACCAGCCTGATTCATCATAGGATCCCGTCCTCTGTTACCATACCCTTGAGTGACCCCGGCAGGTCCAAACCCAGTGTTGAGAAACCCAGCGCCATTTCCGTTACCCAATCCACCATAGCCCTGATTAGCATTACCAAAACCATCATATCCGAAACCTTGGGTGTTGAAGCCGAACTTCCCATCCTGATTGACATAATCAAAACCTTGATCATTATAGTCAAACCCGTTGTTGCCAAAGCCATTACCTCCATTGTTACCACCACCCAGATTGGCGTCTCCAAATCCAACATTGTTAATGACAGTCTCATTACCAATTCCTGTATTAACATTCCCGGCGCCAGCGCCATTGTTCACATTCACAACAGGTATATTCACCACAGGTGGAGCTACAGGTGTAGGAGTACCATCCCCATGAATGGTTTCAACACGTACAAAATTGTGGTCTTCGTTTCCATTCCCAGTACTCTTCGCCAGCAATGGCTGCACCAACGTCTGCAGGCTTTCCTTCCCCTTTACAACTGTCTCCATCGTCTGCATGAACAACGCCAGCTTTTCACGCATCTCCTGCATCTTGTTTTGCATCTGGTCCATAACTCTTTTGCAGTTGGTATGAATAGAGTATCGGTGAGGATGTTGACTTTCAATCCTGAAAAAACCTGTCGAGATGCAGGAAATGAGATACAATTCAATAATTACCTGGTAATCCAATATGGATATGTATGCAAATGCAACACGTGTCTGTGCATCAGGGAATATCACTCCCCCAATTCTAGTGCCAATGTGCTTTTGTGTCGTGCAGTGCTGTGACAGTGCGGTGATAAGAAGCTTTGACTCATTCACGGAAGAAAACAACTCATATATTGCTGAACGGGCCTGTCGAGGCAAAGTTATAACATCACTGTAATACAATACAATCAGCAAATGCATGACCTCATCCAACAAGCCTGGTGATGGTCAGCATACCATAGTACATAAGCAAATCAAATGCGGCCATAATCCTGATACTCCCCTAGCAATCTCTTGGTCTTCGGATGGTCCGGATGGGAAAGCAACCCCTCGACAAGTAAATCCCTTTGCTTGAGAACACGCTGTAAATCCCCGATAGATTCCTCCTATGCCCCTTCTCCAAAGCAGTCATCTAACTTCCGCTTCTGGGACACAACCTTCTTCTTGCGCTCGACAGCTTTATTCAACGAGTTCTGAAGGTCATATCTTACCATAACCTCTTCTTCATACTTTCTCTTGCTAGCCTTCAACTGATCTTCGAGTGCAGAGATTTGTTGTTTCAATTTTTCTTCTCTCTCTTTGTTGTTGGTTAGCGTAGCATTCCACATTTTGTTGAACGAAGAGATTTCCCGGTAGGCGATATCGAGTGACTTCTTCTTGGACTCTAACATGTCATGAGAGCTTTTGAAGTCTTTTCCCAGGCGTTCACGCTTCTTTTTCTCTTCTGCCAGTTCAGCACCTAACCTGTTTACCAACTCAGTCTGCTGTTGGAAGGAATACACAGCTTCGATTTTCTCACTCCGGGTTTGAGCCAATTCCTTCTCTAACTCTTCATTGATCTTTATCAGGTCTTCTTTTTCTTTCACGACCCGCTCATATACCTCAATAGCCACAGAAGTGGGCTCCTCAACTGGAATGGGAACAAGACGTGATACTGCTGGAAAAGGCATCTGCACCTGTCTTACCCTCTCTTGAATCCACACCTTGTACGACATATAGGCTTGACAATCATTCTTGCCCAATAATGGCTTCCCTCTTCTGCAAATATGGTTCCAAGCATGCTGAAGCTTGGCCAATAATTCCCCACTCAGGTCACCAGTGAAATACAGAGATTCCTGTATTTCTTCTTCCTTAGGCGGACTCTTAAAAGCATACCCGAACTGTCTAACCAACAATGAGGGGTTGTAATTGACGCATCCCTTCCTTCCAATCAAAGGAACATTGGGAAACCCGGCACAACTGAAGATAATCTCTGACCCCAACAAGTCTCTGTCAAACCAAACAATGTCTTCGGCGGAAAGTCCCATTAGCCGTTCAGACCAATCAGCTGTATCTGCAGACTCAACAAAAGGACCCTTCTTGGGCAGATGGCTCTCAAACCACATATTCAGCAATGGTACACAACAATGGACATTCTTCCCCCTTCTGTTTTCATTCTTATAATGCAAGGAATGATAGAAGTCTCCGATCAAGGTAGGCACCGGGTTGCCTACAACAAACAAGTGGAATGCATCCAATTCAACGAATTCAGGCAGATTAGGGAACAGTATAATCCCATAGATGCACAAAGCAAGAACAACGTTAAACACAATCCAGCAGTCACTCTTGGCGTATTCCTGCGCTTTCCCGACCAAGAACTTGAGAGAAAAGCCAAAAACTCCATGCCAGGAAGTCAACATCAACTCTGCAGGATCTATATGTAGAGACACAGCCAAGTCCTCCAGCTTAGGCGTAGCATCGAAGTGAATGAAGGGTACTCTGTTCTGAACTGGCAACTCTAGAAACTCAGCGTACTCCTCCATGGTCGGAGCCAAAATGAAGTCCTGGAACATAAAACACCTCAAGGAGGGATCATATAACTGCATCAATGTGTATAACCCATTCAGCTCATATGTAGTTGGTCTGCAAACCAATCTCAGTAGCTTCCCATAGCTCTTCCTAAAACTTCTCCTCACATCATCATCAGCTAGGGAAATCAGCCCCAACAGAGAAGTCACATCAGGGGTAGGCAACTTATACGCAACAGTCCTCCTCAAAGTACTCATGGTGACAAATAGAAGTCTGGAGCACTAGAATCGGGGAGTATGAAAATGCACCTGCAGCACAACCACACGTTAATGATATGCACATGATGATGCAAACAATGCAATATGCAAACAATGCTACAAGGGATCGAGTGCCCCTGGCTGAGAAGCCCAATCCACAATACTGGTCTCAAATAGACCCACAAACTGCTCAAGACCATCCACAAGGTTCCAACCTGGTCTCTGAAAGACCCAATAATACTGTCCTCAAATATCACACCACTGAATCTCAATCAAGAAAACTGGTAATCTGGAAGTCAAGTTACCTGCATGTCCCAACCCCTCTCACAGGTAGGTGTCCTAATAACTGACACAAGGTATGGCATCCTATGCGGTCGTCGGCGTCACAGACTTTCAAGATTGATGATACGATACCCAGAAGGTGTGGCATCATCAAATCCTGAAGAGGCCTCACTTAGCCAACTTCCAATTGATCGGTCCCCAGAGTCGACAATCCAAATAACCAACAACACCCTCAACCCAAAGGGTTGAAAAAGAAGTCAACTAGAAGAACCTCGTCTGAGCGTGGATTTCATGAGACACTAGTGCCTGCAAAGCAAGCACGCGCCCACTAATTTCCATAACTAATTCTAGGTGCACTCAAGCCCAGGTCCGACTTATCTCTCAGTCATAGAACCCCCTCATACCCACAACAATAATCACAATAATATAATGCTGAATGTAAATGCAGAAACATAAATCCATACAAAGTCCACGACGGGAAAACAAGCGCTAGGATTGACTTGCGTAGGGAACCGTTGGAGTCCCCAGCAGAGTCGCCAGTTGTCGCTACTGCGAAAATCGGCACTGGCTATGACAGAAGAGTCGCCACCGTGCGTTATTTATCCCAAAGGAGGGAAAGGAAATGCTCAGAGTAAACCTAACGCAAAGACAGGAAAGGAATGGTCGTCGCAACCAAATTCCTGGATTCGGGAGTCGGTTACGCAAGGGAAAGGTATTAGCACCCCTCACGTCCGTCGTACTCGACGGGATCCATGCTTGTTTTTTAGTACGGATTGTTATTCTATCTACTCTATAGGCCTGGGTTAAAAAGAAAAGAACATGACTCGGCAAAGTATCACACTTTATGCCTACGTATTCCCGTCTGTAACGAGAAATCAGAGTCAACGTAGTTCGCCTACCTACGGGAAAGGAGGGGAAGGTTGCTCGCTAGGATATGGCATCCTATGCCTACATACTTTCATACAGCATGAAAGATCAGAGCAAACGTAGTTCGGGCTACGTACGACACCGGTTTGTTTTGATTGTTTTTATCCTTCTGAAAAAAGGTTTTCTCCTGATTAACCGTCCAAGCGGACAAAATGCCATTTTGATTGGTTTCCAGTCTTTTACGCAAGAACTGTCTTTTATTAATGTCTAAAATCTTATTGTATTTTTGATTGTTTCGAGATGAGAAAAGAAACGACGCTCTAAAATCCTAGGGTCGAAAAATGGGAATCGAAACTAACCTAATGTTTTCATGCATGGGTTAAAACCTAATGTATGTCATATTTCTCTCTTGCGCAGAGAGAAACAGAGATCCTAGGGGATAAACGGAAAAGAAACAGCATATATACAGTAAACAGTAAAAAATGCATGGATGCAGCAATACAAGCGAGGCAAGGGAGTCCCACTCAACCTCGAACCTGGGAAAACAATAGGCAAAGTGAAACGGCTTCACTTCAAACCTAAGGGGCAAGCTGAACAAGCCAACAAACAATACAGAAAAGGAAATAAGATCCAACACCAGCTCTGACAGCAACACCAACTCCTACAGTAAGCAGTTCAAACAGCACCAGCTCTGACAGCTACAGTTGATTGACAGTAAACAGTTGACAGTAACAAATTCAAGCAAGATCCCATCTTCACCCTTCAATGATCCCCAAGCTTTAGATAAGCTCCCGTCTTCAAAAGTACCCCAGCTCTGGCAAGCAATGAACCCCAACAAATAAACAGCTTCAAACAGCATCAAAACCCTAATTCAACAGTTGAACAGCTTTGACATGCACAAGCTTCTCCTTTATCAATCTTCAATGCCATGAACTTTATCTTCAATGAACTTATTTCTTCAAGGCAAGCACTCCAGAAGAGAATCACTTAACAGAATAAGTTGAATGCTAAACAGCTTATTGACAACCAAAGGAAGCCTATAAGTGTTTAACATTATGAGAGACAGGTTCCCTCGAAGTTCTACTTCCAAGATAAGCCACTTATCCCTCCAAAGGAGGGATGTGAATACCCTAAAAGGACTTTTTGTCATAGGGATGAGTAGAAGCACAAGATGCTTTCCATGTTTGTGAAAGAAATCATTCTAAGTCTAAGGCTCTTTCCTATTTCTCCTATCTCCTAAGTCTTCAACAAGCACCTTCAAGCACAAGAATCCCCAAGCTCCAAGCATTTATACTTGTCTTAAATCTTCTTCCATGCTTCCTCATGCTACACAAGCCAAGCCCAAGCCCCACACCCCAAAGAAATACCCAAAACCCAAGCAAACAAAACAATATCCCAAGGGGGAAACACACCAATATCACCCAATTTGCAAAAATCAAATAAAATGGAAATACTCATCATAAAATTCTAGATTAATTTCTAAGGGACCCTAACTATGTAACCTATACCCAATATAAACCCCAAGGCTTAAATCAAAATAAAAACCCAAAAACTATGTGTTAAAATGCACCTATGTTAAGGTAAAACCCTAATCCTAGCACCCTAAAGTTTAATGTTCAAAACTAACTAAAATTAAATCACAAAAATGTGATAAAATTCCAGGGGGAACCTAATACTATATACTAACCAGAGCAAAAAGAATGGCATCAAAATGCTAAGTCAAATGATCATACAAAATTCAGAAAGTTAACATGTCAATTAAAATGAACCTAAAGACAATTAGACTTGTAAAAATGCCATAAAAAAGAAAAATGCATGAATTAATCTTTTTATTCTTTGATAATTTTCTTGATGTTTTAATGAGAATGGGGAAAAAATTCCCATCTAAAAATACTAATTTTTCAATTACTTATGAATTTTCAAAGAACCTAAATGAAATGAAAAAAAAATGAAAATAAAGAAAATGAAAAGGATGCGTGTCAAATAGCAATCAGAAATAGTTCAAATCATCAACTAGGCCCAGAGGGGGGTGTTAATAGTCAGCGCGCATTAGGCCCAGTTGTTAATCAGAAATTAAATGAAAATACTCAGGAAAAAGGGAAAATCCGTGTGGTGAATAGCAAACAAAATCAGTGTAATTTCTAATGGGCCTTCCACTAGGGGTGTGGATATCAATTTGTCACTTAGGCCCATTGCTTCTAGTTAAATGATACAATGTGTTTTATCTCCTCAGACTCCTTCTTCACAAACGTAAACTCAACCACAACCGTTAGATCCTGTTTTCAGTCAAAGTCCTAATCCAATCTAATGGCTCCTAAGTCGTCTTCTTCCTTTGAATTGTGGAGGGAAGAACAAGCCATGGATGAACAGAACGAAAAACTCATCTTCTCCAACTATCATCTCCATTAATCCTCACCAAAACCTACACTTAAAAGCCCTAATTCACTCCATTTTTACACTGAATTCAACCATGTGCTCCATGAACATTGAATCAAACTCCATCTCATAACACGATTGAATTCTCAGAAATTGCTCAAAATTGAATCAACACAAAACTCCAAATTGAATAGTCTAAACTCATCACCACTTCATCCTGAGTAAATTCCACCATCTAACTAGGTCTAATTCAGCAAGAATCACCAGATACGATCAAGAACAGAAATTGTGTCAATCCACTAATTGTCTCTAAATCGATCCTAAAGCTACCAGAAAGCTCCCTACATCTATCTACATTGAATCTAGCCATTCAAAACCTATTGAAACTATCTAAATCAAGCCATGGGATGAGAATTACATACCTGTTAAAATCGATTGAACAGAGCACTCAAACCTTCAAATCAATCCTCAAGAGCTTCCAGATTCCTTCAATGGAGTATAACCAAGCTTCTGTATGCAACAAACTCGATTGAAATGACTTGAATCTTTGAATTCGATTCTGAGTTGCAGATGAAAAATTCCAAATGCTATCTCACAATTCTTCAATGTTCTTGCTATGGATTCAATCTGGAATCATTCACCAATGCTAAAGCAAGCTTCTGAATCAAAAAGAATGGATTGAAAGTGGTTGAAACTGTGTAACAGAATTTGGTTTGCAAGAAGAAAGTTGAAAATGCAATCTCTCAAATCTCTCTCAATTCTCACCAACCTCTGATATGGATCACTTCTAATGCATATATAGACCATGCAGGAAGCTTCTAGAAAGTTCTGGATTGATCTTATGAGAAGATCAAATTCTCATGTCATGAAAATCTCCTTTCATGCTATGTTCATATCAGCTCATGTTTTAGCTTGCACTTCACTATGCTTTGAGTTTAAAATATCCTTAGATGATATATTGAATATGTAAGGATTCACTAAAGCCTTGGTTATGCCTTGCAAAGAAGTTTTGCATTTGTGCCTTATGGTGTAAGTAACCAATTTACAAAGCAAGTCATAAAAATATCCCTCAACTCAAAAATGTGGCAATGTCAATGTTCTCAAAATGTGTTTTACAATCAAATTGGTATGTCATAAGGATTGGTTTGGATTTGTAGATCAAAAACCCCAATTTTCATCCTTGATTCATTTAAAATTTACCCTCATTTTAGGCCATTTTTGTGATTTTGTGAAGCAAGTCATTCCAAACTCTCATGACCTCTTATCTAGCCTAAAAAAATCATTTTGAACACATCTCATGTTGAACATTTTTCCATTTGAGGAGTGGAAGATGGAGATTTTGACCTATGTTGAAAAATGACCTGTAATTCAACTTTCCCAAAATACCCCTGGGTTGCCAAGACCATAACCTGAGTTCCAAAAATCATCTTGAGGACTTCTAGTACTCAAATTAAATCTAAGATCAAGATATACAACTCTTATGTTTGCCAAGAATCCATTTGAAAACTCCTTGATGGGCAAAAGTTGCTTGGAAGTCAAGTGACTTTCACAGATAAATTTCAGTGTCCTCTGATGACCCATAACTTGCAAGAACCATAACTTGAGTCCTACAAATCTACTTGAAGACTTCTAGTACTCAAATTAAAGCTATTGAGAATATCTAAAAGTTTCATGTTGACCAAGAATCCATTTGAAACTTGCATTTTGACTTATCTGGCTTGGAAGTTAGACCTAAATTAAGGGATTTTACACTGAAACCCTAATTTGGTAACTCCTCTTCTTCTTGATTCCTTTTGATTTCTCCTTGGCACAACACCAAACATATATCCACATATCAATTCATGAATTCCACAACCTCCAAGCTGGCCTTGATGCTCTTCAATCACTCAGTTGACCTAGGGTTGACCTAGGGTTGACCCAGATGAAACCCTAGTTGACTGCACTTCAACTCCCTCTTGTGCTTGAATAAATAACTTGTCTCATCTTCAAAATGACCCTCTAGGTCTTCCATGATCTTTGTACACATTCCATACCCTCAGTCATGGCTCACACACTTATTGATGATCTTCAACATATCCCCAGATTATGAGAGAAATCCACTAGTTGACCTTCAAACTTCTCAAAGCTTCCACTCATTTCTTGAATGACTTGGATAGTCTTGAGCTAGAATAAAAACCCCTTTGATGTGCTTCTTTAGATGAGAATGACACTTGATCCCTTGTTGGATGACTTGTTATGCTATGCTATGCAAATGATTAGACTATGTATATGATCTACTATGCAAATGACAATGCAACTAAAACATAAACCAGATGAAATATGTTGGACAAATTTTAGGGTGCAACAATACTGATCCTCATATCTCGCACACAACATATCAATACCATGAGCATAAGGCGTAATGATCCTACTGATCCAGTCCTCCTACTACAGTATGTAAACGCAACGCACATAAAGCGTATTGATCCTACAGATTCCACGTCCATCTCACAACATACAAACACAACGCATAGCAAGCGTATCGATCCTACGGATCCACTCATCACCACACATCACTACAACATATCACACACTATGCATATAAGGCATATCGATCCCACTGATCCACTCATCACACAACAACATATAATCACAACGCATATAAAGCGTATTGATCCTACTGATCATAATTTATCATATATCAAAGATATCTCACTCATCAACACAACACTCGCGGTGTACACGATCCTACTGATCCATCGACGTACAACACACAGTCACAATGCACACAAGGTGTATCCGATCCTACTGATCTACGGTCACTTAACATATGAGCACTACGCATACAAGGCGTATCGATCCTACTGATCCACGGTCACACAACTTATAGCACACACATATAATTATACCACATAATCCACCGATCACGTCGAATGCGTTAAACGCCGGTCACATAGCCCTCTAACACCCAACATACACCCAACACCCATAAATCATCACGGTACTTCAGACTGGCCACGCTCAGCAATCACAGCTGCACACAGTTCCAGGGAAAACAAAGTTCTGCTATGCTCGCTGTTGCACCCCAAAATTTGACCAACCGGGTCTCGTATCTGGCTCGATGTTTCGACGCATAACCGCATTCGCATCTGCATATTGCATACAGTGCATTTTTCATTTGTTTTGATTTTATCAGGGATCACAGCTCCCGTCTCGTGTTTCAGGTGTTTTTGATAGGTAGAATCGTTTTTGGGATATTTCGGTGCCCGTTTATTTTTACCGATTATTTTTGTGTCGTTCGGTACCTATTTTTGTTCCCTCTGGGAATTATTGCGATTTTTCTGGATTTTGTTGGCATTTTTTAGAGTTTAAATAGCTTTTATCATTTTTAGAATATTAGTAAGATTTTTTTTAATAGTCTAAGTAGATTTTTAATCTTTTTCAATATAGAATTTTTCTTATTAATAAATAGTTTTTTGTTGATAGAAATTAATTGTTTTTAATTTTAGAGATAGAATAATATAGATTTTTCATTTTAAAATAGAGTTTTCTTTTATAGGAATAATAAATGAATAGATTTTTCATATATTAGATATTAATAGTTTTTTAATAGGATAATATAGATTTTCTTTTAGATATAAATTCTTTTTTTCTTTTATAGTTAATTAGAGTTTAATAAAAGATTAGTAGATATTAGAGATTTATTAGAGTTTTTCTCATTTTTAGAATTAATTGGTTTTAGAGTAATTGGGGCTGAGTGGCTAATTCAGTTTTCCTGAGTTTTTTTCTTTTTTTTTTTATTTTCGTTTTGGGCCTCAGTGTAGTCCATTTCGCAGCCCAACTAAGTCAGCAAAGGTTCAGAAATTGTCCAGAATTATCCAGCGTGTTCTAGAAGGTTCCAGAGTTATCCAGATTCAGCTCAGTTTAAATAGCAGCAGGCCACGTGTTGGCCAGAAGGGGACCCCATGCTGAACATCTCATGCCACGCCACCTCACCCTCAGCCTCCTTCTCTCACCGCCACGCATGGGGACACGCGTCCCGCATGCAGCATTCCCCTCCACCATCTCGCCCACGCGTCATCACCAACAACATCTCACCGTCAAACTTCGCCGGCCGGCCTGCATGGCCGGCGGCCACCGCGCCGTCGCCGGAGAATCCCCAGAAGCCCAGAAATCACCAAATTCAACCTTCAATCTTCATCCTTTTCAACCCTCAACCCAGAAACCTTCATCGCCCATCATCCTCTTCCGATCACCATCAACCATGTTCTCCGGCGAGGATCTCAAAGCCCAGAAAACTCCCTGAACCAACAATCCTCTTCAACCTCCGATCAACATCCTGATTCAATTGATCATCCATCTCCAAGCATCATCGAACCATATAGAACAACTTCAAGAAAATTCCAGAAATGCAATCATCATCTTCATGTGTTCATCAAGGATTTTCCAGAAGAACAACACGATCCCCAGATCTTCATAGAGCTCCATCAAGAACGCTCAGAATCCACAAACAACCTTCAAGAACACACATCAACGAAGAACGCTCCATGAACTCCAAGATCTTCTTCAAACAATCATCACCAGAAATCCAGTTTTCCAGAAATGTTCAATCCTCCATCATCAGAATCATCACTCATCAAGATCTGGTTGCATCTTCATCATTCCCTCAACTTTTCCAGAAAGGTTCTTCAAGAAACTTGCCATGTTCACTCCTTCATCAAACGCGAGCAAGGGTCCGCGAATCTCCGTTTCCATTATCTTGTTTCATGTTTGAGGAGAAACGAACAGAAAGAAGAGGTTTGAGGTTGAGTCTGGGAAGAACGTAGATTGAAGGAGAGGGAGGTTGGTGTTGAGGGATGTCGAACGGAGAAGTTTGGAAGGTTGTGACGGCGGCGGCGCTGAGGGAGAAGGAAGGTAAAATTAGGGTTTCAGGTTCAGAGGAGAGGGAAGGTTCGTGAATTGGGTTAGGGGATGGGCCTCAGGCCCATTGGATCTGTTTGCTGGATACACCCCGAGATCATCCGTACACCCCCCTCGTGTGGTTTCTTTTTTTCTTTTGTTGCAGATTTTTTGGTGGGCTGGGCCCGTTTTTGTTTTTCTTTCTTGCACAACCCCCCTGTAACAGCATACCCCCTCCCCTTATTTTTGTTTCTTTTATATTTGTTGCATATATTGCTTCATATGAAAAAATAAATAGAAAATCATTTTAGGAAAAGAATTTGAAAAGAAATAAAGAGAAGTGAAAAAGAAATATTGTTGAAAATAAAGAGAAAAAGAGATATTTGAAAAGGAGAAAAATAGTAGAAAAAAAAGAATATTCATAGAAAGATATAGTGAAAAAAATAGAGAAAAATATTGAGAAAGAAAATATGAAGAAAAAAACATGTTGAAAAAGAAAAGAGAAAAAAAGAAAAAAATATTAAAATGTCGATTTAATATTTTTAAGTGCATTTTCTTTTAGGATATCTTTTCATAGAAGTTATTTTCCCGATTTTAGAGGTAGTTTAGAAGCCCATTTGTTAGGGGGCTATTTTCATTCAATTTTTCAGGATAGAATAGGATAGCGTTTCCTAGGAGTTTATTTGCAGTATGCAACCATTGTAATCATTTTTCAGAGATTAATAAAACGAGATTTGAGCTGTGGTCCCGATAGTAGCCGAACTACAGCTGCTCTGATTCTTCGTACCAGACGAAGATATGTAGGCATAGGATGCGATATCCTAGCGAGCACACTAACGACTAACTTTTGTTCTCTCGCGGCTGTGCGATCGAGACTTTCCCGCTGACGATTAATTGATACCCTTTTTCTCTCTTGCCCGAGTGCATTTGAGACCAAACCATAGTTTTGCCCATAGGTTCCCGACCCTGTGCAACCAGTTGTTTTTCTCACTGCTGTGTGAGAATGTTTGTTTAGCCGTAGTTAGTCTGAACTACGTAAAGCTCTGATCTTCCATCCAGTGGAAGTACGTAGGCACAAGACGCGAGGTCTTGGCGAGCCAATTTTCCCCGTAGTCCCGAACTACGTTGACTCTGACTTTCTCTCTTGAGAATACGTAGGCATAGAGTGCGACGCTCTATCGAGTCAATCCCCTTCCGTTTAGATTTAGCAGCCGTAGATAGATTGTTTTGCATCCAGTAGACAACCCAAGCAAGCGTGGATCCCGTCGAGTACGACGGACGTGAGGGGTGCTAATACCTTCCCCTTGCGTAACCGACTCCCGAACCCAGGCTATGGTTGCGATGACCATACCTTTTCCCCGTTTTTTGCGAGGTTTACTTCGAGCGTTTCCTTTCCTGCTCTGAGGGATAAATAACGCACGGTGGCAACTCTTCTGTCAGCCGGCGCCGATTTTCGCAGTAGCGACAGCTGGCGACTCTGCTGGGGACTCCAACGGTTCCCTTCGCCTGAGTTTTTTCCTGGCTGTTTGGGGCAATCCCCAGCAGCTGGCGACTCTGCTGGGGACTGTGATAGTTTCCTAGGGATCCAACGTCCCGAAAGCGAGTCATTTTTTGGGATCCAACGTCCCCTAAGAGAGAGTCAATCCTAGCGTTTGTTTGCTTGTCTATTAGGTGTTTATTTATCGATATCATCTGTTGCTATTGGGTGTTACGGGTGTTCTATGATATTGAGAGACAAGCCGGACCTGGGCTTGGAGTGCGCCTTAGACTTAGAGTGGAAATTAGTGGGCGCGTGCTTGCTTTGTAGGCACTAGTGTCTCATGAAATCCACGCTCAGACGAGATTCATCCGGTTGGCTTCACTTTCAACCCTTTGGGTTGAGACGGTTGCTGGTTTGGTGAATTGTCGACTCTGGGGACCGATCATTTGGAAGTTAGCTAAGTGAGGCCTCTTCAGGACTTGATGATGCCACTCCTTCTGGGAATCGTATCGTCAGCCTTGAAAGTCTGTGACGCTAACGACCGCATAGGATGCCGTACCTTGTCAGATATAGGTCCACACCTGTGAGTGGGAGTTTTTTTTTGTGCAGGAAACTTGACTTCCAACCTACCCGTTATTCTGGTCTTCTTTTCAGAGCAACCGCACTCCGTCAGCAGTGCAGCAGTATTTAGATTGTGTGGGGGCTGTGATCCCGTGTTTGTTGCATTGCATTGCATTTGCATAGGCATCTTCGCATCATACTGCATACCATTCGCCAGCTAGTCGGAGCTCTTATCCAGCCGTTATTTTGATTTTGAAGGTGAATATTGAAGACGACCAAGGGGTTGAAGCAGATCCAAAGTAGATTTGAGCAGAATCGAGCATCGAAGTCAGCTGAAGACCATTGGTAGCTATGTCAGAGAGCAGCTTCCAGTTCATTGACACCTTGTCAGGTTTCACCGTGACGCCCAATCCTTTGTATGGATCTCCGCCCGACGAAGACTTTCCGCAAGTGAACAACCTTACTGCAGCTCAGCTGGTGCATCCATCTGTTGAAGACCAAGGTCTGCGTGAGCAGTTCGTTGTCCGAGGTGAACGTTCTCCTTCTGTTGATGTCTCAGACTACCAGGGTTTTGCCTTCCCTGTGCCAAAGCCCCGAAGAGAGGTCCCGACAGCAAAGAACAAAGACCCATTAGCTCCCGTGTATGCTGAAAGGTTTCATGCATTAGAGGAGAGATTCAAAGCCTTGAAAGGTAAAGACGCTGTCACTCCTAGTGCTGCAGATATGTGTCTGGTTCCTGGCCTAGTGTTACCTCCGAAGTTCAGAATGCCGAGGCTTGAAAGGTACAAAGGAGATAGTTGCCCGAAGCAACATTTGGTGATGTTCTACCGAAGAATGACTTCATTTGTGCACAATGACAAGCTGATGATTCATTGCTTTCAAGATAGTCTGACTGGGGCACCTCTGAGTTGGTATATGCAGTTAGAGCGTGATCAGATCCGATCATGGATGGACTTAGCCAATGCCTTTCTGAAGCAGTACGACTATAATCTTGACGAAGCTCCTATTCGCATGCAGCTGCAAGAATTGTCTCAAGGGAACAATGAATCTTTCAAAAAGTATGTTCAGAGATGGAGAGAATTTGCTGGTAGAGTGCAACCACCGCTCCTAGACAAAGAGTTGAAAGACATGTTCGTAAACTCCTTGCAGAGCCCTTACTTCGAAAGAATGCTTGGAACCGCACCAAATTTCACTGAGTTGGTAAGGACAGGAGAGCACATCGAGTATGGCGTAAAGACTGGAAGAATCCCGTATGTTTCAAAAGGTCAGGCCAGTGAAACTGAATCTCTCTGTAGCTCTCAATCTGAAGATGAAGCTATGATCAATGCAGTTCTGACAGATGTTGGATATCCTCAAGTCGAATCGGTGAAATCTGATGGTTCTCCATCTTATCAGAGATCAGTACTTCCTGTGGCTTGTTATACTGGACAGACAGTTGTGCCTGGGATACCATATCAGGAACCTTATGTCGCTTCCGTTGCAAAGCAGCAAACTCGTGGCCGAGGTTATCAGAATCAGCGTCAGAATCAGAACAGACCTCGTAACAACTTGGAACGAAGGAACGCTCCTTCTCATCCAGTGCCGATGCCGTATAGCCAGTTGCTACCATCTTTAGTCCTGAAGTCTTTGGTGGAACCTAAAGCTCTTAAGCCAGTTCCAGAACCTTACCCTCCCGGGTATAATCCCCACGTTCAGTGTGGTTATCATGGTGGCTCACCGGGGCATTCGACGGAAGATTGTAAAGCATTCCAGGCGAAGGTACAACAGTTGATTGATCAGGATCGCATTTCCTTTCGAGAAGGATTTCTGTTTGTTCATCCCAACCGCTCAGCTGTCTAAGCTCGTAGATTCGGGAAGTATTCCCCCAGCAGAAGCCAGTGGTTCAGACAGGCAGGCGCCTCAGCATTTGCAGTCCTCAAGCTTTTATGTACCATTTTGCATTTGTAGTTTCTTTTTCTGTTAGTTACTACCTGCTTTTAAACATTTGTATGTTTCGAATGGTGATAATAATAAAGTGACTATGCATTTTTCTGAATTAGTTATGTCGCTGTCGCTCATTTATTGCATTGCACTGACACTTGCATTTTTATTCACTCCACTTTATCCCTGTGACTAGCAAAGTTAGGAGGGAGGATGATGAAACTGAAACTCATAACCGATGATCGTATGCTTTCAGATAAGACCGTACCGATGACGTACAAGGCATTGTTTCAAATTCCCCAAACACTGGAGATATAAGGAGTTAGTCCCTTGTTAACCACTTCGAGCCAGGAAGTAGAAGTTTTTTCGGACTTTTAAACCCTCACATCTTAACCCGGGGCAGGGTAGTTGTCAGTTAGCTTGACCGAGCATTCAAGTCTTACAGAGGTGTGTTGTCTTTCGAGGACTAATCAGTTTATACCTTTCAAGAGGTCAAACCTCACCAATCAGGAGTGAGACAGTTACAATCCTTTCGGAGCAATCAAGACAACCAGTGTCACACGACTTTGTTCCAAAAGAAAGAAAGAAAAAAAGCCCGCTAAGTAAAAAAGAAAGAAAAGCTAGAAAGCTAATACCTAGGCAAAAATCAGGGCATCCCGCTGGACTTCAAGAAAAATCGAAAAGAACTCAAAATGAGTCTGTCCAGGCAAAAGTTAGGGAATCAAAAGAATGAAAAAGAGGGATTAAAAAGAAAATCTTCCCCAGCAAATCACAAAGTCGTGTACACAGACACCAAAGCGAAGAAGGAGTAGCTATCACTCTGGAAGAAAAGCTTGTGAACTCCTTAACTGTAGGTCTTACCATTCAACAATACCTCTCGAAGAGGCGAGCGCTTGTGCCAGGTTAACTGAACCTTAGGATTGGAGATCATCACGTAGACAGGGTGGGCACAAATCAAACTTGAGCCGAATATCCTTTGTTTCACGAACCGTGAACCCGACCACGATACAACCCTTAAAAGACCTAATTGAGGTAGGGTTAGTCTGAAGCGCATTACGATAAGGTTGAGTAACCTGACTCCTTCTTGACTTGCTAGTCACATCCTTGTTGTATTTTTTTCACTGACCACGTAAGCACTACGTTTGAACTTCGGTTCACTCGTCACTCTCAATCATATGCATGTAAATGAGTGACAGCTCAAATTTTTTTCAAAATCTGCATAACCACTGCATTAAGATTACCATTCGTGAACAGACAATTCTAATTGCAGGTTAGTAGTTGGCATGAAAGAAATTCCAACAGGGAATAATCAAGCAGGACTGAATAATTCAGCAGTCTGAACCAGAATCGTGTATGTTGTGAAGCCTTGTGAATCAGGGGCATTATCTTCCGGTAAGTTCGGAATCAGTCAGTCTGAGGACAAGTCCCGAAGCTTCAGTTGAGCAGGGGCAGTTTGTTTGAAAAGCAGTTGATCAGAAGTGAGTCTTCTCGAGACCCGATCAGGGGCAGTTATGCAGAGCATTGAGATTTGAAAGCAGATGCTTCCAGTGGATAATCAGGTCGGGTTAAGTCGCTAGAACGCTCATTCAGGGGCAAGTCATCGCAGAGAATGTTGAAACCAACTGAGGCTATGGAGATTGAATTCTGTTGTCGTGCAGATGCCGGGGCAAATATTCTCGAAGTCTTCCCGTAGCAAGCTGTTCAGAGCAAGTATTCCCAAGAGATAGATTGGGACGAGTTGATTGTATTGGGGCAAGTTTTGCAAGCCAGTCTTTTTATCCCCAGATGAGTGTATTGGGGCAAGTTGTTCAAATCAGTTTGTTTATCCCCAGCCGGAGTTGAGTATCGGGGAATCATGTCAGTACCCTTATCAAAAACATGAGCCTTTCAAAGGTCTTGTTGTCGTTGGATCATTATCCTGCAGTTTAAACCTGTTGCGTGTCAGTAACCAGTCATTTCCAAAGTCCAGTTCTCGCCTGGCAAACCGGTAACCAGTTCTCGTCTGGCCCACCATCTGTAAGCATCAGTTCCCGTCCTGGTGCAGTTTATTGTAAGTATCAGTTCTCGTCTGGTGCAGTTTATTGCAACCAGTTCTCGCCTGGTCGCTGTTTTTTCAAGTGTTGTATCAGTTCTCGCCTGGTACATGTCGTTGCGTAACCAGTTCTCGCCTGGTCATCGTGTGTTTTAACCTATGTGTTATACCAGTTCTCGCCTGGTAGTCCACCTTGAATGCTAGTTCTCGTCTAGTATTTCTTACATTTTCCACTGTGTACATAATCCATGCTTATCCTAAACCAGAAAAAACAAAAATCTAAAGGTATCTGACACAATATTTCCCAATGACCCGCATGTTGTCATGTTCCCCGACACGAAGCTCAACGGATGCCAGCGCTCCGAGTAATGTTTGAATTCCTTGTGGATGTTGTTAAATCAGAATTGCCACTCTTCAGCAGATGAAAGTTGCTTATTGTCCCCGGAAGAGTCGAGATCGTAGTTCACCCTGTATCAGAGTAGGATCAGGAGTATCTTCAGCAGATTAAGATTGATATCCTTGATAGTAGGGGCATTTCCAGCAGTGTGCTGCGCGCAATCAACCTCAGCTTGGATCAATCCCCGCAGAGTGCAATCAGTTGCCAATGGTTTGAAAAGAGCATTCCCGAGCAGAATTGTTTTCTTTCCCCAGTGAAGTCTCCAAGCAGGGTTCCCTTTCCATTTCTCCAGCAGGATGGTTATCCTCAGCGGATTTGATTTCCCGTTTCCAGCATTTATTTTGCTGAGATGGTTCTGTGACTTCAGTTCATCCCCAGTAGAGTTGGCGTTACCTTCGGCATTTATTTTGCCAAGTGGTTTTCAGACCTGGTGTTCTCTGGCAGCTCGAGCTTGCATTAGCATTTGCATATATAGTCATTGCATCTATCAAACATATAACATTTCCATGTCGTCTGGGCATCGCATTTTCAAACAGAACGCATAGCATGTTCATGTCATATAGGGCATTGCATCATTATCAAGCATACGCATGTCGAAACATGGACCAGAGTGGTTACCTATTGGATTTCGAACTTGTTCACCTGCAGAGTTGTTTGGTTCAGCTTCTCTTCCCCAGCGGAGTGATTCTTCATATTTGGTTGTTACATCAGCATCGGAAAAAACAACAACAACAAGGAGAGATTGATATATCAAGCTTTTCTGAAGCTGCTGCCTTCGTCAAGTTCGCAGTGAACTGTGAGCTGACCAGATTTGATCCCATGAGAGAGATGGGAATCAAGTCGTTTGCTTTTCCGAAGCATTATTTCAATACTTGTGGCGTTACACAGGTGTTGAAAAGGAGAAGAAACTTTATCAGAAAATCGACCAGATGTTGCCGTGACAACCAAACTTCAGTTTATTGGAAGCTATTCCTCAAGCAGCTTTGCAGTATATTCTTGCGGTTGGCAAATTTCAGGGTTCCATTTGTATTCAACCGTCATCTACCTTGAATGTTTGAAGACTGAGCGCTCTTCACCCATTCAGGTCGAAGTCGCTTGAATAGGGGCAGCTGTTGCACCCCAAAATTTGACCAACCGGGTCTCGTATCTGGCTCGATGTTTCGACGCATAACCGCATTCGCATCTGCATATTGCATACAGTGCATTTTTCATTTGTTTTGATTTTATCAGGGATCACAGCTCCCGTCTCGTGTTTCAGGTGTTTTTGATAGGTAGAATCGTTTTTGGGATATTTCGGTGCCCGTTATTTTTACCGATTATTTTTGTGTCGTTCGGTACCTATTTTTGTTCCCTCTGGGAATTATTGCGATTTTTCTGGATTTTGTTGGCATTTTTTAGAGTTTAAATAGCTTTTATCATTTTTAGAATATTAGTAAGATTTTTTTTAATAGTCTAAGTAGATTTTTAATCTTTTTCAATATAGAATTTTTCTTATTAATAAATAGTTTTTTGTTGATAGAAATTAATTGTTTTTAATTTTAGAGATAGAATAATATAGATTTTTCATTTTAAAATAGAGTTTTCTTTTATAGGAATAATAAATGAATAGATTTTTCATATATTAGATATTAATAGTTTTTTAATAGGATAATATAGATTTTCTTTTAGATATAAATTCTTTTTTTCTTTTATAGTTAATTAGAGTTTAATAAAAGATTAGTAGATATTAGAGATTTATTAGAGTTTTTCTCATTTTTAGAATTAATTGGTTTTAGAGTAATTGGGGCTGAGTGGCTAATTCAGTTTTCCTGAGTTTTTTTCTTTTTTTTTTTCTTTTCGTTTTGGGCCTCAGTGTAGTCCATTTCGCAGCCCAACTAAGTCAGCAAAGGTTCAGAAATTGTCCAGAATTATCCAGCGTGTTCTAGAAGGTTCCAGAGTTATCCAGATTCAGCTCAGTTTAAATAGCAGCAGGCCACGTGTTGGCCAGAAGGGGACCCCACGCTGAACATCTCATGCCACGCCACCTCACCCTCAGCCTCCTTCTCTCACCGCCACGCATGGGGACACGCGTCCCGCATGCAGCATTCCCCTCCACCATCTCGCCCACGCGTCATCACCAACAACATCTCACCGTCAAACTTCGCCGGCCGGCCTGCATGGCCGGCGGCCACCGCGCCGTCGCCGGAGAATCCCCAGAAGCCCAGAAATCACCAAATTCAACCTTCAATCTTCATCCTTTTCAACCCTCAACCCAGAAACCTTCATCGCCCATCATCCTCTTCCGATCACCATCAACCATGTTCTCCGGCGAGGATCTCAAAGCCCAGAAAACTCCCTGAACCAACAATCCTCTTCAACCTCCGATCAACATCCTGATTCAATTGATCATCCATCTCCAAGCATCATCGAACCATATAGAACAACTTCAAGAAAATTCCAGAAATGCAATCATCATCTTCATGTGTTCATCAAGGATTTTCCAGAAGAACAACACGATCCCCAGATCTTCATAGAGCTCCATCAAGAACGCTCAGAATCCACAAACAACCTTCAAGAACACACATCAACGAAGAACGCTCCATGAACTCCAAGATCTTCTTCAAACAATCATCACCAGAAATCCAGTTTTCCAGAAATGTTCAATCCTCCATCATCAGAATCATCACTCATCAAGATCTGGTTGCATCTTCATCATTCCCTCAACTTTTCCAGAAAGGTTCTTCAAGAAACTTGCCATGTTCACTCCTTCATCAAACGCGAGCAAGGGTCCGCGAATCTCCGTTTCCATTATCTTGTTTCATGTTTGAGGAGAAACGAACAGAAAGAAGAGGTTTGAGGTTGAGTCTGGGAAGAACGTAGATTGAAGGAGAGGGAGGTTGGTGTTGAGGGATGTCGAACGGAGAAGTTTGGAAGGTTGTGACGGCGGCGGCGCTGAGGGAGAAGGAAGGTAAAATTAGGGTTTCAGGTTCAGAGGAGAGGGAAGGTTCGTGAATTGGGTTAGGGGATGGGCCTCAGGCCCATTGGATCTGTTTGCTGGATACACCCCGAGATCATCCGTACACCCCCCTCGTGTGGTTTCTTTTTTTCTTTTGTTGCAGATTTTTTGGTGGGCTGGGCCCGTTTTTGTTTTTCTTTCTTGCACAACCCCCCTGTAACAGCATACCCCCTCCCCTTATTTTTGTTTCTTTTATATTTGTTGCATATATTGCTTCATATGAAAAAATAAATAGAAAATCATTTTAGGAAAAGAATTTGAAAAGAAATAAAGAGAAGTGAAAAAGAAATATTGTTGAAAATAAAGAGAAAAAGAGATATTTGAAAAGGAGAAAAATAGTAGAAAAAAAAGAATATTCATAGAAAGATATAGTGAAAAAAATAGAGAAAAATATTGAGAAAGAAAATATGAAGAAAAAAACATGTTGAAAAAGAAAAGAGAAAAAAAGAAAAAAATATTAAAATGTCGATTTAATATTTTTAAGTGCATTTTCTTTTAGGATATCTTTTCATAGAAGTTATTTTCCCGATTTTAGAGGTAGTTTAGAAGCCCATTTGTTAGGGGGCTATTTTCATTCAATTTTTCAGGATAGAATAGGATAGCGTTTCCTAGGAGTTTATTTGCAGTATGCAACCATTGTAATCATTTTTCAGAGATTAATAAAACGAGATTTGAGCTGTGGTCCCGATAGTAGCCGAACTACAGCTGCTCTGATTCTTCGTACCAGACGAAGATATGTAGGCATAGGATGCGATATCCTAGCGAGCACACTAACGACTAACTTTTGTTCTCTCGCGGCTGTGCGATCGAGACTTTCCCGCTGACGATTAATTGATACCCTTTTTCTCTCTTGCCCGAGTGCATTTGAGACCAAACCATAGTTTTGCCCATAGGTTCCCGACCCTGTGCAACCAGTTGTTTTTCTCACTGCTGTGTGAGAATGTTTGTTTAGCCGTAGTTAGTCTGAACTACGTAAAGCTCTGATCTTCCATCCAGTGGAAGTACGTAGGCACAAGACGCGAGGTCTTGGCGAGCCAATTTTCCCCGTAGTCCCGAACTACGTTGACTCTGACTTTCTCTCTTGAGAATACGTAGGCATAGAGTGCGACGCTCTATCGAGTCAATCCCCTTCCGTTTAGATTTAGCAGCCGTAGATAGATTGTTTTGCATCCAGTAGACAACCCAAGCAAGCGTGGATCCCGTCGAGTACGACGGACGTGAGGGGTGCTAATACCTTCCCCTTGCGTAACCGACTCCCGAACCCAGGCTATGGTTGCGATGACCATACCTTTTCCCCGTTTTTTGCGAGGTTTACTTCGAGCGTTTCCTTTCCCGCTCTGAGGGATAAATAACGCACGGTGGCGACTCTTCTGTCAGCCGGCGCCGATTTTCGCAGTAGCGACACTCGCCACCTATCACCTGTATCTCATACAACCACATCTCATGAGTTTCTTACAATATCACATACACTCATAACGTATATCAATTCACTTATTCGGTTATACAATTACCACGAGAATCACACTCCCGTATCACACGTATTCATTTCTAATCGAAGGATACATAGCCACTTTAGGCATCACAACGTACTTCGGTTTAATCGTTCATATCAACGAATATTCAAGCACACACTCCCTACATCACCTTCATGCTCTCAACCGATCCACGATAACCACGTACTCGCTCACGACCAACAAGGGTCTAACCATGCGAGAAACGGAACAACACAGCATAAAAACCATAAAATGCTGTCATGCTCGCTGCCATTCGCCTGACGAAGCCCCCCAGTGAAAACTCGCTGGGACTCGCCCGACGAAACCCCTAGCGAAGCCAAACAGAAGCAACAGGCAGCATTCGCTGCCCAGTTCGCCTGGCGAAACCTGGCGAAGGCTCGCCCCCATTCGCCCAGCGAATGCACGCGAATTCTGCAGAAAATAGCTCTCAGCTTAGAGTCGGCAACGCACTCCGAGCCCAACCGATTCTATTCCAAGCCAAACACCATCATACCAGAAAATCGTTCCACTACCCGACTATAACATCTATCCGATAAAACATCGAATTCTGCCAATTAATCCACTTCTAGCTTAAAACTACATTCTACTCCGAAACCCTCATTTCCCTCAAACGATCACCAACATCGCATGCAAGAGTTTTCGACATTCAGACACCAATTAAAACAGAATCAACAACACAATTTATCATGCAATTCATCATCAATCATGGGGTTAGGGAAATCCCCCTCTACCGATTATTCATGCATACCGAAATTTAACCGATCATCCCCCCTTACCTCAAAATGCAGATTGATGATGATGAAGCTTCACGATTTTCACCGCCTTGATGATTTCCTCAAGCTTGCTGAACCGTGCTCTTCCCTTCCTTGATCGTTCTTCCTCTCTTGTTCTTCTTCCACGCGTGTTTCTTTCTCTCTTCCAATTCTATTTTCCACACTATGCCAACAATGCCCTTAGTTCCAAATAATCTCTTATTTTCTTTTATTCCAAAATAATATTAATAATCTCATAATATTAATAATAATAATAATAATAATAATAATAATAATAATAATAATAATAATAATAATATCAACATTAATATTAATTATTAATTATTATCATTATCAATTATCTAATATTAATATTATGCCTCTATTTCTTCCTCAATTCCCACACCAAACACGCGAATGAATAAAATAACACCGGATCTAAAAATAATTAAAATGGGTGTTACATATAACACATATTTGATCAAGGAATTTCCATCATCCCTTCTCATGATCAAAATATCATTGATCCCATCGGCCGCTAAAGTGGTTTCATCTGCGAACTTTACTTTGTTCTTCATGATACAATTGATTTTAACAAACCAATCTTTCATCCTTATCATACAGATAGAACATCCAGAGTCTAAATCACATTGATTGTTGTTTTAACCTACTTCTCTCACAGTCACCATTATGTTTACTTTGGCATGTAACCAGTTACAACTTTTACGTAACCAGTTACATCATCTTTCTGCAGCGTTTCCAAATCTGCTGCTACAATCCTGCAGTTTGTTGTTGTTGTATTTTCCCTTTGTGTTCATAACCAAAAGTGGGTTATTCTCATGAAAATCTCGTATTACAACCTTGGCTTTATCCACTTGAGGCTTCTTCTTGTTCATATTGCACTCTCTTGCATAATGATTGAACCTTTGACAAATATAACACTGAATCTTTCTCTTGTCAATCATTTTCCTATCACCTCCGAAGTTGTCTTCACCACCATTTTTGTTGCAGCTGCTTTTACCCTTTTGACAAGTCGAATTCTTAAAATTTTGGGGTTGTCTTCCACTAAAATTCTAAAAGTTTCCTTTACTCTTCATGGGCAATTTTCCTTTCGACTTCTTCTCTTTTTCATTGAAACGGGCTTACAAAGCGATCTCCACCTTTTCCTTGTCATATTTCATCTCTTCCATCTTTTTCTCACGAGTCCCAAGAGAGCTTTGCAACTCCTCTTTGCTCATCATTGCAAGATCCTTCGATTCCTCAATCGCTATGACCACATTGTCAAATCATGGCATTAAATAACGCAAGATTTTTGCGACAACATAGTGCTTCGTGGCCGTTTATGCACATGTTTTTACTTAGTTCACCAATCAAGTAATTCTCGTTGTGAAATCGTTAATGGTCTCCTTCTCCTCCATTTGAATAAATTCAAGTTGATGTTGTGAGTTTGTAACCTTACCACCTTCGCTTTGTCAGCCCCTGCGTATGTCTTCTCTAAGATTTTCCATGTTTGCCTCGATGGTTCACAATCACCAACTTTCTCAAACTTGTCACCATCCACACATTAATGGATCAAAAATAACGCCTTGAAATCTTTCTTCTTCTCTTCCTTATGTGTTTCTCGTTGTGCATCTGGTTGCACCTTCGACAATAGGATTCACCCCATTCTCGATCATTTCAAGAACATCTTGATAGCCAAACGACACCTTCATTTGTTTGCACCATTTTCCATAGTTCTTCGTATCAAGGACAAGTAGGTTTGCAGAGATTCTTTCATTGGTGACAGAATTCATATTGTACACTGGGTATTTGTAGATCCGAATCAGACTCTTGATGTCATATGTTAGAACTTAAACTACAAGATTGGTGAATAATGGAGAAATTTGAATGTGAATAGGGAGGGAAAGTGAAAGAGAGAATTGTAATTTGGGAGAGTAATTGAGGGTGATAAATTGCATTAACTTTCATTCATAATACCTCCAATAATGTGTGTGTGTGTGTGTGTGTGTGTGTGTGTGTGTGTTGGATTGGAACACAAGTAAGAACAACAAATAACTAAAAATCTGAAAACTAACAACTGCCTATAACTGGTTACACAAAATCTGTAACCAGTTACAACTGCTACAAAAACTAAAAACAACACAGTGATAATCAATTACTGCAAATACGTAATTGGTTACACCCTCAAATTAACTTACTAATTTCAATCCTAAGAATGAATTTTGTCCTCCTGTAATCATTTATACCCTGTGATAACCGGTTATAATAGTTGAATTATTGTTTTTCACTTTTAATATTTTTAATTGAAATTATTAACAAGATTAACACTACAAATATAATTTAATATAAATCATCATTTATCAGGAAAAAGAAAATTCAGAGGATTAATGAATGTTAGATTAGATTCAAGGTAATTAAAAAGAGATGAAGCTAGATTTAAAATCACCACAATAATTACTCATTCTCAATTTTAAAGATGAATGTATGCACACTTTACTCACAAGAGAATTGTGTATCTAGATTCAAGGTACAATAGTACAAACAGAATGTGCAATCATTTAGGAGTAAACACTAACACCTCCATTGATTTTAGATATTTTTAAAGCTACTTCCAATATCTCAGTGAATGAAAGCTTAAACACTCATGTTTCAAATTGTATTTCGAAATCAAATAGGTAAAGTTTTCTAAATTTGATAAATAAAAATTATTTTTCTTATCTAGTTTGATTTTTTAATGGAAAATAACCCAAATCCATTATTAGAGGAATTTATTTTGTTTCAAGAAATGTTATGGGGCCATCTATTATTAATGATATACATGTGCATCACACATGCATCTTCCTGATGTGAATACTGTTTGGGGTCAGAATGAGGAATGCAAGTTGAAGATCAATTTAGGAAGAAGTAATGGCAAAATGCACATGATGCGTTGCATACTTTAAAGACATAAGCAAAAGAAAATTGAAATGAGAATAAGGAGGTCCTGCTCTTGATTGCATGTTAATAACATGATTGGTTTTATCTACAATGCAAGCAAAGTTTAGTCATGTTTAGGTTCCTCCTCCATTGTCCCATCAAAATTTCACATTTTCATTTTTTTTCTATGTCTTTAATGATTGTCATTTTGAAAAATTGTTGTAGTGTTTTTTTATTAGTATATTTTTATATATTGAGTTTACTTATTTAATTACTCAATTAAGTATAGTTAGAAAGAGTTTTTTAGTAATTAATATTAAATTTACTATTAAAATCAACAAAATTAATTATTTTCTCTATTAAAAAACTATTAGAATTTAAGTCAATATATAATTTTATACGTGAAGATTGAATTAGTCACGACATCATAAAATGAAATTAACTACTTAACTAAGAGTGAAACATGCATAAATTTACCTTTTTTTTTCCACAATTACTTTACACTAAATCATGTTATTTTTTGTAATTCTTTTTTTTTTTTTTTGAAATATTGATATCCGACTATGCAACTAATTAATGCAAGAAGATTAATTTCACCGTTCACTAACGGAGACCCTAGTTAAAGCCAGAGCAAAGTTGTATGGACTGACCCAATATAAAGATTGCTAGCATCTAGTAGGATTCAAACTCAAGACCTTGAGAGGGTTATACTCTCAAGACCCAAGTCTCCACCACTAGAAAATTCAAGGTACAATTAGTACAAACAAAATGTGTAAGTTAATCAACCCTTGCAAATTCAGCTTCATGCCCTTTGGAGATTTCTTACATGATTTCCAAGTTGATCGCTTATACGGTAAACTCTCTAAATTGTCCTTTCCACAAATTTCGTGTTCTTTTCAAACATTTCACATTTCATTCTCTTATTCTGCATATATCATTGGTGTCCTTTACCATGTTATGAAAATCCAAGTTGTAGGAGCTGGAAAAAAAGGTTTGTGTCAACGCTACATTGTCTGATGAATGATCTATATCAATTCGTTCTCACTTTTTGAGGTTCTACTTTTGTTACTTTAACAATTGTTAACATTTGAATGCTTCGTGTCTTTTTTGTTAATTAGTGGAGTTGAACTTGATCTTACATTTTAGGAGTCATACGCTAACCAATTTATGGCGTACACACCTGACATAGGATCAAATGGACCACCGATCGTCATACTCACTCATTCTTGGTGTCAAAAAAGTTCATGTAAATTCCTTTATTACACATGTGTTCATCGATGTTTTGGTAAACAATCACTTAGTTTTAGGTTAATTGCTTAAAGGACCAAACTAGTAAATCCTAGGACAAGTTTGAGCAAATTTCCTGAGAAAAAAAAGTATGCATTCAATGTTTTCGGATAGCTTGCAATGAATATTGGATGTCTTAGTAAAATGATTATGTTTTGAAAGTAAATAGACTAAATGATTTTGATAAAGTAGAAACTAGTCTTTTGAAGAGTAAAGAAAATAAGTAAAGAACAACTTTAAATAGAAAAGAAATTCATTTGCATAAATGTAAAAATGGTAGGCAAGTACATTTCTTCAGGAAAAACTCATTTCACTCTTGTGTGTGGGTATTTTGTGTGTATATCTAAGTTCACAATGTTTTTTCCACCCTTGATCCTACTACTAGAACTCCTATTTATAATGTTATAAACTAATGGTATCCCAACGTTCAAATGCATTTATGTCTGACACGTCATTGTTGTATGCTTGACTGACCTTCGATTGATCTCCATGTGTCCTTGGTAATTTGGATAAGAACAAAAGACAACTACTTCAGTTTGAAATTTGAATATTCCTTTAGATGAACTCCTTCGACCTTTCGAACTGAATAAATGACCAACTTCTTGGAACTTTACTAAGTCTCGGACCAGCCTCTTCAATGTATAAATATTATTGTTCATTCTTCCCAAGTCTTTGGTCGAAAGGTATCTTGACCTTACCTTATGTTTGCAGAAATTCCACCTATCTTTTTCGTCGAATTTCCTCTTTTGGAATTTCTTGGCTAATAAGTTGTCCCCTTAAAAATGTCACTTTCAATTTATTTTTTGAGAGACAAGTGGCATTTTGAAGTTCCAACACTATTTGTGGTTGCACGCTTACGTTATTATCATCATGACTACTCCCTATAATGTCTCTTCGAGACGTGTAGGTTCAGAAAATCCATGATGGCTCCGAGTTCCCCAAAAGACATGGGCCAGGCTGAAGATCCAACTTCCATCTCATGCTTTTGCTTCGACCCATTTGGTAAAGTAATAAATACCTACCAAGATATATTTGTGACCTTTAGAAGATAATGGTCAAATCTCGCCAGCTAGGTCTAACACCCACCCCCTGAATGGCCATGGTTTTACCATTAAATGTAACTCGCTTACAAGAACATGTTAGATTCCAACACGTTTTGAAATTCCTGACATCCTTTGGTAAACTCTATGCAATTTTTTAGCACGGTTGGTCAATAGACGCCTTGTCGAAACAAAAGCCATTTCATCTTGTGGCCTGCTTGGGCGCACCACAAGAACCACTGTGGACGTTGAAGACCTCTAAGTATACCTCAATTTTATAAGGAATTTCAAAAGAATCCCTTCTAGGGTCTTCTTGAATAATTCATTACCCATGATGGTATAACTTAGTGCCCTATATTTAACATTTTGGTTCGTTTCCCCTGTAGGGTTTTCTAGATATTCTACATTTAGTTTTCGCCACTCACTATCAGACATGTTATCAAGGGCAAACACATCATATTCCTTGGATTTCACGTATTTCATTGCCCATAACCCTCCAGCCTTTGTAAGTTTGGGCATTAGCACCTCCGAAGAAGGAACGTTATCCGAGACTAATTTCTCTCCAGCTTCAATTAGTTCCTCCAGTTTCTCCTTGAGAACTTTGTATCCTGAAGCAATTTGAGCCAAGTCATTTGCCTCTTGATTCTCTAACTGGGGCATGTATCTAACTTCGACCGAGTTGAACTTTTCTAATAAAGATCGAGCTAAGGTGAAATATGATACCAAGTTCTCCTGGGTACACTTGTATTCTTTGGTTCATTTTTTTAACACCAATTATAAGTCACCTCTAATTATGACTCTCCTTGCCCCCAAATCGAGTAGAATCTCAAGGTTAACTATCAATGCTTTTTATTCAGCCTTATTGCTAGAACAATGATCCTTGTTTCTAAACTTGTCCTTTGTTGGGATTCCTTTGGGTGACACTATCAAGATTCCAATCCCAGTTCCCTCTCTATGACTTGAACTGTCAAAGTACTAGCCCCAAGGTTTCAGACCTACAAAATCCTGTGTTGTTCCGATAACTACGTGATCGGCTATAAATTCAACCATAATTTACCCTTTTATGGCCTTCAAAGGCGCATATGTTAGAGAATTTTCAGTTAAGGCTAAGGCCTACTTCCTAATTCGACTATGTAGAATGGGCTTAGAGAGCATGTGCTTGATAATGTCAAAATGAGAGTAAATATAAATATCAACTGACTTTATATAATGTTTCAATTTTGTACAAGATAAATAAAAGCACAAACATAATTTTTCTATTTCACTATATCTAGTATATGCGTCATTCACGACCCTACTCAAGTAGTAAATGACCCTTTCGACGCCATCCTTGTCCTTTTGAGCCAACGTGCTACCCATTGTCAACTTTGACACATATATTAATAGTTTCATTAACTTCCCTTTTCTATGAGGCATCAAGATTATAGGCCTTATCAGGTAGGCTTTTATCTCGTCAAATGCCTTTTGGTGTTCCAATTCCCATATGAATTTTCCTTCGCATTTTAGTAAAAGTAGTGGCGAGAATGCTTGAGGTTTCTGTGAGGGCAAAGCCTCATATACTATACATGTGTGTTTCAATGATGTCAAAACGCAACCGCATGGAAGAAGTTATTACCTTTTCCTACATATCTCATTTGCTTGCATCAAACATCTTGAGTATTGCACTGAGTGTCGTCATATGAGTTAAACATCTTTGGTATGTTAAAGGTCACATTTAAAAGAGTAAAAAATAGAAAAAATGGCATTTTTGTAAAAATCAGGTTTTTGAGTCGACCGCTCATCTGCTCCGATCGACTCATAAAAGGTGTCTGCAAAGTGCATTTTCCATGGTTCGGCGCATGCCGACCTTTGGTTGACGCATAATGATAACATTTCTATTTGTCTAAAAATACAGACTTTGCGTCGATGCATAGTCCTGTTTTGGTCGACGCATAGCATGTTACTTTGCATAATTTGTTTTGTTTGAAGAGTTCCGGTCGACCACTCCTTTTTGTATGGTCGACCGTTCATTGTTTTACTGCATAATTTTGGTCTTTCCACTTATTTCGAAAAGTGGTTTTGTCTGTTATTTGTGGCATGCTATAAATAGAAAGTTGCTCATTTTCAACAAGCAGATTGATACATTGAATCAATTGCAAAACAAGAAAAGTGAAAGAGGTGCCATTAGTTCTCATCACCTTCATCTTCTACATTTCATACCACAACAATCACACACAACAATATTTGCTGTGCATTATGGACTGTTTGAAGTGATAACGTCTGAAGCCGTTGATTGAGAATCCGATTCGGGTTGAGAGTTTGGCAAGTTTTTCTTGAACAAAACCTTGAAGGTTTTGTCCTCCAAGATTCGCTGAATTTAGGGGTTTTTGGTACGAATCTTCTCAACATACATTCAACTGAGCGAAGGTAATCGAGGAGCGGTTGGTTCCGTCGATCTAGTAGCGGGAATCGGTGAATTGTGAAGGAGAGATTCAGGTTCGATTGGCGAGTGTTTGATATCAGTCAGGCTGGGGTTTAGAAACACAAGGTTGTTCAACCAAGGAGCTGTAATCGGAGGTTGATCCACAAGCAATCAAAGGACTTGATTTGACTTGAATCAAGGGACAAGAAGAGAAAGCATCTTCAACAACAAGAGAGTTTGTTTGTGTATTTGCTTGTCAACTCTTGTATAAACGATTCAAAAACAGGTTACATTTATATTATACGAGCTCAATTCTATTGTTATAATTGAGGGAAGACGTACCCCGAAGCGAGGACGGCGGGGGAACTGCCTCAACAAATCTTTGTGCCTTTTACTTTCCGCATTTTCATTTTGCTTAATATTTGCGTGAATTTAGTTCAAATAATAATATCGAATTAAAGACTGTTGAGTAAGTGCTGAAGTAATTTTAACTATAGTACAATAGTTTATTGTACAAGGAAATTAGTGCTACTTACTCAAGGCCGACATCACTTGGAGTACTCCGCACGCCAAGTGTTTGATAAATTGTCTGAACCAAAATTCTCTTGTGCTGTCCAACTATTTTGTTGGCATATTAAGGCATTGGAACTAGTCATACCAAGTAGTGATATAAATCAATTAATAGTGTGACTAGCGTAGTGATTCTCATTACTCATTTCTCATTATCAATTTCCAAAGGCTAGACGCATATCTGGTCTTCTAGTAACGGTTCGTTATAGACGGTAATTTTTCCATGTCCGCTTCCGCAATTTAAACAATTTTTTAAAACCAATTTTATTGGTAGCGCCGACTGATTTTTTAATAAGGATCTATTCAACCCCCTTCTAGATCCGTGCCATCGTCTAACAAGTGGTATCAGGAGCACCGGTTCACTCCGTGCTTCAAGTATAACTTTGTAGAAAATGTCTAACGAACCTAAAGGGGCCTATAATAGAGCTCCCGTTTTTAATTGAGAAAATTACAGTTATTGGAAGGACTGTATGCAGGTGCACATTAATTCCATAGATAGAAATGTATGGAATGTTATTCTCAATGGTCCAATGGAAATAATTATGACCAATGCGAATAATGTGGTTGTGCCTAAGCCCGAAGCACAATGGACTGATGATGATGAGAAAAAATATAATTACGATTGGAAAGCCAAAAATATTTTGATCTCCTCATTAGGAGTTGATGAATATTATAGGGTTTCTCAATGTTTGACAGCAAAAGCTATATGGGACTCATTGCAAGTCGCCCATGAGGGGACCAATGACATTAAGCTAGCGAGAATCAACACGTTAACACAAAAGTTTAATCTCTTTTACATGGAGCAAGGGGAAACCATTGCGGACATGCAAAAGAGATTTACTCATCTCATCAATAGATTGCATTCACTAGGTAGGCCAGTGGCCAATGATGTTGCTACTAACAAAATTTTGAGATGTCTTAACAGGGAATGGCAGCCGAAGGTAACTGCCATCAAAGAAGCAAATGACCTCACAATTTTGGATCCAACAACATTATTTGGAAAGCTGCAAGAGTACGAACAAGTGCTCCTAAGCCTAGAGCAACATGAAAAGAAACAAAAGAAGGACAAAACAATGGTAACTGAAAAGAAGTATATTGCTCTCAAGACTTCTTCCTCAAAGTCTCAATCTAAGGAGCGTAGTGATTACATGTCGAGTGACGATGAAGAAGACGACAAGAGTGAGGACATGGGGTTGTTCGTAAAGCGTTACAACCGTTATGTTAGAAAAAATGGAATCCAACACTCCGAGAAGAATCTTGTCAACTTCCGGAAACAATCTAAGCACTCTAGAAATGATGACACCAAGGGGAACAAAACAAGAGGGTCATGTTACACATGCGGAAATACCGGACATTATAAACCAGATTGTCCCTTAAACAAAAAGAGCAAAGAAAAAGAATCAAATAGATCACATAAGAAGCAATCAAAGCCGTGAAGAGCATATATAGCTTGGGAAAGCGATAGAGGTTCCTTTGAGAATGAAAGCTCAAGTGATGAAGATGAATCCGTAAACTTGTGTCTTTCCGCTCACCAAAAGAATAAGAAAAAATAGGTACGACATGCTAAATATGAAAATTCCTCTAACATGTCTTATTTTGAATTACAAACTGCGTTTAATAATTTGCATTGTGAAGCAAAAGAAGCCTTTAAAAGGCTTGCCTCAAATAATCAAAATTTTGCTCACTTAGAGCAAAAGATTCGAGAGTCTGAAAAGAAACTTGAGGCACTTAAAGCTTCCGTAGTGAAAAGTACTAAAGCAGGTTGTGAGGATCTAAGAAGTAGAATAGTTAACTTTGGGTGTGACACTTGTTACATTTGGAAAAATGAAGTTAGAAACCTAAATGGAAAACTTAACAAGGCTCTAGAGCCCAAAATTACTTTTGCCATCGATAAATCTAATTTTAGAAAGAGTATGGTTAATCCATATCAAAAATACAAATATGTTGTAAGAGATAACGATAGCAAAGGTAATTCAAAATTTAACTTTTCATGTCTATATTGTTGCAAGAAAGGTCATTCCATTGCTAAGTTCCGTTTTAGGAGATTTTTGGTTCCTAAAGGCATTTATCAATAGTTGCCTAAATGCAACCATTGTGTCACTCACGACTTAGGACCCAATAAGCCATTGGATACCTCCTCTTATAAATTGTTTTTTCATAGGTACAATATATTGAGACCACCAAGAGAAGATGAGTTCTTGATAGTGGCTGCTTAAGACACATGATAGGAGACATATCTCTCTTCATCGACTTTGTGGCAAAGAAGAAGGGGTATGTAACCTATGGAGATAACAATCGCGGTGCAATACTTGGTAAAGGTAGTGTAGGTAACCCTTCTTCCACTACTATATCTGATGTATTGCTTGTCGAGGATCTTAAATATAATCTCATTAGCATTAGCCAATTATGCGACAAAGGATACAATGTATCATTTTCAAAAGAATGTTGCAAAATTGTGCATAATGATGAAATGAAGAGTGTGTTTAATGGCCTAAGAGTAAACAACGTCTATATGCTAGACTTGAATGAAGTATCTTTGACAAGTGACAAATGTATCATGACAATGAGTGAGGACTCGTGGTTATGGCATAAACGTTTAGCACATGTTAACTTTGACTTGCTTAACAAAGTAGTTTCGAAAGATCTAGTCCTAGGTCTACCCAAAATAAAGTTTACCAAGGATCACCTTTGTGATGTTTGCCAAATGGGAAAGCAAACGAGGATCTCTTTTAAATCCAAAAATATCGTTTCAACTACGAGACCTCTCGAGCTTCTCCATACGGTTTTGTAATAGTTGATGATTTTTCTAGATTCTGTTGGACTATCTTCTTGGCTAGCAAGAGCGATACATTCGCCGCCTTTGAAAGATTTGCTAAGCTTTCTCAAAATAAATTAAACACAAACATTGTCTCAATTAGGAGTGACCATGAAGGTGAGTTTGAAAACTATTTGTTTGAAGAATATTGCGGTAAACATGAAATTGATCACAACTTCTCTGCTCCACATACTCCTCAACAAAATGGGGTTGTGGAACGCAAAAATCATATTTTAGAAGAATTGGTAAGAACAATGATCAATGAAAATGCATTACCTAAATATTTTTGGGTCGACGTTGTGAGGGCAATTCCTCATATACCATATATACACTTATGTTTTGATAATGACAAAACGCATTCATGGAAGAATCAGTTTCGAGGCAAATGCATGTTACACGTCTCATATCTCTCTTGTGTGCATACCATGACTATCTAACTTTCCATACTCAATCTAATATGTTTGGAAGATCTCTGGTTGAGCTTAGAAGTGAAGGAATCACAAAATTCTGCATTTTTGCAAAATTGCAGGATTTGAGTCGACCACAAGTCGGCGCATGGTCGGCGCATAAAACAAGCAAATCCCCACAGGTCGGCGCACACCGACCTATGGTCAATGCATACTGTGAAGATTTTGAATCTGTCTAAAACTGCAGGCTATGCGTCGACTCATAGTCCTGCTATGGTCGACCGTTCGCTCGTTTATGCTGTTGCTGAAGATTTTCCACTTTGGTTGAAAAGCTGTTAAGTTTGTTAGTTTGTGGTTACTATATATAGAAGGTTTTTTGTTCTTTTCTCAAAAACAATTGAAATTTTGAGTAAATTGCAACGCAACAAGAAAAGTTAAATAGGTGCCATCAAATCTCTTCATCTTCATCCTCAACAGTTCACAACACAACAATTACACACAATAATTCTTGTTGTGCTTTGTGGTTTTGTTCAAGGTGATAAGGTCTGAAGCCGTCGATTGGGAATCCGGTTCGGGTTGAGTTTGTGGCAGATTTTTCTTGAATAAAATCTTGAAGGTTTTGTCATCCAAGATTTGGAGAATTTGGGGGGTTTTTATTACGGATCGTCTCTACCAACTTTCAGCTGAGCGAAGGTGATTGAGAAGCAGAAGGTTTCGTCAATCTAGTAGCGCGAATCAGTGAAGTGTGCAAGAGAGTTCCAGGTTCGATTTTTGTGTGCTTGAGATCAGCCGGGCCGAGGGTTTGAAGAACAGAAGGTTATTCAACAAAGGGGCTGTAATTGGAGGTCTACTCACAACAATCGAAGAACTTGATTTAACTCGAATCAAGGAACAAGGAGAGAAAGCATCATCAACATCAAGAGAGCTTGTTTGTATATTTTGCTTGTCTATCCTTGTATAAACGTTTCAACTCTACAGGTGATATCTATTATATTGAGCTCAATTCTATTATTATAATTGAGGGTAGACGTACCCCGAAGCGAGGACGGCGGGGGAACTGCCTCAACAAATCTTTGTCTCCTTTATTTTTCTGCACTTTCATTTTTGCTTTAAAATTGAGTAATTTTAGTATAAGCAATTCTATCGAAATTAGTATTGGATTGAGTAAGTGCTTATCACTATTTTGAACTCTAGTACAATAGTATATTGTACAAGGAATCTAGAGTTACTTACTCAAGTCAAAACTCACTTGGAGTGCCTCGCACACCAAGTGTTTGATAAATTGTCTACACCAAAATTCACTTGTGTTGTTTACATATTTTTTGGGCATTGTGTAGCATTGGAACTAGTCCTACTAATTAGTGGTATAATCAATTGATAGTGTGACTAGTGTGTTGAATATATTTGCTCATTATAATTTCCCTAAGGCTAGACGCATATCCGGTCTTTTAATAATAGTTTGTTATAAACGGTATTTTTCCACGGCCGCTTCCGCAAATCAAATATTTTTAAAACCAATTTTTTATTGGTAGTGCCGACTGATTTTTTAATTGGGATCTATTCAACCCCCCTTCTAGATCTGTGCCATCGTCTAACAAGCGATATCAGAAGCACCGGTTCACTCCGTGCTTCAAGTATAACTTTGATAGAAAATGGCTAACGAACCTAAAGGGGCTTATAATAGAGCTCCCGTATTTAATGGAGAAAACTATAGTTATTGGAAGGACTGTATGCGGGTGCACATAAATTCCATAGATAGAAAAGTGTGGAATGTTATTCTCAATGGTCCAATGGAAATAACTATGACCAATGCGAATAATGAGATTGTGCCTAAGCCCGAAGCACAATGGACTGATGATGATGAAAAGAAATATAACTATGATTGGAAAGCCAAGAATATTTTGATCTCCTCATTTGGAGTTGATAAATATTATCGGATTTCTTATTGTCTTACGATAAAAGATATGTGGGACTCATTTCAAATCGTCCATAAGGGGACTAATGATGTTAAGCTAGCTAGAATAAACACACAAACATAAGAGTTTGATCTCTTTTACTTGGATCAAGGGGAAACCATTGCGGACATGCAAAAGAGATTCACTTATCTCATCAATAGATTGCATTCACTAGGTAGACCAGTGGCCAATGATGTTGCTACTAACAAAATTTTGAGATGTCTTAACAGGGAATGACAGTCGAAGGTAACCGCCACCAAGGAAGCTAACGACCTCATAATTTTGGATTTAACAACATTATTTGGAAAGCTGCAAGAGCACGAACAAGTGCTCCTAAGCCTAGAGCAACATGAAAAGAAAGAAAAGAAGGACAAAACAAAGATAGTGGAAAAGAAATCTATTGCTCTCAAGACTTCCTCCTCAAAGTCTAAATCTAAGGAGCATATTGATTATTCATCGAGTGACGATGAAGAAGATGACAAGAGTGAGGATATGGGGATGTTCGTAAAGCGTTACAACCGCTACACGAGAAAGAACGACATCCAACACTCTGAGAAGAACCTTGTCAACTTCCGAAAGCACTCCAGGTAATCTAGAAATGATGACACCAAGGGGAATAAAACTAGAGGATCATGTTATACCTGCGGGAAGACCGGACACTATAAACCGGATTGTCCTTTAAACAAAAAGGGCAAGGAAAAAGAATCAAGTAAATCACATAAGAAGCAATCAAAGCCAAGGAAAGCATATATAGCTTGGGAAAGCGATAGTGACACCTTCGAGGACGAAAGCTCAAGTGATGTAGAGGAATCCGTGAATTTGTGTCTTTCCGCTCACCAAAAGAACAAGAAAAAACAGGTACGACATGCTAAATATGATAATTCTTCGAACATGTCTCATTTCGAATTACAAGCTGCATTTAATACTTTGCATTGTGAAGCTAAAGAAGCCTTTAAAAGGCTTGCCTCGAATAAACAAATTTTTGTTCACTTAGAACAAAAGATTCATGAGTCCGAAAGAAAACTTGAGGCACTTAAAGCTTCTATAGTGGAAAGTACTAAATCAGGTTGTAAGGACCTTAGAAGTAGAATAATTAACTTTGGGTGTGACACTTGTTACATTTGGCAAAATGAAGTTAGAACCCTAAATGCCAAACTTAACAAGGCTCTTGAGCCCAAAATTACTTTTGTTATCGATAAATCTGATTTTACAAAAAGTATGGTGAATCCATATCAAAAATACAAATATGTTATAAGGGATCAAGATAGAAAAGGCAATTCAAAAGTTAATTTTTCTTGTCTATATTGTTGCAAGAAAGGTCATTCCATTGCTAAGTGCTGTTTTAGGAGATTTCTAGTTCCTAAAGGCATTTATCAATGGTTTCCCAAATGCGACTATTTTGTTACTCACGACTTAGGACCCAATAAGCCATTGAGTACCTCCTCTTGTTAATTGCTTTTCCATAGGTACAACATCTTGAGAACACCGAGAGAAGATGGGTTCTCGATAGTGGCTGCTCAAGACACATGTTAGGAGACATATCCCTCTTCATCGACTTTGTAGCAAAGAAGAAAGGGTATGTAACTTATGGAGATAATAATCGCGGTGCAATACTTGGTAAAGGTAGTGTAGGTAACCCTTCTTCCACTACTATATCTGTAGTACTACTTGTCGAGGGTCTTAAACATAATCTAATTAGCATTAGCCAATTATGCGACAAAGGATATAATGTATCATTTTCTAAAGAATGTTGTAAAATTGTGCATAATGATGAAAAGAAGAGTATGTTTAATGGCCTGAGAGTTAATAATGTCTATATGCTAGACTTGAATGAAGTATCGTTAACAAGTGACAAATGCCTCATGACAATGAGTGAAGACTCATGGTTATGGCATATACGTTTAGCTCATGTTAACTTTGACTTGCTCAACAAGGTAGTATCCAAAGATCTAATCCTAGGTCTCCCCAAAATAAAATTTACCAAGGATCACCTTTGTGATGCTTGTCAAATGGGAAAGCAAACAAGGATATCTTTTAAATCCAAAAATATTGTTTCAACTACGAGACCTCTCGAGCTTCTCCATATGGACTTATTTAGGCCATCTAGAATTAAAATCCTAGGTGGAAACTATTACAGTTTCGTAATAGTGGATGGTTTCTCTATATTCTGTTGGACTATTTTTTTGGCTAGCAAGAGCGATACATTCGCCGCCTTTGAAAAATTTGCTAAGCTTTCCCAAAATAAATTAAACACAAACATTGTGTCAATTAGAAGTGACCATGGAGGTGAGTTTGAGAACCATTTATTTGAAGAATATTGCGGTAATCATTGAATTGATCACAACTTCTCCGCTCCATGTACTCCTCAACAAAATGGGGTTGTGGAGCGCAAAAATCGTGTTTTAGAAGAGTTGGGGAGAACCATGATCAATGAAAATGGATTACCGAAATATTTTTGGGCCGACGCCATAAGTACGACATGTTATGTTTTAAATAGGATGCTCATCCGCCCTATCTTAAACAAAACACCATATGAACTTTTGAAAGGGCGCAAGCCAAATGTATCTCACCTACATGTTTTTGGTTGCAAATGTTTTGTGATGAATAATGGAAAGGAAAACTTAGGCAAGTTTGATTCCAAGGCTAACGAAGGTATCTTCCTCGGATACTCTCAGTCAAGTAAAGCCTATAGAATTTACAATAAGAGATTACTTATAGTCGAAGAGTATGTGCATGTAACTTTTGATAAATTTTATCCGAGAGACATCGGGAAAGGTAGTGTTGTTCATGGTGCAGGTACATCTTGTCATACCCCAAATTTGTCCTACTTCAGTAGTTAATGAATGTCTTACTACCACATGACTTCTGGCCATGAATCTCTAAGGGTTCGTTTATAAAGACCTTGTGTGTGCTCATTGTGGTTATAATCCCTAGCAATTTATGCTAAACTCTTGTGGGAGGAGCGCGCCTCCAGCCCCTTGTACCCAAGCTCATGTGTGTCCTCGTTCTCACGATCAGACAGACATGATATGGTCAATGAGCATAAAGTACATGATGGCAAGCGTCAAACTATGTTTGGATTCTAAATCAGTTTGTGACAAGCTTAGATTTAGCTTGCAAATTTCAAGTCATAATTGAACTAGAATTTAGATGCAATTCGTCTAGAAGATATTTCGATTCATTTTAAAGATTTATGGTATAATCAATTAGTTCCTAACCATACAAGCTATGTTTGAGGAATGGACCGCCCTTATTATACAAATCCATCAGTCTCAAGGCCAATCTCATCGATATATATATGATTAAATGGACCCCTAATTTCAGATGAAATGGAAAGCATACACTCTCCTCCTAATGAGTAGTTAGTTAAGACAATGCTCACTTTCCCTAACTCATGATCCATGAAATGTGATTAATGTATTTTAATACTTAAATGGTGGGAAGTTGATTTTTGAATCTTGTTGTTGGAGATTTGGCCTTCTTTGGATTAACACAGTTTACGTTGGTTTTCGGGGCTAGAATTCAAGGTGGTTTTAATGTAATTCAAGACATATGTGAGTTACTTCCAAACACAACCAAGTTCTGAAAATTAATACTACTCACCAAATCGTGTTGAATTAATCTTAAGTTGATGAAAAGATTCAAACCAAGTTTGTTTTAATTTGTTCTCATTTTCTTTAAGCCTAATCAAACAGAGCCCATATGTGTGGTGTATGCTTGGCGTGTTGTTGTTGTTGCCTGGGACTAAATCTTGGCTAAGTAAAATAATAGATAGTGAGAGGCCTCAAGTCAAAGCCATGACGTATGTAAACTCATTGTAATTATGAACTGTGAGCTGAAAGGCGACAATATTACTAATAATACTTGTTAGCCACACTCATTAGTGTATTGTTGTTAAGCTAAATGAAGCAGGGTGTGAATCATAAGTTAAAACCAATAATAATCTCATACCATTTAGCTTGTGCATATTTAGTTGTAATTATGACTTGGTTACATAAAAAGAGATGTTCAAGACAAAAGAAAAACAACAAGCTGATAACAGAGAAACATCAGATGATGGAGCATTTCATGCTTGAGAGTCTTTACCAATTAGGTGTTGATATGAACCAATACTTAAGCCACCGTGCAATAGATATGATTACAATTTGCTAGCACACATTATCTCCTAATTGAAGGATTGAAATAAGAGGCAGTGTACATCTTGTCTTAAAATGTTGTAAAGCTCATGAGCGCCTGAACTTGTTGATTGTTCCCTTGGCCAACTCCTCGACTCAATCAATCATGTCATTGCAAAAATGTCGTCGTATCAAGGAGTACTGCTACTTGGAGAAGGTGGAGAAGTGGTTATGGAATTCATCAAAGAATGGCTTCTATGCCCTTCTGCATCCTTTGTCTCCTTTTGTAACCGAGTCTTTCCAACGGCGCCGGCGGATGGCTCGAAGTTGTGTCACCCTAATATCCTGCATTATACCTGAAACATATTCACACACTGATAACGGTCTAGCTCATTCAAAATGACGAAACCTGCAGAACATTGTAGACAGAATCAGTTCTTGATTTGAGGAATAAATGAGCAGCAAGGTGTAAAAGCTACTGGTACAAACTACTGGTCCATGAATGTTGAAGGATCAAATGAATTCAAAATTCTCACCATGAGTCATCAGGTGGTAAATCCCTCATCAACGGTAGACGACGCAAGTTTCCTTCTTGCGACAAATCTCATATCGTCAAGAAAATTGGATTATTTCCAAAACTACAAACATGAGAACATGCAGTTATGATGAAGTTCACAAGTGAATATCACATTCTTAACCATACAGCCATAAAAAATCAGAAATAAGACACATAGTCACACTCGAATAATAGCACTCTCTTTTCACATCTTGAAACGACACAAACACTCTCAGCAACAATCAAACAACCACACCACCACCCCTTTACTACCCAAGAACAACTCAGTAAACCGCTTCGGAAAACACTTCATAACTCTTTCAATGTTAAATACCAAAGCAACAATTTTGCGGTGATTTCGTAAATTTCAAAGCCTACAGCTCCAAGCAACACCACGTCTGAACACAAACAAAAAAAGCACCAATTAGCACACCAAAGCTATTCCTTGCAAACTCAAATGCGTAAAAGACTCGCAAAATACCAAACTACCAAGTCCATGCCAAAAGAATGTCATGCCTTACCTGATGCTCATGAAGTGTCATTCTCAAGCCTCTTAAAACCAGGAGATTCATGGCAGGCTGGTTCCTAAATGTGCCTTGCACCAAACTCATGGAATGCACATGAAAAGAAATAGTGAGATATGGTTGGATTAAGCAGAACAATGAACATTTACAAAGCGACGTGGATGCATTTTCTCAAGTCAAAAAGTACAGACATATCACAGAACAAGACTTGACAGGGATGACGAACCAAGATACCTTACAGCAGGTGACAAAAAGAAGGGGGTGCAAGTCCTTAGTCTGTTTTTAAACTTAAACCATAGCTTCATCCAAGTGCCAAATCCCAACGCTCATACCCTGCATCATTTTAACATAAAACAGAAGTAGCACAAGTTAGAGTTAGTGACTCCCACATCACCACAGTAAAAAATCACGTAGTGGTGATTTCACGCAGTGAAAACTCAGTAAAAAAACAGATATTTCCAGAAACGGCTAACAAACAAAAATCACAAGAAAGGAGTCCGAAAGCAACCCAGGTTACACCAAAAAATTCACACGATTTGCAAGGAAAAACCCTAGCTCGCCCCTATATATATTTGATATTGTTCATTCAAGAGAGGGGCGGTAGTAGAGGACAAAAAAACCCTAGCGAAGCTCTGCGAAATTCAATCCTCAAAATACCAAAATCATTCAAAAGTTCTCTTTAAGAGTTGATAGAGCTTCCCATTGAAGCTCTAACCAACTTGAACTCAGCCACATCACTCGAATCTAGAAATGGGAGCAAGCAGGGCACAAGCAAAGAAGAAGAAAAGCGGAAAAGTATAAAGCACGAACCAGTTACCTCGTGGATTCGCCATTGGAATAGCTCAAACTGGTGAGTTCCCTTTTCACTTGATTTTCGGTCGCTGTCGTTTAAGCATCATGACTTATCTACTTATGCTTTGATTTTTTGAGTTTGCCTGTTAGATTTGAGTTGGGGTTAGGGATTGGCGAATTGATTTGGGGGTGGAGTTTCAGAGGGAAGAAGGTAAACGTGTAGGGGAAGAAGGTGAGAGAAGTACAAAGATGTTTCGAGAGAGGAAAGGTTTAGAAGTTTGAGAGAGGGAGAGTGTTCATCGAGAGAGAGAGAGAGAGAGAGAGAGAGAGAGAGAGAGAGAGAGTCTAAAATGGTTTTGGATTAAAGAGAAAGACTCTCGTTTTTAAGAGGGATTTTCATTTGAGTTAATGAAAGTCTTATCCTTTTGTTTTGGGATTACTCTGAGGAGTTTAACATGGTTGTTTCTCTTCCCAAGTATGCATTAATGATGCATAGAGATACTCGCTGTTAGTTTTGGAAGAGTCCCCGTTTTTTCAAAAAAAGAGATTTTATGGCACCTGGCGGTTATTGACACGTTGGCCTGGGAGAGGATCAGGTTGACCTTCCTTTCTCTCCCTCTCAACCCGTCGTGCAACCCTAGGAGGTGGGTGTGAGAGAGTTTTGGGCTTCAAACCTCAAGCCCATTTCGTTTCTTTTCTTTTATTAGAAGGAGAAGAGGTTTTTTAGATAGTATGAAGTCATTGGGCCTACTTGATCAATATCATTTAGGTTAACTAAGACTTGATAGAATTTAATAGGGTCACTTTTTTTAGAAACTAATTTTATATAGTTTAAATTAAAATATATTATTAGTAATCTTATTAAAATATATTATTAGTAATATTATTAGTTTTATTTTGTTATATTTTTATTTATAAATTATGATAATTGATATTTACTTTACAATATGACTTTACTTAAATTTGTTTTTAGAATTTTATCAATTTGTTTCTCTTTTAATTCAAAACATTTTACTTGTTTTTAAATTAGAATAAGTTAAAATCTCTTTTTGAATTTATATGAAAGTGGTGGATCCTTGGAGTCTAGCACTCCTTGGATCCTTAAGCGACTGCTCTCGAGGTGTACGCCTTGAGTTGTGGTCGTTTCGTCTTTCATCGCTAAAACTACCCAACCTTGTTTAAACCATTCAAAGTAAGTGAACCCTAATTTGAATGATATGCCTACCCTAGTTTAACCCACCTACGCTAATATTTTTAAACCATTTTCCTAATTAAATTACGAAAGAATCGAGTTCTTGGAGTCACGCATTCCTTGAATTCGAGAGTGACAACTATTGAGATGTACGTCTCGGTTAGCGTGTCATTCGAACTTTCGTTCCTAAAACATCTCTTCTAATTACTTGGACAAGTACTTTTGTGGAGGCAAATCGCCACACATCACACGAGTCTGTAAGACATTACTCGATATAGGTTTCGATGATGACAAATTACAACCTTGGATGGATTGGCAATTATAAACTCCAAATCTACTAAACAAATGCAACATATCACCTACCATATCCTTTTATATTTGTCTAAAAACTGTTGTAATAAATATACTATGTGTAGATAAAATGTAGTCATGACTAGAGGCATGAAAAACCACAAAAGATCAATTTTTGTAGGTTTGCAGGACATGAGTCGACCATAGGGTCGGCGCATGCATCAGAGCATTTTTCACTGGTCAGTGCATGAAGGCATGAGTCGACCATAAGGTCGGCGCATGAAGGAAAATTTTTTCAACGGGTCAGCGCATGCCGATTGTATGGTCGACGCATACTGATACATTTTCCAGATTTCCAAAAACGCAGGCCATGTGTCGACGCACAGACCTGCTGCGGTCGACCGTTCGTGCGGAAATCCAGATTTTAAATGATTCCCTCTACTATTTGAAAAGTTGTTATGTATTTGGTTGGTCTGGTACTATATATACAAGTCTAACCACTTATGTCATATTAACATTTGATAAAAATTGATTCATGTGTTAAAGAATAAGAAAGAGTGAAATAGGTGTCCAAGATTCTTCATCTTCATCTTCAAACATCTCACAACACATCAATTACACACAATCATTTTTGAAGTGCATTGTGAATAATTAAAGGTGATAAGGTTCGAAGCTTAGATTGGGTAATGTAGTTCGGGTTGAAGCTTGTGACAGGTTCTTTCTTGAATAAAACCGTTAGGGTTTTATCCTCCAAGATTGGTTTGAATTTTGGGGGTTTTTGGATGAGATTCTTCATCAAGGGTCAACTGAGCGAAGGTGATTGTGAAGAGGTGTTCTTCAACAGTCTAGTAGCGGATTTAGTGATATTGAAGGGAAGATCTTGGGTTCGATTCGTTGCAGTTGAGATCAGCCGGAGCCGAAGGTTTGAACAACAATGGGTTATTCAATAAGGTGGCTGGAATCGGAGGTCTATCAACAACGATCGGAGGACTTGATTCGTCTTGAATCAAGGGGCAAGGAGTGAAAGCAACATTCAACGTCTTGAGATTTCTGTTGTATATTTGATGTTCAATCCTTGTATAAACTGTTACATTCAACAGGTGATATCTATTAAATCTATCTCAATTCTAGTTTTAGAATTGAGGGCAGACGTCCCTCGAAGCGAGGACGACGGGGAACTGCCTCACCAAATACTTGTCTTCTCTATTTTTCAGCATTTCCGTTTTAGCTTAAAAATAAGTGATTTTTGTATAAGCACTATTGTCAAACTGTGATATCAATTGAGTAAGAGGTTAAAACTCTGTTTTTGAATCCAAAGTACAATAAGACATTGTACTAGGCTAGTTGGAATCACTTACTCAACATAAATATCACTTGGAGTGTTTTGCACACCAAGTGTTTGACAAATTGCCTAAACCAAAATTATCTTACTTGTGTATCTAGTTTTGGTTTGCTCTTTAAATCATTGGAACTAGGAATCCTAACAAGTGAATTAGATCATTGATAAGTGTGATTAGTGTTGTGATTCTCATTTCCATATTGTCATTAATCCAAAGGCTTAACGCATATCCGGTTTTCCAATAACCGTTCGTTTTAGACTATATTTTCCTCGGCCGCTTCCGCACTTAAAACAAATTTTCAAAAACCAATTTTTAAATTGGTAGCGCCGACTCAAATTTTAATTGGGATCTATTCAACCCCCCTTATAGATCCGTGCCATAGTCTAACAAGTGGTATCTAGAGCTCCGGTTACTCGGTGCTTCAAATACAACGTTGATAGAAAATGGCTAACGAACCAAAATGGGCGTACAATAGAGCTCCCGTTTTCAACGGTGAAAATTATAGTTATTGGAAAGACTGTATGCGGGTGCACATAAACTCCATAGACAGAAAAATATGGAACGTTATCCTCAATGGTCCAATAGAAATTACTATGACCAATGCGGATAACGTAGTTGTGCCAAAGCCCGAAGCACAATGGACCGATGACGATGAGAAAAAATACAATTATGATTGGAAAGCCAAAAATATCTTAATCTCCTCATTAGGTGTAGATGAATACTATCGTGTATCCCATTGTCCTACTGCTAAGGCCATGTGGGATTCACTACAAATCGCCCATGAGGGGACGAACGATGTTAAGTTGGCTAGAATCAACACATTAACACAAGAGTTTGATCTCTTTTTCATGGAGCAAGGGGAAACCATTGCTGACATGCAAAAGAGATTTACTCATCTCATCAATCGTTTACATTCATTAGGTAGGCCTGTTTCCAATGATGTTGCTACTAATAAGATCTTAAGATGTCTTAACAGGGAATGGCAGCCAAAAGTGACCGCCATCAAAGAAGCACATGAACAGGTACTCTTGAGCCTAGACCAACGCAAAAAGATGGAAAAGAAAGACAAAATGAAGGTGAGTGAAAAGTAATTGATAGCTCTCAAGACTTCCTCCTCGAAGTCTCAAGCAAAAGAGCAAAGTGATTATTTCTCGAGCGACGAAGAAGAAGAGTACAAGAGCGAAGATATGGGGCTGTTCGTTAAACGATACAACTGTTACGTGAGAAAGAACGACATCCAACATTCCGAGAAGAACTTGGTAAACTTCCGAAAACAATCGAGGTACTCCAAAGATGATGACTCAAAAGGCAAAAAGACTAGAGGGACGTGCTACAAGTGTGGAAAGCCCGGTCACTACAAACTGGACTGTCCGATGAACAAAAAGGCAAAGGAAAAGGAATCATCAAAGTCACACAAGAAATCATCAAAGCCTAGGAGAGCGTACATAGCTTGGGAAAGCGACAACGACTCTTCCTCCTCTGATGAAAGCTCTAGTCATGAAGAAAAGTCCGTGAATCTATGCCTCTCCGCTTATCAGAAAAATAAGAAAAAGCAGATACGTCACTCTAAATATGATAAGTCCTCAAATATGTTGCATTCAGAATTACAAACCGCATTTAATGCTTTACACAATGAAGCAACTGAAGCCTTCAAGAAACTTGCCTCTAATAAAAGAATTTTTACGTACGTAGAGCACAAAGTTAAAGAGTCCGAAAAGAAACTAGAGGACCTTAAGGATTTCATTGTGGAAGGTAATAAATCGGATTGTAAGGACAATAGAAATCCTTTCGACTTTGGGCGTGATAGTTGTCATATTTGGCAAGGTGAGGTTAGAAACCTTAAGGCCAAATTAAACAAGGCACTTGAGCCTAAAATTACATTTGCTATTGATAAAAAGGATTTTAGAAAAAGTATGATAAACCCATATCAAAAATATGCATATGTAATTAGGGATCAAGCAAGTAAAAGTGATTCTAAAGTCGATTTTACATGCTTATATTGTTGCAAGAAAGGCCACTCTATTGGTAAATGCCGATTTAGGAGATTTCTTGTTCCTAAAGGCATCTATCAATGGTTGCCCAAACACAACCATTTTGTCGCTAACATATTAGGACCCAATATGCCATTGGGTACCTCCTTTTGCTAATTATGTTTTGATAGGTGAAATGTGTCGAGACCACCGAGAGAAGATGGGTTCTCGACAGTGGGTGCTCAAGACACATGTCTGGAGACATATCCTTATTCATAGACTTCGTGGCTAAGAAGAAAGGGTATGTAACTTATGGTGATAACAACCGCGGAGCAATACTAGGTAAAGGTAGTGTAGGTAATCCCTCCTCTACTACGATTTCCGACGTGTTGCTTGTCGAAAACCTTAAACATAATCTGCTTAGCATTAGCCAATTATGCGAAAAAGGATACAATGTATCTTTTTCAAAAGATTGTTGCAAAATTGTGCATGAAAATGATAAGAAGAATATGTTTAATGGTTTTAGAGTAAACAACGTATATATGCTTGACTTAAATGAAGTATCGTTAACAAGCGACAAATGCCTCATAACTATGAGTGAAGACTCATGGCTATGGCATAGGCGTTTAGCGCATGTTAACTTTGACTTACTCAATAAGGTGGTCTCAAAAGACTTAGTCTTAGGACTTCGCAAAATAAAGTTCACCAAGGATCACCTTTGTGATGCTTGTCAAAAAGGGAAGCAAACGAGGATCTCATTTAAATCCAAAAAGATAGTTTCAACAACGAGACCTCTCGAACTTCTTCATATGGACTTGTTTAGGCCGTCTAGGATTAAAAGTCTAGGAGGAAACTATTACGGGTTCGTAATAGTGGACGACTTTTCTAGGTTTTGTTGGACCATCTTTTTAGTAAGTAAGAGTGATACATTTGCCGCCTTTGAAAGGTTTGCTAAGCTTTCTCAAAATAAGTTAAATACAAACATAGTGTCAATTAGAAGCGACCATGGAGGTGAGTTTGAAAATCACTTATTTGAAGAATATTGCGGTAACCATGGTATATATCATAACTTCTTCGCTCCATGCACACCTCAACAAAACGGGGTTGTGGAGCGTAAAAACCGGATTTTAGAAGAATTGGGAAGAACAATGATTAACGAAAGTGGATTACCAAAATATTTTTGGGCCGACGCCATTAGTACGGCGTGTTATGTTTTGAATAGGGTGCTTATTTGCCCCATTCTAAATAAGACACCATATGAACTTCTAAAAGGGAGAAAGCCAAATGTTTCTCACTTGCATGTGTTTGGCTGCACATGTTTTGTATTAAACAATGGAAAGGAAAACCTGGGCAAATTCGATTCCAAGGCCGATGAAGGTATCTTCCTCGGATACTCTCAATCGAGTAAAGCATATAGAATATATAATAAACGATTGCTTGCTGTAGAAGAGTCTGTGCATGTTACTTTTGATGAGTCCTATCCGAGAAATGTCAGAAAGGATAGTGTTGTTCATGGTGCAGGTACATCTACAGAAGACATACTCAAAGGTGGTGAGACGGGGATTGATCAACCTGACAAAGCCAAAGTTGAGGAGGATAAGGATGTACACCATGATGTAACCGAGGAAGTTCATCCGCCTTCAAACGATGATCTCCCTCAAGCTTGGAAGTCTTCCAAAGACCATCCAATTGAAAACATTCTCGGAGACATCACAAAGGGTGTAACAACTCGATTGAAGCTAAGTAATTTCTGTTATCACTTCGCGTTCGTTTCACAAATGGAACCTAAAAACCCTAAGGAAGCCCTACTCGATGAACACTTGTTTTTGTCAATGCAGGAGGAACTGAATCAGTTCACTAGAAATGAGGTTTGGGACCTTGTCCCTCCTCTGCGAGGTCATCGAGTAATCGGCACCCGATGGGTGTTTAGAAATAAATTGGACGAAAACGGAGTAATAAATCGCAACAAGGCGCGGTTAGTCGCGCAAGGGTATAACCAAGAGGAAGGCATCGACTATGAGGAAACTTATGCGCCGGTTTCCCGACTCGAGGCTATACGCCTTTTGCTTGCTTTCGCTTGTGCGAAGGATTTTAAGTTATTTCAAATGGACGTTAAGAGTGCGTTCCTTAACGGGTTCATAAATGAAGAAGTCTATGTTGCTCAACCTCCTGGTTTTGAGTCTCATGAGTATCCTGATCATGTCTACAAACTGAAAAGAGCTTTATACGGTCTCAAACAAGCTCCTAGAGCTTGGTATGAGAGACTAAGTAAATTCTTACTTGATCAAGGCTACTCAAGAGGAAAGGTTGACACTACTCTCTTCATTAAACGTCAAGGAAAGCACTTAATTCTTGTACAAATTTATGTTGACGATATCATATTTGGATCCACTAACATGAGTCTCATAAGAGAGTTTTCTGAGCTTATGCAGGGTGAATTCGAGATGAGTATAATGGGTGAACTCACATACTTTCCCAGTTTGCAAATCAAGCAACTGAAAGAAGGAACATTCGTGAGCCAAACAAAATATTGTTTGGAGCTTCTCAAGAGATTTGACATGGCAAATTCAAAATCCATAGACACTCCTATGCCAACATGTGTAAATATGAGTAAAGATGAAAGTGGTAAGGACGTTGAGGTAAAAAGGTATAGAGGTATGATTGGCTCTCTTCTCTATCTTACTGTTTCTCGTCCCGACATTATGTTTAGCGTGTATATGTGCGCAAGATACCAATCATGTCCTAAGGAATCCCACCTAAAATCTGTCAAACGCATACTTCGATACCTATCTGGTACTCCGAAGTATGGACTGTGGTATTCCAAAGGTAATGATTGTTCATTGGTAGGCTTCTCCGATTTCGATTTTGTCGGTTGCAAATCGGATAGGAAAAGCACCAGCGGTACGTGTCACTTATTTTTAAATTCATTGGTCAGTTGGCACAGCAAGAAACAAGTGTCTGTTGCTCTGTCAACCGCCAAAGTAGAATACGTAGCCGCCGGTAGTTGTTGTGCGCAAGTCCTATGGCTTAAGCAACAACTATTGGACTTCAATTTAAAACTAGAACGTGTTCTAATATTTTGTGACAATACTAGTGCTATAAATCTTACCAAAAATCCGGTGTTACATTCGCGTACCAAACATATAGAAATTCGACACCATTTTCTGAGGGATCATGTAGAGAAGGGTGACGTTGTCTTTGAACACGTTGACACCAAAAATCAACTAGCGGACATTTTCACAAAGCCGTTAGCCACTGAGCCCTTCTTTCATATCCGTCGAGAACTTGGCATTCTCGACATTTCTGATCGGGTTTAATGATTGGTAGTTTCATATTACTCGGGTTACACTTATATTCTTGTACTTCTAACAAGTTTAACTTTTGTTACAAGCACAAATATGTTGTTATCAAGTGTTGTCGGTATAGAGGTGATATTGCTCCTTTCTCTCTCTCTCTCTCTCTTTCTCTAAACATTCATGACTTAAACTAAGTATATCGTTTGACAATCATAGTTTTTATTTATATATTTGACATTTGCTGCAAATACTATGTGTTTTGGATGCAAATTATATTGTGAAAGGGTAAATAGGCATGGTAAATAGGCAAGTATGGCATTCTACATGACATAAAACTGAAAAATTGAGTTTTTGATCACTATGAGTCGACCAAAACAGGACAGCGGTCGACGCATGCTGTAGAATTTAAAAATTATCAAAAATCACACAGTATGCGTCGACGCATACAGGGGTTATGGTCGACGGCTCGCGCAAAAACCCAAAATTTTTTTGCTTTTGAAAACTGTTTCATCTCTTCATTTCTTCATTAAATGTGCAGTCAAAAGCAACTATGATTTGAAAGTGCATTTTCTTGTAAGTTGCATCTAGACATCTATTGTGTCCCCTTGTCTCCTCCCTCTTACCAAAAACCCTAAAACCTCTCTCTATAAAAAGGAATAGTCTTCATCTTCTCCAAAATCATCCACAACTACTCTCTCCAAAAACATTAAAGTTCATCTCTACAAAATCTCCAAAAATCATCATCAATGGCTTCTCTATTTCGCAAAATTACAGGAAAGAGATCAAGGGCCTCATCATCATCTGCTTCAGTACCCGTTACCGCTGTCTCACTAGTTCCTCCACCTGCAGTTGAAAACTTCAACAAGAATCTCAGCAAAAGAGCAATCGTTCCATAGCATGCCTTTTACAAGACAACAACGGAGCGCATGCATCTCACCCAAATTCTGTCTCTGCTGGAATTTCAAGGGTTCTTCAACTTTCTGGAGTGCAATACAAAATACAGTGAGGATTTAGTCCGGGTGTTCTACACGAGTCTGCGTAATAACTTTCAAAATCAATATTTCCATACCTCTGTCGGCAATAAACTGGTAAACGTAAATTCTGAAGTCTGGAATAAATATTTTGATTTGACTGTAGATGCTGATGCACCACCTCTTCACGAGGTAACAGACTCTTGTATGGTGCCAGGATATGACATGCTTAAACGGCCCTATTCAGATGCTATTGTCAATAGTGATGCCTTTCCTAGAACGGTTATAGCAGGGAAACTCCAAACAGGGGAGCGCATCCTTCAGTGGATTGTCGCTCGCATCCTGCGACCGAAAAAAGGTGGCCTGTCCCGTATCGAACAAGCTGAGGTACATCTAATCTATATCTTGAAACATAAGATCAAAATAAATTGGCCATACTATATTGCAAGCAGGATTTTTGCTCTGAGAGACTCAGGTAGAGGCACTGCTCTAGCCTATGGGTCGTTTATTTCAGAAGTTCTTGCCGCAGCAAATGTTGCATACCCAAAATTTCCTTGTGTTTCAGTCTCCTATGACAAAGAATTTAGCACCAAAACCTTTGCCATGATGGGATATTTTTGGTGTGATGAACGACAAACATAAAAGTTTGTCCGTCGAGCAAACATTCCTCGGGTGACTCATGACAGTTCTGATGACAGTTCTGAACAGGAAAGTGAAGAACAAGGTGAACAGGAAGATGATGAAGAAAATACAGCGGAAGAGGTACAAGAACCTGTATGCGAGATGCAAGACTATTATCAATCGCCGGTTCAACATGAGATTCATAATACTGATTGGCTCCAGCATTCAGCTCCATCTGAAGATCAGGAAGAAGGTTACACAAATTAGGGATGGGGTGAATGGCAATACACAGGTTGGACCACCCTGGGTAGATTCTACGATCCATATCACGGCTCCCCCCAAGATCATCAACCTTCCCAGCACTCATCACCTCCTCCACCATCAGACAACTCTGAAATACTTAATATGCTGCAGTCCATGCAGTTAGATCAACAGACCTTCATGAGGAGTCAAGATACGCAAATGGAACAGATCAGAGCTGAGCTTCGTACTCAAAATGAAAGGTTAAATTCATTTTCAACTCGGATGGACGCCCGCTTTGAAGCTCTTGTTGCATCACATGAAAGGCAAGACATGGAAATCACCGGCTGTCTCCATCACCTCAACATGTCCGTAGAAGCGTTTGTGGACTTCTCGGTTTCTCACCGCAATCCAGATATTGCATACCGGGGGAGGGGCCGAGGTCGGGGTCGGGGATATTAGTTGCATAGTTGCATTTTTTTCTGTGTACTTTCCGTTCCTCCGTTTTATGTTTGCCTGAATATTCACCTATTTGCATGTAGTTTTTTTTCACTATCTACTAATTCAAGTTTTTTTTGTTCATTATCACTCTTATGTGTGAAGTTTGGTAATTGACTAGCTATCACCTATTGTATGTTTTTCTGTTAATTGATGCGTTCTCCTTCTCTTTTTGATGTTGTCAAAGGGGGAGAAGAACATGTAGCAAGCACCAAAGCCTAAGCCAGGATGTTCACAACAGTTGATGGTTACAAAAGTTGATGGTTGTTTGTTCCGCAACCTCATATTACAAAAGAAAGGGGGAGCTTGTGCATACATTGCATATTGTTGCACATTGTGGTTGTCTTGGTTGTTTTGATTGTATACAGGTTGTCATCATCAAGAAGGGGGAGAATGTGGAGGCAAATCGCCACACATCACACGAGTCTGCAAGACATTACTCGATATAGGTTTCGATGATGAAAAATTACAACCTTGGATGGATTGGCAATTATAAACTCCAAATCTACTAAACAAATGCAACGTATCACCTACCATATCCTTTTATATTTGTCTAAAAACTGTTGTAATAAATATACTATGTGTAGATAAAATGTAGTCATGACCAGAGGCATGAAAAACCACAAAAAGATCAATTTTTGCAGGTTTGCAGGACATGAGTCGACCATAGGGTCGACGCATGCATCAGAGCATTTTCCACTGGTCAGCGCATGAAGGCATGCGTCGACCATAGGGTCGGCGCCTGAAGGAAAAATTTTTTAACGGGTCAGCGCACGCCGACTGTATAGTCGACGCATACTGATACATTTTCCAGATTTCCAAAAACGCAGGCCATGCGTCGATGCACAGACCTGCTGCGGTCAACCGTTCACGCGGAAATCCAGATTTTAAATGATTCCCTCTACTATTTGAAAAGTTGTTATGTATTTGGTTGGTCTGGTACTATATATACAAGTCTAACCACTTATGTCATATTAACATTTGATAAAAATTGGTTCATGTGTTAAAGAATAAGAAAGAGTGAAATAGGTGTCCAAGATTCTTCATCTTCATCTTCAAACATCTCACAACATATCAATTACACACAATCATTTTTGAAGTGCATTGTGAATGATTAAAGGTGATAAGGTTCGAAGCTTAGATTGGGTAATCTAGTTCGGGTTGAAGCTTGTGACAGGTTCTTTCTTGAATAAAACCGTTAGGGTTTTATCCTCCAAGATTGGTTTGAATTTTGGGGGTTTTTGGACGAGATTCTTCATCAAGGGTCAACTGAGCGAAGGTGATTGTGAAGAGGTGTTCTTCAACAGTCTAGTAGCGTATTCAGTGATATTGAAGGGAAGATCTCGGGTTCGATTCATTGCAGTTGAGATCAGCCGGAGCCGAAGGTTTGAACAACAACGGGTTATTCAATAAGGTGGCTGGAATCGGAGGTCTATCAACAACGATCGGAGGACTTGATTCATCTTGAATCAAGGGGCAAGGAGTGAAAGCAACATTCAACATCTTGAGATTTCTGTTGTATGTTTGCTGTTCAATCCTTGTATAAACTGTTACATTCAACATGTGATATCTATTAAATCTATCTCAATTCTAGTTTTAGAATTGAGGGCAGACGTACCCCGAAGCGAGGACGACGGGGGAACTGCCTCACCAAATACTTGTCTTCTCTATTTTTCAGCATTTATGTTTTAGCTTAAAAATAAGTGATTTTTGTATAAGCACTATTGTCAAACTGTGATATCAATTGAGTAAGAGGTTAAAACTCTGTTTTTGAATCCAAAGTACAATAAGACATTGTACTAGGCTAGTTGGAATCACTTACTCAACATAAATATCACTTGGAGTGTTTTGCACACCAAGTGTTTGACAAATTGCCTAAACCAAAATTATCTTACTTGTGTATCTAGTTTTGGTTTGCTCTTTAAATCATTGGAACTAGGAATCCTAAAAAGTGAATTAGATCATTGATAAGTGTGATTAGTGTTGTGATTCTCATTTCCATATTCTCATTAATCCAAAGGCTTAACGCATATCCGGTTTTCCAATAACCGTTCGTTTTAGACTATATTTTCCTCGGCCGCTTCCGCACTTAAAACAAATCTTTACAAACCAATTTTTAAATTGGTAGCGCCGACTCAAATTTTAATTGGGATCTATTCAACCCCCCCTTCTAGATCCGTGCCATAGTCTAACAACTTTCACTGTCCAACAAATACTATTTCATAATTAATGGGATGAAAAAGATGTCGTTGGGATCTAGCATTCCAACGATACCCCAACTAATTGGTTACGAGGCCGACGTCTCGTTTATCAAATAGTCGTCATCCCTCCTAAATATACAACCCGTCTAACCTCGTTTCTCACCCTCGTGTGATCGAATCCAAATCTTTTTCAATTCAAACTCTTTCCCGTTCTAAACCGTCCATCAAACATATTTCGAATGAAAAAGGTATCGTTGGGATCTAGCATTCCAATGATATCCCGACTAATTGGTTGCGAGACTGACGTCTCGTTTATCGAGTAGTTGTCATTCTTCCTTAAAATATTCAACAGTTCCAACTCCTCTTTCTTGCCCCCGTGCGATTGAAACATTTCAAACACTAAATTCTTCGCCCTCGTGCGATTGTTTAGGTTTTTTGGTAGGGTAATGACATGATTCCCCGACACTCAACTCTTGCTAGGGTGAACAAACTCATTTGAACAACTTGCCCCGGTGCAATTCAACTTGCCCCAATCCGACTCTTGGGAAGATTCATTCTGAACAGAAAACAGCTGGCGACAAGACAATCTTCAGATGGCCTGCCCCAACATCTGTACAACGGAAGGATTCATCTTCAACCAATCAACTCTCAGCATGGTTGGTTTCAATATCTCTGAAATAGCTTGCCCCTGAACGAGCGGTGAGCGACTCAACATGCCCTGATTGAACACTGGAGGGATCTACCCTCAAATCACAAGAGTTCTGAATGATTGCCCCTGATTGGGTCTCGAGAAGATCAACTTCTAATCAACGGCTTCTTGAACAAACTGTCCCATAATCGACCGATGCTTCGGGACTTGTCCTCAGACAAACTGATTCTAAACTCACAGGAAGTCAATACCCCAGATTCACAGGGTTTCGCAGTATATCATTCTGATCCAGACTGCTGGCGATTCAGTCCTGGTTGGTTATTCCCTGTTGGAGTTCCTTCGTATCAACTACTGACCTGCAATTAAAATTGTTTATTCACGAATGGTAATTTTAATGCAGTGTTCATGCAGATTTTGAAAAAATGTACTGTCACTCATTTACGTGTCATGCTAGTGAGTGACGGATGAACCCAAGAGTTCAAACGTAGTGCTGATTCGATCAGTGAAAAATACAATAAGGATATGATTAGAAAATCATGTAGGAGTCAGGTTACTCAACCTTATCGTAATGCGCTTTCAGAATAAACCCTGCCTCAATTAGGTCTTTCAAGGGTTGTATCGTGGTCGGGTTCACGGTTCGTGAAACAAAGGATATTTGGCTCAAATTATGATTTGTACCCACCCCTTCTACGTGATGATCTCCGATCCTAAAGTCCAGTCAACTTGGCTCGAGCGCTCGCCTCTTCGAGAGGTATGTTGAATATTGGGAACAACTGGTTAAAGAACTCACAAGGTGTTTCGGAGTGACAGTTACTCCTTTTTCGCTTTCGGTGTCTGTATCTACACGACTTTGTCCTTGTTCGAGGATTTTTTTCTTTTTATATCCTTTCTTTTTCATTCTTTTGATTCCCTAATTTTTGCTTGGACTGACTCTTCAGAGTTCTTTTCAATTTTTCTTTTGAAGTCCAGCGGGATGCCCTGATTTTTGCCTGAGTATTTGCTTTCCAGCTTTTTCTTTTTACTTAGCGGGCTCTCTTATTCCTTATTTCTTCGAAACAAGTCGTGCGACACTGGCTGTCTGGATTCATCCGAGAGGTTTATAACTGTCTCACTCCTGATTGGTGAGGTTTAACCATTGTGGTCGACGAGGTACGACCTCTGGGGAGGAATATGATGTGATTGGTCTTCGAAAGACAACACTCCTCTATAAGACTTGAACGCTCGATCAAGATAACTGACGACTACCCTGCCCCGGGTTGAGATGTGAGGGTTTAAAAGTCCGACAAAAAACTCCTACTTCTCGGCTCGAAGTGGTTAACAAGGGATTCTCTTCCTTATCTCTCCGGTGTTTAGGGGATTTGAAACAATGCCTTGTACGTCATCGGCAAGGTTCTATCTGAAAGCAATACGATCATTGGTTATGAGTATTCAGTTTCATCATCCTCCCTCCAATCTTTACTAATCATAGTGATAAAGTGGAGTGAATAACATGCAAGTGTCAGTGCAATGCAGTAAATGAGTGACAACGACATGATTAATTCAGAAAAATGCATAGTCACTTTATTAATATTACCATTCGAAACAAACAATGTTTAACAGCAAGTAGTAACTAACAGAAAGGAAACTACAAGTGCAAATGATAAAAAGTCCGAGGACTGCCAATACTGAGGACGTATGCCTGTCTGGACCACTGGCTTCTTGTAAATAACCCTCTGAATCTACGAGCTCAAACAGCTGAGAGGTTGTCATGCACAACCAAAACTCCTTCAGGAAAGGAAATGCACCCTTTGTCGATCAACTGTTGCACTTTCGCCTGAAAAGCTTTGCAATCTTCAGTTGAATGCCCTGGAGAACCACCATGGTAACCACACTGAGCATGGGGATTGTACCCTGGAGGGTAAGGCTCTGGCACGGGCTTGAGAGCTTTGGGTTCCACCAAAGCATTCTGAATCAAATGTGGAAGAATCTGGCTATACGGCACAGGCACTGGATGAGAAGGAGCATTCCTTCGTTCCAAGTTGTTACAAGGTTGGTTCTGATTTTGGCGCTGATTCTGATAACCTCGGCCACGGGCTCGTGGATTTGCAGGAGGAGCAACATAAGGTTCCCGATGCGGTGCCCCACGCACAATTGTCTGTCCAACATAACGAGACACAGAAGATACTGACCGTTGAGAAGACAAAGAACCAACAAATTTCACTGATTCGACTTGAGGATACCCCACATCATTCATGATTGCATTGATCACAATTCCTTCTTCTGTTTGAAAGCTACAGAGAGATTCAGTTTCACTAGCCTGACCGCCTGAAACATTCTAGATTCTTCCAGTCTTTACACCATACTCGATGCGTTCTCCTGCCCTTACCAATTCAGAGAAATTTGGTGCGACTCCAAGCATTCTTTCGAAGTACGGGCTCTGCAAGGAGTTTACGAACATGCCTTTTAACTCTTGGTCTAGAAGCGGTGGTTGCACTCTAGCCTCAAATTCTCTCCATCTCTGAACATACTTCCTGAAAGGTTCATTGTTCCCTTGAGACAATTCTTGCAGCTGCATGCGACTAGGAGCTTCATCAAGATTGTAGTCATACCGCTTCAGAAAAGCATTGGCTAAATCCTCCCATGATCGGATCTGATCACTCTCTAACTGCATATACCAACTCAGAGATGCCCCAGTCCGACTATCCTGAAAGCAATGAATCATCAGCTTGTCGTTGTGCACGAATGAAGTCATTCTTCGGCAGAACATCGCCAAATGTTGCTTCGGGCAACTATCTCCTTTGTACCTTTCAAACCTCGGCATTCTGAACTTCGGAGGTAACACCAGGCCAGGAACCAGACACATATCTGTAGCACTAGGGTTAACAGCGTCTTTACCTTTCAAGGCTTTGAATCTTTCATCCAATGCACGAAACCTTCTAGCATACACGGGAGCTAATGGGTCTTCTTTCTTTGCTATCAGGACCTCTCTTCGGGCATTTGACACAGGGAAGGAAAAACCCTGGTAGTCTGAGATATCAACAGAAGGAGAACGTTCGCCTCGGACAACAACGTGGACCTCGGTCTTCAACAGAAGGCTGTACAAGCTGAGCTGCAGTAAGGTTGTTCACTTGCGGAAAGTCTTCGTCATGCATAGATCCATAAAAAGGATTGGACGTCACAGTGAAACCTGACAAGGTATCAACAAACTGGAAGCTACTCTCTGACATAGCTACCATCAACTGACTTCACTGCTTGACTCTGATCAAATCTGCTTCAGCCCCTCGGTCGTCTTCAACACTCACCTTCAGAATCAAAACAACGGCTGGATAAGAGCTCCGACTAGCTGGCGAATGACATGCAATATGATGCAGGAATGTTCATGCAAATGCAATGCAAGATGCAGCAAACACGGGATCACAGCCCCCACAAAGCTCTGATTACTGCTGCGCTACTGACGGGATAAGTCTGCCCTGACGAGAGAAAACCAAGATATCGGGTAGGCTGGAAGTCAAGTTTCCTGCAAAAACCCTCCCATTCACGGGTAATGGACCTATACTGACACAAGGTACGACATCCTATGCGTTCATCAGCGTCACAGACTTTCAAGAGGGGTGATACGATACCTAGAAGGTGTGGCATCACCAGCTCATGAAGCGGGCTCACTTAGCTGAATCACAAATGATCGGTCCCTAGAGTCGACAATCCACCAAACCAGCAACCGTCTCAACCCAAAGGGTTGAAAGAGAAGCCAACCGGATGAACCTCGTCTGAGCGTGGATTTCATGAGACACTAGTGCCTACACAGCAAGCATGCGCCCACTAATTTCCACTCTAATTTTATGGTGCACTCAAGCCTGGGTCTGGCTTCTCACTCATCAGAACTCCCACCCCTCAACAGCACAGATAATCATATCATACTGAAAATAAAATGCGGGAAATAGAGTGCGAGAAGTAAAATGCGATAAATAAACGCAACCCAACAAGTAAACATACAAGCGTTAGGATTGACTCTCACAGGGGACGTTGGATCCCCAAACTGACTCGCTTTCGGGACGTTGGATCCCTAGGAAACTATCAAGTCCCCAGCAGAGTCGCCAGCTGTCGCTTGCGCGAAAATAAGGTGCCGGCAAAACAGAAGAGTCGCCACCTTTCGTTATTTATCCCTCAGAGCGGGAAAGGAAACGATCGGAAAAGCCTAACGAAAAAGGGTAAGACAAGGTCGTCGCAACCATTGTCTGGGTTCGGGAGTCGGTTACGCAAGGGGAAGGTATTAGCACCCCTCACGTCCGTCGTACTCGACGGGATCCACGCTTGTTGTGTTTACTTGGACGGGTGAAAAACAATCTATCTACAGATGCTAAATCTAAACGGGAAAGAAATTTACTCGATAGAGCGTCGCACTCTATGCCTACGTATTCTCATCAGAGAAAATCAGAGTCAACGTAGTTCGGGAAACTACGGGTTAGTTGCTCGGCAAGACGTCGCGTCTTGGGCCTACGTATTCTCATTAGAGAAATCAGAGCATGACGTAGTTCAGGATAACTACGGCTAGACAAGGGTGTTCTCGGTCACACGGGGGTGAGAGAAATGATTGTCGATACTATCGTACGCATTCTAGCAGTTAGGTGGACGCTGCTCGACCATTGGAGACTTAGGCGTACCTGTTTGCGGTAGAACGGACGTAGTATGTCGGGTTTTGAGGTATGGGAACCTACGGGAACTAGAACTATGGTCTGGTCTCAAATGCACTCGGGCAAGAGAAAAGGATAACATCAGTCGTCAGCGGGAAAGTCTCGATCGCACAACAGCGAGAGAACAAAAAGTTAGTTGTTAGTGTGCTCGCTAGGATATCGCATCCTATGCCTACATATTCTCATCAGAGAAAGTCAGAGCAGCTGTAGTTCAGCCTAACTATGGGTAGAACGGAGACCACAGCACAAATCTCGTATTATTAATATTCTGAAGAAATTACAATGATTGAGTACAGGAAAATAAACTCCTAAAAAATCCTATCCATCTATCATGGAAAATCTAATGAAAAATAGTCCCCTAACAAGTGGACATTTAAAACTACTTCTAAAAGGTGTAAAATAAACTCTATGAGAAATTATATCCTAAAAAGAAAATATAAAAAAAGAAAATATTAAAAAAAAGTATTAGCTAATATAATATTTCTATATCCCACTATATTTTTCCATCTTTTTCTATTACATATTTTTTCTATTACATATTCTTTTTCTTTTTTAAAATCTCTAAACAAAAGAAAAATAAAGAAAAACACAAGGGGGGGGGGGGGGCAAAACTGCAGCAGGAGGTACAACAGCAAAAAAACAATAGAAACTGGACCCAGCCCAATACACAAATTCATAAAAGAATAAAAAACAGGGGGGGGGGGGGGGTTGAAGAGCAGACCGGGGGTGTGCCCAGAAATTCGCTGGGCTTGGCCCAACAGCCAATCCATAACAAAACAAAAACGGAAGGGTGTATGAAGAAAACGGAGGGGTATGGATTGAACGAACTGGGCCTCAGCCCAATAACCAAACAATAATCAGCAACGGAGGGGTATGGCCATAACGGGGGGTGTACGGATGAAGAAGCCAATGGGCCCGACCCAATCCATACAGCTCTCCCTCTTCCTCGTTTCCTCTCAGAAACCCTAATCTTCCTTTCTCATTACACTGTTCACTCTTCCGCCGCTTCCCCTCTCTTTCTCCCGTTCAGCTCCCTCTCTCAAACTTTCAACCTCCCTTGTCCGTACCTTCCAACCCCTTCCTTCAAGAATTTTCCTCAAACGAACAAAGCTCGAGAATCACACTTGGATGATGACGATGCGAAATCTGGAGGGCAAAGTGATGAGTGGATGAATCATGGTTGAGGCTGGATATGCGAAGTTTCTGGAAAGTACTTCGAGGACGATGATCGCTGATGAACGAATCAGGAAAAAAAACGATGAAGTTCGCTGAAGTCTCTTGATGCAGTTTCTTGAAGATTTCTTGATGAAATGATGAAGAACGACGATGCAAATCTGGAAACTCCACGGTGAGTCTTACGAAGATTGACGAAGATCTTGAGGATTCATGGATCTGGAGAGTGCTCGACGAGTCTTGAAGCTGTTCTTGATGTATCCGGTGAAGATCTTGGAGACGATGGGGTTGAATATCCTGAAGACGATTATTGATGCTGATGAACACGCGAATGAAATTTCTGGAGAGTTATTACTGTTGAGCGATCCGAGGAGAAAGATGAAGATTATGAATTTCTGGGGACGGTTGCAAGAACATTGATGGAGGTTGAAGAACTTCATCAATTTCTGGGCAAATCTGGGATGATAGATGAACAATGATGAAGATCTATGAAGATCTTCTGGAAACAGGATGAACGAATTGAGGAGGATCTTGAACGGATTCATGGAAATTGATCGAAGGTTGATGAATTTCTGGAAATCGGTTGATGAACATCAGTTGAGGACGATGAAGATTGCGGCGAGATGAAGATCATGATGAATCTTGATGTCGAATGGATGATTCTCGGTGATGAAGGTTGAAAAATCTGGAAAATTAATGATGAACGGATGAATTTTCCGGTAGTTTTGGCAGTTTCCGGCGGTTGTTACAGTGGTCGGAGGGAGTTAGGGTGGTCAGAGCTTGTTGGTTGTGGTGGTTGCATGGCCGGCGGCCATGCGTCCGGCGAGGTGAGGCGTGAAGACAGGTGGCGGTGGGGCGTCGTGCATGGGTGACGCGTGTACGGAGAGTGGGAGATAGTGGGGTTACGTGTTACGCATGCATGAGGGAGAGAGTGAGTGGAGGGTTGAGGTGGCAGAATCTGAGTGTAGATGAAAATGATGTGGCCCCTCCCTGAGTTACACGCGTGGCCTTACTTTATAGCGACAAGTGGCAATGGAGAACTTGGACTGGTAGACTGGGCCTCCAAAACTGGGCCCAACGAAAATGGATTGAATAACACCTAATTACTCTGATTAATGACTAAGTGAAGACCTAATTAACTAATGAATATTCAATTAACACTAACTAAGATTTAAAACTACAATTAACGCCTAAAATGAAAATTAAAACTAATATAATCCTAATTAAAACTGATAACCTCAATTAAAATCTAATTAAGACTCTAATTAATCTAATTAAATCCTAATTAAATCTAAAAAGAGGATTAACATCTAATTAAACTCTAAAAAACTATTAACTTCTATTAATTCTAATTAATGTCTAAACTAATAAAAATAGAAGAAAAAAACTCCATTAATCTCTAACAATTCCACTAATTTCTATAGAAAAACTATATTAATTTCTACTTAAAAAAATACCTATTAAAAGAATATTCTATTAAAATCAATTAAAAAAATTCTATTTAATACCTAAAAATAATATGATTTATTCTAAAAACCTATTATCTAAAATGATTAAAGAAATTCCTAAACTATTAAAAAAACAATTAATATCTAGAAGCTATTTAACAAATCTATCTAATACTTAGAAAAATGAATTAAATCTATAAAAAAAATTCTAGAAAATAAGGAAAAAATCTAAAACTACCGAGGAAGCTGATTAAATCGATTAGCGAACTATATCGAAATAAACGGTAAAAACCCGGACACCGAGATGTCCTCAAAAACAACAGCGAGAGCTGAAAACACCGGGACGAGCACCGATTCACCAAAATACGTCCTCGTATTGGTCTGAAATGCTATCAGAGGGCTATGATCAGAATAAACCAATTTGACAAGAAAAATGCAATGTACGTGGTATGCAAATGCGAAATGAAATGAGTCGAAACATGAGCCAAATTGCGATGAGTAGTTGGTCAAATTTTGGGGTGCAACAGCTGCCCCTATTCAAACGGTTTGGACCTGAAGGGTTGAAGAGCGAACGGCTTTCAAACATTCAAAGGTAGAAGACGGTTGAATACCAAAGAACCCGGAAATTTGCCAACTACATAAGTACACGGTACTCTGGTGGGGACAAATCTTCGAGCACTGAAATAATAGCTGCACGACAACTAGCTGGAGACATACTGAATAGAACCTTGTCGTCAGTTATTCACATTAAATTCCTCTGACACTGTCATCAGACACCTGACCTTACTGTCACTCATTCATGAAAATAACGCGTCTGACATCACCGTCGGACAACCAAAACACCCAACATCGCCGCTGGAAAACTAAACCACCTGACATCGCCGCCAGAAACAAACATCCAACATCGCCGCTGGAGAACTAAATCCCCTGACATCGCCGCCAGAAACAAACATCCAACCTCGCCGCTGGGACAACTAAATCACCTGACATCGCCGTCAGACACAAACATCCAACATCGCCGCTGGGACAACAAAGAATCTGACATCGCCGTCAGACACAAACATCCAACATCGCCGCTGGGACTACAAAGAATCTGACATCGCTGCCAAACAAACATCCAACATCGCCGCTGGGACAACAAAGAATCTGACATCACCGTCAACCAACTATAACTCTGAGAAACACCCGACCTCGCTGTCAAGTACTCAACATAATCTGACTTCGCCGTCAACTCTCAACATCGTCTGACCTTGCCGTCAGGGTGAACAAACTTCATTGGGGAATTGGACTTGAATAATAGACTCTGTTGGAGAGAATGATAAGATGAACATGTGTCAATGATCTTGCTGGAGGTCTGGATACCACACACAGGTGAATGATACTCTGGCCGGTAGGAGCATCTTCGACACTGAGCATAATAGTTGCACGGCAACCCTACTGGGGAATTGGTCATACGGTAACCGGTAATACATAGTCGATCATGCCATCAGGCATCAAGATTCCTCGGGACTCTTCAGGTTAACCATCAGGTTGATCATGCCATCAGGCATTCATAAAACTGTCGGGCATCAGCCGGGCTTCAACCATCGGGTTGATCATGCCATCAGGCATTCAAAGAAACTGGTCGGGCATCGGCCGGACTTCAACCATCGGGTTGATCATGCCATCAGGCATTCAAAGACATCTGTCGGGCATCAGCCGGACTTCAACCATCAGGTTGATCATGCCATCAGGCATTCAAAGACATCTGTCGGGCATCAGCCGGACTTCAACCATCAGGTTGATCATGCCATCAGGCATTCCAAAGAAATTGTCGGGCATCAGCCGGACTTCGTCAGCAAGTCGGGAATAGAATTCTTGGTCAATCATGAGCCAACTGGGAATATCTAAACCTCTGCCATCAGGCACTCCGCACCAGCTGAGAGAACTGCTTCATTAACACGGTCAGACTTCAATCATGGAGTCTTCAAAGGAGGTTTCAGCTTCGCCGTTAGAAAACCTGCTGGGGATAATGCTTCGTCGTTGGGGATTCTGGAGAACTATCAAGTAACTCCGCTTCGGGGATCCATAAATCATTCTGGATGAATCAACTCTGCTGAGGACTTCAAGAATCATCTTGGACAAATAACTCCGCCGGGGACCTCAAGAATCATCTTGAACCGATAACCAACCTGGAGACTTCAGGAATCATCCTGAGCGAACACTCTGTTGGGGATTTCAGGAATTATTCTGGGAGACCTTTACTGGGGACTCCAAGTATCAACTTGAGCAACCACTCTGGAGACTGCACTGGGGAGAATTCAAGAATCATCTTGATCAAACCATTCTGAGGAGGAACCTCTGCAAAACAAGAACGGCGGCAACCTGGCTCATGTCTCGTATGCATATGCTTTGATAATGACGTAATGCTCCACACGGTGGAAATGTTATGCGTTCATGATAAATGTTATGCAATCATGCAACATGCTATGGCATCGTCAGCAAAATAAATGCTGAAGGGAGAAGCCTCCGATCAAGGAGAAAGAATTCACACCAATCTTAATTAGACTCCGCCTGGGGAAATGATCTTCAGTCGACTGATGCAGGGGAATACAGCTCTACGAGAACCTGAGCCTGCTCATCTGGGTATTCAAACCATAACTGTTGAGGAAAATGATATTTATCGCAGAAATAAACTGCGCGGCCTTCGCGACTAAACTTTCCTGGAGAGAACGACTCCGACGGGGAGATACAGCATCAGCTGCTCAACGTCCTACTGGGGAAAACCAATCATGGTCTGAGCAGCTTCCAAGGATTCGGCTCTCTTGGGTATCTGCAAACTCGGCTGAGGAAGGAGAAATCATTCTGCTTCGGGGGAGAGTACGACTCTGGGGGAATCTCAATTTCGATGGAGACTTCAGTCTTGACTATTAGTTGCTTCACACTTCAGTGAACGAATAGTTTCCTACGAAACCTGCACTTGTGACCCGGTGCTGGGGGATGAGCATACGCTTCGGCGCCTGACTCAGCTGAGGAGATGACGTTCCTTCAGGACGCATCTGATTGGGGAGAGAATCTTCTCTGCTTGGGGATACATATCAATGCTCCTGATCTCGCATTCAGATTCTGCGGGGAGAAACTGCTGAACTCTATCGGGGATATCAATCCTGATCTGTGGAGAATAATCTTTCATACGCCTTACGGAGACTGACCCTTCTGGGCAATATCTGCTGGACTATCAAGTCTGATGAGGAATACCTGTGTATCAACACTGCTGGGGATATCAATCCTTAGCTACTCATTGTATAACTCTGATGGAGATGTACCAGTCCTATCAAGGAAACACCTCTGGCGTCTACGGAGGATAACAATCGATCACTGAAATTGAATCTCCCTTCACTGAGGAAAACAACCCTGAATGGTCCTCTTAGAATATCCTAAGTCCTTATAGGGTACGAAGCAATCTGCTGAGAAATAACTCTTCTATGGCTGACATCAAAGTCTACTCGTCTGGAGATTACTCAATGATGGCATCAATGTCGACCTCTGCTTGAGGAATGAGTCAATGACCTGGACTCAGAGGGAAAAGGAGTCAAACTCGGACTCTGTGGGGATACAACCTTGCATCAGTCCCACTGCTGGGGAAATAAACCCAAATCTGCCGGTCAGGGAAAGCTTCAGTCTCAACCCACTTAGGAAAGTAGCACATCAGGCTAATCAACGTTCAACGCTTGGGATGGCCATACTCTGCTGGGGATATCAATCTCGCCTGCCGAGGATAATCTTGATCCTACTCTGATAAGGGATAAATGTCATCTCAACTTGCCGCAGTCTCAAACTGCTCAGGGGAAACAATCTTAAGATGTACATCTCGGCTGAGAAAATAATCCTGATTCGACAACATCAACACAGGGAATACAAACTACCAATCATGGAGCTGGGATCACTCGAGCCTTGTGTCGGGGAATGTGACAACATGCGGGCCACCAGCAATCGTCGGGCCAGGTACAATTAAGCTTTTTCTGGTTTAAGGATAGGTTTATGGTGAAAGTGGATTTATTTCTGGTTACCAACAAAAGTGGATTTGAAAGGGAAATACTAGACGAGAACTAGCATTCAAGGTGGACTATCAGACGAGAACTGATAGCGACATATGTTAGGTTGTCAGACGAGAACTGACTTACGGGTTTTGGATGTTAGACTGGAATTGACTTCTGGTTTGCCAGGCGAGAACTGGGCTTTAACTGTGTCAGCCAGACGAGAACTGGTTGAACAATAGGTTACAGAAAAAGGTGACCCGACGGGGCTGGTTTCTGGTTTGGATTTCAGACGAGAACTGATCTCCGGCTTGCCAGACGAGCACTGGACTTTAAAACGATTTGGTTACAAGGTTCAGCCAAGTAACAGGTTAGGCTGTAGGATAACAATCTAATGACAGCAAGGCTTCTTCAGAAGGTTTAGGTTTTTTGGTAGGGTAATGACACGATTCCCCGACACTCAACTCTTGCTAGGGTGAACAAACTCATTTGAACAACTTGCCCCAGTGCAATTCAACTTGCCCCAATCCGACTCTTGGGAAGATTCATTCTGAACAGAAAACAGTTGGCGACAAGACAATCTTCAGATGGCCTGCCCCAACATCTGTACAACAGAAGGATTCATCCTCAACCAATCAACTCTCAGCATGGTTGGTTTCAATATCTCTGAAATAGCTTGCCCCTGAACGAGCGGTGAGCGACTCAACATGCCCTGATTGAACACTGGAGGGATCTACCCTCAAATCACAAGATTTCTGAATGATTGCCCCTGATTGGGTCTCGAGAAGATCAACTTCTGATCAACGGCTTCTCGAACAAACTGTCCCATAATCGACCGATGCTTCGGGACTTGTCCTCAGACAAACTGATTCTAAACTCACAGGAAGTCAATGCCCCAGATTCACAGGGTTTCGCAGTATACCATTCTGATCCAGACTGCTGGCGATTCAGTCCTGGTTGGTTATTCCCTGTTGGAGTTCCTTCGTATCAACTACTGACCTGCAATTAAAATTGTTTATTCACGAATGGTAATTTTAATGCAGTGTTCATGCAGATTTTGAAAAAATGAACTGTCACTCATTTACGTGTCATGCTAGTGAGTGACGGATGAACCCAAGAGTTCAAACGTAGTGCTGATTCGATCAGTGAAAAATACAATAAGGATATGATTAGCAAATCATGTAGGAGTCAGGTTACTCAACCTTATCGTAATGCGCTTTCAGAATAAACCCTGCCTCAATTAGGTCTTTCAAGGGTTGTATCGTGGTCGGGTTCACGGTTCGTGAAACAAAGGATATTTGGCTCAAATTATGATTTGTACCCACCCCTTCTACGTGATGATCTCCGATCCTAAAGTCCAGTCAACTTGGCTCGAGCGCTCGCCTCTTCGAGAGGTATGTTGAATATTGGGAACAACTGGTTAAAGAACTCACAAGGTGTTTCGGAGTGACAGTTACTCCTTTTTCGCTTTCGGTGTCTGTATCTACACGACTTTGTCCTTGTTCGAGGATTTTTTTCTTTTTATATCCTTTCTTTTTCATTCTTTTGATTCCCTAATTTTTGCCTGGACTGACTCTTCAGAGTTCTTTTCAATTTTTCTTTTGAAGTCCAGCGGGATGCCCTGATTTTTGCCTGAGTATTTGCTTTCCAGCTTTTTCTTTTTACTTAGCGGGCTCTCTTATTCCTTATTTCTTCGAAACAAGTCGTGCGACACTGGCTGTCTGGATTCATCCGAGAGGTTTATAACTGTCTCACTCCTGATTGGTGAGGTTTAACCATTGTGGTCGACGAGGTACGACCTCTGGGGAGGAATATGATGTGATTGGTCTTTGAAAGACAACACTCCTCTATAAGACTTGAACGCTCGATCAAGCTAACTGACGACTACCCTGCCCCGGGTTGAGATGTGAGGGTTTAAAAGTCCGAAAAAAAACTCCTACTTCTCGGCTCGAAGTGGTTAACAAGGGATTCTCTTCCTTATCTCTCCGGTGTTTAGGGGATTTGAAACAATGCCTTGTACGTCATCGGCAAGGTTCTATCTGAAAGCAATACGATCATTGGTTATGAGTATTCAGTTTCATCATCCTCCCTCCAATCTTTACTAATCATAGTGATAAAGTGGAGTGAATAACATGCAAGTGTCAGTGCAATGCAGTAAATGAGTGACAACGACATGATTAATTCAGAAAAATGCATAGTCACTTTATTAATATTACCATTCGAAACAAACAATGTTTAACAGCAAGTAGTAACTAACAGAAAGGAAACTACAAGTGCAAATGATAAAAAGTCCGAGGACTGCCAATGCTGAGGACGTCTGCCTGTCTGGACCACTGGCTTCTTGCAAATAACCCTCTGAATCTACGAGCTCAAACAGCTGAGAGGTTGTCATGCACAACCAAAACTCCTTCAGGAAAGGAAATGCACCCTTTGTCGATCAACTGTTGCACTTTCGCCTGAAAAGCTTTGCAATCTTCAGTTGAATGCCCTGGAGAACCACCATGGTAACCATACTGAGCATGGGGATTGTACCCTGGAGGGTAAGGCTCTGGCACGGGCTTGAGAGCTTTGGGTTCCACCAAAGCATTCTGAATCAAATGTGGAAGAATCTGGCTATACGACACAGGCACTGGATGAGAAGGAGCATTTCTTCGTTCCAAGTTGTTACGAGGATGGTTCTGATTCTGGCGTTGATTCTGATAACCTCGGCCACGGGCTCGTGGATTTGCAGGAGGAGCGACATAAGGTTCCCGATGCGGTGCCCCAGGCACAATTGTCTGTCCAACATAACGAGACACAGAAGATACTGACCGCTGAGAAGACGAAGAACCAACAGATTTCACTGATTCGACTTGAGGATACCCCACATCATTCATGATTGCATTGATCACAATTCCTTCTTCAGTTTGAAAGCTACAGAGAGATTCAGTTTCACTAGCCTGGCCGCCTGAAACATTCTGGATTCTTCCAGTCTTTACACCATACTCGATGCGTTCTCCTGCCCTTACCAATTCAGAGAAATTTGGTGCGACTCCAAGCATTCTTTCGAAGTACAGGCTCTGCAAGGAGTTTACGAACATGCCTTTTAACTCTTGGTCTAGAAGCGGTGGTTGCACTCTAGCTGCAAATTCTCTCCATCTCTGAACATACTTCCTGAAAGGTTCATTGTTCCCTTGAGACAATTCTTGCAGCTGCATGCGACTAGGAGCTTCATCAAGATTGTAGTCATACCGCTTCAGAAAAGCATTGGCTAAATCCTCCCATGATCGGATCTGATCACTCTCTAACTGCATATACCAACTCAGAGATGCCCTAGTCAGACTATCCTGAAAGCAATGAATCATCAGCTTGTCGTTGTGCACGAATGAAGTCATTCTTCGGCAGAACATCACCAAATGTTGCTTCGGGCAACTATCTCCTTTGTACCTTTCAAACCTCGGCATTCTGAACTTCGGAGGTAACACCAGGCCAGGAACCAGACACATATCTGCAGCACTAGGGTTAACAGCGTCTTTACCTTTCAAGGCTTTGAATCTTTCATCCAATGCACGAAACCTTCTAGCATACACGGGAGCTAATGGGTCTTCTTTCTTTGCTATCAGGACCTCTCTTCGGGCATTTGGCACAGGGAAGGAAAAACCCTGGTAGTCTGAGATATCAACAGAAGGAGAACGTTCGCCTCGGACAACAAACTGCTCACGTGGACCTCGGTCTTCAACAGAAGGCTATACAAGCTGAGCTGCAGTAAGGTTGTTCACTTGCGGAAAGTCTTCGTCATGCATAGATCCATACAAAGGATTGGACGTCACAGTGAAACCTGACAAGGTATCAACAAACTGGAAGCTACTCTCTGACATAGCTACCATCAACTGACTTCACTGCTTGACTCTGATCAAATCTGCTTCAGCCCCTCGGTCGTCTTCAACACTCACCTTCAGAATCAAAACAACGGCTGGATAAGAGCTCCGACTAGCTGGCGAATGACATGTAATATGATGTAGGAATGTTCATGCAAATGCAATGCAAGATGCAGCAAACACGGGATCACAGCCCCCACAAAGCTCTGATTACTGCTGCGCTGCTGACAGGATAAGTCTGCCCTGACGAGAGAAAACCAAGATATCGGGTAGGCTGGAAGTCAAGTTTCCTGCAAAAACCCTCCCACTCACGGGTAATGGACCTATAATGACACAAGGTACGACATCCTATGCGTTCATCAGCGTCACAGACTTTCAAAAGGGGTGATACGATACCCAGAAGGTGTGGCATCACCAGCTCATGAAGCGGCCTCACTTAGCTGAATCACAAATGATCGGTCCCCAGAGTCGACAATCCATCAAACCAGCAACCGTCTCAACCCAAAGGGTTGAAAGAGAAGCCAACCGGATGAACCTCGTCTGAGCGTGGATTTCATGAGACACTGGTGCCTACAAAGCAAGCATGCGCCCACTAATTTCCACTCTAATTTTATGGTGCACTCAAGCCTGGGTCTGGCTTCTCACTCATCAGAACTCCCACCCCACAACAGCACAGATAATCATATCATACTGAAAATAAAATGCGGGAAATAGAGTGCGAGAAGTAAAATGCGATAAATAAACGCAACCCAACAAGTAAACATACAAGCGTTAGGATTGACTCTCGCAGGGGACGTTGGATCCCCAAACTGACTCGCTTTCGGGACGTTGGATCCCTAGGAAACTATCAAGTCCCCAGCAGAGTCGCCAGCTGTTGCTTGCACGAAAAAAGGTGCTGGCAAAACAGAAGAGTCGCCACCTTTCGTTATTGATCCCTCAGAGCGGGAAAGGAAACGATCGGAAAAGCCTGACGAAAAAGGGTAAGACAAGGTCGTCGCAACCATTGTCTGGGTTCGAGAGTCGGTTACGCAAGGGGAAGGTATTAGCACCCCTCACGTCCGTCGTACTCGACGGGATCCACGCTTGTTGTGTTTACTTGGACGGGTGAAAAACAATCTATCTACGGATGCTAAATCTAAACGGGAAAGAAATTGACTCGATAGAGCGTCGCACTCTATGCCTACGTATTCTCATCAGAGAAAATCAGAGTCAACGTAGTTCGGGAAACTACGGGTTAGTTGCTCGGCAAGACGTCGCGTCTTGGGCCTACGTATTCTCATCAGAGAAATCAGAGCATGACGTAGTTCAGGCTAACTACGGCTAGACAAGGGTGTTCTCGGTCACACGGGGTGAGAGAAATGATTGACGATACTATCGTACGCATTCTAGCAGTTAGGTGGACGCTGCTCGACCATTGGAGACTTAGGCGTACCTGTTTGCGGTAGAACGGACGTAGTATGTCGGGTTTTGAGGTATGGGAACCTACGGGAACTAGAACTACGGTCTGGTCTCAAATGCACTCGGGCAAGAGAAAAGGATAACATCAGTCGTCAGCGGGAAAGTCTCGATCGCACAGCAGCGAGAGAACAAAAAGTTAGTTGTTAGTGTGCTCGCTAGGATATCGCATCCTATGCCTACATATTTTCATTAGAGAAAGTCAGAGCAGCTGTAGTTCAGCCTAACTATGGGTAGAACGGAGACCACAACACAAATCTCGTATTATTAATATTCTGAAGAAGTTAAAATGATTGAGTACAGGAAAATAAACTCCTAAAAAATCCTATCCATCTATCATGGAAAATCTAATGAAAAATAGTCCCCTAACAAGTGGACATTTAAAACTACTTCTAAAAGGTGTAAAATAAACTCTATGAGAAATTATATCCTAAAAAGAAAATATAAAAAAAGAAAATATTAAAAAAACTATTAGCTAATATAATATTTCTATATCCCACTATATTTTTCCATCTTTTTCTATTACATATTTTTTCTATTACATATTCTTTTTCTTTTTTAAAATCTCTAAACAAAATAAAATAAAAGAAAAACACAAGGGGGGGGGGGGGGGGGCAAAACTGCAGCAGGAGGTACAACAGCAAAAAAACAATAGAAACTGGGCCCAGCCCAATACACAAATTCATAAAAGAATAAAAAACAGGGGTGGGGGGGGGGGTTTGAAGAGCAGACCGGGGGTGTGCCCATAAATTCGCTGGGCTTGGCCCAACAGCCAATCCATAACAAAACAAAAACGGAAGGGTGTATGAAGAAAACGGAGGGGTATGGATTGAACGAACTGGGCCTCAGCCCAATAACCAAACAATAATCAGCAACGGAGGGGTATGGCCAAAATGGGGGGTGTACGGATGAAGAAGCCAATGGGCCCGGCCCAATCCATACAGCTCTCCCTCTTCCTCGTTTCCTCTCAGAAACCCTAATCTTCCTTTCTCATTACACTGTTCACTCTTCCGCCGCTTCCCCTCTCTTTCTCCCGTTCAGCTCTCTCTCTCTCAAACTTTCAACCTCCCTTGTCCGTACCTTCCAACCCCTTCCTTCAAGAATTTTCCTCAAACGAACAAAGCTCGAGAATCACATTTGGATGATGACGATGCGAAATCTGGAGGGCAAAGTGATGAGTGGATGAATCATGGTTGAGGCTGGATATGCGAAGTTTCTGGAAAGTACTTCGAGGACGATGATCGCTGATGAACGAATCAGGAAAAAAAACGATGAAGTTCGCCGAAGTCTCTTGATGCAGTTTCTTGAAGATTTCTTGATGAAATGATGAAGAACGACGATGCAAATCTGGAAACTCCACGGTGAGTCTTACGAAGATTGACGAAGATCTTGAGGATTCATGGATATGGAGAGTGCTCGACGAGTCTTGAAGCTGTTCTTGATGTATCCGGTGAAGATCTTGGAGACGATGGGGTTGAATATCCTGAAGACGATTATTGATGCTGATGAACACGCGAATGAAATTTCTGGAGAGTTATTACTGTTGAGCGATCCGAGGAGAAAGATGAAGATTATGAATTTCTGGGGACGGTTGCAAGAACATTGATGAAGGTTGAAGAACTTCATCAATTTCTGGGCAAATCTGGGATGATAGATGAACAATGATGAAGATCTATGAAGATCTTCTGGAAACAGGATGAACGAATTGAGGAGGATCTTGAACGGATTCATGGAAATTGATCGAAGGTTGATGAATTTCTGGAAATCGGTTGATGAACATCAGTTGAGGACGATGAAGATTGCGGCGAGATGAAGATCATGATGAATCTTGATGTCAAATGGATGATTCTCGGTGATGAAGGTTGAAAAATCTGGAAAATTAATGATGAACGGATGAATTTTCTGGTAGTTTTGGCAGTTTCCGGCGGTTGTTACAGTGGTCGGAGGGAGTTAGGGTGGTCGGAGCTTGTTGGTTGCGGTGGTTGCATGGCCGGCGGCCATGCGTCCGGCGAGGTGAGGCGTGAAGACAGGTGGCGGTGGGGCGTCGTGCATGGGTGACGCGTGTACGGAGAGTGGGAGATAGTGGGGTTACGTGTTACGCATGCATGAGGGAGAGAGTGAGTGGAGGATTGAGGTGGCAGAATCTGAGTGTAGATGAAAATGATGTGGCCCCTCCCTGAGTTACACGCGTGGCCTTACTTTATAGCGACAAGTGGCAATGGAGAACTTGGACTGGTAGACTGGGCCTCCAAAACTGGGCCCAACGAAAATGGATTGAATAAAACCTAATTACTCTGATAAATGACTAAGTGAAGACCTAATTAACTAATGAATATTCAATTAACACTAACTAAGATTTAAAACTACAATTAACGGCTAAAATGAAAATTAAAACTAATATAATCCTAATTAAAACTGATAACCTCAATTAAAATCTAATTAAGACTCTAATTAATCTAATTAAATCCTAATTTAATCTAAAAAGAGGATTAACATCTAATTAAACTCTAAAAAACTATTAACTTCTATTAATTCTAATTAATGTCTAAACTAATAAAAATAGAAGAAAAAAACTCCATTAATCTCTAACAATTCCACTAATTTCTATAGAAAAACTATATTAATTTCTACTTAAAAAAATACCTATTAAAAGAATATTCTATTAAAATCAATTAAAAAAATTCTATTTAATACCTAAAAATAATATGATTTATTCTAAAAACCTATTATCTAAAATGATTAAAGAAATTCCTAAACTATTAAAAAAACAATTAATATCTAGAAGCTATTTAACAAATCTATCTAATACCTAGAAAAATGAATTAAATCTATAAAAAAAATTCTAGAAAATAAGGAAAAAATCTAAAACTACCGAGGAAGCCGATTAAATCGATTAGCGAACTATATCGAAATAAACGGTAAAAACCCGGACACCGAGATGTCCTCAAAAACAACAGCGAGAGCTGAAAACACCGGGACGAGCACCGATTCACCAAAATACGTCCTCGTATTGGTCTGAAATGCTATCAGAGGGCTGTGATCAGAATAAACCAATTTGACAGGAAATAATGCAATGTACGTGGTATACAAATGCGAAATGAAATGAGTTGAAACATGAGCCAAATTGCGATGAGTAGTTGGTCAAATTTTGGGGTGCAACAGCTGCCCCTATTCAAACGGCTTGGACCTGAAGGGTTGAAGAGTGAACGGCTTTCAAACATTCAAAGGTAGAAGACGGTTGAATACCAAAGAACCCGGAAATTTGCCAACTACATAAGTACACGGTACTCTGGTGGGGACAAATCTTCGAGCACTGAAATAATAGCTGCACGACAACTAGCTGGAGACATATTGATCTGAACCTTGTCGTCAGTTATTCACATTAAATTCCTCTGACACTGTCATCAGACACCTGACCTCACCGTCAGTCATTCATGAAAATAACGCGTCTGACATCACCGTCGGACAACCAAAACACCCAACATCGCTGCTGGAAAACTAAACCACCTGACATCGCCGCCAGAAACAAACATCCAACATCGCCGCTGGAGAACTAAATCCCCTGACATCGCCGCCAGAAACAAACATCCAACCTTGCCGCTGGGACAACTAAATCACCTGACATCGCTGTCAGACACAAACATCCAACATCGCCGTTGGGACAACAAAGAATCTGACATCGCCGTCAGACACAAACATCCAACATCGCCGCTGGGACTACAAAGAATCTGACATCGCCGCCAAACAAACATCCAACATCGCCGCTGGGACAATAAAGAATCTGACATCACCGTCAACCAACTATAACTCTGAGAAACACCCGACCTCGCTGTCAAGTACTCAACATAATCTGACTTCGCCGTCAACTCTCAACATCGTCTGACCTCGCCGTCAGGGTGAAGAAACTTCATTGGGGAATTGGACTTGAATAATAGACTCTGTTGGAGAGAATGATAAGATGAACACGTGTCAATGATCTTGCTGGAGGTCTGGATACCACACACAGGTGAACGATACTCTGGCCGGTAGGAGCATCTTCGACACTGAGCATAATAGTTGCACGGCAACCCTACTGGGGAATTGGTCATACGGTAACCGGTAATACATAGTCGATCATGCCATCAGGCATCAAGATTCCTCAGGACTCTTCAGGTCAACCATCAGGTTGATCATGCCATCAGGCATTCATAAAACTGTCGGGCATCAGCCGGGCTTCAACCATCGGGTTGATCATGCCATCAGGCATTCAAAGAAACTGGTCGGGCATCAGCTGGACTTCAACCATCGGGTTTATCATGCCATCAGGCATTCAAAGACATCTGTCGGGCATCAGCCGGACTTCAACCATCAGGTTGATCATGCCATCAGGCATTCAAAGACATCTGTCGGGCATCAGCCGGACTTCAACCATCAGGTTGATCATGCCATCAGGCATTCCAAAGAAATTGTCGGGCATCAGCCGGACTTCGTCAGCAAGTCGGGAATAGAATTCTTGGTCAATCATGAGCCAACTGGGAATATCTAAACCTCTGCCATCAGGCACTCTGCACCAGCTGAGAGAACTGCTTCATTAACACGGTCAGACTTCAATCATGGAGTCTTCAAAGGAGGTTTCAGCTTCGCCGTTAGAAAACCTGCTGGGGATAATGCTTCGCCGCTGGGGATTCTGGAGAACTATCAAGTAACTCCGCTTCGGGGATCCATAAATCATTCTGGATGAATCAACTCTGCTGAGGACTTCAAGAATCATCTTGGACAAATAACTCCACCGGGGACCTCAAGAATCATCTTGAACCGATAACCAACCTGGAGACTTCAGGAATCATCCTGAGCGAACACTCTGTTGGGGATTTCGGGAATTATCCTGGGAGACCTTTACTGGGGACTCCAAGTATCAACTTGAGCAACCACTCTGGAGACTGCACTGGGGAGAATTCAAGAATCATCTTGATCAAACCATTCTGAGGAGGAACCTCTGCAAAACAAGAAACCACGAACTTCTTTTTCTGTTTTTGGCACTGGCATTTCTTGTATCGCTTTTATCTTCGCAGGATCAACCTCGATGCCTCTTTCACTCACGATAAACCCTAGTAACTTTCCGGACCGTACTCCGAAAGTACACTTGTTAGGATTCAGCCTCAACCTGAACTTCCTAAGCCTCTCAAAAAGCTTCAGCAAATTGACCAGATGTCCCTCCTCCGTTTGGGACTTCGCAATCATGTCATCAACATAGACTTCAATCTCATAATGAATCATGTCATGAAACAAAGTAACCATTGCTCGTTGGTAAGTGGCCCCTGCATTCTTCAGACCGAAGGGCATTACCTTGTAGCAGAATGTTCCCCAGGGAGTGATAAACGTCGTTTTCTCCATGTCCTCCGGCGCCATCTTGATCTGATTGTAGCCGGAGAAGCCATCCATGAACGAAAACACGGAGAACTGAGCTGTATTGTCGACCAACACATCAATATGAGGCAGCGGGAAATCATCTTTAGGGCTCGCCCTATTCAAATCTCGATAATCGACGCACATTCGTACCTTACCGTCCTTCTTCGGTACAGGCACTATGTTGGCGACCCACGGAGGGTAAATAGTTACCGCTAAGAAGCCAACATCAAGCTGTTTCTGCACTTCTTCTTTGATCTTAACGGCCATATCTGGTCTCGTCCTCCTAAGCTTCTGCTTAACGGGAGGACAATCTTCTTGCAACGGCAAGTGGTGGACCACGATGTCAGTGTCAAGTCCGGGCATATCCTCGTATGACCAAGCAAAGACATCACTATACTCTCTCAGCATCTCGACCAATCTTCGCTTGATATCGCTCTGCAATGCAGCCCCTATCCTGACGTTCCTGACAAGTTCTTCAGAACCCAGATTCACAATCTCGATCTCCTCTTCATGAGGCAGAATAACTTTCTCCTCTTGTTTCAACAAGCGGGCCAACTCTTCGGGAAGATCTTCGTCTTCATCAATCTCTTCTTCGGCTTGATAGATCGGGCAATCGAAGTCGAAGTGAGTCGTAGAAGGTCCAGAGTCGATGTCATCTGTTATGTGGATCCTGCAATAACAAGGGTTAAGCTTAAAACAAGGATATGCAGGTTAGCACAAACCTCATTGCCATTTTATTGTTTTTCAAAACAAATATAAAACAGGAATAACAGAGATCACAACATTTGAATACGAAGAAAAACGCCTTTTGATTTATTGATAAAATGCATGTACATAATCAAACGAGGCCCTGACAATAAGACCACTATGCCCCGGGTAGGACATAGGGTTGTACAATGATTGGAAAAAGTAAATCATTACTCTTCGCTTGTCATCTGGATGATATCCTTGACGGACCAGTTGGTAAGGCCCTCACCTAGCTTGCTTGGCTGGATCCAAGAGTCGAGGTCACAGTCGCTATCTCCGCTGTCTTCAGACACCGCGTTGACACTTTCGAATATCACCCCGCCACTGGTAAACTGGATCGGCCCTTTACCTCGCGACGCGCTGCTAGAAGAAGAAGCTTCAGCTCCAGGAGAATATCCCAACCCAAACTTGTCTTGCTTGTTAGGTATCTCCAAAATTCGCCCCCAGCCTGGGGTAGATCCGGCCTGAACAACGGCCTGAGCTTCCTTGAAGGAAGAGAGAGTCATCTCTGGCTTTTCAGTGACTATAGGAGCTACGTCCTTCACTGTAACAGCTTCGAACGCTTGGCATAGGGTTTCGTGGATTTCCCCATCCATCTCAACATACTTGAAGGACGACAAATAGCTCACCATTATGTCTTCCTCCCCACAAACAGTCACGATGCTACCTCCGACAGCATACTTGAGTTTCTGGTGTAACGTGGAGGTCACGGCTCCAGCAGCATGGATCCACGGCCGGCCCAAGAGACAGCTGTAGGCAGGCATGACGTCCATAATATAAAAGATCGCGTCGAATGTTTCCGGCCCGACTTGGATTGGCAGGGTCACCTCCCCGAAAACATGGCGTTTGGTTTCATCGAACGCCTTCACAACCAGATCACTGGGTGTGCAAATCACTCCACGAGTATCTAACTTCATTAATGCCTTCTTCGGACGAACATTGAGTGACGACCCCGTGTCCACCAACATGTGAGACATAATCGTTCCCCTACACTTTATCGAGATGTGCAGGGCGCTATTGTGGTTCCTCCCTTTCGGCGTCAGCTCTAGGTCAGTGAACCCTAACCCATTTCCAGAATTTATGTGGGCTATGACCTCTTCCAGCTGGTTTACCGATATTTCCTGCGGTACATATGCGGCGTTCAACACCTTTAGCAGCGCGTTGCGGTGTGCTTCAGAACACAGCAACAGGTTCAGGATGGAAATCTTCGAGGGCGTTTGATGGAGGTGATCCACAATCTTGTAGTCGCTCTTTTTAATCAACCGCATAAACTCTTCGGCGTCTTTAACAAGTAAGTCTTTTTCTGCCCCCCGAGGGATCTCTTCAACGACTTTACTTTTACCTTTGTCAGTTGCATCAGCTCTGTCCGCTTTGTCCGCCACGACCTCTGGTGGTGCAAACACTCTTTCGCTGCGAGTAATGCCACTGATTCCCGCAAGGTTCTCCACAGACGACCCAAACGGTTCTAGTTCCAACTTCTGTCCGTTGCAGTAGACTTCAGCCCCATAATGCCATGGGACAACATTAGTGCTCTCGAACGGTATCGGCCCATCTTTGGTGATGGTAATCGTGGGCGGTCTGGGTGCAGAAATAGTTATCGTCTGGCGAGGGATGGTGATGGTGGCAACCTCGTCATCTTGCTTCAGCATTACCTCTCCCAATCCACTTTCGGCCCTCCGGCTGAACTGTAAAATCCCTTCAGTCATCAGACTTTGAATTCCCTCTATCAGCTGTTCACATCCATCAGGACTAGTAGCACAACCTATACACAACTCTCCGCAACCTGGAAAGAAACCTCTTTTCATCAACTTAGCTTTAACGAAGCTAAGCGGCATCTTCAGATCTCTGACGTCAGTCAACAAATCCAAACTCTCGTCTTCAATAATGGCGTTTACTCCATCTCCCCTATGATTCGGCATAGGGGTTTTTGTGACGTTTGGCACATTATCCGAGAAGTTGATGATCTTAGCGTCTACCATGTCCTGCACCTTGTGCTTGAAGGCTTTGCAGTTCTCTATTGTGTAGCCTTGTGCCCCTGAGTGAAACTCACAAGTTGCATTCGCGTCATAACCCGGCGGAGGTGCCCCCGTCAAGGGATCCAGCGTTCTCTTCTGGATCAACTGTAGCTGAAGCAAAGTCTGTAATAGTTGCGCGTACGACATGGGCGGTGTCTCGAGGTGACGGCTCGACAGAGGTGCCCGATTCTGATACTTTCTGTACCCTTGTTGATTCGGTTGTTGTTGCTACTGCTGTTGCTGCTGCTGCTGCTGTGGCTGTTGAACTGCCGGGATAGTTATGCTGGCCACCTGTTGGTGAGGGCCTTTACCCTTCCTTCGAGTGTTGCTCACGGCGCTTGTTTCTCCTTCTCGTCTTTTGCCACCATAAGGTTTCTTTCCGCCTCCTCCCGCTGAGGATGACTCACCTTGAATTTTCCCGAGTTTGATCCCATTTTCAATGTGCTCACCCGTGATAATGAGATCTGAGAAGGTTCCGGACATACCGCTGACCAATTTCTCATAGTAAACCCCTGGGAGGGTGGCTACGAACATCTGCACAAGCTCACGTTCAACCATCGGCGGCTGAACCATGGCTGCCAACTCATGCCACCGCTGGGCGTATTCCTTAAACCCTTCATCGTTCCTTTGCGACAGATTCTGCAGTTGGACTCGGTTCGGGGCCAAGTCGCTGTTGTACTGGTAGTGGTGCACGAATTCTTCAGCAAGGTCCTTCCACGTGCGCACACTGGTAGGCTCCAGACTCATGTACCATTCGAGGGAGGGCCCGGACAGACTGTCTTGAAAGAAGTGCATCAACAACTTCTCGTCATCAGAATGAGCTGACATTTTCCTGTAATACGATCTCAGGTGGACGCGAGAGCAAGTGGTGCCCTTGTACTTTTCAAAGTCAGGTACCTTGAACTTGGGAGGCACCTTGAAATCGGCAATCAGTCCCAACTTGGACATATCAATGCCCAGGGTGTAACACCCCCTTTCTATACCCCCAAATAATACAATTAATTATTTAGGCACAAATTCAAAATTTCATCAGAGTAAGTTTATAAAACGGTATAAAAGGGACATGCCACATTATCCGAAAATCACACATATAAAACACCTGCTCATATATAATGATATGCAACAACGGGGTAACACCCACGAGAAAATATCTAGAACAAAGGCGGAACATCCAAATATTTCATAATTCTCTAACACATGTATTCATATATACAAATCATCAACCAACATGGTTACGTAACTTTCATCAGCAGATACATATACACATGCATCACAAAAGAAACAAAACAACTCCTAGCTACCCGGTGCTACATATCAGAGCCGACCAACTAAAGGATGAAGCCACGCCTCACAAAAGATCTCCAGTAATCTAATCTGCAATGCCTCATAGAGCATTATAAAACAGCAGAAGGGTGAGAAACAATATCATAACAAATAATGCATAAAGGCATATATACATATATATATATATATATATATATATATATATATATATATATATATATATATATATATATATATATATATATATATATATATATATATATATATATATATATATATATATATATATATATATCATATCCATAATCATGCATCTTACGCTTTCTCACCACGACTCACATCGTACATCGCAATGTATCCACTAAAGTCTATTTACGAATAGAACATCAAGCATAAACAATATGCATCATTAAGGTTTATATCCATTCAGGAACATTCATACATGTTACACACATATACATATATACATATATTCATTCATACATATATATACATATATATATATATCTTCAAGCATTTCATTATGTCATTCACACCTTTCACATTATTCTAATAAACATACACAACATGCTTATTTCGCCATACATCATGCACAGATGTCAACACACAAAACATAAAGGCCAACTCGCTACTCTACGCGAATGCAACACATTATCGACTTAATCGTCCGTCAGATTCTCCTAAGAATCAATTCACTCCCACCCCTCATGGGTATCCTATAACTCATTAGATCTTCCTAGAAATCACATCACTCATCAGACTCTCCTAGGAATCACACCATTCATCAAATTCTCCGAGGAATCACACCATTCATCAGATTCTCCAAGGAATCACACCGTTCATCAGATTCTCCGAGGAATCACACCGTTCATCAGATTCTCCGAGGAATCACACCGTTCATCAGATTCTCCGAGGAATCACACTGTTCATCAGATTCTCCGAGGAATAACACCGTTCATCAGATTCTCCGAGGAATCAAGTCATTTAGCAGATTCTCCGAGGAATCGTATCTTTCATCAGATTCTCCGAGGAATCAATTCGTTCATCAGATTCTCCGAGGAATCACTTCATTCATCAGACTCTCCTAAGAGTCACACCACTCATCAGACTCTCCTAAGAGTCAACAGCACAAGAATGTACTTCATACACTTCTTGAAATGCAACCACGTTTGCGAACATGCTCATGCATTCTTCACATTCATTGCATATATTCATTATGCATCCACTATATATACATATCACAATACATACATACAGTCATCATATAATCTCATCATGCATTTCTATTACATTCAAGTAATGCACCAAAATACCAAACGGCCACATTCCACACTTCACAATTCATAAACTAGGATTCACGCCATACGGCTACCCACAACACACATAACAACATATAATTAATCATCTCAAACAAGGAATGATCGCAACCAAACCACACAACCAATCCACGAATGGAAAACACAAGAAAGAAAATATGCTGCTGTGTTCGCTAACCTTTGCCTGGCGAAGCCTCTGGCGAACCTTCGCTACTTCGTTCGCCTGGCAAACTTGCCAGCGAAGACCACTGGGATTTATTCTGGATTTACTCGCTAGCACTCGCTAGCATACTCGCCTGGCAAACCTTCGCCACTCTCATTCGCCTGGCGAACTTGCCAGCGAAGACAGGGTGGATGCTACTGACTTGGTTCGCAGCTGCTCGCTGGGCTTCGCCCGGCGAAGCTTCGCTGCCATTCGCCTGGCGAGCCTGCGAAGACAGAACCTCCATGGCTGTTCCAAAGCCCAAACTCCACACAACCAACCGATTAAATCCAAACCAGTCTCAGTGGCACAACCCTACCATCACCCGACTAAACTACATCGTCTAATCCGAGTTCTAACCGATTAAAACCTCTTTCTACTCATCAAACCAACTTCTAACCTAAGTGGAAAAAGAGTAGAAACTCTACAAAATCCAAATACATACACATACAATCATACACATTAAAGAGATGATGGAGTTTCACACCCTTACCTGATTAATCGCAAGCTTAGGTTGATCTTGAAGAATCTAGGTTTTCTCTTCTTTCTCTTCTCTTTCTCCTCTTCTTCTTTCTTTTTTCCTTTTCTTTCCTTTCTATTTCCTCTTTTATATCTTTCTCATTATTTTCCAAAACATCAACTAATTCCATATCTCATAAAATATCTCACTTAACATTAAATAGGAAATGTCCAAAATACCCTCCAAACTATTTTCTCTGAAAACTCCCAAAATCGGTTAAAATAGAATAATATGCAAACTTAACATATTTCCACACAATTTCCACATTCAAATAATATTCGCCCAATTAAACCAAAAAGGACTCAACGAAAAAGGAATAGTCGAAATCGGGGCGTTACACAGGGTATTCTGGTTTTCGATATTTCTCATCTTATCCTCGAGGGCCTTGAACCTTAGACGTGCTTCAGCAGTCAGCTCACCCTCAGCACCTCTCTGAGAGAACACATCGTCCTGACGATCTTCTAACCACGGTTGAGGCCCAAACAGATTCCCAACACCTGCATTGCTGTTGCCTAGTCCCACATTGACATTATCTTCAAAACTCCCATTACCGACGCCCGTCGTATTGCCATTGAGTCCCATGTTAGCTATCACATTGCCGTTGGCACTGCCGTTCCCCCCGGTCACGGGGACGCCATTCTGCGGAGTTTCAACTGGTGGAGGAGTTGGCACAATCCCACCGTGGAGTACACCATTGCTATCGACCCTTGAAGTCAGAGGCTGGACCAAGGTTCTGAGCTGATCCTGGCCATTGGCGACCGCTTGCATGAGCTCCATGAAACGGTCCATTCTTTCGCGGAGTTCCTGAACATCAGTTTGCACTTGCTCCATGATTCTGGTTTAATTTGCTCTGGTCGGATAGCGGTGAATAGGTCTCTGATCAATCCTGGAACAACCTGAAACAACCTGAAAACACAAAAGGGTTAGGAAAAAACGACAAAGTGCTCGTTATGCAAATGCTTCATGCAAATGCAAATGTGTGTCTGTGCGTTAGGGAGATCTCCCCCGATCCTAGTGCCTGAGTGCCAGTGCTGATAATAAGAAGTCCGAGTCCAATCATGGAAATAGCATCTCATATAAAGAAAGCCCATCAAGGCAGTACACAACATCAGTGAGTACAAGCAGAATCAATAGCATGACCTCGACCAATAAGCCTGGTGATGGTCAGCATACAACGATGATCAAACAAAAGGAATACAAATAGTCAAGCACGGCCACGGGCGCGAAACTCTTCTAACAACCCCTTCATTGCTGGATGATCAGGACGAGTGAGTAACCCTTCAACAAGTAACTCCCTCTGCATAATGGTGTATTGAAGACCATCGACCGAATCTTCCCATGCTCCTTTGCCGAAACAATCTTCTAGCTTCCGCTTCTTGGCCTCAAACATCAGTTTGCGCTCCTTCAGGTTAGCGAGAGCTCTGTTGAGTTGGCCTTCAGCGGCATATCTGCGAGTGGTTTCTTCATCAAACCTCTTCTCACTAGCCCTCACCTGGGCTTTCAGCTTGGAAATCTGTTGCATCAGCTTGTCCTCCCGCTCTTTCCTGTTGGCTAGGGAGGCCTTCCAGTGCTGGTTGAACTTGGATATCCTTCGATACGCTTCGTCTAAGTGCTGCTTCTTCGTGGCCAGTACATCGTTGACAACTTTGAAGTCTCGACCCATGCGTTCACGCTCGGCTATCTGCTTAGTCAGGTCTGTCCCCAGCTGGTTCACCAGCTCTATCTGCCTCTTGAAGGAATAAATGGCTTCGTTTCTCTCGCTTCGAAGCTGAGCCAATTCTTTCTCCAATTCTTCATTTGCCCTCCTCAATTCATCTCTCTCAGCTAACACCTGATTATGTTGCTGAATGGGCACGGTAGTAGGCTCTTCAATCACTGGAGGGCTTTCTGGCTTGGCAGGAAGAAACGGCATCCCTATAGCATCGGCTCTAGCTCTGATCCACGTCACGTACGGAGGGTAGGCTTGATTATTGCTTCTCCTCAGCAATGGTTTTTCCCTCTTATTGATGCCATTCCAAGCGCGCTGAAGCTTAGATAACAGATCCCCCTCTAGAAGATCAGTGAGGTACAGAGATTCCTGCACCTCTTCATCCTTCGGCGGAGCCCTCAAAGCATATGCGAACCGTCGGACCAGTAAAGACGGATTGTAGTTTATACAGCCTTTCCTGCCTATCAAAGGCACGTTCAGAAACCCGCTGCAGCTAAAGATGATCTCGGTACCCAACCTATCTCTGTCAAACCAGTCCATATCCTCCGCTGATAGACTCATCAAACGCTCGGACCACTCAGCTGTGGCTGCAGACGACACAAAGGGACCCCTCTTGGGCAGATGACTATCAAGCCATTTATAAAGCAGGGGCACACAGAACGAGACATTCTTGCCCCTTCTGTTCTCGTTTTTTGTAGTGGATGGAATGGTAGACATCTCCTATCAAGGTAGGGTCCGGATTCCCTGAAGCAAAGATGCAAAACGCGTCGAAGTCTACAAAGTCGGGCATATTGGGGAACAAAATGATGCCATATATGCACAAAGCGAGGATGGCGTTGAATACGACCCAACATCCGTCTTTGGCGCACTGCTGAGCCTTACCCACTAAGAACTGCAAGGAGAAACCGGGAACCTTGTTCCAACTAGACAATACCAACTCGGAGGCATCCAGATGAAGTGAAGGAGCTAGACTAGCCAGATTAGGCTCAGCATCCATATGAACAAAGGGCATCTGCCTCTTGATAGGCACACCTAACAAATCAACGTATTCTTCCAGCGTGGGTGCGAGAACAAAATCCTAGAAAGTAAAGCATCTCAACGGAGGATCGTAGAACTGTAGCAGAGCGTGCAACCCATTCAACTCGAACGCAGAAGGTTTACGAACCAAACTGAGCAATTTGCCGTAAGATTTTATGAACTCATCTCTCACAGAATCACCAGCTAAAGCAATCAAACCGGTCAGCTGAACCACATCAGGGGCAGGGAGCTTGTAAGCCACGGTCTTCCTCAGAGAACCCATAATAATACAATAGGAGGCAAGAAATCCTGGATCGGGGAAAACGGTACCTGCAACACAGACACACATTAATGAAATACAAATGGGTATGTAAAGCAATGTAAGATGCAATCATGCAGCAGGAGATCAAGACAACTGTGTTGTGGAGATTCTGTGTCAACAAAACCATAATCCTGCTCTATCAAGAACAACCGCTATATCTGATAATAAGAAAACCCTGGTATCGGACCATAAATCTGCTCTGTCAAGAACACACACATATAGGACCATAAGTCTGCTCTGTCAAGAACAAACATCTGATAACAAGGGACCTCTGATACAGGACCCTAACTCTGCTCTGTCAAGAACAAATATCTGATGACCAAAACTTTGCTCTGTCAAGAACAAACATACATCTGCTGATGAGATCCTCAGATCCCAATCATAAATCTGCTCTGTCAAGAACACACATATACATCTCTGAATATAAGGTCCTCTGATATAGGACCAAAGCTCTGCTCTGTCAAGAACAAACATCTTATAATAAGACCCTCTGATCAAAACCTGCTCTATCAAGAACAGATACACATCTCTAAATATAAGGTCCTCTGATACAGGACCAAAACTCTGCTCTGTCAAGAACAATCATACATCTGCTGATGAGAACCTCCGGTACCAACAAAACTGATCCACTATCAAGAAAATCAGGTAGTCTGAAGGTCAAAGTTTCCTACAACAAACCCAACCCTGCTCACAGGTATGGAGCTAAACTGACTCAAGTTCGGCATCCTATGCGTTCATCAGCGTCACAGACATTCAAGAGGGGTGATACGATACCCAGAAGGTGTGGCATCACCAGCTCATGAAGCGGCCTCACTCGACTAAATCACAAATGATCGGTCCCCAGAGTCGACAATCCTCCAAACCAACAACCCCCTCAACCCAAAGGGTTGAAAAATAAGCCAACCGGGAGAACCTCGTCTGAGCGTGGATTTCATGAGACACTAGTGCCTGCCAAGCAAGCACGCGCCCACTAATTTCCACAACTAATGCTATGTTCACTCAAGCCTGGGTCTGTCTTCTCACTCATCAGAATGCCCCTCCCACAACAGCACAAATAATCATATCATACTGAAAATAAAGTGCGGGAAATAAAGTGCGATAAATAAACCCAACAAGTAATCATACAAGCGCTAGGATTGACTCTCACGGGGGACGTCGGATCCCCAAACTGACTCGCATTCGGGACGTTGGATCCCAGGAAACTATCAAGTCCCCAGCAGAGTCGCCAGCTGTCGCTTCCGCGAAAATAAGGTGCCGGCAAAACAGAAGAGTCGCCACCTTTCGTTATTTATCCCTCAGAACGGGAAAGGAAACGATCGGAAAAACCTGAGGAAAAAGGTATAAGACAAGGTCATCGCAACTGTTGTCTGGGTTCGGGAGTCGGTTACGCAAGGGGAAGGTATTAGCACCCCTCACGTCTGTCGTACTCGACGGGATCCACGCTTGTTGTGTTTACTGGACGAGTTGGTTTATCTATATACCTATCAAGGCTGGCTTAAACAGAAAATAAAAATGACTCGGCAAAGCGTCGCGCTTTATGCCTACGTATTCTCATCAGAGAATGAGAAATCAGAGTCAACGTAGTTCGGCCTACGACGGGTTACGGGGAAGGTGGCTCGCCAATACGTCAGTATTGTGCCTACGTACTCTCAACAGGTATGAGAGATCAGAGCTTACGTAGTTCGGGATAATACGGATTACGGGAATTCAGATTCATCTGTTTTATCGAGTAGGATTAAACAGCAGTTCCAGCAGTTAGGGACAAAGCCTGTTTGCGATGGCGCTGAAGTTTAACGACACTCTTTTCTTCAGAAAAGCTTTCCTTTGAATTATGGGCCCATGGGGCAAAAAGGTTTGAAGTTTTTTTTCTGTCTTTTACGAAAGAACTGTTTTTTATTGTGTTTGCAATTTCAATCGCACTAAAGACTATGACCTGAGAGTGAATGCGTCGCATGTCACCCAAAGGGTGCCATACTAAACATTCATACTGTTGAAAAGAAGCTCTCCAACAATCCTTTCTCAGATAGCTTAAGGTTCGTAACGTACGAAAGAAATCATTCATGATTACTGTATCTTAAGCTATTTTGAGATGAGAAGAGAGCAGGCTCAACTAAAGGGAGACTATCAAGTCCTACTGTTGTCATGCCAAGGATTCATCCTATAGTTGAGGTTTGAAACAGGGAACTCCTAGATGTTATCATGCATAGGTTTCAACCTAAAGTTCTATCATCACTTCCTTGTCAAAGGAAATGAGAGTCCTAAGGGATCATGTCAATGATAAACAGAAACAGATAAAGCATCAACTTAAACAGTAAACAGTAAAATGCATGCAATGCAAGTGAGGGAGGAAATGTGTGTGGGGTAGCAGCCTCCACAAGCTCATCTCAACCTAAAGCCAGATATGAATAACTGTAATCATACAGAAGAAATAACATGCTATCAAGCAAGATACAGTAAACTGCAATCATACAGAAGAAATAAAATGCTATCAAGCAACACAAACCACATGGGGAAGGGAGCAGGGCTCTACCGAATACCTGCAAGCAAAGCCATACAGTAAAATACAAGCAGAGGGAACAACTCAACCTCTAGTGCAATCATGCTCCTAGATTAAAGTCAGTCTAATCATGGACTTATTCTAATGCATCAAGCAAGTCAAACAAGGCACATCATCACAGAAAAGAAAACAGACAAGAAAGCAGATCAACAACTCCCTCTTTCCATTCCAGGCCTCAGCTCTTCTAACAGCAATCCAGTCTTCAGACTTCAATACCCTTCATGCCAAGTATCAACTTGTTTCCCCAGGGTTTCAATCCATCAAACATAAGTTTCAGCTTATTCTCCTTCTTCAAGCTTCAGCTCTTCAGTCAATCCCACCCTCAGGCTTCACTCTTAACTACAAGTATCAACTTGATTCCTTCAGGCTCTCAATGCATTAATGTAAGTATCAACTTATCCTTTATTCCTCAAGCTTCAGCTCTATACTCACTCTCAATTGAATCCTCTTCATAAGTATCAACTTAGTCTTCAAGCTTCAGCTATCTTTGCTTTACCAGTATCAACTTGGTCTTCTTCTCCTACAAGCTTCAGCTTCTCAGAGTAGTCTTCAATCACCTGTAAGTGTCAACTTCATCCTTCAATCCACTTTTCCCAGCAAGGAACTCCTCACTCTTCACTCAATCTCCATTGGATCTTCAAGTATCAACCTGTTATTCTTGCTTTTCAAGCTTCAGCTGAAATGGAAATGCTCAAGGAATCATCCTCTTCCACACTCTTCAGTGAAGTCCTCATCTTCAAACTCAAGTCTAACATCTTTCAAGATACTCAAACCAGAAGACCATTGATTTAACAGAATAAGAGGAAATGATAAACAGCTTACTGACAACCAAAGGAAGCCTGTAAGGGTTCATCATTATGAGAGACTGGTTCCCTCAAAGTTCTACTTCCCAGATAAAGCCACTCATCCTTCCAAATGAGGGATGTGAATATCTGAGAAGGACTTTTAGTCATTGGGAGGAATGGAAGCACAAGATGCTTTCCATATTTGTGAAAGAAATCATTCTAACTACAAGGCTCTCCCTATGTCCTATCTCCTAATCTCCATTAGATACCTTCAGGCACAAGCAAATCCAAAGCTCCAAGCAACGTCAAGCAACTTCAAGCATCCTCATCTTGTCTTCAACTTGTCTTCAATCTCAACCAAAGGCAAACCAAGCACAAACCCTAATCTAAGGGGACTAAGGAAGTTAAACTAGTTGAATTAGTAAGTTAGGATCACCTAAAACCTAGTACTAAAGTTAGTCCTAACTAAACTACTAAAACCAATTGTAAAATCCTACAAAAATTATTATGGGAACCTAGGTCAATCATGACTCTACCACATTAGTTTCAGAGATCAAATCATCAAATTAGACCTAGAACTAAATCCTACATTACAAGGTATCAAACCTAAACCCTAAAAGGAAGCCTCTAAATATCAATCTAGAAAGCACACCTATTTTCATCACAAAAATGTGAGAAAAATTCTATGGGATCATACATGTCTAACCTAATCACACACAAAAAATTAGGCCAAGAATCATCACCAATTAATCACACAAAATTCCACAAAAATATGCATCAACCAAAACCATTTTAATACCAATTAAAATGTAAAATTCCCATAAAATCAGAAAATACATGAAATGAAAATATTTTTTCTCTAAAAAATACTAGACTCAATCATGAGTAAAATGCAAAAAGAATGGGTTTAATTGGATTAATTTTCATTTTTATATGAATTTTTCAAGAACCATGAATAAAATGAAAATTAAAAGAAAATCAAATTAAAATAATAAACGCACGGTGCAAATAGTAATCAGAATCAGTTAAAACAATGGGTTGGGCCATCAGGGGGGGTGTGGATAACACTTAATTCATTAAGCCCAAAACGCCTGAATAAATGAAACGGTGCGTTTCATGCCTTCAGATCCTTCACACTTGAATTTTAAAACGTGGCCATTGGGTCATGCTCCCAGTCCAAGTCAAACCATCATCCAACGGTACTAGAGTCATCTTCAACCTTTCAAACATTTGAGCTTCGCGCCCAACTCCGGCCACCACCGGTGGAGCTCCGGTCCTCACCTTCAACCCTAGTTCTCTCTAGGAGCCTCTATTGCAAATGGTCAAAACATGAAACTCATCCCAAATCTTGCCACGAATTCAACCATACACTTGGTTTCCTCTGAAACCTCAAGATTCATCATATCCCAATCTCAACCGAAAATGGTAATTCTCCTATTTTGTCACTAATTCTCAAATTAGCTATCTGAAATTCATCCTACACCATTCTACAATCAATCTAACACCTTAATTCACCCTAATTCTACCTAAATCATGCTAGGGGAAGAAAGTTACCAACCTGGAAATCTTGGATGAACAGATGCCTTAAACCTCCAATTCAAGCTCTACAATCTTGCAGACACGATCAATGAACCTTCTTCTTGCTTCTGTATGCACAAGAACCAGTTGAAAGTGCTTGAATCTTGAAACCCGATGGTGAGTTGCAGGTGGAGAAGTTCACTTGCTCATACACTATTCAGCCACAAATTCTTCTTGAAAATGATCTGGAATCACTCCTTGACATCCATGGAAGAAGTATCAATCAAGAAAATGGATGGAGGATGAAGAATTTGGTGAAACCGATTGCACTTGCAAGCTATGAAATTTCAAACTCAACCTATGCTCTCTCCTTCAATGATCACCAACCTCTTCAATGGATCAACCCTATTCCTTATATAGATGATGTTTGGATGATCTAGAACCCTCTAGATCCTTCCAATGAGATTTTCCACTTCTCATGTCATGAGATTTTCAAACACATCTCATGCTATGCCCAATTCTGTTTGCAGCTTGAAACCAACTTCAATCTCTTTCAAAATCTCCCCTAGTGACATTTTGAAAGAGTTTAGCTTGCAAAGGCCCTTGCTCATGCCTTGATTTTAAGTTATGCACATGTTACTTAATATGCAAGTAAGTGCTTTTCAAAGCAAGTCCATAAATTGAATCTCAACTAAAAAATGTGGCTAAACCAATGTTCTTAAAATGTTTTCTAGAGTCAAAATGATATATTACATGCCATGGTTTGGATGTGTAGGTTGAAAATATCAATTTCCAACTTTGGTTTATTTAACTTATGCCTTTATTTTAGGTCATTTTTGCAACTTTGAGCTACAAGCATTTCCATCATCTCATGACCTCCTTACTAGCCTTAAAACATAATTTTGAACAATTTTTATGTTGAAGATTTTTCCATTTGAAGCTTGGAAATAGGAGTTATGGCCTTATGCTTGAAATGACCTGTAATCTCCAAATGACCAAAATGCCCTTGACTTGTCAAAGCCATAACTTGAGTTCTACAAATCCTATCAAGGACTTCTAGTACTCTATAGAAAGCTAAGAAGATAAGGAACAACATTCATGTTGACCAAAAGTTCATAGGAATCATCCTTCTTGAGCAAACGTTTGATGCAAGTTGGGTAACTTTCAAGGCCCCAAATTCACATACCTCAGATGACCTGTAACTTGTCAAAGTCATAACTTGAGCTCTACAAATCCTATCAAGGACTTCTAGTACTCAAATTAAAGCTAAGAACAAGCTATACAACATTCATGTTGGGGGCAAGAAGATATGACAATCACAGCTTGAGCTAAACTGCCTTGAAGATAGGGGTCAAACTAGGGGATTTTACACTGTCAAGTCTTAGAAACCCTAGCTTGAAACTTCTCAAACTCTTCAATCATGATGAGTTAACCTTGGAATCATCATTATAACATATCAATGCATCAATCCATGATCACATAGATCTTGAATTAGGTCTCAACCTTCTTCAAATCATCAGTTGACCTAGGGTTGACCCAGTCAAACCCTAATTACACCATTCATGGCTGAGTCTTCTTAATCTTGCACAATAACCTGTCTAGGCTTCATGATGGCTTTCAAGACATCTCATAAGCTCTCTCAAGGCTTCAAGTCCACATTCTTGGCTTCAGAATCATCTGAGGATCCCACAACTCTCAAGTTATGAGGCACACAACCTTGGTTTCAACCACTCTCTCTGAGAATCTTCTGACTTCTCTGACAAAGATATCAACCCTCGAACACTTGAATAACCTTCTTAGATAGCTTCAAAGTCTTATGTAGCTCTTAGTTGGTAATCATACCTCTTGATCTCCTGCATACATGTCAATGAAATGCAAATGATAATGCTAATGTGAATGAAATGAAACATAAGCTAGGTAAAGAAATGTTGGTCAAATTTTGGGGTGCAACAGGTGGCGACTCTGTTTCGAACGTATTTTCCGTGTCCATCACGAGGATCGTATTTTTAGAGGTAGGACACATCTACAGAAGACATACTCAAAGGGGCCAAGCCGAGAATTAATCAACTTGACAAGGCCAAAATTGAGGAGGAGAAAGCTGACCTCCATGAGGAAACCGAGGAAGTTCATCCGTCTACGAAAGATGATCTTCCTCCAACTTGGAAGTATTCCAAAGACCATCCAATCGACAACATCCTCGGTGATATCTCAAAAAGAGTTACAACTCGATCTCAGATAAGTAATTTTTGTTATCACTTCGCTTTCGTTTCACAAATGGAACCTAAAAACCCTAAAGACACCTTACTCGATGAGCACTGGTTCTTATCCATGCAAGAGGAACTTAATCAGTTCAAGAGAAACGAGGTTTGGGACCTTGTCCCTCCTCCGCGAGGTCATCAAGTAATCGGAACCAGATGGGTGGTTAGGAACAAGTTGGACGAAAACGGGGTAATAACCCGAAACAAGGCGCGTTTAGTCGCGCAAGGGTATAACCAAGAGAAAGGCATCGACTATGAGGAGACTTATGCGCCGGTTGCCCGACTCGAGGCTATATGCCTTTTGCTTGCCTTCGCTTGTGCGAAAAACTTTAAGCTATTTCAAATGGATGTTAAGAGTGCAGTCCTTAACGATTACATTAATGAAGAAGTTTATGTTACACAACCTCTGGGTTTTGAGTCTCATGAATATCTCGATCACGTTTACAAATTAAAAAGAGCCTTGTATGGACTCAAGCAAGCCCCTAGGGCATGGTATGAGCGCCTAAGTAAGTTTTTACTTGATCAAGGGTATTCAAGAGGCAAAGTGGACACAACTCTTTTCATTAAGCGTCAAGGAAAGCATTTGATTTTGGTACAAATTTATGTTGATGATATTATATTTGGGTCAACTAACATGAATCTCGTGAGAGAGGTTTCTAACCTTATGCAGGGGGAGTTCGAGATGAGTATGATGGGAGAACTCACATACTTTCTTGGATTATAAATTAAACAGCTTGAGGAAGGAACATTCGTGAGTCAAACGAAGTACTGTTTAGAACTTCTCAAGAGATTTGACATGGCAAACTCCAAAGCCATAGACGCACCTATGCCTACATGCGCAAACTTGAATAAAGATGAAAGTGGTAAGGATGTAGAGGTAAAAAGGTATCGAGGTATGATTGGTTCACTTCTTTATCGTGTGTCATAATATTGCTTGTACGTCTCTTATTCATTTATGAGTATATTATTGTACATCTAACAAATTAAGGTGGTTGTAAGTACAATTGTATAATTCATCAAGTTACCTTTGGCATAAAGGTGATGTTGTTCCTTCTCTCTCTCTCTCTCTCTCTCTCTCTCTCTCTCTCTCTCTCTCTCTCTCTCTCTCTCTCTCTCTCTCTCTCTCTCTCTCTCTCTCTCTCTCTCTCTCTCTCTCTCTCTCTCTCTCTCGTTGATTTTTCATGCTCACAAGTTGTATCACATGATAAATATTGTTAATATGATCTATTCTATGTATCATGTCTGTTTGATTGCTTGATATTGGTGTGGCATTGTATTTATGCTTAAATTGTTGCTCATATGTGCATAAAAATGAAACTATGCAAATTTTACTTGCATGAGTCGACCACAACAAGGAAATGGTCGACGCACACATAATTTTTTTTATTTCTCAATTTTCAAACAGTATGCGTCGACGCATACAGAGAAGCAGTCGACGCATTGCGCGAAAGTTCAGATATTTTGGGTCAAAAACGTTCAAACTTCTTTTAAAATTCATATTTGGTCTTCTCATTGATTGTGCATTAACCTAGATACATTGTAAGTTGCATCTACCTAATATCTAATAATTCTTGTCCTCTCCTCTTCCCAAAACCCTAAATTACATATAAAAGGGGGCAAAGCTCATTCTCTCAACTCACTCCAAAATCTCCTAAAAACTCTTGCTCAATACTATTAACCAACCCCATTCTATCATCTCTTACAAACCACCATCCATGGCCTCTCGAAGAATCACCGGTAAGAGAACATCAAGAGCATCATCATCTGCCTCTATTCCGGTTATAGCTGTGTCGTTGGTTCCACCTCCACTCGTCGAAAGTTATAACCAGAATTTTGGTAAAAGGGGGGTAGTCAAGCAACATGCATACTATCGACTCACGGCAAAACGCATGCATCTCACTGACATCATGTCTCTGCTCGATTTCTAAGGGTTTAACAATTTCTTGGAATGTAATGCCAAGTATAGTGAAGATCTTGTGCGTATCTTCTACACATGCATCCACGACAAATTCTGGGGCCCTCTGTTTCACTCTCAAATTGATACTACAAAGTTCAGTCTAAATTATGCTGTTTGGAGAAAATACTTTAATTTAGATCTTGATGGTGATAAACCTTTGTATGAGGTAACTGATACTCATACTATGGCTGGTTATGATTTCAAAACTGCGTTAAATTCAATGTTGAAACGACCATATTCACCACATATTATGGCTAGTGATGCGTTCCCAAGAACAATCACTGCGGGAAAATCGAAAATAGGTGTTAGAATTCTACAATGGACCGTGGCACGCATTCTACGGCCCAAGAAAGGAGGCTTTTCTCATGTCGAGCAAGCAGAAGTTCATCTCATGTATCTTCTGAAAAGTAGAATCAAGATCAACTGGCCCTACTACATTGCTAGTAGGATATTTGCTTTAGGAGATTCTGGCAGGGGGACCGCTCTCACTTATGGTTCATTTATCCAAGAGATTCTCACAAGTGCTGACTTGGTTTTTCCAACCTTTCAATACATATCAATTACTTCAGACAAAGAGTTTGGTAAAAAAAACTCTTTCAATGACGGGTTACTTCTGGTCCGAAGATCAAAGGCGGTACAAATTTGTTGGCAAGGCAACTACTCGTAGGAATGTTGTAGAATCTGATGACAGTGAGGAAGAAAGTGAAGAAGAAAAAGAGGAATACGAAGAGGAACACGAAGAAGCAGCACATGAGGAACATGAAACTCATCCACAAATGAACACTGATGAGTACATCAATGAAGATTGGGTTCAATACAACACTTCACCTGAAGAGGAAACTAATCAAGGATGGGGTGGATGGCAACACACTAGATGGACCATCATGCGACAATTTTATCAGCTGTATCAAGGGGGTTCTGAAGCACCTCATTCTCCTCCTCAGCCACAATCGTCTAAAATTCTTGACATGATGTGATCGATGCAGCAGGAACAACAATCCTTTATGAGGGCTCAGGACGAGCGGTTTGCTCAAATCAATAGCTAGCTCCAGACGCAAAATCAAAGGTTAAATACCTTTTTAACAAATATGGATGCAAGGTTCGAGGCTCTAGCTGCCTCAAATGAATGCCAGGAAGAGGCCGTATCCCACACCATAAATCACTTGAACAACGTTGTTGTGCAGTTTACCGACTTGGCCAATCCATACCGTAACCCACACTTCTATGGGGGGGACGAGGATATTAGTTCATGCTTGCATCTTATTATATGTGTTTTTTTTTTTTGCTTTGTTGCTTAGTTTCTTCATGTAAAAATGTTTGCACTTTAAATTTTCATATGTCTTTTTGAGCTTCTATTGTTCCTTGTTTATTAATATATGTTATTTTTATCCTTTGATATCTTGTTCATTGACAGTATTTTGTGTGAATATTCGTTGATGTTAGTTATTCCCTGTTGAACGTTTATGTGATTTGAACACCTAATTCTTAACCTATCTCTTTCTCTTTTTGATGTTATCAAAGGGGGAGAAGAGAGTGTGCCAAGCCAAGACAGCAGTTACATACAACAGTTTAAAGTATAGAATGGCAAAAGAAAGACTTTGTGAATTGGGCATTAAGCAAGGGGGAGGCTATTAACAGTTGGTATAAAGCAAGGGGGGAGGTTACTAATATTGCACATTGCTCACGTTGGCTTCGCACGTTTTGTCATCATAAAAAAGGGGGAGTATGTGAGGGCAATTCCTCATATACCATATATACACTTATGTTTCGATGATGACAAAATGCATTCATGGAAGAATCAGTTTCGATGCCAATGCATGTTACACGTCTCATATCTCTCTTGTGTGCATACCATGACTATCTAACTTGCCATACTCAATCTAATATGTTTGGAAGATCTCTGGTTGAGCTTAGAAGTGAAGGAATCACAAAATTCAGCATTTTTGCAAAATTGCAGGATTTGAGTCGACCACAGGTCGGCGCATGGTCGGCACATAAAACAAGCAAATCCCCACGGGTCGGCGCACGCCGACCTATGGTCGACACATACTGTGAAGATTTTGAATATGCCTAAAAATGCAGGCTATGCGTCGACGCATAGTCCTGCTATGGTCGACCGTTCGCTCGTTTATGCTGTTGCTGAAGATTTTCCACTTTGGTTGAAAAGCTGTTAAGTTTGTTAGTTTGTGGTTACTATATATAGAAGGTTTTTGTTCTTTTCTCAAAAACAATTGAAATTTTGAGTAAATTGCAACCCAACAAGAAAAGTGAAATAAGTGCCATCAAATCTCTTCATCTTCATCCTCAACAAATCACAACACAACAATTACACACAACAATTCTTGTTGTGCTTTATGGTTTTGTTCAAGGTGATAAGGTCCAAAGCTGTCGATTGGGAATCCGATTCGGGTTGAGTTTGTGGCAGGTTTTTCTTGAATAAAACCTTGAATGTTTTGTCCTCCAAGATTCAGAGAATTTGGGGGTTTTTGGTACAGATCGTCTCTACCAACTTTTAGCTGAGCGAAGGTGATTGAGAAGCGGAAGGTTTCATCAATCTAGTAGCGGGAACCAGTGAAGTGTGCAAGAGAGTTCCAGGTTCGATTTGTGTGTGCTTGAGATCAGCCGGGCCGAGGGTTTGAAGAATGAAAGGTTATTCAACAAAGGGGTTGTAATTGGAGGTCTACTCACAACGATCGAAGAACTTGTTTCGACTCGAATCAAAGAACGAGGAGAGAAAGCATCATCAACATCATGAGAGCTCGTTTGTATATTTTTCCTGTCTATCCTTGTATAAACGTTTCAACTCTATAGGTGATATCTATTATATTGAGCTCAATTCTATTATTAGAATTGAGGGTAGACGTACCCCGAAGCGAGGACGGCGAGGGAACTGCCTCAACAAATCTTTGTGTCCTTTATTTTTCTGCACTTTCATTTTTGCTTTAAAATTGAGTATTTTTAGTATAAGCAATTCTATCGAAATTAGTATTGGATTGAGTAAGTGCTTACCACTGTTTTGAACTCTAGTACAATAGTATATTGTACAAGGAATCTAGAGTTACTTACTCAAGTTAAAACTCACTTGGAGTGCCTCGCACACCAAGTGTTTGATAAATTGTCTACACCAAAATTCACTTGTGTTGTTTATATATTTTTTGGGCAATGTGTAGCATTGGAACTAGTCCTACTAATTAGTGGTATAATCAATTGATAGTGTGACTAGTGGGTTGAATCTATTTGCTCATTATCATTTCCATAAGGCTAGACGCATATCCGATATTCTAATAACAGTTCGTTATAGACGGTATATTTCCACGGCCGCTTCCGCAAATCAAATATTTTTAAAACCAATTTTTAATTGGTAGCACCGACTGATTTTTTAATTGGGATCTATTCAACCCCCTTCTAGATCCGTGCCATCATCTAACAGACGCCATAAGTATCTCACCTGCATGTCTTCGGTTGTAAGTGTTTTGTGTTGAATAATGGAAAGGAAAACTTAGGCAAATTTGATTCTAAGGCTGACGAAGGTATCTTCCTCGGATACTCTCAGTCAAGTAAAACTTATAGAATTTATAATAAGAGATTACTTACCGTTGAAGAGTTTGTACACGTAACATTTGATGAATCTTATCCGAGAGACGTCGGAAAAGGTAGTGTTGTTCATGGTGCAGGTACATCTACGGAAGACATACTCAAAGGTGCCGAGCCGGGAATTGATCAACCCGACCAAGCCAAAGTTGAGGAGGATAAAGATGACCGCCATGAGGAAACCGAGGAAATTCATCTGTCTACAAAATATGATCTCCCTCCAGCTTGGAATTATTCCAAAGACCATCCAATCGACAAAATCCTCGGTGATATCTCAAAGGGAGTTACGACTCGGTCTAAGATAAGTAATTTCTGTTATCACTTTGCTTTCGTTTCACAAATGGAACCTAAAAACCCTAAAGACGCCTTACTCGATGAGCATTGGTTTTTATCTATGCAAGAGGAACTTAATCAGTTCAAGAGAAATGAGGTTTGGGACCTTGTCCCTCCTCCGCGAGGTCATCGAGTAATCGGCACCCGATGGGTGTTTAGGAACAAGTTGGACGAAAACGGGGTAATAACCCGCAATAAGGCGCGTTTAGTCGCACAAGGGTATAACCAAGAGGAAGGCATCGACTATGAGGAGACTTATACGCCGGTTGCTCGACTCGAGGCTATATGCCTTTTACTTGCCTTCGCTTGTGCGAAAATTTTTAAGCTATTTCAAATGGATGTAAAAAGTGCATTCCTTAACGGTTATATTAATGAAGAAGTTTATATTGCACAACCTTTGGGTTTTGAGTCTCATGAATATACCGATCATGTATACAAGTTAAAACGTGCCTTGTATGGACTCAAGCAAGCCCCTAGGGCTTGGTATGAGCGCCTAAGCAAGTTTCTACTTGATCAAAGGTATTCAAGAGGCAAGGTTGGCACAACCCTCTTCATTAAGCGTCAAGGAAAACACTTGATCTTGGTACAAATTTATGTTGATGACATTATATTCGGATCATCTAACATGAATCTCGTAAGAGAGTTTTCTAACCTAATGCAGGGTGAATTTGATATGAGTATGATTGGAGAACTCACATACTTTCTTAGATTACTGTTGCGGTGGAAATATGATATCAAACTATTAATTAGTTTGAATCGCAATTCAATTCACAACCGCTCTTTGATTTATCCGAAGGAAAAGGTCAAAAGAGGGAAAACCTATTTTGCATCGTAAACACAATGCGGGGAAAGATCTAGGGTTCGGGGGTTGGTTAAATTTAGGGAAGGTATTAGCACCCTAAACTTCTGTAGTACTCTACAGGAACCTTTTGTTCAAATGTTTACTATTTGCTTTATTTATTTGCTTAAGGTATATGTACAAAGATTAAAAGTGAGAAAAAAGACCTAAGGGGTTAATTCTAAGTTTACTCGGCAAGACATCGCATCTTGTGCCTACGTATCCTTACGGGAGTGGAATCAGAGTAATCGTAGTTCCCCTCAAAAGGGAGGTTAGAGACTTCTTGACTGTGGTCAAGGTCTCAAGGGGAATAAACATGTCTTAAGGACACGCTTACGCGGAGTGTAGAAACTCCAAATCTCTACGTTGAAATGTTATGTTGTAATTAGGGTTAAATTAGGTTAGGGATTCCGCGGCGGGAAACCCTAAAATGAGCGCGGCGGCTCTTTGACCTAATGCTAGGGTAATTTTGTAATCTTGCCTGCGGCGAGGCATTTATGAAAATTAGGGTTTGATCCATTAAAGGGGTAAGGCTATTGACTCGGCGGCCAAAAGGCTGGACCTAATCCTTCGGAAGGATAAAACTGTAAAAAATGTGAAAATATGACAAATCATTATATGGAGGAATAATTAAGGTACAGAAATAAGAAAAGTAATAAAGGCAGAGGGTATAAAGAAACAAAGAAACATTTCTGAAAACATGAAGAATATGAAAATATGTAATGACACTTAGAATGAAGTGAGGGAGGAAAATAGTGTGGGGCTGTGGCCACCACAAGCACATCTCAACCTCAAGCATGCAAATGAAATGCAGGAATAAAGAAAATAAAAGGTACACAAAATGACACGGCAAAGGAGTTCCTTACGAAAAGGTTTTAATTTTTTAATATTTTAATTATGTAAAAAAATGTTTTAATTTTTTTAATATTTTAATTATATATATATAAAAAAGGTTTTAATTTTAAAATGGAATTACTTAGTTAAAAAAATTTAAGTTTAAATTATAAAAAAAATGTTAAGTTTAAATTATATATAAAAAAAATGTTTTTGAGAACAAAAAGGTTTTTTTTAGAAAAAAATGTTTACGGGAACAAAAAAAGGCTTTTTTTAGAAAAAAATGTTTACGGGAACAAAAAAAAGCTTTTTTTGGAAAAAAATGTTTACGGGAACAAAAAAAAGGTTTTTTTTTGGGAAAAAAATGTTTACGGGAACAAAAAAAGGTTTTTTTTGGGAAAAAAATGTTTACGGGAACAAAAAAGGTTTTTTTTTGGGAAAAAATGTTTTGATAAAAAAAAAAATAACAATAGAATTGCAAATGCAAACAGACAGTTAATGGACATGCAAACAATCCTATACGACACAATCATGGTTCATACATATCAAAATCTACGGATCTAAACAACAATGAAGGTTAACATGGCAAGGATGCAAATAAATATGAAAAATGCAAAGGATTTAGTAATTTAACGGACCTAAACACATTAACATGGCAAAATATGCACATAAACATGAAAAGGCAAAAGGTTTAGTAATTTAACCTACGAAGCGGAGGTTTGCTTCGGTAAATGTGAAAAAGGTTTGAATAAGGGAACACTGGAGAGCTCCAATCCTTCTAACGAGTTGTGGGAACGACCGCCTTTCTTCTCTGGGGATCTCCTTTGTTTCTCCCTCTCTCTCCTCTTTTCTGAAGAAAACCTTCTGACCCCTCTTAGGTTTTTTTTTCATTCTCTCCTCTTTTCCAACAAGGCAACACATGTATATATAGGGAACAAATTAGGGTTAACACCAAATTGTCAATAATGTCCCTAAAGCCCATTTTAAAGCCCAAACTAAATAATTAGTTAAGAGAAAAAATAAAATTAAAATAATTAAAATAAACTAAAAATAAAACTAATAATCCTATTGATTCCTAAAATAAAAAATATTATAAAAGGAACAAAATTTTTCAATATTTTTTTATTTTATGATTTTTTGGATATTTTTATGAATAATTTAGAAAAAAGTGAAAAAATAATATTTTAAAAAATGATTTAATTAAAATACGAAAATAATAATTAAATAATAATAAAAAACTATTTTTGTTATTTTTTTTAATGAAAGATAGAAAAATTTAGAGTAAAAATAATAAAGAACAAAAAAAGTGACAAAGGTGAGATTTAATTTTTAAAATAGTTAGAAAAAAAAAAGATTTAATTTTAAAAAGAAATTAGAGAAAAAAAAGATTTAATTTTATAAAAGTTAGAAAAAAGATTTAATTTAATTTTTTTAAAAAAGTTAGAAAAAAAGATTTAACTTTATAAAAGTTAGAAAAAAGATTTAATTTTAAAAAGAAGTTAGAAAAAAAGATTTAACTTTATAAAAGTTAGAAAAAAGATTTAATTTTAAAAAGAAGTTAGAAAAAAAGATTTAACTTTATAAAAGTTAGAAAAAAAAGATTTAGTTTTTAAAAAAAGTTAGAAAAAAAAATATTTAACTTTTAAAAAAGTTAGAAAAAAAAGATTTAATTTTAAAAAGTTAGAAAAAAAAGATTTAAAGTTAGAAAACAAGATTTAGCTTTAAAAATAGTTAGAAAAAAAGATTTAATTTTAAAAAAGATAGAAAAAGATTTAACTTTAAAGAGGAGTTAGAAAAAGATTTTAAAAAAATTAGAAAAAAGATTTAATTTTAAAAAGAAGTTAGATTTTTATTTTTTAAAAAAAATATTAGAATTTGATTAAAAAATGTGTTAGAAATTAATTTAAAAAAAGGTTATAAAAAATTTACTCTTGAAGAAAAGAAAAGAAAGAAAAGAAAAGAAAAAAAAAAAAAAGTTAAATTTTAATCTAAATCCTAAAAGTTAGTAAGAAGAGCTTTAAATAAATAAACTAAATAGAAAAAAAAAAGTTAATAAAAAATATTAGTAAAGTTATAAAAAAAATTTAATTAAATTATTATTAGTTAAAAAAACAAGATCTAAAAAAAAAAGGTTAATTTATTAGGTTAATAAGAATTTAAAATAAAAATAAAAAAGAAAGGGTAAAATTTGGGGTATTATAGTTGCCCCTATTTAAATAGCTACACCAGATGATTTGAGTGACGGAGACTCAAGGAATCATGGTGGAGGGATTTAAATATAGATAACCGAAAATTTTGCCCTTATATGCGGCGATATGCAATGCTATGGACAAAGCGAGAACAGATTAATGCAGATGATGCCGTGAATATGATGTGATGCGTATGCTGGAATGATGAATGCGAAAATGCTGACGAAACATGACGACACCGAGACAGACGCCACGAGAAGAAACACACTGGGGAAAATGACGCGCTGAGACACAGTACATCACTGGGGAATTCTAAAAATGATAGTCAACTGGTGCGAATGACCAATTGTCACTTTTAGAAAAGGAACGAGATCCTCGAATGGAGATGGTACCTATGAGACGGCCTCCACTGGGGAATCTAAAAATAAAACTGGATCACATACGATTGTAAGATCGATTACAGAATGCTGGAGCATTGAGCAAGGAATAACATCCAAGCTTCTGTAAACTACCCCTCGTGACAGGATCAAACGGACTTTTCGGAACTCCGTAGCAAATATACAGGGTAAAGACCGACTGTATGCCAAAATAAATGGACTTTGATGGGAATTGCCCTGATAAGCTTCTCGAGGGAGAACTGTCACTTATCGTTGGAAGGGACTTATGTGCAAAAAATGGATAAGCACTCAAATAAAGAGGCTGCTGCTTATCTGATAAATAAATCTTCTCGCATTTAAGGTCGGCGCCTGGAATACGATTCTGATTCTTCTCTTACTGAAGGATAAATAAACTTCTTCATGCTTCAGAATCGTGCTCTCCTGAACATGAAAAGGGTAAACTGAACTTCCTCATACTTCAGAATCGTGCTCTCCTGAATATGATACTGGATGACTGAATTTCTTCATATTTCAGAATCGTGCTCTCCTGAATATGAAACTGGATGACTGAATTTCTTCATATTTCAGAATCGTGCTCTCCTGAATATGAAACTGGATGACTGAATTTCTTCATATTTCAGAATCGTGCTCTCCTGAATATGAAACTGGCTGACTGGATTTACTCATACTTCAGAATCGTGCTCTCCTGAATATGAAACTGGATGACTGAATATACTCATACTTCAGAATCGTGCTCTCCTGAATATGAAACTGGATGACTGAATATACTCATATTTCAGAATCGTGCTCTCCTGAATATGAAACTGGATGACTGAATTTCTTCATACCTCAGAATCGTGCTCTCCTGAATATGAAACTGGATGACTGAATTTTCTCATATTTCAGAATCGTGCTCTCCTGAATATGAAACTGGATAATCGAACTTCCTCATAACTCAGAATCGTGCTCTCCTGAATATGATTCGGCTCCTGAAATTTCTTCATTCTTCAGAATCGTGCTCTCCTGAAAAACGGCCAACTGAACTTCCTCATAACTCAGAATCGTGCTCTCCTGAATATGATTCCGTTCCTTCTTTTACTAAAGGATAAATGAACTTCTTCATAACTCAGAATCGTGCTCTCCTGAATATGAAACTGCTCAAACCTCCCCGTAACTCAAGATCGTGCTCTCCTGAATACGATTTGGTTCAAACCTCAAGACGGCAGGTAAATGGAAGCCCAACTGCTCCATGGAGATGGCCATTTGCTGCGAGTCGTGACGAGGATATGATCGACTTCTTAGGTGAGAAATGTCGTATGCTGATGCTGTAAGATGTAAAGTGTTGTACCGATGTTGTAACATGTAGGATTGTAAAGTGTTGTACTGATGGATTTTCCAGGCGTGAACTGGCGTGCATCTGTAAAGGATCGTAGTTGATTTTCTTGAAAGATAGTGCAAAATAAATGCACGTCCGGGTACAGTGATAACCCTCTTGGGCGAGAACAGTCGCGTATCTGCCATGGTATGGTGAAAATCTTTAGATGGTGCAAAATTAATGCACGTCCGGTTGGGATTGACGACCGACAAGACTGAGATTCAATCTAGGATTGAGCTAGAAAGAAGACTGGTAATCAAGACTCCATCGAGGGAATGAACTCGAAGGGTAAATATCTTATCCTGGCGAGGAAAGATAGCTGAAGTAACCGTCATCCACGAGGATCGAGCTCTGTGGGGAAACTGGAAACAAGTAAGCATTTTATGCTTAGGGCTGACAATCTATTTGGAGAGAATGGACAAACCCCAATTACTCGGCGGTAACAACCAATGATGGAGAGACACAATGAACCTGTGAATGCTAACGCATATGTTGATGCATATGTTAATGTGAATGTATGTTAATGTCTATGTATGTAACTATGCAAGATGTTATGAAATGAGTATGTAATGAGTATGTAATGAATATGTAATGAATATGTATTGAATATGTAATGAAATAGGCATGTGATGCTTATGCCCTTGCGTATGCTGACGAAACAGACTAGAGATGGGATGAGAGATGAAATAAACATCTCGACGGAGATACCCTGCGTTCTCTGCAACCAATACGTCAATCATGGGTGCGAAAGATCAATAGTAGAACCAAGTCTGGTTTTAAAGTTCTGAATTCTCTGGGAGAAGGTAATCTGCTTGGGTGCATAGTATCACGTCTTCACATGGGGAGAAGAACCTGAGGGACACTTTCGAGTTACCCAAGAAAAGGTTGTCAGCTTATAGTCTCTCTGCGGACTGTGATGGCTATAGTTTAGGAGCCTGTTGCAACACTGAGATTTACTGGGGGAATGAAGGCCGCCGTGAGTAAAATCCATCGGGTGCATGAAGAAAAGTCGTGAAACCACATAGTTTTGATCTTGCAGGACCTTATAGTAGCCGCCATTTGTTTCCTTTAAAAACATGGTGCCCCAGGATACTTGCGTTGCGAGGTAGGGTCATCTCAAGAGGATTTTATAGAGAACACCGAGTCCGGTTGCCCCATTGTTCTCAAACTCTTTGAGAGATTCGTCAGGTCTCGACGTAACTGGCACAAATTAATCGTGTTACGACGAAATGTTTGAGAAATAGCTCCTTAAGAGCGTCAGACACGCGTTGGTAAGCGAATTGGGAAACTGCCTGCCCCTGTTCAGCAGGATCTTCAAGTTCCACGGGTTATGTTCATATGTAAATCTCTAAGATATCAAGCAAAGTTGTCATGCCTGAAATGCCTATCCTGAGCTTGTCAATGTACACATATATTTGTCTTGAATTTTTGTTTTGAAAAAAAGATATCGCAACAACTTGTGACCGAAATCACTAGTCAGGATATAAGTTTTAATTATAATGCCATCATGAATTTTTTCTGAGCATAGCTCGTAGGAGTCAGGAAACGTGATCTTGTCAAGTATGCTTTCAACCGAAGTCCTACTTCAATTAGGTCTTTTAAAGGTTGTATCGTGGCTCAGTTCACGGTTTAAGAAACAAAAGGATAAAGGCTCAAAGTTATATTTGTACCCACCCATTCTTCGTGATGTTCTCCAATCCTAATTCAGTTAACCGGATACGAACGCTCATATCTCAAGCGGATTTGCTATGGTCGAGAACTTATCAAAGCTTTGGACATGGCAGTCACTCACCTATTGTCTTTTGTGTTTGATCCAACACGACTTTGTACTTTATTAGGGATTATTTATTGTACCCTCTTGTTTGGCTTTTATTCCCTAACTTTTGCCTGGACAACGTCTTTTGATCTGACTTTGGAGTCCAGCGGGATGCCCCAGTTTTGCCTAAGTCTCCTTCATAGGTTTTGACTTAGCAGGCTCTTATTTTTTTGAATATTCTTTTATGCACAAGTCGTGTAAATCTTTTGAAAGGCTCGTGACTGCCCCACTCCTTAGGTAACCGAGGGATAGTCATTGTATTGGACTTCTTAAGATGCTAAGGATAAATTCTCGAAGCTTTGCTCTTCCTTTTTGAGGATCTAAGCGCTCGATCGGCTTAACTGAAACCTACCCTGTCCCAGGTTATGATGAAGGTTCTTAAAAGAAAGAAAACTCCTACTTCAAGGCTCAAAGAGGTTAACGAGGGATTAACATCCTTATATCTCCAGTGTTTGGGATTTGAAACAATGCCTTACATCATCAGCGGATTTCAATCGAAGCATACGACAAGAGATTTGACGTTTCTGGTTCATCATCCTCCCTCCAATTCTCCATCAGAACAAGAGATCGGGTAAAGTTGGCATTATGATTTATGAAAACGTTTTTTGAATGAGTGAAACGAATGGATTTATTCAAGACAAACATATGCGTTGCATTAATTAATCAAAGATAAACAAGTTCGTGCATGCTAAATATGCTTAATTGAAGAGAAATACATATAAATAAACAAATGAACTGTCGGAAAAATCCTTCTAAATGTTTATGAAATCTTGCATTCAAGAGTAACAGTTTCCTTTGGCGGAGCCTCAATGGAAAGGACGTCTGGTTCATGATCACTGTGAGTCGTCATGGCTTACCCCAGTTATGCTGGTCACATCTTCAACAGTTTTCAGTCGTTGCTTCAAAAATAGATTTCCCAGATCCTTTGTTGATCCCGGTCATATCACCTTGAGGGTTACTGAAATGAAGCGGGCTAGGCCTTTGAATAATGACTGGATTCGGCTGATAGGCGTAGCATGCTTTGCAGAATTTGCACTTGACGAGTGAGGAACCCCGAAAGGAGTCTCGATCTTCAGCTGAGCATCGCCAAAAGACAACTTCTTCGTTTCTAGCAAATTTCTGACAACTTTCTTAAGAGCATAGCAATTCTCTAGATCATGGCCGGGCGCACCCTCATGAAATAAACAATGAGCGGTAGCGTTGTAACTTGCAGGTAATGGATTAGGTGGAGGATTAGGAGGCGGACCCAAAGCCCGAGTAGTGATGAGACCTTGCCTGACCAAAGAGGGACACAACTCGGTAAAAGTCATCGGGATCGGCGGACAAGGTTTATACGTTCTTCTGTTTGGCATATTCTGGCGAGGAGCCGGACTCTTTGGCTGTTGAGGAGCAGGAGTATTGGGTGCCTGTAGGTAGTTGACAGGAGGCGGCTAAACAGGAGGTTGTTGCATAGGTTGATACATGGGAACCTGTTGATTGAAAGAAGGTGTAATAGCTGCCACATAGGGTTGTTGAGCATATTGGACCGGGTACCCTTGAGGTTGAGCATAACCTTGCAGATGCCGATAAAAGCGTTCCCTTGGTTTACCAGAGGATATAGCATTAGTCTCACTCTCCTTCTTTTTCTGGGAGCTATACGGAGGTTTCTTCGGCTGATCCTTAGAAGCGCCATGATTATTTGTCATTTTACCACTCTTCATACCCAATTCAATCTTGACACCCACAGCAACGATGTCGGAGAAATTTGAAGTCACACTACCCACCATTCTCTCGTAAAATTCTGGACGGACTGTGTCGACAAACCAATCAGCTAACTCTTTCTCGGTCAAAGGAGGTTCTACCTGCGAAGCAGTCTCTCTCCACCTTTGAGCATACTCTTTGAATGACTCAGAATTCTTTTGTGACATACTCAGCAACTGTCTTCGGTCAGGAGCCAGATCCATATTGTACTTGTAGTGTTTGATGAAAGCGTCAGATAAATCTTGAAAGCTCTTAACGCGGGATTGGTCCAAAGTTAATACCACTTGGAAGAAGCACCCTTCAAACTATCTTGGAAGCAATGAATCATCAGTTTATCATTCTCAACATGGGCAGCCATTTTGCGATAATACATGATCAGATGACTCTTAGGACAGGTGGCACCTTCATAACGATCGAAGTTCGGAGTTTTGAACTTTGGGGGAATAACCAAACCTGAAACCAAACAAACATCCCTTGCAGCAGTCCCAAAAATTTGATCACCCTCTACCTTTTTCAATCTCTGGACGATAGTGTTTACTTCCTCACGAAGCTTATCATGTTTCTCATAACCCTCAACATTCTCATCAAGATTATCAAAAACTGTCTCATTGAAGTACGGTTGCGCACGAGTGTGTACAACAGGTGGTGCAAAGATAGGAGCCCCCCTAGAAACTTCAGAAAACGAGGGCACGGCTTGCTGAACAGGTTGATTAATCGGAACAGTGGCTTGAGGAGGCACAAAACCGGGAGCAAGACCATAAGGTGGGTCCCCTGCTACGGTCACACTTGGTGGAGGGTCCACAGTAACGCCGGTAATCTCAGAAACAACAGTGGGCTGGGTATCCATCTTAGCATTCACGACATGTAACAATTCCATCATTCGCCCCATACCCCCTCGAAGGTCTTCAAGTTCATTGCTAAGGCGATCAATCTCTTTTGCCTGATCCTCCATTCTTTTCCGAGTTTGAGCTCTGGTGTTGTATTGGTGCCGAGAACTCAGGGTGACGAAACTGGAAGGTGAGAGAACCGAGTGTGAGAAATCGGGAGACACATGTAATGCAAGAGTATGATGCTAAAATGTGAATGTAAATGAAGATTTCATGGAATTCAAAACATTTACGAATGTCGTGGGGTACCAAAGAAATCTTTTTCTTGTTTTTTCATTTTATATTTTTTTTATTTATGGTATCCCGCGATATCCATAAATGATATTTGAACTCCATGAAATACAATGCAATGAGATGCTTTATGGATGCAATGCATGAAAACACACAAAGTCCTAGGTTAAAGGCTTGCATGAGGTTCAAAGGCAAGTACCCTCCCCTGAAGTTAGATGGTTCATCCTGTCCTACAAAAGTGACCAGGTTCTAAGGGATCTCAATATCATTGATCCTTCACCAGGGTGGTTGTTCAGAAGGAAACTTACTTGCCAACCAAAACCCTCCAAGTTTAAGATCTCAATGAGCGTAGTATCGAGTGTCGACCAACTTTAGTCTGCACCAAAGCCGGTTACCTCACTACTTTCTAAAGGCCAAGATGAGTTAACTAGGGTTCTAAAAGTCAGTTAGTGCATTGACAACATATGGCAGCCTCAATATTATCCTCAACTTGACTTAAGGAATATAAGCACCAACCAAGAAGTCGCACTAACTATGGCCACCAGATCAACCGTATCGATATACGTCGTACAGTTTCCTTGGTCTATTGCCATTTACCTAAGGTACACTAGATCCGGGTTAGGACCTATCTCACAGCACAAGGAACAGTCCCACAATCAAAGCGCAAATATATACATGCAAATGAATAATAACACAGATAGTAATAAATATGAACAAGTTAGGGATAACCCTCAAAAGTTTAGGTCTCCCCAGTGAAGTCGCCATTTTCTGTTGCGGTGGAAATATGATATCAAACTATTAATTAGTTTGAATCGCAATTCAATTCACAACCGCTCTTTGATTTATCCGAAGGAAAAGGTCAAAAGAGGGAAAACCTATTTTGCATCGTAAACACAATGCGGGGAAAGATCTAGGGTTCGGGGGTTGGTTAAATTTAGGGAAGGTATTAGCACCCTAAACTTCTGTAGTACTCTACAGGAACCTTTTGTTCAAATGTTTACTATTTGCTTTATTTATTTGCTTAAGGTATATGTACAAAGATTAAAAGTGAGAAAAAAGACCTAAGGGGTTAATTCTAAGTTTACTCGGCAAGACATCGCATCTTGTGCCTACGTATCCTTACGGGAGTGGAATCAGAGTAATCGTAGTTCCCCTCAAAAGGGAGGTTAGAGACTTCTTGACTGTGGTCAAGGTCTCAAGGGGAATAAACATGTCTTAAGGACACGCTTACGCGGAGTGTAGAAACTCCAAATCTCTATGTTGAAATGTTATGTTGTAATTAGGGTTAAATTAGGTTAGGGATTCCGCGGCGGGAAACCCTAAAATGAGCGCGGCGGCTCTTTGACCTAATGCTAGGGTAATTTTGTAATCTTGCCTGCGGCGAGGCATTTATGAAAATTAGGGTTTGATCCATTAAAGGGGTAAGGCTATTGACTCGGCGGCCAAAAGGCTGGACCTAATCCTTCGGAAGGATAAAACTGTAAAAAATGTGAAAATATGACAAATCATTATATGGAGGAATAATTAAGGTACAGAAATAAGAAAAGTAATAAAGGCAGAGGGTATAAAGAAACAAAGAAACATTTCTGAAAACATGAAGAATATGAAAATATGTAATGACACTTAGAATGAAGTGAGGGAGGAAAATAGTGTGGGGCTGTGGCCACCACAAGCACATCTCAACCTCAAGCATGCAAATGAAATGCAGGAATAAAGAAAATAAAAGGTACACAAAATGACACGGCAAAGGAGTTCCTTACGAAAAGGTTTTAATTTTTTAATATTTTAATTATGTAAAAAAATGTTTTAATTTTTTTAATATTTTAATTATATATATATAAAAAAGGTTTTAATTTTAAAATGGAATTACTTAGTTAAAAAAATTTAAGTTTAAATTATAAAAAAAATGTTAAGTTTAAATTATATATAAAAAAAATGTTTTTGAGAACAAAAAGGTTTTTTTTAGAAAAAAATGTTTACGGGAACAAAAAAAGGCTTTTTTTAGAAAAAAATGTTTACGGGAACAAAAAAAAGCTTTTTTTGGAAAAAAATGTTTACGGGAACAAAAAAAGGTTTTTTTTTGGGAAAAAAATGTTTACGGGAACAAAAAAAGGTTTTTTTTGGGAAAAAAATATTTACGGGAACAAAAAAGGTTTTTTTTTGGGAAAAAATGTTTTGATAAAAAAAAATAACAATAGAATTGCAAATGCAAACAGACAGTTAATGGACATGCAAACAATCCTATACGACACAATCATGGTTCATACATATCAAAATCTACGGATCTAAACAACAATGAAGGTTAACATGGCAAGGATGCAAATAAATATGAAAAATGCAAAGGATTTAGTAATTTAACGGACCTAAACACATTAACATGGCAAAATATGCACATAAACATGAAAAGGCAAAAGGTTTAGTAATTTAACCTACGAAGCGGAGGTTTGCTTCGGTAAATGTGAAAAAGGTTTGAATAAGGGAACACTGGAGAGCTCCAATCCTTCTAACGAGTTGTGGGAACGACCGCCTTTCTTCTCTGGGGATCTCCTTTGTTTCTCCCTCTCTCTCCTCTTTTCTGAAGAAAACCTTCTGACCCCTCTTAGGTTTTTTTTTCATTCTCTCCTCTTTTCCAACAAGGCAACACATGTATATATAGGGAACAAATTAGGGTTAACACCAAATTGTCAATAATGTCCCTAAAGCCCATTTTAAAGCCCAAACTAAATAATTAGTTAAGAGAAAAAATAAAATTAAAATAATTAAAATAAACTAAAAATAAAACTAATAATCCTATTGATTCCTAAAATAAAAAATATTATAAAAGGAACAAAATTTTTCAATATTTTTTTATTTTATGATTTTTTGGATATTTTTATGAATAATTTAGAAAAAAGTGAAAAAATAATATTTTAAAAAATGATTTAATTAAAATACGAAAATAATAATTAAATAATAATAAAAAACTATTTTTGTTATTTTTTTTAATGAAAGATAGAAAAATTTAGAGTAAAAATAATAAAGAACAAAAAAAGTGACAAAGGTGAGATTTAATTTTTAAAATAGTTAGAAAAAAAAAGATTTAATTTTAAAAAGAAATTAGAGAAAAAAAAGATTTAATTTTATAAAAGTTAGAAAAAAGATTTAATTTAATTTTTTTAAAAAAGTTAGAAAAAAAGATTTAACTTTATAAAAGTTAGAAAAAAGATTTAATTTTAAAAAGAAGTTAGAAAAAAAGATTTAACTTTATAAAAGTTAGAAAAAAGATTTAATTTTAAAAAGAAGTTAGAAAAAAAGATTTAACTTTATAAAAGTTAGAAAAAAAAGATTTAGTTTTTGAAAAAAGTTAGAAAAAAAAATATTTAACTTTTAAAAAAGTTAGAAAAAAAAGATTTAATTTTAAAAAGTTAGAAAAAAAAGATTTAAAGTTAGAAAACAAGATTTAGCTTTAAAAATAGTTAGAAAAAAAGATTTAATTTTAAAAAAGATAGAAAAAGATTTAACTTTAAAGAGGAGTTAGAAAAAGATTTAAAAAAAATTAGAAAAAAGATTTAATTTTAAAAAGAAGTTAGATTTTTATTTTTTAAAAAAAATATTAGAATTTGATTAAAAAATGTGTTAGAAATTAATTTAAAAAAAGGTTATAAAAAATTTACTCTTGAAGAAAAGAAAAGAAAGAAAAGAAAAGAAAAAAAAAAAAAAAGTTAAATTTTAATCTAAATCCTAAAAGTTAGTAAGAAGAGCTTTAAATAAATAAACTAAATAGAAAAAAAAAAAGTTAATAAAAAATATTAGTAAAGTTATAAAAAAAATTTAATTAAATTATTATTAGTTAAAAAAACAAGATCTAAAAAAAAAAGGTTAATTTATTAGGTTAATAAGAATTTAAAATAAAAATAAAAAAGAAAGGGTAAAATTTGGGGTATTACAATTACAAATCAAACAACTTGAGGAAGGAACGTTTGTAAGTCAAACAAAGTATTGTCTTGAGCTCCTCGCGAGGTTTGACATGGCAAATTCCAAAGCCATTGACACACCAATGCTGACATGTGCAAATCTGAATAGAGATGAAAGTGATGTTGAGGTAAAAAGATATCGAGGTATGATCGGCTCTCTTCTTTATATTACTGCCTGTAGACCCGATATTATGTTTAGTGTTTGCATGTGCGCTAGATATCAATGCTCTCCTAAGGAATCCCATTTAAAAGCTATTAAACGCATACTTCGATACCTTTTGGGTACTCCAAAGTATGGGCTATGGTATTCCAAAGGAAACGATTGTTCCTTGGTTGGATTCTCTGATTCCGATTTCGTCGGGTGCAAATCGGATAGGAAAAGTACTAGTGGTACGTGTCACCTATTTTCAAACTCTTTGGTTAGTTGGCATAGTAAGAAACAGGTTTCTGTTGCCTTGTCAACCGCCGAAGTGGAATACGTTGCCGTTGGCAGTTGTTGCGCTCAAGTCTTATGGCTTAAGCAACAATTGTTAGATTTTAACCTCAAACTCGAGCGTATTCTGATCTTTTGTGACAATACTAGTGCAATTAATCTTACCAAGAATCCCGTGCTGCATTCACGCACTAAACATATCGAAATTCGACACCATTTTCTTTGGGATCATGTGGAGAAAGGAGATGTTGTTTTTGAACACATTGACACTACAAATCAACTAGCGGATATATTCACAAAACCACTTGCTACTGAACCTTTCTTTCATATCCAACGAGAACTTGGTATTCTCGACATTTTGGATCGTGTTTGGTAATACTTCTTGCACATATTTTGTTCATCTCTGTTTATACCTACTTTGGTCATCCAATATCTAACAAATTGAAGATGTTGAAAGTATAAGCGTATATGCATCAAGCTACTCTCGACATAACGGTGATATCTTTCCTTAAATCTCTCTCTTTCTCGATTTTTATGTTCACACAAAATATTTTCAATTGTGTGTTATCTGTCTCATATATGTCTCATAACATATGTATCTTGCCTATTTGAATGCTTGAAGTTTGTTGTGGCTGGTTATTTATGCATCTTTGTTCTGTGTTTTATTTTTATCTATTCATGTATTTATCATTGACATTATCATGTGTGGATAATTATTCATGTTGTGTGTACCTGTTGTATCTCTTTTGATTTGAGCATTTTTTCTTAACCGATCTCTCTTTCTTTTTGATGTTGTCAAAGGGGGAGAAGAGTGTGGCAAAGATTATAGTAAAACCATGAAGCGTCACAAATGAAGACATCGCAAATAAGGGCATTAAGCAAGGGGGAGGTTAATACCGCACATCACACAAGCTGGTTTTACACGTTTCACCATCATCAAAAAGGGGGAGTATGTGAGGGCAAAGCCTCATATACTATACACGTGTGTTTCGATGATGTCAAAACGCAACCGCATAGAAGAAGTTATTACCTTTTCCTACATATCTCATTTGCTTGCATCAAACATCTTGAGTATTGCATTGAGTGTCGTCATATGAGTTAAACATCTTTGGTATGTTAAAGGTCGCATCTAAAAGAGTCAAAAATAGCAAAATTGGCATTTTTGTAAAAATGAGATTTTTGAGTCGACCGCTCATCTGCTCCGGTCGACTCATAAAAGGTGTCTGCAAAGTGCATTTCCATGGGTCGGCGCACGTCGACCTCCGGTCGACGCATACTGATAACATTTCTATTTGTCTAAAAATACAGACTTTGTGTCGACACATAGTCCTGTTTTAGTCGATGCATAGCCTGTTACTTTGCATAATTTGTTTTGTCTGAAGAGTTCCGGTCGACCACTACTTTCTGTATGGTTGACCGTTCGTTGTTTTACTACATAATTCTGGTCTTTCCACTTATTTCGAAAAGTGGTTTTGTCTGTTATTTGTGGCATGCTATAAATAGGAAGTTTCTCATTTTTAACAAGCAGATTGATACATTGAGTCAATTGCAAAACAAGAAAAGTGAAAGAGGTGTCATTAGTTCTCATCATCTTCATCTTCTACATTTCATACCACAACAATCACACACAACAATCTTTGTTGTGCATTATGAACTGTTTGAAGTGATAACGTTCGAAGCCGTTGATTGAGAATCCGGTTCGGGTTGAGAGTTTGACAGGTTTTCTTGAATAAAACCTTGAAGGTTTTGTTCTCCAAGATTCACCGAATTTGGGGGTTTTTGGTACGAATCTTCTCAACATACATTCAGCTAAGCGAAGGTGATCGAGGAGCGGTTGGTTTCGTCGATCTAGTAGCGGGAATTGGTGAATTGTGAAGGAGAGATTTAGGTTCGATTAGCGAGTGTTTGATATCAGCCAGGCTGGGGTTTGAAAACGCAAGGTTGTTCAACCAAGGAGCTGTAATCGGAGGTTCATCCACAAGCAATCAAAGAACTTGATTCGACTCGAATCAAGGGATAAGAAGAGAAAGCATCTTCAACAATAAGAGAGTTTGTTTGTGCATTTGCTTGTCTATTCTTGTATAAACGATTCAAAAACAGGTTACATTTATATTATACGAGCTCAATTCTATTGTTAGAATTGAGGGCAGACGTACCCCGAAGCGAGGACGGCGGGAGAACTGCCTCAACAAATCTTTGTGCCTTTTACTTTCCGCATTTTCATTTTGCTTAATATTTGTGTGAATTTAGTTCGAACAATAATATCGAATTAAAGACTGTTGAGTAAGTGCTGTCGCTACGCGAAAAATGACACAGAGTCGCCACCGGATTTTATTTATCCCACGGGGGGAAAGGGAAATAGCGATAAAACCTTTGGGAAAAGAGCGTGGTCATCGCAACCAAGTCTTAGGGTTCGGGAGTCGGTTATGCGAGGGGAAGGTATTAGCACCCCCTCGCATCCATCGTACTCGATGGGAACCTCCTAGGTTATTTCGCGTGAATGGGTGTTTTATTCTAAAAGTTTGCTTGTTTAAGGAAAAGAGGGATTGGTTTATTTATTTTAATGCTCGCCAAGGATTGTGGCCCTTGTGCCTACGTATCCTCACTTAAAAGAAGTGAAGAATCAGAGCTCCGTAGTTCGGAGGCTTTATGAAATTGTTGTTTGTTGGTTGATTTTATACCTTGAAAAAGGTTTTTTTGGATTGACGCCCTAAGGCAAAAATAGTTTGATGAGTTGATGTTGTTTTTAGTTTTTTTTTGAAGAAAATGTGTTCTTGACTAGGATTATACAAAAGACTTTGGATAGAGATGAATGTATCGAATAACCAAGTCGAGCGCCTTGTATTCGAAACATTCGGAATGAGTGTAGGAGGGTTCCATTCTCATTCCTTCTCCACCACTTTAAAGTTCATGGTGCATAATTCCAATCATATATTTTATTGTGTTTTTTTTTGTATTTTTATGCGAAAAGAGAAACACTTGATGTTGGATCAAGATTTATTGCTTGTAAAGATATTTGAAGTGATACGATTTAGGTCGATGGCGGTGCACAAGGCATCCGACTTACATGGTCAAAAATGGCTCGATAAAATCAAGAGTTTACTTTTTAAAATAGTTTTTGGAAACAAAGGTCAACAAGGGCCATAACAATATTCACATACAAACATCATACAAACATAAGCCACACGGCTCAAAAAAATTGAGACACACAAAAAAAACGGTAAAAAAATATGGAGGAAACAGTGGTGTGACACGGGTGAAAAAAGTTGAAACAGTGATGCAACACGCCCGACCGTGTTGTGTGATATGGCCCGTGTTGCAAGGCCTGGGGAAAAAAACTTCATACAGTAGCGTGACACGGTCGGCCGTGTCGTGTGACACGGCCCGTGTTGCTGGTCCAGGTCGAAATCTCACATTTTTTTTTATGTTTTCGTTTCGTTTTTGTGGTTCCTTGAGGATGGTTTCTTAGTCCCTTAGGGGATCTTACATGATATACAGTTCAACAACACATAAAAGAGTGAATGAAATGAATATAAAAGCAAAGAATAAAAGGAGAAAGATTTGAAGAAATGGATACCAAGAGCTTTCTATCCTTCTTGCAAGTACTCCAATGACCTTTGTTGGATGTGCTCTCCCCTCTTCACTCTATGTTGTGAAGGTTTGGTTTCTCAATGATCCTCTTGTGTCTCTATCTCACTCTCTTTTTTCTGTTTTTTGGGGGTTTCTTGCTAACTATTTTCTGGTTTTTTGCTCTTACTCTTTGCTCTCTATGTGTAGTCTCTACTCTGCTTGCTTCTTGTGTTGTGTTCTGTTTTGATAGTAAGGAATACTATGTTTTCTATGCTTGCTTGCAGCCCATTTTCCACCTTTTCTGTCAACTTTTTCTGCTGTCCTAAAGCCACACACTTTGCACACCTTTTCATCACCAACTTTCCATTCTTGGCAATGCCTTTTTCTTCCTTTTGTGCAGCCCCACTTTTCCTTTCTATTTCTAGTATGACTTGCTGCATTTTTCTGCTGTAGCATACTATACTACTATCCCTCTTTTTGCCCATTAGTCTCTTGGATGGTATTGCTTTGTATCTTGCCATGTAGCCAATTGTTACCACTCTTTGACAGCATTTGCAAACTGATATTTAGCAAGTAAATATATCATTTGCATGCTATTTCCTTGACTTTGTGACATAAAAAATGATCTTGTAAGATAGTACATGTTGTCCTCTTGATTTTGTGACATGTAGTAATTCTTCAACTCTTGCATGGGGCTGTTTTGCCTATGATTGAACATGCATAATCTTGGCCCATAAACATTCCAATGTTGATTTAATTCTTGCATATTTCTTGGATGTTTGTGAGCATAATGTAGCACATGAAAAAAAAATGGTGTAGTATGAAGAGTACCATATCATAGATTTGATTAAAGACTTGAATGAAGATTTAGAAATAGATTAATTTCTAAACATTATCTAGAGTTGGAATTTTTGTAACAAATTACATGATTGTAATGTCACAAAATTCCTCTTAGTATTATTTTTATCTCCATTCATGAATCTTGAATTTTGGATGATGGATTCCCTCATGTGCTTAAAAATGAAATCTTGAATTATGCATTGATGATCTTGATTCATGCCTTAATAATTTGCACTCCACTTATGCCATAAAAATAAACATGTATGAAGGAGCTTTGGATTTGGCCTAGCATTCATGTCTATTAATATTTATCTTGAATATCCTTGTATTTTGTCAAGTAACTTCCCCTTGCCAAAATTTTCATGAGTAGAATTTTTTCTCAGATCAAACCTTAGGTGATGAACCTTTTTTCATGTAGTCCGAAAATAGACAAGTTACAACCAAATGGCCTAGTTCGTACCTTGTGAACCCGCATGCTCGATACACAATAGAATGATGTATGATATGCCGAATGTAGGGTATAAAAGGCTAACGGTAAAAATGAGGGTGTGACAAGTGCTGAATTAATTTTAACTATAGTATAATAGTTTATTGTACAAGGAAACTAGTGCTACTTACTCAAGGCCGAAATCACTTGGAGTGCTCCGCATGCCAAGTGTTGCACCCCAAATTTGTCCTACCTTTACGTAGTTTCTAGTGCCACTTTATTTCAAATGAATAAAATGGTACAATTGGCAAGAGACCGTGTGTGAGGAGTTGTGAGTGTGAGAGATCGAGAGTTCAAATCTCACCTTCTTCATTTTTTGTTTTTCTTTTATTTTTATTCTAACTTTTCTATTGTCATAAAAAAACAAAAATAGTTTTTTTTTATTATTTAATTATTATTTTCGTATTTTATTTAAATTATTTTTTAAAAAAATATTATTTTTTCACTTTTTTCCATATTATTTTTTCACTTTTTTTAGCTTTGACTAATTATTTAAGTTGGGCTTTAAAATAGGCATTAGGTTAGAGTTAACCCTAATTTTATTACCTATATAAACATAAGTGAGGGGAGAAAACTTGAAGGAACATCAGAAAAGCAAGAGCAGGTCATCAGAGGAAGAGAGAGTTTTTTCGGAAGAATCCTAAAAGGCTTAAATTCATCATCGGCCAAACGCTACCGGCGAGCATAAAGTTCCAACGGCGGAGGCTCAGTTCATTCAACATCATCGTCGTTACCGTAAGCTTTCTTTTTCCTTTGATTTACATAATTTTACTATTTTTCTATGTTGTTTTGTTCATTATGTAAGACAAAGGAAAAAGAAAGCTTTCCTTTCTTATTCCCAACCTTTCCTTTCCCTTTGATTTACATAATTAACGGCGGAGGCTCAGTTCGTTCAGATTCTGAACCATGGAAGACAGCCGCCGCCGGTTGGGAATAAGAAAGGAAAAGTTTTTCCCAAACCCTCAAAAAAGGGAAAGGGTTTTTTCCCAAACCCTAAAAAGAGGGAAAAGGTTTTTCCGAGACCCCAAAAAAGGGAAAAGTTTTTTTTCCTACACCATCTACCTATGCTCACTTCTTTTATTTCTATTTCTATTTCGTTTTTTATATTATCTTATTATTTCCTTCTTCTTTTTTTTAACTGTAATTAGTAATCACTTTAGGTTAATTTATTACTAACACTTCTTCTTTTTTTATTAAAACCTTTTCTTTTTATTAAAACTTTCTTTTTATTATTAAAATTTTCTTTTCTTAAAACTTTTTTTATATATTAAAACTTTTTTTATATATAGTAAAACCTTTTAAAATTAAAACATTTTTTTATTTTAAAACTTTTTAAATAAATTAACACTAACTATTTTTTTATAAATATAATGAAAACTAAAAACCTTTTGATATTAACATTAAAATTCGTCTTTTTTTTTTCTTTTTTTCAAAAATTAAAATTAAGATCTTTTTTCAAAAAGTATTAAGAACAATAACAATGTCCAAATTCGTTTTTTTTTCTTTTTCACTATTTTGTTATTTGCCATTGAATTTCGTCTAACCTTTCACTAATGTTCTCTGTTTCTCTCCTCAGATTATCCTTAAATTCCGATTAATATTTATTCAGTTTATTTTGTTCGATGGATGTAATTTACGCGAGGCCATGGTCGCGGTTTATTTTATTTTGCATTTTTTGGGGATTTGTAATTTACGCGAGTGATCGTCGCGACGCTTTCTTTACCGTTTTCTTTACTTTTCGCACTTTAATTTTGCCGTACGATATTTTGTCTGTTTGCATGATTTACCGTTAGAATTCCCTCTGAAGGAATTAGGTTTAGCCGTTTGACCGTCGAGTCAATAACCCTAAATTTTGACCATTTCAAACCCTAATAGTCTAGGTGTTCCGCCGTGGACGAAAACGCCCTTTACCCTAGCTTTAGGTCAAAGAGTCGCCGTACTTTGTTTAGGGTTTCCCACCGTGGAATCCCTAATTTAACCCTAATTTCATTTAACAAATTCAACGTAGAAATAGGAGTTTTAAGACTCCACGTAAGCGTGTCCTTAAGATACGTTTATTCCCCCATTGAAACCTTGACCACAGTCAAGAAGTTTCTAACCTCCCTTTCGAGGGAACTACGAGTACTCTGATTCCATTCCATATCCAGGATACGTAGGCACAAGATGCGACGTCTTGCCGAGTAAACTTAGGACTAACCCTTAGGTCTTTAGGTCACTATATCCCTTAGCTCAATATATATTAAAGCAGATAATAAAATATTAAAAAAAAGCATACAATAAACAAAAGGTTCCTGTAGAGTACTACAGAAGTTTAGGGTGCTAGTACCTTCCCTGAGCTTAACCAACCCCTTACCTAGATCTCTCCCCGCATTATCTTTACGATGTAAAGTTAGGTTTTCCTCTTTTGACCTTTTCCTTCGGATAAATCAAAGAGCGGTTGTGAACTAAAGATGCGATTCAAATTAATTAATAATTTGATATCATATTCTAACCGCAACAGAAAATGGCGACTTCACTGGGGACACTTACTTATTTTTAAGGGTTGCCCCTATTTTGTTTATTGTGTGATATTTCTATTTTATTTTATTAACTGTATATATTGTACCTTGCTTGGGGTATCTTTTTTGTGAGATAAGTCCTACACCCGGACTTTAGTTACATTATTATAGGAAGGTGATATATTCGACGAGGCTTATAGGGAGTGATTCCCGACCAAGCTGACTTGAGAATCACCGCTCAGTTGAGACCCTTTTGAAAATGGTTCGGTTGAACGAGTATTCGTGAAAAATTTTACTATTATCAATTGGAGTCCGTGATACTGGGGACCGTAGTACCTTAACACTACTTTGGCCTTATCTAGGACGTACTGCAAGGACTATGAGGGAATATTCCCAAAATAGTTGCTACGCGATACTACACTCAAAAGAGATTCTCTTGAGAATATTATTGACCCCCGAGTCAGTCGGAAAGTTGATAATATCCGAAAGATGGATTGATGACTTTGGGCACCGCTTTAGAACCTTGTTCTGCAGGTACAACTAACCTATAGTACATACCTTTTGGGAAGGGTAGACCTTAACTCCATTCATTGTTCCTCTAACCCAGGATTTTGTTGTTTGTGTGTATTTGTGCATGGCATTCATAAAACATCATTCCTAGTTTCAAGGAATTCAACAGTCCTTTGCGAATTCAAAAGTCCTACATTTCAAAGTTTAAAACCGTTTCCAACTTTCCTAAGAAAGAAATGTTTGCAATCGACCGTTGAAGTTCTTGAAACTATTGCATTGCATTAGCATCATGTCTTGCATGGCATCTTTCCCCGGGTTTCTCATGTCCAGTTGTCTTTATCTTCCATTGTTCCGTTGAGTCGTCAAGCTGATTCCTCGACACAGATATCAGACTAGAGCTAACTATAGACGCCAAATGTCAGAACAAGAGGAACATAATGCGGAGGTCCGAATGGAGATTGATGAGTGGAAAGCAGGCATGACCAGGCTTACCGAGATGCTTCAAGTGTTGATTTCCAGAGGAGAGCCACCTCAGAGGACTCTCATTCAGGAAGTTTCAAGTGTTGATCCACATCTTGTTTCATTGCCGCCCTCTACTTGGCCTGTGTTTGGTTTACCTCCTAACTACTCTCCACCTGTTGCATCTGCTGCTATGATTGATCAGGCTGTCAGACCGGTTTTTCAAGCTCCTGTCCTTACCGAGGCGCAACCTGTGGTCCACACGGTTAACCAGACTGTCCAAGCTCCCTTTGAGAATCCTCCTTATGAGTACATGCTGCCGGTGGGCAAAAGGGAGACCAGGAAGATTTTGTTGAGCCTGAGATCACTCGTGAACAGTTTCAGATCATAAACAAGAGACTCCAAGCTGTCGAAGGTACTGATTTCTTCAATGTTGATGCCGATAATATGTGCCTAGTTTCTAGTCTTGTTTTGCCTGCCAAGTTCAAGACTCCTGAGTTCGTGAAGTATTAAGGTCATTCATGTCCAAGAGCCCATCTAGTCATGTACTTCCGAAAGATGGCAGCTTACACCAACAATCAAAAGTTGCTCATCCATTGCTTTCAGGATAGTTTGAGTGGTGCTTCTCTTAAATGGTATATGAACTTAGAGCATAACAGTGTCCACTGCTTCCAAGATCTCGCCAACGCTTTTATGACCCAATACAAATACAATTTGGATATGGCTCCCGATTGTCGTCAGCTTTAAAGTATGTCTCAGAAGGAAAAAGAGACGTTCAAGGAGTATGCTCAGCGTTGGAGGAAGTTAGCTTCCCAAGTCGAACCCCCTATAGCAGAGAATGAACTGACAAGAATGTTCATGGATACATTGTCTCCTTTCTATTGGGAAAAGGTGATTGGGAGTGTCTCTTCAAGCTTTACAGATCTGGTGACTATTGGCCAAAGGTTAGAAGAAGGTTTGAAAAATGGGAAGGTATCCAAAGCTGCCGAATCTTCTAATGGTGCAAAGAAATCCTATGGGAATTTCCATAAGAGGAAGGACGAGTAGACCAATGCTATCATGACTGAATCAAGAAAGCCTCGCTAGGGATCTCAACCTGTTGTTGCTCCACAGCCAGCTCAGACCGCTCAACGTCCAGTTATTAGACAAGACCAGTCTCGAAATAGGAACCAATTTGATCCTATTCCTATGACTTACACAGAGCTATATACATACTTGGTTCAATGAGGGATGATTACTACAAGGGCTTTTCCACCTCCTTCTGATCCTCTTCCAGCTGGATTTAGGGCTGATCTACAGTGCACTTTTCATGAGGGTGCCTTAGGCCACGACTTGGAGCATTGTTTTGCACTGAAAGCCAGAGTGCGTGAGCTGATGAGAGCAGGGATACTTGATTTTCCAGACAATCCTCCGAACATCCAGAAGAATCCTTTGCCAGGGCATCAAAAGTGAAGCTTCGGGCTGACCTCAGCAGGCTATTTATTTGTTTTAGACATGACAGTTTATCTTTGTATTGTTTTAATCACAGACCTTTGTTTCTCATTGTTTGTATTTTCCTTATTTTATTAGCTGTTTGCTTTCGAACTATGTTTGTACTTTTATATTGATGAACTGAGCATTGCAACTTTTGATTTAATTCATTTTATCTATTATTTTCATCTCTATGCTTTATCTTTCAAATATTTAGTTTTGTCCGAATTTTTGGTATGCAAAGATTGGAGGGAGGATGACGAAAACGTTATACCCATAACTGCTGTCAGTATGCTTTCAATCAAACTTTGTTGACGATGTAAGGCATTGTTTCGATCCCCAAACACTGGAGAAATAAGGAAGTTATCCCCTTGTCACCCCCTTCGAGCCTAGAAGTTGGAGTTTCTTTCTTTACAAAAAAAACCTGCAATTTTAACCTTGGGGCATGGGTAGCTCTCAGTTAACTTGGTTGTGTGTTCATACAATACACCTTTCATACAAAGGTCACGCTCACAATTTTCCTTCACACACAGCAAGTAAGTGTTGAAGATGTTTTTCAATCAGAAGTCGATGATGGTTCATCGTGATCATTAAGCTAGGCAGTCACTTCCTTTAAAAAAAATCACAATAAAAGCCCGATAAGTCAAAATCTATGAAGGAGACTTATGCAAAATTGGGGCATCCCGTTGACTATAATATTCGTAAGAAACATTTCAGGCAAAAGTTAAGGATAATAAAAAGAGGAGATCTTTAAATCCTTATCATGAAAAACCTTAATGTCAAAACAACCAAATGCTATAGGGAAGTGGTGGCTGCCTTTTCATAGGTCCCTTGACTTTTGAACCATCCCTGCTACCATCAGTGCAATTCCTAACCTATAGGAACCCGAATGCATAATATGAGTTAACTGAGCGTAGGACTGAAGATTATCATGTAGATTGGGTGGGAACAAACAAATTTTGAGCCTTTATCCTTTGTTTCATAAACCATGAACCAGGCCACGTTACAACCCTCAAAAGACCTAATTGAAACAAGGATATTTTGAAAGCATGCTACAACAAGGTTGCGTAAGCTGACTCCTAAAGATCTTTGTGAATCATTTATTTTGGCCGTATACTTGTATTAAACTTTGAGCGTCCTGGACCGCCACGTTCTAACCGATGACTCATTTATTTTTCATTTTTCAAAAATAATTTTGATTTCAAAAGTTGTAAGAACTTTGCATTACCATGTTCATATGAATATTTTTGTTTCCAAACGACTTTCCTCTAAGGAATTTTCAAACAATCGAGAAACTTGGTCAAGTGATCCTATCAGGGGCAAAGTCTTCTCAGATCTGGTTTATCCTTGAGATTTTTAAGACTCAGACTGGGGCAACCTTCCGAGGGTATAGTAAAACAGTCATTTTCAGAATCAGACAAGCTGAAGCAATTATCAGTTCATCTATAATGGACAATTTAATCTGGGGCAGTTTACTTGAAAGATCTCCAAGCGGCTTTCCATCCTTCCTACGAGGACCATCAACCTGATTACAATTTAGCAAGTGTCAGTGATCTTCGGGTTGAGGAATCAGTTTTCCAGTCTTGTCATCTTACCAGAAGAGTCGAGCCTTGTCATCGACATTTGCATTTGCATTTGATCATATCTCATAACAGAATTCATATACATATACATATCATACCTATGCATAGCATGAGTGTTTCATCCTCATTTGCATTTCTCCCGAGGTCGTGTTTTATCCAGGTCTTACCTTGTGGTCGAAGTCCAACTTACTTGGCACCTACCAAACAACTTTGTGTCGTGTCTATCTGATGTTCTTCCAGATATTACGTTTTTCTTATCCGATGGTTTTTCGGATATGCCTGTTCCTTTTACGTCCAACACTAATCTCATATATTGTGTTTATACCTGTCATTCAAAGCCATTATTGGATGTCTGGTACCCTGATTTTAATGTCTCTTTCTGATGGTTTTCTAGATTGAGTCTCGTTGTTCTGATGTTCTTCCAGAACTTTGTTGTTATGTATCTGATGGTTTCCCAGATATTTTCCTTCGATTCTGATGGTTTTCCAGGATCTATATGATGGTTTTTCGGATCTGTTTCTCTTTCTGACGGTTTTCCAGATGGAGTATCTCTTATCTGATGGTTTCCCAGATATTCTTTTACGATTCTGACAGTTTTCTAGAATCTTTCCGATGGTTTTCCGGATAAATTCCTCCTTCTGATGGTTTTCCAGATCGAGTCTTTATTCTGATGTTCTTCCAGAACTCTATCTGACAATTTTCCAGATACCCCTGTGATTCTGATGGTTTTCCAGAATCTTATCCGATGGTTTTCCGGATCTGTTCTCTTTCTGAGGTTTTTCCAGACTGAGTTTTTGTTCTGACTTTCTTCCAGAACCCCTTTGTTGATTATCTGATGTTCTTACAGACAGGTCTTCAAAACTTGCCCCGTACATTTATTGCTTTCCTAAATGTTTCGGATTTACCTTCAGAAACTTGTCTTCATCTCATGCTCCTATAGATGTCGTCCTTTTGTTTCTGGATATAGCCATGGGTTTATTCGATGTTTTTCCGAGTATCTCTGGTATGTTTTAGGGTTCATTCGATGTTCTTCCGGATGTCCCTGAAATTTGTTTCTTTGACCCCGAGGTTATTCGATGGTTTTTCCGAGTATCTCTGGTGTTTGTTTCTCTCTGTATAATTTCCGATGATTCCTGAAGATCCCGCTCGATCTCTTCGCTTAAAAGAATGACCCGGAAATTCCAGCACTTGCCGTTTACCTGATCCTACCGCCGTGTGGATCCTGTGTTATTGTTCCACCAGTGCGTCGTATTCCCCATTGTAGTTACTGTTCGTTCTAAAGTGACAATTTTCGCACTATTCCACCAGCGCGTCGTATTCCCCAGTGTAGTTACTCGTCGCGTCTGTCCCCTATGTCGTCGTGTTGTCTGCCTCCTTGCATTCATCATTCCATCATACACATCATATTAGATTCATGGCATTGTCAGCATTATAGTTCATGTTATTTTGTCCATATCATTGCATATCACTGCATCTAGGGGCCAAATTTTCGGTTATCTGTATTTAAATCCCTTTCACCGCGATTTCTCGAGTCTTCGCTGCTCAAATCATCTGGTGAAGATATTTAAATAGGGGCATCTGTTGCACCCCAAATTTGTCCTACCTTTACATAGTTTCTAGTGCCACTTTATTTCGAATGAATAAAATGGCACAATTGGCAAGAGACCGTGTGTGAGGAGTTGTGAGTGTGAGAGGTCAAGAGTTCGAATCCCACCTTCTTTATTTTTTGTTTTTCTTTTATTTTTATTCTAACTTTTCTATTGTCATAAAAAAAATAACAAAAATAGTTTTTTTTTTTATTATTAAATTATTATTTTCGTATTTTATTTAAATTATTTTTAAAAAAAATATTATTTTTTCACTTTTTTCCATATTATTCATAAAAACGTCCAAAAATCATAAAATTAAAAATATTAGAAAAGATTTTATTCTTTTAAGTTTGTTTTAGTTTGTTTTTTTTAGCTTTGACTAATTATTTAAGTTGGGCTTTAAAATAGGCATTAGGTTAGAGTTAACCCTAATTTTGTTACCTATACAAACATAAGTGAGGGGAGAAAACTTGAAGGAACATCAAAAAATCAAGAGCAGGTCATCAGAGGAAGAGGGAATTTTTTTGGAAGAATCCTAAAAGGCTTGAATTCATCATCGGCCAAGCGCTACCGGCGAGCACAAAGTTCCAACGACGGAGGCTCAGTTCATTCAACATCATCGCCGTTACCGTAAGCTTTCTTTTTCCTTTGATTTACATAATTTTACTATTTTTCTATGTTGTTTTGTTCATTGATTATAGATTAAAGGGAAGACAAGGAGAAAAGACTCTGAACCATGGAAGACAACCGCCGCCGGTTGGGAATAAGAAAGGAAAGGTTTTTCCCAAACCCTCAAAAAAGGGAAAGGGTTTTTTCCCAAACCCTAAAAAGAGGAAAAAGGTTTTTCCCAGACCCCAAAAAAGGGAAAAGTTTTTTTTCCCTACACCATCCACCTATCCGCACTTCTTTTATTTCTATTTCTATTTCGTTTTTTATATTATCTTATTATTTCCTTCTTTTTTTTTAACTGTAATTAGTAATCACTTTAGGTTAATTTATTACTAACACTTCTTCTTTTTTTATTAAAACCTTTTCTTTTTATTAAAACTTTTTTTATATATAGTAAAACCTTTTAAAATTAAAACATTTTTTTATTTTAAAACTTTTTAAATAAATTAACACTAACTATTTTTTTATAAATATAATGAAAACTAAAAACCTTTTGATATTAACATTAAAATTCATCCTTTTTTTTCTTCTTTTTTTCAAAAATTAAAATTAAGATCTTTTTTCAAAAAGTATTAAGAACAATAACAATGTCCAAATTCGTATTTTTTTTTCTTTTTCACTATTTTGTTATTTGCCATTGAATTTCGTCTAACCTTTCACTAATGTTCTCTGTTTCTCTCCTCAGATTATCCTTAAATTTCGATTAATATTTATTCAGTTTATTTTGTTCCATGGATGTAATTTACGCGAGGCCATGGTCGCGGTTTATTTTATTTTGCATTTTTGGGGATTTGTAATCTACGCGAGTGATCGTCGCGACGCTTTCTTTACCGTTTTCTTTACTTTCCGCACTTTAATTTTGTCGTACGATATTTTGTCTATTTGCATGATTTACTGTTAGAATTCCCTCCGAAGGAATTAGGTTTAGCCGTTTGACCGCCGAGTCAATAACCCTAAATTTTGACCATTTCAAACCCTAATAGTCTAGGTGTTCCGCCGTGGACGAAAACGCCCTTTACCCTAGATTTAGGTCAAAGAGTCGTCGTACTTTGTTTAGGGTTTCCCGCCGTGGAATCCCTAATTTCATTTAACAAATTCAACGTAGAAATAGGAGTTTTAAGACTCCACGTAAGCGTGTCCTTAAGATACGTTTATTCCCCTATTGAAACCTTGACCATAGTCAAGAAGTTTCTAACCTCCCTTTCGAGGGGAACTACGATTACTCTGATTCCATTCCCTATCCAGGATACGTAGGCAACAGATTTGACGTCTTGCCGAGTAAACTTGGGACTAACCCTTAGGTCTTTAGGTCACTATATCCCTTAGCTCAATATATATTAAAGCAGATAATAAAATATTAAAAAAAAGCATACAATAAACAAAAGGTTCCTGTAGAGTACTACAGAAGTTTAGGGTGCTAGTACCTTCCCTGAGCTTAACCAACCCCTTACCTAGATCTCTCCCCGCATTGTCTTTACGATGCAAAATTAGGTTTTCCTCTTTTGACCTTTTCCATCGGATAAATCAAAGAGCGGTTGTGAACTAAAGATGCGATTCAAATTAATTAATAATTTGATATCATATTCTAACCGCAACACCAAGTGTTTGATAAATTGTCTGAATCAAAATTCTCTTGTGCTGTCCAACTATTTTGTTGGCATATTAAGGCATTGGAACTAGTCATACCAAATAGTGATATACATAAATTAATAGTGTGACTAACATAGTGATTCTCATTGTTCATTTCTCATTCTCAATTTCCAAAGGCTAGACGCATATCCGGTCTTCTAGTAACGGTTCGTTATAGACGGTAGTTTTTCCACGGCCGCTTCCGCAATTTAAACAATTTTATAAAACCAATTTTATTGGTAGCGCCGAATGATTTTTTAATAAGGATCTATTCAACCCCCCTTCTGGATCTGTGCCATCGTCTAACAGTTTCCCACTTAGGATGGAAATAAATCTTCTTAGGATGTTGATTTTTCCTAATAACAACTACAGATGTTTTTTAGTCGGTTGGGACCTCGTCTCCAATATTTCCTTAGTCTTATTTCATTTTAGTTTGATTATTTTCTTATGGACTACAAATCCAAGAAAACCTCTTACACTAACAAAAAAAGCACATTCCAGAGGGTTCATTTTAGACCATGTTTCCTCATTCTTTCAAAGGATTGTCGAAGGTGGTCGATGTGGCCGTCTTTGGATGAGGATTTAACGACAAAGTCATTTATATAAAACTGCATGAAAGTCTCTATGTAGACATGGAAAATAAGATTCATTGTCCTTTTGTATGTTGCGCCATAATTTTTCAACCCAAAGGGCATTACGGCCCATAAGTTCCCAAAGCGCTTGGTGTAACGCCCCAAATTCTGAATTCCCATTATTTTATTGAGTCCTTTTTGATTTATTTGGATAATTGGTATTTTAATTGTGGAATTTATGTGTTGATATGTTTAATTTCAATACTGTGCTATTTTACCGATTTGGAGAGTTTTTGGGGAAAATAGAGTAAAGAGTATTTTAGACAATTAGTATTAAGTGTTAAGTGGATTATTGTGTGAGAATTAATTGGTAAGTGTTTGGAAGGAAATGGAGAGGAAAGAAAATAGAATATGAGATAAGAGAGAAAAGGAGATAGATAGAATCATTAGTGGAAAAACAAGGGAAAGAAAGAAGAGAAAGAGGAGAAAGAAGAGGAAAACCTAGAATTTCATCAAAGATCAACATCCAAGCTTTCAATCGATTGGGTAAGGGTGTGAGACTCTATTATACTGTTAATGTGTATGATTATGTATGCTTTTGATTGTTTGATGTTGAATTGAGAAGAGTTTGGACTCATTTTCATCTTAGGGCAATATTAGGATTTAATCGGTAGAATGTGGTTTAACCGGTTAGAATCGAGGAATAGATGGAGTAGGATAGTCGGGTGGTATTGGGTTGAACTTACTGGGGTAGTTTGGTTTTAGAATCGGTCGGTTTGTGAAGTTTGGGCTTTTGGACAGCCATGGGAGTTCTGAGTTCGCAGGTTCGCCAGGCGAACGGCAGCGAAGCTTCGCCAGGCGAAGCCCAGCGAGCAGTAGCGAACCAAGTCAGAAGCATCCACCCTGTCTTCGCTGGCAAGTTTGCCAGGCGAATGAGAATGGCGAAGGTCCGCCAGGCGAGTGTGCTATCGCATTCGCCAACCTTCGCCAGGCGAACTAAGTAGCGAAGGTTCGCCAGAGGCTTCGCCAGGCGAAGGTTGGCGAATGCGATAACATTTTCCTATTCTCTGTTTTTTTTCCCTTTCTATGCGGATTTCTTTGTTCGGTTATGTTTAATCCTTATTGAATTGAATAGTTTTGTGTGCCGTGTGGGACTTTATGTTATGGGTAGCCATAAGGTGTGAATCCTAGAATGTGGAATTTTGATTGTGGAAGTATATGCCTTATATGGAATGGTATGTGTTGAAATGAAGAGTATATATATATTATGGAGTATAAGTATATTGTGAATGTACATAGATTGTATGTGCCTGTATGAGATGAATATGCATAGTGATATATTTGCGAATATGTATGCATGTAGAGAAATGTTGTGAGTCATTTTACATAAAAGGCATCATGATGTACATTCTAGCGATGTTGATTCCTTGGAGAATCTGCTGTAATATTTGATTCCTCGGAGAATCTGCTGAGTACTTGATTCCTCGGAGAATCTGCTGAATATTCGATTCCTCGGAGAATCTGATGAATATTTGATTCCTTGGAGAATCTGCTGAATACTTGATTCCTTGGATAATCTACTGAATTGAGTCGGTACCGCATTTGCATCTGCATAGAGTCGTGAGTCGGTCTCTATGAGTTGCATTGGTCATCTTTATATGATGCATGGAGTGAATTGAACATAATTCTAGGTGTTTATGTGAAAAATGATGAATTGTGATGAGATGTGGTGAGAATTTGAATTGTGTAAATCCCATGTATGTATATAGATATATAATTATATGTATTGACTGTTATGATATTATTTCTCACCCTTCTGCTGTTTTATAATGCTCTATGAGGCATTGCAGAGTAGGATTGCTGGAGGTCCTTTTTGTGAAGCAGGTTTTCATTATTTTTGGTCGATGGCTATGATATGTAACATCTGGGTAGTTAGGAAGCCTTTGGCTCTTTTTGGAGATACATTTGCTTTTGATTTCTTTTGTGATACATTTGCGTATGTATCTGATGATGGATGTTTATACATATGAATTAACTGAATAATGTATATATGTTTATATGAATGTATTGATTCAATGTTTAGATGTTTCCGCTTTATTCTAAATATTGAGATGTGGGTTTTAGAACTATGTTCTTCAGTTGTGAATTGCCCATTGTTGCATATCTTTTGAGCTGATGTTGTATGTGTTTAATTTCATGATAATGTGATACACCTCTTTTATATCATGTATTAATTAAACTCTGATGAAACTTTTATCAAGTGCCTAAATGATTTAATTGTTTATTTGGGGGTATAGAAAGGGGGTGTTACACTTGGGCACCTGAATGTTGTCTTTAACACATCCTCTTCAACAATGAAAATATGATTGTACCCAGAATAACCATCTAACATAATTATATATTCATGGGCTTCCACTATGTCGACAAGCATTTATGTGACTGGAGTTGGGTATTCATCTTTAGGGTAGCTTGATTCAAATCCCTAAAATCTATGCACACCCTTAAAGTCTCATTCTTTTTAATTACAAGAACTATATTAGCAAGCCATTCGACATACATGGTTATCCTGATGAATTTTCTTCTTAGTAGCCTTTTAATTTCTTCTTTTATTTCGACATGACCATTAGAGCAAACTTCCTTGGTAACTGCTTCACAGGTTTCCTTCCCCGCTGAATGGGCAACTTCAATTCCACCAGTTTTCGACTAAGGCCTGACATTTTATCATAGTCTCATGCAAAGGAATCTTTATAATTTTTCAAAAGTTGAATCACCTAGTTCTTTAAATCTGGATCTATCTTGGCGGTGGTATATGTAAGCCTTTTGGTCTATCCATCTCCCAGGTTGATTTCTTCCAAAGAATCACGTGCTTGGATTTGTTTAGTCGAAATTATTGGGTCTTTTTCAAAGCCAAAGGTTCATCATCATAGATGCAATCGAACCTCTAATTGAGCGTGTAATCTACATCTATCACTAAGTTGGCCTCAATAGCCAATTCATGGTGTAACTTAGCCTCTTGGGCTATCTTTTTTTGCTTATCTGTCAGGTAGGACGTGATTCGAGTTCATGCATCCTAATCGGTATTATCTTTGGCTCTTTTGACCAACTCATTTTGTATTCTGGCCTCTTGGACCATTTTTATCTGGTTTTCAGCCACATAGGACGCAATCTTTATCCAAGCATTTGACTTAGACATAGTAAGATTCATCGTCCCCCATCCTGTTGGGGAAATTTCATCACCCTTTTTAAGGCTCTTCTTCCCAAACATCTCTTTCCCACATGAAACCATAGGTTGAGTGAAGCCTTACTGAATGGAACACATTATCCTAAGGCATGAAACTCTGGTCTTTTGGCGGATATGCCGTTATATTCGCCAAGTTTTTGTCAAAAGTTCCCATACCATCATGGTTTACTTCTGCTATGTAGTAGCTCTAGTCTGCCTCTATTTTCTACACTATGTCATCTTCCCTCCATATAGATATCATTTGATGGAGAGCTAATGGGACATCACCAACACCATGTATTCATTCCGTTCCTAGCAGCAGATTGTACTTAGCTTTGGATGGGATGAACATAAATAGAGTTGGTCGAACAGTAGTCCCAACAACCAAGTCCACCTAGATTGCCCCCAGGGAGTGGCCAATTATGCCCTCATAATTAGAGAGTACCATATTATGAATCCTGAGGTCTGTGTCGAATTTCCTTATCTTTCTTGACAGGGAATGTGGCATCAGATTAACTGATGTGCCACTGTCGACCAAGGCTTTGTTGACACCATACTTATCAACTTTCGCTTTAATAAATAATGATTTTAAGTGGATCTTCATTCCAAGATCGGGTTTCTCAAAAACGACATTCTTTTCTTCGAAATAGTCGTTGTTCATTACATAATAACATACTAGCTTATGATCAGCCATTCCCTCTGCAAAAAATTCTTCTTCTGCATCCGTCACTTCAGTTACCATGTCATATTCAATTGGAAACACTGATATCACATTACAAAGGACGTCAAAGTTACCTTATGAATATGAGAAGTTGTCTTTTATCATTTCACTATCCCCATCCTTATCATCTTCCTTATTACTAGACAAAGGTGGATCTATTCTCTCCTTTCCTGGCTTCCTGGAAAGTTCAACCTTGGGTTTGACAAAAGAAAGTGGGTTCATTTTCTCTTTTGGTGGCCTTGTCTCTACTTCGACCTTAGACTCGACAGGTGAATGCGAGAGAAGGGATCTTTCTTTGATTATCTTTTTGGCCACCTTGTTGCTATAATTTGGGTTATGGTTATTACCAGAATCCTGTATCTCCATGAACACTTTCTTTTGACGCTGGTATCTGCGCCACTATGTTGGAGTCATTGATCTTTTCCCTTGCAATTATGTTTATAGGGATGGTTCTTGGTGGCTTGAGGTTTGTTCATGTGTTTCCAAGTTATGTTTAGGGATAACACCTCCCTTTTTATGGTTGGTGTCGGCTTTGTTGTAGGGGTGTGTTGCACCCCAAAATTTGCCCAACATTTCTTTACCTAGCTTATGTTTCATTTCATTCACATTAGCATTATCATTTGCATTTCATTGACATGTGTGCAGGAGATCAAGAGGTATGATTATCAATCAAGGGCTACACAAGAGTTTGAAGCTAGATAAGAAGGTTATTCAGGTGCTCAAGGGTTGATAGCCTTGTCAGAGAAGTTAAAGGATCCTCAGAGAGAGTGATTGAAGCTAAGTGTGTAGGTCTCCTAACTTGAGAGTTGTGGAAAGCCAGCAGATGATTCTGAGGCCATGAGGATGGAATTTAGGTCTTGAGAGAGCTCATTACAAATGTTGAAGATCACTTTGAGGCCTAGACAGGTCATTGTGCAAGATTAAGAAGACTCAGCCATGAGTGGTGCAATTAGGGTTTGACTGGGTCAACCCTAAGTCAACTGATGATTTGGAGAAGGTTGAGACATAATTCAAGAGCCATGTGATCATGTATTGATACATTGAGATGTTCTAAGGATGATTCCAAGGTTGACTCATCATGATTGAAGAGTTTGAAAAGTTTCAAGCTAGGGTTTCTAAGGCTTGACAGTGTAAAATCCCCTAGTTTGACCCCTATCTTCAAGGCAATTTAGCTCAAGATGTGATTGTCATCTCATCTTACCCCCAACATGATTGTTGTAGAGAATGATCCTAGCTTTAATTTGAGTGCTAGAAGTCCTTGATAGGATTTGTAGAGCTCAAGTTATGGCTTTGACAAGTTACAAGTCATCTGAGGAATGTGAATTTGGAGCTTGAAAGTTACCCAACTTGCATGAAACTTTTGCCCTAGAAGGATGATTCCTATGAACTCTTGGTCAACATGAATGTTTTTCCTTATCCTCTTAGATTTCTAGAGAGTAATATAAGTCCTTGATAGGATTTGTAGAACTCAACTTATGGCTTGGACAAGTCAAGGGTATTTTGGACATTTGGTGATTATAGGTCATTTGTGATCATAAGCCATTTTCACCAACTTAGAGGCCTCAAATGAAATTTTGTTCAACTAGAAAGTTGCTCAAAATGGGGTTTTAACCTTGACCATGCATCAAGGAGGCATTGAAATGGCTCAAGGAGAGACTTGGTTCAAGAAATTTTGAAAAAGAAAGAATTATAAGGATTTAATGGCCAAAAATTCAAATAATTCATTTTGTGACCAAATGAAACAAAATTATAGGTCAAATTGATTGGAAAAATGATTTTAGAAACAATGGCAATGTTAGAATTTTGATTTGAGGTCATTTGCATAACATTCCATTTCATTTCTTCATGATGAAGCAACATATCCAATTCATATCTTTGGCTTGCAAACAAGGAAAATAACTTATCAAACTCATTCAAAATCTCATGAAAATTTGATTACAAGCATAGCCATGCCCAAAGGAAGTCAGAATAGTGATTGCCATGGATGAGATTTTGAAGAGATTTTGAAAATCAAAAATCTCATTTGGATGAATCCAGAAGTTTCTAGACAATCCCAATCACTTCTATATAAGTCATTGAGTGAACTCAGCCATTTTTTTTGGAAGGAATTGAAGTTGGTTGTAGAGAGGGAGATCAAAGTTTCATGAATGCAAGTTGAGATCAAATTTTGAATTCAAGGAAGAACCAAGCCAATTTGAGGTGTGCATTAGCTTCAGAGGAAAATTTGGAGTGAATCTGGATTGTTGTGGAGGCTGAATCGTGCAAGAACCACTTCTGTTACAAGCTTGAACACATGTTGGTGAATTTCTTGATTATGCATGATTTAGGCAGTGATAGATAGAAATTCATATGCGGTTAGGATCCTGATGGTGAGTAGTTGGATTTAGGATGTTTAATTGCTTGATTAGAGATGATTTAGGTCAGATACCATTTTTGGTTGAGATTGATATTTCATGATTTATGCGTTTTGGGGATGAATAATTGGTATGGTTGAATTGCTGGGAAGATTCTGGTCAAGATTCATTCAGGAATCGTGGCAAATGGTTGGCTGTAGAGGAAGTTAGGGTTCTACAGGGGTGGCCGGAAAAGCCACCGGCGATGGCTGGTTCGCGCGCAGGTTTCAGGTTCAAATTGGGGAAGATGAAATCTTCACCCTCCATTCAGGCTGAAGACTTAACTTGGTCCATTGATCTAAGCGCGTGTGTTGAGCCACGTACCCCTCTCCCAAAACTCACCGTTTTAATTACTCATTGAATGGACTGAATGAGTGTGAGTTCGAATCCTGGCTTGTGTGTGTTTTTCTTTCATTTTAATTGTTGAAGAGAATGCAAGTGGATCCAAGCGCCTGGGCCTATGAAGTCCTTGTTATCCACACCCCCTTTCTGGCCCAACCCAAGAATTAAACTGTTAATACTTGCTATTTGCCACGCATTGTTTATTAACTCCTTTTTATTTTCTTTATTTTCATCATTTCATATGACTTAGAGATTAATTAATAAAAAATAGGAAATTAACTCAATTAATTCCAAACTTTTTTCCTCTGATTCATGATTGAATCTAGAATTTTGTAGATTAAAAATATTAATACTTCATGCAATTTTGATTTTATTTGCATTTTTGGAATATTAATTGATATTAAAATGGCCATGGTTGATACCTTGTCTTGTTGAATTTGGTTTGAGCATTTGGTGATGATTCTTGACTTGATTTTTTGTGTGTAGCTAGCATAGATATGCATGATCCCCTAGTAATTTTCTCACATTTTTGTGAAGACGTTTAGGGCTAGTTTTAAGTTGAAACTTTAGGTGCTCTAGTTTTAGGGTTTAAGCTTAGTACCTTGTGATTTAGGATTTATTTCTAGGACTTTGTGGATGATTCAACCCCTGGATTTTGTATGGTAGATTCATGATTGAATTAGGTTCCCATAGCTATTTTTGTAGGAATTTACAATTGGTTTTAGTATTTTAGTTAGGATTAACTCTAGTACTAGGTTTTAGGTGATCCTAACTTGTTAGTTCAACTAGAGTGATTTCTTTAGTTCCCTTAGATTAGGGTTTTGCCTCTCTTGCTCTTGGATGATGATGAAGAATTGTGGGGGCTGCTGAGGAATGCTTGAAGAAGCTTGGATGTGAACATTTCCCTTCTTTTGGTGTAGTTTTGTTTAGGTGTTAAGATTAGGGTTTGTAAGTAGAGATTCTAGATAGATTCCCTTCTTTCATAAACATGGAAGGTGTTGATCACTTCCATTCTTCCCTATGATATAAGGTCCCCTTGTGAAGGCCTCATCCCTCCTTTGGTAGGATGTGTGGCCCTTCCCAAGTTGGTAGAACCTTTGAGGGTTCCTTTCCTTGATGGTGGAGTGTTTAGTGGTGACCTTTGGTCTTCACTTTGCTTTCCATTATCCACACCTTGCTCTTGTTAGATGAATCTTTCTCCCTTGCTAGAGGATGGAGTTCCTTATTATAAGATTCAAGATGCTAGAAGTTGATACTTCTCTGTATTTGAAGACTGCCATTGGAGCTGAAGCTTGAAGACCAAGAAGAGCAGTTGACACTTGTGAAGAGAATCCAGTTGAGATCAAATGAAGAGCTGAAGCTTGAAGTTGGAGAACAAGTTGATACTTGTGATTGATGCATTGAAAGCTTGAAGAGCCAAGTTGACACTTGCTAGTGAAGATGAAAGCCTTGAAGAGCAGTTGCAGACTGAGGACTGAACTGCTGTCAGAGGATTGTTGTGCTGTGAAGCTGTGGAACCTGTTGATCTGTTTCCTTTCCTGTCTGTTTGCTTGCTGTGCAACTGTATTGGTGTGACTTGGGTGATTTGCTTGATGCATTAGAATAAGTTCATATTTAGATTGACTTAAACTAGGAGCATGATTGCACTAGAGGTTGAGTTGCTCCCTCTGCTTGTATTGTTACTGTATGGCTTTGCTTGCTGGTATTTGGTAGAGCCCAGCTCCCTTGCCTATGTGGTTTGTGATTTGCTTGATAGCATGTTATTTCTTCTGTATGATTGCAGTTATTGTATTTTGCTTGATAGCATGTTATGTCTTCTATATGATTGCAGTTATTCATATCTGGCTTGAGGTTGAGATGAGCTTGTGGAGGCTGATGCCCCACACACATTTCCTCCCTCACTTGCATTACATGCATTTTACAGTTGTTTACTGTTTACTGTTTAAGCTGATGCTTTATCTGTTGCTGTTCATCATTGACATGATCCCCTAGGAATCTCACTTCCTTTGATAAGGAAGTGATGATTAGAACTTTAGGTTGAAACCTATGCATGATAACTTCTAGGAGTTCCCTGTTTCAAACCTCAACCATAAGATGAATCCTTGGCATGACAACATTAGGACTTCATAGTATCCCCTTAGTTGAACCTGTCTGTTCTCTCTTCTCATCTCAAAACAAATCAAAATACAGTAATAAAGGTTAACTGACACCATACGTTACGAGCCTTAAGCTATCTGAGAAAGGATTGTTGGAGAGTTTCTTTTCAACAGTCTGGATGTTTAGTATGGCACCCTTTGGGTGACATGCGACGCGTTCACTCTCAGGTCATAGTCTCTAGTGCGATATTGGTTGCAAACATCCTGAAAAATAGTTCTTCCGTAAAAGACAGAAAACAAACTTCAAACCTTTTTGCCCCGTGGGCCCATAATTCAAAGGAAGCTTTTCTGGAGAAAAGAGTGTCGTTAACTCTCAGTTCTACCGCAAATGGTAACGCCTAAGTCTCCAAGGGTCGAGCTGCGTACGCCAAACTGCTGGAACTGTTTGTTAACCCTACTCGATAAGACAGATGAGTCTGAATTCCCGAAATCCGTATTATCCCGAACTACGTAAGCTCTGATCTCTCATACCTGTTGAGAGTACGTAGGCACAATACTGACGTATTGGCGAGCCACCTTCCCCGTAACCCGTAGTTAGTCGAACTACGCTGACTCTGATTTCTCATTCTCTGATGAGAATATGTAGGCATAAAGTGCGACGCTTTGCCGAGTCATTTTCTTTTCCTTTTTAACCCAGCCTTGATAGGTAGATAGATAAAACCAACCCGTCAGATAAACACAACAAGCATGGATCCCATCGAGTACGATGGACGTGAGGGGTGCTAATACCTTCCCCTTGTGTAACCGACTCCCGAACCCAGACAATGGTTGCGATGACCTTGTCTTATACCTTTTCGTCAGGTTTTTCCGATCGTTTCCTTTCCCGCTCTAAGGGATAAATAACGAAAGGTGGCGACTCTTCTATTTTGTCGGCACCTTATTTTCGCGGTAGCGACAGGGTGCATCGAGTTCCCCATAGTTGCCTTCAATTGAGGCGTAAAATCTTGGGTCGACCTCCATTGTGGCCTATGGCCACATTTTGTATCCTGTGGCCACATTTTGTGTCATGTAGGGGACACCCTTTTTGTTAAAAGCATAGTTTGGCCTCGACTGGGGCCATTTCCCCCCTCTAAAATGTTGAGGCTTAGTTTTTTCAAGGCTATTAGTAGCCTTTTTGTCAAAAAAAACACTGCAACTAGGGAATATAATCACTTTCAAGCCTTTCAATGTGTACCAATTGAGGAAGTCCACCAGTTCCTCTTTTGAGGTACGGTAGACTACCTTTACCTTCTCGACATAGTTTGATTAAGAAACTTCCATATCTATGTCAGGGATCTCAGTAGACTCAACCATTAACCACTCGAGTGGCTCAGAATAGTTAGCGTCCTTGATTTGCAAAGGATCAGAGTCCATCTGCATCAAGGCTCTAGCCTTGTCAACAAATTTTAGCCTTCCTTCATTCAATTTTCCTTGTACCAAATCCTTGAAAAGGACATAATAATGAGAGGTTTTATGACCCAGAAAGTTATTAAACTTACGAAACCCTTTTTTCTTATCTTGCTCTAAAGATGGCATTTTCAATACCTTAGGGACTATGATTTTTCCATCAGGAACTAAGAGGTCAAAAATCTCATCGCACTTATTTACGTCGAAGGTATACCTTTTGGTAACAAACTTATCATTTTTAGGTTCGATCGGCTTCTTTTCGTCTGACGGTTTCAATACTTTACAGACGTAAGGGGTCCTGACTTAAGTTCAACCACATTTATTTCATTCTCTTTGACCTTCTCATATCCTATATCACAATCTTGGTCCCTTTCATCTGCCTCTATGTAGGAAACCTTCTCTTTTTTATGAAATTTGTTTGTTCTAGATTTCTCAACTTTCAGGCGTTCGACCTTTTGAACTCTGTCAGCCAACTGAGCCATATCTCTCATATATTGGGTGACTAGTTTCTTTCTAATAGAATAATCTAGACCCCCAGAGACCATTTCAATTGGTTCATGCTCAGGAACTTGAGTAAAACATCTTGCCTCCAACAACCTAAACCTATTTAGGTAATAATGAATCGACTCAGACCCCTCGTGACTTACACCAGCCTATTATTTAAGACTAGTTTTCTACTGTCCCATATAAAACTTCTCATGGAACACTCTCTCTAATTGATTCCAATTATTTATGGAATAATGAGGGAGTGCCGTGAACCATGTAAAAATGTTTTTACGAAGAAAAAAATCTCATTATTTTCTATATCGTTCACTTCAGTTTGGTATCGAGCGATATGTTTGAAATCAACTCACTTATGTCTCTTGCAAACTTAGTGAAGTTTAGGGACTTTCCGTCTTCTGGGATGTTCTGAGTGTAAAACATATTCAGTCAAAAAAGACATGAAACTTGTCCTATGAAACCATACATTATGGCCATTATGAGCAAGGATGTTTTCGACTATGTGGGCTAGGTTATTTTGGCCCCTTAGGTTATCTTGTCAAATATTCCTAACCACTTATTCAGCATCTTGGTTCCTACCCTGGGTTAGCCTGACCTATTCGCTCATCTCCTCCCATAATTACAGGGGGTCCGACAGGTCGAGGTACCTCTTGTTATTGTGGCCCCTGATTAAAAGGAGCACCTCCATTTTCAAGCATCCCAATTGGCCTGAGTGGTATAATTTGAGGGATTAGTTGTGCTTGGGCCTGAGGGGTGCCAAAAAAATTGGCTATTCGACCCACTTGATTGGCCAATAATTAGTAACTCTGGTTAGTGTCATAAATTATGGGGTTGAATATTATACCAATTTGTTGAGTAAGCATATTAATCATCCTGTGGTGACTTTCATCCATTTGTTGCCTTTTGGACAACATGGAATTTGTCATGAAAGCAAACACGTCTGAGGGAGCAAATGCAGTCTCTCCATGTTGTGTTTCTTAACCAGGGTGGCTAATGGCAGACCCTGACGCCATGGATGGATTTAAAGGTGATGCTATTATTGCATTATTATCTACATACGTAGAAGCGTAGCTTTGTAATTCTGCCATCATTGCAGTTGACATACCATAGGGGAAATCCCTCGACACTAGAGGCATCATGAAACTTGTTATACAAGAAGTCCCAACATCCACAAAAGAAGCATTATCGCGGTGAGAATCAGAGACCATATCTATTAAGTTAACTAGGTTCACAAATTTTAATTCACCACCGATCTTTTATTTATCCAAGGGAAGGGAAAAAGAACGAATAACCCATGAGAGAATAAAATTGAATCATGAATCTAAGGGAATATGGATATATGGCAAAGCATCACGAAATAAATGAACATACACGGAAGAGTATCGTGTCAGATAAAACATACACGGAAGAACATCATGTGTGAAATTGAATACATGGAAAAACATTATGCGATAAAAGTATATACACGACAAAACATCATGAAGCGAATTGAAATTACGCGGTAAAGCATCACGATGAAATGTTAGTGAAATTGAATTCGTGGGAAACATCAAGTGTTATTATTTATGTATGAGGATATGAGCATGAATATGGATTATCTATCATATGACTAAAAAAAAGAGTCTATCAATCCAATTAATAACAGAAAAATAATTAATTAATTAATTTCTAACTAATTAACAAGATAAATATTCAAACAACTAATTATTAATATAAATAAAATAATTAAAATAATTAAATCAACATAAGAAAATAAGATAGATAAATGAATGAAAGGACAAATCAAACCTAACAACCTAAATTATAAAATAACAATAGTAAGTATAACAATAATAATAATAACAATAATAATAGTAACTAAAAAATAAAACTGACAAAAGAGCAACGCCCCATTTTTAGTAAACTCATAATATATATTAAAAAAATGAAACAGTGGCAAATATATGAATATATATTAAACTTGAAACAAATGTATGTATGTATATAACAAAAGTTGATATATAAATCTAACAGCATGTATTTATTTATATATATAAAAAATGAAACAAGAAGTTATATATATAACTAGTAAGGATATTTAAACCAAAAAGTAATATGACATATGTGTACATGAAACAAAATAGAATATGTATGTATAAAATAGAATATATATATATATATATATATATATATATATATATATATATATATATATATATATATATATATATATATATATATATATAGATAGATAGATAGATAGATAGATAGATAGATAGATAGATAGATAGATATATAGATAAAACAAAAACCAAAAAATTATAAGACATATTAAGGTAATATATATGATAAAATGAAACTATATTCCAGCAACAAGAAAACGAAAGCGAGGACCAAGGGAAAAAAACAAATAATATCATGTCAATTAAGGTAAAAAGAAAACACATTAACACATTGCAACATATATACAGACCAAATGTAAGAGAAAACTTGAAGTTGAAATGTTACACACATGATACTAAACATGTATATTTGTATGTGTGTGTATATATATACAAGTTTTGAGGAGCAGATTTTTTATTAACGTGAGAAAAAAAATAAGGAGTGTGTACGTAATTTTTTTTGTCTTTTTCTTGTTGTCCTCTTTGTTTTTTTCTAATGCGTATATATAGGACTAGAAAATAGGTAAAAATGATAATAACAATTAACACAATTTTTTTTTATGATAAGACAAGAATAAAAAGAATTAAAAATTATGTTTTTTGTTTTTTATGATAAGAATAAAAAGAATTAAAAAAACACGTTTTTGTGTTTTTTATAATAAGGCAAGAATAAAAAGAATTAAAAATCATGTTTATTTTTGTGTTTTTTTATAATAAGACAAGAATAAAAAAAATTAAATATTATATTTTTGTATTTTTTATAATAAGACAAGAATAAAAAGACTTAAATATTATATTTTTGTGTTTTTAGAAGGAGAAACATAATTAAGTATTTATTAAATAGGATGTTTTTGTGTTTTTTTTATAAAAAAAGAAAATATTAATAAACAAGTTAAAAATAAAATTAATTAATAAAAATAACAATAAAAATTAAATATCTAATTAAATCTAAATAAATTAAATGATTATTTAAATAAAAATGATTAAAAAACAAAATAAAAAGTCGGGCAGAAAAGTGCTCGAAAACAATAAAATAAATACATAAAAATAATCAGCGGAAATAAACATATTGGAAAAATACAGCGTTTGGTCAGATTTTGAAATAAATTTAGATCAGTTTGTCTGTAAATCCAACAAATTTATTCTAACAGATATTTTGGATACTATGCAAGATGAAGTGCATGTTATATTATGCAGACGATGCAAAACGAAAAAAAAACAAAATCTTATTGTCAAAAATTAGGGTATGACAGATGCCCATATTTAAGTTTCTTCTATCCGGAGATATGGAGATTGAAATATTCGTCTCAGCGTGATAGGATATACTTAAATACAAACATGACAATTTTTGATCCTAAGACGCCACAAGATGCACATGATATGACATGAAATAATATGAATGCAAGACATGAATCCTGTGGGGAATGATGCCACAGGGGATAATTGTATACTGGGAAAAAGGTACAGTCATAAGAGGTTTTGTCAGAAATGCATTGAGCAAAACTCTGGGAAAGTACAACAACAACTATCAAAGACATTCAGGAGAGCATTGAATGAACTTTGGAAAACAACAGCCATCCATCAGAGATATTCAGAATAACATTGAATAAGCTCTACTGGGGAATCAACAGTCATCATCCATGAATGGAACTGGATAGAAAAGAGTCACAACATTCAGAAGATCATTGAATGAGGTGAGGAGAATATCTGGGAAATACATGAGACAATTAGGAAAACATCAGAGACATTTAGAAAAACATTGAATGAACTCTGAAAAATAACAGACATCAGAGATATTCAGAAGAACGTTTAATAAACTTTGAAACACGTCAAAAATATTTGGAAAAGCATCGAATAAACTTCGGAGCGCGTCCAGAAAAGCATTGGATGAAGGATGGAAACAAACTGGAAAACATTCGGTGGTTGCTAACCATAATCAGAAATAAATTGAAGACATATCTAGAAGAACGTCAGATAAGCAACATCATATCTGGAAGAATATCAGATAAACAAGGTCATATCTGGAAGAACACCAAATAAACACAAAAGGGGTTCTAGAAAAACATCAGAATAAAAGACACATTTGGAAAAAAAAAATTAGACGGTAAAATAAATAAAATTATGGAAAAGCATCAGAATTAAAGGCACGTCTAGAAAAACGTCAGACGGTAAAAGCAACAACATTCTGGAAAAGCGTCAGAATTGCAAAGGTATATATGGAAACTCAATATGGAGTGAAAAAAATTCTGGAAAGGTATCAGAATCATAATGGAAATATCTGGAAAAACATCAAATAGGTTTTGGAAGAACATTAGAACAAAAGCCTCAATCTGGAAAAACATCAGAGAGATAAACACATATGGTAAAACCTCAGATAGATTCTGGGAAAGTGTCAGAATCACAAAGGGAATATTTAGAAAAACATCAGATAGGTTCTGGAAGAACATCAAAACAAAAGACTCAATCTGGTAAAACATTAGAGAGACAAACATATGTGACATCCAAGAATGACATTGGATGCAAAAGAGGAACAAACATATCTGGAAAAATAATCAGATAAGAAAGGTCATATTTGGAAGAACATCAGATAGACACGATAATATCTGTTTGGTAAGTGCTAAGTAAGTTGGACTTTGACCATAAGGTAAGACGTGGATAACGATACGATTTATGGGGATGCCAATGAGGATGAAATGCTCTTGCTATGCATATGTATATGAATTTTGCGTCACAAGCCTTAAGCACATGGGAAAAGATGAGCGAGAGTCTTTCCTTACCTCTTCTTAGAGTACTTTGTACGCAAGACATTTGGATCGTTTGTACAAGTTATTCACTCCTATCATCATAGAATTTAGTGCATACACATCAAAACCCGATTCAATTCACTTCTTTAAAACACTTCAACAAATTCAATTCGTTTTTCTCTTCAAGACTGTCTCTTCGAACCTTTTTTCAAAAAGGGCATGTTATTTCCATTATACTACAAACAGGTAACATGTAAGACTCCCAACAACAAACGGAAAACACCTAAACTTCTAGAGCATGAATGTTAACATTGTCCATAAAAAAAAATTAGCAACCCATGGTCCCCCGAACTACGGAAGCTCTGATTTTTTCATTCTCGTCTGAAAAGATATGTAGGCACAAGAGCCCTAATCCTTGGCGAGCAACCTTCCCTTTCACCTGTAGTCCTCCGAACTACGATGACTCTGACTTTTCCATTGCAAGAGAGAATACGTAGGTATAGGATCACGAGATCCTATCGAGTCTCCTTTCGTTTTTCTCACTTTTTGTTTCAGCTTTCCCTTATCAAGTAAGCTTTAGATATACACACCCTTTGATTAGAATAACAAGAGTGGATCTCGTTAAGTACAACAGACACGAGGGGTGCTAACACCTTCCTCTTGCGTAATCAACTCCTGAACCCTGAATTTGGTTGCGAGACCATGTTCTTTCCATTTTGAGGTTTTCTCGATGTTTTCCTTTCTCCGTTAGGATAAATAAAGTTAGATGGCGACTCTGTATCTTCGCCAGGTGGTTTTTCGCGGTAGCGACAACCATATCTCAGTGTAATTCAAGCATTGATCTATCTTGCTAATTATATAGACCATGGTATATAAATTTCTATTACTTTATTAGCATGATATAGTTCTTTACCTAATCAAAGACATTAAAATGAAGTCAAACATATAGTTTGTCATCTTAAGGGTAAATAGACATGAGTTTGTTTTATTTCAAAGTATCCAAATTAGAATCAACAAGTTACGCAGATGCATGTTACTTGTTAGACCATCATAATGGTAGATCACATACAAATCATTTATTTTCTTATGGTGGTACAACTTTTTCATGGAGACATATGAAACAAACCATAGCAGCAACTCCATCTAATCACGAAGAAATTTTTAGCACTGCATGATGCAAGTTGAGAATGCATTTGGTTGAGATCTCTAATTCAACACACATAAAATACTTGTGGTCTGGCTTTTGGAAAAATATATACGTCAATCATATATGAAGATAATACTGCATGTATCACTCAATTAAAAGATAGTTACATTAAAAGAGACCGAACAAAACATATTTCTCCAAAGTTCCTTTTCACTCATGATCTTCAGAAAAGTGGTGATATAAGCATTTGACGAATTTGTTCATGTGATAACCTTTTATACCTTTTCTCCTAACGAATCCCAAATAAAATATTTAGCCAACTAGTATGGAAGATTGATCTTCATCATTGAAGACATGATCGCTCAGCCGTGGGGGAGAAATGAATTTATCGTAAAAGAATATTATACTCTTTTTTCTTCACTAGATTTTTTTCCACTGGGTTTTTTATAGTAAGGTTTTAATGAGACATATCCTAAACGAGCATCCCAAATGATTTCCTTCTTTATTTGTAATAATTTGTATTGATTAGTATCGAGGCAGTTCCTTCACTAAGAGGGTTGTACTCTTTTTCCTTCACTAGGATTTTTTTCTATTGGATTTTTACTAGTAAGGTTTTAATGAGTCATATTCTTGATGGACATATAAGGAGATTTTAAAATGAAATGAATGTGGATGTCCATAAATGAGTGAATTCCATATTGATTTTCTATTTATTACATATGTCCTATAAATAGGAATCATATTGTATTCAAGAGATACTCTGATAATGAGAATAATACAATACATTATATTCTTCTCTTTTATCTCTTCTACTTATTTTGTTTGTTTACATAACAATTTTAACTATTTATAAAAATATTTTTTATTTTGATCTCTTAAATTTTATTTGAATTTATGGAATAAAATGATATGATATTGAATAGAATAAAACTTCAATATTTGTATTAGTCAAAATTGGACATAATAGAATATAATATTATAATCATTTTATTCGATTGTATTGTTTATCAACACTTTGCATGCAAAATAAAAAACTCATTTTGTTATGTAATAATATACGCAAATAATAAAATAAAATTTCTAGTCTAACATGTCTCATTCTTCAAATAAAAAATGTACTTTGTTATGATTCGAATTTTTTACTTTATCAAACTCTTAATTAACACTAATTAAATTAATTAAACAAATACCTCGTTGTTTTTTAATCACTCCAAGTTTTAAAAATATATTTTTATTTTTATTTTTGTTCTCATAAAATAGTTCCCTTTGCATCCTCAAATTTCTGAAATTAATTTTGTTTATATAATTCTTATTTGAATAGTTACATGTTAACATAATATCTCACCATTTAGATTTGAAGTTTAATGTTTGTAAACTTAAGAACAAAGAGGAGTTAGGAGTTAGAGATCTCAGACTAGTTAATCTAACTCTTTTGACTAAATGGATATGGATATTGGTTATATGCATTTTAGATCTGGTGTGAGATTTTTATATCTAGATATGATGTCTCAACTGTATTCTCTCTTTGGAGGAAAGAAGATTGAGTTCTTAATATGTTTCTTTTTGTTTTTTTTTGGAAAAGTGTGTCTCTTGTTGGGTGTAAAAAGGATGACCCCTCTGATTAGTTTGTTGATGGTATTCTTAAGAAAGTGGGATTGGGCCTCTAAACTTCTTTTTAGGAGGATCATCAGCTAGGACTCATCACCCTTAAGAATAAGTTTTATGGTCTTTATTCCATCTCTACTTAAGAGGACGGGTTAGTGGGAGAGATTGACCAAATGGAGTCGCTACAACAGATAGTATATTTTCTAACAAAAATTTAGCTCGGTTAACAAATCAACTGAGGTAAAATATATTCCATAAAGGTATTTATTTTATTTTAATTTCTAATTAGAAATATATAACATATTACCTCGGTTGTGAAAAAGATCGAGGAAAAAAGTCCCTCAAGGACAAGTTTCAATTTCGAGTAACAACAATTTTGTGTTTCATTTATAATTAAAGTGGTGCATTCTTTTTTCTTTTTAAAATAAACAAAAACATTACAATTCTCCTCGTTTGCCGAAACAACCGAGGGGAAAAGTTACCTCAGTTTTCATTATAAAGTTGTTATTTTATTATTGTCTTAGATTTAACTCATCTTTCGGCCTCCAATCTTCATTTTCCATTTACGAATCCATATTTCTCCCTTAAACCAAACTCTATTTAGTGTTATTGTTGTTCTTGTTATTGTTGTTGTCGTTATTGTTGTTTTGTTTTTGTTGTTCTAGTTTTTGTTTTGTTTTTGTTGTTCTAGTTATTTTTGTTGTTTTTGTCGTTCTATTTGTTATTTTTAGGAATAATTTCTCAATGTTGTCATTCAAGGAAAAAATTCAATGAATTATTGTTTGCTTTGACTAACAACATTGATAAACTATTTCTAATCATATTGAGAAGATATTGCAACTCAAAAATAAATTGGGAAATGGTAAGAAGTTATAAGTGATATTTCTTAACGTTCACATGATTATCATGTCTTGATGCAACAATTTCTAGTAGTGGCTATCTGTGGCATCTTGCCAAAAAAAGTAAGGAAAACTACAACTAGATTGTGTTTATTCTTCAATGTTGCATGTAATAAAGTCATAAATCCAGGAAATTTAGATGAGTTGGAACATGAGACTGCAATTATCATGTTTTAGCTGGATATGTATTTCCCTTATTTTTTTGATATTATGGTTCACTTAATTGTTCATTTATTAATGGAGATTAAATTGTGTAGCCCAATTTATTTAAGGTGGACGTGTCTGTTAGGAGAGAATATGGATAATAAACGGTCTAGAGGGTGTGAATAGACCTCCCAAATTAAAAATTATTTGAAAAGAAGTTTGAAAACTTTTTATTAAAGTTTCAAAAATAAAATTGTTTTTTCTTAGTGGAAACAATTTTGGCGAATAAAGCAATTATGCTTATCGATTAGAGTTAACGTGAAGAGACTTAAACAACTCACAATACAATAAGGATTGACAATCGAATTAGACCAAAGAGATAAACTAAAATTGTATTGAATAATAGATTAATTACACAAGTATTAATATCATACGGTTATCAATATCGATAAGATTCTACAACCAAAGTTTTCAGGTTTAATTTACAACAAGACAAAATCGAATTACCGATTCTAAGAAAACCTAAACTTATGTAATAAATTGCTACCAATGGAAAACCTAATGGCATACAATTCTAGAAAGCAATAAGAACAACTTAACCATGTAATTAACTACATAATTAAAACTAGAGAGAGAGAGAGAGAGAGAGAGAGAGAGAGAGAGAGAGTACATCAGGACTTATAGTTGTTTGGCATGTTCGTCCTTGCTTTGTGCTTAATCCACTCTCCAATGGTTTCTCATTGAAAATTAATTAGTCTTTCAATATGATTTGTAACAAAATTACAAGAGTTTGTACAATCACAAATCCAAAATAAATGTTGAAAAATAAATTTCTTCTTTCTAGGTCTTTGACTTGTACACAATTCCATGAACTGAACTCTATGCAAAATCTTTACTCGAAATAACTTCTTAAAGCTTCCAGCCCAAACAAACAGCTCATAAGTGTCTGTTTGTAGTAATCTTTACTCGAATCCACTGGTATCTTGAGTGTTGGTCTATTAGAAGATTGAGAATAACTCCTACCTTGTTTGTAGCCTTTCACACAACACTACCAAGGCCAACCTGGATAGAAGAACCTTTTTTTATCACTGGAATTTTTAGAACTAGTAACAACGCTACACACTCTTACGAAACTTTGAAATCTTAACCAAATCTTCAAAGAAATGTTAAATTCAAAATGAATCTCCTCAATCAATCATAGATCTTCAAAGATAAGATCCAGATTCATGCAACAATGGAAAAAGAATGAAATAAAAAATGAAATAAGTTATTTGCAAGTGTTCAAGAAAAATTCAAAACTCTTTTGAAAAATGAGAGAACAAGTGGTTTATGAGTTCTCAAATTATTAATGGAAGTATATGTTTTCTAACATTCTGAATGATTTTGAGAGACAATTATTTACATGTGTTGGAGATGGAGCACACAAATTAGTAAAAATACATGTTTGATTTGAGTCATGAACACTTAAGTGATTTGATTTAAGTGGAAAAGTAATGTGGAATAAGATCTACACTTAATGAGAAACTCATTTTGCTATGATTAGAGTCAAGTGTATATTGTGATTTAATTTAATCAAGTTGTGATTCGAGTCATGAAGAAGCCATGATTCGACTAAAATAAGACAGGGGCTTACAAAAGTTTCACGAATTGACTCATGTGTAACTTGTGATTCGAGTCAAAGAGTTACATGATTCAAATCATGCTCAATTTGTGATTTGACTCACAAACTTAGAGAACCTCATGTTTTCCCTCTATTTAATTTGATTCGACTCATAAGGTGTGTGATTCGAATCACACACCTAAAATCTCAAATTTTGAAGTTCTTAAAGATATTTTGAGATTCTACTTGTGATATGACTTGAACCAATATCAAATATGGTTCTTGTTCCAAAAACTCGACTAATAGACTTAAAATGTATTGTTCATGCTCAATCACAAACAGTTTGGATTATGCATGCTAAAAATATACGGATCTAAAAATTGATCCTAAAAATGCACAATTGAAGATGAGACTCAACAGTATAATAAATACATGCATAGTCTCCCCCTTAATATAATAGAGACATGCAACTTCAGTATCTTGTGGAGTGGTACATGAAGATATTTAAAGGGTATAATAAGAATATTCGTCATTCGAAAGCTTCGATCGTTGAAAGGTGCATCACAAAAGAAGCTATTAAGTTTTGTTCAAGCTATTTTTTAGGAATATACTCTATAGGAATTCCCAAGTATCATCATGATGGAAGATATAAAAACAGAGTTGCTAAAGGTTTAAATGTCAAGTCAATGACACGTGATATAATTCTTCAAGTATATTTGTATATATTAAATAACATTGATGTAATTCAACCTTACTTATTTACTCATAAAATACTTATCAAAGAAAAATTTCACCAGATAAGTGAAAAATAGTTGTTGGCAGAGCATAACAAGAGTTTCATAAACTTGGTTTGATGAAAGGGTTTCTAAAGATGGGAGTGCATCAAATAAAATTAAGTGCATATTTTGATTGACTTTTACAATCCTTAAAAGCATTCATATTTCAATTCAACGTCAAAATTGGTCATTTTGATATGTTTGGTTTTTCTCCAAAATCAATTTTTGTCCTCCAAAAGCAATTCTCATAGAAGCTACAATTTCTACCTTTTGAGGTTAGTAAGAATCAATTATACATTTATTATATTTTAGTTGTTACAAATCCCTTTGATTTTCCTTTTTTACCCTCTTTAATTTTCATCAATTGTTTCTTCCCCCTTTTTTTTGTATTAGAGTTTATTACCATTTTGGTAATTATACATCAAAAGTCATTTTTGATAAAAACTAACCAAACAACATGAATGGATAACAATCATTTCTATATTATTGTATCTAAACATGAATCAATTATGCTAAACTCAATATTGTTAAAATTAATTCTACCAAACTCAATTTTGTCAAAATCAATTTTGTCCACCGCCAATCCAAACACACACTAAATGGATGTCATATATGCCTAAATTTAATTTAATAACTTGGAATACATACTATATTAGTACATTTTCATTAAATACAAAATCAAAGAATGATCATAGTACCATGTAAAATAGTGGGGTTATATTTGAGGATGAACTCATATAGTTCTCTAGTTTTAAAGTTAAGAATCATGTAATGGCATATAGACCGTACTTTAGGGTCATTGATAAGATTTTGGATATAGATTATGTTATATTTTAATTTCAATTGAATTGACAATAACACTTGTGTACAAACCGATGATAACCTTCGCAATGCAGCTTATATTTAGGAACCATTCATCATGGCATCCTAAGAAAAATAAGTTTTTTATGTCACTAATCCATCTAAAAATAGATGGTCAATTTTTGTACAAGGAAATCACATTGTTGATAGTGATGAAAATCAAGATTTAACTATTGATATTTTTGAAACCCCTTCTTTCGCAACATACGTGTGTATCTCATATGTAAAAAATGATTCAGATGATGTGCATGATATTCGTTATGATCATCAAGAAGGGATATGTGAAAAAATAAAAAGTAAATATTTTATATGACTTAATAATTTACATTTATAATACTAAAACATTCACTTTACTTTTGAATATCCGTTATTAATATTTACTTATTTTTAACATGTAGAGCATTGGAGGGATACCATATTCTACATGATTTTAGAAGTAAAAGGCTGAAATTTATTAATCCTTAAAGTAATTCGTATTATTTGTTACATTCATTTATTGAGATTGAATGATTAAATGATTTTGTTGATTTTTTTTGTTGTAGTAGTAGTTGTTGTGTTAGTAATAGGTTTAATGTTGTTGTTATTGTAAGCAAAGTTAATGGTATTGTTGTTAGTAAAAAAGTTTAATCATATTGTTGTTGAGATTGAAAGTTTAATGTTGTTATTGTCGTTGAGGTCGAAGGTTTGAAGGTTTAAAGTGATCATTGTTGTTGAAGGATTAATGTTATTGTTGTGTTATCCTAATAGTTTTTAAATGTATTTCAAATTATATATAAGTGTTTAACGACCGAACACTATTTACAGAAGAAGACTTAAGGACATTCGTTCAAGTCGGGCAACTTTGATTTTTGCCTATGTTAATTAATCATTTGATTTAATTTTGTTGTATAAAAATAATGTGTGTTCCATTTTGTTGGCTTTGGTGTAAATAATGTATTGTTTTTGTACAATATCTGTGTCATTTTGTTTAAAAAATATGTCATTTGTTATGTTTCACAAAATGTACAATTTAGGCAATGTATAAAAAAAATACACGTTAAAACGAAGAAAAAAATTAAAATAAAAAAATATTTAAAAACAAGGGATTTTCCCTCAGTTAGATCAACCAAACCAAACGAGGTAAAAATGCCCCCCTAACATCTTTCACCTTGATTTACAGAAGAAACCGGGAGAAAAACTTTGTATTATCGCCTCGTTTGTGTGCACGACCAATGGAAAAAGTGGTGTAATTTCAAATTTTGAATATACAAAAATGATGTTGGTGAGAATCGAATTCATGACTTGTGCCACCTTTTCCTTCGATTGGGACTTATAACCAATAGAAAAAGTGGCGCTCTTTTAAGTTTTTCCTCTCGGTCTTTGGCCCGAGGTGAGATGGGGCGCACTTTCCGTAACACCCTTTGTTACCTCGCTCCCGATCAAGGTAAAAACTATTTTTCAACCGAGGTAAAATCCCTTTTTAATAGTAGTGTGTAGATCTTGTTTGGGATCTTAGGTGAATGAAAACTTTATGTATGTGTTTCATTGTTCTACTCTCTCTCATGATATAGATAAGTGAAAGTGGAAGCATATAAGAGATGGTGTTTTATCCGTTTTCATTTTCAGTTAGATCTCCTTATCACTTTTCTGTCCTCTGATTTGATAGAGAATTTGATTCTCGCTCTTATTTGAGTCTCTTGGGCCCTTTCTAAGGTTGATTTTTTATTAGCAAATTTTGCAATTTAAACTTATTTCAAGGGAGAACTTGTTTAAATGAGTGATTATTGTTTCTAATGAGTTCTTTTGTCTCTTGTGTGAGGGATTATGTTGAGTCAGTTTCTCATCTCTTTGTCACATGTGAGTTAACTTTATCTGTTTGGTATATAATTTTTCTGTGATAAGTTTGATAGATGGCTATCTCTAGTAACTATAGACTCGTTTGAGCTTTTTTTTCTTTCTCTTTAGGTAGTAAGACAGTCTATATGTGATTTTCCTACCATTTTATATATTGTATGCTGTATTTATAGAGGTTGTACCGATGATATCTTTAATAGTGTCTTAGCAACTATAAAAGAAGTGAAGAAGAATACTTTCTAGCCTAGAAATGGTTTATAAGTATAATAGAGATGGGCTCATGCACTTTCTATAACTAACTTCAGAAGCTTGTCATTTGCGGAAACTAATAGCAAATCGTCTTGATTCTGATGTAGGTATGGTTTCTAACATGTAGTATTTTGGTGATTTCCATCTCATTACATTAAACAAATATATACTGTTTGAATCTAATAAAAAGTTAACAGGTGTTAAAAGATTATTTAATCAATTTGGATTTAGTGTTGAGGTGTGTATGAGTATCGCATATAAAATTACAGTGTGAAAATAACATCGCACAAACATTATCTTACAATAAAAGTAAGACATATTACTAGTCTTATTATATAATTTGATGGCGATTAATTGAAGGCTTGACTTTTAAATACTATTGGCTATACATGCTAAAAACACTGTTTTTTATATTGAAAACCACATGGGAATTATGTGAATATTTTGAAGAAATTTATATATTAATAACACCGCCGTGTTATAAATTTCACTATAACACTCAATCATGAGTTGCTTTATATTTTATATGTTAAATCCATCACTTGTTAACATGGAAGGTTTTGCTTAAAAACAAGTTTACATAAGTATAGTATGTTCAAAAAATTAGTAGTACTTTCAAAGATTTTCTTTTTTGTTGACATACAGTATTTTCAAAGCTATATCTGACTTAGCTGACAATTATTTTTTATATTAATATTAATGTCGGCGTTTTTATTAGTTTCCTTTTTATATATAAATAACTTCAAAATAACATTTATAAAATATGGTGTTTGTGGATTTTTTATAGTGTCTATCTTGAACACTTCACATTTTTTAATTAAGCAAGAGCTTTGATTTTTTTTTACATGTGTGTTTTTTTCGTGAGTTATCAAAGAATTAAATATTAAAATTTTTATTTGTTATTTTCTCATATTCAATATAAAATATGACTTTTGCAAAATAGTTCTAGCTTTGTGATAATTTTTATAATTTTTTTTTTTGGTTTGCCATCACTTTTCTTTTCATCTTGTTCCCGTTAGTATCGACGAGATGTGTGTAGCCATCAACTACCATATCCCATAGATCTACGTCGTGACTAAGAAAGAAACTTTCTATTCTATCTTTTCAATAATCAAATCGTTCTCCATCAAGGATAGGAGATTTAGAGCTATAATGATATATATCCTTAACAACAGGAGGATGTGGTGGAATAGCTGTCATGTGTTTCACACTGGATCTTTATCTTACACTGTTAAGTGTTTAATATGTAATCAATACCAGAACCGTAGCTCTGATGCCAATTGAAGGTGGCAAGAAACACAAAATAGAACCAATAGTAAAAAATAAATGAACCCAAATATTTTTATACTGGTTCAATGTTAATGAAGTTAATCCAGTCCACACGCCAAGGTGAATTTGCCTTTTCAATAAGGAATTAATTATCACCAGATTATAGACACACAAAGACTACCCATCTTTACCTTCTCGAGTATTCAGACTAAACCCTAGTCACTCAAGGAAACAATCTCAAACAAAGAGATACAAGAGTTTGTATTTACAAGGATGTTTCAAAAAACATATTACACAAAGTTTAAGTACAAACAAATATGCACACAATAACAAATAAAAGCTCTATGTGTATTTTCTATACATTAGTGTTGTAGTGTAAATAACATATATACTTGTGTGGTCAATTAGCAGCTTCATTCATTCTTCCAAGTCTCCTTTATATAGGCATGAAAAGATTAGTTGAAGGATAAAACATACATCTTTATAAATTAGTTGTCGCCTTGCATAATGATCTGCCAAAGTGAGAGACAAAATGGTACAAATAGTACAGTTCTTACTCCACGAAATCAACGTAGTGGAAGGAATATTTGATCTTGTACTATATACCATTTTTCTCACGTAAAACCTTTTGATCTTATCTTTTAATCTTCAGAGGCTTAGGAGTGAATATTGTTGAAGCATATTTAGAAGGATCAAGAGACTGGTTGAGGTAGTTTCAGAACCTTGTCTTTAGAGTCTTAACACAGTTTCTCGGAACATGGTCTTTAGAGTCTTCGAAACTTGTTCTTCAGAATCTTAAGAGCTTAATAAACCTTCAGAGGCTTTTCTATCTGAGTCACTGTCAAAAGCTTTAGCACAATCCTTCATCAGAGCCGTTGTCTAAGAGCATTTCAAAATTTGATGTATCTTGTAAAGTGCGCAATTGTATCTCTTCAGAATCAGAGTGTGTTGAGTCTAGAATCTGATGATGTCACACGTCAATTCTTCAGAGTTAGAACCTGTTAGCAAAAGCTACACACCAGACAAAATCATTAGGGGTACAAAATTGTTTTCTAACAAACAATGTATTGTTATCATGAAAACTAAAGGTTAAATGCGTAATCAAATCTTGTTCTTACAATATACTCGACCCAAAGTATAAAACAATTCACATAATGAGAACAAGGTACAGTCTCTGATATTCACTTTCATTATACTCATCTTGAATTTTGAACTAACTTGGGCATCAGAATAATAACTATTAAGGTCCACCCAGTACCGTCGAAAAAGAGAATAGAGTCACCGTTCAAGATCACCAATTATCCAACTATCTTGTTTTCTAGTTCTTTTATAGAGTTAGAACGTCTAATTTTGATTCTCGAACGACACACACACACACACATACACACATACACACACACGCGCACGCACACACATATGCACACACACGCGCGTGCGCACACACATAGATATACATACACACTCACACACACACACACATAGATATACATACACACACACAATGGCGAAGCCAAAAATCTTTTGAAGTCTGGACAAAATTTTAAAGACCGCAAATTCACATTGTATATAATATATAAATAGTTATCAATTAAAATAAAAAGATCTTTAATTTAATTGGTCTCAGCAAAAATTTAAAACTAACATAGTCATATCCAACTTTAGCTTGATTCTAACATGGAACATCATTTCATATGATTCATGAAATTAGCAACAAGTTAACAACAAAACTTTATTTACTAACTACTGTAACTACAAACTTAATTTAAAAAACAAATTTTTAGTTAACATAAAACCATATAATTTATATAAAGTGAATATAAATTGAAGTATTGGACCTCATGTAACATAAAGTGAAAAACAATAATTCAACACCATAATTCATAAACCACAACCTTCAACAAAAATAATCACTATGCCAGAATTGACTTTTAGCAGCGCATACAAAGACAACGCTTTTAGAAAAAGCGCTGCTAAAGAGTAATTAAAAAAAGAAAAAAAGCAGCATACCTAAGACAACGCTTTTTTAAAAGCGCTGCTAAAGGGGTACACTAAGAAAGTGCTTTATTTAAAGCGCTGCTAAATGTATGGCATAAGACAACGCTTTTGTAAAGCGCTGCTATAGGTGGGTCCTAAGAAAGCGCTTTTCTAAAGCGCTGTTGTAGGTTGTTGCAAAGAAAGCGCTTTCGTTCTAAAGCGCTGCTATATGTTTTTGCAAAGAAAGCGCTTTTGCCAAGCGCTGTTGTAGGTCATTAAAAAGCGCTGCCATAGGTGTTATTAGAATTAATTTAAAATATCACAGAATTTTGTAAAGAAACAAAACAGTGCTCGCGCGTATTTCATTCTTTCTTTCTCCTCTCTGGCGAACGAGAACCCTATTCACCACGACCGTCGCCCTCCTCCGTCCGACAGTCGCGCCTCCGTTTCCCCCCTCCGTTCAGTCTGTGTTGCATTTCTCCTCCATTTGACCGTCTGTTTTCGACAGCATCCTCTGTAGCGCATTTCCGCCATTGTTACGGTATTTGAAGTTTTTCATTTTGCATTTTTCTGGACTATTGTCTTAGTATTTCATTTTTTTTGGATTATATGATGTTAGTGTTACTTCTTTTCTGAGTTATTGACTTGTTTTTGTTGATACCGTTGATGAGAATTACTCTTTTGATATTGACTTGAGTTTTATATACAAGGTGTTTGTTGAAATGCCACAATGAATTTACTTATGTTAACTTTCAGTATATCTAGCAGTATACAAGGTGTTTGTTGAAATGCCACAATGAGTTTTGTATACAAGGTGTTTGTTAAAATGCCACAATGAATTTACTCTTTTGAATATAATGTGTTCTTATGTATTTTTAACTATTGCTTTGAGAAGTTTCTTTAGTATGTGGCCATGTTTTTTAAAACGTTTTTGTTTGTTCTTTTTATGAATAGACTAAACACATGTTTGTTGTTTTATGCTTTGTTAATTAGTGTTTAGGAATAGGAGAATCTTAATGAATCATTGAAATTCTCACGTTGTTGACAAACATCATAATGTTTGATTATGATCACAAATGTTATGTCACCACACTTCATCACATATTTGATGAATAAGTGAATGAATCATATTCCAACCAACTTGCCAAATCTGACTTGAATCTCTATTATTTTTTTGTTGCACTACCTTATCTATATTATTATTTTGTTTCCTTTTTGTTCATAATGATTTTATTTGGGGTGTTTGATTCATATTTTGAATGGACACGTTCTTATGATGCCTTTGTTTCTTTGTACTGGTGAGTGGAGTCTTAAAATGATAAGAAAATATGTAAATGAAATTTTTTTTTTGTATTAAGCAGTTTATTTATTGAATTAGAAAATAGATAACTATTTGTGAAGTGTTGTAGTCGAAAATATGTAATTGATTTACGGTTTACCATTGTAAATGAGGGTGAAATTTGTAAATGTTTGAGGTTATTAGATAATATTGCCATTTGTAACCTTGAAATCTATAAAATTTTAGATAAATATAAACTCAACCATAATTTTAAATTTACTAAAATATTTGGGGTTATCATAATTTTAAATTTAATAATGAAAAGTTAGTATCCAAGTAATATTCATTCATGACCTCTTTAGCCATATAAATTGCAAATTAATTAATTTTATTGCAAGTTTTATCAATAATTGATGTTCCAAGAATTATTTAATGTTGATGATGTTATTAATTTTGTCTGTTATAGGGGTTACCTGTGAAGAGCAAGGTTGCGATCGGTTTCAAGCATCCTACTGTGTAGCTTTCTTAGAAGTTATTGATTTCTTTACAGGTATTATATGTATTTGTTTAACTTTCTTAGTTTAGTTTAGACTACTCAATTAGTATGGATAAAAAATGGATGTCTTCCAATCAATTGTCTAAAGAGTACGAGAATGGGGTATCAAAATTCGTTAAGTTTGTTGTTGAACACGCCAAAGACCCTAGTAGGATCACATGTCCTTGCTTAGGTTGCTGTTATGGGCATCGAATTGACGTCGTTCAGTTGGAATCTCATTTAATGAGACATGGAATTGATCAAAGTTATACATGTTGGACATTACATGGTGAGATAAGTAACGAGAATGTCGAACCCGGGGATAATACGACCTATGCTTCAAAGGACAATGGCAGAGATACATATGATTGTGATCGATTCGAAGAGATTACAGAAGCACTTGAAGAAGATCTTCAAGATTGTCCCAAGATGTTTGAGAGGTTGGTAAGCGATGCAGAGAAACCGTTGTATAAAGGTTGCACTACTTTCACAAGATTGTCTGCGGTATTAAAGTTGTACAACTTAAAGGAGGGTAATGTATGGTTGGATAAAAGTTTCACAGAGTTGTTAGCCCTACCTCAAATGATGCTTCTGGAGGATAATGTTCTTCCCAATCGAACCTATGAAGCTAAAAAAATGTTATGCTCTATTGGCATGAGCTATGATAAGATACATGCTTGTCCAAATGATTGCATTTTGTTTTGAAATGAATATGCATCATTAAACGAGTGTCCTAAATGCAGTGTATCTCGGTATAAGAAAAAGTTGTCACCAACACAAGTTTTATGGTATTTTCCTATAATTATGAGATTTAGACGCATGTTTCATAGTGAAACAGATGCAAAACACCTGACTTGGCATGCAGATGATAGAATTATAGATGGGAAGTATCGACATCCGGCAGATTCACCACAGTGGATGAAAATTGATAATGAGTATCCTGATTTTGGAGAAGAAGCTAGAAACCTTCGCTTGACATTACCGACTGATGGAATGAATCCGCATGGTCTGCAAAGTATCTCACATTCCACCTGGCCTGTAATTATTATGATTTATAACCTACCTACAAAGATAGTATCAATTGTTCGCAAAAGCTTCCAGAGGTAATTGTATATATTACATTGAAATTAATTTAGCACAATTTTCTTAATTAACATATTAATCGGCATCATTATTTGTTTAGGGCATTTCACCTTGTCGGCTATATTTATCGTCACCGACTTATCGCATGGTTGGTAAGGGAAAGGTGCATAACACTGTGGGAGACTTACTTCACCATAAACCGCTCCCTGCTGGATATTTGAAAGTATCAGTTGATATTATGTTAGAGGGGGTGCGTTGTTGCCTTTACCAGATGCTGTTTCAGACGCAACAGTTATGGGAGACGCAATAGGAGCGTATGTTGCATGGCCGGCAAATCTCATTTTCATGGATGATGAGGTATGTTGAACACCATTATGAACCTTGTAATATTCAAATGTTTTACGACCCATAGATGAAAGTTATTATTACATTTACATTTTCTTATTTACATGATGATCTTAGACTCCTACAAAATCCAAATCAAAAGATAAGGGAATCATTGTGCGGGAAACCGATTCAGCTGCATCAAAGAAACAGGTACTACTACAGTTACATGATTATCTTATTATACATTAATTACTGAACTTGTATGACTTTTAGGTTCATGATCAACAGTTTCAACAAGTCAGCAAGGGTAAAATGCTTGAATCTTCTAAGGTGCCCAACAAAGAAAAGGTCGAGCCAAAAAAAGCATCTGTTTCTCGATTTAGGTTGTGCCTTGAAACATATATAGGAACAACAGATTTGAATAAGGGTGGCATCCGTCAAATATCTATGGAGGAAGATATTTTCGGTTTTGAATATACCAAAACAATTGCTAAGGAGGATTTGGACCAGGTTTTCCAACATTCTGAATTGGGCGTCGGTGTTATGCATTCCTACATTAAGTACTCCGATCTATTTTAATTAAATAATTGAACATTTTAAAATTTGCTCATTTAACTGAATATTCTAATGTTGATTATGTTTTTCTTTTAGGCTCTTGTATGACAAGTTGTTGGTCCCACATGATTTGACTTCCATATTCACATTCTTATCTGCTACCTGTATCAACTCACGGGCAATAGATCACACACCAGATGTAGTAAAAGATTACATAGTCCAAAGATTTATGGTCGCAACTACAGATAAGTTGTTCTTGTTGCCATATAATATTGGCCATGGGTATGACTTCATTCTAAATTCATTTATTATAATTATTTGATTTTTTCCATTCTATATAACATTTCCGTCTAAACTGTTGTCTTATTTTATAGTGGACACTGGTTGTTGGTCGCAATTAATCCGATGAAAGAAATAGTGTATTATCTGGATTCATTGGATAACGATCAAACAAAATATCCTGATATGAAGAATATGATTGATACGTAAGTGATGAGATATACTGTTCTGAATAATTATATATCTTTATTTATTATATGACATTGTTCTAAATATGCGTTTATATTATGTTAGAGCTATACAAATATTCAGAGCACAAAGACAAGCAACAGTGCCAAAAAGCAAGGCTAACAACATTAGCTGGATCAGAGTGCATATATATTTTCCCATATTTGGCTGTAATAGTGGTCCTACTTGATAAAACTATGTAAACTATATATCCTGATAAATGTCCATTTGTTTTTTCCATTTACAGTGTCCTCGTCAGCGCAATGGGATTGATTGCGGATATTTTGTATTGCGCTTTATGAAAGAAATTATTCATTCTGGTCAAATAGAGATTCCAATCATGGTATAAATCAATTCATAAATTATATGATTCATTTTCATAATTAACCGATGTTTCATTTGAGTAATTAGTTTAAAACTAAATCGTGCATGTTCTGTTATATTATGTAGTACTTTGATGATTTCAAGTGCGGTACTTACTCGAAAGCAGGATTGAAAGAAATAAAGGAGGAATGGTGTCAATTTATTCTTGAGTTGAGAATTGTATAAGGTATATGTATCATCCAATATTGATGCGGGATAATAATATTTCTGGAAATCGTATCTATTTGTAAAGTTAACAGATTTGTAATTATATGTAAATTGACTGTATTTGTGATGTTGTAATTCTGAGGATCGGATTGTGTTGTAATATATTTAAGCAGGTTTATGTGTATTAAAATGATTATGGGCAAAGTGATGAATTACAATGTATCCTTAAAGGCCAAAGTGTTGAATTGTATATATAAGGGCAAAGTGTTGAAATAAAGGCCTGAATTATAAGTAGAGAATGTAATATAAGCAGGTTTGTCGAAAAATATATAAAAAGTGTGATTATTTTTAAAAAAAAATTTAAAATCTGGGAGATTAAATAGCGCTTTTACAAAAAAGCGCTGCTAAAGGTTACAAAGAGAGCGCTACAAAGGCGCTGCTATAGGTTGGAAGGGGGGGGGGGGGGGGGGGGTCTAAGACAACGCTTTATAAAAGCGCTGCTAAAAGAGGGGGGGGGGGGGGGGGAGGCTAAGAAAGCGCTGCTAAAAGGGGGGGGGGTTCTAAGAAAGCGCTTTGTAAAAGCGCTGCTAAAGGGGGGAGGGTAGGGGGAATAGGCAGCGCTTATAAAAGCGCTGCTAAAGGGCTAAAAAAGCGCTGCTGAAGTGAGCCTTTAGCAACGCTTTTTCCATAAAAAAAAGCGCTGCCTTTACCTTTAGCAGCGCCAATTTTGGCAGCGCTTTTAAGCGCTGCTAAAGGCCAAAAAAAGCGCTGCTAAAGGTCTTTTTTGGCATAGTGAATAATCAACAACAACAATAATTCAACATCATGAAGTAAAAAATTTGAAGCAAAAAAAGGCGAGAAATTGGTTAAAACATTCTATCGAACACCTAATATATTTTTTATATTATTTAAGGATACAATTTATTATTTTCTTCTTTTTTTTACAACTTTGTACATGTTTTTTTAAATTTTATTAGCGACTACTTTTATGTTGATTTTTATTTCTCCTAAGTATTCATTTTTTATTTTTGGTTAATTTGGTCATAAATTGCAACTTTATTTTTCATTTCAATTTTTACATTTTTTGTAGTGTAGTTGAATCTAAATATTATAATATCAAAAAATTGATGTAATATATGCTTAATTGCATAAAAAAGGTTTTAAAAAAACCACGTTTTTATTTGTGAAAAATGTTTAATTTATGGCGGTCAAAATTGTCATTATCAACAACAAAAAACCGCCATTTTATTTAGTGTATATTATGCTATTTTGTATGGCGGTCAATTTTATTCAGAATTGCAAATTGTCAAGTTTTCTCCATTTTTGTTAATTGTGGTGGTTTAAACCGCCAGAACACTTTAACTACCACAATTTTCATAATTTTTTATAAAAGAAGGCAAAATTTTGGGCTTGAGCCCAGCCTGGCTGGACCCATATTTGACGTATCATATGAGAATGTCATTTTTACGTGAGAACATGAGAATGAATTTGAACCATTAGGTTTTAAAATAAATGGTGGAGATTATGTGTTAGTTTTTTTCTCTCCTTCATCATTTATTTTAATAATTGAGAAAGAAGAAAAACAAAAACTACACATAATCTCCACCATTTATTTTAAAATATAATGATTTATATTCATTCTTATGTTATCACATAAAAATGACATTCTCATAGGATATATATATATATATATATATATATATATATATATATATATATATATATATATATATATATATATATATATATATATATATATATATATATATATATATATATATATATATATATATATATATATATATATATATATATATATATATATATATATATATATATATATATATATATATATATATATATATATATATATATATATATATATATATATATATATATATATATATATATATATATATATATATATATATATATATATATATATATATATATAAAGTCTATTAAAAAAAGTTTGAGATAGTTGTTTACTAACACTCTTGTATTTCTTACTACATATTATACTCTTGTAAAATATACATTAAGCTAGCCTTAATTGGTGCTATTTTCTGTTTTTCTTTGAATTATAAATATAAATTTTTTTATATTTTTGAAATTTCGATCATCCAAATTGGATGGGTATGTTACTCTATAAATAAAATAAAAAGGATTAAAACTAATTTAGCAATTTTGATTTCACAAAAAGAGAAAAGTGCATTTATTCGATTCATCATTAAAAAAAAAATATCAACAAAAGTATAAGTACCTTACAGTTCAAATTTGTATATGGGGAAGAGACGTAATATTTACCATTTAATCATATGATGATTCAAGATAATAATGTAGTCGGTGATATAATAATATACTAAATAATATAGAATATTGCATACAACATACTAACATGCATTTGGCTTTAACTTAATAACTGCTGACTTTCAGCTAATTTCAGAGTAATTTTTAATTTGTTTTGAATTTTTAAGCCGGTCATGTTTGACTTTTAAATTTGTATAATATATTTGATGCATGTTTAACTTGTAGTTCAGTTAATGTATGATAAATGCATAAAATTTAGTTAAAAAAAATGAAAAACATATAAATAAATATAGGAAGTAAAAGAAACAATGAAGATAGAAGTATAGAGGTACTCAAAATCACACTAAAAGAATATAATATATAGTGTAACAAAAATAAATAACAAAGCAAATAAAAGACTTAAAAAAAAAAGGACAAAAAAAATCTCACTAAACTTCGTGTCAGCAACAGCAGCAAACTAACCATAGTCCATTTTAGACAATGGCAACAAAACTCCTACACACGAGTAATCTTAGGTGGGATTCAATGAAGTAATTTAATTTAATTAATTCATTTGACTAAATGGATCAATTTATAGGTGCTTAAAAATAAAAAAAAAGCCAACGGTTGAAAAGTAGTTATAATTAACTTAATAGATTTTCAATCAACTTAATTACCTAACTTATGATCAACTAACTCAAAAACTTTACAACTAACACATCCTCCCTTAAGCCTAAATTGTGTAAACAATCATATTACAACAAATTAACTCTACAAAATCAAAACTAAATCACATTAGAAATCCTACAAACTCCTTAGAAAGTGAAACATTATATCTTTGTGTTTTCTTCTTCCATACATAATTGAACTTTTGCTCAATTTAATAATTGACCTATTATCACAAAAAACTATCACAAAATTTTCTTGCTTCAACCGCTAAAATTTTCAAAATTCTACATAACCGTATACCATATACCTTGACAAATATAATGAGTTGCAACTATGAACTTTGCTTGAGGTGTTGATAGAGTCACAATTGGTTGTTTTCTTGATAACTAAGAAACAACACTAGTACACAACATGAACACATATACTGATGTACTTTTTTATGTCAACAACGTCTCCTCCATAATCACATTCAGAGTAGGAAATTAAATCAAAGTGTCCTTCCTTTTTATACAAGATTTCCAGCTTTAGAGAGTTCCTTTTAAGTATCTTAAAATGTGTTTGGTAGCCATCAAGTACTATGCTAAAAAATACCTTTAGCAACGCTTACAAGCGCTGCATAAAGTGGCCCTGCGGTAGGTAAAGGCAGCGCTTTTTTTTAAGTAAAAAATGCTACTATAGGCCCCCTTTTAGCTGCGCTTTTCTAGAAAAATGCTCTCTTTCCCCCCCTATTTAGTAGCGCTTTTAGAAGCGCTCTCTAAAGTATATTTTCTTAAGACCTTTAGTAACATTTTTTCATTAAAAGCGCTATCTTTTTCCCCCTTTTAGCAGCGCTTTTTCAAGAAAAGCGCTGCCTTTTCTACACGTCATTGAATTTTTTTTCTTTTAAAAATCACTTTTTTCCTAGCGTTTTTTGGTAAAAGCGTTGTCTATTGTGCATATTTTTATGAAGTGTTTTTTGTTGAATGCTGTTGCACAATTCTTTATAATGTATCACATAAACCTGCTTATAACAATTATATTCAACACAAGCATTTATTTTAACACTTAGGCCTTATATATACCATAACAATTCAACACATAAACCTGCTTATAATCATTGTAATTCAACCAAGCCCTTTATTTCAACACATAAGCCTTATATATGTATATATGTATGTGTATATATATATATATATATATATATATATATATATATATATATATATATATATATATATATATATATATATATATATATATATATATATATATATATATATATATATATATATATATATATATTATAATTCAACATAAACGATCCATAATTCTAAAATATATTCCAAAACCGATAACTTCACAAATATATTCACTATACATATAATTACAAATTCCATATTTGCGGATCCTCACAACAACTTCTAGAAGTATATCAACAAATTCCAAAACTATATAAGACTTCCAGAACTATAATTATCCAGTAGTATGTACATAACATCACAACAACACAAATCTCTAAAGACCATAAACTCCGATTAAAAGACAGAAAGACAATATATATACCTTATACAATTTTCATCTCAAGAATGTATTGACATCATTCCTCCTTAATTTCTTCCAATTTATCTTTCGAGTAAGTACCAGACTTGAATTCATCAAAGTACTACATAATATAACATAATATACATGATTTAGTTAAAACTAATTACTCAGATGAAATATCAGTTAAATATTAAAATAAATCATATAACTTATAAATCCATACCATGTTTGGAATCTCTATTTGACCAGAATGAATAATTTCCTTCATAAACCTCAATACAAAATAACCACATTCGATACCATTGCACTGACGAGGACACCGCACATGAAAAAAAATGAATATATATCGGGATATATAATTTAACTAGTTTTATCAAGTAGAATCACTATAACAATCAAAATTGTGAAAATATACCTGCACTCTAATCCATCTAAATTTGTTAGCCTTACTCTTTGATATTCTTGCTTGTCTTTGTGATTGAAATATTTGTATAGCTCTAACATAATATAAATGAATATTTAGAACAATCTCACATAATAAATAAAGATGATTATTCAGAACAATCTCATCACTTACATATCAATCATCTTCTTCATATCTGGATATTTTGTTTGATCACCATCCAATGAATCCAAATAATACACTATTTCTTTTATCGGATTAATCGCAACCAACAACCAGTGTCCACTGTAAAATAAGACAAAATTTTAGATGGCAATGTTATATAGAATGTCAAAAAGTGAATAATTATAATAAATTAAATTAGAATGAAATCTAACCCATAACCAGTATTATATGGCAAAAAATACAACTTTTCTGTATCTGTGACCATAAATGCTTGGACTAAGTAATCTCTGACTACATCTGGAGTGTGATCGATTAACCGTGCGTTGATACAGCTAGAAGATAAGAATGTGAATCTTTCTGTCAATTGATGCGGGACCAACAACTTGTCATACAAGAACCTTAAATAAAAACATAATCAACATTAGAATATATTCATTGAAATGAGCAAATAAATTGTTTAATTATTTAATTAAAATTGATCAGAGTACCTGATGTATGAATGCATAACACCGATGCCTAATTCAGAATGTTGGAAAATCTGATCCAAATCCTCTTTAGCATTTGTTTCGGCATAAGCAAAACCAAAAATACCTTCATCCATAGGTATTTGACGAATGCCACCCTCCACCACACCTGTTGTTCCTACATATGTTTCAAGGCACAACCTAAATCGAGGAACATATGCTTTTTTAGGCTCAGCCTTTTTTTTGTTGGACACCTTGCTAGATTCAAGCATCTTACCCTTGCTAACTTGTTGCAACTTTTGAGCATGAATCTAAAAATCATATAAGTTAGGTAATTAATGTATAAGATCATAAAGCTATTGAAATCAGAGGATATAATTGACAATTTCTATGCATATATATATATATATATATATATCAATTAATGTACCTGTTCTTTTAATGCAGCTGACTCGGTTTCCTGCACGGTCCCATTATCTTTTGATTTAGATTTTGTAGGAGTCTAAGATCATCATGTAAATAAATGGTATATAAATGTAAGAATAACTTACATGTATGGGTCGTAAAACATTTGAATACTAAAAGGTTCATAATGGTGTTCAACGTACCTCATCATCTATGAAAGTGAGATTTGATGGCCATACAACATACGATCCTATTACGTCTCCCACCAATGTTGCATCTGAAACATCATTTGGTATAGGCAATAACACACCCCCTCTAAAGCAATATCAATCGATACTTTCAAAAATCCAGCAGGGAGCGGTTTATGGTGAAGTAAGTCTCCCAAAGTGTTATGCACTTTTCCCTTGCCAACCATGCGATAAGTCGGTGACGATAAATAGAGTTGACAAGGTGAAATGCCCTACACCAATAATGAATATGATTAATGTGTATATATATCAATTAAGAAAATTGTGCTAAATTAATTTCAATGTAATATATATAGTTACCTCAGGAAGTTTCTGCTGAAAATTATAATTGATACTATCTTTGTCACTAGTATCTTTAAACTCTAGACCGCACCTTTATGCTCCTGCAATCATCGTAGACTGGGATAGACTCTTCTGAAATATATTATATGTTACTAAACTTTTGAGTTTATGACAATACTAATGTTATACTTACACATTTCTCAAAAACTTGTTGAACATCTTCTTGAACGACTCCATCTCGATCCACACGAGCAACCTTCCACAAAACATGGTCCGGAAGAGATGTTGCATCACTTTTCTCCTCTTCTAACTGTAAGTGCTCTTGATTGGATGCATTTTGTGGCAAAATATTAGAGTTTGCATGTATGTCATACTGAATGTTAAGACATACATAATGATGTGTGTGTAGGGTAAGTTAACTATAAGCTAAGTTGAATATCATACAAAATGTCATGACACTGACCGTATGACATCCAGCGAGCAAGTTAGTTTTTCTGGTATCTAAAAATCAAGAAACAAATCAGGAGCTCAAGCTGAAAGACAAGAGACATTTGAGAAGCCCTAAAGCGAAACAAATGCTCCTAAATTAAATGGCAAACATGCAGATGATTGAAGAGTAGGGTTTGCTATGATTAAACCTAACTGTGTGCACCAAGGCCCAAAGGACTGACTGCTGCTATAAATATCAGAAGGAGCAATCCTAGAAGTCAAGCTCTTGATAGAAGAATAGAGAGTGTATATTAAAGATTCCTTGTGAGTGAAGAAGGTTATTCTTCACATGAGTATTATGAGTGAAAAAATGTGTTCTTCACGTGTGAATTGAGTCTTAGGAATACTTGTTTACCAAGCAACTGTCTGCTGCATTGGTTAGGTAGATTCTAAGTTGTGTCTCACTCAAAGCTTTTAAGCAAGAATGTGTGTGTCCCTTGATCAAAGCTTTGAAGCAAGATCAAGATGTGTATGAAGTGTTTCTTCATCTTTATTCTGTAACTGTAATTGGATATCGTTGTAGTGTGATTGAGGGGGAGTGAGTGGGAATACTCAGGTCTAGAGTGTCTCTAGGTTGAAGTGTCATTGGGTAGGTTTTAAGTGAGGAGTGCAAACTGAGTTGTTTGACTCTAAATTAATTCTACTGATAGTGAATTTCCTCCCTGGCTTGGTAGCCCCCAGATGTAGGTGTTGTTGACACTGAACTGGGTGAATAATTGCTGTGTTATTTACTACCTTTACTTACAGTTTAATTAGTTAGTACAGTAGTCGATGTCACAGTGAATGTTATAACTTTGGTAATAACATCCATCGTGTGTTTACCAGAATTTCAATTGGCATCAGAGCAGACACCCTGCCTGTTTATTCTAGGTGAGATATAGGGAAATAAATTCTGGTACTATGGATAAAGATATAGGACTCACTAATAGACCTCCAATTCTGGATGGTTCTAATTATGATTATTGGAAACCTAGGATGATTGCATTCCTAAAATCCTTAGACAGCAAGGCTTGGAGAGCTGCAAACTCTAGCTGGGAACATCCTGTGAAGACTGAAAAGGATGGAGTAGATGTGTTAATTCCTGAAGAGGAATGGAACAAAGAGGAAAAGGCCTTAGCTCTTGGGAACTCTAAAGCATTGAATGCACTCTTCAATGGTATAGACAAAAACATCTTCAGACTGGTACACCACTGTGAACTAGCAAAGGATGTTTGGGACACTCTCAAAACTACTCATGAGGGAACTTCCAAGGTCAAAATGTCAAGACTTCAAATGCTGACCACCAAATTTGAAGGTCGGAGAATGAAGGAAGATGAAACCATTCATGAGTTTTACATGAATGTTCTGGAACTTGCAAACACCTCAGGAGCCTTGGGAGAAAAGATGGCTGAAGAGAAGCTTGTAAGGAAGATTCTTAGGTCTTTACCTAAAAGGTTCGCCATGAAAGTAACAACCATTGAAGAAGCCCAAGACATATGCAACATGAAAGTGGATGAACTCATAGGTTCTCTCCAAACATTTGAGATGGGCATGTGTGATCAAACTGTAGAGAAAAAAAGCAAAAGCATAGCTCTTGTCTCAAACACTGCTGAGGATTCAGAAGAAGAGGGTGGTGAAAAAGAGGAGAATTTGTCAGAAGCAACAACCTTGCTTGGAAGATAATTCAATAAACTGATCAAAAGGATAGATCATAAGTCAAAGCCCTATGCCAAGAACACCTCTTCTGACAGCAGCAGAAAGAGTAACTCTGAGGAGAATTCTAACCAAGGCAAAGGAGTTCAATGCCATGAGTGTGAGGGATATGGACACATTAGAAAAGAATGTCCCACATACCTCAAACAGAAGGGAAAAGGCCTAATGGTCACATGGTCTAATGAAGATTTAGAAAGTGGATCAGAAGGAGAATCTTCCAAACATGTCAATGTTCTAAACAGTGTATGTATATCTGATGGTGACTCAAGTGAAGACGAATTGACTTATGATGAACTAGCAGATTCATATAAAAAGCTATACATCAGAAGTACTGAATTGTATCATCAAGGAGAGGACCAGAAGAAGTGCATAATGGAATTAGAGGCTGAGAAGATAGAGCAGCTAGCAACAATAGACTCACTCAAAAGTGAGGTCAACTTGTTGGAATCCAAAATGGAGCAGATGGCAAAATCCATAAGGATGCTAAACCCTGAGACTGACACCCTAGAAGAAATCCTACAGAGTGGTCAGAGTTCAGGAAATAGGTATGGACTGGGATTTGTTGATAGACAAAATCCTGCTTTGAAACTCAAGAGACTGAAACTTGAGATTCAGAAGGTAAAGAGGATGTCACGACCAATGTCACAACATCCACCACACAAAAACTGGAACCAAGTCAAAAGTAGATTCCAAGGGTATAGATGTTACCACTGTGGAAAACTTGGTCATATCAAATCTGTGTGTTTCTGGATGCATGTATTTCCTTGTCATCCTTGAAAATTCTGGCAAGCACACGATGGATGTTATTCCCAAGGTTATAACAGCCACTGTGACATATGCTATTTAACAGCTAATACTCAACAATAATAAAAGCAGTAAATAACACAACAATTGTTTACCCAGTTCAGTGTCAACAACACTTACATCTGGGGGCTACCAAGCCAGGGAGGAAATTCACTATTAGTAGAATCAATTCAAAGTTAAACCTCTAGTTTACACTCCTCACTTAATCTCTACTCAATGACACTTCAACCTAAATACACTCTAGACCTGAGTATACCCACTCACTCCCCCTCAATCACACAACAATGATATCAAACGATTACAGAAAACAATATGAAGAGACACTTCATACACACCTTGATCTTGCTTCACAGCTTTGATCAAGGAACTCACACACTGTTGCTTCAAAGCTTCGAGTGAGACACAACCTAGAATCTACCTATCCAATGCAAATCATCCACCAGACAATTGCTTGGATTATAAGTATTCCTAGACAGAATTCACACGTGAAGACTAGCCTTCTTCACTTACAAGGACTCTGCAATCTGCACTCTATCTTCTTCTTCTGTAAAGTGCTGCTGTTCAGGATTGCATCTTCTGATCTTTATAGAAGCTATCAGTCCTTTTGGTCCTTGGTGCATTAATTAGGTTTTATCCATATCAAAACCTATTCTCAAAGAGCTGCACACTTGCCACTTAATTCAGGGATCTTCTAGTCCGCCTAGGGCTTTTAGAAAGTCTCCTGATATCCATTTGAGCATTTATTCTGTTTCCTAGTTTATAGATACCAGAAAAACAACCTTGCCCGCTGGATGTCATACGTTCAATGTTATGACATTCTGTATGACATTCAGCTTAACTTATAGTTAACTTACCCTGCACACACATCATTAAGTATGTCCTAACAATCAGTATGACATACATGCACACTCTAACGTTTTGCCATAAAATGCAGCCAATCAAGAGCACTTACAAACTCCCCCTTTGGAATTTTTTTTGGCTAAAACCACCTGTTAACATATCAGAGTTTACACACAGCAGAAGACTTATGATGTGTCTTGTCATGCAGCTAGTTCCTAGCTCAAGCCACTCAGAGTCCTCACAGTTAGCTCTTACTGTTAGCTTATTTTGTTCATCATCTGGTAGTTATCACTATAGATGTCACATCTCTTTGAGTAACACTCAGGTGTTCTCCCCCTCAACTGATCAGATCAGTTGGGCACACAACCTGCTCATCACCATCATTCTGCAATCACGGAAACAAGCATCCATCTTGTGGATGTCCAGACATTTAAAATGACCTTTTGAAGTCACACACACTTATGCTACTCCCCCTGAAGAGTTGCACAAGACTTTCTGCTCATATTCATCAAGTCTGCTCTGGATGTTATGACCTTCAGGATAACATCCTGAAGTACACACACAAGGTTTGCTCCTAGTTCTAGCATACATTCATTCCTATCCAGGCTAGACATGCATATCAGTTTATTGCTAACAGCACTGTCAGCTGTCATCACACATTTCATCAGCTGCACCTGTAGTTACTCCTGCAAATAAGTAAGTCTCATATCATATGCACAAAGGCACATATGCTCAAGCTAGTTCTCCTAGTTCTGTTCTTCCACCTGCTGTCCTCTATTACCTGTTGTACTTTATTACTCTCTCTCCCCCTTTTTAGCCACAAATTAGGATCCAAATAACATAGATCATCATAGGTAACATCACAGTTGTTAGGGGTTACATTACATCAAAATTGCTCTTTGAAGAGCATCACAAATTCAGATTACACAGAAAATTTAAATTTGACAGAACCAACAACAGCACCCTTTGCTCAATCTTCTTCATCAGAGGAGTAACTAGAGTCACTGTCATCCAAATATGATAGGGAGATGTCCTAGTTTCCATCATACGAGTCTTCCTCTGGAAAGTCAGAGTCATGAGGGGGATCTCTGTGAGCCAGAGGAATGGTGAATCCCTTAATAGGCAGTCCTCTTTTGTTGATATCGTCAGCAATTTCCCCCATGGTTTTGGCCATGTATGCAGAGCCTTCTTTGTTTAGCATACTCCTAAGATTTTCTGCAGTGGGAGGAGGGTACTTGGTCTTTGGCTTTTTAATGGAGGGAGGAGTATCTTTGGAGGATTTGGGAGGGGACTTAGAGGAAGATCCTTCATGATAAGATGACATGTGTTGTATCGAGAGTGAAGGTCTGAGAGAGATGTGAGAAGGCAATGGGGGCAAAGCGACACGTTTGTGTGGAATGGAGAGATTTATTGGTCAATGACTTGAACTGCATTGATGTGGTAAAATTCTCACGTGTCATTAATTGCTATGCATCATCATACATGCAAATACCTGACTTGCCTCTAATATTTTCAAATTGGGCAGCATCTAGAGGCTTGGTAAAGATGTCAGCTAGCTGTAGTTCAGTGGATACATGCTCTAAGGCAATCACTTTGTCTTCCACAAGATCTCTAATGAAGTGATGTCTTATATCAATGTGCTTCGTTCTGCTGTGTTGGATTGGATTTTTGGAAATGTTAATAGCACTGAGATTGTCACAGTACAATGTCATGACATCCTGAGTGACATTGTATTCAGTTAACATTTGCTTCATCCATACCAGCTGAGAACAGCTGCTACCAGCTGCTATATATTCAGCTTCAGCAGTGGATAGTGAGATGCAATTCTGCTTCTTGCTGAACCAAGATATTAGGTTGTTTCCCAAGAAGAAGCATCCACCAAATGTGCTTTTTCTATCATCAGCACTGCCAGCCCAATCAGCATCACAATAGCCATACAAGGTAGGATCACACCCATGGGAGTAGAGTATGCCATAGTCACAAGTGCCATTCACATATTTGAGAATCTTTTTAACTTGGTTCATGTGACTTACTTTAGGATCTGCTTGATACCTTGCGCATACACCCATATCAAAGGCAATGTCTGGTCTGCTGGCTGTAAGATACAACAGGCTACCAATCATGCTTTTGTATAGACTTTGATCAACACTCGTACCCTTTTCATCTCTGGTTAACTTTAGATGAGTGGGGGCATGTGTTCTTTTGTGACTTGCATTGTCCATCCCAAACTTCTTGACTATATTTTTGGTGTATTTGCTTTGGGAGATGAATATGGAATCATTCATTTGCTTGACCTGTAGTCCAAGGAAGTAGGTTAGTTCTCCACACATGCTCATTTCAAATTCAGACGGCATGTGATTCACAAATTGCTTCACCATCTTTTTTGATACTCCCCCAAATATTATGCCATCCACATATATCTGGGCAATCATGATTTCTCCACCCTCATTTTTTACAAACAGTGTCTTATCAATTCCCCCTTTTCTGTATCTTTTTGTGGCGAGAAACTCAGTTAGCCTTTTATACCATGCTCTAGGTGCCTGTTTTAATCCATAAAGTGCGTTCCTTAGCTTGTATACATGGTCTGTTAGGTTAGGGTCCTCAAATCCCTTGGTTTGTGCCACATATACATCCTCAGTGAGATATCCATTCAAAAAGGCACTTTTTACATCCATCTGAAATAATTTAAATTTTAGGATGCAAGCAATTCCCATATCAGCTTGATTGACTCAAGTCTTGCAACTGGTGCAAAAGTTTCATCAAAATCAATTCCTTCTACTTGAGTATACCCCTGAGCCACCAGTCTAGCCTTGTTTCTGACTATGATTCCTTCTCTTGTTCTAGTCCTTACTCCACTGTTGAGGTCTCCAATTATAAGATCTTTGGGATGATCTTTCAGGATTCTAATAGAGGGTTCTTTGTTTCCTGTTTCTGGTTCAGAATTTGGACTTGTAGTTTGGGTGTCTTCAGTCTCCTTAGATGGAGTCTCAAGCAATGTTCCAACATCCTCTATGACATTGATCTCTTCAATTTGATCATTAATGACAACATTAATGGATTCCATTAATACTTTCGTTCTGGAGTTGTATACTCTGTAAGCTCTGCTATTAGTAGAGTATCCCAAGAATATTCTTTCATCACTTTTGGCATCCATTTTCCTTCTTTGTTCACGATCTGTCAAGATGTAGCACTTGCTTCCAAACACATGAAAATACTTCATAGTTGGTTTTCTTCCTTTCCACAGTTCATACAAGGTGGAGAATGTTCCCTTTCTCAGGGTGACCCTGTTGTTAACATATCATGCTGTGTTCATTGCTTCAGCCCAGAAGTGCATAGGCAGCTTTTTGCATGAATCATGGCTCTATCAGATTCCTAAATAGTTCTGTTTTTCCTTTCTACTACTCCATTTTGTTGAGGTGTGATGGGGGAGGAAAATTCATGGCTTATGCCTTCAGTTGCACAGAACTCAGCAAACTTGGAGTTTTCAAACTCCTTTCCATGATCACTTCTGATCCTAATAACACCACTCTCCTTTTCTCTTTGGAGCTTGGTGCACAGTTCTTTGAAGACTTCAAAAACATCAGATTTTTCTTTGATGAAGTTTATCCAGGTGTATCTGGAGTAATCATCAACCACCACATATGCATACCTTTTTCCACCAAGGCTTTCTACCTGCATTGGTCCCATCAGGTCCATGTGCAGTAGTTCCAGAACTCTAGATGTGGTTAGGTGTCCAACACTTGGATGAGATGTCTTGGTCTGTTTGCGCACTTGACATTCCCCACACACTTTTTCCTCTTCAATAGTCAGTTTAGGGATTCCTCTTACAGCCTCCTTGGAGATGATCTTCTTCATTCCCCTTAAATGAAGATGCCCAAGTTTTTGGTGCCATAATTTTACTTCCTGTTCTTCTCTTGCCATAGAGCACATTGTGGATTTACTACTGTCTTTTGGCTCCCACAAATAACAGTTGTCTTTGGATCTCAGCCCCTTCGTTACTTCTTCATTGTCACCATTTGTGACCACACATTCTCCTTTAGAGAACTTCACACTTAGTCCTTGATCACAGAGCTGACTGATACTGATCAAGTTGGCCGTTAGTCCTTTTACCAGCAACACATTGGTTAGTTTAGGAACTCCAGGGCTCTCTAGTTTTCTAACACCTTTAATTTCCCCTTTTTCCCCATCACCAAAGGTCACATAACTCGAGGAATGTGGCTTGATATCTACCAACAGATTCTTAATACCAGTCATATGCTTGGAGCAGCCACTGTCAAAGTACTAGTCTCCTTTAGCTGACACTCTTAGAGATGTGTGTGCTATCAGACCAACCTCCTTGGCCACCCAATTTCTTTGCTTGTAAGGCACCTCCTTCTTGAGTTTGGCACATGACTGCCATTTTCCATGAGTGCCTTGTTTGGCATTACCTTGACTTGAAAATCCATGCAGCTAGAAGCACACAACTTTAATATGCCCAAGTTTTCCATGGTGGTAACACCTATGCCTTTGGAATTGTCTTTTAACTTGATTCCAGTGTTTGTGGGGTGGATGTTGTGACATTGGTCGTGACATCCTTTTTAACTTTTGAATCTCAGGTTGTAATCTCTTGAGTTTCAACACAGGATTTTGTCTCTCAACAAATCCTAGCCCAGACCTATCTCTTGAGGTCAGACCAATCTGAAGGATTTCCTCTAGGGTGTCAGTTCCAGAATTAAGCATCCTTATGGATTTTTTCATTTGATCCTTTTTACCTTTCAACTCATTCACTTCACTTCTGAGTGTGTTAATTGTGGCTAGATGCTCTCTCTTTTCATCTTCTAGTACCTTGATGATTTTCCTCTGTTTCTCTCCTTGCTGGTATATGTATGTGCTTTTGATATGAAGCTTTCGATAGGATTCTGCAATTTCCTCAAAAGTTAAGTCTTCTTCACTTGAGTTCCCTCCAGACATGCACACACTGTTGAAGGCAGTAACATGCTTGGCAGACTCTTCTTTAGATTCACTTCCCGAGTCTTCATCAGACCAAGTGACCGTTAGGCCTTTTCCCTTCTTTTTAAGGTATGTGGGGCATTCCCTCCTAACATGTCCATATCCTTCACACTCATGACATTGGACTCTTTTTCTTTGGTCAGCTTTGTCTTCAGCTTGGCTGCTGTCAGAGGAGCTGTTTTTGATATAGGGCTTTGACTTCTGATCTATTCTTGTGATCAGTCTACTAAATTGTCTTCCCAGTAGTGCTATTGCTTCTGATAATTTTTCTTCCTTCTCACCATCTTCTTCATCTGAATCAGCAGTGTTTGAGACCAGAGCTATACTTTTGTTCTTTTTCTCCACAGACTGATCACACATGCCCATCTCAAATGTTTGAAGAGAACCTATAAGTTCATCCACCTTCATGTTGCATATATCTTGGGCTTCTTCAATGACTGTTACTTTCATAGCAAACCTTTTAGGTAGGGACCTGAGAATCTTCCTTACCAGCTTCTCTTCAGCCATCTTTTCACCTAAGGCTCATGAGGTGTTTGCAAGTTCAAGAATATTCATGTAAAACTCATGAATGGTCTCATCTTCCTTCATTCTTAGACTCTCAAATTTGGTGGTTAGCATTTGAAGTCTTGACATTTTGACCTTGGAAGTTCCTGAAGGTGAGAAAATACTTAGAAGGGGGGGGGGGGTGAATAAGGGTTTTCAAAATATTATGGCAATAAAAACACAATGATTTTTATCCTGGTTTGTTGAACTCAACTAATCCAGTCCACCCTATCAAGAGTGATTTTCCTTTCTCCACAAGGACTTAATCCACTATAATCAAACAGATTACAATGTCAACCACTAAGATCAACTGTCTTAGTCTTCTCAAGAACTACTGACCACAACTTGGTCTTCTTAAGGAACTTTTACAATCAAATGTAAACTAAACAAGTGTTTGAAATGCTTCTAAGAAAGCTATATCACAATTGTGATTTATACACTTAAGTTTAAGAACGTATGAAACTATTCAACAAAGTAATATAATTTGTGTGAGAGCTTTGAGAGAGTTTTCAATGAATTTGTCAAAATACGTCAACTATAAAAAGTTGTTGAAGGCTTGCTTTTATAGGCAGAGAAGTCCAAGACGTTGCAAGCTTAAAGACCGTGTACTGCAAAGTAGTTGTAGTCTTTTGTCTTCACATGACTTGACCTTTCCTAGAAGTAGAACGTTCAGAGAAATCCTTTTTGCCTGAGTTCTTGTGTCTAGCATATAAGAGGAAAGAGACGTTTGGAAGATACCAATGGATATAACTTTGAATAATCTTCTTCAACAAGTTTCTATTTCACAGCAATCAACATCAGAGCCTTGAGTGATCAGAGTCTTGATGTCATCAGAGTTTGCTGTATCAGAGTGTTGTAGAAAGTGTGCTTCAGCGTGAAATCAATTAGAGCAGAGTTTGGAGATCAGATCCTCAATACTTGCAGCGAACAGTACTACCAGAGTCTTCTGAAAAACAGTGCTTGAAACTCTTCATACAAAGTTTTCAATCTACGCTTCAGATACTTATGTAGCTTCTGCTTCAGATTCTTCTGTAGGCAGCGCTCAGAGTCTTCTAACGAGATGCTTCTGATGCTCATAGCCTTGCGTAGTTCAACATTCAGATTCATTTTTGCTTTCAGAAGAATATTAAATTTAATATTTGCAGCAAAAATATTTGAACAAATTTAGAGTATATAATTTCTTAATACAAAATTTCATTAGTGTTATCATCAACACATAGAGATAAAACTAAGAACCAATCTGTGTTCTAACAGTTCCTTCATGAGTAGTTCTGAGAGTGTCCCAAACATGCTTTGCTAGTTCACAGTGGTGTACCAGCCTGAAGATGTTTTTATCTATGCCATTGAACAAGGCATTCAATGCTTTAGAGTGTCCAAGAGCTAAGGCCTCTTGCTCTTTGTTCCATTCCTCTTCAGGAATCAACACATCTATTCCATCCTTGTCAGTCTTCACAGGATGTTTCTAGCCAGAGTTTGCAGCTCTCCAAGGCTTGCTGTCTAAGGATTTTAGAAATGCAATCATCCTAGGCTTCCAATAATCATAATTTGATCCATCCAGAATTGGTGGTCTATTAGTGAAACCTATATCTTTATCCATAGTACCAGAATTTGTTTTCCCTAGATCTCACCCAGATTTAAACAAGCAGGGTGCCTGCTCTGATGCCAATTGAAAATTCTGGGAAGCACGCGATGGATGTTATTCCCAAGGTTATAACAGCCACTGTGACATCTGCTATTTAATAGCTAATACTCAGTAATAATAAAAGCAGTAAATAACACAACAATTATTTACCCAGTTCAGTGTCAACAACACTTACATCTGGGGGCTACCAAGCCAGGGAGGAAATTCACTATTAGTAGAATCAATTCAGAGTTAAACCTCCAGTTTACACTCCTCACTTAATCTCTACCCAATGACACTTCAACCTAGAGACACTCTAGACCTGAGTATACCCACTCACTCCCCCTCAATCACACAACAGTGATATCAAAGAATTACAGAAAAAATATGAAGAGACACTTCATACACACCTTGATCTTGCTTCACAACTTTGATCAAGGAACTTACACACTCTTGCTTCAAAGCTTCGAGTGAGACACAACCTAGAATCTACCTATCCAATGCAAATCATCCACCAGACAATTGCTTGGCTTACAAGTATTCCTAGACAGAATTCACACGTGAAGACTAACCTTCTTCACTTACAAGGACTCTGCAATCTGCACTCCATCTTCTTCTGTCAAGTGCTGCTGTTCAGGATTGCATCTTCTGATCTTTATAGCAGCTATCAGTCCTTTTGGGCCTTGGTGCATTAATTAGGTTTTATCCATATCAAAACCTATTCTCAAAGAGCTGCACACTTACCACTTAATTCAGGGATCTTCTAGTTCGCCTAGTGCTTCTAGAAAGTCTCCTGATATCCAGCTTGAGCATTTATTCTATTTCCTAGTTTATAGATGCCAGAAAAACAACCTTTCCCGCTGGATGTCATACGTTCAATGTTATGTCATTCTGTATCATATTCAGCTTAACTTATAGTTAACTTACCCTGCACACACATCATTAAGTATGTCCTAACAATCAGTATGACATACATGCACACTCTAATGTTTTGCCATAAAATGCAGCCAATCAAGAGCACTTACAATCCTCATCAAGGGAAATCTAAACAGAGAGCTCATGTCAAAAGGCAGCATCAAGCAAAACCTAAGAAGGATGTTCCTAACAAGCAAAGACAATGGGTTGTCAAGAATATGGCTTTAGTATATCAAGCTTCTCTAAAGATGCCAACCAAGGAAGATTGGTACTTTGACAGTGGTTGTTCTAGACACATGACTGGAATAGAGAATATTTTGGTAAACATAAAACCTCATTCCTCAAGTCATGTAACATTTGGTGATGGAGCTAGAGGAGAAATCAAAGGTGCTGGAAAACTCGATTACCCTAGGGGTCCAAGACTGGATGATGTCTTGTTGGTTAAAGGACTGACTATTAATCTCATGAGTATCAGTCAGCTCTGTGATCAAGGCTTCAGTGTAGAATTCACTAAAGATGAATGTGTTGTCACCAATGAAGAAGGTAAAGAAGTCATGAGGGGATCCAGAGAAAAGAATAATTGCTACTTTTGGGAGCCTAGAAGTAACCTCACTGGATTAATCAATGATGAAAAGAAGGAGCAAATATGGTTGGAAAAAGGGAGACATCCAAAAAGGATAAAGAAGACCATAACCAAGGAATCAGTAAGAGGAACCCCAAAGGTGTCTCTAGATGGGAGATCAGGCTATGGTAAATATGAGGTTGACAGGCAAGCTAAGATAGCATGTCCAAAGAACGTACATCAAAGAAGTCTGGACCTGCTATATAGGAACTTGAGGGAGTCCATGAAAAGTGGTCAGCATCAAGAGATCAATGTCACTCAGAATGTTATGACACTATACTGTAACATTCAGAGTAACCTCACTGAGACCTCAATTTTGAGTAATATAACAGTGTGTAGTGATGGCCAACTTTACTTTGGAGGGGACAGTATGGAGCCTAGGGACTTTGACACACAAAGGGCCACGAGTCTCTCAAGGAATCACTAGACGATACTGAGTGAAAATAAGAGAAGCAACTTGAAAAGGCAGTGTAATACGAAATTATAGCAATTAATAGGGAATTGTTGTCGCAACTGTGAAAAACAACCGGCGGAAAAAAATAGAAGAGTTGCCACTTTCGTTATTTATCCCAAAGAGAGGGAAAGGAAACGATTGGAAAAACCTAACGAGAAAGGGAAAAACAAGGTCATCGCAACCATGTCTGGATTCGGGAGTCGGTTACGCAAGGGGAAGGTATTAACACCCCTCACGTCCGTCGTACTCGACGGGATCCATGTAACACCCCCTTCTATACCCCCAAATGGAACAATAATATATATAGGCACATATAAAATTTATCAGAGTATGAATTAAAAAACGGTATAAAAGAAGTATGTCACATTATCACCAATAAAACACTCAACACCTGCTCTATAAAAATATGCAACATAGGAATAATTTTCAAGGTAGAGGAACTTAGTCCTTAAATTCACGTCTCATTATTTAAAATTAAAGCGGAAGATTAAAACATTTAAATTGCCTCAAAACATTTGATCCCAAAAATACATGTTATCCAGTTTGGTTCATCAATCATTCATGTTACAACCCATCATCAACTGATACATCACAAATGTATCACAAAAGAATGATATACAAGCCTAACTACCCGGTGTTACATAATCAGAGCAGTCAGACTCAAAAGAATGAAGCTAGATATCACAAAAGAAACCTCCAGCAACCAAATCTGCAATGCCTCATAGAGCATTATAAAACAGCAGAAGGGTGAGAAATATTACCATAATAATCAATGCATAAGGTTATATATATCTATATATATATATATATCTATATATATATATATATATATATATATATATATATATATATATATATATATATATATATATATATATATATATATATATATATATATATATATATATATATATATATATATATATATATATATATATATATATATATATATATATATATATATATATATATATATATATATATATATATATATATATATATATATATATATATATATATATATATATACAAGTAACCCTTACATATAATCCACATTTCTCACCACAATTCATTTTCGTAGTCATATACCTCTCATCATACATATGAACAAATATGGATATTCATCTAGCATATCTCATCATGCACAATTCACAATTATCCAATATACATTCACTCACAAGCATATTTCATATATCAATGACATTTATGCTATGTGACTCCAAAACAACTCAATACAACTCAATGCAATGTGGTACCAACACTTGTTATCATTTTTTGGTTTTTACACTTAAACCGGGTCCACCCTTCTAGACCGATAAAAACAAAGCCCGTCCCCTAGGCTTTCAAACCCACCCTTCTAGGTTTGGGACAAGCCACTAGTCTCCCTGAAACTAGCAATCATTGCCTCTTGACTAAATGATGCATACGCAATCAACAAACAAAAATGCACTTAAGACCGTTCCCGCGTCTTAATCCCATGCATTCAATAATTCATCCCTTCAAGAATTACAACATGATTGCACACACAACATATTCTCAACAAATCAAGGCATTCACATTTAATACCATTAACGTACTTCACAAGTCATGCACACATATCCACAATGTTCTCATGCATACTTAACACACAATTGCATACAACATTATGCATTCAATACCATCATCACATTCATCAAAACAATGCACACATATCCACGATATGTTCCCATGCATTACATACATTAGCATACAAACAATATACACTCTCATGCTTATTAGACAATACACGCATATTCGCTAATATGTTCTCATGTATTCAGCAATTCAAACAATACACATATCACAATATAGGATTCACGCCCGAAGGCTACCCACAGCTCACCACAATAGTACACAAGCTTATTCATATCACATAAGATTAACATAATTGAACTAAGCAATCAATCATTGGATGGATAAAACAGAAAAGAAAAACTATGTTGTCCTGCTCGCCACCCTTCGCCTGGCGAAGCCATTGGCGAATGCTCGCTGGACCTTCGCCTGGCGAACTCGCCAGCGAACAAAGTCAGTAGCTACTGACTTGCTTCGCTACCCTTCGCTAATGTACTCTCCTGGAGAACCTTCGCCACTCACCTTCGCCTGGCGAACTTGCCAGCGAAGACCGCTGGGAGTTTTTGTGGAATTATTCGCCAGCCATTCGCTGGGCTTCGCCCGGCGAAGCTTCGCCTCCACTCGCCTGGCGAGAGCCAGCGAACCTGCGAAACCGGAAACCCCAATCTGCCCCAAATCTTCCACTCTCCAAAACCGACCGATTCATGATAAACCAGTCTCAATAACCTTGGTCCAACCACACCCAACTCATCTATACCAATTATTTCAGTTTCTAACCGATTAAACCATGATTCTACCGATTAAATCCGTTTTTCCCTAACTTGGAAAATGGTGGAAACTCACAACAAACCCCAACCCACACATACATAACCACACATATTGATCAAATAATAATGTTTCTCACCCTTACCTTGATTGGATTGAAGCTTGAAGTTGATTCTTGATGATTTCTTCAAGTTTCCCTCTTCTCTTCTCTTTTCTCCTCTTTCTCTATTCTTTCTCTTCTATTTTCTTTATCTTACTATCTTTTCTTTTCTCTTCCACTTCCCTTATATACTTCCTTATTTTCTTTCCTTCCCATTTCTCTTCTCACAAATAACTTCAAAATTACCCGGCGTCCTAGGTAATCCAGACACAAAGTCCATAGAAATGCTATCCCATTTCCACTCAGGAATAAACAACGGTTGCATCAAACCCGACGGTTTCTGATGCTCAATCTTCGACTTCTGGCAAGTCAAACAAGAATACACAAATTCGGCAATATCCTTCTTCATACGAGGCCACCAAAATATTTTCCTCAAATCTTGATACATCTTAGTAGCACCCGGATGAATACTCAATCCGCTACGATGTCCTTCCTCAAGAATACTCTTTTTCAGTTCATCAAGATCCGGTACACAAACTCTATCTCGACACCTCATAATACCATTCTCGTCAATCCGAAAATCACTACCTTGTCCTTGGTTGATCAAAGTTAACCGGTCCACTAAACTCAAATCAGATTTCTGTCCTTCTCGAATCTCATCCAAAATACCGCTCGTAAGCTTCAACATTCCAAGCTTAACTCCATAAGAAGTCCTCTCACACACCAAACTCAAATCCCGAAATTGCTCAATCAATTCCAACTCTTTCACCATCATCATCGACATGTGTAACGATTTCCGACTCAACGCATCCGCTACCACATTCGCTTTACCCGGATGGTAATTCAACCCAAAATCATAATCCTTCAAAAGCTCTAACCATCTTCTTTGCCTTGCATTCAATTCCTTTTGATCAAAGAGATACTTCAAACTCTTGTGATCACTAAACACTTCAAATCTTGCACCAAACAAATAATGCCTCCAAAGTTTAAGCACAAACACAACGGCGGCCAACTCTAAGTCATGCGTCGGATAATTCTTCTCATGCACTTTGAGTTGCCTCGAAGCATAGGCTACAACTTGATTATTCTGCATCAACACACCTCCCAAACCCATCAAAGAAGCATCGCAATACACAACAAATGGCTCTTCCGGATTTGGCAAAATCAAAACAGGGGCTGTCGTCAATCTTCTCTTAAGTTCCTGAAAACTCTCTTCACACATGGCATCCCAAACAAAAGCTTGACCCTTCCTAGTCAACTGCGTCAACAGTAATGATAACTTAGCAAATCCTTCAATGAACTTACGGTAATAACCCGCTAAACCAAGAAAACTTCTAATCTCAAAAACTGATTTCGGAGTCTCCCATTGCGATACCGCTTCAACCTTCGATGGATCAACCGCAATACCTTCACTTGAAATCACATGACCAAGGAAACTCACTTCTTTAAACCAAAATTCACACTTAGAAAGTTTCGCAAACAACTGCTTCTCTTTCAACACAGACAACACAATCTTCAGATGCTCGGCGTGCTCTTCTTCACTCTTCGAGTAGACCAAAATGTCGTCAATAAATACCACAACGAACTTGTCCAAATAAGGATGGAAAATCCTATTCATGTACTCCATAAATACCCCTGGTGCATTAGTCACACCAAATGGCATCACAGAATACTCATAGTGTCCATACCTCGTTCTAAAAGCAGTTTTCTGAATATCCTCAGCTTTCACACGAATCTGATGATACCCAGACCTCAAATCTATTTTACTGAACACACTTGCACCAACCAACTGATCCATCAGATCATCAATCCTCGGAAGTGGATACTTGTTCTTGATAGTTACCTTGTTCAACTATCTGTAATCCACACAGAGTCTCATAGAACATTCTTTCTTGTTAACCAACAACACCGGTGCACCCCACGGCGACACACTCGGATGAATAAACCTCTTTTCAAGCAAATCTTCAAGTTGACTCTTCAACTCTTTCAATTCCGATGCGGACATAAGATATGGAGCCATCGATATCGGACTAGTTCCAGGAATTAAGTCTATCGAAAACTCCACTTCTCGTTCCGGCGGTAAATCTCTGATCTCATCAGGAAAAACTTCCGGAAAATCACGGACGACTGGTAAGGCATCAATTGCCTCACTTTCACCAATACTCAAAGTTGCCATCAACATAAATACCCTTGCACCATCTCGCACTGCTTCTTTCACTCGCTTAGCAGTCATAAACAAATTCTCTTCATCACCCGGTTCAGGAAAAATAACCGTTTTATCAAAACAGTTAATATGAACACGATTGAATTTTAACCAATTCATTCCAAGAATGACATCAAGTTGATCTAAGTGAAGACACACTAAATCAATCCCAAAGTCTCTACCTAAAATACTCAAAGGGCAATTCAAGCACACATACGGGGTAGTTACCGAACCCATAGCAGGAGTATCAATAACCATGCCACCACCAATAACAGACATTTCAAGATTCAACCTTCTAACACACTTCAGAGAAATAAAAGAATGCGTAGCTCCAGTATCAATTATAGCGATTAAAGGTATACCATTAATAAAACACGTACCTCTGATCAAGAGATCATTACTAGCAGTCCCAGATCCAGATAGAGCGAACAATTTTCCGCTCCCTTGATTCTTCTTCGGCTTATCACATTTGGTACTAATGTGCCCTTGCTCACCATAATTGTAGCAAGTTGTAACGCCCCGATTCTGAATTTACTTTATTTTGAGTCCTTTCTGATTTAATTGATTGAATTATTATTTTAAATGTGGAATTGTGTGTTTAATTTGTTATTTGTGCATATTGTGCTATTTTTGCCTACCTTGAGGGTTTCTGGTAAAAAATAGACCAGAGGGTATTTTGGGCATTAGTAATTATGTTAAGTGGATATTTTATGAGAATTGATTAATTAGTGTATGGAAAGAATTTGAGAGGAAAGAAAAGAGAATATGAGTATATGAGAGAAAAAGAGAAAGTTAGTAAGATAGAGAGAAAAACAAAGGAAAGAAAGGAAGAGAAGAGAAACAGGAGAGAAAGAAGAGGAAAAACCTAGAACTTCAAGAAATCATTACCAAAGCTTTCGATTGATCGGGTAAGGGTGTGAAACTTTATTATTCTATCAATGTGTATAATCATGTATGATTTTGTTGGATTGTTTTGGATTGTTGGTAGTTTTTCTACACTTTCCATTTTAGGTTGAATTTGGTTTAATCGATAGAAATCGTTCTCTAACGGTTAGAGTCGTGATTAGATGACGTAGATTAGTCGATATATGTTAGACTAAGGCTGCTGGATATGAGTTGGAGTTCATCGGTGATTTTATCTGTGGTTTTGGATTCTGAACAGTGGGGAGAAGTGGAAATCGCAGACGCTCGCTAGCAGTTCGCTAGGCGAGCAGGTCGCGAATGGTCGCTGGTAGTTCGCTAGGCGAGCAGGTCGCGAATGGTCGCTGGTAGTTCGCTAGGCGAGTGCGCAGCGAACGGTCCCAGACTTGGGACAGAATGGTTTTAATGTCCCTCGCTGGCTGCGCAGGGAGTAGCGAGGAGCTCGCTGGAGGTTCGCTGTGGCAAACGAGGTAGAGAACGAGGTCTGTAGCCTCTGTTCTTGCTCGCTAGCAGTTCGCTAGGCGAGGAGGTAGCGAATGCTCGCTAGCAGCTCGCTAGGCGAGCGTGTAGCGAACGTAGCAGGATGATTTTTCCCTGTTGCGTGGTGCTGTCGTGGCTTGGGGTTTCGGTTGCGATCGACCCTTCTTTGATTTAGTAGTTTATATGCTGGTTTGTGATGTGTTGTGGGTAGCCGTATGGCGTGAATCCTAGATTATGAATTGTGGCCGTTTGGGCAATTATGTGCATTGTTTAGCCTGATTAAAAATCTATGATGTTTGTATGAATATATGCGATGAATGTGTAGAATGCATGAGTATGTTTGTAAACATGTGTGCATTTCAAGAGTGTCATGAGTCATGTTGCACGTGAAGCATCATGATATGCATTCTTGTGTCGATTGATTCCTCGGTGAATCTGCAGAACCCCGTGTGCCCTTGTGGGGTGTGAGCGATGGTTAATTATTGATTCCTCGGTGAATCTGCAGAACCTCGTGTGCCCTTGTGGGGTGTGAGCGATGGTTAATTATTGATCCCTCGGTGGATTTGCAGAACCTCGTATGTTACGATGGTTATTTTGATTCCGCATAGAATCTGCAGAACCTCGTGTGCCCATGTGGGGTGTGAGCGATGGTTATTTGGTTCTTCAATTGAACCTGCTGAAATGAGTCGGTACCGCATTTGCATCTGCATAGAGTCGTGTGTCGGTCTCTATGAGTTGCATGTTGACATCCTGCATGGTGTATGGTGAATGAACATAATTGTAAATGTTTATATGAATTGCTGATGATTGGCATGATTGGTATACTTGAAGACACATGTATGTGTGAATATATGAATATGTATGTTTTGTGTGTTTATGAACCGATATAAACATTGTTGACGCATATTGTATATGCATGATGTTCTATTTGTAAATAGATAAGGTGAATACATTGCGATGTACGGTATGACGAGGTGAGTTGCGGTGAGAATGCGAAAGACGTATATTGGGTATTATGTATATATATATGTTTGTATGCATTGTTATTATGATATCGTTTCTCACCCTTCTGTTGTTTCTTTTAATGCTTTATGAGGCATTGCAGATTAGATTGCTGGAGGTATTTTTTTGAAGCGTGGCTTCTTCCCTTTTTGGTCGGTCGACTCTGATATGTAGCACCGGGTAGATAGGAATTTTTTTTATTCTGTTGTGATACATCTGAGTATGTATCTGCTGTTGATATGTTTTGTAAAACATGATGAATGATAACTGTATATGTGAATACATGTTTGGTGAATTATGAAATATTTGGATATTTCCGCCTTTGTTCTAAATATTTCTTGTGGGTGTTATCCCGTTGTTGCATATCTGTTGAGCAGGTGTCGTATGTGTTGGAATTTTTGCGATAATGTGATATTTCCCTTTTATGCTATGTTGCAAATGTACTCTGATGAAATTTTAAATTTATGCCTAAATGATTAATTGTACTATTTGGGGGCATAGAAAGGGGGTGTTACTTTAAGTGGTATTAGAGCCAGTGTTGAGTCAGTTGTATCTGTCTCGCTGTTTTGTTGGTTGAACGGTTGTTTGACCTTGTTGTTATTTTTGGGAATAATCAGAATATGGCTGGTCATAATGACAATGCGATGGCTGCGGCATTGGAAGCTATGGCTCAAGCGGTGCAGGGTGCGCCGAATGTGAATGCTAACGATGAGTTTAGAAAGAATCAACCGCCGGTGCTCAAAGGAAGGTTTGATCCGGACGGTGCTCAGATTTGGCTGAAGAAGGTCGAGAGGATCTTCAGAGTTATGAATTGCGCTGAGAGGAACAAGGTGAGACTTGGGTCTCACATGCTGAGAGAAGAAGCCGATGACTGGTGGGTCGGCATAAGACAAATTCTTGGAGTTGATGATGAGGAAATAACTTGGGATTTGTTCCGCACTGAATTTTTGAGGAAGTATTATCCGGAGAGTGTGAAGGGAAAGAAGGAGATGGAGTTTCTAGAATTGAAACAAGGGAACATGTCCGTGGTCGACTACACGGCTAAGTTTACGGAGTTGGTGAAATTCCATCCTCACTATGATGCGGTGGCGGCGGAATTTTCCAAGTGTATTAAGTACGAGAACGGCTTGCGCCCAGAGATCAAGCAAGCTGTGGGATATCAGAGGATTCGAAGATTTTCGGACTTAACCGAATGCTGTAGAATTTTCGAAGAGGATAGTAGGGCTCGTTCTACTCACTATAAGAGTTTGAATGAGAGGCGAGGGAAGCAACCAGTAAGGAGTGGGCCTTATGTGACGCCTGCTGATAAAGGCAAGCATAGGGAACACTTTGTCAAGAAATCCGGAGGAGGGAGTTCTGGTCCCGTTAAGAGCTATAGGTGCGGCGAAGAGGGGCACAAATATTTTGAGTGTAAGAAGGCTGGGGAAAAGTGTGCTAACTATGGTGGTCTCGGTCATGCTACAACTGAATGTAGAAGGAATGTGATTAAGTGTTTTAACTGTGGGGAGGTTGGTCATATTAGTACGAAGTGTACTAAGGCAAAGCAAGCTCCGTCAAGCGGGAAGGTATTTGCATTAGCGGGTGCAGACACTACTAATGCGGATCGGTTGATTAAAGGTACATGCTTTATTAATAATATGCCCTTAGTTGCTATTATCGATACCGGAGCGACTCATTCGTTTATTTCTTTCGAGTGCGCTAAGCGTTTGGATTTGTGTTTTTCTTCTTGTGGTGGTGAGATGGTTATTGAGACACCCGCTTCGGGGTTGGTAACTACGTCTTCGGTATGTTTGAGTTGTCCCTTGACCATGTATGGTAAGGACTTTATTATGGACTTGGTGTGTTTGCCATTAGAAGGATTAGATGTGATTTTGGGTATGAATTGGTTGCAGTATAATAGAGTTCATATTGATTGTTATCACAAGTTGGCGAGGTTTCCGTCTTTGGGAGATGAGGAGGAAGAGAGTTTTCTATCCACTAAAGAGTTGAAGAAACTTTTGGTGGATGAAGCTCAAGTGTTCTGTTTGTTTGCGTCGCTGTCGGTAGAGAATAAGGTTGAATTGGATTTGGTTCCAGTGGTATGTGACTTTCCAGAAGTATTTCCGGAGGACATTACGGATGTACCGCCAGAAAGGGAAGTTGAGTTTTCGATTGATCTAGTTCCCGATACTATACCGATTTTGATGGCACCGTATCGTATGTCGGCATCGGAGTTGGTAGAGTTGAAGAGACAATTGAATGATTTATTGGAAAAGAGATTTGTTAGGCCGAGTGTTTCTCCTTGGGGTGCACCGGTATTGTTGGTAAAGAAGAAAGATGGGAGCATGCGGTTGTGTATTGATTATCAGTAGTTGAACAAGGTGACTATTAAGAATAAGTATCCGCTTCCTAGAATTGATGATTTGATGGACCAATTGGTTGGTGCCCATGTTTTTAGTAAGATTGATTTGAGGTCAGGTTATCACCAGATTCGTGTTAAAGGAGAAGATATTCAAAAGACGGCTTTTAGGACACGGTATGGTCATTATGAATTTTCTGTGATGCCATTCGGAGTTTCTAATGCGCCGGGTGTGTTTATGGAATATATGAATCGTATCTTTCATGAGCATTTGGATCGTTTCGTAGTTGTGTTTATTGACGACATTTTGATTTACTCTAAGTCCCAAGAAGAGCATGAAGAGCATTTGCGGGTTGTGTTGCAAGTATTGAAGGAGAAGCAATTGTATGCTAAGTTATCCAAGTGCGAGTTTTGGTTATCGGAAGTGAGTTTTCTTGGGCATGTTATTTCTGGTAATGGTATTTGTGTTGATCCGTCCAAGATTGATGCGGTGATGCAATGGGAGGCTCCTAAGTCGGTTACGGAGATCCGAAGCTTTTTGGGCTTGGCCGGTTATTATCGGAGGTTTATTGAGGGATTTTCGAAGTTGGCACTTCCGTTGACTCAGTTGACTTGTAAGGGAAAGACTTTTGTTTGGGACATTAATTGTGAGGAGAGTTTTGTTGAACTTAAGAGACGGTTGACAACGACGCCGGTTTTGATTTTGCCAAATCCGACGGAAGCGTTTGTGGTCTATTGTGATGCTTCTTTGTCCGGTTTGGGTGGTGTTTTGATGCAAGACGGTAAAGTTGTGGCTTATGCTTCAAGGAAATTGAGAGTGCATGAGAAGAATTATCCCACGCATGATTTGGAATTGGCGGCCATGGTCTTTGTTTTGAAAATTTGGAGACATTATCTCTATGGTGCGAGATTTGAAGTTTTTAGCGACCACAAGAGTTTGAAGTATTTATTTAAGCAAAAGGAATTGAATATGAGGCAAAGGAGATGGTTAGAGTTTTTGAAGGATTATGACTTTGGTTTGAATTACCATCCGGGTAAGGCAAATGTTATAGCCGATGCTTTGAGCCGAAAGTTAGTGCATATGTCTACATTGATGGTAAGAGAATGGGAACTTTTGGAGAGTTTTAGAGATTTGAGTTTGGTTTGTGAAATGACGCCGAGAAGTGTGAAACTTGGTATGTTGTATGTTACGAATGATTTTCTAGCTACCGTTCATGAAAAGCAAAAGTTGGATTTGAAATTTGTGGATTTGATGATGAATGAGAATGAGGACTTTAAGGTTGATAATTTTGGAGTTTTGAAATTCCGTGGTCGTATTTGTATTCCCGACGATGTAGATTTGAGAAAGATGATATTGGAGGAAGGACACCGGAGTAAATTGAGTATTCACCCGGGTGCGAATAAGATGTATCAAGATTTGAAGAAAATCTTTTGGTGGTCCGAATTGAAGAGGGATGTAGCTCGGTTTGTGTATTCGTGTTTGACTTGCCAGAAGTCTAAAGTGGAACATCAGAAGCCTAGTGGTTTGATGCACTCGTTGGATATTCCGGAATGGAAATGGGATAGTATATCAATGGATTTTGTTACGGGTTTACCAAATACGCAAAGAGGTCACAATGCTATTTGGGTGATTGTTGATAGGCTTACTAAATCTGCTCACTTTATTCCGATTGATATTAGTTATCCTTTGGAAAAGTTGGCCGAGATTTATGTTCGGGTGATTGTGAAGTTGCATGGAGTTCCCAAGAGTATCGTGTCGGATAGAGATCCTAGATTTACTTCGAGATTCTGGGAAGGTTTGCAAAAGGCTTTAGGTTCTAAGTTGAGATTGAGTTCGGCGTATCATCCGCAGACGGATGGCCAAACTGAGAGGACAATTCAATCGTTGGAGGACTTGTTGCGTGCTTGTGTGCTCGAGCAAGGTGGTGTTTGGGATAGCTTTCTGGCATTGATTGAGTTCACTTACAACAACAGTTTTCATGCAAGTATTGGTATGGCACCATTTGAGGCTTTGTATGGTCGGAGATGTCGAACACCTTTGTGTTGGCATGAAACCGGAGAGAGATCGGTAGTTGGACCGGAAATGGTACAACAAACGACGAAGAAGGTGAAGTTTATTCGGGAGAAGATGAAAGCTTCCCAGAATAGGCAAAGGAGTTATCATGATAAGAGAAGGAAGGATCTTGAATTTCAAGAAGGTGACCATGTGTTTTTGAGAGTTACACCGGTTATGGGTGTGGGTCGTGCTTTGAAGTCGAAGAAGTTGACTTCTCGTTTTATTGGTCCATATCAAATTATTGCACGAGTTGGTGCGGTGGCTTATCGTGTGGCGTTGCCTCCGAGTCTTTCGAATTTGCATGATGTGTTCCATGTTTCGCAACTTCGGAAGTATGTTCCAGATCCGTCACATGTGATTCCTATGGATGAGGTGGAGGTAAGAGATAATCTTACGGTTGAGGTTTTATCGGTTATGATTTTGGATCGCGAAGTTAAGAACCTAAGAGGCAAGGATATTTCGCTTGTAAAAGTAGCATGGGGAGGTGCTGCGGAAGGCAATATGACTTGGGAATTGGAGAGTAAGATGCGTGAGTCGCATCCTGAGCTGTTCGAATCAGGTAATATTTTCGAGGACGAAAATTCCTAAGTGGAGGAGAGTTGTAACGCCCCGATTCTGAATTTCCTTTATTTTGAGTCCTTTCTGATTTAATTGATTGAATTATTATTTTAAATGTGGAATTGTGTGTTTAATTTGTTATTTGTGCATATTGTGCTATTTTTGCCTACCTTGAGGGTTTCGGGTAAAAAATAGACCGGAGGATATTTTGGGCATTAGTAATTATGTTAAGTGGATATTTTATGAGAATTGATTAATTAGTGTGTGGAAAGAATTTGAGAGGAAAGAAAAGAGAATATGAGTATATGAGAGAAAAAGAGAAAGTTAGTAAGATAGAAAGAAAAACAAAGGAAAGAAAGGAAGAGAAGAGAAAGAGGAGAGAAAGAAGAGGAAAAACCTAGAACTTCAAGAAATCATTACCAAAGCTTTCGATTGATCGGGTAAGGGTGTGAAACTTTATTATTCTATCAATGTGTATAATCATGTATGATTTTGTTGGATTGTTTTGGATTGTTGGTAGTTTTTCTACACTTTCCATTTTAGGTTGAATTTGGTTTAATCGATAGAAATCGTTGTCTAACAGTTAGAGTCGTGATTAGATGACGTAGATTAGTCGATATATGTTAGACTAAGGCTGCTGGATATGAGTTGGAGTTCATCGGGTGATTTTATCTGTGGTTTTGGATTCTGAATAGTGGGGAGAAGTGGAAATCGCAGACGCTCGCTAGCAGTTCGCTAGGCGAGCAGGTCGCGAATGGTCGCTGGTAGTTCGCTAGGCGAGTGCGCAGCGAACGGTCCCATACTTGGGACAGAATGGTTTTAATGTCCCTCGCTGGCTGCGCAGGGAGTAGCGAGGAGCTCGCTGGAGGTTCGCTGTGGCGAACGAGGTAGTGAACGAGGTCTGTAGCTTCTGTTCTTGCTCGCTAGAAGTTCGCTAGGCGAGGAGGTAGCGAACGCTCGCTAGCAGCTCGCTAGGCGAGCGTGTAGCGAACGTAGCAGGATGATTTTTCCCTGTTGCGTGGTGCTGTCGTGGCTTGGGGTTTCGATTGCGATCGACCCTTCTTTGATTTAGTAGTTTATATGCTGGTTTGTGATGTGCTGTGGGTAGTCGTATGGCGTGAATCCTAGATTATGAATTGTGGCCGTTTGGGCAATTATGTACATTGTTTAGCCTGATTAAAAATCTATGATGTTTGTATGAATATATGCGATGAATGTGTAGAATGCATGAGTATGTTTGTAAACATGTGTGCATTTCAAGAGTGTCATGAGTCATGTTGCATGTGAAGCATCATGGTATGCATTCTTGTGTCGATTGATTCCTCGGTGAATCTGCAGAACCTCGTGTGCCCTTGTGGGGTGTGAGCGATGGTTAATTATTGATTCCTCGGTGAATCTGCAGAACCTCGTGTGCCCTTGTGGGGTGTGAGCGATGGTTAATTATTGATCCCTCGGTGGATTTGCAGAACCTCGTATGTTACGATGGTTATTTTGATTCCGCGTAGAATCTGCAGAACCTCGTGTGCCCATGTGGGGTGTGAGCGATGGTTATTTGGTTCTTCAATTGAACCTGCTGAAATGAGTCGGTACCGCATTTGCATCTGCATAGAGTCGTGTGTCGGTCTCTATGAGTTGCATGTTGACATCCTGCATGGTGTATGGTGAATGAACATAATTGTAAATGTTTATATGAATTGCTGATGATTGGCATGATTGGTATGCTTGAAGACACATGTATGTGTGAATATATGAATATGTATGTTTTGTGTGTTTATGAACCGATATAAACATTGTTGATGCATATTGTATATGCATGATGTTCTATTTGTAAATAGATAAGGTGAATACATTGCGATGTACGGTATGACGAGGTGAGTTGCGGTGAGAATGCGAAAGACGTATATTGGGTATTATGTATATATATATATGTTTGTATGCATTGTTATTATGATATCGTTTCTCACCCTTCTGTTGTTTCTTTTAATGCTCTATGAGGCATTGCAGATTAGATTGCTGGAGGTATTTTTGTGAAGCGTGGCTTCTTCCCTTTTTGGTCGGTCGGCTCTGATATGTAGCACCGGGTAGATAGGAATTTTTTTCATTCTTTTGTGATACATCTGAGTATGTATCTGCTGTTGATATGTTTTGTAAAACATGATGGATGATAACTGTATATGTGAATACATGTTTGGTGAATTATGAAATATTTGGATATTTCCGCCTTTGTTCTAAATATTTCTTGTGGGTGTTATCCCGTTGTTGCATATCTGTTAAGCAGGTGTCGTATGTGTTGGAATTTTTGCGATAATGTGATATTTCCCTTTTATGCTATGTTGCAAATGTACTCTGATGAAATTTTAAATTTATGCCTAAATGATTAATTGTACTATTTGGGGGCATAGAAAGGGGGTGTTACACAAGTCACCCCCGTACCGCTTCTGCACTCAAGAGCCTTGTGGCCTGGCTTGCCACACTTGAAACACGTTTTCTCAGCACTTTTGCATTCCGGAGCACGGTGTCCCTCTTCACCGCACCTATAACACCTCACCGGAGTAGAAACTCCCCCCTACTTGGTTTCTTACCGAAACCAACCCTTTGTTTCCCCTTTTCAGCAGGAGTCACATAAGTTTTTCCTCGGAATTGGCCCTTTCCTTTCTTATCACTTAGGTTCTTGTAGTGGCTAGACCGAGCCCTACTATCCTCATCATAAATCCTACTTTTGTTTACCAACTCAGAAAATTGCCGGATTTCCTGATAACCAATAGCTTGCTTGATCTCAGGCCTCAAACCATTCCCAAATTTGAGACACTTAGATCTCTCAGCATTAACAGTGTTGTAGTGAGGACAAAACTTGATCAACTCCTCAAATCTTGCCGCATACTCAGCTACCGTCGAATTACCTTGCCTCAGTTCAAGGAATTCAATCTCTTTCTTTCCGCGCACATCTTCTGGAAAATACTTCTCCAGAAATGTCTCTCTAAAAAGATTCCAAGTAATCACAATCTCATCCTCTTCAAATCTATGGCGAGTATTACCCCACCAGTCCTCGGCTTCCTCTTCGAGCATATGAGTTCCGAACTGCACCTTCTGTGCATCCGAACAATTCATAACCCGAAAAATCTTCTCAATAGCTTTCAACCAGATTTGTGCTTTGTCAGGCTCATGGGTTCCCTTGAATTTCGGTGGATTATTCCTTTGGAACCTTCCCAAAGCACGAAATTCATCGTCAGCATTATTCCCCCAATTCACGTTGGCCTGAGGATTCTGTCCACGCCCCAGCCAATCTTGTCAAAGCCTCCGCAATTGCTTCGTCATTCCTACCTGCAACCATCTTACTGAATTCCAACAACAGAACCACGTAAGAACACCAATATCGATAGTGTAACACACACACATACATATCAATATACACGGAGAACAACACACTAACAACTTGGCCGGACAGACCGATCGGCTCTGATACCACTTAATGTAACACCCCCTTCTATACCCCCAATTGGAACAATAATATATATAGGCACATATAAAATTTATCAGAGTATGAATTAAAATACGGTATAAAAGAAGTATGTCACATTATCACCAATAAAACACTCAACACCTGCTCTATAAAAATATGCAACAGAGGAATAATTTTCAAGGTAGAGGAACTTAGTCCTTAAACTCACGTCTCATTATTTAAAATTAAAGCGGAAGATTAAAACATTTAAATTGCCTCAAAACATTTGATCCCAAAAATACATGTTATCCAGTTTGGTTCATCAATCATTCATGTTACAACCCATCATCAACTGATACATCACAAATGTATCACAAAAGAATGATATACAAGCCTAACTACCCGATGTTACATAATCAGAGCATTCCGACTCAAAAGAATGAAGTTAGATTTCACAAAAGAAACCTCCAGCAACCTAATCTGCAATGCCTCATAGAGCATTATAAAACAGCAGAAAGGTGAGAAATATTACCATAATAATCAATGAGTAAGGTTATATATATATATATATATATATATATATATATATATATATATATATATATATATATATATATATATATATATATATATATATATATATATATATATATATATATATATATATATATATATATATATATATATATATATATATATATATATATATATATATATATATATATATATATATATATATATATATATATATATATATATATATATATATATATATATATATATACAAGTAACCATTACATATAATCCACATTTGTCACCACAATTCATTTTCGTAGTCATATACCTCTCATCATACATATGAACAAATATGGATATTCATCTAGCATATCTCATCATGCACAATTCACAATTATCCAATATACATTCACTCACAAGCATATTTCATATATCAATGACATTTATGCTATGTGACTCCAAAACAACTCAATACAACTCAATGCAATGTGGTACCAACACTTGTTATCATTTTTCGGTTTTTACACTTAAACCGGGTCCACCCTTCTAGACCGATAACAACAAAGCCCATCCCCTAGGCTTTCACAATCTAAGCAATTCAAACAATACACATATCACAATCTAGGATTCACGCCCGAAGGCTACCCACAGCTCACCACAATAGTACACAAGCTTATTCATATCACATAAGATTAACATAATTGAACTAAGCAATCAATCATTGGATGGATAAAACAGAAAAGAAAAACTATGTTGTCCTGCTCGCCACCCTTCGCCTGGTGAAGCCATTGGCGAATGCTCGCTGGACCTTCGCCTGGCGAACTCGCCAGCGAACAAAGTCAGTAGCTACTTACTTGCTTCGCTACCCTTCGCTAATGTACTCGCCTGGCGAACCTTCGCCACTCACCTTCGCCTGACGAACTTGCCAGCGAAGACCACTGGGAGTTTTTGTGGAATTATTTGCCAGCCATTCGCTGGGCTTCGCCCGGCGAAGCTTCGCCTCCACTCGCCTGGCGAGAGCCAGCGAACCTGCGAAACCAGAAACCCCAATCTGCCCCAAAACTTCCACTCTCCAAAACCGACCGATTCATGATAAACTAGTCTCAATAACCTTGGTCCAACCACACCCAACTCATCTATACCAATTATTTTAGTTTCAAACCGATTAAACCACGATTCTACCGATTAAATCCGTTTTGCCCTAACTTGGAAAATGGTGGAAACTCACAACAAACCCCAACCCACACATACATAACCACACATATTGATCAAATAATAATATTTCTCACCCTTACCTTGATTGGATTGAAGCTTGAAGTTGATTCTTGATGATTTCTGCAAGTTTCCCTCTTCTCTTCTCTTTTCTCCTCTTTCTCTATTCTTTCTCTTCTATTTTCTTTATCTTACTATCTTTTCTTTTCTCTTCCACTTCCCTTATATACTTCCTTATTTTCTTTCCTTCCCATTTCTCTTCTCACAAATTCTCTACCAAATAAATCCAATAATTAAAATAAGTCAATTAATTAAATTAATTAACATTAATAATTAATTAATGAAATTTGGGCTGTTACAATCCACGCATTGTTGTCTATCTAACAGGGTGTGTTGAAACTATCTAGCTAAAGGCTTAAGGACAAAAGAAATAGAAAAGAGAAGTGACTCGGCAGAGCATCGCCGCTCTGTGCCTACGTACTCCCTTGTGCAATGGGAAAGTCAAAGTCAACGTAGTTCGACTAACTACGGCTAAAGAAGGGGGAAAGGTTGCTCGCTAAGACATCCCGTCTTATGCCTACGTACTTTCATTTGGTATGAAAGATCATAGCGAACATAGTTCGAACTAAAAGGACCACAGGTTGGTTCAAAAGTTATTAGGCTCGAGTAGGGTTAACAACTAGTTCCAGCAGTTGGTGATGCAGCTCGACCATTGGAGACTTAGGCGTTACCGTTTGTGATAGAACTAAGAGTTAACGACACTCTTTTATCTGAAAATATTTCCCTGATTAAGATCCCGAAGGATGAAAAAGGTTTGAAGTGTTTTTGTGTTTTTTAGAGAAGAAGTGTTTTGAATTTGATTTGTAACTCATGTCGCACTAGAGACTATGACCTAAGAGCGAATGCGTCGTACATCACCCAAAGGGTGTACACTAAACACTCTAGGTCCTTGAGAGGAGGTCCCTTAATTACCATTTCTCAAGTAGCTTAAGGCTCATAGCGTGCCACACTTTTCATTCTTTATTAAGTGTTTTATGAATGTTTGAAGATGAGAAGAGAAGAAAGGACACTAATGGGAGACTAATCAATCCTAAAAGTTATCATGCAAAGTGGACTTAGAGTTGGGATTCAAAAGGGAACTACCTAATATTATCATGGATGGTTAGGCACCTAATGTCTATCATAACCTCAAGAGGTTAGAGAACTTATGGGGAGCATGGCAAAGAAAAGCAAAAGAAGAAGAAGAATGCATATGCAAATGAAGATGCCAACATAAGATGCACAAATAGAATGAAAGTGGGAGGAAAATAGTGTGGGGCAGTAGCCTCCACAAGCTCATCTCAACCAATCATGCACATGGAAATGCAAAGAAGAAAGAGGAAGAAGAAATACACAAGAGGAAATCAATCAAACAAGAACAAACCACACAAAGATGCACCAAAAGTCGGATGAAATGACCTAAGTCAAACAACATCAACCACACCACAAGAAATAAACCAAATAAAAGGTAAAACAAAACCCAAAGCCAAGTGAGTATAGGAGACCAAATGAGGGAAGCAAGAGCCTCATAATAGGTACTCAACCATAAGCATCACTCATCAAAAGCAAAGAAGCACCAAAAGTGTCCTCAAGGGTTCATCATTCTAGGTATGCTTCAAATACCTCCAAAGGAGGGACCAAGCCACCTTAAATGACACTCCAAGGTCATTGGACAGAAGTTAAAGATGAAGAGGAAAGCTCAAAAGCATAAGAAAAGCATAACAAAAGGAAATGCAAACAAAACATAAGAGGATGCAAGCATACTTCACAATGAAACCCTAATTGAAAGCTCAAAAGAAAACAAACAAATGAATAAGAAAGAAACAATATCATGACCTAACATTGAACCAACATCATCCTTAACATGTTAGCAACATGAAACAAAAGGCATTGAGATCTCAAAGGATCCAAAAATGTCATATCCAAGTCAAACTAGGTCAAGGTACATGTGTGAACCTCCCTTGGAGGTAACTTGACTTGCAAGTTACCTCAAAAATAGGAAAATGGTTCAAAAATAATCAAATAAAATGCACAAGGAAGCTAAACATGTTGGAAAACAAAGGCCAAAAGCTCAAAGAAAATATCCCCTCAAAGCACCATTAAAAGAAAATAATATTCAAGATGTACCACTTCGAAATGGGAGAATCGAGGGTCAAAAGAAAAGCACCAAAAGTCAACCCTAAAGTCAACCAACCAGAGGCAAAATGGTCCTAAATTTTTTTTCAACTCATCATAGATATGAGGAACAATTTTCATTCATTGGATCAAAAAGGAATGAGAGAAACAAAATAAAGAACAAACAAATCACAATTTAACTCATTTAAAAACACCTCCAATGTTTAATTATATTTAAAAATGAAAAATAAAATAAAAAATGTCTAAAAATAATAGACATCTCAAGGTTTGTAAAAAATATTTTTGTGAATTTTTTAGAACATTGGAGCTATTTTTAAATGAATTAAATTCAAACAAGAAATAAAAGAAAAAACTAAAAGAAAAAAAAAAAAGAAAATGCAAGAAAAAACAACAGCCAATAGATAAGCATACTGGTCAACAGATCCAAGGCTACAGAGTGCGCCACGTACGCGCTGAGGGTGTTTAAGTGAAACATATAATTTCACTGGGGGTTGGGTACGCTTCAGTTGACTCCTCCCCACCATGAGTCTTAATCCTGGGCATTCATTCTAAAAGTAAGCAAATCCTACAATCCTCAACATGCCACGTAATCCAGGTCAAAGTCAGCCTAATGAAATTAAACCTCACACGTTGGATCCACATACCAGGTCAACACAGTTTGCCAGATCATGTGGCTGAAGAGTCATCTTCCTCAATTCAAACCCTCAGATGAGAGGGAAGCTACAGTGGTGGCCGGAGAAGACTTCGGTCGTCTTCTCCGGCGAGGGGAACAGTGCACAGAGCACAACCTAACCAAACTCAACAAACCTTATATGAAAATTGATCTACAACTCATGAGGATCACAAATCCATGGCTAGTTTTCCTTAATTCTTCATAACGAATCTAAATCGAAGCTAAATAGTTCTACTCATCAAAACCAAAAGTTCACAAACCTCACTCAATTTGGTCCAGAAATCATCTATAGGTTAAGGAGATCATGGATCAAGCAACAATTAATCAAAACATCACAAGAACAAGCCATACCAGATCAAAATAGTTTGGAGCTTCATCCAACAATCATCACAAATGCCAGTTCAGTTTAGTGATTAATGATCTACATGTTGTCTAGGTCTCAAATATGCAAAAATGGCAGAGAATCATGGCATATTCAGAGAGTAAGGTTGATTTGAAAATACCTAGTGGAGAACTTCCACTGAGCCTTCAATTGATGCTTAAGCTTGAAGAAAAGTATCCAGAAACGTTTAGTGATCTTCAATGAAGCCTTTGCAACCTTTAATTTTGCTTGAATCTTACTAAATCTCAAAAGTCGTATTTCACTTGTTCTTTACTTTTTCAAAATGCTCTAGCTCCAATTCTTCACCCAATTCGTGTTCTGAGAGCTTGTTCATGATGGAAAGCTTTTATGCAATGGATTTGGAAAGGAATAAAGCCCAATGGCAGTCCCTAGAGCCCAATTGCATATCCATGGAATTTGAGTTTTTCCCTTTGCCATGTGCACGAAAATCCTTCCAATTTGGCTCCAAAATGATGCAAATCACTTGCTGGTAACATGAGAAGTGTGAATGGATGGGATTTAATCCTTGTTTGATCTCAATGGTTGAATTACAAGTGTGACTTAAGCTTGAAGTAAGCTTGAAAATGGCACATCAAACCTCACCAAATCAAAATTCTAGAAATGCCAATGTGTTTGAAATATAGTTTGCACTCAAAATATGTATCTACTTGCACAAAAATGATCCATAATGAATTAAATCCAATTTTCTCATTTTAAAGCTTTTTCCATGAAAATCACTTTGGGAATTCACCATTCCAAGCCAAATTCATGACCTCTCAAGGCTTGGTTGAACAATTGATACCATTTGGAGCACATTTGATGTTGGAAAAATCTCCATTTGAAGTGTGCAAGTTGGTGAAATGGACCTATAATTTTATGACCTATAATCTCACTTTCCCAAAATACCCCTGAGTTGTAAGCCTTATAACTTGAGTTCTACAAATCCGATGAAAGACTTATAGTACTCTTTGGAAAGCTAAGACCATGACCTACAACTTTCATGTTCATAAAAAGTTGAGGAGAAACATCATTCTAAGTCAAAAATGGCTTGGAAGTTGGTTGACTTTTGTTGACCAAAATCACATTCTTCTGATGACCTGTAACTTGTCTGCATCATAACTTGAGTTCTATAAATCCAATCGAGGACTTCTAGTACTCAACAGAAATCTATGAACATGCTCTACAAGTTTCATGTTGATTAAAAGTTGAGATGAGACTTTTATCTTGAGATAGGTGGTCTTGAAGTTGGGCACTAAACAGAGGATTTTACACTGAGAAACCTAATTTAGTAACTTCTCACACACTTGATCCTTGATGAATTGATCTTGAAATGATATATTAGACATCTCAATACAAAATACCATGACCATAGAGACTTGGAATTGAGTTTTAATCTCCTTCAATTTCACAATTGACTGAGGATTAACCAAATGAAAACCCTAGATGCAACATTCTTGACTGTGGCTTCTTTCACATCACACAACAACTTGAATAAGCTCCAACATGGCTCTCAAAGCACTCAATGAGCTCTCTCAACATACCATATCCATAATCATGAATTCACAATCCTCTGATGATCTTGAACTGACCTCCAAGTTAGGAGCTGACCCACATACATCCATCAATCCTTTCACAAGACTATTGCCCACTTCTAGATGACCTGATGACCATTCAAACTTGAGTAACCCCTTTGCTTAGGCTCAACACTCTGAGTAAACTCCTCTTGGTAAGCACACCTTCTTTATCCCTTGTTAAATGAACAATGATATGCAATGCAAATGCTAGAAAGAAATGAAATGAAACACAAACCAGCTAAAGAAAAAGGTTGGGCAAATTTTGGGGTGCAACAATTGTGTTTTGATATTTAATCACCTTCTGATTGGTCAAAATATTAAGTTCCCTCCATTAATGCAAGCCAACTCCTCTAGTCTATCAGAGTACCTCTGTGATTGCCCATACCAATTCGTATCCATGCATACCTCACTCAAACACCATAGCAAACCACTTCTACAACCAAAATCACCAACTATGTCTCAACAACAAACTCCCATCCCTATCAAGCATGAATCTGCTCAACACAAGAACATATTACTGGAGGACATCATGGATGTCATTCCACTCAGTATGGTCTTTGGGAGAAGCAGAAGCCCAAACATCAGCTCATTCACATGCAGATAAAGAAGGGAAGAATCCTGAACCTTCCATGGACAACTGCAATGACAGGCCTGTCGATGAACTGGTCTAAAAAATCCTTCATGAAGGTCGTACTGTACATGGAATCTTCATTCCTCTGGCTAGGGTTGACCCATCTCCAATAGCTAATGACATTCAGGAGGACAACTCTAATTTTTCCTCTGGGATCAGGAAGACTAACCCTAACACTGAAAAACTAGAAAATCTTGCTAGCTATGTGGTACAGGAAGAAGGTCAGGATGATGGCCAAAATGTTGAAACCAAGAGCACTAACTATGAGGAGGAAATGAATGAAGCTCCAGACAATGAGGTAAATGTTGAAGATGGGTCATCAGATGATGAAATCATCAAGAATGCAGTTCCTGGTATAACCGAAAGATTAACAACCAGGAAAGGAAAAACTGGTCTTAACAAAGAACCCTCAAAAGAACACAGAAAAAGAACTCATGCTGGTCCCTCTAAATCGTGGGGCAAGGCATCATCTTCATCCAAGAAGAGGAAAGTTGCTGAGAACGACTCTGAGTCGGATGTTTTAAGAGGTGTCCCTAACATCTTCAATAATAAGAAATTAGTCGGTAAGAGACCTCTCAAACCCATGTCAGCTGCTCCTCTAGACAATGTATCATTCCATTCCATTCACAGTGTGACAAAATGGAGATATGTATACCGAAGGAGAATAGCCCTTGAGAGAGAACTGGGGAAAGATGCTTCAGAGATCAAGGAAGTAATGGGTCTGATACACAAGGCTGGTCTGATCAAGACTGTTACTGGCTTTTCAAAGTGCTATGAAGGGCTGGTAAAGGAGTTCATTGTTAACATCCCTGAATCAATCTTGAAAAGAGACAGCAAGGACTTCATGAAAGTCTATGTCAGAGGACAATGTGTTTAGTTTTCACCCTCTGTAATCAATAGGTACTTAGGAAGAACAAATGGTGGAGAAAAGAAGCTGATTTCCACAGACGACCAAGTGTGTAAAATCATTACTGCAAACCAAGTCATTACTTGGCCTTCCAAAGGAAAGTTGTCTGCAATACAGCTGAGTGTCAAATATGCAATACTGCATAGGATTGGAGCTACCAATTGGGTACCTACTAACCATACCTCCACAATTGATGTTGGCCTTGGCAAGATCATTCATGCAATAGGCACCAAAGTGAACTTTGACTTTGGCCGATACATTTTTGATCAAGTTATAAAGCACTCTACCACCAATGCTATCAAACTACCAATAGCCTTTCCATCTCTTATCTGTGAAGTCATACTAAACCAATATCCGGGGATTTTGAAGGCTAGTGACACAGCCCTCAAGAGGGAGGCTGAGCTATCCCTTCACTTCAAACTGTTTGAAGGAAGACATGTCACATACATGGTGTTTACGTCTACTGATAAAAGAAAGATCTCCAAAAGAATGGTGATTGCAGAATTAAGGGATACATGCAGGGAGCTAGGAGAATCAATCAGCTCAGCAACTGCTCAAATGATAAAGCTAGAAGCACTTATCCAAAGACTTGAAAAAGATGCTGAAAATGAAGCTATGTCAGAAGAAGAGTCTAATGACAACAATAAGAGTGTCCCAACCAATGTCTATGACATCAGTTCTGCTTCTAAGGAGGAAGAGTAATGTAATGCTAAACTACTGATGAGGGGCTCAAGTTGATGATTGCTGAGCTAATGAGGTGTGAAAGATGTGTTGATGCTTGAAAGGCTTCCATGTGCAGTTGTTTAGATTTTTGTTGTAAACAATTGATGCTATTTATGAGATGTTTGTAGTAGTTGCCCCTAACTATTGTATTGTGACAACATTCTGATCTATGCTAGCTTATTCATTGGATCTTAATTTGTGGCTAAAAAGGGGGAGAGAAACATAGAGTGATAAGAACAACAGGTGGTGTGCAGAATAGGTGGGCTAGCATATATGTTAATGTGTGCACATGGTATAATCATGCTTGCAGGTGTGACCACTGGTGCTGCTGAGGATTTGTGCGATAACAACTGCCTAGTGTTGTTAGTAATTTGCTGATGCAATATGTGTGTGAATTCCTATGGTGTATAGGAATGTTTGTTGCTAACCATGTGTGATCCTAGAAGGTGTTTAGGAGTTGTGTGTGTCTGCAGGATAGTAGCAGAGTGTGTTGTGCATCTCTTCAAGGGGAGTAACACAGGTGTGTGTACTTCAGGATATCATCCTGAATGTCATAACATCCAGAGTAGACTGGATGAATGTCTGTGACTGCAGAGTGTGCAGGTTAAGTGCTCAGCTGGTAAGGTGCGTCAGTTGAGGGGGAGTAACCCAGTGTATTACTCAGCAAAGTGTGACATCTATAGTGGTAACTAACAGATGGTTAACAAGGTGAGTTATAACAGTGAGAGCTAACTGTGAGGACTCTGAGAGTGTGTTGAGCTAGTAACTTTCCTGCATGACAGGGCACATGATAAGTCTTCTACTGTGTGTAAACTCTGATATGTGAACAGGGTGTTTTAGCCAAAAATTTGCCAAAGAGGGAGTTTGTAAGTGCTCTTGATTGGCTGCATTTTATGGAAAAACATTAGAGTTTGCATGTATGTCATACTGAATGTTAAGACATACATAATGATGTGTGTGCAGGGTAAGTTAACTATAAGCTAAGATGAATGTCATACAGAATGTCATGACACTGACCGTATGACATCCAACGAGCAAGTTAGTTTTTCTGGTATCTAGAAATCAGTAAACAAATAAGGAGCTCAAGCTAAAAGACAAGAGACATTTGAGAAGCCCTAAAGCGAAACAAATGCTCCTGAATTAAATGGCAAGCGTGCAGATGATTGAATAGTAGGGTTTGTTATGATTAAACCTAACTGTGTGCACCAAGGCCCAAAGGACTGACTGCTGCTATAAATATCACAAGGAGCAATCCTAGAAGTCAAGCTCTTGACAAAAGAATAGAGAGTGCATATTAAAGAGTCCTTGTGAGTGAAGAAGGTTGTTCTTCACGTGAGTATTGTGAGTGAAAAAAAATGTGTTCTTCACGTGTGAATTGAGTCTTAGGAATACTTGTTTACTAAGCAACTGTCTGGTGCATTGGTTAGGTAGATTCTAAGTTGTGTCTAACTCAAAGCTTTTAAGCAAGAGTGTGTGTGTCCCTTGATCAAAGCTTTGAAGCAAGATCAAGGTGTGTATGAAGTGTTTCTTCATCTTTATTCTATAACTGTAAATGGATATCATTGTGGTGTGATTGAGGGGGAGTGAGTGGGAATACTCAGGTCTAGAGTGTCTCTAGGTTGAAGTGTCATTGGGTAGGTTTTAAGTGAGGAGTGAAAACTGAGTTGTTTGACTTTGAATTAATTCTACTGATAGTGAATTTGCTCCCTGGCTTGGTAGCCCCCATATGTAGGTGTTGTTGACACTGAACTGGGTGAACAATTGCTGTGTTATTTACTGCTTTTACTTATAGTTTAATTAGTTAGTATAGTAGTCAATTTCACAATGGATGTTATAACTTTGTTAATAACATCCATTGTGTGCTTTCCAGAATTTCACTAACTACACATTAAGACAGATAATAAGCTTCACTTTTCTCGTATTCTAGCTATATCATATTAAAGAATTCATATATACTTACTATTTTTTGTTGTAAGCGTGCATATCCCAAACGGCCTTTTTGTATGGATACGTAGGTTTTGATGCTCGTTGCCGATTTATGTCACTCACAGCCTGAAAAAGCAAGTTTAAATTATATCAGAACTCATGTGGAAGAAGTATATATATTATACATTGTTCATGATAAGTTAGAATTACATGGAATTCTTGGGTTCTTCGCTTGGAAACAAATGTTTCCCATTCTTCAAGTGAAATCAAATCAGCATACTTCTTTGGATGCTCTGATTCAACAAATTTTCCATCAGAATCCTTAAGAAACTTGTTCGTTAAAATCGCTCGAAATCCTCTGAGTCTTTTTCCGGCCAATTGAAGACAATATTTTTTTCGGTCGTCACTAATATTAAAAGACCTTTGCAAACAAATTAACATACATATAGTACGTTAGTATACGTAATTTAAAGACATAACCGCCAACATAATTAAAAAATATTAGATATGATACCTGTATCTCACTCCATATTTTTTCTTTAGCAGGTTTCAACGATGGAATTCTCCAATTATCACAAGTGATTGGAATTTGCGAACGAACAAGTTCCCCAATGTAACTTATCAACATCGCACCGTTTTACTAAATTAATTGGTTTGCTTCATTCCAATGCACATCATATTTTATACCTTTATCTCTCGAACGAATGATTCCTTTTATAATCATTATTCCTCTTGTAATATCTCCTTCCACATCATGTGCTGGTTTGTTTCCAACATTTTTAGAAGTATCATGTGATTTTTCCTCGTTGCTAGCCATAATACCTGTAATTTAGAAAAACAAACTTATGAAATGAATGACAAATATATATTAAAAGAAAAATATAAATAAGAAAAACATATATAATTTTATTGAATGACATAATATATAAGTTTATTGAATTACATAATATATAATTTTATTGAATGACATAATATATAAGTTTATTGAATTACATAATATATAATTTTATTGAATGACATAATATATAATTTTACAAGTACCTTTGTCACTAACATCTCTTTCTTTTCTTCGTTTGAACATGGTTTACTTGTCTCTTAACAACACAGACAAATGGATTGATCCAAATTCCCTCGTTATGATTATTTCTAATATATGATTCATCCGCTCTAATATTCTCATCTTGATCATCTATAATATAATATTCCTTCTCAATATCAACAGCACCTTGATATCCATTGTTATCATCGATTACTTTGTTGGAAAAAAGAACTCTAGGCCATTTCGTACTTGTCGGATCAGTGACATAGAACACTTGTTTAGCTTGCGTGGATATAATAAAAGGCTCATCTTTGTACCCCACCATATTAAGATCCACTTGCAAAAATCCTGACTTATCCATTCGTATGCCACTATTATTTTCAACCCACTTGCATCCAAATATAGGAATTTGAATCTTCTCATAATCAAACACCTAAATGCGCTCGATAACCCTAAAATATAACATATTTGCATATTTGGGGTTTAAGTCCTTCACACTTGAAATATGCATTGCTTCAGCTAGCATGGTGACATCACTATTTTGCATTGTACTTTTATCATCTTGTTCTTTGGTATAAAATGTGTATCCATTAATTACGTATGCGCTATAAGAAAAAACATGCAAACTTGGACCATATGCTAAACCTCTAAACCTTTCTGTTATTGAAGCGGGATCAGAATAAAACTTTGAAAATATATGATCCTTGAACCATGGTATAAAACTTCGATTGTGCTCTTGTACTATCCAATTTTCATTTCTATTTAGATTGAAACCTCGGAGAACGTCCTTACGCATTTCAACATACGACTTAACCTCAATGTCATTGTGCAGAACATACAAATGCACTTGCTTCTGTTCAGCCTTTGAAACTGTTACAACTTTATTTCTAATTAATTGTTTTCCTACTTATTTTCCAATAACATGAGATTTTGGGAGGCCAATGGATTGAAAATTGGACAAATATTCAGTACAAAACTCAATTGCTTCTTCAACAATGTATCATTCAACAATACATCCCTCTGGTCGACTTCAGTTTTTCACATACCCTTTCAATATTTTCATATAACGTTCAACAGGGTACATCCATCTCATATAAGCTGGTCAACACCATTGTGTCTCTTCACAAGATGAACAACTAGATGTACCATTATGTCAAAAAATGATGGAGGAAAATACATTTCAAGCTCACACAAAGTAATAACTATTTCTTTTTGCAATGTTGGTAAGATCATAGGATCGATCACCTTACTACAAATTGACTTGAAGAAAAAACACAATTTAGTTATTGCGCTTCTTAATTTTTTGGAAAAATAGAACGTATACCTATTGGTAGAAAGTGTTCCATTATAACATGGCAATCATGTGTCTTTAAACTCTTTAACTTGAGGTCTTTCATAGACACAAGTCTTCTAATATCTGGAGAGTATTCTTCTGGAACTTTAACTTCACTTAGAAACTTACACAATATTTTTTTCTCCTTCTAGATAAAGTATAAGCAACAGGTGGTAGATATGTTCGATTTTCTTTCTTCAAGGGTCATAATTCATTTCTTATTCCCATCGCTACCAAGTCCTTTCTTGCTTTAAGGCCATCCTTAGACTTTCCTTGTATATTGAGTAACGTACCAATAACACTTGCAAATACATTTATTTTCAATATGCAAAACATCAAGAAAATGTCTTACATACAACGACTTCCAATACGGTAGTTCAAAAAAATTTGACCTCTTCTTCCACCCACGCGTGACAAGCGTATGAGAAAAAGGCTTGCCAAACTTAGTACTCACATCTTTCACCTTTTCAAAATTTTGTTCACCTGTCAATGTAGGTGGAGCTCTACCTTGTTCTGAATTTCCATTGAATGCTTTTCTCCACCCACGGTAGTGATGATTAGAATTTAAGAATCTACGATGACCAAGAAATACATTCTTCTAACCAAATTCCAATCGCGTCCAATATGTGTTTTCTTCACAAATAGGACACACACATTGACCTTAAATGTTATACCCTGATAGATTTCCGTATGCTGGAAAATCATTAATTGTGCCAAACAACATCACCCTTAAATTGAAAATTTCTTTCCTATATCTATCATAAAACTCCACACCGTTCTCCCTCAAACTCCTTAAGTCTTCGATTAAAGGTGTCAAGTATACGTCTATGTCATTCCCTGGTTGTTTAGGACCAGAAATTAACATACATAACATCATGTACTTACGCCTCATACATAGCCATGGAGGTAGGTTATAAATCATAATAATTACAGGCCATGTGGAATGTGAGATACGTTGCAGACCATGCAGGTTCATTCCATCAGTAGATAATGCCAAGCGAAAGTTTCTCGCTTCTTCTCCAAAATCAGGATACTCATTATCAATTTTCATCCACTGTGGTGAATTTGGCGGATGTCGATACTTTCCATCTATAGTTCTATCATCTGCATGCCAAGTCAAGTGTTTTTCATCTGTTTCACTATGAAACATGCGTCTAAATCTCGGAATTATAGGAAAATACCATAACACTTTTGTTGGGGACAACTTTTTCTTATACCGAGATACACCGCATTTAGGACACTCGTTTAATGATGCATATTCATTTCGAAACAAAATGAAATCATTTGGACAAGCAGGTATCTTATCCTAGCTCATGTCAATAAAGCACAACATTTTTTTGGCTTCATAGGTTCGATTGGGAAGAATATTATCCTCTAGAAGCATCTCTTTCATGAGGGCTAATAACTCTGTGAAACTTTTATTTGACCATCCATTGCCCGCCTTTAAGTTGTACAACTTTAATACCACAGACAATCTTGTGAAAGTAGTGCAACCTTTATACAACGATTTCTCTGCATCACTTACCAACCTCTCAAACATTTTGGGACAATCCTGAAGATCTTCTTCAAGTGCTTCTGCAATCTCTTCGACTCGATCATAGTCGTATGTATCTGTGCCATTATCGTTTGAAGCATAGGTCGTATTATCCCCCAGTTCAACATTCTCATTACTTATCTTACCATGTAATGTCCAAAATGTATAACTTTGATCAATTCCAAGTCTCTTTAAATGTGATTCCAACTGAACTGCGTCAATCCGACACCCATAATAACAACCTAAGCAAAGACATGTGATCCTACTGGGGTCTTTGGCACGTCCAACAGCAAACTTAACGAATTTTGATACCCCATTCTCGTACTCTTTTGACAATCAATTGGAATACATCCATTTTTATCCATACTAATTAAGTAGGATAAACTAAACTAAGTAAGTTAAACAACAACAGTGATTACCTGTAGGAACTGTAGAGAAGTCATCAACTTCTAGAACTACACAGTAAGATTGTTGGAAACAATCACAAGCTTACTCTTCAAAAGTAACCCCCATAACAAATTAACATACAAAATTAATTCATGTTTTCATCAACAACATCAACATCAACATTAATAACATCAACATTAACAACATCAACAATAACATTCTCGTTACTTAATTCAAGTTTCCATCATTTTTCAATAATTAAAAGATAGCTATAGAATGTAACATAAAATTTAAATTGAAATTTTATCCTTATTATTATTGTCATGACTATTGATTAAAAATAAAACATAACAAGATTTATCTCAAATTTAAAATAAAACAAACATTCATAAGATCTTAACAAACTCTCATCTCAACAACTAGTTATATCATTTTTCATACTATAAATTCATAAAGACTTATCACTACTCCTTGCTTTGATATATGTGGATACGTTTTTGAAATTTGAGACATTTGATTTGAATTTTAAATCTTCAATTTTGGCTGATCGGCTCTCAAATAATTTCCCAACATTTACATTTTTCTAATATATATTTTAGATTCAATTACCATGGTTTGCTCTATTTTGAAAAACTATATAATAACCTATAGAGTTTCTATTAAGTTTTTCTTTGATCATTTTCCTCCACAGTCAATAACAGAACAACAAGCTTAGAAACTCATCTCAAACTAACTTTCTCACATTGAACTAACAACCTAACCAACTTCATATTCGATTCACTAATTGCATTCACCAATTAACTGCAACTTCACTCATGATAATAACAACAAACAACTAAAGAAACATTTTAAATCTTACGGTTTGTCTTGTGTGTGCTCAAACAAGAAAGGCTTGTTCATAAATCACAATTTTTGTTTCAAATTCATAAGAGAAGATTTAACTTGTATACGTACCTTCAATTTCAGCCGTATATTCAGATCTTGGCTTCCTCCTTTTAAAATAAATACATCCACCAACAACCACTATTCCAGCTACAAAAAATGCCAAAATGATAGCAATGATCGTTCTTATTTTCCCCCTCTTTCGTAATCAAGAAATAAAAAATATATTCATTCATGTATAATAGAGTATTCAACATAAATATGATAATGCTTGCTACATAATTCCCATAAAATGTACCTTTAGGAGAAATTTCTTGAGAAGAAGGTTGTGGTGCCAGCGACTCTGTATCTATAGACTGCGAAAATGGAACAATATCGTACCTAAACGAACAACTTCACTAATTGTTTAAAATGGTGGAAGTGGCCGCTGAACAGAAGGAGGGATGCGGAAGTCAAACGGAGGGAGTACGGCGGAGGGAGACGTGGTTGGACAGACGGACAGAGGGAGTACGACGGATGCAATATGGTGGCCGGAGGGAGTAGGGTTTTATGTTGAGAGAGGGAAAAAATACGTACACGAGAGAGAGAAAGAAAAAATACTGTGTCTGAAATGAAAATATTGCTTTATTTTTAAAAAACTAAAGACCTATAGCAGCGCTTTTGTAAACCCCCTATAGCAGCACTTTCTCCTTAAAAGCGCATTCGTAACCCCCACCTTTAGCAGCGCTTTAAGAAAGCGCTCTCTAAAGTCTGCCTAAGGTAGGACCTATAGCAGCGCTTTAAGAAAGCACTTTTATATCCCCCCTATAGCAGCGCTTTTAGAAAGCGCTTTCGTATCCCCCCATTTAGCAACGCTTTCTTAAAAGCGCTTTCTATTCTATTACGAAACAACAACCCTTAGCAGCGCTTTTAAGAAAGAGCTTTCTAAAGCCAACACTTTTTTCCTTCTTTTTATAAATCTTTAACAGCGCTTTTATAGAACGTGTTGTCTTTGTTGTGCTTCCAAAAATCATTTTTGGCGTAGTGAAGTGAGTTTTAACATGGTGCTCTATAAATATTCTTATTATACTAACTACAAACATCAAGTCTATCCTGGTAGTAGTTAAGTACATTAAGCTTCCAATAATGTTCTTGAACTGCGTAGGATCAACTTCAACTCCTTGATCATATATTGACAGTTTGGTTCCTGTCATACCCTAAATTTGCCCTCCTTTTTTTTTAATCTCTGGCTTGTGTGTGTGCAATCCAAGAGGAGGGTTTTTGTTAGCTTCAAGCTCAAGCAAAGGCATTGGTACAAGCCATCAATCGGGTGTTATTATCATAAAGTTATCAAAGAACCATCAGTGGTTGTCAGGGGGTTCATGAGGTTTATCATTGATGTGAGCATGAGGAAGGAGTTTGTTGAGCACCTAAGAGGTCATGGTGGAGTTGGAATAATCACTCAGTTCATCTACGCAATGCCTAGACAAAATGGGTGAAATTCAGGTTTCAATTTTAATCAGGATAAAGTTTGTTTCTTCAAGAAAACTTGTTTCCATGACCCTCTATATGTCCTAAGGTGTTTGAGGATTGGAGATTGATCATCGATTTTAATCAGAGGAGCTTCAATTGATCAGTCAATTGAAAATCAGGAGATTTGGGGAAAAAGTCAACTGTGCAGTGAAAAAGTCAACTCCTAACTTTTTGAGGTCAAGATCATGTTCCTCAAGTTAAATATAACCAATGGATAGAATTTGATCAAGAAAAGTCAAGGGAATCATAAAAATCAAAAGTTGTTGAAAGTTGCCATTTAAGGAAAATTAGGGTTTTAGAACTTTCCATTTATGGAAAGTTTCATGTTTGGAACAGCCATCTTCAAAGCCAATTTTCTTCATGATCAAGGTTTCAAATGAACTTGGATAAAACATAAAAGTTGTTCCTTGTATTTCAAGCTTTCTTTTGAGTACCAATTCATAATCATATGATACTTGGAGCTCAGGTTGTGATCAGTCAAAGTTGGGGATTTCAATAATTTCAAAACTGTTAAGTTTGGACAGATTTCTTGATGTCCAATGTGTAGCACCCCAAAATTTGCCCAACCTTTTCTTAGCTAGGTTTATGTTTCATTTCATTTCTTTCTAGCATTTGCATAGCATAGTATTTTTCATTGAACAGGGGATCAAGAGATTGTGCATAGCAAGAGGAGTTTACTTAGAGGGTTGAGCCTAAGCAAGGGGTGTTACTCAAGTTTGGATGGTCATCAAGTCATCAGGAAGTGCATTTGTAATCAGAGCAGTTACCCCAAGAGGGTTTGCAGTTTTGTTTCTGCGGTTGGCAAATTTCCGGGTTCTTTGGTATTCAACCGTCTTTTACCTTGATTGTTTGAAAGCTGTTCACTTTTCATCCCTTCAGGTCCAAGTTGTTTGAATAGGGGCAGCTGTTGCACCCCAAAATTTGCCCAACCTTTTTGTTAGATTGGTTTATGTTTCATTTCATTTCTTTCTAGCATTTGCATTGCATAGCATTTTTCATTGAACAGGGGATCAAGATATTGTGCATAGCAAGAGGAGTTTACTTAGAGGGTTGAGCCTAAGCAAGGGGCGTTACTCAAGTTTGGATGGTCATCAAGTCATCAGGAAGTGGGCAGTGGCCTTATTGAAAGAAATGATGGATGTATGTGGATCAACTCCTAACTTGGAAGCCAATTGAAGATCATCGGGGGATTATTAATTCATGGTTATGGATATAAGATGTTGAGAGAGCTCATTGAGTGCCTTTAGGGTCATTATGGAGCTCATCCAAGTGTTTGTGCTAAGTGTGAAAGGTTACGTTGAAAGTGTTGCAATTAGGGTTTCATCTGGCTAGTCCTCAATTAACTGTGAAAGTGAAGAAGATTAAAACTAAATTCAAAGTCTCTATGGTCATGGGATGTTGTGTTGAGATATATGAGTCATTATTTCAAGTTCAATTCATCAAGGATCAAGTGTGTGAGAAGTCACTAAATTAGGGTTCTCAGGGTAAAATCCCTTATTTAGTGTCAGACTTCAAGACCACCTATCTCAAGATACAAGTTTCATCTCAACTTTTGACCAACATGGAACTTGTAGATCATGTTATTATATTTCTTTTGAGTACTAGAAGTCCTTGATTGGATTTATAGAACTCAAGTTATTATCCAGACAAGTTACAGGTCATCAGAGGGATGTGATTTTGGTCAACAAAAGTCAACCAACTCCCAAGCCATTTTTGGCCTAGAAGGATTTTTCTCCTCAACTTTTGGCCAACATGAAATTTGTAGATCTTAGTCTTAGATTTCCAAAATGTACTAGAAGTCTTTCATCTGATTTGTAGAGCTCAAGTTATGAGGTTTACAAGTTAGGGGTATTTTAGGAAAGTAAGATTACAGGTCATAAAATTATAGGTCCATTTCACCAACTTGCACACTTCAAATGAAGATTTTTCCAACATCAAACTTGCTCCAAATGGTGTTATTTATTTAGTCAAGCATTGAAAAGTCTTGGTTTATGCTTGGAATGAAGATTGGATTTGTGAATTTTCATGGAAGAATGATTAAAAGGGCAAAATTGGAATTATTTTATTTTTGATCAATTTGGTGCAAATAAGTGCATTTTTTGAGTGCAAACAACATTTGGAACACAATGGCAATTTTACATTTTGAATTTTAGGTGTGTAAGTGAGCCATTTTCAAGGTTTCTTCACTATGAAGTTACACAACCAACATGAGCCATTGAGATCAATTAAGGCTCTAATCCTGACCATTCATACTCCATGTGGTACCAGCAAGCTGTTTCAACCATTTTGGAGCCATTTTAGTGTTAAATTCGTGTACATGAGTAAGCTTGAAATTCAATTCCTTGGATTTTTGATTGGGCTATTAGAGGCTGAGTTTGGGCTCAATTATCATCAAGATCCATTGCATATAAGGTTTTCAACCTTCACAAATGATCAGAAGTGCAAATTGGAGCCAAATTGATCAGAAACGATTTTCAAAAAGTGGTGGAAATTCAAATTTCGAATTTGGAGATTGAGGTTGTTTCAAGAGAAATTGTGAATTGAGAAAGCTTTATTGGAGGGTGTTGAACGATTCTGGGCAATTATCCTCAAGCTTGAGCTCCATTTGAAGGCTCAGTGGAAGTTCTCCACTAGGTAATTGAAATTCAACTTTACACTCTTGATAAGCATCAATTCACTGCCATTTTTGCATATTTGAGACGTAGAATCAATGTAGATCATTAATGTGTAAAACGAACTGGCATTGGTTGTGATTGTTGGATGATGCTCAAAATTGTTTGGATCTGTTTTGACTTGTTTATGTGTGTTCTTGCTTGTTTGACACTTGATCTATAACCTACGTGACTTCTAGATGAGTTTTAGATCAAATCGGAGGAGTTTTGTTGAACTTTGGATTTTGATGTTTGATCTTGTTTTCGGTTTGGATTTATACTGCATAATTAATGGTTTTTGAGGCTGGATATGAGATCCTCGTGATCTCTAGATGAAGTTTGGTATACATTTTGGCCAAAATGGTTGAGAATTGGATATGTGTGTTGTGGTTGTTCTGTTCACGGTGGAGCTTGGCCGGAGAAGATGATGAATAGTGTCTCCGGCCAGCTGGTGTGTTTTAGGGTTTCTGGAGGAAGAAGATGACCTCGTGGCAGTGTGTAGTTCGTTTGATGCGAATAGTTTTGAGTCCAACGGTTATGATTAAGAACTACGATGGTCTTTGGTTGACTGATTCCACATGATCATATTTGAATCTTCATTTATTTGCTGGCAGATTTACAACCCTTTGATTGATGACTTTTTGATCAGGCGCTCCTCATTGAGTGTCCATGATACACTCAGTTTGACTCCTCACGTGCAATTCCCATATTTTATTTTATTTTGTGGATGTTGCCGATGGGTTTGGGCGCCTTTGCTAAACGCACCCCCAGTTTGGGCCCAATCCATTACTGAACTGCAATTGTTTGCTATTTGTCACGCCTTTTTTCTATTTTCTTTTTATTTCTTTTATTTTTTATTTTATTTTCTGTTTACAATTTTAATTAATTAAAATAGCTCCAAAATGTTAAAAATTCACCAAAAATATTTTTTATCAACTTTGAGATGTCTACTTTTTTTTTTGGATATTTTTATTTTATTTTTCCATTTTATTTTCAATTAAAAATTGAATTAAGTATTGGAGTTGTTTTAATTGAATTGAATTGTGACATGGTTTGCTTTTGCATTTGTTTTTCTCATTCCTTTTTGATCCAATGATTGAAAATTGATCCTCATCTCAATGATGAGTTGATCAATTTTAGAGGACCATTTTGCCCCTGATTGTTGAATTTTGGGTTGACTTTTGTGGCTTTTCTTTTTGCACTTGTTTCTTCCATTTCAAAGTGGTACATCTAAATGAATCCCTTCTTTTGGTGGTGCTTTGAAAGGATATTTGTCTTGGTTTCTTGGCTTATAGTTGCCAATTTTTTTAGCTTCTTTGTGTATTTTATTTGATATTTTTGAGCCCTTTTCCTATTTTTGAAGTGACTTACAAGTTAGGTCATTCCATAGGACAACTCACACAAGTGCATGACCTAGTTTGGATTGGAAATGACCTTTCTGGATCCAATAAGCTCTCAACTCTTCTTGTTTCACATTTTAGACATGTTGAGCTTGTTGTATGTTCATTTTTAGGTCAAAATAGTGTTCATTGCTTGTTGCTTGATGCCTTTCTTTGTGTGTTTTCAACTTGAATTCCTAAGTGATACTTGCTTGCTTCCTTTGTGATCTTACTTGCATTTCTTCTTGTTTTGTTTTGATATTGCTTTTGAGTTCTCTTATCTTCATCTCCCTTCTTTCCAATGACCTTGGAGTGTCATTTAAGGTAGTTTGGTGCCTCCTTAGGAGGAATTTGAAGCTTACCTAAAGTGATGAATCCATGAGGACCCTTTCTTTGTGTTTGTCACTTGTTTGTTTGCTTTTGATGCATCTCTCTCCTTCTTTTTCTCTTTTCTTGCATTTCCATATGCATGCTTGGTTGAGATGAGCTTGTGGTGGCTACTTCCCCACACTATTTTCCTCCCACTATCATTCTACTTGTGCATCTTATGTGTGTATCTTCATTTGCATATGCATTCTTCTTCTTCTTCTTCTTCTTCTTCTTTAGCTTTTCTTTGCCATGTTACTCATAAGTTCTCTAACCTCTTGAGGTTATGATAGACATTAGGTGCCTAACTATGCATGATAACATTAGGTATTCCCCTTTTTTCAAACTCAACCTTAAGTCCACTTTGCATGATAACTTCTAGGATTGATTAGTCTCCCATTAGTGTGCCTTCTTCTCTTCTCATCTTCAAACAAGTTTAACATACTTAATAAGGATAATTAATGTTGTGACATGAGCCTTATACTTGGGAAATGGTGATTGAGGGGCCACCTCTCAATTTCCTAGAGTGTTTAGTATACGTCCTTAGGACGATATGCGACGCATTCGATCCTAGGTTTTAGACTTTGTTACAACATACATTATGAACACTCTAATTAGAAACACTTCTTCTCTAAAAAACACAAAAACATTTCAAACATTTTTTCACCCTTTGGGGTTCTTAATCAGGAAAATCTTTTCAGATAAAAGAGTGTTGTTAACTCTTAATTCTACCGCAAACGGTAACGCCTAAGTCTCCAATGGTCGAGATGCATACACCAACTGCTAGAACTACTTGTTAACCCTACTCGGGCCTAAAAACTTTTGAACCAAACCTGTGGTCCTTTGAGCCCGAACTACGTTTGCTCTGATCTTTCGTACCAAAAGAAAGTACGTAGGCACGAGATGCGGTGTCTCGGCGAGCAACCTTCCCCCTTTCTTTAGCCGTAGTTAGGCAAACTACGTTGACTCTGAATTTCCCATTGCACGAGGGAGTACGTAGGCACAGAGCAGCGATGCTCTGCCGAGTCATTTCTCTTTTCTTTTTCTTTTGTCCTTAAGTCTGTAGCTAGATAGTTTAAACACACCCTTTTAGATAGACAACAATGCATGGATCCTGTCGAGTACGACAGACGTGAGGGGTGCTAATACCTTCCCCTTGTGTAACCGACTCCTGAATCCAAACATGGTTGCGATGACCTTGTCTTTCCCTTTTTCTTTAGGTTTTTCCGATTGTTTCTTTTCCCTCTCTTTGGGATAAATAAAGAAAGTGGCGACTCTTCTATTTTTCCGCTGGTGGTTTTTCGCAGTTGCGACAGCTGGCGACTCTGCTAGGGACTCTGGTTCCCTATGCGAGTCAATCCTAGCACTTGTTTGTTTATCTTTGGGTGTTGTATATGTGTTTTATTTACTTTTGCATTTTACTTTCCCGCATTTATTTTCCGCATCATATATCATTATTGTTGTGCTGTGGGATGAGAAGTTTCATTGAGTGATAAGCCAGACCCGGGCTTGAGTACAAACCTAGTATTAGAGTGGAGACTAGTGGTGGGCCTATTTGCTTAGCAGATACAGTTCCCCATGAAATACACACTCGGACGAGATTTTCTTTGATGATTTTCCTTCAGATCCTTAGGATCGGTTGGGATTTTGGATTTGAGAATTGTTGACTCTGGGAACCGATCATTTGTGAGTCATCTAAGTGAGGCCTCTTTCAGGAGATAATGATGCCAAACCAGAAATGGTGAACGTATCATCATTCTTGAAATTCTGTGATGCTGATGAACGCATAGGATGCCGAACCTTGTCAGTGGATAGGTCCACACCTGTGAGGGGGATTGGGTTATGCAGGAAACTTTAGCCTTCAGATTAACCGGTTCTTTGCAAGTGTGAATCTGTGTTCATGATATCAGTGGATCCTATTATCGGTACTTTGTTCTTGCTAAGGCGAAGCTCTGGTTTTTCTCGACCGACAACACAACAGTCTTGATCCCTTGTTTGCATTTGCATTTGTATTTTCATCTGCATCTCATTAACATGTATTTGTGTTGTAGGTGCATATTTCTCCTTTGATTCTAGTGATCTTTTACCGCATTGCTGTTATGGAGTCCCTGAAGAGTACAGTGGCCTACAAGTTTCCAGTTCCGGATGTTAGTACTTTGCTGAGTCTGATTGCCTTGGGTGAGAAAGCAGTAATGGAGGATTTCAAGAAGTCTTATGGGAGATTATTGAGATATGTCCGCAAGCCTTTTGAGTATGAGATTAGTGGTGTCTATGCCCTCTTACAGTTCTATGATGCTCAATTGAGGTGCTTTGTATTTCCCGACTATGTCTTGGCACCTGCATTAGAGGAGTATTTTGAGTTGTTAGGAGTACCCATTCTGAATCGGATGTCGGTTGTTCATGTTGATACTAAGCCTGATCTGGCCAAACTCGCCGCTATTTTGCACCTTGAGGCTTCATAATTGGATGGGAAGATGATCCGGAGACTTGGGATGTATGGTTTTCCTTTTCCTTTCTTGATTGAGAAAGCTCAGCAGTGCGCTAAGGATGGCTGTTGGATTGTGTTTAGCGTTATCTTGGCTCTGTGTATATATGGCATTGTTCTGTTTCCTCATCTTCCAGAATTTGTGGATGTTGATGCGTTCTATATCTTAGCCTCAGGCAACCCAGTGCCCACCTTACTTGGAGACGTTTATCATTCTGTGCATTACAAGAATGAAAAACGAAGGGGTAAGAACGTAGCATGTTGTGTTCCTTTGTTGTATGCATGGTTCAATAGTCATCTACCTCACACAGGTCCGTTTGTTGCCACTGCCAGTACTTCAGAATGGTCAGAGAGATTGATGGGATTATCTGTAGAGAATATTGTGTGGTTTGATCGAGACATGCTGGGTAAGGATATTGTTTATAGTTGTGGTGGTTTTCCTAACGTTCCTTTGATCGGAAGGAAAGGTTGCACCAACTATAATCCTTCTTTATTGGTGAGACAATTTGGGTATGCATTGAGAGAGCCTCCTAGAGAAGAGGAGATACAGGAATCTCTGTATCTTACTGGCTTATTGGAGGGCGAGGCTCTGGGAAGACTTGAGCATGCATGGAATAATATTCATCGGAAAGGGAAGTTAGCTTTGGGGAAGAGTAACAGCCGAGCGTATGACCCTTGCTTGACTTGGATTCGTGCTAGGGCTTTGAAGTTTCTGATGCCGTATCCTTCAGTTGCACCACTGTATCCTCTCATGATAGAGGAACCCACTATTGTAGATATCCAGAAATACAATCGGGTATTGGCAGAGAAGGAAGAGCTGAGAAAAGCGAATGAAGAATTGAAGAAGGAGATAATCCAGCTTCGCAGTGAGAAGATAGATGCAGTTCATTCTTTCAGGAGATAAACCGAGCTTGTCAACAAACTGGGTATTGATATGACTAAAGAGACTAAGGACAGAGAGCGCACAGGCCGAGACTTGAATGCCACTTATAGTGATCTTGCTACTAAGAAGGAAGAGTTGGATAAGGCTTACACGAGGATCTCCAAGTTTGAGTCGATATGGAATGCCACGCTTACTAACAACAAGGAGCGTGAGGACAAGTTAAAACTTCAGATCAGCAAGCTGAAGGCTCAGCTTAATACCAAAGATGAAGAGATTACAACAGAATCATCACGTAGACGAGACAGCGGGTGCAGGCTGAATGAAGCAATCGCGAACTTGAAGGACCTCAAGTTGAGAGTTGGCTCTAAGAAGCGCAGACTGGAGGCATGTTTCGGAGAGAGAGCTTTGGAGGATCATGTTGATAGCCTACAACATACTGTGAGTCAGCAGGATTTTCTTATCCAGGGGTTACTTGCCAGGTCGGATCATCCAGAGACGTTGAGGCTGTTAGAGGATTTCCGATAACGTCATCCTGCTTGACCTGTTGTGTCTATTTCTGTTGTAGTTTTGCTGCTTATTTTGTTGTATTCAACCATCGCCAGGCTTGTTGTCCGAGGTCTTGTCATTATTTGTACTCAGTTGGAGTTTGTACTTTGCCTGATGGCTTTTTTATCTATATATGAGGAGTTGGTATTCTATGCTTATCCGCAGGGTTCTCCTTGTTATTTGTTCCTGGAAACTAGAATCAAGGGGGAAATATCCCTATTGCATAAATACATGTCTGCATTTTAGCATTTTTCTCGCATTCGCAGGTGCACTGGAACAGTTAACCTTATTTTCTCTTATGGTTTACTAGTATTTCAGGATTGTTGACGTGACAACTCACCGGTACGGTACTAGAGGAAACCAGAAAAGGCTGATGGATCAGATGCAGGTAGAAATGCAAGAGATGAGAGATCGTATGGCACAACCGATGGAGGTCATGCAAGGTGTTGCTAGTGGTCAGGCTCAACTTCATACTTTGGTGCAACCTCTGATTGTGCGGGTTGATAGTGATGGTGTGCTACACGGTGGGATTTCTTCTAACCCTCCTCATCAGGAAACTCCTCGGGTAGACAATTCTATGCCAACTTTAGTCATCCTTACTGCTGGAGGGGGTGGCCACGTTGCTGGTGCTGGAAATGTGACAGGTTTTAATCATGCTGGTTTTGCCAATGGTGGTAATGGTAACGGAAATGGCTATGGTTTTGGTCTCGACACTACAGGTGCCATACATGGTAGTCTGGACCACACTTGGAATGAGGATAGGCAGGAAGATGTGTTTTCTCCAAGAATTGTGAATGTTGAAATACCTTCTGAGGCTGACAGAAGGATTAAGATGATCGAAGAGAAGATGAGGTCGCTTGAATTCCAAAACTCTATGGGGCTGGATATGTCTAATCTGGGGTTGATTCCAGGCTTGAGGGTGCCTCCAAAGTTTAAGGTCCCAAATTTCGATAAGTATAAGGGTACTACTTGCCCTAGGGTTCATCTGAGGTCTTATTATCGCAAGATGTCTGCACATTTCGAGGATGAGAAGCTTTTGATGCACTTCTTCCAAGATAGCCAATCCAGACCATCGCTGGAATGGTATATGAGCTTGGAGCCCGCTAATGTTCGTAGCTGGAGAGACCTAGCCGAAGCTTTTGTAAGGCACTATCAGTACAACAGTGACCTTGCTCCGAATAGAGTCCAGTTGCAGAATCTCTCTCAGAAGAGCAGTGAATGCTTTAAAGAATACGCCCAGAGGTGGCGAGAGCTTGCTGCTAGGGTACAACCACCAATGGTAGAGCGAGAACTTGTGGATATGTTTGTTGCTACCTTACCAGGAGTGTATTATGAGAAACTCATTGGCAATATGTCTGGAAGCTTTTCTAATCTGATAATCACCGGTGAAAGGGTGAAGAATGGAATTAAGATAGGAAAGATCAATGCTGGCGAAGGATCCTCGGCAGGAGGGAACAAGAAAGTGTTTGGAAACAAAAGGCGAGAGGGAGATGCTAATTCTGTATCCAGTTCATGGGGAAGAAATAGAGGTCGGAATCGACAGAATCAGTAGATTGCTAGCATCACTATTCCAGCGGTTCAACAACCACAGCAACAACAGCATCAACAACAACAACGACCTCAACAAAATCAACAGGGGTATGACAGATACCAAGATAGAGACCGGGCAGCAGGGAACAGACATTTTGATGCCCTTCCTATGCCTTACTCACAGTTATTGCAAGCGTTGCTACAACTTTAGTTGATTCAGAAAAGAACTATGGCTCCTTTGACCGAACAACCTCCACCTGGGTACGATGCAAATGCCCACTGTGAATTTCATTCGGGTGCTCCAGGACATAATATAGACAATTGTAAAGCCTTCAAACATAAAGTGCAAGTTATGATTGACAGTAAGGCTATCAATTTTTCTAATGATGCTCCCAATGTGGTGCAGAATCCCATGCCGAATCACGGGCAGGCTGGGGTTAATGAAATTGTCGAGGAAGAGGCGTTGAAATTGGTGACTGATGTTGATGAATTGAAAATGCCCTTAAGCTTTGTGAAGGCCAGACTGCTAAAGGGAGGTGTTTTCCCGGGATGTGTTGAAGACTGTGTTGAATGTTCTGTTGAGTCTGAGAGAGGATGTGGACTGTTGAGAAGCGGTGTCCAGAAGATGATAGATGATGGAGTTTTACAATTTGACCGTTCTGTTGGAAGAGAATCGGAGGATGTAGTGGCTGAAGAGAAGGATGAGATTGCGACAATCTCCATCCCGTACAAGACTGTTACTATCTACGCTCTAAAGCCGCCAACGATAACTATCACCAAAACAGGTCCTATGCCGTTTGAGAGCACTAAGGCCATTCTGTGGAATTACGGAGCCGAAGTGTATTATAATGGGCAGAAGGTAAACTTGAATGATACCCCTGCAAGTTCAGTTGACAATCTAGGGGGTGCCGGAGGTATTACTCGCAGTAGCCGAGTCTTTTCGTCGCCTGAGGTAATTGCTGATAAGGTGGAGAAGGGGAAAAGACCGGTAGTGGAAGAGACTTCTCAATCTGGGGAAAGAGAATCTTTGTTGAAAGACGTGGAGGAATTCATGAGGTTGATTCAGAAAAGCGACTACAAGATAGTCGATCACTTGCAGCAAACTTCGTCCAAAATATCCATACTGTCGTTGCTCCTTTGCTCTGAGGCGCATAGGAATGCATTGCTGAAGATACTAAACACTGCTTACGTGCCACAGGAAATTTAAGTTAATCAACTTGAAGGAATGGTGGCGCACGTAAACGCAGGAAATGGCTTAGGCTTTACGGACCTGGATTTGACACCCAGAGGCAAAAATCATAATTGTGCGCTGCACATATCCTTAGAATGTCGCGGGGCTGTCATGTCTCACGTGCTTGTGGATACGGGATCTTCTTTAAACGTTCTCCCGAAGAAAGCTTTGATGAAGCTAGATATGAAGGGGTTGATTTGCACGCCAAGTGACTTGGTGGTGCGTGCGTTTGATGGAACCCGAAGATCCGTGTTTGGGGAGGTAACTTTGCCAATTCAGGTTGGACCTGAAGTCTTTGATGCTGTGTTTTACATCATGGATATCCAGCCGGCCTATAGTTGTTTACTAGGTCGCCCTTGGATTCATTCAGTTGGGGCTGTTACATCAACTTTACATAAGAAGTTGAAATACATGGTTGGCGGTAGTGTCGTGACGGTATGCGGAGAGGAGGATATTATGGTCAGCCATTTATCATCCTTTAAGTATGTTGAAGTGGATGGAGAGATCCATGAAACCCTTTGCCAATCCTTCGAAACTGTCAAGATCAAGAACAAGTCTCCAGTTGTGAGTAAAGAGCCTGAAGTGGCTATGTCCTTATTTGAAGAAGCCCAAGCAGTGGTGCAAACTGGGGCAGTGCAAGGATGGGGCCAAGTGTTGGAAATTCCCTACAAGCAAGACAAATTTGGTCTAGGGTATCGACCGTCTTTCTCCTCTCCTTCAGCCTCGCAGGGCGCGCCGCGCTATAAAGGGCCCATGCAATTCACCAAGGGGGGAGTCATCTTCGAGGTAATTAATGTTGTATCTGACAAAGACGGAGACAGTGACTGTGACATGGATGCCTGGATCAAGCCATGTATTCCGGGGCAGAGCCTACGCAACTGGTCAATTGAAGAAGTCATTCAAGTGACGACTGAACAGTAATGCTTTGTTTTTCCAATTATTGTACTACCCTATGTCCTACCCGAGGAATAATGGTATTTTATTTCAGGGCCTTACTTGTTTATATCTGAACATTGTTTATCAATTAATCAAAGGGCGTTTTGTCATACAAGTTTTGTGATCTCTATTTTTCTTATTTTTGCTTTTCCCAATAAAATGGCAACGTGGTTTATACTTGTTTGCAAATTGTTTGAAACATTTAACCATTTTCATTTCAAGGTTCCTATTGCAGATGACACTGATCCAGAACCTTCTATGACTCGTTTCTACTTCGATCAACCGATATATCAAGCTGAAGAAGAGATTGATGAGGATAAAGACCTGCCTGAGGAATTAGCTAGTATTTTGAAACAAGAAGAGAAAATCATTCTGCCTCATCAGGAGGAAATTGAGGTCATTAATCTGGGTTCTGAAGAGGTTGTCAGAAATGTTCGGATAGGGGCTGCGCTACAGAGCGACGTTAAGCAAAGACTGGTCGAGATGCTTCGAGAGTATAATGACATCTTTGCTTGGTCGTATGAGGAGATGCCTGGGCTCGATACCGATATAGTGGTTCATCGCTTACCGTTGCGCGAGGAATGTCAGTCGGTCAAGCAAAAACTGAGAAGAACTAGACCAGATATGGCGGTAAAAATCAAAGAAGAGGTCCAAAAGCAGTGGGATGCTGGATTCTTAGCTGTGACTACCTACCCTTCGTGGGTCGCCAACATAGTACCTGTACCGAAGAAGGATGGTAAGGTGCATATGTGTGTTGATTATCGGGATTTAAACAAGGCGAGCCCTAAAGATGATTTCCCGCTCCCTCATATTGACGTATTGGTCGACAATACGACTCAATTTTTGATGGTTTCTCGGGTTATAATCAGATAAAGATGGCACCAGAGGACATGGAGAAAACAACATTCATTACACCGTGGGGAACGTTTTGCTATAAGGTGATGCCTTTTGGTTTGAAGAACGCCGGAGCAACATATCAACGCGCTATGACAACGCTCTTTCATGACATGATGCATAAAGAGATTGAGGTTTATGTTGATGATATGATTGCTAAATCCCAAACGGAGGAGGAGCACCTGGTTAATTTGTTGAAGTTGTTTGAAAGGCTTAGAAAGTTCAGATTGAGGTTGAATCCGAATAAGTGCACTTTCGGAGTTCGGTCCGGAAAGTTATTGGGGTTTATTGTCAGTGAAAAAGGAATCAAGGTAGATCCTGCAAAGATAAAAGCTATACAAGACATGCTAGCGCCGAAAACAGAAAAAAAAGTCTGTGGTTTCTTGGGGAGATTGAACTACATTGCTCGGTTCATATCTCATCTCACAGCCACGTGTGAGCCAATGTTTAAACTGTTAAAGAAAGATCAGGCGGTTGTCTGGAATGAAAATTGTCAAAAAGCCTTTGATAAAATAAAACGGTATTTGCAGGAGCCTCCAATATTGATACCCGTAGTAGCTGGAAGGCCTTTAATCATGTACCTAATGGTTCTTGAGAACAACATGGGTTGTGTTCTCGGTCAACACGACGAGACTGGAAGAAAGGAGCATGCGATTTATTATTTGAGTAAAAAGTTCACAGATTGTGAGTCCCGTTACTCAATGCTCGAGAAAACATGTTGTGCAATTGCCTGGGCTGCCAAACGTTTGAGGCAGTATATGCTCAACCACACAACCATGCTGATTTCGAAGATGGATCCGATTAAGTATGTCTTCGAGAAGCAAGCACTTTCAGGGAGAATTTCCAAATGGCAGATGGTACTGACAGAGTACGACATACAATATGTTTCTCAGAAAGCCATCAAAGGGAGTGTTCTGTAAGAATACCTAGCTGAGTAGCCAATCAAAGATTATCAACCGATGAAGTTTGAATTTCCTGACGAGGATATCATGTTTCTCAAAGCGAAAGATTGTGAAGAACCAGTACACGGTGAAGGTCCAGAGAAGGATTCTCAATGGCAAATGATATTCGATGGTGTTGTTGTCGCTACTGTGAAAATCGAGGCCGGCAATGAAAGAAGAGTCGCCACCGTGCGTTATTTATCCCAAGAGAGGGAAAGGAAACGCTCAGAGAAAACCTGACGAAAAGAGGGATAAGATCGGTCATCGCAACCAAATCTCGGGTTCGGGAGTCGGTTACGCAAGGGGAAGGTATTAGCACCCCTCACGTCTGTTGTACTCGACGGGATCCACACTTGTTGTTTAAGTCTACTGGGTGAAAACAAAACTATCTACGGCTGCTAACGCTAAACGGAAGGAACTGAAAGAAACGGAAAGAAATGACTCGATAGAGCATCGCCGCTCTATGCCTACGTATTCCCTCGTGCAATGGGAAAGTCAGAGTCAACGTAGTTCGGGAAGCTACGGGGGGAGATTGCTCGCCAAGACATTGCGTCTCGTGCCTACGTATTCTCATCTGGCATGAGAAATTAGAGCAAAACGTAGTTCAGGCTAACTACGGGACGAAAGGGTGTTCTCAATCACACGGGGGGAGATAAAAGATTGACGATACTAGCGTACGCATTCTAGCAGTTAGGTGTATGCTGCTCGACCATTGGAGACTTAGGCTTTACCTGTTTGCGGTAGAACGGATGTAATATGTCATTGGTTTAAAGGTACGGGAACCTACGGGTTCTAAAACTACGGGCTAGTCTCGATTGCGCTAGGGCAAGAGAAAGGGAAAGATAAGTCGTCAGTGGCAAAGTCTCGATCGCACGGAAGCAACAGAACAGATAAGTTTGTTGTTAGCGTGCTCGCCAAGACGTCGTGTCTTGTGCCTATATATTCTCGTCTGGTACGAGAAATCAGAGCAGTTGTAGTTCAGCTAACTACGGGAAACGATCTCGATCGCACGGAAGCGAGAGAAAAGGGATTCTCAATTGCATGGAGGCAAGAGGGGGGATCTCAATCGCCAAGATGCGAGAGAAAGAGAGTTTCGATCGCACAAGGGCAAGGGAAAAGAGGAAGCAGGCCTAACACGCCTAAACGGGAAGGAACTGGGGACACACACGCAAGAACCTAAATCGTAAGAGCGAATGTGTCGCATATCATCCAAAGGGTGCTATACTAAACACTCTAGGCCATTAAGGGGAAACCCCTCGATCACCATTTCATACGTATCTATAGCTCAGAACTCACAACGCTCGACGGTTGATTAAAAAACTTGAATTAGAAAGATGTTATCGAACGGAGTGGTTCCGTTGACCCTTGACATTGTGCGCAAGCTCCATTCCAATATTCTCCTCTTTTGGTCCTTGATGACGCTTTGAATCAGAACCAATGTGACGCTGGACCGTCGTAACTCGACTTATAAGGATGTCAAGCTATAGGAGGTCACGTATTAATTTTCGTGTCAAAGACAAGATAGAGAAACGATATTGAGGATCGTTCTCCAATTGAATCATGTCACACGGACCAAAAACAGTGGGATCTCGTCTTACAAGACTTCATCGATCACCAAAAGTCAAAACAAAATTGAAAGATGAAAATAAATGAGGAGAGAAAAAAGTGGTCTCAGATCCTTTGTTTCACGTCAACAGTTTGACGGCTAAACGGTGGAAACTTCTTCATTGACCAAAAAAAGTAGAAAATTGGATAAAAAGTCCAATAACAAAAGAGAAATGAATTCAACTTCTAAAAAGTTATAAACTTTAATATAAATAGAATAGAAATATAAATATAACATAATATAAACTCTAATAGTTCTAAAGAAATATAATATAAAATAAAAAAGAAATAATAATATATATAATATAGGCAAACTGTTTTAAAAAACTGAAATAAGATATAAAATATAAACATAATTAGTATAATAGTTAATGATAATACGTTTGCAACAAGAAAAAAGAAAAAAAAGAAATGGGGGTTCAAAAAATGGAAACAGGGGTTAGATTCAATTGGCAGATACGGGCCATGAAGCCCAATCAAACATTCAGCCAAAATAAAATAAAAAAAGAAAATAACATCAAAATGAAAAAACCTCTCTTTCGCTCTCATTCTCCATTTTCGCTTATCTCACTCTCAAAACTCTCTGATCTCATCTTGCTTTCACTCTGTTTCTCGCCGTCTCTCACTCTCACTGATCTCGGTCACCCTCTCTCTCCGTTTTTGTTTGTGTTCGTTTTTCTGAATGGGTTTGAAGGAGTTTGAGATGGTGTTCGATGATGTCACGACTGGTTGTTGATGTATTGTGGGTTGCTGTTGAATGTTGAAGGGTGGGGGTTTTCCGGCGGGTTGGTTATTTTCGGATTCTGGGTTTAAGTTGAATTCGGAAAGGGGTTTGTTGGGTTGAAGGTTGTGGAAGCGTTTTGAAGCTGAATTTTAATGGCGAGTCTCGGAGTTTTGTTTAATGGATGGTGGGTTAAATGCTGGTTGATGGCTGGGAAGCGAATGTTGAAGGTTCGAAGCTCGACGGTGGGTCGACGGTTGAAGGGGTTTGAGAAAACGGAAGTGGGTTGACATTTTTTTCAAGGTTGTTTGAGGTTATTGTTGCGGTTTTGTAGACAGTGGAGGCGGAGGGTGTAGATCTGGAACAAGGTTTGGTGTGTTGATATTGTGGTTGTCAAGGTTTAATAGATTTCGTTTCGAGCTTATATGAAGTTCTGGGTTTCGAACGATAGCTTGAAGGAGTTGGTTTCTGAAGGTTCATCAAAGGAGGTTTGGAGACATTGAAGGTGGTGTTGGAAGGTTAAGGGGTCAATGGTGAGTTCAAAACTGATGACCGGTGGGTTATGAATGTGGAGTTTTTACGGTAGTTGGTTTAAGCTATTGATGGTGAAGATTGGCTTTATGTTTCTGGGTAAACCGATGATGATGGATTTGTTGGTTGATTGATGAAGAATGATTTTGATTTCAGCCGAAAAGAGCAGATTTGAGAGTGGTGTTTTTTTTATGGTTGTCTGAAGGTGATGATGAATAGGGGTATATATACCACTTTTCTGACACGTGGCAGAATAATGCTTAAAGGCTTAATGATGATTAAAGATGGTTAATGCTGATAATAATTAATAAAAAAAATGTTAAGCTGATCAACATAAAATAAAACCTATAATTAAACAAAATCCTGTACAAAAGAAAGAAAAGGTGGAAAAACGGAAATAAAAAAAGGGGGAAGGTGGGGTTCAAACCCCCATCCTTCAGTATAATACTCACAAGTTCATCCGCTGGGGCGGAGATACGACCAATAATGAAACTGAACGAACAAATATATATTACATGAACAATGAAATTAAGAAAAAACGAAAAACAAAAGGGGCTGGGGTGGGATTCGAACCCCAGTTCTTTAGCATAAAAGACACATGTTCAACCACTGGGGCGGGAATACTTTCAATAACAATGTTGCTCAAATAAATATATATTACATGTGAAATATAAAAAATAGAGTTAATTAAAATAAAATATACTTAAACTAATTAATGAATAAACAATGATAAAAACTAATAAACATTCTAACTAATCCTAATTAAATTAATAAAAAATCTAGAAATCCTAATTAACTCTAAAAACAATTAATCCTAAAACTAAATAGAAAAAAAAGGTTATTAATAATAGGACAAATAAATCTCATAAACCTATTTCTAAACTATTAATATTAAAAAAAAATCTATATTAAATTATCAAAATTATAAAATAAAAACCTATTTAAAATTAAAATCTAAAATTAAATTCTATGCTAAAAATAAATTAAACTATGCTAAAACTTAATAAAATAAGTAAAATAAAACAGTAAATAAAAACTGAAGGATCGGGTGAACACCGAAATGTCACCGAAAATACCAGCGCGGACTGGACCACCAGAAAGAGCAATCTCCGCTCGATTCCGAAATAAAACTCCCTATTTGAACTGGTTTAAATCGCCTGAAATGCGAAAAAAGGGGCTGTGATCCCGATAATTCGTCCTGACTGACAAAATGCACCATATACGAGAGATGATATGCAAAATGCAAATGGAACGAAACATAAGCCAAATCACTGAAAAAGGTTGGTCAAATTTTGAAGTGCAACAGCTGCCCCTATTCAAGCGACTTGGACCTGAAGGGTTGAAAACCGAACAACTTTCAAACATTCAAAGGTAAAAGACGGTTGAATACCAAAGAACCCGGAAATTTGCCAACCGCAAAAACAAAACTGGAAACTCTGATATATTGGAACAAAATCTCCGGAAGATAGCTTAACAGATCATGACCTTGCCGTCAGTTATCCACATTAAATTCCTTTGACATTGCCGTCAGGCCTCTACCTCCAGTTGGTAAAGTAGCTAACATCGCCGTTAGACCTCTGTTAAATAAAACAAAACATCGAATCCAAAGATATGATCCTCTGACATCGCCGCCAGTCATTCAAAACAATCAATCGGTCAATCACACCTGACATCGCCGCCAGTCATTCACAAAAATAAAGCGTCTGACATCGCCGCCAGACAACCAAAACACCCAACATTGCCGCTGGAAAACTAAATCACCTGACATCGCCGCCAGAAACAAACATCCAACATTGCCGCTGGAGAACCAAATTACCCGACATCGCCGCCAGAAAAACATCCAGCCTCGCCGCTGGGAAAACAAAGATATTTGACATTGCCGCCAGAAAAACATCCAACCTCGCCGCTGGGAAAACAAATCATCTGACATCGCTGCCAGTAACAAACATCCAACCTCGCCGCTGGGAAAACAAATCATCTGACATCACCGCTAGTAACAAACATAAATCTGATAAGCATCTAACATCACCGTCAGACCACCATATCTCTGAGAGACTTCTGACATCGCGGTCAGACCACCATATCTCTGAGTGGCTTCTGACATAGCCGCCAGACCTTCGCTAAATAAAAGCGAGCATCAAAATCCACATGAAGTTAAGATCATCCACTGATAATAATCACAGAGAAACTTCTGACATTGAAGGGATGAAAAGCAACCGCTTTCAGACGTTCAAGGTAAAAGACGGTTGAACACCAAAGAACCCGGAAATTTGCCAACCGCAAAAGAAACCTCTGACATCGCCGTCAGTCATCAACCAAGTAAAACATCTGAATTCGCCGTCAGAACTCCAGATAAAATTGGTAAAACACCTAACCTCGCCGTCAGTTCTCAAAATAATTTGACTTCGCCGTCAAGTCTCAAAATAATCTGACTTCGCCGTCAAGTTTCGACACCAAGTCGGTAAAAGCATCTGACATCGCCGTCAGGGTGAAGAAATCCGTTGGGGAAATATGAACTTGAATAAATAGACTCTGCTTGAGAGAATGATAAGATGAACACATCTGTCAATGATCTTGCTGGAGGCCTGGATACCGCACAGGCTTGAGAAATATATCGATAATTATTGGTGATACACCCAAAAACAGAGAGGTAACAACCTGGCTTATGTTTCAAATGCACATGTTTGAATATGGCGTAATGCTCCATATGAAATGGAGATGCTACGCGTTTGGGAGGATGTTATGCACGATGCAAATGCAAAGGAACCACTTCAGCAAAATAAATGTTAAAGAGAGGAAAACAACTCCGCTGGGGAGAGACTAGGCACGTCTAGTGCTAACAGACTCACGCTGGGGAATACAAGCCTTGAATGGCCTCCGAGAAAACTTCTGGGTACAACTGCTCTGCTAAGCACAAATTTGCTCCGTTGGTAATCAAAATCATACTCTGCTGAGGAAAACGCCCTGGATGGCCTGCCAGAATATAACATTCCGGGGAACAGACAAATCCGTTGGGAATCAAGGCAGACTGTTGAAGATTTAATCCACTATCTGTTAGGCAATGGGGGAATCAGCATCGACCTCTGCTTGGGGGAAAATGAGCACAAAACTCAACAATATCAACCTCCGCCCGGGGAATGAGTCAAATGACCTAGGCTCTGAGGGGAAAGCAGCCAAAGACTTAGACTATGTGGGGAAAACGAAATTCTGCATTCGTTCCACTGCTGGAGAAATAAACCAAAATCTGCTTGTCGGAGAAAACTTCAATCTCAAACCACTGAGGATGGTTGCACGCAATTCATCTGCTGGGGATACCAATCCTGGCCTGCTGAGGATAACCTTGATCACATCCAGATAAGGGATAAATGCAATTCCAACTTAGTGCAATCTTAAACTGCTGGGGGGGGGGGGGGAGAAACAAGTCCCTGCCCGCTGTGGGAATATGCAACTCAATCTGCTGCGGAGATAATCTGATCCGATATCAACATCTTGTGGCCATGTAGAACCTCTTCTATGGAGAAGTGAGATCACTCGAGCCCCGCGTCGGGGAATGTGGTAACACATGAGCCACTGGGAATAATTGTGCCAAATATGGTTGGGCTTTTGGTTAGGTAAGACCAGGTTTATGGTGATAGGGATTTATTACTAGTTGCCAACAAAAAAAGGTTTTAAAGGGGAATTACTAGACGAGAACTAGTATTCGAGGGTAGGCTATCGGACAAGAACTGGTGGCAAAAGGTTAATTCGTCAAACGGGAACCGACTTCTGGGTTTGATGTCATACGGGAACTGATTTATGGTTTGGATATCAGGCGGGAACTGATATCTGGTTTGCCAGACAAGAACTGGACTTTGAAACTGTGTTTGCCAGACGAGAACTGGTTAAACAGTAGGCTAAAGAAAAGGTGATCAGACGGGAACTGGTTGAAAAGCTGACATGTGCCAGACGAGAACTGGTATTTACTGACGGGTTGACTAGACAGGAACTGGTTTTAAGGTTTTCCAGACGAGAACTGGGCTTTGAAATGATACAATGTTCTAACAAGTAATAGGTTTAGGCTGTGGGATAACAATCCAATGACAATAAGGCCTTTCTCAGGAGGTTCAGGTTATTTGATGAGGTAATGGCACGATTCCCCGACACTTAACTCTTGCTGAGAAGAAATAAAATCACTTGAATAACTCACCCCAGTGTAGTTTAACTTGCCCCAGTCCGATTCTTGGGAAAGTTCACCTTGAACAGAAAATATCTTGCCATGAGACGACCTCGAGATGGCTTGCCCCAGAATCTGTACCATGAAATGACTCAGCCTTGATTATCCCAATCTTAGAATGGCTGACCTTGATGCATTCTTAAAGTGGCTTTCCCCTGCATGAGCGTTGAGGCGACTTAACTCGTCCTGAATGAACACTGGAGGAACTTCCCTCAAATCAGCAGAATCTCCAGGTGATTTCCCCTGATTGCTAGTCTGGAGATGATTCACTGCTGATCAATTGATTCTTGAATGATTTGCCCCATAATCAACTGATGCTTCGGGACTTGCCTCAGACTGACTGATTCCAAACTCACTGGATGTCAATGCCCCAGATCCACAAGGCTGCAAGGTATACACAATTCTGATGTAGACTGTTGAATGATCTAGTCCTATTCGATTATTCCCTGTTGGAATTTCCTCCATTGCAACTACTAACCTGCAATTAAAATTGTTTGCTCACAAATGGTAATTTTAATGCGGTGTTCATGCAGATTTTAAGAGGATGTCACTTATTAAGTGTCAAGATAGTGAGTGACGGATGGACCAAAAGTCCAAACGTGGTGCTGATCTGATTAGTGAAAGATTCAACAAGGATATGATTAGCAAATCATGTAGGAGTCAGGTTACTCAACCTCATTGAAGTACGCCTTCAGAATAAACCCCACCTCAATTAGGTCTTTTAAGGGTTGTATCGTGGTCGGGTTCACGGTTATTAAAACAAAGGATATTAGGCTCAAAGTATGATTTGTACCCACCCCTTCTCTGTGATGATATCCAATCCTAATATTCAGTTAACCTGGCACAAGCGCTCACCTCTCAAAAGGCTTAATGAGTGGTAGGAGTGATGGTTATGGAACTCACAAGGTTTTCAGAGTGACAGTTACCCCTTTTCGTCTTCTGTGTCTGTAATCACACGACTTCGTCCTTATTTAAGGATTTTTCTCTCGAGATTCTTTCTCTTAATCTTTTGTTCCCTAATTTTTGCCTGGACTTACTCTCTTTGAGTTCTTTCGATTTTGAAGTCCAGCGGGATGCCCCAATTTTTCCTAAGTATTTGCTTTCCATCCTCTCTACTTGGCGGGCTTTTTGTTTTCTTCTTTTTTTTATTCTTTTTTCGAAACAAGTCGTGTGACACTGGTTGTCTTGATTTGTCCGAAAGGGTTGTAACTGTCTCACTCCTAATTGGTGAGGTTAAACCATTGTGGTTGATAAGGTGATGACCTCTTGAGAGGGATGAGATGTGATTGGTCTTCGAATAGGGACACTCTTCTATAAAATTCGAATGCTCGGTCAAGCTAACTGACAACTACCCTGCCCCAGGTTAAGATGTGAGGGTTTGAAAGTCCGAAAGAAACTCCTACTTCTAAGCTCGAAGTGGTTGACTAGGGACTAACTTCTTATATCTCCGGTGTTTAGGGGATTTGAAACAATGCATGTACGTCATCAGCAGGATTTTGTCCGAAAGCATACGATTATCAGTTATGAGTATTCAATTTTCGTCATCCTCCCTCCAATCTTTGCTAACCATAGTGATAAAGTGGAGTGGATAAAATGTGCACGTGTCTGTGCAGTGCATAAAATGAGCGAAAGTGACATGATTAGTTCAGAAAAAGAAAAGTCACTTCATTAATATTATCATTCAAAAAAACAATGTTTAAAAGCAAGTAGCAATTAACAGAAAAGAAACTACAAATGCAAATGATAAAAAGTTCGAGGACTGCCAATGCTGAGGACGTTTGCCTGTGTGGACCACTGGCTTCTGGAAATAAAACTCCGAATCTGCGAACTTAGACAGATGATAGGTTGACATGAACCACCAAAACTCCTTCTGGAAAGGAAATGCACCCTTTGTCAATCAACTGATGCACTTTTGCCTGAAAAGCTTTGCAATCTTCGGTTAATGCCCCATGGATCCGCCGTGATATCCACACTGAGCATGGGGATTGTACCCAGGAGGGTAAGGTTCTGGCACAGGCTTAAGAGTCTTAGGCTCCACCAAAGAGTTCTGGATCAGATGTGGCAGAAGCTGGCTGTGCGACACAGGAACTGGATGAAAAAGAGCATTCCTTCTTTCCAAGTTGTTACGAGGCCTGTTCTGATTCTGACACTGATTTTGATAACCTCGACCACAGGCTCGTTGAGTTGCAAGAGGAGCGACCCATGGTCTCTGATATGATGCCCTAGGCACAGTTGTCTGTCCAGAATAACGAGACACAGAAGATACTGACTACTGAGAAGATGAAGAACCAAAAGATTTCACCGATTCACCCTGAGAGTACCCCATATCTGCCATGACTGCATCAACCATATTTTCTTCTTCTTGGGAGCTATGGAGAGATTCAGTTTCACTAGCCTGACTGCTCGAAACATTATGAATTTTTCCAGTCTTTACGCCATTCTCAATACGCTCTCCTGCCATTACCAATTCAGAGAAATTTGGTGCAATTCTGGGCATTCTTTCAAACTACAGGCTCTGCAAGGAGTTTACGAACATGTCTGCTAACTCTTGATCTAGAAGCGGTGGTTGCACTCTAGAAGCAAATTCTCTCCATCTCTGAACATACCTCCTGAAAGGTTCATTGATCTCTTGAGACAATTCTTGCAACTGCATGCGACTGGGAGCTATGTCAAGATTATATTCGTACTGTTTCAGAAAAGCCTTGGCTAAGTCCATCCATAACCGGATCTGACTACTCTCCAACTGCATATACCAACTCAGAGATGCCCCAATCAGACTGTCTTGAAAATAGTGGATCATTAACTTGTCGTCGTGCACAAACGAAGTCATTCTTCTGCAGAACATCACCAAATGTTGCCTCGGGTAGGTATCTCCTTTATACTTCTCAAATCTCAGCGCCTTGAAATTCAGAGGTAACACTAGGCCAGGAACCAGGCACATGTCTGAAGCGTCAAGACCAACAATATCTTTAACTTCCAAGGCCTTGAGTTTTTCATCCAACGCACGAAACCTTTTAGCATACTCAAGAGCTCTCGGGTCCTTGGTCTTCATTATCGGAACCTCTCTTCTGAAATTCGGCACAGAGAAAGCAACGTCATGGCTATCTGTAACAATAGGAGAGGAAGAACGTTCACTTCGGATATCAAACTGTTCATGTAGACCCTGGTCTTCAACAGAAGGCTGTACAGGCTGAGCTTCAGTCAGGTTGTTCACTTGCGGAAGGTCTTCATCAGTCGGAGAACCATATAGAGGATTGGTCATCACAGTAAAACCCGGCAGGATATCAACATTCTGGAGTTCGTCCCCTGACACAGCTAACAACAATTCTTAATTTGACTTCACTTCTTGATTCTGCTTCAACCAATTAGTCGTCCCCTGATAATCACCACTTGCTCAGAACGAGCACCAGGGAATCACCTTCTGAATCAAAACAAAGGATGGATAAGAGCTCTGGTCAGCTAGAGAATGATATGCAAAATGATGCAGAGATGCTTATGCAAATGCAATGCAAGATGCAACAAACACGGGATCACATCCCCCACAAATATCTGAATACTGTCACGCTGCTGACTGAGTAAGTTCAAAAGTCCGCTCTGAAGAGAAAAACAGAATACCAGGTTGGCTGAAGGCCAAGTTTTCCTGCAAAAAACCCCCCACTCACAGGTGTGGACCTATCTCTGATAAGGTTCGGCATCCTATGCGGTCGTCAGCGTCACAGACTTTCGAGAAACAATGATACGTTCACCATTTCTGGTTTGGCATCATTGTCTCACGAAGCGGACTCACTTAGCTGACTCTCAAGTGATCGGTCCCCAGAGTCGACAATCCTTAGATCCAAAATTCCTTCGAGCCCAAAGGGCCAGAAAGAAATCCGTTAAAGAGAATCTCGTCTGAGCGCAAATTTCATGGCTAGCTGGTGCATGCAAAGCATACAGGCTCACCACTAATCTCCTTTTCTAATGCTAAGTCTATACTCAAGCCTGGGTCTAGCTTATCTCTCAATGGAATAATCCCTCCCCACAGCACAGTAGTAATAGATAATAATAAGGTGCGGAAAATGTAAACACAATAATATACAAAAATACAACACACAAATATACACACACAATGACAAAGCAAACAAACACTAGGATTGACTCGCATAGGGAATGGGAAAAGTCCCCAGCAGAGTCGCTAGCTGCCACTACTGTGAAAATCGAGGCCGGCAATGACAGAAGAGTCACCACCGTGCGTTATTTATCCCAAGAGAGGGAAAGGAAATGCTCAGAGAAAACCTGACGAAAAGAGGGATAAGATCGGTCATCGCAACCAAATCTCGGGTTCGGGAGTCGGTTACGCAAGGGGAGATATTAGCACCCCTCACGTCCGTCGTACTCGACGGGATCCACGCTTGTTGTTTAAGTCTACTGGGTGAAAACAAAACTATCTACAACTGCTAACGCTAAACGGAAGGAACTGAAAGAAACGGAAAGAAATAACTCGATAGAGCGTCGCCGCTCTATGCCTACGTATTCCCTCGTGCAAAGGGAAAGTCAGAGTCAACGTAGTTCGGGAAACTACGGGGGGAGATTGCTCGCCAAGACATCGCGTCTCGTGCCTACGTATTCTCATCTGGCATGAGAAATCAGAGCAAAACGTGGTTCAGGCTAACTACGGGACGAAAGGGTGTTCTCGATCACACGGGGGGAGATAAAAGATTGACGATACTAGCGTATGCATTCTAGCAGTTAGGTGTATGTTGCTCGACCATTGGAGACTTAGGCATTACCTGTTTGCGGTAGAACGGACGTAGTATGTCATTGGTTTAAAGGTACGGGAACCTACGGGTTCTAAAACTACGGGCTGGTCTCGATTGCGCTAGGGCAAGAGAAAGGGAAAGATTAGTCGTCAGCGGGAAAGTCTCGATCGCACGGAAGCGAGATAACAGAGAAGTTTGTTGTTAGCGTGCTCGCCAAGATGTCGCGTCTTGTGCCTACATATTCTCGTCTGGTACGAGAAATCAGAGCAGTTGTAGTTCAGCTAACTACGGGAAACGATCTCGATCGCACGGAAGCGAGAGAAAAGGGATTCTCGATTGCACGATGGCAAGAAGGGAGATCTCAATCGCCAGGATGCGAGAGAAAGAGAGTTTCTATCACACAAGGGTGAGGGAAAAGAGGAAGCAGGCCTAACACACCTAAACGGGAAGGAACTCGGGACACACACGCAAAAACCTAAAGTGTAAGAGCGAATGCATCGCATATCACCCAAAGGGTGCTATACTAAACCCTCGACGCTCAATCACCATTTCATATGTATCTATAGCTCAGAACTCACAACGCTCGACGGTTGATTAAAAGACTTGAATTAGAAAGATGTTATCGAACGGAGTGGTTCCGTTGACCCTTGACATTGTGTGCAAGCTCCATTCCAATCTTCTCCTCTTTTGGTCCTTGATGACGCTTTGAATCGGAACCAATGTGACGCTGGATCGTCGTAACTCGACTTATAAGGAAGTCAAGCTATAGGAGGCCGCGAATTAATTTCCATGTCAAAGACAAGATAGAGAAACGATATTGAGGATCGTTCTCCAATTGAATCATGTCACATGGACCAAAAACAGTGGGATCTCGTCTTACAAGACTTCATCGATCACCAAAAGTCAAAACAAAATCGAAAGATGAAAAGAAATGAGGAGAGAAAAAAGTGGTCTCAGATCCTTTGTTTCACGTCAACAGTTTGACGGCTAAACGGTGGAAACTTCTTCATTGACCAAAAAAAGTAGAAAATTGGATAAAAAGTCCAATAACAAAAGAGAAATGAATTCAACTTCTAAAAAGTTATAAACTTTAATATAAATAGAATAGAAATATAAATATAACATAATATAAACTCTAATAGTTCTAAAGAAATATAATATAAAATAAAAAAGAAATAATAATATATATAATATAGGCAAACTGTTTTAAAAAACTGAAATAAGATATAAAATATAAACATAATTAGTATAATAGTTAATGATAATACGTTTGCAACAAGAAAAAAGAAAAAAAAGAAATGGGGGTTCAAAAAATGGAAACAAGGGTTAGATTCAATTGGCAGATACGGGCCATGAAGCCCAATCAAAGAGGGAGGTTGGTTTAAGCGGTAGTTGGTTTAAGCTATTGATGGTGAAGATTGGCTTTATGTTTCTGGGTAAACCGATGATGATGGATTTGTTGGTTGATTGATGAAGAATGATTTTGATTTCAGCCGAAAAGAGCAGATTTGAGAGTGGTGTTTTTTATTTATTTCTGAAGATGGTGAAAGAACAAGAGGGAGGCGGACTGTTCCTAGGGTTTGGAATCAGACCTTGGGATTAGGGTACTGTAACGGCTAGGTCTTCTAGGGTTGTCTGAAGGTGATGATGAATAGTGGTATATATACCACTTTTCTGACATGTGGCAGAATAATGCTTAAAGGCTTAATGATGATTAAAGATGGTTAATGCTGATAATAATTAATAAAAAAAATGTTAAGCTGATAAACATAAAATAAAACCTATAATTAAACAAAATCCTGTACAAAAGAAAGAAAAGGTGGAAAAACGGAAATAAAAAAAGGGGGAAGGTGGTATAATACTGACAAGTTCATCCGCTGGGGCGGAGATACGTCCAATAATGAAACTGCACGAACAAATATATATTACATGAACATTGAAATTAAGAAAAAACGAAAAATACTGACAAGTTCATCCGCTGGGGCGGAGATACGTCCAATAATGAAACTGCACGAACAAATATATATTACATGAACATTGAAATTAAGAAAAAACGAAAAACAAAAGGGGTTGGGGTGGGATTCGAACCCCAGTCCTTTATCATAAAGGACACGTGTTCAACCGCTGGGGCGGGAATACTTCCAATAAAAATGTTGCTCAAATAAATATATATTACATGTGAAATATAAAAAACAGATTTAATTAAAATAAAATATACTTAAACTAATTAATGAATAAACAATGATAAAAACTAATAAACATTCTAACTAATCTTAATTAAATTAATAAAAAATCTAGAAATCCTAATTAACTCTAAAAACAATTAATCCTAAAACTAAATAAAAAAAGGTTATTAATAATAAGACAAATAAATCTAATAAACCTATTTCTAAACTATTAATATTAAAAAAAAATCTATATTAAATTATCAAAATTCTAAAATAAAAACCTATTTAAAATAAAAATCTAAAATTAAATTCTATGCTAAAAATAAATTAAACTATGCTAAAAATAAATTAAACTATGCTAAAAATTAATAAAATAAGTAAAATAAAACAGTAAATAAAAACTGAAGGATCGGGTGAACACCGAAATGTCACCGAAAATACTAGCGCGGACTGGACCACCAGAAAGAGCAATCTCCGCTCGATTCCGAAATAAAACTCCCTATTTGAACTGGTTTAAATCGCCTGAAATGCGAAAAAAGGGGCTATGATCCCGATAATTCGTCCTGACTGACAAAATGCACCGTATACGAGAGATGATATGCAAAATGCAAATGGAACGAAACATAAGCCAAATCACTGAAAAAGGTTGGTCAAATTTTGGGGTGCAACAGCTGTCAACTCTTATGGTAATGGAATTGGGGCAATTATTACAACCCCTCATGGTACCCACATCCCGTTCACTGCCAGATTGACATTTCCAGTCACCAACAATGAAGCTGAATACGAAGCATGTATCATGGGTCTGGAAGAAGCTATTGATCTGAGGATAAAAAATCTCGATGTATATGGCGATTCAGCGCTAGTTGTTAACCAGATCAAAGGAGAATGGGAAACTCGTCAACCGAATCTGATTCCTTACAGAGATTATGCAAGGAGGTTGTTACCATTTTTTGATCGTATAGACTTCCACCATGTGCCAAGAGCGGAGAATCAGATGGCTGATGCATTGGCAACGCTATCTTCGATGTACAAAGTAAATTTCTAGAATGAGGCTCCCAGAATTGTCATTTCTCGCTTGGACAGACCCGCTTTCGTATTCTCCATTGAAGAGGCTACTGATGGCAAGCCATGGTTTTACGATATACAGAACTTCCTCAAGAAGCAAGAGTATCCACCAGGGGCTTCGACCCAGGATAAGAAGACGCTGAGGAGGTTGTCTGACAACTTTTACCTAAACCCAGATGGTGTACTTTACAAAAGGAACTATGATTTGGTGTTGTTGAGATGTGTGGATGAAAAAGAAGCAAGCTTGCTTATGGAAGAAGTCCACGAGGGTACTTTCGGTACACATGCCGATGGACATGCCATGTCACGGAAACTGTTATGAGCAGGGTACTATTGGCTAACAATGGAGTCAGATTGTTTCAAATTTGCGAAGAAATGCCATAAATGCCAGATTTATGGTGATAAGATTCATGTACCGCCGTGCCCATTGAATGTTATGGCGTCTCCGTGGCCTTTCTCCATGTGGGGAATTGATATGATTGGCAAAATTGAGCGCACTGCATCCAACGGTCATCGTTTCGTCTTGGTAGCTATTGATTATTTCACCAAGTGGGTTAAAGCAGCTTCGTATGCCAATGTGACCAAACAAGTGGTAGCAAAATTCATAAAGAAGGACATCATTTGTAGATATGGAATTCCCGAGCGAATCATTACTGACAATGGTTCGAATCTGAACAACAAAATGATGAAGGAGTTATGCCAGAACTTCAAGATTGAACATCACAACTCATCGCCCTATCGGCCGAAGATGAATGGCGCTGTCGAAGCGGCCAACAAGAATATTAAAAATATAGTGCAAAAGATGGTTGTCACATGCAAAAATTGGCATGAAATGTTGCCTTTTGCTCTTCACGGTTATCGCACGACGGCACGCACATCAACCAGGGCAACTCCTTTCTCGCTAGTGTATGGTATGGAAGCTGTCCTACCGCTAGAAGTCGAGATTCCTTCCTTAAGAGTTTTGGTCGACGTGAAACTTGATGAGGCAGAATGGATAAAGAATCGTTTGAATCAGCTTAGCCTGATGGATGAAAAGAGGCTAGCATCTAATGCATATGGTCGTTTGTACTAAAGCCGAATGAAGAAAGCTTATGATAAGAAGGTGCGCCCTTGAAGCTTTCAGATGGGCGATCTTGTGCTGAAAAAGATTCTCCCACCACAGTCAGATCACAGGGGCAAATGGACTCCCAATTATGAAGGTCTATATGTTGTATGAAAGGTTTTCTCCGGAGGAGCCTTATTGTTAGCCACCATGGATGGTGAAGATTTCGTGCCCCTGTGAACACAGTCGCAGTTAAAAAATACTTTGCTTAAAAGAGACCCGCTGGACACAAAAAGAAACGTCCAGGAAAAAATGGGGCATCCCGGCGAACCATAAAAAAGGATAATAGGTTCGGGCAAAAATTAGGGATAAAAATGAGAAGATGTAAATCCGCAAAGTCGAAAACCTGAAAAGGCGACTTTGGCAAAAATGGGTATCCCGGTGAATCAAAAACCCGAAAAGGGTGGTTCAGGCAAAAGTTAGGGATTGAAAAAGAAAATGACTCCGGTCTGCGTGTGAACGTCATTGCTTAGTGGATTGGGAGAACCTGAGGGCCGTATTTTCATCTGAATCAATCTTTTCTGAAGACGAATCGTCGGGAAAGCGTCAGAGTCAGGCGAGCCATAGAGGGATCGACTCATGGTGTTTGTCTGTGCCACGTTGCCGACATTTTTGTACACTTTTGTATATTTCTGCGCATATCCGTATTTGTTTTGCGCAGCTTCCTCTTTTCAAGAGTTGCATCTGTTGTAAAACTTTGCCTATTTACAGGCCTTTCATCAATAAACATATACTATTCAGTACTTGATCTGTGTGCTTTGTTTTAACTTTTACTGTTTTGTTTGTGAAAACGCCTAATGTTTTGATGAACTTGTGCTAACATAAACTTGTAGGCCTTGGCCAATAATTGTTAAAACTTTGAATTAATTGAACAACGTCACGAATGCTGACTGAGATGATTCCGTTGCGTAGGATATCTCGTCTGTTTGTTCAGTTTTGCAGGGTCGTTACCCTTGGGGCAGCGGTATGGATGAAGTTTGTCCTATCCCCAGCTTGAATTTACTTCCCCGACCAGTGGAGTTCGTATCTCTATCCCCAGTAGAGTTTGTATGCAGTTTTGAGCAAACAAGTAGAGTGTACGCTCTCCTTCGACAGTCGTTGCACATTTAATCCCCACAAGGTGCATGCTTGTAGGTTCTCCTCAGCGAGTCGTGATTGGATTCTTCTCCCCACAGAGTATTTTGCAGCCTGGTTAGGTTCGTTCCCTGGTGTAGCAATCCCCAGCAAATTGAAAGGGATGGTTTCCCCAACAGTGTTGTTCTTTCTTCCCCAGCAGGATAAAAGAATGTTGTCACGTCAGTATGTTCTTTGCAGAAGGCCAGTAAGGGCCGTTTCTCGGCATAAGTCCAATCGCTATTGGCATGAGCCAGTTTGCGCTATTCCCCGGTAGAATCTTTGTTTCTCTCAACAGGGTTATTTCTGTATCTCTAGCATTCGTTTTGTTGATTCAGTTTTGATGCATCTGCATAGCATCCACCCAAACGCGTAGCATTTCCATTTCGCATGGAGCATTACACCATTTTCCAACATATGCATATGAAACATAAGCTAGGTTGTTATCTCTTTGTTTCAGGTTAATCTCTCAGGTGATGGGTCTTTGCCCGTGTGGTGGCTAAACCCCAATTCATGCTATTTCCTCAGCGGAGTTTCTCTATGATCATTATCAGTAGGTGATCTTAACTTCATGTGGATTTTGATGCTCACTTTTATTTAGCGAAGGTCTGGCGGCGATGTAGGAAGTTTCCCAGAAATAGGGTTATCTGACGGCGATGTTGGATGCTTATCAGATTTATGTTTGTCTGGTGGCGATGTCAGATGTTTATTATCACCGTGGTTGTCTGGCGGCAATGTCAGAGTTCTTTATCCCCACAGGTACTTGACGGTGATGTCGGGTGTTTCTCAGAATTATGGTTAGCTGGCGGCGAGGTCAGATTATTTTATCAGGTTGTAGTTAGCTGGCGGCGATGATAGATGTTTATAGGATTTATGGTTGTTGATGGCGAAGTTAGATTCTCTTACTAGATTTATGTTTGTTCCTGACGGCGATGTTAGGTGATGTTGTTTTTGACGGCGATGTCAAGTGATTTTAGTTTCTGACGGCGATGTTAGATATCTTTGGTTTTCCAGCGGCGAGGGTGGATGTTGTTACTGATGGCGATGTCAGATATCTTTGTTTTCCCAGCGGCGATGTTGGATGTTTGTTTTTCTGACGGTGATGTCAGGTGCTTTTTGTTTTCCCGGCGGTGATGTTAGATGTTTGTTTCTGGCAGCGATGTCAGGTGATCTTGATTTTCCAGCAGTGATGTTGGATGTTCTTTCTGACGGCGATGTCAAATGCTTTGATTAATGACGGCGATGTCAATGGTTTAATCAACTTTGTGATGGTCCGACGACAATGTCAAATGCTTTATTTTGATTGACGGCGAGGTCAGGTTGGATTTTCTTCGAATGACTGGCGGCGATGTCAGAGAATTGTATCTTGTGATTCTATACCTGTTTTATCTAACAGAGGTCTAACGGCGATGTTAGTTATTCTACCAACTTGAAGTAGAAGTATGACAGCGATGTCAACTGTTATTGTAGACTTAATGTCTATGACTGACGGCGAGGTCAGGTGCCTGACGGTGATGTCAGAAGAATTTAATGCGGATAATTGATAGCGAGGTCATATGCTTTTCAGACTGTGTGTCATTATTGGTTTTTGCCCAAGCAGAGTTACTCGTTAAGTTTCTCTTTCCCCCAGTGGAATGCGTTTGTAATCAGAGCAGTTACCCCAAGAGGGTTTGCAGTTTTGTTTCTGCGGTTGGAAAATTTCCGGGTTCTTTGGTATTCAACCGTCTTTTACCTTGATTGTTTGAAAGCCGTTCACTTTTCATCCCTTCAGGTCCAAGTCGTTTGAATAGGGGCAGCTGTTGCACCCCAAAATTTGCCCAACCTTTTTGTTAGGTTGGTTTATGTTTCATTTAATTTCATTCTAGCATTTGCATTGCATAACATTTTTCATCGAATAGGGGATCAAGATACTGTACATAGCAAGAGGAGTTTACTTAGAGGGTTGAGCCTAAGCAAGGGGCGTTACTCAAGTTTAGATGGTCATCAAGTCATTAGGAAGTGGGCAGTGGCCTTATTGAAACAAAAGGATGGATGTATGTGGATCAACTCCTAACTTGGAGGCCAATTGAAGATCATCAGGGGATTATTAATTCATGGTTATGGATATAAGATGTTGATAGAGCTCATTGAGTGCCTTGAGGGTCATTATGGAGCTCATCCAAGTGTTTGTGCTAAGTGTGAAAGGTTATAGTTGAAAGTGTTGCAATTAGGGTTTCATCTGGCTAGTCCTCAGTCAACTGTGAAACTGAAGGAGATTAAAACTCAATTCAAAGTCTCTATGGTCATGGGATATTTTGTTGAGATATATGAGACATCATTTCAAGTTCAATTCATCAAGGATCAAGTGTGTGAGAAGTTACTAAATTAGGGTTCTCAGGGTAAAATCTCCTATTTAGTGTCAGACTTCAAGACCATCTATCTCAAGATACAAGTTTCATCTCAACTTTTAACCAACATGGAACTTGTAGAGCATGTTCTTAGCTTTCTTTTGAGTACTAGAAGTCCTTGATTGGATTTATAGAACTCAAGTTATGATCCAGACAAGTTACAGGTCATCAGAGGGATGTGATTTTGGTCAACAAAAGTTAACAAACTTCCAAGCCATTTTTGACCTAGAAGGATGTTTCTCCTCAACTTTTGGCCAACATGAAAGTTGTAGCTCTTAGTCTTAGCTTTCCAAAATGTACTAGAAGTCTTTCATCTGATTTTTAGAACTCAAGTTATGAGGTTTACAAGTTAGGGGTATTTTGGGAAAGTAAGATTACAGGTCATAAAATTATAGATCCATTTCACCAACTTGCACACTTCAAATGAAGATTATTCCAACATCAAACTTGCTCCAAATGGTTTTATTTGTCTAGTCAAGCATTAAGAAGTCTTGGTTTATGCTTGGAATGAAGATTGGATTTGTGAATTTTCATGGAAGAATGATTAAAAGGGCAAAATTGAAATTATTTCATTTTTGATCAATTTGATGCAAATAAGTGCATTTTTGAGTGCAAACAACATTTGGAACACATTGGCAATTTTACATTTTGAATTTGAGGTGTGTAAGTGAGCCATTTTCAAGGTTTCTTCACTATGAAGTTACACAACCAACATGAGCCATTGAGATCAATTAAGGCTCTAATCCTGACCATTCATACTCCATGTGGTACCAGCAAGCTGTTTCAACCATTTTGGAGCCATTTTAGTGTGAAATTCGTGTACATTAGTAAGCTTGAAATTCAATTCCTTGGATTTTTGATTGGGCTAATAGAGGTTGAATTTGGGCTCAATTATCATCAAGATCCATTGCATATAAGATTTTCAACCTTCACAAATGATCAGAAGTGCAAATTGGAGCCAAATTGATCATAAACAGTTTTCAAAAAGTGGTGGAAATTAAAATTTCGAATTTGGAGATTGAGGCTATTTCAAGAGAAATTGTGAATTGAGAAAGCTTTATTGGAGGTTGTTGAACGATTCTGGGCAATTATCCTCAAGCTTGAGCTCCATTTGAAGGCTCAGTGGAAGTTCTCCACTAGGTAATTGAAATTCAACTTTAAACTCTTGATAAGCATCAATTCACTGCCATTTTTGCATATTTGAGACGTAGAATCAATATAGATCATTAATGTGTAAAACGAACTGGCATTGGTTGTGATTGTTGGATGATGCTCAAAATTGTTTGGATATGTTTTGGCTTGTTTATGCGTGTTCTTGCTTGTTTGACACTTGATCTATAACCTACGTGACTTCTAGATGAGTTTTAGATCAAATTGGAGGAGTTTTGTTGAACTTTGGATTTTGATGTTTGATCTTGTTATTTTCGGTTTGGATTTATACTGCATAATTAATGGTTTTTGAGGCTGGATATGAGATCCTCGTGATCTCTAGATGAAGTTTGGTATAAAATTTGGCCAAAATGGTTGAGAATTGGATATGCGTGTTGTGGTTGTTCTGTTCACGGTGGAGCTTGGCTGGAGAAGATGATGAATAGTGTCTCTGGCCAGCTGGTGTGTTTTAGGGTTTCTGGAGTAAGAAGATGACCTCGTGGTAGTGTGTAGTTCGTTTGATGCGAATACTTTTGAGTCCAACGGTTATGATTAAGACCTACGATGGTCTTTGGTTGACTGATTCCACATGATCACATTTGAATCTTCATTTATTTGCTAGCAGATTTACAACCCTTTGATTGATGACTTTTTGATCAGACGCTCCTCATTGAGTGTCCATGATACACTCAGTTTGACTCCTCACGTGCAATTCCCAGATTTTATTTTATTTTGTGGATGTTGCTGATGGGCTTTGGGCGCCTTTGCTAAGCACACCCCCAGTTTTGGCCCAATCCATTTCTGAACTGCAATTGTTTGCTATTTGTCACGCCTTTTTTCTATTTTCTTTTTATTTCTTTTGTTTTTTATTTTATTTTCTGTTTACAATGTTAATTAATTAAAATAGCTCCAATATGTTGAAAATTCACCAAAAATATTTTTTATCAACTTTGAGATGTCTACTTTTTTTTTGGATATTTTTATTTTATTTTTACATTTTATTTTCAATTAAAAATTGAATTAAGTAATAGAGTTGTTTTAATTGAATTGAATTGTGACATGGTTTGCTTTTGCATTTGTTTTTCTCATTCCTTTTTGATCCAATGATTGAAAATTGATCCTCATCTCAATGACGAGTTGATCAATTTTAGAGGACCATTTTGCCCCTGGTTGTTGACTTTTGGGTTGACTTTTGTGGCTTTTCTTTTTGCACTTGTTTCTTCCATTTCAAAGTGGTACATCTAAATGAATCCCTTCTTTTGATGGTTCTTTGAAAGGATATTTGTCTTGGTTTCTTGGATTCTAGTTGCAAAATTGTTTAGCTTCTTTGTGTATTTTATTTGATATTTTTTTAGCCCTTTTTCTATTTTTGAAGTGACTTACAATTTAGGTCATTCCATAGGACAGCTCACACAAGTGCATGACCTAGTTTGGATTGGAAATGACCTTTGTGGATCCAATAAGCTCTCAACTCTTCTTGTTTCACATTTTAGACATGTTGAGCTTGGTGTATGTTCATTTTTAGGTCAAAATATTGTTCATTGCTTGTTGCTTGATGCCTTTCTTTGTGTGCTTTCAACTTGAATTCCTAAGTGATACTTTCTTGCTTCCTTTGTGATCTTACTTGCATTTCTTCTTGTTTTGTTTTGATATTGCTTTTGAGTTCTCTTCTCTTCATCTCCCTTATGTCCAATGACCTTGGAGTGTCATTTAAGGTAGCTTGGTGCCTCCTTAGGAGGAATTTGAAGCTTACCTAAAGTGATGAATCCATGAGGACCCTTTCTTTGTGTTTGTCACTTGTTTGTTTGCTTTTGATGCATCTCTCTCCTTATTTTTCTCTTTTCTTGCATTTACATATGCATGCTTGGTTGAGATGAGCTTTTGGTGGCTACTGCCCCACACTATTTTCCTCCCACTATCATTCTACTTGTGCATCTTATGTGTGTATCTTCATTTGCATATGCATTCTTCTTCTTCTTCTTCTTCTTCTTTAGCTTTTCTTTGCCATGTTCCCCATAAGTTCTCTAACCTCTTGAGGTTATTATAGACATTAGGTGCCTAACTATGCATGATAACATTAGGTAGTCCCCTTTTTTCAAACTCAACCTTAAGTCCACTTTGCATGATAACTTCTAGGATTTATTAGTCTCCCATTAGTGTGCCTTCTTCTCTTCTCATCTTAAAACAAGTTTAACATACTTAATAAGGATAATTAATGTTGTGCCATGAGCCTTATACTTGGGAAATGGTGATTGAGGGGCCACCTCTCAAATGCCTAGAGTTTTTAGTATATGTCCTTAGGACGATATGTGACGCATTCGATCCTAGGTTTTAGACTTTGTTACAACATACATTATGAACACTCTAATTCAAAACACTTCTTCTCTAAAAAACACAAAAATATTTCAAACCTTTTTTCACCCTTTGGGGTTCTTAATCAGGAAAATCTTTTCAGATAAAAGAGTGTTGTTAACTCTTAGTTCTACTTCAAACGGTAACGCCTAAGTGTCCAATGGTCGAGCTGCATACACCAACTGTTAGAACTACTTGTTAACCCTACTCGGGCCTAAAAACTTTTGAACCAAACCTGTGGTCCTTTGAGCCTGAACTACGTTTGCTCTAATCTTTCGTACCAGAAGAAAGTACGTAGGCACGAGACGCGATGTCTCGGCGTGCAACCTTCCCCCTTTCTTTAGCCGTAGTTAGGCGAACTACGTTGACTCTGACATTCCCATTGCACGAGGGAGTACGTAGGCACAAAGCGGCGATGCTCTGTCGAGTCATTTATCTTTTCTTTTTCTTTTGTCCTTAAGCCTGTAGCTAGATAGTTTAAACACACCCTTTTAGATAGACAACAATGCGTGGATCCCGTCGAGTACGACGGACGTGAGGGGTGCTAATACCTTCCCCTTGCATAATCGACTCCCGAATCCAGACATGGTTGCGATGACCTTGTCTTTCCCTTTTTCTTTAGGGTTTTCCAATCGTTTCCTTTCCCTCTCTTTGGGATAAATAACGAAAGTGGCAACTCTTTTGTTTTTCCGCTGGTGGTTTTTCGCAGTTGCGACACAATGGAACTTTGTCCCAAATGAGAGTTGTAGAGAATGTTACAAGCTTTCTAAAGAGTCCAAGAAGTCCTCAATATGATTTGTGAAGTTCAAGTTATGGATGTGAAAAGTTGAGGAAAAATAAACCAAATTCATAACTTAGAATTTTTTTTCTAAGTTATTCATGAACAGCTTGCTTGGCATGATTTTCAACATCATTTTTCATGGTCTTCCAATCGTCAAATCAAGGTGATTTCAACATGGAAATTGTTCCTTGCCATGTCCTCTTTACTTAGAGCTCGAGTTTAGGGCAAAGTGATCTTTGAGCATCAAGTTATCATGGTCCAAAGTGGGTGATTTAAACATATTTGCAAGGCATTTGTTACCAGACATTTTGGCATAACCTTGCATTTTCATCATACAGCCTGTTAACTCCTCAAATCATGCAAAGGACTTGCATTGGGAGCATGCCAAACATTGCCAAAAGCTGTCATAACACCATACCTCTCTCCTTGCTAGCAGGCACAAAAGCAGCTATCATTTCATCCAGCTACTGCATAGCCCTATGGGCTGTTTGTCCTTGATCACCATCCACCCTTGATTCAAAAATTCATGAAAGAATGCAAATCTGCCCCTTCATTTTTCACCTTAGTAAAGCTAGCCATTTTACCCCTTTTACTTCATATTTAAGCTAAATACCATTCACCACAAACCTTAGACAGCTCCAGCCAATGTTGCATTGAAAAAACCAGAGCTTGCATTCTCAAACCCTTCAAAACACAAAAAAACTGTCTTGTGCAAGTTGGGTACTAGCCTCATTTCCCATCATTCAACCACCTCAAAAACCATCTGCATAACCTACAAATGGCCTTTTGAAGGTGTTCAAACCTTTAAACCAGTCCAAAACTTCATATATCCAAAAGTCAACTTTCAATCTAGAAAACTTTGACTTTTCATACAAAACTAGATAACTCTTTGCTCAAGCTTGTTTCAACTATCTCAACACTCCAAATACCTTTGGTTTGAGGTGTACCAACTGTCCAAGTCATTAAAAATCAGCTAGGAATCCCTTTTCTTAAACTGTCCTAAAAAAATCAATTTTTGCTTCAAGAAGGAAAAACATCAAAGCTTGCATTAAAGGGAGATATCTTGCTAAAAAAGGACCCTCAACTAAAGGCTGTTAGCACACTTAGAAGTCTAAAAGAGGTATATGATTTCAAACTCACTCATTATGCATGAGTTTAGAATACCTTGAATCATCAGAGCATGATAAATATGGTTTGTGTTTACTGTCATGAAGTTATGGCTATCATGTGAAACCTATAATGAACTGATTTTAGATGTTTGATATTGTCATGTTGAACTGTCATTGTTTGATACTGGTTTTTTTGTTGCCTGTTGTAAACTCTCATGTTTGAAATATACATTGTGTGATGTTGGCATTGTGATGTCAAAACCTGCTGCTATTCCTGTTTTAAACAAGGCTGTGTTGATTTTGACTTATGTTTGATTGTTGAGTTATGGCTCATAAGAAGAATATGATTGGTTTTGTGTTTATCATGTGAAGAATACCTCTGGACTTGTCATGTTTGTTGTTAATAAGATGTAATGCTAATTGGATTTTGCTATGATCATTGTCATGGCCTTTTTGCTGTTAGAGTTTGTCTATCATGATAGATTTTAGTGGTATGAATTAAGACTTGTCATTGTGTAGTTGTTGTCAGTTTATTTCAGAGATTCATAGATATTAATGTCATTAAGTCTTGGTATGCTGAGTTTGTATTTGGTTTGAGTTTGTGTTAACCATCTTGCTGGATTATTTTCAACTCATGTTTGCTCTTGCCACTCATGTACCAATACTTTGTTCTATTATCTTTTGTTCAATCTTTCTGTTAAAACTCATTTGGCTATGATTTTTGTTGTGGAAAAATGTTGTAATCATGATGAATATGCGGCTGTTTAGACCAGTTTGAATCTCATGTGTGCGTTGAGCAATTTAGGTAAAATTGGACATTGTTATAAGTGGTGACCTACTGCTGTTTCTTTGTTTGAGTATTGTTTTCTTTCTTTCATTATCAATCTAAATGTTGCATTAATACTTGTATAAACAAGGTGGTTGGCTATATGAGTTTGTTGCTCCTGTCAATGAGGCTAGTTTTGTGAGGTTGGTTTTCATTTTGTTTTAACTTACTGTTGGAGCCATGATTGGAAATTCATCAATGGATGTTGATTGAAACACCAAGAGCTAACTGTCAAATTGTTGTGGATATTGGTGCATCATTCCTGCCAATAGCTGTTTTGGTTTTGTTTTCAACTTCTAATGTCATCAAGTGCCTCTTTTCCAACCATTGCAATGTGTACGTGTTACTTGTTGTGGAAGCACTGATGTAGAATTTATTGTGCATGCTGATTGAAACTGTCTTGAGTCTTAAACTGTCCAAATGGTAGTTTTAATGCCTGCTCATTTTGTAGTTTTAGCTGTCCTTGTTGCAATATAAGGACTTTGTGTTTGGTGTTTGGATTGTGTGATGACCAAGTTTATCACTGACTGTTGTTGAATGAATTCATCCATTCTATGTGTGTTTGCACTGTTGACTGCCATGGAGGATGTTTGCTTGCATATCAAAAGTGGTTGTTGTTTTCTGTTTTCAAACAAAACTCTTTTGGACTTGTTTTTTGTATTGGAAAATTGGTGATTATGATGACTGTGTTGCTGCTCAAGTCAGTTTGAGTTACATGTGTATGCTTAGTCTTTGTAAAGGAATTTGCTGTTAAAACTCCTCATGAATGTTTTGAGATCCTTGACTGTAATTTTGAGACAAGTTGCATTGATCTGCTCATGGTTTGTGTTTTGTGCCAACTGTTTGAACACATGTATGCCTTGCCTTGTGTTTTTTTATGTCTCATGAATCATGTTTGAGATCAGCTTTGATCTTTACTTGCTAAAATCACAAGCCATATTGGACAGTCTTTTACTTTGACATTTTGTTGTTAGTTTCTGTTTTGAGGTTGGTCAATCTCTTATGCTTTTGATTTTGGTGTGAGTTTCTTGCAACATGTGTGAGAAGTTCATGACCTATTGCAATTTGGATTGATAAACATTTGTTGTCATAAATCCTTGTTTTAACATTGTGCCAAGCCCATTTTTAACCAATTTCATTAGTATTGCAACTGTCAAGGTGATTGGTGTTGGGTTTGAGTTTGATCTTTTCCATTTATGAATGTTGCTGGTTCTGTTTATCCTAGGTGTGATTAGAGCATTACTTACATTGGAGACTTTGATGGATTGTGCATTGTGTGACATGTTGATAGGAGCAATTTGTATAAGTCATGTTTAGGCCTGCTGTTAGAGAAAAATGCATAGGTCTGTTCAGTTTTATATCAATACCATTTGTGTGCAAGGTTCATAATTCATGGCAGCTGGATTGATAAATTGGTTGTTGTTTTGGATTCATTGTTTTAACACTGCTGAGATGCAAAAATCCATTTTAAACCATTTCAGCATTTGTAACTCAACAACCATTTTTAGATTCAGTGAGAATTTGAGTTTTATCCTTGGACATAATCCATGAACATTATATTTGGAATATGTGCAGACCCTCATTTGTTCTTAATTCCACCTGCTTTGATCCATAGACTTCCAAATGCATTTTAAAACTCATCCTTGCATCTTCATTCGAATTTTTATATGTGCCCATTATTTGGAAAAATGGTTGATGTCATCTTGATCCTTGTGAAAAAAAAAAGCAAGTTGGACTTTTGTTTTCCTGAAAATGATTGAGATTTGGTTAAGTTGGGATCAAAACGTATTTTTGAGTTTCACTTGTTTTGCCTTGTGTTTGCTTTACAATTGCCCAGAAATTTTGCTCACTTTGGTACATATATTAATGGGGTGGCGTTATATAATGGATGTATCGCCACCCTAGTGGTTATAACCTTTCCTTGCCATACCTTTGTCCTGAGTTCGACCCTTGCTAGGGGCATTTTTGCTTTAAATCATTTATTTTTCATGTTTTGTTGTTTTTACTTTCCTTTACCATTCTTGTCACACGCGTATGAGTGGTTCGTTTGGTAAGATTTCAACTCATGGACCTTGAGGTCATGGGTTTTACCCTTGGTAGAGCCCCTTTCTTATTTTTGATACGTTGTTTTATTTTATTTTTTATTTCTTTGTATTTTAATTTTAGTTCTTTCTTTTTTCTATTTCATTTATTTAAAAATAACTTTAAAACTCATAAAATCTCAAAGAATCATATCTTTTATATTTTAATGAGCCATTTTATTCATTTTTATTTAAATTCTCATTTTATTTCTCTTTTGCTATTGGGCTTTTTAGCCCATTTTAAAACTATTTAATAAAGGAACAAATTATCTTTGTATTGAATTAAAAAGAGAGGATTAAGTGTAGACTTGTTCCCCTCCGAGTGTCGAGATGCTCACTGTAGTGTAGGTGATTTTGATACTCGTATTTCAATACAAAGACGCTTTCATTTTCAAACCTTCCCTCCTAAAACCTCGGTCCCATACCGAGTGCATTTTCAAAAACACCTTTCAACAAGAAAATCAATATCTCTTTGTATTGAATTAAAAAGAGACGATTAAGTGTAGGCTTCTTCCTCTTCGAGTGTTGGGATGCTCACTGTAGTGTGGAGGGTCTCGATACTCGTCTTAAAATACGAAGACGCTTGTACGTTTTCAATCCCTTTTCTCCTAAAAAACTCGGCCCCGTACCAATTGTATTTTCAAAACACTTCCATAAAGCAATAATTTATCTTTGTATTGAATTAAAAAGAGAGGATTAAGTGTAGACTTCTTCCTCTCCGAGTGTTAGGATGCTCAGTGTAGTGTGGGTGGTCTCGATACTCGTCTTTTAATATGAAGACGCGACTTTATCCATCACCTATCTCTTTCCACCACCTCCTTTCCCAACTTCCTTCCGTAATCTTTCTCACCTAAAACCTCGGTCCCGTACCGAGTGCATTTTCAAACTCTTTTCATACAACAACTTGAATGGTCGTGGAGTGGTTAAGCGTAGGCCTTCTCCTATCCCGAGTGCTAACGTTTATCGTAGGGTTCTCTGTCGTAAAGCACTTACCATTCAAAACCAAAAACATCTTTAATAAGAGAATGAAGTTCTCTTTGCATTGAATTAAAGAGAGAGGATTGAGTGTAGACTTCTTCCTCTCCGAGTATCAGGATATTCACTGTAGTGTGGGTGGTCTTGATACTCGTCTTTCAATATGAAGACGCTACGTTCGCCACACCATTTTGTAACAAACAACTTTGAGATAAAGAATTGGGTACTACCCGCAAGGGGTTACTATCCGAGGATCTACCTCACCCCTAAAAAACAATCTCACAAATCAAATGTGACATCTTGCCTCGCATGGCGAAAACCTAATCATTTCAAAAAGGATATGATACGTCCGTTCTACCGCAAACAGGTAACGCTTAAGTCTCCTCACATACGAGCCTCAAACACCTAAACTGCTAGAACACGCATGATAACATCATCCATAAAAACATTAACAAACCGTAGGCCGAACTACGACTGCTCTGATTCTTTACTTCTTTTGAGTAAAGATACGTAGGCACAAGGGCCACAATCCTTGCCGAGCACACTCCCCCTATATCTGTAGTTCCCCGAACTACGTCGACTCTGAATTTCTCACATCCGTTGAGAATACGTAGGCCTAGGACCGCGAAGTCCTATCAAGTCTGTTCTTTCTCCTTTCATCCCCTTTATCTCCTTTTCCCCGTTTCTAAACCCTTCTTTTACCAGTGGAACACTCTTTTTATAGCATAATATTTAAGCAAATAAATTCACACATCGACAAACAAATGGTTCCCATCAAGTACGATGGATGCGATGGGTGCTAATACCTTCCCCTCACATAACCGGCTTCCGAACCCGTTCTTGGTTGCGAGACCATCTTATCCGTTCGTTACTTAAGGTTTTCTCGATATTTTCCTTTCCCCTCATGGGATAAATAAAGTTTGGTGGCGACTCTTCTATCTATCTTTTTCTCCTCCCCGTCGTTGCACGATGCATTTTTCGAGTAGCGACAGTTCCTTACATACGAAGATTACACAAAACATTACTTTTGTCCATCCAAAACTTGTCATGAATTTCTTTGGCATATAGTTGTTGACACATGAAAATTCTTTAACTATTTTGCACAACTTAAATTCCTAAGGAATGTCTCGTTTTTCATAAGTCAGTCATGTCAAATGCTTTCATCATAGATTCCTTGAACCATTTTAATATTCTACTACCATTTCCTTTCAAATATTAAGTCATTTATATAGAGGATAATTATTAATTAGTTATCTTCCTTGTCGTCTTTCACAAATAAGGTATGTTCATAAGGGCATTTAACAAAATCTTCTTTAAAAAAATTGAAAGTTTTGGCAAGCACACGATGGATGTTATTACCAAAGTTATAACATCCACTGTGACATCTGCTACTTAACAGCTAATAATCAGTAATAATAAAAGCAGTAAATACACAACAATTGTTTACCCAGTTCAGTGTCAACAACACCTACATCTGGGGGCTACCAAGCCTGGGAGGAACTTCACTATTAGCAGAATTAATTCAGAGTCAAACAACACAATTAGCAGAATTTTGACCTAGAAGGAGGTTTCACCTGAACTTTTGGCCAACATGAAAGTTGTTCCTCATGATTTTATATTTCCAAATTGTATTATAAGTCTTCCATCTGATTTGTATAACTCAAGTTATGAGGTTTACAAGTCAGGGGTATTTTGGGAAAGTGAGATTATAGGCCATTTTCAATCATAGGTCAAAATCTCCAACTTGCACTTGTCAAATGGATTTTTGTTCAAAATGAAACTTGTTCAAAATGTGGTTTTTAGGCTAGCCAAGAAGTCATGATGAATTTATTGGACTCATATCAAGATTTGGTTTAAAATGGCTTAAAAAGGGAGATTTTCAAAGGATTAAAAGTTGAAAAATTCAAATAATTGGCTAAGGGACCAAATCATGTTAAGTGAGTACTTGTTTTGAGTAGAAATTGAATTTTAAGAACAATGGCATTATCAGATTTTTGAGTTTAGGCCAATTTTCACAAGTTACAATGGTGTTGCTTCATGTGCAAGTTACATTTTCAAAACATTCACCAAGATAATTCAGGCTTTCCTTTTGATCTGGATTCATTCACAAGGGATTTTGCAAGTGATTAGAAGATTCTGGAGCAAGCTACACGGCCAGAATACACGACTGACATGTCCACTTTGAAGGAAAAATTAGAAATCGTGAATTGCTGGATTGGGCTTCATTCAAGCTTCAAAAGCCCACAAACTCACTCTATATAAGCATATCATTGATTCCATACTTAGGTTGGAGCTCATTTCGTGAAGAAAGCTGAGATTGCAAGTGAAATTTCCAAGGAGCAAGTGAGAATCGGGTTTTCATTTCCAAGCTAGTTCAGAGCAAATTGAAGGTTGAAGACTTTTCCTCTTGCATCACTGATCGTGTCTGGAGAGTTTTGAAGCAAGAAGCAAGCTCTAGCTACCTCTGTTAGTGGATCTATACCAGGTTAGTAAACTTCAAAATTCCTCTTGATCTAGCATGATGTAGTTAGCAATGAACATGTGGTTAGGATCTAATAGAGACATAGATCATTTCTGGATCAAAATTGAAGCAATTAGAGACAATTTAGGTTGAAGTGCAATTTCTGTTTGGATACGATTTAGCTTGATCTTAAGGTTTCAATGTGATTTGGATAGATCAGGTTAACCTAGGAAGTGTGAGGATCATTTCTATGCAATTAGATTTTGATTTGGTGATGATCAATTTGGATGTGATTTCTGAAACTTGGATCGTGTTTTAAAACCTAGCCTGATCTAGAGAATTTGGATAGGATATTTGTGATCTTTGTGAGATTCTGAGCATTTTCATGTAAGGTTTGATGAGTGTTGGTTTCCTGTGAGTACTTGCTCGCCGGAGAAGACCACCGGAGGTCTTCTCAGGCCACCAAACTTGAGCTCCCTCCGTTTGACATTTGAATTGGAGAAGATAACCTCAGAGACGTTGGACCTCGTTTCAAGCTTGACTTGTTCCTCTCATCCCACGGTTGTGACATGTTCCATTTTGCTGAATTTTTTGACCTAGTGAAACGCAGAGTTTCACTAATGTGCTGGCAAGCTCCTGAGCGCTAGATTCCTTGACTGGTCATTGCATCCAACGCGCCACATTATTTCCTGGTTTTTGTTTTCTTTTAATCATTTTTGATTTTATTTTAATGCATATTGATTCCAAAAATCATAATAATTTCATCTTTGATCAAAAAAATATTTTAAAAATATCTCCATGCTCCTGATTAAATTTGTGATTTTCTGGGATCAATAAATTGTATTTTCATGCATTTTTCAATTTTATGTGATTTTCTGTGCATGCTCCCTTATGAATTTTATTAGATTTTTAAGACAATTGTAGGTTCTGTTTTAGGTGAGATGTTTAGAGCCTTCCCAACTTATGGTTTATCTTGACATATTTCAACTTAGGATTTATTTAGTGGACCTAGAAGTTGATTTAGGCTTTGATATTTGAACCCTAGAATGTTAAAACACGCATGTTCCCCTAGGAAATTTATTAGAATTTTACAACTTAGTTTTATATTTTAGGTAGAATTTTCAAGTTGGTTGTGCATGTGGTGTTCCATCTTTGGTGCCTTGCTTTGTTTGGTCTTGTTGGTGGCTTTGGAGCTTGAAGTGCTTGGATTCCTTTTTGGAGAAGGTGCTGGACATCTTGTAGCTGCTGTGGATTGGATTGTAGAGCTTAATTTGGAGTTTTCTTTCTCTTTTAGGAGCTTTTTTAGAAGCTTATAGGATTAGGGTTTTAGGAAGAGCCATTAGAACTAGTTCTTTTCTTTTCCTCAAAAATAGAATGCATTGTTTGCTTCTATCCTCATCCCATGATGCAAAGTCCTCTTAAGGAAGCCCCATCTCTCCTTTGGAGGGATGAGTGGCATGCCTTAATAAGTAGAACTTTTGAGGATGCACTTTCTTTCCATGTTGGTTCCTGATGAATTCCTTTGGTTTTCATCAGGTTTCCTAGCATTGTAACTTGATCTCAATGATGATTTCTCTTCTTGTGGAGCTTGCTAGAGCTTGAAGATGAAGAATTGATGAAGCTTAAAGATATGAGCTAGATTGAAGATGAAGATTCTTTGCTGTCATTTTACTGTCAATTCAATTTTGTTGACCAGAGCTGTTGTTGAAGGTTGAAGTTGCTGTCTGTAGAAGATTGTTGTTGCTGCTTGGGCTGCTTCCTCTGCTTTTTCTTTTGATGTTTTGTCTGTTTGCTTGTGTTGCTTGCCTTTAGGTTTGAGGTGGAGCTTGTCTCCCCTTGCCTGTTGTTTTCTTAGGTTTGAGGTTGAGCCGGCTCCCTTGCCTCGCTTGTACTGTTGCATAGCATGCATTTTACTGTTTATTGTTTACTACTTGCTTTCTTTTGCTGTTTTCCCCTAGGATCTCTGATTTCCTCTGTGCAAGAGGGAATTATGACAGACATTAGTTTTTAAACCATGCATGATAATTGTAGGTAGATTCCCTTTCAACCATAGTCTTAGGGTGTCTTTCTCTTCTCATCTCAAAACAATCCAAAAATACAATAATAAGGTTAATTGAAGTCGTACGTTACGAGCCTTAAGCTATCTGGGAAAAGGTTGGTGGAGGGTCTCTCTCCAGTAATCTGGATGTTTAGTGTGGTACCCTTTGGGTGACATACGAGGCATTCACTCCTGGGTCATAGTCTCTAGTGCGATGGAGATTACGAACATCCTAAAAAACAGTTCTTTCGTAAAAGATTCAAACAAACATTCAAACTCTGTTTTTGTCCTCTTGGACCCTTAATCTGGAAAACCCTTTCATAAGGAGATAAAAAACTGTCAGACAAGCTTGCGTCTTCCGTAGCCCAAACTACGTTTGCTCTGATCTTTCATGTCGTATGAAAGTACGTAGGCACGAGATGCGACATCTCGGGAAGCAACCTTCCCCCTTCTCCCGTAGTTAGGCGAACTACGTTGACTCTGATTTCTCGTTCCAGACGGGAATACGTAGGCATAAAGTGCGATACTTTGCCGAGTCATTTTCTTTTCTTTTAGACCAGACCTTTAGAGTAGATAGATAAACACACCCTTAGATAGAAAACAAGCCTGGATCCCGTCGAGTACGACGGACGTGAGGGGTGCTAATACCTTCCCCTTGCGTAACCGACTCCTGAATCCAGGATTTGGTTGTGATGACCATTCCTTTCCCCTTTTGCGATAAATAATGCACGGTGGCGAGTCTTCTGTCATAGCCGGCACCGATTTTCGCAGTAGCGACAGCTGGCGACTCTGCTGGGGACTCCAACGGTTCCTTATGCGAGTCAATCCTAGCGTTTGTTTTCCCGTCTGGGGTTTTGTATGTATTTATCTTTCTGTCTTTACTTTCAGTACTATATATTATTGTTATTGTGTTGTGGGTAGAGGGTTAGTTTGAGAGATAAGCCGGACCTGGGCTTGAGTGCACATAGACCTAGAAGTAGAGAGTAGTGGTGAGCCTGCTTGCTTTGCTCGCACCAGCTAGCTACGAAATCTGCACTCAGACGAGATTCTCTTTGATGGCATCTTGCCTGGCCCTTTGGGCTCGACAGGTTGTTGGATTTGAGGGTTGTCGACTTTGGGAACCTATCATTTTTGGATTTGAGGGTTGCCGACTCTGGGAACCTTCTGGGTATCATATCATCGCTCTTGAAAGTCTGTGACGCTGATGACCGCATAGGATGTCGTACCTCGTCTGCGAGTTAAGTACATACCTGTGAGGGGTATGTGGGTCTTTTTGCAGGAAAACTCTGGCCTCAGAACACCTGGTTTGTCTCTGTCAGTGAGAATTGATTGTAAGGGTTCTTTTGTGGTTGGTTTGGTTTGAGGAGAAGATCTGATGGTTCTCAAGCTGCAGTACAACACAACACAGTTCTTCATCAGTGCGCTTGATCCCCTGTTTGCATATGCATTTTCATTTTCATGTTTGCATTTCATTAACGTGTATTTATGTTACATGTGTGTTTTTTCCCCTCAGATTCTAGTGTTCTTCTTGCCAGACATGGAGTCCACGAAGAGGACAGTTGCTTACAGGTTGCCTTCTCCAGATATCAGTTCCTTGTTGCGGTTGGTTGCTCTAGCAGATCAGAGAGTGAGGGCTGAGTTTAGAGAGTCTTATGGGAAACTGCTCAGTTTGGTGTGCAGACCTTCTGTGTTTGAGATGATTGGATTGTATACCTTGATGCAGTTTTACGAGCCTCAGTTGAGATGCTTCTTGTTCCCTAATTTTATTTTGGCCCCTACTTTGGAGGAGTATTCTGATATGCTAGGAGTGCCTGTGTTAGATCAGATGTCTTTTATTCATGAGGATACTGAGCCTGAGTTGGCTAAGATTGCAGAGATTGTCAGTTTAGATGCTTCTGAGTTCCCTGGAGGTTTGGTCAAGCTGAATGGAGCTTATGGTTTTCATCTCTCTTGCTTGGTTGAGAAAGCTATGCAGTGTGCGAAGGATGGATGTTGGATTGTCTTCAATGCTATTCTGGCTGTTTCCATTTATGGGATTATCTTGTTCCCCAACTTGCCTGATTTTGTTGACTCAGATGCTTTCTTTATTCTTGCCTCGAAGAATCTGGTGCCTACTCTCTTGGGTGACGTTTATCATTCTATTCACTATAAGAATGAGAAGCGTCGGGGAAAGAATGTTTCTTGCTGTGTAACTCTTCTATACAGGTGGTTTCAGGGACATCTTCCTAAGACGAGACCTTTTGTCGATAATGTTGGTACTTTAGATTGGTCTTCCAGATTGATGGGATTGTGTGCTGAGAACATTGTTTGGTTTGATCGGAACCTGCTCGGAGTAAATATTATATATAGTTGCAATGGCTTTCCGAATGTTCCTTTGATTGGACGGAAAGGTTGTATTAACTATAAACCTTCTCTGCTTGTGAGATAGTTTGGTTATGCTTTGAGGGACTCTCCGGTTGAAAATGAGATACAGGAATCTCTGTATCTCACCGGTTTATTAGATGGAGATGTTTTGGTCAGATTTAGGCATGCTTGGGGTAATGTTCACAGAAGAGGAAAGACATTGCTTGGCAAGAGTGACAGTCGAGCTTATAATCCTTATTGTCTCTGGATCCATGAGAGAGTTAGGACTTCTTTGATGCCATATCCTGCTGTAGAATCTTTATATCCTCCGGTGATTGAGGAACCTACTTCAGTAGAGATTGAGAAGTATAACAAGCTGCTGGCTGAAAAGGAAGAGTTGCAAAGAGCAAATGAAGAGTTAGAGAAAGAGATTTTCCAGCTTCGGCATGAGAAGAATGAGTCAACCTTCACTTTGAAGAAGCAGACTGAGATGATTAATAGGTTGGGTTCAAATTTGACTGAAGAGATCAGCAGGAGAGAGAAGGTGGGAGTAGCCTTGAATGGTGTTAGTAGTGTGCTTGCTACTAAGAAAGAGCTTCTGAACAAGGCTTATTCTCGACTTTCCAAATGGGAATTTTTGTGGAATGCCACGCTTACTAGCCGGAAGGAGCGTGAAGATGAGTTGAAGCTGCAGATTTCCCGGTTAGAAGAGCAGCTCAACGCTAAGGATGCAAAGATTGCTGAAGAGGCATCTCTTAGACGTGACGCTGCGTTTAGAGTGAGCAACATGGTCAAAGAAATGAGGGGTTGTGAACTGAAGGCTGGCTTCAAGAGATGCAGGCTGGATGAGTGTTTTGGCAAGGGAGCCTGTGTAGAGGATGCCAAAAAGTTGAGATCCACTGTTAGGCGACATGCATTACTGATATAGGAACTACTCTCCAGACCAGGTCATCCGGAGATGTTGAGGCTATTGGGAGATGTCCGGGCGCGCCATCCGTCCTGATTTATCTTTGCTTTTCTCTTGTAGTTTGTTATTCGTGCTTCTATTTTGACCATCGCCAGGCTTGTGGGTCGAGGTCTTTTCAGTTGTATCTTTGTACTCTGCCTCTTGGCATTTGTTTATGTATGAGGTTTCTGATTCTGTGCTTGCTTACTTGGGACTCCATTGTCGTTGTGGCTTATTCTCCGGAACTAGAATCGGGGGGGGGGGGGGGGGGGAAATTAACCTGTTGCATATTTACATGTGTGCATTTGCATCTTCATATTGCATGGCAGGTACCTTTTTTGAGCTCGAATCTTATCTCCTGCGTCTCTTAGGTTGTTTCAAGATTGACGAACAGAGAACTCACCGGTACGCTACAAGAAGCAATTGTAAGAAGATTATGGATCAGGTACAAGTTGAGATGCAGGAGATCCAGGATAGGTTGGCCTAATTCATGCAGACTATGGAGGCTGTGGCCAAGGGCCAGGAACATCTTCAAACTCTGGTGCAACCGCTGCTGGCGCGAGCGGCTGGTAATACTGAATATAACTCTGTGCATGTTGAGACCCCTCGCAGGGAGGAAGTGATACCAAATGCTGGTGAGACTGGTACTGGCAATGGAAACGGCAACGCTGGTAACGGAAATGCTGATAATGGCAATAGGAACGTGGAAACCAATAGGAATGTTGGTACCAATACTGGTTTCGGTGACAACAATCAGGGTTTTGGCTTCGGCAATCTGGATGGCAATGATCGCTTTAATAATCAGGGCTTCGGCAACGGAGGGTTTGGTGATAACAATCAAGGTTTTGATAATAATGGCTACGGTAATGCTGGGTTTGGCAATGTGAATACCAATGGTGCTGGGATGGGTGCCTACAATACTGGCTTTGGGACAGCGGTTGCTAATCAAGAGCTCGGTAATCTGAGGTATGACCCCAGGTTTTTCCAAATTGGTCACGGTCATGGTCGTAATGCTGCTTATGACGGGTATGGTAATGAGGGTCCGTGCTGGGACAGAGATCGTCAAGAAGATGCCTTTTTTGGGTAAGGCATGGGTTTTGAGGGTCCCACTGATACTGATCGGAGGATTAAAATGCTGGAGGAACAGATAAGAGGTATAGCCAATCAAAATTCTGCAGGTTTGGACATGGCTACCATGGGGCTGGTTCCTGGGCTGAGGGTGTCGTTGAAGTTCAAAGCTCCCACTTTCGATAAATATAAAGGGGATACATGCCCACGGGTTCATGTGCGTTCATATTACTGGAGGATGTCTGCTTACTCTGATGATGAGAAAATGCTTATGCATTTTTTCCAAGATAGTTTGTCAGGACCATCGCTGGAATGGTACATGGGACTAGAGCCTGCACAGATCGGAAGTTGGAAAGAATTGGCTGATGCTTTCGTCAGACACTATCAATACAACAGTGACCTTGCGCCAAATAGGGTCCAACTTCAAAGTCTTTCACAAAAGAATGGGGAGAGTTTCAAGGAGTATGCCCAGCGTTGGCGTGATCTGGCGGCAAGGGTACAACCACCTATGGTTGAAAGGGAATTGATTGATATTTTTGTTGGAACATTCTCTGGGATGTATTATGATAAATTGCTCAATTGCTCGATGGGTAGTTTCTCTGACATGATACTCATGGGAGAACGGATTGAAAATGGCATTAAAATTGGTAAGATTCAAGCCGGTGAATCGACCTCAGCTGGAGGTGCAAAGAAGGTCTTTGGTGGTAGAAGACAAGGAGACGCCAGCGCAGTGTATGGTGGTCGAGGATGAGGTAGAGGTAGGAATCAGTATATTCTACAACAGGTTGCTAGTATGACGATCCCTATACCACAGCAACAACAACAACCACAACAATAGTAGCAGCAACAACAAAGGCATAATCCTGCTCAGAGAAGGGTTCAGAATGGGAAGCCAAAGATGGTATTTGATACACCTCCGTCAACGTATGCAAAACTGCTTCAAACGCCGTTAGGTTTGAATCTGGTTGAGAAGAGAACGTTGGACCCGCCCACAGGAGCGCTTCCTTACGGGTATGATGCTAGTAAGCATTGTGAATTTCATTCTGGGGCACCCGGACATGATATCGAGAGTTGTCATGCTTTTAAACACAAAGTCCAAGATTTGATTGATAGTAAAGTCATTAAATTCAGTCATGATGGTCCCAATATTGTACAGCAACCAATGCCGAATCATGGAGCGAATGCTATTCTAACAGAAGAAGATTTGGATTTGGTTATGGACGTAAATGATCTGAAGACGCCTTTAAGCTATGTTAAAAGCAAATTGTTGAAAGGGGGGGTCTTCCCCGGATGCGATAAGTACTGTTTGGATTGTTGGACCCGACTAGAGGGCTGTATTGATTTGAAGAGAGGTATTCAGGCTATGATTGATGAGGGAACTTTACAATTCGACCGCACTGCTGTTGAGAAACCTGGTGAGGTAAGATTTGAAAAGCAGGGAGAGGTCGCAACAATTACAATTCCACGAAAGACTATTACGATATCAGCGCCCGCCAAGCGGCCAACTATCACGATAACGAAAGCAGGGCCCATTCCTTATGAATGTACGAAAGCCATTCTGTGGAATTATGGGTTGGAAGCTTTTTGCAATGGGGAAAAGATTAATGTGGATAGCCAGCCGGCAGGGGCAGTGGGCAATCTTGTTGGAGCGGGAGGCATGACCCGTAGTGGTAGAATTTTCACTTCACCTGAAATCGAGGCTGAGAGGATTGCTAAAGGCAAAGCCAAAGTGAATGAAGGAGGACCTTCCCAGGAAAAAGAGAAAGAAACATCGATCAAGGATGTAGAAGAGTTTATGAGGTTGATTCGCAAAAGCGACTATAAAATTGTGGAGCACTTGCAGCAGACGCCCTCCAAAATTTCAATACTATCTTTATTGCTTTGTTCCGAGGCTCATCGGAATGCCTTGTTGAAAATCTTGGACACATCTTTTGTACCTCAGGAAGTAACTGTTAATCAGCTTGAGGGGGTGTTGCACCCCAAAATTTGACCAACAATTATTTAGTGTTTGAAAGTTGATACATTCACCAGAAAGTTCAAGAGATCCTCAGAGGAGTTGGTTGAAACCAGGGTTGTGTGCTTCATAGCTTGAGAGTTGTGGGTGCTCCTCAGATGATTCTGAGACTTTGAGAATGAACTTGATGTTTTGAGAAAGCCTATGAGATGTCTTTATAGCCATCATGAAGCACAGAGAGGTCATTAGGCAAGAATTCAGAAGATTCAACCATGATTGGTAGACTTAGGGTTTTGACTGGGTCAACCCTAGGTCAACTGAAAATTTGGAGAAGGTTGAGACCTAATCCAAGGGCCATGAGATCATGGAATGATATGTAGAGATGGTATAAAGATGATTCCTAGACCAACTCATCATGATTGAGGAGTTTGAGAAGTTTCAAGTCAGGGTCCCCAAGGATTGTCAGTGAAAAACCCTAATGTGATCCCTATCTTCCAGGCAGTTTTAGCTCAAGATGTGATTGATATCTCATCTTCCCCACAACATGAATGTTGTAGAGCTTGTTCTTAGCTTTAATTTGAGTGGTGGAAGTCCTTGATAGGAGTTACAGAGCTCAAGTTATGGTTTTGACAAATTACAGGTCAGCAGAGGTGTGTGAATCTGGGTCCTTGAAAGTCACCCAACTTGCAGACAACTTTTGCCCTAGTAGGAGGATTCCTATGGTTTCTTTGTAAACATGAATGTTGAAGAGGATCTTCTTAGCTTTAATTTGAGTGGTAGAAGTCCTTGATTGGATTTGTGGAACTCAACTTATGGTTTGAACAAGGCAGGGGTATTTTGGTCATTTGTCAGTTATAGGTCATTTTAGCCAATGCCTAAAACTCCTATTTCCAAGCCTCAAATGGAAAAACTAAAAACATGAAAGTTGCTCAAAATGTGATTTTAAGTCTAGAAAGAAGGTCACAAATTGTTGGAAAAGCTCATAGCATGAGATTACATGATTGGTCAAAAATGAACTAAAAAAGGCTTATAACTTTGAAAAGTTGAAATTGAAAAGTGATTTGGGAGATCCACAAATCCGAAATAGGTCATCCAATATATCATTTTGATTGGAAAAACCATTTTGAGAACTTTGGTTTAAATAGATTTTTCATTTGAGGCTCAAAAAATGGACTTCCTTTGGAAATTTATTACTTGAAAAAGAAGGCAATGTTGAAAAACCCTACACAAGCCAAAAATGAACTTGTTTTTCACTCATCCCTTCTCAATAACTCATGTAAGGAGAATTTAAGACAAAATTGCAAGGCATGGCATGTGAGATATGAGATAACCAACTTGTCATCACATGAGAATTTCAAGAAGTTTCCATCACATTCTAGATGAATCTAGAAGCATCCAATAATCATTATAAAAAGAATGCCATGAGGAGTGTTAAAGGTTGGTGATAGAGAGCATTTTCAGAGAGGAGAGAGAGAGATACATATCCATTGAAGCAATTTCTTCAAGTTGAAGCAACTCAAGAATTCTTCCACTACAAGCCATCTCCTTCACAACCATTGCAAACAGAAGACTGGTGGTCATCCAAGGATCATCTAGAAGCAATTCCAAGGCTTGAATCGTGCTCTACATCACTGCACCATAACCTCTTGACAGGTTTCTTCTTCACCTTATACCTCCTAAATTATTGAGTTTTAGTTAGTTTCATAGTCACAGAAATGATGCACTAGGGTAGATGATTCTTTCCCATGAGTTAGGGCACGATCTGTGAAGTTCCATGGCAGGACCAAGAATCTTTGATTCTCAAGAAGTGTTTGAATTTGGAGTTTTAATCATCAAGAATTAGTGTATAATAGCTAGGGTATCTTGTAGAGGCTCTGTAAACCATTAGACTGAAGTTTGGTGAAGATGGATCTCAGGTGAGCATGGTGGTACCAGGATGTTTAAGCCTTCTGTTAGGGCTATCTAGGGCGAGTTATGGAAAAGTGTACGTATGGTTGTGTAGAGCTTGAGTAGTAGATCATTTCTTGTTTTGGAATCAAGTGAAATCATGGCGTGTGGAGAGAGATAGAGGAGCTCGAAGATTAGGGCATGAGAGGAGGGTTTCTGAAAACCCTAGGTCCCATCGGGGACGATGAAGGAGCGCCCTTGGATTCGCTCCAATATTTGACCAATTATTCAGATCGTGTGGCCACGGATGAGTCTGAGAATTGGAGGGAAGATTTCAAATAATTGAAACGCAGCCGTTTCATTAAACCAGCCATTCTGGGCTCAGTTTCTATTCGCCCCCCCCCCCCTTTTTTTCTGGCCCAATGGATTTAACTAGCGTGATGTGCTATTCCAACCCCCCCCCCCTCCTTAATTGATTTATTTCTTTTATTTTCTTTTTAATATTTCTCTGTTTTGATTAATTCATTTAAAATTGATAAAAAATGATTTTTTAATGCTTCTTTTTTCTATGATTAGATTAAAGTGTGTAGAAAATTATAAAAATAAAAATGAGATTTTATTTTTAGGTTTAATATTTTTAATAGATTTTCCAAATAAATAGCTTTTTAATTGTTTAATTTTGTATCATGATTTTGTAGGAATTATTTTAGGACCTTCCCTTAGGGTTTTTTATCCATTCTTTTTTGTGCAATTAGATGATGAATCATAGTTCCCCATAGGATTTTTTTCTAGATTTTTAGAATTAAATTTTGATTAGTTTAATTAGGGTAGATCTAGGGTGTCCTAATTAGGGTTTAGAATTGTGTCTAGGTGATGAATCCCTTTCTTTGATTGAGTTTTATCTTGATTTTTTAGGTAGAGACCTTTGTAGATGTTATGAGTAGGTGTTGAGGACCCTTGTGAGTAATTGTTAGATTTTTCCCCATTAGTTTAGTATTTTTAGGTATTTTCTGAAGTTGCCTATTGATTTTGTGTACCCTGTGGTTATCTGTCCATCTTTGGGGTTCATTGTGGGGAATTTGTTGAGGGGCTTGTGTTGCCTTGAAGACCTTGATGGAGAGCATCATGAAGTGAAGATTGTAGATCAAGATTCAGAGACCCAGAGCTTGTCTTGTTCCCTGTCTGTGAGGTTTGAGATCCTGAAGTTTGAAGGGAGTTCATGGTACTTTCCTGAGGAAGGCACTATGAATGACTTTCATCCTTTCTTCTCACCTCTTTCTTAAGTGTCCAATGATGTTGGAGCCAACTTGTGAGTTTAATTTCTCCTGAGGAGGAATGTAAACTGATCACATGTTGTTGAGCCACATGGGATACAACTCCTAGGTGGAAGCCTCCTAGTACTTTCCTGAGGAAGGTCCTTTGGGTCTATTCACTTAGTTCCATTAGTTTATCTAGGATTTCTCAAGTATCCAATGATGTTGGAGCCAACTTGTGAGTTTAATTTCTCCTGAGGAGGAATGTAAACTGATCACATGTTGTCGAGCCACATGGGATACAACTCCTAAGTGGAAGCCTCCTAGTACTTTCCTGAGGAAGGTCCTATGAGTCTATTCATTTAGTTCCACTAGTTCATATAGGATTTCCTAAATATCCAGTGATGTTGGAGCCTGCTTGTGAGTTTAATTTCTCCTGAGGAGGAATGTAAACTGATCACAGTGGTTGAGCCACGTAGGGTATGACTCCTGAGTATACACCTCCTAGTGCTTTCCTGAGGAAGACACTATGAGTCTGCTTGCTTCGCTCCCTTTCTTTGGTAAGCTTGTTCTGAAGCTTGAGGACTGGGATTGATTTCTCCTGTTCAGGGTTCTGCTTGAGAGCTTTGCTTAGATTTGATTCAGATTCTGTGATTAGGGTTAGGATTAGAGAGTAGATTCTTTCTTTCCCAAGCATGTGTGTTTGTTTGCCTGATGGCATTTCATTCCTCTTACCTGTTATTGCTTGATAGCATGTTGTTTATTTTCAGTATGATTACTGTTATTTCATGACTGGCTTGAGGTCGAGATGAGCTTGTGGAGGCTGAAACCCCACACACATTTCCTCCCTCACTTGCATTGCATGCATTTTACTGTTAAAGCTGATGCTTTTGGTCTGTTTTGATGTATCATTGACATGATCCCTTAGGACTCTCATTTCCTTTGATAAGGATTTGATGATAGACTTTTAGGTTGAAACCTATGCATGACAACATCTAGGAGTTCCCTGTTCAAACCTCAACCATAGGATGAATCCATGGCATGACAACAGTAGGACTTGATAGTCTCCCTCCTAGTTGAGCCATTTTTTCCGTAGTTTCCCGAACTACGTTTGCTCTGATCTTTCATACCAGATGGAAGTACGTAGGCATAGGATGCGACATCCTAGCGAGCAACCTCTCCCCCGTAGTTAGGCGAACTACGTTGACTCTGATTTCTCATTCTCTGATGAGAATACGTAGGCATAAAGTGCGACGCTTTGCCGAGTCATTTTTCTTTTCTTTTTCAGCCAGCCTTGATAGGTAGATAGATTATAACCAACCCGTCCAAGTAAATAAACAAGCGAGGATCCCGTCGAGTACGACGGACGTGAGGGGTGCTAATACCTTCCCCTTGCGTAACCGACTCCCGAACCCAGACAATGGTTGCGACGACCTTGTCTTACCCTTTTTTCGTCAGGTTTTTCCGATCGTTTCCTTTCCCGCTCTGAGGGATAAATAACGAAAGGTGGCGACTCTTCTGTCATGCCGGCACCTTATTTTCGCGCAAGCGACAGCTGGCGACTCTGCTGGGGACTTCAGGTGTTTCCCTATGCGAGTCTCGCCTTGGATTTTCTTCCTAGCTGCCTGGGACCGTCCCCAGCAGCTGGCGACTCTGCTGGGGACACAGCATCTAGGGACTTTTCCCATCCCTTATGCTGGGACCGTTTCCCATCCCCTACGAGAGTCAATCCTATCGTTTGTGTGTTTGCTTGTTGGGTTGCGTTTATTTATCGCATTCTTTACTTCTCATCTTTACTTCCCGCATTTTATTTCCCGCATTTTATTTCCAGTTTGATATGATTATCTGTGCTGCTGTGGGAGAGGGATGTTACTGTGAGTGAAAAGCCGGACCTGGGCTTGAGTACACACCTAGATATAGTTGCGGAGAAGTAGTAGACGAACCTGTCTGCTGAGCAGGCACAGTTCCCTACGAAAATCTGCGCTCAGACGAGATTCTTGCAGAGGTGCTCCTTTCCGGTCCTGAGGATCTGAGGGGAGTCCAGACGTGAGGATTGTCGACTCTGGGGACCGATCATTTGGAAGTCAGCTAAGAGAGGCCTCTTCATGACTTGACGATGCCACTCCTTCTGGGAATCGTATTGTCACTCATGAATGTCTGTGACGCTGACGACCGCATAGGATGCCGTACCTTTGTCCGTGGATTAGGTCCATCATACCTGTGAGTGGGGTTGGGATATTGCAGGAAACTTTGACCTCCAGACCACCTGGTTTTCTTGACAGTGAATCAGTTATGTCGGGTTCTCAGTTGCAGATATGTTCTTGATAGAGCAAGGGTTTGATCAAAGGATATTATCATCGGGTGTTTGTCTGTTCTTGATAGAGCAGGCTTTGATCAGTGTATTATTATCAGAGGTTTGTTCTGGATGGAGCAGATTTTTGAGTGAGGTCTGAAGATCTCGTCAGCAGTTGTTGTTTGTTCTTGAGAGGGCAGATTTTTGAGTGGGGTCTGAAGACTTCATCAACAGATATTCCTTGATCTTGCATCCGGGGTCTTTATTATCAGGCCTTCGTTCTTGTCAGAGCAGAATTTTGATCTCGATCCTACCAGATGGTTATTCACAACAGATCAGATCAGTGGGTTTACACCGGGGTTTCCTTCTCATCAGCGACTGTTGACATCGAATCTCCACAGCAGCCACCTGGATATATTATTGCATACCTGCATTTTGCATTAGTTTGCATAATCATTCCATTAGCGTGTGTCTGTGACAGGTACCGTTTCCCCGATCCAAGATCTCTCATTGTGTTACTACAGCCGTTCTCAGAAAGACTGTTGCGTATGAGTTCTCGGTCCTTGATGTGTCGAATCTGACCATTGCTATGTGAGGTTACTATTTCCATGATTGGGCCCAGATTCCTCTCCTTATTATTGTCAGCAGGTGCCAGGACCGGGGGAAAACTCTCAAGCACGCAGACACACGCATGCATTTGCATAAAGCATTCTTGCATGACATACATTCTGTTGCTTTTCCTAACCTTTGATCTTGACAGGTTTTTCAGGTACTCAGGTTCCGAGCTGCTTTCAATCTCCAGGATTGATCAAAGATTCATCCACCGCTACTCAACTCGCGCCAATCAAACGAGAATCATGGACCAAGTACAGTCAGATGTTCAGGAGCTTCGTGAAAGGATGGATCGTTTTATGGAGCTGATGCAAGTAGTTGCGAATGGGCAAGACCAGCTTCGTACTTTGGTTCAACCTCTCATCTCCAGGGTTGACAGCAATGGAATACTTCACGGCGGGGCCGTACCCACTCCTCCTCAAGGGGATACTCCACAGAACGTTGTTCCTGCTGCCGGGGGCAACGGTAGTGCTAACGGCAATCTTATGACTAATCTCGGACTTAATGCGGCGGGCGCCGTCAATGGTGGTTTGGGAGCCAATGTTACCGTGGGGCCGGTCAACGGCAATGTTGGTGCAGGAAATATGGTGGTGCCTCAACCGTGGCTGGAGGACCATCAGGATGACATTTTCTCTCAGAGAGGTGTAGAGGCTGAGTTGACTGCTGAAGCTCGACTCAGGTTCAAGGCACTGGAAGATAAAATGAGAGATATAGAAAATCAGAATACATTGGGCGTTGACATGTCCAAACTCGGGTTGATTGCTGACTTTAAAGTACCTCACAAGTTTAAGGTGCCTATCTTTGAGAAGTATAGGGGCACTACTTGTCCCCGTGTTCATCTCCGATCTTATTACAGAAAGATGTCCGCTTATTCTGATGATGAGAAGTTGCTGATGCACTTCTTTCAGGATAGTCTTTCTGGCCCATCGCTCGAATGGTATATGGGTTTGGAGCCCGCTGCTGTGCGCACGTGGAAAGATCTCGCTGAAGCGTTTGTTCTCCACTATCAATATAATAGCGACTTGGCTCCCAACCGAGTTCAGCTTCAGAATCTCTCGCAGCGGAGCAATGAAAGCTTCAAAGAGTACGCCCAGCGGTGGCGTGAATTGGCTGCTCGGGTTCAACCGCCGATGGTTGAGCGTGAGTTGGTACAAATGTTCGTGGCTACCCTTCCCGGAGTCTATTATGAGAAGCTGATTAGTGGCATGTCCGGAACTTTCTCGGCCCTTATCACTTTGGGCGAGCATGTTGAAAACGGTATAAAGATTGGAAAGATTCAAGGCGAATCATCCTCATCTGGAGGAGCTAGCAAGAAACCCTATACTGGCAAGCGTCGAGAGGGCGATGCCAGTGCTGTCACTAATGCTAGGAGAAAGGGCAAGGGCCCTCAGTCTCAGATCGCTAGCATAAACATCCCAGTTGCTCCCCCGCAGCCGCAGCAGCAGCCCTAGCAACAGAATAACCCGGGATATAAGAGATATCAGAATCGGGGTCCCCTCGCAAATCGTCATTTGGAAACTCCTCCTATGTCATATGCACAGCTTCTGCAGACGCTGCTTCAGCTCCAATTAGTTCAGAAAAGGACACTGGCTCCCTTGACAGGGGCACCACCACCAGGGTATGATGCTAATGCTACTTGTGAATTTCATTCTGGGGCACCTGGCCATACAGTTGAGAATTGCAAAGCTTTTAAGCACAAAGTCCAGGACTTGGTCGACGCCAAGGTTATCAACTTTTCTGACAGCGTGCCCAACGTCACCAAGAATCCCATGCCTCATCATAGGGGGGGCGGAGTAAATGCTGTTATCACTGAAGAGAATTCAGACTTGCTGACTGATGTCAGAGATCTGAAGACGCCGTTGAGTTTTGTTAAAGCCAAGTTGCTAAAGAAAGGCTTCTTTCCCGGATGTGGAGAGTTTTGTATGGCATGTGCTACACTTCCTGATGGGTGTGAGCAGTTGAGTGAAGGTATCCAAAGTCTGATGACCGAGGGTATTTTGCAGTTCAGTCGGAGCGTTGAGAATGCGTCAGGGGAAGTCATGCTGAAGCAGGCGGACGAAGTTGCTACTATTACCATTCCTCGCCACCCTATCACTATTTCTGCGCCTCGTCCGCCTACTATTACCATCACCAGGGCCGGACCAATCCCGTTCGAGAGCACTAATGCCGTCCCATGGCATTACGGCGCCAAAGTGTATTGTAATGGTCAGAAGGTAGAGCTTGAGCCGTCCAGATCGACTGCGCAGAATCTTGCTGAAGCCAGTGGTATTACCAGAAGTGGCAGAGTGTTCGCGCCGGCAGAGGTCGCCGCAGAGAAAGTAGTCCGAGCTGACGCTATGGATAAAGGTAAAGGTAAAGCTGTTGAAGAGGTTCCTGCAGGGGCAGAAAAAGACTTGTTGGTTAAAGATGCTGAAGAGTTCATGCGACTGATCAGGAAAAGTGACTACAAGATTGTAGATCACCTTCACCAGACTCCGTCGAAGATCTCGATTCTTAACCTGTTGCTGTGTTCTGAAGCGCACCGCAACGCGTTGCTGAAAGTATTGAATGCTGCATACGTGCCGCAGGAGATATCAGTTAATCAACTTGAGGAAGTAGTAGCCCATGTCAATGCTGGTAATGGGCTGGGTTTTACAGATCTGGAGCTGACGCCCAAGGGAAGAGATCACAACAATGCCTTGCACGTCTCGATAGAGTGCAGAGGCACGATTATGTCACATGTCCTAGTAGATACGGGCTCCTCGCTTAACGTGCTTCCGAAGAAGGCACTGATGAAGTTGGATACCCGGGGATTGCTGTGCACGCCCAGTGATCTGGTCGTGAAGGCCTTTGACGGAACCAAGCGCCACGTCTTCGGAGAATTGACCCTGCCAATTCAAGTTGGTCCAGAGACGTTTAATGCGGTGTTCTATATTATGGATATCATGCCCGCCTATAGTTGCCTCTTAGGTCGGCCGTGGATTCATTCTGCTGGTGCAGTGACGTCCACGCTGCATCAGAAGCTTAAATATGCTGTTGGGGGCAGCATAGTGACAGTCTGTGGAGAGGAGGACATCATGGTAAGCCACCTGTCGTCCTTTAAATATGTCGAAATGGATGGTGAGATCCATGAGACTCTTTGCCAGGCGTTTGAAACCGTCAGGGTGAAGGAGGTAGCTCCCGTTGTTGCAGAGAAGCAAGAGGTGAACCTCTCCTCGTTTAAGGAAGCTAGGGCTGTTGTCGAAGCTGGTTCCACCCCAGGCTGGGGGCATGTCTTGGATATACCATTCAAACAGGATAAGTTTGGATTGGGATATTCTCCTGGAGCTGAAGCTTCATCCTCTTCTGGTAGCTCGTCTCGTGGGAAAGGGCCGATCCTATTCACCAAGGGGGGAGTGATCTTCGAGAGTATCAACGCTGCGTCGGAGGACAGCGGGGACAGTGATTGTGATCTTGATGCCTGGATTCAACCGAGCAAGCCAGGCGAGCGCCTCCACAATTGGACCATCAAGGAGATTATCGAGCTGACGAGTGAAGAGATCCACGTAACAGATGACATCGACTCTGGACCCTCTACGGCTCACTACGACTTTGATTGCCCGATCTATCAAGCCGAGGATGAGATTGATGAAGACGAAGACCTTCCGGAAGAGTTGGCCCGCTTGTTGAGACAAGAGGAGAAGGTTATTCTGCCTCACGAGGAGGATATTGAGATCATAAATCTGGGTTCTGAGGAGCTTATCAGGAATGTCAGAGTAGGGGCTGCGCTGCAGAAGGATGTCAAGCATAGACTGGTCGAGATGCTTCGAGAGTATAGTGACGTCTTTGCTTGGTCATATGAGGATATGCCCGGACTTGACACAGATATCGTGGTGCACCGCTTGCCGTTGCGAGAAGATTGCCCTCCAGTCAAGCAGAAGCTCAGGAGGACGAGACCAGACATGGCTGTAAAAATCAAAGAAGAAGTCCAGAAGCAGTTGGACGCAGGATTTCTAGCCGTTACCACTTACCCTCCGTGGGTCGCCAACATAGTGCATGTACCGAAGAAGGACGGTAAGGTACGCATGTGCGTCGATTATCGGGATTTGAATAGGGCGAGCCCTAAGGATGATTTCCCGTTGCCTCATATCGATGTGTTGGTCGACAACACAGCCCAGTTTTCCGTGTTTTCGTTCATGGATGGCTTCTCCGGTTACAATCAGATTAAGATGGCGCCGGAGGACATGGAGAAAACGACGTTTATTACCCCCTGGGGCACGTTTTGCTACAAGGTAATGCCCTTCGGTCTGAAGAACGCAGGGGCCACTTACCAGCGAGCAATGGTAACTTTGTTTCATGATATGATTCATCATGAGATCGAGGTCTATGTTGATGACATGATTGCGAAGTCCCAAACGGAGGAGGAGCATCTGGTCAACCTATTGAAGCTGTTTGAAAGGCTTAGGAAGTTCAGGCTGAGGCTGAATCCTAACAAGTGCACTTTCAGAGTGCGGTCCGGAAAGTTATTGGGGTTTATCGTTAGTGAACGAGGTATTGAAGTTGACCCTGCGAAGATAAAAGCTATCCAAGAGATGCCAGCGCCGAAAACAGAAAAAGAAGTTCGTGGTTTCTTGGGCCGAATAAACTACATTGCAAGGTTTATCTCTCAGCTCACGGCCACTTGTGAACCGATGTTCAAGTTGTTAAAGAAAAATCAGGCGATTACTTGGAATGAGGATTGCCAGAAGGCATTCGACAAGATAAAGCAGTATCTTCAAGAACCTCCAATCTTGATACCCCCAGTGGCTGGACGGCCATTAATCATGTACTTGACAGTTCTGGAGAATAGTATGGGGTGTGTTCTCGGTCAGCACGACGAGACGGGTAGAAAAGAGCATGCCATTTATTATTTGAGTAAAAAGTTCACTGAGTGTGAATCTCGATACTCAATGCTGGAGAAGACGTGTTGTGCATTAGCTTGGGCCGCCAAACGTCTACGACAGTATATGCTCAACCACACCACTATGCTGATTTCGAAGATGGATCCGATCAAGTACGTCTTCGAGAAGCAGGCTCTTTCGGGCAGGATTGCCAGATGGCAGATGGTGTTGACAGAATATGATATTCAGTACGTCTCTCAGAAAGCCATCAAAGGGAGCGTATTGTCTGATTACCTTGCCGAACAGCCAATCGAAGACTATCAGCCGATGAAGTTCGAATTCCCTGACGAGGACATTATGTTTCTCAAAGCGAAGGATTGCGATGAGCCATTGCCCGACGAGGGGCCGGATAGGAAGTCTCAGTGGAAGTTGATATTCGACGGAGCGGTTAATTCCTATGGAAGTGGTATCGGGGCTATCATCACGACTCCTCACGGATCCCACATCCCGTTTACTGCAAGACTGACGTTTTCAGTTACCAACAACGAAGCCAAGTATGAAGCATGTATTATGGGTCTAGAAGAGGCAATTGATTTGAGAATCAAGAATCTAGACATATATGGTGACTCTGCGCTTGTAATCAATCAGATCAAAGGGGAGTGGGAAACTCGTCAACCGAATCTGGTGCCGTACATGAATTATGCCAGGAGGCTGCTTCCGTTCTTTGACCGAGTAGAACTTCATCATGTGCCCCGGGCTGAAAATCAAATGGCTGATGCTTTAGCCACCCTGGCTTCAATGTATAAGGTCAATCTTTGGAATGAAGCTCCAAGCATTGTTCTTTCGCGTCTTGACAGACCAGCATATGTGTTCGCAATCGAGGATGCCACTGACGGCAAGCCATGGTTCCACGACATCCAGACCTTCCTTATGACTAAGGAGTATCCTGCGGGTGCGTCAACCCAGGATAAGAAGACTCTGAGGAGGCTATCTGGAAACTTTTACCTCAATCCTGATGGAGTGCTGTATAAGAGAAACCACGATCTCATGCTACTCAGATGTGTAGATGAGAAAGAGGCAAGTATGCTCATGGAAGAAGTCCATGAGGGCACATTTGGTACGCACGCCGGCGGGCATGCCATGACGAGAAAGATCCTGAGAGCAGGATATTACTGGTTGACTATGGAGTCGGATTGCTTCAGATTCGCGAAGAAATGTCACAAATGCCAGATTTATGCTGATAAAGTTCATGTGCCGCCGTGCCCATTGAATGTCATGTCCTCCCCTTGGCCGTTCTCCATGTGGGGCATTGACATGATAGGCAAGATCGAGCCCACCGCATCCAATGGTCATCGTTTCATTCTGGTAGCTATCGACTACTTCACCAAGTGGGTGGAGGCAGCCTCGTACGCTAATGTGACCAAGCAGGTGGTTGCTAAATTCATAAAGAGGGACATCATCTGTCGCTATGGAATTCCCGAGCGGATCATTACTGATAATGGTTCGAATTTGAATAACAAGATGATGAAGGAGCTGTGCCAGAGCTTCAAGATTGAACACCACAACTCATCTCCCTACCGGCCGAAGATGAATGGCGCCGTTGAAGCGGCCAACAAGAACATCAAGAGGATTGTTCAGAAGATGGTTGTGACGTACAAAGATTGGCACGAGATGCTGCCGTTTGCCTTGCACGGTTATCGTACGACGGTGCGTACGTCGACCGGGGCAACTCCTTTCTCCTTGGTGTACGGTATGGAAGCTGTCCTACCGCTAGAAGTGGAGATTCCCTCTTTGCGAGTTTTGGTTGATGTGAAACTTGATGAGGCAGAATGGGTTACGAATCGTTTGAACCAACTCAGCCTGATGGACGAGAAGAGGTTAGCATCGATTGCATTTGGTCGCCTGTACCAAAGCCGAATGAAGAAAGCTTATGATAAGAAGGTGCGTCCTCGAAGCTTTCAGACGGGTGATCTCGTCCTAAAGAAGATTCTTCCGCCACACTCCGATCACCGGGGCAAGTGGACTCCTAACTACGAGGGGCCGTATGTCGTCAGCAAGGTCTTCTCAGGAGGAGCTTTGTTGTTATCCACGATGGATGGTGAAGATTTTGCATCCCCGGTGAACGCGGACGCAGTTAAAAAATACTTTGCTTGAAAGCGACCCGCTGGACAAAAAAGAAAGAGTCCAGGCAAAAAAGGGGCATCCCGGCGAACCAAAAACAGAATAAAAGGTTCGGGCAAAATAGGGATATATTGAAAAAATGTACACCCGCGAAGTCGAAAACCTACACTGGGCGGCTTCGGCAAAAAAGGGTATCCCGGTGAACTGAAAACCCGTGAAGGGCGGTTCACGCAAAAGTTAGGGATTTGAATAAGCAAATGACTGCGTTCCGCGTATGGACTTTCATTATTTAGTGGTTCGGAAGACCTGAGGGCCGTTTATCTGAATCAATCTCTTCCAAAGCTGAAGCATCGGAGAAGTATCGAAGTCGAGTGGGTCTTAGAGGGATCAACTCATGGTGTTCGTCTACGCCTCGATTGCCGACATTTGTATATACTGATGTATATTTATGTTTTCTTTTTTGCGCGGCTTCCTCATTCCAGGAGCTTGCCTCTGTTGTAAAACATTTTTGCCCATTCAGGGGTTCATCATCAATAAAATGCACATTATTCAGCAATTCTACCTGTCTGTTTAGTATTTATCTGTTTTGTTTGCGAATGAGAACGCCGATGTGTTTTTTGATAAAATGCGCATACATAAACTTGCGGGCCTAAGCCCATTGATTGTTGAAACAATTAACTAACTGGACATTGTCGCGAGATAATAACCCTGATAGGCCCCCTTTGAGGAGGGTATCTTGTCTGTTTGTTTGTGTTGTTGCAGGTATAGCACCTCGCCAGAAGATGTGCCGTGCGTATCCCCGAAGCAGGATGAGTCTTCCTTCTTCAGCAGAGTTCAGTAGTCTCTCTTCCGCAGAATCAGAATCAGAATAGTGAGCATTGATATGTCTCCCCAGGCAGAGATGATTCTCCTTCCCCAAGCAGATGCGTCCTGAAGGAACGTCACCTCATCAGCTGAGTCAAACGCTGAAGAATGATGTCGTCTTTCCCCAGCACCGGGTCACAAGTGCAGAGTTCATAGAAATGTTCGGGAGCCGAAGCTCGTGTTTTCCCCCAGTAAAGTCACTGAAGCAGGATTTTCCCCCGCACCGGGTCACAAGTGCAGGTCTCGTAGGAAGCTGTTCGTATGCCGAAGGATGCAGTAACTGATGATGCCAGACTGAAGTCTCCAGCGGAATTGAAATTCCTCACCAGAGTCGTATTCTCTCCTGAAGATTCGATGATTCCTTCTTCCCCAGTAGAGTGTTGGAACAGCTGATGTTGTATTCCCTTGCAGAGTTGTACTCTCCCCCGAAGGCAGATGATTCTTTCTTCCCCAGTGAAATCGAATCCCCCATCAGAATTGCACTCTCCAGCGAAGTAGAATGATTTCTATCCCCGGCTGAGTCCGCAGAAAAGCAGAATCCTTGGAGGTTGATCAGATCATGATCAATTTTCCCCAGCAGAGCGTGGGGCAGCTGATGCTGTGTTGCCCCAGAGTCGCACTCTCTCCAGCAAAGCAGAATGATTTCTCCTCCCTCAAGCCGAGTTTGCAGAGGTCCAAGAGATCCGAATCCTTGGAAGTTGACCAGATCATGACTGATTTTCCCCAGTGGAATATGGAGCAGCTGAAGTTGTTTCCCCACAGAGTTGTTATCCCCAGAAGAGTTAGCCGAGACGGCCGCGCAGTTCATTCTCGCAATTGATATCAGCAGATCCAAGTTCTCGTAGAGCTTCTTCCCCTGCAGCAGTCAGCTGAAGTTGTTCCCCTGCAGCAGTTCGCGGAAGATTGATTCCCCAGACAGAGCCTAACTGATATTGGCAATCTCCTCAGCAGGATGATTCCTCTACCTGAGTGGTTCTTTCTCCTTGACAGGAGGATTTCCCCCTTCGGCATTCATTTTGCTGATGGGATCGCATCATTGTGCATGATTGCATAGCATTGTGCATGATTGCATGGCATTTAGCGTAAACGCATATCATTCCCATGTGGGGCGTAGCACAGAAGCATACGCATCATAAGCATGATCTAGGTCATTATCATCCTTGTTGTACAGGTGTTCCACCAAGAGACTAGTTGCTCGGGACGATTCTTGATGTTCTCCCCAGCAAGGTTGTTTTCTCGAGATGATTCTTAAAGACCCCGGTGTGATCCCCGCAGTCGCTCGCTCAAGATGATTTTTGAGATCCCCAGCGAAGTCTTCGGTTCGAGATGATTCTCAAGTCCCTCAGCAGGGCCATTTTCTTAAAGATGATTCTTAAGACCTCAATACAGCTTCTCGAGTGGTTCGCCTAGTATGATACTTGAGCTCCCCAATAGCGTCTCCAGCAAGAGTTGCCCAGGAAGATTCCTGGAATACCCAACAGAATGTTTGCTCCAGAAAGGTTATTAGTTCAGGACGATTCTTGAAGATGCCCGACGGATCTGTTTGTTCAAGTTGATTCTTGAAGTCCTCAGCAGCGTGACATGTCTGCTCCAATCACGATGTCTAATCTGAAGATGGATTTCGTAAGCGCCAGAAGGCGGTATCAGAAGGTTCCTGTGAGTCCAGATTTCCGTGTTGAAGAATCAACAGGGGGCTAAAGACAAGGTTCCAGGGTTGTAGATACAACAGAGTGATTCGTGTGAGTCTGAAGACCAAGTCAGTTGTCCTGAGGAGATGATTGATTGCGATCAAGTGGATAGTTTTTCTTCTGATTGAAGTCGAAGATGTTTCTCCAGCTGAAGCGGAGTTTTGCCTGAAGGCAAAGTGTTTGAATCCCCGTAGAGTCATGAATGGCTCAGGACACCATTTCTCTGACTAAAGTCACAGATTTCCTAAGCCGAAGCGAAGGTGCCTAAGGGCAAGGTTATCCCCCAGAGTCATGAATGACCTAGGATTCATTTTTTCGGACTGAAGGCCGAAGTATATCCCTGACTGAAGTCACAGATACTATATAGCAGAGGTGGAGTTGCCTGAGGGCAGATCCATGTATCCTTGAAGGCCAAGGATCATTTTCTTCAGACTGAAGTCAAAGATACCTCCTGCAGAGTTGCCATCCTTGAAGGCCAAGGATGCTTATCTTCAGAAGTACTTGAAGATCTTCTCTAGCTGAAGCTGGAAGTGGCCAGGGGCCAGGGTTTCATATAGTTCTGATGTTGAAGTTCTGCAGTGGGATCATTGTGCAGTAGTATTCCGATGTTCGTTATGGTTCTGAGGGTGAACCCCAGATCAAAGTGTGCTTGGTTGAGTCTCTCTTCCCCAGCAGAGTAGTTTCAAATACGCAAGTGTACCTTTTGTTCCAGTTACCAGGGGTGAACCCCAGGGAAGAGTTGTTCAGTGTTGTAGTTCTCCAGCGGCAATGCGGGGTATTTTGATTATCCGACGGCGAGGTCAGATTATGTTTGTTTCCGGCAGCGAGGTTGGATGTTTGCTTCACGGCAATGTTAGACTCCTTAAATCCCCAGCAGAGATGATGTTGGTGCGACGACGATGTCGAGTGTCTCTCAGAATGATGTTTGTTTCCGGCGGCGATGTCAGATCAGTATTTCTCCAGCTAGTTGTTGAGCAGCTAGTGTTGCAGTATTCAAAGATTTGTTCCCCGCAGAGTACCGTGTGCTTGTGCAGTTGGCAAATTTTCGGGTTTACCGGTATTCAACCGTCTCGTACCTTGATTGGTTGAGAGCCGTTCGCTTCTCACCCAGTCAGGTTCAAGCCGTTTGAATAGGGGCAGCTGTTGCACCCCAAAATTTGACCAACAATTATTTAGTGTTTGAAAGTTGATACATTCACCAGAAAGTTCAAGAGATCCTCAGAGGAGTTGGTTGAAACCAGGGTTGTGTGCTTCATAGCTTGAGAGTTGTAGGTGCTCCTCAGATGATTCTGAGACTTTGAGAATGAACTTGATGTTTTGAGAAAGCCTATGAGATGTCTTTATAGCCATCATGAAGCACAGAGAGGTCATTAGGCAAGAATTCAGAAGATTCAACCATGATTGGTAGACTTAGGGTTTTGACTGGGTCAACCCTAGGTCAACTGAAAATTTGGAGAAGGTTGAGACCTAATCCAAGGGGCATGAGATCATGGAATGATATGTAGAGATGGTATAAAGATGATTCCTAGACCAACTCATCATGATTGAGGAGTTTGAGAAGTTTCAAGTCAGGGTCCCCAAGGATTGTCAGTGAAAAACCCTAATGTGATCCCTATCTTCCAGGCAGTTTTAGCTCAAGATGTGATTGATATCTCATCTTCCCCACAACATGAATGTTGTAGAGCTTGTTCTTAGCTTTAATTTTAGTGGTGGAAGTCCTTGATAGGAGTTACAGAGCTCAAGTTATGGTTTTGACAAATTACAGGTCAGCAGAGGTGTGTGAATCTGGGTCCTTGAAAGTCACCCAACTTGCAGACAACTTTTGCCCTAGTAGGAGGATTCCTATGGTTTCTTGGTCAACATGAATGTTGAAGAGGATCTTCTTATCTTTAATTTGAGTGGTAGAAGTCCTTGATTGGATTTGTGGAACTCAACTTATGGTTTGAACAAGGCAGGGGTATTTTGGTCATTTGTCAGTTATAGGTCATTTTAGCCAATGCCTAAAACTCCTATTTCCAAGCCTCAAATGGAAAAACTAAAAACATGAAAGTTGCTCAAAATGTGATTTTAAGTCTAGAAAGAAGGTCACAAATTGTTGGAAAAGCTCATAGCATGAGATTACATGATTGGTCAAAAATGAACTAAAAAAGGCTTATAACTTTGAAAAGTTGAAATTGAAAAGTGATTTGGGAGATCCACAAATCCGAAATAGGTCATCCAATATATCATTTTGATTGGAAAAACCATTTTGAGAACTTTGGTTTAAATAGATTTTTCATTTGAGGCTCAAAAAATGGACTTCCTTTGGAAATTTATTACTTGAAAAAGAAGGCAATGTTGAAAAACCCTACACAAGCCAAAAATGAACTTGTTTTTCACTCATCCCTTCTCAATAACTCATGTAAGGAGAATTTAAGACAAAATTGCAAGGCATGGCATGTGAGATATGAGATAACCAACTTGTCATCACATGAGAATTTCAAGAAGTTTCCATCACATTCTAGATGAATCTAGAAGCATCCAATAATCATTATAAAAAGAATGCCATGAGGAGTGTTAAAGGTTGGTGATAGAGAGCATTTTCAGAGAGGAGAGAGAGAGATACATATCCATTGAAGCAATTTCTTCAAGTTGAAGCAACTCAAGAATTCTTCCACTACAAGCCATCTCCTTCACAACCATTGCAAACAGAAGACTGGTGGTCATCCAAGGATCATCTAGAAGCAATTCCAAGGCTTGAATCGTGCTCTACATCACTGCACCATAACCTCTTGACAGGTTTCTTCTTCACCTTATACCTCCTAAATTATTGAGTTTTAGTTAGTTTCATAGTCACAGAAATGATGCACTAGGGTAGATGATTCTTTCCCATGAGTTAGGGCACGATCTGTGAAGTTCCATGGCAGGACCAAGAATCTTTGATTCTCAAGAAGTGTTTGAATTTGGAGTTTTAATCATCAAGAATTAGTGTATAATAGCTAGGGTATCTTGTAGAGGCTCTGTAAACCATTAGACTGAAGTTTGGTGAAGATGGATCTCAGGTGAGCATGGTGGTACCAGGATGTTTAAGCCTTCTGTTAGGGCTATCTAGGGCGAGTTATGGAAAAGTGTACGTATGGTTGTGTAGAGCTTGAGTAGTAGATCATTTCTTGTTTTGGAATCAAGTGAAATCATGGCGTGTGGAGAGAGATAGAGGAGCTCGAAGATTAGGGCATGAGAGGAGGGTTTCTGAAAACCCTAGGTCCCATCGGGGACGATGAAGGAGCGCCCTTGGATTCGCTCCAATATTTGACCAATTATTCAGATCGTGTGGCCACGGATGAGTCTGAGAATTGGAGGGAAGATTTCAAATAATTGAAACGCAGCCGTTTCATTAAACCAGCCATTCTGGGCTCAGTTTCTATTCGCCCCCCCCCCTTTTTTTCTGGCCCAATGGATTTAACTAGCGTGATGTGCTATTCCAACCCCCCCCCTCCTTAATTGATTTATTTCTTTTATTTTCTTTTTAATATTTCTCTGTTTTGATTAATTCATTTAAAATTGATAAAAAATGATTTTTTAATGCTTCTTTTTTCTATGATTAGATTAAAGTGTGTAGAAAATTATAAAAATAAAAATGAGATTTTATTTTTAGGTTTAATATTTTTAATAGATTTTCCAAATAAATAGCTTTTTAATTGTTTAATTTTGTATCATGATTTTGTAGGAATTATTTTAGGACCTTCCCTTAGGGTTTTTTATCCATTCTTTTTTGTGCAATTAGATGATGAATCATAGTTCCCCATAGGATTTTTTTCTAGATTTTTAGAATTAAATTTTGATTAGTTTAATTAGGGTAGATCTAGGGTGTCCTAATTAGGGTTTAGAATTGTGTCTAGGTGATGAATCCCTTTCTTTGATTGAGTTTTATCTTGATTTTTTAGGTAGAGACCTTTGTAGATGTTATGAGTAGGTGTTGAGGACCCTTGTGAGTAATTGTTAGATTTTTCCCCATTAGTTTAGTATTTTTAGGTATTTTCTGAAGTTGCCTATTGATTTTGTGTACCCTGTGGTTATCTGTCCATCTTTGGGGTTCATTGTGGGGAATTTGTTGAGGGGCTTGTGTTGCCTTGAAGACCTTGATGGAGAGCATCATGAAGTGAAGATTGTAGATCAAGATTCAGAGACCCAGAGCTTGTCTTGTTCCCTGTCTGTGAGGTTTGAGATCCTGAAGTTTGAAGGGAGTTCATGGTACTTTCCTGAGGAAGGCACTATGAATGACTTTCATCCTTTCTTCTCACCTCTTTCTTAAGTGTCCAATGATGTTGGAGCCAACTTGTGAGTTTAATTTCTCCTGAGGAGGAATGTAAACTGATCACATGTTGTTGAGCCACATGGGATACAACTCCTAGATGGAAGCCTCCTAGTACTTTCCTGAGGAAGGTCCTATGGGTCTATTCACTTAGTTCCATTAGTTTATCTAGGATTTCTCAAGTATCCAATGATGTTGGAGCCAACTTGTGAGTTTAATTTCTCCTGAGGAGGAATGTAAACTGATCACATGTTGTCGAGCCACATGGGATACAACTCCTAAGTGGAAGCCTCCTAGTACTTTCCTGAGGAAGGTCCTATGAGTCTATTCATTTAGTTCCACTAGTTCATATAGGATTTCCTAAATATCCAGTGATGTTGGAGCCTGCTTGTGAGTTTAATTTCTCCTGAGGAGGAATGTAAACTGATCACAGTGGTTGAGCCACGTAGGGTATGACTCCTGAGTATGCACCTCCTAGTGCTTTCCTGAGGAAGACACTATGAGTCTGCTTGCTTCGCTCCCTTTCTTTGGTAAGCTTGTTCTGAAGCTTGAGGACTGGGATTGATTTCTCCTGTTCAGGGTTCTGCTTGAGAGCTTTGCTTAGATTTGATTCAGATTCTGTGATTAGGGTTAGGATTAGAGAGTAGATTCTTTCTTTCCCAAGCATGTGTGTTTGTTTGCCTGATGGCATTTCATTCCTCTTACCTGTTATTGCTTGATAGCATGTTGTTTATTTTCAGTATGATTACTGTTATTTCATGACTGGCTTGAGGTCGAGATGAGCTTGTGGAGGCTGAAACCCCACACACATTTCCTCCCTCACTTGCATTGCATGCATTTTACTGTTAAAGCTGATGCTTTTGGTCTGTTTTGATGTATCATTGACATGATCCCTTAGGACTCTCATTTCCTTTGATAAGGATTTGATGATAGACTTTTAGGTTGAAACCTATGCATGACAACATCTAGGAGTTCCCTGTTCAAACCTCAACCATAGGATGAATCCATGGCATGACAACAGTAGGACTTGATAGTCTCCCTCCTAGTTGAGCCATTTTTTCCGTAGTTTCCCGAACTACGTTTGCTCTGATCTTTCATACCAGATGGAAGTACGTAGGCATAGGATGCGACATCCTAGCGAGCAACCTCTCCCCCGTAGTTAGGCGAACTACGTTGACTCTGATTTCTCATTCTCTGATGAGAATACGTAGGCATAAAGTGCGACGCTTTGCCGAGTCATTTTTCTTTTCTTTTTCAGCCAGCCTTGATAGGTAGATAGATTATAACCAACCCGTCCAAGTAAATAAACAAGCGAGGATCCCGTCGAGTACGACGGACGTGAGGGGTGCTAATACCTTCCCCTTGCGTAACCGACTCCCGAACCCAGACAATGGTTGCGACGACCTTGTCTTACCCTTTTTTCGTCAGGTTTTTCCGATCGTTTCCTTTCCCGCTCTGAGGGATAAATAACGAAAGGTGGCGACTCTTCTGTCATGCCGGCACCTTATTTTCGCGCAAGCGACAGGGGGTACTGGCGCATGTGAATGCCGGACACAACCTGGGATTTACTGACTTTGATTTGACGCCTAGAGGTCGGGATCATAATATGGCTTTGCACATTTCAGTGGAATGCCGGGGCACTATTATGTCACACGTTCTTGTAGACACCGGATCATCTTTGAATGTGTTGCCTAAGAAGGCTATGATGAAGCTAGATATCTGAGGAATCATATGCACGCCAAGTGACTTGGTCGTGAGAGCTTTTGATGGGACCAGAAGGTCGGTGTTTGGGTCCATAACATTGCCACTCTAGGTCGGGCCAGAAGTGTTTGACATTGTGTTCTACATCATGGACATACATCCATCTTATAGTTGTTTACTTGGGTGACCATGGATACATTCTGCAGGGGCTGTGACGTCCACGCTGCATCAGAAGCTTAAATACATGGTCGGTGACAGTGTTGTTACTATTTACGGAGAGGAGGACACTCTGATTAGTTATCTTTCGTCATTCAAGTACGTCGAAGTGGATGGGGAGATCCATGAGACGCCATGCCAAGCCTTTGAAGGGTTGCAGATCAAAGACAAGTCTCATGTTCCCAGCAAAGGGCCAGAGGTGGCCATGTCTTCATACAAAGACGCTCAGGCAGTGGTTCAGGCTGGAGCAACCAAAGGATGGGGCCAAGTCTTGGAAATTCCTGTCAAGATGGACAAGTTTGGGTTGGGGTATCGCCCGACATCGTCATCTTCCACATCAGGCGTGCCAAAGTTCAAAGGGCCAGTGGTGATCACTCCAGGTGGAGTCTGTTATGAAACGATTAATGTTGTTTCCGATGCTGAAGACGGAGATAGTGACTGCGACATGGACTCGTGGATCAAGCCCAGCGTGCCAGGATAGAGCCTATGCAACTGGTCTATCCAGGAACTTTTCCAAGTGACTACAAAACAGTAATGATTTGCTTTCTCGATTATTGTATAATCCTGTGTCCTACTCGGGGCATAGTGATTCTGTTTTCAGGGCTACTTGCTTATGTGTGTACTTTGTTTAATCATTACTAAAGGCATTTTTCTCATGCAAATTTTGTGATCTTTGTTTTTCCTGTTTGGCTTTAACAATAAAATGGCAACATGGTTATGTGCTTTATTTGTGTTATTTGAAGCATTTAACCATTCTCATTGCAGGATTCATATTTCAGACGACACCGATCACGAACTTCCTATGACTCGCTTCGACTTCGAGCACTCGATATTTCAAGCAGAAGAAGAGATTGTTGAGGATAATGACTTATCAGAAGAGCTGACTCGACTTTTGAAACAAGAAGAGAGAATCATTCTGCCTCATCAGGAGGAAATTGAAATTATCAAAGTGGGGTCCGAAGAGGTTGTCAGGAATATCCGGATAGGGGCTGCACTGCAAAGTGATATCAAGCAAAGTTTGATCGAGATGCTTCGAGAGGATAGTGATATCTTTGCTTGGTCTTACGAAGACATGCCTGGTTTGGATACTGAAATGGTGGTTCACCGTTTGCCATTGTGTGAGGAATGTCCGCCGGTTAAGCAAAAACTCAGAAGAACTAAATCAGATATGGCCGTGAAAATTAAAGAGGAAGTTCCAAAACAGTGGGACGCCGGTTTTCTGGCTGTTACAACTTATCCCTCATGGGTCGCCAATATAGTACTTGTACCAAAGAAAGATGGTAAGGTGAGGATGTGTGTGGACTATCGAGATTTGAATAGGGTGAGCCCAAAAGATGACTTTCCGCTTCCTCATATTGATGTGTTGGTCGACAACACCGCTCAATTCTCCGTGTTTTCCTTCATGGACGGCTTTTCAGGCTATAATCAGATAAAGATGGCGCCGAAGGATATGGAGAAAACAAATTTTATTACCCCGTGGGGAACGTTCTGCTACAAAGTGATGCCCTTTGGTTTGAAGAACGCCGGGGCAACATATCAGCGAGCTATGACAACACTCTTTCATAACATGATGCATAAAGAGATCGAAGTCTATGTTGACGATATGATTTCCAAATCCCAGACGGAGGAAGAGAATCTGGTCAATCTTCTGAAATTGTTCAAGAGGCTTAGGAAATTCAGGCTGAGGCTGAATCCTAACAAGTGCACCTTCGGGGTGAGATCTGGTGAGCTATTGGGGTTTATTGTTAGCGAAAAAGGAATTGAGGTTGATCCTGCTAAGATAAAAGCAATAAAAGAAATGCCAAAGCCGAAAACAGAAAAAGAGGTTCGTGGTTTTTTGGGGAGATTGAACTACATTGCTCGGTTCATATCTCATATAACGGCCACGTGCGAGCCATTATTCAAGTTATTGAAAAAAGATCAGGTTGTGATATGGAATGAAGATTGTCAAAAGGTGTTTGAAAAAATAAAAGAATATTTGCAGGAACCTCCAATATTGATACCCCCAGTAGCCGGGAGACCATTGATTATGTATTTGACGGTTCTTGAGAAAAGTATGGGTTGTGTTCTCGGTCAACATGACGAGACTGGACGTAAAGAGCATGCGATTTATTACTTGAGTAAAAAGTTCACAGATTGTGAGTCCCGTTACTCAATGCTCGAAAAGACGTGTTGTGCACTAGCCTGGGCTGCCAAACGTTTGAGGCAATACATGCTAAATCATACAACCATGCTAATTTCAAAGATGGATCCAATTAAATACGTGTTTCATGCCGTATGAAAGTACGTAGGCACGAGATGTGACATCTCGGGGAGCAACCTTCCCCCTTCTCCCGTAGTTAGGCGAACTACGTTGACTCTGATTTCTCGTTCCAGACGGGAATACGTAGGCATAAAGTGCGATACTTTGCCGAGTCATTTTCTTTTCTTTTAGACCAGACCTTTAGAGTAGATAGATAAACACACCCTTAGATAGAAAACAAGCGTGGATCCCGTCGAGTACGACGAACGTGAGGGGTGATAATACCTTCCCCTTGCGTAACCGACTCCCGAATCTAGGATTTGGTTGCGATGACCATTCCTTTCCCCTTTTGCGTTAGGTTTTCTATGAGAGTTTCCTTTCCCTCTTTTGGGATAAATAACGCACGGTGGCGACTTTTTTGTCATAGTCGGCGCCGATTTTCGCAGTAGCGACAATTCTAGACCTGAGTATACCCACTCACTCCCCCTCAATCACACCACAGTGATATACAATTCACAATTACTGACTAAATATGAAGATACACTTCATACACACTTTGATCTTGCTTCACAGCTTTGATCAAGGAACTCACACACTCTTGCTTCACAACTTTGAGTGAGACACAGCCTAGAATCTACCTATCCAATGCAATCATCCACCAGACAATTGCTTGGAGTACAAGTATTCCTAAACAGAATTCACACGTGAAGACTAGCCTTATTCACTTACAAGGACTCTGCAATCTACACTCACTACAAGAAAAAAGGAGATTTACGACACTTGAGTTGCGACAGTTATCATAAAACCGTCCTTATTCCTGGATTGCGACGGTTGTCACGACAGTTAGGGTCAACTGTCGTAGATTTTTTGCGACAGTTATCAAAAAACTGTCCTTATTCCTGGACTACGACAGTTCTCACGACGGTTTGAGCCAACCGTCGCAAATTTTTTAGGCATGTTGTATAAAATAATACAACAGTTACCAAAGAACTGCCCTCTTTCCAAACTTGCGACAGTTAAGGCGAACTGTCGCAATTACTTTAGCCAATCATAATCACTATTTTTTTATTCCTTTAATTTTCCACTTTTTTCTTTCATTTTTATTTTCTAACCTTTTCAATTTTATTAATTAATTTAATAAATAATTATTATAATTTCATGACAATGTAGTTTAATAATTTTGTTAAAATAATAATAAAATATTTTCTGTTTTATTATATAAATAGATAACTTTTATTAAAATTGATTTTGGTAACAATATATATATATATATATATATATATATATATATATATATATATATATATATATATATATATATATATATATATATATATATATATATATATATATATATATATATATATATATATATATATATATATATATATATATATATATATATATATATATATATATATATATATATATATATATATATATATATATATATATATATATATATATATATATATATATATATATATATATATATATATATATATATATATATATATATATATATATATATATATATATATATATATATATATATATATATAAATAAATAAATGTTTTAACATTTCAAACTCTGTTTCACGCTCTCAGGAAATCCATCTTCCTCTCGCACGGATCCTCCACCCTGGTCCTCCACCGTCCTTCATTTTCCGTTCACCGTCCTCACTTCTCCATGCACCGTTCGCACCCTCTTCTTTATGATAAATAAGGTTAGGTTCTTGCTCGTAATCTCTTCTCTTATAGAAATTTATAGTTTCTCTAAGTGATTCAACTCTTTCTTGCAAAATCCGAAAACTCACAAAAATTTGACCCCTCTTTCTTTCTCCTTATCTATCAATCAATTCTAGAAACATAGAATGGAGGTTTAATTTCTATGAAAAAAGTGATTTAGGGTTTAAGAGTTATCAACAAGAAAAAATGTTGATTTTATACTTTTGTATCTAAAAATGTGATTTGATTAAGTGTTAGAGCTTTAATGAAGATTACTGAGGAAGATTGTCATGAGTCTTTGGATGTGAATGCTTTTGTTTATCGAATATTTGTGTTATTATTCATTCTGGCAACCCTGTTTCAATTTATAGTGTTGTTGTCTAAGATTTGAAGATTTAAGATAGGGCTATTGAGGTAGCTAGCCAGGAGGAATTAATGGATGCAAGGGAAGCTGGTTCAATTGGAGTGTTTATTTGTTGTCAATATTGGATTGAAGCAGTGTGAAGTGGAGCCTCTGCTTGCCGGACTCATACACCTCTGCTTGAAATTATTGGCTAGGGACATCAACCTGGTGATTAACTTTGTATTAGTTATATTTATAATACTTACCGTACCTTGCAATTGGAGGGATTTGCTTTGTGATTGATATTTTGATAGGTTATGGAAATAATGAATAAGAAGATAGCTCTTAAACTTCGACCGTGATATTCCTTGCCTGGAATGTTTTGTGATTGACATGTTGACGTTCATAGGTTGGAACCATAATGGACATTGGTTGTGGTTTTGGAAGCTTTGGAGCACACCTCTTTCATAGTCAGCTTTTAACTATGTGCATTGTAAACTATGAGTTTTCAGGGAGTCAATTTCATATGACACTTGAGAGGGGTCTTCCTGCTATGATTGCTTATTTAACTACAAAAAAGTTGACATATCCATCCATCTCCTTTGATATGCTGCGTTGTGCTAGATGTGGCATAAATAGGGACCAGAAAGGTATGTCAAAAATCAATCTCATGCTACTATTTATAAGGTTAACATGGTTATGTTATTGTATACATTTATTTGATAAAAGCATCTATTCTGTGGATGATTTGAACTTTGAGATAAGATTTTAGATTATAAATGTCATTCAAAGAAGGAATTCTATGTCACAAATTAAGAAAAATGTTTGAACTTAGAATCAAAAAACTTCATTATCTGCCCTAAATCCATACCTTAATTTATTTTTAGTATTTATTAATATTACAAAACCTTGTAGTTACTCGATTGATCCCACTAAGTATTTGTAGTCTGATTGATCTATTTTATTGACATTTTCATGGCATTGAAGGAATTCTATCGATTGAAGCTGATAATAGACTTTTAAAACCCATGGGCTATTTTGTCTGGACTTCGCCGATTACAAATGCCTGTAACAAAGACAATCAGCAAAGGTGGAAGTTCATACACGAGTTTACTAATCCTTTGTAAGGATATGCTATTATAAAAAGATGAAACTATTGTATGGAAGAAAACTAGTAAAATAAAATGTTATAACTCAAGGTAATGCTATTTTGGCAGCGTAAATGCATGAATTTGTGACAGCAAAAAATCCAAATATACCTGCAATATTTCATTATAATTATATTTCCATATTCGATAAACTATTCATATTTTTATTTTGCTTAATGCAGAATATTAAAACAGACATGAGTTTGTGGCAGCTAGGAACATTACCTCCTAGATTGATAGCATTTCATGATCATGTCCACATTATAGATCCTTTCTGGCACATGCTGGGATTAGGATATCAGGAAAACACAAATGTTGTCGATGTTGAGAATGCTGGTGTCATCCATTTCAATGGCAGGGCAAAGCCATGGCTAGTCATAGCTTTTCCACAACTAAGGTCATTGTGGACAAAATATGTCGATTTCTCAGATAAGTTCATTAAAAGCTGTCACATTAGAGCATGATAGGCAAAAAGCATGACTTCACAATGATGAGTTGAAGAACTGGTGTTTGTAATCCAAGGGAAAGAGAAAGTGAGATAGTTCTTCTTCCACTCATTAGACCTTCCATGACAATAGAGACAACAAAGATATGGCACGATGTTCCTTTTCTTGCTTACATTTTTTACTTATAACATACTTTTTTCTGCTGAAATCCTCGTATTTTTTTCTCTTTAATCCATATTGTAAGTATATATTGAGTATTTGTAGATCATATATATTTATGTTTTTTACAGTGTGATATCAAATTGGTGTGAGGTAATTTGAGGTTTCTGACACTGAGCTTGCGACAATTGCCTATCATCCGTTCTTATTGGAAGTTACAGTGTGATATCAAATTGATGTGAGGTAATTGTTTTCACTTATCTCTTCCATATAGTAGAGAGATGAGGAGGTATTATCAATTGTCTATCAATGAACTTTTCCAAACCATTTCCATAATCTAGATTCTATAATTCATAAGCTGTGTTTTCCGAATACATACATCATCATAATTATATAGGCAACCTTTGAAAAAGATGTGTATTCCTAAAGCACTAAAATATAAATTAAGATATGGTAAATCATCCACCTTTGAAGATGACGGGTTATTTCTGTTTTTCTAATATATAGATGCAACAAATAGAGCATGACGTAGATTACATGTCTCGCCAATTCAAAGAAACAACAACAAAGCCTATTTCTACATGTGCATGTCTTCAATAGTCAATACGTGTAACATAGTAAATTACATAGAAAGTTGAATGTTAGTTGTTAAAATCTCCAAAAGAGTTTCTACGGCGTCAACATGTAAGCTTTCTTGCTCCATCTTTTTTATACATATTTGTCAAATGTTAGTACAGGGGTCTGGAATCTGTATTGATATACATATGATGACCAAAATCTCAAACATTACTAGAAACTACACTGAGTACAAAGACACAAATCTGTAGATGACCAATATCTAAACTATGCTAATTTTGTAAGGTATTGGTAGAATATAAAAATGTGAATGTGTAGATATTGAATGCGTCTCAAAATGTTAATCTGCACCCTAATAGTAACCATGAGATATGTGTCTGAAAATGATTTCACATTAAAGGAATGATTTAACATTGAAAACTACATGTATACTTGTCGATTGTGAAATCATTCCTTTTTACAGTGAAGTATAGAAGCTTATATGAAAACAATTTAACTTTTTTATTTTTTGTTATAGATAAGAGTTTATGCTATGAGCTTAACTTGTTTATCCAAATAGTTTGTAAACTCTATAGTAGTGTTTTCTTCTAACTACTTTTTAATGTGAGTTAATGTGAAATCATTCCTTTTTACAGTGTAGTTTTCAATGTGAAATCATTCCTTTTTACAGTGAAGTATAGAAGCTTATATGAAAACAATTTAACTTTTTTATTTTTTGTTATAGATAAGAGTTTATGCTATGAGCTTAAGTTGTGTATCCAAATAGTTTGTAAACTCTATAGTAGTGTTTTCTTCTAACTACTTTTTAATGTGATTTAATGTGAAATCATTCCTTTTTACAGTGTAGTTTTCAATGTGAAATCATTCCTTTTTACAGTGAAGTATAGAAGCTTATATGAAAATAATTCAACTTTTTTATTTTTTGTTATAGATAAGACTTTATGCTATGAGCTTAAGTTGTTTATCCAAATAGTTTGTAAACTCTATAGTAGTGTTTTCTTCTAACTACTTTTTAATGTGAGTTAATGTGAAATCATTCCTTTTTACAGTTTAGTTTTCAATGTGAAATCATTCCTTTTTACAGTGAAGTATAGAAGCTTATATGAAAACAATTTAACTTTTTTATTTTTTGTTATAGATAAGAGTTTATGCTATGAGCTTAAGTTGTTTATCCAAATAGTTTGTAAACTCTATAGTAGTGTTTTCTTCTAACTACTTTTTAATGTGAGTTAATGTGAAATCTCCTTTTTACAGTGTAGTTTTCAATGTGAAATCATTCCTTTTTACAGTGAAGTATAGAAGCTTATATGAAAATAATTCAACTTTTTTATTTTTTGTTATAGATAAGAGTTTATGCTATGAGCTTAAGTTGTTTATCCAAATAGTTTGTAAACTCTATAGTAGTGTTTTCTTCTAACTACTTTTTAATGTGAGTTAATGTGAAATCATTCCTTTTTACAGTGTAGTTTTCAATGTGAAATCATTCCTTTTTACAGTGAAGTATAGAAGCTTATATGAAAACAATTTAACCTTTTTATTTTTTGTTATAGATAAGAGTTTATGCTATGAGCTTAAGTTGTTTATCCAAATAGTTTGTAAACTCTATAATAGTGTTTTCTTCTAACTACTTTTTAATGTGAGTTAATGTGAAATCATTCCTTTTTACAGTGTAGTTTTCAACGTGAAATCATTCCTTTTTACAGTGAAGTATAGAAGCTTATATGAAAATAATTCAACTTTTTTATTTTTTGTTATAGATAAGAGTTTATGCTATGAGCTTAAGTTGTTTATCCAAATAGTTTGTAAACTCTATAGTAGTGTTTTCTTCTAACTACTTTTTAATATGAGTTAATGTGAAATCATTCCTTTTTACAGTGTAGTTTTCAATGTGAAATCATTCCTTTTTACAGTGAAGTATAGAAGCTTATATGAAAACAATTTAACTTTTTTATTTTTTGTTATAGATAAGAGTTTATGCTATGAGCTTAAGTTGTTTATCCAAATAGTTTGTAAACTCTATAGTAGTGTTTTCTTCTAACTACTTTTTAATGTGAGTTAATGTGAAATCATTCCTTTTTACAGTGTAGTTTTCAATGTGAAATCATTCCTTTTTACAGTGAAGTATAGAAGCTTATATGAAAATAATTCAACTTTTTTACTTTTTGTTATAGATAAGAGTTTATGCTATGAGCTTAAGTTGTTTATCCAAATAGTTTGTAAACTCTATAGTAGTGTTTTCTTCTAACTACTTTTTAATGTGAGTTAATGTGAAATCATTCCTTTTTACAGTGTAGTTTTCAATGTGATATCATTCCTTTTTACAGTGAAGTATAGAAGCTTATATGAAAACAATTTAACTTTTTTATTTTTTGTTATATATAAGAGTTTATGCTATGAGCTTAAGTTGTTTATCCAAATAGTTTGTAAACTCTATAGTAGTGTTTTCTTCTAACTACTTTTTAATGTGAGTTAATGTGAAATCTCCTTTTTACAGTGTAGTTTTCAATGTGAAATCATTCCTTTTTACAGTGAAGTATAGAAGCTTATATGAAAATAATTCAACTTTTTTATTTTTTGTTATAGATAAGAGTTTATGCTATGAGCTTAAGTTGTTTATCCAAATAGTTTGTAAACTCTATAGTAGTGTTTTCTTCTAACTACTTTTTAATGTGAGTTAATGTGAAATCATTCCTTTTTACAGTGTAGTTTTCAATTTTCAATGTCAAATCATTCCTTTTTACAGTGAAGTATAGAAGCTTATATGAAAACAATTTAACTTTTTTATTTTTTGTTATAGATAAGAGTTTATGCTATGAGCTTAAGTTGTTTATCCAAATAGTTTGTAAACTCTATAGTGGTGTTTTCTTCTAACTACTTTTTAATGTGAGTTAATGTGCTTCCCAAATTACTAGGTAAAAGGGCCAATGAGTCAAATTTACAGTTACTTGAGGAATTTAGAAATAACTTAAATGAAGAATATCAACCATTTAAAACTGCTTAATCTTGTGGAACTGCAGACTCATTCATTTATGGTTGGTCATTTTGTGCATCTTCCTGCTTTTATGTTTCTGTTGTGTTACCTAATCTTTTGCTTTATAGTTTTGACTAAAACTTTGGATTAGATGGAAGTGTAGAACCTGAAAGATAAATATAGCCCGTCAAATATTGTTTTGTGTGCAATAATAATTGATAATTGATTTTTGTAATGTATTTGAAGGAAGCTGTCGAGAAACTTTCAAATATGAATCATCCTGACGGTGATTGTCCATTGTGTTTATTTCCCTTGGTCACAGAAGATCACCAAAGTGAAACCTTGCCTTTTATGAAGTTAATGTCTTGCTTTCACTGTTTTCACAGGTAGGCACCTATCAATTTTACCCTTCGGTTCTATTTTCAGTATGTTAGATTTTTTTACAAGCTTTGTGTAGTTAAATTTTTCTTGGTTTAACATTACATTTTCAATATCTAATTTTCCATTCCAATTTCTGTATAATTGGCAGTGAATGCATCATTAGATGGTGGTATTGACTCGAGAGTTCTAAACAAACAGGGTTTTCCAATTCAGATAATGCAACAGCTCATCGTACTCGGGGTATGTATAATCTTAAGTTACATTTGATGATCGACAAGTATACATGTATTTTTCAATGTGAAATCATTCCTTTTTACAGTGAAGTTACAAGCTGCTATTAACGATTATGTGTCTGAAAATGAGGCATTTCAGAAAGTATTTGGAAAGGAACAACATGGATATGTTCGTAGTATGGGACTTGGAGTTACGTCATCTCATATTAATAGATCTACAAGATCGACATTTTTTGCAACAAAAAATTATTGCACTTAAAGAAAAAAAATTCAAAAATGGATGAATTGATGGAGACAATCACATTCTTAAAGTAAAGAGACAATGTTATGAAAGAGGAAATTGAACTCTTAATGCAAATGAATAATTCTAGTGGAAGACAGGTATATTATTTTGATGAATTTAAAGTTAAAGATTAAGAGTATTATTTTAATACAAATTTTTTTCCAGGGGTACCCGGTGATGGTAGACGTTCATCTGAGTCTAGCTACTGATTTCCATAATGACATACTTTCTAGATTATGAACCTTCTTATTTATTTTTGGCATAATGATACTTATTTTTATAAGATTATGATTTGATATGTTTTCGATTTTTTGTATTACATGACATGATTATGGAACTTTCATTTTACATGATTATGAAACTCACGTTTTATTAATATTATAATGCTTATTTATATTAAATTTTGGAATTAATTTTACTACGTTAAAAAGCGATAGAAAATAAAATTAAAAAATAATACTATAAATAAAAATATTATTGTATAAATAATTTAAAGAAAAAATAATATAACTATTTTAGTAGATGATAATTTAAATAAAAGAATATATTATAAAACAATATATTACAATACATACAAATTAGTAATGATTTAAACTGTTGTTAAATGTAAAAATTAATTAATTAGTTGTGCTTTAAACCGTTATCAACTAAATTATATTTAAAATTTTATAAATCAAATCACGACAGTTTTAAACCGCCACAATCAACAATACTAACAAAAACCAAAAGGATATTCACGACACTATTTAACTGTTGCCATTTCTATTTTATGTCAGTTCCAACCTGTCATGAAATAGAATTCACGACAGTTTTAAACCGTCACAATCAACAATGAAAACAAAAATCAAAAGGCTAGTAACGACGGTCTTTAACCGTCGCCGTCTCCAATTTAGGTCAGTTTCAGCCCGTCGTGAAATATAACGATGGTTGTGTGTGTGTGTGTGGCGGTTTTGGCAACCGTCGCTAAACAGCCTGGGGACACACGTTTCTGCGACGGTACTATGACCGTCGTAGAATGTAATTAATGGTGGTTTTAACCGTCGTAACCTGCCAAAATAACCGTCACAATCCATTGTTTTTCTTGTAGTGACTCTATCTTCTTCTATTCGAGCTGCTGTTCAGAATTACATCTTCTGATATTTATAGCAGTTGTTATTCCTTTTGGGATTTGGTGCATAAATTAGGTTTTATCCATAACAAACCTATTTTCAATGTTCTGCACGCTTGCCACTTATTTCAGGGATATGCTAGTTCGCCTAGGGCTTCTAGAAAGTCTCCTGATATCCAGCTTGAGCTCCTATTCTGTTTCCTGGTTTATAGCTACCAGAAAAACAACCCTGCGCAAATCTGCGCTTGATGTCATACGACCCAAGTCATAATATTGGGTATGACATCCAGCTTAACTTGTTTTAGCTAAGTCAACTTACCCTGCACATACCATATTATGTATGCATTCTCATCAGTCATGCCATACATACATGCTCTAGTGTTTTGCCATAAAATGCAGCCAATCCAGAGGACTTACAAACTCCCCCTTTGACAAATTTTTGGCTAAAACACTCTGTCATCAGATCAGAGATTTACACAGCAGAAGACTTATGATCTGTCATGTCATGCAGGATAGTTACTAGCTCAAGCCTCTCTGAGTCGTCACAGTTAGCTCTTACTATTAGCTCGTTTTGTTAACTATTTGTAGAATACCACTACAGATGTCACTCTTTGCTGAGTAAGTAACACACAGGGTTACTCCCTCTCAACTGATGCATCTTATCAGTTGAACACTTCACCTACACACACAACAGTCACTCATATTCATCCAGTCTGCTCTGGATGTTATGACCTTCAGGATAACATCCTGAATTACACACACAAGGTTAGCTTCTAGCTTCTTCAGCACAGAGCTTCTAGTTCTAACATACACACATTCCTATCCAAGCTAGAAATACATATCACATCATTGCTGATATCACACATTTCATCAACTGCACCTGTGGTTACACCTGCAAGCATGATAATCTCATATGTACAATGACACATATGCTCATGCACATTTATAGCTCATAGCAGTCTTCCACCTGTTGTCCTCTATTTCCTGCTGTACCTGCTGTTCTCTATTATTCTCTCCCCCTTTTTAGCCATAAATTAAGATCCAAATAACATAGATCATTAAAGGTAACATCATAATTGTTAGGGGTTACATTACAATAAAAATTCTCTTTGAAGAGCATCACAAATTCAGGTTATATAGAAAATTCAAATTTAACGGAAACAACAGCAACACCCTTTATCACTTCACCAACAGACTGCGACACATACTCTTTTCTCAATCTTCTTTATCAGAGGAAAAACTGGAGTCACTGTCATCCAAATCTGATAGGGAGATGTCCTAGTTTCCATCATACGAGTCTTCCTCTAGAAATTCAGAGTCGTGAGGGGGATCTCTGCGAGCCAGGGGAATGGTGAAACCCTTAATAGGCAGTCATCTCTTGATGATATCGTCAGCAATTTCCCCCATGGTTTTGACCACGTATGAAGATCCTTATCTATTTTGCATACGCCTAAGATTTTCTTCAGTGGGAGGAGGGTACTTGGTCTTTGGCTTTTCAGTGGAGGGAGGATTATCTTCGGAGGATTTGGGAGTGGACTTAGAGGAAGATCCTTCATGATGAGAAGACATGCTTTTATCGAGAGTGAAGGTCTGAGAGAGATGTGGGAAGGTAATGGGGGCGGAGTGACACGTTTGTGTGGAATGGAGAGCTTTATTGGTCAATGACTTAGACTGCATTGATGTTGTAAAATTCTCACGTGTCATTAATTGCTATGCATCCTCATACATGCAAATACCTAACTTTCTTCTAAGATTTTCAAATTGGGCAGCATCTAGAGCCTTGGTAAAGATGTCAGCTAGCTGTAGTTCAGTGGACACATGCTCCAAGGAAATCTCTTTATCTTCCACAAGATCTCTAATGAAGTGATGTATTATATCAATGTGCTTCGTTCTGCTGTGTTGGATTGGATTTTTGGAAATGTTAATAGCATTGAGATTGTCAAAGTATAATGTCATGACATCCTGAGTGACATTGTATTCAGTTATCATTTGCTTCATCCATACCAGCTGAGAATAGCTGCTATGTATTAAGCTTCAGCAGTGGACGGTGAGACACAATTCTGCTTCTTGCTGAACAAAGATATTAGGTTGTTTCCAAAGAAGAAGCATCCATCAGATGTGCTTTTTCTATCATCAGCACTACCAGCCCAATCAGCATCACAATAGCCAGACAAGGTAGGATCACACCCATGAGAGTAGAGTATGATATAGTCACAAGTTCCATTCACATATTTGAGAATCCTTTTAACTTGATTCATGTGACTCACTTTAGGATCTGCTTGATACATGGCACATACACCAACAACAAAGGCAATGTCAGGTCTACTGGCTGTTAGATACAGCAGGCTACCAATCATGCTTCTGTATAGACTTTGATCAACACTCGTACCATTTTCATCTTTGGATAGCTTTAGATGAGTGGGGGTAGGTGTTCTTTTGTGACTTGCATTGTCCATCCCAAACTTCTTGACTATATTTTTGGTGTATTTACTTTGGGATATGAATATGGAATCATCCATTTGCTTGACCTGTAGCCCAAGAAAGTAGGTTAGTTCTCCACACATACTCATTTCAAACTCAGACTGCATGTGATTAACAAATTGTTTCACCATCTTTTCTAACACTCCCCCAAATATTATGTCATCCACATATATCTGGGCAATCATGATTTCTCCACCCTCATTTTTTACAAACAGTGTCTTATCAATTCCCCCTTTCCTGTATCCTTTTATGGTGAGAAATTCAGTTAGCCATTCATACCATGCTCTAGGGGTCTGTTTTAATCCATAAAGTGCCTTCCTTAGCTTGTATACATGGTCTGTTAAGTTAGGATCCTCAAATCCCTTGGGTTGCGCCACATATACTTCTTCAGTTAGATATCCATTCAGAAAGGCACTTTTTACATCCATCTGAAAGAGTTTAAATTTTAGGATGCAGGCAATTCCCAACATCAGCCTGATTGACTCAAGTCTTGCAACTGGTGCAAAAGTTTCATCAAAATAAATTCCTTCTACTTGAGTATACCTCTGAGCCACCAGTCTAGCTTTATTTCTGACTATGATTCCTTCTTCATCTGACTTGCTCTTGTAAATCCATTTGGTTCCAATGATATTTGTTCCTTCATGTCTTGGCACTAGTTCCCATACTTCATTTCTTTTAAACTGCTCCAATTCATCTTGCATAGCCTTGATCCAGTATTCATCAGTGAGAGCTTCCTTTACATTTTTGGGCTTAAACTTGGACACAAAGCAGGAATTTGAGATGACTTCTCTTGTTCTAGTCCTTACCCCACTGTCGAGGTCTCCAATTATAAGATCTTTTGGATGATCTTTCAGGATTCTAATAGGGGGTTCTTTGTTTTCTGTTTCTGGTTCAGAATTTGGACTTGTAGTTTGGGTGTCTTCAGTCTCCTCAGATGGAGTCTCAAGCAATGTTCCAACATCCTCTATGACATTGATTTCTTCAATTTGATCATCAATGACAACATTAATGGATTCCATTAATACTTTTGTTCTGGAGTTATATACTCTGTAAGCTATGCTGTTAGTAGAGTACCCCAAGAATATTTCTTCATCACTTTTGGCATCCATTTTCCTCCTTTGTTCACGATCTGTCAAGATGTAGCACTTGCTTCCAAACACATGAAAATACTTCACAGTTGGTTGTCTTCCTTTCCACAGTTCATACAGAGTGGAGGATGTTCCCTTTCTCAGGGTAACCCTGTTTTGAACATAGCATGTTGTGTTCATTGCTTCAGCCCACAAGTGCATAGGCAGCTTCTTTGCATGAATCATGGCTCTAGCAGATTCCTGAATAGTTTTGTTTTTCCTTTCTACTACTCCATTTTGTTGAGGAGTGATAGGAGAGGAAAATTCATGGCTTATGCCTTCAGTTGCACAGAACTCAGCAAACTTGGAGTTTTCAAACTCCTTTCCATGATCACTTCTGATCCTGATAACACCACTCTCATTTTCTCTTTGGAGTTTGATGCACAGTTCTTTGAAGACTTCAAAAACATCATATTTTTCTTTGATGAAGTTTATCCAGGTGTATCTGGAGTAATCATCAACCACCACATATGCATACCTTTTTCCACCAAGGCTTTCTACCTGCATTGGTCCCTGTCGCTACCGCGAAAATAAGGTGCCGACAAAACAGAAGAGTCACCATGTTTTGTTATTTATCCCACAGAAAGGGAAAGGAAACAATCGAAAAAACCTGACGAAAAGGTATAAGACAAGGTCATCGCAACCAATGTCTGGATTCGGGAGTCGGTTACGCAAGGGGAAGGTATTAGCACCCCTCACGTCCATCGTACTCGATGGGATCCATGCTTGTTGTGTTTATCTGACGGGTTGGTTTATCTATCTATGCTAAAAGTCTGGTCTAAAAAGAAAAGAAAATGACTCGGCATAACACAACAGTTCTATGCCTACGTATTCCCGTTTGGAATGAGAAATCAGAGTCAACGTAGTTCGCCTAATTACGGGTTACGGGGAAGGTTGCTCGCCGAGATATCGCATCTCGTGCCTACGTACTTTCACACGGCGCGAAAGATCAGAGCTAGCGTAGTTCGGGATAACAAGTTTGTCTTTTTTATCTGAGTAGGGTTAACAGACGGTTCCAGCAGTTGGTGTATGCAGCTCGCTCGACGGAGACTTAGGAGTTTACCGTTTGCGGTAGAACCGGGAGTTAACAGAACTCTCCTTATGAAAATGGTTTGCAAGGATTAAAGGTCCCAGAGGATAAAAAGATGTTTGATCTTTGTTTTCTGTCTTTTACGGAAGAAGTGTTTTTTATGGATGTTTGCAACTAATATCGCACTAGAGACTATGACCTGAGAGTGAATGCGTCGCATGTCACCCAAAGGGTACCATACTAAACATCCAAACTGTTGAAAAGAAACTCTCCAACAACCCTTTCTCAAGTAGCTTAAGGCTCGTAGCGTACAACATCAATTAACCTTTATTACTGTATCTTGATTTGTTTTAAGATGAGAAGAGAAAGGACACACTAAAGGGGACTAATCCAATCCTAAAGTTGTCATGCAAAGTTGATCCTATGATTGCGGTTAGGAGGGAGCTACCTAATGTTATCATGCATGGTTAGAACCCTAATGTCTGTCATAACTTCTCTTGAACAAGAGAAGCCAGAGTTCCTAGGGGAACATGGCAAAGGAAAGCAACAACAACAGAAATCAACTAAAAGAAATAACTGTAAGTAAAATGCATGCAATGCAATAGTACAAGCAGAAGGAGTCAAACTCAACTTCTAGATCAAGCAATCCCAAAGGCAACCTTCAGCCTACAAGCAAAGCCAGACAGTAACAGACAAGTAGAGGGAGACAAACTTAACCTCTAATGCAGACAAGCAAAGGGAGAAAGCTCAACCTTTCAATGCACTTAGGCCTAAACAAACTATACGAAAGCCTAGTCTAATGCAACACACAGTCACACACGTACAGTCAATCAGCAGACACAACAAACAAAACAGCAAAGAAGCAGCTCAACAACAAAGCAGTCTTCTGACAGCAAAGCAAATCCACAGTCTGTAATCAACTTCAAGTCTAAGCTATCTGATGCGGGTTTTTCGCAAGTGTACGAATCACGTCAAAGTAATATAAAAGATTATCGAATCCACAGAGACCAAGTGTCAATCTATCGTACCTGTTGTTATGGTGTTTATCTAAGGCAACTATTTTTAAGGGTTTTAGTAAGGGTGCAATGGTAAATAAAATTATAATTTTAAATAATAAATAAAAGACAGGCTCGAATGTAATTCACGTAATCAATGATAATCCAGTACTTGTTAATGGAACTACTTATGGGCAATGTTTTCTCCTTTGAAAAGAACTAATTTAACAGGAACTGTCGCTTTCGCGTATTCAGAACCGAGTTGTACTCTCTAATCAACCCCTCCTATTGTCACGGATAAAAAGGTGCGTACTGCGTTAGAGTAGTAAACCTATTTTTAAGAAATATAGTTTCTTAACAAAGTTGAAAAGTATTTTAACCTGGACTTCTTAGCAAAAAGAGGTTCTTATGAACCAGACTCTAAATCTCATAACGCGTCCGAAAATCGTTTTAAAATCTCTTTTCTTTTTAATCTAAAAACTCCTAATGAACTATACAAAGCGCTTTTGGCTGTTTTTGAAATAGTTAAAAACAATTACTTGAATTGAAAGATAAAATAGCCCTTAGGTGTTTCCACGAACAATTATACTGATTACTGGTTTAATTACGATCCTTACATTCTAACCTTTATGGGATTAGTTAGACATGATAAAGTAAATATTCTTTTTATAGTTTTTCATATGAGTAATTTAAAGCGAGTGCGGGAAGTAAACAAAGTAAATGTGCGAGTGCGGGAAGTAAACAAAGTAAATGTGCGAGTGCGGGAAATAAACAAAGTAAATGTGCGAGTGCGGGAAGTAAACAAAGTAAAGTGCGAGAAAATAAATAAAAGTAAAGCAATGCGGAAAAATAAAATACGAACTGGAATTAAAATGGCGGCAGGATTAACTTCCTCCAGAGTGCTCCAAAACTCGAACCACAGACAGATTACAGACTCGATCACTCGATTGCAGAGGCACCCCGATGTGGAATGGCAACTGCTTTATAACTGATATATGCCTAGAGAATTCTAATTCTGGATGAATAAAAACGAAAATCTAAGGTCCTATTTATAGGAGAAACTGAAAGCGCGAAATGACCGCGACGCCCCTCCACTAAAAAGTGGAGGTTGTGGATTTTTGCCTTGTGGCGCCCGCCACAGGCCTATGGCGCCCGCCACGGTCCCTACAGGGGATGATGGAGTGGGGATCGTGGGTCTTGGAGGTTGAGGAGTGGTCTTGAGACGTGGCCACGTCATGGCTAACCCCATGGCGCCCGCCACGGTGGGTGCCGTAAGTGCAAAATGCTGAATTTCTAGGTTTTCGTCCGTTTTCACTCCTTTTTCGCTCCTTTTCCCGATTCAAGCTCCGATTATTATAAAAACCTGAAAACATAAGAAAACAAAGCAATAACAAAGCAAAACAACAATAAAAGCTAAGAATGCATGCGAAATCGGAGTCAGAAATACGGTGAATTTTAGTGTGATCAAATTCTCCCACACTTAAACCTTTGCTTGTCCTCAAGCAAACATTAAAGCTTAAGAAAATATGGTGTCAACACTTGTCTTTGGGCTAAAGGGATTCTAAGTTCAAGTCAGGATGCAGTGACAGATACTAACTAAGTGAACCAAGGGTACCATAGTAACACAAACACAAACTTCAATCCTATATTAACCACTCCATGTCATCCCACGATACCTAGGCCTATCTTCTCATCTTTTTGTGTCCTTTTCATTCAGGCGCAATCACATTAAGCCCGTTATCCGTACATGCTTCATAGTAGAGTGACCGGTTAGTGATTCTGATCCATAACATAAGGTTTCTGGCACATAAGCATGTGTAAACCTGTTTTTATTTCGCCTAAATGTAGCTGCGGGGGATCGGATCGTAATCCGCCCTACCAAGTTCAGTGCCAGATACCTCTGAACCAACTAACAATAGGTGACTTGCAATTTTTTTTCTTTTTGTGGCAAAAAAATTTTTTCTTCTCTTTTTTCGGTTTAAATGACTTTGTGAGGGTCACCTATACCAGAGTTTGCCTTTTTTTCTTTTTTATTAGCACTGGATCATTCACTTATATTCATCGGCCCCCTACGTAGAGTATGCTTAGGCCGGAGCTGACTGCTAAAATAAACTACTTAGGACAATTTTTGAATGATAGTAAAGGCCATGGTGGTGGGGTTTAGGAGTGATTCCTATATTCAAGAGGTCTATGGTGCTAAAATGGTTCTGATGTTCAAAAAGTTGACCTAAGTCACCACATCCTAATCTAAACCTGACTCAAAGCCCAAAAAACATGTGAAACAACATTGTTTTCTTTTTTAAAAATTTTCTGGTAAGGCTAAGGAAATGGGAAAAAATGAAGATGAACTAAAAAAAACACTATACTGGTGACTCGTCAGACTCATGCATTATCTAAGAAAAATAAATTACTGAAAAGGGAAATAACTGAAAGGAAATTAACTAAAAAGGGAAATAACAGAAAGCAATAAAATCCCCTCCCACACTTAAATCGAACATTGTCCCCAATGTTTCGAAATAAGATAAGGGGGGTAACCTGGAAAAAGACTACTGAGGAGGGGCACTGGTGCCTTCGCCGTCCTGATGTGATGGTCTGGAACGACGGGATCTACTACGATGCTGGTCCCTCCGGTCGAGTCGTGCTGATAAAGCAGCCTGAGCACTCCGGACCTCTCGAAGGTTACCCAAGATGGAACCCTGAGTAGCCTCTACAAGCTGGTAGTGTCGGCTGTTGAACTCTCTCTGACGGTTCTGCTCTAATGAAATATCGTTCAAGGTACGGCAAACGTTGCTATAAGCACGATCCGAAACCAATCGCGATTGTTGCATGAAGCTCATATTGTCCGTCAGCTGTTGTGAAATACTAGAGAGAAGGCCATCACGCCTTTCCTCTCTAGCTGTCATATCACGCCACATCTCCTCGGTGACAAAGAATCCAGGAGCAGTACCTGCAACAGGGTTAGAGGAAGATGGTGCAGTGTGTGACTGTGAAGGACGATGGGGGGACATGTGAGGGATGGGAGACTGCTCTCTCCGATCATACTCATCATCAGTATCATGTGCCTCCCCATCGGGAATATTAGGAGGAAGTGGACCCAAAACACGTGGAGCATTAAGATCATAGGTCCAGTTCCTTTCATCACGTACATCAGTACGTCTACTGCATGGTAAAGTAACAGATGGGATAGCTACCCCATGAACCATCAACTCATAACCACCTTCTCTCCTTGTTCGGCACAATTTCATGTCTTTCAGAAATTTTAAATTAATTGTGCGAGGAGGTAGTGGTTCAAGTGTAGCTATCTCATCATTCAGGCCAAGAGCCCGAGCAATAGACGTAACAAGCCCTCCAAAAACAATCGGTCCTGTTTTATTAGTAAATAAAGTCATGTGGGCAAGCATAAACGGGACCGGATTGATGTGGGTTCTAGTGAGGCATCCTTGCAAAAATAGGAGTTCACGAGCATTAACCTTGTTTGGACTTTCCCGGCCAAAAATAGTACATGCCAAAAGAAGTCTAAAAACTCTTATGGCCGGGTTGTGAATGGTCGACGCAAGTATCCCTTCAAAAGAATTAATTGAAGTACTTGAAAGCCTTAGCCAGAAGGTAAATACCTCGGCCGACCATTCAGCATCCAAAGGTGCCTCACAAATCGAACCTTCCCTATGAGGGATTCCTAACAAATCTGCTAGCTCATTGGTACTGAATTCATATTCAATTCCAAATAGTCTAAAAATAACAGTACCGACAGTGCTAGCAGTGTCAGGACTGACAGTGTATATCAAAGAACTCAAAAACTCAGTTGTCAGCCTCTCATAGGTAGGTTCCTGATTAATGAAAATATTATGCAAGCCCAGAAATTCTAATAAATTAAAAACACTATGATAAATACCCAAAGCATACAGACAGTTATCGTCGACGTACCTAGTCGAGAGGATTTCTCGACTTTGAAGCCTCTGAATAATTTTCCGTTGCCTTTCGCCCGGTCTTCCATCACGAAGAATAAATCCGTTGAACTCCATTGTTGAAAAGCTCCTTAGGTAGTGAAAATAGTAGAAAAGTGGTTTATGAGGGGAATGATAAAGTTTTGATTTTTTTGGTTTTTGATGGATGAAAATGGAAATGGATGTTGGATATGTTTTATGGATGGAGGGTATTTTGGAAATGGGGGAGCTTTAATGGGGTTCAAGGAGGATTTGGAAGGTTGGAAAAATGGGTTTTTGGTGAAGAAAGGGATGAAAATGGTGGAAATGGGGATTGAATCCCGTATTTGATGATGATACGGTGTGGCGCCCGCCACAGGGCCTATGGCGCCCGCCACAACGCCAATTCCTGGGCCTTGTGGTTTTGGATCCTCCTTTGGGCCTTCCTTGCACCTTTGTCTTCCGGGGGGTCTGAATAGCGTTTTCTTCTTCTTTTCAAGGCATTGGCTTGCATATTTTTGTCTTATATATTTTTTTCTTTGCACGATAAAAATAAAATGATTAAAAATCAAAAAAGAAAAAGAAAAATAAAAATTAGTGCATAATATGTATATATATAAGGAATTCAAAGTGCATGAAAATATAAAAGCTGCAATAAAGTAAAATATGTCTGGAAATGCGATAAATAAAACGAAGTTAAATACTAGGGTAGTGCTGTCAGGGTGGAATGAGTCATGTGGTAGGTTTCTTATCCTGGCTTGATCCACGAATCTCAGCTATCTCCCTCCGAAGCTCGTCGATCGCCTGATGTAGAGCATCGGTCTCTGAGGCATGAGTGAGATCAGAAACCTGCATCTGTAACTCTAAGTCTGCCACTTCCTGCTTGAGCAGGGCAGTCTCCTTGCGGAGCTCATAAATATGTGTTTGTAGGTCAGGTGGCTGCAGAGACATATTGTTAGACATAACAGTGATTCGGGGAGTAAGAGGTGTAGGAGTGTACTCAGCGGCGGGAGGCGATTTCGGCTCTTCGACAGTCTCTCCATAACCCTCTAGAGCATAACTCCAATTGGCAGGATCATGGACACTGGTCATCAGCGGATCTGGTAATGTAAAGTAGTGTATCGCTTCACCGTCGATCAGCAATCTAAACATGTTGGGCTCAAAAGAAGCCCTCCTCATCAGTCCTCTATCAAGACAAAAATCAATATCCAGGGTGGTGTAGCGGCAGAAGGTCCTGAGGTGCAATAGCTTGCGAGACAAACCCAATGCAGTAGCAATCTGTGTAACAATCCCACCGACATGGATGATTCCTACTGATGATCTGGCAACACTAGCAAGGCCCTTCAGTAGAAAGTTGCCACAAGCAACAGGGCGAGACTGAGTCGCACAAAACAGTAGGAAAATCTCCTCTTCACTTAGCGGTGTCTCTGTATCTGGAAAACCTAGGAAAGAATGTGCTAGAATCATCTGGAAGTACCTCAATGCAGGGTTGTGGATTACCTGAGAAAACTGGGTAGAAGGATCTTGGCTCCCTCCGCCTGATATTTTAGTCCAAAACTTTTCCACTTCTCTGCTCATAAAATACCCCATCGGAGTCTCTGGAATAGCATCAGGAGTAGTCTGGAAACCTAGTAAATCACCAAACTCTTTGTGAGAGAATGAGTAGTCAATCCCGAACAACCTGAAAACAGCGAGTCCATCGGGTCCAGCCCAAGGGTCATGATGAAACGAGCTGAGGAATTCAAGAGTCAAGTTCCTATAAGTGTCGTTCCTGTCGTCAAACTGGTCCCACTGGAGTTGATGGCATAAAAATCTGACGCTTGGCTCTATCCCCAAGGCATCCATGCAGACATGGTCAGGGTACCTGGTAGGAGCCATAGGGCGTCTCATGTGAACATAGTAACGCTCTCTCTGTGCATCATCTCTAAAGGCCACGTGCATGTCATCAGGGTTCTGCATTCTGTACAAGGTTAGCAAACAAGTCCTGAAAGCACATAAAACATTCAATCGTGAGTCCTGACATAATAACAAATTAAAATAAAGTAAAAATAAAGAAATAAAAAGTACAAAAGTAAGAAAAACCATGGGTTGCCTCCCAGGCAGCGCTTGTTTAACGTCATTAGCTCGACGACCGATATTTAAACATCATTGGAAGGATATGGTGGATCACTCAGAGTATGACAGGTGTATGTTGTTGGAATGTCACCTCCTTCGTAGGGCTTCAACCTCTGTCCATTGACTATGAACGGTTTACATGTTTGGTTCTTGATTTCAATAGCACCGGATCTCAGGATCTTAGATACTTCGAAAGGGCCAGTCCATCTCGAACGGAGTTTACCTGGAAATAGTCGTAACCTAGAATCGAACAGGAGAACAGGATCGCCTATTTTGAAGTCTCTTCTTATGATTCTTTTGTCATGCCAAGCTTTTGTTCTTTCTTTGTATATGATGGCATTTTCGTAGGCAGATTGTCTGAGCTCTTCTAATTTGTGGATATCAAGGATACGTTTCTCACCAGCTGTCAAGTAATCCAAATTCAAAGTTTTGATGGCCCAATAGGCCTTATGCTCCAACTCAAATGGTAAGTGACATGATTTTCCATAGACCCGTTGATAAGGGGTTGTTCCTATAGGAGTTTTGAAAGCGGTTCTATAGGCCCATAATGCTTCTTGAAGTTTCTGCGACCAATCTTTTCTAGATATAGAGACAGTCTTCTCGAGGATTTGTTTTATCTCCCTATTAGATACTTCCACTTGTCCATTGGTCTGTGGGTGGTATGGTGTTGCTACTCTATGCTTAACTCCATACTTGCTTAAAAGTTTATCAAATATTCTCGATATGAAGTGTGATCCTCCATCACTTATGACTAAACGGGGTGTTCCAAACCTGGGAAATATATAATTCTTGAATAATTTGATGACTACTCTGGTGTCGTTTGTGGGTGCGGCGATAGCTTAAATCCATTTAGACACGTAGTCAACAGCTACTAATATGTACTGATTTCCAAAAGATGGTGGGAACGGTCCCATAAAGTCTATACCCCATACGTCGAAGAGTTCTACTTCTTGGATATTTCTTAACGGCATTTCATTACGTCTTGAAATATTTCCTGTGCGTTGGCATCTGTCACACTTGACAATGAAAGCATGGACATCACGCCACATAGTAGGCCAGAATAGGCCAGCTTGAAGAATCTTGGCGTAGGTCTTAGATGTGCTTGCATGTCCACCATAGGGTGCAGAGTGACAATGCTCAATTATATTATTTAACTCTTCTTCTGGAACACAACGGCGGAAAATGCCATCTTTACCTCTCTTGAAAAGAAATGGATCGTCCCAATAGAAGTTTCTCACATCACTATAGAACTTCTTCTTCTGGTGGTAGTTTAGATCAGGGGGTATGATGTCAGCGGCTAGGTAATTAACAAAATCTGCATACCAAGGTACATTGCTTATAGCTAAGGATTTATGAAATTGCTCATGAGGGTCTGGGTTATCATCTTCAATGGTTTCTAGTTGGGCTATCAGTCTATCGTAGGCAAAATCGTCATTTATGGGTACTGGATCAGGTTTCAGGTATTCTAGCCTAGATAGGTGATCAGCTACCACATTATCAGTGCCTTTCTTGTCACGGATATCCAAATCAAACTCTTGTAATAATAGAATCCATCGAAGTAACCTAGGCTTGGCATCCTTTTTGCTTAGTAAGTAACGAATGGCAGCATGGTCGGTGTAAACTATAATCTTGGCTCCTACTAGATAAGATCTAAATTTGTCTATTGCAAAAACTACAGCTAGGAGCTCTTTTTCGGTTGTTGCGTAGTTGAGCTGTGCAGCGTCTAGGGTTCTACTGGCATAATAAATCACATGTAACTTCTTATCTTTTCTCTGACCTAGAACGACTCCAACAGCATAATCACTGGCGTCACACATTATCTCAAACGGTTCCGACCAATCAGGGGGTTTCATTATAGGTGCTGAAATCAGAGCTTGCTTCAGAAGATTAAATGCTTCAGTACATTTTTCATCGAAGATGAACTCAACATCTTTCATTAAAAGACCAGTTAAGGGCTTTGTTATTTTGGAGAAATCCTTGATAAAACGTCGGTAAAATCCGGCATGTCCAAGAAAACTTCTTATCTCCCTGATAGTCTTCGGCGGTTTTAGATTCTCTATGACTTCTATTTTTGCTTTATCTACCTCTATACCTTTTTCGGAAACTATATGTCCTAAAACAATCCCTTCGGTGACCATGAAATGACATTTTTCCCAATTTAGCACAAGGTTTACCTCCACACATCTCTCCAGGATTTTCTCAAGGTTGACAAGACAATTTTTGAAATCTGACCCACAAACTGAGAAATCGTCCATAAATACTTCCATAATTCCATCTAAATAATCAGTAAAGATAGACATCATGCAGCGTTTGAAAGTTGCAGGAGCATTACAAAGTCCAAAAGGCATTCTTCTATAGGCAAAGGTTCCAACTGGGCATGTAAAGGTAGTTTTTTCTTGATCTTCGGGGTGAATAGGTATTTGGAAGAATCCTGAATATCCATCTAAATAACAAAAGTAAGAGTGTCTGGCTAGGCGCTCCAACATTTGGTCTATGAATGGTAATGGGAAATGGTCCTTCCTAGTTGCTTTATTTAATTTTCTATAATCTATGCACATACGCCAACCTCCATCAGTTCTTTTTGCTACAGGTTCGCCCTTCTCGTTTTGCACGACTGTGATGCCTCCCTTTTTAGGTACTACATGCACAGGACTCACCCATTTACTGTCCGAGATCTGATATATTATACCTGCCTCTAGTAACTTAAGAACTTCAGTCTTAACTACAGTACTCATTATAGGATTTATTCTACGTTGGTGTTCTCTAGAAGGTTTTGAATCTTCTTCAAGCAAAATCCGATGCATGCATACGGATGGGCTTATTCCTTTTAGATCAGAGATCTTATATCCTAAGGCTGAGGGGTACCTACGTAAAACTTCTAATAATTGATCGGTTTCTTCTTGGTTTAAGGTAGCACTGACTATAACTGGACGGTTCATATCTTCATCAAGAAATTCATATCTCAGGTTTTTAGGCAGTTCCTTAAGTTTTACGGTCGGTTTTATAGGGCAAGGCATAGGATCTGGGGTAAGAGATAAACATTCGTGAAGGTTATCATCAATGTAGGGTGTTTTATAATTGTCATCTTCCAAAATAAGGGTTGATGGCAATTTTATAGATTCAGTTTCTTCTTCTTGTTCTAATTCCCTAATACATTCTTCGATGATATCTAAGGCATAACAAGAATCTCCTATCACAGGTGCCATAAGAAATTTTGACAATATAAATTCTATCTTCTGGCCACCTACCTCAAAAGTTAGTTTTCCCTTTTTAACATCTATTACGGCCCCAGCAGTCGATAAGAACGGTCTACCTAGGAGGATTGGTATGTCGTCATCTTCTTTAATGTCCATGACAACAAAATCAGTAGGTATAAACAGCTGACCTATCCTAACAGGGACGTCTGCAAGTATGCCTATAGGGTATTTAACGGATCTATCGGCTAATTGAAGTGACATCTTAGTAGGTTGTAATTCTCCTAAGTTTAATCTCTCACAAACTGCTAAAGGCATTAAGCTCACACTAGCTCCTAAGTCTAGAAAAGCTTTTTCGATGACATGATTCCCCAAAACACAAGGAATGGAAAAATTTCCGGGATCTTTATCTTTCTTTGCTAACCTATTTTCGGAAATAGAATTACATTCCACGGGTTTCGGATCTTCGAGTCTACGTTTATTTGTAAGTATGTCTTTGAGAAACTTAGCATAAGAAGGTACTTGGGTGATGGCTTCTGTAAAGGGGATTTCTACGTGAAGTTTTTCTATAACCTTAACGAATTTTTGATATTGATTATCGATTTGGGTTTTCTTTAATCTTTGAGGGTAAGGTATTGGTGGTTTGTATGGCGGTGGCGGTACATAGGTTTTATTTTTAGGTTCTTCTCCTTTTTCTTGACTTTCCGGGGTTTCAGGCTTCTCTGGTTCCTTTTCCTCATTCCTCTCAGAAGTTTCGGGCTCACTTAATCTAGGGTTTAAAGGTTCCTTATAAGCGGTTCCACTTCGTAGAGTAATGGCATTAGCTTGCCCTTTCGGGTTTTGTTGAGGTTGTCCAGGGAACTGTCCTCCAGGTGTAGTCTGTGGGGCTTGGTTTAACGCTACCTGAGAGATCTGGGTTTCAAGCATCTTATTATGAGTAATAATTTGATCAACCTTGGTTCCTAACTTGGTAATTAGTTCGTTAACATGGACGTTATGGTTCATGAACTCTTTGTTTTGTTGTTTTTGAGCAACGATAAAATCTTTTACAACTTCCTCAAAGCTCGGGCTAGGTGGTACAGGTTGCATAGGTTGATTTGTTCTAGGGGCTTGGTAACCTTGTTGTCTCGGAGGTGCGGTATTTTGGATAGGGTTATTATTTTTGTAGGAGAAGTTTGGGTGATTCCTCCATCCAGGGTTATATGTGTTTGAAAATGGGTTCCCTTGGGTATAGTTCACTTGCTCAGTGTTGGTTTCATTCAACAGATTGCATTCGGCGGATTGGTGTCCTTGCATTCCACATATCTCACAATTCGGCGAAACTGCGGCAACAGTATTCGGAGTTGTACACATATGTTCGACTCTAAGGGCCAACGCGTCCATTTTAGCCTGCATCATGTCTATAGAGCTTAGCTCATGTATTCCTCCTTGGGCTTCCTTCTTTTCCACTGTCGCTCGTTCTACTCCCCATGATTGATGGTTTTGGGCCATATCCTCGATAAGGGCACTAGCTTCAGGGTAAGGTTTGTTCATCAGTGCGCCACCAGCGGCAGCGTCGATGGTCATTTTAGTGTTATAAAGAAGTCCATTATAGAAGGTTTGGATGATTAGCCAATTCTCTAAGCCATGGTGTGGGCATGCTCTTAATAGTTCTTTATATCTCTCCCAGGCTTCGAACAACGACTCTCCTTGGTGTTGGGTAAATCTAGTTATTAGGTTTCGAAGAAGAGCGGTCTTACTTGGGGGAAAATATCTAGCAAGGAAAACTTTTCTAAGGTCATCCCAAGTTGTTATTGAATTGGGTGGAAGGGAATCTAACCATGATAGAGCTTTATCTCTGAGGGAAAAGGGAAATAATCTTAAGCGTATTGCCTCAGGAGAAGCTCCATTGGTTTTAAAGGTGTCTGCTAATTGAAGAAAGTTTTTTAAATGTTGGTTCGGGTTATCAGTAGCGAGACCTGCGAATTGTCTCTGTTGCACTAATTGCAGCAGGGATGGCTTAAGTTCAAAATTATTGGCTGGGATAGCGGGGTTTACTATACTGGAACTAGGTTCCTCGTTTGATGGTTGGGTGAAGTCCTTAAGAGGTCTTCGATTTTGATCTTCGGCCATAGCTCTCCTATTCCTATGGAAAAATAAACGTGCGCGAGCGTAACGTTCAGGTTCAGCTAGAGGGTCTACTAAACTTCCGGCACTGCGAGTCTTTCGCATTGACCGGTGGGTAACAACCTTAGTCTAAACGGTATAACTACAGGGTAATGAAATTTGACGATATTGGTCCCCGGCAACGGCGCCAAAAACTTGATGCGGGTTTTTCGCAAGTGTACGAATCACGTCAAAGTAATATAAAAGATTATCGAATCCACAGAGACCAAGTGTCAATCTATCGTACCTGTTGTTATGGTGTTTATCTAAGGCAACTATTTTTAAGGGTTTTAGTAAGGGTGCAATGGTAAATAAAATTATAATTTTAAATAATAAATAAAAGACAGGCTCGAATGTAATTCACGTAATCAATGATAATCCAGTACTTGTTAATGGAACTACTTATGGGCAATGTTTTCTCCTTTGAAAAGAACTAATTTAACAGGAACTGTCGCTTTCGCGTATTCAGAACCGAGTTGTACTCTCTAATCAACCCCTCCTATTGTCACGGATAAAAAGGTGCGTACTGCGTTAGAGTAGTAAACCTATTTTTAAGAAATATAGTTTCTTAACAAAGTTGAAAAGTATTTTAACCTGGACTTCTTAGCAAAAAGAGGTTCTTATGAACCAGACTCTAAATCTCATAACGCGTCCGAAAATCGTTTTAAAATCTCTTTTCTTTTTAATCTAAAAACTCCTAATGAACTATACAAAGCGCTTTTGGCTGTTTTTGAAATAGTTAAAAACAATTACTTGAATTGAAAGATAAAATAGCCCTTAGGTGTTTCCACGAACAATTATACTGATTACTGGTTTAATTACGATCCTTACATTCTAACCTTTATGGGATTAGTTAGACATGATAAAGTAAATATTCTTTTTATAGTTTTTCATATGAGTAATTTAAAGCGAGTGCGGGAAGTAAACAAAGTAAATGTGCGAGTGCGGGAAGTAAACAAAGTAAATGTGCGAGTGCGGGAAATAAACAAAGTAAATGTGCGAGTGCGGGAAGTAAACAAAGTAAAGTGCGAGAAAATAAATAAAAGTAAAGCAATGAGGAAAAATAAAATACGAACTGGAATTAAAATGGCGGCAGGATTAACTTCCTCCAGAGTGCTCCAAAACTCGAACCACAGACAGATTACAGACTCGATCACTCGATTGCAGAGGCACCCCGATGTGGAATGGCAACTGCTTTATAACTGATATATGCCTAGAGAATTCTAATTCTGGATGAAGAAAAACGAAAATCTAAGGTCCTATTTATAGGAGAAACTGAAAGCGCGAAATGACCGGGACGCCCCTCCACTAAAAAGTGGAGGTTGTGGATTTTTGCCTTGTGGCGCCCGCCACAGGCCTATGGCGCCCGCCACGGTCCCTACAGGGGATGATGGAGTGGGGATCGTGGGTCTTGGAGGTTGAGGAGTGGTCTTGAGACGTGGCCACGTCATGGCTAACCCCATGGCGCCCGCCACGGTGGGTGCCGTAAGTGCAAAATGCTGAATTTCTAGGTTTTCGTCCGTTTTCACTCCTTTTTCGCTCCTTTTCCCGATTCAAGCTCCGATTATTATAAAAACCTGAAAACATAAGAAAACAAAGCAATAACAAAGCAAAACAACAATAAAAGCTAAGAATGCATGCGAAATCGGAGTCAGAAATACGGTGAATTTTAGTGTGATCACTATCTTCAAGAGAAGGAAATGAAAGCTCCATCTTCAAGCTTCAACAAGCTCCAACAAAAGAGAAGAGAGTTAACATCAAGATTATTGCATGATGATGGGAAGCATGATGGAAACCAAGGGAATCCATCATGACACTCAACCATGCATCTAAGATAGACATCCTCAAAGGTTCTACCTCTTGTGATATGCCACACATCCTTCCAAAGGAAGGATGAGGCTTCCACATAGGGACCTTGAATCATTGGATGAGGATGGAAAGCAATCAATGCAATCCATGTTTATTTGAAGAAAGAGAAATCAAAACTAAAGCTCTTCCAAAACCCTAATTGATTAAGCTACAAGAAAGCTACTAAAAGGAGGTCTAAACACCAAAACCAAACACCACAATCAAGCAAACAGAAGCCTCTATATGTCTAAAGCACTATCCAAAAGGAATGGAAAATTTATCTTATGCTATGGGCCACCATTGAGGTCATTCTAAAGGAGAAGTCATGTTAGAAGCATATTAAAACTAGCCTAAGTTTTAAATCTATTTAAAATACCAAAACTACTTCTAAAATCCTATTAAATTTTCTAAGGGAACCTACATGTGTTAGATATCTATAGTAGAAATACCAGGGACTAAAACTATGCTTAAAGGCCCTAGAGAATTCAAACATCACAAAGTGTCAAATGGAAACCCTAAAATGGAAGGTCATGGGAACCTAATCCAAAACAGAACCTAAAGTCATCTAAAAATTATGAAATAAATCCTAGGGGATCATGCACATCTATACTAATAACTAGCCAAATCTCAATTCCAAATTCTATACCAATTAATCACACAAAAATCAACAAAAACATGAGGAATTATTCCAAAATTAAAGAATCAAAGAAAATGCAAAAAATCATATTAAATTGAAATTTGCATGAAAGTAAAATCTAAAAGCACCAGAAAATCAGAATAAAATCAGGAGCATACACATTTTTATTATATTTTTCTGATGATTAATCAATTTAATATGAATTAAACAAGGTAAAAAACAATTAAAGAAATTAAAAACGAATAAGAAAATAAAATGCAAGAATTAATCAGGTGCGCAGGATCTATGACCAAGTCAGCTCATCCAATGGCTCATGATGGTGACAGCGCATTAATGAAACGCACGCGTTTCGCTTGGTCAAAAGTCAAGTCTCAGATTAAAACACAGGCGTTGGATTGGGAGACTAAGTCCAATATTTCCACTCATCCAAGGGCTCATCTTCATCGTCCTCGTTCAAACTCTGAAAGGGAGGGAAATACTCAGGCGAACCAGATGGTGGTTCGGGTGGCCGCGCCACCGTCTTCTCCGGTGAAGGTCCACTTACAGGTCATCAATTCAGGCCAAACCTTATACCATTCCACTCAATTTTTCACGTTGATTCCAAATATGCCATCATTTTCCTCTAATTCTCCCTAGATTTTAAAACACGCTAGGCAACAGAAAATACACCAAGATCTTTATCATCACCAATCTCACAATTAAGGCCATAGATCTTCTCCTCATCCATCATAGATCAACCTAAGCTATCTAAATCATGCTAACACTCAAGGATCAGGTTGATTCGAATCCAAACAGAAAGTTGTTCACACCTTGAATTGTCATCAAACTTCACAGAACCTATCCTAAAACGTTCTAGTCATCTTCCTAATGCTTAACCTCAGTTCAAATTATGCTAAATTAACCTAAAACTGTGGCAATTTTGAAATGTGCATACCTGGTTTGTAGCTTGAAATTGGATCAGTTCCACTGTGATTCTTGCTTCCAAATGATGCAGAATCGTTCCTTGATGAAGGATAAAGCTATTGGAAACCTTGATTTGCTCTGAAAAGCTCTGGAATGGAAAACACGATTTTCAATTTTGCTCTTGAAACTCAACCTCCAATCTCTGGCTCCAACTCCAAATGATCACCAACCTTGATCCTAATCTCTTTCTGAACTTATATAGAGGTGAATGGAAGGTTCTAGAGGCCCATGGAAAGCCCAAACAGTGATATCCAAATTTCAATTTTTGCTTGAAAGTATGAACATGGCAGCCACGATTCTGACTCAATTCCTTCTCCAAGAAGCTTCTCATGCCTTTCTTGTGAACTGTGGAGAATGAAGGGACAAGATTTCACCCTTGTTTGTATCCTATGGCCAAGATTGAATGTGTTACTTATCCATGAAGTAACAATGTGAAACACCATGAAATAAACCTCAAAATGAAATTCCAATGATGCCAAAGTGTTCCAAATGGTTTTTCTGGTCAAAATGAGTACTCATATGCATTTGTTTGAACTCTTATGATTAAATTTGAATTTTTTCACTTAAATGCCTTTTAATTTCTCTTCTGTCAAATTTCTTCAAACCAAGTCTTGCCCTAAGCCAAATCAATACCTCATGGATACATGGTTGAAGTTAAAATCCCGTTTTTAGCAAGTTTCGTGTTGGACAAAACTTCATTTGAAGTGTGCAAGATAGTGAAAATGTTCTATCATGCCAAATGACCTATAATCTTACTTTCCCAAAATGCCCCTGACTTGTAAACCTCATAACTTGAGTTCTACAAATCAGATGGAAGACCTCTAGTACAATTTGGAAAGCTAAGACCAAGACCTATAACTTTTATGTTGGCCAAGAGTTTAGGAGAAACATCCTTCTAGGTCAAAAGTTCCATGGAAGTTGGTTGACTTTTGTAGACAAATTTCACATTCATCTGATGACCTGTAACTTGTCTGGACCACAACTTGAGTTCCATAAATCCAATCAAGGACATCTAGCACTCAAATTAAAGCTAAGAACATGCTCTAAAAGTTCCATGTTGTTCAAAAGTTGAGATGAAACATTTATCTTGAGATAAGTGGTCTTGAAGTCAGGCACTAAATAGGGGATTTTATCCTGAGAACCCTAGTTTAGCAACTCCTCACACTTTGAATTCTTCTTGGATTGATCTTGGAATAAAATCTCATGTATCTCAACACAACTTTCTATGAAAACCAAGACTTAGAATTGAGTCTTAATCTCCTCCAATTGTACAGTTGACTCAAGGTTGACCAGATGAAAACCCTAATTGTAACCCCTTCAACTGTGGCTCTTCACACTTAGCATAATGATTTGAGTGAGCTCCCCCATGACCCTCAAGGCACTCCATGAGCTCTATCCACACTCTATCCATGATCAGGGCTTCACAACCCCCTGATGCTCTTCAATTGACCCCCAAGTTATGAGATGAACCACATACAAGCAACCAAACTTCTCTAGAACATAACCCTCTTCCTAATGACTTTGATGACCTTACAAGCTTGAATAATACCTCTGGATAGGCTTCTCTTGTCATAAACCATACTTGATCCCCTGCTAAATGAATAATGCTATGTTATGCAAATGCTAGACCAATGCAATGAAACAAAAGCCAAGTGAGAAAAAGGTTAGGCAAATTTTGGGGTGCAACAGCCTCATCAGGTCCATGTGCAGTAGTTCCAGAACTCTAGATGTAGTTAGATGTCCAACCCTTGGATGGGATGTCTCGGTCTGTTTTCCCACTTGACATTCCCCACATACTTTTCCCTCTTCAATAGTCAGTTTAGGGATTCCTCTTACAACCTCCTTGGAGATGATCTTCTTCATTCCCCTTAAATGAAGATGCCCAAGTTTTTGGTGCCATAATTTTACTTCATGTTCTTCTCTTGCCACAGAGCACATTGTGGATTTACTAATGTCTTTTGGCTCCCACAAATAACAGTTGTCTTTGGATCTCAGCCCCTTCACCACTTCTTCATTTGCACCATTTGTAACCACACATTCTCCTTTAGAGAACTTCACACTTAGTCCTTGATCACAGAGCTGACTGATACTGATCAAGTTGGCAGTTAGTCCTTTTACCAGTAGAACATTGGTTAGGTTAGGAACTCCAGAGCTCTCTAGTTTTCCAACATCTTTGATTTCCCCTTTTGCCCCATCACCAAAGGTCACATAACTAGAGGATGTGGCTTGATGTCTACCAATAGATTCTTAATACCAGTCATATGCTTAGAGCAACCACTATCAAAGTACCAGTCTTCTTTAGCTGACACTTTTAGAGATGTGTGGGCTATCAGAACAACCTCCTTGGCCACCCAATTTCTTTGCTTGTAAGGCACCTTCTTCTTGGGTTTGGCAGACGAATGCCTTTTGCCATGTGTACCTTGTTTGGCTTTTCCTTGACTTGGAAATCCATGCAGCCAGAAGCACACAGCTTTAATATACCCAAGTTTTCCACAGTGGTAACACTTATGCCTTTGGAATTGTCTCTTGACTTGATTCCAGTTTTTGTGGGGTGGATGTTGTGACATTGGTCGTGACATCCTTTTTAACTTTTGAATCTCAGTTTGTAATCTCTTGAGTTTCAACACAGGATTTTGTCTCTCAACAAATCCTAGTCCAGACCTATCTCCTGAGGTATGACCAATCTGAAGGATTTCCTCTAGGGTGTCAGTCCCAGAATTGAGCATCCTTATGGATTTTGTCATTTGATCCTTTTTACCTTTCAACTCATTCACATCACTTCTGAGTGTGTTTATTGTGGCTAGATGCTTTCTCTTTTCAGCTTCTAATTCCTTGATGATTTTCTTCTGTTGCTCTCCCTGCTGGTACAGTTCTGTGCTTTTGATATGAAGCTTTTGATATGAGACTGCAATTTCCTCAAAAGTCCATTCTTCTTCACTTGAGTTCCCTTCATATATGCACACACTGTTGAAAGCAGTGACAAGCTTGGCAAACTCTCCTTCTGATTCACTTCCTAAGTCTTCATCAGACCAAGTGACAGTTAGGCCTTTTCCCTTCTTTTGGAGGTATGTGGGACATTCCCTCCTAACATGTCCATATCCTTCACACTCATGCATTGGACTCATTTGCTTTGGCCAGCTTTGTCTTCAGCTTTGCTGATGTCAGAGGAGCTATTTTTGACATAGGGCTTTGACTTCTAATCTATTCTTTTGATCAGTTTACTAAATTGTCTTCCAAGCAGTGTTATTGCTTTTGACAAATTTTCTTCCTTTTCACCATCTTCTTCATCTGAATCAGCAGTGTTTGAGACCAGAACTATACTTTTGCTCTTTTTCTCCACAGACTGATCACACATGCCCATCTCAAATGTTTGGAGAGAACCTATAAGTTCATCCACGTTCGTGTTGCATATGTCTTGGGCTTCTTCAATGGCTGTTACTTTCATAGCAAACCTTTTAGGTAAGGACCTGAGAATCTTCCTTACAAGCTTCTCTTCAGCCACCTTTTCTCCTAAGGCTCCTGAGATGTTTGCAAGTTCAAGAACATTCATGTAAAACTCATGAATAGTCTCATCTTCCTTCATTCTTAGACCTTCAAATTTGGTGGACAGCATTTGAAGTCTTGACATTTTGACCTTGGAAGTTCCTTCATGAGTAGTTCTGAGAGTGTCCCAAACATCCTTTGCTAGTTCACAATGGTGGACTAGTCTGAAGATGTTTTTGTCTATACCATTGAAAAGAGCATTAAATGCTTTAGAGTTCCCAAGAGCTAAAGCCTCTTGCTCTTTGTTCCATTCCTCTTCAGGAATTAGCACAGATACTCCATCCTTGTCAGTCATCACAGGATGTTCCCCGCCTGAATTCACAGCTCTCAAAGCCTTGTAGTCTATAGATTTCAAGAATGAAATCATCCTTGGTTTCCAATAATCATAATTAGATCCATCCAGAATTGAAGGTCTATTAGTGAAGCCTATATCTTTATCCATAGTACCAGAATTTGTTTTCCCTAGATCTCACCCAGATTTAAACAGGCAGGGTGCCTGCTCTGATGCCAATTGAAAGTTCTGGCAAGCACACTATGGATGTTATTAAAAAAGTTATAACATCCACTATTACCAATTGAAAATTCTGGCAAGCACTGTGACCTTGAAAATTCATGTTATAACTATGGTAATAACATCCACTGTGACATCTGCTACTTAACAACTAATAATCAGTAATAATAAAAGCAGTAAATACACATCAATTGTTTACCCAGTTCAGTGTCAACAACACCTACATCTGGGGGCTACCAAACCAGGGAGGAACTTCACTATTAGCATAATTAATTCAGAGTCAAACAACACAATTTGCACTCCTCACTTAAAACCTACCCAATGACAATTCAACCTAGAGACACTCTAGACCTGAGTATACCCACTCACTCCCCCTCAATCACACCACAGTGATATACAATTCACAATTACAAACTAAATATGAAGAGACACTTCATACACACTTTGATCTTGCTTTACAGCTTTGATCAAGGAACTCACACACTCTTGCTTCACAGATTTGAGTGAGACACATCCTAGAATCTACCTATCAAATGCAATCATCCACCAGAAAATTGCTTGGAGTACAAGTATTCCTAAACAGAATTCACACGTGAAGACTAGTCTTCTTCACTTACAAGGACTCTGCAATCTGCACTCTATCTTCTTCTATTCGAGTTGCTGTTCAGGATTGCATCTTCTGATATTTATAGCAGCTGTTAGTCCTTTTGGGCTTTTGTGCATAAATTAGGTTTTATCCATAACAAACCTATTTTCAATGATCTGCACGATTGCCACTTATTTCAGGGATATTCTAGTTCGCCTAGGGCTTCTAGAAAGTCTCCTGATATCCAGCTTGAGCTCCTATTCTGTTTCCTGGTTTATAGCTACTAGAAAAACAACCCTGCGCAAACCTGCGCTTGATGTCATACGACCCAAGTTATAACATTGGGTATGACATCCAACTTAACTTGCTTTTAGCTAAGTCAACTTACCCTGCACATACCATATTATGTATGCATTCTCATCAATCATGACATACATACATGCTCTAGTGTTTTGCCATAAAATGCAGCCAATCCAGAGCACTTACAAAAATATTGTTCTGTAAATAACTTTGAGGATTACTTCAGCATATAAATAATGAAGAATTTACACTTTACTTTCCTCCCACTTGTTTCACATACCCTAAGGGTTACTCAGCCTATACTGTGTTAGTTAGCTTTCTATGAAGAAAATCACTCTTCAGATCTAATTGAAACACATTCCATCCTTTTAGAGTTGCTACAACCAACAAGATTTTTATGATATCTCACCTAGCCAGTGGTGCAAACACTTCCTTGTAGTCAAATCTATATTTTTTAGTATAGCAACAAACCTTGCTTTTTGCTTATCTATTTCTCCTTTCTCATTAACCTTTGTCTTGTATATTCTTTTTACAGATATTCTTCTTACCCCTTTTGGAAGCTCAATTAATTCCCATGTATTGATCCTTTATATGGCATTGATCTCATAATCCACAACCTTTCTCCACTCATTGAACTTAGTCATTTCCCCATAGTTCATATGATCTTCATTCACATATGGACCAAATATGGCTAGATTCAACATATCTTCATCAAATTTTGAATTATTAGTTGTGGTGTTATAGTTGTCAAGCTAGAATGGTGGTTTTCGAACTCTTCATGGATTCAAATTTGAGTTAGAATCGCCTAATTTTTCATCATTTGTATTGTCTTTAATCACCAACTCTTCATTTCTCTCTTGACCACTAGCTTAAGTTTCAAGTTCTCTAGTTATGTCACTAGTTTCTCCCGCACTTTCATCACTGCCAGCTTCTTCAACTTTAGTTTTCTTTTCTTCATTCCAATTACATTTCTCATACTCACAAAAAATCATATCTCTATTTATTATAATTTTATCGGTTATAGGATTTTAGAGCCTATAAGCCTTAGATTCATCAATGACTCCTAAAAACGTTAATTGTTGTGCTCTTGTCATCTAACTTTCTCTTTGGACATCTGGTATGTATGCATAGGCAATGGACCTAAAGACTTTGAAGTGTTGAACAAGTGGCTTTGATTGACTCCATGCTTTTTCAAGAGTGACTTCTGATCTATAAATAGTAAGACTTCTATTAAGAACTTAAATTGCCTAGTTCACAACTTCATACCAAAACACCTTTGGAATCTCCTTGCTTGAAAACATGTTTCTAACCATGTTTAATAGATTTTTGTTCTTACTTTCAACTACTCCATTTGTTGAGTGTTATAAGTTGCATTAAATTGCCTTTTAATTCAATTATCTTCACAATACTTCCTGAAATCAGTAGATTTACATTCTCTTCCTTTGTCAATCCTTAAACAACAAATTGTCTCTCTTTTTTCCAACCATTATTTTGTACTTATTGAAGTAATTTAATGCATTAGACTTTACAAAAAAGAAATATACCTAAGCTTTCCTCCTGAAATCATCAATAAAAGTGATTAGGCTCTTTGATGATCTCCAGTTACTTTTCTTTAGAACTATTTCGCTGTATTGCTTACCATCATACAATCTACACACACTTAATTAGAATCTTCTAAGTTTGGCAAGCCTTTTATCATGTTATTCTTGAAGGTGAGAAAAATACACAAGAAGGGAAGGTTGAATTGTGTTTTTCGTTTCTTAACTTTGCATCTGATTAGAGTTTAGAATCTAAGTTGATGTTCCAATTCTGATTAATATGTTGCAGCAGAATGTTAACAGATGCAAATAAAAGATAAAGAACACACAAATTTATCCTGGTTCCTCCCAATTCAGAGTAGTCCAGTCACCTTGCAGCTATCATACCCTAATTTTTTACCCTAAGATTATGTTTTACATCACTTGTATAGCATAGCATGCACTTCATCTTGCATAGTATCCGAAACGTCAGTCAGAATAAATTTGTTGGATTTACAAACAAAACGGTCTAAATTTATTTCAAAATCTGACAAAACGTTGTATTTTACCAATATATTTATTTCGAGCTGATTATTTTTGTATGTTCGTTTTATTTTTTCGAGCACCTTTCTGCCCGACTTTTAATTTTGTTTTTTAATCATTTTTATTTAAATAATCATTTAATTTATTTAGATTTAGTTAGATATTTAATTTTTATTTTTATTTTTATTAATTAACTTTATTTTTAATTTGTTTATTAATATTTTCTTTAAAAAAAAATACAAAAACATGATTTTTAATTCTTTTTTTGTCTTATTATAAAAAAAACACAAAAAAAACATAATTTTTAATTCTTTTTATTCTTGTCTTATTATAAAAAATACAAAAACATGATTTTTAATCCCTTTTATTCTTGTCTTATCATAAAAAACACAAAAACATGATTTTAAATTTCTTTTATTTTTATCTTATTATAAATAAACAAAAAAACATTATGTTAATTGTTATTATCATTCTTTTCTATTTTCTAGTCCTATATATGCATTAGAAAAAGCAAAGGATACACAAACAAAATTCAAAACAACAAGAGATTGGATTCAAAGAAAACAGGAAAAGTAAAAGGAAGTTAGAATCATGAGCTCCATCGTTGCACCGCTTCCGTAGTCATCCACATAATCGCCACTAAGAATCAACCGCAACCGCTTTGACGCTGCACTCCATCAAGACTCCGCCAACACGCACCAACTGATGCCTCTTTTGCGCTCAGATCTGACTCTGTTCCACGTAACAAGCTTGTGTCGTTGCAACACTTCGATTTCGTAACTCGTGCTCTTCTCTGTTTTCGTTGGGTGCTTGCTTTAATTTATGTTATCACATGTCTGGTTGTTATGACTATATTAGAATTATGTGTCATGAATCTATGTGAATTTTTTCTTTTTTTAAAATTTGGTGAGAGGTAGAGAACATTGAGATCGAATGAGAGAGATTGAAGAAAATGAATTTGAAATGAAACTTCCTCTGTTTACCTATATTTTTATTTTATTATTATTTTTTTTATTATAGGAATACATGTCAAGATGTCATTGGATAGTATATTAAAATTTGAAAAAAATAAAAAAAATGGACGGTGCCCCTTTGTGCCGTTTCTCTCTCTCTCTCTCTCTCTCTCTCTCTCTCTCTCTCTATATATATATATATATATATATATATATATATATATATATATATATATATATATATATATATATATATATATATATATATATATATATATATATATATATATATATATATATATATATATATATATATATATATATATATATATATATATATATATATATATATATATATATATATATATATATATATATATATATATATATATATATATATATATATATATATATATATATATATATATATATATATATATATATATATATATATATATATATATATATATATATATATATATATATATATATATATATATATATATATAATTTCCTATTTTTTATTGTTTTTTAAACTTTAATTTTTTATTTAGTTATTATTATTATATGATAAAAATTAAGTTTTATGTTAATGAGCCTTAGGTTAATGTCTAACTTGGTGCCACATCCCATATTTTTGGTAATTTTTTTTACACCCTTTTGATTTATTTAGATTTTTTTTTAAATTGTTATTTTTATTATTAATTAAAAGTCCTAGTTTTGATTAATTAAACTTTTAATGGATTAATTGAATTTTTTTAAAATTCTAATTGATTGATTAGTTTTTTTTAGTGAATCTTAATTTTGATTAACCGTGATTAGTTACTTTTCAATTTACTCGTGGATGTTTGACATGCCTATATGATTTAGATCTCCAAGTCCCCTTAGGTTCTCGATTCGACTTTTCTTCAATAAATTGAACCAATATTAGAAATTAGGATCAATTATTACATAATAACAATAAGATAGCTTCCCCCTTCAATCTTATTTTATATTCATAGAATTAGGTTAGTTCCCTTCAGATGTTAACTAGACAACCTACAACTAGGTTCCCTTTTCTCCCATGAAAGAATTAGACATGAGTCATCCTTAGTCGAGATATAATTCTCCTACCCTGTGACATAGTAGATAAAGATGTAGATTCTTTTCCACTTGAGAGAGGTATGTGGCATACTCGTTGATTCTATATCCGAGTTAGAGTCATTCTCTTAATGTGAAGCAAAGATCCATCTTCCACATGTTTGTGGTGGTTAAAGTCGAGTAGTCTCCTTAAGATGAAAACTTGTCTCTTCTCCTAAAAACCAACCAACAAACTTTTTTTACCCTTTTAGGGGAACTACGAATGCTCTGATTCCATTCCCGTCAGGATACGTAGGCACGAGATGCGATGTCTTGGCGAACATACATAGGAATAACACCTTAGGTCTCCCCTTTTCTTTCCATCCTTAGCAAACAGATAACAATTAACAAATAACACAATTAAAACAAGAGGTTCCTGTAGTACTACAAATACTTAGGATGCTAGCACCTTCTCTAGGTATAACCAACCCCTGAACCTTAGATTCTCTTTGCATTGCATTGCATTGCATATTTTAGATTATTCGCTCTTTTTCTCTTCCCTTGGATAAATTAAAGATCGATGGTGAATTATGATTTGTGATTCAAGTTAACTAATAGCTTGATATCCAATTCTCACCGTGACAGAAATGAAGACTTCACTGGGGACTAAATACTTCTTTGAGGGTTCCCCCTAACTTGTTTATTTGTGTTTTTGTTGTATATCTATATATCTGCTTATCTGTATATATTTGTTTCTACTTTGGGTTGTTACTTTCGTGTGGTGAGATAAGTCCTACACCCGGACTTGAGTGCACTTATGATAGGAAGGTGATATATTCAAGGAGGCTTATAGGGAGTTGATTCCCGACCAAGCTGATTTGAGAAATCATCACTCAGTTGAGGCCCTCTTGAGAATAGTACTGTTAAACGAGTATTCGTGAAAACACTTACTATTTTTGACCTAGCAGCCTATGACACTGGGAACCTTTAGTTACCCTTAACTCAACTTGGCTTTCTTAGGACGTAGTGCGATGACCATAAGGGAGTATTCCCAAAATAGTTAATACCCGATAATACACTCAAAAGAGGTTCTCTTGAGAATATTATTAACTACCGAGTATTTGGGAAATTGATAATATCCAAAAGATGGACTGATGACTTTGGGAACCTTTTAGAACCCTTGTTCTGCAGGTATAAATAAACCCTTAGTCCACATCATTTGGGATGGGTAAACCATTACACTAGGCTCGTTGACTTTCAAACCGAAGTCTTTGTCTATTTGAATGTAAATGTGGATCTGTGTATACCTGTGTTTGGGCATACACACACTCATAAACATCACGTTCATAAACATTTCTGCATACTCGATTGTGTTATTTATTGTCGATCTTATTATTCCTTCATCCAGATAGAAGTGTAAAACACTCCTATCCTTCTTGGCTTTCCTTCTGTATTTGCTCCTTGTTCCTTGTTGAATATTTAGTTTGAATCTTCAGCAGCTTATATAGCAGTTGTAGAAGACTAGCCGTTGGAAGAGATAACTTGAACAAGTGTGTTTGTTTTTCCATAGTACAAGAGACGTTGAAGATAGATACACCAAAAGATATTAATCCATTGTGTAACATGTTTAACCATTACGTCTTCCATATAATCTTGTACAATAAATCTGTTGAGAGTAGATATCAGTAAATCATGTCAACTCTTCTTGATCCTTGTGAACATAGACTCTAGCTTACAAATTTATTTAACAATGCAGATTACTTTTTGCAGTACAAATAACTTAAGCTTTATTACTAACTTTGAGTGTTCACCAGAAGCTGATACATTAACTTAGTGTAGACACAATATGTTGCTCTTCTGATGCTGAGGCATTCAGCTTCAGAGTATATGCCATACATCACTTGGAGAGTGTTCTTCAAATTCTGATCTACCAGAAGCTAGTAACTTAGCTCCTCTCAAATGTGTCCTTATATCAGATTTTGAATGCATTCTTTTTAAGCTTTAGAACCCCCATAAGTGGAACACAAATTAGATAACACAATTATTCTTTCAACACTTTGTTACCATCAAAACATAAAGGATATATATAATGAACAAATCTTGTTCTAACAGTCTCTCCCTTTTGGATGATGACAAACATAAATATTTAAAGAACAATGTTGGGCAATTATGATTTTCTTGTCAACATCAGGGTATGAGGCTTGTAAGCGTCCCCTGAGTCTAATAGTCCAAGGTTGAGTTCTGTAAACTCCCCCTAAATATTGTATTCAAGAAAAGTATTTTAATATTTTAAGCAACATCAAGTCTGAGGTTTGTAAGCTCCCTCTGAGTCTAATAGTCCAACGTTAAGGTTTGTAAGCTCCCCCTTAGTTCTATATTTAATAAAATTAAAATGTATCACTTGGGAAAATAACAAAAATAACTAAAATAACATAAATTTAAAAGTACATTAATTATAAATGAACAACATTAAATATGAAGGGTTCAGATTCTTTAAATATTTCTCCCCCTTTTGTCACACCAAAAAGAATTAAAAAAAGAAAAATAATTACAACCATGAATGTGTAACAGAGCATCACTACGTGATAAGTTTTCAAGGAAGAGAAAATGATCAAGTAGTAGAGATCATTAAATAGTTGTACAATTCACTTTTATTATTTATTGGTCGTAACAGCTCCAAGAATCAAGAAAAGGATTTTATTCCGACTTTTGGGTCATCTAGAATCTACTATAAAAGCAACCCAAATATAGGTCATTTTCATCAACATCCTACAACACAATATGGAGGTGTAGCGGTAAAAAATTTGAGATTAAGCTATTGGTTAACTTAAGCAAGAGTCGCCGCCGCTTTTTATTGTTTCCCAATGAATGGAAAAAGAACGAATAAAACCCACATAAGTTTTAAAACAAAACTAATAAAACAAAGAGATAAGGGTACGGGGGTTGGCTATGCAAAGGGAAGGTGTTAGCACCCCTCACATATATAGTACTCTATAGGAACCTCTTGAATATATGTGTTTGGCTTAAAACAAGGGTGTTGTTTGCAGAAGACTTGGAAGATGAGAAAAGAGATATTTTTTAAGATTTTTGTTTGACAAGACTTCTTGAGCCTCGTGCCTACATACCAATAAAGTGCAATGAAGGATCAAAACTTTGTAGTTCATGGTAATAATAGTAAATGTTTTTATTTTGATTTATTTTAAATGAATAGACATTTCATCTTATTCGAGTGGAAACTCAACTTACTACCCACAATTAATGAGGAAGGAGTATTTGCAATATCTTGAGATGGAAGATTTTTGCTTGGATTGAAATCAACAAGTCTATCACTCAACATCTAAGTGGAAAATGTCATCACTTCTCTACATTATTATGAAAATATAGGAGTTGTATCACTACAAGAACACAACTAGTGACTACCCTTAAGAAAAAGTTTTAAAAGGAAAAGGTACACAAAGGCACAAAAGATTTGAATGATTTTGGTGTTTTTAAGTCTTTTGAAATTTTTTTGATATGCTTAAGATGTCTTAGCATTTATTTAAGAAAAAAAGGTTTTGAAAATCACTTGATAAAGTCAAGGTTTATTGAAAAAGTGGTTCAAGTTTGAAAAAAGAAGATTTTAAAAAAGGAAGAAGATTTTGAAAATTTAAGAAGGGGAAAGATTAAGAGACTATCCTAATGCATAAAGTAAATGGCAAGAAAATAAATGGTCTCAGTAAGATAGTCAAAGAGAAAGCCTTTGTGTGTGCATTGTGAACTAACCAGGATATAGCCAGCATCTGACATAAGTCAAGTAAACATTCTATTTCCTTTGGATTGAGCCACAAGCAAAAAGTAAGCACATAATAGGACAAGCATCAGATGAATAAAGAACTTAATCCATAAGATCAAAGCTATGTATCAGAGCCAAGTCTTCAAAAGTAAACCAAAGGTCTCAAGTATCAGATGAATGAACCAAGGTCTCAGAACAATTTAATAGCATAGGAAAAAGTAACCAAAGTCCAACTCCAAGTCTAGCTAAGGATAGTGACCATTAGTACAAAGATTAGAAAACCAAATTTTTAGGATTTTTCCTTTATTAATGTCTTTAAAAGCAAAAGAAAATGCGCAAGTGGACAGAGGAAAAAGAAGCATAAACATTAACAATATGAAATGTAATGCTAAAAATAAAGGCATAAAAGTAAATGGCAAGAAAATTAAATGGCAAGAAAATTAAATAACATAAAATAAAGTTAGCACAATAATAATGTTAGTATTGATGTTAGAGTTAATGAAATGATTCAGGACAAATTTAGCGCTATGTTAAACAATCGTAACATAATCTTTAGAAATATCATACTATGGGAGGCCAAGCAATAACAATTTATGTACCATACATGTTAGAGATATGATAGACACCATATTTCTAAAACATGTAGCACAAGTAAAAAACCAAAGAGGGATCAAGCACTAAGGTAAGGAGATTGGTCCATTACATCAATCACTCTTCATGATAACTTAGGACAAACTTATGCATCAATCAAAAGTACGTAAAATAATCCATGATCAATTGGAAGGTAGATTTAAAGTGATGAAAGTTCATCAAGCATCAATCCAAACTTCATGAAAAAGATGGATATTTAATCATCCAATAGATCAAGAGTAAAAAAGAAAATAAAAAGAAAGAGATGGAGAGAAATGAAGCCAAATTGAACCATAATTTTGATCAAATTATCATCAAGATCAACTATCTATCTTAGTGGATTAGGATTTTCAACCTATCAACACCCAAGGTCCATTGATATTGATGAAACTTATGATAAAAAAGTCATGATCCAAGGCACCAGAAGTCAAAAAAATTTAAAATGGCATAATAAACAATTAAAATGCATGGAAAAAGATTTTAAAAATAACTTTAAAATGAAAATAAAAGAGAAAATCCATTAAGTACCTCAAAAACAACTCAAATAACATATAATCAATTTTGAGAATTTTTTAAATGCATGAAAGGATTTTTTAAAACCAATTAAAATGCATGAAATATGAGAAAATCAATGAAAAATAGCAAATCATAAAATAAAATTGTGAAAAAGTTACACAGGGTGTAAAATGATAGAAAATATTTTTGTGATTTTTTTTTTGTATTTTTTGGATGAAAATATGATTTAAAATGAATTTTATAAAGAAAAACAAAACAAAATAAAAAAGTAAAAGAAAATGAGAAAAAGCGTGGGGCATCAAATCTGAGTCACTTATATCAGGTAAGCGCATCAAGAGGTCTAGATCTAAGGTGTATGGTGGACCTTAAGTGAAATAACACACTGGATCACATTTAAAAACAAAATACAGGCCACCGCGAAGCTTCTCTAGTCATCTTCTCCGGTGAGATTTCACCTGAGCTTTGGAAAATGGAAACATTAGATCATGAGACCATTGTCGTTGTGACTATCTCATTGAAGTGAACTCAACCATATCCTTCACTTTAATTTATTGAAAGTGAGTTTGGAGAATTTTGGAGAATTTTGGAGAAAACTCAGTGAAAACCAAAACACGAAAAGAAAAATGAAATGCCAGATACGATCAACAAGAACAAGATAAGTTAGGGGAAAGAATCAGCGAGTATCAGGCTACATTGTGGTAACTGGTTTTCGTTTTAATGATGCTCAGAACTACCATGTCCAAATACGATTAGAGGTGTTGAACTGGGTGAACTTGGTTAGAGCACTTCAGAAGGTCTTAGAGCTTGGTTCTTGTTGTTATAGCTTCAGAAGATGCCAAAGATGCTAGTGGAAACAAGAAACAAAGCTGAAATTGTTTAGAATTTGAAAATAAACTTGGAGAATTTTAGTGATAAGTGTGAGCTCGGGCAGAGGTTTTGGGGGCTTCCTAAGCTTGAAATTCAGTGCAGATGTTTTCCCTATTTAAATATGAGGTGAATGAAGCTCATACATGTGGAAATTGGTTGTAAATTGTGTGAAATCATGAGCACCAAGTGCATGATCATTATTGCTTGTAAATCAAAATGCAGGTCATTCATTCCCATTTCAGGTCGTTTTTATCCTTGTACATCACTTAACATCATCAGGTATCAATCACATGCACATATTGGCTTAATTTGGAGATTTGAGTGAATTTGCAAATTCAGTTCCAAGTAGCCATTTTCAAACCTATGTGAAATTGTGTAGACTTGACCATTACCTCTCATTATTTTTGCTAAATGATCCCATCGTAACATATAGTACAATGCAAAATAAAGGTTTCATTTGTATGCTTGAGAAAAAATTTATGAGTTGGTAAAGTTGGCACCATGACCTATAATTAGAGGTCAAAATAATTCTAAGTCCAAAATGACCTATAATGTCTTCAGATTTTTCATGACCTTCTAAGCATAATTGTCCTTTGATCCTTAAAAAAACTTGTAGAGGGCATCAAAAGGGATTTTTGGCAAAAAGAATCGCAAAAAAGTTGAAAATTGAGAGAGTTATGATCTTTGGAAGTTAGGAAAATAACACTTGAACTTAAGTCAAATTTCACTAAGTCCACAAAGTGACCTCTAAGGTTTCCAAACTTTTAATGATCTTTCAAGCATAATGGTTAGTGAATTAAAAAGCATGTAAATACAAAAATGTAAAAATATATACAAAGAGGTGCTTAATGATCTTTGCAAAGGCAATCCCAAAGATGAGAGGGTTACGAGACAACCAAGTTTGTGATATTGATACATTGCAAAGATGCAAATGAGGTGGGATCTTAGGGGTAAAAATTAGGGTATGACAAGATCCAACAGTAGAGAGCACCAACATATCTGTTTTAGCTGAAGTTTCAAATAGTGCTACTGATTTGGAGACTCAAGGTCTTCAAAACCCAACAGACTCTAAAGCATCTGCGATGGGTCCTTTGTCCACTACACCAAAATCTTCTGGCGAGGCTTCATCCTCAGCTGCTCAAATACCTACTGAAGAAGGTCAGACCTGTCTATTGCTGAGTTGAAAGCAAGAAAGAAATCAATGAAGAATAAAAATAAGAAGAAGATTGGAGATGAGATATTCTATAAGCTAATTGTCTCAGAGGCAGAGGATGAGGATGTAGATGAAGATGATCCTGGCGTCGACTTGAGAAACTGGATAGATCGCAAGGAAATGGACGAATTAGATTATTTATAATCTTAGTACTTTCCGTTCCCTTTTTTAATCCTTTAAAATGATTAATGAAAAAATTGTTTGGACCATTTTTATTTTGCATGTGCACTCTTTTAATTTTTCTCTAGATTTTCTAATAAAAGTGTAAATGAAGTAAGAAGGTGAGCAGAAACAAGAATTAACTTGTTAACATAACATCTATAGTTGTTAAAAGGATCTTAATAGGACTAAACACTAGACATCATTTCCCAAGAGTCAAACGTTAAAATATTGATTTGACTAATCAATATTCAAACAATACATAGTCAAGGTAATCAGATGAAAAGACTCTATTAAACTCGTAGCAGACTAACGTTCTTAATCACTTAATATTTTGAACACAAAAATGTATAAGCCAAAACAAATTTGGGTTCCAAAGAGAGACTTCAGAAAGGCAACAATGCTTAATGCAGTAGCTCAAGGAAACACAAAGAATGCAGCAATTGAAGGATCTACAAGCAACCAGACCACTTCAGAAGCACATACTTCTACAGTAACCTTTGTTGAGACATAAAGAAGAAGGAAAACTTCTAGGTCAAAACACAAGAATCTTCTGAAGAAGGAGGCTATTGAGTTTGCTAGAGAAGATTGGGAAGATTATTTAAACAATCTGGACATGTCAGATGAGCCTATGAAATACCTTAGGACATATCCAAATATCTAGAGAGTTTAGTTTTAATAATATGTAATAATTTGGACATGTTGCAAGTTTTAATAATATGTAATAGAATTTTAATTCTATTTATTATTCTCATGAACAACATGACATATATATATATATATATATATATGTGTGTGTGTGTGTGTGTGTGTGTGTGTGTGTGTGTGTGTGTGTGTGTGTGTGTGTGTGTGTGTGTGTGTGTGTGTGTGTGTGTGTGTGTGTGTGTGTGTGTGTGTGTGTGTGTGTGTGTGTGTGTGTGTGTGTCTATATATATATATATATATATATATATATATATATATATATATATATATATATATATATATATATATATATATATATATATATATATATATATATATATATATATATATATATATATATATATATATATATATATATATATATATATATATATATATATATATATAACATTTAAGACAAACAAGAACTTGAACAAGAATATGAAAAAGAACAAGAACTATTTTTAATAACAAGACTGATGTTTAACAATTATAAGACATATATTTGCAGAAATCAAACATCTGAAATTCTCATAAATAACTTCAAGCTTTTCTCTCCAGATTTTAGAAGAATTATCCTCTAAACTTATGATAACTCCTTATTGGATCAGCAATTCTGAAAGAACTCGTCCATAAGGAATAAAGAATGTCTTTCCCTTATGAAAAGATGAAAGAGTCTCCTTCAGATAGTTAAACATAACTTGAGGAAGACCAATATGCAAGTCTGAATTGAAAAGTAGAAAATATTTTTCAATAGGGTTCACAAGGTCCATATCTTTGTTCTTAGGTAGCAAATTTGAGTTCGGAATTTGATTCCAAAAAACTGCATTAGGACGAATATTTGAGACCTGAGAGATGTTTGATGGATCCATAAAAGTACACCAAGCAGGAAGATAGTATTCCCAAACAAGAGTACCTAGAATTTCTCCAATCTCCTCAAAGTTGATTATATTAGCAATCAATTTGGAGGTAATTATTCTAGAAACACTAGAAACCTTGGAAAGAATAGCACACTCAAAACTCAGCTCAACAATGGAAGCATTAATCCAAAACTCTTTGACAAGACTTGGATAAGTGAAACTACAAAGCATATCAAAGTATTCATTCCAACCTTGTTAAGACGCAATCTTCAGAAACTTAAAACCAAACTTAAGCAGCTCATTAAAATCCACAAACTTTTCATTGATGACAACTAGTTGATTCAAAGGAGAATTGACTAGAGAATGCATCTCAAGTTTGGTTTGAATAACACAGAAGAAAACAATAAAAAAAGGAAAATGAACAAGACTCTAAAGGAATAAGAATATTGTCAGAAGAACATAAATAAGACACGGAATGATATTTCACAAAGATAGAGGATATGGACAACATAAATATATAAGAGAAAACATCATTACCCTAAGGTTCTTACCTAGCATATTTCTTGAGTTCACCAAATGATAATCAAATTTATGAAGTTTTAAGTAAAAATAGTTGTTTTAAAAATATTTTTACTTAAACTGCTTTATCAAAAGTAAAGATTCCTTTTTTGAATCTCAGAGACTGACAATTTTCAGACGCTATCTGTCATAAGAGTCTAGTAGGATTAGACTTCGAGTGAGACATCTTCTGTTAGTCACCGGTCCTTGATATTATATTTAGAATCAAACTTTTTCTCCTGGAACTAGAGTCGTGCTTGATTAATGAATATTGAATTGGTTTCTTGACAACTAACTAGAAGTAGTATCATCACAAAAGGTGAAGGTATTAATTCCATAAATATGATCATCATCTAGTTAATGACATATTTTGTATACACAAATACAACATAGTTTCTTTTTAAAGATCTTTGAAGATTCTTAAAAGGATTTCTATAGAGATCTAACAGAGACCTTGTATTTACTCATACATAAATATTTCATTGAGTCAAGAAGTTTGCAAGGAAAGAAAAAAGCATACCTTTTTTTTTGTTTTCTTGGTCATGCTCTAGATGAGTAATCAGACCTGATCAGGGAATCTGAATATTCTCTTGAGCGGATTCTGGTTCATTGACTTTTAAACCAATGATTCCACTTTATTCACCAAACTCCATGTTTTTATCTCCTGAGTCTGGGATGTAGGCTTTTCTTTCATCAAATGTTGTAAAAAACCTTTGATCAAGTACCATGGAAGATGTCATGCTCCTTTCTTCTATAATATCTACATCAAATATTAATATGGATATTGGTACTTGTAACACCCCCTTTTTATACCCCCGAATTAATACATTTAATCAATTAGGCACTTAAAAAATTTATTTCATCAGAGTTTAATTAAAATTAATTAAAACATGGTATATAAGAGGCGCATCACATTATCACGAAATTAAACACATACGATACCTGCTCAAAATAGATATGCAACAACGGGTAACCCACATCTCAATATTTAGAATAAAAGCGGAAACATCCAAATATTGAATCGATCACATTCATAAAAGTATATACAACCATTCAATCAATTCATGCTTTACAACCATATCCACAGCGGATACATACACAGATGTATCACAAGGAATCAAAACAAATGTAACTCCAAAGGAGTCAAAGGCTTCCTAACTACCCAGATGTTACATATCAGAGCCATTGACCAAAAAGAATGAAGACATCGCTTCACAAAAAGAACCTCCAGCTTCCTACTCTGCAATGCCTCATAGAGCATTATAAAACAGCAGAAGGGTGAGAAACAATATCATAACAGTTAATGCATAAAATTGTATATATACATATACTCATATTTGTACAAGTTATACTCAAATTATGTTCTCACCACATTAAGCATATACACTTAATTATGCCTCTACACATGCTCATGAACATTCACTATATGTTCCTCCAAACAATCATATATAACATACACAATTACATTCATACAACTAATTCATCATACACAGATGACTCATGCAACTCATAGAGACCGACACACGACTCTATGCAGATGCAAATGCGGTACCGACTCATTTCAACAGATTCTCTAAGGAATCGAGTATTCAGCAGATTCTCCACGGAATCAAGTATTCAGCAGATTCTCCACGAAATCAAATATTCATCAGATTCTCCACGGAATCGAATATTCAGCAGATTCTCCACGGAATCAAATACTCTGCAGATTCTCCACGGAATCAAATACTCTAGTCAATCCTCCAAGGGATTACATGTTATGACCGATTCTCCGAGGAATCACACAATGCAACCGATTCTCCAAGGAATCTAATGTAACCATCGTATCATACGAGGTTCTGCAAATCCTCCGAGGGATCATTCAACATAAAAATGCATACTAAGATGCTACACAATGCTAATCCTCCGAGGGATCGATCAACAAAGAATGCATACTATGTTCACAAACATACTCATTGCATTTATCACATACATCGCATATATCTATCATGCATTCACATTATGCACCATTTCACACATGGTTTACACACATATCAGCCTATCAATGCGTTTCTATTCAATTCAAGCAAATACACAAGATTATCAAACGTTCAAGATTCACCATTGGCTCTACAATCTAGGATTCACGCCTTTCGCCCACCCACAGCACGACATGTCGAAACAGTTCACACATCAATCGTTCATATAGGCATTAATCATAATTGAATCGGCCAAAAAATCATGCTATGAACAAACAGCAAAACAAATAACACTGTCAGGTTCGCCAACCTTCGCCTGGCGAAGCCACGCAGCGAATGCTCGCTGGCCTTCGCCTGGCGAACTTCCCAGCGAAGTCCACTGGGAGTAATTCTGGAATTACTCGTTGAGGCTCGCTACACACTCGCCTGGCGAACCTTCGCCAACTCACTTCGCCTGGCGAACTTGCCAGCGAAGACAGGGTGTTTGCTTCTGACTTGCTTCGCTGCAGCTCGCTGGGCTTCGCCTGGCGAAGCTTCGCTGCCATTCGCCTGGCGAGCCTGCGAAGACAGAACCTCCATGGCTGTTCCAAAGCCCAAACTCCACACAACCAACCGATTAAATCCAAACCAGTCTCAGTGGCACAACCCTACCATCACCCGACTAAACTACATCGTCTAATCCGAGTTCTAACCGATTAAAACCTCTTTCTACTCATCAAACCAACTTCTAACCTAAGTGGAAAAAGAGTAGAAACTCTAAAAAATCCAAACACATACACATACAATCATATACATTAAAGAGATGATGGAGTTTCATACCCTTACCGATCGATTGCAAGCTTTGGTGATGATCCCTTGATGATTCTAGGTTTTCCTCTCTACTTTCTCTTCTCTTTCTCTTCTCCTCTTTTCTTTCTCTTGTTTTTCTTCTTGTGTTACTATCTTTCTTTCTTTTCCTCTCTTATTCTATTTCTATCTCTATTTCTTTCCTCTCAAATTCTTTCCAACACTTACCAATCAATTCTCACACTAAATTGCTAAATGTCTAAAATGCCCTTTTTACTCTAATTCCCCCGAAAACTCTCCGAAGCGGTAAAAATAGATAAAATAAGCAAACACCACATAGTAATATATAATTTCTCAATTTAAAACAAACATCAATTAAATGAATTAAAAGACTCAACAATTAATGGGAATTCAGAATCGGGGCGTTACAACTCTCCCCCACTTTAGAAATTTTCGTCCTCGAAAATATTACCTGATTCAAACAACTCTGGATGCGATTCTCGCATCTTGCTCTCCAACTCCCAAGTCATGTTGCCTTCTGCGGCACCTCCCTAGGACACTTTCACAAGCGCAATATCCTTGCCTCTTAGTTTCTTAACTTCACGGTCCAAAATACTAACCGGTAAAACTTCAACTGTAAGGTTATCTCTTACTTCAACTTCATCCATTGGGATAACATGTGACGGATCCGGAACATACTTCCGAAGTTGCGAGACATGGAATACATCATGCAAATTCGAAAGGTTCGGAGGTAACGCCACACGATAAGCTACAGCACCAACTCATGCGACAATCTGATACGGACCAATAAAACGAGAAGTCAACTTTCTCGACTTCAAAGCACGACCCACACCCGTAACCGGTGTAACTCTCAAAAACACATGGTCGCCCTCTTGAAACTCGAGATCCTTTCTCCTTTTATCATGATAACTTTTCTGTCTACTCTGAGAAGCTCTCATCTTTTCCCGAATAAATTTCACCTTTTCCGTCGTTTGCTGTACCATTTCTGGACCAACTACCGACTTTTCACCTGTCTCATGCCAACACAGAGGTGTTCGACATCTCCGACCATATAAAGCCTCAAATGGCGCCATACCAATACTCGAATGGAAACTGTTATTATAGGTGAACTCAATCAACGCTAAATAACCGTCCCATGCACCACCTTGTTCAAGCACGCAACAAATCTTCTAACGATTGAATCGTCCTCTCGGTTTGACCATCTGTTTGCGGATGATATGCCGAACTCAATCTCAACTTAAAACCCAAGGCACCTTGCAAACTCTCCCAAAATCTTGAAGTAAATCTAGGATCTCTATCCGACACAATACTCTTAGGAACTCCATGAAGCTTCACAATAGTGCCAACATAAATCTCGGCCAACCTTTCCAAAGAATAAGTAATATCAATCGGAATAAAGTGAGCCGATTTAGTAAGCCTATCAACAATCACCCAAATAGCATTATGTCCTCTTTGCGTATTCAGCAATCCCGTAACAAAATCCATCGATATACTATCTCATTTCCATTCCGGAATATCCAACGGTTGCATCAATCCACTAGGCTTCTGATGCTCCACCTTAGACTTCTGGAAAGTCAAACACGAGTACACAAAACGAGCAACATCACTTTTCAATCCAGACCACCAAAAGATCTTCTTCAAATCCTGATACATCTTATTCGCTCCCGAATGAATATTCAAGTTACTCCGATGTCCCTCTTCCAATATCATCTTTTTCAATTCCGCATCATCGGGAATACAAATACGACCTCGAAACCTCAAAACTCCTAATCCATCAACTTTGAAATCTTCATTTCCATTCGTCATCAAATCCACAAATTTCAAATCCAACTTTTGCTTTTCACACACCGTAGCAAGGAAATCATTCGTGACATGCAACATACCCAGCTTCACACTACTCGGTGTTAACTCACAAACCAAACTCAAATCTCTAAAGTTCTCCAAGAGTTCCCACTCTCTAACCATCAAAGTAGACACGTGCAACGACTTCCGACTTAAGGCATCGGCTACCATATTCGCCTTACCCGGATGATAATTTAAACCAAAATCATAGTCCTTCAAAAGTTCTAGCCATCTCCTTTGCCTCATATTCAATTCTTTTTGATCAAACAAATACTTCAAACTCTTGTGATCGCTAAAAACTTCAAATCTTGCACCATAAAGATAGTGCCTCCAAATTTTCAAAACGAACACTACGGCCGCTAACTCCAAATCATGAGTAGGATAATTCTTTTCATGTACTCTCAACTGTCTAGAAGCATACGCCACGACCTTCCCATCTTGCATCAATACACCACCCAATCCTGACAAAAAAGCGTCGCAATAAACCACAAAAGGTTCCGTAGGATTTGGAAAAATCAAAATCGGCGCTGTTGTTAACCTTCTCTTTAATTCCATGAAACTCTCTTCACAATTAACATCCCAAATAAAAGCCTTTCCTTTACAAGTCAACTGCGTTAACGGAAGTGCTAACTTTGAAAATCCTTCGATAAACCTCCGGTAGTAACCGGCCAAGCCCAAAAAGCTTCGAATTTCCGTAACTGATCTTGGAGTCTCCCATTGCATTACCGCATCGATCTTGGATGGATCCACACTAATACCATTTCCGGAAATAATATGTCCAAGAAAACTCACCTTCGATAACCAAAACTCACACTTAGACAACTTTGCGTACAACTTCTTCTCTTTCAAAATCCGCAACACAATCCTTAAATGTTCTTCGTGTTCCTCTCGAGACTTAGAATAAATCAAAATGTCATCGATAAACACTACCACTAAACGATCCAACTGCTCGTGGAAGATACGGTTCATATATTCCATGAAAACACCCGGCGCATTAGAAACTCCGAATGGCATCACCGTATACTCATAGTGACCATATCATGTTCTAAAAGCCGTCTTCGAAATATCTTCTTCCTTAACCCGAATCTGGTGATAACCGGATCTCAAATCAATCTTACTAAAAACACGGGCTCCAACTAATTGATCCATCAAATCATCGATTCTTGGAAGCGGATACTTGTTCTTAATTGTCACCTTATTCAACTGCCGATAATCAATACACAATCACATACTACCATCCTTCTTCTTTACCAACAATACCGGCGCACCCCAAGGAGAAACACTTGGTCTTACAAATCTCTTATCCAACAAATCATTCAACTGCTTCTTCAACTCCACCAACTCCGATGCCGACATCCGATACGGGGCCATCGAAATCGGTCTAGTACCCGGAACTAGATCAATAGAAAATTCAACCTCTCTCTTTGGCGGCACATCCGCAACATCTTCCGGAAACACTTCAGGAAATTCACAAACCACAGGAAACACGTCGAGCTCAACTTTGCTCTCCACCGACAACGATGCAAACAAACCAAACAACTGAGCTTCGTCCGCTAAAAGTTTCTTCAACTCTTTAGTGGAAAGAAAACTCTCGTTCTCACCATCTTCCAAAGAAGGAAACCTTACTAACTTGTGATAGCAATCCAGATGAACTCTATTAAATTGCAACCAGTTCATACCCAAGATTACGTCCCAACCTTCCAACGGCAAACACACTAAATCCATAACAAAGTCCTTACCATACATGGTCAAAGGACAACTTGCACACACCAAAGAAGTAGTTACCGACCCCGAAGCGGGAGTTCCAATAACCATACCACTACTCAAAGAAACCATACACAAATCCAACCGCTTAGCACACGCAAGAGAGATGAACGAGTGAGTCGCTCCAGTATCAATAATAGCAACTAAAGGCATATCATTAATAAAGCATGTACCTTTAATCAAACGATCCGCCGCATTAGTAGCGTCTGAACCTGCTAATGCGAATACTTTTCCGCCCGCCGGAGCTTGCTTCGGTTTGGTACAATTCGGGCTAATGTGACCCACCTCGCCACAATTAAAACACTTCACAGCATTCTTTCTACACTCTGCTGCATCATGTCCAAGGAGCCCACAGTTGGAACACTTCGCCTTGAACTTTCCACAATCATAAGACTTGTGGCCCATCACGCCACACTTAAAACATTTGATCGCACCGGAACCTCCTCCGGGTCTCCTATCAAAGTTTCCCCTATGTTTGCCCTTATCAGCAGGCGTCACATAAGGTCCGCTTCGTACTTGCTGCTTCCCTCTCCTCTCGCTCAAACCCTTATAATGAGTAGAACGAGCTCTACTGTCTTCTTCATAAATTCTACAACACTCGGTCAAATCCGAAAATCTTCGTATTCTTTGATAACCCACCGCTTGCTTTATCTCAGGACGCAAGCCATTCTCATACTTGATACATTTGGAAAATTCCGCCGTAACCGCATCATAGTGAGGGTGAAACTTCACTAACTCAGTAAACTTAGCGGTGTAGTCCACCACCGACATATTACCTTGTTTCAACTCCAGAAATTCCATTTCTCTCTTCCCTTTAACACTTTCGGGATAATACTTCCTTAGAAACTCAGTACGAAATAAATCCCACGTAATCTCCTCATCGTCAACCTCAAGAACTTGCCTCACGCTGACCCACCAGTCATCAGCCTCTTCTCTCAGCATGTGAGTCCCTAGTCTCACCTTGTTCCCTTCAGCACAATCCATCACCCTAAAGATCCTCTCAATTTCCTTTAACCATATCTGAGCACCATCCAGATCAAATCTCCCTTTGAACACCGGTGGTTGGTTCTTCCTGAACTCATCATTCGCATTCACGTTAGGTGCACCCTGCACAGCTCTGGCCATAGCCTCTAACGCCGCTGCCATAGCATTGTCATTACGACCTGCCATATTCTGAGGATTCCCAAAAATAACAACAAGGTTAAACAACCGTTCAACCAACACAACAACAAGACAGACACGACTGACTCAAAACTGGCTCTGATACCACTTAATGTAACACCCCCTTTCTATACCCCCGAATTAATACATTTAATCAATTAGGCACTTAGAAAATTTATTTCATCAGAGTTTAATTAAAATTTAATTAAAACATGGTATATAAGAGGTGCATCACATTATCACGAAATTAAACACATACGATACCTGCTCAAAATAGATATGCAACAACGGGTAACCCACATCTCAATATTTAGAATAAAAGCGGAAACATCCAAATATTGTATCGATCACATTCATAAAAGTATATACAACCATTCAATCAATTCATGCTTTACAACCATATCCACAGCGGATACATACACAGATGTATCACAAGGAATCAAAACAAATGTAACTCCAAAGGAGTCAAAGGCTTCCTAACTACCCAGATGTTACATATCAGAGCCATTGACCAAAAAGAATGAAGACATCGCTTCACAAAAAGAACCTCCAGCTTCCTACTCTGCAATGCCTCATAGAGCATTATAAAACAGCAGAAGGGTGAGAAACAATATCATAACAGTTAATGAATAAAATTGTATATATACATATACTCATATTTGTACAAGTTATACTCAAATTATGTTCTCACCACATTAAGCATATACACTTAATCATGCCTCTACACATGCTCATGAACATTCACTATATGTTCCTCCAAACAATCATATATAACATACACAGTTACATTCATACAACTAATTCATCATACACAGATGACTCATGCAACTCATAGAGACCGACACACGACTCTATGCAGATGCAAATGCGGTACCGACTCATTTCAACAGATTCTCTAAGGAATCGAGTATTTAGCAGATTCTCCATGGAATCAAGTATTCAGCAGATTCTCCACGGAATCAAATATTCATCAGATTCTCCACGGAATCGAATATTCAGCAGATTCTCCACGGAATCAAATACTCTGCAGATTCTCCACGGAATCAAATACTCTAGTCAATCCTCCAAGGGATTACATGTTATGACCGATTCTCCGAGGAATCACACAATGCAACCGATTCTCCAAGGAATCTAATGTAACCATCGTATCATACGAGGTTCTGCAAATCCTCTGAGGGATCATTCAACACAAAAATGCATACTAAGATGCTACACAATGCTAATCCTCCGAGGGATCGATCAACACAAAATGCATACTATGTTCATAAACATACTCACTGCATTTATCACATACATCGCATATATCTATCATGCATTCACATTATACACCATTTCACACATGGTTTACACACATATCAGCCTATCAATGCGTTTCTATCCAATTCAAGCAAATACACAAGATTATCAAACGTTCAAGATTCACCATTGGCTCTACAATCTAGGATTTACGCCTTTCGGCCACCCACAGCACGACATGTCGAAACAGTTCACACATCAATCGTTCATATAGGCATTAATCATAATTGAATCGGCCAAAAAATCATGCTATGAACAAACAGCAAAACAAACAACACTGTCAGGTTCGCCAACCTTCGCCTGGCGAAGCCACGCAGCGAATGCTCGTTGGCCTTCGCCTGGCGAACTTCCCAGCGAAGTCCACTGGGAGTAATTCTGGAATTACTCGCTGAGGCTCGCTACACACTCGCCTGGCGAACCTTCGCCAACTCACTTCGCCTGGCGAACTTACCAGTGAAGACAGGGTGTTTGCTTCTGACTTGCTTCGCTGCAGCTCGCTGGGCTTCGCCTGGCGAAGCTTCGCTGCCATTCGCCTGGCGAGCCTGCGAAGACAGAACCTCCATGGCTGTTCCAAAGCCCAAACTCCACACAACCAACCGATTAAATCCAAACCAGTCTCAGTGGCATAACCCTACCATCACCCGACTAAACTACATCGTCTAATCCGAGTTCTAACCGATTAAAACCTCTTTCTACTCATCAAACCAACTTCTAACCTAAGTGGAAAAAGAGTAGAAACTCTACAAAATCCAAACACATACACATACAATCATATACATTAAAGAGATGATGGAGTTTCACACCCTTACCGATCGATTGCAAGCTTTGGTGATGATCCCTTGATGATTCTAGGTTTTCCTCTCTACTTTCTCTTCTCTTTCTCTTCTCCTCTTTTCTTTCTCTTGTTTTTCTTCTTATGTTACTATCTTTCTTTCTTTTCCTTTCTTATTCTATTTCTATCTCTATTTCTTTCCTCTCAAATTCTTTCCAACACTTACCAATCAATTCTCACACTAAATTGCTAAATGTCTAAAATGCCCTTTTTACTCTAATTCCCCCGAAAACTCTCCGAAGCGGTAAAAATAGATAAAATAAGCAAACACCACATAGTAATATATAATTTCTCAATTTAAAACAAACATCAATTAAATAAATTAAAAGACTCAACAATTAATGGGAATTCAGAATCGGGGCGTTACAGTACTCATATTTCTATGAGTCCAGAACTGTTAGTCTTCACAGGCTTTCTTTTGCAGAGAATGAGTAATGGCATTAACAAAATCTTATTCTTAGCAGAGTTTTTTATTTCATTGTCTTGGATTGAATCTTTTGACTTTGAAATTTGAAAAGCATAGATTCAAATACTGTTTAATACCAGAGATTGTCATAAAACAAGTTTACAGCACTGTTATATTATTGCTAGAAACAGAAGAAGAAATGAATGGTTTCTCATAGAATTGTTCTTTAACACAAATTCTATGATGGACTTAAATTTCCAAAGGAGCTATTGAGTCATTTAAGATATCATCTTGAGATACAGATTCCTTATTATCAATATTGAAGCAAGATATATTAGAAGTTATCTCTCTCTCTCTCTCTCTCTCTCTCTCTCTCTCTCTCTCTCTCTCTCTCTCTCTCTCTCTCTCTCTCTCTCTCTCTCTCTCTCTCTTTAATAATTGATTTTATTCCTGGATTCATATTGGTTCTTCAGAAGAAGTAATGACTAGCAATGCCTGATTACTTTTTTCATCAGATTCTGAATCCTAAACTATGTCAGCTTCATTAGAATAGACTTTGAAGATCTCTGACATTTTTCTTTTTGGGTTTTTCTATTAGTATTTCTCCTTGTTTTTCAAATTTGGGAAATCATTTGAAATAAGATTATTTCATAAGCTTTTGAAGTTACTCTTCTATCAACAGAAATCACATTCCATTCATCCATCTACAAGAGTCTTTTGATAGGTAAGGTTAATTCCTAATCATCAAACATTCCATATGATTTTTCTTCAACAGACTTGAGGAAAGGTAATCTGTTTGACAACTTTTCATCATTTAATTCCATTTTTGTTCTTTGAAGGATGCTATCAAAACCTTCAAGACCCACTCTACTCAAACTTTTGACTTCTTGAGTAGATGTGACTTTATGGTTTAACACTAGCAAGCATACTTCTTAGAATTTGCTTGAAAAATTAGATGAAGTGTAACTTAATAAGCTTCTACCTGACTCCCTTTAAATAAGAACACAAAGATTAACAGATAGTCTTGAGCATTAGACATATCAACGAGGTTGATATACTCAGAATGAGATAAAGCACCTACTAGAATGCATCTAACACTAAATATATTTTCAATAAGCTTTTTCTGAGTTGGTGTGAGAGACTTTCAGACATTGATTATCCCTACACCATCAACTTCTATAGTAATACCTTTCTCAAGAGTGTTTTATAAACCTTCATCAAAACCCTTTATTAAGAACAATGAATTAAAAATATAATTTTCTTTTTCCATCATTTAAATTCAGTGGAATCACCCTTTAAATATGGTAGGATTATCAATATAATATTTTTCATCCGGTACTTAACTCCTTCTTGAAGGAAAGTCTTTAACAGACATATTTGTCTCATTGGATCATTATCTGCGCTATTATTAAGTGTTATGCACAGACCATGCTCTGATACCAACTGAAGGTGAGAAAAATACACAAGAAGGGGGTTGAATTGTGTTTTTCGTTTCTTAACTTTGCCTCAGATCAGAGTTCAGAATCTAAACTAATGTTCAGATTCTGATTAGTACGTTGCAGCAGAATGTTAAAAAAAGCAAATAAAAGATAAAAAACACACAGATGTACCCTGGCTCCTCCAAAGTGAGAGTAATCCAGTCCCCTTATAGTACAAGAGATTTTTCACTATAATCAAATCATGATTACAATTGCTTATGCACTTAAGCATAAGACTTTTCTTTGCTCACACCCTCATCCCGAAACTTCCTGTTTAAACCCCTTAGGTCCAAGACTTCTGCTTAGATTTTATGAATCCAAGACTTCCTTGATCAAGCCCCTTAGGCCCAAGACTTTTCTGTGTAAACCCCTCAGGTTCAAGACTTCCTTCTTGAGTTCCACTAACCTAAGACTTCCTCCTCAAGCCCCTAAGGCCAAGACTTCCTTGCTTAAGTTCCATGAACTCAACACTTCTTCTCAAACTCATAGTCTAAGACATCTTTTCTCAGGTTCTATGAACCCAAGACTTCTGCTCATTGTCGCTACTGCGAAAAAAGGTGTCGACAAAGACAGAAGAGTCGCCACCTATCGTTATTTATCCCACAAAATGGAAAGGAAATGATCAGGAAAAACCTAGCGAAAAGGGATAAGATCGGTCATCGCAACCAAATCTCGGGTTCGGGAGTCGGTTACGCAAGGGGAAGGTATTAGCACCCCTCACGTCCGTTGTACTTAATGGGATCCACGCTTGCGTTGTTTATCTAAAGGGTTGTTTATCTATCTACGCTAACGGTCTGGGTTAAAAGAGAAGAAAAGGACTCGACAGAGCGTCGCTGCTCTGGGCCTACGTATTCCTTCGTGCAATGGGAAAGTCAGAGTCAACGTAGTTTGGCTAACTACGGGTGAAAGGGGGAAGGTTGCTCGCCAAGATATCGCATCTTGTGCCTACGTACTCTCAGCAGGTATGAGAGATCAGAGCTTACATAGTTCAGGATAAAACGGAACACGGGTTTGTTCAAATTTTTTTACCCGAGTAGGGTTAAACTACAGTTCCAGCAGTTAGGGACAATGCCTGTTTGCGGTAGAATCGAAGCTTAACAGTACTCTTTATCTGAAAATATTTTCCTGGATTAAAGGGAGCCCCAAAGGGCAAAAAGGAGTTTGATGTTTGTTTTTAGTCTTTTATGAGAAGAAGTGTTTTTTGATGAATGTTTGTAATTCATATTGCATTAGAGACTATGACCTAGGAGTGAATGCGTCGCATGTCACCCAAAGGGTGTCACACTAAACATCTTGGATACTGAAAGGAAACCCTCCAATAACCATTTCTTGGGTAGCTTAAGCCTCGTAACGTACAATACTCATTAGCCTTTATTAAGTGTTTTGAAATTGTTTAAAGATGAGAAGAGAAAAGGACTCTACAGAGGGACTAATTGAAACCTACTATTGTCATGCAATATGGCCCTAATGTTGAGTTTGAAAGGGAATATATCCTAAGGTTATCATGCATGGGTTAAAACCTAATGTCTATCATCATCATCCTTAAACAAGGATGTGAGAATCCTAATGGATCATGGCAAAAGAAAAGCAACAACAAAAAGCAGTAAGCTGAAAGAATAAAGTTGTCAAGCAGATAAAATGAGAACATGAGGGATGCAATGCAACAATACAAGCAAAGGGAGACAAACTCAACCTTTAATGCAAACATGCCAAGTATGAAAGGTAGATAAACATCCAAGCAAAGGGAGGCAAGCTCAACCTTTAGATGCAAGCATGAACTTAAGGAAAAAATGCCTACACATGCAATTCTATCCTAATGCATCAAAGCAAAAAATCAATCATGAAGAAGAGATAAACAAGATGAGGAGCAAGGAAATCATCCCAGGAATTCATCAAGTTTAGATGTGTATCAACACAATAGTCCATCAAAGGTTCAACCTCTTCATGGAATGCACTTTAATTCTTCCAAGGGAAGAACCAGGCTCTCAAAAGAGGGATCCTAAGATTGTAGGACAGATGAGTGAGGTGGAACTTAGTGGAGATCTAAGGTATTAGGTTAATGTGTATCAACACAGCAGTCCTCAAAGGCTCAACCTCTTTATGGAATGCACTTTAATTCTTCCAAGGGAAGAACCAGGCTCTCAAAATAGGGATCCTAATATTAATGGACAAAGAGGAGGGAATGATGATGGGAAGCATGGTGTAAACCAAGGGAATCTACCATGACACTCAACCAAAATCTTTAGGATATATCCTCAAGAGTTCTACCATTCATGGCATGCCTTTATTTCTTCCAAAGGAAGAACTAGGCTCTCACCAATGGGAAGACTAAATCATAGGATAGAGGAAGGTGGGAGGAACCAAGCAAAGCAAAGGAATCACATAAGGAAGAGAAACCACTCACTTAAAAGCTTCTAAGGAACCCTAAAAGTTAAGCTCTAAAGGAAGTCTATCCTAATCAAGCTATGGACATGTTAAAGACTTGAAATTTAACCTACAGAGGCTGCGACCTATGTACTATGGGAACATGCAAGGATTAGGTGCCTAAGGATTGCAAAAGGATCACCTAAAATGCAAAACTAGGTGAAGGTTCAAAGGGAAACACACTAACATCAGTCAGAATGCAAAATCTATTAAAAATAGGAAAACAATCCTAAAAATTCTAATAAAAATCCTAGATGGTCCTTAAGATATTTGGAATCTATGGTTAAAATTGTGGAGCAAAAATCCAATACTAAGTATGATAACAGGGGCCAAAACCCTAATGTGTTCTATGGATAAGGCAAAGGGAAAGGGTGCTAAAGATCTACTTCAAACCCTAACTAAATGATATCTAAAAATCAGAACCAAAATACCAACAAATCACTTAAGTTGTCCAGAAATATCACACAAAAAATTAGAAGTTTATTCTATTCTTTGATAAGGAAATAAAATCCTAGAAGTAAACATGTATAATTCTCACACTTAAAGAACAATCAATCATGAAAAATTCACATTAAATTGAAAAAGGATCTAAAAATCAATATAACAATTTGTGAAATCATTTAACATGTTGAGGTACCTTGGGGGAAAATTTCATGAATTTTGGATACATTTTACTATTTTTAATGAAATTAAAGTAAGCAGCCATAAAACAAAGAAATTAAGAAAAAGGAAATGAAAATTGAAAAAGTTGTGGTGTGTTTAGCAACTGGATCGCATGTATTCTTTGGGCTTGTGGAAAAAAGGGGTGTGAATAGAAGATAGTCCACTCCAGAGTTTCAATAAGTGAAACTCTACGTTTCATTTAATCAAAGCCAACCAGCGAAACGAAATCAGGGCTTCACGATAGGCCCCAAGTCAATGGATCCTATGGTTGTGGACATGACACGCAAGCGTTTGGAAATTCAACAAAATATGAGAGGACATCGTGACCGCGTGATAGTATGAAGGTAAAAAAATTCACCAAGATCCAAGGGCTATGGTTGCATCTGAGCATTTAAATGGGAAATGGTGGGAAAGTGCAGACAGCGGCCGGAGAAGACTCCGGCCGTCTTCTCCGGCTAGAGTGAACAGTGCCAGTTCCAAAAACTCAACAAAACCTAGAATTTCTTACATAAATCGAATCGCCTCATCATGTAGGTTAACATTCTATGGTTCTTTTTTATTTTCCTTGCCTAAATCATCTAAACCGAAGCTAAACCAAATTGAAGTCATTTCAAGAATCATTGCAAACAGCCATACAAACTATCCTAAATCCATCTACAAGTCTAGGGGAACATGTTTATGCAACAATGGCATGATAAAGATCCCTAAACGGTGAGCTATGATGAATTCTAAATACCTGGTTAGAAGCTTGCACAGAACCTCAAATGGCCACCAATTCTTCAAGCTACCTGCCCAGAATCAACCCTTGCACCTTGCTAGAGCTTTCCCACACCTTGAGTTGGCTTGAAAACGGAAGAATCTTCAAAATCGAATTTCAATTGCTCTCCACTTTTCTCAACCATTTTTCAGTTATTTCTCCATCTCAATTCTGTTATGATGCATTGTTGATGATGATATGAATATATGCAATGGACCTGGATGACTTTGAAGCCCAAATGAAGCCCAAGAGAGTCCAATTGAAAATCCACTTACTCATGTTGGAGATTTGGGATTCTCTTTAAAACAGAGCTCAAGCTATTGCAAATTGCTTCATACGAATTGCCTATGATGCAAGGAACATGAATGGATGAGATTAGCTCCTTGGATTTGAAGGAATGGCGGATCTTGATTATGTTACTTCAAGATTAAGTAACATGTAAAGTGCCATGTTTTCTTTGGCTCAAATTACAAATCCACCAATGTCATTGTGTTTGAAATGCAAAATTCACTATAAATATGCACAAATTTGGATGAATTTGGTTCGTCATGAATTTATTTCAATTTTTGACTCTTAATGGCCTTTAAAGCTTCCTTCATGAAAATTCCTTCATCAAATCTTCAATCCAAGCCAAATCAATGGTTCCTTGAGGTTTGGTTGAGCAAATGACCCCATTTGGAGCAACTTTCAAGTTGGAAAGATTTCCATTTGAGTTGTGCAAAGTGGTTAAATGGCCCTATAATCCAAAGTGACCTATAATCAAAGTTTCCCAAAATACCCCAGCCTTGCAAGCTTCGTATCATGAGCTCTAAAAATCCAAATGAGGACTTCTAGTACTCTTTGGAAAGCTAAGACCATAAGGAACAACTTTCATGTTTGGGTCAAGGATAGGAGAGACATCCTTCTAGGTCAAAAATGTCTTGGAAGTTGGTTGACTTTTTTGGACCAAAATCACATTCATCTGATGACCTGTAACTTGTTTGCTTCATAACTTGAGTTCTAGAAGTCAAATGAATGACTCTTAGTAATCAAACGAAATCCAGGAACATGCTTTACAAGTCTCAGGTTGGTATCAAGATGAGATGAAACTTTTATCTTGAGTTATGTGGTCTTGAAGTTAGGCACCAAGACAGGGGATTTCTCACACTCTTGAATATTGATGAATTGATCTTGGAATGATATATGACATGTATCAACACAACATTCCATGATTATATTTGCTTGGAGTTGAGTCTTAATCTCCTCAAGACTCACAGTTGACTTAAGGTTGACTAGGTGAGAACCCTAATTGCACCACCTTTGGCTGTGGCCTCTTGCACTTTGAACAATGACCTGAATAAGCCCCTCAACGACCTCCAAGGTATCTCCTGAGCTCTCCCAATAATTTCTATCCATAATCATGGACTCAGTCTCCTGACGACCTTCATTGACCCCCAAGATAGGAGGTATGCACACTTGTATTCATCCCCTTCTCCCAAGGAGCCTTGACTTTCTCTGGTGACTTGATGAGGATAATAAACCTTTATATGCTTGAACACAACCTCTTGATTTAATCTAGACCATTGATAGCCTCTTCTTGATAGGCACAATTCTCTTAATCTCTTGTACATGGACAATGGTATGCAAATGCTAATGCTATATGAATGCAATGAAACATAAGCTAGGTAAAGAAAAGGTTGAGCAAATTTTGGGGTGCAACAGCTGCCCCTATTCAAATGACTTGGACCTGACTGGGTGAGAAACAAATGACTTTCAACCGATTAGGGTAAAAGACAGTTGAATACCAACGAACCCGGAAATTTGCCAACCGCAGAAATAAACTGCAATCTCGGACGAATGAAATGACAGTTGCACGACAACCAACTGAATAATTGACAATCAATAGCCTCGACCCTGGGTCGGGAGGAATACAAAACCACACAAAAGATATGGAACGTCAAAAATTACCGTCAGACATTCGCACTTAATTGATAAAACTTCCGACCTCACCATCGGGATCCTGTTAACTAAAAACAGGTAACAACTCCAACAATTAGATTAACAGTGAACTTCACAGTGTCGGACATTGCCGCCAGGCACCTGCGGGGAATACAACCTTCTGACCTTGCGGTCAGACCAACACAAAGCTGATAAACATCCAACATTGCCGTCAGAAATCTACGGGAGAAACTGCAACCATTGAATCTGAAGATAAGGGGATCTGACATTGCCGCCAGGTCCTCGCTAAATAAAAGCGAGTAACGAACTAAAAAACCGGATAGGTAGGAAACCGATAATCACCTAACATTGCCGTTAGGACTTCACAAGATTAATAACCATCTGACATCACCGCCATGTATCCGTAAAGTCGATAAGCGCCTGACATTGCCGCCATGCTACTTGCTGAAGATAATGAATGTCTGACATTGCCGCCAGGCATCTTGTTGAAATTGATGAACGTTTGACATTGCCACCGAACAACTAAAAAGTAGGCAGAATACCCAACATTGCCGCCATAACACCCCATACTAAAACACATCTGACATTGCCGCCAGAACAAATGGAACCCCTAACGTTGCCGCTAGAAAATCGAAATATCCAACATTGCCGCTGGAACAACTGATATATCTAACATTGCCGCTAGAACCAAGGCATCCCACATTGCCGCTAGAAAACCAACCATCATCTGACGTAGCCTCCAGAAGAACCGGAACATCTAACATTGCCGCTAGAAACAAGGCATCCCACATTGCCGCTAGGAAACCAACCAACATCTGACGTAGTCGCCAGAATAACTGGAACATCTAACATTGCCGCTAGAAACAAGGCAATCAACATTGCCTCTAGGAAACCAACCAACATCTGACGTAGCCGCCAGAATAACCGGAGCATCTAACATTGCTGCTAGATAACAAGGCATCCAACATTGCCGCTAGGAAACCAACCAACATCTGACGTAGCCTCCAGAATAACCGGAGCATCTAACATTGCCGCTAGATAAAAAGGCATCCCATATTGCCGCTAGGCAACCAACCAACATCTGACGTAGCCGCAAGAATAACCAGAGCATCTAACATTGCCGCTAGATAACAAAGCATCCCACATTGCCGCTAGGAAACTAACCAACATTTGACGTAGCCTCCAGAATAATCGAAGCATCTAACATTGTCGCTAGATAACAAGGCATCCTACATTGCCGCTAGGAAACCAACCAACATCTGACGTAGCCGCCAGAATAACCGGAGCATCTAACATTGCCGCTAGAAACAAGGCATCCAACTTTGCCGCTAGGAAATCAACTAACATCTGACGTAGCCGCTAGAATAACCGGAGCATCTAACATTGCAGCTAAATAACAAGGCATCCAACATTGCCGCTAGGAAGCCAACCAACATCTGACGTAGCCGCCAGAAGAACCGGAACATCTAACGTTGCTGCTAGAAACAAGGCATCCAACATTGCCGCTAAGAAACCAACCAACATCTGACGTAGCCACCAGAAGAACCAAAACATCTAACATTTCCGCTAGATAACAAGGCATCCCACATTGCCTCTAGGAAACCAACCAACATCTGACGTAGCCGCCAGAATAACCAGAACATCTAACATTTCCGCTAGAAACAAGGCATCCCACATTGCCGCTAGGAAACCAACAAACATATGACGTGGCCATTAGAAGAATCGGAACATCTGACATTGCCGCTAGAAACAAGGCATCCTACATTGCCTCTAGGAAACCAACCAACATCTGACGTAGCCACCAGAATAACCGGAACATCTAACATTGCCGCTAGAAACAAGGCATCCCTCATTACCGCTAGGAAACCAACCAACGTATGACGTAGCCGCCAGAATAACCGTAACATCTAACATTGCTGCTAGAAACAAGGAACATCTAACATTGCCGCTAGAAACAAGCCATCCCACATTTCCGCTAGGAAACCAACCAACATCTGACATAGCCGCCAGAATAACCAGAACATCTAACATTGCCGCTAGAACAAACGTACCATCTAACATTGCCGCTATATAACCAACATCTAATGTTGCCGCTAGAAACAAGATCCACAACCCTCTGACCTTGCCGCCAATAAGAAATCACAACATCTGTGAACATCTAACATTCCCGCTAGAACATTGAAACATGGGTCTGACATTGCCGCCGAAATACCGCAAGGATCTGGCATGGCCGCCAGAAAATCGCTGAAGCCGATACATGTCTGACATTGTCGTCAGAAATCTGCTAAATAAAAGTGAACGAGGAACCCGAAGGCTGGATCCATACGAAGTTGAAACGATCCGAGGATAATAATTCAGGAAACTCCACTGGGGAATGTATAACTCCGCTTTGGGAGGGCCAATGAACCTGTCCTGGCCACCCTGCTGAGGAACAAAGAGTGATTTACACAAACAACTTTGTTGGGGGAGTATATGATGAGATAGTCACATCTATCATAAATCTTCTGCCGAAGTCTGAACACTCGTACGGTCTTGGAAAATAGCAAATCGAAGTCCGGTGATGCCGCTGAGGGATAACATAAACCGAGGGCAAAATAAACGCATCAAGTTTGCCGAGACTAAAGACCAACACGGGTGAAGACAATGGTCACCTGCTGGAGATATACCTGAAATTAAGGAGGTAACAATCTGGCTTATGTTTCAAAATGCATATGTTTGAAAATGGCGTAATGCTCCATAAGAAATGGAAATGCTACACATTTGAGGATGCTATGCACGATGCAAAATGCAAAGGGAACGCTCCAGCAAAATAAATGCTGGAGAGACGAGGCCAACTCCGTTGGGGGAAGAAACGATCCTGCTGGGAATAACTTACACGTGCCAACAATGATTGGACTTATGCTGAGGATCGAAACCTGACCGGCTAACTCAGCTGGGGAAAATTCCATGAACGACTTTCTAAAATACGAACTCTTCTGGGAACATAGACAAATCCAATGGGGAGACAAAACAACTTGCCAAACAGCCACTCTCACCTACTGAAGAGAAACAATGCCGCGACTGGCCTTCTGGGATACGGTTCTCTTGGGGAGCTGTAAATTCGGTCGAGGATAAAAAACCAGACGCTGGAATCAATCTTACTCGTCGGGAAGAATACAACTCTGCGGGGAAATCAATTCTACCAGAAACCTAGGTCTGAACTGCTGAGAGCTGAACACTTACAGACAATCTTCTGGAGAAAACTACGTGTTGACCCACTGCTGGGGGAAGATTCCCTACCTGCTGGGTGGAAAGAAACCTGCTCTCGACTCGTTGGGGAGTCAGCACATACCTGCAATCTGTGGGGATTAATCGTGCACCGATCAACTGCCGGGGACAAGAATACACACTCAATCGCTCTTGTTAACCTGCATACCACTCTATTGGGGGTAGAGATGCAAACTCCAATTGCTGAGGAATGGACTCTGGTTGGGGAGTCTATCTCTGCTTGGGGAGACAAATCAATGCTCACAGTCCAATATTCAGACTCTGTGGGGGAAACACAACTGAATCTGCTGAGGAGACTCCAATTTTGCTCAATAAGAAATCCAATCCTGACCTGCTGGGAAGTGGGCCCAATACTCTGCATATGACTCTATTGAGGATATGATGAAGATACATTTCTGACAGATGTATCTGGTGGTTTGATATGAACAACCTCTATGTTTTGAACCTCACAGAGGTGCTTCAAGTTAATCGTCTTCAGGATAAGGATAGCTTCGGTGCTCTCGGGGTGACTTTGCCCCTCATCGGCAGATTTGTGGAGCAGTACCTCTAGCTACGAGAGATTTATCAAATCTAGACCTGATTGCCCCGGATTAACTGACTTTTAGACGGCTGACTCCCATGTTGTGATCATCTGATATAATTTGCCCCGGTTCACCGGAGTATTTGGGAATTCTGCATTCTATCCTGATCAATCTTTCCATTGTGGAAACTTTCCTGCTGTCAAGCGCTTACTCGCAAGTAAAACAAATTGTTCTGCATAAAAGATATATTAAATGCAATGCAGATGACAGTTTTGAAATCCAAGCATGTTCACTGGAAAAATTTTGTGACATCTAATGTCAACACTAATATAGCGTTGTAAGAGGAATCCTTTCTTAGGAGTCAGTTTCGATGCGATCTTTACCGAAGTATGCTTTCGAAACAAACCTGCTTCAATTAGGACTTTTCCAGGTTGTAACATGGTCAGGTTCACGGTTAACAAGGAAGGATATAAGGCTCAAAATTCATTTTAAGCCACCTGTTCTCCTTGATGTTCTCCAACCCTACGTTCAGCTAATTCGACCTTAGCGTTTACCTTTCAAAGTTTGGATGGCAGGAGTGACGGTTCAGGGAATCACACATTTTTGGAGCGACAGTCACTCGCTTTTCGTCTTTGGACGCTTGGAATCATACGATTCGCTTTGTTCGAGGATTTTTCTTTCGTAATCCTTTTCGCTTTTTTTCGTCTTTCCCCTAATTTTTGCTTGGACTAACTCTTTTAAGTTTTTCTCGATTTTGAAGTCCAGCGGGGTGCCCTAATTTTTGCCTAAGTCGCTTGTTTTCAAGACTCGACTTAGTGGGCTTTTCTTTTGATTCTTTTTCTTTTTTCGTTTGAACAAATCGTGTGACACCAACTTGCCTGACTTGTTAAGAGCTATTGTGACTATTTCACTCCTTATCGGCAAGGTTTAACCATTGTGGTTTTTTAAGTACGACCTATACAGGTGTGATTGATCCTCGAACGAACGCACTCCTATTGTAATTTGAACGCTTGGTCAAATCAGCTGACACCTACCCTGCCCCGGGTTATGATTGAGGGTTTTTCATTTTCAGAATGAAACTCCTACTACTAGGCTCAAAGGGGTTGACAAGGGATTATCTTCCTTATATCTCTGGTGTTTAGGGATGTGAAACAATGCCTGTACATCATCAATAGTTTTTTTTATTCAAAAGCATACAATCGAAAGCTTACGCGTCTTTCGATTTCGTCATCCTCCCCGGATTCCACTTAAACAAGCGTTTGAAATAAAAGCAATAGAGTGAACACGAATGGATTAGTTCAAAACATGCATATTTATTTCATCATCAATATCAATTGAAAAACAACAAGTTTTACAAACAAAAATTGCATATAGACAGGAAAGAAACTATAAATGCAAAGAAATAACAGGATGAAATGAAAATTGCCAGCTTCTCGGAACTGGGCTTCTTGCTGGAGAATCAGCCATCTTCAGAATGAGTTTGTTGGAGGTAGTCTGATACCCTTCAGATCTGCTTCCAGTGAATTCTTCCACAATATGAATTGTTGAGCTCCCACGACTGGATGAAGGAAAATCATTAATCTTGAATCCCTGACGTGCAATAGAGATCATACCAGAGCCCAGCAGGGCCTGAATCTTGCTCCTGAGCACTTTACAATCTTCGGTCGAGTGCCCCTGCGCCCCAGCATGGTACTCGCAACGGCCGTCGACATAAAAACCTGGCGGATACGGAGGGACCACTGGACAAATCTTTTGTGGCACTATCAGTCTGGCTTGGACTAGATCTGGCAACAACTGACCGTATGACACCAGCAACTGACTAATACGCCTTTCTGGCTTCCTTGGTCTTTGCTTGGTGTGCCATCCCTGTTGATGGAGATATGACTGTTAGTTCTGACGTGTGGACCTTAGAGATTGCTGACCCTGACCAATTGAAATGTCTGGAGGATGAGTCTGAGATATCTGGGACTCCTTTTGCTCAGGCACTTTCATCCTTAGGCTTGTCCCCGGTAATGGCAACAACTGCGGGCAAGGGGATTCTGAGATCATAGATTGCAGTATGTAATTCTGACCCGATTTAGCTTTAGGGGGAAGAACAGGAGCATCCACCTCTTTTGTAATGCATGGACCAACACCTCCTGGTATGCTTACGCCGCCCAACATGAATTCAATCGTCTTTGAGTCAATTAAATCTTGGACCTGGTGCTTAAAAGCTTTACAGTCCTCAATGTTATGCCCAGGTTCCCCATAGTGGAAATCACAATGGGCATTTGCACTATAGCCCGGTGGTGGGGTCCCAGTAAGCGGAGACAGGATTCGGAGCTCAACCAAACAAAGCTGGAGCAATAGTTGCAATAATCGAGCATAGGTCATGGGTATCTGATCAAAGATTCTGACAGACTGTCTCGGTCTCTAAGCATACTTTTTAGCCCTAGGACCATCCTGGGAGTCGGGATGTAGCTGCTGACGAGAAAATTCTTGAGCTCTAAGTTGTGCAGAAGATCTCTTAGGCCTTTCATGCCTGGGCATAGGTTCCATAGACAAAAGCGTTGCGAGCATCTCTACTGCAGCTTTAGGTACCTGGTCACCTTCTTTTCTGAGCACCTTCCTTATCACTTCCACGATCAAGCCTACCTGAGTCTTCAATTGCTGGTTCTCATCTCTGAGCATCTCCTGATCTAGACGTAGTGCTTGCATGTCCTTCATGAACTTCCCTATCTGGCCTCGGACCTCTCTCAGCTCTACTTGAACCTGTTCCATGTCTAGCTTCTTAATGTCTAAAATTTTGAAGAGAAAACCGGATCAGGGTAACGCAACCCAGCCTCGAACACCTGTTATGCAAATGAAATGCAAATGTCATGTTCGAGTATTTCCAAGGAACCTGTCTGCTTCGATTCATGCTTTACACAGACGAACCACAAGGAAACGATTTAATGCTCAACAGTGAGTCTCGAAGCGAAGATCCTTGGAAATACAAGAACATGTATGTCAAAATGCAAACATGCTAGGATGATGCAAATGCAAATGAAAATATGCAACAAGGGATCAAGATTGTTGTGATGTCGACTGAAGGACCAAAGTTCTGCTTCGGTGAGAACATAACACAGCTCTGATAATAGGAACCCTCTGGTACCAATAGTACTGATGCAAACTGTAGAGAAAATCGGGTTGTCTGAAGGTCAAAGTTTCCGGCATAACCCAGCCCCACTCACAGGTATGGACCTAATCCACTAATAAAGGTATGTCATCCTATGTGCTCATCAGCATCACAGACTTTCAGGAAATGATGATACGTTCACATTTCTGGTTTGGCATCATCCTCTCCTGAAGAGGCCTCACTTAGCTAAGTCATAAATGATCGGTCCCCAGAGTCGACAACTCTCAAGTCTAATATTCCCTCAAGCCCAAGGGGCTGAAAAAGAAATCATCCAGGAGAATCTCGTCTGAGCATGAATTTCATGGGAAACTAGTACATGCAAATCATGTACGCCCCCACTACTCTCCACTACTAAAGCTATGTATGCTCTCAAGCCTGGGTTTTGGCTTATCACTCATCAGAAGTTCCTTCCCTACAACAACACAATAATAGTGATATATAAATGCTGAAAATAAAATGCGGGAAAATAAAGTGCGAAAGTAAATAAAGTACAACATGCATGTACAAAACCCAAAAGATAAGCAAACAAGCGTTAGGATTGACTCGCATAGGGAACCAAGATTACATCATAGTCCCCAGCAGAGTCGCGAGTTGTCGCTACTGCGAAAAAAGGTCCCGGCAAAGACAGAAGAGTAGCCACATATCGTTATTTATCCCACAAGAGGGAAAGGAAACGATCAAGAAAAACCTAGCGAAAAGGGATAAGATTGGTCATCACAACCAAATCTCGGGTTCGGGAGTTGGTTACGCAAGGGGAAGGTATTAGCACCCCTCACGTCCGTTGTACTCAACGGGATCCACGCTTGCGTTGTTTATCTATAGGGTTGTTTATCTATCTACGCTAATGGTCTGGGTTAAAAGAGAAGAAAAGGACTTGACAGAGCGTCGCTGCTTTGGGCCTGCGTATTCCCTCGTGCAATGGGAAAGTCAGAGTAAACGTAGTTCGGCTAACTACGGGTGAAAGGGGGAAGGTTGCTCGCTAAGATATCGCATCTTGTGCCTACGTACTCTCAGCAGGTATGAGAGATCAGAGCTTACATAGTTCGGGATAAAATGGAACACAGGTTTGTTCAAATGTTTTTACGCGAGTAGGGTTAAACTACAGTTCCAGCAGTTAGGGACAACGCCTGTTTGCGGTAGAAACGAAGCTTAACAATACTCTTTATCTGAAAAGGTTTTCCTGGATTAAAGGGAGCCCCAAAGGGCAAAAAGGAGTTTGAAGTTTGTTTTTAGTCTTTTATGAGAAGAAGTGTTTTTGATGAATGTTTGTAATTCATATTGCACTAGATATTATGACCTAGGAGTGAATGTGTCGCATGTCACCCAAAGGGTGCCACACTAAACATCCTGGATACTGAAAGGAAACTCTCCAATAACCATTTCCTGGGTAGCTTAAGGCTCGTAACGTACAATACTCATTAGCCTTTATTAAGTGTTTTGAAATTGTTTGAAGATGAGAAGAGAAAAGGACTCTATAGGGGGACTAATTGAAACCTGTTGTTGTCATGCAATATGGCCCTAATGTTGAGTTTGAAAGGGAATCTATCCTAAGGTTATCATGCATGGGTTAAAACCTAATGTCTATCATTATTATCCTTAAACAAGGATGTGAGAATCCTAATGGATCATGGCAAAAGGAAAGCAACAACAAAAAGCAGTAAGCTGAAAGAATAAAGCTGTCAAGCAGATAAAATGAGAACATGAGGGATGCAATGCAACAATACAAGCAAAGGGAGACAAACTCAACCTTTAATGCAAACATGTCAAGTATGAAAGGCAGATAAACATCCAAGGAAAGGGAGGCAAGCTCCACTTTTAGATGCAAGCATGAACTTAAGGAAAAAATGCGTATACATGCAATTCTATCCTAATGCATCAAACCAAACAATCAATCATGAAGAAGAGATAAACAAGATGAGGAGCAAGGAAATCATCCCAGAAATTCATCAAGTTTAGATGTGTATCAACACAATAGTCCATCAAAGGTTCAACCTCTTCATGGAATGCACTTTAATTCTTCCAAGGGAAGAACCAGGCTCTCACAAGAGGGATCCTAAGATTGTAGCACAGATGAGTGAGGTGGAACTTAGTGGGGATATAAGGTATTAGGTTAATGTATATCAACATAGGAGTCCTCAAAGGCTCAACCTCTTTATGGAATGCACTTTAATTATTCCAAGGGAAGAACCAGGCTCTCACAAGAGGGATCCTAAGATTAATGGACAAATAGGAGGGAATAATGATGGGAAGCATGGTGTAAACCAAGGGAACCCACCATGACACTCAACCAAAATCTTTAAGATATATTCTCAAGAGTTCTACCATTCATGGCATGCCTTTAGTTCTTCCAAAGGAAGAACTAGACTCTCACCAATGGGAACCCTAAATCATAGGATAAAGGAAGGTGGAAGGAACCAAACAAAGCAAAGGAATCACATAAGGAAAATAAACCAATCACTTAAAAGCTTCTAAGGAACCCTAAAAGTTAAGCTCTAAAGGAAGTCTATCCTAATCAAGCTATGGACATGTTAAAGACTTGAAATTTAACCTACAGAGGCTTCAAAATTGAATTTCAATTGCTCTCCACTTTTCTCAACCGTTTTTCAGTTATTTCTCCATCCCAATTCTGTTATGATGCATTGTTGATGATGATATGAATATATGCAATGGACCTGGATGACTTTGAAGCCCAAGAGAGTCCAATTGAAAATCCACTTTTCTCATGTTGGAGCTTTGTGATTCTCTTTAAAACAGAGATCAAGCTGTTGCAAATTGCTTCATACCAATTGCCTATGATGCAATGAACATGAATGGATGAGATTAGCTCCTTGGATTTGAAGGAATGGTGGATCTTGATTATGTTACTTCAAGATTAAGTAACATGTAAAGTGCCATGTTTTCTTTGGCTCAAATTGCAAATCCACCAATGTCATTGTGTTTGAAATGCAAAATGCACTCAAAATATGCACAAATTTGGATGAATTTGGTCCATCATGAATTTATTTGAATTTTTGAATCTTAATGAAAATTCCTTCATCAAATCTTCAATCCAAGCCAAATCAATGGTTCCTTGAGGTTTGGTTGAGCAAATTACCCCATTTGGAGCAACTTTCAAGTTGGAAAGATTTCCATTTGTGTTGTGAAAAATGGTGAAATGGCCCTATAATCTAAAGTGACCTATAATCAAAGTTTCCCAAAATACCTCTGCCTTGCAAGCCTCATATCTTGAGCTCTACAAATCCAAATGAGGACTTCTAGTAATCTTTGGAAAGCTAAGACCATAAGGAACAACTTTCATGTTTGGGTCAAGGATAGGAGAGACATACGTCTAGGTCAAAAATGTCTTGGAAGTTGGTTGACATATATGGACCAAAATCACATTCATATAATGACCTGTAACTTGTTTGCTTCATAAATTGAGTTCTATATATCCAATGAATGACTTCTAGTACTCAAATGAAAGCTAAAAACATGCTCTACAAGTCTCATGTTGGTTTCAAGATGAGATGAAACTTGTATCTTGAGTTATGTGGTCTTGAAGTTAGGCACCAAGATAGGGGATTTTACACTGTCAAGCTTAGAAACCCTAGCTTAGGAACTTCTCACACTCTTGAATATTGATGAATTGATCTTGGAATGATATATGACATGTCTCAACATAACATTCCATGATCATAGTTTCTTGGAATTGAGTCTTAATCTCCTCAAGACTCATAGTTGACTTAGGGTTGACCAGGTGAGAACCCTAATTGCACCACCTTTGGTTGTGGCCTCTTGCACTTTGAACAATGACCTGTATAAGCCCCTCAACAACCTCCAAGGTATCTCTTAAGCTCTCCCAGTAATTTATATCCATAATCATGGACTCATAGTCTCCTGACAACCTTCATTGACCCCCAAGATAGGAGGTATGCACACTTGTATTCATCCCCTTCTCCCAAGGAGGCTTGACTTTCTCTGGTGACTTGATGAGGATAATAAAACTTTATATGCTTGAACACAACCTCTTGATTTAATCTAGACCATTGATAGAATCTTCTTGATAGGCACAATTCTCTCAATCTTCTGTACATGGACAATGGTATGCAAATGCTAATGCTATATGAATGCAATGAAACATAAGCTAGGTAAAGAAAAGGTTGAGCAAATTTTGAGGTGCAACAGCTGCCCCTATTCAAACGACTTGGACCTGACTGGGTGAGAAGCGAACGATTTTCAACCGATTAAGATAAAAGACAGTTGAATACCAACGAACCCGAAAATTTGCCAACCGCAGAAATAAACTGCAATCTCGGACGAATAAAATGACAGTTACACGACAACCAGCTGAATAATTCACAATCAATAGCCTCGACCCTGGGTCAGGAGGAATACAAAACCACACAACAGATAGGGAATGTCAAAAATTACCGTCAAACATTGCCGTCAGACGTTCACACTTAATTGATAAAACTTCCGACCTCACTGTCGGGCTCCTGTTAACTAAAAACAAGTAACAACTCCAAGAATTTGATTAATAGTGAACAACACAGTGTCGGACATTGTCGCCAGGCGCCTGCGGGGAATACAACCTTCTGACCTTGCGGTCAGACCAACACAAAGCTGATAAACATCCAACATTGCCGTCAGAAATCTACGGAAGAAATCGGAACCATTGAATCTGAAGATAAGGGGATCTGACATTGCCGCCATGTCCTAGCTAAATAAAAGCGAGTAATGAACTAAAAAACCGGATAGGTAGGAAACCGATAATCACCTAACATTGTCGTCAGGCCTTCACAGGATTAATAACCATCTGACATCACCGCCATGTATCCGTAAAGTCGATAAGCGCCTGACATTGCCGCCATGCTACTTGCTGAAGATAATGAATGTCTGACATTGCCGCCAGGCATCCTGTTGAAATTGATGAACGTTTGACATTACCGCTGAACAACAAAAAATTTAGGAAGAATGCCCGACATTGCCGCTGTTGCGGTGAAATTTGGATGTCAAGCTATTGATTAACTTGAATCTTAATTCGTTTACAACCGGTCTTTGATTTATCCGAAGGAAAGGTTAAAGAAAGTAAAAACCTAAAAGGGAGAGATCTAAGGTTCGGGGGTTGGTTAAATTTAGGGAAGGTATTAGCACCCTAAACTTCCGTAGTACTCTACGGGAACCTTTTGTTTATTTTTTTTTATTTATTTCATTAATTATTTTGATTTAGGGTATATACAAAGGATTAAAAATTAAAAAAAGACCTAGGGGTTAATTCTAAGTTTACTCGGCAAGACATCGCATCTTGTGCCTACATATCCTTACGGGAATGGAATCAGAGTAACTGTAGTTCCCCTCAAAAGGGAGGTTAGAAACGTCTTGACTGTGGCCAAGGTTTGTTCAGAGACTTCAATCTCTATGTTAAAAAATGTTAATTAAAATTAAAATAGGGTTAAATTAGGGATTCCACGACGGAAAACCTTAAAACAGAGTACGGCGACTCTTTTGGCCTAACACTAGGATAAAAGCAATTTTGCCCACGGCGGGACACCTAGGCTAAACAGAGTTTGATCCATTGAAGGGGTAAGGCTATTGACTCGGCGGCCAAAAGGCTGGACCTAATCCTTCGGAAGGATAAAACTGTAAAAAAATGTGAAAATATGACAAATCATTATATGGAGGAATAATTAAGGTACAGAAATAAGAAAAGTAATAAAGGCAGAGGGAATAAAGAAACAAAGAAACATTTATGAAAACATGAAGAATATGAAAATATGTAATGACACTTAGAATGAAGTGAGGGAGGAAAATAGTGTGGGGCTGTGGCCACCACAAGCACATCTCAACCTCGAACATGCACATGAAATGCCAAAAGAAAGAAAAGTAATAAAAGGGTACATAAAATGACACGACAAACATCAAACATCAGGAGTTCCTTACGAAAAGGTTTTAATTTTTTAATATTTTAATTATAAAAAAAAAAGGTTTTAATTTTTTAATAAAAAATATTTAAGTTAAAATTATAAAAAATAATTAAGTTTAAATTATAAAAAAAAAGTTTTGGGGGGAAAAGTCTTTTCAGTTTTTTTAGAACAAAAAAGGCTTTTCATCCCAAAAAAAGGCTTTTCAGTTTTTTGGGAAAAGGCTTTTCAGTTTTTTTTGGGAAAAGGCTTTTCAGTTTTTTTTGGGAAAAGGCTTTTCAGTTTTTTGGGAACAAAAAAGTTTTTTTTTCTTCGGAACAAAAAGGCTTTTCAGTTTTTAAAAAAGGTCTTACTAAAAAAAAGGTTTTAATAATAAATAAAAAAAAGGGTTTTGATTTTAAAAAAGGTTTTGATATTAAAATCTAGGGACCTAAACACACATGGAGATTAACATGGCAAAATATGCACATAAACATGAAAAAGCAAAAGGTTTAGTAATTTAACGGACCTAAACACATTAACATGGCAAAATATGCACATAAACATGAAAAGGCAAAAGGTTTAGTAATTTAACCTACGAAGCGGAGGTTTGCTTCGGTAAATGTGAAAAAGGTTTGAATAAGGGAACACTGGAGAGCTCCAATCCTTCTGACGAGTTGTGGGAACGACCGCCTTTCTTCTCTGAGGATCTCCTTTGTTTCTCCCTTTCTCTCTCCTCTTTTCTGAAGAAAACCTTCTGACCCCTCTCACACTCACAACTCCTTACACATGTCCTCTTGCCAATTGTGCCATTTTTACTTTTTAGAAAAAAATGCATGCCATATGATATTTACCTGCAAAAAGTCAAACGACTACACAAATTTGTTAGTAATTGATTAAATGCAATGAAATGCGACGACAAATCTTAGGGCAAAATTTGGGGTATTACAGTTGCCCCTATTTAAATAACTTCACCGGGTGATTCGAGCAACGGAGACTCGAGAAATCGTGGTGGAGGGATTTAAATACAGATAACCGAAAATTTTGCCTTTAGACGCAGTGCTATGCAATGATATGGACAAAACAAAACAAACTATAATGCTAAATATAATATGAATCTGATATGATGCGTATGATGAAAATGACAAATGCACGGATACAGACGAAACAACGTCACAGGGGACGACCCATCGAGGAATTGCACTAGGGAAGAAGACATGTCATATCTGGAAGAACGTCGGGTAGACACGACACAGAATTGTTGATAGGTGCCAAGTAAATTAGAAATTGTCCGCAAGGTAAGACGCGGGTAAAACACGAGCTCAGGAGAAAAACACAAATGGGGATAAAACACCCATGATGCCAAGTAAATAAATTTTCCCACAAGGTAAGACGCGAGTAAAACACGACCTCAGGGAGAAAAAAAAGTAAATGGGGGTAAAACACCATGATGTTAGGTAAACCCAGGAATATCTGGTAAACGGGGAATAAAATACCAGGGATAAAGGTACATGGGGGATAAAACTCCCAAGGATAGAAGGTAAATGGGGAGTAAAGCACCCAAGATAGACATGTAAATGGGGAGTAAAGCACCCAGGATAGAAATGTAAATGGGGAATAAAGCACCCAAGATAAAAATGTAAATGGGGAGTAAAGCACCCAAGATAAAAATGTAAATGGGGAGTAAAGCACCCAAGATAGAGAGGTAAATGGGGAGTAAAGCACCCAAGATAAAAATGTAAATGGGGAGTAAAGCACCCAAGATAAAATGTAAATGGGGAGTAAAACACCCAAGATAGAAATGTAAATGGGGAGTAAAGCACCCAAGATAGAAATGTAAATGGGGAGTAAAGCACCCAAGATAAAAATGTAAATGGGGAGTAAAGCACCCAAGATAGAAATGTAAATGGGGAATAAAGCACCCAAGATGTGCACATGTATAGGAATTATGCTATGACATATGATCAAATGCAAATGCAGACGTCGACGACGAGACTCGACTCTTTCTGTGAGATGACAAAACTGGAGGACTGATTCCTCAACACGGAGATCACTGTCATTCTGTTAAACTGTATCAAGTTGATAGTCACTGTAAGAATGATGAATAACTACTTAGGGATTATGCGAGTAAACTGCCCCAGGTCAAATGAACTGATAGTTGCTTCAGCTGTCTGATTCGTGGAATCGACTGTTTTGCTGTATCCTCGGAGGGCTTGCCCCAGTCTGAGTCTTGAACAATTCTCTGGATAAACCAAATCTGAGAAGATATTTCCTTGAACAAATCTTGAGCTGATTCTTTGACAGGATGTAAAAGGAACTTGCCCCCGATAAGATCACTTGACCAAGTTTCTCATTGTTTGAAAATTCCTTAGAGGAAAGCCAGTTTGCAAACAAAAATATTCCTACAAACATGGTAATGCAAAGTTCATGCGACTTTTGAAATCAAAATTATTTTTGAAAGATGGAAAATACATGAGTCGTTAGTCAGAACACAACGGTTCAAGACGCTCAAAGTTTAAAACAAAGGTGTACTGCCAAAATAAATGATTCACAAAGATCTTTAGGAGTCAGGTTACGCAACCTTGTTGTAGTATACTTTCAAAATAACCTTGCTTCAATTAGGTCTTTTGAGGGTTGTAATGTGGCCTGGTTCACGGTTTATGAAACAAAAGATAAAGGCTCAAAATTTATTTGTACCCACCCAATCTACGTGATGATCCTCAGTCCTATGCTCAGTTAACTCATACTATGCATTCAGGTTCCCATAAGTTAGGGATTTCATTGATCGTAGCAATGATGACTCAGAAGTCAAAGGGACCTATGAAAAGGCAGCCACTACTCCCCTATAACATTTGATTGTTTTGACATTGAGGATTTTCAAGATAAGGATTTAAAAATCTCTTTGTATTATCCCTAAATTTTGCCTAAACTGTTTATTTTAGAGTTTACAGTCAGCGGGATGCCCCAGTTTTGCCTAAATCTCTTTCATAGGTTTTGACTTAGCGGGCTTCTTTTGCTTTTTTTATATTATTTTTTTGTGTGAAGGAAAGTGACTGTTTGATTTTAATGATTACGGTGAACCATCATCGACCTTTTGATTAGAAAACATCTTCGACACTTGTTTGACGTGTGCGAAGGAAAATTTGTTAATGAAAGGTGTATCGTATGAACACACAACCAAGTTAACTGAGAACTACCCATCCCAAGGTTAAAATTGTGGGTTTTTTGTAACGAAAGAAACTCCAACTTCTAGGCCCGAAGGGGGTGACGAGGGATTAACTTCCTTATTTCTCTAGTGTTTGGGAATTGAAACAATGCCTTACATCGTCAACAAGGTTTAATTGAAAGCATACTGACAGCAGTTATGGGTATAACATTTTCGTCATCCTCCCTCCGATCTTAGCATATCAAAATTTTGGACAAGAAGTAAACATTTGAAAAATAAAGCATAAAGATGCAAATAAATGGACGGAAATGAATTGAATCAAAAGTCGCAATGCTTATTTCATTAATGAAAGTACAAACATAATTGAAAGCAAACAACTTAAACAAAATAAGGAAAGTGTAAACAACGAGAAACAAAAGGCCTAGTGACAAAACTTCATTTCTGATGTACTGGCAAGGGATTTTTCTGAACATCCGGATGACTGTCTGTAAAATCAAGTATTCCAGTTCTAACCAATTCACATACTCTAGCCTTCAATGCAAAACAATGCTCCAAGTCATGGCCTGGGGCACCCTCATGGGAAGCACAATGGAGATCAGCCCTAAATCCAGCCGGAGGATTAAGAGGAGGTGGTAAAGCCTTTGTAGTAATCAGTCCTTGTCGGACTAAGTCAGGATATAGCTCTGTGTAAGTCATGAGAATAGGATCAAAGTGACTCCTGTTCCGTTTCTGGTCTGATATCTATGTCGAGGAATCAGCTTGACGACTCAAAGGTACACTAGAAGACGATAGGACCAAGAAGGAGAAACTGGGGGATAAATGCAATGCAAAAATGTGATGCTGATGCCATGCAATGGTCTCAAGAATTTCAACGGTCGATTGCGAATATTGCTTTTTAAGAAAGTTGGAAAAAATTTTAGACTTTAAAATGTAAGGCTTCTTGAATTTGCAAGGGACTGTCGGATTCCTTGAAACTAGGAATGATATGATGCTTTATGGATGCAATGTACAAATACACATAAGCAAACAAAGGTCCTAAGTTAGAGGAACAGTGAATCGAGTTAAGGTCTACCCTTCCCAAAGAGGTATGTACTATAGGTTGATTGTACCTGCAGAACAAGGGTTCTAAATCAGTGCCCAAAGTCATCAGTCCATCTTTCGGATATTATCGACTTCCCGACTGACTCGAGGGTCAATAATATTCTCAAGAGAACCTCTTTTGAGTGTAGCATCGTGTAGCAACCATTGTAGGACTACTCCCACATAGTTCCCGCACTACGTCCTATATAAGGCCAAGATGGTGTAAAGGTACTACGGTTCCCAGTATCACAGACTCCAATCGATAACGGTAAAAGTTTTCACGACTACACTCGATCAACCGAACCATTTTCGAAAGGGTCTCAACTGAGCGGTGATTCTCGATTTAGCTTAGTCGGGACTCACTCCCTATAAGCCTCGTCGAATATATCGCCATCCTATAATAATGTCACTCAAGTCCGGGTGTAGGACTTATCTCACCACAAAGTAAATCCCGAGAACGTACCCTGAACAACATATACAAATGAGCAAAATATTAATGAAACAAATATATAAAGAAAAATAAACAAGATATGGATAACCCTCAAAAATTAAGACTCCCCAGTGAAGTCGCCATTTTCTGTTGCGGTGAAATTTGGATGTCAAGCTATTGATTAACTTGAATCTTAATTCGTTTACAACCGGTCTTTGATTTATCCGAAGGAAAGGTTAAAGAAAGGAAAAACCTAAAAGGGAGAGATCTAAGGTTTGGGGGTTGGTTAAATTTAGGGAAGGTATTAGCACCCTAAACTTCTGTAGTACTCTACGGGAACCTTTTGTTTATTTTTTTTATTTATTTCATTAATTATTTTGATTTAGGGTATATACAAAGGATTAAAAATTAAAAAAAGACCTAGGGGTTAATTCTAAGTTTACTCGGCAAGACATCGCATCTTGTGCCTACATATCCTTACGGGAATGGAATCAGAGTAACTGTAGTTCCCCTCAAAAGGGAGGTTAGAAACGTCTTGACTGTGGCCAAGGTTTGTTCAGAGACTCCAATCTCTATGTTAAAAAAATGTTAATTAAAATTAAAATAGGGTTAAATTAGGGATTCCACGGCGGAAAACCTTAAAACAGAGTACGGCGACTCTTTTGGCCTAACACTAGGATAAAAGCAATTTTGCCCACGGCGGGACACCTAGGCTAAACAGAGTTTGATCCATTGAAGGGGTAAGGCTATTGACTCGGCGGCCAAAAGGCTGGACCTAATCCTTCGGAAGGATAAAACTGTAAAAAAATGTGAAAATATGACAAATCATTATATGGAGGAATAATTAAGGTACAGAAATAAGAAAAGTAATAAAGGCAGAGGGTATAAAGAAACAAAGAAACATTTCTGAAAACATGAAGAATATGAAAATATGTAATGATACTTAGAATGAAGTGAGGGAGGAAAATAGTGTGGGGCTGTGGCCACCACAAGCACATCTCAATCTCGAACATGCACATGAAATGCCAAAAGAAAGAAAAGTAATAAAAGGGTACATAAAATGACACGACAAACATCAAACATCAGGAGTTCCTTACGAAAAGGTTTTAATTTTTTAATATTTTAATTATAAAAAAAAGGTTTTAATTTTTTAATAAAAAATATTTAAGTTAAAATTATAAAAAATAATTAAGTTTAAATTATAAAAAAAAATTTTTTGGGGGAAAAGTCTTTTAAGTTTTTTTAGAACAAAAAAGGCTTTTCATCCCAAAAAAAGGCTTTTCAGTTTTTTGGGAAAAGGCTTTTCAGTTTTTTGGGAAAAGGCTTTTCAGTTTTTTTTGGGAAAAGGCTTTTCAGTTTTTTGGGAACAAAAAAGTTTTTTTTTTCTTCGGAACAAAAAGGCTTTTCAGTTTTTAAAAAAGGTCTTACTAAAAAAAAGGTTTTAATAATAAATAAAAAAAAGGGTTTTGATTTTAAAAAAGGTTTTGATATTAAAATCTAGGGACCTAAACACACATGGAGATTAACATGGCAAAATATGCACATAAACATGAAAAAGCAAAAGGTTTAGTAATTTAACGGACCTAAACACATTAACATGGCAAAATATGCACATAAACATGAAAAGGCAAAATGTTTAGTAATTTAACCTACGAAGCGGAGGTTTGCTTCGGTAAATGTGAAAAAGGTTTGAATAAGGGAACACTGGAGAGCTCCAATCCTTCTGACGAGTTGTGGGAACGACCGCCTTTCTTCTCTGGGGATCTCCTTTGTTTCTCCCTTTCTCTCTCCTCTTTTCTGAAGAAAACCTTCTGACCCCTCTCACACTCACAACTCCTTACACATGTCCTCTTGCCAATTGTGCCATTTTTACTTTTTAGAAAAAAATACATGCCATATGATATTTACCTGCAAAAAGTCAAACGACTACACAAATTTGTTAGTAATTGATTAAATGCAATGAAATGCGACGACAAATCTTAGGGCAAAATTTGGGGTATTACAGCCGCCATAACACCACCATACTAAAGCACATCTGACATTGCCTCCAGAACAAACGGAACCCCTAACATTTCCTCTAGAACAACTGATATATCTAACATTGCCACTAGAACCAAGTCATCCCATATTGTCGCTAGGAAACCAACCATCATCTGACGTAGCCGCCAGAAGAACCAGAACATCTAACATAGCCGCTAGAAACAAGGCATATCACATTGTCGCTAGGAAACCAACCAACATCTGACGTAGCCGCCAGAATAACCGGAACATATAACATTGCCGCTAGAAACAAGGCATCCAACATTGCCGCTAGGAAACCAACAAACATCTGACGTAGCCGCCAGAATAGCCGGAACATCTAACATTGCCGATAGAAACAAGGCATCCAACATTGCCGCTAAGAAACCAACCAACATCTGACGTAGCCGCCATAAGAACCAGAACATCTAACATTCCCGATAGAAACAAGGCATCCAACATTGCCGCTAGGAAACCAACCAACATCTGACGTAGCCGCCAGAATAACCAGAGCATCTAAAATTGCCGCTAGATAACAAGGCATCCCACATTGCCGCTAGGAAACCAATCAACATCTGACGTAGCCGCCAGAATAACCGGAGATTCTAACATTGCCGCTAGATAACAAGGCATCCCATATTGCCACTAGGAAACCGACCAACATCTGACATAGCCGCCAGAATAACTGGAGCATCTAACATTGCCGCTAGATAACAAGGCATCCCACATTGCCGCTAGGAAACCAACCAATATTTGACGTAGCCGCAAGAATAACCGAAACATCTAACATTGCCACTAGAAACAAGGCATCCAACATTACCGCTAGGAAACCAACCAACATCTGACCTAGCCGCCAGAAGAACCGGAGCATCTAACATTGCCGCTAGATAACAAGGAATCCAACATTGCTTCTAGGAAACCAACCAACATCTGACGTAGCCGCCAGAAGAACCGGAACATCTAACATTGCCGCTAGGAAACCAACCAGCATCTGACGTAGCCGCCAGAAGAACCGGAACATCTAACATTACCGCTAGAAATAAGGCATCCCACATTGCCGCTAGGAAACCAACCAACATCTGACGTAGCCGCCAGAAGAACCAGAACATCTAACATTGCCGCTAGATAACAAGGAATCCCACATTTCCGCTAGGAAACCAAACAAGATCTGACGTAGACTCTAGAATAAATGGAACATCTAACATTGCCGCTAGAAACAAGGCATCCCACATTGCCGCTAGAAACAAGGCATCCCACATTAAGTAACATGTAAAGTGCCATGTTTTCTTTGGCTCAAATTGCAAATCCACCAATGTTATTGTGTTTTAAATGCAAAATGCACTCAAAATATTCACAAATTTGGATGAATTTGGTCCATCATGAATTTATTTGAATTTTTGACTCTTAATGGCCTTTAAAGTTTCCTTCATGAAAATTCCTTCATCAAATCTTCAATCCAAGCCAAATAAATTGTTACTTGAGGTTTGTTTGAGCGAATGGCCCCATTTGGAGCAACTTTCAAGTTGGAAAGATTTCCATTTGAGTTGTGCAAAGTGGTGAATAATCCAAAGTGACCAATAATCAAAGTTTCCCCAAATACCCCTGCCTTGCAAGCCTCATATCTTGAGCTCTAAAAATCCAAATGAGGACTTCTAGTACTCTTTGGAAAGTTAAGACCATAAGGAACAACTTTCATGTTTGGGTCAAGGATAGGAGAGAATCATTCTAGGTCAAATATGTCTTGGAAGTTGGTTGACTTTTATGGACCAAAATCACATTCATCTGATGACCTGTAACTTGTTTGCTTCATAACTTGAGTTCTAGAAGTCCAATGAATGACTTCTAGTACTCAAAAGAAATCCAAGAACATGCTCTACAAGTCTCAGGTTGGTATCAAGATGAGATGAAACTTTTATCTTGAGTTATGTGGTCTTGAAGTTAGGCACCAAGACAGGGGATTTTACACTGTCAAGCTTAGAAACCCTAGCTTAGGAACTTCTCACACTCTTGAATATTGATGAATTGATATTGGAATGATATATGACATGTCTCAACACAACATTACATGATCATATTTTCTTGGAATTGATTCTTAATCTCCTCAAGACTCACAATTGACTTAGGGTTGACCAGGTGAGAACCCTAATTGCACCACCTTTGGCTGTGGCCTCTTGCACTTTGAACAATGACCTGAATAAGCCCCTCAATGACCTCCAAGGTATCTCATGAGATTTCCTAATAATTTCTATCCATAATCATGGACTCATAGTGTCCTGACGACCTTCATTGACCCCCAAGATAGAACGTATGCACACTTGTATTCATCCCCTTCTCCCAAGGAGCCTTGACTTTCTCTGGTGACTTGATGAGGATAATAAACCTTTATATGCTTGAACACAACCTATTGATTTAATCTAAACCCTTGATAGCCTCTTCTTGATAGGCACAATTCTCTCAATCTCCTGTACATGGACAATGGTATGCAAATGCTAATGCTATATGAATGCAATGAAACATAAGCTATGTAAAGAAAAGGTTGAGCAAATTTTGGTGTGTAACACTCATACTCTCAAATACAAGACTTCTGCTCAGACTCACAATCTATGATTTTATTTCTCAATTAACAACTAATCAAGACTTTCAATGCTCTAGCACGTAGCATGAGACTTACTTGGCTCAACCTTCTCAGCAAGAGACTTTGATACTCAAGCACATAGCAAGAGACTTTATCTAAACTACTAAATAACATGTTTAGCATAATAGAGAACAAGGTGTACTTGATACAAAATCATAGGTACATGGTAATCACCATAACAAAGACCTTAAGCACTTAAGATTTCTAAGATATTTAATGTTTAAGAAATCTTAAGGCTTTGTACAATTTATAACATATAACAGAATTTCTACATACTCGATTGTGTTGCTTATTATTGATCTTATTATTCCTCCATCCAGATAGAAGTGTAAAACACTCCTATCCTTCTTTGCTTTCCTTCTCTATTTTCTCCTTGTTCCTTGTTGAAGATTTAGTTTGAATCTTCATCAGCTTATATAGCAGTTGTAGAAGACTAGCCGTTGGAAGAGATAACTTGAACAAGTGTCTTTGTTTTTCCATAGTACAAGAGACGTTGAAGATAGATACACCAAAATATCTTAATCTTTTGTGTAACATGTTTAACCATTACGCCTTTCATGTAATCTTGTACTATAGATCTGTTGAGAGTAGATATCCGTAAAGTATGTCAACTCTTCTTGAGCCTTGTGAACATAGACTCTAGTTGACAAACTAATTTGACAATGCAGCCTTCTTTCTGCAGTACAGATAACTTAATCTTTATTACTAACTCTGAATGTTCACCAGAAGCTGATACATTAACTTAGTGTAGAAATAATATGTTGCTCTTCTAATGCTGAGGCCTTCAGCTTCAGAGTATACACCAGACATCACTTAGAAAGTGTTCTTTAAGTTCTGATCCATCAGAAGCTAGTAACTCAGCTCCTCTAAAATGCATCCTTATATTAGATTTTGAATGCACTCTTTTTAAGATTTAGAACCTGTATACTTGGAAAACACATTAAATAACACCATTATTCTTTCAATAATTTTTTATCATAAAACCCAAAGGATATATGTCATGAACAAATCTTGTTCTAACATTTCTTTTCTAAGGTCTTTAATCCTTTAAGGTTCAAGTGACCATACCTACAATGCCATAGGTATGTCACATCTTCACGTTCACTTTTCAAGCAAGAAAACATTTTAACTTGCGTAGTTATGGGCAATAATTTGTTTGATGTCATTTCAGATGTCATAAGAAATCCCTTCTCTTGATGATAAACTTTGCAAATATATCCCTTGAACACCACCGTTAATTTATTTTGCTAAAGCTGACCTATGCTCAATAGTTTGTTCTTTAACTTAAGGATGTAATACATGTCACTTACTACTTGAATAATCTCATTTATGTGCAATTTAACATTTCTTTTTCCCATAACCTTCATCTAAGAATTGTCCCCTGATCTTGAATTTTCTTTGAAATTCGTGTCATGATCAGAAAATAGTTCTTTAATGCCACACGTATGATTTCTATAACCAAAATCTAAGTACCATATTTTACTGTTAGAGTGATTTTTCTCAGTACTTCCATAAGCCATCAATGACATTTCTTCCTCATCATCATATTCAACATAGTTTGCATTATCCTTAAGACTATGACACTCATATTTAAAAAGACCTAGGTTGTGGTATTTATAGAATTCTATGGAATATTTAGTAATTCTTATACCTCTTCCTTGAGCTCTTTTTAAGTCACAACCTCTTCCCCTTCCCGTAACTTATACTCCTCTTCCTAGAGGTTTACGCCTTTCCAATACTCATTTTATCAAAGTAAATTCTCCATATGCATGTACTAGTGATCATAATCTCCATCAAACTTTGGAATTTTTGGTGGACTAAATTTGTTTAGTGCCATCAACAGATACTTTGAGAACCTTTAAGAACTTGAGGACAAATTTCATAGATAGCGCATTGCACCTAACAAGCCTTACAACATTCATGGTTCCTATCCAAGAAATAAATGTGTTCAAGAGAGTTTCAATAAACTCTTGTACTTCTTTGTAATATGATGATGAATGCACAAAGAACCAGGCTCATTGATACCACTTATTAGGATTCAATTAAGTGCATTCAATATAATGCCTTCATTTTGCTAATTGGCTAATTTATAGTTTCTTACAATGTAAGAAAGACAACTATTAAAATTTGTTATAACTAACTTAATGGATATTAAATATACTTAACAACCTATATTTTATCCAACTAAATCAAAAGCTTTAAAATTAAACGCTAACCAGCCAAACCCACCCTGTGTCTGGCGGGAAAAACTCACTTTGACTGAGTTCATATTTAGGTTTAGGTTTACGCTAAAAGCAATGATGAAATAAAATCATTAGAAATGTAAAATGATGAAATAAAAACACAAACAATGTAAAAAATGAAACAAAATCATTTTAGCAGATAAATGATGAAACAAAATCATGCACATGGAAAGTGAGAAGTAAAACTTGTCAAAAAGTCGGAGTAGAACTATTAATATCCACAAAGGGTAGCAGAAATCCATAATTCCATCAGTCAAAAAAATTACAATAAGAAATAATAATTACAAGAGAGTCGGAGGCATATGCCACATCCGAAATTCTTTGATTGGGGAAACAGGCTTGAATGTCTTTGGTTGAGTAGGGCTCATTGGTAAGAAGAAATCGGTGCATAAATAATGAAGATTGTGTGCTTTGAGTTCCCATATGACCACCTTACCGTCCCCAAGAATTTTTGATTTGGATTTATTTGGGATTGGTCACCAAGGACTAGGTCCTTACTAATATCCCTTATAGAGGAGCCTTCACTAACCGTCTTTGATCGATCCAAGGTGCGATTACCCAACCTATCATTGGATTTTTTGCTACGGTCTTTGAGGATGGTTGGACTTGACTACTCATGCCTCTCGCATGGGCAACCAATATTTTTTTTATGCTTGATAAGAAGTTGGAGCATTATTCTCCCCTAAGGTCACTTATTTTGCTAGCGCGGACACATCCACATTCTGACACAAAGGAGAGGCTTAAGGGGTATTCATCGCTAGTGATTTATTCCTCTTGATAATGTCATGAATAACACCCATTTTATCTACCAAATAAAATAAAAAGAAAGGTTAAAATTAGTTATAATGCAACAGTATAAACATATTTTAGTTTGCATATTTCTCCTCACCAAAGAGTTCCCTCTTTTCTTCTTTTTCAGTTGCTTGTACTAGCAAGTGTGTTTCAATGTATTGATTTTTTTTAATGAGACATAGGATCATGTGAAAGACCATCTCTTTCCACAAAACCTAAGTGTCGCAACTAGGAAAAACACGCGGCGGAAAAACAGAAGATTCGCCATCGAATGTTATTTATCCCAAAGAGAGGGAAAGGAAATGATCGAAGAAAACCTAAGAGACAGGAGAAGAAAAGGCCATCACAAACATAATTGATCAACAACATTGCATCAACAAGAATCAATAAGATCGACATGCTGTTCAATTCAAATTGAACGATCGAACGATAAAACAAGCGTGCAACAAAGAGGAATTGGAAACAAATCCAAACAGGTATCAAACATCCAGCAAGACAATCAACAATGATAATCAATTAATCATGTTATAAGCAAACAAGTCAAAAGATCATTGCATCCATTAAGCAACATGAGCAAGTTTAACATTCAAACGAGAACGGGAAGTTACGCGTTGAAGAATCCAAATAAAACATTCAAGAATGATGAAATATGCCAAAAACAATCCACATAAATGCATCATATCAATCCATGAAGTTCATAGGTGAAAAGGAACTCAAACAAGCAAGAAAATGCAAGAAGCACACATTCTGTCTCAGTGGTAATCGGTTACCAAAATCAGGTAACCGGTTACCTGTTGAAAAAAAGCTTAGAAACATGAAATTAATGTAGGGTAATTGGTTACCTACTAATGGTAACCGGTTACCACTGAGACAAAAGTAGAAAAACAACTTATAAAATCAGTTTTCAACACCAAACAACTTATCCAATCACTCACATGAACATGTAATTAATTAAGCACGAATTTATCATCAAGAATCAGTGATCAAACATCATGTAAACACAACCAAGCATTGAGATCACAAATCACAAAGATCAAAATCATCAAAGTGGATCAAAATGCATAAAAAGCCATGGATCTACATTGTGATTATGCAAATAAGCTCAAAATAGAATTTGATCTAGAATTCACCAACCTTCAAAGCTGAGATTTGCTTTGGTAAGTGTTGATTTACTTGAAACTAACAGATCCAAGCTAGAAACCCAGAGAATCTTCAAGATCCAAGAGCTTCTTTATGGTAGAAGTGAAGAACAAGCAAAATCAAGCCAAGATTGATCCAAAAGCACTTCAAATCTTGCTTCCAAATTCAGATCCAAATCCAAACAAAAGTTGAGTGATAAATTGAACATAATAGAGATGAATGAAGGAGGTTTAACTCTAGAATTCAAGGATTCCATGAAGAATCAATGAATTCAAGTGGAAAGAGCTTTAATGGAGGTTTTGAGAGTGATAAAGTTGAGAGAAAATTCTAAAATTGAGATGAAGAATGAGAGTGAAATGGTGTGAATGAGTGAGGTTTGAAGTAAATTCACTTAAATAAGCTCTAGGTTGGGAATCAAAATATGGTTTGGAATGTGGATTAACATTTAGAATATAAATTAGGAATGAAGTGTTTGAAATTTGGAGGGAAATGGTGAAAATTGAAATAATTCTAGACGCTTCTAATGATGATCATGTGAAATCAATGGTTGAAAATGATTGGAAAATTTGCAATGCTGAAAATTCAAATTTCATGGCCAATTTCGCCCAGGGTAACCGATTACCCGTATGTGGTAACCGATTACCACATTCAAAAATGCCCAGACCGGTGCCAAATGGAGGGAATCCTGCATAATCACCCGTTGCCACCTGTTCTAAGCTCTTTTAAGCCTCCGAAACACGCCCTTGGATATTATAATTGTGGAAATGCCTGAGATAGCATGTACACTGTCTCCTGAGCTGAAAATAACCTGCTGAATAAAATAAAATTGACCACTCGATCGCTAGGAAAAATAAATGTCGGAGACTCTAATGCTCGTTGTTTGAGCTCTTGTAGCGAAAGGGAACCTTGAGCCATAAAAACACCTTGATCCCATGCCTCGAGAACCAATGCTATGATATGCGGAAATGCAAAAATGCATAGAAATATAAGCAAGTAAATCCAGAAACGATGAGGCAAATTTTGGGGTGCTACACCAAGTTCTCCCTTAAACAAATGAGATCATTACTTGAGTACACTTCTTTCGATGATAATTCCTCTAAATGGAACACATATTGGTTCAAAGTCTCCAAGAAATGGTTACTATTACAATATTTGGGAAATTTATCTACACACTTTGCTAGCTCTAAACTAGGGAGTGAAGAACACTCTAGAAGAATGTTGCACCCCAAAATTTGACCAACAATTATTTATCCATCTAGTGTGTGGAAGTTGATACCTTCATCAGGCAGTTCAAAGGATCTTCAGAGGAATTGGTTGGAACCAGGGTTGTGTGCTTCATAGCTTGAGAGTTGTGGGTGCTCCTCAGATGATTCTGAGACTTTGATAATGAACTTGATGTTTTGAGAAAGCCTATGAGATGTCTTGATAGCCATCATGAAGCCCAGAGAAGTCATTGTGCAAGAGTTCAGAAGATTCAACCATGAATGGTAGAATTAGGGTTTTGACTGGGTCAACCCTAGGATAACTGAAAATTTGAAGAAGGTTGAGACCTAATCCAAGGGCCATGAGATCATGGAATGATGCATAGAGGTGTTATAAAGATGATTTCTAGGCCAACTCATCATGAGTGAGGAGTTTGAGAAGTTTCAAGTCATGGTCCCCAAGGATTGTCAGTGAAAAACCCTAATTTGATCCCTATCTTCCAGGCAGTTTTAGCTCAAGATATGATTGATATCTCATCTTCCCCACAACATGAATGTTGTAGAGATTCTTCTTAGCTTTAATTTGAGTGGTGGAAGTCCTTGATAGGAGTTACAGAGCTCAAGTTATGGTTTGGACAAATTACAGGTCAGCTGAGGTGTGTGAATCTGGGTCCTTGAAAGTCACCCAACTTGCAGACAACTTTTTCCCTAGTAGGATGATTCCTATGATTTCTTGGTCAACATGAATGTTTAAGGGCATATTCTTAGCTTTAATTTGAGTGGTATAAGTCCTTGATAGGATTTGTGGAACTCAACTTATGGTTTGAACAAGACAGGGGTATTTTGGTCATTTGTTAGTTATAGGTCATTTTAAGCAAAGGCCATATCTCCTATTTCCAAGCCTCAAATGGAAAAACTCAAAACATGAAAGTTGTTCAAAATGTGATTTTAAGTCTAGAAAGAAGGTCATGAATTGTTGGAGAAGCTCATAGCATGGATTTGCATGATTGGTCAAAAATGAACTAAAAATGGCTTATAAGTTTAAAAAGTTGAAATTGAAAATTGGTTTGGAAGATCTATGGATCCAAAACAGGTCATCCAATATATCATTTTGATTGGAAACACCATTTTGAGAACATTGGTTTAGATAGAATTTTGATTTGAAGCTTTAAAATGGGTGATGCTTTGTTATTTTGTTACTTGCATTTGAAGTCACCTTTGGAAATCCTAACACAAGGCAAAACCAAGGCTTGTAATTGTGCACTCCTTCTCAATATCTCATGTAAAGATATTTTAAGACCACATTGCAAGGCATAAGGCATGAGATGTGAGATTTTCAACTTGTCCCCACATGAGATTTTCAAGAACTTTCCACCATATTCTAGATGAATCTAGAAGTGTCTAATGATTATTATAAGAAGAGTGCATGAGAGTGAATCAAAAGGTTGGTGAAACTTGGTGAATTGAGCAGAGAGGAGAGAGATTCGAGCTAGGGTTTCAAGGTGCTCCATTATTGCATTTCAAGATCAAAGTCATTGTTGCAAGCTTCCTCATTCAAGAACTGTGCAAACAGAAAGTTTATCTTCATTGGAGGATCATTGTGGAGAAGAATCAAGCTTGGGATCGTGCCCTAGCATCACCTACCATCATCACTTGACAGGTTCTTTCTCTTCTCTCTTTCACCTTAATTATGCATAGATAGATCGCATGTTAGGTTTAGAATGGCTAGGCTAGACTAGGTGATGAAATTCTGAGAGTTAGAGCCAATTCCATGGAGTTCCATAACAGGTGCAAGAATCTTTGATGATCAAGAACTAGCTGTTTAGGGAGTTTTAATTAGCATGGATTAAGTTAGATTAACTAGGGTAGCATGTAGAACAAATGAATGCCCTTAGGTTGAAGCTTTATCGTGGTTGATCTCAGATGAGCATGGTAGTACCCAAGATTTGATGCATTCGGTTTGGACGATTCAAAGGGAATTAGAGAAAATTACACGTATCACCTTGTTCCTTGCAATGAGTAGAACACTTTTGCAGTTGGAAGTTTTGCATTTCATCAAGTCTGGGGAGAGAACGCACGGCTGGAAGTTTGATGCATGAATTCTGGGTTCTGAAAACCCTAGGGTTTCGTTTGGGACGATGGCTGTCCATCGTTGGATTCGTCCCCAGGTTTTGACTAATTCGCTGCATCCAACGGCTCAGATTGAGTGAAGAAAACGGAGGGAAAAATTCAAATGGAAACGCAGTCGTTTCACTTAAGCAACGCGTCTGGGCCTATCTCTTCTATTCACACCCCCCACGCGCGCTGGCCCATTTGAAACAACTATCTGACCCTTCTATTTCCACCCCCTCCCTTTTATATTATTTTGATTTCTTTTTTAATTCTTAATATTTTTGCAATCTTTAAAAATTCATAAGTAATTGATAAATGATGATTTTTTACTCATTCTTTTTTTCTATGTTTAGATAATTTTGTGTAGAAAAATATAAAAATAAAAATGAAATTTTATTTTTAATGTGGAAGTTTTAGTGATATTTTCTTTTAAATGGTGTATTTTCTTTCCTTTAGTTGATACCTTATCTTGCAAGAATTGTTTTAGGACCTTCCCTTAGGTTTTTTAATTCATTCTTTTTTGTGTAATTAGATATTGAACCCTAGTTTCATGTAGGATTTATCCCTTGATTTTAGAAATTAAATTTGATGTAGTTTGATTGTTGAACATTTAGGTGTTCTAATTAGGGTTTTAAGTTGTATAGGTAGACTTCAACATTTTATTTTTGGGGTTTATAGGCCAAATTAGTGTATGGGAAATACATGGGTTAAGGGTAAGTATGTATAGAATCCCCTAGAATTTTACTAGAATATTGCATGGTGTTTTAGTATTTTTCATTGATTTTTGAATGTATGGATAGTATGTGTGTTGCTTAAAGGCATAAGTTGTATTGTTGTGTTTTCTTTCCTTCTCTGTTGAGTGTGTGAGCTTTGAAGATTGAGTTGAAGACCTTGTGGATCATCATGGAAGCTTTGAAGACCTTGCAGAGGAGTTTAGCATAGCTTTTGTTTGTTTTGTTTATAGGTTGATAGGTGCATAGGCAGAGCCCTAGATAGAATACTTTGTTCAATAAACAAGGAGTGTCTTGTTCACCTCCTTTCTTCTCTGTGACATAGAGTCCCTTAAGGGTATTCACCTCTCTCCTTTGGAGGGATTAGTGACCTTGCCCATAAGGTAGAACTTTGAGAGAGCCCCTCCTTTGATGTTAAGTTCTCAATGGCATCCTTTGGAAGTCAGTGAGTACTGTAACATCCCCACCTCATCTTGTTGACTGAATCTTGTTTGCTGGAGCATTGGAGCCATTGAAGATAGAAGCTGAGGCCTTGAAGAGGATGATTCCTTGAAGATTATTGAAGTCTGAAGACTATGTGAAGGTCAAATTGATGCCTGAAGATCCCTGAAGATAGTGAAGCCTGAAGGTGGAGCTGGTCAAAGGAGCTGAAACTCAAGGGAGAAGATGAGTTGATACTCATGCTGTAGGTTTGATACCTGGAAAGCAAGTGATCTCTGAAGTCTGAAGACTGGGTTGCTGCTGGAGGAGCTGAGGCTTTCTTCTGTTTTCTTTGATGTATTGTGTGTTTTGTCTGATTTGTCTGTTGCATTAGACTAAGCCCATTTAGAATAAGTTCAGTCTAAGAGCATGAGTGCATCTGATTGTATTGTTATTGCTTGGCTTTGCTTGCGGGTATTCGGTAGAGCCCAGCTCCCTTGCCCATGTGTTTATTTTGCTTGATAGCATGATTTCATTTTCTGTCTGTATGATTGCAGTTTACTGTCCATTGCTTGATAGCATGTTGTTTATTTTCAGTATGATTACTGTTATTTCATGACTGGATTGAGGTTGAGACGAGCTTGTGGAGGCTGAAGCCCCACACACATTTCCTCCCTCACTTGCATTGCATGCATTTTACTGTTAAAGCTGATGCTTTTGTCTGTTTTGGTGTATCATTGATATGATCCCTTAGGACTCTCATTTCCTCTGATGAGGATTTGATGATAGACTTTTAGGTTGAAACCTATGCATGACAACATCTAGGAGTTCCCTGTTCAAACCTCAACCATAGGATGAATCCATGGCATGATAACAGTAGGACTTGATAGTCTCCCTCCTAGTTGGGCCTGTTCTCTTCTCATCTCAAAACAGTTTAAGATACAGTAATCATGAATGATTTCTTTCGTACGTTACGAGCCTTAAGCTATCTGAGAAAGGATTGTGGGAGAGTTTCTTTTCCATAGTCTGGATGTTTAGTGTGGTACCCTTTGGGTGACATGCGACGCATTCACTCTCAGGTCCTAGTCTCTAGTGCGGTTGAAATCGCAAACATAATAAAAAACACTTCTTTCATGAAATAAACCGTAGTTTCCCGAACTACGTTTGCTCTGATCTTTCATACCAGATGAAAGTACATAGGCATAGGATGCGACGTCCTAGCGAGCAACCTTCCCCCCATAATCACCCGTAGTTAGCCGAACTACGTTGACTCTGATTTCTCGTTCCAGACGGGAATACGTAGGCATAAAGCGCGACGCTTTGCCGAGTCATTTTTCTTTTCTTTTTCAGCCAGCCTTGATAGGTAGATAGATTATAACCAACCCGTCCAAGTAAACAAACAAGCGAGGATCCCGTCGAGTACGACGGACGTGAGGGGTGCTAATACCTTCCCCTTGCGTAACCGACTCCCGAACCCAGACAATGGTTGCGATGACCTTGTCTTACCCTTATTCGTCAGGTTTTTCCGATCGTTTCCTTTCCCGCTCTGAGGGATAAATAACGAAAGGTGGCGACTCTTCTGTTTTGCCGGCACCTTATTTTCGCGCAAGCGACAGCTGGCGACTCTGCTGGGGACTCCAACGGTTCCCTGCGAGTCAATCCTATCGTTTGTGTGTTTGCCTGTTGGGTTGCGTTTATTTATCGCATTTTTACTTCTCGCACTTTATTTCCTGCATTTTATTTCCAGTATAATATGATTATTTGTGCTGTTGTGGGATGGGAGTTCTGATTGAGTGAGAAGCCAGACCCAGGCTTGAGTGCACCATAGACTTAGAGTGGAAATTAGTGGGCGCGTGCTTGCTTTGCAGGCACTAGTGTCTCATGAAATCCACGCTCAGACGAGGTTCATCCGGTTGGCTTCACTTTCAACCCTTTGGGTTGAGACGGTTGCTGGTTTGGTGGATTGTCGACTCTGGGGACCGATCATTTGTGATTCAGCTAAGTGAGGCCTCTTCAGGACTTGATGATGCCACTCCTTCTGGGAATCGTATCATCAGTTTTGAAAGTCTGTGACGCTGATGAACGCATAGGATGCCGTACCTTGAGTCAGTCTAGGTTCATACCTGTGAGTGGGACTGGCTTTATTGCAGGAAACTTAGACCTTCAGACTACCTGGTTTTCTTGACAGTGAATCAGTTATGTCGGGTTCTCAGTTGCAGATGTGTTCTTGATAGAGCAAGAGTTTGGTCAGAGGATCTTATCATCGGGTGTTCGTCTGTTCTTGATAGAATAGGCTTTGATCAGTGTATTATCGTCAGTGGTTTGTTCTGGACGGAGCAGATTTTGAGTGAGGTCTGAAGACCTCATCGGCAGATGTTATTTGTTCTTGATAGGGCAGGTTTTGAGTGAGGTCTGAAGATCTCATCAGCAGCTGTGTGTTTGTTCTTGATAGGGCAGATTTTGATTTGGGGTCTGAAGACTTCAACAGATGTTCCTTGATCTTGCACCCGGGGTCCTTATTATCAGTCACTTACTCTTGCCAGAACAGAATTTTGATCTCGGTCCCATCAGATGGTTATTCTCAGCAGATCAGATTAGTGGTCTTACACCGGGGTTTCCTTCTCATCAGTGACTGTTGATACCGAATCTCCACAACAACTACATGGATATATTATTGCATACCTGCATTTTGCATTAGTTTACGCATTCATCTGCATTCCATTAACGTGTGTCTGTGTTGCAGGTACCGTTTCCCCGATCCAGGATTTCTCGCCTTCTGCTGTTATTATGGCCTCTCTCAGGAAGACTGTTGCGTACAAGTTCCCGACCCCCGATGTGTCGAAGCTGACTGGTTTGATAGCCCTGGCAGGGGATTCTGTGAAGGATAGGTTCAGGAAGTCTTATGGCAGGTTGCTTAGCTTGGTTTACAAACCTTCTACGTCCGAGTTGAATGGGTTACATGCTCTTCTGCAGTTTTATGACCCTCCCTTGAGGTGTTTCACTTTTCATGACTTCGTTCTCGCGCCGACATTGGAAGAGTATGCTGATATGCTGGGTGTGTCTATCAAAAGGCAGATGCCTTTTGTCCACATGGATGCCGAGCCTGATCTGGTTAGCTTGGCTTCCTCACTCCATTTGAGCGCTTCTGAGTTAGTGGTGACGAGCTGGAACAAGGTCCCAGGGTTCTCTCTGCAGTTTCTGATAGCTAAGGCTCAGCAGTGTGCTAAGGACAAATGTTGGGACGCCTTCAACGCCATCCTTGCTTTATGCATATATGGCATCATCCTATTTCCCAACATGCCTGATTTCGTGGATTTTGATGCATTCCATATCTTTGCCTCAGGGAATCCAGTCCCTACTCTGATCGGAGACGTTTACCATTCAGTGCACTACAAGAATGAGAACCGGAGAGGGAAGAATGTTTCATGCTGCGTACCGTTGTTGTACAAGTGGTTTGATAGTCATTTGCCCAAGAGGGGTTCTTCTGTCTTGTCTGCAGCCACAGCTGAGTGGCCTGAGCGTCTGATGAGCTTGTCGGCAGAAGACATTGTTTGGTTCGTTGACAGAGGCAGGTTAGGCACCGAGATGATCTTCAATTGTAGTGGGTTTCCTAACGTACCTCTGATAGGTAGGAAGGGTTGCGTCAACTACAACCCATCATTGCTAGTTCGTCAGTTTGCATATGCTTTGAGGACTCCACCGAAGGAAGAAGAGGTACGGGAATCTCTGTACTTCACGGGTATTCTAGAGGGGGATTTGTTGTCCAAGCTTCAGTATGCATGGAACAATATCAGCACGAGAGGAAAGCCTTTGTTGGGGAAGAGCAACAACCAAGCTTACCCTCCTTATTCAGATTGGATCAGAGCCAGAGCCAACACTATAGGGATGCCATTCCCTCATGCCAGACCGGAGAGTCCTCCACCAGTCGAAGAGCCTACCACTGTGTTCATTCATCAGCACAACCAGGTATTAGCTGAGCGTGATGAGCTGAAGAGGGCAAATGCAGGATTAGAGAAGGAGTTAGCTCAGCTTCGAAGCGAGAGGAACGAAGTCGTGCATGCTCTCAAAAAGCAAACAGAGTCGGTGAGCCAGCTGAGTGCAGACTTGGCAAAGCAGATTGCTGATCAGGAACGCTTAGGTCAAGACTTCAGAGCTGCTAATGATGTGCTGGCTACGAAGAAGCAGCATTTGGAGGAAGCATACCGAAGAATATCTAAGTTCGACCAGCATTGGAAGACTTCTATGGCCACCAGGAAGGAGCGAGAAGACAAGCTGATGCTGCAGATTTCTAAGCTAGAGACCGAAGTGAAGGACAGTGAGCGGAGGTTTGATGAAGAGACCGCCCGTAGGTACTCCGCTGAAGCCCGTCTCAACAAAGCCATTGCTAGCCTGAAGGAGCACAAGCTGATGTTTGAGTCTAAGAAGCGGAAGCTGGAGGATTGTTTTGGCGAAGGCGCTTGGGAGAGTTCAGTTCAGGGACTTTAGTATACTATCAGGCAGAGGGAACTACTCGTCGAGGGGTTGCTCACTTCGCCAGATCATTCGGAGACAAAGGAGTTATTAGCAGAGTATCGCGCCCGTGGCCGTACTTGACTAGTTATATCCCTGTTATTTTTGATCTTTGATGTATGCTGACCATCACCAGACTTGTTGGCTGAGGTCGTGCTGTTGATTTGTACTCGCTGATACTGTGTACTTCCTTGACAGGCCTTTCCATATATATACGAGATTGATGTTTCCATGATTGGGCCCGGATTTCTTCTTCCTCTTGTTATTATCAGCACTGTCACTAAGGCACTAGGATCGGGGAAAGATCTCCCACGCGCACAGACACGCGCATGCATCTGCATGAAGCATATTTGCATGGTGTATATCTTATTGCTTTTCCTAACCTTTATTATTGACAGGTTTTTCAGGTTCCGCGCTGCTTTCGATCTCCAGGATTGATCAAAGACTCATCCACCGCTACTCAACTCGCGCTAATCAGACGAGAATCATGGACCAGGTACAGTCAGATGTTCAAGAGCTCCGTGAGCGGATGGATCGTTTTATGGAGCTGATGCAGGTGGTCGCGAATGGTCAAGATCAGCTTCGTACTCTGGTTCAACCTCTGATCTCCAGGGTTGACAGTAATGGCATACTTCATGGAGGGGCCGTGCCTACTCCTCCTCCAGGGGAGACTCCACAGAACGTTGTTCCTGCTGCCGGGGGCAACGGCAGTGCTAACGGCAATCTTATGACTAATCTCGGACTCAACGCGGCTGGCGCCGTCAATGGTAGTTTGGGAGCCAATGTTAACATGGGGCCGGTCAACGGCAATGCTGGTGCAGGAAATCTGGTGGTGCCTCAACCGTGGCTGGAGGATCATCAGGATGATATATTCTCTCAGAGAGGTGTGGAGGCAGAGTTGAATGCTGAAGCTCGACTCAGGTTCAAGGCGCTGGAAGACAAGATGAGAAGTATAGAAAATCAGAACACATTGGGCGTTGACATGTCCAACCTCGGGTTGATTGCTGACTTTAAAGTGCCTCACAAATTCAAGGTGCCTACCTTCGAGAAGTATAAGGGTACTACTTGCCCCCGGGTCCACCTCCGATCTTATTATAGAAAGATGTCCGCTTATTCTGACGATGAGAAGCTGCTGATGCACTTCTTTCAGGATAGTCTTTCTGGCCCATCGCTCGAATGGTATATGGGCTTGGAGCCCGCTACTGTGCGCACCTGGAAAGATCTTGCAGAAGCGTTTGTTCTCCACTATCAATACAACAGTGACTTGGCTCCCAACCGAGTTCAGCTCCAGAATCTCTCACAGCGGAACAATGAAAGCTTCAAAGAATACGCCCAGCGGTGGCGTGAATTGGCTGCTCGGGTTCAACCGCCGATGGTTGAGCGTGAGTTGGTGCAAATGTTCGTGGCTACCCTTCCCGGAATCTACTATGAAAAGCTGGTCAGTGGCATGTCGGGAACATTCTCGGCTCTTATCACTTTGGGCGAGCATGTTGAGAACGGTATAAAGATCGGAAAAATTCAGGGCGAATCATCCTCAACTGGAGGAGGTAGCAAGAAACCCTATACTGGCAAGCGTCAAGAGGGGGATGCCAGTGCTGTCACTAATGCTAGGAGAAAGGGCAAGGGCCCTCAGCCTCAAATTGCTAGCATAAACATTCCAGCTGCTCCACCGCAGCCGCAGCAGCAGCAACCTCAGCAGCAGAATAATCAGGGGTATAAAAGATATCAGAATCGGGCTCCCCTGTCAAGCCGTCAGTTTGATACTCCACCTATGTCATATGCACAGCTTTTGCAAACGTTGCTCCAGCTCCAATTAGTTCAAAAGAGGACAATGGCTCCCTTAACAGGGGCACCACCCCCGGGGTATGATGCCAGTGCTACTTGTGAATTCCATACTGGGGCGCCTGGCCATACGATTGAGAATTGTAAAGCTTTTAAGCACAAAGTCCAGGATTTGGTGGACGCCAAGGTTATCAACTTTTCTGACAACGTGCCTAACGTCACCAAAAACCCGATGCCTCATCATAAGGGGGGCGGAGTGAATGCTGTTATCACCGAGGAGAGTGCGGACTTGCTGACTGATGTCAAAGATTTGAAGACGCCGTTGAGTTTTGTCAAGGCTAAGTTGCTAAAGAAGGGCTTCTTTCCTGGATGCGGAGAATTATGTATGGCTTGTGCTACACTTCCTGACAGATGTGAGCAGCTGATCGAAGGTATCCAAAGTCTGATGTCCGAGGGTATTTTACAGTTCAGCCGGAGCATTGAGAATGCATCAGGGGAAGTTGTGCTGAAGCAGGCAGACGAAGTTGCTACCATTATCATTCCTCGCCACCCTATTACCATTTCTGCGCCTCGTCCGCCTACCATCACCATCACCAGGGCCGGACCAATCCCATTCGAGAGTACCAATGCCGTTCCATGGCATTATGGCGCTGAAGTTTATTGTAATGGTCAGAAGATAGAGCTCGAGCCGTTCGGGTCAGCTATGCAGAATCTTACCGAGGTCAGCGGTATCACTAGAAGCGGAAGAGTGTTTGCACCAACAGAGGTTGCAACAGAGAGAGTGGTCCGGGCTGATGCTGTGGATAAGGGTAAAGGTAAAGCTGTTGAGGAGGTCCCTGCAGGGGCAGAGAAGGACTTGCTGGTTAAAGATGCTGAAGAGTTCATGCGACTAATCAAGAAGAGTGACTACAAAATTGTAGATCATCTTCATCAGACTCCGTCAAAGATATCGATTCTTAACTTGTTGCTGTGTTCTGAAGCGCACCGCAATGCATTACTGAAGGTGTTGAATGCTGCATACGTGCCGCAGGAGATATCAGTAAATCAACTCGAGGAGGTGGTGGCCCATGTTAATGCCGGTAATGGGCTGGGATTCACAGATCTGGAGCTGACTCCTAAGGGAAGAGATCACAACAGCGCCTTGCACGTCTCGATAGAGTGCAGAGGCACGATTATGTCACATGTCCTGGTGGATACGGGTTCCTCGCTTAATGTGCTTCCGAAGAAGGCACTGATGAAGTTGGATACCCGTGGACTGCTGTGCACGCCCAGTGATCTGGTCGTGAAAGCCTTTGACGGAACCAAACGCCACGTCTTCGGAGAATTGACCTTGCCAATTCAAGTTGGTCCAGAGACGTTCAATGCGGTTTTCTATATCATGGATATCATGCCCGCCTATAGTTGCCTCTTAGGTCGGCCATGGATCCATTCTGCTGGTGCCGTGACGTCCACGCTGCATCAGAAGCTTAAATATGCTGCTGGGGGCAGCATAGTGACAGTCTGTGGAGAGGAGGACATCATGGTAAGCCACCTGTCGTCCTTTAAATACGTTGAAATGGATGGTGAGATCCATGAGACTCTTTGCCAGGCATTTGAAACCGTCAGAGTGAAGGAGGTGGCTCCTGTCGTCGCAGAGAAGCAAGAGTTGAACCTCTCCTCGTTTAAGGAAGCTAGGGCCGTTGTCGAAGCCGGCTCCACCCCAGGCTGGGGGCATGTCTTGGATATACCAATCAAACAGGATAAGTTTGGATTGGGATATTCTCCGGAAGCTGAAGCTTCATCCTCTTCTGGCAACTCGTCTCGTGGGAAAGGGCCGATCCTATTCACCAAGGGGGGAAGAGTATCAACGCTGCGTCGGAGGACAGCGGGGACAGTGATTGCGATCTTGACGCCTGGATTCAACCGAGCAAGCCAGGCGAGCGCCTCCACAATTGGACCATCAAGGAGATTATCAAGCTGACAAGTGAAGAGTAATGATTTGCTTTTTACAATCTTTGTACAACCCTATGTCCTGCCCGGGGCATAGTGGTTTTATTGTCAGGGCCTTGTTGGATTATGTGTATGCATTTTGTTAATGAATAAAAGGCGTTTTCTTCGTAGTCAAATATTGTGTTCCCTGTTATTCCTATTTTATGTTTATTTCGAAAAAACATCAAAATGGCAACGAGGTTCGTGCTAACCTGCATATTCCTGCTTTAAACTTAACCCTTGTTATTGCAGGATCCACGTAACAGACGACATCGACTCTGGACCCTCTACGGCTCACTACGACTTTGATTGCCCGATCTATCAAGCCGAGGATGAGATTGATGAAGACGAAGACCTTCCGGAAGAGTTGTCCCGCTTGTTGAGACAAGAGGAGAAGGTTATTCTGCCTCACGAGGAGGATATTGAGATCATAAATCTGGGTTCTGAGGAGCTCGTCAGAAATGTCAGAGTGGGGGCTGCGCTGCAGAATGATGTCAAGCATAGACTGGTCGAGATACTTCGAGAGTATAGGGACGTCTTTGCTTGGTCATATGAGGATATGCCCGGACTTGACACTGATATCGTGGTTCATCGCTTGCCGTTGCGAGAGGATTGCCCTCCAGTCAAGCAGAAGCTCAGGAGGACGAGACCAGACATGGCTGTAAAAATCAAAGAAGAGGTCCAGAAGCAGTTGGACGCAGGATTTCTAGCCGTTACCACTTACCCTCCGTGGGTCGCCAACATAGTGCCTGTACCGAAGAAGGACGGTAAGGTACGCATGTGCGTCGATTATCGGGATTTGAACAGGGCGAGCCCTAAGGATGATTTCCCGTTGCCTCATATCGATGTGTTGGTCGACAATACAGCCCAGTTTTCCGTGTTTTCGTTCATGGATGGCTTCTCCGGTTACAATCAGATTAAGATGGCACCGGAGGACATGGAGAAAACGACGTTCATCACCCCCTGGGGCACATTCTGCTATAAGGTAATGCCCTTCGGTCTGAAGAACGCAGGAGCCACTTACCAGCGAGCAATGGTAACTTTGTTTCATGATATGATTCATCATGAGATTGAGGTCTATGTTGATGACATGATTGCAAAGTCCCAAACGGAGGAAGAGCATCTGGTCAATTTGTTGAAGCTGTTTGAAAGGCTTAGGAAGTTCAGGCTGAGGCTGAATCCTAACAAGTGCACTTTCGGAGTGCGGTCCGGAAAGTTATTGGGGTTTATCGTTAGTGAACGAGGGATTGAAGTTGATCCTGCAAAAATAAAAGCTATCCAAGAAATGCCAGCGCCGAAAACAGAAAAAGAAGTTCGTGGTTTCCTGGGCCGAATAAACTACATTGCAAGGTTTATCTCTCAGCTCACGGCCACTTGTGAACCGATGTTCAGGCTTTTAAAGAAAAATCAGGCGATTACTTGGAATGAGGATTGCCAGAGGGCATTCGACAAAATAAAGCAGTACCTTCAAGAACCTCCAATCTTGATACCCCCAGTGGCTGGACGGCCATTAATCATGTACCTGACGGTTCTGGAGAATAGTATGGGGTGTGTTCTCGGTCAGCACGACGAGACGGGCAGAAAAGAGCATGCCATTTATTATTTGAGTAAAAAGTTCACTGAGTGTGAATCTCGATACTCGATGCTGGAGAAGACGTGTTGTGCATTAGCTTGGGCTGCCAAACGTCTACGACAGTATATGCTCAATCACACCACTATGCTAATTTCGAAGATGGATCCGATCAAGTACGTCTTCGAGAAGCAGGCTCTTTCGGGCAGGATTGCCAGATGGCAGATGGTGTTAACAGAATATGATATTCAGTACGTCTCTCAGAAAGCCATTAAGGGAAGCGTATTGTCTGATTACCTTGCCGAACAGCCAATCGAAGACTACCAGCCAATGAAGTTCGAATTCCCTGACGAGGATATTATGTTTCTCAAAGCGAAGGATTGCGATGAGCCATTGCCCGATGAGGGGCCAGATAGGAAGTCTCAGTGGAAGATGATATTCGACGGAGCGGTTAATTCCTACGGAAGTGGTATCGGGGCTATCATCACGACTCCTCACGAATCCCACATCCCGTTTACTGCGAGACTGACGTTTCCAGTTACCAATAATGAAGCCGAGTATGAAGCATGTATTATGGGTCTAGAAGAGGCAATTGATTTGAGAATCAAGAATCTAGACATATATGGTGACTCAGCGCTTGTAATCAATCAGATTAAAGGGGAGTGGGAAACTCGTCAAGCGAATTTAGTGCCGTACATGAATTACGCCAGGAGGCTGCTTCCGTTCTTCGATCGAGTGGAACTTCATCATGTACCTAGGGCTGAAAATCAGATGGCTGATGCCTTAGCCACGTTGGCTTCAATGTATAAAGTCAATTATTGGAATGAGGCTCCAAGAATTGTACTTTCGTGTCTTGATAGACCGGCATTTAGCTTTGCAATCGAGAATGCCACCGACGGCAAGCCATGGTTCCATGACATCCAGACCTTCCTCATGACTAAGGAGTATCCTGCGGGTGCGTCTACCCAGGATAAGAAGACTCTGAGGAGGCTATCTGGAAACTTTTATCTCAATCCTGATGGAGTGTTGTATAAGAGAAACCACGATCTCGTGCTACTCAGATGTGTAGATGAGAAAGAGGCGAGTATGCTCATGGAAGAAGTCCATGAGGGCACATTTGGTACGCACGCCGGCGGGCATGCCATGACGAGAAAGATCCTGAGAGCAGGGTATTACTGGCTGACTATGGAGTCGGATTGCTTCAGATTCGCAAGGAAATGTCACAAATGCCAGATTTACGCTGATAAAGTTCATGTGCCGCCATGCCCTTTGAATGTCATGTCCTCCCCTTGGCCGTTCTCCATGTGGGGCATCGACATGATAGGCAAGATCGAGCCCACTGCGTCCAATGGTCATCGTTTCATTCTGGTAGCTATCGGCTACTTCACCAAGTGGGTGGAGGCAGCCTCGTACGCTAACGTGACCAAGCAGGTGGTGGCTAAGTTCATAAAGAGGGACATCATCTGTCGCTATGGAATTCCCGAGCGAATCATTACTGATAATGGTTCGAACTTGAACAACAAGATGATGAAGGAGCTGTGCCAGAGCTTCAAGATTGAACACCACAACTCATCTCCTTACCGGCCGAAGATGAATGGCGCCGTTGAAGCAGCCAACAAGAACATCAAGAAGATTGTTCAGAAGATGGTTGTGACGTACAAAGATTGGCACGAGATGCTGCCGTTTGCCTTGCACGGTTATCGTACGACGGTGCGTACGTCGACCGGGGCAACTCCTTTCTCCTTGGTGTACGGTATGGAAGCTGTCCTACCGTTAGAAGTGGAGATTCCTTCTTTGCGAGTTTTGGTTGATGTGAAACTCGATGAGGCAGAATGGATTATGAATCGCTTGAACCAACTCAGCCTGATGGACGAGAAGAGGTTAGCATCGATTGCATTTGGTCGCCTGTACCAAAGCCGAATGAAGAAAGCTTACGATAAGAAGGTGCGTCCTAGAAGCTTTCAGACGGGTGATCTCGTCCTGAAGAAAATTCTTCCGCCACACTCCGATCACCGGGGCAAGTGGACTCCGAATTACGAAGGGCCGTATGTCGTCAGCAAGGTCTTCTCAGGAGGAGCTTTGTTGTTATCCACGATGGATGGTGAAGATTTTGCATCCCCGGTGAACGCGGACGCAGTTAAAAAATACTTTGCTTGAAAGAGACCCGCTGGACAAAAAAGAAAGAGTCCAGGCAAAAAAGGGGCATCCCGGCGAACCAAAAACAGAATAAAAGGTTCGGGCAAAAATTAGGGATATATTGAAAAATGTACACCCGCGAAGTCGAAAACCTACACTGGGCGGCTTCGGCAAAAAAGGGGTATCCCGGTGAACTGAAAACCCGAAAGGGCGGTTCACGCAAAAGTTAGGGATTGGAATAAGCAAATGACTGCGTTCCGCGTATGGACTTTCATTGTTTAGTGGTTCGGAAGACCTGAGGGCCGTTTATCTGAATCAATCTCTTCCAAAGCTGAAGCGTCGGAGAAGTATCAAAGTCGAGTGGGTCTTAGAGGGATCAACTCATGGTGTTCGTCTACGCCTCGATTGCCAACATTTGTATATACTGATGTATATTTATGTTTTTTTTTTTTTTTGTGCGGCTTCCTCATTCCAGGAGTTTGCCTCTGTTGTAAAACATTTTTGCCCATTCAGGGGTTCATCATCAATAAAATTCACATTATTCAGCAGTTCTGCTTGTCTGTTTAGCATTTATCTGTTTTGATTGCAAATGAAAACGCCGATGTTTTTTTTGATAAAATGCGCATACATAAACTTGCGGGCCTAGGCCCATTGATTGTTGAAACAATTAATTAATTGAATATTGTCACGGGATAATAACCTGGATAGGCCCCTTTGAGGAGGGTATCTTGTCTGTTTGTTTGTGTGGTTGCAGGTGTAAGATGTGCCGTGCGCATCCCCGAAGCAGGACGAGTCCTCCTTCTCCAGCAGAGCTCAGTAGTCTCTCCTCCGCAGAGTCTGAACGCAGGATAGTGAGCATTGATATGTCTCCCCGGGTAGAGACGATTCTCTTCCCCAAGCAGACGCATCCTGAAGGAGCGTCACCTCACTAGCTGAGTCAAACACCGAAGAACGATGTCTTCCCCAGCACCGGGTCACAAGTGCAGATTCCATAGAAGTGTTCGGGTGCCGAAGCTCGGGTTTGCCCAGTAAAGTCCCCAGCGGAATTGAGATTCCCCACCAGAGTTATACTCTCTCCTGAAGTTGGATGATTCCCTCTTCCCCAGTAGGGTGTTGGAACGGCTGATGTTGTATTCCCCTGCAGAGTTGTATTCTCCCCGAAGTCAGATGATTCTTTCTTCCCCAGCGAAATTGAAATTCCGCACCAGAGTCATACTCTCCAGTGAAGTAGAATGATTTCTCTCCCCGGCTGAGTCCGCAGAAAAGCAGAATCCTTGGAAGCAGTTGGGACCATGAGTGGACTTTCCCTAGCAGATGTTGAACAACTGATGCTGTATCTCCCAGAGTCGTACTCCCTTTGGCGAAGCAGAATGACTTCTCCTTCCTCAGCCAAGTTTGCAGATGTCCAGGAGGGCCGAGTCCTTGGAGGTTGATCAGATCATGATTGATCTTTCCCCATTGGAGTGTGGAGCAGCTGAGGTTGTCTCCCCACAGAGTTGTCATCCCCAGAAAAGTAGCCATGACGGCCACGCAGTTTATTCCCGCGATTGACATCGTTTTCCTTCAGCAGGTTCGGGTTCTCGTAGAGCTTCGTCCCCTGCAGAAACCAGCTGAAGTTGTTTTCCATGCAGCAGTCCGCGGAAGATCAGTTCCCCAGACAGAGCCTGATTGATATTGGCGTGCCCACGTTCTCCTCAGCAGGATGATTCCTCTATCGGAGTAGTTCTTTCTCCTTGACAGGAGAATTCCCCCTCAGCATTTATTTTGCTGACGGGATCGCATCATTGTGCATGACTGCATAGCATTTAACACTGCATAGCATTTAACATTGCATAGCATTGTGCATGATTGCATGGCATTTAGCATAAACGCATATCATTCCCACCGTGTGGGGCATGGCGCAGAAGCATACGCATCATAAGCATGATCCAGGGTACTATCATTCTTGTCTTACAGGTGTTCCACCAAGAGACCAGTTGCTCAGGACGATTCCTGATATTCTCCCCAACGAGGTCGCTTCCTTGAGATGATTCCCAGGACCCCGGTGTGATCCCCACAGTCGCTCGCTCAAGATGATTTTTGAGATCCCCAGTGAAGTCTTCAGTCCGAGACGATTCTTGAATTCCTCAGCAGGGCCGTTTGCTTAAGATGATTCTTAAGACCTCAGTACAGCTTCCCGAGTTGTTCGCCTAGTATGATGCTTGAGCTCCCCAGTAGCGTCCCCAGCAAGAGTTGCCCAGGAAGGTTCCTGGAATACCCCGCAGAATAAAGTCTCCAGAATGGTTATCGTTTCAAGATGATTCTTGAAGGTGCCTGACGGATTTGTTTGTTCAAGATGATTCTTGAAGTCCTTAGCAGCGTAATATGTCTGCTCCAACAGTGTTGTCTAATCTGAAGATTGACTGCGTAAACGCATGAAGGCGGTATCAGAAGGTTCCTGTGAGCTCAGATGTCCTTGTTGATGAATCAACGTGTGGCTGAAGACAAGGTTCCAAAGTTTGTAGATATACCAAGATGATCCGTGTTGGTCTGAAGACCAAGTCAGTTGCCCTGAGGTGATGATTGATCGCGATCTAGTGAATAGTTTTTCTTCTGACTAAAGTCGAAGATGTTTCTCCAGCTGAAGCGGAGTTTTGCCTGAAGGCAAAGTGTTTGAATCCCCGTAGAGTCATGAATGGCTCAGGATACCATTTCTCTGACTGAAGTCACAATTTTCCTAAGCTGAAGCGAAGGTGCCTGAGGGCAAGGTTATCCCCAAGGTCATGAATGACCTAGGATTCATTTTTCGGACTGAAGGCCGAAGTATATCCCTGACTGAAGTCTCGGATGCTCTATAGCAGAGGCGGAGTTGCCCGAAGGCATATCCATGTATCCTTGAAGGTCAAGGACCATTGCTTTAGACTGAAGTCGAAGGTGCCTCCTGCAGAGTTGCCGACGGGCAAAGTTTACATCCTTGAAGGCCAAGGATGTTCTTTCTAGCTGAAGCTGGAATAGCCGACGGGCAGGGTTTCATCTATCTTCAGAAATACGTGAAGATTCTCCAGCGGATCTGGAGTGGCCAGGGGCCAGGGTTCCATCTATATTCGGAAATACTTGAATATTTTTTCCAGCGGATCTGGAGTGGCCAGGGGCCAGGGTTTCATATGTCTTTAATGTTGAAGTTCTACGGCGGGCAGTGTGCAGTAGTATTCCGATGTTCGTTATGGTTCTGAGGGTGAACCCCAGATCAGAGTGTGCTCGGTTAAGTCTCTCATTCCCAGCAGAGTAGTTTCAAATACGCAAGTGTACCTTTTTGTTCCATTTACCAGGGATGAGCCCCAGGTCAGAGGTTGAACGTTTGGATTTGACGGCGAGGTCAGATCATCATTTGTCCGACGGCGAGGTTGAATGTTCGTTTGACGGCGAGGTCAGATCATGTTTGTTCGACGGCAAGGTCAGACTCTTTAAATCCCCAGTAAAGATGATGTTTGTACGACGGCGATGTCGAGTGTCTCTAAGAGGATGTTTGTTTTCGACGGCGATGTCAGATTTGGCGTTCCAGCGGCGATGTTGGGCGCTCCTCAGAATCTTGTTTGACGATAATGTCAGGTGGGTTAGTCTTCCAGCGGCGATGTTGGGTGTTGTGGTTGTCTGAAGGCAATGTCAAAAGAAGTTGACGTGGATAACTGACGGCGATGTCAGGTCGATATTTCTCCAGCTAGTTGTTGAGCGGCTAGTGTTGCAGTACTCGAAGATTTGTTCCCCGCAGAGTACCGTGTGCTCGTGCAGTTGGCAAATTTTCGGGTTTACCGGTATTCAATCGTCTCGCACCTTGATTGGTTGAGAGTCGTTCGCTTCTCACCCAGTCAGGTTCAAGCTGTTTGAATAGGGGCAGCTGTTGCACCCCAAAATTTGACCAACAATTATTTATCCATCTAGTGTGTGGAAGTTGATACCTTCATCAGGCAGTTCAAAGGATCTTCAGAGGAATTGGTTGGAACCAGGGTTGTGTGCTTCATAGCTTGAGAGTTGTGGGTGCTCCTCAGATGATTCTGAGACTTTGAGAATGAACTTGATGTTTTGAGAAAGCCTATGAGATGTCTTGATAGCCATCATGAAGCCCAGAGAAGTCATTGTGCAAGAGTTCAGAAGATTCAACCATGAATGGTAGAATTAGGGTTTTGACTGGGTCAACCCTAGGATAACTGAAAATTTGAAGAAGGTTGAGACCTAATCCAAGGGCCATGAGATCATGGAATGATGCATAGAGGTGTTATAAAGATGATTTCTAGGCCAACTCATCATGAGTGAGGAGTTTGAGAAGTTTCAAGTCAGGGTCCCCAAGGATTGTCAGTGAAAAACCCTAATTTGATCCCTATCTTCCAGGCAGTTTTAGCTCAAGATGTGATTGATATCTCATCTTCCCCACAACATTAATGTTGTAGAGCTTCTTCTTAGCTTTAATTTGAGTGGTGGAAGTCCTTGATAGGAGTTACAGAGCTCAAGTTATGGTTTGGACAAATTACAGGTCAGCTGAGGTGTGTGAATCTGGGTCCTTGAAAGTCACCCAACTTGCAGACAACTTTTTCCCTAGTAGGATGATTCCTATGATTTCTTGGTCAACATTAATGTTGAAGGGCATCTTCTTAGCTTTAATTTGAGTGGTAGAAGTACTTGATAGGATTTGTGGAACTCAACTTATGGTTTGAACAAGACAGGGGTATTTTGGTCATTTGTTAGTTATAGGTCATTTTAAGCAAAGGCCATATCTCCTATTTCCAAGCCTCAAATGGAAAAACTCAAAACATGAAAGTTGTTCAAAATGTGATTTTAAGTCTAGAAAGAAGGTCATTAATTGTTGGAGAAGCTCATAGCATGGATTTGCATGATTGGTCAAAAATGAACTAAAAATGGCTTATAAGTTTAAAAAGTTGAAATTGAAAATTGGTTTGGAAGATCTATGGATCCAAAATAGGTCATCCAATATATCATTTTGATTGGAAACACCATTTTGAGAACATTGGTTTAGATAGAATTTTGATTTGAAGCTTTAAAATGGGTGATGCTTTGTTATTTTGTTACTTGCATTTGAAGTCACCTTTGGAAATCCTAACACAAGGCAAAACCAAGGCTTGTAATTGTGCACTCCTTCTCAATATCTCATGTAAAGATATTTTAAGACCACATTGCAAGGCATAAGGCATGAGATGTGAGATTTTCAACTTGTCCCCACATGAGATTTTCAAGAACTTTCCACCATATTCTAGATGAATCTAGAAGTGTCTAATGATTATTATAAGAAGAGTGCATGAGAGTGAATCAAAAGGTTGGTGAAACTTGGTGAATTGAGCAGAGAGGAGAGAGATTCGAGCTAGGGTTTCAAGGTGCTCCATTATTGCATTTCAAGATCAAAGTCATTGTTGCAAGCTTCCTCATTCAAGAACTGTGCAAACAGAAAGTTTATCTTCATTGGAGGATCATTGTGGAGAAGAATCAAGCTTGGGATCGTGCCCTAGCATCACCTACCATCATCACTTGACAGGTTCTTTCTCTTCTCTCTTTCACCTTAATTATGCATAGATAGATCGCATGTTAGGTTTAGAATGGCTAGGCTAGACTAGGTGATGAAATTCTGAGAGTTAGAGCCAATTCCATGGAGTTCCATAACAGGTGCAAGAATCTTTGATGATCAAGAACTAGCTGTTTAGGGAGTTTTAATTAGCATGGATTAAGTTAGATTAACTAGGGTAGCATGTAGAACAAATTAATGCCCTTAGGTTGAAGCTTTATCGTGGTTGATCTCAGATGAGCATGGTAGTACCCAAGATTTGATGCATTCGGTTTGGACGATTCAAAGGGAATTAGAGAAAATTACACGTATCACCTTGTTCCTTGCAATGAGTAGAACACTTTTGCAGTTGGAAGTTTTGCATTTCATCAAGTCTGGGGAGAGAACGCACGGCTGGAAGTTTGATGCATGAATTCTGGGTTCTGAAAACCCTAGGGTTTCGTTTGGGACGATGGCTGTCCATCGTTGGATTCGTCCCCAGGTTTTGACTAATTCGCTGCATCCAATGGCTCAGATTGAGTGAAGAAAACGGAGGGAAAAATTCAAATGGAAACGCAGTCGTTTCACTTAAGCAACGCGTCTGGGCCTATCTCTTCTATTCACACCCCCCACGCGCGCTGGCCCATTTGAAACAACTATCTGACCCTTCTATTTCCACCCCCCTCCCTTTTATATTAGTTTGATTTCTTTTTTAATTCTTAATATTTTTGCAATCTTTAAAAATTCATAAGTAATTGATAAATGATGATTTTTTACTCATTCTTTTTTTCTATGTTTAGATAATTTTGTGTAGAAAAATATAAAAATAAAAATGAAATTTTATTTTTAATGTGGAATTTTTAGTGATATTTTCTTTTAAATGGTGTATTTTCTTTCCTTTAGTTGATATCTTATCTTGCAAGAATTGTTTTAGGACCTTCCCTTAGGTTTTTTAATTCATTCTTTTTTGTGTAATTAGATATTGAACCCTAGTTTCATGTAGGATTTATCCCTTGATTTTAGAAATTAAATTTGATGTAGTTTGATTGTTGGACATTTAGGTGTTCTAATTAGGGTTTTAAGTTGTATAGGTAGACTTCAACATTTTATTTTTGGGGTTTATAGGCCAAATTAGTGTATGGGAAATACATGGGTTAAGGGTAAGTATGTATAGAATCCCCTAGAATTTTACTAGAATATTGCATGGTGTTTTAGTATTTTTCATTGATTTTTGAATGTATGGATAGTATGTGTGTTGCTTAAAGGCATAAGTTGTATTGTTGTGTTTTCTTTCCTTCTCTGTTGAGTGTGTGAGCTTTGAAGATTGAGTTGAAGACCTTGTGGATCATCATGGAAGCTTTGAAGACCTTGCAGAGGAGTTTAGCATAGCTTTTGTTTGTTTTGTTTATAGGTTGATAGGTGCATAGGCAGAGCCCTAGATAGAATACTTTGTTCAATAAACAAGGAGTGTCTTGTTCACCTCCTTTCTTCTCTGTGACATAGAGTCCCTTAAGGGTATTCACCTCTCTCCTTTGGAGGGATTAGTGACCTTGCCCATAAGGTAGAACTTTGAGAGAGCCCCTCCTTTGATGTTAAGTTCTCAATGGCATCCTTTGGAAGTCAGTGAGTACTGTAACATCCCCACCTCATCTTGTTGACTGAATCTTGTTTGCTGGAGCATTGGAGCCATTGAAGATAGAAGCTGAGGCCTTGAAGAGGATGATTCCTTGAAGATTATTGAAGTCTGAAGACTATGTGAAGGTCAAATTGATGCCTGAAGATCCCTGAAGATAGTGAAGCCTGAAGGTGGAGCTGGTCAAAGGAGCTGAAACTCAAGGGAGAAGATGAGTTGATACTCATGCTGTAGGTTTGATACCTGGAAAGCAAGTGATCTCTGAAGTCTGAAGACTGGGTTGCTGCTGGAGGAGCTGAGGCTTTCTTCTGTTTTCTTTGATGTATTGTGTGTTTTGTCTGATTTGTCTGTTGCATTAAACTAAGCCCATTTAGAATAAGTTCAGTCTAAGAGCATGAGTGCATCTGATTGTATTGTTATTGCTTGGCTTTGCTTGCGGGTATTCGGTAGAGCCCAGCTCCCTTGCCCATGTGTTTATTTTGCTTGATAGCATGATTTCATTTTCTGTCTGTATGATTGCAGTTTACTGTCCATTGCTTGATAGCATGTTGTTTATTTTCAGTATGATTACTGTTATTTCATGACTGGATTGAGGTCGAGACGAGCTTGTGGAGGCTGAAGCCCCACACACATTTCCTCCCTCACTTGCATTGCATGCATTTTACTGTTAAAGCTGATGCTTTTGTCTGTTTTGGTGTATCATTGATATGATCCCTTAGGACTCTCATTTCCTCTGATGAGGATTTGATGATAGACTTTTAGGTTGAAACCTATGCATGACAACATCTAGGAGTTCCCTGTTCAAACCTCAACCATAGGATGAATCCATGGCATGATAACAGTAGGACTTGATAGTCTCCCTCCTAGTTGGGCTTGTTCTCTTCTCATCTCAAAACAGTTTAAGATACAGTAATCATGAATGATTTCTTTCGTACGTTACGAGCCTTAAGCTATCTGAGAAAGGATTGTGGGAGAGTTTCTTTTCCATAGTCTGGATGTTTAGTGTGGTACCCTTTGGGTGACATGCGACGCATTCACTCTCAGGTCCTAGTCTCTAGTGCGGTTGAAATCGCAAACATAATAAAAAACACTTCTTTCATGAAATAAACCGTAGTTTCCCGAACTACGTTTGCTCTGATCTTTCATACCAGATGAAAGTACGTAGGCATAGGATGCGACGTCCTAGCGAGCAACCTTCCCCCCATAATCACCCGTAGTTAGCCGAACTACGTTGACTCTGATTTCTCGTTCCAGACGGGAATACGTAGGCATAAAGCGCGACGCTTTGCCGAGTCATTTTTCTTTTCTTTTTCAGCCAGCCTTGATAGGTAGATAGATTATAACCAACCCGTCCAAGTAAACAAACAAGCGAGGATCCCGTCGAGTACGACGGACGTGAGGGGTGCTAATACCTTCCCCTTGCGTAACCGACTCCCGAACCCAGACAATGGTTGCGATGACCTTGTCTTACCCTTATTCGTCAGGTTTTTCCGATCGTTTCCTTTCCCGCTCTGAGGGATAAATAACGAAAGGTGGTGACTCTTCTGTTTTGCCGGCACCTTATTTTCGCGCAAGCGACAAAGAACACTCTAGAAGAACACAAAAACTTGAATGAGCCTCACCGTTTCGCAATACAATTCAAAACTACTAATCCTTAAAGTTCCTGAAGTTGTCAATAAAAATGTAGTCTAAATCCCATCCTAGAGAACATGAACTCATGAAGAGGAATCACACATATAACGAAGGTGTTGCAATATATTTTACTATGTGAGAGATTGACCAAGGGTCATTGATTTACATTGAAAGGAAGCTCGAGATCTCGTTGTCCATTCTAAACCATCTCTACATCACTAATAACAAATAAAAAGTCACCGTTGAGAGTTCTATAGCATGCTTGATATTCAAGATACCACCTAGCCTCGTCATCGCTAGGTTCTTGGCCATTCAAAATCATACAGGCTTTAATATATGTACAAGCCCCCAAGTCACCCTGGTAATCCTCAACCACCTTCAGGTTTACCATGAGTACTTAGGGGAAGACGAATCCAGGAGAAATCTCTCTAGTGTCAAATATAAATGGGTTAGACTACTCATTTTCCTCCACGGGTTTCTCATATGTGTCATCTCCATCATTAAAACTCCTACTGGAATCAGAGTTATCACTAATCTATATAAAATTAGGAGGATATATCATCGTTAAAGGAGCCACTTCTAATACCTTATGGTTCATCACTTCGGTGTGTGAAAAAGCATCACTTATATCATCCCCACTAGACAAGCCCATTAAATTAGTTTTTGGGTTTCCTAAGTTGGCCATGGATAAAGAAAAGAATGGGAACATCAATGATGAAGTAAAGAGATAAAAATTAAATAAAAGAAAATGTAAAGGTGAAGGCGAACGAGATGTATAAGAAATCACCATAAACGAGACTGATAAACAAATCAACATGTCTCTAAACTCAAGGAAGAACAAAAAGGAAATGTATGAAGGGCATAACATTTTGACAAAGAGATGAAAAGATCAATCATAGTAGGAGAGCACTTTTATATAGGCAAGCAAAGAGGAAAAACATATAGTCCAAAATAGATGGAAGCTCAAAAGATAAAACCAATGATTGAGATCAACCTCGTTATCACAATGTCACTCGAGAAAACTTGAGTCCTCTAAGTAGTCTTGCCACTCCCTACCCTAGGAACCTAGAACCACGTTTAAAGTTAGTGATGCAAAACGTTTCAATGATGAGATAAATTTTATATGTGTATGTTCCCGAGACCACCTAATCTTACTCACTGAAATTTTCTGCTTCCCCATTCATAAGTGGAAGACCTACCTAAGAAACTCAAGATAATAATGATGAGCGGGCCAGATGATACCATACTCATTTCACTAATGATACTGAGGACTTAGGGGCAACTGTTTTGGATCACCCAAAGGCCCAACAAAGCGGGCCCAATCGTAAGGAGTCTAACTTGAAGTATTACCTTGATAAGCAAGTTACAGGTAGAACCCCATCAAAGAAGCATACAATTGATCCCAATCACTTGTGCATTAACTACTGTTAGATCTTATCATATGGTCCCCTGTGTCATACGTGGGTTAGACGAGGATGGTTTTACGTGTCTGGCATATATAAGATTTATCACGCACCATGACATGTATCATCTCACTTTCACTATAATAAATTGCATCTCTCTTAATTGACTAACTTGGCATTGGAATGATAAGCTTGTTGGTCAACCCTCCATTCCATCGCACAAAGACTCCTATCACCGTAACGAAAGAACTTACTCCTTCAAGGCCATTTAATTATCGTTCCACCATAAAACAATGATTATTATGGTTCCTATACTATAAATAGGACTAGAATTAGGAGTGGCAAAATGGATGGATTGGATGGATATGGATTGGATTGTTAATGGATGGATTAAAACAATCCATTAGTCCATTAACAATCACTAAAATTTTCTTAAAATTATCCAATCCAATCCATCTAATCCATCCATTAACATATTTTTAATGGATAGATATCCATCCATCCAACTTTTTTTTTATTTCGTAAAAATAAATATATTTTTTTATTTTTAAAAAATTGATTTTATTTTATTTTTGAAAATTTTATTTTTTATATTTAAAAAAATATATATTTTTTAATATATTTATTAAAAAAACTGAATTTTTTGTATTTTAAAAAAAATTGATATTTTAATTCTTTAAAAATATCGATTTTTTTTCCAAAAAAAAAGTCGGTTTTTTTTTTCGAGAAAAAATTTTATTTTATTTTTCGAAAAAATAAATCAGTTTTTTATTCTGAAAAAAAAAATCGATTTTTTTTCCATAAAAAAAGTCGGTTTTTTTTTCGAGAAAAAATTTTATTTTTTTTCGAAAAACAAATCAGTTTTTTATTCCGAAAAAAAACCGTTTTTTTCCAAAAAAAAGTCGGTTATTTTTTCGAGAAAATTTTTTATTTTTTTTCGAAAAACAAATCAGTTTTTTATTCTGAAAAAAAAACCAATTTTTTAAAAAAAAAAGTCGGTTTTTTTTTCAAGAATTTTTTTTTTTTTCATAAAACAAATCAGTTTTTTATTCTAAAAAAAAAGTCGGTTTTTTTATTCTGAAAAAAAAAAACAGATTTATTTTTTCAAAAAAATTAAACTTTTTTTTTTCAGAAAAAAATATAGTTTTTTAATTATTTTAAAAAAAATAAATCAAACGAAAATAAAAATAATTCATTGGATCCTTAAAATATGTTGGATGAATTGAATCCATTCATGCATATAAATGGATGGATTTAATCCAATCCATTAACTTATTTTTTATGTGGTGGATGGATTGGATGAATTTTTTGATAGATGAATTAGATGGATTTTGCCTTAATGAATTTAATTGGCACTTCTAACTAGAATACTCTATTTATAGCATCATTATATATCATATTTTCACTCAATCTTCAAGTTACAAGCTTCTTATTTACTTCTTAGCATAAATTGAAGCTTTTGTTTTGTTTTCTCATTATTATAAGCTTTCTCTAAAGTTCTGGTTTATTTTGATTTATCTAATCTTTTATTTTATTCACTTTATTTACTTGTTTTCTTTGCTATTTTTCTTACTTATGATTTTTAATATTCAATTTCTTTAAACATTATTATGTCTGAGTAGTCCCCATCTTGAGACGATAAAAACTCTAATGGTAGGCCATATATAAAACATTTATTATTTCCTGTTAGTAATAGGTTAATAGATTAATCTAGTCTTATTATTTTAACTTTTATAAATTTTGGCATACTTGAATTTTTAGAAGCTTGATAGAAACGTGCCTAAACCATCTTAAATGTGAAAGAAAAACGGGGATAACTCGTCATTCCCACAAATTAATTCAATGTTATGATATAGAACTGAGGTTCACAATAGCGACAACAGGCTAATGAATGAAGCATTAATGATATTGTTTGGTATGAACATCCAAAAAAATTGAGACGACTTTGGATGGAAGAATGAGACTTATAACCTAAAAAATGTCATATTGACCTTGAACTAACTTTAAGTACATTCTAAAATAATTACTTTTATTTATGACAATTATCGTAGTTTAAAAAAATCCTTCTTATTAGGGGCTAATTCAGAGGATAAGCATGTTGAGATATTAGATATAATCCAACTTGTATTATGTGGCCCGAGCTCAAAACTAATTAGGTTTTCGGATTTATTATTTAGTTTGTTATTTTAGTGTATATAAATAGACAATTTGTAATTCAGTTTTATTCAATTCAAAAATATCAATCCTTGTTTTTTTATTTTTTCTCTCTCTTTCTCAACTCACTAAAAGTGCCTAATGCACAAACAAATTAGTATCTAGAGCTCCGGTCAGATTCTTGATTGTGTTTTCAAGAATCATACGTCAGAGATCGTGTTTCCAAGATAGTGGGTTATTGTTGATCAATCGCTGCAAAGATGAATGGTAACATAAATTTACCAAACTCCCTTCCAACTCTTGACGGCAAGAATTGACTCCGATGGAAAAAACATATGCAATATTTATTTGGTTTTCATGAAACCCTAGAAGTGGTTACGAATGACATTCCTGCGCTTGGTGAAGATGCAACTGACACACAGAGAACCGCTCACAAGGAGGAAAAAAAGGGGGATTACAAGGCGGAGTTCTACATCCAATCGACAGTTGATACAAATAATATCGACATGATAGCTCATGTTGAATCGGTGAAGGAGGAGTGGGATATTCTTGTCAAGTACTATAAAGGAGGTGAGAAAGTTAAGGTTGTCAAGTTGCAAACTTTGCAACGACAATATGAATTGTTGTCAATGGGATAAGATGAAAAGATTGTAGGCTATGTTGTCAATGAGATAAGATGAAACTTGTCCACCTTATAAAAGGTTATGGTGAAACCCTAACTGATAAGGTGATAGTTAAGAAGGTAATGCTTACATTGACCTCTCACTTTAATCACGTTATCATAGCTATTCAAGAATCTAACAATCTTGAAGCCCTAAAACTAGAAGATTTGGTTGGTTCGTTGAAAGCGCATGAGATTAGGATTGTCGAAAAGAAAGGAGTTCAAGACTCGATACAAGCACGACAGGCTCAATAGTGGAAGAAGAATTGTGGTTCCAACAAGTTCAAAGGCAAAATTGACAAGACCCGGGGAAATAAGTCTTGGTCAAATCCTTACAAGATTAAGATAGATGATAAAACTTCTGAATCCTCGAAGAGAGGAGAAGGAAATTCATATCAGAAAGACAAAGTAGAGAAAAAAAAAGGCGTGAAATGCTATAACTGCGAAAATTGGGGTCACTTGGCCAAGCATTGTTGGTACAGAAAAGACAAGGGTTCGGCAAAACACAAGGACGAAGAAGCAAACCTTTTACGTCAAGATTCAGATGGTTCAGATGATACGATGGTTATGGTTGTAGTTACATATAACCATGTCTAACCCAAGATTTGGTTCCTCGACTCAGGCTGCTCGAGTCACATGACTGGTCAAAAAGTATGGTTAGTAGATTTTGATGAGTCGAAGAAGAGCAAGGTCAAACTTGCTCATAATAACTTGTTGCAAGCATAAGGTACTGGCAAAATAGTTATTCAAAGGAGTAATGGAGCAAAAGCCTTGATCGAAGATGTACTTTATGTCCCTGGAATGAAGTGCAATCTGCTAAGTGTTGGACAACAGGTCCAAAAGGGGTTCTCAGTGGTTATGAAATATGGAGCCTTAGAACTTTTCGACGTCTAGAATAACTTGGTTTTGAAATCTACCCTGTCAAAGAATAGAACATTTAAAACCATGATCAGTTTAACTGAGGTACAATATCTTAAAGCATTTTTTGACAAGAAGAATAGTTAGTTGTGGCATTTGAGGTTTGGCCATCTGAACTTTAGGTCACTAAATCAACTTATCATTCAAGATATGGTAACTGGTATACTAAATCTTGAGATTCCCGACAAACTCTGTGAAGGTTGTCTAGTTAGAAGTCTTTCGTTTTAGCTATGCCAATGAGATCATCTCGCATACTCGAAGTTGTACATTAATATGTATGTGATCTTTTTGAAGAGCATATCATTGGTGAAAATAGGTATTTCGTCTCATTTGTCGATGAGTACAGTCGAAAGCTCTGGATCCATGTAATCAAACAAAAGGAAAACGTATTTGAAATCTTTAAGAGATTCAAGATACATTTCGAAAACCAGGGTGAAAAGAAAATTAAAGTTCTATGAACAGATGAAGGTGGCAAATACACATCCAAGATATTTGAAGCATTTTGTGCAAAAAATGGTATTGATCATGAGATAATTGCTCCTTATACTCCTCAACATAGTGGAATAGCAAAAAGAAGAAACATGATTATATTAGTCATGGCGAGATGCATACTAAAGCAGAAGAATTTGCCAAAATCCTTATGGGGTGAAGTTGTTTCAACCGCTGTTTATATTCTGAGCAGGTGCCCTATCAAGAGGCTGAAGAACAAGGTTCCTGAAGAAGTGTGGAGTGAAAAATGACCATCATTGAGTCATCTTAAGGTGTTTGGCTCTATTTGTTACAAGCATATTTATGATGCTAGCAGAAGGAAGCTTGATGATAAAAGTGAACCTATGATTCTGGTAGGATATCATAAGACTGGACCACTCAAGTTGTTTAATCTAATTAATTAAAAGATTGTGATGAGTCGAGACACTGTGATTGATGAAATTTTTTCCTAAGATTGGAATTCAAGTAATGCAATTGACAAGCCACTGATGAGCTATGATTTCGACGAAGAAAGTAGTGATGTCGAAATCAAAGACATTGTTGATACTCCAGTCAAAGAAGAAGTCGAAGTAGTTGCTGACATTCCCGAGACATTCAAAGTCGAAGAGGATATGGCTGGCATAAGTCAGATACCTCAAAGAACTAGAGCTCGTCTAGCAAGATTTCAAGACTATGAAGTGGTTGGTGATGATGAAGTCACAATAGATGGGGAACTAGTTCATTTTGATTTACTTACAGGTGTTGAACCAACCAACTATAGCGAGGCCTTCAAAGATAAACAATGGAAGTCTGCTATGGTCGAAGAGTTACAAACAATTGAAAGAAACAACACATGGGAGATGGTTTAATTGTCAGCTCATACAAAAGCTATCGAAGTAAAGTAGGTGTTCAAGTTGAAGCACCATGCTGACGGGTCGATAGCAAGGCATAAAGTGAGATTGGTAACTCGAGGATTTCTCCAGAGAGTAGGACTCGACTACTTTGAATTATTTGCACCTGTCATATGATTGAAAATTGTTCTACTAGTGGTGGCCTTGGCATGCAAGCAAGGCTGGTTAGCATTTCACTTAGATGTGAAATCAGCATTTTTGAATGGACCTTTAGATGAAGAGGTGTATGTTACACAACCTCTTGGATTTTTGATTCAGGAGGAAGCAAGTAAAGTATACAAGTTGCACAAAGCGTTATATGGTCTCAAGCAGGTACCTAGGGCATGGAATAAGAAGATTGACTCATACTTGGTTGAATTGAGATTCGTAAAATGCAAATCTTTGTATGGTGTCTATGTTCAGGTTGTGGCACAAGATATAACAATAATTTGTGTATATGTCAATGACTTGCTAGTAACTAGAAATAGCTTGAAGAACTTGTCAAAGTTCAAAGAGATGATGAAGAAGGAATTCGAAATGTCAGATCTGGGAAAGTTGTCATACTTCCTAGGTATAGAATTTCAAATGTCGAAGCAAGGCATGGTGCTACATCAAAGAAAGTATGTCAAAGAGATACTCAAGAGATTCATAATGGATGATTCGACTCCTGCATCTTCGCCTATTGAACCAAATTTAAAGTTGGAGAAGCATGGAGAGGAAGACAAAGTCGATGCAACTTTGTTCAAACAGATTACTAGATCTCTAAGAAATGTGTGAAACAATTGACCTGCTATATGTTTCTGAGTTGGATTAGTGAGCAGATACATGAGTGAACCAAGGGTGTCACACATGAAGGCTTCAATAAGAATCTTGAGATACTTAAAAGGATCGACAAACTATGAAATTTTATTTCGACAATAATTTGAAAGCAAAGAAGCTATGGTTACTTGTTATTCAAATGCTGACTAGTACGTAGATAAGGAAGATCGAAGAAGCACTGCTAGATATTTCTTTCAAGTATTTGGTGCACCAATTTCATGGTGCTCGAGAAAGAAACATGTGATGGAATTGTCATCGTGTGAGACTATATATATATATAGCAACATCCTATTATGCGTGTCAGGAAATTTAGATCAGATTTGTGTTTGAAGAAATGGAGGTCGAAGTGAAGAAACCACTAGTACTGCAGATCGACAACAAGTTAGCCATAAATCTGGCGAAGAATACAATTTTGCATGGAAGAAGTAAGCACATCGAAGCTATATTTCACTTTTTAAGGGAGAAGGTGAGTAGAGGTAAACTTGAAGTAAGGCATTGCTCAACTAAGCATAATTGACTGACATTTTCACCAAAGGATTAAAGATCGACAAGTTCCTAACTTTAAGAAAGAAATTAGGAAAAGTTCAGATCGACAATGATTAGTGTGTTTCTACAACTTGGATTATAGGGGGTATGTTGAGAATAATATATCAAGTGTGAGTTAAAGTCCCACATTGGTTATAAATGTGGAAAGTGTAGCACCCCAAAATTTGCCTCATTGTTCTTGATTTACCGGCTTGTGTTTCTTTGCATTTTTGAATTTATGCATATCATGGCATTGGCTCTTGAGACATGGGATCAAGGTTTTTCATGGCTCAGGATTCGTTTTATTTCAAGAGTTTAAACAACAAGCGTCGGAGGCGTCATCATTTATTTTGCCCAACAATCGAATACCCAATTTTATTTTTATTCAGCGGGTTATTTTCAGCACAGGAGATAGGTCACAAGTTATCTCAGGCATTCTCATAGTTATAATGTCAAAGGGCAAGTTTCAGAGGCTTAACATGGCTCAAACGGGTGAAAATAGGCGAATATGCAAGTTTCCCTCCAAATGGCGCTATTTTTGAAAATTTGTGAGTGGTTAACTGATTAACTAATTTGTAGTAGCAAATGGTTAATCGATTAACCATAGTAAATTTTTCCCAGTAACGTGCATTTTCAATGCTGCCACTTTTGGGGTCTATTTTGACCACTTGTGAATTGATTTTTACACCAGAAGAAGGATCTAGAATCACTCTAAATTTGGATTAACTTTCAAAATCAATTCAATTTCCCTCCAATTTTCCATTCCTAATCCCATTCCAATTTTCATAACCTCACTCCAAACCATAATTCTACTCCTAACCAAGAGCCTATTTAAGTGAATTTTCTCCAAACCTCACCAGGATTCACCCTCACAATTTCATATTTCACACTCATTCTCTAGAATTTGCTCTCTAATTCTCTCAACTTTTCTACACTCTAAAAATCTCCATTAGAGCTCTTTTCACTTGAGTTCTTTGATTCTTCATTGGAATCATCGAATTCTAGAGTTAAACCTCCATCATTCATCTCCATCATCTTCAATTCATCATTTTATTTTTGTTTGGATTTGGATCTGATTTTGGAAGCAAGTTTATAAGTGATTCTTGGATCAATTTTGGCTTATTTTGGCTTGTTCTTCACTTATATTGAAAGAAAGCTCTTGGATCTTGAAGATTTCTTGGGTTTCTAGCTTGGATCTATCAATTTGCAGTGAATCAATAATTACCAAAGCAAATCTTAGCTTTGAAGGTTGGTTAATTCTAGATCCAATTCTGTTTTGAGCTTATTTGAATAATCACAATGTAGATCTTCAAGTTTTGATTGATTTTGGTGATTTTGATCTTTGTGATTAGTGATCTCAATGCTTGATTAAGTTTGATTGATGTTTGATCACTGATTTCTGGTGTTAAATTCGTGCATAATTGATTACATGATCATTTAGATGATTGCACATTGAATTAATTGCTAAAAGTGCTTTTGAATTGTTTTTTCTGCTTCTGGTGCAGTGTTAATCGATTAAACAGTTGCAGTACAAAACTGGTTAATCGATTAGTCAGTGCAATTTCTGAAATTTTTTAGTGGTTAACCAGTTAACCAGTTTGCACTAGCAAATGCTTAATTGATTAACACTGGACCAGAATGTGATTTTTGGTTGTTTTAAAGCATGTTTTGATTGCTTTCCACCTCTAACTTTCATGGGTTGAGATGATGTATTTGTGTGGATAGTTTTTGACTTGTTTCATCATGCTTGATTATTTGATCTCGATTTTTCGACGTGTGACGTTTGGTTTCCATTTGAGATGCTTAATATGTTCATGTTGTTTGATTGTTGTGATTTTCATATGATGTGCTTGCTTGCATCATGTTAATGATTATCTTGCTGGACTTGTGATGCATGTTTGTATTCGCTTCCGATTCCGTTTGTCGCATGTTCATTTGATTGAATAATTAATGTATAAAGCATGTTGATCTTGTTGATTCTTGATGGTGCATTCTTGTTGAACATTTGTGTTTGATTGTTGATGCTTGTCCATTCTTGCATGATAATTGGTCATGATTGGTGTTTGCTCATACTTGATTGTATTAAACATGCTTGCTGCCCTGCTTTCTACAAATGTTGTATTCTGAATTTGCATGTTGTCTATGCTATTGCTTGCTTGCTTGCTGCCTTTTACACCTACTTTTGTGTTGAATTAGTAGCTGTTAAATGCTATTGTGCTGCCTTGCTGGATTTTGTAGCTGTTTTGTGCTAGAAGTGATGTTGTAGCCGCTGTTTTTCTTTGCTTTCTTGCTTTTTGCCTTGCCTTTGTATGTTCCCTTAGGATTCCTATTCTAATTTAATTTCTGATTAATTTTGGGATTAGGATAGACATTATGAGTGTAATCCATGCATGTTAACAAGTAGTCTAATCCCTTTTAACCTCAACCTTAGGTCCATCTTTTGCATGCTAACATTAGAATAGATTTTCCTTTCGCATCCCGACCATAGGGCCACTTTGCATGACAACGTTAGGACCGAGTTTCCCTTAGACCTTTTATGCGTCTTTCTCTCTTCTCATCTCAAAATAATGCTAATACACTTAATAAAGACGATGAACATTGTGCGCCACGAGCCTTAAGCATATGAGAAATGATGAGTGGGGAGTTTCTCCTTAGTTGTCTAAAGTGTTTAGTGTACGCCCTGTGGGCGATATGCGATGCATTCACTCCTATATCATAGTCTTTAGTGCAACGTAAATCACAAAGCAAACTAATTCACTTCACTAAAACTCACAAACAAAATTGAAACCTTTTTATCCTTTGGGATTATGTTTCAAACTAATTTTCCAAAAGAGTACGTTATTTTTTCATTCTATCGCAAACAGGCATCGACCCTAACTGCTGAAATGGGAACTCAACGTCGCTCATAAAAAACACTTAATCATCCGGTGGTTTTGTTGTTACCCGAACTACGTTTGCTCTGATGTCTCATGCCAAATGAGGATACGTAGGCACAAGACAACGATGTATTGGCGAGCAAACTTCCCCACATCACCCATAGTTTTCCGAACTACATTGACTCTGACTTTCCCATTGCACGAGGGAATACGTAGGCATAGGGCGGAGAAGTGCTACCGAGTCTGTTGCAACTGTGAAAAAGGAAGGCCGAAAATGACAGAAGAGTCGCCACCATTCGTTATTTATCCCAAAAGAGGGAAAGGAAACGATCAGAGAAAACCTGCGAAAAACGGATAAGATTGGTCATTGCAACCAAATCTCGGGTTTGGGAGTCGGTTACGCAAGGGGAAGGTATGAGCACCCCTCACGTCCGTCGTACTCGACGGGATCCACGCTTGGGTTGTCTAGAAAGGGTGATTATCTATCTAGCTAAAGGTCTCAGGGACAAAATAAAATAAAAGAGACTCGGCAGAGCAGTGCCGCTCTGTGCTTACGTACTCCCTCGTGCAATGGGAAAGTCAGAGTCAACGTAGTTCGGCTAACTACGGGCGAAAGGGGGGAAAGGTTGCTCGCCGAGACATTGTCGTATCATGCCTACGTACTCTCAATAGGTATGAGAGATCAGAGCAAACATAGTTCGGGCTGACACGACCACATGTTGGTTCAAAAGTTTTATCCGAGTAAGGTTAACAAATAGTTCTAGCAGTTTGGTGTATGCAGCTCGACCATTGGAGACTTAGGCGTTACCGTTTGTGGTAGAACTAAGAGTTAACAATGCTCTTTTATCTGAAAAGATTTTCCTTATTAAAGGTCCCAAAGGACAAAAGAAATTTAATGATTTGTTTTTGTGTTTTTTAGAGAAGAAGTGTTTTGAATTTGATTTGTAACTCCTGTTGCACTAGATACTATGACTTAGGAGCGAATGCGTCGCATATCACCCTAAGGGTGTATACTGAACACTCTAGGCAATTGAGAGGAATCCACTCAATCACCATTTCCGAAGTAGGTTAAGGCTCGTAGCGTACAACATTCATTAGCCTTTATTATGTGTTTTGAAAGTGTTTGAAGATGAGGAGAGAAAGGACACACTAAAGGGAGACTAACTCAAACCTAATAGTTGTCATGCAAAGTAGACTTAGAGTTGGGATACAAAAGGGAACTACCTAATGTTATCATGCATGGTTTAGATCCTAATGTCTATCATAACCTCTCTTGAATAAGAGAGATTAGAGATCCTAAGGGAAGAAAGACAAAAGAAGAGAAGAAGAAAGGAACATGAAAATGCAATTATGAAAACATAGAATGCACACATAAGATGAAAGTGAGGGAGGAAATATGTGTGGGGCAGTAGCCTCCACAAGCTAATCTCAACCTCAAGCATGCATATGACAAATGCAAAAGAAGAAAAGAGAAGGAGTGCACAAATGGAAATCACACAAATGCACCAAAACTCAGATGAAATGGCCTAAACCAAACAGCATCAACCACAATGCCAGAAAGCAAAAGAAATGAAAGGAAATCCTAAAACAAAGTGAGGATGGGAGGCTATATGAGGACATCAAGGAACTCATAATATGCCCTCAACCATAAGCATCACAAACAAAGTGCAAAAGAAATCACAAAGAAGTCCTCAAGGATTCATCATTTTAGGTATGCTTCAAGTACCTCCTAAGGAGGGACTAAGCCACCTTAAATGAGACTCCGAGGTCATGGGAAAGAAGGGAGGATGAGAGAAAAGTTCTCAAAAGCAAAAGGAATCATACCAAAAGAAAATGCAAACACATACACAAAAGAATGCACACATGCCACAAATGGAAACCCTAATTGGAAACTCCAAAAGGAACACAAGTTTGAACAAGTAAAACACAATGTCATGACCTAAAATTGAGCAAACAACAACCTTAACATGTTAGCAACATGAATCAAAAGGAATTGAAGGATCAAAGGATCCATCAAAGTCATTTCCAAGACAAACTAGGTCAATGTGTATGTATGAACCTCCCTATGGGGTAACTTGACTTGCAAGTTACCTCAAAACTAGGAAAATGATTCAAAAATAACCAAATAAAATGCAAGAAGTACATAAACATACTGACAACTAGAGGCCAAGAAATTACAATCAAAGTCACTTCACAACATCACCATAGAAATTGATTCACAAGGGTACTCTATTGTGAAGGAGGATTGTCGAGGGTCAACAAAAGTAAGGTCAAAGTCAAACCAAAACTCAATGGAACAGGGGCAAAATGGTCCTCAAAAATCACTCAACTCATTTATAACATGAGGATTGATTTTCAGTCATTGGATCAAAAGGAAAATGCAAAAACCAAACAAGAAACAAGACAATGTCAAGAAATAACTCAAATAAAACACTTCCAAATGATTAATCCTTTTTTAATTGAAAGATAATTCAAAAAATCAAATAAAAATTTCTAAAAATCAAAAGACATCCTAAAATGTCTTAAACATATTTTTGTAGGATTTTATCAATTATGGAAGCATTTTAAAATGATTTAATTCAAAACAGATCCAAAACAAAAATAAAATAAAATAAAATAGAAGCAAGGTGTGAATAGCAATAGAAACAGGCTAAAAAGTTGGGCCACGCATGGAAGGGGGTTCCAAAAGCAACAAAGGTGCAAAACAAGCTCAGCAAGCAAAACGCAGCGCATCAGTTAATGCGCTGGCAGTCAACAGCCAAATCAGCAAGTCCAAACGAGATCTCAACCGCAGATCTCTCTTAGTCAAAAAATCAACGTCCACGCGAACATGCCACATCACCCAGCAGAGTAAACAAACTAGATGCCGGAACCTTCTGTTCCGGTCATCTTCCCCGACCAGCCTCTGGCATGGCATCATCAAAAATGAACCAAATCAGACAAAATTTAACAGAAAAATGAACCTCATGCAACGTAGATCATGAATCCACTATTAATTTTCATTTATCATGCGTAAATAAGCCAAATCAAAGAGAACAAGAATTGAGCTCAAAACTGAAAACAACATGAACATCAATAATTATGAACCAGAATTTACCTATGCACATAGGACTTTAGAATAAACCATCAATGGCGCAAGATAAAGGCATAATGAGTGAGAAATTTGGATCTGAAGCTTACCTAACGGAGCCTCTCCGTTGGAGCTTCACAGTGGCTTAAGCTTGATGAAAATGGTCCAGACACGTTCCAATTCACTTGAGGAAGAAGAAGGAAGCTTCAATTCTGCTTGAAATGGCTCAATTCAAGATTCACGAATTTGAATTTTGGTTTTCTTGCTCAAACTTTGCTCTGCTCTAATTCCACGAAAATGCTTCTAATGAATGCTCATAAATGATTTACACTTTATATATGATGGATATATGAGCTAAAGAAGGCCCAATTGCAGCTCAATTGTGAGAATTGTCAAAATGCCCAATTCCAATTGTCATGCTCCATGAACACGTGAAAATGGAGCCAAATGCCTTGTTTTTTCATTCAAAATGCTTGCTGGGAGTTCACTTTGATCATGTGGATATGATTCATCCCTTGATTTGATCAAATGGTTGAGATTGGATTGTGAAATTTTCACTTGAAATGGCCATTAAAATGCACGTGAAAACATCACAAAAAATTCAAATCCAAAATGTGCATCTTGTTTGTTACATCCTTGTGACTCAAAATATGCATAAACTTGACTTGTAATGGTTCAAAATCAATTTAATTTCATTTTCCCCTTTTAAAGCTTTTTAATGAAAAATTCTTCTACCAATCCTCAAATCCTAGCCAAATCCATGACAATTGAGTGTTTTAAGATGAAATTGGGACTATTTGGAGTAAGTTTCATGTTGGAAAAAGTTGCATTTGAAATGTGCAAGGTCATGAAATGGACCTATAATGAAAATGACCTGTAATCTTACTTCCCCAAAATACCCCTGCCTTACAAGCTTCATAACATGAGCTCTACAAATCAGATGAATGACTTATAACACTTTTTGGAAAGCTAAGATCATGAGGAACAACTTTCATGTTTGGGTCAAAATGAGGAGAAACATCCTTCTAGGTCAAAAGTGTCTTAGAGGTTGGTTGACTTTTGTTGACCAAAATCACATTCATCTGATGACCTGTAACTTGTCAGCATCATAAATTGAGTTACAGAAATCATATGAAAGACTTCTAGTACTCAAAAGAAAGCTAGAAACATGTTATACAAGTTTCATGTTAGGGTCAATATGAGATGAGACTTGTATCTTGAGATTTGTGGTCTTGAAGTTAGGTACTAAACATATGATTTTACAATGACAAGCTTAGAAACCCTAGCTTAGCAACTTCTGACACTCTTGATTCTTGATAAATTGATCTTGAAATTGTATATTAGACATCTCAACACAACATTCCATGATCACAAAGACTTGGAATTGAGTCGTAATCTCCTTCAACTTCACTGTTGACTTAGGGTTGACCAGATGAAAACCCTGACTGCACCACCTTTGACTGTGGCTCCTTATACTTGATATAATGACTTGAAAAAGTTCCTCAATGATCCTCAGGATATTCAATGAGCTCACATGATGTTCTCCATCCATGATCATGGATTCACAACCCTTTGATGATCCCTAATTGGCCTCCAAGTTAGGAGGTAATCCACATACATCCATCAACTCTTCCACAAAGCTTTGACCACTTCTTGATGACTTGATGAACACTCATGCTTGAATAAAACCCCTTGCTTAGGCTCAAAACTCTTGGTAACCTTCTCCTGTTGTACACAACCTCTTGATCTCTTGCTAAATGAACAATGCTATGCAATGCAAATGCTAGAAGAAAAATGAAATGAAACATAAACAAGCAAAGAAAAGGTTGGGCAAATTTTCGGGTACAACAACTGCCCCTATTCAAACAACTTGGACCTGACTGGGTGAAAAGCGAAAGGCTTTCAAACAATCAAGGTAAAAGATGGTTGAATACCAACGAACCCAGAAATTTTCCAACCACAGCAATCTCTAGAGATAACTGAATCTGATTATTGCTATAATATGTAGTCGGAAGAAACACATGACTTCGCCATCAGGCATTAACATCAAGTTGGTGAACGTCTGGCCTCGCTGCCAATCATCGACATTAAGTCGAAAAGATCATCCGATATCACACAGTAGATGATGAATCTCTGACTTCGCCGTCAGGCCTCTGCAATACTATTGGAAAAGCACCTGACCTCGCCGTCAGGCGTTTGCATTAGGTTGGTGAACCTCTGGCATCGCCGCTAGTCCTCTGCATTAATTTGGAAACACGTCTGACCTTGCCGTCAGACACCAACATCAATTTGAAAGAAAATATCCTTGACTTCGCCGTCAGGTGCCTGACCTCGCCGTCAAGCGTAAACATCAATTCGATAAACTTTTGGCATCATCACCATCTTGGAGAAACATCTGACCTCGCCGTCAAGCGTAAACATCAATTCGATAAACTTTTGGCATCATCGCCATCTTGGAGAAACATCTGACCTCACCGTCAGCTATACATATCAAGTCTATAAAAGCATCTGACATCGCCGTCTGTTGCTACTGCAAAAATAAGGTACCGGCAAAACAGAAGAGTCGCCACCTTTCGTTATTTATCCCACAGAATGGGAAAGGAAACGATCAAAAAAACCTGACGAAAAGGTATAAGATAAGGTCATCGCAACCAATATCTGGATTCGGGAGTCGGTTACGCAAGGGGAAGGTATTAGCACCCCTCACGTCCATCGTACTCGATGGGATCCACGCTTGTTGTATTCATCTGACGGGTTGATTTAACTATCTACGCTAAAAGTCTGGTCTGAAAAGAAAAGAAAATGACTCGGCAAAGCGTCGCACTGTATGCCTACGTATTCTCATTAGAGAATGAGAAATCAGAGTCAACGTAGTTTCGTTAACTACGGGTTACGGGGGGAAGGTGGCTCGCCAATACGTCAGTATTGTGCCTACGTACTCTCAACAGATATGAGAGATCAGAGCTTACGTAGTTCGGGATAGTACGGATTACGGAGATTCATATTCATCTGTTTTTCCGAGTAGGGTTAACAGACAGTTCTAGTAGTTTGGTGTATGCAGCTTTCTCGTCAGAGACTCGTGCGTTACTGTTTGCGGTAGAACTGGGAGTTAACGACACTCTTTTCTTCAGAAAAGCTTTCCTTGAATTAAGGGCCCACGGGGCAAAAAGGTTTGAAGTTTTTTTTGTCTTTTACAGAAGAAGTGTTTTTTATGGTTGTCTGTAGCTTGTACAGCACTAGAGACTATGACTTAGGAGCGAATGCGTCGCATATCATCCAAAGGACGTTGTTGCACCCCAAAATTTGCTCAACCTTTTCTTGCCTGATTTATGTTTCATTGCATTTCATTTGCATAGTTACATCATTCACATAGTTCTAATCATTTGCATATCATAGCATAGTATGCCTCCAACAAGGGATCAAGGGTGTCTATCAAGAGAAGAGCCTATCAAGAGGTCTTATCCAAGTATGAGAAGTCATCCAGGCCATCAAGAAGTGATTTGAAGTCTTGAGAAGTTTGAGTGCCTACATGTGGGTTTTGCTCCTATCTTGAGGAATATTGAGAATCATCAGTGGGATGTGAAACATGGAATGTGAATTTGAGGTGTGTATGGAGCTCATGGAATTCCTAGAGGGCCATATTGAAGCTGAAACAAGTCATTGATTCAAGTACAAGAGCCACAGTTGAGGTGCAGTCAACTAGGGTTTCATCTGGGTCAGTCCTAGGTCAATTGAGTAATTGAAGAGCATCAAAGCCTACTTTGAGGTCATGGGGTTCATGGATTGGTATGTTGTTACATGTGTGGTGTTGTGCCAAGTTTAAGCAAAGAAGAATCAAGGATGTGGGAAGTTGCTAAATTAGGGTTTCAGTGTAAAATCCCTTGTTTAGTGCCTAACCTCAAAGCCACATAAGTCAAAATACAAGTTTCAAATGGATCTTTGGCCAACATGAAACTTGTAGAGCATCTCAATACCTTTAATTTGAGTACTAGAAGTCCTCAAGGGGATTTATAGAACTCAAGTTATAGTCCTTGCAAGTTACAGGTCATCAGATGACTATGAAATTTATCTGTGAAAGTCACTTGACTTCCAAGCAACTTTTGCCCTTTAAGGAGTGTTCAAATGGATTTTTGGTGAAAATGAATGTTGTTCCTTATCCTCCTAGATTTCCATAGAGTACTAGAAGTCCTTGATAGGATTTGTAGAACTCAAGTTATGATCATTGCAAGCCAGGGGTATTTTGGTTATTGGTGATTATAGGTCATTTGTGATTATAGGTACATAACTCCAACTTGCAAGCTTCAAATGGAAAATTGTTCAACATGGAACTTGTTCAAAATGATGTTTTGGGTGCAACCATGTGGTCATGAGAGCTTGGATTGGCTTGGAACACAAAATCATTTGAAATGGCTTAAAAAGGAAGAAATTAAAGTCATTAAAAGGCCAAAAAATGGAATTTAATGATATGTGGCCAAACAAGCTCATGTTATATGTCAAATTGATCAAAAAGAGTATTTTGAGAATGATGGAAATGCTACTTTTTGGATTTGGGGTCATTTTCAGGCATTTCCATTTTGTGACTTAAGGTAGAAGTAACATAACCAATTCATGCCATAGGATCAGAAACAAGGCAATTACCATGTACATTCACTCCAATATCTCATGAGATGAACTTGGCAAGCAAAACCAGTTGGAAGTAGGGCCTGTGCACGACTGTTACATATGAGAAATTGTAAGAGAATGAGAAATTCAAAATCTCATTCAGTTAGTTACAGGAAGTTCTAGAGAGTTCTAATCAACTCTATATAACATATGTAACTAGTTCAGATCATTTTTTGGGCAAGGTGTGAAGAGAAACCAGAGGGAGCAACTGAAATTGCAAGGCTTGCATCAAGAATCGTGTTTTGCAATTGGTGAAGATTCAAAGCAAATTGCTTGTTGCAGAAGCTTTAGGAGTTGATATTGAGTGATTCTGGAAGAAATTGGAGGCTGAATCGAAGGAAATCACTATTTGTTCATCTCTCAAAACCAGGTATGCACTTTTCAACTTTTGGCTTAGATTATAGGGAATTGATTAGGATTCTTCATATGGTTAGGTTAGTGATGATGCTAGGAAGGATTTCAGTGCAAAAGATTGAGGTTTAGAGGCACTCTAGGTCATGGCACCATTTCTGTTGAGAGAGATATCTGTGGATTCTTGAGGTTTCAATGGCATTTGGATATTTAGTTTTGATCAGTGAAACATGTAGATGACATTAGGCTTGTTAATTTCAAGAATCGTGACATTCAAGATTGATACCATTTCTGAACATTCTATCGGTTTTTGAGTTAGGGTGAGAATCAATGGAATTGGAGATCCTATTCGTGCTCAGGGTTTGATTTTGAGTAGGATAGGATGTTTAATTTTTGTTGTTTGTTGCGTTTTGGAAGACTCTCACCGGAGACGACGGTGGCGCTGCAGCTCAGGCCACCGTCCCACACTTCCCTCTCATATTTAAAATTTTGGAGAAGATGAAGTTTTAGCCTTAGGATCTGGCTTGACCTTTGACTGAGGATCCCATCCGATGGCCACGATTGCTTCACAAATTCTGAAGAGAATTGAAAGGATACCTCAACGCTGCGTTTCATTAAACATTTGGTTGTGTGCTTTGTTGAGTTGTTGCTATTGACACCCTGCATTTAGGCCCATTGGTGATTTGTACGTGAAGGAGTTGCAATTCAGCACAAGTTTTTTTCATTTTCCTGGCATTTTCTTTGATTTCTTTTAATTGGTTTTTGGGCTTAAGTCAATTTGATACGCGCACCCCCCTGTTGGGCCCAGCCTGGATTACAACATAGTTCAATTGCTATTTCACACGCAACTTTATTAATTTTTCTTTATATTTCTTTTATTTTACATGTTTTGCATATAGTTAGAAATTAAATCATAACAATTAGGAAAATAATCATTTTAAGGATTATATTTTCCCCTGACTCCTTAAGGAGTCTAGAATTTAATAGGCTTAAAATTTCATTAATTCATGCATTTTATTATTTTAATTGCATTTTTGCATTTTAATTGGTTTTAAATTCAATTTGTTTGGTGCTTGTTCTTGCTGATTTTAGTATGAGTAATTGGTGTGGATTTTTGATTTGATTCCTTTTGGGTTATTTAGCTTATATGTGTATGTACCCCTAGTAATTTTATCATAATTTTGTGAGAGAATTTTAGGCTGTTTTGAACATTGAACATTAAGTGGTGTAGATTTAGGGTTTTAAGATAGTACCCTTAAGTTTATGGCATAATTTTAGGATTTAATGATTGGTTAACCCCTTTGTTTTTGTATGGAGTGATTCTTAAGAGGTTTAGGAACCCTTAGAATTTTTTATAGGATTTTACAATCATTTTTGGTATTTTAATTAGATTTAGTTTTAAGACTAACTTTTAGGTGTTTCTAACACACTAACTTGACTAGGTCATTTCAATAGTTCCCCTTAGATTAGGGTGGTGGTGCTCTTGTGATTGGGTGAAGATGAAGACCAATTGAAGATGCTTTAGAGAGCTTGAAAGAGCATGGACATGAAGAATTTCTCATCTTGTGGATGCTTGTCAGGAGCTTAGGGAAACTAGGGTTTTAGGAAGAGCATTAGATTAGTTTTGTTTCTTTATTCAAACATGGAGTATATTATTCATCTCCATTCAATCCCATGACATAAAGTCCTCTTAAAGAAGTCACATCTCTCCTTTGGAGGGATGAGTGGCCTGCTTTAAGAGTAGAACTTTGAGGATGCCATGCTCTCACAATGTTAAGTTCTTAGTGGCTTCCTTTGGTTGTCATTAAGTTACTTAACATTTCAATTTGATCTTGTTAATTGATTCTCCCTTGGAGGTTTCTTGTTGAAGCTTGTTGAGAATGAAGTTTGTGCTTGTTGAAGCTGGTTGCTTGTTGAAGCTAGGGTTTTGCTGCTTGTTGAAGATGAAGTTAGGAGCTTGTTGAAGCTGTTTACTGGTTGAAGTTTGCTGGTTTAAGGGTTGCTTGTTGAAGTTTGAAGCTTGTTGAAGCTTGGTGCTTGTTGAATATTGAGGGTGTAGTGGAGCTTGAAGATAGGGGCTATTCATGAAGATGAAGCTGTTGCTGTCAGAGCTGCTGCTTGTGCTGGTTACTGTAGGAGTTTGGTGCTGCTGCTTGGGCTGCCTCCTCTGCTGTGGTTTTTTTGTTTCTCTGTATTGTTTGTTTGCTTGTGCAGCTTGCCCCCTTTATGTTTGAAGTGAATGTTGATTCACTTTTCCTGTTGTTTTCCTAGTTTCGAGGTTGAGCAGGACTACCTTGCCTCACTTGTATTGTTGCATTGCATGCATTTTACTGTATTTGCTTGCTTTCTTTTCTGTTTATCCCCTAGGATCTCTGATTTCCTCTGAGCAGGAGGGAATTATGACAGACATTAGGATTCTTATCCATGCATGACAACATTAGGTTAGTTTTTATTCCCTTTTCAACCCTAGGCTTTTTAGAGCTTCTTTCTCTTCTTATCTTAAAACAACTCAAAAATACAGTAATAAGGTTAATCGATGTCGTACATTACGAGCCTTAAGCTATTTGAGAAAGGGTTGCTGGAGAGCTTCTTTCCAGTAGTATGGCTGCTTAGTGTGGCACCCTTTGGGTGACACGCAACGTAGTCACTCTCAAATCATAGTCTCTAGTGTGTCCGAGATCGCAAACAAACTAAAAAAACACTTCTTTTGTAAAAGATTCAAAACAAACATTAAAGTGTCATTTTTGTCCGCTTGGACTCTTAATCAAGAAAAACCCTTTCATAAGGTAATAAAAAACAGTCAGACAAGGTTGTGTCTTCCGTAGCCCGAACTACGTTTGCTCTGATCTTTCATGCTGTATGAAAGTACGTAGGCATAGGATGCCGTATCCTAGCGAGCAACCTTCCCCCCTTCATCCGTAGTTAGGCGAACTACGTTGACTCTGATATCTCGTTCCAGACGGGAATACGTAGGCATAAAGTGTGATACTTTGCCGAGTCATTTTCTTTTCCTTTTGTCCCTTGACCTTTAGAGTAGATAGAATAATAATCCGTACCAGAAAACAAGCGTGGATCCCGTCGAGTACGACGAACGTGAGGGGTGCTAATACTTTCCCCTTGCGTAATCGACTCCCGAATCTAGGAATTTGGTTGCGATGACCATTCCTTTCCCATTTTGCGTTAGGTTTACTCTAAGCGTTTCCTTTCCCTCTGTTGGGATAAATAACGCACGGTGGCGACTCTTCTGTCATAGCTGACGCCGATTTTCGCAGTAGCGACAGCTGGCGACTCTGCTGGGGACTCCAACGGTTCCCTACGCGAGTCAATCCTAGCGCTTGTTTTCCCGTCGTGGGTTTTGTATGGATTTACCTTTCTGTATTTACTTTCAGCATTATATTATTGTTGTTATGCTGGGTAGGGGGTCAGATTGAGAGATAAGCCGGACCTGGGCTTGAGTGCACCTAGAATTAGTTGTGGAAAGTAGTGGGCGCGTGCATGCTTTGCATGTAATAGTGTCCCATAAAATCCACGCTCGGACGAGGTTCTTCTGGTTGACTTCTTTTTCAACCCTTTGGGTTGAGGGGGTTGTTGGTTAGTTGGGTTGTCGACTCCGGGGACCGATCAATTGGAAGTTGGTTAAGTGAGGCCTCTTCAGGACATGATGATGCCACACCTTCTGGGTATCATATCATCAGTCTTGAAAGTCTGTGACACCGACGACCGCATAGGATGCCGTACCTTGTGTCAGTTGATAGGACACCTACCTGTGAGGGGGATTGGGGACATGCAGGAAACTTGACCTCCAGACTACCCGGTTTTCCTAATACTGGATCAGTATGTATGGATACTTGGGGTTCTTCATCAGGACAGTGTTATGGGTCTGTTGAGACCAAGTTGGAGCATTGTTATGGGTCTGTTGAGACCAAGTTGAAACTTTGTTATAGGTCTGTTGAGACCAAGTTGGAGCATTGTTATGGGTCTGTTGAGACCAGATTTGAGCAGTATTACGGGTCTGTTGGGACAGATGTGGATGGATCTCTTCGGCAATATATCACTTGATCCCTGTTTGCATGTTTGCATATTGCATTGTTGCATACTCATATTGCATATCATTAACGTGTGTCTGTGCTGCAGGTGCATTTCATACCTTCTAATTCTAGTTGCCCAGATTTCTGTCTGCCGCTATCATGGATACTTTGAAGAAGACTATGGCATACAAGTTGCCTACTCCAAATGTTACTTCTGTGCTTGGTTTGATGTCTTTAGCTGATGATGATGTGAAGAGAAGCTTCAGGAAGAGTTATGGGAAGCTGCTTAGGTTGGTTTGCAAACCATCCACGTATGAGCTGAACGGATTGTACGCGCTGATGCAGTTTTATGATCCCCCGCTGAGGTGTTTTACTTTCCCTGACTTCATTCTGGCTCCGACCATGGAGGAATATGCTGAGATCTTGGAGTTAACCATTCAGAACAGGGTACCCTTCATTCATATGGATGCTGAGCCCAAACTAGAGGACTTGGCTGTTGCTTTGCATTTAGACTCCTCGGAGTTGCTGTTAACCTCGTGGAATGGAGTTTCTGGTTTTTCTCTCAAGTTCTTGGTTGGGAAAGCACAAGAGTATGCCAAGAGTGGCTGTTGGATTGTGTTTAATGCTATCCTTGGTTTGTGTATCTATGGCATTGTACTGTTCCCTAATATGCCTGACTTTGTTGATTTGGATGCATTCCATGTATTTGCTTTAGGCAATCCTGTGCCTACGCTGATTGGAGACTTCTATCACTCTCTGCATTATAAGAACGAGAATAGGAGGGGCCAGAACGTCTCCTGTTGTGCGCCTTTGTTGTATATGTGGTTTGATAGTTACCTGCCCAAGAAGGGTATCTTTGTTGAGTCTGCAGCTACGGTGGAATGTTCTGAGCGTCTGATGGGGCTTTCTTCAGAAGATGTTGTCTGGTTTGATAGGGATTTACTGGGATATGAGATTATCTACAGCTGCACAGGATATCCTAACGTTCCTCTGATTGGGAGGAAAGGGTGCATTAACTACAATCCGTCATTGTTGATCAGGCAATTCGGTTATGCTTTGAGAAGCCCGCCAAAAGAGGAGGAAGTGCAGGAATCTCTGTACTTCACAGGTAATCTGAGTGGAGAATTGTTATCCAAGCTTCAGCATGCTTGGAATAACATCTGCAAGAAAGGGAAGCCGTTGTTGGGTAAGAATGATAGTCAAGCCTATGCTCCGTACAAGGTCTGGATCCAAGATAGGGCAAAGCAGGCGCTGATGCCGTTTCCTGCAGTATTACCTCCTGCTCCCCTCGTGGTTGAGGAGCCAACTACTGTGTCTATTGAGAGATATGATCAGGTTGTGAAGGAGAAAGAAGAGCTGATGAAAGCCAACTAGAAGTTGGAAGAAGAGCTAGCGCAACTCAGGAGCGAAAAGAATGAAGCCGTATATTCATTTGAGCAGCAAACAAAGCGGGTGAACCAGTTAGGTACAGAACTGACTGAACAACGAAAGAAGCGTGAACATTTGGGGATATATTTCAAGAGCTCTCATGACATGCTGGAGTCTAAGAAGAAAGCACTTGATATAGCCTACCGGGAGATCTCCACATTCAACAAAACCTGGAACGCTACACTGACCAATAATAAAGAAAGAGAAGACAAACTGAAGCAGCATATCTCTGAACTGGAAGATCAGTTGAAAGCTAGCCAGAAAAAGTTTGAAGAAGAGGTTATGCGAAGATACGATGTTTAGAATTCGTTGAACAAAGTTGTCAAGCGTAAGAAAGAGTCTGCATCCCAGAAGCGGAAGCTGGAGGAGTGCTTTGGAGAGGGTGCTTGGGAGGAATCCATTGGGGATCTCCAGCGTGTTATCAGGCAAAGGGACTTGCTCGCTGAAGGGTTGCTTTCCCAGCCGGATCATCCCAAGACTAAGAAATTGTTAGAGGAGTATCGGGCATATGGTCGCACTTGATTACCTTATGCACTGTTGTATATGCTTTATTTGCATTGTGCTGGCCATCACCAGGATTGTTGGTTGAGGTCATGCCTTCTTGTTATTGTTCACTCAATGATATTGTATTTCTGACTTGATGGGCTTTTCAGCAATATATGAGATGTTTCTTCCATGAGTGGATCTAGGCTTCTTAGCACTTCACTTCACTGGCACTACACTGGCACTTTGGCACTAGAATCGGGGGTGATTTCCCTAACGCACAGACACATATTGCATCTGCATATTCATTTTTGCATTGCCAGTTACTTGTTGAATCTGTATCTTATTTCCTACATCTCACAGGTTTTTCAGGATTGACGACCAAAGAATCCACCGCTACTCAACCAGAAACAACTGTAAGAAAGCAATGGATCAAGTTCAAGTCGAGATGCAGGAAATCTGTGAGCAGTTGACTCTGTTCATGCAAGCTATGGAGAGCATGGCCAAGGGCCAGGAGAGCCTTCAGACCTTGGTGCAGCCGTTGCTGACGCGGGCAAACAGAAATGGCAATACTGACCACAATTCTGTTGGAACTCCTCGCCGGGAGGATGAGATACCGGTAGTTACTCCACCTGTTGCGACTATCAACGAAAACACTGGTACTGCTGCAGGTGCTGGCGTTGGTAATGGCAATATTGGAAATGGTGGTGATGGGCATGTTGTTAACAACAAAGGCAACACTGGGGATGCCGATCAAGGATTCGGTGACAATGCTGACTTTGGAAACAATGGGTATGGCAATGTCAATCAGGACGAGAACTTCGGGTTCAACAATGAAGGCTTTGGTAATGACGGTTACGACAACAATCAGGGGTATGGCCCCAGTAATGGTGGATTCGGTAATGTGAATAACAACGGCGCTGGAGCATTTCCTTTCAACAATGGTTTTGGACCTGCTGGGGTCAATCAAGGGTTCGGCAACCGAGGATAGGGTCCTATGTTCAATCATCTAGGATTTGGCCGTAACGTGGGTTACGATGGGTATGGCAATGAATGGAATGTGGATCACCAGGACGACGCTTTTTCGGGAAGAGGTAGGGGACCTGAGGGCCCCATTGACCCTGTTCAGAGGATCAGAATGCTAGAAGAGCAAATGAAAGATGTGGTTAATCAGAACTCCGTTGGGTTAGATATGACTACTATGGGGTTGGTACCAGGGCTGAGGGTGCCACTAAAATTCAAGGCTCCAACATTCGACAAATACAAAGGGGATACCTGCCCAAAGGTCCATGTACGTTCTTATTATAGAAGGATGTTTGCATATTCCAATGATGAAAGGATGCTCATGCATTTCTTTCAGGATAGCTTATCGGGACCATCATTGGAATGGTACATGGGACTGGAGCCCACTCATATTAGAAGCTGGAAGTAGTTGGCTGATGCTTTCGTTATGCATTACAAATATAACAACGATTTGGCGCCGAACAGAGTTCAGTTGCAGAGTCTGTCGCAGAAAAGTGGTGAAAGTTTCAAAGAGTACGCGCAGCGGTGGCGCGATATGGCAGCTTGGGTGCACCCTCCTTTGGTTGAAAGGGAGATGAATGACATGTTTGTGGGGACATTTACAGGAATGTACTATAACAAGTTACTCAATGTTTCGATGGGTAGCTTCTCCAATATGATCCTTATGGGAGAAAGGATCGAAAATGGAATTAAGATTGGAAAGATTCAGGCAGGCGAATCTACTTCAGCTGGGGGTGCGAGAAAAGCGTTCGGCGGAAGACGACAGGGTGATACAAGTGCTGTATTTGGTGGTAGAGGCCGGGCCAGAGGCAGAAATTAGTACATTCAACCTCAACAAATAGCCAGTGTTACTATTCCAATCCAACCACCACAACAACAACAACAACAGCAGCAACAACCACAACAGCAGCAAAGGCAGAATCAGGGTCAGAGAAGGTTTCAGAATGCAAAGCCGAAGAGGGTATTTGATAAGCCTCCGTCGACATATGCAGAGCTTCTTCAGGCACTGCTGGGGTTGAATTTGGTCGAGAAAAGAACATTGGAACCGCCTACAGGACCGGTACTTCCTTATGGGTATGACGCTGATAAGCATTGCGAATTCCATTCTGGGGCGCCCAGACATGATGTAGAATCTTGTCATGCTTTCAAGCATAAAGTTCAAGACTTGTTGGATAGTAAATCCATCAACTTTGGCCAGGTGGGGCTTAATATTGTACAACAGCCTATGCCTAATCATGGGGCAAATGCCATCTTGACAGAAGAAAATTTGAACTTGGTGATGGATGTTAACGAACTGAAGACGCCATTGAGGGAGGTGAAAAGCAGGTTGCTCAAAGGGGGAGTATTCCCTGGTTGTGATGAATACTGTTTAGAGTGTTGGACCCAGCCTGAGGGTTGTACTGATTTGAAGCAGGGCATTCAGGCCACGATCGACGAAGGGACCTTGCAATTTGATCGAACTGCGGTTGAGAAGCCTGTGGAGGCATTACGTGATAAGCAGAATGATATTGCAACGGTGACGATCCCGAGGAATACTATAACGATAACGGCGCCCCCCAGCGGCCAACTATTACGATTACCAAAGCAGGGCCTGTTCCCTTTGAGAGTACGAAAGCTGTCCCGTGGACATACAGATTAGAAGCATATTGCAACGGTGAAAAGATTTTGGTGAATAGCCAGCCAGCTGGGGCTGTTGATAATGTTGTTGGAACGGGGGGCATGACCCGTAGCGGAAGGATCTTTACCTCACCTGAAATAGAAGCGGAGAGATTGGCCAAAGGAAAAGCCAAAGTAAATGAAAGCGGGCCTACTCAGTTGAAAGAAAAGGATATGTCACTCAAGGACGTAGAAGAGTTCATGAGACTGATTCGCAAAAGCGACTACAAAATTGTTGAACACCTACAGCAGACGTCGTCGAAGATTTCTATCTTGTCGTTGTTGTTATGTTCCGAGGCCCACCGGAACGCCTTGCTAAAGATTCTGGATACGTCATTTGTGCCTCAAGAAGTTTCTGTAAATCAGTTAGAGGGGGTAATGGCACATGTCAATGCTGGACATAGCCTGGGTTTCACAGATTTTGATCTAACACCCAGGGGTCGAGAGCACAACATGGCTTTGCATATATCGTTGGAATGCCGGGGCACCGTAATGTCGCGTGTATTGGTGGATACTGGATCGTCGTTGAACGTATTGCCAAAGAAAGCCATGATGAAATTGGACATACGGGGAATTATTTGCACGCCAAGCGATTTAGTTGTGAGGGCGTTTGACGGGACGAAAAGATCAGTGTTTGGGTCAATAACATTACCGCTTCAGGTGGGGCCATAAATTTTTGATACCGAGTTCTACATCATGGATATCCATCCAGCTTATAGCTGCCTTCTTGGGCGCCCATGGATCCACGCTGCAGGGGCCGTAACGTCCACATTGCATCAGAAGTTGAAGTACATGGTGGGTGATAGTGTTGTTACCGTTTGCGGGGAGGAGGACATTTTGGTCAGTCTGAAGGTGTGAAAAATACACAAGAAAGGGGGGGTTTGAATTGGGTATTTGGTTACTTAAAAACTTTTGCCATCTTCTTCTGTGTTGTTTCTAGATGTAGCAATGCGGAAGCATAAATAATAAACTAAACAAGTAAAGAACACAAGATATATCCTGGTTCACTTGAGCAACTCTCAAGCTAATCCAGTCCACCCTTCCAAGGTGATTTCGCCTTACTCACTGCAAGGACTTAATCCACTATAACCAAACAGATTACAGTTGCACAAGCTAACTGCAAGTGACTAACAACTTGACAATGACACGTTCAGGGATCCCCAAGGATATAACGTTCATTGACACCTTAATAGAATCCGATCACTAAAGATCTCCTATTAGGATTTCCACAAATGACAACTGTCACTTGTCATCTCAAGTATACTGATCTTCACAAGATCACTTGAGGAACCACTAATTCTAAAATAGAATTTGTGTTGCCGGAGATTACATAAGTGCTTCTCAAATAAGCAGATTACTCCTAATTAAGTTCCTAGCAAGTATTGAGCAACAACTCCTTGCTTTCTAATATAAAAACTAATCTAATAATAAATCTCTAAGAGATTATAAGAACAGTAGTTTCCATATTGCTTAAAAGCTTTTCTGTGTGTGAGCACTAAGGCTTCTTTTCATTTAAGCTTTTCTTCTCTTTGCAACAGTAGCAACAGAGCAACAGCTCTAGCCACTTAGTAACCACTTCAGCTCACCAAGCAACATTTGAATAATCAAATGATTCTGCCTTTATAGTGCTTCCAAGAATATCGTTGTGAGGATAGAAAAGTCCTTTCTATTTCCAACGGTCATATTTCAACGGATAGATAAGCACGTGTTGGATGACATCACTTTCTTGTCCTTTTCTTGCAACGGTAATATTTCATTTAACAGCTTGGACAAATTTGCTTCTGGCTTGGTTCTTCTGATGATGTTACAGATGAGTAGTTCAGAAACTACTTTGGTATAGATAGCATAGTAAACATCAGATTCTGACTTCAGCACTTTGTTCATCAGAGTTGATAGCAACAACTCATCTGATTGAACACGTCTTGTCAGGTGAAGCTTCATAATCTTTCTTCTTCAGAGTCTTGTCTTCAGAGTCTTTTGCACTTGGTCTTCAGAGCCTTCAGCCTTCAGAACTTCAAGTCATTAGAGTCTTCAGCACAAACTTCTTCAGATGATTATATCTTCAGAGTCTTGACCTTCAGAACATGTCTTCAGAGTCTTCAGAGTCTTGACCTTCAGAACATGTGTTCAGAGTCTTCAGAGTTTTGTCCTTCAGAACATGTCTTCAGAGTCTTGACGCACTTGGTCTTCAGAGCCTTCAGCCTTCAGAACTTCAAGTCATCAGATTCTTCAGCACTTCAGTTCTTTAGAGGGCTCACTCTTCAAAGACGCTCGTTAGCTTCCAGATCAGATGCACAACTCAGATCAGAATCCACAGATGCATTGCAACTGCAATATCCAGCATCCTTGATTCTTTATTGAACATGATCAGATGAAGAAACAAACTTGCTTCTTTACTGAGCTTCATTTGCTTTTAGATCAGATGCACTTCTTCAGATCATAAACCACAGGAGCATTGCAACTGTAATATACAGCATCCTTGGTTCCTTACTGATGGTGATCAGATACATAAGCAAACTAGCTTCTCCCAAGCGCTTTATGACGTTACACATAGTAATTCCATATATTACTAGCTGCACACGTTGCTTTTGTTTGTTTGGTCTAATATATTTAATTTAATATGACCTGCACATAACAAACATTAAACCATAAAATGATTCTTTCACAAATACTCAATTGTTATCATCAAAACATAGAGATAATCCTGTAGAGACAAATCTTGCTCTTACAATCTCCCCCTTTTTGATGATGACAAAACCATGTATTTTGATAGAACATTTTATACAGGGTAATCACCAAGCATTAACCTATTCAGAGTTTTAAGCAACTGCTCCCCCTGAATGTGTTAATCTTAAAAACATTTTTATGCTTGTTCAGAGACATACTCTGATCCCAAGACTTACAAAAAATAACTTTGATAAAACACAATCAAATAGAATAGAATAGAAGGAATACTTCCCTACAATATAAGAGAGCATGAGTCTTCAGCATCTGGACTAGTTCAATCAGAACTTCCATCTTCAGATCTTTAGAACTTGTCTTCTCTAAGCATTGTATCAGGGTCATATAACTTCAGAATCTTCTAAAGCATTTTCTCTTATTCTTCAGAACATCCTTCAGATGAGAAACTCCCCCTGAGTTTCAGACTGGGTGAAAATCAAATATCCTGACTTGTGAACCTTCCTGAGAGAACTCCCCCTGATTACAATATGTCAGATATTTGGATCTTCTGATCTTGATACAGTCTTGATTCTGCTTTTTCAAACTTGCTTTCTTCTTAGATTCTTGATAGATTCTTGATTTCTTGAAGCAGTCTGATACCAAAAGAAACTAGTAGAATGTTTACTTCTGAATCTGATACCAATGTTGATTCTAAGACAGATACCAATACATGATACTCATGATTCTGAGTCTGAATCCAAATCTTGCTCTATGAAGATTTCTGATTCTTATGCTCTGACTGTCATTTTCACAGACAATTTACATCTTCTGAACATCATGATTCCAGATGACTTTAACTTTCAGATCTCTGAACAGTATTGGGTCCATCTGATTCTGAATCTATGTTCACGAAGTGTATAACTTCTATTATATGAACACCAGTTCATTTGAACTCAGATTTCTTTCATTTATCCTGTTTAGAATGCCTAGTGAACTTGTTCAGAGTTCCTTGGAAAACATCAAACAGATAATTAGTAATAAACGCAGTTTATATGTTTTTGCATTCTCTTTCAGGTTATAGAATATATCAAAGTTATATTCTATTTCTCAAAAACATTTTCCATTTCTCCCCAAGTTATATTCTATTCTTCCAGATAATATCAAAATCATCTTTCATTTCTCCCCCTTTTTGACATCATCAAAAAGTTTGAGTTTTTCATCAAAACAAATTAAAAAAATTTCTCTTTTTAAAGTCAGAAATTAAAAAGATAAGAGTTGAGAGATAGCACCTGAGAACTTAATCATCTTTCATTTCTCCCCTTGAGAACTTAATTCTTACAGGTTGATACCAATTAAGGTAGGTTGATATCTTTTCTCAGATTTCATCTTCTATATCTCCCCCTGTTTCTTTGAGAGTGACAATTCTTCAGAATTTGTAGAAGCATGCTCTGACGAGGATTGTTGACAGGTGTCTGTTTAGCAGAACTTTCTCTGACAACTTGTTGTACATCCTTCATAGCTTGTTGATCTCCTCTAAACTTACTAATGTCACGTTCTCAACGTACAAAAGTAGTTTCACAAGAAACTCCAACTACAACATTTTGCTTAGTCTTCTTAGCATCTTCAGCTTCTTGTACTAATCTGGAAGTTTCGTTTCTGAAATTTTTCTTCTGCTAGATTTAGACAAGAAGGTTGAAAACTCTTCTTCCTTCTAGCTTGATCTTGATACCAATAATTCCAGTCCTTAGAACAACTTGAAATGCATCCAATTTCAGAGTCTAATTACTTCTGAAAAAATATCTCAAGAAGTCTCAAGTTCCAGAGTTGAAGTGCTTGTTCTGGCCTTTGCTTTGATTCTTGATTCTGCGCCCAGAACCTTCTGTATCTTCACTCAAACATCTTCTGAAGTTTTTTTCTCAGAGTTATCTGATACTTTGCTTCTGGTTGGATGTCAGAGACATGATACCAATTTAAGATGTAAGATACCAATTGAAGGTGTGAAATAATGAAATTATTTCAGCTCGTTTCTTCAACATCAAAACACTATACTACAGAAGTATCAATGTTTGATTTAACAAACCATCTTCTAATAGAATCTTTTATCCAGAGTTCCAGATAATCCAAATCTTCTGATAGTCTACGACTTCAGATTTGCTCAGATCTTTAGATATCATCTGATATCAATTGAAGGTGATGTGCCATTTGATCCTTCAATCATCTGTACATCAATGTCCTTCATTTGACACTTCATCCAGAGCATCTGATACTTCAATCAGCATCTGATGTATTTTGCTTCTTTAAGGGATAGTGCTAACCAGAGGTACTTTTGCAACTAACTCTAACTTCAGTAACATCAGCATAACAGAAACCTACTAAAAATAGTTATCTGGTTTTCTGCAACACAGAGTCACGTTAGTAGTACCTTTCAGATACCTCAGAAATCTCTTAACAACTGTTAAATGAGATTCTTTAGAATCTGATTGGAATCAAGTACATACACATATACTGAAAAGAATGTCAGGACTAGAAACAGTAAAATACAGAAGAGTACAACTCATACCTTTGTAGAGCTTCTGATCTACCATTTTACTAACCTTTTTCTTTCTTAGAGTGTACGTTAAATACATGAGAGTCTTAGATGGCTACTCTCTAACAGATTATCCTTCTATCTGCTACATTTTTTATCTGATTCCTCTTTTGGTCTTCATCTTCTGATCATCCATTTTCTGATCATCCATCTTCTGATGACAATGATCATGCTTCTTTATCTTCAAGATGACTTGTTTCCAGATGAAAGCTATATCTTCTTGCACCAAGAATTTATCCTTTGAACAGACGTGGTTGATCATCATAAATTATCATCAAACCAAGATGAATTTCTTGAACTGATTTGAATGACAATCTTGTTCTTATCAATCAGTATCTGAGGGTGACTTCTTCTTCTAGAATTCTCGTACCAACTGAAGGTGTGAGAACTTCTGAGTACCAATAGAAGGAGTAGGATCTTCTGCTAAATCACCTTAGGTTTCTCCACCTTTGGTTTCTGATTCCAAGCTTGTTATCAAAACTTGAATCTTAGCATCAGTGCTTCATTAGATAATACCTTATACCAATTGAGACAATGTTTCCTTTCTGAATTAGCTTCAGAAATCTTCAAAGCTTCTGCTCTAATCTTCTGAAGAGATTCTCTACACCAAACTTTCTAACCATAACTATTTCTGTTATGTTAGTAAGTTCTTCTGATCATCAACAATCAGCCTTTGCCCAAAAGCGCTTCATCAACAGATGTTAGCTCAATTAATAACATCAAACCCAGAAGTGCTTCTTCAGAAGGTTGAAGACTGATAAGAGTCTAATATCAACTTTATGATATCCAAAGTAGACTCTTCTGACAGTGAAGTTGCAACCCAACTTATCTTGATTAGCGTCTATTGAGTGAACAACTATGGAAATGATTCTTTGCATTAGATCCTCTGCTTCAGATCTATGCAGCTTAGCTCTAGAGAATGATTAAACAAACCGTTCATCCAGAGGTATGCTTCAGATCAAACCAGATCTTCATTCTTCAGGTGTCCTTATTTTCCAGAAGTGAGCTATGTTGCTGACATATCAACCAACTACTCAGAGTCTTCTGTAGAGTTGCTTCTCAACAAACTTTCAGAGTCTCCTTTTAGCGTTGCTTCATCACATTCTTCTGTAAATTTTCTTCTGTAGCTTTTCTTCTGAGTCTATACTGATACCAACTGAAAGTGTCTTCAGTATCCTGCCTCAGTTGCGTTACTTCTGATGCTTTGAACTATCTTCTATAGCTTTGCTTCAGAATAACCAACAATTGAAGGCGAGATGTCTTGATTGACAGAGCCTCTTCAGAATCAGTGTTACAGAACCTTCTGTACAGCTGCTGATCTGACTTCACTAGCCTTTTCTAGAATGCTAGTTTTAGCTACTGCCTGCATACACTCAGCAAACTCCTTTCCAAGTGAAGTATATGGTTCTAAATAGAAGTATTATCAATGTAAATAAATCTGACAGATTTAAAATATCTTTCTTAATAGTCTTTAAGAAGAAGAGTAGTAACCACTTTACTTTTGACAAAATAATTTTCAAAAAGAAACCTGGGAAGTTGATGAACATATACTTCTTCTTCAATAAAACCATTTAAAAGTATTTTTAATATTCTTCTGATTTATATTGATGTTATACTGATCAACGAACGAGATGAAAAGAATATGAATTCTAACCTTGTCACAAAAGCATATGTCTTCTGTATAGTCAAGAATTTCTTGCTGACAATCTTTGAGAAAAAAAGAATCTTGTTCTTCTGGAATCATCCTTCTTTCCAATGAATGTCTCTTCTGGAAAAGAAGATTTGATTCTGGGGGAAACTTCTCAGAGCTGATTCTTCAGAAACAGCTAATTGAATAGCATCTGGAGTAGCTCCTGATTCTTCAGCTGGAACACATTCTGCTTCTGATTCTCCAACATCTTGTGAGACAAACCAGTAACAGCAACTAAAGTAGAATATTCTGAATAACTCTTCTTGAACAGATCTCAATTCCTTTATTAGCATTCTGCAGCATCTTCATCAACACAACAACATCCATTTGATTCTTGAGAGACATCCTCAGAGCACAGATAATCTGATGTGTAGAGAGCATCTAGCTTCCATCAGGCTTCATCTTCTGAATTTTTCTGCTTGAAACAAATACAGATCCAATCTAGATACAGTTATCATCAAACTTAGATGCATCAAAGGACACAGTCTGACTGACAATTTTGCTCTTACAATGCTGAGCTAACATGTAAGGAGTTAGATTATCAGAGTTGACATAACATCTGCTCTTGAAAAAGAATGTTTACTAACTTATTCAAATTGAATAACATCAGAGACTTAAATCCTTTTTACATCAGACAGAATGACTTCTGCCATTGTATCTTTCTTCATAACTTGTTTCTCAAAACATTTATCAAGAATTTCTGAAAAATAATGCCTAAAAACATCTGACCAATTTTAGTTTGTTCAACTGAGATAACATCTCAAGTTAACAGAACTTAATTGTCCATTCTGCTTCAAATCAGATCTTCTGAATTCATCATATCCATATGAGTTGATACAACACTGCCTTTCTTGAAACCTCTGCAGAATTCTTTGAAGCTCTTCAAGGAGAGCAACTTTCAAATGCTTTGAATCTGAAGAAACATTTCTTCCAGATTTGAATATTTTTCTGAACTTACCTTTTTCTGTATACTTCATTCTGGCGTTCTGATGAATAAATTCCATTATCCAGCAATAATATCTTTTCTTACTTAAGATAAATCCCAATGAGTTGTCATGAGAAAGTCAAGTGTGGACTAATCCGTTTCTTGAAAACATCTCATACTCACCAGAATTAATCTTTAGAGATCAAGAATTATTGCTTGCAGAAGATTTATCTTTGAGCGAATATGTTGTAAATCCAAACGTATTTTCAGATCAGCATTCAACAGATATATCTTCTTATCTGATGAATCTATCCTGTCAACTGATTCTTCATTCTTCTTTCAGAATCTTCTGGAGGAGATTTGCTGTTGAAGGCTTCAACACTTCAAAATTTCAAACTTCATAGAATCAGTGACTTGCTAAAGGTAGCTCAATAGATTACAATTTTAGTACTCATAATCCTCAAAAACTGATATGAGACTGAAATTGTAAGAACGGTAAAAAAATCCCCAAAAGTATTTCTTCACACAGCCTGTGGATCTTTATCTGACACTGTTAGGTGTTTGATATCCATCAATAACAGAACCGGAGCTCTGATACCAACTGAAGGTGTGAAAAATACACAAGAAAGGGGGGGTTTGAATTGGGTATTTGGTTACTTAAAAACTTTTGCCATCTTCTTCTGTGTTGTTTCTAGATGTAGCAATGCGGAAGCATAAATAATAAACTAAACAAGTAAAGAACACAAGATATATCCTGGTTCACTTGAGCAACTCTCAAGCTAATCCAGTCCACCCTTCCAAGGTGATTTCGCCTTACTCACTGCAAGGACTTAATCCACTATAACCAAACAGATTACAGTTGCACAAGCTAACTGCAAGTGACTAACAACTTGACAATGACACGTTCAGGGATCCCCAAGGATATAACGTTCATTGACACCTTAATAGAATCCGATCACTAAAGATCTCCTATTAGGATTTCCACAAATGACAACTGTCACTTGTCATCTCAAGTATACTGATCTTCACAAGATCACTTGAGGAACCACTAATTCTAAAATAGAATTTGTGTTGCCGGAGATTACATAAGTGCTTCTCAAATAAGCAGATTACTCCTAATTAAGTTCCTAGCAAGTATTGAGCAACAACTCCTTGCTTTCTAATATAAAAACTAATCTAATAATAAATCTCTAAGAGATTATAAGAACAGTAGTTTCCATATTGCTTAAAAGCTTTTCTGTGTGTGAGCACTAAGGCTTCTTTTCATTTAAGCTTTTCTTCTCTTTGCAACAGTAGCAACAGAGCAACAGCTCTAGCCACTTAGTAACCACTTCAGCTCACCAAGCAACATTTGAATAATCAAATGATTCTGCCTTTATAGTGCTTCCAAGAATATCGTTGTGAGGATAGAAAAGTCCTTTCTATTTCCAACGGTCATATTTCAACGGATAGATAAGCACGTGTTGGATGACATCACTTTCTTGTCCTTTTCTTGCAACGGTAATATTTCATTTAACAGCTTGGACAAATTTGCTTCTGGCTTGGTTCTTCTGATGATGTTACAGATGAGTAGTTCAGAAACTACTTTGGTATAGATAGCATAGTAAACATCAGATTCTGACTTCAGCACTTTGTTCATCAGAGTTGATAGCAACAACTCATCTGATTGAACACGTCTTGTCAGGTGAAGCTTCATAATCTTTCTTCTTCAGAGTCTTGTCTTCAGAGTCTTTTGCACTTGGTCTTCAGAGCCTTCAGCCTTCAGAACTTCAAGTCATCAGAGTCTTCAGCACAAACTTCTTCAGATGATTATATCTTCAGAGTCTTGACCTTCAGAACATGTCTTCAGAGTCTTCAGAGTCTTGACCTTCAGAACATGTCTTCAGAGTCTTCAGAGTTTTGTCCTTCAGAACATGTCTTCAGAGTCTTGACGCACTTGGTCTTCAGAGCCTTCAGCCTTCAGAACTTCAAGTCATCAGATTCTTCAGCACTTCAGTTCTTTAGAGGGCTCACTCTTCAAAGACGCTCGTTAGCTTCCAGATCAGATGCACAACTCAGATCAGAATCCACAGATGCATTGCAACTGCAATATCCAGCATCCTTGATTCTTTATTGAACATGATCAGATGCAGAAACAAACTTGCTTCTTTACTGAGCTTCATTTGCTTTTAGATCAGATGCACTTCTTCAGATCATAAACCACAGGAGCATTGCAACTGCAATATACAGCATCCTTGGTTCCTTACTGATGGTGATCAGATACATAAGCAAACTAGCTTCTCCCAAGCGCTTTATGACGTTACACATAGTAATTCCATATATTACTAGCTGCACACGTTGCTTTTGTTTGTTTGGTCTAATATATTTAATTTAATATGACCTGCACATAACAAACATTAAACCATAAAATGATTCTTTCACAAATACTCAATTGTTATCATCAAAACATAGAGATAATCCTGTAGAGACAAATCTTGCTCTTACACAGTCACCTGTCATCGTTCAGATATGTTGAGGTCGACAGAGAAATACACGAGACACCTTGTCAAGCCTTCGAAGGGTTGCGAATTAAAGACAAAGCTCAGGGTCCCAGCAAAATGCCAGAGGTGGCAGTGTCATCCTACAAAGAAGCTCAAGCTTTAGTGCAGACTGGTGAGACTAAAGGTTGGGGGCAGGTTCTGGAGGTTCCCGTGAAGAATGATAAGTTTGGGCTAGGGTATCGACCGACGTCGTCAGCGTCATCTTCAGGAGCGCCCAGGTTCAAGGGACCGATAACGATTACGCCAAGCGGGGTGTGCTTTGAGACAATCAATGTTATTTCCGATGCTGGAGACGGAGATAATGACTGCGATATGGACGCGTGGATCAAACCAAGCGTGCCAGGACAAAGTCTCTGCAACTGGTCCATCCCGGAAACTGTCCCAGTGACTCTTAAACAGTAATGATTTGTTTTGTCAATTGTTGAATAATCCTTTGTCCTACCCGGGGCATAGTGATTTTACCTTAGGGCTACTTGATTATGTGTATTGCACTGTTTTAATCATGAAATAAAGGCGTTTTTCATATACAAATATTGTGATCCCTGTTTTTCTTGTTTTTTACTTTAACAATAAATGGCAACGTGGTTATTTGCTTTGTTTGCGTTTTGAAGCATTTAACCATTTCCTTTGCAAGACTAATATTTCAGATGACATCTTCTACGAACCGCCTATGACTCGTTTCGACTTCGAGCACCCGGTATTCCAAGCAGAGGAAGAGATTGTTGAGGATAGCGACTTGCCAGAAAAGCTGACTCGTTTGTTGAGACAGGAAGAGAGAATCATTCTGCCTCATCAGGAGGAAATTGAGATTATCAACTTGGGGTCGGAAGAAGTTGTGAGAAATATCCGTATAGGGGCTGCGCTGTAGAGCGACATCAAGCAAAGGCTGATTGAGACACTGGAGAGCATAGTGATATATTTGCATGGTCGTACGAGGATATGCCTGGGTTGGATACGGACATGGTTGTTCACCGTTTACCGTTGCGAGAGGAATGTCCGCCTGTTAAGCAGAAACTCAGAAGAACCAGACCAGACATGGCTGTGAAAATCAAAGAGGAAGTTCAAAAACAGTGGGATGCTAGTTTCCTAGCCGTTACAACTTATCTGTCATGGGTCGCTAATATAGTACCAGTGCCGAAGAAAGACGGTAAAGTGTGAATGTGTGTCGACTACCGTGATTTGAATAGGGCGATCCCGAAAGACGACTTTCCACTTCCTCACATTGATGTGCTGGTTGATAATACTGCTCAGTTCTCCGTATTCTCCTTCATGGACGGCTTCTCAGGCTATAATCAGATCAAAATGGCACCAGAAGACATGGAGAAGACTACCTTCATTACTCCCTGGGGAACATTTTGCTACAAAGTGATGCCCTTTGGACTGAAGAACGTTGGGGCAACATATCAACGTGCTATGACGACTCTCTTTCATGACATGATGCACAAAGAGATCGAGGTTTATGTTGATGATATGATTGCCAAATCTCAGACAGAGGAGGAGCATTTGGTTAATCTGCTGAAACTGTTCAAAAGACTTAGGAAGTTCAGGTTGAGACTGAACCCTAACAAGTGCACCTTTGGGGTGAGATCGGGCAAACTGCTGGGGTTTATTGTGAGCGAAAAGGGAATAGAGGTTGATCCCGCAAAGATAAAAGCTATACAAGAAATGCTAACGCCTAAAACAGAAAAAGAAGTGTGTGGGTTTTTAGGGAGGTTGAACTACATCGCTCGGTTCATATCTCACCTAACTGCGACATGCGAGCTGTTATTCAAGTTGTTGAAAAAGGATCAGATGCTGACCTGGAATGAGAATTGTCAAAAGGCGTTCGACAAGATAAAAGAATACTTGCAGGAACCTCCTGTTTTGATACCCCCAGTGGCCGGGAGACCTTTGATTATGTATTTGATGGTTCTTGAGGAAAGTATGGGTTGTGTTCTCGGTCAACACGACGAGACCGAACGTAAAGAGCATGCGATCTATTATTTGAGTAAGAAGTTTACCGACTGTGAGTCCAGATACTCAATGCTCGAGAAGACGTGTTGCGCGCTAGCCTGGGCCGCCAAACGTTTGAGGCAATACATGCTGAATCATACAACCATGCTAATTTCAAAGATGGATCCAATCAAATATGTGTTTGAGAAGCAAGCACTCTCCGGAAGAATTGCCCGATGGCAGATGGTGTTAACAGAATACGATATCCAATATGTCTCGCAAAAGGCTATTAAAGGTAGCGTTCTGTCAGAATACCTTGCTGAGCAGCCGGTTGAGGACTACCAATCGATGAGGTTTGATTTTCCTGACGAGGATATCATGTACCTGAAGATGAAAGATTGTGAAGAACCGTTGCCGGACGAAGGACCAGAGTTGGGTTCCAAATGGCAGTTGATATTTGACGGAGCTGTAAATTCCTATGGTAGCGGAATAGGTGCAATTATCACTACTCCTCATGGGTCGCACATCCCATTTACTGCCCGATTGACTTTTCCTGTTACCAATAATGAGGCTGAATATGAGGCCTGCATCATGGGTCTGGAAGAAGCCATTGATTTGAGAATCAAGAACCTAGATGTATACGGAGACTCAACTCTAGTGGTGAATCAGATTAAAGGAGAATGGGAGACACGTCATCCCAATTTGATACCCTATATGAACTATGCAAGGAGATTGTTGCCTTTCTTTGACAAGGTGGAATTGTATCACGTGCCACGAGCAGAAAATCAAATGGCTGACGCCCTGGCGACATTGTCTTTAATGTATAAAGTTAACTTCTGGAACGAGGCTCCCCAGATTGTTATCTCTCGGCTTGATAGGCCTGCATTCATATTTGCCATTGACGAGGCTCCCGATGGTAAACCCTGGTACTTTGACATCTAGAATTTCTGATCGCGACTTTCTATGTCTAATACAACTAACTGCAAGTGCACAGTCTATCGTGTAGTAATAAAAGATATCGATCCCACAGGGACTCGTAATCAAACTAGTGTTCTCGGGAGTTACTATGTTTAGCTAGGTAGAATATGTTTTAAGGGAATAAGGTTGTCACTAAAAGGGGAACTAAGACTACTGTTTGGATTTTTAATTAATTAAATCGATACGTAGTAATTATGTTCTTCAGGGACTTGATAAGTTATTGGTGTATGAAATAGTTTTCACAGTTCATTTAAGCAGAAAACGGAGATTTGAAGACTCTCGTCTCACAATGGTTATTGACGCTAATCATAATCCTAAGGGCCTAACGTACACTTTCGTGTTCCGTTCGGGGTTAAAATTACTTTTTGGAAATCTCTAAGTTCTAATTCGTTTTAAAGTGCTTTCGCTGTTATTAAAACAAATTCCTAGTGTTTACTATCTGACCTTACCGCAGCTTTCGCTTGTTGGTTTGTATCTTAATTAATTTCCCACTTTCGTGGCAAAACTACTTTAAAATAAGTTCTCACTTTCGCGACGAAGTTTATTTCGTAAATCAATTTTTAAACACTTAGACCATAAGTTATTTTTGTGAAAAGAAAGTTTTCAAACAAGAGTTATCAAGTCCCATTCGAATTATTACTACATATCGATTACCTAAGTTTAGCTAGACATGGAATTTAGAAAAGCAAAACATAAATAATAATAATAAATAATAAATTGCATTATGATAAAATAGAAGTCGATCAAAATGAAAACCTGTAAATAATGCCAATTGGCCTTTGGGCAGATCCTCCACAGATGTTGGCAGGATTCTGTCTTTAGTTCCAATTCGATCGTACAGTGCAGTAACAATTACAGAAGAGCAGAAATGGGAATGAGTAAAATTGGAAAGGGAAATAATGGAAAGGGATACAAATAAAACTGGAGAAATGGATACAAATAATAATTGAAAGTAAATTTGCTGGAAATTAAATTTGGTAGCACTTCGTGGTATGAATGCAGCTCCCTTTCTAAAGTCCCCTGCTTCCCTTTTTATAGAAGTGGAATTCCAACGGTTACCTCTGAGGATGATGGACCTTGAGGCAGATAATTTAGGGAGTAGTGGACCATTTAATGGGAATTGGAACTGCTCTTTTGACGTGTAATCTGAGTGGGGCGTTTTTGCCTGCATGACGGTCGTCACAAGGTGTGACGGTCGTCACCCGTGTGACGGTCGTCATGCATCTGTGACGGTCGTCACATCAGCAAAAACTGTCTGCTGCGCTTTTCATTGTGTTTTCACTCCTTTTTCGTCCATATTTCGTCTGGGATTGCTTCTTTTCTTCATGTTGCCTTGTTTAGACGTGATCGTTGAATACCTGCAAAAACATCAGACAAATACACGGAAATAACCCGAAATCGGATCGAAAACGGTTAGACTTTAGTTGAAATATGCATGAAAATATCTATATGATTTCGTGTTATCAAACTCCCCTAAGCTTGAATCTTTGCTTGTCCTCAAGTAAAACGTGGAAAAGTCGGCAAGCACGAGGCTGCTTCTTCGTTCGCAGAGTTTGGAAAGACCGAGATTCTTGGTAGGAACAAGACGAGTATCACGACGACACTGGACTACAAGTCTCCGGAGGTCTCCCTTTTATGCAAATCGGTCTCAGTCATGCTACTGTATCGTGGTGTCAAGGTTCTCGTGGCAAGTTCACCCTGTTTGTTCTAGCGCAATCACATTAAGCCCGTTGTCCGCACACTCTCATGGCAAGTCGACCTGTTAGTGAATATGATCTCGTTTTTGTTTTTGATCTTCTTCATTGATCATAATTTGGTGTCATTGATTTTCCAATGAGTTTTTCGTGCCGTTGGGCTAAATGCTCGGGTGAGGAGCACCTAACTTAGAAGGAAACATATCTTATATTCTTGGGCTTTTTTAGCTCTCTTTTCATGATTTTTCATCTTTTTTGGAGATCATACACTTATTTGCATCGGTCGCTCGCTTAGAGGTGTTTTTAGGATGGTGCTGACTGCTAGTATAAACTACTTGGGGTTGAGCTTGCGTAGACACTTGAGACTTTGGTACACGTAGGCGGTGAAACCGACTCGCATAAACTAGAGATCTAAGGTGTCTGGACGATACTGGTTTTGTTAGAACTGTCGTTTCCTCGGAGTTTCAAAGCTCGGTTTGAACTCAGGTGCATTCTCGTGATGCTTTTGCTTTTGAGGAACAAATGAAAGTTTTTGTTTACGTTGAATAATGTGGGGATTGTTTGCGTAACGTGAAAAATATATAGACGCGCTTTATTTGCTAGAAATAGAAAGTGTAAAAATAGAAATTACTAAAATTCAAAGTGCAGTGAAATGGAAATAAAGGTAATAAGGGAAGTTCAGAATACAGTGGAAATAAGGCTCCGCTCCCATACTATCTCGATCAGTGTCCTCACTGATTCTTGAAGCATGCGAGAGGGAGATACAACTGAAAATGAAAATACAAAGAACTGAAATATAGTAAACAATGAAGGAAAAAAATAAAAATCTAGTCCCGGGGCCTGTCACGTCCACGCTGGCGTCCTCTGGCTCTAGCAAGGGCTACTCTGTCCTCATAGATCATGGCTCCGGTGTGGTAGACCGTGTCTCGGAGTCCTTCGACCTGCAGGGTCAGATTCGCTAGACTTTCAGTGATCGTAGCTTGGCCGGTGTGAAGTTGTTGCATTTGAGTCCGGTGCCAAGCTTCGAACTGGTCAGCTCGCTGGTTCTGTTGCTGCAGCATTGTGAGTATCTGTGCCTGCTGGTCTAGGGAGCGACGGAGGTCCTCTTCGGTGTAATCTGGCACGGGATGGTGAAGGCGGCGGCGGGATGATGTACCTACTGGAGGAGGAGGCTGCGATGCCTCTGGCTGCTCGGACCTGTCCAACTCAGCTTGGATTTCATCTTCGGAATCATGTGTGGGGTCCTGAGTAGGAACAGCGGCAGCAGGAGGGGCAGTGAGGTCGAACAACCAGTTGGTACGGTCCTCAGGATGGATGCGGGTGCGGAACGGAAGGATGATGCTTCGGACGGTCTTGCCACGCACAACCGGATGATATTTCCCGTCAGTTCGGGAGCGGATGAGATGGGAGGCCCTGCAGTGGTCGGTGTCAAGGAACACCGAGGGGATGGACTGGAGGTGCTGGAGGCGGTCGCCAAGGTTCAGCCCAAGTGCAATCGCCGTGACAATCCCGCCAAAGTAGAATGGCTTCGAGCCACGGTTGCAGTTGGCCTGTATGTGAGCCAGCAGGAACGGGGCAGCGTTGACCGGTTCATTGTTGAAGACGCAATGAAGAAAGAAGAGCTCCTTGGAGTTCACCTTGTGGTTGATGTCTCTGGAGAAGATAATGTTACTCAATGCCTGGTGAAAGTATCTGATGGCGGGGTTATGGATGTGAGTGGCATGCAGGGAGTCCCAACCATCGGCATTGAGGCCGGTCAACTGATACCACAGCGCGAAGGCTTCGTGCTGGAACTGGTCAGTGAGGCGGCGATGAGCGTTGTCGCCGCGGGGTAACTGTAGGATGCTGGCGATTTAATTCTGATTCACTTGATAATTGACTCCAAACATTCGGAAACAAGCGGCACCTGTGTGCTGGTTGAGTTCGCCGCTACTGGTGATGTACGAGAACGAACTCAGGAACTTAAGGGTGAGCTGTTCGTAGGTCGGCTGGGGGTTGGAGCAGAGGTTCCAGATGCCTGCTCGTTGAAGCATCCAGGTTACACCTTCGAGGAGTCCGAGCTCCGTAAGTGATGGAAGGTGCGGGTAGTGAGTTGGCTGCAGTGACCTCTGATGAAATGCAATGTACTGTGCTCGTTGTCTCTCGCCTAACTCGCCCTCAGGGAAGGAAATGTTGCTGATATCTGCGTTTCCAGCCATTGTTGAAGATGGAGAGGTTTCGGAGGTTTTGGGATTTTTCGGAAGAGAGGGAAATGTGACAGAACGGTGGTTTGGAGGTTGGATTTGGAGTTGAGGTTTATAGTTCAGTTGGGGAGAACGAAAATCGTAGTGGGGTATGAGTTTTGGAAGTTTGAAAGTGATAATGGGGGGAGTGGAAGGGAACACGACCCCTGCTATATCAGATTGCAGTTCTGGGCTGCGTGACGGTCGTTACAAAGGTGTGACGGTCGTCACCCGTGTGACGCTCGTCATGGGGCTGTGACGGTCGTCACAGCAGCAAAATCTGCAGAACGCAGAATTTTGCTCTGTGGGCGTACTCGTGGTGATTTTAAAGCGTAGTATTGCTACGGTGATGTAATATAACAGCCAACAATCAATAAATAATGCGAAGACAGAATAATTTGAACAAAAACTAGAATTGAAATAACATAAAATGGAAACAATTGTATGTAGTACATAATGAAACGAACAATGCGAAAATTCCAAATGAGTAAATTAAACTAAACTAGACTAGACTAAACTGAAACTACTGCTACGAGCTAATAACTAATCTTTCCGTGCCTTCAACTCATCAAATTTCCGTGAATAGTAGTCGAGTTGGTCGCAGACTAGATCCATGAAGCCTACCAGGTCACTGTGCACGCTTGCGATATTAGCTTTTACATTTGTCAGAGCTTTATCAACATCGTCCAATCTGAGTAACACGGTATCCATTTTGTCGGTTGTTTCCTCAGGGATAGGCTCAGGATAAGTATTGTAGTGTGGAGGAGTCATAGGGTCTACTTCATTTTCAGAGGCGGCGTCCTCAAAGTACATGTAATCGTGTGCCTCAGAAATGTGGTCACTGTCATACATATAGTTCTGGGGTGTTGACTATGGTGAAGGAGGTCCCATAGGCTCATCCAATTCATAGAGCCAGTTATCCTTGTTATGGATGCTTGTCATCAGATGATCAGGCAGTGTGAATGGCTGTACTGGTTTTTCATTAATAAGGTACTCATACGGTCCAGGTCCCATAGTTCCTAAGATGCGCCTGTTAAAGCAGAATTGTATGTTCATGGGTCTGATGGTACCAAAACGAGTGCTGGCATTTAGATGGAATCTAAGGCCAAGCTCGTGGGCTATCATTGTTACTAGTCCTCCTATAAGGATAGGTGTCTGAGGTTCCAGCGTGAGGCGTTTGAAGGATCTCATCATGAAAGGCACTGCATTTACTGTCCGACCCTGAGAAGCACAGAACATGATGAATAACTCTTCCTTAGACACTGTGGTAATATTTTCTTCTTTTCCAAACAAGGTGTGAGCTAGTATCTTATGGAAGTATCTAAAGGCTGGGTTATGAATGTCATCATTGTACATTCTGTCTGGTTCAGAGTGATAGTCGCATGTGATTCTACCCCAGAAGGGCTCAAGTTGCAAATCAATATCGTCATCTTCTGCACTGATGAACACATGCGGTCCGCTAGGGAATCCTAGGAGGTTAGCTAGTGACATCCGGCTATGAGTTTGGTCCATTCCAAACAATCTGAAGGTAATCAACTCTGAGCGGGTTCCAAAGCCATAGTTGGGTGTGTATCTGAAAGAGCTAAGAAATTCATAGGTAAGATCCTAGTAGGTAGCGAAACGTGTTTTCAGAGCAGTGTTCTCCCAACCCAGTTGATTGAAAAGGTATTGAATGCTATCTATGATCCCTAGTTTATCCATAGTAGCCTTGTCATAATACAGCGTTAAGGCGAATTCTCTTTCGGTCAGTGCTGCAAATCTTGCCTTTTGAGCGAGTCCTTTGAAGTGAACCTTTGTGAAATCGTACTCGGCCATATTCGCAGGTAATTCGGAGAAAACAGAAGAAATGTTTTGAAGACTTTAAAAATCCTGAAAAGTTTGAAACAAGAAATTGAAGTCAGGATTTTTAGAAACGAAAAGTGGTAGAAACAAAAGGCAAAAGAGAAAAAATAAAATAGGAATAAAAGTACGAAAATGAACGAAAGTAGAAAGTAGTAGTTATTTTAGGATTTTTGTTGGATATTTCAAAGTAGAATTTTAAAGAAAAATGAAATGCAATAACGAGGGGAATTTGGGTTGCCTCCCAATAAGCGCTGTTTTTAACGTCTAAAGCCTGACGATAGCTTGGTGAGAAGCTATTCTGGTGTTTGAGCCGGAAGCTCAAGCAATGTTATATTGCTAATTTGAGGACTGTTGTCGTTCTTATTGTAATGTTTTAGACGTTGCCCGTTTACGATAAACGGTGCATTTGTCTTGTCGGTAATTTCAACAGCTCCACTCTGAAGTACTTTAGTCACTTCATAGGGTCCAGACCACCTAGATTTTAGTTTTCCTGGGAAGAGTTTTAATCGTGAATTAAAAAGCAATACGATGTCTCCCACACTGAATTGTTTCCTGATTGAACGTTTATCATGCCACTTTTTAGTTCGTTCTTTGTAGATACGGGCATTTTCGTAAGCGTCTAATCGAAGTTCTTCCAACTCGTGTAAGTTCAGGATTCGCTTTTCTCCTGCCTCGGTGTAGTTGAAGTTGAGTGTCTTAATGGCCCAGAAGGCCTTATGCTCTAACTCTACAGGGAGATGGCAGGATTTACCGTAAACTAATTTATAGGGGGTAGTACCTATTGGTGTCTTAAATGCGGTCCTATAAGCCCATAAAGCTTCCTGTAGTTTCGATGACCAGTCTCTCCTTGAGGTAGCGACAGTCTTTTCCAAGATCTGTTTTATTTCTCTGTTCGAGACCTCTACTTGTCCGCTAGTTTGCGGATGATAAGGTGTAGCTACTCGGTGCTTGACTCCATATCTAGAGAGAAGTTTATAGAATATTCGTGATATGAAGTGAGATCCTCCGTCACTAATGACGAGTCTGGGTACACCGAATCTAGGAAAGATAGTGTTCTTGAAGAGTTTGATTACTACTCGTGCGTCATTTGTTGGAGCAGCTATGGCTTCTATCCATTTAGACACGTAATCGACAGCGACGAGTATCTAGTTATTTCCAAAAGAAGGTGGGAAAGGTCCCATGAAATCTATTCCCCAGACGTCGAAGACTTCTACCTCTAAGATTCCTTTCTGAGGCATTTCATCGTGTCGTGAGATGTTGCCAGTTCGTTGGCATCTATCGCACTTTTGCACAGCGATGTGAACGTCTTTCCAGAGATTAGGCCAGAATAGGTCGGCTTGGAGAATCTTAGTGCACGTCTTGGACGTACTAGCATGACCACCGTATGGTGCTGAGTGGCATTGGGAAATAATATTTTCTATTTCTTCCTCTGGGACACAACGACGATATATGTTGTCGGCCCCTCTCTTGAAGAGTAGGGGTTCGTCCCAATAATAGTGTTTCAGATCGTGGAAGAATTTCTTCTTTTGCTGATAAGTAAGATCTGGTGGAAGCACGCCTGCGGCGAGGTAATTAACGATGTCAGCATACCAAGGTAATGTGACTTGGGCATAGACGGCTTCTACGGCTTTTTCGAATTCTGGATCTTCCGAGATTGCATTGGGTACGTCACTTTCTAATTTGGCTATCAGACGTTCGTACGGGAAATCGTCATTTATCGGTACTGGTTCGTGTCTGATGCCTTCTATCCGGGATAAGTGATCCGCAACAACGTTCTCGGTGCCTTTCTTATCTTTGATTTCTAAGTCAAACTCTTGTAATAACAGGATCCATCTCAATAGTCTTGGTTTGGCATCCTTTTTGCTTATTAGGTACCTTATGGCAGCGTGGTCTGTGTATATTATAATTTTTGCTCCTACTAAGTAAGAACGGAATTTGTCAAGCGCAAATATAACTGCTAGAAGTTCCTTTTCTGTGGTAGCGTAGTTCATTTGGGCAGGATCTAAGGTTCTACTGGCATAGTAGATGGCATGGAGCTTCTTGTCCTTCCTTTGTCCTAGAACTGCGCCTACAGCGTAATCACTCGCGTCGCACATGATTTCAAACGGTAGTCTCCAATCTGGTGGTTGCATGATTGGTGCGGTGATAATGGCTGATTTCAATGTTTCGAATGCTTTTAAACAGTCGTCGTCGAAGATGAACTCAACATCTTTCATTAACAGGCCGGTCAAAGGTTTTGTGATTTTCGAGAAATCTTTTATAAATCTTTTGTAGAAACCGGCATGTCCTAGAAAACTCCGTATTTCTCGTATGGATTTTGGAGGTTGGAGATCTTTTATAATCTCTATTTTAGCTTTGTCTACCTCAATCCCTCTATCTGATATGACGTGTCCTAGAACTATTCCTTGTCGGACCATAAAATGGCATTTCTCCCAATTTAGGATGAGGTTTACTTTTACGCAACGTTCTAGTATCATTTCTAAGTTTTGTAAGCATCCTTCGAAACTTTGTCCACATACCGAGAAATCGTCCATAAACACTTCCATAATGTCGTCTATGAAATCTGCAAAGATTGCCATCATGCATCTTTGGAAGGTTGCTGGAGCGTTACAGAGTCCGAACGGCATTCGGCGGTAAGCAAAAGTACCGTAAGGACAGGTGAATGTAGTCTTTTCTTGGTCATCAGGATGGATGGGAATTTGGAAGAATCCTGAGTAACCATCTAGATAGCAGAAATATGAATGTTTGGCTAGTCTTTCCAACATTTGGTCTATGAAGGGTAGCGGGAAGTGATCTTTGCGCGTAGCCTTGTTAAGCTTCCTATAATCAATACACATCCTACTTCCAGTCACGACTCTTTTTGTTATCGATTCTCCTTTTTCGTTCTTAACTACGGTGACTCCTCCTTTCTTTGGTACGACATGAACTGGGCTAACCCATTCACTATCGGAGATCGGATAGATGATTCCTGCATCTAGCAATTTCTTTACTTCATCTCTGACTACCGTGCTCAGGATGGGGTTTAGTCTTCTCTGATGCTCTCGAGAGGTTTTAGAGTCTTCCTCTATTGTAATTCGATGCATACAGATCGAAGGGCATATACCTTTTAGATCGCTTATGTTATAGCCTAACGCGGTGGGGTACTTCTTTAGGACTTCTAATAACTTTTCGGTTTCTGGTTGTCCTAAGTCGGCGTTGACTATCACTGGTCTTTTTAGTTCATCGTCTAGAAATTCATATCTAAGGTTTTTGGGTAGTGTTTTAAGTTCTAAAGATGGGTTCTTCGGACCTGGCATATGGTTTGGTGTCAGTGCTAAGCTTTCGCTTAGGCTGTCGTCTTTATACGGTTTACGCCAATTGTCGTCTTCAGAAATGTCGGGTATTTGAATCTTTATTATTTCTGAATACGTGGTCTCCTCATTTTCAAGTTCTCTTATGCATTCGTCAATTTCGTCTACTAAATAGCAGGTATCGTCTATTGCTGGTGCTTGTAGGAACTTGTTGAGAATGAACTCTATCTTTTCTTCTCCTACTTCGAATGTTAGCCTTCCTTTCTTCACGTCTATAATCGCTCCGGATGTAGCTAGGAATGGTCTTCCTAGGATAATTGGGGTTACAGTATCTTCCTTGATGTCCATGATTATGAAGTCGGTTGGAATGTAGAATTGTCCTATGCGTACTGGAACGTTTTCCAGTATTCCGACTGGGTATTTTACTGATCTGTCAGCTAATTGTACGGACATTTTGGTCGGCCTAAGGTCTCCCATATTCATCTTTTTGCATATAGATAAGGGCATAACACTGATACTGGCTCCTAAATCGCATAGAGCTTTATCTATTACGAACTTTCCTATGACGCAGGGTATGGAGAAACTACCTGGGTCTTTTAATTTAGGAGGCATGCGGTTCTGAATAATAGTGCTACACTCTACAGTAAGTGTAACTGTTTCATTATCCTCGATTTTTCTCTTATTCGACAGGATCTCTTTGAGAAATTTGGCGTATGACGGCATTTGAGTTATCGCTTCTGTAAAAGGAATAGTAATATTCAGCTGTTTAAGGAGCTCTACAAATTTCTTAAACTGTCCTGAAGTTTTAGAGTTTATTAGTCTTTGCGGATAAGGAATAGGTGGTTTATATGGCGCTGGAGGTGCTTGAGTTTTTTCACTTGCGGTATCCTCCTTCTCGTTGTCCTCCTTCTTCTCTAACTCAGATTCCTTTTCTGCTTGTTCAGTTGGTTTCTGTTGCATGGCTGAGTTTTCGGTCCTCGGATCGATCGGTTCGTCCAATTCTCTTCCACTTCTTAGTATCACAGCATTTGCTTGGCCTTTGGGATTCTGTTCGGGTTGTCCAGGAAATGTGCCAGCAGGTGCAGCAGCAGATGCTTGCTGTTGAGCCACTTGTGATATCTGAGTTTCTAACATTTTGTTGTGGGTGGCTAGAGCATCTACTTTTCCTGTCAACTGTTTAATTTGCTCGCTAGTGTGTATGTTTTGATTCAGGAACTCTTTGTTCGTTTGAGCTTGAGTAGCTATGAACTTTTCCATCATCATTTCGAGGTTTGATTTCCTAGGTGCATTCTGAGCAGCTGGTTTTTGATATCCTTGCGGAGCAGTAGGCATTTGCAATGCATTTTCGCTTTTGTAAGAAAAGTTTGGATGATTTCGCCAACCTGGGTTGTATGTATTTGCGTAGGGATTTCCTTGAGCATAATTTACCTGGTCTGGCGGGATTCCGGCTAGCAATGGGCATTCGGGTGTATTATGAGTGGTGCTTCCGCATAACTCGCAATTTGGAGTTACTGCAGCGACAGTTGCAGTGGGGTTAACGGTCAGACTATCGATCTTTTGTGCTAGAGCATCTACTTTAGCATTGAACTTTTCAAGGCTGCTGATTTCGTACATCCCACCTTTGGCTGAGGTTTTCTCATTTGGAGTGCGTTCACCTCCCCATTGGCAATGGTTTTGTGACATGTTTTCTATCAATTGATAGGCTTCATCGTATGGCTTATCCATAAGTGCACCGCCCGCGGCAGTGTCTATGGTTAATCTAGTATTGTATAGAAGCCCATTATAGAAAGTATGGATTGTCACCCAGTCTTCTAGACCATGGTGAGGACATGTTCTCATCATATCTTTGAATCGTTCCCATGCTTCGTAGAGAGATTCAGTATCTTTCTGTCGAAATCCGTTGATTTGAGCTCTAAGCATAGCAGTTTTGCTTGGTGGAAAATATCTCGCTAAGAAGACGTTCTTCAATTGCTCCCACGTCGTAACGGAGTTGGATGGTAACGATTGTAACCATGTCCACGCTCTGTCTCTAAGAGAGAATGGGAAAAGACGAAGTCTTATCGCGTCTGGAGTTACTCCATTTGCTTTCACTGTGTCTGCGTATTGTACAAACTTCGTTAGATGTTCGTTCGGATCCTCAGTTGCGTTTCCTGAGAATTGGTTTTGTTGTACAGCCGACAGCAATGATGGTTTCAGCTCAAAATCATTTCGGGTAATAGCTGGGGCAGCAATGCTACTTCTAGGCTCCATCTGGGATGGTGTAGCGTATGCCTTCAGCGGTTTGTTCGGAGGTCCTTCAGCCATCGTTGGTTCTTCTTCTGATTTGGGAATGGGAGTGAGAGGATCGGGAATGTTATGTTTGAGTTGGTACTCAATGATTCGGCTTCTTAGATGTAAGAAGCGCTCTAGTTCTGCGACTGAAGGTTTCAAGATGTCGCTTTGTGGGCGATCACTTGGCATACAATCGACATCACTAGTAAAGGAAAAATGAAAATTGTTTACCTAGTCTATACGACGTAACAGAAGGTTACACTATTGACTAAACGGGTCCCCGGCAACGGCGCCAAAAACTTGATCGCGACTTTCTATGTCTAATACAACTAACTGCAAGTGCACAGTCTATCGCGTAGTAATAAAAGATATTGATCCCACAGGGACTCGTAATCAAACTAGTGTTCTCGGGAGTTACTATGTTTAGCTAGGTAGAATATGTTTTAAGGGAATAAGGTTGTCACTAAAAGGGGAACTAAGATTGCTGTTTGGATTTTTAATTAATTAAATCGATACGTAGTAATTATGTTCTTCAGGGACTTGATAAGTTACTGGTGTATGAAATAGTTTTCACAGTTCATTTAAGCAGAAAATGGAGATTTGAAGACTCTCGTCTCACAATGGTTATTGACGCTAATCATAATCCTAAGGGCCTAACGTACACTTTCGTGTTCCGTTCGGGGTTAAAATTACTTTTTGGAAATCTCTAAGTTCTAATTCGTTTTAAAGTGCTTTCGCTGTTATTAAAACAAATGCCTAGTGTTTACTATCTGACCTTACCGCAACTTTCGCTTGTTGGTTCGTATCTTAATTAATTTCCCACTTTCGTGGCAAAACTACTTTAAAATAAGTTCTCGCTTTCGCGACGAAGTTTATTTCGTAAATCAATTTTTAAACACTTAGACCATAAGTTATTTTTGTGAAAAGAAAGTTTTCAAACAAGAGTTATCAAGTCCCATTCGAATTATTACTACATATCGATTACCTAAGTTTAGCTAGACATGGAATTTAGAAAAGCAAAACATAAATAATAATAATAAATAATAAATTGCATTATGATAAAATAGAAGTCGATCAAAATGAAAACCTGTAAATAATGCCAATTGGCCTTTGGGCAGATCCTCCACAGATGTTGGCAGGATTCTGTCTTTAGTTCCAATTCGATCGTACAGTGCAGTAACAATTACAGAAGAGCGGAAATGGGAATGAGTAAAATTGGAAAGGGAAATAATGGAAAGGGATACAAATAAAACTGGAGAAATGGATACAAATAATAACTGAAAGTAAATTTGCTGGAAATTAAATTTGGCAGCACTTCGTGGTATGAATGCAGCTCCCTTTCTGAAGTCCCCTGCTTCCCTTTTTATAGAAGTGGAATTCCAACGGTTACCTCTGAGGATGATGTACCTTGAGGCAGATAATTTAGGGAGTAGTGGACCATTTAATGGGAATTGGAACTGCTCTTTTGACGTGTAATATGAGTGGGGCGTTTTTGCCTGCATGACGGTCGTCACAAGGTGTGACGGTCGTCACCCGTGTGACGGTCGTCACCCGTGTGACGGTCGTCATGCATCTGTGACGGTCGTCACATCAGCAAAAACTATCTGCTGCGCTTTTCATTGTGTTTTCACTCCTTTTTCGTCCATATTTCGTCTGGGATTGCTTCTTTTCTTCATGTTGCCTTTTTTAGACGTGATCGTTGAATACCTGCAAAAACATCAGACAAATACACGGAAATAACCCGAAATCGGATCGAAAACGGTTAGACTTTAGTTGAAATATGCATGAAAATATCTATATGATTTCGTGTTATCAATTTCCTGAAGAACAAGGAGTATCTGGCTGAAGCATCCAGTCGAGATCAGAAGACTCTCAGGAATTTCTATCTGAATCCGGACGGTGTCCTGTACAAAAGAAACCACGACTTGGTGTTGCTACGTTGTGTAGATGAGAAAGAGGCGAAGTTGCTCATGGAAGAGATACATGAGGGTACATTTGGTACACACGCTGGTGGGCATGCTATGACAAGAAAGTGGTTGCGGGCAGGTTATTACTGGCTAACCATGGAAACAGATTGTTTCAAGTTTGCAAAGAGGTGTCATAAATGCCAGGTTTATGCAGACAAAATCCATGTGCCTCCAAGTCCTCTGAATGTGAAGGTCCCTACGTTGTCAGAAAGGTCTTCTCTGGAGGAGCCTTGTTACTATCCACCATGGATGGTGAGGACTTTACGTCTCCTGTGAATTCAGACGCAGTTAAAAAATACTTTGCTTGAAAGTGACCCGCTGGACAGTAAAAAGAGAGTCCAGGCAAAAATGGGGCATCCCGGCGAACCAAAAAAAATGAATAAAAGGTTCGGGCAAAAGTTAGGGATAAAATTGAAAAGATGTACACCCGCGAAGTCGAAAACCTGAAAAGGGCGACTTCGGAAAAAAAGGGTATCCCGGTGAATTGAAAACCCGCAAAGGGCGGTTCACGCAAAAGTTAGGGATTGAAAAAGCAAATGACTGTGGTCCGGATTTGATACGGCATTGCTTAGTGGTTTGGGAGTACCTAGGGGCCGTCTATCCAAAAACAATCTCTTCCGAAGGTAGAGTACCGAGAAAGCGTAGAGTCAGGCGAGTCATAGGAGGATCAGCTCATGGTGTTTGTCTGTGCCACGTTGCCGACATGTATACAAATATTGTTTTGTATTTTCTTTATGTTTCTTGTGAATATATTTATGTGTGGTTGTGCGTAACTTCCTCTTTTCAGGAGTTGCATCTAGTGTACAAAACGTTTCCTATTCAGAGGCCCGTTATCAATAAAACATGTTATTCAGTATTTGATGCTTGTTCTTTACTGTTTTGCTTGTGAAAGACGCCGATGTTTTGATAAACTTGCACTTACATAATCTTGCTGGTCCTTGCCAATAATTGCTAAAACTTCGAATTGACTGAAGTAATGTCACAGATGCTAACCCGGATAGATTCTGTGGTATAGGCTTGTTTTGTCTCGTTTGTGTTTTGCAGGGTTCTTACCTTTGGAGCAAACGGTCAGGAATTGTATTCCCCAGCCAAGGTCGCTTGACGTAAGACCTGACTCCAGTTGATGTCATTCCTCAGCTAGTCGCAGCTTATCCCCAGAGAGTTGAAATGACATTTATCCCTTCCCGAAGGAGGGAATTATTTTCCCCAGGAGAGTGTCCTCATGGAAAGCCGTCTATAGGATTAACCCCAGCAAGTCAAAATCAATGTCCCCTGCAGAGGTTGCGCTCCTCAGCGAATCGAAGATGTGCACGTTTTTATCTCCAGCATGGGAGATTCCCGCAATAGTTAACCAAGTTGTTGGTTTGAAAGGTTTATATCTGCGAAGGATGGTTTTCTTGCTCCCCACGGGTCGTCTTGCCTCCGTCGGGATGTTTGTCCCCAGCGGAGTGGTAACTCTGAATGTGTAAACTGTGCCCAGACAGTGTGCTTTGCCTAGAAGTGTCGCTTCTTCAGCTAAGTTTGTTCACCAGCAGGGTGTTTGTTCTTTCCTCCCAGTGGAAATTGATGTTTAATCTCTCCCCGACAAAGTTGTCTGTGTTTCCGACATTTATTTTACCGGAATACCTTATGATACTTGTTCTCCCCAGCGGAGTTGGCTTTATCCTCATCATTCATGTTGTTGAGACATCATTATCAGAGTGGCCCCGACAGCTTGAGCCTGCACTTGCATTTGCATATATCGTCATATTTGCATCTACTCAAACGCGTAGCATTTCCGTGCCGTACGGAGCATTACGTCATTTTCAAACATACGCATTTTGAAACATAAATCAGGTTGGTTAACCTTTGTGCTTTCAGGTGTGTTTTCTCAGCAGGAGTATGGAGTTCTAGCTCAGATCTATTACCAGGTATTCGAGGTCTCGCCGTGAGACGTGCGATGATACGGTTCATCTTACTATTTTCCCCACAGAGTTGCTTGTTGAAGTTTCTCTTATCCGGCCAGCGGATTATTTTCTTCAAATTTGCTATTACGTCAGCGTCAAAGGGTTTCATGAATCAAAATTTCAGAAGCTGCCGCCGGTTATCGAAACAGGCGTCCGGTAGTTTGGTTTCCAAATATCCCCAGTAGAGTCCGCCTCAAAGTCGCTGTCACGTTAGTGCTAAAAGGTTTGTGGGTTGGGACCAATGGAGTTAGCTACTGCAGAGATAAGCAGAGAACTGTATTCAAAGTATCTTTCCGTATGGATATACGAATGTATTTTCCTACTGGGTGACAGAAGTATTTCCCCGGAAGTCGCCAAAATTTTATTGCCTATGTTGATAGGAGTTCCTCGTGTTGACGAGATATGAGTCCTAACATGGACAGATTTATTTTCTCATGTTGACGAGATGTGCTAGTCCTAACGTGGGCAGATTTGATTTCTCCGTGTTGACGGAATGGGAAGTCCTGACGTGGACAAATTGATTACTCTTCGTGTTGACGAAATGGTATCCTGACGTGGACCATTTATCCCCAGCAGATATCTTTCTTCGTATTGGCGAAATGTGCATCCTGACATGGACAAGTTTCTAGTTCCTCGTGTTGACGAGATGCGCGAGTCCTGACGTGGACAAATTTATCGTTCTTCGTGTTGACGAAACGGCGTCCTGACATGGACAATTTACTCCTATGTTGATAGGATCTCCTCGTGTTGACGAGATGTGATTCCTGACATGGACAAATCAAGTTACCTTCCCTCGTGTTGACGAGATGCGAGTCCTGACGTGGACAAGTTTACCGTTCTTCGTGTTGACGAGATGGAATCCTGACGTGGACAAATTTATTTCTCTTCATGGTCACGGGTTTATTTCCTCGTGCTGACGAGATGTGAGTCCTGACGTGGATAATTTATTCCTATGTCGATAGGAGTTCCTCATGTTAACGAGACGCAAATAAGATTTTATTGCCTATGTTGATAGGATCTCCTCGTGTCGACGAGATGCGGACGACTCATCCCCAACGAAGTCGCCGGGATTTCTCCGTGTTGATGGAATGTGGAGTCCTGATGAGGACAAGTTTTATTCCTAGGACGATAGGATTCCTTCGGGTTGACGAAATTTGAAGTCCTAACGTGGACAAGTTTATGATGGGATTTCTTCGTGTTGATGGAGTGTGCGTCCTAACGTGGACAAAGTTTTGCTCTTTTTGAGGGGATTTCTTCGTGTTGACGAAACAAGCGTCCTAACATGGACAAAGTTCTATTCCTGTGTTGTTGAGATTTCTTCGGGTTGACGAAATGTGAGTCCTGACGTGGACAAATTTGTATTTATTCGTGATTTGACGAAATTTGGGTCCAGATGTGGACAAGGTTACTCCTGTGATGACAGAATCTCTATTTGTGTTGACGAATTTGTTCCTCTTCTTGTGTTGACAAGGTTAGTCCAGTTGTGGACGGAGGCGTTTTTGCAAAAAAATTGTTCAGTACCTGTGGCGTTACATAGGTGGTTGAAGTTGAAATCAGAATTATTATCAGACGTTGGATCAGTTGTTGCCGTAACAACCGGATTCAGATAGGGGATGTTGCTCCCTAAGCAGTGCAGTTTATTTCTGCGGTTGGCAAATTTCCGGGTTTCTTGGTATTCAACCGTCTCGTACCTCGATTGCTTGAAGCCCGTTCGCTCTTCACCCAGTCGGGTCCAAGCCGTTTGAATAGGGGCAGCTGTTGCACCCAAAAATTTGCTCAACCTTTTCTTGCCTGATTTATGTTTCGTTGCATTTCATTTGCATAGTTACATCATTCACATAGTTCTAATCATTTGCATATCCTAGCATAGCATGCCTCCAACAAGGGATCAAGGGTGTCTATCAAGATAAGAGCCTAGCAAGAGGTCTTATCTAAGTATGAGAAGTCATCCAGGCCATCAAGAAGTGATTTGAAGTCTTGAGAAGCTTGAGTGCCTACATGTGGGTTTTTCTTCTATCTTGAGGAATATTGAGAATCATCAGTGGGATGTGAAACATGGAATGTGAATTTGAGGTGTGTATGGAGCTCATGGAATGCCTAGAGGGCCATATTGAAGCTGAGACAAGTCGTTGATTCAAGTACAAGAGCCACAGTTGAGGTGCAGTCAACTAGGGTTTCATCTGGGTCAGTCCTAGGTCAATTGAGTAATTGAAGAGCATCAAAGCCAACTTTGAGGTCATGGGGTTCATGGATTGGTATGTTGATACATGTGCGGTGTTGTGCCAAGGTTAAGCAAAGAAGAATCAAGGATGTGGGAAGTTGCTAAATTAGGGTTTCAGTGTAAAATCCCCTATTTAGTGCCTAACCTCAAAGCCACATAAGTCAAAATACAAGTTTCAAATGGATCTTTGGCCAACATGAAACTTGTAGATCATCTCAATACCTTTAATTTGAGTACTAGAAGTCCTCAAAGGGATTTATAGAACTCAAGTTATGGTCCTTGCAAGTTACAGGTCATCAGATGACTATGAAATTTATCTGTGAAAGTCACTTGACTTCCAAGCAACTTTTGCCCTTTAAGGAGTGTTCAAATGGATTTTTGGTGAACATGAATGTTGTTCCTTATCCTCCTAGATTTCCATAGAGTACTATAAGTCCTTGATAGGATTTGTAGAACTCAAGTTATGATCTTTGCAAGCCAGGGGTATTTTGGGTATTGGTGATTATAGGTCATTTGTGATTATAGGTCCATAACTCCAACTTGCAAGCTTGAAATGGAAAATTGTTCAACATGGAACTTGTTCAAAATGATGTTTTGGGTGCAACCAAGTGGTCATGAGAGATTGGATTGGCTTGGAATACAAAATCATTTGAAATGGCTTAAAAAGGAAGAAATTAAAGTCATTAAAAGGCCAAAAAATGGAATTTAATGATATGTGGCCAAACAAGCTCATGTTATATGTCAAATTGATCAGAAAGAGTATTTCGAGAATGATGGCAATGCTACTTTTTGGATTTGGGGTCATTTTCAAGCATTTCCATTTTGTGACTTAAGGTAGAAGTAACATAACCAATTCATGCCATAGGATCAGAAACAAGGCAATTACCATGTACATTCACTCCAATATCTCATGAGATGAACTTGGCAAGCAAAACCAGTTGGAAGTAGGGCCTGTGCACGACTGTTACATATGAGAAATTGTAAGAGAATGAGAAATTCAAAATCTCATTCAGTTAGTTACAGGAAGTTCTAGAGAGTTCTAATCAACTCTATATAACATATGTAACTAGTTCAGATCATTTTTTGGGCAAGGTGTGAAGAGAAACCAGAGGGAGCAACTGAAATTGCAAGGCTTGCATCAAGAATCGTGTTTTGCAATTGGTGAAGATTCAGAGCAAATTGCTTGTTGCAGAAGCTTTAGGAGTTGATATTGAGTGATTCTGGAAGAAATTGGAGGCTGAATCGAAGGAAATCACTATTTGTTCATCTCTCAAAACCAGGTATGCACTTTTCAACTTTTGGCTTAGATTATAGGGAATTGATTAGGATTCTTCATATGGTTAGGTTAGTGATGATGCTAGGAAGGATTTCAGTGCAAAAGATTGAGGTTTAGAGGCACTCTAGGTCATGGCACCATTTCTGTTGAGAGAGATATCTGTGGATTCTTGAGGTTTCAATGGCATTTGGATATTTAGTTTTGATCAGTGAAACATGTAGATGACATTAGGCTTGTTAATTTCAAGAATCGTGACATTCAAGATTGATACCATTTCTGAACATTCTATCGGTTTTTGAGTTAGGGTGAGAATCAATGGAATTGGAGATCATATTCGTGCTCAGGGTTTGATTTTGCGTAGGATAGGATGTTTAATTTTTGTTGTTTGTTGCGTTTTGGAAGACTCTCGCCGGAGACGACGGTGGCGCTGCAGCTGAGGCCACCGTCCCACACTTCCCTCTCATATTTGAAATTTTGGAGAAGATGAAGTTTTAGCCTTAGGATCTGGCTTGACCTTTGACTGAGGATCCCATCCGATGGCCACGATTGCTTCACAAATTCTGAAGAGAATTGAAAGGATACCTCAACGTTGCGTTTCATTAAACATTTGGTTGTGGGCTTTGTTGAGTTGTTGCTATTGACACCCTACATTTAGGCCCATTGGTGATTTGTACGTGAAGGAGTTGCAATTCAGCACAAGTTTTTTTCATTTTCCTGGCATTTTCTCTGATTTCTTTTAATTGGTTTTTGGGCTTAAGTCCATTTGATATGCGCACCCCTCTGTTGGGCCCAGCCTGGATTACAACATAGTTCAATTGCTATTTCACACGCAACTTTATTAATTTTTCTTTATATTTCTTTTATTTTACATGTTTTGCATATAGTTAGAAATTAAATCATAACAATTAGGAAAATAATCATTTTTAGGATTAGATTTTTTCCCCTGACTCCTTAAAGAATCTAGAATTTAATAGGATTAAAATTTCATTAATTCATGCATTTTATTATTTTAATTTCATTTTTGTATTTTAATTGGTTTTAAATTCAATTTGTTTGGTGCTTGTTCTTGCTGATTTTAGTATGAGTAATTGGTGTGGATTTTTGAGTTGATTCTTTTTGGGTTATTTAGCTTAGATGTGCATGTACCACTAGTAATTTTCTCATAATTTTGTGAGAGAATTTTAGGCTGTTTTGAACATTGAACATTAAGTGGTGTAGATTTAGGGTTTTAAGATAGTACCCTTAAGTTTAGGGCATAGTTTTAGGATTTAATGATTGGTTAACCCCTTGGTTTTTGTATGGAGTGATTCTTAAGAGGTTTAGGAACCCTTAGAAATTTTTATAGTATTTTACAATCATTTTTGATATTTTAATTAGATTTAGTTTTAAGACTAACTTTTAGGTGTTTCTAACACACTTACTTGACTAGTTCATTTCAATAGTTCCGCTTAGATTAGGGTGGTGGTGCTCTTGTGCTTGGGTGAAGATGAAGACCAATTGAAGATGCTTTGGAGAGCTTGAAAGAGCATGGACATGAAGAATTTCTCATCTTGTGGATGCTTGTCAGGTGCTTAGGGAAACTAGGGTTTTAGGAAGAGCATTATATTAGTTTTGTTTCTTTCTTCAAACATGGAGTATATTGTTCATCTCCATTCAATCCCATGACATAAAGTCCTCTTAAAGAAGTCACATCTCTCCTTTGGAGGGATGAGTGGCATGCTTTAAGAGTAGAACTTTGAGGATGCCATCCTCTCACAATGTTAAGTTCTTAGTGGCTTCCTTTGGTTGTCATTAAGTTACTTAACATTTCAATTTGATCTTGTTAATTGATTCTCCCTTGGAGGTTTCTTGTTTAAGCTTGTTGAGAATGAAGTTTGTGCTTGTTGAAGCTGGTTGCTTGTTGAAGCTAGGGTTTTGCTGCTTGTTGAAGATGAAGTTAGGAGCTTGTTGAAGCTGTTTACTGGTTGAAGTTTGCTGGTTTAAGGGTTGCTTGTTGAAGTTTGAAGCTTGTTGAAGCTTGGTGCTTGTTGAAGATTGAGGGTGTAGTGGAGCTTGAAGATAGGGGCTATTCATGAAGATGAAGTTGTTGCTGTCAGAGCTGCTGCTTGTGCTGGTTATTGTAGGAGTTTGGTGCTGCTGCTTGGGCTGCCTCCTCTGCTGTGGTTTTTTTGTTTCTCTGTATTGTTTGTTGGCTTGTGCAGCTTGCCCCCTTTAGGTTTGAAGTGAATGTTGATTCACTTTGCCTGTTGTTTTCCTAGGTTCGAGGTTGAGCAGGACTACCTTGCCTCGCTTGTATTGTTGCATTGCATGCATTTTACTGTATTTGCTTGCTTTTTTTTCTGTTTATCCCCTAGGATCTCTGATTTCCTCTGAGCATGAGGGAATTATGACAGACATTAGGATTATTATCCATGCATGGCAACATTAGGTTATTTTTTATTCCCTTTTAAACGCTAGGCTTTTTAGAGCTTCTTTCTCTTCTTATCTCAAAACAACTCAAAAATACAGTAATAAGGTTAATCGATGTCGTACGTTACGAGCCTTAAGCTATTTGAGAAAGGGTTACTGGAGAGCTTCTTTCCAGTAGTCTGGCTACTTAGTGTGGCACCCTTTGGGTGACACGCAACGTAGTCACTCTCAAATCATAGTCTCTAGTGCGTCAGAGATCGCAAACAAACTAAAAAAACACTTCTTTCGTAAAAGATTCAAAACAAACATTAAAGTGTCATTTTTGTCCGCTTGGACTCTTAATCAAGAAAAACCCTTTCATAAGGTAATAAAAAACAGTCAGACAGGCTTGTGTCTTCCGTAGCCCGAACTACGTTTGCTCTGATCTTTCATGCTGTATGAAATTACGTGGGCATAGGATGCCGTATCCTAGCGAGCAACCTTCCCCCCTTCATTCGTAGTTAGGCGAACTACGTTGACTCTGATTTCTTGTTCCAGACGGGACTACGTAGGCATAAAGTGCGATACTTTGCCGAGTCATTTTCTTTTCCTTTTGTCCCTTGACCTTTAGAGTAGATAGAATAATAATCCGTACCAGAAAACAAGCGTGGATCCCGTCGAGTACGACGGACGTGAGGGATGCTAATACCTTCCCCTTGCGTAATCGACTCCTGAATCCAGGAATTTGGTTGCGATGACCATTCCTTTCCCGTTTTGTGTTAGGTTTACTCTGAGCGTTTCCTTTCCCTCTGTTGGGATAAATAACGCACGATGGCGACTCTTCTGTCATAGCCGGCGCCGATTTTCGTAGTAGCGACAGACATATACTAAACACTCTAGAAGATTGAGAGGAGACCGCTCAATTATCATTTCCCAAGTAGCTTAAGGATCGTAACGCGCTTGTACTTACTTGCCTTTATTACGTTTTTTACTGTTGTTTTAAGGTGAGAAGAGAACGAAATCTACTGGGAAACTGTCAAGTCCTAATGTTGTCATGCCAAGGATTCATCCTATGATTGAGGTTTGAAATAGGGAACTCCTAGAAGTTATCATGCATAGGTTTCAACCTAAAGTTCTAATCATCACTTCCTTATCAAAGGAAATGAGATTCCTAGGGGATCATGTTAATGGTATACAGAAAACAGATAAAGCATCAGCTTAAACATCAGTAAACAATTAAACAGAATAAAACAGTAAAGATGCACATGGAATGCAGCAATACAAGCAGAGGGAGACTCACTCAACCTCTTAGCAATCAAGCAAAGAAAAAACAGTCAAAACAAACAAGCAGAGGGAGCTCTCTCAACCTCTATTATGCAAATACGTCAATTAGGAAAAGAAAAACAACACACAAGCAAGGGGAGGATCACCTCAACCCTTAAGACAAACAAGCAGAGGGAGACTCACTCAACCTCTTAATGCAGTCATGCACCTACACTTAAACTGTCCTAAACATGAACTATCCTAATGCAACACAGCACTCAATCATGAATGAGGAAAAAGACTCATGGAAAATAAGGAATTCATTCCACAAGTAATCAAACAAGGCTTCTATCCTAAGGAAAGAAATTGGGTGTTGGGAGGCAAGGGTAAGGTCCATAGGAACTTATCCCAGGAACTCAACCAACTAAAAGAGATTTGGGGGAATCCTAAAGGTTTGGCTCCTACAAGAGATGTGCAACATTCCCCCACATGAGGGACTATGCTACCCCAAGAAGGTTCCTAAAAAGAATGGAATAAGAGAATATTAGGAGAATGGAGATGAGAAGCAAGGTAAGTTCCACAAGAACTTACCACAGGCACTCAACCAACTCCACTTCCTTAGAGAGAGCTTTCATAGACTCAACCCCTTTATGATAATGCAATGAATTCCTCCACAGGAGGAATCATGATCACAAGGAGGATTCCAATCAAGAAAGGAAAATTGAAGAGGAAACTACCCCTATAGGAAGAATCATCCACCTACTGGAACTTCTAAAGAGCCTCACTGACTACCTTCTAAGGATCACCTATACTAAGGATTCAAGGGCTCTAAAAGAGGTATCTACCTAATTACCAATCTCTCAAGAAAGGAAATGAGACTTAGAATCATCTAATGGTCATTTACAAGACTAATCTATGCACTTAACCTAGTTAGGATCACCTAAACTAAGGCCCATTTGTAAAATGGGGAACTAATAGAAAATCATTCCTAAAAATTCTAAGGAAAATACTACATTATCCTGCATGTGTTAACAAGCTATGGTACAAAAACCAGGGGAAAAACCTAAATCAAAAGGCTCAAACAAAATCTGAATCCAAAGAGTACACCAAAGAGATCCAACAAGGAATACTCCTAAACACTTATCTCAAAATCCTATTTAGAATCATCTAAAAATCACAACAAAAATAGTACAATATTATTTCATGTGTCAACATTCACCATACAAAAAATCAGAGGCTAATATGAATTATTGAAAGAGAGATAAAATCATAAAGCTCAGCATGCAATTATCCAATTATTAAAAACACACTAAAATAGAGAATATGCAATTAATTGAAAATGCATGAAAATAGAAATTAAAAAATGTGAGAAAATTATAAAAACATTAAACTATTCACATGATTTATTTCAAGAATTATTAACAATCATTTCTATTTTTATATGAATTAAAACTAACAAGTATCAACTAAAAAATAAAAGAAAGAAAAAGAAATTAAATGAAGCAGGTGGGTGGTGTAACTAGTAATATTCTACGCGCGTTATCTACACTGGGACACACATGAAGGGTGTTAATAGCGGACGAGATTGGGCCCAGAACTTCAATTAAGGAAAATAAGCCAGGGGGTGCGTGAAGTAACGTTTTCATGTGTAATTTGAATTGGGCTTTGAAACGGGGGTGGGGATAACATAACATTGAGCCCAGCAGAGTTTCAAAGTGAAACTCTGCGTTTCACTTAACATTGGAAAAGCCAAGGAAAGTGCACACACGGGCTTACACTCCCAACCGTGAGATGTGAATACAAGTCCAACCATTCAGCGCAATCGGACGGCTATGATACGATATGGCATTTTGAACGTGAAAACAGAGTGAACAGCGCACGGTGGTGCCTGCGGCAGCAGGAGAAGATCCGGTCATCTTCTCTGGCGAGAGTGAATAGTACCAGAATTCCAAACTCAACGAAACTTCAAATTTCTTAAACGGTTTTGTTCTCTCACTCCCTAGGTTCCAATTATCATGTTCTTTCTCATTTTTAACCACTATCTAGAGAGATATGTGAACTACAACTTGGGATGCCATGTCAAAAAGTGTCACGATTTGATACGAAACTTATCTATAATCCATCTAGGTTTCAAATAGGTCCTAACCACATGCATCTAAGGCTTGGAAAGTGCATAGTTAAAGAGGAATCTTGCAAGAAAGAAACCTGATTCAGAGCTTTACGTAGGGTGACTTTCAGGCCACAATTCTCTTCCAAAGTGTGCAATTTCACTCAATGGATGATGCTGAATGATTCTTGATGCTCAATTTCTTCTGAAACAGCCTCAATCTCCAAACTCAAAAATCAATTCTTCAAGCTTCTTCTCAACTGAATCCAACTGTTTCTCAACTGAAAATGGCACTAGAAGGTTCCAAAAATGATCAACAATCTATTTATAATCTGTTTGAAAGATTTGGAGGCCCAATCATGGCCCAATTTGATCAATCCAACTTTCAACTTTTTTCCAAATTTCCAACTATGGAAGCCACGCATATGCTCTGCTTTCACTCCAATCTTGCTTCAGATCACTTGCATTGGATGTGTGGAATGTAATTGGATTGGTTTGCAGCCTTGATTTCAATCTAAGGTGCAAGTTTGAAATGTTACTTCATCCTGAAGTAATCCACCAAATGACCATGAAATAAGTATCAACTCAAAAATGTAATAATTCCAAAGTGTTTAGAACTTGTTTTCCAATCAAAATGAGTACCAATTTGGTTTAAAATCATTCAATTACCCATTGTTTTGAATTTTTTCATTTTAATTCATTAAAATGGCCTTTTTGAGAAATTCCTTCAACCAATGCTTTCTCTAATCCATATCAATGGACTCTTGATACTTGGTTGAGCTAAGAACATCATTTTGAGAAACTTTCAAATTGAACAAAACTCCATTTGAAGCTTGCAAGATAGTGAAAATGACCTATAATGCAAAATGACCTGTAATTCCAAATACCCAAAATACCCTTGACTTGTCAAATCCATATCTTGAGTTCTACAAATACAATCATGGACTTCTAGTACTCTCTAGAAAGCTAAGAGAGAGAATAAGGAACACCATTAATGTTGACCAAAAGTTCATAGGAATCCTCCTTCCAGGGCAAAAGTGTCATGCAAGTTGGGTGACTTTCAAGCTCCAAATTCACATGCCTCAAATGACTTGTAACTTGTCTGGCTCATAACCTGAGTTATATAAACCCTATCAAGGACTTCTAGTACTCAAATTAAAGCTAAAATCATGCCCTACAACAATCATGTTGGGGTCAAGATGAGATAAAAATCACATCTTGAGTTAAGTGGTCTTGAAGTCAGGGGTCAAGCTAGGGGATTTTACACTGTCAAGCCTTAGAAACCCTAGCCTAAAACTTCTCAAACTATTCAATCATGATGAGTTAACATTGGAATCATCCTTAGAACATCTCAACTCATTAATCCATGATCACATGGCTCTTGAATTAGGTCTCAACCTTCTTCAAATCATCAGTTATCCTAGGGTTGTCCAGATGAAACCCTAGTTGCACCAATCTTGGTTATATCTTCATATCCTCCACATAATGACCTGTCTAGGCTTCCAAATGAACTTCAACATTTCTCATGAGCTCATTCAAGACCTCAAGTCCAACTTCATGGCCTCAGAATCATCTGATGATCTTCCCACAACTCTCAAGCTAGGAGGCCTACCCACTTGGTTTCCACCATTCTCTCTGAGGATCTTAGACTTCTCTGATAAGGATATCAACCCTTGAACACTTGAATAACCTTCTTAGCTAGCCTCATAGCCTTGTGTAGGCCTTTTTGGTAGTCATACCTCTTGATCTCCTGCATACATGTCAGTGAAATGCAGATGATAATGCTAATATGAATGAAATGAAACACAAGCTAGGTAAAGAAAGGCTGGGCAAATTTTGGGGTGAAACACCGTCAGTCCTCTACCTCAAGCCGGTAAAATAGTTAACATCGCAGTTAGTCCCTGTTAAGTAAAAACAGACATCAAATCCCAAGATACGGTCCTCTGACATCGCCGCCAGGGCATCGCTAAATAAAAACGAGTGACAAATCTGAAGATCAAATCCACACAGAATATCTGACATCGCTGCCAGGCATCTATTGAGCTGATACACCTCTGACATCGCCGTCAGTAACCTACGGAGTTGATATGCATCTAACATCACCGTCAATAACCTGCAGGGGATAAAACATCCTGACCTCGCTGTTAGTAATCTGCAGTTAAGAAACAATCTAACCTCACCGTCAGTAATCTGCAGCTAAGAAACAACCTGACCTCACCGTCAGTTGTCAACATTCAATCAGTAAATCACATGAAATTGCCGCTAGTTATTCACAAAATTAAAGCGTCCGACAGCGCCGCCAGACAACCACAATGTTGATAAACATCTGACATTGCCGCCAGAAAAACACAAATATGGTAAGAGAACCTGACATCACCGTCAGATAACCACAATGTAATAAACATCTGACATCGCCGCTAGAAAACCAAAACACCTAACATCGTCACCAGATAAACACAATTCTGGTAAGAGAACCTGACATCGCCGTCAGATAACCACAATGTAATAAACATCTGACATCGCCTCCAGAAAACCAAAACACCTGACATCGCCGCCAGATAAACACAACTCTGAGAAACCTCTGACATCGCCGTCAGTAACGAAAACACCTAACATCGCCGCTAGAAAACCAAAACACCTGATATCGCCGCCAGATAACCAAAACACCTGACATTGCCGCCAGATAACAAAAACACCTGACATCGCCGCCAGTAACCAAAACACCTAACATCGCTGCCAGATAACCAAAACACCTGACATCGCCGCCAGATAACCACAAGAGATACAACCTGCATCGGATCCGACGATAAGGGCATTTGACATCTCCGCCAGGCTTTCGCTAAATAAAAGCGAGCATCAAGATCCACACGAAGTTAAAATCATCTAAACATGACAATTACAAGGAGACTTCGGTAGGGAAATAACATAAGTCGGGGTCTAGATACCACGCAGGCAAAGATATCAACCATCTGAGAGATACACCTGAAACAAAGAGGTAACAATTTGGCCTATGCTTCATATGCATATGTTTGAAAATGGCGTAATGCTCCATACGAAACGGAAATGCTACGCGTTTGGGTAGATGCTATGCACGCATGCAGATGCAACAGAACCAAACCAACAAAATAAGTGCTGGAGATACGGAAACCACCCTGCTGGGGAAACAACCATGCTGGGGAAACACCCTACCCATGCCAATAACAATTGGACTTATGCCGAGGAAACAGACCCTAGCTGGCTTCCTGTAAAGAAAATATCGGGGTAACAAAATTCCTTCGACCTTTCGGGGATTACTCAACTGGGGACGGATCTACCTTGGCTGTAGATTACTTAGTGGGAAGAAAATCCAAACCTGACTCACTGGGGAGTACGTACGAACATGCACTTCGCGGGGGGTTAAATGTGTACCAACTGCCGAGGGTAAGCATACACACTACCTGCTCACTTAACTGCATACAACTCTACTGGGGATAGAGATGCAAACTCCGCTTGCTGGGGAAATAGACTCCGGCTGGAGATAAAACAAATTTCATCCATACCTCTTTGCCCCAAGGGTAACGACCCTGCAAAAATGAACAAACAGACATGATATCCTACGCAAACGGAACTATCTCGGTCATCATTCGTGACGTTGTTCAATTAACTCAAAGTTTTAACAATTATTGGCCGAGGCCTGAAAGTTTATGTATGCACAAGTTTATTGACAAATGGCCTGTAAATAGGCAAAGTTTTACAACAGATGCAACCCCTGAAAAGAGGAAGCTGCGCAAAATATACAAATATGCACAAAAATATACAAAAGTGTACAAAAATGTCATCAATGTGGCACAGACAAACACCATGAGTTGATCCCTCTATGACTCGTCTGACCTCGATGGTTTCCCGATACTTCGTCTTCAGAAGAGATTGATTCGGATAAACGGCCCTCAGGTCCTCCCAATCCACTAAGCAATGAAGTTCAAACGCAGACCGCAGTCATTTGCTTTTCAATCCCTAATGTTTTCCTGAATCGCCATTTCGGGTTTTCAATTCACCGGGATACCCATTTTTGCCAAAGTCGCCTTTTTAGGTTTTCGACTTTGCGGGTTTACATCTTTTCATTTTTATCCCTAATTTTTGCCCGAACCCATTCTTTTTTATGGTTCGCCGGGATGCCCCATTTTTGCCTGAATATTCTTTTTTCTTTCCAGCGGGTCTCTTTAAGCAAAGTATTTTTTAACTGCATCTGCGTTTACAGAGGATGTAAAATCCTCGCCATCCAAGGTGGACAACAACAAGGCTCCTCCAGAAAAGACCTTTCGCACGACATATGGACCTTCATAGTTGGGAGTCCATTTGCCCCTGTGATCTGATTGTGGTGGGAGAATCTTTTTCAGCACAAGATCGCCCATCTGAAAGCTTCGAGGGCACACCTTCTTGTCGAAATCTTTCTTCATCCGGCTCTGATACAACCGACCGTATGCAATAGACGCTAGCCTTTTCTCATCCATCAGGCTAAGCTGATTCAATCTGTTCTTTATCCATTCTGCCTCATCGAGCTTGACGTCGACCAGAACTCTTAAAGAAGGAATCTCGACCTCCAATGGTAGGACAACTTCCATACCATATACCAGCGAGAAAGGAGTTGCCCCAGTTAATGTACGTACCGTAGTACGATAACCGTGTAAAGCAAAGGGCAACATCTAATGCCAATCCTTGTAAGTGAAAACCATCTTTTGCACTATCTTCTTTATGTTCTTGTTGGCCGCTTCAACAACGCCATTCATTTTCGTACGATAGGGAGATGAGTTGTGATGCTTGATTTTGAAATTCTAGCACAATTCCTTCATCATCTTGTTGTTCAAATTCGAACCATTGTTAGTAATGATTCGCTCGGGTACTCCATATTTGCAGATGATGTCCTTCTTTATGAACCGGGCTACGACTTGCTTCGTGACGTTGGCATACGAGGCTGCTTCAACCCCAATTGGTGAATTAATCAATGGAGACCAAGATGAAACGATGACCATTGGATGCGGTCGGCTCAATATTGCCAATCATGTCGATGCTCCACATGGAAAAGGGCCAAGGAGATGCCATGACGTTCAGAGGACACGGTGGCACATGAATCTTGTCTGCATAAATCTGGCATTTATGGCATTTCTTCACAAATTTGAAACAATCTGACTCCATGGTTAGCCAATAATACCCTGCTCGTAACAACTTCTGAGACATAGCATGCCCGCCGGCATGTGTACCGAATGCACCTTCATGGACCTCTTCCATAAGCAAACTAGCTTCTTTTTCGTCCACGCATCTCAATAACACCAAATCATAGTTTCTCCTGTAAAGCACACCATCCTGATTCAAGTAGAAGTTGCCAGACAATCTCCTCAGAGTCTTCTTATCCTGGGCCGACGCCCCTGGAGGATACTCCTGCTTCTTGAGGAAGTTCTGTATCTCATAAAACCATGGCTTGCCATCCGCAGCTTCCTCAATGGCGAATACGAAAGCGGGCCTATCAAGGCGAGAGATGACTATTCTTGGAGCATCATTCCAATAGTTCACCTTATACATCGAGGATAATGTTGCCAAAGCATCTACCATCTGATTCTCTGCTCGCGGCACATGGTGAAACTCTACCCTGTCAAAGAAAGGTAACAACCTCCTTGCATAATCTTTTTAAGGAATTAGATTTGGCTGACGAGTTTCCCACTCTCCCTTGATCTGATTAACCACCAGCGCTGAATCTCCATATACATACAAATTCTTGATCCTCAAATCAATAGCCTCTTCCAAACCCATGATGCATGCTTCGTACTCGGCTTCATTATTATTGCAAGGGAATGTCAATCTGGAAGTGAAAGGGATATAAGTACCATAAGGTGTCGTGATAATTTCCCCAATTCCACTACATAAGGAGTTGACAGCGCCGTCGAATATCATCTGCCACTGAAAACCCTTCTCTGGACCTTCGTCAGGTAATGGCTCTTCACAGTCCTTCATCTTGAGGAACATGATGTCTTCGTCAAAAAATTCAAACTTCATCGGTTGATAGTCTTCGATTGGCTGTTCAGCGAGGTACTCTGACAGAACACTCCCCTTGATAGCTTTCTGGGAAACATATTGTATATCATACTCTGTCAGTACCATCTACCACCTGGAAATTCTTCCTGAGAGCGCCTGCTTCTCGAAGACATACTTGATCGGATCCATCTTCGAAATCAGCATGGTTGTATGATTATGCATATACTGTCTCAAACGTTTAGCAGCCCAAGCGAGTGTGCAACATGTTTTCTCGAGAATTGAATAACAGGACTCACAGTATGTGAACTTTTTACTCAGATGATATATCGCGTGCTCTTTTCTTCCAGTCTCGTCGTGCTGACCGAGAATGCAACCCATGCTATTCTCAAGAATCGTTAAGTACATGATTAAAGGTCTTCCAGCTACCGAGGGTATCAATATCGGATGCTCCTACAAATATTCTTTTATCTTATCAAATGCTTTTTGACAATTTTCATTCCAGACGTTCGCCTGATCTTTCTTTTGCAATTTAAGCAATGGTTCACATGTGGCTGTGAGATGAGATATGAACCGAGCAATGTAGTTCAATCTCCCCAAGAAACCACGGACCTCCTTTTCTGTTTTCGGTGCTGGCATATCTTGTATAGCTTTTATTTTTGCAGGATCGACCTCGATTCCTTTTTCACTGACAATGAACCCCAATAACTTCCCGGACCGAACTCCAAAAGTGCACTTATTTGGATTCAACCTCAATTTGAACTTCCTGAGCCTCTCAAACAGCTTCACCAAGTTGACCAGGTGCTCTTCCTCCGTTTGCGACTTTGCTATCATATCATCAACGTAGACTTTAATCTCATGATGAATCATATTCTGAAACAAAGTGACCATAGCCCGCTGGTAGGTTGCCCCTGCGTTTTTCAACCCAAAAGGCATTACCTTGTAGCAGAAAGTCCCCCACGGTGTAATGAACGTCGTTTTCTCCATATCTTCCGGTGCCATCTTTATCTGATTATAACTAGAAAAACCATCCATGAAGGAAAATACGGAGTATTGAGCAGTATTGTTAACTAATACGTCAATGTGAGGGAGCGAGAAGTCATCCTTTGGGCTCGCCTTATTCAACAGTCGCCAGAGACTAGAGACTGTGTAACAGCCCAATTTTCCATAATTGATTAATTGTACTAATTAATTGGTTTATGTGATTTATCTGATTTAAATGGATTATTGGATTTATTTAATTCATATGTGTTAATGGATTTAACTGATTTATCCTATTTGGAAGAATAATGTGGATTTAATAGATATTCTCTATGTTAATGATAAGATGAGATATTTTGGTGAGGAAAGGAATGGATAGATATTTTGAAAGAAAAATTATGGTGGAAAGAAAATAGAAGGATATAAAAGGAAAATAGAGAGAAAAGAAAAGAGATAGAAAGAAAGAAGGAAAAGAAGAGAAAGAAAGAGAATGAAAGAGGAAGAGGAGAAAAGAGGAAGAAGAAGGGAAAAGCTTGGAAATCATCAAGAACGACTTCTAGCTTCCGATTAATCAAGGTATGGGTGTGAAATATTGTTATCTTACCAATGTATGTGATTATGTATGGATTGTTTGGTTGTTTTTCCTCATTTTCTATTCTAGGGCAAAAGATGTTTAATCGATAGGAACCGAGTTTTTACGGTTAAAAATGAGGATAAGTGGTAGTATTTAGTCGGGGATGTTAGACTAAGGTTACGGAACTAGTTCGGTGAGAATCGGTCGGTTTTGGAGAGTTTGGTGGAAGTGGGACAGTGAAGGTTTGAAGTTTGCAGACATTCGCTAGCGTGTTCGCTGAGTGAGCTGGTAGCGAACGTTCGCTAAGCGAGATAGTAGCGAGCCAGTAGCGAACGGTCCCAGACTTGGGCAGAATGCATTTTATGGTGTTCGCTGGTAGCGAAGGGGGTAGCGAAGGTTCGCTAGGCCTTCGCTGAGCGAGCGAGGTAGCGAACAAAGTCAGTAGCTTCTGTTTGCCTTCGCGAGCTTGTTCGCTGGGCGAACAAGTAGCGAATGCTCGCTAGGGGCTCGCTGAGCGAGTGAGGTAGCGAGCATGACAGATTGTGATTTTCTTGGAGTTTCCATCCGAGGTCGGTTTTCCGATTCTAGTATGATTAACCCTTCACCTTAAGACATAGATTATGCTGTGATATATATATATATATATATATATATATATATATATATATATATATATATATATATATATATATATATATATATATATATATATATATATATATATATATATATATATATATATATATATATATATATATATATATATATATATATATATATATATATATATATATATATATATATATATATATATATATGTTATGGGTAGCTGTATGGCGTGAATCCTAGATTGTTGAATTAAATTGAATTGTGGTCTTTTGACAAATGTAATACATTGTTTAAGTTGATTAAAAATGTATGAAGAGTGTATGAGAACATATTGTGAATATGTGTGAATTGCTTGTGTTTATGTGTTAAGAGTGCATGAGAACATATTGTGAATATGCGTGTATTGCTTGTGTTTATGTGTTAAGAGTGCATGAGAACATATTGTGAATATGTGGGCATTGCTTGTGTTTATGTGTTAAGAGTGCATGCGAACATATTGTGAATATGTGTGCATTGCTTGATAAATATGATGATTTAAAGGATGAATACTTGAATGATGTGAACATGTTGTGTGTGCAATCATGTTATGATTCTTGAAGAGAGGAATTATTTGAATGCATGAGATTAAGATATCGGTCTTAAGTGCCTTTTGTTGTTGATTGCATATGCATCATTTAGTCAAGAGGCAATGCTTGCTAGTTTCGTGGAGACTAGTGACTTGTCCCAAGCCTAGAAGACTGGGTTTGAAAGCTTATAGGACGGGCTTTTGGTGGTTATCGGTCTAGAAGAGTGGACCCGGTTTAATGTAAACCGAAAAAAGATAACAAGTGTTGGTACCACATGGCATGAGCTTGCATTAAGTTGTATTGAGTCACATAGCATGAATGTCATTGTTATATGAAATATGCTTGTGTGTGGAAATTATGAAAATATGCGTATGTGTATGACGTGTGTAAATGAGAATTGATGAGTTTATATGAGTCTTATGGTATATGTGATTGTTGTATGAAAGTGTGCATATGTGTGTGAGTTGTTAGGATTGAGAATTATGGATGTGTGCATAATGAAAAATGCTTGAGTGAATTATCCATATTTGTTTATACACATGTTGTGATGTATATGATGATTATAATGAATTGTGGTGAGAAAATGTGGAATATATGTATTATGTAATTGTGCATTTATATATGATTATATGCATTGTTATTATGATAATATTTCTCACCCTTCTGCTGGAATGATGTCCTACATGACATCGTGCAGATATCAAGGAGTAGTACTGCTTGTAGTTGCGAGGTTGCTTTTGGCGTAGTTGTTTAGTAATTGATTATGTTGGCCTTAGTGCCCAAACAATGTTGGTTTATGTTGTAGTGATATACTATGTTTTATATTATAGTGATATACTATGTTTTCATATTATTGAGATATTATGATGTTGGCCTTAGTGCCCAAACGATGTTGGTTTATGTGATGAACACGGATGTTCTGGTTAGGGGTATTATGTTATAAAATGAATCCGCTGCTACATGCAAAGTAAAATTTTGTAAAGCATGATTTTACATTGAAATGTTAATGAGTATAATAGGTGATTTTGATGTTTTGGAATTTATGTGTGACACCCTTTTGTAAATGCATGACAATTTACTCTGATTATTCATATGTTTTCCGTGGGGGTTAGGAGGGTGTTACATTAGTGGTATCAGAGCAGGTCGGTCCGTCCGGCCAGGTTGTCTAATGTTGGTTGTTCCCTTTGTAGGCGACATGTGTGTGAAAGCACTGTCGATACATGTTTGTTGTCTAACCTTTGTCTGCAGAATCGGGAATGATTCAAGTGGGGGAGAGGGTTGTGCTTCTCCAGGATGCTGCAAGTGTGGAGTTGTAGCTCAGAGTATGGTTGAACGCTATTATAGTTTGGTAAAGATGGTTTATACCCCATCGTGATTTTCGACTGTCTATTGAAAAATTGAGGAACTCGTCGCCCTTAATCTCTTGTAGATAGTGGTTGGGATTGTGTGGGATGGGATAGACGTGTCTTACAAGCATGGAAGGCGTGAGCAGCGAATTGTTTAGAATTAAGCCAAGTGCTGAAGAATTGTTTTGATGAGTCGGTGCAGGACAGTGTTGAGATGCTTAATTTTGATGGGAATTTGAGTGTTAATGAAAGTGGGAAGTTGGCAGTTTGCCAATTAATCGTGGTTGTCTGGAAGTTATCCTAACAAGATAGTGATGTACAGCCAGGACGTGAAGTGGAGTTGTGATTGACTTAGTTACGGGAACTAGTCTGATATTTAGAGCTCCATATCATATGTTTGTTTGGATAAGTCAAGGAATTAAATTGATCGAGTAGTTTTGAGACTTGTGTCTGGTATATGTGCTACGACAATAGATTGTGAGGTCGAGTATATAAAGGGTAGATAGTGACTGCTGGTGATCACTAAAGAAAGTAAGAGGTGGAATACAATATTGGTATAATTAGACCTTTAAACAATTTGAGAGTTGAAGATGCGTTGAATGGCCTTCTAAGTGTGAAACGTTGTTTTTGTATTGTTGACGTAACGGGAGAACCGTAATTCGGAATGATGCAAGATTAGAAGTGTTGGGAGTTATTACAATGCTCTAGGAGATGGTGAAGTAATGACATGGAATTAAGTTATTTATTGATAGAATATGTTTGGATGTTGCAGCAAGTGCGAACAACGAGGTTCGTGTTTCCGCCAGAACTCACAGATCGAGTGTTCATTTGGCTTAGGATTTTCCATACTCAATTGAGTAAGTCAATGGTGTGTAACCGATGATATTGGGTTTACTCGAAGAGTATAGAGGATCATGTTGAGCATCGGGGACTTGAGTTATCAGTGTTTGAGAAGAAGTAGTGATATGCTACTGTGAAGAAAGTTCCGAGAGTTTTTGGGAGAGCTGTCAATAGCTCGTGTGTTGGTTTCGCCGAATCCGATAGAACTAATTGTTGTGTTTTGTGATTCTTTATTGAGATGATTGGGAGATATGTTAAGAACAACATCAGCGAGTTTTGGTTATGCTTTAAGGAAACTTAAAGTACATAAGGGAATTATCTGACAAGTGATTTAGAGTTGGTTGATGTTGTGTGTTTGTACCAGAGTATGGAAGCCTCGATTGTTTAGTTGAGATTTGAGATGGTTCATGATCTTAAGAGCTTAAGGTATTTGTTTGATTTGAAAAAGTTGAATATGATGTAGACGAAATAACTGGGACTTCTAGAAGAGTATGGCTTTGGGTTGAATTACCATTAGAGTGAGACAACATGGTAGCTAAGGTATCGACTTGGGAAGTTTTGTGTATACCAATAATGATGGTAAGGAAGTTAAAACTGATTAAGCAAATTCGGGATATGAGTTTGATCTGTGAAGAGACTTCTTATGGGGTTGAGCTTTGTATGTTGAGACTGACTATTGGTATTTTCGATGAGATCCAAGGAGGTCGGAATCCTAATTTGAGTTAAGAGATTAATAGAGGTTAATGGATTAAAGTCGAAGAGCTGAGAATGGTACTATGAGATGTCGTGATGAAGTTTTATTCCAGGTAGCATGAGTTGGATAAGAGTACTTTGGAAGGAGGACATTGAGATAGATTGAGTATCCATCCAGGTGCTATGAAGATGTGACCGGACTTGAGGAAATTATTTTGGTGGCCATAGATGGAGGGAGAAGTGGTTGAGATTGTATATGCTGATCAGACTTGTTGAAAGTCAAAGTGTAAACATCAGAGAGTGTTGGGCCTGATGCAACTGTTGTTTATTTTGAGTGGAATGAGATAGTATTTCCATGGATTTTGTGTCGGGTTTTCTGAAGAAGTTGAAGGAATATGATTCAATTTGGATGGTTAAGAATGGATTAACAAGAGTAACTCGTTACTTACCAGTAAAGATGAATCATTCTGTTAGATGGGAACCTGAGTTTTCCATTGAGATTTTGGAAAGGTTCGTAGACGCCTTGGGTGTCGTGTTGAAGTTGGACTCAGTCTAACATCCGTGGACGGATGGGCGGACAAAGAGAACTTTCTAGTATGTAGAAGATTTGTTGAGAACTTGTGTGTTGGATCAAGATGGATTAGGGGATAACTAACCGTTGCTGAGTGAGTTACCTACGATAATCGCTATCATTATATTATCACAATGACATTGTATCAGGCTTTGTATGGTAGGAGGTGTAGGATTTCTTTATGTTTATGTGTGTCTGGTGAGAGTGTTGTACTCGGACCTGAGATTGTGTAAGAGACGATTGGAAAGATCAAGAGGAATCCAAGAAAGGACGTGTTTTGAGAGTTACGATAGTAGCTGGTGTTGGTCGAGCTTGAGGTCTCGGAAACACCCACTGTGTTTTACTGATCTGTATCAGAGTGGCGCAGCAGAAGCGTGGGGAAAATAGCATGTCGGACTGTTTTACTACTGTCACTTGTGGGAATTGCATGATGTGTTCATGTGTCTAAGTTGAGGAAGTGCATTGATTCAGATGGAGTGGTGTACGAGTGAGAGAGGATTGGATTGTTGAGACATTGCTAGTTCAGGTTGATGAACGAGAAGCAACTTCGAGGTACAAGGATTCCTTTAGTGGAAGTAGTTTGGGATTTGGGATGCGAGGGCCGTATCCAGAGTTGTTTGAATCAGGTAAAATTTTCGAGGACGAAAATTCCTAAAGTGAGGGAGAGTTGTAACAACCCAATTTTCCATAATTGATTAATTATACTAATTAATTGTTTTACGTGATTTATCTGATTTAAATGGATTATTGGATTTATTTAATTCATATGTGTTAATGGATTTAACTGATTTATCCTATTTGGAAGAATAATGTGGATTTAATAGATATTCTCTATGTTAATGATAAGATGAGATATTTTGGTGAGGAAAGGAATGGATAGATGTTTTGAAAGAAGAATTATGGTGGAAAGAAAATAGAAGGATATAAAAGTAAAATAGAGAGAAAAGAAAAGAGATAGAAAGAAAGAAGGAAAAGAAGAGAAAGAAAAAGAAAGAAAGAGGAAGAGGAGAAAAGAGGAAGAAGAAGGGAAAAGCTTGGAAATCATCAAGAACGACTTCTAGCTTCCGATTAATCAAGGTAAGTGTGTGAAATATTGTTATCTTACTAATGTATGTGATTATGTATGGATTGTTTGGTTGTTTTTCCTTATTTTCCATTCTAGGGAAAAAGATGTTTAATCGATAGGAACCGAGTTTTTACGGTTAAAAATGAGTATAAGTGGTAGTATTTAGTCGGGGGATGTTAGACTAAGGTTACGGAACATGTTCGGTGAGAATCGGTCGGTTTTGGAGAGTTTGGGGGAAGTGGGACAGTGAAGGTTTGAAGTTCGCAGACATTCGCTAGCGTGTTCGCTGAGCGAGCTGGTAGCGAATGTTTGCTAAGCGAGCTAGTAGCGAGCCAGTAGCGAACGGTCCTAGACTTGGGCAAAATGCATTTTATGGTGTTCGCTGGTAGTGAAGGGGGTAGCGAAGGTTCGCTAGGCCTTCGCTGAGCGAGCGAGGTAGCGAACGAAGTCAGTAGCTTCTGTTTGCCTTCGCGAGCTTATTCGCTGGGCGAACAAGTAGCGAATGCTCGCTAGGGGCTCGCTGAGCGAGCGAGGTAGCGAGTATGACGAATTGTGATTTTCTTGGAGTTTCCATCCGAGGTCGGTTTTCCGATTCTAGTATGATTAACCCTTCACCTTAAGACATAGATTATGCTGTGATATATATATATATATATATATATATATATATATATATATATATATATATATATATATATATATATATATATATATATATATATATATATATATATATATATATATATATATATATATATATATATATATATATATATATATATATATATATATATATATATATATATATATATATATATATATATATATATATATATATATATATATATATATATATATATATATATATATATATATATATATATATATATATATATATATATATATATATATATATATATATATATATGTTATGGGTAGCCGTATGGCGTGAATCCTAGATTGTTGAATTAAATTGAATTGTGGTCTTTTGACAAATGTAATACATTGTTTAAGTTGATTAAAAATGTATGAAGAGTGTATGAGAACATATTGTGAATATGTTTGAATTTCTTGTGTTTATGTGTTAAGAGTGCATGAGAACATATTGTGAATATGCGTGTATTGCTTGTGTTTATGTGTTAAGAGTGCATGAGAACATATTGTGAATATGTGTGCATTGCTTGTGTTTATGTGTTAAGAGTGCATGAGAACATATTGTGAATATGTGTGCATTGCTTGTGTTTATGTGTTAAGAGTGCATGAGAACATATTGTGAATATGTGTGCATTGCTTGATAAATATGATGATTTAAAGTATGAATACTTGAAAGATGTGAATATGTTGTGTGTGCAATCATGTTATGATTCTTGAAGAGAGGAATTATTTGAATGCATGAGATTAAGATGTCGGTCTTAAGTGCCTTTTGTTGTTGATTGCATATGAATCATTTAACCAAGAGGCAATGCTTGCTAGTTTCGTGGAGACTAGTGACTTGTACCAATCCTAGAAGAGTGGGTTTGAAAGCTTAGAGGACGGGCTTTTGGTGGTTATCGGTCTAGAAGAGAGGACCCGGTTTAATGTAAACCGAAAAAAGATAACAAGTGTTGGTACCACATGGCCTCAGTTTGCATTAAGTTGTATTGAGTCACATAGCATGAATGTCATTGTTATATGAAATATGCTTGTGTGTGGAAATTATGAAAATATGCGTATGTGTATGACGTGTGTAAATGAGAATTGATGAGTTTATATGAGTCTTATGGTATATGTGATTGTTGTATGAAAGTGTGCATATGTGTGTGAGTTGTTAGGATTGAGAATTATGGATGTGTGCATAATGAAAAATGCTTGAGTGAATTATCCATATTTGTTTATACACATGTTGTGATGTATATGATGATTATACTGAATTGTGGTGAGAAAATTTGGAATATATGTATTATTTAATTGTGAATTTATATATGATTATATGCATTGTTATTATGATAATATTTCTCACCCTTATGCTGGAATGATGTCCTACATGACATCGTGCAGATATCAAGGAGTAGTACTGCTTGTAGTTGCGAGGTTTCTTTTGGCGTAGTTGTTTAGTAATTGATTATGTTGGGTCGAGTCATGCTCTGGTCATGTAACACTGGGATCGCTTGGTTTATATTGTAGTGATATACTATGTTTTCATATTATTGAGATATTATGATGTTGGCCTTAGTGCCCAAACGATGTTGGTTTATGTGATGAACACGGATGTTTCCGTTAGGGGTATTATGTTATAAAATGAATCCGCTGCTACATGCAAAGTGAAATTTTGTAAAGCATGATTTTACATTGAAATGTTAATGAGCATGACAAGTGATTTTGATGTTTTGGAATTTATGTGTGACACCCTTTTGTAAATGCATGACAATTTACTCTGATTATTCATATGTTTTCCGTGGGGATTAGGAGGGTGTTACAGATTGCAGGAGTGGGATTGAAATAAGTGGGGGAGAAAGTTATGCTTCTCCAAGATGCTTCAAGTGTGGAATGATGGCTCAGTGTGTTGTTAAACGCTATTATAGTTTGACGAGATCATGTTGGAAGGAATAAATGTGTCTTGCGAGCTTAGATGGTGTGTACAGTGAATTGTTTGGAGTTAAGCCAAATGCTTAAGAGTTGTTTTGGCCATTCAGCGCAGGACAGTGTTGAGATGTTTAATTTTGAGGGGAATTTTGAGCGTTGATGAAAGTAGAGAAGTTGGCGGGTTGCCGATTGAGTGTGGTCGTCTGAAAGTTATCCTGACAAGACAGTGATATACATCCAGGACGTGAAGTGGAGTTGTGATCGACTTAGTTGCAGAAACTAGCCTGATATTGAGAGCTACGTATTGTATGTTTGTTTGGGTGGTCAAGGAATTAATTTGAGTGAGTAGTTTTGAGACTCGTGTCTGGTGGATGTGCTACGGTAACAGATTGTGAGGCCGAGTATGTAAAGGGTGGATAGTGACTCCTAGTGAATATTAAAGAAAGTAAGAATGTGGAATACGATATTGATATAATTATACCTTTAAACATTTCAAGAGTTGAAGGTGTGTTGAATGGCCTTTCAAGTGTGAAAATGTTGTTGTCGTATTTTTGACGTAACGGGAGAATCGTAACCCGGAACGATGCACGGTTTGAAGCGTTAAAAGATTTTACAATGCTATAGGTGATGGCGAAGTAGCAGCATGGGATTAAGATATTTAATGATGGAATGTGTTCGAATGTTGTGGTAAGTGCGAAAGGTGCGGTTCGTGTTTCCGCCATGGCTCACAAATTGAGTGTCCGTTTGGCATGGGATCTTCCATACTTAAATAAGCGATCCAATGGTTGTGTTAACCGATGATACTTTGGTATATTCGAAGAGTATAGAGGATTATGTTGAGCATCGGGAACTTGAGTTATCCATGTGGAGAAGAAGTAGTGATATGCCTCGGTAAAGAAAGTTCAAGGAGTTTGGGAGAGCTGTCAACAGTTCGTGTGTTGGTTTTGCCGAATCCGACAGAACTATTTATTGTGTTTTGTGATGCTTTGTTGATATGATTGGGAGATATGTTAAGCGTAACATCAGCGAGTTTTAGTTATGCTTTAAGGCAACATAAAGTACGTAAGAAGAATTATCTGACAGGTGGTTTAGAGTTGGTTGCTGTCGTGTGTTTGTGCCGGAGTTTGGAGGCCTTAATTGTTTTGTTGAGATGTGAGATGATTGGTGATCTTAAGAGCTTAAGGTATTTGTTTGATTTGAAAGAGGTGGAGATGAGACAGAGGAAATAATTGGGACTTCTGAAGGAGTATGGTTTTGGGTTGAATTTCCATTCGGGCGAGACAACATGGTAGCTGACGCATCGAGTTGGAGAATTTTTGGGTATATACCGATGATGATGGTAAATGAGTTAGCACTGATTAAGAAAATTCGAGATATGAGTTTGGTCTATGAAGAGACTTCTTATGGAGTTAAGCTTTGTATGTTGAGGCTGACTATGGGTAATCTTGATGAGAGTCGAGGAGTTGGAATTCTAATTTGAGCTAGTAGACTGATTGAATTTAATGAATTGAGTCGAAGAGCTGATTTTTGGATTGATGGAAATGGTGCCATGAGATGTCGTGATAGAGTTTGTGCTCCAATATTGTGGGTTGGATAAGAGTACCCTGGAAGAAGGACATTAAGGTGGATTGAGTACCCATCCAGGTGCTATGAAGATGTGACCGAATGTGGGAGATTGTTTTGGTGGCCATAGGTGGAGAGAGAGATGGTTGAGGTTGTGTATGCTGATTAGACTTGTGGAAAGTCGAAGTTGGAACAACGGGGACTGTTGAGCCTGATGCAACTGTTGAATGTTTTTGAGTGGAATAGAATAGTGTTCCCATAGATTTTGTGTCGGGTTTTCCAAAGAATTTGAAGGGATATGATTTGATTTGAGTAGTTAAGAATGGATTAAAAAGATTAACTCATTTCTTACCAATGAGGATGAATCATTCTATGCTGGAGGTAGCTAAGATGTATAGTGAAGAAGTTGCGAAGTAGTATGAGATAATTTGATTGCTGAGGCACTTCTAGTGCGAATTGTTGAACGAGAAACAACTCCGAGGGAAGGAGATATCCTTGGTGAAAGTGGCTTGGGGAGGTGCTGCAGGAGGCAGTGTGACTTGGAAATTGGAAAGCAGGATGCGGAAAGCGTATCCGGAATTGTTTCCATCAGGTAATTTTCGAGGACGAAAATGATTAAAGTGGGGGAGAGTTGTAACACCCATTTTAATTATTTAGTCTTTTTGGTGTGTCCTTGTGTGGGGAGTGTGTCTAAGCGCGTTGGTGGGTGTCCTTAATTGATAAGGATTATTTTAATAAGCCATAGAGTTAATATTAATATAATATAATGAATAATGATAATAGTTTAATAAATAATAGTAATATTGTAATTGTATTATTATTATTACTATTATTAATGGAATAAGTAAGAAAAGGGGATTTTGGGGAGAAGGGGAAGAAACACGATAAACCAATTTGGGAGAAAGATTGAAGAGAAAGAACAAGGAGGAAGAACAAGGGAAGAGGAGAAGGTTAGGGCTGTCAGATTCTTAGGGATTCTTCAACAATCGAAGTAATTAATCGAGGTAAGGGGGAGAAACTGATTGAGATTGGTAATTTGCATGAATTGAGTAGAGGGGATTCCTTAACCCCACAGGGATTTGATGAATATGATTTGTATGTTGTTGTATTTTTGATTGTTGTTGCCATGGTGAACCTTGTGCATGTGGTTGTATAGGGATTGTTTGGATGGTTTGGGTGATTTTGTGTAGTTTACCATTTTAGGTCGAAAATGATTTAATCGGTAGAATTGATGTTTTATCGGGTAAAATCTGGAATAAGTCGTGTAGTTTAGTCGTAGAATGTTAGGCTAAGACTACAAGGACTGGTTTGGTGAGAATCAGATGATTTATGAGCTTCTGATGAATTTCTGGACAGTGAGGATTTTGTGAACTCGCAGACGTTCGCCAGCACCTTTGCTAGGCGAGCTAGTAGCGAGCATTTGCTAGGAATTCGCTAGGCGAGTTGGGTAGTGAACACTTCCAGTAGCCACTGTTTGCCTTCTCTAGCATGTTCGCTAAGTGAATGAGGCAGCGAGCGTTCGCTGAGGCCTCGCTAGGCGAGTGGGCCAACGAGCATGACATCAACTTGTTTAATTTTTGTGATTCCATCCAATGTTGATGTTTTGTAGGATCCCTTTGGTCATGATGGGTATAGGGATGATGTTTAATGTTGAGGAATGTATACTTGGTGTTGGAATGTGAATTTCCTAAAAATTAATGTCATTAATATAATTGATTAGTGTGTGTGTGTGTGTATGTATATATATGATGTATGGTGATGTGATCAGGAGGATCGTGTGCACTTAGTGTGCTTGAGTTGTGTGTTGTGCCTTTGGTGTCGTGCATATCATGGTGTTTTGGTGGGATGAATCATTTCTCAGGAGGAGCGTAGGTGATTCATCCGTACTCCCTTGTGGAGAATGGTGGGGTTGAATCATTTCTCAAGAGGAGCGTAAGTGATTCACCCGTACTCTCTTGTGGAGAATGGTGGGATGGATCATTTCTCAGGAGGAGCGTAGGTGATCCATCCGTACTCCCTTGTGGAGAATGGTAGGGATAGATCATTTCTCAGGAGGAGCGTAGGTGATCTATCCGGGGTTCGATTGAATGAACCAATGAGTCGGTACCGCATGCATGGTGTTGAGTTGCATTCTTGCATTATTGTATGTTGTGTTGATGTCTGACAGTAGGTCGTGATTGATGTTGGTGGGGCGACGATTTGTATATTTACTGCCTTTTATTCATGTATCTTATTACCGATAATTTTGATCATGTTTTCTCACCCCTTAGTTGTTGTTGTGGTCTGTGCTTCTTTGGAAGTACAAATAATCCAGGTACATAGCTAGCTTGGATAGTGGTGTGCGAGTCGAGTCTTAAGATGCTCTGATATGTAGCACGGGATTTGGGAGCTTATTTGTTTTACGATAAATTTGTTTATTCCTGTGACGTATCATGTTTGGTGAACTTGTTAATGAATACTTTTGTGTATTTTGGCGGATGGCCGTGAACGATGGATAATGATAATTTTCTGCTGCTTTAATTTGAAAGTCATATAATGAAGAGTTATGTTGAACTATTTGATGTGATATCCCACTATTGAAGGGAAACTCTGATGTTATTTTAAAATAATTGTATTTTATTTATGAATTAGGAAAGTGGGGTGTTACAGTTACGACTAAAAATCCTGCGTTCAACTGCTTCTGGACTTCTTCTTTGATCTTCACAGCCATATCTGGTATTGTCTTTCTATGCTTTTGCTTGACCGGTGGACATTCCTCACGCAAGGCAAGCGATGAACCACTATATCAATGTTATGCCCGGGCATGTCTTCATACGACCAAGCAAAGATGTCACTATACTCTCGAAACATCTCAATCAGTCTTTGCTTGAAAAACTCCCGATGTTTTTTGATGAATTTTCACATACATAAACTTGCAGGCCTTGGCCAATAATTGTTAAAACTTTGACTTAATTGAACAACTTCACGGATGATGACAAAGATAGCTTTTGTTGTGTAGTATCTTGTCTGTTGTTTTTGCAGGTTTGTTACCTTTGGGGCATCTCTCTAAGAAGGTATGAATGGAGCTGTTTTCCTCAGCCAGAGTTTGTTCCCCAGCAATTAAAAGTGGTTTCTTCATCCCAGCATGGTGGTGTGCGCGTAGGTGTACGGTTATCCCCAGCAGTTGGTCGATACACGTTTCTAATCTCCACGGAGTACAAGTGCGTGCTTACTCCCCAACATATCAAGATGACAGCATGCGCAGACCGAGGTCTCCAGTCAAGTTGATTTCCCCGCAGAATCATAGGTTCCCCGGAAGCCGCCCAGGGCCTATCTCCCCAGTTTAAGTCCAATTGTTATTGGCATGCGAAGTTCATCTCCAGCAGAGTAGTTTTCTTTTCCCAGCAGGGGGGATCTTTTGTTTCCACCATTTATTTTGTTGGTTCGGTTCCGTTGCATCTGCATGCGTGCACAACATCTACCCAAACGCGTAGCATTTCCATTTTTTATGGAACATTACGCCATTTTCAAACATTTGCATTCTGAAACATAAGCCAGGTTGTTACCTTTCTGATTTCAGGTGATGGGTATCCCCTACAGATGATCTTCAGGCTTCGGCTTTTACGTCGAGCATTAAGACTCCGGCTCCTCTGTTGAACATCTAGGTTCCGACATTGTTTCTATCTGTGAAGTTTTGCTTTACCCGTGAAGTGCCCAGACTTCGTTTGGTTATTATTAATCCCATTAAGTTTTGTGATGGTATCTCTTGCTCCGTTGAATATCCAAGTTCCGATGAAGGCTCAGTTCGTGACATATTCCCTTTGTCTATCAGATACTCCGGTTTCTGGTTCATTTCGTTGAGTGTTTAGGCTCCGGTTGGTTGGATTCATTGAGTGTTTAGGCTCTGTTTGGTTGGTTTTGTTGAGTGTTCAGGCTCCGATTGGTTGGTTTTGTTGAGTGTTCATGCTCCGGTTGGTTTGTTTCGTTGAGTGTTCAGGCTCCGGTTGGTTTGCTTCGTTGAGTGTTCAGGCTCCGGTTGGTTTGCTTCGTTGAGTTTTCAGGCTCCGGTTGGTTTACTTTGTTGAGTGTTTAGGCTCCGTTTGGTTGGTTTAGTTGAGTGTTCAGGCTCCAGTTGGTTTGCTTCGTTGAATGTTCAGGCTACGGTTGGTTTGCTTCGTTGAGTGTTTAGGCTCCGTTTGGTTGGTTTCGTTGAGTGTTCAGGCTCCAGTTGGTTTGCTTCGTTGAGTGTTCAGGCTCTGGTTGGTTGGTTTCGTTGAGTGTTTAGGCTCCGGTTGGTTCGTTTCGTTGAGTGTTCAGGCTCCGGTTGGTTTGCTTCATTGAGTGTTTAGGCTCTGGTTGGTCTTTTTGGGTTGCTTTGTTGAGTGTTTAGGCTCCGTTTGGTTTGCTTCATTGAGTGTTCGTACTCCGACCAGTTTTCATTTATTGATGTGCTCCTCATCTCGGTGAGTATCTAGGCTCTGGCAGATTTTATCGATTCATTTTGTTCGTTGAATGTCCAGATTCCGGCAATTTGAAATATTCCCCTTTTTATAATTTTCCCCAAGCAGAGTTACTCGTTAAGTTTCTCTTTCTCCCAGCGGGGCATGTTTGTAATCAAAGCAGTTATCTCCGGAGATTCATGTTTGCAGTTTTATTTTCTGCGGTTGGCAAATTTCCGGGTTCTTTGGTATTCAACCGTCTTTTACCTTGATGGTGTGAAAGTCGTTCGCTCTTCACTCATTCAGGTCTAAGTCGCTTGAATAGGGGCAGCTGTTGCACCCCAAAATTTGACAAACCTTTTTCTTAATCTTTGGCTTATGTTTCATTGCATTTTTGCATTTTTGCATTTTGCATAGCATAGTTCTTACACGGGATCAAGTGTTTGTTTATGTATCATCCAAGAGGAAAGCCTTTATTGGTTTCAAGCTCAAGCAAAGGCACTGGTACAAACCATCAGAAGGTTGTCAAGGGGTCCATAAGGTTTTTATCATTAGTGTGAACATGAGGTAGAAGTTTGTTGAATACAACATAGGTCATGGTGGAGTGGAAATGGTCACTCAGTTCAACTAAACAATGCTCAAGCAAAAGAGGAGAGATTAGGGTTTCATTTTTAATCAGGCTAAACTTGCTTTTGAAGCGAAACTTGTTTCCATGGTGTTCCATATGTCTTAAGGTGTTTGAGGATGGGTGATTTACCATCAATTTTAATCAGAGGAGCTTCAATTGATCAGTTGGTTGAAAATCAAGAGGTTTGGAGAAAAGTCAAATACAGTGGAAAAGTCAACTCCTGACTTTTTGAAGTCAAGATCATGATCCTTAATTTCAATATGACCAATGGATGGAATTTGATCAAGAAAAGTCAAGGGAATAATGAAAAATCAAAGGTTGTTGAAAGTTGCCATTTTGGGAATTAGGGTTTTAGAAACTTTCCATTTTTGGAAAGTTTTATGTTTGGAACAACCATCTTCAAAGCCATTTTTCTTCATGATCAAGGTTTCAAATGAACCTTTGGCCAACATCAAAGTTGTTCCTTGTATCTCAAGGTTTTTTTGAGTATCAATTCATAATCATATGATATTTGGAGCTCAAGTTATGATCAATCAAAGTTGAAGATTTCAATGATTTCAAAAGTTGTTAAGTTTGGGAAGATTTTTGCACCACTTTGCAAGCCAATTTTCATCACCTTCTTGATGTCAAATTAAACTTTGTCCCAAATTAAAGTTATAGATTGTGTTCCAAGCTTTCCAAAGAGTCCAAGAAGTCCTCAATTGGATTTGAGAAGCTCAAGTTATGGATGTGCAAAGTTGGAAAAAAATAAGCCAATTTCATAACTTAGAATTTTTTCTAAGTTATTCATGAGCAGTTTGCTTGCCACGATTTTCAACCACAAATTTCATGATCTTCCAATCCTCAAATCAAGATGACTCTAACATGAAATTTGTTCTACTCCATGCCCTCTTTCATTTGAGTCCAAGATAAAATTAATTGGATTTGTGAGCACGAAGTTATCATTTATCAAAGTTGGTACATTGAACATTTTTGCCAAAGAATGAAAGGTGGGTTTTGTTGTTTTGCTTTTGTTCATCAGCCTTAACACTCTCCCATGCGCATGGAAGGTTGTGTTTTTTGCTACCAAGTTTTACCAAAACTAGCCTAATACCCTTTTTTGCCATTTTGTTCATTTTCAAATAATTGCCTAAATGAGCTATGAGCCAAAATCAACACAGCCCAAGGTCTTCCCACACTGTTGCAAGGAAAGCAACTGATGCAACAGCTGCAACACCATTTCTGCATCCATCCTTGATTCAAAAAGTGACCATGAAGATGAAGATCTGCCCATTCAATTTCTTGCCTTGGTCAAACCCTCCAAACCTGATTTCATTCAGTATTTAAGCTAAGCATCAGTTCACACAAACCCTAGCCACCATTTTTGAAAGAAAAATCAAACTTGCATTTTTTCTCTCCGAAAAATTCCCTCAAATCTCACTCATTTCCTCACCATTTTTCAAATACTTAATGACCTCAACACTACTTGGAAGCTGTTTTCCAAAAGGAGGAGTTGTTGATTTTTTTCTCTCAAGCTGTTCTGAAAACCAGTTGTTTGTTTGCAAAGGGAAGGAGCTTCAAGACTTTGTTTTTTTGCTGCTAGCTTATTTTCGAGTCTGCAAGAGGTAAGCATTTCAAACCCTCTGATTTATTGCATCAGTAGCATTAAAACATGTTCTTGTTCTGTTTGTGTTCTTGGATTTTTGTTTGAACCTATTGAGAGCATTAATGTTGTTGTGGTCAGTAACTGTTGGCTTGTCATTATGGTATGTGTAGGTTTTGGCTTACTTTCATGAAACCGCTAACATATATTGTTGTAGTGTGTAGTGTTTTTATGAATTAACATGGTCTTGTTTAGTTGATGCTAGGACCTTATGTTATATTTTGTTTGGTTGGTGATGATCAGCAGTGCCACACTTAATGTTTGTGTGTGCTTCTCAAGGTTTCATAGGAAACAATTGGCTTGAGGCATAATGATTAAAGCAAGAATGATATACTGCTGCTAGGCCATTTCCTCATTGTTCTCTTTTTCTTTATTTTGTTGCTGTCATGGTTGTGGTGATAGTTATGTTGAATTTATATTTATTAACTCCAAGTCTTTGGTTGAACTTTCAATATCTATCAACTGGATTGCAAGTATGTTTGTTTTTACCAATGTTGAGATGATTCACATTAATGTGCTTAGGCATTTGAAGATCAACTGTGCTTTCTTGAAAGCCATTGGCTTGAGGCATAATGATTGGAAACAAGAATATTTCTCTCATTTCCTTATTGATTATTTGTTGTTATCTTAAGTTTGTTGTTGGCCACATGATGAAAGGATCCATATTGAGTTATTGGAGATCAACATGGTCATGGTTCATAACTTAGGCTGTTTTGAGGTTTGTTGTAAACAGATTTGGTTTTCTGTTGTTAACTTATTGTGTGTGACCTGGTATGTATGGTTATGAACTGCTATTTGAACTATGTCAAACCTGCTGAACTTTAGCAGGGCTGAGTTTTATTCTGTCAAGCCATTTCTGATTTCTTTGAGTTGTAGGCTTTGATTGGATTTTCAGCCATGTTACCATGAGTTCTTGGTAACCCTTGTTGAAATGATTCACTGGCTGCTGTTGAAGCATGTGATGATCAGTATTGCTTTGTCCACATGGCTGTCAATTCTGCTCTCCTTTACTTTACTTGTGTTAGCTTGGAATCTGCCTTTAGAATTTGGTTTTAAGGCTTGTTTTGCTTGGATAATTGGTGTTTGCTCATTTTTTGTCCTAACTGTCCTTGTTTTTCACTTTCAATCCAAATTCCAACTCTCACACCATATCATGTTCTAATGCCTTTTTGAGACATCCCTGTGTTCAGACTGCATTTATGGCATATTTAGCATGTGTACATGGTTCAAACTCGTGGATTTTGCATTCAAACTTTGAAAGTGGTTTTGAAACTCCCTGCTGCATTGATGCTGCTATTTAATTCTAATGTTGTTTAAGTTTACCCAAGCTTATGACAATATGTTTGTTGTGTACTATTAGGACATTTGAGAAGTTTAGTATTTTTGACATTGTGATGTCAATGTTTATAGCCTTGGCTGTTGGAACTGTTTTGGTTTAAGTTTGCTTAATTTGTGCATTTTGTTTTACTTAGAGATATGTGGAACATTAAGGTTTGAAATTATTGTGTTAAGCTCTTGGTCATTGCTGCTTAAAAGAACCTTTTGCTCATAACCAAAACCCCTTTAAACAAGTGATTGTCAAGAAGTTTGGTGTTGGATTTGATCTTTTCCATGTTGTTAATTCTGTTTTAGTCTAGGTGTGATTAGAGCATTGCTTGCATTTGAAACTTTGATAGATTGTGCATTGTGTGACATGTTGATACAGTTTGTAAGTTATTTTCATGCCAAGTTATGTAGTCTGCTGCTAAGAACTTTGAGGTCAGTGGTTAGGCCTGCTGAAGTACACTTGCATAGTCTGTTCAGCTTTTTATCAATGCCTTTTTTTTATGAACATGTCTAGGTTTGGTGTTTTCCAACTATTTTAAGCATAATTGTTTTGCTTTGTGTTTTGCTTGGACTTGTGAGTCATGTTTGAGTTTCTGCCTTGAACTACTTGTTAGTATTATAAGACACTAGTGCTTTGTTATTCATGTCAAGTAACTTCATTTTGTTCTGTTAGGTCAGCTGCTATGTGTTTGATCATTAGTTTAGGATTGATAACTCATGACTAGTGTGAACCAGCTTGTGAGCTGCTGTTTAGGACAAGTTTGTTAGGCTGCTTTGCTGTTGTAAAGTCATGGCTGCAGGATTCATTGTATTGTTGTTTAAACTTTGATTTGGTGAATCATTAGCTTTATGTCAATTTCTGTTTTGAGGTTGGTAAGCCTCTTGTGCTATCAAAGTCAATTTGAGATTTCTTGCAATATGTGTTGTTTGGAGCCCATGACATGATGCAGTTTGGATTGGTAGGCATGTGATGTTGTGAATCATGTTTAAACTTTGGTTACATCATGATTGTTGCATATAGAATGTCTAATGTCATTAAGTTTGTGAACATGCATTTGTGAACAAGACTTGGGACTGTTATTGATTTTTGCATCCTGCTGTCAAGTCTGGTATTCATGTCAATTTTGCTTGGTAGTTTACCTTTGGATCTCATTTGTTTTGGCCTGCTGTCATGTGTCTGTTTTCCATATGAGACCTGTACTGAATTGATGCTTGAGTTTGTCATGATAAAATTTAGGGACTGTTTTTGTGCTGAAAATTAGTTTTGGTTTGCTTGCTGAAATGAATCTCAGTTGTTGTTGGCATTGTAAGAACTAGACTATTGCTGTCAAAACCTTTACCATGGATGTTCAACTAGTATCAAAACTTGTTGGCATTAGTAACTATCACATGAAGTATGTTAGACTAGTTGTTGGATGATTTTGAGCATTGCCATGTTTGAACTCATAATCTTGTTGTTGGAACTGTTTTGATTGAAGTTTTCTCAACTTGTGCTACTTGCAATACTTTGAACTGATGTTACATTTTGATAACAAAGTGTGTGTGGTTTCTGTTTTAACAAAACACTACTGTTTGACTTTTGTTTGTTAAGGTATGTTGTTTACTTTTGTACAAGTTTGGCTACTAGAATTTCATATGTATGCTTGTTGTCCAGATCTATGTTGAAGGTTCTAAACCTTTGTTCTTGTCAAGAACTTCAGATTGAATCATTGAAATCCATATGTGTAGGAGTCCATGTATGATAAGTTCATGTCATAGCTGCTGCTTGGATTATTTTGTTGGAACTATGAAATTTATGCATTGCTATTGAAATCCTTGGCATTAATTTTGAAACAAGTTGCATTGGGCTGCTCATGGTTATGTTTTGTACCAGCTGTTTTTAACATATATTTGCCTTGGACTTGCTACTATTTTGGATATGTCTATGTCTTGTTGTGCCTCTGCAGGTGTGATGAATGAACCCCCTGTAGCTTGTTAATCTATTAGAGATGTAGGAATGATGATTTGGTGCTAGCTTAACATGATCTTGTTCAAAATATGTGTTTTGGTTTTGTCAAAATCAATTTTCATTTATTTGAGTTGTATATTTCACATAGCTGTCAGTTTACTTTTCTTTACTTTGTTTATGAGTTTGAAAGCTATCATTGAGGTTATTACTTGAGTTGAACATTGTCATAATGGTATGGTTGATCTGAACTGATGTGAATTTGCCACTCTTACTGTTGTGAGTTGAAGTTGCTTTATACTAAAGTTTTGTGTTTACTTTTTGATGAACATGACTGTTTTATGCCTGTTGTTTGCTCATTGATGTTTGGAGCTCATGATTGTTATACGCCTGCTGTTTTATTCCTGATGTCTGCTTATAGATGTTTGGAACTCATATTCTTTTTGCCTTGTTTGAACCATTCCAACTTATGCAACAATTTGCAATTTCATGGTCACTTTTTAATTCACTAAGAATTTGAGATTCTTCTTTAGACATAATCCATGAACAACACATTTAGGGTGTGTGCAGACCTTTACCTGTCTTTAAATCCACCAGTTTTGATCATTAGAGCTCAAAATGCATTTCAAGCTCCATTATGCGTGAGCCCTCGAATTTCTTTGTCTGTATATTAATTGGGAAAACTAACAGTACCATCTTGTTCCTTGTGAAAAATTGAGTGAGATAGACTTTTGTTTCACTGAATTTGGAGGATTTTTGAGAGAGTTGTGTCGAAAACGCATTTGGATAGCTTGCCTTGTTTTTTTTGCCCAGTCACACGCATGCTTTTGGCTTATATTTAATTGGGGTGGTCTGATACACGGATGTATCGCCATCCCAGTGGTTGTCACTGTGCCCTTAAGTCACCTTGCATTGCCTATGACCCCTGTTCGAGCCCAGCTGGGGGCGTTTTTGCTGTTATTCTTTTTATTTTGCACGTTTTATCTTTTGTTTCTCCTTTTTAATTTGCTTGCACGCGTGTGTTAGTGGTAGAGTTGGCTTTGTGTTGTTATTGCAGCCCCAAGGTCTTGAGTTCAAGCCTTGGGTGTTGTATTCCTTTTTTTAGCATTTTGTTTGTTTTATTTTATTTTTGTTTATTGCCTTATTTTATTTTTCTATTTAATAGTTTTAAATATCAAAAATCCCAAAAAAATCTTATTTCATTGTTTTAATGTGTTTTGTTTTATTTTCCATTCTTTTAATTTATTTTATTTCATTTTCCATTTTATTTTATTATTTTTATTTTAAATCTACAAATTCCTTTTCTTTTTCATTTCATTTGTGAGTGAATTTATTTAATGTTTACCTGGCCTTGTGCCAGGATCCCCATAGGATTCCTAGTCCCTCTGTTTAGGATGGGAGTAGGAGAGACTTTAAGTGTTCAATCCTATGCATGATAACATTAGGATAGTTTCATTCCCTTTCATCCCGACTTTAGGAGCATTGTGCATGATAATTTTAGGTTTGAGTTTAGTCCCCCTTTAGTGTCCTTTCTCTTTTCATCTCAAAACAATCATAAAACACCTAATAAAGGTTAATGATTATTGGGCGTTACGAGCCTTACGCATTTGGGAAAGGGTTGTTGAGGGGTTTCCCTTCAATGGCTTGGATGTTTAGTGTAGCACCCTTTGGGTGATATGCGACGCATTCACTCCTAAGTCATAGTCTCTAGTGCGATATGAATTACAAACAATTCAAAAACACTTCTTCTCTAAAAAAACATAAAAACAAATCATTCAAACTTCTTTTTGCCCTTTCGGGCCTTTAATCTTGGAAAATCATTTTCATAAGGAGAGTGTTGTTAACTCTTGGTTCTATCGCAAACGGTAATGCCTAAGTCTCCAATGGTCGAGCTGCATACACCAAACTGCTAGAACTGATTCTTAACCTTACTCGGGTAAAACAGTCGAACAAACCTATGTTTCCTTTTAGCCCGAACTACGTTTTCTTTGATCTTTCATACCAGATGAAAGTACGTAAGCACAAGATGCGATGTCTTGGCGAGCAACCTCCCCCCTTTCACCCGTAGTTAGCCGAACTACATTGACTCTGACTTCTCATTTCAGATGAGATACGTAGGCACAAAGCACTGTTGCTTTGCCGAGTCACTTCTTTTTCTTTTGTCCTTGAGACCTTTAATTAGATAGATTTACACCCTTTTAGATTAGACAACAAGTGTGGATCTTGTAGAGTACGACAAACGTGAGGGGTGCTAACACCTTCCCCTTGCGTAACCGACTCCCGAACCCGAGATTTGGTTGCGATGACCTGTCTTATTCCCTTTTCGTTAGGTTTTCTCTGATTGTTTCCTTTCCCTCTCTTTGGGATAAATAACGAACAGTGGCGACTCTTCTGTCCTTGTCGGCCCCTCTTCACAGCGATGCGACACATAGGGTTGTACAATAATCGGGAAAACAAAGTATTACTGTTCTGTTGTCACTTGAACGAATTCTTCAATAGACCAATTGTGCAGACTCTGTCTTGGAGTACAAGGCTTGATCCAAGCGTCCATGTCACAATCGCTCTCTCCCTCTTCATCTGAAACCGTGTTGATCCTTTCGAAGATAACTCCTCCTTTAGTAAACTGCACAGGTCCCTTATAGCACGGCACGCTCTGCGAGGATGAAGAAGAAGAAAATGACGGGAGGTACCCCAAACCAAACTTATCCTGCTTGTTGGGAATCTCCAATACCTGGCCCCAGCCTTGCGCTGCCCCAACCTGCACTGCTGCTTGGGCCTCCTTAAAAGAAGACATGGCCACTTCCGGTGCCTTGCTCACAACGGGAGATTTATCTTTAATCTGGACTGTTTCAAAAGCATGACAAAGGGTTTCATGTATTTCTCCGTCCACCTCGACGTACTTAAAGGATGATAAGTGACTGGTCATTATATCCTCTTCTCCGCACACTGTGACAACACTACCGCCAACCATATATTTTAGCTTCTGATGCAGCGTGGAGGTCACAACTCCTGCCGAATGAATCCATGGACAGCCTAAAAAATAGCTATAGGCAGGCTGGATGTCCATGATGTAGAACACTGCATCAAATACTTCAGGTCCCACCTGAATAGGAAATGTCACCTCTCCGAACACTGACCTTCTGGTGCCATCGAAAGCACGCACTACCAAATCACTTGGCGTGCAGATCAGACCTTGCATGTCCAACTTCATTAGGGCTTTCTTTGGGAGTACATTTAAAGACGATCCTGTATCAACGAGTACATGAGACATAACAGACCCTCGACATTCTATGGATATGTGCAACGCACAATTATGGTTCCTGCCCCTTGGTGTTAAATCCAAGTCTGTAAAACCCAGTCCATTCCCTGCATTTACGTGTGCAACAACCCCTTCGAGTTGATTAACCGAAATTTCTTGCGGCACGTAAGCAGTATTCAGTATTCTTAACAACGCGTTCCGATGCGCTTCGGAACATAGTAATAAAGACGGGATTGAAATTTTAGAAGGAGTTTGCTGCAAATGGTCGACTATCTTGTAGTCACTCTTTCGTATCAGCCTCATAAACTCTTATGTATCCTTTAATAAAGATTCATTCTCTCCAGCCTGAGAAGTTTCTTCTACCACGACTTTACTTTTTCCTTTGTCAACCCTATCAACAACCACTTCAGGTGACGAAATGACCCGGCCACTACGGGTAATTCCTCCTACTCCCACAAGATTATCCACTGAACCCGCAGGGGGACCATTCAAATCTAGTTTATGTCTGTTGCAATACACTTCAGCTCCGTAGTTCCACAGAATAGCCTTGGTGCTTTCAAACGGTATGGGACCTGCTTTAGTTATGGTTATTGTTGGTGGTTTTGGCGCATAAATGGTAACGGTTTTGTATGGAATAGAGATCGTTGCAATCTCATTCCTTTCCTCAGCTACCAACTCTTTCGACTTACTCTCAACATCCTGATCAAACTGCAAGACCCCACTATCCATCATATCTTGAATATAGCCCTTCTACTGCACACATCCCTCAGGATCATTCAGACATTCAGCACAATCTTTATCCCAAAGGAGGGAAAGGAAACGCTCAGAGTAAACCTAACGCAAAGAGGGAAAGGAATGGTCATCGCAACCAAATCCTGGATTCGGGAGTCGGTTACGCAAGGGGAAGGTATTAGCACCCCTCACGTCCGTCGTACTCGACGGGATCCACGCTTGTTTTCTATCTAAGAGTATGTTTATCTATCTACTCTAAAGGTCTGGTCTAAAAAGAAAATAAAATGACTCAGCAAAGTATCGCACTTTATGCCTACGTATTCCCGTCTTAAACGAGAAATCGGAGTCAACGTAGTTTGCCTAACTACGGGTTAAAGGGGGGAAGGTTGCTCGCCGAGATGTCGCATCTCGTGCCTACGTACTTTCATACGGCATGAAAGATCAGAGCAAACGTAGTTCGGGCTACGGAACACACAAGCTTGTCTGACAGTTTTTTTATCTCCTTAAGAAAGGGTTTTCCTGATTAAAGGTCCAACAGGACAAAAACAGAGTTTGAATGTTTGTTTGAGTTTTTACGAAAGAACTGTTTTTTAGAATGTTTGCAATCTCAGTCGCACTAGAGACTATGACCCAGGAGTGAACGCTTTGTATGTCACTCAAAGGGTACCACACTAACATCCAGATTACTGGAGAGAGACCCTCCACCAACCTTTTCCCAGATAGCTTAAGGCTCGTAACGCACGACTTCAATTAACCTTATTACTGTGTTTTTGAATTGTTTTGAGATGAGAAGAGAAAAACGTCCTACAACTATGGTTGAAAGGGAATCTACTTACAGTTATCATGCATGGGTCAAAACCTAATGTCTGTCATAATTCCCTCTTGCACAGAAGAAATCAGAGATCCTAGGGGAAACAGCAAAAGAAAGCAAGCATTAAACAGTAAACAGTAAAATGCATGCTATGCAACAGTACAAGCGAGGCAAGGGAGTCCGGCTCAACCTCAAACCTAAGAAAACAAGCAGGCAAGGGGAGACAAGCTCCACCTTAAACCTAGAGGTAAGAAACACAAGCAAACAGACAATACAACAAAAGAAAAACAAAGGAAGCAGCCCAAGCAGCAGCAACAATCTTCTATAGACAGCAACTTCAATCTTCAATAGCAGCTCTTGTCAGCAAAGTTGAATTGACAGCAAAGAATCTTCATCTTCAAGCTAGCTCTTATCTTCAAGCTTCTTCAATTCTTCATCTTCAAACTCTAGCAAGCACACTCCAAGCAGAGAATTAACCACTAAGATCAAGGTTGCAATGTTGAGAACCAAATGAAAATCAAAGGAAATCATCAAGTACCAACATTGAAATGGAAAGGCATCCTCGAAGTTCTACTCAACTATGGGCATACCACACATCCCTCCAAAGGAGAAATGGAGTTTCCCTAGGAGGACTTTACATCATTGGATAGAATAGAAGCACACAATGCATTCTATGTTTGATGAAAGAATCAAAACTAGTCCTAATGGCTCTTCCTAAAACCCTAATTTCCTAAGCTCCTAAAAAGCTCCTAAAAGAGAAAAAAAACTTCAATTCCAAGCTCCAATCTTCAAGCCACAGCAGCTACACCAAATCTAGAAGACCTCCCAAGAAGGAATCCAAACAAATCCAGCTCCAAAATCACCAACAAGACCAAACAAACAAGAGCACTAAAGATAGATCACCACAAGCACAAGCAACTTGCAAAATACAACTAAAACAGAAAACAAAGTTGTAAAATTCTAATAAAATTCCTAGGGGAACATACATGTTTGAACAACCTAGGGTTAAAATATTAAAGCCTAATTCAACTTCTAAGTCATCTAAATAATTTCTAAGTGAAAAGGTATCAAGGTGATCCACAAGTTTGGGAAGGCTCTAATCTCAACACCTAAAACAGAGTCTAAAGTTGTTCTAAAATTCTAACAAAAATTATAAGGGAACATGAATATCTACCCTAAAACATACTAAAAAAATCAAAGCCAGACTAAACACCAATTGAGAGAACAAAATTCAACAAGAGAGATGATCAAATATGCAAATATTAAAGAATTAAACAAAATAAGAAAAATCAAATAAAAATGAAAAATGCATGAAAATGCATTTTATTTATTTCATAAAATCACAAATTCTCTCAAGATCATGGAGATATTTTTAAAATAATTTTTGAATCAAAATTGAATTTATTGTGATTTTTAGAATCAATAATGCATTTAAAATAATCAAAATCAAATAAAAGAAAAATAAAACTGAAATAAAACATGAGCGCTTGGATGAGGAGACCGGTCAGCTGATCCAATGCACGAGAGCCTGCCAGCACATTAAATGGAACACTGCGTTCCATGGCTTCAGAAGTCAACAAATTCAATTAGAACGTGGCCGTTGGATGAGTAGTTTGGTCTTCAGTCAGAGCAAGATCCAATGGCTCAAAGATCATCTTCTCCAATTATCAGACTGGCTGGATAGAGGGCAGGGACGGTGGCCGGAGAAGACTCTGGTTGTCTTCTCCGGCGAAGGTCAAGTTACAGTCAACCAAAAATCACAAAGTCTAAACCAATTTCACTCAGTTTCTCACGAGGATCTCGAATCTCCAACTCAAATTATCCAACTCTCAATGGATTTTAAAACACGAAGCAAAGTTCAAAAATGGTATCCAGATCAAACATCATCAATTGCCAAATTAATACCATAGAAATCATCCTTATGCTACGCTGATCATCCTGATCTAATCAACTTGCTCTAACTTCTCATAAATCAAGAGATTCGAATTTAAACAGAGTTGCTATGTCATGATCAACTGTCACCAAATGCTTCCAAACTGATCCTAAAACGATCTACATCTTGCCTAGATCCTAACCACAAGTTCAAATCTAACTATCTCATGCTAAATCATGTGGAATTTTGAAAGTTACTAACCTGTTGTAGATCTAGTAACAGAGGCACTTGGAGCTTGATTCTCCCTCCAAAACTCTCCAGATACGTTCACTGATGCAAGAGGATGATGCTTCAACCTTCAATTTGCTTTGATATTGCTCCAAACTGAAAACTCGATTTCACTTGCTCCTCTTGAATGTTCAACTGCAATTTCAGCTTCTGGCACGAAAATGACTCCCAACTTGCTCTGGAATTACTCCAATGAATATATAGAACCTTTCCATGGGCTTTTGAATTCAATTTGAGGCCCAATCCATCCAATTGCATTTTCTATTTTTCTCTTGAAATCCAATGTAGCAGTCACGAGTTCAGGCTGTGTAACTTGCTCTAGAAGGTTCCAATCAACTGCAAATTACCTTGTGAGCAAAATTAAAACAATAGAATGGCCTGAATTGCATTGGTAAGGAACTTGGATGTGTAACTTGCATTTGAAGCAACCATATGGTAACTCATGAAAATTGACCTAAACTCAAAAATTCACCAATGTCATTGTGTCTAAAATGAATTTTACAATCAAAATGATCACTCATTTGCCATGCTTTGGTCACTTAACCAATTATTTGAATTTTCCCCCTTTTAATCCTTTGAAAATCTTCCTTATTCAGACCAAGTCTTGCTATGAGCCCAACCAATCCATCATGACTTCTTGTTTAGCCTAAAAACCATATTTTGGACAACTTTCATGTTGAACAAAAATCCATTTGACAAGTGCAAGTTGGAGATTTTGACCTATGATTGAAAATGGCCTATAATCTTAATTTCCCAAAATACCCCTGACTTGTAAACCTCATAACTTGAGTTCTACAAATCAGATGGAAGATTTATAGTACAATTTAGAAAGCTAAGCTCATGAGGAACAAATTTCATGTTGAACAAAAGTTCAAGTGAAACCTCCGTCTAGGTCAAAAATAGCTTTGAAGTCAGATGATTTTCATAGACAAATTTCAGAGACATCTGAGGACTTGTAACTTGTCTGGACCATAACTTAAGTTCTATACATCCCCTTAAGGACTTATATTACTCAAATTAAAGGTATTGAGATGCTCTACAAATTTATGTTGGCCAAAAGTTGAGATGAAACTTGTATCTTGAGATAAGTGGTCTTGAAGTCAGGCACTAAATAGGGGATTTTACCCTGAGAACCCTAGTTAGCAACTTCCCCCACTCTTGACTTTTCTTGACTTGATCTTGGCACAACACCAAAAATGTCTTAACATATCATTTCATGAACTCCATGACCTAAAAGTAGGCTTTGATACTCTTCAATTGCCCAGTTGACCTAGGATTGACCCAGATGAAACCCTAATTGCTTGCACCTCAACTGTGGCTCTTGCATTTGACACAATGACTTGATTAAACTCTCCCATGGCCCTCTAGGAATTCTATGAGCTCCATACACATACTCTTCTCACATTCAACACTTCACAACCCTTTGATGGTCTTCAGTTGATCCTCAAGTTAGGAGAAGATTCACACTCAAACATCTAAACCCTTAGGCACTCAAACCACCTTCTGATGACTTTGACAACTTCTCAATCTTGAATGAGACCTCTTGCTAGGCTTCTCTTGATAAGAATTACACTTTATCCCCTACTATATGAATGATACCATGATATGCAAATGATATAACTATGCAAATGATAATGCAATGAAACATAAACCAGGTAAGAAAAGGTTGGGCAAATTTTGGGGTACAACAGCTGCCCCTATTCAAACGGCTTGGACCCGACTGGGTGAAGAGCGAACGGCCTTCAAACAATCGAGGTAGAAGACGGTTGAATACAAAGAAACCTGGAAAATTGCCAACTCCAGAAATACACCGCGAAAACTGCTTGGGGAACATGTAACGCCCGTTTTATTTCGATTAAATCCAACAATGACTTTGCCATGTCTCGTTGTGTCGTAGTCGTATTTGAGTATGAGTTCGTCTCGAAGAAAGGAATTGAATCGGTCGAATTGTCGGAAAAATTCTGGTTTTGTCGGAAAACTTTGAACTTTTATATCTCTTGATCCGTAAGTCGGATTTGACCCCCGTTCGAAGCGTTGGAAAGCTAAAAAGATGTTCTATCTGGAAAAAAAATGAAATTTTGCTGCTATGACGACCGTCACACGAGCAAAAACTGCAGTTATGCAGAATTTGAACGTGTTCTAGTGGAATGAGAATTTGTAGCAAAAATATATTCCCGTAGACTCTTTTACCCTAAATTACATCATTTTGGGAAAGAAAAGACTGAAAAGAGAAGTTACGCATTGAGAGAAATGGAGAGCAAAGAATCATCCATCGACGAATTCGGAAGATTTCTGCAGAAAAATCACCGTAGAGCAGAAGCGGAATCGGAAAGCGTGGAATTGGCCTCAATTCTAAGGTAAGGGTGGGGTTCAATTCTATAACCGAGAGTATGATCGAATTCATGTAGGGAATCGAGTCATAGGTATAGTTTTCGTTAATCGATAAATATTATTGAAAAGGTTTCCCTAATGGGACAAGATTTCTATGTAGGACTGAATGTGTTATGTAGTTATTAGTGCGATGCTCTAAGGTTTTACTTATGGGGGCAAATACGTAGAACGAATATGCTATACAGTTATTTATACAACGCTCTAATGGTTTTCCATAATGGGCCAAAAAGGGCAGTTACCTGGTTGTGATTGATTTGTAATTAATTGTGTGAGAAAACGCCGTAATGTTGTTATTACGATAATATGTTGAATTCTTAATTGTTGATACGATGTTGTAATGTTCCTTTACATGAATAGTTGGGATGATGAACATATGATGCATATGAAATAGAAATGTTATGTTATGCACGTTTTGTTGTAGGCTTGATGCCTTGTTGCATAGTCGGTGATGTTGTGGTCCATAATAGAGGTATTTCATGGCATAGCATATTAGCGATGGCCTGTATTGGCGGCCCTTGTGGCAAATTCTGCGATGGCCTGTATTGGCGGCCCTTAGTGGCAAATTCTGCGATGGCCTGTATTGGCGGGCTTGATGGCAAATTGGTACCACATGCATATGCACAGTTGAGTCGCATTGTTGAGTCACATGAAGTTGCATAATTATGTTAGTTGTATATTAATGTTGTTTTACGTGAGATATGGATTGTTGCAGTTGTTGTCGATGATGTTTATGATTTCGAAACTTATAATGCTGTGATGAGTTTCTGGCATGTTTTCTATCATGCTCTATGTTATATTATTGATATCTCACCCTTTTCCGTTGTATGTTACCTCCTCTGGTGGTAATTTGCAGGTAGTCAGGAATAAAGCGTAGTTCCCGTTAAGGTGTCATTGGTCGCTCTGATACGTAGCACTCTTGGGGGGGATGGACGATTGCTGTTATTATTTTAGTTGATATCATTATTGTTGAACCTGTTACAGTGTTTTTATTAATTTGTTTTAAGAGAACATGTTGTATACTTTATCGAACTTCCGCCGGAAGTAATGACAAGTCATTTTATGATTAAATGGTTAAGTAATACATTGGTGATTGTTCATCCAATTTCGTGCTACGTATGAGATTGCAGTTTGTTGCATAATGAATGTTGTCTGTCAGGTTGAAGTGTAACATCTCTGATGTGAAGAATTTTTCCCGTGTGACGACCGTCACAGGCTCATGACGACCGTCATGCAGTCAAAGTTTGCGAGGCTGCGCTTTGCTTGGTATGTGAATTGTTGTTTTTCCTATTATCCGCGAGTTTAGATTTGGGGGGTGTTACATTAGTGGTATCAGAGCAGGTCGGTCCGTCCGGCCAAGTTGTCTAATGTTGTTGTTTAATCCCTTGTATGCGGCATGTGTGTGAAAACACTGCCGGTACATGTTTGTCGTCTAGCCTTTGTCTGCAGAAGTGGGAAGGATTCAAGTGGGGGAGAAGCATGTGTTTCTCCGGAATGCTGCAAGTGCAGAGTGAAGGCTCAGTGTATGGTTGAATACTCCCATAGTTTGGCAAAGATGGTTTGTACCCCATCATGATTTTCGGCTGCCTATTGACAAATTGAGGAACTGATCACCCTTAATCTCTTGTTAATAGTAGACGGGATTGTGTTGGATGGGATAGACGTGTCTTGCAAGCTTGGATGGCGTGAGCAGTGAATTTTTTGGAGTGGAGCTAAGTGCTCAAGAATTGTTTTGATGAGTCGGTCGATGTAAGAAGGTGCAGAGATGTGCATTTTGATTGGAATTTTCGAGAGAGTTGTCGACGACTCGTGTGTTGATTGTTGCCAAACCCGACGGGACTAGTGGTGGTGTTTGGAGATGCTTTGTTGATATGATTTGGAGATATGTTAAAAGTAACTTCAGCGAGTTAGTTATGCTTTAAGGCAACTTGAAGTACGTAAGAAGAATTATCTGACCAGTGTTCAAGAGTTGGTCATTGTTGTAGTTGTGCCGGAGTTGGAGGCTGAAATTGCTTAATCTGAGATTTTATGAGGAAGCGATGTTTTACAGACAAAAGTCAGAGTAGATTGCGTAGTTGTTCGGGTAATGTTAAGCCGTGATTGAGTATGCTTGTTTTATAAAATGTGGTTGATTTGGCAAGTTTTGGCATTTTGGAGATTTGAGGATCTAAGATTCGGATTGAAATCGGACGTCGTAGAAATCGCGTTTGATGGTTCTAATTCAATGCCATATGTTAGAGGAGTATAAGTATGTGTTTGTTTCGAAGAAATAAATTGAATCAGTCGAATTTTCGGGCAAAAATGCAGAATTCCCGCAGCAGATTTTGGGCAAAATTCTGGTTTTTCGGAAAACTTCGAAAATTCATAACTCTTGAGCCGTATGTCGGTTTTGACTCCCGTTCGAAGTGACGGGAAGCTAACGAGATGATATTTCTAGAAAAAATGGTTTTGGAGTCAGTGAATGATCCAATTATAGCAGAATAATCAAAATGTGTCATTTTGGCAATTTTACCGTCGTGAACGGGTGCGGTTGATGTGTTATCATACTGTGTGTTTTCGGTATATAACGTGGTAGCTGATGCTTTGATTTGAAAACCTCACCGGTAACGATGATGATGGTGAAAAGAGTTAGAACCGATTGAGCAGTTTGGCGATACAAGTTTGGTCTGTGAAGAGACTTGTTATGGAGTTAAGCCGTGTGTGTTAGAACTTACTAGTAGTATTCTTGAGGAGATTCGAGAAGGTCAGAAAATCTGGTTTGAGTTGGTAGATTGGTTGAAGTCGATGAATCAAAGTCGAAGAGTTGATTTTCGGATTTGTGGAAGTGGTATCGCGATATGTCGTGATGGAGTTTGTGCTTGACTTAGTTACGGAAACTAGTCCGACATTGAGAACTCCACATTGTATGTCTGTTTGGATGGTCGAGGAATTAATTTGATTGAGTGGTTTTGAGACTTGTGTCTGGGGTGTATTCTAAGGCAGCAGATTGTGAAGTCGAATAGAGGGTGGACAGTGATTTCTGGTGATTGTGAGAAGAGGTTGGGCGTGGAAAGCAATATTGATGTACTTGAGGTTTAAAATATTTCAAGTTGAAACTGTGTCGAATGGTTTCCTAAGTGTGAAATTGTTGTTTTACGTCGAATTCTAAGATCGCAGCTTTTTACGGAATCGAAATCGGACATACGGAAGTCGTTTAACGGTCGAAAATAGAAATCTGGATTGTCATGTTCGCCGAGAGATTCGCCTAGCGAAGTGTCCTGGGCAGAAAAATGTTGTTGAGTGGAGTAAGAATACTCATGAAGAAGTGCCTTGAGATAGATGGAGTATCCATCCAAGTGCCATGAGGATGCGACCGAATTTAAGGAAATTGTTTTGGTGGCCATAGATAGAGAGTCACAGGAGTAAGTTGAGTATTCATCCGGGAGCGACGAATATGTATAGTGATTTGAAGAATCTGTTTTGGTGGCCTGGTATGAAGCGTGATGTAACACGATTTGTGTATGCATATTTGACTTGTCAGAAGTAGAAAGTTGAGCATCAGAAACCTGTTGGGTTGATGCAACCGTGAGAAACTCTAGAATGGATATTGGATAGTGTTTCCATGGATTTTGTGACGGGTTTTCCAAAGAATTTGAAGGAATATGATTCGATTTGGTTGGTTATGAATGAATTTACAAGATTAACCCATTTCCTACCAATGAGGGAGAACCAGTCTATGCTGAAGCTAGCTGAGATGTGTATCGATGAAGTTGTGAAGTTGTATGAGGTGCCGTCGAATTTTGTGTCAGATGGGAACCTGAGTTCTTCATTGAGATTTTAGGAGAGTTTTGCAGACGTTTGAATGTCATGTCGAAGTTGGATTCTTTCTAGCATCCGTGGACGGATGGGCAGACAGAGAGAACTATTCAGTATGTAGAGGATTTGTTGAGTTATGTTGATGTATGTCCGGCGAGAGTGTTGTGCTCGGACATGAGATTGTGTAAGAGACGATTGAAAAGATTAAAAGGATCCAAGATAAGATGTGTTCTGAGAGTTACGATAGTAACTGGTGTTGGTCGAGCGTGAGGTCTCGGAAATACCACTATGTTTTGTTTATCTGTATCAGAGTGGCGCAGCGGAAGCATGGAGAAAGTAGCATGCTAGGCTGTTTTACCGCTGCCGCTTGTGAGAATTGCATGATGTGTTCATGTGTCCAAGCTGAGGAAGTACATTGATTCAGATGGATAGTGTATAAGTGAAGGATGATTTGATTGTTGAGGCATCTCTAGTTCAATTTGATGGACGAGAAGCAACTTCGAGGTAAAAGGATTCTTTGGTAGAGGTAATTTGGAAGATTGGGATGCGAGAGTCGTATCCGGAGTTGGTTGAATCGAGGTAATTTCGAGGACGAAATTCTTTTAAGTGGGGGAGAGTTGTAACGCCCGTTTTATTTCGATTAAATCCAATTATGACTTTGCCATGTCTCGTTGCGTCGTAGTCGTATTTGAGTATGAGTTTGTCTCGAAGAAAGGAATTGAATCGGTCGAATTGTCGAAAAAATTCTGGTTTTGTCGGAAAACTTTGAAAATTCATATCTCTTGATCCGTAAGTCGTATTTGACCCCCGTTCAAAGCGTTGGAAAGCTAAAGAGATGTTCTATCTGGAAAAAAAATGAAATTTTGCTGCTATGACGACCGTCACAGGAGTGTGACGACCGTCACACGAGCAAAAACTGCAGTTATGCAGAATTTGAACGTGTTCTGGTGGAATGAGAATTTGTAGGTAAAATATATTCCCGTAGACTCTTTTACCCTCAATTACATCATTTTGGGAAAGAAAAGACTGAAAAGAGAAGTTACGCATTGAGAGAAGTGGAGAGCGAAGAATCATCCATCGACGAATTCAGAAGTTTTCTGCAGAAAAATCACCGTAGAGCAGAAGCGGAATCGGAAAGCGTGGAATTGGCCTCAATTCTAAGGTAAGGGTGGGGTTCAATTCTATAACCGGGAGTATGATCGAATTCATGTAGGGAATCGAGTCATAGGTATAGTTTTCGTTAATCGATAAATATTAAGGAAAAGGTTTCCCTAATGGGACAAGATTTCTATGTAGGAATGAATGTGTTGTGTAGTTATTAGTGCGATGCTCTAAGGTTTTCCTTATGGGGGAAAATACGTAGAACGAATATGCTATACGATTATTCGTACAACGCTCTAATGGTTTTCCCTAATGGGCCAAAAAGGGCAGTTACCTGGTTGTGATTGATTTGTAATTAATTGTGTGAGAAAACGCCGTAATGTTGTTATTACGATAATATGCTGAATTCTTAATTGTTGATACGATGTTGTAATGTTCCTTTACATGAATAGTTGGGATGATGAACATATGATGCATATGAAATAGCAATATTCTGTTATGGACGTTTTGTTGTAGGCTTGATGCCTTGTTGCATAGTCGGTGATGTTGTGGTCCATAATAGAGGTATTTCATGGCATAACATATTAGCGATGGCCTGTATTGGCGGCCCTTGTGGCAAATTCTGCGATGGCCTGTATTGGCGGCCCTTAGTGGCAAATTCTGCGATGGCCTGTATTGGCGGCCTTGATGGCAAATTGGTACCACATGCATATGCACAGTTGAGTCGCATTGTTGAGTCACATGAAGTTGCATAATTATGTTAGTTGTATATTAATGTTGTTTAACGTGACATATGGATTGTTGCAGTTGTTGTCGATGATGTTTATGATTTCGAAACTTATAATGCTGTGATGAGTTTCTGGCATGTTTTCTATCATGCTCTATGTTATATTATTGATATCTCACCCTTTTCCGTTGTATGTTACCTCCTCCGGTGGTAATTTGCAGGTAGTCAGGAATAGAGCGTAGTTCCCGTTAAGGTGTCATTGGTCGCTCTGATACGTAGCACTCTTGGGGGGGATGGACGATTGCTGTTATTATTTTAGTTGATATCATTATTGTTGAACCTGTTACAGTGTTTTTATTAAATTGTTTTAAGAGAACATGTTGTATACTTTATCGAACTTCCGCCGGAAGTAATGACAAGTCATTTTATGATTAAATGGTTAAGTAATTCATTGGTGATTGTTCATCCAATTTCGTGCTACGTATGAGATTGCAGTTTGTTGCATAATGAATGTTGTCTGTCAGGTTGAAGTGTAACATCTCTGATGTGAAGAATTTTTCCCGTGTGACGACCGTCATAGGCTCATGACGACTGTCATGCAGTCAAAGTTTGCGCTGCTGCGCTTTGTTTGCTATGTGAATTGTTGTTTTTCCTATTATCCGCGAGTTTAGATTTGGGGGGTGTTACAGAATAACATCCGTTGTGCTAAACCCAGTTGTTACGGCAACAACTGATCAATCATCTGACAAAACTTTGGACTTCAACATCAACCTCCTATATGACGCCACATGCATCGAATTAACTTTGCAAGAAAAACCTCCGTCCATGACTGAACTAAACTTCGTCAACACGAGGAGAGACTCCATCACCATGGGTACAATTCCGTCCATAACTGGAATAGCGATCTCTGTCAATCACAGGTAATGACTCTGTCAACAAGGATAACATTCACCGTCAGCACGGGGAAACGATTTCGTCACCATGGATAACAATCACTGTCAACACAGGTACGATCCGTCAACACGGGCAACAATCACTGTCAACACAGGTACGATTCTGTCAACATGGATAATAATCACCGTCAGCACGGGGATATGATTCCGTCAACACGGATAACAATCACTGTCAACACAGGCACAATCTTTGTCCGTCACAGGTAACCATTCTGTCAACATGGATACATTTGAAGAATACTTTGCTAGGGAATATGAGAAACTTAACCAAACACTCTGTGGGGAAATCACTAGTGACAACTCCGAAAGTTTAAGGCATGAAATCTTTTAATGCTGATGTAACAACAACCTGAGAAGAATCCCGTTGGGGACGAAAAGTTACTTAACCAAGCAACTCTGTTAGGAGACGAACGTTATCATCACCTATCTCACGCCGAGAATTTGAATATCTAGAAATCCTTCTGAGCAAGAATCTCACTCCTCTGCAAGGGATAACACCTGAAACCAACCTGGCTTATGTTTCAAAATGCGTATGTTTGACAATGATGCAATGTTCCATACGGCATGGAAATGCTACGCGTTTAGGTAGATGCAAATATGATGATATATGCAAATGCAAGGAGGTGCTCTAGCAAAATAAATGCTGAAGACAAAGCCGAATCCGCTGGGGATAACCGGGTATCACAGACATTCCATCAAAATAAATGTTGGACAGGTGACCAAATCCGCTGGGGATAACCATCCTGTTGGGGAACAGCTCACAAGCTTGAAATTATGAACTCTGTTGGGGATGTTCATCCTGTCGGAGGAAAAAACAACCTGCTGGGGAGAAGGAGAAACAATCCTGCGCCGGGATAATCCTTCTGAACCAAAGATGACTTGGTTATACTCTGCGGGAGTTACCCATGCTGGGGATGGAGTGTGCACATACTCACTGCTGGGAATGCACCTTCTGTTCGGGACATTCAAATCCACTGAGGATACTCTCTTGGCAACTTTCCTGGGGAATACTTATCTGGGGAGGACAAACCACATCCAGTAAGGGTAATTACCATCTCAACTCTCTCTGGGATAAGCTGTGACTTCCATCTGCGGAGGAGTGATACCGTCACTATGTCACAGGACTCCGGCTGGGGAACACAAATTTCCTGACTGTTTGCTTCAAAGGTGAGAACTCTGCAAAACACAAACGAGACAAACAAATCTATACAACAAGATCTATCCCGGTTTGTATCCGTGACATTCATTCAGTCAATTCGAAGTTTTAGCAATTATTGGCAAGGGCCATCAAATTTATGTACATGCAAGTTCATCAAAAACATCAGTGTTTTTCTCAAACAAAACAGTAAAGAACAAGCATCAAATACTGAATATTATGCTTTATTGATAATGGGCCTATAAATAGGCAAAATTTTGTACACTGGATGCAACTCTTGAAAAGAGAAAGTTACGCACAAGTAAAATACAAATATTAAAGAAGCACAATGAAAATTTGTATACATGTCGGCAACGTGGTACAGACGAACACCATGAGCTGATCCTCCTATCACTCGCCTGAATCTGACGCTTTCCCGATACTCGATCTTCGGAAGAGATTGTTTCGGATATACGACCCTCAGGTACTCCCAAACCACTAAGCAACGCATATCAAACTCGGACCGCAGTCATTTGCTTTTTCAAATCCCTAACTTTTGCGTGAACCGCCCTTTGCGGGTTTTCAATTCACCGGGATACCCTTTTTTGCCGAAGTCACCCTTTTCAGGTTTTTAACTTCGTGGGTGTACATTTTTTCAATTTTATCCCTAACTTTTGCCTGAACCTTTTATTCCCTTTTTTATGGTTCGCCGGGATGCCCCATTTTTTCCTGGACTCTCTTTTTTCTGTCCGGCGGGTCTATTTAAGCAAAGTATTTTTTAACTGCGTCCGAGTTCACAGGGGATGTAAAATCCTCACCATCCATGGTGGACAACAGTAAGGCTCCTCCAGAGAAAACATTTCTAACGACATATGGACCTTCATAGTTGGGAGTCCATTTGCCCCTGTGATCTGATTGTGGTGGGAGAATCTTTTTCAGCACAAGATCGCCCGTCTGAAAGCTTCGAGGACACACCTTCTTATCATAAGCTTTCTTCATCCGGCTCTGATACAACCGACCATATGCTAGAGAAGCCAGTCTCTTCTCGTCCATTAAACTGAGCAGATTCAATCTATCTTTCACCCATTCTGCCTCATCAAGTTGGACATCACGCAAAACCCTCAGAGAAGGAATCTTAACCTCCAATGGTAGGACAACTTCCATACCATATACCAGTGAAAAAGGAGTTGCCCCGGTTGATGTGCGTACCGTCGTACGATAACCATGCAAAGCAAAAGGCAACATTTCATGCCAGTCCTTGTAGGTCACAACCATCTTCTGAATGATCTTCTTTATGTTTTTATTGGCCGCTTCAACAGCGCCATTCATCTTGGGCCGATAAGGAGAAGAGTTGTGATGTTCAATCTTGAAATTCTGGCACAATTCCTTCATCATCTTGTTATTCAAATTCGAACCGTTGTCAGTGATAATCCGCTCCGGGATTCCATATCTGCAGATAATATCTTTCTTGATAAATCTGGCCACCACCTGCTTGGTAACATTAGCATACGATGCCGCTTCAACCCATTTGGTGAAGTAATCAATAGCTACCAAGATAAAACGATGTCCATTGGATGCCGTGGGCTTAATTTTTCCAATCACATCAATTCCCCACATGGAAAAAGGCCAAGGTGATGACATAACGTTCAGAGGGCTCGGAGGCACATGAATCTTGTCCGCATAAATTTGGCATTTATGACACTTCTTTGCAAACTTGAAATAATCTGTTTCCATTGTCAGCTAGTAGTACCCTGCTCTTAATAACTTTCTCGTCATTGCATGTCCGCCAGCATGCGTGCCAAACGTACCCTCGTGGATTTCTTCCATGAGCAACTTAGTCGTTTTCTCATCCACACACCGCAATAACACCAAGTCATGGTTTCTTTTGTACAAAACCCCATCCGGATTCAAATAGAAATTGCCAGCCAATCTCCTAAGAGTCTTCTGATCACGACTGGATGCCCCAGCCGGATACTCTTGGTTCTTCAGGAAATTCTGGATATCATAATACCACGGTTTGCCATCGGAAGCTTCCTCAATGGCGAATATGAAAGTGGGCCTATCAAGGCGAGAGATAACTATCTTGAGAGCCTCATTCCAGAAGTTAACTTTATACATTGAAGACAAGGTCGCGAAAGCGTCTGCCATCTGATTTTCTGCTCATGGTACATGGTGCAGTTCCACCTTGTCAAAGAAAGGTAACAACCTTCTTGCATAATTCATATAGGGTATCAGATTGGGCTGACGAGTCTCCCACTCTCCCTTGATCTGATTCACAACTAGAGAAGAGTCTCTGTACACATCAAGATTTTTAATTCTCAGATCAATAGCTTCTTCGAACCCCATAATGCATGCTTCATATTTGGCCTCATTGTTGGTAACTGGAAAGGTCAATCTGGCAGTGAATGGGATGTGCGACCCATGGGGAGTAGTAATGATTGCCCCTATTCCACTTCCGTATGAATTAACGGCACCGTCAAATATCAATTGTCATTTGGAACTCAGCTCTGGACCTTCATCAGGCAACGGCTCCTCACAGTCCTTCATTTTTAAGTACATGATATCCTCGTCAGGAAAATCAAAACTCATCGACTAGTAATCATCAATTGGCTGCTCAGCTAGGTATTCGGACAGAACACTACCTTTAATAACCTTTTGAGAAATATACTGAATATTGTATTCTGTCAATACCATCTTCCATCGGGCAATCCTTCCGGAAAGTGCTTGCTTTTCAAACACGTATTTGATTGGATCCATCTTTGAAATTAGCATGGTTGTATGATTTAGCATGTATTGCCTTAAATGTTTGGCAGCCCAGGCTAGCGCACAACACGTTTTTTCGAGCATTGAGTAACGGGACTCACAATCTGTGAACTTTTTACTCAGGTAGTAAATCGCATGCTCTTTACGTCCAGTTTCGTCATGTTGACCGAGAACACAACCCATACTTTTCTCAAGAACCGTCAAATACATAATCAATGGTCTCCTCGCTACTGGGGGTATCAATATTGGAGGTTCTTGCAAATATTCTTTTATTTTTTCAAACGCCCTTTGACAATCTTCATTCCAGGTCACAACCTGATATTTTTTCAACAACTTGAATAACGGCTCGCACGTGGCCGTTAGATGAGATATGAACCGGGCAATGTAATTCAATCTCCCTAAAAAACCACGAACCTCTTTTTCTGTTTTCGGCGTAGGCATTTCTTGTATTGCTTTTATCTTAGCAGGATCAACCTCAATTCCTTTTTTGCTCACAATAAACTCCAATAGCTTACCAGATCTCACCCCGAAGGTGCACTTGTTAGGATTCAGCCTCAGCCTGAATTTCCTAAGCCTCTTGAACAATTTCATAAGATTGACCAGATGCTCTTCCTCCGTCTGGGATTTGGCAATCATATCGTCAACATAGACTTCGATCTCTTTATGCATCACGTTATGAAAGAGTGTCGTCATAGCTCGCTGATATGTTGCTCCGACGTTCTTCAAACCAAAGGGCATCACTTTGTAGTAGAACGTTCCCCACGGGGTAATAAAAGTTGTTTTCTCCATATCCTCCGGCGCCATCTTTATCTGATTATAGCCCGAAAAATCGTCCATGAAGGAAAACACGGAGAATTGAGCAGTGTTATCGACCAACACATCAATATGAGGAAGCGGAAAGTCGTCTTTTGGGCTCGCCTTATTCAAATCTCGATAGTCCACGCACATCCGCACCTTACCATCTTTCTTTGGCACCGGTACTATATTGGCGACCCATGAGGGATAAGTTGTAACAGCCAGAAAACCAGTATCCCACTGTTTCTGAACTTCCTCTTTAATTTTCACAGCCATATCTGGTCGAGTTCTTCTGAGTTTTTGCTTAATCGGTGGATATTCCTCGCGCAACAGCAAACGGTGAACCACCATATCAGTATCCAACCCAGGCATGTCTTCGTAAGACCAAGCAAAGATATCACTGTACTCCCGCAGCATCTCGATAAGCCCTTGCTTGATATCACTTTGCACTGCGGGCCCTATCCAGATATTCCTGACAACCTCTTCGGACCCCACGTTGATGATTTCAATTTCCTCCTGATGAGGCAGAATGATTCTCTCTTCTTGTTTCAAAAGTCGAGTCAGCTCTTTTGATAAGTCATTATCCTCAACAATCTCTTCTTCTGCTTGAAATATTGGGTGCTCGAAGTCGAAGCGAGTCATAGGAAGTTCGTGATCGGTGTCGTCTGAAATATGAATCCTGCAATGAGAATGGTTAAATGTTTCAAATAATGCAAACAAATCACATAACCACGTTGCTATTTTATTGTTAAACAAAAACAGGAAAAATAAGGATCACAAAATTTGTATGAGAAAAACGCCTTTATTAATGATTAAACAAAGTACACACATAAGCATGTAGCCCTAAAAACAGAATCACCATGCCCCGGGTAGGACACAGGATTATACAATAATTAAGAAAACAAATCATTACTGTTTTGTAGTCACTGGGACAAGTTCCTGGATAGACCCGTTGCACAGATTCTGTCCTGGCACGTCGAGCTTGATCCACGAATCCATATCGCAGTGACTCTATCCGTCTTCAGCATCAAAAACAGCATTGATCGTTTCATAACAGACCCCACCTGGAGTGATTAGCACTGGTCCTTTGAACTTTGGCACACCTGATGCGGATGGTGACGATGTCGGGCGATACTGTCGCTTCCGCGAAAATAAGGTGCCAGCAAAACAGAAGATTCGCCACCTTTCGTTATTTATCCCTTGGAACGGGAAAGGAAACGATCGGAAAAACCTGACGAAAAGGTATAAGACAAGGTCGTCGCAACCATTGTCTGGGTTCGGGAGTCGGTTACGCAAGGGGAAGGTATTAGCACCCCTCACGTCCATCGTACTCGATGGGATCCACGCTTGTTGTGTTTATCTGACGGGTTGGTTTTCTATCTACCTATCAAGGTCGGTCTGAAAAGAAAAGAAAATGACTCGGCAAAGCGTCGCACTTTATGCCTACGTATTCTCATTAGAGAATAAGAAATCAGAGTCAACGTAGTTCGACTAACTACGGGTTACGGGGAAGGTGGCTCGCCAATACATCAGTATTGTGCCTACGTACTCTCAACAGGCTTGAGAGATCAGAGCTTACGTAGTTCGGGATAATACGGATTACGGGAATTCAGATTCATTTGTTTTATCGAGTAGGGGTAAACAACAGTTCCAGCAGTTAGGGACAAAGCCTGTTTGCGGTGGCGCTGAAGTTTAACGACACTCTTTTCTTCAGAAAAGCTTCCTTTGAATTATAGGCCCACGGGGCAAAAAGGTTTGAAGTTTGTTTTTTGTCCTTTATGAGAGAACTGTTTTTTATGTTTGTTTGCAACTAGTATCGCACTAGAGACTATGACCTGAGAGTGAATATGTCGCATGTCACCCAAAGGGTTCCATACTAAACATCTAGACAGTTGAAAAGAAACTCTCCAACAATCCTTTCTCAGATAGCCTAAGGCTCGTAACGTACGACATCAGTTAACCTTTATTACTGTATTTTAATTTGTTTTGAGATGAGAAGGGAACAGGCTCGACTAAAGGGAAGACTATCAAGTCCTACTGTTGTCATGCCAAGGATTCATCCTATGGTTGAAGTTTGAAACAGGGAACTCCTAGAAGTTATCATACATAGGTTTCAACCTAAAGTTCTAATCATCACTTCCTTATCAAAGGAAGTGAGATTCCTAGGGGATCATATCAATGGTAAACAAAAACAGATAAAGCATCAGCTTAAACAATAAACAGTAAACGACTGAAAAATGCATGCCTTGCAAGTGAGGGAGGAAATGTGTGTGGGGCATCAGCCTCCACAAGCTCATCTCAACCTCAAGCCAGATATGAATAACATCAATCATACAGAAGAAATAATATGCTATCAAGCAAACACAATAATAACTGCAATCATACAGAGAAATAAAATGCTATCAAGCAAACACAAACCACATAGGCAAGGGAGCTGGGCTCTACCGAATACCCGCAAGCAAAGCCATACAGTAAAAATACAAGCAGAGGGAGCAAATCAACCTCTAGTGCAATCATGCTCCTAGCTTACAGTTAGTCTAAATATGAACTTATTCTAATGCATCAAGCAAATCAAACAAGCCACATCAATACAGAAAAGAAAGCAGACAAGAAAAGAAAGCAGATCAACCACTCCCACAGCTTCACAGCAAAGCAATCTTCTGACAGCAGTCCAGTCTTCAGACTTCAACTATCCTTCAAGGTTATCATCTTCAATAACAAGTATCAACTTGCTTCTACAAGCTTCTAACACATCAAACATAAGTATCAACTTATTCCCTCTCCTCCAAGCCTCAGCTCTTCAGTCAATTCCACCTTCAGGCTTCACTCATAACTACAAGTATCAACTTGGCTCCTTCAGGCTCTCAATGCATCAATATAAGTATCAACTTATCCTTTATTCCTCAAGCCTCAGCTCTTCACTCAATCTCAATTGGAGCTTCTTCACAAGTATCAACTTGTTCTCCAAGCTTCAGCTCTCTCCTCTTTACCATATCAACTTGGTCCTCTTCATCTACCAGCTTCAGCTTCTCAGAGTAATCTTCAAGTACAAAGAAGTGTCAACTTCATACTTCAATCTTCTTCAAGCAAGGGACTCCATCCTCTAACAAGGAAGAAAGATGCATCTATCAAGAGCAAAGTTTGGATGATTGGCAGCAGAGTGAAGACCAAAGGTCACCACTGAGCATCCTGTCATCAGAGAAAGGGACCCTCAAAGGTTCTACCAATTTGCAAAGAGCCACACATCCTACCAAAGGAGGGATGAGGCCCTTACAAAGGGACCTTTCATCATAGGGAAGAATGGAAGTGATCAACATCATCCATGTTTATGAAGGAAGAGAACTATCTAGAAGCTCTGCCTACAAAACCCTAATCTTAACCTAATCAAAACTACACCAAAAGAAGGGAAGATCTTCAAATCCAAGCCTCTTCAAGCCATCCAATGCATCTTCAACTTGCCTTCATCATCATCCAAGAACAAGCAAAGCAAAACCCTAATCTAAGGGAACTAAAGAAGTTAATCTAGTTGAATTAGTGCAATAGAATCATCTAAAACTAGCACCTAAACTAAAATCAATCAAAAATAGCAAACTATCTTATAAATTTCTACAAAAATTCCTAAGGGATCCTAATTCAATTAAGAATGCCTCATACAAAAACCAGGAACTAAATCATCTATTAAGGTCCTAAATCCAAAGGTATCAACCATAAACCCTAAAAATGGAGCTTCTAAAGGTTTCAACCTAAACTACCACTTATGTTCATCACAAAAATGTGAGAAAAATCTATGGGGAGCATGCATATCTATGCTAACTACTCACAAAAAATAAAGATCAAAATAATCATCACATGATCACACAAAATTCCATAAAATCAAGTATCAAACATGACTATTTTAAATCAATTAAAATGTGAAAATTCCCCTAAAATCAGAAAATGCATGAAATAAAAATATTTTTTATCTAAAAAATACTAGACCCTATCATGAATCTAATGCAAAAAGAATGGGGTCAATTGGATCATTTTTCATTTTCTATGATTTTATCAAGAACCATGAATAAAATGAATAAAATGAAAAAAATAAAGAAAATCAAGATAAAATGGCAAACACACGGTGCAGATAGTAGTAAGATTCAGTTCAATTCATGGATTGGGCCGTTAGGGGGGTGTGAGTAACAATTAGTGCATTAAGCCCAAAACAACCTAGTAAGTGAAACGCATCGTTTCACTTACTCAGACTCTCATGAATCCAAATCAATCCTGGCCATGGAATACATGGTTTAGTCAAAGTCTTCATGCTGATCCAACGGTATTCTAATCATCTTCTTCATTTGAACCAAAAATGGAGGGAGAAACGCCATGGATGCAGGGTGAAGAACACTCATCTTCTCCAACTCGGGCTCCATCAAATCGTCACTAAAAATCAAACTCTAAAACCCTAATCCACTTCATTTCTCACCCTGATTCTAACCATGCCAATCATTCTTATTGAATCATCACCATTCTCAAAACACGATCAAAAACTCAGAAACTGACCAAGATCCAATCATCACCATTCTCCAAATTAAAGTGCCTAACATCACTACCATGTTATCCTGAGTTGATTCCACCATCTAGCTAGGGTTAACTCTCAAGAACCACCAAGATATGATCAAGAACAGAAATTTGGTCACTCCACTAATTGTCACTAAACTTCACCAAATGCTACCAGAAAGCTTCACCTACTAACCTACAATCATTCTAACCTAAAAAACTGTGCTAATTCTACTTAATTAATGCTGGAGGAAGAAGTTTACATACCTGTCAATTCTTGATGAACAGATGCACAAAATCTTCAAATCAAGCTCTCAAACCTTCCAGACACGATCAATGGATCATTTCCTTGCTTCTGTATGCAATAAAACTGGTTGAAACCTTCTGAAACTTGAAACCCGATGGTGAGTTGCAGGTTGCAAAATCCAAATGATAACACTTAAATCCTTGATGCTTTTGCTGTGATTTCACACTGGGATCATTCAACAATGCTAATGGAAGCTATTGGGATCAAGAGAATGGATTGAAATGAACTCAATTGGAGTAACCGAATTCAGTTGCACAATGGAAGTTTCAAAACACACTCTCTCTTTTCCCTCTCAATTCTCACCAAAAAACGATCTTAACCACTTCTATTCAATATATAGAGTGTGTAGGCATGATCTAGAAAGCTCTAGATCCTTCCAATGAGAAAATCAATCTATCATGACATGAGAAGTTCACTTGAATTCTCATGATATGCCATGGTATGCACAACTTCTGCTAACAGCTTGAAACCATTCTCAATTCCTTCCAATTTCTCCCCTCATGACATTTTGGAAGTGTTTGGCTTGCAAGGGATCTTGATCATGCCTTGAATTTGAGTTTTGCACATGTTACTTATGATGTAAGTAACTACTTTTCAAAGCAAGTCCACAAATTAGACCTCAATTCAAAAATGTGGCTAAACCAATGTTCTTAAAATGCTTTTTAGAGTCAAAATGACCTATTACATGCCTTGGTTTGGATGTGTAGATCAAAAGTATCAATTTTCAACTTTGGTTCATTTAACTTATACCCTTATTTTAGGTCATTTTTGCAACTTTGAGCCACAAGCATTTCCAACATCTCATGACCTCTTTAATAGCCTTAAAACATCATTTTGAACAAGTTTGATGTTGAACATTTTCTCATTTGAAGCTTGGAAATAGGAGTTATGGCCTTATGGTTGAAATGACCTATAATCTCCAAATGACCAAAATGCCCTTGACTTGTCAAAGCCATAACTTGAGTTATACAAATCCTATTAAGGACTTATAGTACTCTCTAGAAAGCTAAGAGGATAAGGAACAACATTCATGTTGACCAAAAGTTCATAGGAATCATCCTTCTAGGGCAAAAGTTTCATGCAAGTTGGGCAACTTTCAAGCCCCCAAATTCACATACCTCAGATGACCTGTAACTTGTCAAAGTCATAACTTGAGTTCTAAAAATCCTATCAATGACTTCTAGCACTCAAATTAAAGCTAAGATCAAGATCTACAACATTCATGTTGGGGGAAAGATGAGATGACAATCAAATCTTGAGCTAAATTTCCTTGAAGATAGGGGTCAAACTAGGGGATTTTACACTGTCAAACCTTAGAAACCCTAGCTTGAAACTTCTCAAACTCTTCAATCATGATGAGTTGACCTTGGAATCATCCTTATCACATCTCAATGTATCAATCCATGATCACATGGATCTTGGATTAGGTCTCAACCTTGTTCAAATCATCAGTTGACTTAGGGTTGACCCAGTCAAACCCTAGCTACACCACTCATGGCTGAGCCTTCCTAATCTTGCACAATGACCTATCTAGGCCTCAAAGTGATCTTCAACACTTCTCATGAGCTCTCTCAAGACCTTAAGTCCATCCTCATGGTCTCAGAATCATCTGATGACTTCCCACAACTCTCAAGCTAGGAGACACACCCTCTTGGTTTCAACCACTCTCTCTGAGGATCTTTTAACTTCTCTGACAAGGATATCAACCCTTGAACACCTGAATAACCTTCTTATCTAGCTTCAAAATCTTGTGTAGCCTTTGATTGGTAATCATACCTCTTGATCTCCTGCATACATGTCAATGAAATGCAAATGATAATGCTAATGTGAATGAAATGAAACATAAGCTAGGTAAAGAAATGTTGAGCAAATTTTGGGGTGCAACAGCTGCCCCTATTCAAGCGGCTTGGACCTGACTGGGTGAGAAGCGAACGAATCTCAAACAATCAAGGTAAAAGACAATTGAATACCAACAAACCCAGAAATTTGCCCACTACACAAGTACACGGTACTCTGATGGGAACAAATCTTCGATAACTGAAATCTTAGCTGCACGACAACTAGCTGGGGAATTGGTCACACGGTAACCGGCGATACACGGTCGATCACGCCGTCAGGCATCAGAATTCCTCGGGACTTATTAGATCAACAATCAAGTTTATCATGCCATCGGGCATTCAAATAAATCTTTGGGCGTCAGCCGAACTTTTCAGTAAGTCGGGAATAGAATTTTCGGTCAATCATGAACCAATTGGGGATATCCAAACTTTTGCCATCAGGCACTCCGCATCAGCTGAGAGAACTGCTTCGCCAATACGGTTGGACTTCAATCATCAAGTCTTCAAGGGAAGTTTCAACTTCGCTGTTCAGAAACCTGCTGGGGATGACACATCTCCGCTGGGGATTCTGGAGAACTATCAAGTAACTCTGCTTCGGGGATCCAGCAATCATTCTGGGTGAATCATCTCTGCTGAGGAAATCAAGAATCATCTTGAACAAATAACTTCGTGGGGACTTCAAGAATCATCCTGAACCAATAACTCTGCTGGAGATTTCAGGAATCATCCTGAGCAAACACTCTGCCGGAGACTCCAAGCGTCAACTTGAGCAACCAACTCTTGCGACTTCACTGGGGATTTTAAGAATCATCTTAAACAATCAACTTTGTTGGAGAATTCAAGAATCATCTTGGGCAGAGGACTTTCGCTGGGGGATTCAAGAATCATCTTGAGCAAGCGACTCTGCGGAGGAACACCTGCAAAACAAGAACGGTAACGACCTAGCTCATGCTTCATATGCGTATGCTTTAGCAATGGCGCAATGCTCCACACGGTGGGAATGCTAGGCGTTTTTTGGGTAAATGCTATGAAATCATGCAAAATTCTACGACCCCATCAGCGAAATAAATGCTGAAGGGAGAATCCTCCTGTCAAGGAGAAAGAACCACTCTGGTGGAGGGAGGGTTCATCCTGCCGAGGAGCAGAAGTCAAACCAATCTCAATCGGACTCCACCTGGGGAAATGAACTTTAGTCGACTGCTGCAGGGGAATGAAGCTCTACGAGAACCTGGACCTGCTGAGGAAAGTGATGTCAATCGCAGAAATAACCTGCACGACATTCGCAGCAAAACTTTCCTGGAGAGAACGACTCCGATGGGGAGATACAGCACCGGCTATTCAACACGCTACTGGGGAGCACCAATCATGGCCCGAACGCTCTCCGAGGACTCGGCTTTCTTGGAGATTTGCAAACTCGGCTGGGGAAGAAGAAATCATCCTGCTTACTGGGGAGAGTACGACTCTGTGGGGAATCTCAATTCCGCTGGAGACTTCAGTCTTGAACTATCGAGTACCGCACACTTCAGTATATGACTCAGCTGGGGAAATGATGAACCTTCAGGATACATCTGATTGGGGAGAGAATCTTCTCTGTTTGGCGAGACATATCAATGCTTGACGATCTCATGTTCAGACTCTGTGGAGAGAGGCTGCTGAACTTTGCTGGAGAAGAAGGAATCATCCTGATTGGGGACGCATACGGCGTACTGCCTGGGGTATGCCATACCTGCAACAACATAATCAATGGCCTAGGCCAGTAGGTTTATGTATGCGCATTTTATCAAAAACATCGGCGTTCTTTTTCGCACACAAAACAGATAAATGCTAAACAGACAAACATAATTGCTGAATAGTATACATTTTATTGATAACGAACCCCTGAATGGGCAAAAATGTTTTACAACAGATGCAAGCCCCTGGAATGAGGAAGCCGCGCAAACATAAAAACATAAATATACATCAGTATATACAAATGTCGGCAACGAGGCGTAGACGAACACCATGAGTTGATCCCTCTATGACCCACTCGACTTCGCTACCTCTCCGATGCTTCAGCTTCAGAAGAGATTGATTCAGATAAACGGCCCTCAGGTCTTCCAAACCACTAAACAATGAAAGTCTACACGCGGAACGCAGTCATTTGCTTTTTCAAATCCCTAACTTTTGCCTGAATCGCCCTTTCGGGTTTTCGATTCACCGGGATACCCTTTTTTGCCAAAGTCGCCCTTCCAGGTTTTCGACTTTGCGGGTGTACATTCTTTTCTTTATATCCCTAATTTTTTCCCGAACCTTTTTCCTTTTTTATGGTTCGCCGGGATGCCCCATTTTTGCCTGGATATTCTTTTTCTTTCCAGCGGGTCGTTTTTTAAGCAAAGTATTTTTTAACTGCGTCCGCGTTCACCGGGGATGCAAAATCTTCGCCATCCATCGTGGATAACAACAAGGCTCCTCCCGAGAAGACCTTGCTGACGACGTACGGGCCTTCGTAATTAGGAGTCCACTTGCCCCGGTGATCGGAGTGTGGAGGAAGAATCTTCTTCAGGACGAGATCACCAGTCTGAAAGCTTCGAGGACGCACCTTCTTGTCATAAGCTTTCTTCATTCGGCTTTAGTACAGACGACCATATGCAATCGATGCTAATCTTTTCTCGTCCATCAGGCTGAGTTGGTTTAGTCGGTTCTTAATCCATTCTGCCTCGTCGAGTTTCACGTCAACCAAAACTCGTAAAGAAGGGATCTCCACTTCTAACGGTAGGACAGCCTCCATACCGTACACTAAGGAGAAAAGAGTTGCCCCGGTTGACGTACATACCGTGGTACGATAACCGTGCAGTGCAAATGGCAGCACCTCGTGCCAATCTTTATAGGTCACAACCATCTTCTGAACAATCTTCTTAATGTTCTTATTGGCCGCTTCAACGGTGCCATTCATCTTTGGCCGGTAAGGAGATGAGTTGTGGTGTTCAATCTTGAAACTCTGGCACAGCTCCTTCATCATCTTGTTATTCAGATTCGAACTATTATCAGTAATGATCCGCTCGGGAATTCCGTAACGACAGATGATGTCCCTCTTTATGAATTTAGCCACCACCTGCTTGGTCACATTAGCATACGAGGCTGCCTCCACCCACTTGGTGAAGTAGTCGATAGCTACTAGAATGAAGCGATGACCGTTAGATGCAGTGGGCTCGATCTTGCCTATCATGTCGATGCCCCACATGGAGAACAGCCACGGGGAGGACATGACATTTAACGGGCACGGCGGCACATGAATCTTATCAGCATAAATCTGACATTTATGACATCTCTTCGCGAATTTAAAGCAATCCGACTCCATCGTCAGCCAGTAGTATCCTGCTCTCAGGATCTTTCTTGTCATAGCATGCCCGCCGGCGTGCGTACCAAATGTGCCTTCATGGACCTCTTCCATGAGCATACTCGCCTCTTTCTCATCTACACATCTGAGTAGCACGAGATCGTGGTTTCTCTTGTACAAAACTCCATCAAGATTGAGATAAAAATTTCCAGACAGCCTCCTCAGAGTCTTCTTATCCTGGGTTGACGCTCCCGCGGGATACTCCTTAGTCGTAAGGAAGGTCTGGATATCGTGGAACCATGGCTTGCCGTCGGAGGCTTCTTCGATCGCAAAGACGAATGCAGGTCTATCAAGACGAGAAAGGACAATTCTTGGAGCTTCATTCCAAAAATTGACTTTATACATTAAAGCCAACGTGGCTAAGGAATCAGCCATCTGGTTTTCGGCTCTGGGCACATGATGGAGTTCCACTCGATCAAAGAACGGAAGAAGCTTTCTGGCATAGTTCATGTACGACACCAAATTCGATTGACGAGTCTCCTACTCCCCTTTAATCTGGTTAATCACAAGCGCCGAGTCACCATATACATCTAGGTTCTTGATTCTCAAATCAATTGCTTCTCTAGACCCATGATGCATGCTTCGTACTCCGCCTCGTTATTGGTGACCGGAAACGTCAGTCTGGCGGTGAACGGGATATGGGATCCGTGGGGAGTTGTGATGATCGCCCCAATGCCACTTCCGTAAGAATTAACCGCCCCGTCAAATTTCATCGGCTGATAATCCTCGATCGGCTCTGGGATTTCCTATCTGGACCCTCGTCGGGAAACGGTTAATCGCAATTTTTCACCTTGAGAAACATGATATCCTCATCAGGGAATTCAAATTTCATCGGCTGATAATCCTCGATCGGCTGTTCGGCCAGGTATTCAGACAATACGCTTCCCTTGATGGCCTTCTGGGACACGTACTGAATGTCATATTCTGTCAACACCATTTGCCACCTGGCAATCCTGCCCGAAAGCGCTTGTTTCTCGAAGACGTACTTGATCGGATCCATCTTCGAAATTAGCATGGTGGTGTGATTGAGCATGTACTGTCGTAAGCGTTTGGCAGCCCAGGCTAGTGCACAACACGTCTTCTCCAGCATCGAGTAACGAGATTCACAGTCTGTGAATTTTTTACTCAAGTAGTAAATGGCATGCTCTTTTCTGCCCGTATCGTCGTGCTGACCGAGAACACACCCCATACTATTCTCAAGAACTGTCAAGTACATGATTAGGGGTCTTTCGGCCACTGGGGGTATCAAGAGCGGAGGTTCCTGTAGATACTGTTTTATCTTATCAAATGCCTTCTGGCAATCCTCGTTCCAGATAATCGCCTGATCTTTCTTTAACAGTTTGAACATCGGTTCACACGTGGCCGTGAGCTGAGAAATAAACCTTGCAATGTAGTTTATTCTGCCCAGGAAACCACGAACTTCTTTTTCTGTTTTTGGCACTAGCATTTCTTGTATCGCTTTTATCTTCGCAGGATCAATCTCAATGCCTCTTTCGCTCACGATAAACCCCAGTAACTTTCCGGACCGTACTCCGAAAGTACACTTGTTAGGATTCAGCCTCAACCTGAACTTCCTAAGCCTCTCAAAAAGCTTCAGCAAATTGACCAGATGTCCCTCCTCCGTTTGGGACTTCGCAATCATGTCATCAACATAGACTTCAATCTCATGATGAATCATGTCACGAAACAAAGTGACCATTGCTCGCTGGTAAGTGGCCCCTGCGTTCTTCAGACCGAAAGGCATTACCTTGTAGCAAAATGTTCCCCAAGGTGTAATAAACGTAGTTTTCTCCATGTCCTCCGGCGCCATCTTGATCTGATTGTAACCGAAGAAGCCATCCATGAACGAAAATATGGAGAACTGAGCTGTATTGTCGACCAACACATAAATATGAGGCAGCGGGAAATCATCTTTAGGGCTCGCCCTATTCAAATCCCGATAATCGACGCACATTCGCACCTTACCGTCCTTCTTCGGTACAGGCACTATGTTGGCGACCCACGGAGGGTAAGTGGTGACCGCTAAGAAGCCAGCATCAAGCTGTTTCTGCACCTCTTCTTTGATCTTAACGGCCATATCTGGTCGCGTCCTCCTAAGCTTCTGCTTAACGGGAGGACAATCTTCTCGCAGCGGCAAGTGGTGGACCACGATGTCAGTGTCAAGTCCGGGCATATCCTCGTATGACCAAGCAAAGACGTCACTATACTCTCTCAGCATCTCGACCAATCTCTGCTTGACATCACTCTGCAATGCATCCCCTATCCTGACATTCCTGACCAGTTCTTCAGAACCCAGATTCACAATCTTAATTTCCTCCTCGTGAGGCAGAATAACTTTCTCTTCTTGTTTCAACAAGCGGGCCAACTCTTCGGGAAGGTCTTCGTCTTCATCAATCTCTTCTTCGGCTTGATAGATCGGGCAGTCGAAGTCGAAGTGAGTCTTAGAAGGTCCAGAGTCGATGTCATCTACTATGTGGATCTCTTTGTCTGTCATTTGGATGATATCCTTGACGGACCAGTTGTTGAGGCTCTTTCCTGGCTTGCTTGGCTGGATCCAAGAGTCTAAGTCACAGTCGCTATCTCCGCTGTCTTCAGACACCGCGTTGACGCTTTCAAATATCACCCCGCCATTGGTAAACTGGATCGGCCCTTTACCTCGCGACGCACTGCTAGAAGAAGAGGCTTCAGCCGCAGGAGAGTATCCTAACCCAAACTTGTCTTGCTTGTTAGGTATCTCTAGAATTCTCCCCCAAACTGGGGTAGATCCGGCTTGGACAACGGCCCGGGCTTCCTTGAAGGAGGAGAGGGTCATCTTTGGCTTCTCAGTGACTACATGAGCTACGTCCTTGACTTTAACAGCCTCGAACGCTTGGCATAGGGTTTCGTGGATTTCCCCATCCATCTCAACATACTTGAAGGACGACAAATGGCTCACCATTATGTCTTCCTCGCCACATACAGTTACGATGCTACCTCCAACAACGTACTTGAGCTTCTGGTGCAACGTGGAGGTCACGGCACCCGCAGAATGGATCCATGGCCGGCCCAAGAGACAGCTGTAGGAAGGCATGATGTCTATAATGTAAAAGACCGCGTCGAATGTTTCCGGCCCGACTTGGATTGGCAACGTCACCTCCCCGAAAACATGGCGTTTGGTTCCATCGAACGCTTTCACAACCAGATCACTGGGTGTGCAAATCACTCCGCGAGTATCTAACTTCATCAATGCTTTCTTCGGAAGAACATTGAGTGACGACCCTGTGTCGACCAACACACGAGACATAATTGTTCCCCTACACTCTATCGAGATGTGCAGGGCGCTATTATGGTTCCTCCCCTTCGGCGTCAGCTCCAGGTCAGTGAACCCTAACCCATTTCCAGCATTCACGTGGGCTACGACCTCTTCCAACTGGTTTACCGATATTTCCTGCGGTACATACGCGGCGTTCAACACCTTCAGCAGTGTGTTACGATGTGCCTCAGAACACAACAACAGGTTCAGGATGGAGATCTTTGAGGGTGTTTGATGGAGATGATCCACGATCTTGTAGTCACTCTTTTTAATCAACCTCATAAATTCCTTGGCGTCTTTAACAAGTAAGTCTTTTTCTACCCCACACGGGATCTCTTCGACGACTTTACTCTTCCCTTTATCAGTTGCATCAGCTCTGTCCGCTTTGTCCGCCACGATCTCAGGTGGTGTAAATACTCTTCCGCTGCGAGTAACTCCGCTAATGCCCGCTAGGTTCTCCATAGGCGACCCAAACGGTTCTAGTTCCAACTTCTGTCTGTTGCAGTAGACCTCTGCCCCATAATGCCATGGGACAACATTAGTGCTTTTGAACGGTATCGGCCCAGCCTTGGTGATGGTAATTGTGGGCGGCCTGGGTGCAGAAATAGTTATCGTCCGACGAGGGATGGTGATGGTGGCAACCTCATCACCTTGCTTCAGCATCACCTCTCCCGATCCGCTTTCGGCCCTCCGGCTAAACTGTAAGATCCCTTCAGTCATCAGACTTTGAATCCCCTCTATCAACTGCTCACATCCATCAGGACTAGTCGCACAGCCCATACACAGCTCTCCACAACCTGGAAAGAAACCTCTTTTCATCAGCTTAGCTTTAACGAAGCTAAGCGGTGTCTTCAGATCTCTAACGTCAGTCAACAAATCCAAGTTCTCGTCTTCAATAATGGCGTTTACTCCACCTCCCCTATGATTCGGCATAGGGTTCTTCGTGACGTTTGGCACATTATATGAGAAGTTGATGATCTTAGCGTCCACCATGTCCTGCACCTTGTGCTTGAAGGCTTTGTAATTCTCTATCGTGTGGCCTGGTGCCCCTGAGTGAAACTCACAAGTTGCATTCGCGTCATAACCTGGCGGAGGTGCCCCTGTCAAGGGAGCCAGGGTTCTCTTCTAGATCAACTGTAGCTGAATCAAAGTCTGCAATAGTTGAGCGTACGACATGGATGGAGTCTCGAGGTGACGGCTCGACAGAGGTGCCCGGTTCATATACTTTCTATACCCTTGTTGATTCGGCTGCTGCTGTGGCTGTGGCTGCTGTGGCTGTTGAACTGCCGGGATAGTTATGTTGGCCACCTGTTGGTGAGGGCCTTTACCCTTCCTTCGAGTGTTGGACATGGCGCTCGTCTCTCCTTCCCTCCTTTTGCCACCATAAGGTTTCTTTCCGCCTCCTCCAGCTGAGGATGAATCACCTTGAATTTTCCCCAGTTTGATCCCGTTTTCAATGTGCTCACCCGTGATAATGAGATCTGAGAAGGTCCCAGACATACCGCTGACCAATTTCTCATAATAAACCCCTGGGAGGGTGGCTACGAACATTTGCACAAGCTCGCGTTCAACCATCGGCGACTGTACCCTGACTGCCAATTCACGCCACCGCTAGGCGTATTCCTTGAACCCTTCATTGTTCCTTTGTGACAGATTCTGCAGTTGGACTCGGTTCGGAGCCAAGTCGCTGTTATATTAGTAGTGGTGCACAAATGCTTTAGCAAGTTCCTTCCACGTGCGCACACTGGTAGGTTCCAGACTCATGTACCATTCGAGGGAGGGTCCGGACAGACTGTCCTGAAAGAAGTGCATCAACAACTTCTCGTCCTCAGAATGAGCGGACATTTTTCTGTAGTATGATCTCAGGTGGACGCGAGGGCAGGTGGTTCCCTTGTACTTTTCAAAGTCAGGTACCTTGAACTTGGGAGGTACCTTGAAATCAGCAATCAATCCCAACTTGGACATATCAACACCCATGGTGTTCTGGTTCTCGATATTCCTCATCTTATCCTTGAGTGCCTTGAACCTTAGCCGTGCTTCAGCAGTCAGCTCCCCTTTAGCACCTCTCTGTGAGAATACATCGTCTTGACGGTCTTCTAACCACGGCTGAGGCCCAAGCAGATTTCCAACACCCGCATTGCCGTTGCCCAGCCCAACATTGACGTTAGCTTCAAAATTCCCATTACCGACGCCCGTCGTATTGCCATTGAGTCCCATGCTAGCTATCACATTGCTGTTGGCACTGCCATTCCCCCCGGTCACGGGGATGCCATTCTGAGGAGTTTCAACTGGTGGAGGGGTTGGCACAGTCCCGCCATGGAGTACGCCATTGCCATCAACCCTTGAGATCAGAGGCTGAACCAAGGTTCTGAGCTGATCCTGGCCATTGGCGACCGCTTGCATGAGCTCCATGAAGAGGTCCATTCTTTCGCGGAGTTCTTGAATATCAGTTTTCACTTGCTCCATGATTCTGGTTTGATTTGCTCTGGTCGGATAACGGTGGATAGGTCTCTGATTAATCCTGGAACAACCTGAAACAACCTGAAAACACAAAAGGGTTAGGAAAAAATGACAAAGTGCTCGTTATGCAGATGCTTCATGCAAATGCAAACGTGTGTCTGTGTGTTAGGGAGATTTCCCCCGATCCTAGTGCCTGAGTGCCAGTGCTGATAATAAGAAGTCCGAGTCCGATCATGGAAATAACATCTCATATATGAAGAAAGCCCATCGAGGCAGTACACAATGTCAGTGAGTACAAGATGAATCAATAGCGTGACCTCGACCAACAAGCCTGGTGATGGTCAGCATACGACAATGATCAAAATAAAAGAATACAAATAGTCAAGCACGACCATGGGCGCGAAACTCTTCTAACAACCCCTTCGTTTCTGGATGATCAGGCCGAGTGAGCAACCCTTCGACGAGTAACTCCCTCTTCATAATAGTGTACTGAAGACCTTCGACCGAATCTTCCCATGCTCCTTCGCCGAAACAATCTTCTAACTTCCGCTTCATGGATTCAAACATCAGCTTGCGCTCCTTCAGGTTAGCGAGAGCCTTGTTGAGCTGGCCTTCGGCGGCATATCGGCGAGCAGTTTCTTCATCAAACATCTTCTCACTAGCCTTCACCTAGGCTTTCAGCTTGGAGATCTGTTGCATCAGCTTATCCTCCCGCTCTTTCCTGTTGGCTAGGGTGGCCTTCCAATGCTGGTTAAACTTGGATATCCTCCGATACGCCTCATCCAAGTGTTGCTTCTTCATGGCCAGTACATCGTTGACAGCTTTGAAGTCTCGACCCATGCGCTCGCGCTCAGCTATCTGCTTAGTTAGATCTGTCCCTAACTGGTTCACCAGCTCGGTCTGCCTCTTGAAGGAATGAACGGCCTCGCTTCTCTTGCTTCGGAGCTGAGCCAATTCTTTCTCCAGTTCTTCATTTTCCCTCTTCAATTCATCTCGCTCAGCTAGCACCTGATTATGCTGCTGAATAGGCACGGTGGTGGGCTCTTCGATCACTGGAGGACTTTCTGGCTTGGCAGGAGGAAACGACATCCCTATAGCATCTGCTCTGGCTCTGATCCACGTCACATACGGAGCGTAGGCTTGACTATTGTTTTTCCCCAGCAATGGTTTTCCCCTCTTACTGATACCATTCCAAGCGCGCTGAAGCTTAGATAACATATCCCCCTCTAGAAGACCAGTGAGGTACAGAGATTCCTGTACCTCTTCATCCTTCGGCGGAGCTCTCAAAGCATAAGCAAACTGTCGGACCAGCAAAGGCGGATTATAGTTTATGCAGCCCTTCCTGCCTATCAAAGGCACGTTCGGAAACCCGCTGCAGCTGAAGATGATCTCGGTGCCCAACCTATCTCTGTCAAACCAGTCAATATCCTCCGCTGATAGACTCATCAAATGCTCAGACCACTCAGTTGTGGCTGTAGACGAAGCAAAGGGACCCCTCTTGGGTAGATGACTATCAAGCCATTTATAGAGTAAGGACACACAGCACGAGACGTTCTTACCCCTTCTGTTCTCGTTTTTGTAGTGGATGGAATGGTAGACATCTCCTATCAAGGTAGGGACTGGATTCCCTGAAGCAAATATGTGGAAGGCGTCAAAGTCCACAAAGTCGGGCATATTGGGGAACAGAATGATGCCATATATGCACAGAGCGAGAATGGCGTTGAACACGACCCAACATCCGTCTTTGGCGCACTGCTGAGCCTTTCCCACTAAGAACTGCAAGGAGAAATCGGGAACCTTGTTCCAACTAGACAATACCAACTCGAAGGCATCCAAATGAAGTGACGGAGCTAGACTAGCCAGATTAGGCTCAGCATCCCTATGGACAAAGGGCATCTGACTCTTGATAGGCACACCTAAAAAATCAACATACTCCTCTAGCGTGGGTGAGAGAACAAAGTCCTGGAAAGTAAAGCATCTCAACGGAGGGTCGTAGAACTGCAGCAGAGCGTGCAACCCATTCAACTCACACACATAGGGTTTACGAACCAAACTGAGCAATTTACCGTAAGACTTTCTGAATTCATCTCTCACAGAATCATCTGCTAAAGCTATCAAACCAGTCAGCTGAACAACATCAGGAGCAGGGAGCTTGTAAGCCACAGTCTTCCTTAGAGAACCCATAATAGAAGGCAAGAAATCCTGAATCGGGGGAAACGGTACCGGCAACACAAACACACGTTAATGAAATGAAAATGGGTATGCAAAGCAATGTAAAATGCAATCATGCAGCAGGAGATCAAGACGACTGTGCTGCGGAGATTCTGTATCAACAAAACCATAATCTTGCTCTATCAAAAACAACCACTATATCTGATAATAAGAAAACCCTGGCATCGGACCACAAGTCTGCTCTGTCAAGAACACACATCTGATAATAAGGACCTCTGATACAGGACCAAAACTCTGCTATGTCAAGAACAAACATCTGATAATAAGGACCTCTGATACAGGACCAAAACTCTGCTCTGTCAAGAACAAACATCTGATAATAAGGACCTCTGATACAGGACCAAAACTCTGCTCTATCAAGAACAAACATCTGATAATAAGGACCTCTGATGCAGGACCAAAACTCTGCTCTGTCAAGCACAACCATACATCTGCTGATGAGATCCTCTAATCCCAATCAAAAACCTGCTCTGTCAAGAAAAAATACACATCTGCTGACGAGATCCTCTGATCCCAACAAAACTGATTCACTATCAAGAAAACCAGGAAGTCTGAAGGTTAAGGTTTCCTACAACAAACCCAACCCTGCTCACAGGTATGGACCTAAACTGACTCAAGTTCGGCATCCTATACGGTCATCAGCGTCACAGACATTCAAGAGGGGTGATACGATACCCAGAAGGTGTGGCATCACCAGCTCATGAAGCGGCCTCACTCGGCTGAATCCCAAATGATCGGTCCCCAGAGTTGACAATCCTCCAAACTAACAACCCCCTCAACCCAAAGGGTTGAAAATGAAGTCAACCGGGAGAACCTCGTCTGAGCGTGGATTTCATGAGACACTAGTGCCTGCCAAGCAAGCACGTGCCCACTAATTTCCACAACTAATGCTAGGTTCACTCAAGCCTGGGTCTGGCTTCTCACTCATCAGAATGCCCCTCCCACAACAGCACAGATAATCATATCATACTGAAAATAAAGTGCGGGAAGTAAAATGCAATAAATAAACACAACCCAACAAGTAATCATACAAGCGCTAGGATTGACTCTCGCAGGGGACGTTGGATCCCCAAACTGACTCGCATACGGGACGTTGGATCCTAGGAAACTATCAAGTCCCCAGCAGAGCCGCCAGCTGTCGCTTCCGCGAAAATAAGGTGCCGGAAAAACATAAGAGTCGCCACCTTTCGTTATTTATCCCTCGGAATGGGAAAGATAAAGATCGGAAAAACCTGACGAAAAGGTATAAGACAAGGTCGTCGCAACCATTGTCTGGGTTCGGGAGTCGGTTATGCAAGGGGAAGGTATTAGCACCCCTCACGTCCATCGTACTCGATGGGATCCACGCTTGTTGTGTTTATTTGACGGGTTGGTTTTCTATCTACCTATCAAGGCCGGTCTGAAAAGAAAAGAAAATGACTCGGCAAAGCGTCACACTTTATGCCTACGTATTCTCATCAGAGAATGAGAAATCAGAGTCAACGTAGTTCGGCTAACTACGGGTTACGGGGAAGGTGGCTCGCCAATACATCAGTATTGTGCCTACGTACTCTCAACAGGCTTGAGAGATCAGAGCTTACGTAGTTCGGGATAATACGGATTACGGGAATTCAGATTCATTTGTTTTATCGAGTAGGGTTAAACAACAGTTCCAGCAGTTAGGGACAAAGCCTGTTTGCGGTGGCGCTGAAGTTTAACGACACTCTTTTCTTCAGAAAAGATTCCTTTGAATTATAGGCCCACGGGGCAAAAAGGTTTGAAGTTTGTTTTCTGTCCTTTACGAGAGAACTGTTTTTTATGTTTGTTTGCAACTAGTATCGCACTAGAGACTATGACCTGAGAGTGAATGTGTCGCATGTCACCCAAAGGGTGCCATACTAAACATCCAGACAGTTGAAAAGAAACTCTCCAACAATCCTTTCTCAGATAGCTTAAGGCTCGTAACGTACGACATCAGTTAACCTTTATTACTGTATTTTAATTTGTTTTGAGATGAGAAGGGAACAGGCTCAACTAAAGGGAAGACTATCAAGTCCTATTGTTGTCATGCCAAGGATTTATCCTATGGTTGAAGTTTGAAACAGGGAACTCCTAGAAGTTATCATACATAGGTTTCAACCTAAAGTTCTAATCATCACTTCCTTATCAAAGGAAGTGAGATTCCTAGGGGATCATATCAATGGTAAACAGAAACAGATAAAGCATCAGCTTAAACAATAAACAGTAAACGACTGAAAAATGCATGCCATGCAAGTGAGGGAGGAAATGTGTGTGGGGCATCAGCCTCCACAAGCTCATCTAAACCTCAAGCCAGATATGAGTAACATCAATCATACAGAAGAAATAATATGCTATCAAGCAAACACAATAATAACTGCAATCATACAGAGAAATAAAATGCTATCAAGCAAACACAAACCACATAGGCAAGGGAGCTGGGCTCTACCGAATACCCGCAAGCAAAGCCATACAGTAAAAATACAAGCAGAGGGAGCAACTCAACCTCTAGTGCAATCATGCTCCTAGCTTACAGTTAGTCTAAATATGAACTTATTCTAATGCATCAAGCAAATCAAACAAGCCACATCAATACAAAAAAGATAGCAGATCAACCACTCCCACAGCTTCACAGCAAAGCAATCTTCTGACAGCAGTCCAGTCTTCAGACTTCAACTATCCTTCAAGGTTATCATCTTCAATAACAAGTATCAACTTGCTTCTACAAGCTTCTAACACATCAAACATAAGTATCAACTTATTCCCTCTCCTCCAAGCCTCAGCTCTTCAGTCAATTCCACCTTCAGGCTTCACTCATAACTACAAGTATTAACTTGGCTCCTTCAGGCTCTCAATGCATCAATATAAGTATCAACTTATCCTTTATTCCTCAAGCCTCAGCTCTTCACTCAATCTCAATTGGAGCTTCTTCACAAGTATCAACGTGTTCTCCAAGCTTCAGCTCTCTCCTCTTTACCAGTATCAACTTGGTCCTCTTCATCTACCAGCTTCAGCTTCTCAGAGTAATCTTCAAACACAAAGAAGTGTCAACTTCATCCTTCAATCTTCTTCAAGCAAGGGACTCCATCCTCTAACAAGGAAGAAAGATGCATCTATCAAGAGCAAAGTTTGGATGATTGGAAGCAGAGTGAAGACCAAAGGTCACCACTGAGCATCCTGTCATCAGAGAAAGGGACCCTCAAAGGTTCTACCAATTTGCAAAGAGCCACACATCCTACCAAAGGAGGTATGAGGCCTTTACAAAGGGACCTTTCATCATAGGGAAGAATGGAAGTGATCAACATCATCCATGTTTATGAAGGAAGAGAACTATCTAGAAGCTCTGCCTACAAAACCCTAATCTTAACCTAATCAAAACTACACCAAAAGAAGGGAAGATCTTCAAATCCAAGCCTCTTCAAGCCATCCAATGCATCTTCAACTTGCCTTCATCATCATCCAAGAACAAGCAAAGCAAAACCCTAATCTAAGGGAACTAAAGAAGTTAATCTAGTTGAATTAGTGCATTAGAATCATCTAAAACTAGCACCTAAACTAAAATCAATCAAAAATAGCAAACTATCTTATAAATTTCTACAAAAATTCCTAAGGGATCCTAATTCAATTAAGAATGCCTCATACAAAAACCAGGGACTAAATCATCTATTAAGGCCTAAAATTAAGTCCTAAATCCAAAGGTATCAACCATAAACCCTAAAAATGGAGCTTCTAAAGGTTTCAACCTAAACTACCACTTATTTTCATCACAAAAATGTGAGAAAAATCTACGGGTATCATGCATATCTATGCTAACTACTCACAAAAAATAAAGATCAAAATCATCATCACATGATCACACAAAATTCCATAAAATCAAGTATCAAACATGACTATTTTAATATCAATTAAAATGTGAAAATTCCCCTAAAATCAGAAAATGCATGAAATAAAAATATTTTTTATCTAAAAAATAATAGACGCTATCATGAATCTAATGCAAAAAGAATGGGGTCAATTGGATCATTTTTCATTTTCTATGATTTTATCAAGAACCATGAATAAAATGAAAAAAATAAAGAAAATCATGATAAAATGGCAAACACACGGTGCAGATAGTAGTAAGACTCAATTCAATTCATGGATTGGGCCGTCAGGGGGGTGTGAGTAACGATTAGTGCATTAAGCCCAAAACAACCTAGTAAGTGAAACGCATCGTTTCACTTACTCAGACTCTCTCATGAATCCAAATCAATCCTGGCCGTGGAATACATGGTTTAGTCAAAGTCTTCATGCTGATCCAACGGTATTCTAATCATCTTCTTCATTTGAACCAAAAATGGAGGGAGAAACGCCATGGATGCAGGGTGAAGAACACTCATCTTCTCCAACTCGGGCTCCATCAAATCTTCAATAAAAATCAAACTCTAAAACCCTAATCCACTTCATTTCTCACCCTGATTCTAACCATGCCAATCATTCTTATTGAATCATCACCATTCTCAAAACACGATCAAAAACTCAGAAACTGACCAAGATCCAATCATCACCATTCTCCAAATTAAAGTGCCTAACATCACTACCATGTTATCCTGAGTTGATTCCACCATCTAGCTAGGGTTAACTCTCAAGAACCACCAAGATATGATCAAGAACATAAATTTGGTCACTCCACTAATTGTCACTAAACCTCACCAAATGCTACCAGAAAGCTTCACCTACTAACCTACAATCATTCTAACCTAACAAACCGTGCTAATTCTACTTAATTTATGCTGGAGGAAGAAGTTTACATACCTGTCAATTCTTGATGAACAGATGCACAAAATCTTCAAATCAAGCTCTCAAACCTTCCAGACACGATCAATGGATCATTTCCTTGCTTTTGTATGCAATAGAACTGGTTGAAACCTCCTGAAACTTGAAACTTGATGGTGAGTTGCAGGTTGCAAAATCCAAATGCTAACACTCAAATCCTTGATGCTTTTGCTGTGATTTCACTCTGGGATCATTCAGCAATGCTAATGGAAGCTATTGGGATCAAGAGAATGGATTGAAATGAACTCAATTGGAGTAACCGAATTCAGTTGCACAATGGAAGTTTCAAAACTCACTCTCTCTTTTCCCTCTCAATTCTCACCAAAAAACGATCTGAACCACTTCTATTCAATATATAGAGTGTGTAGGGATGATCTAGAAAGCTCTAGATCCTTCCAATGAGAAAATCAATCTCTCATGACATGAGAAGTTCACTTGAATTCTCATGATATGCCATGGTATGCACAACTTCTGCTAACAGCTTGAAACCATTCTCAATTCCTTCCAATTTCTCCCCTCATGACATTTTGGAAGTGTTTGGCTTGCAAGGGATCTTGATCATGCCTTGAATTTGAGTTTTGCACATGTTACTTATGATGTAAGTAACTACTTTTCAAAGCAAGTCCACAAATTAGACCTCAATTCAAAAATGTGGCTAAACCAATGTTCTTAAAATGCTTTTTAGAGTCAAAATGACCTATTACATGGCTTGGTTTGGATGTGTAGATCAAAAGTATCAATTTTCAACTTTGGTTCATTTAACTTATACCCTTATTTTAGGTCATTTTTGCAACTTTGAGCCACAAGCATTTCCAACATCTCATGACATCTTGACTAGCATTAAAACATCATTTTGAACAAGTTTTATGTTGAACATTTTCTCATTTGAAGCTTGGAAATAGGAGTTATGGCCTTATGGTTGAAATGACCTATAATCTCCAAATGACCAAAATGCCCTTGACTTGTCAAAGCCATAACTTGAGTTATACAAATCCTATCAAGGACTTATAGTACTCTCTAGAAAGCTAAGAGGATAAGGAACAACATTCATGTTTACCAAAAGTTCATAGGAATCATCCTTCTAGGGAAAAAGTTTCATGCAAGTTGGGCAACTTTCAAGCCCCCAAATTCACATACCTCAGATGACCTGTAACTTGTCAAAGTCATAACTTGAGTTCTAAAAATCCTATCAAGGACTTCTAGCACTCAAATTAAAGCTAAGATAAAGCTCTACAACATTCATGTTGGGGGCAAGATGAGATGACAATCACATCTTGAGCTAAATTTCCTTGAAGATAGGGGTCAAACTAGGGGATTTTACACTGTCAAGCCTTAGAAACCCTAGCTTGAAACTTCTCAAACTCTTCAATCATGATGAGTTGACCTTGGAATCATCCTTATCACATCTCAATGTATCAATCCATGATCACATGGCTCTTGGACTAGGTCTCAACCTTGTTCAAATCATCAGTTGACTTAGGGTTGACCCAGTCAAACCCTAGCTGCACCACTCATGGCTGAGCCTTCTTAATCTTGCACAATGACCTATCTAGGCCTCAAAGTGATCTTCAACACTTCTAATGAGCTCTCTCAAGACCTCAAGTCCATCCTCATGGTCTCAGAATCTTCTGATGACTTCCCACAACTCTCAAGCTAGGAGACACACTCTCTTGGTTTCAACCACTCTCTCTGAGGATCTTTTAACTTCTCTGACAAGGATATCAACCCTTGAACACCTGAATAACCTTCTTAGCTAGCTTCAAACTCTTGTGTAGCCTTTGATTGGTAATCATACCTCTTGATCTCCTGTATACATGTCAATGAAATGCAAATGATAATGCTAATGTGAATGAAATGAAACATAAGCTAGGTAAAGAAATGTTGAGCAAATTTTGGGGTGCAACAGATACCCTAAACCAAACTTGTCCATCTTGACAGGAATTTCTAAGACTTGGCCCCATCTTTTGGTTTCTCCAGTCTGAACCACAACCTGAGCGTCTTTGTATGAAGACATGGCCACCTCTGGCCCTTTGACGGGAACACGAGACTTGTCCTTGATCTGCCACCCCTTGAAGGCTTGGCATGGCGTCTCATGGATCTCCCCAACCATGTATTTAAGCTTCTGATGTAGCGTGGACGTCACAGCCCCTGCAGAATGTATCCATGGTCTCCCAAGTAAACAGCTGTAAGCTGTATGTATGTCCATGATGTAGAACACAGTGTCAAACACTTCCGGCCCGACCTGGAGTGGCAACGTTATGGACCCAAACACCGACCTTCTAGTCCCATCAAAAGCCCTCACTACCAAATCACTTGGCGTGCATATGATTCCTCGGACATCTAGGTTCATCATAGCCTTCTTCGGCAACACATTCAAAGATGATCCAATGTCTACAAGAACATGCAACATAACAGTGCCTCGACATTCCACTGAAATGTGCAAAGCCATATTATGGTCCCGACCTCTAGGCGTCAAATCAAAATCAGTAAATCCCAGGCTGTGTCCGACATTCACATGCGCCAGTACCCCCTCAAGCTGATTAACAGTTACTTCCTGAGGTACAAAAGACGTGTCCAAGATTTTTAACAAGGCATTCCGATGGGCCTCGAAACAAAGCAACAATGAATGTATTGAAATTTTGGAGGGCGTCTGCTGCAAGTGCTCCACAATATTATAGTCACTTTTGCGAATCAACCTCATAAACTCTTCTACATCTTTGACCGATGTTTCTTTCTATTTTGACTGGGAAGGTCCTCCTTCATTCACTTTGGCTTTGCCTCTAGCAATCCTTTCAACCTCGATTTCAGGTGAAATGAAGATTCTACCACTTCGGGTCATACCTCCCGCTCCAACAATATTGCCCACTGCCCCTGCTGGCTTGCTATCCACATTAATCTTTTCCCCGTTGCAAAAAGCTTCCAACCCATAGTTCCATGGAATGGCTTTCGTACTCTCATAAGGAACGGGTCCTGATTTTGTTATCATGATAGTTGGCCGCTTGGCGGGCGCTGATATCGTAATAGTCTTTCGTGGAATTGTAATTGTTGCGACCTCACTCTGCTTTTCACATGTTACCTCACCAGGTTTCTCAACAACAGTGCGGTCAAACTGCAAAGTTCCCTCAACAATCATAGCCTGAATACCTCTCTTCAAATCAATACAGCCCTCTGGTCGGGTCCAACAATCCAAACAGTACTCATCACATCCGGGGAAGACCCCTCCTTTCAACAATCTGCTTTTAACATAGCTTAAAGGCGTCTTCAGATCATTTACGTTCATGACCAAATCCAAATCCTCCTCTGTCAGAACAGCATTCGCTCCATGATTCGGCATTGGTTTCTGTACAATGTTGGGACCATCCTGACTGAAGTTAATGACTTTACTATCAATCAAATCTTGGACTTTATGTTTAAAAGCATGACAACTCTCGATATCATGTCCGGGTGCCCCAGAATGAAATTCACACTGCTTACTAGTATCATACCCGTAAGGAAGCGTTCCTGTGGGTGGGTCCAACGTTCTCTTCTAAACCAGATTCAAACTTAACAGCGTCTGAAGCAGTTCTGCATACGTTGACGGAGGTGTATCAAATACCCTCTTTGGCTTCCCATTCTGGATCCTTCTCTGAGCAGGATTCTGCCTTTGTTGTTACTGCTGCTGTTGTTGTGGTTGTTGTCGTTGTTGAGGTATAGGGATCGTCACACTAGCAACCTATTGTTGAATATACTGATTCCTACCTCTACCTCGTCCTCGACCACCATACACTGCGCTGGCGTCTCCTTGTCTTTTACCACCAAAGACCTTTTTTGCACCTCCAGCTGAGGTCGATTCACCGGCTTAAATCTTACCAATTTTGATGCCGTTTTCAATCCGTTCTCCCCTGAGTATCATGTCAGAGAAATTACCCATCGAGCAATTGAGAAATTTATCATAATACATCCCAGAGAATGTTCCTACAAAAATATCAATCAATTCCCTTTCAACCATAGGGGGGTGGACTCTTGTCGCCAGATCCCGCCAACACTGGGCATACTCCTTGAAACTTTCCCCATTCTTTTGTGAAAGACTTTGAAGCTGGACCCTATTTGGTGCAAGGTCACTATTGTATTGGTAGTGTCTGACGAAAGCATCAGCCAATTCCTTCCAGCTTCCGATCTGAGCAGGCTCTAGTCCCATGTACCATTCCAGCGATGGTCCTGACAAACTATCTTGGAAAAAATGCATAAGCATCTTCTCATCATCAGAGTAAGAAGACATCCTCCGGTAATATGAATGCACATGAACCCGTGGGCATGTATCCCCTTTATATTTATCGAAATTGGGAGCTTTGAACTTCAATGGCACCCTCAACCTAGGAACCAGCCCCATGGTAGCCATGTCCAAACCTACAGAATTTTGATTGGCTATACCTCTTATCTGTTCTTCCAGCATTTTAATCCTCCGATCATTACCATATCCTCCCTTAAAACCCATGCCTTGCCTAGAAAAGGCATCTTCCTGACGATCTCTATTCCAGTACAGACCCTCATTACCATATCCGTCATAAGCAGCATTACGAACATGACTATGACCACTTTGGAAGAAACCGGGGTCATATCTCAGATTGCCAAGCTCTTGATTAGCAGCCACTGTCCCGAACCCAGTATTGAAAGGACCCATCCCAACACCATTGGTATTCATATTGCCAAACCCAGCATTGCCGTAGCCATTATTACCAAAACCTTGATTGTTATCACCAAACCCTCCGTTGCTGAGGCCCTGATTATTGACGCCATCATTGCCATCCTATTGCACCCTTATTTTGGCCCTAAGAGGCCACCGCTTTTTACTTTTTTTTCCTTTTGTCATTTAACCTTAAATTAATATTTATGTTTTGTGACTAACCAATTTGTGCAGATGCAGTGATTTCAAATGAAGATAACATTCTTTCTCACAATCTAAATACTCCAATACGTGGTCGGTTGGCCCTGCTTCAGAGATTTATGTGGTCATTTGAGGATTGATCATTGGTTTTGTGGCAAGAGGAATTTTAAGTTTTTTTTTTCAAATCTAAGATTTAAGTCCAAGCTACAAATTCGAAGATTGTGTGCATCATTGCAAAATCGAAGCCCATTTTGGTGTTATTCCATAGACTATTATGAGAATTATTTATATTCAAGTTCAAAGGAGTCTGAACAAAATCCATCAAGTTAACGTCAGGCTGCCTAAGCCAACCTTCATCAAGTTTTCGTTCAAGCTTCAAATTCAAGGATTATAAAATGGTTCACAAATTCGTCTTAAAGTCCCAATTACTTTTAATGGACCATATTCTACTTTGAATGAAGTCCCCAACTACTCCTAAGGACGCGGTGGACCTATGTCAAGATGTTTGAATCCATATACGGCATAATTCTAATTCCCGTATTTTGATTACCACAAGATCAAAGTGTTGTTACAAATTCCCAGGATCATGAACTATTTCAAATGTCCATATGATTGGTTTGGTCTCCTTCATTTCTACGGTGTTAGTTGATTTCCAACCTCATTGAAAGCTCAAAGTTCATCATGAATATCTAGCATCAAATCATCTCAAGACTTATAACTCAAACCCCAAGAAAGGTTATATTTTATTACAGAAGTGGAAGCCCATTACAAGACAAAGGAAATATTCAGGTTACGTTTCATATCACAAGGCCTTTACAAGTTACATTCAAATGAGTTTTCTAAGTATCCCTCGTACACAACTTGAAGACTTTCTACAAGCTGTGTGCATATCAACTATCCTTTTCGCAAGATCACATACGGGACACTAGCCAGTGCGAACAATCACGATGTTGCCTTCTCCTGTTCGAAACCAGAATTACAGCAGCTTATATCCCGTCACATGAAATCATGAAGAGTTTGCAAAAGATGGACGAGGGTGACAATAATGAAGAGTATCAAAGAGTATTTGCTTGAACCACTTATCCTGATACCGCCAGTTGAAGGACGACCTTTGATTATGTATTTGGCTGTTTTAGAAGATTCAATGGGTTGTGTACTCGGACAGCGAGATGACACAGGAAAGCGAGATCATGTCACTTATTACTTGAGCAAGAAATTTAGTGATTGTGAAACAAGGTACACTATGTTAGAGAAGACTTGTTGCGCTTTGGCGTGGGCCGCCAAGCGTTTGCGCCAGTATATGTTGAATCACACTACTTGGTTAGTTTCAAAGATGGATCCTATCAAGTATATTTTTGAGAAGCCCGCTTTGACTGGGAGAATTGCTAGATGGCAGATGTTGTTGTCTAAATATGATATCAAGTACCATACTCAGAAAGCTGTTAGAGGAAGTGTTTTGGCTGATCATCTGGCTCACCAGCCCATTTTGGATCATCAACCCTCAAACGACGACTTTCCCGATGAAGATGTTATGTTCTTAAAGATGAAAGATTGTGAAGAACCCGTAAATGGTGAAGGGCCAGAACCAGGTTCTCAATGGGGTTTAGTTTTTGATGGAGCTGTCAACGCTCATGGAAAAGGGATAGGTGTTGTTATTGTGACTCCTCAAGGGACTCACTTCCCATTTTCCTCTAGATTAACATTCCAGTGTACTAATAATAAGGCTGAGTACGAAGCATGCATCATGGGTCTTGAAGAAGCAATCGATTTGAGAATTAAGAATCTAGATGTGTTTGGTGATTCTGTAGTGGTAATCAACCAAATCACTGGAGAATGGATAACCCGACATGATAACTTGGTCCCGTACAGAGATTATGCTAGAAGATTGTTATCGTTCTTTGATAGGTTTAAGTTTCACCATATCCCTCATGATGAGAACAAAATGGCAGATGCGTTGGCAACTTTGGCCTCGATGATTGTGGTAAACTTTTGGAACGAGTGTCCCCGGATTGAAGTAAAACGTCTTGACAGACCTGCCTACATCTTTGCTGTCGAAGAAGTCGAAGATAGCAAACCCTGGTACCATGACATCGAAGTTTTCCTTAGAACTCAAGAATACCCTTTAGGAGCTTCCAACAAAGATAAGAAAACTTTGAGAAGGTTGGCTGGAAATTTTCTTCTGAGTAACAATGTGTTGTACAAGCGGAATTTTGACTTGGTCTTGCTAAGATGTGTTGACCAACAAGAAGCGAATATGTTGATGACGGAAATTCACGAAGGATCTTTTGGCACTCATGCCAACCGACATGCTATGGCTAAGAAGCTTTTAAGAGCTGGATATTATTGGATCACAATGAAATCAGATTGTTACAAGTTTGCTAGAAAGTGTCACAAGTGTTAGATTTACGCAGATAAGATTCACGTACCTCCAACTTTGTTGAATGTTATCTCATCACCGTGGCCATTCTCTATGTGGGGAATTGATATGATTAGAATGATAGAGCCGAAAGCGTCTAATGGACACCGATTCATCTTAGTAGCCATTGATTATTTTACCAAGTGGGTCGAGGCGGCTTCCTATGCTAATGTAACTCGACATGTGGTTGTCAAATTTATCAAGAATCAGCTTATTTGCCGATATGGTTGTCGCACCTCGAAAAATCACTTTCGAAAATACGACCCTCGCGCGAAAGGGCGCGGAAATGCGGTTCGACAGAGTCGCCACCGAACTTTATTTTTCCCGAATAAACGGGAGAGGAAAATATCGAGAAAACCTCTTAAACGAAAGGATAGGAACAGGGCTGTCGCAACCAAGTTCCGGGTTCGGGAGTCGGTTACGTGAGGGGAAGGTATTAGCACCCCTCACGTCCGTCGTACTCGACGGGAACCTCTTAAGGTAATTGTGGGGAGTGTTATCTAGGTTTGCTTGTTTTCTTCTCGTTGTTAAAGGTAGAATTGGTAAGGTAAAAGGTTAAAGACGCAAAGGAGAGATGGGTGGTTAGAAGATAGGGTGCTCGCCAAGGATTGGGGACCTTGTGCCTACGTATGCTCATTCGGACGAGAATGAGAAATCAGAGCGTCGTAGTTCGACTACGGGAAAGGATGGGGGGAAACGGAAGATGGATGGAAGTGTGCTCGCCAAGATCATCGCAATCTTGTGCCTACGTATCTTATATTCAAGAATGAATAAAGAATCAGAGCGTCCGTAGTTCGTGGTAACGACCACGAAAAGATGAGGTTGAATAGGTTGGAAGTTGAGTTGGGAGACGAAAGAGCGACTGACAAACAACCTAAGGGCGTGCCTCAAGAGCTTGTCATTCAAGAATTCAAGGAATGCGAGATCCCAAGAACTCAGTTCTTTCGGAAATTGAGTTGAATGAGTTGAAGATAAGAGTGGGATGTTTTGAAAACGAAAGAATGAACTAATAACAACTCGGGGGCGCGCCCAAGAGTTACTCGTTCGAATATTCAAAGAATGCTAGATTCTAAGAATATCCCTCTTTCGTAAGTTTGCGAAAGGATTGAATCGAAGAATGGCATGCGAGGCCAAAAGGAAGTTGTTTGAAGTAGCTCGACGACGTGTCGAGGATTTGCTTGAAAATAGAACCGACTTGACGACGCGTCAAGGGTTAAGGTTGTGAGAAACGATATTAGTCCCTGAGGGTGCTCCTAATATCGAGACCACGAGGAATTGTGAATGTGCGCGAAATGTGGGTTGCGAATGCGTACGAGCACTCGACTTAGGAGAACGTTGGAAGATGTTTGAGTTTGAAAAAGTCGAAAGGTTGAGTGAATAACAACCCAAAGGGCGTGCCTCGAGAGCTATTCACTCGAAAATTCAAGGAATGCTAGACTCCAAGAACCTCCTTCTTTCGAAGTTTAAATCGGAAAGAAAATAGTTTAGAAAATGATTTGAAGTGAATAGGAGGGTATGAATATAGTTTGAGGTACGAGATGTGAGGACATGAGAATGGATTTGAAAATGAGAGAAATGACAATTATTTGATAAATGAGACGTAGGCCTCACAACCAATTAATTGGGGTATTATCGAAATGCTAGATCTCGATGACACCTTTTTCATTTGGAAAATGTTTGAATGAACAAAGGAAATATCACAAAGAATGCTAAATTCTCATGACATTTTTTGTTAGAAAAATATAATTTTTGAAAATGAGAGGTCGAATAATACACTACTTAAGGTGTACACCTTAATAATGACTATCCAAAAATTCAAGAAGTGCTAGACTTCAAGAACTTAGTTTCTCACGATTTGATTAGAAAATAATTTGAATGAAGATTAGGAAAATTATTAGTTTTGAGGATGGTTTTGATTTAATTTAAGAAATATTGTTTGAATAAACAATGAAAATATCACAAAGAGTGCTAGACTCCTATGATATATTTTTGTTCAAATAATTAAGAGCGTAACGAAAGACGAACAATATTATCCAAGGCGTACGCCCCAATAATAATTATTCAAAAACTCAAGAGGTGCTAGACCTTAAGAGTTTAATTTTCGTGATGGATTAAGAGAAAGATTTGTGTGTTGAAAATAAATTATATTAGGATTAGAAAAAAAATAAACTTATTTTAAAAAAAATATGAAGATTGTCTTGAGATGTCAAAAAATGGACTATTGAAATATTCGACTAAAAAGATTTTAATATTAAATATATTGAATTTAGAGAAAATATTTACTCATATTTTACAAATATGTTTAAAAATAGTATAAGATTTGGTTTAGACAATATTTAGTTAAATAAATGGTTTTAGAAAATAAAACTTAATTTCATTGGCTATGAGATATATATTGCAATAAAAAAAAAACAAACATCCCCAAAAACGTAGCCACTCAAATCCGCTAGATCTGGGTCAAGGATTCAGATCTGTTGAAGCCCAAATCCACTCTATCAAACGTTTGATAATACCTCCTAACTTAATTCAGCATCAACCTGTAATAGCTCAAACATTAAACCCACAAGCACTGCTTGACAGTGATATGCTCAACACCAATATTAATAGACATTATGCAAATATAAACAATTTGTTTTAAAATTTGGATTCCGAATTGATTCACAAAGCAAACCTCAAATAACATCGGACACCATAAGTTTAACATTATCCAATAAACATAATGAGGTTTTAGAAAAAACAAGCAGCTCTCAACCACATCAGTAAATGCTAACTCCGACTTAAAACTGTCAAAACTTATCATTCTCAAAATTAAACCGCACATACTGCCATTCTGAGAGAATATACCAACTGCGAAATCGAATAAGTACGCGACAAAACCAAACATATTTTGCAGGCGAAATAGAATAACAACAGCAGTATCAACATCTAAAAATAAGACCCTAAAAAAAACTACATCAACAACACAATATTTATGGCACAAACGTGAGAAAGACCAACCGACAATGAACGAACTCTCGCTGAAACGCCAACGGAGTTGTTTTGGCAATATTCTGACGAAGCCTTTTGAGTCTGTTGAAATTTGAGCTGAGTTAGCGTGATTCCTAGATTGAACGTATTAGTGTTGGCGTCGAAAACATTGAAACGATGAGTTGCGACATCATAGAATTGAAGCTGTTATTGTAGAGTTTGTTCAATGTCGGAATCAAATTCGAAACAAAGTGCCGCCAAGATCTTTGAGATACTAACGACATCTCCAAGACATCACATACACCCGAAGTTCAAACCACCGATGCCACTATAGAAACTGGAATCAACCTGCAAAACAAACAGATGGGGCCAAACAGATAATAGAAATAAAATCCATAGATTCGCAACAGACCCTAGGTTATCCAAAACAAGCAGCCTCAACTGGAGTTCCGCACACAGAATAAGCTTTAAACCAGTTTAATGAATGGCGCTTGTCACGCTTTAGGCCATTTCTACTCGGTTCCGGTCATGGTAGATTTCGGGCGTCGCTGGGATCAACTGCTGCTATGTCGTTCAATATTATTATCGCACAATTTGAAACTCGGTAATACCTTAACCTGCATACAAACCAGTCACAGACAAACACATGATTTTATGAAAACAGAGAGACTTAGGACCTGTTATCGATATAATACCAAGGCAGCTAACAACTCAGAAAACATCATAACCGAAACCTCAAGCCGAGGCTACTGCCATGATTTAGGACCTGTGATAACGAAAATAATGCCAACAGTTCAACCCAAAACAATGAATCTACACCCAGATTACAATCAACTTACCTTCTCAGCATAAACCATATTAAAACTATTATCCATACTTCATCTTCCTGATATATACATTTACCCTCAAGGTGAACACAAACCAGGATTTGATGGTAATCAACAGACGAAACAACTTACGTTCAAGCACACCATAGCATCAGATTACCAGTATGTAAAAAAAAAACTTTTATGAGAAAAAAACAACACAAAACAAACTATAATACAACACAACTAAATACACACTAAGACATTATCGCAATATTCTATCAAACAAAAGCAGTTCAGCAACAAAATATAATGAACCGAGCCTGTAACAGGAAGATGAACATAACCAACTGGAAGTCAGATTATTGTTGTAGGCAAACATTGTTGCTGCCGTGTTCGACTTTGCCGGCGATGAGTGTGGTTGCTGTAAACAATCGGCGAAGACTCGTTTTTATGAGAACGATTCAGAACCATGACTGAGTTGCTGCGAAATCAAGATGAAGTTTTTACTGAGGATTTCACCAACGCATCTTCACGGGATCATTCTGAGATGGTTCTCGTCGTTGTGGTTTGAGCATCGCACCAGTATTGAAGGGGTTTAAGAAGGGACTGGAAACTGTTAGCGGCGGTTTAGGGTTTGCGCGGGTGGGTGTGCGGCGCCGTTTTGGGGTTTTTGAAAGGGATGGTCGCGGCTCCGTTTTGTGTTTTTTGAGGGGAGAAACAGAGAGGATTCGGTGAATAAAGGAGTTTGTGAGGGTTTTGGATCGAAGATTTAAGGTTTGTGAGCGGCGGACACGGGTTGAGGGGTTTATGGCGGTGGAATTTGTGACAATGGCGATGGAGAGATGAGAACAGCGCCGTATTTGGCCTTCCAGGGATGAACAAAAGTATCCTAGGGTTTTCTTTTTTGCCTTGTGAACAGTGAAAGGTCCCCCCCATTCATCAGTCTTCCTCCTCTTTTAATACCAATCCTAAGACAAACCCTAACGGGCCTGGGCCTCTGCATTCAAGTTTTTTCTCTTCACTGAATTATTTACAAATTTCTATTAAAATGTGAATAATAACCAATATGATTAATAAATATTAACAACATATTATAATTAAATCTGAATTAAAACAATTTATTAAATAATAACTTTTTAACAAAAATTCAAATACATAAAATAACTAAGGTTTAAAAAACAAAAAAAAAAGTAATTACTAAAATGATGTTAGTAACACTTAAAAGAAAACAAAGTTCAAGAAAGTAAAAAAAACAAAAATAAGTTTAGGCCACGTGTCACCTCTTAATCGGTCAAAAGATAAAATTCTGAAAAACCAGCCAATTGCGAGCAGACACGTGTCTAAATGGCACGGAACAAAAAAAGCGAAAATAATTACAAAAGGGTAGGACAAATTTAGGGTATGACAGATGCCCCTATCTAATAGGCTTAAACCTAGGAGGATGAATTGCATTGGCGTTCACATCCCTGAGGTAGAAGTCTATTAGATATAAAAAGACCCTGAATTTGTCCGAATGAAAGTGAGATGCTAGAGAGTTGACGGTGCTGAATGATGTAAACCTCTGAGTAAGCTGTACACGACTGGCAAAAAGGCCGTCATCACCAAAAGGATGATGGGACGAAACACACACGGCTACTACCACCCAAAAGGACGGTAGAGCAAACACACACACACACACATCGCATAGTTTATCATTAAAGACCATGATAGATTCCCCCACCAAAAGGATGACGGAGTGGAACACAATGCAAATCGCACAATCTATCATTAATGACCATGATAGACCCCCCACCAAAAGGATGACGGAGCGAAAACACAAAACAAATCGCACAATCTATCATTAATGACCATGATAGACCCCCCACCAAAAGGATGACGGAGCGAAACCCACACGAACATATCGCACAATCTATCATTAATGACCATGATAGACCCCTCACCAAAAGGATGACGGAGCGAAACTCTCACGAACATATCGCACAATCTATCACTAATGACCATGATAGACCCCCCACCAAAAGGATGACGGAGCGAGATAAACAAAATTCGCACAATCCATCATTAATGACCATGATAGACCCCCCACCAAAAGGATGACGGAGCGAAACTCACACGAACATATCGCACAATCTATCACTAATGACCATGATAGACCCCCCACCAAAAGGATGACGGAGCGAGACAAGCAAAATTCGCACAATCTATCATTAATGACCATGATAGACCCCCCACCAAAAGGATGACGGAGCGAGACAAAACAAAATTCGCACAATCTATCATTAATGACCATGATAGACCCCCCACCAAAAGGGTGACGGAGCGAAACACAAAACAAATCGCACAATCTATCACTAATGACCATGATAGACCCCCCACCAAAAGGATGACGGAGCGAGACAAAACAAAATTCGCACAATCTATCATTAATGACCATGATAGACCCCCCACGAAAAGGATGACGGAGCGAGACAAAACAAAATTCGCACAATCTATCATTAATGACCATGATAGACCCCCCACCAAAAGGGTGACGGAGCGAAACACAAAACAAATCGCACAATCTATCACTAATGACCATGATAGACCCCCCACCAAAAGGATGACGGAGCGAGACAAAACAAAATTCGCACAATCTATCATTAATGACCATGATAGACCCTCACCAAAAGGATGACGGAGCGAGACAAGCAAAATTCGCACAATCTATCATTAATGACCATGATAGACCCTCACCAAAAGGATGACGGAGCGAGACAAGCAAAATTCGCACAATCTATCATTAATGACCATGATAGACCCCCCACCAAAAGGATGACGGAGCGAGACAAAACAAAATTCGCACAATCTATCATTAATGACCATGATAGACCCCCCACCAAAAGGATGACAGAGCGAAACAAATAAAACAAATCGCACAATCTGACATTGATGAAATGTCAGATCCACCACCAAAAGGATGGTAGAGCGAAAACACAAACAAAACATCGCGCAATCTGATACCGACGAAGTATCAGACCTACCACCAAAAGGATGATAGAGCGAAAACACAAACGAAACATCGCGCAATCTGATACCGACGAAGTATCATACCTACCACCAAAATGATGATAGTGCGAAAACACAAATAAAATATCGCGCAATCTGATACCGACGAAGTATCAGACCTACCACCAAAAGGATGGTAGAGCGAAAACACAAAAGAAACATCGCACAACCTGATACCGACGAAGTACCAGACCTACCACCAAAAGGATGGTAGAGCGAAAACACAAAAGAAACATCGCACAACCTGATACCGACGAAGTACCAGACCTACCACCAAAAGGATGGTAGAGCGAAAACACAAACAAAACATCGCGCAATCTGATACCGACGAAGTATCAGACCTACCACCAAAAGGATGGTAGAGCGAAAACACAAAAGAAACATCGCACAACCTGATACCGACGAAGTACCAGACCTACCACCAAAAGGATGGTAGAGCGAAAACACAAATAAAACATCGCGCAATCTGATACCGACGAAGTACCAGACCTACCACCAAAAGGATGGTAGAGCGAAAACATAAAAGAAAACATCGCGCAATCTGATACCGACGAAGTACCAGACCTACCACCAAAAGGATGGTAGAGCGAAAACACAAAAGAAACATCGCACAACCTGATACCGACGAAGTACCAGACCTACCACCAAAAGGATGGTAGAGCGAAGACATAAATAAATGATCACACAATCTGACATCGACGAAATGTCAGACCCACCACCAAAAGGATGGTAGAGCGAAACACAACACACAGGTTGCTATCACCAAAAGGATGATAGGGCCACACAAATCTGAAGTTTACCAACACCAAAAGGATGCAGGCTAAGGTGAACCGACGAAGTTCGACTATCACCAAAAGGATGATAGTAAAGCAATTGACAACGGTCACGCTTGCTGCGTACAACTCATTGGGGAACCCCAAAGAGGAAGATTGAATTGAAATGAATCAACGGGGTACGCCCACCGTCTTGCTTGGCGGTTACAGGTTTGTTGAGATGATTTCATGGTTACGCCCATGAATTCTGAAGAGTATGCCCCTGACTGGGCTGAATTTGCTTTGGTCAACAAAAGGTTGAACAACTTCGTAAGGAACGCTCACGGTTCTGCTGAAGGTGCCCCTGCTCGGGCTGGTTCTTGCATTAAACTTCTTGGATTTGCCCAACAAAAGGTTGAACAACTTCGTGGGAAGCGCCCATGGTCTTGAATGGTATGCCCCTGATTAGGCTGAATGTTGATTTGCATATTTGATCAACCACGAGGTTGAAATTCGTCACGGGAGACGCCCATGGTCTTGAAAAAGATGCCCCTGACTGGGCTGAATCTTGCTTTGAATAACTTTAAATTTTGTGGGAGGAACCCACAATCGCAGAAGATTGATCCTGACTGGGTTGATGATTGCTTTGAAGCTCTTCGAAAATCGTGGGACAAACCCACCATCTTGCGGAAGATGCCCCTGACTGGGCGGTCGACGGTCTTGGAAATCTTCAAGATTGATCCTGGGTCTTGACTTGCATATATGAATGCTGGATGATAAATAATATTCCATACGAGTGGAAGTGCAAATGCAAATGCTAAAGCGCGGAGATGCAAGAGCTGGGGGAATATGGTATGATTGGAGTATGCATATGATGCAAGATGCATATGAAGTCGAATGCGATGCGTATGATGTATATGATTGCAGAAAGGTATTTAGAAATGCAAGTGGAGACGCCAGTGTGGTGGCCTCTGGTAGTTGCCAATGCAGATTGGACTTCAGGTGGTGGGAGGGATTGACTCCCTCGACACGCAGCTTGTTGAAGACATCACGATCGAAGCAGAAGATGATGCTCTGGATGCCTCAAGTCTGGGTAGTTGGTCATTTGTTGTGAATTTTCTTCAGAGAAGATTGCAACTCTGCTTGTTGGTCAGGACGACCTGGTCTTGCCCCAGTCAGAACATGGTAATGGTCTGCCCCAGATTAACCAGTTCTGACGTATGGAAGTTGAACTCGGATGACTTGCCCCTGCTCGAGCTGTTGAATGCTTTGCCCCAGCCTGTGGGTTCTGAAATTATCTTGCTTCGTGTACGCCACTGAAAGTCAAGTTTCTCCTCAATTGCCCCTTTGCTGGAGTGTCTTTGAATACCTAGCACTGATTTGCAATTGAAATTGTACATTCACAAATGGCAATACTTAATGCAAAGTTCAATGTAAGTTTTGAAAAAGTGTGTCATTTATTGAGGTGTCGTGAAAGTGTGAAACGAATGGGCTGCTAGCCCAAACGTTGTGCTAATTTGATTGGTGTGAAAGATATAGCAAGCGAAATGACACCAATATTGATGATTAGAAATCAATGTGAGGAGTCAGGTTACGCAACCTTGCGATAGTATGCTTTCGGAATAAACCTCGTCTCAATTAGGTCTTTCAAGGGTTGTAACGTGGTCTGGTTCACGGTTATGAAACAAAGGATATTGGGCTCAAAATATGATTTGTACCCACCCATTCTTCGTAATGATCTCCAGTCCTACGCTCAGTTAATCCTACACTTGTCTTGACGGTATAAACCTGATGGTTCAAGGTTTGCTCGACGCGGCAGTCACCTTATTTTGGTTTTTTGATGGATGCCAGTGTCCCTTTTGACTTGGGTGGCCACTGAATCTTATTCTATTTTTGTTGAGGGTTTCGGGGTCCTCTTTTGCTTTGTTTTTGATCCCTAACTTTTGCATGGATTGACTTCGTTTGTCAGATCCATCGGGATTGCCTTGATTTTGCCTAAGTCCCCTCTAAGATGTCTGACTTAGCAGGCTTTTGATGCTTGATTTTGTTGGGACTGCCATAGCATGGGTCTTTGATGGACAACCGTCTTTTATATATTGATTCGAATACGGGATTGGATTAACTGAACACTACCCTGCCCCAGGTTGAGTGTAAAAGGTTTAAATATCCGAAGGAAACTGCTACTTCTAGGCTCGAAGTGGTTTACTAGGGATTCACTCCTTATATCTCCGGTGTTTAGGGGAATTGAAACAATGCCTGTACATCATTGATGAGATTCGGTCTGAAAGCATACCGTTTGCAATTATGGGTATCTCGTTTTCATCATCCTCTCTCAAATCATGCTAAACAACAGTGAATAGAGTGGAGTAAATAAGTGTGTCGGTGATAATCGAAAAATGAGTGAATACGACATAACTAATTCAAAACATGCATAAACGATACATTAATGAAAACCAAATACGAATGGCAATTGTTCAGAGCATACAATACTTAAACAAAAACATAAGAAGCTGCGAATAATGAAATGGCAACATGACTGCCTTCTTCGGGGAATGAACTTGACTGGAATCGATCTGACGTTGGCGTTAGTTGACTGGTGGCATCGGATTGTTGATGATATTTGGAGACTTCCCATTGAAGTTGATAGCATCCCTGTCGATCATGTCTTGAATTATGTGCTTGAAAGCCCTGCAGTCCTCAATGGTGTGACCTGGAGCGCCCTTATGAAACTCACAATGAGCATTTGCATCGTAATCGGCAGGAAGGATAGTTGGAGGAGCTAAATCTCTCGGAACGATAGCTTTCTTCTCCATCAACTGAGCAAAGATTTTGGCATATGGCATTGGTAGACGATCAAAGACTCTATCTGGCCTCCATGTTCTCTGCGGATGCTGTGGGCGAGCACCTTGTCGTTGCTGAGTAGCTTGCATCTGCTGTTGCTGAGGAGGATATTGATATCCTTGCTGGTTGTAGGCTTGTTGCTGAGGAGCCTGTTGTCTTGGCATCTGAGCTTGCGCTGCCTGGACAGCTGGCTGATAAGGCATTGGAGCATATTGCGCAGCAGCAACATATGGATACTGATAGTAGGGAACTTGATAAGGCATAGGAGGAGCTTGTTGAGAAGCTTGCCCTTTCTGCACAAAGATGGCGTTTGTTTCGCCTTCCTTCTTCTTGTATCCATTAAAAGGCCTCTTGGCATTAGCCTGGCTGTTAGAACCTCCTGGGATCTTTCCACTCTTCAGCCCTTCTTCAATTCTCTCACCGACGATCACCAAGTCAGAGAATCCAGCGGAGACACTACCGATCAGCTTTTCGTAGTACTGGCCTTGCAAAGTACCCATGAATATGTCAATTAACTCACGGTCAACAAGAGGTGGATGCACCCTTGCGGCTAGCTCTCTCCATCGTTGCGCGTACTCCTTGAAGGATTCGTTGTCCTTCTGAGTCATACTCTGAAGCTGAGTACGGTTAGGAGCAAGGTCGGTGTTGTACTTGTACTGTTTGACAAATGCATCGGCTAGCTCGGCCCAAGTGCGCACACTATTACGCTCCAGCTGCATATACCATTCGAGAGATGCCCCAGACAAGCTGTCCTGGAAGCAATGGATCATGAGCTTCTCGTCTCTAGCATAAGCAGCCATCTTGCGACAGTACATCTTCAGATGAATGTTTGGGCAACTGAGACCTTTGTACTTTGAAAATTCGGGCACCTTGAACTTTGGAGGAATGACAACATCAGGCACCAAGCACAATTCCAGAGCACTGAAAGAATTTGAATTATGCCCCTCCATGGCTCGAAGTTTCTCGGCTAGATCTCGGCACATCTTCATGGCTTCAGAATCCTGAGTAGCAACAGGACTAGCAATGGGGACAGCAGCATGATAGTTCTGAACATCGTCATACTGATCCATCAGAGTATCTTCGACATGAGGAACCGGGATTTGCACAGCAGCAGGCTGGGCGTGCGGGATAACTCCAACGGTAACTCCAGGCGCTGGGATTGGCTGAGAAGTATTTCCTTCGACTGCGTTGTTGAAGTTCAGCGGCATCCCATGAGAACTGGGAATTTGAACCAAAGGGATGGCAGTAGACCCTTGTCCATTGTGGTTGACGACAGCGGCGGCTTCACGCTGTTCTTCCTCTCTCCTGGCTGTGAGGATGGCTTCGAGGATCTGGTCGATCTTTCCTTTCATGGAATCCAACTCTTCCCTAAAGGCGACTTGCTCCTGTTGAATCTGCTCCATCATACGTCTGGTATTGGCTCTAGTTGCGTACTGGTGTCGAGGAATCAGCTTGATTTACTGGGGAAGAAGGAGCGGAGACATAAGATTCGGTTGGAGGACTGGAAATGCAAAATGCACAACATATGAAATGCAATGCGAATGATATGCAAGATGCAATGCAAGATACAAGATCCAGGATCCAGGATCACAACTCCAACAACTCCTGAAGCTGGTAAGATAAATAAACATAGTTCCTGCTCAAAGAAAATTGACAGGTACGACCTATGCAGGAAGATCTAAACATTCTACCCATAAACCCTCTCACGGGATGGTTTCTATGTTTGGTTCCCAGGATCACGGACACTAGTCGTATTAGCGTCACGCAACAGGCTGGCTGCATTACGACGATAATGACGATAAGGTCTCTCCTGAGCGGAGTCCTCGTGCTAGGCACACAAGGAGCGAGTCCTTGGAGACTAACACTACACGACCACCAATATCGGAACTGGTGCTAACAAAAGGTTCCCAGAATCACGGACCCTTCATTAATCAAGTCGTGCGACAGGCTAGCTGTGTTACAACGAGATCTACGAATAGGTCTCCTCTGGAGGAGCTTTCATGCTAGGCCCACAAGGAGCAAGTCCTTGGAGACTAACACTACTCGACTACCAATTCTAAACTATGTGTTCTCTCTGCTTTTACCAAAGCTCGGGTGTAGAGCCTTACTCATGATGTCATCCCAGGAACCAACAGGCGACAAAGCACAAATAAAATCCACAAGAGAACAAGTACGTAAACAAGAAGAAAATAAAAACAAACACTCCTCACAAACCAAAAGATAGGCTCGACTCTCTCTTTGCGTGGAGCAACGCGTCCCCAGCAGAGTCGCCACCTGTCGCACCTCGAAAAATCACTTTCGAAAATACGACCCTCGCGCGAAAGGGCGCGGAAATGCGGTTCGACAGAGTCGCCACCGAACTTTATTTTTCCCGAATAAACGGGAGAGGAAAATATCGAGAAAACCTCTTAAACGAAAGGATAGGAACAGGGCTGTCGCAACCAAGTTCCGGGTTCGGGAGTCGGTTACGTGAGGGGAAGGTATTAGCACCCCTCACGTCCGTCGTACTCGACGGGAACCTCTTAAGGTAATTGTGGGGAGTGTTATCTAGGTTTGCTTGTTTTCTTCTCGTTGTTAAAGGTAGAATTGGTAAGGTAAAAGGTTAAAGACGCAAAGGAGAGATGGGTGGTTAGAAGATAGGGTGCTCGCCAAGGATTGGGGCCCTTGTGCCTACGTATGCTCATTCGGACGAGAATGAGAAATCAGAGCGTCGTAGTTCGACTACGGGAAAGGATGGGGGGAAACGGAAGATGGATGGAAGTGTGCTCGCCAAGATCATCGCAATCTTGTGCCTACGTATCTTATATTCAAGAATGAATAAAGAATCAGAGCGTCCGTAGTTCGTGGTAACGACCACGAAAAGATGAGGTTGAATAGGTTGGAAGTTGAGTTGGGAGACGAAAGAGCGACTGACAAACAACCTAAGGGCGTGCCTCAAGAGCTTGTCATTCAAGAATTCAAGGAATGCGAGATCCCAAGAACTCAGTTCTTTCGGAAATTGAGTTGAATGAGTTGAAGATAAGAGTGGGATGTTTTGAAAACGAAAGAATGAACTAATAACAACTCGGGGGCGCGCCCAAGAGTTACTCGTTCGAATATTCAAAGAATGCTAGATTCTAAGAATATCCCTCTTTCGTAAGTTTGCGAAAGGATTGAATCGAAGAATGGCATGCGAGGCCAAAAGGAAGTTGTTTGAAGTAGCTCGACGACGTGTCGAGGATTTGCTTGAAAATAGAACCGACTTGACGACGCGTCAAGGGTTAAGGTTGTGAGAAACGATATTAGTCCCTGAGGGTGCTCCTAATATCGAGACCACGAGGAATTGTGAATGTGCGCGAAATGTGGGTTGCGAATGCGTACGAGCACTCGACTTAGGAGAACGTTGGAAGATGTTTGAGTTTGAAAAAGTCGAAAGGTTGAGTGAATAACAACCCAAAGGGCGTGCCTCGAGAGCTATTCACTCGAAAATTCAAGGAATGCTAGACTCCAAGAACCTCCTTCTTTCGAAGTTTAAATCGGAAAGAAAATAGTTTAGAAAATGATTTGAAGTGAATAGGAGGGTATGAATATAGTTTGAGGTACGAGATGTGAGGACATGAGAATGGATTTGAAAATGAGAGAAATGACAATTATTTGATAAATGAGGCGTAGGCCTCACAACCAATTAATTGGGGTATTATCGAAATGCTAGATCTCGACGACACCTTTTTCATTTGGAAAATGTTTGAATGAACAAAGGAAATATCACAAAGAATGCTAAATTCTCATGACATTTTTTGTTAGAAAAATATAATTTTTGAAAATGAGAGGTCGAATAATACACTACTTAAGGTGTACACCTTAATAATGACTATCCAAAAATTCAAGAAGTGCTAGACTTCAAGAACTTAGTTTCTCACGATTTGATTAGAAAATAATTTGAATGAAGATTAGGAAAATTATTAGTTTTGAGGATGGTTTTGATTTAATTTAAGAAATATTGTTTGAATAAACAATGAAAATATCACAAAGAGTGCTAGACTCCTATGATATATTTTTGTTCAAATAATTAAGAGCGTAACGAAAGACGAACAATATTATCCAAGGCGTACGCCCCAATAATAATTATTCAAAAACTCAAGAGGTGCTAGACCTTAAGAGTTTAATTTTCGTGATGGATTAAGAGAAAGATTTGTGTGTTGAAAATAAATTATATTAGGATTAGAAAAAAAAATAAACTTATTTTAAAAAAAATATGAAGATTGTCTTGAGATGTCAAAAAATGGACTATTGAAATATTCGACTAAAAAGATTTTAATATTAAATATATTGAATTTAGAGAAAATATTTACTCATATTTTACAAATATGTTTAAAAATAGTATAAGATTTGGTTTAGATAATATTTAGTTAAATAAATGGTTTTAGAAAATAAAACTTAATTTCATTGGCTATGAGATATATATTGCAGTAAAAAAAAAAAAAAACATCCCCAAAAACGTAGCCACTCAAATCCGCTAGATCTGGGTCAAGGATTCAGATCTGTTGAAGCCCAAATCCACTCTATCAAACGTTTGATAATACCTCCTAACTTAATTCAGCATCAACCTGTAATAGCTCAAACATTAAACCCACAAGCACTGCTTGACAGTGATATGCTCAACACCAATATTAATAGACATCATGCAAATATAAACAATTTGTTTTACAATTTGGATTCCGAATTGATTCACAAAGCAAACCTCAAATAACATCGGACACCATAAGTTTAACATTATCCAATAAACATAATGAGGTTTTAGAAAAAACAAGCAGCTCTCAACCACATCAGTAAATGCTAACTCCGACTTAAAACTGTCAAAACTTATCATTCTCAAAATTAAACCGCACATACTGCCATTCTGAGAGAATATACCAACTGCGAAATCGAATAAGTACGCGACAAAACCAAACATATTTTGCAGGCGAAATAGAATAACAACAGCAGTATCAACATCTAAAAATAAGACCCTAAAAAAAACTACATCAACAACACAATATTTATGGCACAAACGTGAGAAAGACCAACCGACAATGAACGGACTCTCGCTGAAACGCCAACGGAGTTGTTTTGGCAATATTCTGACGAAGCCTTTTGAGTCTGTTGAAATTTGAGCTGAGTTAGCGTGATTCCTAGATTGAACGTATTAGTGTTGGCGTCGAAAACATTGAAACGATGAGTTGCGACATCATAGAATTGAAGCTGTTATTGTAGAGTTTGTTCAATGTCGGAATCAAATTCGAAACAAAGTGCCGCCAAGATCTTTGAGATACTAACGACATCTCCAAGACATCACATACACCCGAAGTTCAAACCACCGATGCCACTATAGAAACTGGAATCAACCTGCAAAACAAACAGATGGGGCCAAACAGATAATAGAAATAAAATCCATAGATTCGCAACAGACCCTAGGTTATCCAAAACAAGCAGCCTCAACTGGAGTTCCGCACACAGAATAAGCTTTAAACCAGTTTAATGAATGGCGCTTGTCACGCTTTAGGCCATTTCTACTCGGTTCCGGTCATGGTAGATTTCGGGCGTCGCTGGGATCAACTGCTGCTATGCCGTTCAATATTATTATCGCACAATTTGAAACTCGGTAATACCTTAACCTGCATACAAACCAGTCACAGACAAACACATGATTTTATGAAAACAGAGAGACTTAGGACCTGTTATCGATATAATACCAAGGCAGCTAACAACTCAGAAAACATCATAACCGAAACCTCAAGCCGAGGCTACTGCCATGATTTAGGACCTGTGATAACGAAAATAATGCCGACAGTTCAACCCAAAACAATGAATCTACACCCAGATTACAATCAACTTACCTTCTCAGCATAAACCATATTAAAACTATTATCCATACTTCATCTTCCTGATATATACATTTACCCTCAAGGTGAACACAAACCAGGATTTGATGGTAATCAACAGACGAAACAACTTACATTCAAGCACACCATAGCATCAGATTACCAGTATGTAAAAAAAAACTTTTATGAGAAAAAAACAACACAAAACAAACTATAATACAACACAACTAAATACACACTAAGACATTATCGCAATATTCTATCAAACAAAAGCAGTTCAGCAACAAAATATAATGAACCGAGCCTGTAACAGGAAGATGAACATAACCAACTGGAAGTCAGATTATTGTTGTAGGCAAACATTGTTGCTGCCGTGTTCGACTTTGCCGGCGATGAGTGTGGTTGCTGTAAACAATCGGCGAAGACTCGTTTTTATGAGAACGATTCAGAACCATGACTGAGTTGCTGCGAAATCAAGATGAAGTTTTTACTGAGGATTTCACCAACGCATCTTCACGGGATCATTCTGAGATGGTTCTCGTCGTTGTGGTTTGAGCATCGCACCAGTATTGAAGGGGTTTAAGAAGGGACTGGAAACTGTTAGCGGCGGTTTAGGGTTTGCGCGGGTGGGTGTGCGGCGCCGTTTTGGGGTTTTTGAAAGGGATGGTCGCGGCTCCGTTTTGTGTTTTTTGAGGGGAGAAACAGAGAGGATTCGGTGAATAAAGGAGTTTGTGAGGGTTTTGGATCGAAGATTTAAGGTTTGTGAGCGGCGGACACGGGTTGAGGGGTTTATGGCGGTGGAATTTGTGACAATGGCGATGGAGAGATGAGAACAGCGCCGTATTTGGCCTTCCAGGGATGAACAAAAGTATCCTAGGGTTTTCTTTTTTGCCTTGTGAACAGTGAAAGGTCCCCCCCATTCATCAGTCTTCCTCCTCTTTTAATACCAATCCTAAGACAAACCCTAACGGGCCTGGGCCTCTGCATTCAAGTTTTTTCTCTTCACTGAATTATTTACAAATTTCTATTAAAATGTGAATAATAACCAATATGATTAATAAATATTAACAACATATTATAATTAAATCTGAATTAAAACAATTTATTAAATAATAACTTTTTAACAAAAATTCAAATACGTAAAATAACTAAGGTTTAAAAAACAAAAAAAAAGTAATTACTAAAATGATGTTAGTAACACTTAAAAGAAAACAAAGTTCAAGAAAGTAAAAAAAACAAAAATAAGTTTAGGCCACGTGTCACCTCTTAATCGGTCAAAAGATAAAATTCTGAAAAACCAGCCAATTGCGAGCAGACACGTGTCTAAATGGCACGGAACAAAAAAAGCGAAAATAATTACAAAAGGGTAGGACAAATTTAGGGTATGACAATGGTGTGCCAAGCAGAATTATTACAGACAACGGTTCCAATTTGAACAACAAGATGATGAAAGAGTTGTGTGAAGAGTTCAAGATTGAGCATCATAATTCTTCCCCTTACAGACCAAAGATGAATGGGGTTGTTGAAGCCGCCAACAAAAACATTAAGAAAATCATTCAGAAAATGGTTGTTACTTACAAAGATTGGCACGAAATGCTCCCATTCGCCTTACATGGATATCGTACGATGGTACGTACATCTACTGGGGCAACTCCATTTTCACTTGTCTACGGTATGGAAGCAGTACTCCCGATAGAAGTTGAGATTCCTTCTATGAGGATCTTGGTGGAGGCAAAGTTATCAGAAGCTGAATGGTGCCAGAACAGATATGATCAGTTGAACTTAATCGAAGAAAAGAGGATGGCTGCGCTATGCCATGGGCAATTGTATCAGCAGAAGATGAAGAAGGCATTTGACAAGAAAGTTTGACCTCGTGCATCCAAAGAAGGTGACCTCGTGCTTAAGAAGATTCAGTCTTTCCTCACCGACGTCAGAGGAAAATGGGCCCCGAATTATGATGGACCATATGTAGTAAAAAAGGTTTTGACAGGAGGCACTTTGATGTTAGCAACAATGGACGGAGAAGAGATCACTCGCCCTGTTAACACTGATGATGTTAAGAAATATTTTGTTGAAGAGAAGCAAGTCATTATTCCCTTTATGTAATCGCTATTATTTTCCAACACTGTAACATCGGGGTCACGCTTTTCTGCTGACCACCATTCAATAAAAAGTTTTTCATTTATCATAAATCTGTATTCTTGATAGCAAAATCCAGATTGATTTAAACCTTTTCAAAACCTTATGTTCTACTTGATATATGAATAACAAAAGGATGACCAGAGACATTTATTTCATCCAAGGAAAATCAACAATATTATGTGCTTCTCTAAGGATATTTATTTTATCCAGATGCGAAGGTTACCTCTGTTCGAAGTACTTTCTTCGCAGACGATAAGGGATCTATGGAGATTTTGCTTGAATACCCTTTCGCTTGAGACATTTATTTCGGTTCTCCCAGTCCGCCGGCATACGCATAACATATAAGTAGACAACATGGCATGTGCATTTTTCGCATTCTTGGTATTTGTTTTGTTCTACCGCCTTGGCTATAGTTATCCCTAGGTGTTTGGGTGTGTCTTATCCCTCCAAATAGAGTTGTTAACCCTAGGAGAAAAGAGCACAATGTTTCATTTTCCCCATGAAGTTCAACCCTCATGGAAGATGGTTATTTTAGTACAATCCCATTTGAGTTCATACCTCAATGGTTGGGTCTTGCTTGACAGTTTCTCTTCAGTTATTTCCTGAATTGAACTTCGGTCTTTGGCAATCACATCATGGACATCTCCAACTTTTAAGCATGAATGCATTTATTTTGCACCCTATTCCCCAGGAAGAATATTCATAACGACAAACATTTCTTCAAATAATAGCATCACAAGATTTTCTCGAACATCCACATTCGAACTAAATAATCTCTTTATTTGAGCAACTCGTTTTGATCAGGACCTTATTTAAAACGATAAATGACATTTTCTACAAGACAGTTCATTCACCCTCAGTGGGTCCTTCAACATCATCAAATCATCAAAAGGCATCGCTTCATAAATCCATCAGAGAAGCTTACCAAAGACATTACAAGATATCCCTCTTTATTTGAGAGCTTACAGAATATTTTGCAATTACAAAGACACTCAGCAGGAAGGCATTCCCCAGTGAGTTCATCACACAAGTTTGCTTCCGTCAAGTGACATCTCCCCAGAGAAGTCGAGGACGTCTATCACATTAGTCTATTTTTATTTGAGAAGACGTACTTTACAATTCAACCGGCTCACATCTCTTCCGAGAATCCCTGGTGAAGTTTTACAAATTACATCTACATTTACAACAACATTTACAATTTACAGTCTACAACGACACCTACAAGTTCTACAACGATCTACATCTACATTAACAACAATTACACCTACAAGTTCTACAACGAACTATATCTACATTTACAACAACATTTACAATTTACAGTCTACAACGACATCTACAGTCTACGACGACATCCACAAACTACAATGATTCTACAATCTACAAATTTTCAACATTTCGAGTAGAGACTGAGACCAGCCCATAGCATCCAGACTATGACTCTCGGGGAAGTTCTACATCAGGGACTAAGACCAGCTCATAGCATCCAGACTATGACGCTCGGGGAAGTTCTACATTAAGAGACTGAGACCAGCTCATAGCATCCAGACTATGATGCTCGGGGAATTTCTACAACTACAACAACATTTACAACGACATTTACATCTACATCTACAAACTATAGTGATTCTACCATCTACAAAATTTTGACATTTCAGGCAGAGACTGAGACCAGCTCATGGTACCCTTATCATGACGCTCGAGGAAGTTATACATTTTACTATTTCAAGTTGAGTTCCAAAAAGAAAAGATATACAAAAACAAGAAAAGAATACTAATAAAACTGAACCATCGACTCAATTTATTTGTGTTGCGGTGGAAATAGGATCACAAACTATTAATGAGTTTGAATCGCAATTCAATTCACAACCGCTCTTTGATTTATCCGAAGGAAAAGGTCAAAAGAGGGAAAACCTATTTTTGCATCGTAAACACAATGCGGGGAAAGATCTAGGGTTCGGGGGTTGGTTAAATTTAGGGAAGGTATTAGCACCCTAAACTTCTGTAGTACTCTACAGGAACCTTTTGTTCAAATGTTTACTATTTGCTTTATTTATTTGCTTAAGGTATATGTACAAAAGATTAAAAGTGAGAAAAGAGACCTAAGAGGTTAATTCTAAGTTTACTCGGCAAGACATCGCATCTTGTGCCTACGTATCCTTACGGGAATGGAATCAGAGTAATCGTAGTTCCCCTCATAAGGGAGGTTAAAGACTTCTTGACTGTGGTCAAGGTCTCAAGGGGAATAAACGCATCTTAAGGACACGCTTACGTGGAGTGTAGAAACTCCAAATCTCTACGTTGAATTGTTAAGTTGTAATTAGGGTTAAATTAGGTTAGGGATTCCGCGGCGGGAAACCCTAAAACGAGCGCGGCGGCTCTTTGACCTAATGCTAAGGGTAAAATTGTAATTTTGTCCACGGCGAGACATGTGTGAAAATTTAGGGTTTGTAAGGTGAAAGGGTTTGAAGTTGAGGACTATTGACACGGCGGTCAAACGGCTAGACCTAATTCCTTCGGAGGTGCGTGCAATGTGACAAAATAATAGCAATGACAGTGTGAGAAATTTAAATCATACATCAGCAGAAATTTAAATGCGGAAACGTAAATGCGATTGTTAAGATTCGCAAGGTTACAGAGGAGGAACAGTTACAACAATATGATACAATTCAATTTTAAGAACGCGAACATAAAGAAGCAACATGGTAAGCTGCACAGTGAACGAACTAGGTTAGTAAACAAAATTATGAAAACAGAAGCATGAAGCTATGGGACATTTTTTGTGGTTGAGAAGTTTAATATGAATCTAAGCTTAATTTTTTTTACTTGATAATGAATAAATAAAAAAAGGAAGATCTTAATCTTTAAAAAAATTTTCTCTTGGTTTTAAAAAATATATTGATTCTAATTGTTAAAAAAAATGTTTTAATTTTAATATTTTAAAAAATGTTTTTGATTTTAATATTTAAAAAAATGTTTCAATTTTACTATTTAAAAAATGTTTCAATTTTACTATTTAAAAAAACAACTTAAATATTTTTTTTAAAAATTTGCTAATTTAATTAAAAAAAGAAAAAGAAAGTAAAAAATAAAAGGGTTGGGCCGGTCATTACCTCCGGACCCAACCCGGTTGAGGTAATTGCAATCACAAGACCATTTAGGGTTTCAGAACCCTTTGGTTTTTCGCGGCGCCGTTTACACTTCATTCTTCTTCTCTCTCGCCGCGATTCTCTCCGATCTTCCTCATTCCTGAAACAAAACATGAAATCTGTAATGAAAAACGTCCCATGGCTTACATTTAAAGTGAAACTGGCCGATGATGAAGATATTCTGAGGCTGAGGCGGTTGATTGCCCGTCGTTTGGTTAAACGGCGCCGGCGGTCCTTCGTGTGAACGAGTTGAAATCTCGTGATGGTTTTGGTGGAAAACTTCTTCTTCTTCTGATGTCGCGGTCGTTAGGGTTTCTCGTTCAGTGATTTTTTTTTTGGCCCCTTTCCTCAGGTGATGTCGTTCTCTTTATATATCTCTTTCTGATTTTCTTTTGGGCCTTGTGATTTTCGTTTTTCTTCCATGAAATCCGATTTTCGATTTGATTTGATATTATTTGATTGAACGCCTTTTGGGACAATGACTTTCACAAACTATATCTTTCTGATTTGATCGGAGCTTCCTTTTCTAATTTGATTTTACTGGTTTTCAGATATGATTGGGATTCATTGCTGATATGGCTTATTTGGTTCGAAAACTTCCTTTTTTGGATTCATTTGGAATGTATATTCCCAGCTTGATTTGATTTGCTTTCAGAAACGGGCTTACTTCAATCTGTTTTGGAACCAAACCTATTTTGGATATTGTGGATTGAAACCGGATTGGTTGTGATCTGTTTCGAAAACCCTCTTGTTTGGATATCTGCTTTGAACTGATTTGGATTGATTTGGTCCAGATTTGGATCTGTTGATTTTATCTGATATGGTTTTGATCTTCTACAGATATGGATTTTCGCTCATTTGGATTTGGATGACTTATTTTCTTTGGTTTAGCCCTTATGCTGTGGTTGAGGTGGCAAATCGAAGCTATTGGTATTGTTCTGCTGTTGTTCGCTTCTGCCCGATGATGATTCGAACTGAGGGCTGAACCAATGATGTCGTTGTTGTCGCTAATGCTATCCTTATTTCTTGCTGCTTATGCTGTTCCATTGTCGCCGTGTGCAGAAGCTTGCCATACTTGTTGATGCAGATGTTGATGTTGTGGTGTTAATGGTTGCTCTTGAAATTGTTTGGCAGATGCTAACTAGCTCGCCTTACTTGTAATCGATGTCTGCAGGTATTGGAATGATGTTGCTTGCTGTGTTGGAGTTGGTGCCATTTGCAATTGGTATCTGTTGTTGTTATTGCTTGTAGCTTGGAGATTTGCTTCTGAAACGGTGATGATGATTCGTGAATCTGAACCGTCGTTGGTGGTCATTGTTGCAATGTTGGTATTTATGAGTGATGCTTGTTGCCGAAGCTGTGATGCTTATAGCTGATGCTAATTTGTCGTTTGCTGGTCGAAACTCGTGTTGCTTCTCTTTGCTTGTTGTGACTGATGTTGGTTCTGCCTGTTGGAGGTCGATTGTAGCCTTGAACTTGTTAGTTTGTGGCAGCTTGAAGTTGTTTGGGCTGATGCCGCTGTTACTGATTTCTTTGTGACGAGATATTGGGCTGTTTGATTTTAGATACTATCTTGTCTTACGCCGTTGCCGAAGAGCTGTTTGGTGTTCAGTAGGGAGTTGGCGGCAACTTCGGTTATTGCCCTTCCAGCCGCTCGAAACTGCCCGATGATGATTAAAAAAACTGAGGGTTGTTATTACTCACCTTAGCTCTTTAATGTCTTTACTTCGTTTCGGTATTTAAGTTCTCTTTTCAATATTCTCTGATACAAATAAATGTATAGCAAAGTAACAGCAGCATCACAGAACTGATGCGAGAAGAATTCATGTAGCCGGCTTGCCGCAGGGCCCGTGCTAACCGAAAAGCAACTAGCTGCTAAGATCTTACATAGGTGTTTATTTCTTGTTTCTCGGAATTCACTTTACCATATGATGAATTTTGAATGGATTATCTTTGCAGGATCAGTTTGGATACTTGATGTTTAGCTTGGAGGTTGAGAAATCTTTGGATGAAATGCGAACACACTCACCCAATATGATGAAGACGGTAGAGATCTAGAAGTTTGCGTTACCCAATCTTGACTGCTGCTGGCTGCTTTGTATCAGTTTGAAAAATAAATTGGAACTTACCATATTTACTTGATGGAATGTTGTTTTAGTTTTGAATCCAAAGTCGCGTGAATCCTTTTGGCAAATCAGTTAATCCTACTTCTTTTACTCTTCATCTTTCGACAGTCCCTTATGATAAGAACAATAACTACCTGATCTGACGCCGATGGCTCAGATTGGTAACGGGAGTAGGATGCGGCTTTAGTCGTGCCCTCCCGACACTCGATGATGATAATGTTCTGAGAGTGTCAAACAACTTCTAACCTCTTTTCCTATATTGTTTGTTTTGCTTTGATGTGCAGGTTAGTCGAGATTTGCGGCGAAGCTTAAAGACAACATGAAGACACTTAGATGTTCTTAGGATTTAGGATAGATACTTTAATGTAATTCCTTTGAACTTTAATGTAATTCCTTGTAACTTGTAACAAAAAAATATTATGAATAAATAACATTTTTTTATCCAAATCATTTCTTCTTTGTAATTCACTTTGCAAACTTGTAATAATGATAATAAAATATTATGAATAAAATTCACATATTCTATTAAAATCATTTCTCAATTGCTTCTCCATGCTTTAATTTGCAAACACCTCAACACCCGATTAAATCTCACTAGTCAAATATCCTGGAATTAATTCGATCCAACCATTGCATGAATAAGTTCCATTGATCAGTCGAAGTTTTCACCGTTTTCCCTCTGGAAGAAAGAAGAATGATTTCTTGTTAAACCCTGCTCCACAGATCAGACTTTGATATCAAACCCACGTAAATAAACGCCTCAAAAACATCATTACGCCCAACATTACGAACTATGCTTCAAAAATGACCAAAACGCCCCTGGGGTATTCCTGCAAAACAAACACCTTCAGGTCTTGTTAGTAGTTAGCAAATGCGCAGATGATATGATATGCGACATGACTGACTAAATATAAGGGTAAAATTTGGGGTATTACAGTTGCCCCTATTTAAATAGCTACACCGGACGATTTGAGTGACAGAGACTCGAGGAATCGTGGTGGAGAGATTTAAATATAGATAACCGAAAATTTTGCCATTATATGCGACGATATGCAATGCTATGGACAAAACGGGAACGACTTGATGCAGATGATGCCATGGATATGATATGACGCGTATGCTGGAATAATGAATGCGAAAATGCTGCCGAACATGACGACACCGGAACAGACGCCAACGAGAAGAACTCACTGGGGAAAATGACACGCTGAGATACAGTACAACACTGGGGGACTCTAAAAATGATAGTCAACTGGTGCGAATGACCAATTGTCACATTTAGAAAAGGAACGAGATCCTCGAATGGAGATGGTACCTATGAGACGACCTCCACTGGGGAGTCTAAAAATAAAACTGGATCACGTACGATTGTAAGGTCGATTACAGAATGCTGGAGCATTGAGCAGAGAATAACATCCAAGCTTCTGTAAACTACCCCTCGCGACAGGATCGAACGGACTTTTCGGAACTCCGTAGCAAATATACAGGGTAAAGACCGACTGTATGCCAAAATAAATGGACTTTGATGGGAATTGCCCTGATAAGCTTCTCGGGGGAGAATTGTCACTTATCGTTGGAAAGGACTTATGTGCAAAAATGGATAAGCACTCAAATAAAGAGGCTGCTGCTTATCTGATAAATAAATCTTCTCGTATTTTAAGGTCGGCACCTGGAATACGATTCTGATTCTTCTCTTACTGAAGGATAAATAAACTTCTTCATGCTTCAAGATCGTGCTCTCTTGAACATGAAAAAGGTAAACTGAACTTCCTCATACTTCAGAATCGTGCTCTCCTGAATATGATACTGGATGACTGAATTTCTTCATATTTCAGAATCGTGCTCTCCTGAATATGAAACTGGATGACTGAATTTCTTTATATTTCAGAATCGTGCTCTCCTGAATATGAAACCGGGTGACTGAATATACTCATACTTCAGAATCGTGCTCTCCTGAAAAAACGGCCAAACTGAACTTCCTCATAACTCAGAATCGTGCTCTCCTGAATATGATTCCGCTCCTTCTTTTACTAAAGGATAAATGAACTTCTTCATAACTCAGAATCGTGCTCTCCTGAATATGAAAATGCTCAAACCTCCCCGTAACTCAAGATCGTGCTCTCCTGAATACGATTTGGTTCAAACCTCAAGACGGCAGGTAAATGGAAGCCCAACTGCTCCATGGATATGGCCATTTGCTGCGAGTCATAATGAGGATAGGACCGACTTCTTAGGTGAGAAATGTCGTATGCTGATGCTGTAAAATGTAAAGTGTAAAGGGTTGTAACATGTAGGATTGCAAAGTGTTGTATTGATATATTTTCCAACGCGAACTAGCGTGTATTTGTAAAGGATTGTAGTTGATTTTCTTGAAAGATAGTGCAAAATAAATGCACGTCCGGGTATAGTGATAAACTTCTCAAGCGAGATAGTCGCGTATCTGTCATGGTATGGTGAAAACCTTCAGAAGGTGCAAAATAAATGCACGTCCGGTTGGGCTTGGCGACCGACAAGACTGAGATTCAATCTAGGATCGAGCTAGAAAGAAGACTGGTAATCAAGACTCCATCGAGGGAACGATCTCGGAGGGTAAATATCTTATCCTGGTGAGGAAAGATAGCTGAAGTAACCGTCATCCACGAGGATCGAGCTCCGTAGGGAAACTGGAAACAAGTAAGTATTTTATGCTTAGGGCTGACAATCTATTTGAAGAGAATGGACAAACCCAATTACTCGGCGATAACAATCAATGACGGTGAAACGCAATGAACCTGTGAATGCTAATGCATATGTTAATGTGAATGTATGTTAATGTTTATGTATATTAATGTCTATGTATGCAAGATGTTATGAAATGAGTATGTAATGAGTATGTAATGAGTATGTAATGAATATGTGATGAATATGTAATGAATAGGCATGTGATGCTTATGCCCTTGCATATGCTGACAAAACAGACTAGAGACGGGACGAGAGATGAAATAAACATCTCGACGGAGATACCCTGCGTTCTCTGCAACCAATACGTCAATCATGGGTGGGAAGGATCAATGGTAGAACCAAGTCTGGTTTTAAAGTTCTGAATTCTCTGGAGAGAAAGTAATCTGCTTGAGTGCACAGTATCCTGTCTTCACATGGGGAGAAGAAAACTTGAGGGACACTTTTGAGTTACCCAAGAAAAAGTTGTCAGCTTATAGCTTCTCTGGGGACTATCACTGGGCAATGGTTTGAAAGTGTTTCTGCAATAATGATATTTCCGGAGAATGAAGAGATCCTGTCGGAATTTCCACTAGTCAAAGTAATTTATTACATTTCAAATTTGTTGTTTTTGAAAACAATTTTGAAAAATCTCCAATGCACCTTTCATTTTCAAATTTTAAGAATAAACGCATTTTGCATAACAATAGAAAATAAAGAGCAATGCACCAAGGAATGTAAGTAACGAGATGGTATCTTTTATAAAAGGGTGGCTGCTTGCTGAAGGCATAGCTCCACAGATGATTATGTTTAAAATTGGCGACATGGGAAAGGGTTACATTGAATCCAATGACACCTACTGACACTAATAACTAAGACTAATCCAGAATCCTGCTTTGGGCAAGGATGAAAGAACTGAAACATGGCTCTCATGCGGAAAGTGTGTTCGAGATAATCAGTGTCTTCTGATGCAATGAAATGCCTTTGTCCCTAACTTTTGCCTGGACCGCCCTTTCGGGTTTTCAATCCACCGGGACGCTCTTTTTTGCCTAAGCCGCCCTTTCGGGTTTTCAACTTAGCGAGCTTTTGTTATTATTTCTTTTTTTTTTTTTTCAACCCTTACTTTTGCCTAAGTCACCTTTTGCAGGTTTTCGACTTAACGGGTTTTTAGGCATAATATTTTCGGACTGCATCAGAATTCACGGGGTGTGCTAGTTCTTCACCATCCATTGTCGTAAGTATCATAGACCCTCCGGAGAAAACGGTCTTTACAACAAACGGGCCTTCATAATTGGGCATCCACTTTCCACGCATATCTTTGTGTACTGGCAAGATCTTTTTGAGTACGAGCTCTCCTTGACGGAACTCACGGATACGGATCTTCTTATCAAACGCTCTCTTCATCCGTTTCTGATATAATTGCCCATGGCACATGGCTGTCAAGCGCTTCTCGTCAATGAGATTCAACTGATCCAATCTGTCCTGAACCCACTCAGCTTCCTCAAGTTCAGCTTCCATTAACACTCTTAACGAGGGTATCTCTACTTCGATGGGGAGTACAGCGTCCATTCCATATACTAGTGAGAAAGGTGTTGCCCCTGTCGAAGTTCTCACCGAGGTTCTGTATCCATGCAAAGCAAACGGTAACATCTCATGCCAATCTTTGTAAGTCACAACCATCTTTTGCAGGATCTTCTTGATATTCTTATTTGCAGCTTCAACGGCTCCATTCATCTTAGGACGGTACGGAGAAGAATTGTGGTGAGTGATCTTGAAGTTATCACACAACTCTTTCATAGTCTTATTATTCAGATTGGTGCCATTGTCAGTTATTATCCGGCTTGGGACTCCATAGCGGCAGATGATCTCTTTCCTGATGAATCGGGCAACCACTTGCTTGGTCACGTTGGCGTAGGAGGCAGCCTCTACCCACTTGGTGAAATAATCAATGGCAACAAGAATAAAACGATGACCGTTAGAAGCCTTCGGCTCGATTGCCCCAATCATGTCAATGCCCCACATAGAGAACGGCCATGGTGAAGACAACACATTCAACGGTGACGGAGGTACATGCATTTTATCAGCATAAATTTGGCACTTATGGCATTTTCTAGCGTATTGGATGCAGTCAGCTTCCATGGTTAGCCAATAATACCCAGCCCTTAACATCTTCTTGGACATAGCATAACCATTGGCATGGGTTCCGAAGGTCCCCTCATGAATTTCCTGTAGTAACATGTCTGCTTCCCGTTTATCAACACATCTGAGCAGAACCATGTCGTGATTTCTCTTGTATAACACACCATTACTGATAAAGAATTTGGACGCCAGTCTTCTCAATGTCTTTTTGTCCAGACCAGTAGCACCATCGGGATACTCCTGCTTGACGAGGTAGTTCTTGATATCATGAAACCAAGGCTTTTCATCCACCTCATCTTCTTCGACCATCTGACAATAAGCGGGCTCAACCTTGCGCTCAATATGGATAAGAGGTGCTTCATTAACGAACTTAACTTTCCACATGGATGCTAACATGGCTAAAGCATCGGCTACGTGATTCTCGGATCTAGGAACATGCTCGAACTCTATCTCGTCAAAATACTTGATCAGCTCAATAATGTAGTCCTTATAAGGGATCAGCTTCTCATTCTTCGTCTCCCATTTGCCTTGTACCTGGTAAATAACCAAGGCTGAGTCACCACTTACTTTAAGAAGTTTGATTCGGAGGTGAATCGCCGCTTCGAGGCCGAGGATACATGCTTCATATTCTGCGACGTTGTTAGTGCACTCAAAGTCCAACCTTGCTGTAAATGGTGTGAATCCACCCTTCGGGTTCATCAAAACGGCGCCTATACCATGCCCATTGAAATTTGAGGAACCATCAAACATCATCTTCCACCAAAGACCTGGTTCTGGACCTTCGCTCGGATCTGGCTCTTCACAATCTCTTTTAATCAACAAAATATCCTCATCAGGAAAATCGAGCTTAAGAGGTTCATAATCTTCAACTGGCTGGTCTGCAAGATAATCAGATAAAATACTACCCTTAATCGCCTTCTGGGGTACATATTGGATGTCATATTCGGATAACAACATGTGCCAACGGGCTAGCCTCCCGGTTTGAGCAGGTTTTTCAAAAATATACTTGATCGGATCCATTTTAGAAATCAATAACGTGGTATGACAGACCATATACTGCCGAAGGCGCTTAGCGGCCCATGCCAATGCACAACAAGTTTTCTCTAATGGTGAGTATCTGTTTTCGCAATCGGTAAACTTCTTGCTCAGGTAATAAATTGCATGTTCCTTTTTCCCAGTCTCATCATGTTGTCCAAGCACACAACCCATAGACTTCTCGAGAACAGTAAGGTACATAAACAACGGTCTTCCAGGTACGGGCGGGATCAGAATAGGGGGATCTTGCAAATAACCCTTAATCTTCTCGAACGCTTTCTGACAATCAGGGTTCCACTCAACTGTCTGCCCCTTGCAAAGCAACTTGAATATCGGCTCACAAGTAGCGGTCATATTAAAGATAAACCTGGAAATGTAATTCAGACGTCCCAGAAAACCCCTAACTTGCGTCTCGGTTCGCGGAGCCGGCATATCTTGAATGGCTCGGACTTTGTCAGGATCCACCTCAATCCCTCACTGGCTAACAATGAAACCAAGCAATTTTCCGGATCTGACACCGAAGGTACATTTTGCAGGATTCAATTTCAACTGATATTTCCTGAGTCGTTCAAACATCTTCGCCAAATGGTCTAAATGCTCCTCTTCACTCTGGGATTTGGCTATCATATCGTCCACATACACCTCAATTTCTTTGTGCATCATATCATGAAAAAGAGTGGTCATAGCACGTTGGTAAGTTGCCCCTGCGTTCTTTAAACCAAAGGGCATGACTTTGTAGCAGAAGGTCCCCCAAGGAGTAATGAAAGTAGTCTTCTCTCGATCGTCGGGATCCATCTTGATCTGATTATAGCCAGAGAAACCATCCATAAATGAAAACAACGCAAAACTGGTTGTATTGTCTACAAGTGTATCGATATGTGGCAGAGGGAAGTCGTCTTTCGGACTTGCTTTGTTCAGGTCCCTGTAATCCACACACATCCTAACCTTACCGTCCTTCTTGGGCACTGGCACAATGTTGGCAACCCAATCTGGATATTTTGCGACTGCCAAGAAACCTGCATCCAACTGCTTTTTAACCTCATCTCGAATCTTCAAAGCCATGTCGGGTCTCGTTCTTCGAAGCTTTTGTTTGATAGGTGGACAATCTGGCTTAAGCGGCAACTTGTGAACAACAATATCCGTGTCTAGGCCCGGCATATCTTGATACGACCACGCAAACACATCAACATACTCTTTTAACAACTCAATCAACCTCGGCCTAACCTCTGTCCCAAGCATTGTACCAATCTTGACCTCTTTCTTGCTCTCATCTGTACCGAGATTAATTAAGTCCACCTGCTCTTTATACGGTTGAAACTCTGTGTACTCGTACTCAATCAATCTTGTCAGTTCCGCGGGTACTTCAAAATCTTCTTCACCCTCGTCCTCAGCTTGATTGATGGGTGCATCCCAGTCAGGAGTGTCAGCAAAGTCATTGGATCCAACAAGGTTTACGATATCTCTGCATGATGGAAGGCTTACTTAATTAAAATGCTCGAAGATATGTAAGAATGAAATGCTGTTTTTTTTATTATTATTTTTTGGAAGAAAGGTTGCCAATTTCATTTTTAAAAGTGAAAACGAAAAACGCAAATGAACCAAAGTGGAATTGAACAAACTGCTTTTATTAATATCCTTTTAGAAATGAAAGGTGGCCCAATAAAAGCGACCCTATAGCCTTGGGCAGAGCTACGGATTTTTATTTGAAATGTAAATGAAACCCTTTTTTTTTTTTTTAAAAATTACTTTGACAAAGGAAAAATAACAGGGATCTCTACGGCCTCCCAGTTGTTCAAAACTGCATCACCCTTAAACACCAGGTTGCTCAGCTCTTCATTTTCTTCACAGTCGCTGATGGCATTGACTTGGAAACCTCCGCTGACAAATACTTCTTGGATAACCTTCGGACGTCCTTCGACAGTCGTGGCAGCTCCATTCTGAGTTGGTTTGTAACCCAACCCAGAGCGATCAGTCTTGGTCTTGACATCAATTACCTCTCCCCAACCTTCAGGAATGCCCCTGTCAATTGTTGCTTTGGTACTCTTCAGAGATGCAAAAGATGGATTACCCTGACCCACTGTCTCTTCGACCTCCAGCAGAACAACATTGGCGATCTCAAGTGCTTGAAAGGAGATTTCTAAAGCATTCTCATCGGCCTCGATGTAACGGAAAGAAGACAGGTTACTGACCATCAGATCTTCCTCACCGTGTATAATAACCAACTTTCCATCGATCACGAACTTCATCTTTTGATGTAAAGTTGAGGTTACTGCCCCAGCGGCATGAATCCACGGCCTTCCAAGTAAACAACTGTAATTGGGATTAATGTCCATGACTTGAAACGTGATATTAAAAACTTGTGGACCGATCAGGATAGGTAGCTCAACCTCCCCCATTACCGATCGACGAGAGCCATCGAAAGCCTTGACGACCAAAGGAGTAGGTTTCAACATAGTCTCTTTACAAGCCAACTTATCAAGAACCCTCTTGGGTAGAACATTCAGAGAAGACCCGGTGTCTACTAGCACTCTAGTTAAATTGTCTTCCTGACATTTCACCGATATATGTAAAGCACGATTATGGTTCGGACCCTCTTTCGGTAACTCTTCATTGCTGAAACTGAGGGTGTTACAGGCGGTCAAATTGGCAATCACACTATCAAACCGACTGGTGCTGATATCTTGATCCACATGTGCTTGAGTCAAAACCTTCTGCAAGGCCATCCTATGAGCGGGTGAACTCATTAACAGAGATAGAATCGAGATCTTGGAAGGAGTCTGATGAAGTTGGTCAATAACTTTATAGTCACTTTTCTTGATGATCCTCAAAAATTCGGCATCTTCATTATTCGTAACGGCTCCCTTACCTTTGTCTTTGGCAGGCTCTGGGATATTAGTGGTCTCCTTAGGTGGATCCTCATTAGAATGGGGAGTATACACACGGCCACTGCGGGTCATCCTGCTTACTTCTGCGATATTGGTCACAGTATCCTTACCCTCTTCATTTGGAATAACCTTCCCGGACTCCTTGTCAATCATCGTCACGTCATATTTCCAAGGCACAGCTTTAGGATCACTGAAAGGAAACGGACTCGGTCTTCAAATAACTATAGGCTTAGGCTGATTCACTTCAGGGATATACGACCTTGGTATATCGAACACGAGGTTGGCGGAGCCTGCCCCTGATAAATTAAACACTGGTACCTTACCCTTTGATTCAGGCTGATGGAAGACAGGCTCAACCACAGCGACCACATCCTTCTTGGCTTGGCTTGTCACTTGTAAAACACCCTCATTAATTAACCTCTGAACATCATTCTGAACCAACATGCAACCCTTAATACTGGCTTCACAACTTACGCATGCAACGTGGGAAGTATCTACTAAACCAGCTTCAAACAGTTTCGAATGGAACATCTTGAGAGGAGTCTTAATCTGTTCAACGTCAAGGGCGTAACCATCCCCCGAATCAATACTAACGACATTGACACTCTCATGGTTAGGAAAAGGGTTCTTCTTAACATTTGGTTGAGGATCTTCGAATGACAAAATCTTCTTTTCCAATAAATCCCTGACAATATTTTTGAGAGCATAACAATTTTCCAGATCGTGACCAGGCGCACCCTCATGAAATAAACAATGAGCAGCGGCGTTGTAATTGGCGGGTAGAGGATTAGGAGGCGGACCCAAAGCCCGAGTAGTGATTAGACCTTGCTTGACCAAAGAGGGGTACAACTCGGTGAAAGTCATCGGAATTGGCGGACAAGGTTTATACGTTCTTCTGTTCGGCATATTCTGGCGAGGAGCCGGACTCTTTGGCTGTTGAGGAGCAGGAGTATTGGGTGCCTGTAGGTAGTTGATAGGAGGCGGATAAACAGGAGGTTGTTGCATAGGTTGATACATGGGAACCTGTTGATTGAAAGAAGGTGTAATAGCTGCCACATAGGGTTGTTGAGCATATTGGACTGGGTACCCTTGAGGTTGAGCATAACCTTGCGGATGCCGATAAAAGCGTTCCCTTGGTCTACCAGAGGATATAGCATTAGTCTCACTCTCCTTCTTTTTCTGGGAGCTATACGGAGGTTTCTTCGGCTGATCCTTAGAAGCGCCATGATTATTTGTCATTTTACCACTCTTCATACCCAATTCAATCTTGACACCCACAGCAACGATGTCGGAGAAATTTGAAGTCACACTACCCACCATTCTCTCGTAAAATTCTGGACGGACTGTGTCGACAAACCAATCAGCTAACTCTTTCTCGGTCAAAGGAGGTTCTACCTGCGACGCAGTCTCTCTCCACCTTTGAGCATACTCTTTGAATGACTCAGAATTCTTTTGTGACATACTCAGCAACTGTCTTCTGTCAGGAGCCAGATCCATATTGTACTTGTAGTGTTTGATGAAAGCGTCAGATAAATCTTGGAAATTCTTAATGCGAGACTGGTCTAAAGTTAAATACCACTTGGAGGAAGCACCCTTCAAACTATCTTGGAAGCAATGAATCATCAGTTTATCATTCTCAACATGGGCAGCCATTTTGCGATAATACATGATCAGATGACTCTTAGGGTAGGTGGCACCTTCATAGCGATCGAAGTTCGGGGTTTTGAACTTCGGGGGAATAACCAAGCCTGAGACCAAACAAACATCCCTTGCAGCAGTCCCAAAAATTTGATCACCCTCTACCTTTTTCAATCTCTGGACGATAGTGTTTACTTCCTCACGAAGCTTATCATGTTTCTCATAACCCTCAACATTCTCATCAAGATTATCAAAAACTGTCTCATTGAAGTACGGTTGCGCACGAGTGTGTACAACAGGTGGTGCAAAGATAGGAGCCCCCTAGAAACTTCAGAAAACAAGGGCACGGCCTGCTGAACAGGTTGATTAATCGGAACAGTGGCTTGAGGAGGCACAAAACCTGGAGCAAGACCATAAGGTGGGTCCCTTGCTACGGTCACACTTGGTGGAGGGTCCACAGTAACGCCGGTAATCTCAGAAACAACAGTGGGCTGGGTATCCATCTTAGCATTCATGACATGTAACAATTCCATCATACGCCCCATACCCCCTCGAAGGTCCTCAAGTTCATTGCTAAGGCGATCAATCTCTTTTGCCTGATCCTCCATTCTTTTCCGAGTTTGAGCTCTGGTGTTGTACTGGTGCCGAGAACTCAGGGTGACGAAACTGGAAGGTGAGAGAACCGAGTGTGAGAAATCGGGAGACACATGCAATGCAGAAAAGTAAATGATGCTAAAATGTGGATGAAGATTTCATGAAGTTCAAAGGCAAGTACCCTCCCCTGAAGTTAGATGGTTCATCCTGTCCTACAAAAGTAACCAGGTTCTAAGGGATCTCAATATCATTGATCCTTCACAAGGGTGGTCGTTCAGAAGGCAACTTACTTGCCAACCAAAACCCTCCAAGTTTAAGATCTCAATGAGCGTAGTATCAAGTGTCAACCAACTTCAGTCTGCACCAAAGCCGGACCTCACTACTTTCTAAAGGCCAAGATGAGTTAACTAGGGTTCTAAAAGTCAGTTAGTGCATTGACAACATATGGCAGCCTCAATATTATCCTCAACTTGACTTAAGGAATATAAGCACCAACCAAGAAGTCGCACTAACTATGGCCACCAGATCAACCGTATCGATATACGTCGTACAGTTTCCTTGGTCTATTGCCATTTACCTAAGGTACACTAGATCCGGGTGTAGGACTCATCTCACAGCACAAGGAACAGTCCCACAATCAAAGCACAAATATATACATGCAAATGAATAATAACACAGATAGTAATAAATATGAACAAGTTAGGGATGACCCTCAAAAGTTAGGAGTCCCCAGTGAAGTCGCCATTTTTCTGTTGCGGTGGAAATAGGATCACAAACTATTAATGAGTTTGAATCGCAATTCAATTCACAACCGCTCTTTGATTTATCCGAAGGAAAAGGTCAAAAGAGGGAAAACCTATTTTTGCATCGTAAACACAATGCGGGGAAAGATCTAGGGTTCAGGGGTTGGTTAAATTTAGGGAAGGTATTAGCACCCTAAACTTCTGTAGTACTCTACAGGAACCTTTTGTTCAAATGTTTACTATTTGCTTTATTTATTTGCTTAAGGTATATGTACAAAAGATTAAAAGTGAGAAAAGAGACCTAAGAGGTTAATTCTAAGTTTACTCGGCAAGACATCGCATCTTGTGCCTACGTATCCTTACGGGAATGGAATCAGAGTAATCGTAGTTCCCCTCATAAGGGAGGTTAAAGACTTCTTGACTGTGGTCAAGGTCTCAAGGGGAATAAACGCATCTTAAGGACACACTTACGTGGAGTGTAGAAACTCCAAATCTCTACGTTGAATTGTTAAGTTGTAATTAGGGTTAAATTAGGTTAGGGATTCCGCGGCGGGAAACCCTAAAACGAGCGCGGCGGCTCTTTGACCTAATGCTAAGGGTAAAATTGTAATTTTGTCCACGGCGAGACATGTATGAAAATTTAGGGTTTGTAAGGTGAAAGGGTTTGAAGTTGAGGACTATTGACACGGCGGTCAAACGGCTAGACCTAATTCCTTCGGAGGTGCGTGCAATGTGACAAAATAATAGCAATGACAGTGTGAGAAATTTAAATCATACATCAGCAGAAATTTAAATGCGGAAACGTAAATGCGATTGTTAAGATTCGCAAGGTTACAGAGGAGGAACAGTTACAACAATATGATACAATTCAATTTTAAGAACGCGAACATAAAGAAGCAACATGGTAAGCTGCACAGTGAACGAACTAGGTTAGTAAACAAAATTATGAAAACAGAAGCATGAAGCTATGGGACATTTTTTGTGGTTGAGAAGTTTAATATGAATCTAAGCTTAATTTTTTTTACTTGATAATGAATAAATAAAAAAAGGAAGATCTTAATCTTTAAAAAAATTTTCTCTTGGTTTTAAAAAATATATTGATTCTAATTGTTAAAAAAAATGTTTTAATTTTAATATTTTAAAAAATGTTTTTGATTTTAATATTTAAAAAAATGTTTCAATTTTACTATTTAAAAAATGTTTCAATTTTACTATTTAAAAAAACAACTTAAATATTTTTTTAAAAAATTTGCTAATTTAATTAAAAAAAGAAAAAGAAAGTAAAAAATAAAAGGGTTGGGCCGGTCATTACCTCCGGACCCAACCCGGTTGAGGTAATTGCAATCACAAGACCATTTAGGGTTTCAGAACCCTTTGGTTTTTCGCGGCGCCGTTTACACTTCATTCTTCTTCTCTCTCGCCGCGATTCTCTCCGATCTTCCTCATTCCTGAAACAAAACATGAAATCTGTAATGAAAAACGTCCCATGGCTTACATTTAAAGTGAAACCGGCCGATGATGAAGATATTCTGAGGCTGAGGCGGTTGATTGCCCGTCGTTTGGTTAAACGGCGCCGGCGGTCCTTCGTGTGAACGAGTTGAAATCTCGTGATGGTTTTGGTGGAAAACTTCTTCTTCTTCTGATGTCGCGGTCGTTAGGGTTTCTCGTTCAGTGATTTTTTTTTTGGCCCCTTTCCTCAGGTGATGTCGTTCTCTTTATATATCTCTTTCTGATTTTCTTTTGGGCCTTGTGATTTTCGTTTTTCTTCCATGAAATCCGATTTTCGATTTGATTTGATATTATTTGATTGAACGCCTTTTGGGACAATGACTTTCACAAACTATATCTTTCTGATTTGATCGGAGCTTCCTTTTCTAATTTGATTTTACTGGTTTTCAGATATGATTGGGATTCATTGCTGATATGGCTTATTTGGTTCGAAAACTTCCTTTTTTGGATTCATTTGGAATGTATATTCCCAGCTTGATTTGATTTGCTTTCAGAAACGGGCTTACTTCAATCTGTTTTGGAACCAAACCTATTTTGGATATTGTGGATTGAAACCGGATTGGTTGTGATCTGTTTCGAAAACCCTCTTGTTTGGATATCTGCTTTGAACTGATTTGGATTGATTTGGTCCAGATTTGGATCTGTTGATTTTATCTGATATGGTTTTGATCTTCTACAGATATGGATTTTCGCTCATTTGGATTTGGATGACTTATTTTCTTTGGTTTAGCCCTTATGCTGTGGTTGAGGTGGCAAATCGAAGCTATTGGTATTGTTCTGCTGTTGTTCGCTTCTGCCCGATGATGATTCGAACTGAGGGCTGAACCAATGATGTCGTTGTTGTCGCTAATGCTATCCTTATTTCTTGCTGCTTATGCTGTTCCATTGTCGCCGTGTGCAGAAGCTTGCCATACTTGTTGATGCAGATGTTGATGTTGTGGTGTTAATGGTTGCTCTTGAAATTGTTTGGCAGATGCTAACTAGCTCGCCTTACTTGTAATCGATGTCTGCAGGTATTGGAATGATGTTGCTTGCTGTGTTGGAGTTGGTGCCATTTGCAATTGGTATCTGTTGTTGTTATTGCTTGTAGCTTGGAGATTTGCTTCTGAAACGGTGATGATGATTCGTGAATCTGAACCGTCGTTGGTGGTCATTGTTGCAATGTTGGTATTTATGAGTGATGCTTGTTGCCGAAGCTGTGATGCTTATAGCTGATGCTAATTTGTCGTTTGCTGGTCGAAACTCGTGTTGCTTCTCTTTGCTTGTTGTGACTGATGTTGGTTCTGCCTGTTGGAGGTCGATTGTAGCCTTGAACTTGTTAGTTTGTGGCAGCTTGAAGTTGTTTGGGCTGATGCCGCTGTTACTGATTTCTTTGTGACGAGATATTGGGCTGTTTGATTTTAGATACTATCTTGTCTTACGCCGTTGCCGAAGAGCTGTTTGGTGTTCAGTAGGGAGTTGGCGGCAACTTCGGTTATTGCCCTTCCAGCCGCTCGAAACTGCCCGATGATGATTAAAAAAACTGAGGGTTGTTATTACTCACCTTAGCTCTTTAATGTCTTTACTTCGTTTCAGTATTTAAGTTCTCTTTTCAATATTCTCTGATACAAATAAATGTATAGCAAAGTAACAGCAGCATCACAGAACTGATGCGAGAAGAATTCATGTAGCCGGCTTGCCGCAGGGCCCGTGCTAACCGAAAAGCAACTAGCTGCTAAGATCTTACATAGGTGTTTATTTCTTGTTTCTCGGAATTCACTTTACCATATGATGAATTTTGAATGGATTATCTTTGCAGGATCGGTTTGGATACTTGATGTTTAGCTTGGAGGTTGAGAAATCTTTGGATGAAATGCGAACACACTCACCCAATATGATGAAGACGGTAGAGATCTGGAAGTTTGCGTTACCCAATCTTGACTGCTGCTGGCTGCTTTGTATCAGTTTGAAAAATAAATTGGAACTTACCATATTTACTTGATGGAATGTTGTTTTAGTTTTGAATCCAAAGTCGCGTGAATCCTTTTGGCAAATCAGTTAATCCTACTTCTTTTACTCTTCATCTTTCGACAGTCCCTTATGATAAGAACAATAACTACCTGATCTGACGCCGATGGCTCAGATTGGTAACGGGAGTAGGATGCGGCTTTAGTCGTGCCCTCCCGACACTCGATGATGATAATGTTCTGAGAGTGTCAAACAACTTCTAACCTCTTTTCCTATATTGTTTGTTTTGCTTTGATGTGCAGGTTAGTCGAGATTTGCGGCGAAGCTTAAAGACAGCATGAAGACACTTAGATGTTCTTAGGATTTAGGATAGATACTTTAATGTAATTCCTTTGAACTTTAATGTAATTCCTTGTAACTTGTAACAAAAAAATATTATGAATAAATAACATTTTTTTATCCAAATCATTTCTTCTTTGTAATTCACTTTGCAAACTTGTAATAATGATAATAAAATATTATGAATAAAATTCACATATTCTATTAAAATCATTTCCCAATTGCTTCTCCATGCTTTAATTTGCAAACACCTCAACACCCGATTAAATCTCACTAGTCAAATATCCTGGAATTAATTCGATCCAACCATTGCATGAATAAGTTCCATTGATCAGTCGAAGTTTTCACCGTTTTCCCTCTGGAAGAAAGAAGAATGATTTCTTGTTAAACCCTGCTCCACAGATCAGACTTTGATATCAAACCCACGTAAATAAACGCCTCAAAAACATCATTACGCCCAACATTACGAACTATGCTTCAAAAATGACCAAAACGCCCCTGGGGTATTCCTGCAAAACAAACACCTTCAGGTCTTGTTAGTAGTTAGCAAATGCGCAGATGATATGATATGCGACATGACTGACTAAATATAAGGGTAAAATTTGGGGTATTACAATTTGGATTATTACCAACCACTACATTATGGTAATAAGCTTCTCACCTATTGTCTAAATCGCCATACTCTCGGTGTTTGTACCATCGCTAGACTTTGGAGATCTCCCTATTGGTGGTTGTTTCCTATCCCCGTGGAGTCTCCTTTTGTTAGGCTTGTTTTTTTCCAGGCGTCGTGTCTAGTTTCTCCCCTGTGGCGCCATTTCTCCACAGGATCCTTTGTCTCGCATCTCATGTCATTGCATATCATTCGGTGGCTTCTTAGGGCAAAAAAAAAAGATTCGTGCAATGTTTGTATTTAAGTCCCTCCTATCTCGTCGAGACGGAGATTTCAATCTCCATATCTCCGAATAGGAGTAACTTAAATAGGGGCATCTGTTGCACCCTTATTTTGGCCCTAAGAGGCCACCGCTTTTTACTTTTTTTTCCTTTTGTCATTTAACCTTAAATTAATATTTATGTTTTGTGACTAACCAATTTGTGCAGATGCAGTGATTTCAAATGAAGATAACATTCTTTCTCACAATCTAAATACTCCAATACGTGGTCGGTTGGCCCTGCTTCAGAGATTTATGTGGTCATTTGAGGATTGATCATTGGTTTTGTGGCAAGAGGAATTTTAAGTTTTTTTTTTCAAATCTAAGATTTAAGTCCAAGCTACAAATTCGAAGATTGTGTGCATCATTGCAAAATCGAAGCCCATTTTGGTGTTATTCCATAAGACTATTATGAGAATTATTTATATTCAAGTTCAAAGGAGTCCGAACAAAATCCATCAAGTTAACGTCAGGCTGCCTAAGCCAACCTTCATCAAGTTTTCGTTCAAGCTTCAAATTCAAGGATTATAAAATGGTTCACAAATTCGTCTTAAAGTCCCAATTACTTTTAATGGACCATATTCTACTTTGAATGAAGTCCCCAACTACTCCTAAGGACACGGTGAACCTATGTCAAGATGTTTGAATCCATATACGGCATAAGTCTAATTCCCGTATTTTAATTACCACAAGATCAAAGTGTTGTTACAAATTCCCAGGATCATGAACTATTTCAAATGTCCATATGATTGGTTTGGTCTCCTGCATTTCTACGGTGTTAGTTGATTTTCAACCTCATTGAAAGCTCAAAGTTCATCATTAATATCTAGCATCAAATCATCTCAAGACTTATAACTCAAACCCCAAGAAAGGTTATATTTTATTACAGAAGTGGAAGCCCATTACAAGACAAAGGAAATATTCAGGTTACGTTTCATATCACAAGGCCTTTACAAGTTACATTCAAATGAGTTTTCTAAGTCTCCCTCGTACACAACTTGAAGCCTTTCTACAAGCTGTGTGCATATCAACTATCCTTTTCGCGAGATCACATACGGGACACTAGCCAGTGCGAACAATCACGACGTCGCCTTCTCCTGTTCGAAACCAGAATTACAGCAGCTTATATCCCGTCACATGAAATCATGAAGAGTTTGCAAAAGATGGACGAGGGTGACAATAATGAAGGAGACACGGTTCCTAACCTTCGGATTGAGAGTCTAAGAATCAATGGCATAAACACCTTACCATCTGTTAGTATTTCAAATAAGCAGAACTTGCAAAACACAACCCAATGTCACTACAGGAACAGAGCAAACTGAAAGTTAAGATGAATGTTCCAATCCTATGGTTCAGACATAACAACCACCTACGTCACTGAATTCCTCGACCTTGCTCAGGGATCCACTTCACAAGTTGATAAAACAAAGAAAGCTGAAAGAAAACATGGAGAAGTAAGGCTACCACAGCAATACAGTTATGCGTAAGGAGCGTACACAATCACAAGCCGTGAAAGAATAGCAAGCTTGCAGCAGGTGGAGACTTTTTGAATTAAGACAAGTAGAAATCACAGGTTCATAAATGCACAATCGCAACTGTTGAGAATACTTACCGCAAGGTTACTCACCATTACTCTGTGTCCCCTTCTCTTCCTGCACCAGATTGGAACTAAATCAGAGCAGAAACAGGGCACATAAGAAGAATCAGAAGGCAATATCCGTAAGGCTGAGCTATGCTTTCACACTGCTCCCTCTTACGCTCCTTCTCCATTTATGTCTAAAATCAAGGCTGGTAGATTTGTTACTGCAGATACCTTGTATAACTTTAGTGAAGCTAACATTAAAATGTCAGCAAAGGTTGATGATAGGACCCTCAAATGAACTTAATGCATAGGGTTCCCCGTCTTCATATCTCCGAGATTGATGGTCCCCCTCCCTCAACGTTCATCTCAACTGAGAACGTCAATCCCCATGTTGAAGTGGTTGATGTGCTCGTACCTACATCAATATTACACGTTGTCAAAAGATGATATTGGTGAGTTTAGATAAATACAGTTTCAGCATAAAATTAGTTAAAACCACATGTTTATCAAGACGATCAACGAGAATTTAACTAAAAGGAGTTAAAACTAAGTGTACTCATATTTCCATTATGTCATGACCATGTTGGTGACACTCTCAGAGTCGGTGCCGCTACCATCTACTTCCACCATAATCAGCACCATCACAACAAATCCAACACTTATACTTACAGTGTGTACTCATTGCCAGCAGCAAGATTGCGAACCATCGATGTTTAGAAGCTCGTTCCCTTCTAAAAACATAACACCAACAACCTTTTACAACTCTTCAAAGTGATACCAAGCACCCTGCGATTTCCCACAGCTGTTGCACAGGTCTGTCGCATTCGAGAGCTAGTATCCGGCGTATCGTTTCTACTGCACCTTCATTGTCACACCTGCGAAGAAATTTACCATAGATTAAATCGGAAGTTTGTAGCAGCTACTCAGTGCCTAAGGTGTTTATGGACTAAAACCAAGGAAATTATTAAAAACACTTATCACTTTTCAAAAGCAAATAGGAGGTCAAACTCACCGATATCTTTCCATTTAGAGTTGTCTCAACATTTCCATCACCCACCACCTGTTCAACGCAGCCGGTAATCGAGACCAATTAGCTCCAGATTGATTCAGCAGGAATCAAGCATTCTCGCGTAGAAACTGCTCTTCACATTCGTAAACCAATTAGCTTCAGATTGATTCAGCAGGAATCAAGCATTCTCGCGTAGAAACTGCTCTTCACATTCGTAAAAGTTGTGTCGCATCCATGAATAGTTCCTGCACATGTCAACTAGCTGTTAAACGAAGTAATAAGGTCTGCTTTAAAACATTGAAATCTGAACAAAACTAGTAAAAGCAAGCCCCCTAATGACTATGCTAAAGAGAAGTACTCAGACCCACTGATACTTTGTGGAATCTATGACATTAAGATCGAAAAGAACGGCTTCATGACCAATCCACTTCATCGCGCCAACCACCACCAAAAGCAATTAACCACGGTTTCTAGCAAACTCCACAGTGGTGATGCAGTTAACCTGTCAACAAATCAGAACAAGTTCAGTACCGACACATTTCCGTAGCTTCCACCAACGTGAACCTGAAATAATACAACGGAAACTCAATACACCTCTAATCACTCCATTTAAAAACAATGCCAGATGCTACTTTCGTACATAACTTTCATACTACGAGTGTACCTTTACCTATTTATTCCATCAGGTTCTCATGACAGCTGGTATCTCGAAGTGTTCGTTGATATGAATATCATTATCTCTTCTACTACAACTGCTGCCTGGGCTGGAAATAGAAAATCTGGGTATCTGCAGTTTAATATGAAGGACTTGGCTGAGTCATTACAAGCACTACGTAACAAGGAAATACAATCCAAGAAATACAGTGATACAGTTGAGTTGTAATTGTACAATTACGGTAAATGAAGGAATGTCGTTACTACCGCAACAGGGCAGCCTGCTGGGAAGACACGAATGACAAGTCTGACCAATTAGTAGAGGATGGCGAAAATGTAAACGAGCTTGCATAATCAGAACTTGAAGGTGAAAGTGTTGGCGACTTGGAATTGAATTTTGGGCTGCTGCTTAGAAAACCACAGGAAAAATAACTGCCACAGGGAGATAGTGGCGGCAAAGAAGAAACACCAGGATCAGATTCATACGAGTCCATGGCTTTAACAGTATCTTTGCCTCTGTCCAAGCTGGTTAGATAACATTCAAAGGAATCCGGGGAGCCACAGTCACTGGGATAATTTTCTGACGGTGACGCATACAAGGGATCATTATCATCAGCTACAAAATCTTGTTTTTCTTCCCCCATAATCACAGCACACTTCCATTTGGGAGATGTTAAAATTTATTTCATGACACCACTAGTAAACTTCCACCTCAATTTTGCCCAGCCATGTTCTCTAGCAGGAAGACAAGTTTCCGATCCAGCACTAGTCTCAGAAATAGGAGGAACAACCCCACCAGAAATTGCCTTATGAAAAATCCCAAAATCCAAGTCATAAGCATCGACTTTTCTTAAACAAATCTCCATCTTTTCAGTAGGCAAAACCAGTTGCTTATCAGAATCACCTGATAAACGTTGTTCATCAGAAAGAGCAGCCCAAAACTCAGTTGATTCTTGATCTTCATGGATACTCAGAATCAGGCCATTTGCTCTCTCATAGCGCACAACCTGAAAAGCCGCACTCTTTGCATTGCAAGACATGAACAAGTTACAATGAAAGCACCGCGAGAATCAAGTGCTAGCAAACCCGGTTGGTTAACCATCTTAGGAACAAGATGAGGAGGATCATACGGAGAGTGAGGGGCCATTCGATACGTCCTTAGAATAGAACTAGGGCTTGCAGGCATAGCATGTACACGTTTCTGACCATGCAAGAACCCATGTTGGGATTTGTAACTCCCCTTGCAGTCTTCACAAACTGAAAAGCATCTTCAAAGCTCTGCCCTTTCCTCCACATGAGATAAGCAATCCCAAAACCATAAGCAAACTTCCAAACTGAAACAGAGTAAAGATCATTAGAGAATCACCTGCAACCTTTCTGTTCCTACCACTTGCGCAAGACCAGGAATTGATATCCCACCAAGCAGGGATTTGTTGAACATTTCTCCAGTTTGAGAGTAACCAGAACTCACTTGATAGAAGACTACACCGTGTATCAGAATCCTTCCAAACCAAGAAAGTACAACACCACCCCAACGTATTAGGGTCGCTTTTTTCTCTGGACCACGAATTCTTCCCAGGCCCAAATCCATTGCTAGTTACACCTACAAATCATAATTTCCAAGTCAGCAAAAAATCAAAGTGGAGAATATCCCCAAGATGCTCCGAATATCCAATCCAAATCACAATTATTATAGATTGATACGGTATCAGAAATTTAACAATTGATTAAGAGATTGGAACAGAAGAGGAATTTTTTTTGAATCGAGTGATAACCAAAACAGAAATTTCCAATCAGTATTCAAAACATTTAAATCAGACATTCAAAGCACTAAATCTCAAGAGCCTATATAAAGAGAGGGGTGAGAAGAGAAGAAGGATCGAAAGAAAGAAGAGAAAGAAGCTACCGCAAATCAACACAAAAAACCTAAATCCATAACCGAGGAATTGGAGCAAGAAAACTCATCTATTGCAAGTCACAAAGAAACCGTTGACGCCGACGCTACCTCGACCTTCGCCGTCCCGAATCTGCCACTATCCTCCGCAAATCGCCATCGCCGGTTTTTCGTCTGGGTAAATTCCTGCGTGAAATTTTCTTATCATTAATATGATGTTGGTTTTGCAGGTGATGTAGCCGCGAGAAGAAGAGAACGACGCATCAGGAAGGGGGAGACTGATACTTGATTTAGGGATTTTGGGAGGGAATCTAGGGTTCCGCCTTTCTTATTTTTGTTGCTTCATTATCTGTGTGATGTAATCCGTTAATCTATTAGTCACACATACACTCCACTAATCACACACATAAACAACCAATAACTCGTTTTAATTAATCTTCTAATCAATTTCTAATTAATCTATTGCATTATAACTTAATAACTTTTTAAAATAATTATATAACTTGTTTTTTTTAATCATTTTCATAATTTAATAGCTTGTATCTATTTAATAAAAAACTATTTTATAATAAGAAAATTATTTTATCATAATAAACCTTTTAAAGAAAATAATAATAACTTTCTATTCAAGTGATAGTAGCAAGAGAACTTTTTAATAAATCTTTTAATATAATAAAAATACAAATTTGTTTTATTTAATCAATATGACCTTTATTAAATAACATCTCTCTAATAACCATTTTACCAAAAAATACAATAATATGATCACATTAATTTATTAAGAATTATTTCTACCCAATAGAGCGTTTTGATAATTAATCCAACCTTTTCTTTAGACCAATTTCATCAAAAATAACATTAACTTTTTTTCAAATTAGTCAAATCAATTCAACCTCGCCTAATTAATCAACGGTGTAAAATACAACCTAATCGTGCACACTCACATTCACGACACTTTCACTCTCACACACTTCAGCGCTTTCATGCGTATGTGTATGTTTTACGTTTTCCGCAATTTATCTTATAAGCAATTTACTTATATCGCAATTTATATTTCCGCATCGCATTCCGTCCAAAGGAAAAACCTACACATGAGTCAACATTTGTGTGTAGTGCATCCCATTTGCATCATTCTCCCCACACGATCCTTGATCCCATTCAAGTTGATCGCCTAAGATAGATCCTACCCCATAGGAAGGACCTTGTCTTTTATCTTACAACTTAGACAAAAGAAAACAAACAAAACAATCAACAATACAACTTTATTCAAACACATTAGAGAAAAATGTTAATCATCTTAAGTGAGATAGAACCTCCACCCCACAACAATACAATCAACATGTAGGGACTTTGCCTTAAGAGAGATACAGGCGTACTCGTCAGACAAACCGAGTACTTGAGCCCTTCTCTTAAGACGATGCAAAGACCATTTTCCTACAACTTGTGGTGGTTATATCTCCCCTAAAATGATAAAGTATCTCTTCTCCTAAAATCAATCAACCAACTACCCTAAACCCGTAGGAACTTTGTCCACAGTCAAAGAACTCCTCAAACCCTTTAGGGGAACTACAAATACTCTAATTCCACTCCCGTAAGGATATGTAGGCATAAGATGCGACATCTTATCGAGTATACTTAGATATAAACCCCTAGTTCTTTTAAACCATTAAGCAGATAAACACTTAGCAATAAACAATATAAAACAAGAGGTTCCTGTAGAGTACTACAGAAACTTAGGATGCTAGTACCTTCCCTAAGTTTAACCAACCCCCGAACCTAAAACTCTCTAACTTGCATTTGCATTGCATTGTGGGAATTTCGATCTTTATCCCTTCCTTTGGACAAATCAAAGTTCGGTTGCAAATTGAATTAAAGATTCAAACTAATCAATATTTTGGTATCCAAATTTCACCGCGACATAAATGGCGACTTCACTGGGGAGCCCTCAGTGGGTTTCCCTACCTTGCTTTACTTGTTTATTGCTTTATATATCTGCCTAGTTGCTTACTTGTTTATTTGTGTTCTTTACTTCTTTTGGGTATTATCCTTGAGTGGTGAGACAAAGTCCTACACCCGGACTTGAGAGAATTTAAGATAGGATGGTGATATATTCGATGAGGCTTATAGGGAGTGAGTCCCGACTAAGTTGATTCGAAAATCCCACTTAGTTGAGACCCTTTTGAAAATAGTTCGGTTGAGCGAGTTTAGTCGTGAAAACTTTTACTATTCTCAATTGGAGTCCATGATACTAAGGACCGTAGTTACCTTTAACCCCACTTTGGCCTTTATTAGGGCGCAGTGCGAGGCTATGAGGGAGTAAGTCCCGAAATAGTGCTACGCGATGCTACACTCAAAAGAAGTTCTCTTGAGAATATTATTAATCCCCGAGTTAGTTGGGAAATTGATAATATCCGATAGATGGACTAATGACTTTGGGACCTCTTTAGAACCCAGTTCTGCAGGTACCATCCACCTTTAGTCCTTATCCTTTGGGAATGGGTATACCCTTGGCTCCATGCTCGTTGCAAACCTAGGACCTTTGTTTGTTTATCTTTGTGTGCCCTTATGTGCTTACTTGTGTTTGTTGCATTCATATAGCATCATACTACATTTGACTTCATGGGATTTACCCTTTATTTATGAACATTATAGGACATTATGGATAGACGAAATACTCTAAAATATACTTTTAAGAGTCCCAAATTGGATGACCTAAGGGAGTTGGGAGCTTTGATTGAAGACCAAGAGAAGTTCAAGGGTAAATATGGGAAGTTACTATCTCTGTTGAGACGTAAGGCAAATGAAGACCTACTTTCCGCTCTATTACAGTTCTATGATCCGATGTATCACTGCTTTACTTTTCCAGATTATCAGTTGTTGCCAACTTTGGAAGAATACTCCTTTTTGTTAGGTCTGCCTATTCTAGAAGAATCTCCTTTCCATTTCTTAGAAAAGGACCCCAAAGAAAGAGACATCGCTAAGGCCCTTTATCTCAGGGTATCCGATGTTAAGGACAATATGGTTGTTAGAAATGGGACTTATGGTTTGACTACAGATTGTGGAAGCTTGGAAACATTTGCATAAGAAAGATAGGAATAGTTTAGGAAGGCCCAACTGTGTGTCTCTAGAACCGTATCTCCAGTGGGTAAGGAATAGGGCGATCAAGCTGAAGATGCCTTACTCTCGCCATGATCCTATACCTCCGAGAAGAGAGCCCACTTATGTTTTCATGTCCGAAACCGAGAAGTTAGAATTTGCTTTGAAGAAGTCGCAACATGAGTTAGAGTCTTGGAAGAACAAGTATCTAGTGTCCGTCACAGAGATTGACGAACTCCAGAAGCAATTACAGTTGAAGGATGACGAGTTACTCCCCTACAAGAAGAGGAAAGTCATGGAGGATTTGTTTTTCTCCGACCCACAATGCACTATTTGGAAGCTGATTGTGGACAACCTCATCCGCGAGAAGACCCAGCTAGAAGAACAACTCAAGTAGCAGAATTTGAAACTTCCTTAATGTCTTTACTAGCTTTTATTTAGATTTTATTTGGGACTTTTAAAAAGCAATCATTTGTATTCCGTTTCAAAATTAATAAAAAAAAATTTTCTTTTGCCATAATGTTTATAAATAGTTGGGATCCCATGAAGTCCTACTCATCTTGCATTGCATTCTTTCTTTACTCAAGAAACTCAATTTTATTTCTCAGGTATTGTAACCATGGATTTCAAAAGAGAAGTATTGGAGTACACTTTCCAGAGTCCTAACATTGAAAGCTTGAGAGAACTAGCAGATCTCATCGAGAACCGTTACGCCTTCGCATCAGAATATGGAGAAGTCTTCCGTTTTCTCGAACTCAAGATGAAAGGAGGGCTGTTGGAGACCTTGGTTTAGTTCTATGATCCATTGTACCCTTGTTTCACTTTTCCGGATTATCAGTTGATGCCGACTCTGGAAGAGTATTCTGATTTCCTAAGGATGCTCGTGACAACCCGACCTATATTCACTGGCCAGGAGGATGAACCCAGTCACCAAGAGATTGCAAACGCTACTCATCTCAGTCTAACAGATGTTCAAGCACACTTGACCACCAAAGAAGGAGTCCTTGGATTCCCAGCTGATTTCTTGATCGAAAAAGTCCGTTACCATGCTGAAAGGAAGGAAATCCTTATCATGGAGGCCACCTTTGCTTTGTTGGTTTATGGAATCTTCTGGTTCCCAAAAGTCGATGATTTTGTTGACATGGATGCAATTAAACTGTTCATACTCAAGAATCTCGTTCCCACCCTGCTAGCTGACACGTATTACTCAATCCACTTGAAGAATGCCGAAGGGGGAGGACATATCGTTTGTTGTACCGCTCTGTTGTATTCATGGTTCATTGCTCACCTAACTCGACACCCGTCTATTTGGGAAGAGGAAGAGTCACCTCATTGGTCCGAGATAATTATGGCCCTTACTCACTCTGACATTGTGTGGTACGACCCTACCTATGGAGGTATATGTATGATTCATAGCATTGGAGGATTTACTAACATACCACTCGTTGGGAGAGAAGGATGCATAAGTTACAACCCTGCTCTGGCTCGTCTCCAATTTGGGCATCCCATGATTGAAGTACCTGACCAGACTCTGTTAGAAGGAATCTTTCTCAAGGAAGGAGAAGACCCAGACCTGAAGACCGTCATAATCTATGCATGGAGATACATCAATAAGGAAGGAAAAGCTGCTTTAGGATACCCCAATTGTGTTGTCTCTGAAGAATATCTACATTGGGTGCGAGAAAGAGCTATCGACCTCAAGATGCCGTTCCCTTTCCATGAACCTATGGTATTGGCTTTTCACGATCCAGATTGGTTTGACGTAAGCGAAGAAGATCAGTTGAAGGTTGCCTTGGATGAGGCTCAGAAGCTGAAGGCCGCTTGGAAGAACAAGTTTTTCATACTCAAGGTAGAGAGAGAGAAATTCCAGAGGATGCCAGAAGTAGAACTTGCAAGGAAGAGGAAGGCACGAGAGGATTTATTTTCCGCGAGGAGTCTCAACATGAACAGAGTTGTATTCAGTATTACCAGCCGCTCGCGCCAGCAGCGGTTGCACTAGAGTTTGAAGATGTTCCTGGCCCTTGGCCACAGCTTCCATTGTCTGCATGAATTGGGCCAACCTATCCTGGATCTCCTGCATCTCAGACTGTACCTGATCCATGATCTTCTTGTAGCGTACCGGTGAGTTCTCTGTTCGTCAATCTTGAAACAACCTGTAAGACGCAGGAGATAAGATTCGAGCTCAAAAAAGTACCTGCCATGCAATATGAATATGCAAATGCACCCGTGTAAATATGCAACAGGTTAATTTCCCCCCCGATTCTAGTTCCGGAGAAGAAGCCATAACAACAATGGAGTCCCAAGTAAGCAAGCGCAGAATCAGAAACCTCATACATAAACAAATGCGAAGAGGCAAAGTACAAAGATACAACTGAATACAACTGAAAAGACCTCGGCCAACAAGCCTGGCGATGGTCAAAATACAAGTACGAATAACAAGAGAAAAGCAAAGATAAATCAAGACGGATGGCGCGCCCGAACATCTTCCAATAGCCTCAACGTCTCCGGATGACCTGGTCTGGAGATTAGTTCATGTATCAGTAATGCGTGTCGCCTAACAGTGGATCTCAGCTTTTTGGCGTCCTCTACACAGGCTCCCTTGCCAAAACACTCATCAAGCATGCATCTCTTGAAGCCAACCTTCAGTTCACAACCCCTCGTTTCTTCGACCATGTTGCTCACTCTAAATTTAGCGTCATGTCTAAGAGATGCCTCTTCAGCAATCTTTGCATCCTTAGCGCTGAGCTGCTCCTCTAACTGGGAAATCTGCAGCTTCAACTCATCTTCACGCTCCTTCCGGCTAGTAAGCGTGGCATTCCACAAAAATTCCCATTTGGAGAGTCGAGAATAAGCCTTGTTCAGAAGCTCTTTCTTAGTAGCAAGCACCCTACTAACACCATTCAGGGCTACTCCTACTTTCTCTCTCCTGCTGGTCTCTTCAATCAAATCTGAACCCAACCTATTAATCATCTCAGTCTGCTTCTTCAAAGTGAAGGTTGCCTCATTCTTCTCATGCCGAAGCTGGAAAATCTCTTTCTCTAGCTCTTCATTTGCTCTCTGCAACTCTTCCTTTTCAGCCAACAGCTTGTTATACTTCTCAATCTCTACTGAAGTAGGTTCTTCAATCACTGGAAGACACAAAGGCTCTACAGCAGGATATGGCATCAAAGAAGTCCTAACTCTTTCCTGAATCCAGAGCCGATAAGGATTATAAGCTCGACTGTCACCCTTGCCAAGCAATGTCTTTCCTCTTCTGTGAATATTACCCCAAGCATGCCTCAATCTGACCAAAACATCTCCATCTAATAAACCCGTGAGATACAAAGATTCCTGTATCTCGTCTTCAACCGGAGAATTCCTCAAAGCATAGCTAAACTGTCTCACAAGCATAGAAGGGTTATAGTTAATACAACCTTTTCGTCTAATCAAAGGAACATTCGGAAAGCCACTGCAACTATATATAATATTCACTCCGAGCAGGTTCTGATCAAACCAAACAATGTTCTCAACACACAATCCCATCAATCTGGAAGACCAATCTAGAGTACCAGCAGTATCAATAAAAGGTCCCTTCTTAGGAAGATGTCCCTGAAACCACCTGCATAGAAGAGTTACACAGCAAGAAACATTCTTTCCCCGATGCTTCTCATTCTTATAGTGAATAGAATGATAAACATCACCCAAGAGAGTAGGCACCGGATTCTTCGAGGCAAGAATAAAGAAAGCATCTGAGTCAACAAAATCAGGCAAGTTAGGGAACAATACAATCCCATAAATGCAAACAGTCAGAATAGCACTGAAGACAATCCAACATCCATCCTTCGCACACTGCGTAGCCTTCTCAACCAAGCAAGAAAGATGAAAACCATAAGCTCCATTCAACTTGACCAAACCTCCGGGGAACTCAGAAGCATCTAAACTGACAATCTCAGCAAGCTTAGCCAACTCCGGCTCAGTATCCTCGTGAATAAAAGGCATCTGATCTAACACAGGAACTCCTAGCATATCAGAATACTCCTCCAAAGTAGGGGCCAAAATAAAATCAGGGAACAAGAAGCATCTCAACTGAGGCTCGTAAAACTGCATCAAGGTATACAATCTAGTCATCTCAAACACAGAAGGTCTGCACAACAAACTGAGCAGTTTCCCATAAGACTCTCTAAACTCAGCCCTCACTCTCTGATCTGCTAGAGCAACCAACCGCAACAAGAAACTGATATCTGGAGAAGGCAACCTGTAAGCAACTGTCCTCTTCATGGACTCCATGTCTGGCAAGAAGAACACTAGAATCTGAGGGGGGAAAACACACCTGCAACATAAATACACGTTAATGAAATGCAAACATGAAAATGCAAATGCATATGCAAACAGGGGATCAAGTGCAATGATGAAGAACTGTGCTGTGCTGTACTACAGCTTGAGAACCATCAGATCTTCTCCTCAATCCAAACCAACCACAAAAGAACCCTCATAACCAATTCTCACTGACAGAGACAAACCTGGTGTTCTGAGGCCAGAGTTTTCCTGCAAAAAGACCCACCTACCCCTCACAGGTATGTACTTAACTCGTAGACGAGGTACGGTATCCTATGCGGTCATCAGCGTCACAGACTTTCAAGAGCGATGATACGATACCCAGAAGGTGTGGCATCATCGTCCCCTGAAGAGGCCTCACTTAGCCGAATCCCAAATGATAGGTTCCCAGAGTCGACAACCCTCAAATCCAACAACCTGTTGAGCCCAAAGGGCCAGGCAATATGCCATCAAAGAGAATCTCGTCTGAGTGCAGTTTTCGTAGCTAGCTGGTGCGAGCAAAGCAAGCAGGCTAACCACTACTCTCTACTTCTAAGTCTATGTGCACTCAAGCCCAGGTCCGGCTTATCTCTCGAACTAACCTTCTACCCACAGCATAATAACAATAATATACAGTACTGAAAGTAAAAACAGAAAGATAAATACATACAAAACCCTAGACGGGAAAACAAGCGCTAGGATTGACTCGCATAGGGAACCGTTGGAGTCCCCAGCAGAGTCGCCAGCTGTCGCTACTGCGAAAATCAGCATCGGCTATGACAGAAGAGTCGCCACCGTGCGTTATTTATCCCAAAGGAGGGAAAGGAAACGCTCAGAGTAAACCTAATGCAAAGAGGGAAAGGAATGGTCATCGCAACCAAATCCTGGATTTGGGAGTCGGTTACGCAAGGGGAAGGTATTAGCACCCCTCACGTCCGTCGTACTCGACGGGATCCACCCTTGTTTTCTATCTAAGGGTATGTTTATCTATCTACTCTAAAGGTCTGGTCTAAAAAGAAAATAAAATGACTCGGCAAAGTATCGCACTTTATGCCTACGTATTCCCGTTTGAAACGAGAAATCAGAGTCAACGTAGTTCGCCTAACTACAGGTTAAAGGGGGGAAGGTTGCTCGCTGAGATGTCGCATCTCGTGCCTACGTACTTTCATACGGCATGAAAGATCAGAGCAAACGTAGTTCGGGCTACGGAAGACACAAGCTTGTTTGACAATTTTTTTATCTCCTTAAGAAAGGATTTTCCTGATTAAAGGTCCAAGAGGACAAAAACAGAGTTTGAATGTTTGTTTGAGTTTTTTACGAAAGAACTGTTTTTTAGAATGTTTGCAATCTCAGTCGCACTAGAGACTATGACCCAGGAGTGAACGCTTCGTATGTCACCCAAAGGGTACCACACTAACATCCAGATTACTGAAGAGAGACCCTCCACCAACCTTTTCCCAGATAGCTTAAGGCTCGTAACGCACGACTTCAATTAACCTTATCACTGTGTTTTTGAATTGTTTTGAGATGAGAAGAGAAAAACGTCCTACAACTATGGTTGAAAGGGAATCTACTTACAATTATCATGCATGGGTCAAAACCTAATGTCTGTCATAATTCCCTCTTGCACAGAAGAAATCAGAAATCCTAGGGGAAACAGCAAAAGAAAGCAAGCATTAAACAGTAAACAGTAAAATGCATGTTATGCAACAGTACAAGCGAGGCAAGGGAGTCCGGCTCAACCTCAAACCTAAGAAAAAAACAGGCAAGGGGAGACAAGCTCCACCTCAAACCTAGAGGTAAGCAACACAAGAAAACAGACAATACAACAAAAGAAAAACAAAGGAAGCAGCCCAAGCAGCAGCAACAATCTTCTACAGACAGCAACTTCAATCTTCAATAGCAGCTCTTGTCAGCAAAGTTGAATTGACAGCAAAGAATCTTCATCTTCAAGCTAGCTCTTATCTTCAACCTTCTTCAATACTTCATCTTCAAACTCTAGCAAGCACACTCCAAGCAGAGAATTAACCACTAAGATCAAGGTTGCAATGTTGAGAACCAAATGAAAACCAAAGGAAATCATCAAGTACCAACATTCAAATCGAAAGGCATCCTCAAAGTTCTACTCAACTATGGGCATACCACCCGTCCCTCCAAAGGATAAATGAAGTTTCCCTAGGAGGACTTTACATCATTGGATAGAATAGAAGCACACAATACATTCTATGTTTGATGAAAGAATCAAAACTAGTCCTAATGGCTCTTCCTAAAACCCTAATTTCCTAAGCTCCTAAAAAGCTCCTAAAAGAGAAAAAAAACTTCAATTCCAAGCTCCAATCTTCAAGCCACAACAGCTACACCAAATCTAGAATACCTCCCAAGAAGGAATCCAAACAAATCCAGCTCCAAAGTCACCAACAAGACCAAACAAACAAGAGCGCTAAAGATAGAACACCACAAGCACAAGCAACTTGCAAAATACAACTAAAATAGAAAACAAAGTTTTAAAATTCTAATAAAATTCCTAGGAGAACATAAATGTTTGAAAAACCTAGGGTTAAAATATTAAAGCCTAATTCAACTTCTAAGTCATCTAAATAATTTCTAAGTGGAAGGGTATCAAGGTGATCCACAAGTTTGGGAAGGCTCTAATCTCAACACCTAAAAAAGAACCAAAACTGTTCTAAAATTCTAACAAAAATTCTAAGGTAACATAAATATCTACCCTAAAACATACTAAAAAATCAAAGCCAGATTCAACACCAATTGAGAGAACAAAATTCAACAAGAGAGATGATCAAATATGCAAATATTAAAGAATTAAACAAAATAAGAAAAATCAAATAAAAATGAAAAATGCATGAAAATGCATTTTATTGATTTCAGAAAATCAAAAATTCTCTCAAGATCATAGAGATATTTTTAAAATAATTTTTGGATCAAAATTGAATTTATTGTGCTTTTTAGAATCAATAATGCATTTAAAATAATCAAAATCAAATAAAAGAAAAATAAAACAGAAATAAAACATGAGCGCTTGGATGAGGAGACCGGCCAGCTGATCCAATGCACGAGAGCCTGCCAGCACTTTAAATGGAACGCTGCGTTCCATGGCTTCAGAAGTCAACAAATTCAATTAGAACGTGGCCGTTGGATGAGTAGTTTGGTCTTCAGTCAGAGCAAGATCCAATGGCTCAAAGATCATCTTCTCCAATTATCAGGCTGGCTGGATAGAGGGCAGGGACGGTGGCCGGAGAAGACTCCGGTTGTCTTCTCCGGCGAAGGTCAAGTTACAGTCAACCAAAAATCACAAAGTCTAAACCAATTTCACTCAGTTTCTCACGAGGATCTCGAATCTCCAATTCAAATTATCCAACTCTCAATGGATTTTAAAACACGAAGCAAAGTTCAAAAATGGTATCCAGATCAAACATCATCAATTGCCAAATTAATACCATAGAAATCATCCTTATGCTACACTGATCATCCTGATCTAATCAACTTGCTCTAACTTCTCATGAATCAAGAGATTCGAATCCAAACAGAGTTGCTATGTCATGATCAACTGTCACCAAATGCTTCCAAACTGATCCTAAAATGATCTACATCTTGCCTAGATCCTAACCACAAGTTCAAATCTAACTATCTCATGCTAAATCATGTGGAATTTTGAAAGTTACTAACCTGTTGTAGATCTAGTAACAGAGGCACTTGTAGCTTGATTCTCCCTCCAAAACTCTCCAGATACGTTCACTGATGCAAGAGGATGATGCTTCAACCTTCAATTTGCTTTGATATTGCTCCAAACTAAAAACTCGATTTCACTTGCTCCTCTTGAATGTTCAACTGCAATTTCAGCTTCTGGCACGAAAATGACTCCCAACTTGCTCTGGAATTACTCCAATGAATATATAGAACCTTTCCATGGGCTTTTGAATTCAATTTGAGGCCCAATCCAGCCAATTGCATTTTCTGTTTTCTCTTGAAATCCAATGTAGCAGTCACGAGTTCAGGCTGTGTAACTTGCTCTAGAAGGTTCCAATCAACAACAAATTACCTTTTGAGCAAAATTGAAAAAATAGAATGGCCTGAATTGCATTGGTAAGGAACTTGGATGTGTAACTTGCATTTCAAGCAACCATATGGTAACTCATTAAAATTGACCTAAACTCAAAAATTCACCAATGTCATTGTGTCTAAAATAAATTTTACAATCAAAATGATCACTCATTTGCCATGCTTTGGTCACTTAACCAATTATTTGAGTTTTCCCCCTTTTAATCCTTTGAAAATCTTCCTTATTCAAACCATTTCAAACCAAGTCTTGCTATGAGCCCAACCAATCCATAATGACTTCTTGTTTAGCCTAAAAACCACATTTTGGACAACTTTCATGTTGAACAAAAATCCATTTGACAAGTGCAAGTTAGAGATTTTGACCTATGATTGAAAATGGCCTATAATCTTACTTTCCCAAAATACCCCTGACTTGTAAACCTTATAACTTGAGTTCTACAAATCATATGGAATACTTCTAGTACAATTTAGAAATCTAAGATCATGAGGAACAACTTTAATGTTGACCAAAAGTTCAAGTGAAACCGCCTTCTAGGTCCAAAACAGCTTTGAAGTTAGATGATTTTCACAGACAAATTTCAGAGACATCTGAGGACTTGTAACTTGTCTGGACCATAACTTGAGTTCTATACATCCCCCTGAGGACTTCTAGTACTCAAATTAAAGGTATTGAGATGCTCTACAAGTTTCATGTTGTCCAAAAGTTGAGATGAAACTTGTATATTGAGATAAGTGGTCTTGAAGTCAGGCACTAAATAGGGGATTTTACCCTGAGAACCCTAGTTAGCAACTTCCCCCACTCTTGAATTTTCTTGACTTGATCTTGGCACAACACCACAAATGTCTTAACATATCATTTCATGAACTCCATGACCTAAAATTAGGCTTTGATACTCTTCAATTGCCCAGTTGACCTAGGATTGACCCAGATGAAACCCTAATTGCTTGCACCTCAAATGTGGCTCTTGCATTTGACACAATGACTTGATTAAACTCTCCCATGGCCCGTAGGCATTCTATGAGCTCCATACACATCCTCTTCTCACATTCAACACTTCACAACCCTCTGATGGTCTTCAGTTGATCCTCAAGTTAGGAGAAGATTCACACTCAAACATCTAAACCCTTAGGCACTCAAACCACCTTCTGATGACTTTGACAACTTCTCAATCTTGAATGAGACCTCTTGCTAGGATTCTCTTGATACGAATCACACTTGATCCTCTACTATATGAATGATACCATGATATGCAAATGATATAACTATGCAAATGATAATGCAATGAAACATAAACCAGGTAAGAAAAGGTTGAGCAAATTTTGGGGTACAACACCCACTATCCATCATATCTTGAATATAGCCATTCAACTACACACATCCCTCAGGATCATTCAGACATTCAGCACAATCTTCAGCACAACCTGGGAAAACACCCCCTTTCAATAGTCTAGCCTTCACAAATCTCAATGGTGTCTTCAGCTCACCAACATCTGTTACCAAATCTAAACCATCATCTTCGATAATTGCATTGACCCCGGCTTGCCCATGATTTGGCATAGGATATTGTACGACATTAGGAACATCATTGGAGAAGTTAATTGCCTTGTTGTCAATCATGTCCTGCACTTTATGCTTAAAGGCCTTACAATTATCGATATTGTGCCCCGGGGCACCTGAATGAAACTCGCAGCGCGCGTTCGCATCATACCCGGGTGGAGGTGGTCCAGTCAGGGGAGCCATGGTCCTTTTTTGAATTAATTGCAGTTGCAACAAAGCTTGCAATAACTGGGAATACGGCATGGGAGGAGCGTCAAAATGTCTATTCACTGCCGCCTGGCCTCGATCCTGATATCTTCTATAACCCTGCTGCGGTGGTTGTTGTTGACGTTGTTGTTGTTGTGGTTGCTTCTGAACTGCGGGAATTGTAATACTAGCAACATGTTGTTGCTAACGATTCTGACCTCTGCCTCTCCCACGAGAACTGGACACTGAATTGGTATCTCCTTCTCGTTTCTTATTATCGAATACCTTCTTACTTCCTCCTCCAGCTGAAGGCATTTCACCAGCACTTATCTTCCCTAACTTGATACCATTTTCCACCCTCTCTCCGGTGATGATTAAGTCAAAGAAACTACCTGACATGCTACTAATGAGCTTCTCGTAATAGACGCCAGGAAGAGTGGCAACGGACATATTAATGAGCTCACGTTCCACCATGGGCGGCTGCACCCTGGCTGCTAACTCCCGCCACCTTTGGGCATATTCTTTAAAACACTCATTGTTCCTTTGTGAAATATTCTGAAGCTGGACCCTGTTAGGGGCAAGGTCATTGTTATATTGGTAATGTTTCACAAAGGCCTCAACCAAGTCCCTCCAACTGCGGACATTCACAGGTTCCAGACTCATGTACCACTCCAACGAAGGACCAGACAAACTGTCCTAAAAGGAATGCTTGAGCAATTTCTCGTCGTTCGAGTAGGCAAACATTTTACGGTAGTAGGATCTCAGATGAACTCTTGGGCAGGTGGTACCCTTATATTTGTCAAAGTGTGGGACTTTGAACTTCAGCGACACTCTCAGATTTGGGATCAGTCCCAGATTAGCCATATCAAGGCCCATGGAATTTTGACTTTTAAGGGACTTCATTTTTTCTTCAATAATCTTGATCCTCTTATCAGCTTCGGAGGGCAACTCAGCAACCACAACCCTCGGTGAGAACACATTATCTTGTCTGTCTTCATTCCAGAGTTGATCCATATTACCATGTATAGCACAAGTGGTATCAGGACCATAACCATTCCCATTAACATTACCATTTCCAGCATTGCCAAAACCAGTGTTGCCGAAACCAACAGCATTACCAGCACCAGCAACATTACCATTCCCTCCAGCAGTAGGGATAACCAATGTAGGCATAGAGTTATCAGCTCGAGGAGTCTCAACATGTGGAGGGTTGGTAGCATTCCCACCATGCAACATACTGTTGCTATCAACACGTGCAATCAAGGGTTGCACCAAAGTACCGAGTTTCTCTTGTCCATTAGCTACTCCCTGCATTACCTCCATGAACTGGGCCACCCGGTCCCTCATTTCCTGCATCTCCGCTTGCATTTGCTCCATCACTCTTCTCTGATTCCCCCTGGTAGCGTACCGGTGAGTTGTTTGATCAGCAATCCTGAAACACACTAACGGACCACAAGAAATAAGATTAACAGTTTCGATGCACCTGCAATGCAAAAATTCAAAATGCAAACATGTATGTATGCAACAGGGAAATTTCCCCCTCGATTCTAGTTTCCGGGAGAAAAACACAACAATGGAGAACCCTACAGACAAGCATATAACAAAAGCTCCTCGTATATAATCACAGGCCATCAGGCAATGTACAAACAATAACAATTGAGTACAATAAGAAAGGACCTCAACCAGCAAGCCTGGTGATGGTCAGTACAACAAGCAATAAGCAATAAGCTACAAAGAAAAACGAGATAGTCATGCTGGATGACGAGACCGGAAGTCCACTAGCAACTCCTGCGTCTCAGGATGATCTGGTCTAGCAAGTAGTCCCTGAATAAGTAGCTCTCGTTGGCTAATAGTGTGTTGTAGACTCTCAACATGGTCTTCCCAAGCTCCTTCCCCAAAGCACGCCTCGAGCTTGCATCTATTGGAATCAGCTCTCAACCTGCAATCCTTCAAGTTTGCAATAGCTTCGTTCAATCTGTACTCACTATCCAGTCTGAGTGACGCCTCTACTGAAATCTTCTCGTCCTTGACACTGAGCTGCGTCTTCAACTTAATGATCTGGAGCTTTAACCTGTCTTCGCGCTCTTTTTTGTTGGTGAGCGTAGCATTCCATTGGTTGTTAAACTAAGAAATCTCTAAGTAAGCTCTATCCAAATCTTTCTTCTTGGAAGCAAGAACACTACTGACAGCTTTGAAATCCAAACCCAAATGCTCCCGGGAACTGGTCTCCTTGGTCTTATCCATACCCAATTTGTTCACAAGCTCAGTTTGTTTCTTGAAAGAGTGAACAACCTCAATCTTCTCGCTTCGAAGCTGAATGATTTCTTTCTCCAACTCCTTATTGGCTTTTCTCAATTCTTCCTTCTCAAACCATAACTGATTGTACTTCTGAATGTCCATGGTGGTAGGCTCCTCAATCATGAGAGGATACAAAGGCTCCACCGAAGGAAACAACATCAAAAACTTCGCAACTCTCTCACGAATCCAAGCCAGGTAAGGATTATAGGCTCGACTATTACTCTTCCCGAACAATGCTTTTCCTCTCCTGTGAATATTGTTCCAGGCATGCTCATGTCTGGCTAAGGTGTCACCCTCCAACAATCCAGTGAGATACAGAGATGGGTTATAGTTGATGCATCCTTTCCTCCCGACCAAAGGGACATTAGGAAATCCACTACAACTAGAAATGATATTTGTACCAAGCATATCCCTGTCAAACCAAGTAATGTTCTCTGCAGATAGACCCATCAACCTCTCAGACCACTCTGAAGTACCAGCAGTAGCGACAAACGGACCCGTCTTGGGCATATGACTAAAAAACCACCTGTACAACAAAGGAATACAACAAGCTACATTCTTTCCTCTTCGATTCTCATTCTTGTGATGAACAAAATGATAAATGTTGCCTAATAAAGTAGGTATCGGATTCACGGAAGCAAATATGTGGAAAGCATCTGCATCTACAAAATCTGGAAGGTTAGGGAACAACACAATACCATAGATACAGAGAGCTAGAATGGTGCTAAACACAATCCAACACCCCTCTTTGGCGAACTACTGAGCCTTCTCGACCAGGAAAGGAAAAATAAAACCAGATATCTCACTCCTCTTAACCAACTTCCCCTCAAACTCATATACATCCAAATGCAGTGCAGTAGCAAGCTTAGCTAGATTAGGCTCAACATCAACATGATAGAATGGCATCTAGTCTAAGACAGGAACACCTATCATCTCAGAATACTCCTCTAGGGTGGGTGCCAGAATATAATCCGGAAAAACAAAGCACCTCAGCCGCGGGTCGTAGAACTGTAAAAGAGTGTAAATACCACTGATCTCATATGCTGAAGGCTTACAGACACATCTCAACAATCTCCCATAACACTGCCTGAAGTCTTCCATCACTTTGCCATCAGCCATGGCAATCAAACTCTGCAAAGAACTAACATCTGGATTAGGGAACCTGTAGGCTACTGTCCTCTTCAAGGGCTCCATGTCAGAAATAATAACGAGATCACTAGAATCGCGGAGGAAGTATGCACCTGCAACATAAATACATGTTAAAGAAATGTAGATGAAAATGCAAATGCAAATTGCACACAGGGGATCAAGATTGTTGTGCTGTTGCTCGAGAATAACCAGCGCTCTGCTTTAGTAAGAACATAACACTGACATTAGGACCCCTTTGTTGCACCCCAAAATTTGACCAACCGGTTCCCATATCTGGTTTATGTTTCGACACATTGTGCATTTGCATTCGCATACCGCATACATTGCATTTTCTCGGTCAGATTGATTTTATCAGGATCACAGCCTCCCCTGGCGCTTCAGGCATTTCAGGCCAATACGAGGATTTATTTTGAGAACTTGTGCTCGTCCCGGTATTTTCAGATTGCGCTGTTGTCTTTGAGGACATTTCGGTGTCCGGGTTTTTACCGCTTATTTCGTTATGGTTGCGTAATCGTTCTCTAATCGATTTAATCGGCTTCCTGGCATTTTTAGTTTTTTCCCTTTTATTTTCTAGATCTTTAATGCATTTTAATAGATTTTTTAATAAATTTACTTGAATTTTTAGATATTAAATAGGTTTTTTAATATTTTTTATAGAATTTAATAGATTTTTTTAATAGATAGTTTTTCATCAAATAGGTTTTATATTTTCTTATAGAATTAAATAGATTTTTCTAGAATTTTAATTAGATATTTCTTTTTAATAGTTTTAATAGATATTTCTTTTTCTAGGTATTAAGTAGATTAAAGGTTTTTAATAGGTCTAATAAATCTTTTTTTTAATAGGTTTTAGGACTAATGGAGATTAATTAGAGTTTAATCTTTTTTTAATTAGGTTTAATTAGAAGTTTTGATTAGTGTTTTTGTAATTAATTTCGGTTTGCTTTGTTTTAATTAGGCTTTAATTAGATAATCATTAGAGTCTAAGTCTGAGTTTAATAGAGTCTTTAGTTTTAATTTAGGATTAATCCAAATCATTAGCATTTAATTAAGTCCATTTAATCAGAGTCATTAAGGCCATAATGGGCCAGGTGTCCGAATTTGGGGGCCCAATTTCCGCCAGGTGTCTGTATATGAGCTTGCCACGCATGTGTCTTAGGTTCTCCCACTTCACAAATTTTGCCAGCTCAACATTCCACTATCTTTCTTCTCTTCCCACGTGTCCCTCTCTGACCCACACTCAATGCCACGCGCCCTCTTCTGAATCCACTCACACCACCTCGCCTCCGGCCATGCAGCCGCCGCCAGAGACGCCCTAACCGTCGCCGGAGACGCCTTCCATCACCGCAACTGACCGCCGGAGACAGCTAACACATCGGAAACTGCAAATTTCCAGAAATCCAAGAAACACCTTTCAATCTTCTTCATCAGCCTCCATCAACCCCTCGCCAGAAAACGTGTATCTGCCGGAATCTGCGAATCATCAATCTCCTTCAGTGTTCTTCAGGTGTTCATCATCGGTTTTGCCAGAAACTCCATAGATCCTTCAAGATCTTCATCCAACATCTCCAGTTTTCCCAGATTCATCGTTTTTCCCCAGACTTTCAAGAACCTTCAACAAGGATCTTCAACCAGCTCTCCAGATTTTCGTCCCATTCGCCAAACCTTCGTCACGTTATTGAGCTTCACCAGATCTCTGAGCCATCAAGAGCTTCAGGATCGTCTTCGTTCACATTCAGATTCAAGATATTCATCCGTTCGTCACAAAGGGCTTCACCGCCGCGTGGATCTTCGAGCATCAACGAGGAATCTCCAGAAGTGGATCCATCAAGCTCTTCGTAAGCCTCGCCATCTTCATCAGTTGCTTCCAGAACTCATCCTCTTCATCGCTTCTCCAGGTTCTCGCTTTGAGCTTGTCACTTGTTAATTTGTTGTTGTTAGTTGAACACTAGGTTAGTTTGAGTGTTAGTTTGGTGGAACAAGATTAGGTTAGGAAGATTAATTTGAGCTGCGAGATTGAACAGTTAGTTTGTGAGGAATTTGGAATGGAGGTTGGGGAAGAGATCGTGAGACTGAAAGAGGTTTGGGAGGGTGAAACGGCGGTAGGGGATTTTGGTGAACAGTAGAAAGGGTATTAGGGTTTTGTGAATTGATAGGTTAAGTGGATGTTGGACTCGGGCCTTAGGCCCAGTGTCTTTGCAGAGAATACCACTAGTTTCCCCATTGGCACCTCTCTCTCCGTTGGATTTGGTTCTGGGCTTAGGTGACTTTTGCTAATCACACCCCTCCCTTAGGCCCAATGGAAAGTACCGTGCAAATTACTTGCTATTCGCCACAAGTTTTTTTTTCCTTTTTTCTTGATTTTCCAAGTGTTTTCTGATTTGGGTTTGGGCTTAGCGCATTTTGATATCCGCCCCCCCCCCTCCTGAGCCCAATTTTGTTTTGAACTGTATGAAATTGCTATTCGTCACACCAGTTTATTATTTTAGTTGATTTTCTTTTATTTTTCATGTTTGCATATAGGTTAATAAATAATTCATATTAAATGGAAAAATAATCATTTTAGGATGAGATTTTTTTACCTAGTTCCCTTAGGACCTCTAGAAAACTGTGAAATAATAAAAATATTAATTTATTTCATTTTATATTTTTTGGTTTATTTTACAATATTATTGCTTTTATTTTACGTTTGTTTAGTACTTCATTTTTCTGAATTTAGTATGAGAGATTGGTGCATGATTTTTGATTGATTCGTGTGAGGCTGATTAGATTAGGGAAGTATGTGCCCTTAGGAATTTTTTCATATTTTTGTGACTAAAATTTAGATTAATTTGAGAGGTAGATAGGAGAGGTATCAGAATTAGGGTTTCACAACACTTAGGTGTAGTTTAGGGCATAGTTTGGGTACCTAGGGTTTGATTTGGGCCTTGGAGTTTATGTGGGGTATAGGGTATATAGTTAGGTTCCTTTAGAAATTAATCTAGGATTTTATAGTGAGTATTACTATTTTACTTGATTTTTGCAATTTGGTTGATATTGGTGTGTTTCCCACTTGGGATGTTGTTTTGTTTGTTGGGTTTTGGGCATTTCAATTGGATGTTGGGCTTGGGCTTGGCTTGTTGGAGCTAATGAAGACTTGGAGGATGATTGAAGACAAGGGATGGAGTTTGATGCATGAAGATTCCTCTCCTTGAAGGTGGTTTGTGAAGACTTAGGAGATAGGAGAAATAGGGAGAGCTTTAGATTAGAATGATTTCTTCTTACAAACATAGAAAGCATCTTGTGCTTCTATTCCTCCCTATGACAAAAAGTCCTTCTAAGATATTCACATCCCTCCTTTGGAGGGATAAGTGGCTTATTTTGGAAGTAGAACTTTGAGGGAACCTTTCTCTTATAATGTTAAACACTTATAGGCTTCCTTTGGTTGTCAATAAGCTGTTTAGCATTTCAACTTAATCTGTTAAGTGATTCTCTCCTGTGAGTGCTTGCCTTGAAGATATAAGCCCATTGAAGATAAGAAGTGCATTGAAGATTGATAAAGATGAAGCTTGTGCCTGTCACAGCTGGATATCTGTTGAAGCTAGGATTTTGCTGCTTTTTGAAGTTGTTTGCTGTTTGAAGCTGTCTACTGGTTGGGGTTCATTGCTTGCTAGAGCTTGGGGTTCTTCTTGGAGATGAGAGCTTATTTAAAGCTTGGGGATCATGGAAGATGGAAGATGGGGTCTTACTTGAAAGGGTTACTGTCAACCTTTTTGCTGTTGATCAACTGTAGATGTAGGAGCTGGTGTTGCTGTCAGAGTTGGTGTTGGGTTTTATTTCTTTTTCTGTATTGTTTGTTAGCTTGGACAGCTTGCCCCCTTAGGTTTGAAGTGAAGCTGTTTCACTTTGCCTGTTGTTTTCCCAGGTTCGAGGTTGAGTGGGACTCCCTTGCCTCGCTTGTATTGCTGCATCTCATGCATTTTACTGTTTACTGTATATCTGCTGTTTCTTTTCCGTTTATCCCCTAGGATCTCTGTTTTTCTCTGTGCAAGAGAGAAATATGACAGACATTAGGTGTTAACCCATGCATGATAACATTAGGGTAGTTTTGATTCCCATTTTCAACCATAGGATTTTAGAGCGTCGTTTCTCTTCTCATCTCGAAACAATCAAAAACACAATAATGTTTCAAACACAATAAAAAACAGTTCTTGTGTAAAAGACTGAAAACCAATCAAAACGTCATTTTTGTCCGCTTGGACTCTTAATCAGAAGAAAACCCTTTTTGAAGGTAATAAAAGATAAACAGACAGGTCTGTGTCTTCCGTAGCCCGAACTACGTTTGCTCTGATCTTTCATGCTGTATGAAAGTACGTAGGCATAGGATGCCGTATCCTAGCGAGCAAACTTCCCCTCCTTTCCCGTAGGTAGGCGAACTATGTTGACTCTGATTTCTCGTTCCAGATGGGAATACGTAGGCATAAAGTGCTATACTTTGCCGAGTCATTTTATTTTCTTTTAACTTTTGACCCTTAGTGTAGATAGAATAACAATCTGTACTAGAAAACAAGCGTGGATCGCGTCGAGTACGACGGACGTGAGGGGTGCTAATACCTTCCCCTTGCGTAACCGACTCCCGAATCTAGGATTTGGTGGCGACGACCATTCCTTTCCCGTCTTTGCGTTAGGTTTACTCTGAGTGTTTCCTTTCCCTCTTGTGGGATAAATAACGCACGGTGGCGACTCTTCTGTCATAGCCGGCGCCGATTTTCGCAGTAGCGACACCCTTGTATCAAGAACATAGATTCACACTGTAAAGAAAATTGGGTAGTCTGAAAGTCAAGGTTTCCTGCATAACCCAATCCCTTTCACAGGTATGGAACTATCCACTGATAAGGTTCGACATCCTATGCGTTCATCAGCATCACAGACTTTCAAGAAATGATGATACATTCACCATTTCTGCTTTGGCATCATCATCTCCCGAAGAGGCCTCACTTAGCTGAATCACAGATGATCGGTCCCTAAAGTCGACAACCCTCAGATCCAAAATCCCCTCGAGCCCTAAAGGCCAGAAAATAAATCATCAAAGAGAATCTCGTCTGAGCGTGAATTTCATGGGGAACTGTGCTGCTAAGCATGCAGGTCCCCCACTAATCTCCACTACTAATGCTAGGTTTGTACTCAAGCCCGGGTCCGACTTATCTCTCAACAGAATATTCCTTCCCCACAGCACAACAATAATGATACAATGCGGAAAGTAAAATGTGAAAGTAAATAAAGAACATATATACAACACCTAAAAAGACAAACAAACAAGTGCTAGGATTGACTCGCATAGGGGATGTTCTTATCCCCAGCAGAGTCGCCAGTTGTTGCAACTGCGAAAAAGGAAGGCCGACAATGATAGAAGAGTCGCCACCGTTCGTTATTTATCCCAAAAGAGGGAAAGGAAACGATCAGAGAAAACCTGCAAAAAACGGGATAAGATTGGTCATTGCAACCAAATCTCGGGTTCGGGAGTCGGTTACACAATGGGAAGGTATGAGCACCCCTCACGTCCGTCGTACTCGACGGGATCCATGCTTGGGTTGTCTAGAAAGGGTGATTATCTATCTAGCTAAAGGTCTCAGGGACAAAAGAAAATAAAAGAGACTCGGCAGAGCATCATCGATCTGTGCCTACGTACTCCCTCGTGCAATGGGAAAGTCAGAGTCAACGTAGTTCGACTAACTACGGGCGAAAGAGGGGAAAGGTTACTTGTCGATACATCGCCGTCTCGTGCCTACATACTCTCAATAGGTATGAGAGATCAGAGCAAACGTAGTTTGGGCTGACACGACCACAAGTTGGTTCAAAAGTTTTATCCAAGTAAGGTTAACAAACAGTTCTAGCAGTTTGGTGTATGCAGCTCGACCGTTGGAGACTTAGGCGTTACCATTTGCGGTAGAACTAAGAGTTAACAATGCTCTTTTATCTGAAAAGATTTTCCTTATTAAAGGTCCCAAAGGACAAAAGAAGTTTAATGATTTGTTTTTGTGTTTTTTAGAGAAGAAGTGTTTTGAATTTGATTTGTAACTCCTGTTGCACTAGATATTATGACTTAGGAGCGAATGCGTCGCATATCACCCTAAGGGTGTATACCGAACACTCTAGGAAATTGAGAGGAATCCACTCAATCACCATTTCCCAAGTAGCTCAAGGCTCGTAGCGTACAAAATTCATTAGCCTTTATTATGTGTTTTGAAAATGTTTGAAGATAAGGAGAGAAAGGACACATTAAGGGGAGACTAACTCAAACCTAATAGTTGTCATGCAAAGTAGACTTAGAGTTGGGATACAAAAGGGAAATACCTAATATTATCATGCATGGTTTAGCTCCTAATGTTTGTCATAACCTCTCTTAAATAATAAAGATTAGAGATCCTAAGGGAAGAAAGACAAAAGAAGAGAAGAAGAAAGGAACATGAAAATGCAATTATGCAAACATAGAATGCACACATAGGATGAAAGTGAGGGAGGAAATATGTGTGGGGAAGTAGCCTCCACAAGATCATCTCAACCTCAAGCATGCATATGACAAATGAAAAATAAGAAAAGAGAAGGAGTGCACAAATGGAAATCACACAAATGCATCAAAAGTGAGATGAAATGGCCTAAACCAAACAACATCAACCACAATGCCATAAAGCAAAACAAATGAAAGGAAATCCTAAAACAAAGTTAGGTTGGGAGGCTATATGAGGACATCAAGGAACTCATAATATGCATTCAACCATAAGCATCACAAACAAAGTGCAAAAGAAATCACAAAGAAGTCCTCAAGGATTCATCATTTTAGGTATGCTTGAAGTACCTCCTAAGAAGGGACTAAGCCACCTTAAATGAGACTCCGAGGTCATGGGACAGAAGGGAGGATGAGTGAAAAGTGCTCAAAAGCAAAAGGAATCATACCAAAAGAAAATGCAAACACATACACAAAAGAATGCACACATGCCACAAATGGAAACCCTAATTGGAAACTCCAAAAGGAACACAAGTTTGAACAAGTAAAACACAATGTCATGACCTAAAATTGAGTAACCAGTAACCTTAACATGTTATCAACATGGATCAAAAGGAATTGAAGGCTCAAAGGATCCATCAAAGTCATTTCCAAGACAAACTAGGTCAATGTGTATGTATGAACCTCCCTTTGGGGTAACTTGACTTGCAGGTTACCTCAAAATTAGGAAAATGATTCAAAAATAACCAAATAAAATGCAAGAAGTACATAAACATGTTGGCAACCAGAGGCCAAGAAATTACAATCAAAGTCACTTCACAACATCACCATAGAAATTGATTCACAAGGGTGCTCCATTGTGAAGGAGGATTGTCAAGGGTCAACAAAAGCAAGGTCAAAGTCAAACCAAAACTCAATGGAACAGGGGAAAAATGGTCCTCAATAATCACTTAACTCATTGACAACATGAGGATTGATTTTCAGTCATTGGATCAAAAGGAAAATGCAAAAAACAAACAAGAAACTAGACAATGTCAAGAAATAACTCAAATAAAACACTTCCAAATGATTAATCCTTTTTTAATTGAAAAATAATTCAAAAAATAAAATAAAAATTTCTAAAAATAAAAAGACATCCTAAAATGTCTTAAACATATTTTTGTAGGATTTTATCAATTATGGAAGCATTTTAAAATGATTTAATTCAAAATAGATTCAAAACAAAAAGAAAATAAAATAAAATAGAAGCAAGGTGTGAATAGCAATAGAAACAGGCTAAAAAGCTGGGCCACGCATGGAAGGGGGTTCCAAAAGCAACAAAGGCCCGAAACAAGCTCAGCAAGCAAAACGCAGCGCATCAATTAATGTGCTGGCAGTCGACATCCAAATCTGCAAGTCCAAACGAGATCTCAACCGCAGATCTCTCTTAGTCAAAAAATCAACGTCCACGCGAGCATGCCACATCACCCAGCGGAGTAAACAAACCAGATGCTGGAACCTACTGTTTCAGTCATCTTCCCCGACCAACCTCCGGCATGGCATCATCAAAAATGAACCAAATCACACAAAATTTAACAGAAAAATGAACCTCATGCAACGTAGATCATGAATCCACTATTAATTTTCATTTATCATGCGTAAATAAGCCAAATCGAAGAGAACAAGAATTGAGCTCAAAACTAAAAACAACATGAACATCAATAATTATGAACGAAAATTTGCCTATGCACATAGGACTTCAGAATAAACCATCAATGGCGCAAGATAAAGGCATAATGAGTGAGAAATTTGGATCTGAAGCTTACCTAACGGAGCCTCTCCGTTGGAGCTTCACAGTGGCTTAAGCTTGATGAAAATGGTCCAGACACGTTCCAACTCACTTGAGGAAGAAGAAGGAAGCTTCAATTCTGCTTGAAATGGCTCAATTCAAGATTCACGAATTTGAATTTTGGTTTTCTTGCTCAAACTTTGCTCTGCTCCAATTCCATGAAAATGCTTCTAATGAATGCTCAGAAATGATTTACACTTTATATATGATGGATATATGAGCTAAAGGAGGCCCAATTGCAACTCAATTGTGAGAATTGTCAAAATGCCCAATTTCAATTTTCATGCTCCACGCACACGTTAAAATGGAGCCAAATGCCTTGTTTTTTCATTCAAAATGCTTGCTGGGAGTTCACTTTGATCATGTGGATAGGATTCATCCCTTGATTTGATCAAATGGTTGAGATTGGATTGTGAAATTTTCACTTGAAATGGCCATTAAAATGCCCGTGAAAACATCTCCAAAATTCAAATCCAAAATGTACATCTTGTTTGTTACATCCTTGTGACTCAAAATATGCATAAACTTGACTTGTAATGGTTCAAAATCAATTTAATTGCATTTTCCCCTTTTAAAGCTTTTTCATGAAAAATTCTTCTACCAATCCTCAAACCCTAGCCAAATCTATGACAATTGAGTGTTTTAAGATGAAATTGGGACTATTTGGAGTAAGTTCCATGTTGAGAAAAGTTGCATTTGAAATGTGCAAGGTCATGAAATGGACCTATAATTAAAATGACCTGTAATCTTACTTCCCCAAAATACCCCTGCCTTGTAAGCTTCATAACTTGAGCTCTACAAATCAGATGAAGGACTTCTAATACTTTTTGAAAGCTAAGATCATGAGGAACAACTTTCATGTTTGGGTCAAATGAGGAGAAACATCCTTCTAGGTCAAAAGTGTCTTGGAAGTTAGTTTACTTTTGTTGACCAAAATCACATTCATCTGATGACCTGTAACTTGTCAGCATCATAACTTGAGTTCTAGAAATCAGATGAAATACTTCTAGTACTCAAAAGAAATCTAGAAACATGCTCTACAAGTTTCATGTTGGGGTCAATATGAGATGAGACTTGTATCTTGAGATATGTGGTCTTGAAGTTAGGCACTAAATAGGGGATTTTACACTGACAAGCTTAGAAACCCTAACTTAGCAACTTCTCACACTCTTGATTCTTGATAAATTGATCTTGAAATGATATATTAGACATCTCAACACAACATTCCATGATCACAAATACTTGTAATCGAGTCTTAATCTCCTTCAACTTCACTGTTGACTTAGGGTTGACCAGATGAAAACCCTGACTGCACCACCTTTGACTGTGGCTCCTTATACTTCATATAATGACTTGAACAAGTTCCTCAATGATCCTCAAGGCATTCAATGAGCTCACATGATGTTCCCCATCCATGATCATGGATTCACAACCCTTTGGTGATCTCCAATTGGCCTCCAAGTTAGGAGGTAATCCACATACATCCATCAACTCTTCCACAAAGCTTTGACCACTTCTTGATGACTTGATGAAAACTCATGCTTGAGTAAAACCCCTTGTTTAGGCTCAAAACTCTTGGTAACCTTCTCTTGTTGTGCACAACCTCTTGATCCCTTGCTAAATGAACAATGCAATGCAATGCAAATGCTAGAAGAAAAGTGAAATGAAACATAAACCAAGCAAAGAAAAGGTTGGGCAAATTTTGGGGTACAACAGAGTCTCCTTGTTTTTTTTCCTATTTCTGTTTAGAAGTATCTTATAGAAAACACACCCTTTGATTAGAAAACAAGCGTGGATCTCGTTGAGTACAACGAACGTGAAGGGTGCTCATACCTTCCCTTTGCATAACCGACTCCCAAACCCAATATTTGGTTGCGATGACCTTGTCTTCTCCCTTATTTCAGGTTTTCTTCAATCGTTTCCTTTCCTTCTATTTGGGATAAATAACGTTTGGTAGAGACTCTTCTATTTTTCCGTCGGGTGTTTTTCGCAGTTGCAACAGCTGGGGACTCTGGTTCCTTATGCGAGTCAATCCTAGCGCTTGTTTGTTTTTGTTCTTTGGGTGTTTACTTTTGGGAACTTATTTGCTTTTATGTACTTTATCTGTTGTATATTATTACATTTGCATTTTAATGTTGCATATTATATTATGGTGTTGTTGGGTGGGTGTTCCACGAGAGATAAGCCCAATACCCAGGCTTGAGTATACACACAGGATTAGCGTGGAAAGTAGTGCAGACTTGTGTGGTATCTTGACACACAAAAGTTTATGCAAAATCCGCGTCCAAACGAGGTTTTCTTTGGAGACATCCTATCATGCGCATGTTGGGAAGTTTAAGGGGTGTTGAATTAGAAAGCTAACGACTCTAGAGACCGTTCATTGGGAAGTCATTTAAGACCTCCTTGATTGACCATGATGCTAAACCAGAAATGGTTAACGTATCATCGTCTCTTGACCTGAGAGCCCGTGATACTGATGACCTATATAGGATGTTGTACTGTCCAAGACTAGAACCCACATGTGAGAGGGATGGGTTTTGCAAGAAACTTTGACCTTCAACAAACCCATTTTCTGGTTTTCTTATCAGAATAGACTTTTGATCATGTGCATTCTGGTTTTCTATCACCTCAATGTTCTGGTTTTCTAGGTTTTCTTATTAGAGCGGAGTTCTGGTTATATTCAGTCAACAACACAACAACAATTATGAGCATTGGATACCTTGATCCCGTGTTTGCATCTACATAATCATCCTACATTTAACATTGCATGTTTGTGTGTTTTACAGGTTCTTGTCTCTCTTTTGATTCCAGTCCTGATTTTCTATAGAGATGGAGGCTGAAAAGAAGAAGATCATTATATACAAGTTTTCGGCACTTGAGTTGGGACCTTTATTTGGTCTTATTGCTATGGTTGATCCTGGCGTTCTTGAGGTATTCAGAAGGGATTATGGGAGGATTTTGAGTCTTGTTTGTAAGGTCACAAACTATGATCGAGGAGCCATTCACACTTTATTATAATTTTATGATCCTCTGCTATGCTGTTTCACCTTCCCAAATTATGTGTTGGTTCTGATTTTAGAGGAGTTTGTTTTTATCTTGGGAGTTCCTGTCTAGGATGAGGTGTCATTCTTTCATTTAGAGGAAGAACCCAATCTCGAGAAGTTTTCTAACGCTTTTTATTTGAGCGCATCTGAGTTTGTTGATCATTTCGTCATCAGAAATGGAGTTTCTAGATTTACCTTGTCTTTCTTGTTGGATAAAGCCCGGAAGTATGTTGCGGAGGGTTGTTGGGTGGTTTTTAGCGTTATCTTGGCTTTGCGTATCTATGGCATTGTGTTATTTCCTAACAAACCATATTTCATTGATATGGATGTCTTTTGTATCTTTGTCTCCAGGAATCCTATACCCACTCTCCAAGGGGATTTGTACAATTTGGTACATTATAAGAATGAGAAGAGGAGAGGAAAGATTGTTTCTTATTGTGCACCGCTTTTCCACAAGTGGTTTATAGACCACCTCCATCGTTCTAGAGATTTTGTTGATTCAAGGAATCCATCTGAATGGCCCAAGAGACTCATGGGATTAACAACCAAAGATATTGTCTGGTTTAACCGAGATCTGCTGGGTAAAGAGATTATCTTCCGCTGTGGTAGCTTCCCCAATGTGCCTTTGATGGGAAGGAAATGGGGGATCAACTATAACCCTTCTGTCACCATCAGAAAACTTGGGTATGCTTTAAGGGGACCCCTAAAGGGCGAGGAAGTGCAGGAATCTCTGTACTTTACTAGCATAGCTGACCCCGGTATTCTAGAAAGATTCGTTGATGCGTGGGGTAAAATCCAGAGAGGGGGAAATTTTCTTTAGGGAAGAGTGATTGTCGAGCCTACGATCCATACGTAGAATGGATTCATAAAAGGGTTGAGGAGATACTATTGTCTTTCTCTGTTGAGGAACACTTGTATCCTTTGGTCATTGAGCAGCCTACAACGATTGACATCCTGAGATACAACAACCTTTGGGAAGAGAAGGAAGAGTTGCACAAAGAGAATGAAGAGTTGAACAAGGAGATCAGTCAGTTGAAGCATGATAGAAGTGAAGCTGTTTACTTGGTTAAAGTGAAGTCAAAATATTTAACCAAGCTGGAGAAGGAGCTATCTGAGGAGATCAGGGTGTGAGAACAGATCGGTCAGGACCTGAAGAGTACTAATAGCATTTTGAAACATAGAAAAAAGGATTTAGATAGAGCCTATCTGGAGATATCCAAGTTCAATGAGAAATGGAATGCTACAGTAACTGCTAACAAGAACAGGGAAGACCAGCTTCGCAGTTAGATTGATAAGGTAAAGGCGCAACTCAAGGTCAGAGAAAGAGAAGTGATGATAGAATCATCCCATAGATGCATCAATGAATAGAAACTCCATGAGACTTTATCAACGCTTGAAGAGTTCAAGATCTGGGCGGATTTGAAGATACCCTGGTCGGAAGATGCCTTTGGTGAAGATGCTTGGGAAAATTCTTATCATTGTCTCAGGGATGTTGTACACAGAAGGGATACCCTCATCAGAGAATTGGTTGCCAAACCAGATCATCCAGATACGAAGATGATGCTTAAGGAGGCTCAGACTTAGACCAAGGAGCATGGTTCCTGGGGAGGATCATCATCTGATATGTTATAATAATTTCTCTTCTTTTGTATCTTGATCAATACCAGATATGTTGGATGAGATTAGTACTTTTTGTATTCGGATCTTTCTCATTTGTTGATATTTATTGTCTCATGTTTACTTGATATATGAGAATATTAATGTGGTATTCTTATTCACCTCTTATGTTCATGTTTATTGAAACCAGAATCAAGGGGGAGATCTCCTTGTAAATACATAGACATGTTTTCATTTTGCATTTTTGCATTTTCATTTGCATCACAGGAGTCTGCAGTGGCCTTTTGTTCTTATCTCTACTTGGTTTTCTTCAATAACAGGATTGAGGAGTTCAGTTTCCATAGATACTCAACTCGAGGGAATCGACAACGGATTATGGATCAAGTTCAGGCTGAATTGCAGGAAGTCAGGGCTAGCATGGCTCAGTTTATGGAACTTATGCAGAATGTTGCCAACGGACAAGAACACTGAGGACTCTGGTCCAACCTCTGATAACACGGTTCGATGAAGAGGGTGTTTTGCATGGAGGGTCTGGTGTTATTCCTCCGCCTGCTGGTAGCTCTGTTCCATAAGGCGCTAATATTCCTACTATTGTCATACCTCCGGGCGGAGGTGCTGTTAATGAAGCTGGTAATGTTGCTGGTGGAAGTCTATGCGTTGTGCACGGAGCTATTGGTCCTTAATGGGAAGATCATCAGGATGATGTTTTTTCTATGAGAGATGTGGAGGGTGGTTTTCCATCTGAGGCTGATAAAAGGTTTAAGATGATCGAGGAAAAGATGAAGTCTTTTGAGAACAAAAATTCTTTGGGGCTCGATATGTCAGATCTTGGTCTAGTTTCAGGGGTCAGAAATCCTCTGAAGTTCAAGGTGCCAGATTTTGAAAAGTACAAAGGGACGACCTGTCCTAGAGTACATATCCGGGCATACTTCAAAAAAATGTCTGCATACTCTAACGATGAGAAGCTGTTAATGCATTTTTTCCAAGACAGTATGGCATGAGCGTCTTTGGAATGGTATATGGGGCTTGAGAGAACCCGTATCTGAAGCTGGAGAGAATTGGCCGAGGCCTTTGTTCGCCAGTATCAGTACGATAGTCATATGGCACCGAACAAAGTGCAATTATAGAGTTTGTTGCAGAAGAACAACGAGAGCTTCAAAGAATTCACCCAGAGGAGGTGGGATTTAGCAGCAAGGGTGCAGCCACCTATGATGGAGAGAGAATTGACTGACATGTTTATGGCTACATTGCCAAGAGTGTATTATGAAAAGCTGATAAGATGTATGTCTGCAGGTTTTTCTGACCTGGTGATGGTAGGTGAGAGAGTGGAAAGTGGAATTAAGTCTAGAAAATTTTCAAATGGAAGTGGATCCTCTTCGGGAGGAATGAAGAAACCGTATACAACAAACCCTAAAAAGAGGGAAGGGGATGCTAATTATATTTCTCACAAGGGTAAAGGTAGAATGCAATCTCAGTATCATTAACAAGTTGCTACTGTAGCTATCACGGATGCACCACACCAATAAGTTAACACTCCACGATCTTACACTGGCAGACAGAGAATGACGAACAGACAGTTTGAGACTCCGTCGATGTCGTACTCACAACTATTACAACATCTGCTTTAGTTGTAACTTATTCAGAAGAGAACTTTTTCACCTTTAAACGGAGCTCCTCCTCCTGGTTATGACGCCAATGTGAGATGCAAACTCCATTCAGGCGCCCTAGGCCATAATATTGACAAATGTAAAGCCTTCAAGCACAAGGTTCAAGACTTGCTTGACTCAAAGACTATTAACTTTACCAACGAAGGGCCTAATGTGAATCAAAACCCAATGCCAAATCATGGTGTGGCAAGGGTGAATGTCGTTATTGACAGAGAAAGATTGAATCTGATAATGGATGTTGAGGGTTTGAAGACTCCGTTGAGTTTCGTGAAAAAAAGTTGTTGAAGGGGGATTATTCCCAGGATGTTCCACTGACTGCTCAGAGTGTGAAGTGTAACCCGAGGATTGTGATCAGTTGAAGTACAATATTCAGAGATTGATTGATGATGGTTATCTACAATTTGACAGAGTTGTTGGGGAAGATATTGATGACGGGGTTAGTAATGACGGAAGATATATTGCCACAGTTTCAATTTCTTACTGGACCATTAACATTTCAGCGTCTGCTAGGCTAGTGCCGGTGATCATTACTGTTCCAGGACCCGTACCGTACGAGAGCACCAAGTCCATCCTGTGGAACTATGGGGAAGAAGTGTTTTGTAACGGGCAGAAGCAAGAGTTGACTAGTTCATTATATGGTGGTTCTACTATTGAGAACATAGTGGGTGCAGGTGGGATCACTCGAAGCGGAAGAGTCTTTTCTCCACCAGAGGCTAATAATGATAAGATTGATAAGGGAAAAGGAAAGGCAATGGAGGAGAGTGTGCATCAACAGGCTGATGGTTATAGTTCATTCTCTAAAGATGCCGAGGAGTTTATGAGGTTTATTCGTAAAAGTGATTACAAGATTGTGGATCATTTAAACCAAACTCCTTCAAAGATTTCTATTCTGTCTTTGTTGTTGTGTTCTGAGGCATACCGAAATGCTTTGTTGAAGATCTTGAATTGAGCTTATGTACCGTAGGAAATTTCAGTTAACCAATTGGAAGGGGTTGTGGCGCACGTCAACACTGGCAATGGTTTAGGAGAAATCACAGCCATGCTTTGCATATTTCCATGGAGTGCAGAGGATCATTATTGTCTCATGTCTTGGTTGACACAGGAACACCACTCAATGTGCTACCTAAGAAGGCGTTAATGAAATTGGATACCCAGGGGTTGATCTATACACCAAGTGATTTGGTAGTGAGAGCATTTGATGGTTCAAAGAGGTCTGTATTTGGAGAGATTACCATGCCAATTCAGGTGGGACCTGAGACCTTTGATGCCGCTTTCTACATAATGGATATCCAACCGACATACATCTGCTTACTTGGCGGGACATGGATTCTTGCTGCGGGAGTAGTTACGTCAACCTTGCATCAGAAGCTGAAGTACATGATGGAGGGAAAGGTTGTTACGGTGTGCGGTGAAGAAGATATCATGGTGAGCCATCTGTCGTCCTTCAAGTATGTTGAGGTGGATGGGGAAATCCACAAAACACTCTGTCAAGCCTTCGAAGCAGTGCAAATCTAGGAGAAGCCTCCTGTAGAAGTCAAAGTCCTAGAGGTTTCAATGTCATCTTTCAAAGAAGCCCGTGCTATTGTTGAGTTTGGATCTTCGTAGAGGTGGGGCCAGGCGCTTAATGTTCCCGTCATACAGGACAAATTTGGCCTAGGGTTCAAGCCTTCATGTCCTTCTCAAGACCCTTTGAGATACAGGGGACCTGTTCAATTCACCAGTGGTGGAGTTATATTTGATAAGATTCATGCCATAGGGGACGATGAAGGTGATATCGACTACGATATGGATGCTTGGATTCGTCCATGTGCTCTTGGCTAGAAGTTGTACAACTAGACTATCGAGGAAGTCATTCATGTTACTACTGCAGAGTAATATTCATCTGTTTTTTATTATGTTTAGTCCTATGTTCTTCTCAAGACTTAGTGACCCATCTGTGGGGCCTTTTGTTATTTTCACATTATCATAAATAAAGGATGTTTTTCGCATTCAAATATTATGATCCCTGTTTTTCCTTTTTCTTGTTTTTTTCATTTTATTAACAGAAGAATGGAAATATGTTTTGTTTGTTTGCATTTCATAATAAACATAAACATCAATCATGCAGGTATTTTCTCTCAAATACCATCGATTCCGATTCAGCTATGGCTTCGTATGACTTTGATAATCCCATTTATCAAGATGAAGAAAAGACTGATGAAGACTTTGAACTACCGAAAGAGTTAGCTAGACTTCTGAAGCAAGAGGAAAGGGTCATTGTGCCTCATCAGGAGGATATTGAAGTCATCAATCTGAGTACCGAAGACGACAAGAAAGAGGTCAGAATTGGGACTGTATTGGAAGACAGTGTCAAGAGAAGATTGGTTGAAATGCTCCATGAATATAAAGATATCTTCGCTTGGTCTTACCAAGATATGCCCGAGATGGATACAGATATTGTTGTACACCGGTTGCCTCTCCGAGAAGAATGTCCTCTAGTCAAGCAGAAGTTGAGAAGGAGAAGGCCTGACATGGCAGTCAAGATCAAAGAAGAAGTTGAGAAGCAGTTGAACGCTGGTTTTTTTACTGTCACCAATTACCCTCTATGGGTCGCTTACATTGTTCCTGTGCCTAAGAAAGACGGAAAGGTTAGGATGCATGTTGACTACAGAGATCTGAACAGAGCGAGCCCGAAAGATGATTTCTCGCTCCCCCATATTGATGTGTTGGTTGATAACACCGCTCAATATTATGTGTTTTCCTTCATGGATGGATTCTCCGGGTATAACCAAATCAAGATGGCCCTAGAGAACATGGAGAGAACTACTTTCATAACACCGTGAGGGACTTTTTTCTATAAGGTGATTCAGTTTGGATTGAAAAATGCTGGGGAAACCTATCAGCGAGGGATGGTGACTCTCTTTCATGATATGATTCATCAAGAGATCGAGGTCTCTGTTGATGACATATTTGCAAAGTCACAAACGGAGGAAGGACATCTGGTCAATCTTCTGAAACTGTTTGAAAGATTAAGGAAATTCAAGCTGAGGCTGAATCCTAATAAGTGCACCTTCGGGGTGAGATTTGGAAAGCTATTGGGGTTCATTGTTAGTGAAAGGGGTATTGAGGCAGATCCTACCAAAATAAAATCTATTTAAGAAATGTCTGAGCCGAGGATGAAAAAAGAGGTTCATGGTTTCCCAGGGAGATTGGACTACATTACAAGGTTCATATCTCATCTTACGGCCACTTGCGAACCAATATTCAAATTATTAAGTAAAGATCAAGCGGTCAGCTGGAACGAGAATTACCAAAAGGAGTTTGAAAAATAAAAGAGTATATGCAGGAGCCTCCAATACTCATGCCTCCAGTTGTAGGGAAACCTCTGATAATGTATCTCACGGTTCTTGAGAATTCAATGGGATGTGTACTCGGTCAACAGGACGAGACAGGTAGAAAAGAGCACGCCATTTACTACCTGAGTAAGAAATTCACTGATTGCGAGTCGAGGTAGTCAATGCTGGAAAAAACATGTTGTGCACTCGCTTGGGCTACTAAGCGTTTGAGACACTACATGTTAAACCATACAACCCTGTTGATTTCAAAGATGGATCCGATAAAATATGTGTTTGAGAAGCAAGTACTCTCCAGAAGGATTGCCCGATGGCAAATGGTTTTAACAGAGTATGATATTCAGTATGTTTTCCAAAAAGGCCATTAAGGGAAGTGTTCTGTCGGAATATCTTACTGAACAACCAATTGAAGATTATCAGTCGATGAAGTTTGAATTTCCAAATGAAGACGTCATGTTTCTGAAGATGAAGGATTGCGATGAGCCTTTACCTGATGAGGGTTCTGAGATTGGATCTCAGTGGAAGTTGGCTTTCAATGGTGTTGTTAACTTATATGAAAACAGAATTGGGGCAATCATTATAACTCCTCACGATTCCCACATACCGTTCACTACCTGATTGACGTTTGCTTGCACCAATAATGAAGCTGAGTATGAAGCATGAATTATGGGTTTGGAAGAGGTCATTGATCTGAGGATCAAGAATCTTGATGTATATGGCGATTTATCGCTAGTTGTTAATCAGATCATAGGAGAATGGGAAACTCGTCAGACCAACTTGGTGCCATATGTAACACCCATTTTAATTATTTAGTCTTTTGGTGTTATTTTATTTTGTTTGGTGTGTCTGAGTGCGTGGTGGATACCCTTAAGTTATGGGGATTATTTAATAAGTATGGAATTTGATATTAATAAAATATGAATAATATTGGTGGTAATATAATAATTAATGGTAACATTATTATTACTATTAATATTATTATTATGACTATTATTATTAATATTATTATTGCTATTATTATTAGTTATTATTATTATTGGATTAAATAAATAAAATAAGAAGTTAAAGAGGTATTTGGGAGTTTTGGAGAGAAGAAAGAGAGAACACGATAAAAATCAGTTTTAGAACAAAGTAAGAGGGAAGACCAAGAGGAAGAAGGGAAGAAGGCTAGGGCTAACGATTCTTGAAGGTTCTTCGTCAATCGTTGCATTAATCAAGATAAAGGGGGAGAAACGGGTTAAGATTGGTAAATTGCATGAACAAGGTAGAGGGGATTCCTTAACCGCGTAGGAATTTGGTGAATATGAATGATATATTGAAATGTTGATGATTATTGTTGTTGGTATGATGAATTGTATGTACATTGATGTGTTTATGATCATGGCTTCCATTGATGACTTTGGGTACGTGGTGTTGTGAGAGTGGTGAAGTTCTGAGTAACTTCTGTAGTTTTGAAGATGAACATAGGTGTGGGTTCTGGAGTTAAAATTGATAGAAAATGATAGAGTAATGGTTATTGGTTGTAGTATTGACAGGACTGAAGATGGGAGTAGAGTGATAGGATTGAATTTGAGCAAGATAACAGTTCTGGACTGTGAGGGTTTTGAGAGATCGCAGAACTCGCTAAGCGAGTAGCTAGCGAGCGATTCGCTAGGTAGTTCGCTAGGCGAGCTAGTAGCGAGTGTTCGCTAGGACTTCGCTAGGCGAGATGGGTAGTGAAGGCTTCCAGTAGCCACTGTCTGCCTTCGCTAAGGAGTTCGCTAGGCGAACAGCTAGCGAGCGTTCGCCAGGGTTTCGCTACGCGAATGAGCCAGCGAGCGTGACACAATGTGATTTTGTGTTGTATTGCGTTGCGATTCGTTTGGTAGGATCCCTTGGGCTGGGACAGGTACAAATGGGGTATTTAGTGGTGAAGAGTATATACTTGGTGAGTAATAGGTGAAATTATGTAGTATTGAGTTTAATTGAAATAATTAAATTGATGTGTGAGATGTGTATGAGGTATGGTGAGGTGATCAGGGGGGATCGTGTGAATTTAATTAAAATAATGGATTGGGGTGTATATGTATATATAATGTATGATGATGTGATTAGGAGGATCGTGTGATTTTAACTAATTTAATTAATTGGTGAATAATATGTGTGTATGATGTATGATGATGTGACCAGGAGGATCGTGTGCACTTAGTATGCTTATGTTATTGTTGTGTATTTGGTGTCGTGCATATCATGGTGTTTTGGTGGGATGAATCATTACTCAGGAGGAGTGTATGTGATTCATCCGTACTCCTTTGCGGAGAATGGTGGGGTTAGATTGTAACACCCCACTTCCCAGATTAAATAAAATATAAACATTATAAATAAACATCAGAGTTTTCACAAAAACTGTGGGATATCACATCACCAATAGTTATCAAAAATACTTTATTCATTAATTTCAAAATAATACAGCGGAAATTATTATTCCAACATTCTCGGCCATCCGCCAGATTTACATAAAATCTTTATTATTATAATTCACCAAAATGTGATACGTCACAGGATTTTCAACAAGTTTAACATAAACAAATAAAACACCCATATCCCGTGTTACGTATTAGAGCATCCTAAGACTCGACTTGCACACCGCCATCCAAGCTATCTATGTACCTGGATTATCTGTACTTCCGAGGAAGCACAAACCACAACACAACAAAGGGGTGAGAAAACATGATCAAAATATATCGGTAATTTAATACATGCAATAAAGGTAGTAAAACACACCAATATTCACACCATCAACACCAATCACGAACCTATTGTTCAAACATCCATATAACATATAATAATTAAAACACACCAATATTTACCCCATCAACACCAATCACAAACCTACTGTTCAAACATCCATATAACATATAATAATTAAAACACACCAATATGCACCCCACAACACCAATCACGAACCTACTGTTCAAATTACAATATAACAAATTATAATGCAAATATGCAACTCAACACCATGCATGTGGTACCGACTCATTGGTTCATCCAATCGAACCTTGAACAGATCACTTACGCTCCTACTGAGATATGATATATCCCTGACAGATCACTTACACTCCTACTGAGATATGATCTATCCCCGACAGATCACTTACGCTCCTACTGAGATATGATCTATCCCCGACAGATCACTTACGCTCCTACTGAGATATGATCTATCCCCACCATTCTCCACAAAGGAGTACAGATGAATCACATACACTCCTCCTGAGCAATGATTCATCCCACCAGATACCATGATATGTACGACACCAATGCACGACAACAATGTACGACAAACAAACTCAAGCACACTAAGTGCACACGATCCTCCTGATCACATCACCACACATTATATATATATTACACCACCAATAAACACAAGCACACTAAGTGCACACGATCCTCCTGATCACATCACCACATATTATATATATTACACCACCAATAAACACAAGCACACTAAGTGCACAACAATTAAACTCAAGTAAATAATCAATAAATCATTTCAATCGATCCATGGTTTAATTACTATTTAATTAAACAATGACTCCCCAAAAATATTGGATATAAAAATATTTGGCAAATAACTATATTATTAATACCATGTTATAGATCTATTCAAGAGCTTTCCAACGCTTCGAACGGGGACTAAATCCGACTTACGGATCAAAAGTTATGGCCAAAATCGTCAAAACAGAAAATTCACCAATATACAGCTTTGAGTCGACGCAAACAGCGCAAAATGTAGAAAATTCTGTGTTTTCCATCGTTGGAGGCCTTCCGGACCTCCTATTTCAATTCCGTAAAAAGCCCCGGTTTCAGAATTCGAAATCCTACCATAATATGACAATTATAACAGCCAATAACATATTTTTAAAGATCATGTCATCATATATCATATAACCATACTTTTCAAAACCATGGCATTTAGGGGTTTCTATCCTAAATGTGATCTTACCCATCATACACTATTACACCATCACAATGATCATACGAAAAGCCACCCTTACCGTCCAACACTGTCATCTTGCTCAATTCCAAGCTTATCACTCTTCATCCATCCTCTGCCCTATCATTGCTACAACTATCACACACTACTCTAATTAATTGTTCCTTAAACTACATCTCAGAACCTATATCATGGTAATTACCCAAGCCACAGAGGTTACACAAAATCTCACCAATACTCATGGTCATTATCCAAACCACAGAGGTTATACAGGAACTTCCCTAAAACCGTAAACCCAACCAATACCCCAAACTCACCAAAAACAACAATTCATCAACATCGACATATATCAATTCCTCATTGGTTTATCAAATACCAATTCTCAACATCAATCAACAATTATAGGCATGACAACATAAAACTTCATACACCGATACATTCCTACGGGGTTAAGGAATCTCCACTACCCTATACATGTAAATACCATCCCAATCAAGTTTCTCCCCCCTTACCTTGTTAATCGGTTTGATCGATGGAAATCCTCCTAGATTTGGTCTCTTGGATTTCTCCTTTCTCTTTCGTTCCTCGTTCCTTTGCTCGTTCTACGCTCTTCTAACTTCTCTCGTTCTTTCTCCCAACTCTCCAAATGTATCGTAAAAAAAACCACTAACCCCTCACATTCCATATTTTAATTATCTAATCTTAATAATAATAATAACTTAATAAAATAATATAATAATAATAATCTTAATAGTAATACTAATATAATATTACTAATATAAATAATTATAATAATCATTATAATAATAATAATACACATAGCAATATTAATAATATTATTTCACCCATAATAATAATATTAATAATAATAGTAATAATACTCCACCAATAATAATAATAATAATAATAATAATAATAATATTCTCCCACTAATAGTTATAATAATAGTAATAATATTAATAATAATAATATTCTCCGATATTAATAATATTACTACAATTAATAATAATAATAATAATAATAATAATAATAATAATAATAATAATAATACCATATTACTACTATTTATTTTATTATTATATTCACACCAATTCACCATCAATAATCCTCCCATATCAGGGACACCCACCAATCATCATCAAACACACCCCACCAAAGGGCACACCAACATATAATAATTAAAATAGTAATAAAATGACTAAATAATTAAAATGGGTGTTACAACTCTGCCCCACTTTAATTATTTTCGTCCTCGAAAATTACCTGATGGAAATAGTTCCGGATACGCTTCCCGCATCCTTCATTCCAATTCTCAGGTCACACTGCCTTCTGCAGCACCTCCCTCAAGCCACTTTCACCAAAGTTATCTCCTCCCCTCGGAGTTGTTTCTCGTTCGTCAAACGAACTAGCAATGCTTCCACAATCAAATTATTTTTCACTGGTACATCATCCACCTGATTCAATGTAATTCCTCAACGAAGACACATGAAACACGTCATGCCAATTCACAGCGACAGCGGCAAAATGATCTAACATGCTACTCCTCCCATGCCTCCGCTGCGCTACTCTGATACAACCACAGAACCCGATGCGAACTTCCGAGATTTCGAAGCCCGACCAGCACCAGTCACCGACGTGACTCTCAAAACACATATTTCCTTATATCCTCTTGATCTTCTCAGGCATCTCAAGCATAATTCTCGGTCTGAGCACAACACTCCCACTCGACTTATTCCAACACAGAAGAGTCCTACACTCCCTATCTCACCAAGCCATATATAGTGCCATTCCGACACTAGGATGGTAATCGTTATTATAGGTAACTCAATCAACGGTAATTACTCATCCCACGATCCACCTTGATCCAACACCCAAGCTCTCACCAATTCTCTACAGACTCAATAGTCCTCTCTGACTGACCATCAGTTTGCGGATGGTAAGCCGAACTCAACTTCAACTTAGTACCTGAAGCTTCCTGTAAGCCCCTCCAACATCTCAATATAAATCTCAAATTTCAATCTAACACAACATTCGACAGTATCTCATCCAACTTCACTACTTCCTCAATATGTATCTCATATATCCTTAACACGGAATAGTTTATCCACTAACAACAACCCAAATTAAAATTATGTCTTTCCAATTCTTTGGAAATCTCAACACCAAATCCGTGAAAATACTACCTGATTTCCACTCTGGAATATTCAACGGTTGAATGAGACTCAACAGTCTCTGATGTTCACTCTTCGAATTCCAACAATTCTAACCAGTATATTCAACCTCAACCACTCCTCTCCTCATCTATGGTCACCAAAACAATCTACTCAAATTCGGTTACTTCTTCATAGCACCGGGATGGACACTCCATCTACCTCAATGTATTTCTTCACGAGTACTCCTACTCCCCTCAACAACATCCGGTCCACATACCCCATCACAACATATCATGGTACTATTTCCACAAACCCGACAATCCACTCTTCGACTCTGATTTATCATTTTCAACTAATTCACCAACTCAACCCAGATTTCTGACCTCCTCGAATCTCCTCAAGAATACTACTAGTACGGTCTAACATACAAGGCTTAACTCCATAAGAAGTCTCTTCACAGACCAGACTCGCATCACAAAATTTCCCAACCGGTTCCAACTTTTTTCGCCATTTTCCTTGGTACAAGCAAGGTTTCCAAATCGAAGCATCAGCTACCACGGTATATACCGAAAACATACAGTAAGATAACACATCAAACGCACTCGATCACGACGGTAAAAGTTGACCAAATTATATGTTTCGAATATTCTGCTATAATTGGATCATCCACTGACATAAAAACCATTTTCCCGGAAAGAGCATCTCGTTAGCTCACCAACGCTTCAAACGGGGGTCAAAACGGACATACGGTTCAAGAGTTATGAATTTTCGAAGTTTTCCAAAAAACCAGAATTTTGCCGAAAAACTGCTACGGGATTTTGCATTCTTGTCCGAAAATTCGACCGATTCAATTCCTTTCTTTGAAACAAACACATACTCATACTCACCTAACATATAGCCTCGAATTAGAATCATTAAACATGATTTCTACGACGTCCGATTTTGATTCCGTAAAAAGCCGCGATCTCGGAATTCAGCGTACAACAACAATTTCATACCTAGGAGACCATCCAACACACTTTCAATCTTTAAATATTTTAAAACCCAATTACTCCCAATCTCAACAGCAGATCTTGGAGCCTCCCATTGCGATACAACTTCGACCTTTGATACCACAACCACAATAGCTCTACCCGAGCTCACACGACCAAGGAAAACTCACATCCTTCAGCCCGTTGATCCATCAACTCATCAACTCTTGGAAGCGAACGCTTATCCTTGATAGTCACCTTGTTCACTTATCCATAGTTCACCCAAAGCTTCACAAAACCTTCCGTCTGTCTAACCAACAAAATTGGTGCACCTTATGGTAACACACTCAAACAAAAGAACCTCTCTTCCAGTAGGTCTTCAAGTTGACTCTTTAACTTTCTCAATCCCAATGCAAACACACAATATGGAGTCACCCATATCGGACTAGTTCCAAGAACGAAGTCAATGTGTAAGCTTTACTTCACATTCCGATAGTAAACCATTTACCTCCTCAGGAAAACTTCCGGACAATCACAATTAAGTGATAAACCCCAATTTCTCACTTTCCTTAACATTCAAAGTTTCCGTCAAAATGCACACCTCAACACCGTCTTACGCCAACTCCTCAAAATAATCCCTTAAGCACTTAGCTTAACTCAAGACAATTCATTGCTCATACCACCTAAGCTTGCAAGACACGTCTATCCCATCCAACACAATCCCGTCTACTATTAACAAGAGATTGAGGGTGATCAGTTCCTTAATTTGTCAATAGACAGCCGAAAATCATGATGGGGTATAAACCATCTTTACCAAACTATAAGAGCATAACACACTAAGCCACAACACTGCAGCATTCCGGAGAAATACCAACTTCTCCCCCACTGGAATCATTTCACTTCTACCGACAAAGTTTAGACAACAACATGTACCGACAGTGTTTTTACACACATGTCGCATACCAGGGAACAACAACACTAGACAACATTGGTCGGACGGACCGACCTACTCTGATACCAATTGTAACACCCCACTTCCCAAATTAAATAAAATATAAACATTATAAATAAACATCAGAGTTTTCACAAAAACTGTGGGATATCACATCACCAATAGTTATCAAAAATACTTTATTCATTAATTTCAAAATAATACAGCGGAAATTATTATTCCAACATTCTCGGCCATCCGCCAGATTTACATAAAATCTTTATTATTATAATTCACCAAAATGTGATACGTCACAGGATTTTCAACAAGTTTAACATAAACAAATAAAACACCCATATCCCGTGTTACGTATTAGAGCATCCTAAGACTCGACTTGCACACCGCCATCCAAGCTATCTATGTACCTGGATTATCTTTACTTCCGAGGAAGCACAGACCACAACACAACAAAGGGGTGAGAAAACATGATCAAAATATATCGGTAATTTAATACATGCAATAAAGGTACTAAAACACACCAATATTCACCCCATCAACACCAATCACGAACCTACTATTCAAACATCCATATAACATATAATAATTAAAACACAACAATATTCACCCCATCAACACCAATCACGAACCTACTGTTCAAACATCCATATAACATACAATAATTAAAACACACCAATATTCACCCCACAACACCAATCACGAACCTACTATTCAAATTACAATATAACATATTATAATGCAAATATGCAACTCAACACCATGCATGCGGTACCGACTCATTGGTTCATTCAATCGAACCTTGGACAGATCACTTACGCTCCTACTGAGATATGATATATCCCCGACAGATCACTTACGCTCCTACTGAGATATGATCTATCCCCGACAGATCACTTACGCTCCTACTGAGATATGATCTACCCCCGACAGATCACTTACGCTCCTATTGAGATATGATCTATCCCCACCATTCTCCACAAAGGAGTACGGATGAATCACATACACTCCTCCTGAGCAATGATTCATCCCACCAGACACCATGATATGTACGACACCAATGCACGACAACAATGTACACAAACAAACTCAAGCACACTAAGTGCACACGATCCTCCTGATCACATCACCACACATTATATATATTACAACACCAATAAACACAAGCACACTAAGTGCACACGATCCTCCTGATCACATCACCACACATTATATATATTACACCACCAATAAACACAAGCACACTAAGTGCACAACAATTAAACTCAAGTAAATAATCAATAAATCATTTCAATCGATCCATGGTTTAGTTACTATTTAATTAAACAATGACTCCCCAAAAATATTGGATATAAAAATATTTGGCAAATAACTATATTATTTATACCATGTTATAGATCTATTCAAGAGCTTTCCAACGATTCAAACGGGGACTAAATCCGACTTACGGATCAAAAGTTATGGCCAAAATCGTCAAAACAGAAAATTCACCAATATACAGCTTTGAGTCGACGCAAACAGTGCAGAATGCAGAAAATTCTGTGTTTTCCATCGTTGGAGGCCTTCCGGACCTCCGATTTCAATTCCGTAAAAAGCCCCGGTTTCAGGATTCAAAATCCTACCATAATATGACAATTATAACAGCCAACAGCATATTTTTAAAGATCATGTCATCATATATCATATAACCATACTTTTCAAAACCATGGCATTTAGGGGTTTCTATCCTAAATGTGATCCTACCCATCATACACTATTACACCATCACAATGATCATACGAAAACCCACCCTTACCGTCCAACACTGTCATCTTGCTCAATTCCTAGCTTATCACTCTTCATCCATCCTCTGCCCTATCATTACTACAACTATCACACACTACTCTAATCAATTATTCCTTAAACTACATCTCAGAACCTATATCATGGTCATTACCCAAGCCACAGAGGTTACACAAAATCTCACCAATACTCATGGTCATTATCCAAACCACAGAGGTTATACAGGAACTTCCCTAAAACCGTAAACCCAACCAATACCCTAAACTCACCAAAAACAACAATTCATCAACATCGACATATATCAATTCCTCATTGGTTTATCAAATACCAATTCTCAACATCAATCAACAATTATAGGCATGACAACATAAAACTTCATACACCGATACATTCCTACGGGGTTAAGGAATCCCCACTACCCTATACATGTAAATATCATCCCAATCAAGTTTCTCCCCCCCTTACCTTGTTAATTGGTTTGATCGATGGAAATCCTCCTAGATTTGGTCTCTTGGCTTTCTCCTTTCTCTTCCGTTCCTCGTTCCTTTGCTCGTTTTACGCTCTTCTAACTTCTCTCGTTCTTTCTCCCAACTCTCCAAATGTATCGTAAAAAAAAACCACTAACCCCTCACATTCCCTATTTTAATTATCTAATCTTAATAATAATAATAACTTAATAAAATAATATAATAATAATAATCTTAATAGTAATACTAATATAATATTACTAATATAAATAATTATAATAATCATTATAATAATAATAATACACATAACAATATTAATAATATTATTTCACCCATAATAATAATATTAATAATAATAGTAATAATACTCCACCAATAATATTAATAATAATAATAATAATCATAATAATATTCTCCCACTAATAGTTATAATAATAGTAATAATATTAATAATAATAATATTCTCCGATATTAATAATATTACTACAATTAATTATAATAATAATAATAATAATACCATATTACTACTATTTATTTTATTATTATATTCACACCAATTCACCACCAATAATCCTCTCATATCAGGGACACCCACCAATCATCATCAAACACACCCCCACCAAAGGGCACACCAACATATAATAATTAAAATAATAATAAAATGACATAATTAAAATGGGTGTTACATAGATCATTGCCAAGGAGGGGTGTATGTGATCTATTTGGGGTTTGATTGAATGAACCCATGAATCGGTACCGCATGCATGGTGTTGTTTTGCATAATTGCATTATTATACGTGGTGTTTGATGTTTGGACAGTAGGTCGTGATTGGTGTAGGTTGGGTGATATCTATGTGATTACTGCCTGTGTTTTCATGTATATAATTACCGATAATTTTGATCATGTTTTCTCACCCTTTTGTTGTTGTTGTGGTCTGTGCTTCTTCGGAAGTACAGATAATCCAGGTACTTAGCTAACTTGGATAGTGGTGTGCGATTCGAGTCTTAGGATGCTCTGATACGTAGCACGGGACTTGGATGATATTTGTTTTCATGTTGAACTTCTTTTATTTGACGTATCATGTGGATGATTTTATTAAGGACTGTTTTCATGTAATTTGGGCAGGTGGCCGTGAATGTTGAACTAATGAATATTTTTCCGCTGTTTTATTTTGAAAACCTTTTTGATAAAGAAATATGAGGAATTATTTGATGTGATATCCCACTTGGTGGAAGAAACTCTGATGTTTATTTGAATTAATCACATTTTATTTGAATTTGGGAAGTGGGGTGTTACAATTGGTATCAGAGCAGGTTGGCCCGTCCGGCCAGTGTAGTAGTTGAGTCTGAGTCTGTCCTTAGGATAGAGATTGTGTACCTTGTTAACCTGGTGTTGTTATTGTTGAGCAGTATGGCAGGAAAGAATGATGTTGATTTGGCTGCTGCTATGCAAGCAATGGCGCAGGTGGTTGCTAATCAGAACCAAGTTGCGGGTGTGCAATTCCGGGATTTAGCACAGTTTCGGAGTAACAAACCACCAACGTTTGAAGGAGGAATTTTGGATCCTGAAGCTGCACAGAAGTGGCTGAAGGAAATTGAGAAGATTTTTAGGATGATGGACTGTAGTGATGAGCAAAAGGTGAGGTTTGGTACTCACATGTTGGAAGGGGAAGCTGAGGCTTGGTGGGACAACAGTCGCTAGAGATTGGAGACTCCAGGAACTGCGATCACTTGGGAGGTGGTTTGAAAGGGTTTTCTGGAGAAGTATTTTCTGGAAGATATACGAAGTGTTAAGGAGATCGAGTTTCTGGAGCTGAAGCAGGGTGATCTGACTGTGGCAGAGTATGCTGCGAAATTTGAAGAGCTGGTGCAGTATTGTCCCCATTACTATACTGAAACGGCAATGAATTCCAAGTGTTTGAAGTTTGAGAATGGGCTACGTCCGAAGATCAAGTTGGGAATAGCTTGTCAAAAGATCAGGAGTTATCCTGAGCTAGTAAGCAGAAGCTGAATTTACGATAATGATAACCAGACCAGGATTGCACATTATAAGGTTGTGAATGACCGCAAGGGTAAACAGAGATTTGGTGGTACTCCTTACAGTGCTCCTACTGATAAGGGAAAACATAAGACTGCTGCTGATAAGAAGCCTAGAGAGGGGAAATCATCTACTGATTTGAAATGTTTCTGGTGCGGTGGCGCGGGTCATCGTGCTAATGATTGTCCTAAGGAGGTGAAGAAGTGTTTCAAGTGTGGTAAGGCAGGCCATGCGATAGCTGATTGCAGAGCCAATATGCCTACCTGTTATAAATGTGGTGAGAAAGGTCATATCAGTACGCATTGCGAGAAGCCGAAGAAGTCCCAGGCGTCTCAGGCCAGCGGTAAAGTGTTTGTGGTGGTAGGAACTCAATACGCCAGTGAGGAGCGTTCTATCAAAGGTACTTGTTTTATCAATAATATCCCTTTGACTGCTATGATTGATACGGGTGCAACCCACTCGTTCATTTCTGTTGATTGTGTGAAGAGAGTCGGATTGGTGCCATCTACTCTTGAGCGAAGGATGACTATTGAAACTCCCTCTATTGGTTCAGTGACTACTTCTTTGGTGTGTTTGAAGTGTCCACTGACTATTTTCAGTAGATACTTTGGAGTGGATCTGATTTATCTACCACTTGGTAATTTGGATGTTACTCTGGGTATGAACTGGTTGGAGTTCAACCGAGTCTACATCGATTGTTTTCGAAAGATGTCGTTGTTCCTTACTCCTGAGGAGGAAGCATTGGCAAATTCTTTGTCTAATAAGGAATTGAGGACCTTGTTGGAGGACGAAGCTGAAATGTTTGCTTTATTTGCATCATTATCTGTTGACAGCAAGACGTCAATGAAAGAGTTGGCAGTGGTGAATGAATTTCCCGAAGTGTTCCCTGATGATATTATCGAGTTACCTCCGACGAGAGAAGTTGAATTTAGTATTGATCTTGTTCCTGGTACAAGACCTATATCTATGGCGTCGTACAGGATGTCGGCAGTGGAATTGGTTGAGTTGAAATCTCAGGTTGGGGACTTGTTGGATAAAAACTTTATCAGACCGAGTGTGTCGCTGTGGGGAGCTCTAGTGTTGTTGGTTAAGAAGAATGATGGTAGTATGTGTCTGTGCATCGATTACCGTCAGTTGAATAAAGTGACCATTAAGAATAAATATCCTCTCCCAAGGATTGATGATTTGATCGATCAACTGCTAGGAGCTTGTGTGTTCAGTAAAATTGATTTAAGGTCGGGTTATCACCAGATCAGAGTAAAAGAAGGTGATATTCAGAAGACGGCGTTTAGAACCATATATGGACATATCGAGTATGTTGTGATGCCTTTTGGAGTGTCTAATGCGCCGGGAGTGTTTATGGAGTATATGAACCGAATTTTCCATTCTTATTTGGATCAGTTCATTGTTGTATTTATTGACGACATATTGATTTATTCTAAGTCTGAGGAAGAGCATGCAGGACATTTGAGAATTGCTTTGTAGGTGCTGAAAGATAATAAGTTGTTTGCTAAGCTATCAAAGTATGAGTTCTGGTTGAAGACAGTGAGTTTCTTGGGGCATGTAATATCGGGTGATGGTATATCAGTGGACCCACCAAAGATGAGTGCAGTGTTGCAGTGGGAACCGCCAAAGACAGCGACGGAAATTAGAAGCTTTTTGGGTTTGGCAGGTTATTACCGAAGGTTTATTGAAGGGTTTTCTAATTTGGCGTTGCCATTGACTCAGTTGACAAGAAAGAATCAAGTTTTCATGTGAGATGCTGCTTGTGAAGAAAGTTTTGAGGAATTGAAAAAGAAATTGACTACGGCACCGATGTTAGTGTTGTCGACTCCGAGTGAACCTTTTGTGGTGTACTGTGATGCGTCTAAGATGGGATTAGGCGGAGTTCTTATGCAAGATGGTAAGGTGGTAGCGTATGCTTCGCGGCAACTGAGAGTGCATGAGAGGAATTACCCTACTCATGATCTCGAGTTGGCTGCGGTAGTTTTCGTGTTAAAGATCTGGAGGCACTACTTGTATGGTTCGAGGTTTGAGATGTTCAGTGACCATAAGAGTCTGAAATATCTATTTGATCAGAAAGAGCTAAATATGAGACAGAGAAGATGGTTGGAATTCTTGAAAGATTATGATTTCAACTTAAGCTATCATCCAGGAAAGGCGAATGTGGTAGCAGATGCTTTGAGCAGGAAAGCAGTTCATATGTCGGCTTTAATGGTGAAAGAGATGGAACTAATTGAGTAGTTCAGAGATCTGAGCATGGTATGTGAGACTACGGCCGATGGTGTGATGTTGGGCAAGTTGCAGGTGAATAATGATTTCTTGGATTTGATTAAGGAAAGCCAAGAGCTAGATGTGAAGTTAGTAGATTTGATGCCTGGGGTGGAGAGCGACCCTAGCAGTGATTTTAAGTTGGATAGTACAGGTTTGTTGAGATTCAGAGGCAGGATTTGTGTGCCGGATAATGAAGAACTGAAGAAGTCAATTTTGAATGAAGGACATTGTAGTAGTCTGAGTATCCACCTGGGAGCTACGAAGATGTACCATGATTTAAGGAAGTTATTTTGGTGGTCCGGTATGAAAAGAGATATAGCTCAATTTGTTCATGCCTGTTTGACATGTCAGAAGTCAAAGGTAGAGCATCAAAGATCTTCTGGATTTATGCAACCGCTGGAAGTTCCGGTTTGGAAATGGGATTGTATAACTATGGATTTTGTTACAGGTTTGCCAAATACGGCAAGAGGATTTGATGTTATGTGGGTAATTATGGATCGACTTACGTAGTTTGCACATTTTGTACCGATTAATATCAGTTTTCCTTTGGTGAAGCTAGCAGAGATTTATATTCGGGTATTTGTGAAACTACATGGTGTCCCGTCGAGTATCGTGTCGGATAGAGATCAGAGGTTTACTTCAGAATTTTGGAAGAGTTTACAGGAAGCTTTGGGTACTACGTTGAAGTTGAGTTCGACTTACCATCCGCAGACCGATGGTCAGTCAGAGAGGACTATTCAGTCGCTGGAGGATTTGTTGAGAGCTTGTGTGTTGGAAAAGGGTGGTGCGTGGGATACTCATTTACCGTTGATCTAGTTCAGGTACAACAACAGTTACCATTCTAGTATTGGAATGGCACCCCACTTCCCCGTATTAAATAAAATATAAGTATTATAATAATAATCAGAGTTTTCACCAAAAAGTGGGATATCACATCTCCAAATTTTATAAAAATACTTTATTCCTTCTTTTCAAAATAAAACAGCGGAATTTGTTTAATAAAATAAAATACATCAAATTCATGATACGTCACAGGATTACAATAAGTTTGACATAAAACAATTACAACACCCATATCCCGTGTTACGTATCAGAGCATCCTAGACTCGACGGTCACACCAATATCCAAGCTAGCTAAACACCTGGATTATCTGTACTTCCGAAGAAGCACAGACCACAACAACAACAAAGGGGTGAGAAATAATGATCAGAATATAATGGTAATGTAATACATGTAAATAAGGTAGTAAAACACACCAACACACCAATATTCACCCCCAACAACTCCATATGACAAACCTACTGTTCAAATTACAATATAACATATTATAATGCAAATATGCAACTCAACACCATGCATGCGGTACCGACTCATTGGTTCATTCAATCGAACCCACCATTCTCCACAAAGGAGTACGGGTGAATCACTTACGCTCCATCCGAGGCATGATTCAACCCCACCATTCTCCACAAAGGAGTACGGGTGAATCACTTACGCTCCATCCGAGACATGATTCAACCCCACCATTCTCCACAAAGGAGTACGGACAGATCACTTACGCTCCATCCGAGACATGATCCATCCCACCAAGACACCATGATATGCACACACCAATGCATAACTATTATGTTTAGGCACTCAACGTGCACACGATCCTCCTGATCATATCATCATACATCAATGCATATATGTACAGATATAACATACACCAACACCATATAAATCAATTCACACAGTGAGCAATCTCACATTCTAACACCAAGTATGAACACATCCCAACACTCGGGGAATACACGATCCTACTGATCACTGCACCATAATCATATACATGATACACCCATCATTCATTTTAATTAAATTAGATATTAAACGAGTTCACACCCTAACACCATATATAGACACATCTCAACACTCGGGGAATACACGATCCCACTGATCACTACCCACATATATATCAACTAATTGCCCACCAGTCATTATTACGGGAAACATGTACTATCACCAAGTACACAAGTTAGTTCCCACACTCATCATTCTTACAGTGCATCAAGGCCAAACTGTACCTATCATCTCAACTCGGATCCTCAGTCTATTCTAGTACCAATCTTGCACATTACCGTAACCAATAGGTTTCTAATTCCTATTCCCAAAATCATCACCTACACACTTTACCGATACCTCAAAAGCCATACGGAATTTTCCCTAAAAACTGTAAAACACCCTATATGCCCTATATGCCAAATCATCCCAAAACACCAATTCATTAACATTGACTTATACTCCATCACTATCAATTACTAGTTATCATCAAACACAAACACACCAATAAACATTATACTTACCAATTATCCTATACTTCCTACTCTAGAACCAACATTACGGTACATTACCGACACTTCAGAGTCACTCTGAATCTCACCAAGGTCCTAACCATAGTCATTAACGACACTATAGGGAAACAGCACATAATTTTTCCCAAAGCTATAATCATGGTCATTACCCACACTACAATAACAACACAGAATCTCACCAAAACTCTATTTATATTTACTATCAACACTACAGTAACAACACAGAATCTCACCAAAACCCTATTTATATTTACTATCAACACTACAGTAACAACATAGAATCTCACCAAAACTCTATTTATATTTACTATCAACACTATAGTAACAACACAGAATCTCACCAAAACTCTATTTATATTTACTATCAACACTGCAGTAACAACATAGAATCTCACTAACATCACCATAATACATATACACCAAATTCACCAATACCAATCAACAATTCATCAATGTCAAGCATCAATTTATCATTAGCAACAATAATAACAAGCACGCCAATATAAAACTTCATAGATCGGAATTTCACTACGGGGTTAAGGAATCCCCTCTACCCTGTACATGTATATACCATCCCAAATCAAGTTTCTCCCCCCTTACCTTGTTAATCGGTTGATCGATGAAAGAACCCTCCAAGGTTTGGCCAATTCTGATTTTCCCTTGTATCCTTCGTTCTTTGCTCCCTTTTCCGTTCCCTTTCCCGTTCTCTCCTTTCTATCGTTCTTTTTCCACTTTCTCTAACTTCTCACAATGTATCGTAAAACTGCTAACCCCTCTCCTTCTCTATTTTAATTTTCTAATCCCAATAATAATAATAACTTAATAATAATAATAATAAATAATAATAGTAATAATAATAATAGTAATAATAATCCTATTATTATCTCACCAAAATAATAATAATGTTAATAACTTAATAAAATAATAATAATAATAATAATAATAATAATAATAATAATAGTAATAATAATCCTATTATTATCTCACCAAAATAATAATAATGTTAATAACAATAGTAACTATAATCAATATAATAATAATAATAATATTCCCACCAATATCAATATTATACACTATATTATTATATTCACCAAAACACCACCAATAATCCTCCCATATCAGGGACACCCACCAATAATAATATTCATACCGATGATAATAATAATAATAATAATAATAATAATGATAATAATAATAATAATAATAATAATAATAATAATAATAATAATACCACCAATATTACTATTAACTATTATATTATTATCTCCACACCACCAATGATCCTTATATATCAAGGATACTCACCAATCACATACCAACACACCCCACCTAAGGGCACACCAACATAAAATAATTAAATTAACACCAAAATGACTAAATAAATAAAATGGGTGTTACAACTCTCCCCCACTTTAAGTATTTTCGTCCTCGAAAATTACCTGATGGAACACTTCCGGATACGCTTCCCGCATCCTTCATTCCAGCTGACAGGTCACACTGCCTTCTGCAGCACCTCCCCAAGTTACTTTCACCAAAGATATCTCCTCCCTTCGGAGTTGTTTCTCGCTCGTCCAAACGAAATAGCAATGTCTCAACAATCAAATTATTTTCACTTGTACATCATCCACCTGGTTCAATGTACTTTCTCAACTAAGACACATGAAACATATCATGCCAATTCATGGCGACAGCGGGAAAAACGGTCTAACATGTTACTCCTCCCATGCCTCTGCTGCGCCACTCTGATACAAACCACAGAACACGGTGCGAACTTCTGAGACTTCGAAGCTCGACCAACATCAGTCACCGGCGTGACACTCCAAACATATCTTTCCTTGGATCCTCTTGATCTTTTCAGCCATCTCCACATAATTTTCAGGTCTGAGCACAACACTCTCACTCGACCCATTCCAACACAGTAGAGTCCTACACTCCCTATTTCACCAAGCCACATATAGTGCCATTCCGACACTAGGATGGTAACCGTTATTATAGGTAGCTCAATCAACGGTAATTAATCATCCCACCATCCACCTCGATCCAACACCCAAGCTCTCACCAATTCTCTACAGACTTAATAGTCCTCTCTGACTGACCATCAGTTTGCGGATGGTAAGTCGAACTCAACTTCGACTTAGTACCCGAAGCTTCCTGTAAGCCCTTCCAAAATCTCAATATAAACCTCAAATTTCCATCTGACACAATATTCGTCAGTATCTCATCCAACTTCACCACTTTCTCAATATGCATCTCATATATTCTCAACACGGAATAGTTAATCCACTCCTAACAATTCAAATTAAAATTATGTCTTTACAAATTCTTTGGAAATCTCGACACCAATTTCGTGAAAATACTACCTGATTTCCACTCCGGAATATTTAACGACTGCATCAGACTCAACAGTCTCTGATGTTCATTCTTCGAATTCCTACAATTCTAACCAGCATATTCCACCTCAACTACTCCTCCCTTTATCCATGGTCTCCAAAACAATCTACTCAAATTCGGTTACTTCTTCATAGCACCGGGGTGGATACTCCATCTACCTCAATGTATTTCTTCACGAGTACTCCTACTCCCCTCAACAACATCTGGTACACATACCCTATCATAACACATCATGGTACTATTTCCACAAACCCGACAATCCACTCTTCGACTCTAATTTATCAATTTCAACTAATTCACTACTCAACCCAGATTTTTCACTTTCTCGATTCTTCTCAAGGATATCACTAGTCAGATCTTAGTAATAAAAGCTTAACTCCATAAGAAGTATCCTTACTCATAAAGCGCATATGATGAAATGTCTCAATCAGTTCTACCTCTTTTCACCATCATCTTCGGTATGCACAAACATTTCCAACTCACTGCATCATCTACCACATCCACTTTACCCAAAGGGTAATTACACTCAAAGTCGTAATCCTTCAGAAATCCTAATTATTTCCTCTGCCTCATTTTCAACTTTTTCAAATCAAACAAACACCTTAAACTCTTAAGATCACCAAACATCTCCGATCTCAGTCTGAACTTTCGAAGCCTCCAACTCCGGTACAACCACAATAGCAACCAACTCTAAATCACTGGTCGGATGGTTTCTCTTACACACTTCAAGTTGCGTTTTGCATAACTGAAACTCGCTGAAGTTGTCTTTAGCAAATCCCCTAATTATATCAACAAGCATCACAAACACCACAATTAGTTCTATCGGATTCGGCAGAACTTTCCTTACGGAAGTATATCACCGCTCTTTTTCTAACACTGATAACTCCAGTTCCTTATGCTCAACATAATCCTCTATACTCTTCGAATACCTTAAAATATCATTTATTAACACAACCATTGCCTTATATAAATAATTAAAGAAGATCCCATGCCAAATGGACAAACAAGTAGTGAGTTATGGCGGGAACGCGTACCGTACTGCCAGCCCTTACTGCAACATTCAAACACACTTAATCATTAAATAGCTTAATTCCATGTCAATACTTCACCATCTCATAGATAATTTCAATAGCTTTCCAACGCTTCGAACCGGGCGTCATTCCGAGTTACGGTTCTCCCGTTACGACAAAAATACCACAACAACATTTTTCTGCTCAGGGCACTTCGCCAGGCGAATCTCGGCGAACATGACAGTCCCGAAATTCTATTTTCGACCGTTACCTGACTTCCGAGTGTCCGATTTCGATTCCGTAAAAAGCTGCGATCTCGGAATTCAACGTATAACCACAATTTCATACTTAGGAGGCCGTCCAACACACTTTCAATCTTTAAATATTTTAAAACCCGATTACTTCCAATCTCAACAGCAGATCGTGGAGCCTCCTATTACGATACCACTTCGACCTTCGACACCACGACACAATAATTCTACTCGCGATCTCACGAACCCGGAAACTCACGTCCTTCAATCAATTGATCCATCAAATCATTAACTCTTGGAAGCGAACACTTATCCTTGACAGTCACCTTGTTCACTTATCTATAGTTCACCCAAAGCTTCACAAAACCTTCTGTCTATCTAACCAACAAAAATTGGTGCACCTTACGGTAACACACTCAAACAAAAGAACCTCTCCCCCAGCGGGTCTTCAAGTTGACTCTTCAACTTCTCCAATCCCAACGTAAACATACAATATGGAGTCATCGATATCAGACTCGTCCCGAAAACAAAATAAACGTGTAAGCTTTACCTCACACTCCGATAGTAAATCGCTTACTTCCTCAGGGAACCTCTGGCAATTCCAACTAATTGACAAATCCCAATTTTCTCACTTTCCTTCTCATTCAAAGTTTCTGTCAAAATAAACGTCTCAACACCGTATTACGCCAACTCCTCAAAATAATCCCTTAAGCACTTAGCTTAACTCAGGACAATTCATTGCTCACGCCACACAAGCTCGCAAGACACGTCTATCCCATCCAACACAATCCCGTCTACTATTAACAAGAGATTAAGGGTGATCAGTTCCTCAATTTGTTAATAGACAGCCGAAATCATGATGGGGTACAAACCATCTTTACCAAACTATGATAGCATTCCTCAACATACTAAGCCACCACACCGTAGCATTCCGGAGAATTACAAACTTCTCCCCCGCTGGAATCATTCCTGCTTCTGCAGACAAGGTTAGGAAATAAACACGTACCGACAGTGTTTTCACACACATGCCGTATACTAGGGGTTTAAACCACAACACCAGGTTAAACAACACACAGTCTCCATCCCAAAGGACAGACTCAACTCAACTCAACAACACTGGCCGGACGGACCGACCTGCTCTGATACCAATTGTAACACCCCACTTCCCCGTATTAAATAAAATATAAGTATTATAATAATAATCAGAGTTTTCACAAAAAAGTGGGATATCACATCTCCAAATTTTATAAAAATACTTTATTCCTTCTTTTCAAAATAATACAGCGGAATTTGTTTAATAAAATAAAATACATCAAATTCATGATACGTCACAGGATTACAATAAGTTTGACATAAAACAATTACAACACCCATATCCCGTGTTACGTATCAGAGCATCCTAGACTCGACGGTCACACAAATATCCAAGCTAGCTAAACACCTGGATTATCTGTACTTCCGAAGAAGCACAGACCACAACAACAACAAAGGGGTGAGAAATAATGATCAGAATATAATGGTAATGTAATACATGTAAATAAGGTAGTAAAACACACCAACACACCAATATTCACCCCCAACAACTCCATATGACGAACCTACTGTTCAAATTACAATATAACATATTATAATGCAAATATGCAACTCAACACCATGCATGCGGTACTGACTCATTGGTTCATTCAATCGAACCCACCATTCTCCACAAAGGAGTACGGGTGAATCACTTACGCTCCATCCGAGACATGATTCAACCCCACCATTATCCACAAAGGAGTACGGGTGAATCACTTACGCTCCATCCGAGACATGATTCAACCCCACCATTCTCCACAAAGGAGTACGGACAGATCACTTACGCTCCATCCGAGACATGATCCATCCCACCAAGACACCATGATATGCACACACCAATGCATAACTATTATGTTTAGGCACTCAACATGCACACGATCCTCCTGATCATATCATCATACATCAATGCATATATGTACAGATATAACATACACCAACACCATATAAATCAATTCACACAGTGAGCAATCTCACATTCTAACACCAAGTATGAACACATCCCAACACTCGGGGAATACACGATCCTACTGATCACTGCACCATAATCATATACATGATACACCCATCATTCATTTTAATTAAATTAGATATTAAACGAGTTCACACTCTAACACCATATATAAACACATCTCAACACTCGGGGAATACACAATCCCACTGATCACTACCCACATATATATCAACTAATTGCCCACCAGTCATTATTACGGGAAACATGTACTATCACCAAATACACAAGTTAGTTCCCACACTCATCATTCTTACAGTGTATCAAGGCCAAACTGTACCTATCATCTCAACTCGGATCCTTAGTCTATTCTAGTACCAATCTTGCACATTACCGTAACCAATAGGTTTCTAATTCCTATTCCCAAAATCATCACCTACACACTTTACCGATACCTCAAAAGCCATACGGAATTTTCCCTAAAAACTGTAAAACACCCTATATGCCCTATATGCCAAATCATCCCAAAACACCAATTCATTAACATTGACTTATACTCCATCACTATCAATTACTAGTTATCATCAAACACAAACACACCAATAAACATTATACTTACCAATTATCCTATACTTCCTACTCTAGAACCAACATTACGGTATATTACCGACACTTCAGAGTCACTCTGAATCTCACCAAGGTCCTAACCATAGTCATTAACGACACTATAGGAAAACAGCACATAATTTTTCCCAAAGCTATAATCATGGTCATTACCCACACTACAGTAACAACACAGAATCTCACCAAAACTCTATTTATATTTACTATCAACACTACAGTAACAACACAGAATCTCACCAAAACCCTATTTATATTTACTATCAACACTACAGTAACAACATAGAATCTCACCAAAACTCTATTTATATTTACTATCAACACTACAGTAACAACACAGAATCTCACCAAAACTCTATTTATATTTACTATCAACACTGCAGTAACAACATAGAATCTCACTAACATCACCATAATACATATACACCAAATTCACCAATACCAATCAACAATTCATCAATGTCAAGCATCAATTTATCATTAGCAACAATAATAACAAGCACGCCAATATAAAACTTCATAGATCGGAATTTCACTACGGGGTTAAGGAATCCCCTCTACCCTGTACATGTATATACCATCCCAAATCAAGTTTCTCCCACCTTACCTTGTTAATCGGTTGATCGATGAAAGAACCCTCCAAGGTTTGGCCAATTCTGATTTTCCCTTGTATCCTTCGTTCTTTGCTCCCTTTTCCGTTCCCTTTCCCGTTCTCTCCTTTCTATCGTTCTTTTTCCACTTTCTCTAACTTCTCAGAATGTATCGTAAAACTGCTAACCCCTCTCCTTCTCTATTTTAATTTTCTAATCCCAATAATAATAATAACTTAATAATAATAATAAAAAATAATAATAATAATAATAGTAATAATAATCCTATTATTATCTCACCAAAATAATAATAATGTTAATAACTTAATAAAATAATAATAATAATAATAATAGTAATAATAATCCTATTATTATCTCACCAAAATAATAATAATGTTAATAACAATAGTAACTATAATCAATATAATAATAATAATAATATTCCCACCAATATCAATATTATACACTATATTATTATATTCACCAAAACACCACCAATAATCCTCCCATATCAGGGACACCCACCAATAATAATATTCATACCGATGATAATAATAATAATAATAATAATGATAATAATAATAATAATAATAATAATAATAATAATAATAATAATAATAATAATACCACCAATATTACTATTAACTATTATATTATTATCTCCACACCACCAATGATCCTTATATATCAAGGATACTCACCAATCACATACCAACACACCCCACCTAAGGGCACACCAACATAAAATAATTAAATTAACACCAAAATGACTAAATAAATAAAATGGGTGTTACAGGTGGTGCGTGAGATACTCATTTACCGTTGATCGAGTTCAGGTACAACAACAGTTACCATTCTAGTATTGGAATGGCGCCGTTTGAAGCTTTATATGGTAGGAGATGCAGAACTCCTCTGTGTTGGTATGAAACAGGTGAGAATGTGGTATTGGGACTAGAAATTGTACAGCAAACTACTGAGACAATTCAGATGATTCGGGAGAAAATGAAAGCGTCTCAGAGTAGGCATAAAAGTTATCATGATAACCGAAGAAAAAAGCTGGAATTCAGTGAAGGTGATCACATGTTCCTAAGAGTTAGCCCGATGACTGGTGTGGGTCGTGCGTTGAAGTCCAAGAAGTTGGATCCTAAGTTTATTGGTCCGTAACAAATTTTGCAAAGAATTGGTGTTGTAGCTTATAGGGTGGCGTTGCCGCCTGAGCTGTCAAATTTGCATGACGTGTTTCATGTGTCGCAACTTTGAAAGTATGTCTCGGATCTATCTCATGTGATTCCGAGAGATGAAGTTCAAGTCCGGGAGAATCTTACTGTTGAGACGATGCTGTTGAGGATCGAGGATCATAAGATGAAAAAACTCCGAGGGAAGGAGATATCCTTGGTGAAAGTAGCTTGGGGAGGTGTTGCAGGAGCCAGTGTGACCTGGGAATTGGAAAGCAGGATACGGGAAGCGTATCCGGAATTGTTTCCAACAGGTAATTTTCGAGGACGAAAATAATTAAAGTGGGAGAGAGTTATAACACCCGTTTTAATTATTTAGTCTTTTTGTGTTATTTTTTTTGTTTGGTGTGTCTGAGTGCGTGGTGGGTACCCTTATGTTATGGGGATTGTTTAATAAGTATGGAATTTGATATTAATAAAATATAAATAATATTGGTGGTAATATAATAATTAATGGTAACATTATTATTACTATTATTATTATTATTATGACTATTATTATTAATATTATTATTGCTATTATTATTAGTTATTATTATTATTATTGGATTAAATAAATAAAATAAGAAGTTAAAGAGGTATTAGGGAGTTTTGGAGGGAAGAAAGAGAGAACACGATAAAAATCAGTTTTAGAACAAAGTAAGAGGGAAGAACAAGAGGAAGAAGGGAAGAAGGATAGGGCTAACGATTCTTGAAGGTTCTTCATCAATCGGAGCATTAATCGAGGTAAAGGGGGAGAAACGGGTTAAGATTGGTAAATTGCATGAACAGGGTAGAGGAGATTCCTTAACCCCGTAGGAATTTGGTGAATATGAATGATATATTGAAATGTTGATGATTATTGTTGTTGGTATGATGAATTGTATGTACATTGATGTGTTTATGATCATGGCTGCCATTGATGACTTTGGGTACGTGGTGTTGTGAGAGTGGTGAAGTTCTGAGTAACTTATGTAGTTCTGAAGATGAACATAGGTGTGGGTTCTGGAGTTAAAATTGATAGAAAATGATAGAGTAGTGGTTATTGGTTGTAGTATTGACAGGACTGAAGATGGGAGTAGAGTGATAGGCTTGAATTTGAGCAATATAACAGTTCTGGACTGTGAGGGAGTTCGCTAGGCGAGGAGTTCACTACGCGAATGAGCCAGCGACCGTGACAGAATGTAATTTTATGTTGTATTGCGTTGCGATTCGTTTGGTAGGATCCCTTGGGCTGGGACAGGTACAGATGTGGTATTTAGTGGTGAAGAGTATATACTTGGTGAGTAATAGGTGAAATTATGTAGTATTGAGTTTAATTGAAATAATTAAATTGATATGTGAGATGTGTATGAGGTATAGTGAGGTGATCAGGGGGGATCGTGTGAATTTAATTAAAATAATGGATTGGGGGTGTATATGTATATATAATATATGATGATGTGATCAGGAGGATCGTGTGATTTTAACTGAATTAATTAATTGGTGAATAATATGTGTGTATGATGTACGTTGATGTGATCAGGAGGATCGTGTGCACTTAGTGTGCTTATGTTATTGTTGTGCATTTGGTGTCGTGCATATCATGGTGTTTTGGTGGGATGAATCATTGCTCATGAGGAGTGCATGTGATTCATCCGTACTCCTTTGCGGAGAATGGTGGGGTTAGATCATTGCCAAGGAGGGGTGTATGTGATCTATCCGGAGTTCGATTGAATGAACCAATGAGTCGGTACCGCATGCATGGTGTTGCGTTGCATAATTGCATTATTATACGTGGTGTTTGATGTTTGGACAGTAGGTCGTGATTGGTGTAGGTTGGGTGATATCTATGTGAATACTGCCTGTTTTTTCATGTATGTAATTACCGATAATTTTGATCATGTTTTCTCACCCCTTTGTTGTTGTTGTGGTCTGTGCTTCTTCGGAAGTACAAATAATCCAGGTACTTAGCTAACTTGGATAGTGGTGTGCGAGTCGAGTCTTAGGATGCTCTGATACGTAGTGCGGGACTTGGGCATTATTTGTTTTCATGTTGAACTTGTTTTATTTGACGTGAATGTTGAACTAATGAATATTTTTCTGCTGTTTTATTTTGAAAACCTTTTTGATAAGGAAATATGAGGAATTATTTGATGTGATATCCTACTTGGTGGAAGAAACTCTGATGTTTATTTGAATTTATCGCATTTTATTTGAATTTGGGAAGTGGGGTGTTACACCATACAAGAACTATGCTAGAAGACTGCTACCTTTCTTCGACAGAGTTGAGTTTCATCATGTGCCCAGGGCTGAAAATCCGATGGCAGATGCCTTGGCCACTTTGGCATCTATGTACAAAGTGAATTTCTAGAATGAAGTTCCACCTATCACCATCATGCGTCTCTATAGACCTGCTTTCATTTTTGCGGTTGAAATGGCATCAGATGGAAAGCCTTGGTATTTCAATATCAAGCATTTTCTCAAGACTTAGGAGTACCTATCTGGGGCATCCGACAAAGATAAGAAGACTCTGAGGAGGTTGGTTGGTAACTTCTACTTGAACAAGGATGATGTGTTGTACAGGAGAAACTTTGACATGGTCTTGTTGCGTTGTATTGTCGAACACGAAGCATGCCTGTTGATGGAAGAAGTTCACGAGGGTTCTTTTGGCACTCATGTCGGTGGATATGCAATGGCCAGAAAATTATTGAGAACTAGGTATTATTGGATGACTTTAGAATTCAATTTTTTCAAATAAGCAGAAAATGCCAGAAATGCCAGATTTATGATGATAAGGTGCATGTGCCACCCAAACCTCTGAACGTGTTGACATCTCCTTGCCCCTTCGCTATATAAGGCATTTATATAATTGCAAAGATTTAGCCGACTACTTCCAATGGGAATTGTTTCGTTAAGGTTGCCATTGATTACTTTACGAAGTCGGTGGAAGCAGCCTTGTTTGCTAATGTCACGAAGCAGGTGGTCGCCCGATTCATAAAGAAGGACATTGTTTGTTGTTATGGAATCCCATAGTGAATCATTACTGATAATGGTTCAAATTTGAATAATAAGATGATGAAGGAATTGAGCCAGAGTTTTAAGATTGAACATCAATATTCTTCTCCATATCGTCCGAAGATGAATGGCGTTGTTGAGGCAACAAACAAGAATATCAAGAAGATTGTGTAGAAGATGGTGGTAACATACAAGGATTGGCATGATATGTTTCCCTTTGCTTTACACGGTTATCGTACTTCAATGCGTACATTAACCAGGGAAACTCCTTTCTCACTAATGTATGGTACGGAAGCAGTCCTACCATTGGAAGTTGAGATTCCTTCTTTGAGAGTTTTGACTGACGTGAAGCTTGACAAATTTGAATGGGTGCAAGCTCGGTTGAATCAGTTGAGTCTTATAGACGAGAAGTGATTGGTAGCCATTGGTCATGGCTGGTTGTATCAAAGCAGGATGAAGAAAGCCTTTGATCAGAATGTGCATCCTCGGTGCTTCCAAATAGGTGATTTGGTTTTAAAAAGGATCCTTCCTCCTCAGACAGATCATAAGGGAAAATGGACTCCAAACTATGAAGGTCCATATGTGGTAAGAAAGGTTTTCTCTGGTGGAGCCTTATTACTATCTACTATGGATGGAGAAGATTTTACACCCCCTGTGAACACAGACATAGTCAAAAAATAATTTGCTTAAAAGAGACCCGCTGGACACAAAAAGAAAAGTCTAGGCAAAAATGGGGCATTTCGGCGAACCATAAAAAGAAAAGGTTCGGGAAAAAATTAGGGATAGAAAAAAGAATGAACCCGCAAAGTTGAAAACCTGAAAAGGCGACTTTGGGGAAAATGGGTATCTTAGTGGATTGAAAACCCACAAGAGCGATCCAGGAAAAAGTTAGGGATTTGAAAGCAAACGACTACGGTCTGCGTTCGATTTGTGATTCATCCTTATACATGGTTATCCCGAAGCAAAGGAATCAGTCCAATCAGTCTTTTTAGAAGGCGAAACATTCGTGAACATTGAAGACATACATGTCATAACTGAATTGACACATGGTTGTTATCTGTTCCCACATTGCCGACATTTGTATATTCTTTTTCTTTTTTGCGCAATTACCACTTTTCAAGAATTGCATCCAAATTGCCTATTTACAGGCCTTTCATCAATAAAGTATTCATTTCACTCAAAGGGCTTTTCATTCTGGTTTTTACTTTTTACTGTTTTATTTGCAAAAACGTTAGATTTTTTAATAAACATTACAGGTGAAAACATAAGGCTTCATAGAGCACATTGAAAGTGGTGAATTTACTTGAACGATAGGTATCATGGATGGTAACTGAGGTATCCATTTTGCATGTAGAGTATCCTATTGTTCTTTGTTTGTTTGCAGGATGATATGATTGTCTCCCCAGTAGAGCTTTTCTCCTCGGCGATGAAGTTTTAACAGCAGCGCATGGTGAATCATTCCTCCTCTAGTAGGAGTTCAGAGTTCTGTATTCTCCAGCTGAGTCTGATTTGTACTCCTCAGCGTGTGTTCAAGGATTATCTACTTCAGGTAGAATGGTGTCGATGTGCATCAGGCATTTGTTCAGCAGGGACTTGACCTTGGTCTTCCCACAACAGATATTTTTCCTCTCCCCACAGAGTATTGTTGTCATATCAGAAGTTTTGTCACCAACAGTGTTATTCGACGACACAGATCTAGAAGAGGGGTTGAATAGATCACTTATTAAAAACAGAGTCGGCACTTACCAATATTTGGTTTTTAAAAGTTTTTAGCAGAAGCAGCCGAGGAACTATATTCGTCTAAATGAACCTTTACCAAAAAGATCGGATATATGCAAATCCTATGGAATCCGATAAAGACGAGATTTAGAATCACTAATTTGAACACACATCAACTAGATTGTGTTCACTTTAAGGTTGGACAGTTTCTAATGCGTGTAAAATATAACCCAATTGAAAAGACAACACAAGTGTTTGTGTTCATGCAATTAGTCGAACACTTGGTGTGCAAGGCACCTCAAGTGAATTTTAATATGTGAATGAAGTGTTATAGTATTCAATTTCAATCAAGGATTGTAATAAGGTTTCTAAAAATGCTTAAGCACTACACACATTAGAATTTTAATCAACTAAATTGTTTGAACACAAACTCAAAAAATTCAGCAATGGAAAAAGTAAAGAGAGAACACCAATTTGTTGAGGCAGTTCCCCCATCGTCCTTGCTCGGGGTACGTCTACCCTCAATTCTAAAAATAGAATTGAAACCTGTATATATATAACATGTTTGAAAATGTTTACAAGAGAAGCAATATAATTCAAACAATCAAACCCAATTGTTGATGCATAGTCTATGCCTTCTCTTCCCTTGATTCAAGCTGAATCAAGTTCTTCGAACATGATTACGAAACATCTGATTATGGCACTCCCTTTAAACAACCCTCTGGTCTTCAAATCTTGCCTGACTTATTTCAAACACCAATGATTCAGACCCAAATCTTCTTATTATAATCCTCCAATTACAGCTACTAAACTGGCAGAACCTCTAGTTCTTCAATTACCTTCACTCGGCTGAATCTGTGATGGACCGGTTTATGCAAAACCCCCCAAAATCCAAGGTTCTTGGAGGACAAACCATAACGATTTTATTCAAGAAAAACCCACTGATTCTCAAGCCAATCTTGATTACACCAATCATACGTTTGGACATTATCACCTCAATGATGCAGAATACACAATAAAAATGATTATGTGTAGTTGTTGAGAAAATGCAAGAAAGAGGATGAAGATGATGGGAACCAAATGAGTGTATATTTTCACTTTTCTTGTTATAGTTTGAAGAATGAGCTAACTCAATATATATGCAAGTGTAAAAACATTTAACCAACTTAACAAACACTTTGACAATTTCACATAACAGAATTTTGGTGAAAAACGTGCGAGCGATCGACCTACAGAAAGGGGAGTGTCGACCCGAGTGTTGCATCCCAAAATTTGACCAACATTTATTCATTCATCAAGTGTTTGCAGGTTGATACCTTCATCAGAAAGTTCAAGAGATCCCCAGAGAAGTGGATTGAAACCAGGGTTGTGTGCTTCACAGTTTGAGAGTTGTGGGAGCCCCTCAGATGATTCTGAGACTTTGAGAATGAATTTGATGATTTGAGAAAGCTTATGAGATGTCTTGATAGCCTTCATGAAGCCCAGAGAAGTCATTATGCAAGAATTCAGAAGATTCAACCATGAATGGTAAAATTAGGGTTTTGACTGGGTCAACCCTAAGTCAACTGAAGATTTGGAGAAGGTTGAGACCTAATCCATGGGCCATGAGATCATGGAATGATGCATAGAGATGTTGTAAAGGTGATTCCTAGACCAACTCATCATGATTGAGGAGTTTGAGAAGTTTTGAGTTAGGGTTTCTAAGGATTGACAGTGAAAAAACCCTAGTTTGATCCCTATCTTCCAGGCAGTTTCAGCTCTAGATGTGATTGATATCTCATCTTCCCCATAACATGAATGTTGTAGAGCTTGTTCTAAGCTTTAATTTGAGTGGTGGAAGTCCTTGATAGGAGTTACAGAGCTCAAGTTGTGGTTTTGACAAATTACAGGTCAGCAGAGGTGTGTGAATCTGGGTCCTTGAAAGTCACCCAGCTTGCAGACAACTTTTGCCCTAGTAGGTTGATTCCTATGGTTTCTTGGTCAACATGAATGTTGAAGAGGATCTTCTTAGCTTTAATTTGAGTGGTAGAAGTCCTTGATTGGATTTGTGGAACTCAACTTATGGTTTGAACAAGACAGGGGTATTTTGGTCATTTGTCAGTTATAGGTCATTTTAGCCAATGCCTAAAACTCCTATTTCCAAGCCTCAAATGGAAAAACTCAAAACATGAAAGTTGCTCAAAATGTGATTTTAAGTCTAGAAAGAAGGTCACAAATTGTTGGAAAAGCTCATAGCACAAGATTCCATGATTGGTCAAAAATGAACTAAAAATGACTTATAACTTTGAAAAGTTGAAATTGAAAAGTGATTTGGGAGATCCACAAATCCAAAATAGGTCATCCAATATATCATTTTGATTGGAAAAACCATTTTAAGAACTTTGGTTTAAATAGAATTTTCATTTGAGGCTTAAAAAATGAGGTTCCTTTGGAAATTTATTGCTTGCATAAGAGGGCAACTTTGCAAAACCCTACACAAGCCAAAAATGGACTTGTTTTTCACTCATCCACACTCAATAACTCATGTAAGGACAATTTGGCATAGAATTGAAGGCTTGAAGCAAGGGATATGATATTTCCAACTTCTCATTCAAGGAGAAATTCATGAACTTTCCACACCCTTCTAGATGAATCTAGAGGCATCCAATGATTGTTATATAAAGAATGCATCAAAGAGTGATGAGAGGTTGGTGAAACTTGAGCCAAGTCAGAGGAGAGAGAAGGAGAGATAGCCATTGAAGCCATTTCTTCAAGTTGAAGCAATCCAAGATACCTTCCACTACAAGCCACTTCCTTCCACACAAGTGCAAACAGAAGGTTCTTCACCATTGTAGGATCATCTTGGACCAATTTCAAGCCTTGCAAGCATCCCCACGAGCCTCACCATCATCCCTTTGACAGGTTTCTTCTTCACATTATATCTCCTGAATTATTGAGTTTTAGTTGGTTTTATAGGTATAGAATGATTGTGTTAGGGTAGATGACTAAACCCTAGAAGTTATAGCTCATTCCATGAGGTTCCATGGCAGGTGCATAAAACTTTAATTTTCAAGAATTGGTGGTTTAAGGCATTTTAATCAGCATGAATTGGTTTAGAATAGCAAGGGTAACTTGTAGAGTATCTGTAAATCATTAGGTTGAAGTTTGGTGAAGATGGATCTCAGGTGAGCATGGTGGTACCACGATCTTGTTGCTTTCTGTTAGAACAATCTAGGACGAGTTATGAGAAGCTGTACGTAGGGTTGTGTAGGGCTTGAGAAGTAGATGATTTTTTGTTTTGGAGTCGTGGCAAACCATGGCGTGTGGAGAGAGCTAGAGGAGCTCGAAGGTGTGAGTGCATAAGAGAGGGTTCTGCAAAACCCTAGTTTGTTTGGAGACGATGAAGGTTAGCCTTTGGATCTTCTCCAGATGTTGACAAATTCTCCCAATCCAACGGCGTTGATTGAATCTGAAAAGAGAGGGAAATTTTAAATTTCAATGAAACGCGTCGTTTCATTAAACCAGCCATTCTGGGCTTGGTTGCTATTCGCCCCCCCTTCTTTGTTGGCCCAATCCATTTTAACTGGCGCGTATTGCTTTTCAGACCCCCCCTCCCTTTATTCATTTAATTCATTTTAATCTTCTTCTTTTATTTTTCTGATTTGAATAATTCATTAAAAAATGATAGAAAATGATTTTTGAATTCTTCTTTTTCCTGTAATTAGATTAAAGTGTGTAGAAAATTATAAAAATAAAAATGAGATTTTATTTTTAGGTTTAATATTTTTAATAGATTTTCCAATTAAATAGCTTTTTAATTGTTTAATTTTGTATCATGATTTTGTAGGAATTGTTTTAGAACCTTCCCTTAGGGTTTTTAATCCATTCTTTTTTATGCAATTAGATGATGAGTCATAGTTCCCCATAGGATTTTTTCTAGTTTTTTAGAATTAAATCTTGATTAGTTTAATTAGGGTAGATTTAGGGTATCCTGATTAGGGTTAAATTGTGTTTAGGTGATGATTCACTTTCTTTGGTTGAGTTTTATCCTGATTTTTAGGTAGAGACCTTTGTAGATGTTATGAGTAGGTGTTGAGGACCCTTGTGAATATTTGTTAGATTTTTCCCCATTAGTTTAGTATTTTTAGGTATTTTCTGAAGTTGCCTGACGATTTGATCTGTTCAGTGGGTTATCTGTTCATCTGTGGGGTTCATTCTGAGGAATTTGCTGAGGGGCTTGTGTTGCCTTGAAGATTTGGATGGAGAGTATCATGAAGAGGAGATTGTAGATCAAGAATCAGAGACCCAGAGCTTGGATTATTCCCTGCCTGTGAGGTTTGAGATCCTGAAGTTTGAAGGAAGTTCATGGTACTTTCCTGAGGAAGGCACTATGAAAGACTGTCATTCTTTCTTCTCACCTCTTTCTTAAGTATCCAATGATGTTGGAGCCAACTTGTGAGTCTAATTTCTCCTGAGGAGGAATGTAAACTGATCACATGTTGTTGAGCCACATGGGATGCAACTCCTAAGTGGAAGCCTCCTAGTACTTTCCTGAGGAAGGTCCTATGGGTCTATTCATTTAGTTCCCTTAGTTTATCTAGGATTTCTCAAGTATCCAATGATGTTGGAGCCAACTTGTGAGTTTAATTTCTCCTGAGGAGGAATGTAAACTGATCACATGTTGTTGAGCCACATGGGATACAACTCCTAAGTGGAAGCCTCCTAGTACTTTCCTGAGGAAGGTCCTATGAGTCTATTCATTTAGTTCCACTAGTTCAGATAGGATTTCCTAAATATCCAGTGATGTTGGAGCCTGCTTGTGAGTTTAATTTCTCCTGAGGAGGAATGTAAACTGATCACAGTGGTTGAGCCACATAGGGTATGACTCCTGAGTATACACCTCTTAGTGCTTTCCTGAGGAAGACACTATGAGTCTGCTTGCTTAGCTCCCTTTCTTTGGTAAGCTTGTTCTGAAGCTTAAAGACTGGGAATGATTTCTCTTGTTTATGGTTTTGCTTGAGAGCTTTGCTTTGATTTAGATTCTGTGATTAGGGTTAGGATTAGAGAGTAGATTGATTCTTTCTCAAGTTTGTGTTTTGTTTGCCCGATGGCACTTCATTTCCTTTATCTGGTTATTGCTTGATAGCATGTTGTTTATTTTCAGTATGATTGCTGTTATTTCATGACCGGCTTGAGGTTGAGATGAGCTTGTGGAGGCTGAAGCCCCACACACATTTCCTCCCTCACTTGCATTGCATGCATTTTACTGTTAAAGCTGATGTTTTTGTCTGTTTCTGTGTATCATTGACATGATCCCTTAGGACTCTCATTTCCTTTGATAAGGATTTGATGATAGACTTTTAGGTTGAAACCTATGCATGACAACATCTAGGAGTTCCCTGTTCAAACTTCAACCATAGGATGAATCCATGGCCTGATAACAGTAGGACTTGATGGTCTCCCTCCTAGTTGAGCCGTTTATCCCGTAGTTTCCCGAACTACGTTTGCTCTGATCTTTCATACCAGATGAAAGTACGTAGGCATAGGATGCGATATCCTAGCGAGCAACCTTTCCCCCATAACCCGTAGTTAGCCGAACTACGTTGACTCTGATTTCTCATTCTCTGATGGGAATACGTAGGCATAAGGTGCGACGCTTTGCCGAGTCATCTTTTCTTTTCTTTTTCAGCCAGCCTTGATAGGTAGATAGATTATAACCAACCCGTCCAAGTAAACAAACAAGCGAGGATCCCGTCGAGTACGACGGACGTGAGGGGTGCTAATACCTTCCCCTTGCGTAACCGACTCCCTAACCCAGACAATGGTTGCGATGACCTTGTCTTACCCTTTTTCGTCAGGTTTTTCCGATCGTTTCCTTTCCCGCTCTGAGGGATAAATAACGAAAGGTGGCGACTCTTCTGTCATGCCGGCACCTTATTTTCGCGCAAGCGACAGCTGGCGACTCTGCTGGGGACTCACAGCATCTAGGGACTTTTCCCATCCCTTATGTTGGGACCGTTTCCCATCCCCTACGCGAGTCAATCCTATCGTTTGTGTGTTTGCCTGTTGGGTTGCGTTTATTTATCGCATTTTTACTTCTCGCATTTTACTTCCCGCATTTTATTTCCCGCATTTTATTTCCAGTTCGATATGATTATCTGTGCTGCTGTGGGAGAGGGATGTTACTGTGAGTGAAAAGCCGGACCTGGGCTTAAGTACACACCTAGATATAGTTGTGGAGAAGTAGTAGACGAACCTGTCTGCTGAGCAGGCACAGTTCCCTACGAAAATCTGCGCTCAGACGAGATTCTTGCAGAGGTGCTCCTTTCCGGTCCTGAGGATCTGAGGGGAGTCCAGACGTGAGGATTGTCGACTCTGGGGACCGATCATTTGGAAGTCAGCTAAGAGAGGCCTCTTCATGACTTGACGATGCCACTCCTTCTGGGAATCGTATTGTCACTCATGAATGTCTGTGACGCTGACAACCGCATAGGATGCCGTACCTTTGTCCGTGGATTAGGTCCATCATACCTGTGAGTGGGGTTGGGATATTGCAGGAAACTTTGACCTCCAGACTACCTGGTTTTCTTGACAGTGAATCAGTTATGTTGGGTTCTCAGTTGCAGATATGTTCTTGATGGAGCAAAGGTTTGATCAGAGGATTTTATCATCGGATGTTTGTCTGTTCTTGATAGAGCAGGCTTTGGTCAGGATTTTGTTATCAGAGGTTTGTTCTGGATGGAGCAGATTTTTGAGTAGGGGTCTGAAGATCTCGTCAGCAGTTGTTATTTTGTTCTTGACAGGGCAGATTTTTGAGTAGGGGTCTGAAGATCTCGTCAGCAGTTGTTATTTTGTTCTTGACAGGGAAGATTTTGAGTGGGGTTTGAAGATCTCATCAACAGCTGTGTATTTGTTCTTGAGAGGGCAGATTTTTGATTCGGGGTCTGAAGACTTCGTCAACAGATATTCCTTGATCTAGCATCCAGGGTCTTTAGTATCAGGCCTTCGTTCTTGTTAGAGCAGAATTTTGATCTCGACCCTATCAGATGGTTATTCTCAGCAGATCAGATCAGTGGTTTACACCGGGGTTTCCTTCTCATCAGCGACTGTTGATACCGAACTTCCACAGCAGCCACCTGGATATATTGTTGCATGACTGCATTTTGCATTAGCTCGCATATTCATGTTTGCATTCCATTAGCATGTGTCTGTGCTGCCGGCGCGTTTCGTACCCTGATCTTGGTGTCCCGAGCAATATGAGATATTTTCTTCCATGAATGGATCCAGTTGGCACGTTGACACCAGAATTAGGGGTGATCTCCTAAACGTACAGACACCCGTGGCATTAGCATAGTTCATCTTGCATGGCAGAAGCCGGGACTTGTCTTCTAACCCTTGTGTTTGCAGGTTTGACTCAGAATCGAGCAGCTTAGACTAATGGAGCAGATACAAGCTGAACTGGGGAAAGTCCAAAGCCAGCTGGGGCAGGTCATGAATGACATACAGGCAGTGCGTCTGGACCAGCAAGTGCTCAGAGAGGAGAATCAGCAGCTGCAGAATCAGCTGAGCTTTCTCATGGGAGTGGTGAGAAGTATGCTAAATAAGGAGAGTGGTCAAGCACCCAAGGAGGAGACCAGAGTGCTTCCTCCGTTACCGTCATTGCCACCTGTGCCGAAGCCAAGTGGACCTCATAGACCCTCTACACAGCATGAAGCTCGAGGCCTGTCTCGTCAGCAGCCGCGCCAGGCATCTCAGAATAACCCTGAAGGTTATGGTCAAAAGAAGAAGCTACTTGATAGAGCTATAGACCCACTACCCGTGAGTTATGCCCGGCTGTTGCCACTGTTGGTTCAGAACCGTGTTCTCAAGCTTCGGACCTTAAATCCACCAGATGACGTGTCATCAGACGTTGATCTCAGCGTGCGTTGTGATTTCCACTCTGGAGCACCGGGGCACCATGTTGAAACATGTAAGGCTCTCCGGAATAAGGTTCAGGACCTGATCGACTCGAGGGCGATTAGGCTTGTGCCGGGTGGCATAAGAGCATCGGGAAAGTTCATCCCTTACCCTGTAGGAGAGGTGGATGATTCCACTCCTTTGCCTGAAGCTGAGAAAGATCTGGAATATGTCCCGCGACCTTTGGTGACTGAATCGCCTCGCTCGCAGCAGCTGCCTGGATCAAGCTCAAGGACGCAAGCGCCTAAACGAGAGACTGTCGCCATTCAGAAACGACGACCTCTTGCTCCTGGGCGGAAAGAATACCAGCCCCAGGATCACAAGAGACCTCGCAACCAAGGGGAACAAAGGAATGCTTCTCCCCATCCAGTGCCTGTGCCGTATAGCCAGATTCTTCCGCTATTGGTTCAGAATTCCTTGGTGGAACCGAAAGCTCTCAAGCCCGTGCTAGAGCCTTACACTCCAGGGTACGATCCTCATGCTCAGTGTGGCTACCATGGTGGATCTCTGGGGCATTCAACTGAAGATTGCAAGGCTTTCCAGGCGAAAGTGCAACAATTGATCGACCAAGGGTGTATTTCCTTTCCAGACGGAGTCTTGGTTGTGCGTGACAACCTCTCAGCTGTTTGAGCTCGCAAATTCAGAGGGTTATTTCCAGAAGCCAGTGATCCAGACGGGCAGACGTCCTCAACATTGGCAGCCCTCGGGCTTTTTACCATTTGCACTTGTAGTTTCTTTTCTGTTAGTTACTACTTGCTGTTAAACATTGTATGTTTCGAATGGTAATGATAATAAAGTGACTATGCATTTCTTCTGAATTAGTTATGTCGTTGTCACTCATTTACTGCATTGCACTGACACTTGCATTTTATTTACTCCGATTTCTTACTATGATTAGCAATAAGCGGAGGGAGGATGATGAAACTGAATACTCATAACCGATGATCGTATGGCTTTCAGATAAAACTTTGCCGATGACGTACAAGGCATTGTTTCAAATCCCCTAAACACCGGAGAGATAAGGAAGAGAATCCCTCGTTAACCACTTCGAGCCGAGAAGTAGGAGTTTCTTTCGGATTTTTAAACCCTCACATCTTAACCCGGGGCAGGGTAGTTGTCAGTCAGCTTGATCAAGCGTTCAAGTCTTATAGAGGAGTGTTGTCCTTCGAGGACCAATCACATCATATTCCTCGCCAGAGGTCGTACCTCATCAACCACAATGGTTAAACCTCACCAATCAGGAGTGAGACAGTTACAATCCTTTCGGAGCAATCAAGACAACCAGTGTCTCACGACTTGTTCCAAAAGAAAAAGGAATAAGAAAGCCCGCTAAGTAAAAGAAAGAAAAGTTGAGAAAGCAAATACTTAGGCAAAAATCAGGGCATCCCGCTGGACTTCAAAAGAAAAAATCGAAAAGAACTCAAAAGGAGTCAGTCCAGGCAAAAGTTAGGGAATCAAAAGAATGAAAAGAAAGGATATAAAAAAAGAAAAATCCTCGAACAAGGACGAAGTCGTGTAGACACAGACGCCGAAAACGAAAAGGAGTAACTGTCACTCCGAAACACCTTGAGAATTCTTTAACCGGTTGTTCCCGATGTTCAAACATACCTCTCGAAGAGGCGAGCGCTCGAGCCAAGTTAACTGAACTTTAGGATCGGAGAATATCACGTAGACGGGGTGGGTACAAATCATAATTTGAGCCGAATATCCCTTGTTTCACGAACCGTGAACCCGACCATGATACAACCCTTAAAAGACCTAATTGAGGCAGGGTTTATTCTGAGAGTGCATTACGATAAGGTTGAGTAACCTGACTCCTTCATGATTTGCTAATCATATCCTTATTGCATTTTTCACTGATCGCATCAGCACTACGTTTGAACTCTTGAGTTCATTCGTCACTCGCTAGCATGACGCGTAAATGAGTGACATCACAACATTTTTTCGAAATTTGCATGAACACTGCATTAAAATTACTATTCGTGAATAAACAATTTTAGTTGCAGGATAGTAGCTGATACGAAGGAACTTCAGCAAGGAATAGTCAATCAGGACTGAATCGCCAGAGGTCTGGATCAGAATGGTGTGCTGCGAAGCCCTGTGAATTTGGGGCAATGACTTCCTGTGAGTTTGGAATTGGTTTGTCTGAGGACAAGTCCCGGAGCATCAGTTGATTATGGGGCAGTTTATGCAAGAAGCGGTTGGTCGAAAGTGAGTCTTCTCAAGACCCAATCAGGGGCAGTTATCCAGAATTCTTGCGATTTAAGGGCAGATCCCTCCAGTGTTCGATCAGAGCATGTTGAGTCGCTCATCGCTCGTTCAGGGGCAAACTACTTCAGAGATATTGAAGCTAACCATGCTGAGAGTTGATTGGTTGAGGATGAATCCTCCCGTTGCGCAGATGCTGGGGCAAGCCCTCTGAGGATTGTCTGGTTGCCAGTTGTTTTCGGCTCAGAATGAATTATTCCCAAAGGTCGGATTGGGGCAAGTTAAATTGCGCTGGGGCAAGTTGTTCAAATGAGTTTGTTCACCCTAGCAAGAATTGAGTATCGGGGAATCGTGTCATTACCCCGTCAAAACCCGAACCTTCTGAAGAAGCCTTGAGGTCATTGGGTTGCTATCTTACAGCATAACCTGTTACTTGACTCCATGATTGGTAGCCTGTATTCCCTGTGTTGGCGTTGTTGAATCAGGATTGTTTCTCCGCAGAGGCGTACCGTTTGAGATTGTTTCCCCTGTACAGTTGGAGACTGCAGCAGATTGAAATGGCGTTTATCCCTTATCAGACTAGGGTCAAGATTACCCTCAGCGGACCAGGATTGATATCCCCGAAGCGGAGTGAGTCCTCCTTCTCCAGCAGAGTTCAGTAGTCTCTCCTCCGCAGAATCTGAACGCAAGATGGTGAGCATTGATATGTCTCCCCGGGCAGAGACGATTCTCTTCCCCAAGCAGACGCATCCTGAAGGAGCGTCACCTCATCAGCTGAGTCAAGCACGGAAGCATGATGATTATCCCCAGCACCGGGTCACAAGTGCAGATTTCAGAGAAGGGTTCGGGTACCGAAGCTCGTGTTTTCCCCAGTAAAGTCGCTGAAGCAGGATTTTCCCCCGCACCGGGTCACAAGTGCAGGTTTCGTAGGAAGCTAGTCGTATACCGAAGTATGCAGTAACTGATGATGCCAGACTGAAGTCTCCAGCGGAATTGAGATTCCTCACCAGAGTCAAGCTCTCTCCTGAAGTTCGATGATTCCTTCTTCCCCAGTAGAGTGTTGGAACAGCCGATGTTGTATTCCCTTGCCGAGTTGTACTCTCCCCCGAAGTCAGATGATTCTTTCTTCCCCAGTGGAATCGAGTTTCCCCATCAGAGTCGTACTCTCCAGTGAAGTAGAATGATTTCTCTCCCCGGCTGAGTCCGCAGAAAAGCAGAATCCTTGGAAGTTGATCAGATCATGATCGATTTTCCCCAGCAGAGCGTGGGGCAGCTAATGCTATGTTTCCCCAGAGTCGTACTCTATCCAGCAAAGCAGAATGATTTCTCCTCCCTCAGCCGAGTTTGCAGATGTCCGAGAGATCCGAATCCTTGGAAGTTGATCAGATCATGATTGGTTTTTCCCCAGTGGAGTGATGAGCAGCTGAAGTTGGTTCCCCCACAGAGTGGTCATTCCCCAGAAGAGTAGCCGAGACGGCCGCGCAGTTCATCCTCGCAATTGATATCAGCAGATCCAAGCTCTCGTAGAGCTTCGTCCCCTGCAGCAGTCAGCTGAAGTTGTTCCCCTGCAGCAGTCCGCGGAAGATCAATTCCCCAGACAAAGCCTGATTGATATTGGCGTGTTCACAATCTCCTCAGCAGGATGATTCCTCTACCCGAGTGGTTCTTTCTCCTTGACAGGAGGATTTCCCCCCCTTCGGCATTTATTTTGCTGACGGGATCGCAGCATTGTGCATGATTGCATAGCATTGTGCATGATTGCATATCATTGTGCATGATTGCATATCATTGTGCATGACTGCATAGCATTGTGCATGATTGCATGGCATTTAGCATAAATACATATCATTCCCACCATGTGGGGCATGATGCAGAAGCATACGCATCATAAGCATGACCTAGGTCATCATCATCCTTGTTTACAGGTGTTCTACCAAGAGACTAGATGCTCAGGACGATTCCTGACATTCTCTCCAACAAAGTTATTTTCTTAGATGATTCTAAAGACCCCGGTGTGATCCCCGCGCTCGCTCGCTCAAGATGATTTTTGAGATCCCCAGCGAAGTCTTCAGTGCAAGATGATGCTTGAATTCCTCAGCAAGGCCGTTTGCTTAAGATGACTCTTAAGACCTCAGTACAGTTTCCCGAGTTGTGTGCTTAAGATGATTCTTGAGCTCCCCAGTAGCGTCCGCAGCAAGAGTTGCCCAGGAAGATTCCTGGAAGTACCCAGCAGAATAAAGTCTCCAGAAAGGTTATCAGTTCAGGATGATTCTTGGAAGCGCCCGCCGGAGTTGTTTGTTCAAGATGATTTCTGGAACCCCCAACAGAGTGGAGGTCTTTTCCCCAGCAGGTGGTTGGCATTTCCCCAGCAGCAGGCAGGTAGATTGATGTCCCCAGCCGAGCACAATCATGATTGGCAGATGAAAGGTTCCCCCAAACAGATCCCGAAGGATTGTCCAGCAAGCTGAAGTTTGTTTATCCCGCAAGTTTGAGAACTTAATGACATGAGTGTCTTGTAGCCTGACGGCTATGTTCCCCAGAAGGGTCATTTCCCAAAAAGTCGTTCAGGGCATCTATCGTTTTCCCCATGCAGAGTATAGCAGAGGATAGTGTGTTGATCAGCCTGATGTGTTGTGCTCTCCGGAGGAGTCCGTCATCCTCAAGTGTAAGTCCAGTTGAGATGGGCAGAAAATGCAGCTCTCTTGAAGGGTAGCTCTTCCTCAGCATAATGGTTACTCTCCCCGAGTGGATGGTTCCTCTTCCCGGCATTTATTTCGCTGGGGCATTTCCTTGCATGATTGCATAACATTTACTCAAGAGCGTAGCATTCCGTTTCGCGCGGAGCATTACGCCCATTTTTCCAGCATTTGCATATGAAGCATGAACCAGGTGGTTACCGTGCTCTCGAACAGAAGTACTTGCTCCTCAGTAAAGTTGGTAGGAATCGTCTGAGTGAACTCTTTCGTTATTCTCCAGCAGTTGTTGAAGTCGTTTGGGTGAACTCTCTCGTCTTTCTGCAGCAAAGTCTACAAGGTTGTTTGGGTGAACCCTTCTTCCTTTTCCCCAGTGAGTCGTCAGGATTGTTTGGGTGAACCCTCATTCCTCTCTCCTCAACAAAGTTGTTAACCTGGTGATTATGCCCGGTGACCCGGCATGTTTGCTTTTATTTAGCAACGACTTGACAGGATGTTAAGAGAACAGCAGCGTGATATGTCTGCTCCAACAACGATGTCTAATCTGAAGATGGATTTCGTAAGCGCCCGATGGCGATATCAGAAGGTTCCGGTGAGTCCAGATTTCCGTGTTGAAGAATCAACGGGTGGCTGAAGACAAGGTTCCAGAGGTTGTAGATACAACAGAGTGATTCGTGTGAGTCTGAAGACCAAGTCAGTTATCCTGAGAAGATGATTGATTGCGATCAAGTGAATAGTTTTCTTATGACTGAAGTCAAAGATGTTTCTCCAGCTGAAGCGGAGTTTTGCCTGAAGGTAAAGTGTTTGAATCCCCGTAGAGTCATGAATGGCTCAGGACACCATTTCTCTGACTGAAGTCACAGATTTCTTAAGCTGAAGCGAAGGTGCCTAAGGGCAGGGTTATCCCCAAGGTCGTGAATGACCTAGGATTCATTTTTTTTCGGACTGAAGGCCGAAGTATATCCCTGACTGAAGTCTCGGATGCTCTATAGCAGAGGCGGAGTTGCCTGAAGGCATATCCATGTATCCTTGAAGGCCAAGGACCATTTCTTCAGACTGAAGTCGGAGATACCTCCTGCAGAGTTGCCGACGGGCAAAGTTTACATCCTTGAAGGCCAAGGATGTTTCTCTAGCTGAAGCTGGAAATAGCCGACGGGCAGGGTTTCATCTATCTTCAGAAATACTTGAAGATTCTCCAGCGGATCTGGAGTGGCCAGGGGCCAGGGTTTCATTCATATTCAGAAATACTTGGAGATTGTTTTCTAGCTGAAGCTGGAAAGGGCCAGGGGCCAGGGTTTCATATATCTTTAATGTCGAAGTTCTACGGTGGGCAGTGTGTAGCAGTATCCCGATGTTCGTTATGGTTCTGAGGGTGAACCCCAGATCAGAGTGTGCTCGGTTAAGTCTCTCATTCCCAGCGGAGTAGGTTCAAATACGCAAGTGTACCTTTTGTTCCATTTACCAGGGGTGAACCCCAGGTCAGAATTGTTCAAGTGATATAGTTGTCCAGCAGTGAGGTTGGGTATTTTGATTATCCGACGGTGAGGTCAGATTATGGTTGTTCCCGGCAGCGAGGTTGGATGTTTGTTTGACGGCAATGTCAGGCTCCTTAAATCCCCAGCAGAGATGATGTTGGTACGACGGCGATGTCGAGTGTCTCTCAGAGTGATGTTTGTGTCCGGCGGCGATGTCAGATTCAGTTTTCCAGCGGTGATGTTGGGCATATCAGATTCAGTTTTCCAGCGGTGATGTTGGGTATATCAGATTCAGTTTTCCAGCGGTGATGTTGGGTATATCAGATTCAGTTTTCCAGCGGTGATGTTGGGTATATCAGGTTTAGTCTTCCAGCGGTGATGTTGGGTGTTGTGGTTGTCTGAAGGCAACGTCAGAAGAATTTAATGTGGATAACTGACGGTGATGTCAGGTCGATATGTCTCCAGCTAGTTGTTGAGCAGCTAGTGTTGCAGTGTTCGAAGATTTGTTCCCCGCAGAGTACCGTGTGCTCGTGTAGTTGGCAAATTTTCGGGTTTACCGGTATTCAACCGTCTCGTACCTTGATTGGTTGAGAGTCGTTCGCTTCTCACCCAGTCAGGTTCAAGCCGTTTGAATAGGGGCAGCTGTTGCACCCCAAAATTTGACCAACATTTATTCATTCATCAAGTGTTTGCAGGTTGATACCTTCATCAGAAAGTTCAAGAGATCCCCAGAGAAGTGGATTGAAACCAGGGTTGTGTGCTTCACAGTTTGAGAGTTGTGGGAGCCCCTCAGATGATTCTGAGACTTTGAGAATGAATTTGATGATTTGAGAAAGCTTATGAGATGTCTTGATAGCCTTCATGAAGCCCAGAGAAGTCATTATGCAAGAATTCAGAAGATTCAACCATGAATGGTAAAATTAGGGTTTTGACTGGGTCAACCCTAAGTCAACTGAAGATTTGGAGAAGGTTGAGACCTAATCCATGGGCCATGAGATCATGGAATGATGCATAGAGATGTTGTAAAGGTGATTCCTAGACCAACTCATCATGATTGAGGAGTTTGAGAAGTTTTGAGTTAGGGTTTCTAAGGATTGACAGTGAAAAAACCCTAGTTTGATCCCTATCTTCCAGGCAGTTTCAGCTCTAGATGTGATTGATATCTCATCTTCCCCATAACAAGAATGTTGTAGAGCTTGTTCTAAGCTTTAATTTGAGTTGTGGAAGTCCTTGATAGGAGTTACAGAGCTCAAGTTGTGGTTTTGACAAATTACAGGTCAGCAGAGGTGTGTGAATCTGGGTCCTTGAAAGTCACCCAGCTTGCAGACAACTTTTGCCCTAGTAGGTTGATTCCTATGGTTTCTTGGTCAACATGAATGTTGAAGAGGATCTTCTTAGCTTTAATTTGAGTGGTAGAAGTCCTTGATTGGATTTGTGGAACTCAACTTATGGTTTGAACAAGACAGGGGTATTTTGGTCATTTGTCAGTTATAGGTCATTTTAGCCAATGCCTAAAACTCCTATTTCCAAGCCTCAAATGGAAAAACTCAAAACATGAAAGTTGATCAAAATGTGATTTTAAGTCTAGAAAGAAGGTCACAAATTGTTGGAAAAGCTCATAGCACAAGATTCCATGATTGGTCAAAAATGAACTAAAAATGACTTATAACTTTGAAAAGTTGAAATTGAAAAGTGATTTGGGAGATCCACAAATCCAAAATAGGTCATCCAATATATCATTTTGATTGGAAAAACCATTTTAAGAACTTTGGTTTAAATAGAATTTTCATTTGAGGCTTAAAAAATGAGGTTCCTTTGGAAATTTATTGCTTGCATAAGAGGGCAACTTTGCAAAACCCTACACAAGCCAAAAATGGACTTGTTTTTCACTCATCCACACTCAATAACTCATGTAAGGACAATTTGGCATAGAATTGAAGGCTTGAAGCAAGGGATATGATATTTCCAACTTCTCATTCAAGGAGAAATTCATGAACTTTCCACACCCTTCTAGATGAATCTAGAGGCATCCAATGATTGTTATATAAAGAATGCATCAAAGAGTGATGAGAGGTTGGTGAAACTTGAGCCAAGTCAGAGGAGAGAGAAGGAGAGATAGCCATTGAAGCCATTTCTTCAAGTTGAAGCAATCCAAGATACCTTCCACTACAAGCCACTTCCTTCCACACAAGTGCAAACAGAAGGTTCTTCACCATTGTAGGATCATCTTGGACCAATTTCAAGCCTTGCAAGCATCCCCACGAGCCTCACCATCATCCCTTTGACAGGTTTCTTCTTCACATTATATCTCCTGAATTATTGAGTTTTAGTTGGTTTTATAGGTATAGAATGATTGTGTTAGGGTAGATGACTAAACCCTAGAAGTTATAGCTCATTCCATGAGGTTCCATGGCAGGTGCATAAAACTTTAATTTTCAAGAATTGGTGGTTTAAGGCATTTTAATCAGCATGAATTGGTTTAGAATAGCAAGGGTAACTTGTAGAGTATCTGTAAATCATTAGGTTGAAGTTTGGTGAAGATGGATCTCAGGTGAGCATGGTGGTACCACGATCTTGTTGCTTTCTGTTAGAACAATCTAGGACGAGTTATGAGAAGCTGTACGTAGGGTTGTGTAGGGCTTGAGAAGTAGATGATTTTTTGTTTTGGAGTCGTGGCAAACCATGGCGTGTGGAGAGAGCTAGAGGAGCTCGAAGGTGTGAGTGCATAAGAGAGGGTTCTGCAAAACCCTAGTTTGTTTGGAGACGATGAAGGTTAGCCTTTGGATCTTCTCCAGATGTTGACAAATTCTCCCAATCCAACGGCGTTGATTGAATCTGAAAAGAGAGGGAAATTTTAAATTTCAATGAAACGCGTCGTTTCATTAAACCAGCCATTCTGGGCTTGGTTGCTATTCGCCCCCCCCCCCCCCCTTCTTTGTTGGCCCAATCCATTTTAACTGGCGCGTATTGCTTTTCAGACCCCCCCTCCCTTTATTCATTTAATTCATTTTAATCTTCTTCTTTTATTTTTCTGATTTGAATAATTCATTAAAAAATGATAGAAAATGATTTTTGAATTCTTCTTTTTCCTGTAATTAGATTAAAGTGTGTAGAAAATTATAAAAATAAAAATGAGATTTTATTTTTAGGTTTAATATTTTTAATAGATTTTCCAATTAAATAGCTTTTTAATTGTTTAATTTTGTATCATGATTTTGTAGGAATTGTTTTAGAACCTTCCCTTAGGGTTTTTAATCCATTCTTTTTTATGCAATTAGATGATGAGTCATAGTTCCCCATAGGATTTTTTCTAGTTTTTTAGAATTAAATCTTGATTAGTTTAATTAGGGTAGATTTAGGGTATCCTGATTAGGGTTAAATTGTGTTTAGGTGATGATTCACTTTCTTTGGTTGAGTTTTATCCTGATTTTTAGGTAGAGACCTTTGTAGATGTTATGAGTAGGTGTTGAGGACCCTTGTGAATATTTGTTAGATTTTTCCCCATTAGTTTAGTATTTTTAGGTATTTTCTGAAGTTGCCTGACGATTTGATCTGTTCAGTGGGTTATCTGTTCATCTGTGGGGTTCATTCTGAGGAATTTGCTGAGGGGCTTGTGTTGCCTTGAAGATTTGGATGGAGAGTATCATGAAGAGGAGATTGTAGATCAAGAATCAGAGACCCAGAGCTTGGATTATTCCCTGCCTGTGAGGTTTGAGATCCTGAAGTTTGAAGGAAGTTCATGGTACTTTCCTGAGGAAGGCACTATGAATGACTGTCATTCTTTCTTCTCACCTCTTTCTTAAGTATCCAATGATGTTGGAGCCAACTTGTGAGTCTAATTTCTCCTGAGGAGGAATGTAAACTGATCACATGTTGTTGAGCCACATGGGATGCAACTCCTAAGTGGAAGCCTCCTAGTACTTTCCTGAGGAAGGTCCTATGGGTCTATTCATTTAGTTCCCTTAGTTTATCTAGGATTTCTCAAGTATCCAATGATGTTGGAGCCAACTTGTGAGTTTAATTTCTCCTGAGGAGGAATGTAAACTGATCACATGTTGTTGAGCCACATGGGATACAACTCCTAAGTGGAAGCCTCCTAGTACTTTCCTGAGGAAGGTCCTATGAGTCTATTCATTTAGTTCCACTAGTTCAGATAGGATTTCCTAAATATCCAGTGATGTTGGAGCCTGCTTGTGAGTTTAATTTCTCCTGAGGAGGAATGTAAACTGATCACAGTGGTTGAGCCACATAGGGTATGACTCCTGAGTATACACCTCTTAGTGCTTTCCTGAGGAAGACACTATGAGTCTGCTTGCTTAGCTCCCTTTCTTTGGTAAGCTTGTTCTGAAGCTTAAAGACTGGGAATGATTTCTCTTGTTTATGGTTTTGCTTGAGAGCTTTGCTTTGATTTAGATTCTGTGATTAGGGTTAGGATTAGAGAGTAGATTGATTCTTTCTCAAGTTTGTGTTTTGTTTGCCCGATGGCACTTCATTTCCTTTATCTGGTTATTGCTTGATAGCATGTTGTTTATTTTCAGTATGATTGCTGTTATTTCATGACCGGCTTGAGGTTGAGATGAGCTTGTGGAGGCTGAAGCCCCACACACATTTCCTCCCTCACTTGCATTGCATGCATTTTACTGTTAAAGCTGATGTTTTTGTCTGTTTCTGTGTATCATTGACATGATCCCTTAGGACTCTCATTTCCTTTGATAAGGATTTGATGATAGACTTTTAGGTTGAAACCTATGCATGACAACATCTAGGAGTTCCCTGTTCAAACTTCAACCATAGGATGAATCCATGGCCTGATAACAGTAGGACTTGATGGTCTCCCTCCTAGTTGAGCCGTTTATCCCGTAGTTTCCCGAACTACGTTTGCTCTGATCTTTCATACCAGATGAAAGTACGTAGGCATAGGATGCGATATCCTAGCGAGCAACCTTTCCCCCATAACCCGTAGTTAGCCGAACTACGTTGACTCTGATTTCTCATTCTCTGATGGGAATACGTAGGCATAAGGTGCGACGCTTTGCCGAGTCATCTTTTCTTTTCTTTTTCAGCCAGCCTTGATAGGTAGATAGATTATAACCAACCCGTCCAAGTAAACAAACAAGCGAGGATCCCGTCGAGTACGACGGACGTGAGGGGTGCTAATACCTTCCCCTTGCGTAACCGACTCCCTAACCCAGACAATGGTTGCGATGACCTTGTCTTACCCTTTTTCGTCAGGTTTTTCCGATCGTTTCCTTTCCCGCTCTGAGGGATAAATAACGAAAGGTGGCGACTCTTCTGTCATGCCGGCACCTTATTTTCGCGCAAGCGACACCGAGCTCTCCCAATTTCAGACTATGCAGAAAACAACACTTTGCATCGACCGAAACAGGTCATGCGTCGACGCAAATGACACAAATTTAGACAAACAGAAATGTACACAGTATGAGTTGGCCGGAGGGTCGACGCGAGCACTCCTAAGAGCAATCCAGAAAAAAAAAACTCTTGTATGAGTCAACCTAAACAGGTTATGAGTCGACTCAAAGGCTCAGAATATGCAAAAATGTATTTTTTTCATGTATTTAACTACTTTTAAGATACCTTAACATATCCCAAACTAGACCAACATGATCAAACCTATATGGAACATATATTGTACTTTTTCTATATGTACCTAAACATGTTTTTGACCAATGTTTGACGCAAGAGAAATAAGGTATGCATATTTGACATGATGATACCGTCCAAAGTACATTTTTCTACCTATGTATGTTTTGACATCATTAAAACAAGTATAGCTAAGTGTGAGGAGCTTTGCCCTCTCATAATCCCCCTTTTTGATGATGGCAAAACAGAAGAAACTTGATTGAGTATAATGCATTGTATCATCCTCCCCCTTACTCCATGCATTTGTCTATACACGATCTGCATGTTCGATAAGTCTTATAAAGGCGATGTTTCTGCTTGGTATTCTTCTCCTCCTTTGACAAGATCAGAAATAAAGAAAGAAGATAGAGGTTAATGTATTGCGTATTATATAAAGAGAAAAGAAAATTCAAGCAATTTGCAACAGGTTAGACATCAACAAACATTCACATATAATGCAGTCAATGAAGGCATATAATTGGATAAATAGAAAGACACTCAAAAGAATAAAAATATTCGTTATTACATAACAACCATTAATCATGTCTTAATAAATCAAGCAAGCACAATAAGAAATTTACACTAGAGGTTAATGAACACAAGATGATATGAGATGGACAATGAGATTTTCAAGACTGCCTCAAGGTCTCCTCCCCATAAAGTGATGGCCTCGTCCGTGAAAGGGATATTCTGGAGGTGGAGGTAGTTATGCATCAGCCTGTTTCATATACTCCAAAATAGCTCGATTGAGAGTGTTAAAGTTGTTAGTGATAGCACGATGTTGTCAAGCTGAAGTTTCAACGATGCCATCAATTCTACCCATCACAGCTGATGTAAAAGAGTTGAAATTTTCTGTGTGAACTTGAAACTGGTTCTGCAATTGCGAGAGTCGCTCATCTTGGGCAGACATGAAGGTTCGTTGTTCAAGCTGCATGCCCCTCATCAGATCAAGGAGTTCATCGTTGTTTTGTTGGGGGCGCGGAGGAGATGGAGGCATGTAACTCCAATCTGGGGTGTCTTGATGTTCCCAATTCGGCGCTTGCGGCATGTAATTTGCACCCAATGATGTCCAACTAGTGTGTTTCCAAGAACCCCATCCTTGGTTATCATCATGACAAAAGGGGTGATTGGTCTAGCCAACCACTGTCATTGTGGTTATCAGTTTCCATGTGTTGTCCACCCTCTTCTTCTTCTTCTTCTACATGTTCATCGCTCTCATCAGATTCTTCTAATCGAGAACTAGTGGCTTAACAATGACTCTGTAGCAACTATCTTTAGGATCCTAGATATATCCCATCATAGTCAGAGTCTTTTGGCTGAACTCTTGGTCAGTCATCAGAGATGTATAGGGAATACCTGGAACAATTACATTTGCATTATTAAAAACCGATTTGGATAAAGGAGCTGTATGACAAAGCGGTTCCTCTACCAGAATATTTTAGTGATTAGATTCGACTAGAAATATAATGAGGCCAGCTAACATTGATCTTTTTCTTAAGAATGTAGACCAAGTGAACCTCAGCTTGATCCATCCGAGAGTAGCCACCTTTCTTGGAACGCAGGATGTGCGAAACAATCCATTGCAAGATTCTATCAACAGGTTTCAATTTTCCAGTCGTGATCGATTTCAAGAAGAGGTCACTAGCAACAATGTCGGCATCATAGGGTTTCTTCAGCATGGAATTCAGGGCCTCCTTGAAGTCATAACCAGCCACAGTACGAACATTTGTTACCTTAATGATTGGCTCAGCAGACAAAGGAGACATATTGAGCAGATTTTTCCATACCGAGCCATTAACACAAACCTTGTTATTTCCAAGATTGGTATTAAACTCAAAACCCTCAAATTTACCTTGAAGCCCAGTGTAGAAGACTCTTACTAACTCTTCATTGTATTTAACACCACATTCTAAGAAATTGTTGAAATTTTGTTCATCCAAAAGGTCAATCACCTCTTGTATATGCATTCTCTTAGCAGTTCTTCTATAGTAAACATGTTTCTTGACTACAGATCTTTTGCTAAAACTTTTCTCATAAATCTGAGAGTATTCAGGAGGTAAGAGAGAGATAGCTATTACCGGTAATGTAGCTCGAAACGGACCAGCTTGAGCAGATGGAGCTCGAGTAGTTCTTTTTCCAGTAGCTCTTCTTGTAGCCATTCGATTAACTTTGTGAAGATGAAGAATAGTAGAAACAAAGTTTTTCCTTTTGGAACAGATAGGAGAAACTAACTTTACCTTTTTTATGGAGAAATTAGGTTTTGAAGAGGACTTTGGGAAGAGGAGAGGTAGAGAGATAACCTTGAGTAGGTGCAATGAACAAGAAAATGCTAATGATGATGTAGTTTGAATACATAACATGAAAATAAATGCATTAAATGAATTAAGGAATTTGAACAAATCATCACAAAAAATTTCAGCATCATTGCGCAACGCATCGACCTATGCAGGTTGTGCATTGACGCATACTATAAGAACAAACATAATGAGAAATTTTTAGGGTTTGAGTCGACCAGAAGGTCGACCTGAGCGGACCCGCTTTATAAACATGAAAAATTGCAGTTTTGTGAGTCGACCAGAATCCTGTGTAGGTCGACTCATACAGTTGAAAATAGCACAATTCATTAATTTGGTTCAAACAAGCATCCAAAAGACATAAATATACATCATACTCAATTTTAAAACATGCAAAGGGATGGAACATGCTTAATCATGAAATAAACATCAACAACAACACATAGCTTGATACATTACTTTACACGAATGAGGTGAATGCGAGAGTTTGTGAAATAAGGAAAGATAGTACCTCAACTTCAATTGATAGCTAATGCCCTCACATATGGCTCTATACTTCTTAATTTGTTAGATAAAAATATGAATAAAGCACATATATATAAAGCATGTGATAATGACCTCCTAAGTATGATTCGAGATGTCGAGAATAACGAGTTCCCTACGGATGTGAAAGAAAGGCTCTGTAGCAAGTGGTTTTTTTAAAGATATCCGCAAGTTGATTCTTAGTACCAATGTGCTCAAATACCACATCAACCTTCTCCACATGATCCCTTAGGAAGTGATGGCTTATTTTGACATGCTTGGTGCGTGAATGTAATACATGGTTCTTGGTTAGGTTAATGGCACTAGTGTTATCACAAAAGATCGGAACATGTTCAAGTTTTAGATTAAAGTCGAGCAATTGTTGCTTAATCCATAATACTTGAGCACAATAACTATCGGCCACAAAGTATTTCGCTTCGGCTGTTGACAAAGCAATGAAAACTTACTTTTTGCTATGCCAACTCACCAAAGAATTTGAAAACAAATGACACGTGTCACTTGTGCTTTTCTTATCCGATTTGTAACCAGCAAAGTTGGAATCAGAAAAGCCAACCAAGGAGCAATCATTACCCTTAGAATACCAAAGCCCATACTTTGGAGTACTAGAGAGGTATCTAAGTATGCGTTTTACATCTTTCAAGTGAGATTCTTTGGGACATGATTGATACCTTGCACACATGCAACCACTAAACATTATGTCGGGTCGAGATGCGGTACGATAGAGGAGAGAGCCAATTTTACCTCTATACTTTTTCACCTCTACATCCTTACCATTCTTGTCTCGATTGAGATTTGCACATGTAGGCATCAGAGTGTCAATCACCTTCGAGTTTGCCATGTCAAAACGCTTGAGAAGCTCAAGGAATTATTTTGTCTGGCTCACAAATGTACCCTCTTTCAGTTGTTTGATTTGCAATCCAAGGAAATAGTTGAGCTCTCCCATCATGCTCATCTCAAACTCTCCCCGCATTAATCTAGAAAACTCCCTTACCGTATTCATGTTAGTTGATCCAAAGATAATATCATCAACATATATTTGTACAAAGATTAAGTGTTTTCCTTGATGTTTAATAAAGAGAGTTGTGTCAACCATTCCTCTTGAGTACCCTTGATCAAGAAGAAATTTTCTAAGACGGTCATACCAAGCCCTAGGAGCTTGTTTGAGTCCGTACAGAGCTCGTTTTAACTTGTAGACATGATCAGGATACTCATGGGATTCAAACCCGGGAGGTTGGGCTACATAAACCTCTTCATTTATATATCCATTGAGGAAAGTACTTTTTACATCCATCTGAAATAATTTGAAATCTTTCGCACAAGCAAAAGCAAGCAGAAGGTGTATAGCCTCGAGTCGGGAAACCGACGCATAAATTTCCTCATAGTCGATTCCCTTCTCTTGGTTAAACCCCTTATGACCAATCACGCCTTATTGTGAGTTATAACTCTGTTTTCGTCTAGTTTATTCCTAAACACCCATCGGGTGCCAATTACTCGATGGTCTCGCAGAGGATGGACAAGGTTCTAAACCTCATTTCTTTTAAACTGATTAAGTTCCTCTTGCATTTATAGGAACCAATGTTCATCGAGTAATTCCTCTTTTGGGTTTTTAGGCTCAACTTGAGAGACAAAAGGAAAGTGATAACAGAAGTTACTTAGCTTAGATCGAGTTGTCACTCCCTTTGAGATATCACCGAGAATATAGAGACATACATGCTTGAGGAAGACCATCGGTGTTGGTCAGATGAACTTCCTCAATCCCCTCATGGTGGTGATCTTTTTCATCCTCAACTTTCATTGGATCAGGTTGATCAATTCCTTTCTCAGCGTCTTTGAGTATGTCTTCAGAAGATACACCTGCACCATGAAATGAAATACCTTTTTCAACATTTTTTGGATAAGACTCATCAAACATGACATGAACATACTCCTCAAGTCTAAGTAACCTCTTATTGTATATTCTATAAGCTTTACTTGACTAAGAGTATCCGAGAAAGATACCTTCATCTGCCTTGGAGTCAAATTTACCTAAACTCTCCTTTCCATTGTTTAACACGAAACACTTACAACCAAAAACATGAAGGTGAGACACATTTGGCTTTCTCCCTTTTAAAAGTTCATACAGACTCTTGTTAAGAATAGGACGGATGAGTACCCTATTCAAAACATAACAAGCCGTACTAATGGCATCGGCCCAAAAATATTTAGGAAGCTCACTTTCATTGATCATAGTTCTTCCTAACTCTTCCAAAATTCGATTTTTACGTTCCACGCCCCCGTTTTAATGAGGGGTATGCGGAGCGAAAAAATCATGATCAATTCTATGTCTACCACAATATTCTTCAAAAATATGATTTTCAAACTCACATCTATGATCACTTCTAAATGATATAATGTTTGTGTTTAACTTGTTTTGAGAAAGCTTAGCAAATTTTTCAAAGGCAGAGAAAGTATTGTTCTTGCTAGCCAAGAAGATAATCCAACAAAACCTAGAGAAATCATCGACTATAACAAAACCATAGTAGTTACCACCTAGACTCTTAATTCTAGATGGTCCAAATAGGTCCATATGAATAAGTTTAAGAGGTTTCATATTTAACACAATGTTTTTAGATTTAAACGAGATCCTTGTTTACTTCCCCATTTGGCACGCATCACATAAGTGATCCTTTGTAAACTTGATTTTGGGTAAGCCAATAACTAGGTCCTTAGAAACTATCTTGTTTAGCAAGTCAAAATTTACATGCGCCAAACGTCCATGCCACAACCATGAGTCCTCACTCATAGTCACGAGACATTTGTCGCTGCTCAATGACCCTTCACTCAAATCCAGCATATAGACATTATTTACCCTCAAGCCATTAAACACATCCTTCATTTTATCATTATTTTCAATCATGCAACAATTTTTTTTGAAAAAGATACTTTGTATCCCTTGTCACATAATTGACTAATGCTTATGAGATTGTGTTTAAGACCCTCAACTAGAAATACATCAGAGATAGTAGTAGACGAGGGATTACCTACACTACAATTTCTAAGTATTTCTCCCTTGTTGTTGGCTACATAAGTTACAAATCCCTTCTTTTTTGCCACAAAGTCAATAAAGAGAGATATGTGTCGCTACTGTGAAAAACACCCGGCGGAAAACAGAAGAGTCGCCACCTTTCGTTATTTATCCAAAAGAGAGGGAAAGGAAACAATCGGAAAAACCTAACGAAAAAGGAAAAGAAAAGGTCATCGCAACCAAGTCCTGAGTTTGGGAGTCGGTTACGCAAGGGGAAGGTATGAACACCCCTCACGTCCGTCGTACTCGACAGGATCCACACTTGTTGGCTATCTAAGGGTGTGTTTAAACTATCTACGCTAAAGGCTCACAGGACAAAAGAAAAGAAAAGAGACTCGGCAGAGCATCGCCGCTCTGTGCCTACATATTCCCTCGTGCAATGGGAAAGTCAGAGTCAACGTAGTTCGGCTAACTACGGGTGAAATGGGGGGAAAGGTTGCTCGCCGAGACATCGTCGTCTCGTGCCTACGTATTCTCATCTGGTATGAGAAATCAGAGAAAACGTAGTTCGGGCTAACGAGAACACCGGTTGGTTAAACATGTTTTAACCGAGTAGGGTTAAACCTCCGTTCTAGCAGTTAGGGCAAAGCCTGTTTGCGGTAGAACCGAAGCTTAACAACACTCTTTTTATGAAAAAAGGTTTTCCAATTAATCCCGAAGGAAAAAAGGTTTGAACTTTGTTTTTGTGTTTTTTAGTGAAGTGAATTAATTCGGTTTGTGATTCACGTTGCACTAAAGACTATGACCTAGGAGCGAATGCATTGCATATCATCCAAAGGACATATGCTAACATTCTAGACAATTGAGAGGCAACCACCCAATCATCATTTCCCAAGTGGCTTAAGGCTCGTAGTGCGCAACGTTCATCGCATTTATTAGATGAGTTAGAATTCTGTTGAGATGAGAAGAAGAGAGACACACAAAAGGTCTAAGGGAAACTCGACCCAAACGTTGTCATGCAAAGTGGTGCTAAGGTTAGGATTAAAAGGGGAAACATCTACCCTAATGTTAGCATGCTTGGATTGAACACCTAATGTCTCTCCTACTCCCATCCTAAACGGAGGGACTAGGAACCTTATGGGGATCATGGCAAAAAGCACAAGAAAGCGCCAAGTAAATTTTCAATCACAATTAAAGATGCAAACATGAAAATGCACACTTAGAATGGAGGGAGGGAGGGAAAATGTGTGGGGAAGCAGCCGCCACAAGCGCATCTCGACCTCAACAGCGATGCAAAAATGATACAAACATGAAGAAAAGCGCAAAAGATGAAAACAAACGAATATGAAAAAAATCATCACCTGGAACCACATCCATAAGCATGCATTCAAGTGGAAAAGAACACGAATGTCGGTGAAGTCTCGATTAAACGATCAAAACAGCGACATATATCCCAAAACATTTCACCTTTAGTGCATCATATCGAACTTTGATGATTCGAAGTTAAACGATACCCAAACATGCAAGAAAATCAGCAAAACAGACCCATTGGCACAGTGTTAATTGGTTAACCATATGCGTTAATCGATTAACCACTGAAAAATGCTTGAAAATCTAGAAATTTGAACTGGTTAATCGGTTAACCATATGCGTTAACCGATTAACACTCTGATAACTTTGAAAATTTTGAAAATCTGTAATGGTTAATCGGTTAACCATATGCGTTAATCGATTAACATTGTGCCAACAGCAGAAAAACAACAACAGAACAACATTTTCAGCAAATAAGCACTTATCTGATCCACCGGATAATCACATAATCACTTAATCACTAAATTAAACCAGCAAATCATGATTCAAACAACATGTAAACAGATCCACACAACCAAATCATGAATCAATCGGACCAACCTTCAGAGCGGAGATGTGCTCCGGTTAATGTTGATTCAAATGGAATTAAACAGATTCAATGCTAGAAGTCCGGAATACTTCAAGATCCACACTAATTCTTGCAGTAGCAATGAAGATTCACCAAGATCAAACCAAAATAAGCCAAATAATCACTTCCAAAATCACTTCCAAGTTCAGATCCACTTTTTGCACAAAAATTGGATGAAGAAATCGATTCAATGAAGATGATGGATGGAGGTTTGAGCTCAAGAATTCATTGATTCCATGGAAGAATCAAAGAATTCAATAGAAAAGAGCTTTGGTGAAGGTTTTGGAATTTGGAAAATTGAGAGAGAATTGAGAGAAAATTAAGATCAATTCTGAATTTGAAATGAAATTATGAGTGATTAGATGTGTGAGGTTTGGAGTGGATCACTTAAATACAAATTAGGCTTGGATCCAAATGAAAGGTTTGGAAAATATGGTTTGGAATGAGGAATGGGAGTCTGGAGGGAAAATGAAATTAATCAAATTCCAAATAGGTTCTAGATCCATCCCAAAGTGTAAAATTGGAATTCAAGTGATCAAAATTGGACCCCAAATGGCCCTGCATTGAAAAATCACGTACAGAGGCAAAAATTGCACTGGTTAATCGGTTAACCATATGCGTTAACCGATTAACACCTTCAAAATTTCAAATCTGGCCTGATTTTGCCTTGGTTAATCGATTAACCATATAGGTTAATCGGTTAACACCTTCAAATTTTGAATTTTGGCGCCTTTTGGAGGGAAATCTGTCCGTTTGTCCGTTTCTTGTAGTTTTGAGCCCTGTCCAACTTCCAAAATTTGCTATTGAATATCATAAACATGAAAATGCTTGCGATAACCTGAATACTGCTTTCTGAGCTAAAAATATCCTGCAAAATAAAATAAAATTGGTCGCCCTACCGCTGGACAACATAAATGCCAGAGTCCCTGATGCTCGTTGTTCCGGTTCATGCACTGAGTTGAAAACTGAGCCACGGGAAAACCTTGATCCCCTGTCTCAAGAACGAATGCTATGCAAATGCAGAAATGCAAAAATGCAAAGAAACAAAAGCCAGATACTGCCAAAATGGAAAGGAAAATTTTGGGGTGCTACAACTGCCCCTATTCAAACAACTTGGACTTGAAGGGAGGAAAAGCATCCGCTTTCAAACATTCAAGGTATAAGGTGATTGAATACAAAAGAACCCGGAAATTTGCACCCTGCGGGAATGCGAAACAGCGAATACCATCCAAGAGTCGGAAAACGACGCACTGGGGATAACAATCCAATACAATTTGAACTTCATCCAAAAGATACCAACCAAGAGTCGGGAAAACGAGCCTCGGATACCAACCAAGAGTTGGGATAACGAACAACAGATACCAACCAATAGTCGAGATAACGAACCCTGCTGGGGAACAAAAGAGAAAATCAACCAAGCAAACCGCATCATGCGAGAAAATAACCTGACGACCTTCCTCCCCTAGGAAAAGAGTAGACTAACCAGATGACTCTGCACAGGATAAACATCAATCACAAGATAATAATCTAGAAGCACCATTCAAAAGATGGGATGATGGTTACTCTCTGGAGATAAAACCACCCCCTACCAACCTAGAGTTGGAATCACCACAACACTAACAGAAATTTGAATGGCGAGACGACTTTGCTAGGGAGGTATACTGACCAAAAGTTGGAACAAACAATCAGAGAACAAAGGTTACCAACAAAGAGATGGAATAATGTCAACAAGTCGACCACACCGGATATGGAGACCTCTCCAAGGTTGGGAAACGAACTCCACCAGGGAACTAAAGACTACCAACCAAAAGTTGGAAAACGAATCGACATCCAAGACTGACCCTACTGGGGAATTAAGAACCACCAACCAAATGTTGGAAAACGTCAGACCTCCTCACCAACCAAAAGTTGGGATAACGACTCCACTGAGGAATAAGGGAGGACTACCCACCACAAGCTAGAACAACAACCAGACGTTCCAGACCGACCCTACTGGGGAATAGAGGACTACCAACCAAAAGTTGGGACAACCGCAGGGGATAACATCCCACCAAAAGTTGAGAAACAAAGGTACTAACCAAGAGTTAGAATCACCATGAAACGATCACCATCGACCAAAAGTCAAAACACAAGCTACTAACCAAGAGTTAGGATTGCTGGGGAAAGATCAACATCGACTAAAAGTCGGGACAAAAGCTACTAACCAAGAGTTAGGATTGCCAGGGAAAATCCTCATCGACCAAAAGTCGGAACAAGATCTGCTAACCAAGAGTTAGGATAGCTGTGGATGCTAAACGAAGCTGACTCCACCATAGAAGACTACCAACCAATAGTTGGGATGATCATCCCGAATTATCAACCAAGAGTTGAAGTAAAAGGCTACTAACCAAGAGTTAGAATCACAGCTACTAACCAAGAGTTAGAATAACAAAGATTTCCAACCAAAAGTTGGAATAGAGACTCTGCGTGGGGAAACCAAAGATTACCAACCAACAGTTGGGATCACCTTCAAGGCCAACCAAAAGTTGGAACACCAAACCCAATTATCTGAACTACGCTGGGGAGTACCAACCAAGAGTTGGAATCCTCGACTCTGCTAAGGAAAATAAATACTACCCACCAAAAGTTGGAATAACATCTAAACGCCATTGGGTCATCAACCAAAAGTTGAAATAAAGCAAAGATGACCAACCAAAAGTTGGAAAAAGGACTCTGCAGAAGAAATCGAACAACTATGTTGGGGAAAAAGAATAATAGGCCCGACCAGGGAAGACAACACCCGCAAGTGACTCACCTGGGGAGAGCGAAGACGTTTAACCAAACGACTCAGCTGGGAAGAATCTGAGAAAATCCATCCTGATGCGGATAACACGAAAATCCCTTGAATCAAACAGTCTCTGCCGAGAAGATATCTAGTCTCAAAGATACCAAACCTGGCTTATGCTTCAGATGCATATGTTTGAAAATGGCGTAATGCTCCATACGAAATGGAAATGCTACACATTTGAGAGGATGCTATGCCAAAATGCAAATGCAAAGGAACCACCTTAGCAAAATAAATGCTAAAGAGAGGAAACCAAACTCCGTTGGGGAGAAACAGGACGCCGAGTATGATCAGACTCATACTGGGGAACAAACAAGCCATGGACGACCTCCTTGTAAAGCACCTTCTCAGAGACAACCATTCTAACAAATTACCCTGTCGCTGGGAATCAAACTCTGCTAAGGAAAATGCCCTGAATGGCCTCCCAGGAAACAACTCTTGTGGCGATCAAATGCATAGGCTGGGGAAACACTCGGAACAACCCTCCAACACTCTAGAGTGAACACATTCAACTGGGGAGAAACATTCAGAATACGACCTTACCGGGAAGTAAGCTGTTGGGAAATAGCTCCATTCTGCTCGGAAAGAAATCCCACCTTGCTGGAGGATATCAAACACTTCTGCCGAGAGCTCTACTCTATTGAGGAACAGATCATGCTTCGTCTAAACATCTGTCACGTCGAGGGAATCAGCACTGAACCCTGCTTAGGGAGAAACCCTGAATACTGATACTACCAGAAAGTCGAAAATCAACTCCGTTGGGGAGAGGGCATCGAAGGCGCTGCCTCTGCTGGAGGATGAAATGCCAAGAACAAACCCACCCCGCCGGGGGTTAGCCTTTGCAAAGAGTCAAAAACCTACTTCGCCGGAGTTTCACTACACACCTCCGCTGGCGATACCTGACCTGATAGTGAGACCCTGCGGGTACGACAAAGATCACTGCTAGGGGAGGAATGAGCCTGCATTATAATTTCAATGTCGTGGAGGAACACCTTTGTTGTGGAGATCTGCCATCCTACAATGAAACAAAAGAATGCGTACATGCGAAATGGTTACCTCAGTTACCACTCATGACACTTACCACGCGAGCAAAATCATTTGCTTTCTTTATGCTCTGTAAAGCCTCCTGTTTTTTCCTGCAATGTTTATCAAAATATCGGACGTTTTTGCAAACAAAACAGTAAAAAGTAAAACAAGGAAAGGAAAGCTCTTTGACTAAAGTGAACACTTTATTGATAAAAAGCCTGTAAATAGGCAAATTACAATTGGGATACAATTGTTGAAAAGAGGAAATTGCAAAGAAAAAAGCAAAATAAAAATACAAATGTCGGCAACGTAAAAATAGACAACCACCATGTGTCGACTCGGCTATGACCTGTATGTCTTCGATGTGCCGCGTGTTTTGCCTTCTGAAAAGACTGACTGGACTGATTCCTTTCCTTCGGGATAACTGTTCTTAAGCTCACAGATCGAACGTAGACCACAGTTATTTACTTTCAAATCCCTAACTTTTGCCGAGATCGCCCTCTCGGGTTTTCAATCCACCGGGATACCCATTTCTGCCAAAGTTGCCTTTTCAGGTTTTCAACTTTGCGGGTTTACATCTTTCTCTTTTCTTTTCCCTGATTTTTGCCCGAACCTTGTCTTTTTATGGTTCGCTGGGATGCCCCATTTTTTCCTAGACTTTTCTTTTTCTGTTCAGCGGGTCTCTTTAAGCAAAGTATTTTTTAACCACGTCTGTGTCGCTACTGCGAAAATCGGCGCCGGCTTGACAGGAGAGTCGCCACCGTGCGTTATTTATCCCTCAGAGCGGGAAAGGAAACGCTCGAAGTAAACCTCGCAAAGACGGGAAAAGGTATGGTCATCGCAACCAAAACCTGGATTCGGGAGTCGGTTACGCAAGGGGAAGGTATTAGCACCCCTCACGTCCATCGTACTGGATGGGATCCACGCTTGGTGTTTATAAGGAAAAGGGTGTATTATCTATATACGCTAATGGCCAGTCTGAAAAGAAAACAGAAAGGACAGGACTCGACAGAACATACGGTGTTCTGGGCCTACGTACTCCCTCGTGCAATGGGAAAGTCAGAGTCAACGTAGTTCGACTACCTACGTCTAAACGGGGAAAAGGTTGCTCGCCAAGACATCGCGTCCTGTGCCTACGTACTTCCACACAGCATGGAAGATCAGAACAAACGTAGTTCGACTAACTACGGCTACTCGGCGCTCTCACACAGCAGTGAGAAAATAAACTGGTCTCAAAGGTTCGGGAACCTGCAACTACGATCTGGTCTCAAACGCACTCGGGCGAGAGAAAAAGGGATAACAATCAGTCGTCAGAGGGAAAGTCTCGATCGCACAGCCGCGAGAGAACAAAGGTTAGTTGTTAGTGTGCTCGCTAGGATATCGCATCCTATGCCTACATATCCTTGTCTGATACGAGGAATCAGAGCAGCTGTAGTTCGGCTAACTACGACACAAGCTACTCAAGAACTCCTACTGAAAGGAAAGGGAAAAGACACCCTAAAACTATAGCTGAAAAAAAAGGAATCTACCTACTGATATCACGCCTGGTTGACCATCCTAATATCTATCATAACGACTCCGCAGCGGAGAAGTCAGAGCTCCTAAGGGATCATGGCAACAGGACTAAACGACGAACAAGAAATACTGCAAAGCAAAGAAATATCGGAAATATGCATGAATGCAACAACTAAACAGACAAGGCGCAAAGGCCGCAAACCACAGAGGTAAGGGAGCTCAGCTCTACCAAATACCAACAAGCAAAGCCACTCAATAACAAACAAGCAGAAGGAGGACCACCTCAACTTCTCATGCACACAAAGTCTACTTCTAAGATGCACCTACCTCAGAACTATCTAGATGAATTCCTAAGTCTAATGCAACACAACACCACACAAGTCAAACAACATAAAGAGAAGGCAAACCAGCCTGACACGCTCCTATCTAAAACTTAAACAAAAGCCCTGAGCAAGACCCTTAACAAACAAACTTCTAATCTATCTCTAAACAAAACCCTATGCAACACCTTAAGCAAAGATCTAAGCAAAAACTCTAATCAAAACCCTAAGCAAGAGGAATCAATCCCAGTCTCCAAGCTTCAGAACAAGCTTACCAAAGAAAGGGAGCTAAGCAGACAAACTCATAGTGCCTTCCTCGGGAAAGTACCATGAGGTTACCACTCAGGAATCATATCCTATGCGGCTCAACAACTGTGAACGGTTTACATTCCTCCTCAGGAGAAACTAAACTCACATGAAGGCTCCAGCATCATTGGATATTTGAGAAAGCCTATATGAACTAAGGGAACTAAGTGAACAGACCCATAGGACCTTCCTCAGGAAAGTACTAGGAGGCTTCCACTTAGGAATCGTATCCTATGTGGCTCAACAACTGTGATCAGTTTACATTCCTCCTCAGGAGAAACTAAACTCACATGAAGGCTCCGACATCATTGGATACTTAAGAAATCCTAGATGAACTAGAGGAACTAAATGAGCAGACCCACAGGACCTTCCTCAGGAAAGTTCTGGGAGGCTGTCACTTAGGAATCGTATCCTATGTGGCTCAACAACTGTGATTAGTTTACATTCCTCCTCAGGAGAAACTAAACTCACATGAAGGCTCCGACATCACTGGATACTTAAGAAAGAGGTGAGAAGAAAGAATGAAAGTCATTCATAGTGCCTTCCTCAGGAAAGTACCATAAACTCCCTTCAAACTTCAGGATCTCGAACCTCACAAACAGAGAACAAGCTCCTGGACTAGGCCTCGATCCACTGCATCCTTGCAAGCTCCAACAGGAATTCATCCAGCCTCCATCTTCAAGAAGAAACCACAGATCCTCAAACCACAAGAAACTATCTTGGAAGTTCAACCACAGTTGAACTTCAAAGTCAGAAGCCCTCAAGACTTCTCCTATCCTCAAGCTCAGACTAAAAATATCAGAACACCCTACAAAAATCTATCAAAAATCTAGGGGAAACCTACATGGCTCTATGATCCCAAGATCAAATCTCGAAGCCTAAGTCAACTTCTAAGACTACTAAACAGTCCCTAATATATGAAGGGTCAAGGGTTACCAACAAGTTGTGAGGTCTCTATTCTCTAACCCTAAAACAATATCAATCAACCTCTAAAAAATCTATGAAAAATCTACGGGGAACATGCATTAGTCTAGTACAACATACTAAAAAAATCAGAGCAAAATTCATTACCAGATGAAAGAACTGAAATCAACAAGGCAGACGTGCCACAAACCAATTATTCAATGTCAATAACAATGCAAAAAATGCAATTAAAATGAAAATGCATGATTAAGCTAATGTTTTTGTCCTATAAAATTCTACATTGAGTTACGAGTCTACAGAAAAAAGAAGGGAATTATTTGATCGAATCTACTATTTTTTATGAATTTTCTAATAATATGCATGCACTAAAAGATGTTAAAAAAATCAATTAAATGGAAAATATACCAAAAATAGCAAACAAAAATAAAATGGCATTTTTATTTTTATACAATTCTAGACATTATTATCGACCTATAGCAAAAAGAAGAATTAAAAAACATTGATTTTTCTATTTCATATGATTTATTTACAAACAAGAAAAAACAAAATAAAAGAAATGAATTAAAATGGGGGAGGGGGTGCAGACAACATGCACCCAAGTTGAAATTCTAAGTGGGCCAGAATGGGGTGGTGCGCCTAGCAATAGGCGCAGGCCCAAGGAAATCAAAAACCAACTAATAAAAACAGAGAAAAAACAAACGCATGGGGGTGCAATTAACAGGTTTTTCAGTTCATTCTCGCTGGGCTTACGCACAAGGGGGGTGCGAATAGCAGCTCAGGACAAAGCCCAGTCCAATTCCATCTGCCTCTCACGCAGGAGGGGGGGTACTGAGCAATACGGGGTGACGCTCAGCAAAACACGTTTGGGCCTTACCCAAACCCTAACCCTAACCCAATTAACCAACGAACAAAACCATATCTCCTTTCTCAACTCTCTGTTTACTGTTCATCTATAACGAAACCCTAATGCCGCCGTCTTCGTCTTCCCCAAGTCTCCCTTCTCTGAGAAAACCTCCCACAACAACCACTCAAATTCTTCACGAATCTCAAACAGAACCCATTACCCCACCCAAATCCACTCACCTAATCTGAATCTAAGATGCAATCAAAACATCACAGCTATCAACAAGAAAACCCAACCAAAGCAAGAACGTGTACCTGGTTATGGAGCGCGAGTGAGTCTTGAAGCTTCTGGAATCTTCCAGCGAGAAGCTTGTGAGGCGTGTTGACGAGTTGGAAGATGTTCTGGGAAATCTTGAAGAATCTCTTGCAGATCGACAATCTGGACAATATTTGAAGATGATCTCGAAGGTTCGATGCGTGTATGAGCGTTCTTGAATCGTTCTGGAGATTTTGGAGACGTTCTGAGAATCTTGATTCTCACGATCTGGAAACAGGGGGAAAGTTCCTAGAGGATGACGATGTTCTTGAGTTTGTTGAAGGAGGAGTTTTGTTGAAGTTCCTGGAAATACGAAGGTCGTTGAAGAAGATTGGACTGGAGCTGATTGAAGGTTGAATTTCTGGAAATTCCTTGTGAAGACGATGAACATTCAACTCCTTTCTGGAAAATTGGTTGAAGTTTCCGGCGGTGGTAGATTTTCCGGTGAGGTGAAGATGAAGTTGGATGGAGGAAGAAGGAGGGAGAAAGAGGGAGATCGGAGGATTTACTGCAATTTTGCAGTTTCCGGCGAGGGACGGCGGCCGGAGTTGGTTGGGCGGTGGCCGTTGGGGCGGTCACCGGATTTGCATGCCCGGCGACGAGTTCTCAGAGGGGAAGCGACGCGGTGACAAGTGGCATGGGAGAGGCTGTGAGTGGGACGCGTGGCGCGTGGCCTGAGTGGGAGAGAGAGAGAGTCTGAAACGTGGCAGACTTGGGAATGAGTGGAAAATGAGGTGGGGGCCTCTCCTTTGCACGCGTGGCCTTATTCTTATAGCGACAAGTGTCACTCTCTGGACCAAAACTGACCAAAAACTGGACTGAAGAGCAAATTGGGCCTCCAAAAAAATGCCTCCTGGGCCCATACGAAAATGCACAAAAAACCCTAAAAAAACTGAAAAACTGATTAATATGAAAGTGGATTAAAAACCTGATTAAACCTATATTAACTAACATTAATAAAACTCTACTAATCTCTAAAAAACCCATTAAAATTCTATTTAATTTCTATTAAAATTCTATACCATTTTATAATATCTATTTAAAAGAAAAACTATATTAAAACAAATTTTATTTATTTCTATTTAAAACTATTAAAATCCCTATTAACATAAAAGAAAAAAATCTATAATATTTTCTATATTATCTAAAACAAAAAACAATTTTAAAATCCAATATATTCTAAAAATGATAAAAAACTATTAAATCTATTTAAAAAATCTATATAAAATTCTAAAAAGAGATTTAAACTATTTAAAATTCTACAAAATCTATCTAAATCCTAAAAAAAATCCTAAAGCCTATTTAAAATCCCCAAAAGCTATTAAACCCTGAAAATGCAGACAAATGCAAATGACCACCATAAAAGAGCGCACGAGACCAGATCGAATCGAACAGAGAACCCCGGGCATCAGAATATCCCAAAATCATTATGCAAGCTAAAAATCACCGAGGAGCGCACAACTTCCCGAAAATAAAACCCTGATGATCTAGACTGGATCTGCCATAGTTAGTAAATGAAAACCAAGCTGTAACCCTGATATCCTCTGTCTGTGCACAAATATCATGCGTCTGATTTGCGAATATGAATTTAAACCATGAGTCAGATAGGAGAATCGGTTGGTCAAATTTTAGGGTGCAACAGTCTGCATTCACAGGGGACGAAAAATCTTCACTATCCATGGTAGATAGTAATAAGGCTCCTCTAGAGAAAACCTTTCTTACCACATATGGACCTTCATAGTTAGGAGTCCATTTTCCCCTTTTTAACACCAAATTACCCGTCTGGAAGCACCGAGGACGCACTTTCTGATCAAAGGCTCTCTTCATCCTACTCTGGTACACTCGGCCATGAGCAATAGCCGCCAATCTCTTCTCGTCAATCAAGCTCAGCTGATTCAACCTGGTTCGCACCCACTCAGCTTCGTCAAGCTTTGCATCCGACAATACCCTTAAAGAAGGAATCTCAACTTCTAATGGCAGGACCGCTTCTGTGCCATACACCAGTGAGAAAGGAGTTGCCCCGGTTGATGTACATACCGAAGTACGATAACCGTGAAGAGCAAAAGGAAACATCTCGTGCCAGTCCTTATAGGTTACTACCATTTTCTGCACAATCTTCTTGATATTCTTGTTAGCTGCCTCAACAGCGCCATTCATCTTCGGACGATATGGAGAAGAATTGTGATGCTCAATCTTGAAACCCTGATACATTTCCTTCATCATTTTGTTATTCAAATTCGAACCATTATCGGTAATGATTCTCTCAGGAATACCATAACAACAAATGATGTCCTTCTTTATGAATCGGGAGACCACCTGTTTCATGACATTAGCGTAGGACGCTGCATCTACCCACTTTGTAAAGTAATCAATCGCAACCAGAATGAAGTGATGTCCATTAGAAGCAGTCGACTCAATCTTTCCAATCACATCGATTCCCCACATAGCAAAAGGCCAAGGAGATGTTAACACATTCCAAGGGGGCGGTGGCACATGCACTTTATCCGCATAAATCTGGCATTTATGGCATTTTCTGGCGTTTTTGAAGCAATCGGATTCCATAGTCATCCAATAATACCCAGATCTCAACAATTTTCTAGCCATTGCATGTCCATTGGCATAAGTACCGAAATAACCCTCGTGGACTTCCTCCATCAACATGTTTGCTTCAAGTTCATCAACACAGACCATGTCGAAATTTCTCTTGTAGAGAACCTTGTCTTTATTCAGATAAAAGTTACCGGCTAACCTCCTCAAGGTCCTCTTATCTTTGCCAGATGCCCCAGATGGGTATTCATGAGTTTTGAGAAAATGCTTGATATCAAAATACCAAGGCTTTCCATCCGATGCTTTCTCAATTGCAAACACGAAAGCAGGTCTATCAAGACGCATAATGGTGATGATCGGAGTTCCATTCCAGAAGTTCACTTTGTATATCAAAGATAGCATGGCCAAGGCAACTGCCATCTGATTTTCAACCCTCGGCACATGATGGAACTCAACTCTATCAAAGAACGGCAACAGTCTCCTTGCATAATCCCTGTAAGGCACCAGGTTGGCCTGACGAGTTTTCCACTCTCCTTGGATTCGGTTAACGACTAACGCTGAGTCACCGTATACATCCAGATTCTTGATCCTCATATTAATGGCCTCTTCTAAACCCAATATGCACGCTTCATACTCGGCTTCATTATTGGTGCAGGAGAATGTCAGTCGGGCAGTGAACGATATATGAGAACCATGAGGAGTGGTAATAATAGCCCCGATTCCATTGCCATATGAATTAATCGCTCTGTCAAAAACCAGTTTCCACTGAGATCAAATCTCAGGACCCTCGCCAGGTAAAGGCTCATCACAATCTTTCATCTTCAAAAACATGACATCTTCATCTGGAAACTCAAACTTCATTGGCTGATAATCCTCAATCGGTTGTTTCGCTAGATATTCTGACAGGACGCTTCCCTTGATGGTTTTCTGGGAAACATACTGAATATCATACTCCGTTAAAACCATTTTCCAATGGGCAATTCTTTCGGAGAGTGCTTGTTTTTCAAATACGTACTTGATTGGATCTATCTTCGAAATCAATAGGGTTGTGTGGTTTAACATGTACTGTCTCAAACGCTTAGCGGCCCAAGCGAGTGCACAACATGTTTTTTCCAGCATCAAGTATCTTGATTCATAATCAATGAATTTCTTACTCAGGTAGTAGATGGCATGCTCTTTTCTACCCAAATCGTCTTGTTGACCGAACACACATCCCATCGAGTTCTCAAGAACTGTGAGGTAGATGATCAGTGGTCTCCCTGCAACTGGAGGTTCCTGCAGATATTCTTTTATTCTTTCGAACGCTTTCTGGCAATTTTCATTCCACCTAACTGTTTGATCTTTTCTTAGCAATTTGAATATTGGTTCACAAGTGGCTGTAAGATGGCTGTAAGATGAGATATAAACCTTGCAATGTATTTTAATCTCCCCAGGAAGCCACGAACCTCTTTTTGTGTTCTCGGCACAGGCATATCTTGTATAGCTCTTATTTTGGCAGGATCCACCTCAATACCCTTTTCACTGACAATGAAACCCAATAACTTTCCAGATCTCACCCTGAAGGTGCACTTGTTAGGATTCAGCCTCAGCTTGAACTTCCTCAGCCTTTCGAACAATTTTAGAAGATCGACCAGATGTCCTTCCTATATATGTGACTTTGCAATCATGTCATCAACATAGACTTCCACCTCATGATGAATCATATCATTGTCGCAGCTGCGAAAAATAACCGGAAGAAAAAACAGAAGAATCGTCACTTTCGTTATTTATCCCAATAAGAGGAAAAGGAAATGATCGGAAAAACCTAACGAGAAAGGGAAAGACAAGGTCATCGCAACCATGTCTGGATTCGGGAGTCGGTTACGCAAGGGGAAGGTATTAGCACCCCTCATGCCTGTCGTACTCGACGGGATCCACGCATTGTTGTCTATCTAAAAGGGTGTGTTGAAACTATCTAGCTAAAGGTTTAGGGACAACAAAAAAGAAAAAAGGACTGACTCGGCAGAGCATCACCGCTCTGTGCCTACGTACTCCCTCGTGCAATGGGAAAGTCCGAGTCAACGTAGTTCGAATAACTACGGGTAAAGAAGGGGGAAGGTTGCTCGCCAAGACACTGCATCTTGTGCCTACGTACTTTCATCTGGTGTGAAAGATCAGAGCAAACGTAGTTCGGGCTAAAAGGACCACAGGTTGGTTCAAACGTTTTTAGGCCCTTGTAGGGTTAACAAGTAGTTCTAGCAGTTGGTGTAAGCAGCTCGACCATTGGAGACTTAGGCGTTACACCATCAAAAGTAGGGTTAACGACACTCTTTTATCTGAAAAGATTTTCCTGATTAGAATCCCGAATGATGAAAAACGTTTGAAGTGTTTTTGTGTTTTTTTAGAGAAGAAGTGTTTTGAACTTGATTTGTAACTCATGTCGCACTAGAGACTATGACCTAAGAGCGAATGCGTCGTATATCCCCCAAAGGGTGTACACTAAACACTCTAGGTCATTGAGAGGAGGCCCCTCAATTACCATTTCTCAAGTAGCTTAAGGTTCATAGCGTGCTACACTTGTCATTCTTTATTAGATATTTTAAGAATGTTTGAAGATGAGAAGAGAAGAAAGGACACTAATGGGAGACCAATCAATCCTAAAAGTTATCATGCAAAGTGGACTTAAAGTTGGGTTTCAAAGGGAACTACCTAATGTTATCATGCATGGTTAGAACCTTATGTCTATCATAACCTCTCTTGAACAAGAGAGGTTAGAAATCCTAAAGGAAGAAAGACTAAAGAAGAAGAAGAAGAAACAACAAAAGAAACATGCAAAAGGAAGGATGCACACATTGAATGCACAAGTAGAATGAAAGTGGGAGGAAAATAGTGTGGGGCAGTAGCCTCCACAAGCTCATCTCAACCAAGCATGCATATGGAAATGCAAGAAAAGAAAAGAAGAAGAGAAGCACAAGAAGAAATCAATCAAACAAGAAAAAACCACACAAAGATGCATCAAAAAAGTGGGATGAAATGACCTAAGTCAAATAACATCAACCACACCAAATGAAAGGTAAACCAAAATCCAAAGCCAAGTGAGGATGGGAGACCAAATGAGGGCAGCAAGGACCTCATAATAGGTACTCAACCATAAGAATCAACCATCAAAAGCAAAGAAGTACCAAAAGTGTCCTCAAGGATTCATCATTCTAGGCATGCTTCAAATACCTCCAAAGGAGGGACCAAGCCACCTTAAATGACACTCCAAGGTCATTGGACAGAAGGTAAAGATGAAGAGAAAATCTCAAAAGCAAGAACAAAGCATAACAAAAAGAAATGCAAACAAAAACATAAAGGAATGCAAACAAGCTACACATTGGAACCCTAATTGAAAGCTCAAAAGAAAACAAACAAATGAATAAGGAAGAAACAATATCATGACCTAAAATTGAACAAACATCATCCTTAATATGTTAGCAACATGAAACAAAAGGCATTGAGAGCTCAAAGGATCCAAAAATGTCATATCCAAGTCAAACTAGGTCAAAGTACATGTGTGAACCTCCCTTGGAGGTAACTTGACTTGCAAGTTTCCTCAAAAATAGGAAAATGGTTCAAAAATAATCAAATAAAATGCACAAGGTACCTAAGCATGTTGGAAAACAGAGGCCAAAAGCTCAAAGCAAATATCCCCTCAAAGTACCATCAAAAGAAAATAATATTCAAGATGTAACACTTTGAAATGGGAAAATCGAGGGTCAAAAGAAAAGCACCAAAAGACAACCCTAAAGTCAACCAACCAGGGGCAAAATGGTCCTCAAAAATTTTTCAACTCATCATGGATATGAGGATCAATTTTCATTAATTGGATCAAAAAGGAAAGAGAGAAACAAAATAAATAACAAACAATGTCACAAATTAACTCATTTAAAACACCTCCAATGTTTAATTATATTTGAAAATGAAAAATAATATGAAAAATAAAATAAAAAATGTCTAAAAATAATAGTCATCTCAAGGTTTGTAAAAAATATTTTTGTGAATTTTTAGAGCATTGGAGCTATTTTAAATGAATGAAACTCAAACAAGAAATAAAAGACAATACTAAAAGAAAAAAAGAAAAAAGAAAATGCAAGAAAAAGATACAGCCAATGGATTAGTCTACCAATCAACAGATATGAGGGCCTAGAGCGTGCCACGCCAGCGCTGAGGGATTTAAGTGAAACGCAACATTTCACTGGGGGATTTGGTGCGCTTAGTTGACTCATGCACACGGTGAGTCTTAATCTTGGTCATCCATTCCAAAAGTAATCACATCCTAGGATCTATACCTTGCCACGTATGCAAAACCCTAGTCAACCTAATTGTAACTAAATCTCACGCGTCAGATTAAAATACTAGGTCAACGAAGTCAGCCAGATCGTGTGGCTAGAAGATCATCTTCCCCAATTCAAACCTAAGAGATGGAGGGAAGCTCAGTGGTGGCCGGAGAAGACTCTGGTCATCTTCTCCGGCGAGGGGAACAGTGCACAGATGCAAAACCTCACCAATTCTAACAAACCTTATATGGAAATTGATCTAAAACTCATGAGGATCACGAATCCATGGCTAGTTTTCCTTAATTCTTCATAACAAATCCAAATCGAAGCCAAACAGTTCTACTCATCAAAACCAAAAGTTCACAAACCTCACTCAATTTGGTCTAGAAATCATCTATAGGTTATGGAGATCATGGATCCATCAACAATTAAGCAAAACATCACAAGAACAACCCATAGCAGATTAAAACAGTTTGGAGCTTCATCCAACAATCATCAGAAATGCCAGTTCGTTTTAGTGATTAATGATCTACATGTTGTCTAGGTCTCAAATATGCAAAACTGGCAGAGAATCATGGCATATTCAGAAAGTAAGGTTGATTTTAAAATACCTGGTGGAGAACTTCCACTGAGCCTTCAATTGATGCTTAAGCTTGAAGAAAAGTATCCAGAAACGTTCAATGATCTTCAATGAAGCCTTTGCAACCTTTAATTTTGCTTGAATCTTGTTAAATCTCAAAAATCGTATTTCACTTGTTCTTCACTTTTTTCAAATGCTACTCCTTTAATTCTGCTTCCAAAACGAGCTCCGATGATTTGTGAATGATGGAAAGCTTATATGCAATGGATTTGGAAAGGAATAAAGCCCAATGGCAGTCCCTAGAGCCCAATTGAAATCCATGGAATTTGAGTTTTTCACTTTGTCCATGTGCACGAAATTCCTTCCAATTTACCTCCAAAATGATGCACTTTGCTTGTTGGTAACATGAGGAGTGTGAATGGCTGGGATTTAATCCTTGTTTGATCTCAATGGTTGATATTACAAGTGTGACTTAAGCTTGAAGAAAGCTTGAAAATGGCACATCAAAATACCCCTAGAAAGCTTGAAAGTGCAAGTTGGTGAAATGGACCTATAATTTTATGACCTATAATCTCACTTTCCCAAAATACCCCTGACTTGCAAGCCTCATAACTTGAGTTCTACAAATCAGATGAAAGACTTCTAGTACTCTTTGGAAAGCTAAGATCAGGAGGACAACTTTCATGTCTACCAAAAGTTGATGAGAAACATCCTTCTAGGTCAAAAATGGCTTGGAAGTTGGTTGACTTTTGTTGACCAAAATCACATTTATCTGATGACCTGTAACTTGTCTGTATCATAACTTGAGTTCTATAAATCTGATCAAGGACTTCTAGTACTCAAAAGAAAGCTAAGAGCATGCTCTACAAGTTTCATGTTGGTCAAAAGTTGAGATGAGACTTTTATCTTGAGATAGGTGGTCTTGAGGTTGGGCACTAAACAGGGGATTTTACACTGAGAACCCTATTTTAGTAACTTCTCACCCTCTTGATTCTTGATGAATTGATCTTGAAATGATATGTCATGTATCTTAACACAACATCCCATGACCATAGAGCCTTGGAATTGAGTTTTAATCTCCTTCAATTTCACAATTGATTGAGGATTTACCAGATGAAAACCCTAGATGCAACACCTTCAACTGTAACCTTTCACACTTAGTATAAACACTTGGATGAACTCCACAATGACCCTCAAGGCACTCAATGAGATCTCTCAACATCTTATATCCATAATCATGAATTCACAATCCTCTGATGATCTTGAACTAGCCTCCAAGCTAGGGGCTGACCCACATACATCCATCAATCCTTTCACAAGACTATTGCCCACTTCTTAATGACTTGATGACCATTCAAACATGAGTAACACCCCTTGCTTAGGCTCAACCCTATGAGTAGACTCCTCTTGCTATGCATAACCTCTTGATCCCCTGTTCAATGAAATATGCTATGTAATGCAAATGCTAGAAAGAAATAAAATAAAACATAAACCAAGTTAAGAAAAGGTTGGGCAAATTTTTGGGTGCAACAGCTGCCCCTATTCAAATGACTTGGACCTGAACGAGTGAAACGCGAATGGCTTTCACGCAATCAAGGTAAAAGACGGTTGAATACCAAAGAACCCGGAAATTTGTCAACCGCAGAAAATAAAACCGCAGACCCCGACTGGGGGTAAAATCTCTGGAAAATTGAATCCGAAAAACAAAAATAACACACAGTCTAAAGAGCACATGACCTCGCCGTCAATTATTCGCATTAAACTCCTATGACCTCGCTGTTAGACATCTGACCTCGCTGCTAGTCATAGACATTAAGTCTATAATAACAGTTGACATCACCGTCAAACTTCTACTTCAAGTTAGTAGAATAGCTAACATCGCCGTTAGACCTCTGTTAGATAAAACAGGTGTAGAATCCCAAGATACGATTCTCTAACATCGCCGCCAGTCATTCAAAAAAAGCCAACTGGTAAATCACACCTGACATCGTCGTCAGTCAAAATAAGGCGTTTGACATCGCCGTCGACCAATCGCAAAGTTGATTAAACCACTGACATTGTCATCAATAACCAAAACATCTGACATCGCCGCCAAAAACAAAACATCTGACATCGCCGCCAGAAACAAACATCCAACACCGCTGCTGGAAAACCATATCATCTGACATCGCCGCCAGAAACCAAAATCCGATAAACATCTGGTATCGCCACGAGACAACCACAAGGTTAATGAACATCTGACATCGCCGCCAGCTAACCACAAGGTTAATAAACATCTGACATCGCCGCCAGCTAACTATAATTCTGAGAAACACCTGACATCGCCGTCAAGTACCTGTGGGGATAAAGAACTCTGACATCGCCGCCAGACAACCACGGTGCTAATAAACCTCTGACATCGCCACCAGACAAACACAAATCTAATAATCATCCAACATCACCCACTGATAATCATCACAGAGAAAATCCGCTGGGGGAATAACATGGGTCGGGGTTTAGCCACCACACGGGTAAAAACTCATCATCTGCGAGATTCACCTGAAACAAAGAGATAACAACCTGGCTTATGTTTCACACGCATATGTTTGAAAATGGCGTAATGCTCCATACGAAATGGAAATGCTACGCATTTGGGTAGATGATATGCTCGCATGCAGATGCAACGGAACTGAATCAGCAAACGAGTGCTAGAGATATGGAGACCACCCTGCTGGGGAAAGAAAATAACCCTGTTGGGGGAATCAAGGATTCTGCCGGGGATAGAGCGCAGACTTGCTCATGCTAATAATAATTGGACTTATGCCGAGAAGCGGGCCCTTGCTGGCCTCCTGCAAAGAAAATACCGATGTGACAACATTCTTCTATCCTGCTAAGGACAAGAGAACATATCTGCTGGGGAAACTACTCCTTTCAATTTGTTGGGGATTGCTCCGTCAGGGAACGAACCTAACCAGGCTTCTTACTCAGACTGCATACAACTCTGCAGGGGATAGAGGTACGAACTTCACTGACTGGGGAAATAGATTCAGGCTGGGAATAAGATGAACTTCATCCACACTTCTTTTCCCCAAGGGTAACGACCCTGCAAAACTGAACAAACAGACAAGATATCCTACACAAACGAAACTATCTCATTCATCATTCGTGACGTTGTTCAATTAATTCAAAGTTTTAGCAATTATTGGCCAAGGCCTGCAAGTTTATGTAAGTGCCAGTTCATCAAAACATTGGGCGTTTTCACAAACAAAATAGTAAGAGTTAAAACAAAGCACACAGATCAAGTACTGAATAGTATATGTTTATTGATAAATGGCCTGTAAATAGGCAAAGTTTTACAATAGATGCAACTCCTGAAAAGAGGAAGTTGTGCAAAAACAAATACAGATATGTACATGAAATATACAAAAGTGTACAAAAATGTCGGCACGTGGCACAGACAAACACCGTGAGCTGATCCCTCTATGACTCGCCTGACTCCGATGCTTCCCTGACGCTTCGTCTTCAGAAGAGATTGATTCGGATAAACAACCCTCAGGTTCTCCCAATCCACTAAGCAATGAAATTCCAACACAGACCGCAGTCATTTGCTTTTTCAATCCCTAATTTTTGTCTGAACCTCCCTTTCGGGTTTTCGATTCATCGGGATACCCATTTTTTGCCAAAGTCGCCTTTTCAGGTTTTCGACTTTGCGGGTTTACATCTTTTCATTTTTATCCCTAATTTTTTCCCGAACCTATTTTTCCTTTTTATGGTTCGTCGGGATGCCCCAATTTTGCCTGGACTTTTCTTTTTGTGTCCAGCGGGTCTCTTTTAAGCAAAGTGTTTTTTAACTGCGTCTGTGTTCACAGGGGATGTGAAATCTTCACCATCCATGGTGGCTAACAACAAGGCTCCTTCAGAGAAAACCTTTCGAACGACATATGGACCTTTGTAGTTAGGAGTCCATTTGCCCCTGTGATCTGATTGTGGTGAGAGAATCTTTTTCAGCACAAGATCGCACGTCTGAAAGCTTCGAGGGCGCACCTTCTTATCATAAGCTTTCTTCATCCGACTCTGATACAACCGACCATATGCAATTGATGCTAACCTCTTTTCATCCATCAGGCTCAGCTGATTCAAACGGTTCTTTATCCATTCTGCCTCATCAAGTTTGACATCAACCAGAACTCTTAAAGAAGGAATATGGACCTCCAAAGGTAGGACAGCTTCCATACCATATACCAGCGAGAAAGGAGTTGCCCCGGTTGATGTGTGTACCGTTGTACGATAACCGTGCAGAGCAAAGGGCAACATCTCATGCTAATCTTTGTAAGTGACAACCATCTTTTGCACTATCTTCTTAATATTCTTGTTAGCCGCTTCGACAGCGCTGTTGCACCCCAAATTTTGACCCCTTGGATCCTCATCATCATTATAGGATCATATTTGCTTGATTAACTAACCTTAACCCATTTTCAGTTTATCTTTGTTAAGATGCAGATGAATTAGGGTTCCGTACCGTCAAAATCGAGGCTTCAGTGGTTTGATCAATCAATATTTTGGATCGATCCAACTTGAAACAAGATCAAGGATAATACATTGGACCAAGAATGAGTGCAATTTGAGGTGGTCACCCGGGAATTGAGAACAGTGCAATTTGAGATACCCGATTAGGGTTTCCGATTAGGAAAAGTCAACCATAGTTTGAATTTTGTTTTAAAGAGTATTTCAATGGTGGTATTTAGGTCCATTAAGTTCCTATGGCTTAGTAAAGTCCAGCCAAAGAGTTTCAAGTCCTCAGGATGTCCGGATCATCAACGGGCGACTCGGTGGACACCGATCGTTCGAACGGTTGACCGAAAAGTCAACTCTTCAACAATAAGGAATTTGACTTCAAGATGTGAATCAAAAATGTTCCTTATGTCATATTACACCTCCCCATAAATTTTCATGACCATTGGATCAAGGGTTAAGAAGTAATTGCAAAAATCGGGAATTAGGGTTTCGAAAGGGGCAAGACCATAACTACTCAACCACACATCCAATTGAAGTGGTTCAAAGCTCATTGGAAAGCTCTTGACAAATCCTACAAAAGCCTCAAAGTGGTCCATGATCAAAAAATGCATAGAATTGGAGTTGTAGCAAAATTCATTTTTGAAGGGTAAATAACTTAGAAAAATTCTAAGTTATTTAGCACTTGTAAGTGGTTTTTTCAGAAACTTTGAAGGGTTTTTCAACCTAGTTCCATCAATAATTTGGAAATTCTAAAAATATGAAAGTTGTAGAGATACTTAAGGGCTTTCCAAATTGTGGTAGAACTCCTCAATATCATGTTTTAGCAGGAAGTTATGCACCATAGAAGTTGGGCCTGTCAACACTTGAAACCACACTCTAACACTTCCCAAAAATCAATTTTTCACAACTTGAGGAATCCTCAACCCTTGGATCATGATCCAATATGATATTCATATGTGTATAGGAAAGGAAATGCATAAAATGTAAGATTTGGAAAGAGAGAGATGGTAGGTTGCAACTTGGCATTATTATATTCAAATGTAAGGAAGAAAGAGAAACTTTTGGTTGATGTGAGCAACTGCAGTCCCCTACACCCTAAGCTCACCTCAGTCACTTCATGTCCACCTCTCCACTTGATTTTATGATCTTCTTTGGTCCATGGAACTGATGTATAGAGATCTTGGCAAGATATTTCAAAAATCTCATGAAAACTCCCTCCAAAAGTGGTAAATGACCAAGGTTGCCCTCATTCTTGTTTGGCTATAAATAGAGGCCTCCTCTATGAGTTCAAACACACCAGAGAAATCTCAAAAAACCAGAGAAACCATAGCTCTCAATTCCCTATCATTCCTTAAGAATCTCAAAAATCTCAAAACCTCCATTTTTCCACAAAAAGTTGTCTTGAGCAAAACTCTGCTCAAGACCAGTTCTACCATCTTCAAATCTCTCAAAATCATCCGCACAATCCCTAAATATGGTGTAGAAGGTGTCCATACATTCAAACCTCTCAAAAATATCATTTTCACAAAAGTCAACCTTCACACCCTAATAGTTTGACTTTCTTCCACTTTGAAAGCCAAATTCTTATTCAAAGCTTTTCCTGCCATTCTAACACCCCTAACACTTCCTATACATCATATCTCAAGTGTCTAAGCCATAAAAAATCAGCTGGAGATCACATAACTCCAACTGTCTTGAAATTTGGTTTGTTGCTTCAAGAGGAAGCAAGCTTTATCTCTTTGCAAAGGAAGGAGGATCTCTGGGTTTCTAAGCTTTTTAGCTTGCTCAAGGCTGGTCTACAAGAGGTATGTGACATCCCCAATCTCTAGTAATCATAAATTATCATGTATTGTCATTTTGTGGTGATTTTTGTGAAAATATACTATTGCTGCCCCATTGTGGTTCTTTGTCAAGAACTTTGGTTTCATAATCATGATATTTGCTTTCATTAATATATTGTCATTTGTAAATGGTACGTGGTTATTATGTTACAAGTTCATGCTTAGATACCATTGCTTAACTTGTTTGTGAAGGTTTTGGCCATGTTACAAGTTCATGCTTAGATACCATTGCTTAACTTGTTTGTGAAGGTTTTGCCCTAAGCTTGTTAGACCTAGCTCATTAGTGATGTTTGACTTAACTTGTAAGTTACTCATAGATTCCCCCCTTGCCCTTGATCATGTATGAATCAATGTGGCCCATGTTTTCACATTATGTTATTTTCATGTCTTTCTTGCCTACCATTGTTATGAAGTGGGTGTTGAGTGGTTATGCTTGCTATTTCTTGTGCCTCAAGTCTTTGGTTATTGTTTGATCTTGATTCATGATGTATGCCTTGGTGGAGATGTGAATGATATAAGTTTTGCTATTAGGGCCTGTCTTGGAATCTTGTGTTTTTGCTGTCAAATGTGGTTTCACATACCATTTCTGTTTGGATCAGTTTGTTGCTTGATTTTAAAATTGTGGACTCATTTGTTTGCTTATTTTGAGGGTGTGTGTGGTGCCTATGTGCTCAAAAACTTCTTAAGTGCTCAAATTGACTTGTCATGCCTTAATTGTTGTTTTTTTTTAAGATATCATGGTACCAACACATCACTTTTTGTTTCAATCCATATCTACATGATTTAGGTCCATAAATTCATTGTCCTATCTATTTGCAATTTGTGTATGCTACCAAAACACCCCAACTGTCATGAAACATACTTGCTGCTACATCATTTACCAATGCACCAAAACTGTTCCATATTTCAAATAGCATATCATGATTCTGCTCCAACTGTTATGAACTTGTTTTCAGTAAATGATCATGTTCCTTGACATATTTAGGATGTGTGTATCTTATTATATTGGTTTAAAACTCACTGTTTTGAAAAATCACCTGCTGCCACAAGTCTTGCCAAGACAGATTTTTTCACTTTTCACAATAGCATACCATTTTTCATTTCAGCAATCCTATGCTTGTTTTGTGAGTTAAGACATATTCTTTATGATAATAATGATGTGTACATTTGGTTTACTTGATCTATTCTTGCTTGTTTTCACAAATCCTCAAACTTCACCCACAATTGCATTTTTATGCTAAAATCTGCCACAACTTACCAATTTGTTGATCTGTTTGTATATGACTTTGATTTTGAGTTGTAACTCACTTTTATCCATGAGTTTAAGGTGTGTGGATGATTGAATTGAGCCATGTGTACCTATTTTCTTATTTCACTCTCAAACTGCCCTTTTTCAAGCCAAAACTACCATGAACATACCAAAACCTTGATTGCTTGCAATGTGTTTAATGTCTAAGTTGTAACTCATCCCTCTCTACATTTGTGGTGTGTGTGTGTGTATTGTTTGTTAACATGAGGCCATTTTGCAACTGAACCATGTTTGTACCCCATAGTTGTCAAACTGTTTTGAAAAATCCCTTGGGCACACACTTCATTTTTTGTGGCTTGTTTAGTTTTAAGTTAATTCATTCACAATTGGATCTTTAATAGCATATGAGACTTGTATATTCATGAATTATTCATTTCTGTTTGCCTCATTGCTCTGTCATAACAACCCTGCCTCATCATGTTTGTTTTAAATGCAACTTGGTCTTATTCTTATTGTATGCCTTTCATGACAACCTTAGGTGCTAGATTCATTTGTTATCCCATTTGAAACTTGTGTATGACTCTTTTCTGACCTCAAAATATCCCATATCATTTTTGATCCAAAGTGTGCACTTTATATGAATGTTTGAGCAGTTACTATATGATTTTCAAATCCATGTTCTTTGTAAACAATTTTAAGGTTTGGACACACCTGATGTGATGTTTTAAGGATGTATGTGTGGTTCACTCATTTCAATTTGGCTTGTTTCTTGATTTACCTATCCTACTTGCAAATGTCTTGAATTTTCTCCCATTTCCAAATGACAGTTGAGGTTTTAACTTATGTGTGGGTTGTTTGAATATATGAATTTCATGTACATGATATTTAAGATGTGTTTGAACTCTATTCTTGGTTATAGCATGACTGGTTTGATCATTGACTTTGGAAATGCATTTTCATCCTATTTTTGCAACTCCTATCGTGTTTTATTTTCTAGGACTCATTTCAAAAAACCAAATGTGCCATCTTGTTCCTTGTTTGAAAACACCCAATTTTGACCTAAATTTCACTGAAATCCATTAAGATTTGAGTAAGTTAGCATCAAAATGCAAATCAGCTTGTATGCCTTGGTCTTGCTCCTTCATTTGCCCAGAATTCCATGTATTCACGCCTTATATGATTATGGGGGTGGCTATATCAACGGATATATAGCCACCCATGTGGTAAGCAACTTACTCTTAAACATGCCTTTCAGTGCCTAGACCTGGGTTCGATCCCTGAGGAGGATCAACCCTTTTGTTTCTTTTTATTTTTGCTTGCGCGCGCATGTGTGAGCTGAGGGGCGTGGGTTCAACTCCCACCCCTTGCACTTTTGTTTTATTTTCTTACTTGTTATATATGTCTTGTACATTAATTCATCCAAATTTCAAAAATTCATATCTTTCTCATTTTTCATCCTTTTTGGTCCATTCTTTTTGCAACATATTTGTTTTAATGTCTATTTTCATGTGGTGTAAAAATATTACTTGTTATTATTAATTGGGTCGTCTTTTGTCTATGTGGAAATTTGTTCCTTTATTGAGATCGTTATCTTACTTGCTGATGATTTCCTTTTTAATGTGTTTGATTGTGCTTATGAGATTTGTTTTTGCATCCCATGTTAGTTAACATGCTAGGGTACTCTCCTCTGGTTGTCACCATAATCCCATGTTGTTTCCTCCTAAATTATGAGGTTAAACTAATTTACTTGTATTTGATTGTCATCAAATATATATTGTTGTTACACTTGATATATCTTTGAATTTATAACATGTTTACTTTCAAATTGTGATTTGTTTACACGGTTGTAACTTTCATCTTTTCCAATCTTTGTTAAGATATGTTGTCACCTTTGTTAAGATCCCTTTCCATCTTTGTTACGATGTTTCCCCATCTTTGTTAAGATTTGTTCTTGGTTGTGACCATCTGTCTTAATTGAAATCATTAATATTGTAATAGTTGCTTTGGTTGTGACCATCTATCTTGATTGAAATCATTGCCTGATATTGTAATATCTTAAATGCTTGCTTTGGTTGTAACCATTCATCCTGATTGAAATATTTGCTTATTGTAATATGCTTGATTATTCCTGTTCGGAACCATATTCATCATGTGTGAATGTTTGTGCTTTGTTAAGTTTATTTCCCCAAAGTGATGGAACTCTTTAGTTCTCATCCCAGTTGCCTCCTCTTTTCCCTTCCAAAGGAAAGTCTCTCTATTGACCCTTGGGTCATAGATAGCTCATTAAACTCATAGGTCTGGATAGAACCTTCTCCCCCTTTTGGTCTGGATAGAACCAATAGGATTTAAACATTATAGGTTTGGATAGAACCTCTCCCTCCTTTTGGTCTGGATAGAACCAATAGGACTTAAACTCATAGGTCTGGATAGAACCTTCCCCCCCTTTTGGTCTGGATAGAACCAATAGGATTTAAATCATAGGTCTGGATAGAACCTTCCTCCCCTGTTGGTATGGATAGAACCAATAGGACTTAAACTCATAGGTCTGGATAGAACCTTCTCCCTCTTTTTGGTCTGGATAGAACCAATAGGGTTAAAACTCATAGGTCTGGATAGAACCTTCTCCCTATTTTCGGTCTGGATAGAACCAATAGGGTTAAAACTCATAGGTCTGGATAGAACTTTTTGCCCTTTTGGTCTGGATAGAACCAATAGGATTTACACTCATTAGGTCTGGATAGAACCTTTTCCCTTTTTGGTCTAGATAGAACCAATAGGATTTAAATCGTAGGTCTGGATAGAACCTTTTCCCTTTTCGGTCTGGATAGAACGAATAGGATAACTCATAGGTCTGGATAGAACCTTCTCCCTCTTTTTGGTCTGGATAGAACCAATAGGGTTAAAACTCATAGGTCTGGATATAACCTTCTCCCTCTTTTTGGTCTGGATAAAACTAATAGGGTTAAAACTCATAGGTCTGGATAGAACCAATAGATTAACTCATAGGTCTGGATAGAACCTTCTCTCCCTTTTGGTCTGGATAGAACCAATAGGATAACTTCATAGGTCTGGATAGAACCTTCTCCCCCTTTTGGTCTGGATAGAACCAATGGGATTTAACTCATTAGGCCTGGATAAAGCCTTCTCCCTCTTTTTGGTCTGGAAAGAACCAATAGATCCTTATTCTGTAGTTCGTGCCCGAACTACGACCGCTTTGATTTCTCATTGGACAATGAGAATACGTAGGAGCAAGATACGATATCTTGACGAGAAACCTTCCCCCTTCTCCCACCTTTTGGTCTGGATAGAACCAATTGGTCTTACAACGTAGAAATTTAGGATAGAGTTTGGTTAACTCTATGTAAGAATCATGGATATGATTACTTACTCCTCTTTCTTGAGAGTTCAACATAGATCTAGAGAGTTTTCTTAAACTCTACCCAAGCATGGATATGTTTGTTCCCCTTTGAACCTTGATCATAATCAAGTGTTCTTCATCCCTTGTGAGGTGAACTACGATTGCTCTGATTCTATCCTAGTTAGGATATGTAGGCAGAGGATGTGACGTCTTTGCGAGCAAGCTTAGAAACTATCTTTAGGTCTTAACCTTTACCTTTACCCAATCCCAAACCATAGCAAACATTTACCCAACTTAGCATGCAAACAAACAAAAGGTTTCTGTAGAGTACTACAGATGTTTAGGATGTGAAATACCTACCCTATGCATAACCAACCCCCGATCCCCGAATCTCTTAGCGTTGTTGTTACATCGCAAAAAGGCTTTTTCTTTCTTTAGACCTTTCCTTTGGATAAATTAAAGTCCGGTTGTGAATTTAAGAATTAAAGATTCAAGTTAATCAATAGCTTGGTATCACGATTCTCACCGTAACAAGCGCCATTCATCTTCGGCCAATAGGACAATAAGTTGTGATGTTCAATTTTGAAGTTCTGGCATAACTCCTTCATCATCTTATTGTTCAGATTCGAACCATTGTCAGTAATGATTCGCTCGGGAATTCCATATCTGCAAATGATGTCCTTCTTTACAAACCGGGCTACGACTTGCTTTGTGACATTGGCGTACGAAGTTGCCTCAACCCATTTGGTGAAGTAATCAATAACTACCAAAATTAAACGATGACCGTTGGATGCGGTTGGCTCAATCTTACCAATCATATCAATGCCCCAAATGGAGAAAGGCCACGGGGACGCCATAACATTCAATGGGCACGGCGGTACATGTATCTTATTTGCAAAAATCTGACATTTATGGCATTTCTTTGCAAATTTGAAACAATCTGACTCCATAGTTAGCCAATAATACCCTGCTCGTAATAGTTTCTGAGACATGGCATGTCCGCCGGCATGTGTACCGAAAGTACCCTTGTGGACTTCTTCCATAAGCAGCGTTGCTTCTTTTTCATCCACACATCTCAACAACACCAAATCATGGTTCCTTCTGTAAAGCACACCATCTGGGTTTAGATAAAAGTTGTCAGACAACCTCCTTAGCGTCTTTTTATCCTGAGCCGAAGCCCCTGGTAGATACTCTTGCTTCTTGAGGAAGTTCTGTATGTCGTAAAACCATGGCTTGCCATCAGTAGCCTCTTCAATGGCGAATACGAAAGCGGGTCTGTCCAAGCGAGAAATGACTATTCTGGGAGCATCATTCCAGAAACTCACTTTGTACATCGAAGATAGCGTTTCCAAAGCATCGGCCATCTGATTCTCTGCTCGTGGTACATGGTGAAAATCTACCCGATCGAAGAAGGGTAACAATCTCCTTGCATAATCTCTGTAAGGAATTAGATTCGGTTGACGAGTTTGCCATTCTCCCATGATTTGATTAACCACTAGCGCTGAATCGCCATATACGTCCAAATTCTTGATTCTCAAATCAATAGCCTCTTCCAGACCCATGATACATGCTTCGTACTCATATTCATTGTTGGTTCAAGGGAAGGTCAACCTGGAAGTGAACGGGATGTGAGTACCATGAGGAGTTGTAATAATTGCCCCGATTCCACTACCATAGGAGTTGACAGTACCGTCGAATATCATTTGCCACTGAGAATCCTTCTCTGGACCTTCACCGTGTAATGGTTCTTCACAATCTTTCGTTTTGAAGAACATGATATCCTCGTCAGGAAATTCAAACTTCATCGGTTGATAATCTTCGATAGGCTGCTCAGCAAGGTATTCTGACAGAATACTTCCCTTGATGGTTTTCTGAGAAACCTATTGTATATCATACTCTGTCAGTACCATTTGCCACCTGGCAATTCTTCCTGAAAGCGCTTGCTTCTCGAAGACATACTTAATCGAATCCATCTTCGAAATCAGCATGGTTGTGTGATTGAGCATATATTATCTCAAATGCTTGGCAGCCCAAGCAATTGCGCAACACGTTTTTTCGAGCATTGAGTAACAGGACTCACAATCTGTGAACTTTTTACTCAAATAATAAATCGCGTGCTCCTTTCTTCCAGTCTCGTTGTAACACCCTTCTAACCCCACAAAATAAAACATAATTAATCAGAGTAAATTAACAGGCTTTCACAAAAGGGCGTCACACAATTACAAAATCTCAACACATTCACCTGTCATACTCATGTAACGTTGAAATAAATAGTCATGCTATTAAATTTTCATCTTGCATGTAGCAGCGGATTCAATTTATTTACATAAATCCCTTCACAGAATATTCATGTTCCTCACATAATCATCAACACTTAGGCACATAGGCCATTATCACAAATTTCAAATACATTTAAAACACAACTTAGAATACATAATGTATCTCTAAGGCATAAACCCAACGATCCCAGTGTTACATAACCAGAGCATGACTCGACCTAACATAATTAAAATATTAAACGACTGCCCCAGCAGAGACCTCGCAACTACTAGCAGTACAACTCCAAGATACCTGCACGATGTCATAAAGGACATCATTCCATCAGAAGGGTGAGAAACATTACCATAATAATCAATTCACATAATCATATATAAATGCACAAATACAGAATATATATATATATTCCACCTTTTCTCACCACAATGCATATTAACACAATAACAAAGCATATAATATATTTCAATAACATAGAATATCCATATTATACTTCTTACCACAATACATCACCACTCACTAACATACATTACAATGTATACATATATGTATATAACCAAGCATCTCGTCATGCATTCATTCACGATTCACTCATATACATCGCTATTTACATATAAACAAATATGGATAACCATCAAGCATATTTATCATGCGTACATCCATAATCCCAATTGATCCATATAAACATACAAAATATGTTAATTTCATCACCAATTCACATAAACATCTACATTCATGTTTATTTCACCATACATCATATAAAGATGACAACATGCAACTCATAGAGACCGACACACGACTCTATGCAGATGCAAACGCGGTACCGGCTCATTTCAGCAGGTTCAATTGAAGAACCAAAAATAACCATCGCTCACACCCCACATGGGCACACGAGGTTCTGCAAATTCTACGCGGAATCAAATATAACCATCACAACATACGAGGTTCTGCAAATCCACCGAAGGATCAATAAATAACCATCGCTCACACTCCACAAGGGCACACGAGGTTCTGCAGATTCACCAAGGAATCAATAAATAACCATTTCTCACACCCCACAAAGGCACACGAGGTTCTGCAGATTCACCGAGGAATCAATAAATAACCATCGCTCACACCCCACAAGGGCACACGAGGTTCTGCAGATTCACCGAGGAATCAATAAATAACCATCGCTCACACCCCACAAGGGCACACGAGGTTCTACAGATTTGCCGAGGAATCAATCAACACAAGAATGCATACCATGATGATTCACATGCAACATGACTCATGACACTCTTGGAATGCACACATGTTTACAAACATACTCATGCATTCGTCACATTCATCACATACATTCATTATGCACTCACAATATATACATATCATAATATATACATATATTCATCATTTCATTCACACTATTCAAACATGGTTCACATTTACAATCATCATAGATCACATACCAGCACGTACATTCAATATGCATTCACAATAGATATATATATATATATATATATATATATATATATCACAATGCATATATACATATGTTCATCATTCCTCTCATATCGCTTCATTCTAGATTCACATTTATAACTCACAATTCAACAATTCATACACATCAGCATCCTTCATACAACAATGATATTTATGCCATATGGCTCATATAAAACTTATCAATTAAAACCAATCCCTTTTTGGGAGTATGAGTACATACTTATACTCTACCAGAAACAACATCTCAGTTATTCTACCCTGATAATTATTCCACCAGGAATGACATCTTAGTCATTCTACCCCGGTGTATACAACCACGACACTATACCTCACTAGGAATAGCATCCTGTTATTCTACCCCAGTGATTACTCCACTAGGAACGACATCTTGCCATTCTACCCCAGTGAGTACGACTCAACACATATACATATTTCCAACATCCTTCTTACATTACCAAACAATGCACATGTACTCGCCATATATAATCTCATGCATTCTTCACCCACCATCGCATACAAGCAATATACACTTACAAACATTGTGCTAAAAGGCAACAAACTCATCATGCATTTAATCAATTTAAACAATGTATCACATATGCCAAAAGGCCACATATTCATAATCGATTCGTAATCTAGGATTCACGCCATACGGCTACCCACAACACATCATATAACAACGCACAAGCTATACGCTACATAATTATATCAAATACATCAACATTGGATGGAACCAACCAAAATAAAACAAATGCGGTCACATTCGCTGACCTTCGCCTGGCGAAGCCTCTGGCGAACCTTTGCTACTTTGTTCGCCTGGCGAACTTGCCAGCAAAGACCACTGGGAGTTATTCTGGAATTACTCGCTAGCACTCGCTAGCACACTCGCCTGGCGAACCTTCACCACACTCATTCGCCCGGCGAACTTGCCAGCGAAGACAAGGTGTTTGTTACTGACTTGGTTCACTGCTGCTCACTGGGCTTTGCCTGCCGAAGCTTCGCTGTCATTCGCCTGTCGAACCTGCGAACTCAGAACTCCCAACGGCTGTACAAAAGCCCAAACCTCACAAACCGACCGATTTAATGCAAATCAGTTCCAGTAGCACGACCCACTCATCACCCACTATACTACACCGTCTATTCCAAATTCTAACCGATAAAACTCAGTTTCTACCGATTAAACTCATTTCGACCTAAAATGGAAAATGTAGGAAACACCAAACAAATCCAAACACACACATACATAATCATACACATTGATTAAGATAGTAAGATTTCACACCCTTACCTTGATTAATCGGAAGCTAGAGGATGTTCTTGATGATTCTCCAAGTTTCCTCTTTTTCTCCTCCTTTTCTCTTCTTCCTCTTTCTTTCCCTTTCTTTTCTCTTCCTTCTTTCTTTTCTTTTTCTTTTCCACTTCCTCATATATATATTTCTCTTTATTTCTTTCCAATATATTCCCTCTCTCAAAACATCTATCAATCCATTTAAACAATCATCTAATTATTCAAATAATTAAAATAATCCAAATAAACCAATTAATTAACACAAATAATTAATTATTGAAAATTGGGCTGTTACAACTCTCCCCCACTTTAGGAATTTTCGTCCTCGAAAATGTTACCTCAATGAACCGAGTCGGATACGAATTCCTCATCCCAATCTCTCAAATCCCACTTTCTCTAGTTGGTTCCCCCAACTGTCTTTACTGAAGAAATCTTCATTACCTCGAAGTTACTTCTTACTCATCAATCTGAACTAGCAATGTCTCAACAGTCAAATCCTTCCACACTTGTACACCATCTGTCTGAATGAATGCACTTGCACTTCCTCAATTAGGCACATACCACATCATGTAAATTCACAAGCGACAGAGGTAAGACAATCTAACATGATACTTCTCCCATGCTTCCGCTGCGCCACTCTGGTACTAAGCAAAAAAACACGGTGTGTGCTTCCGAGACTTCAAAGCTCGATCAACACCCGTCACCATTGTAACCCTTAAAACATGTCCTTTCTCAGATCTTCTTGATCTTTTCAGTCATCTCTTACATAATCCTCAGGTCCGAGCACAGTACCCTCGCCTGAATCATATCAATACAAAGGAGTCTTACACCTCCTGCCATACAAAGCTTCAAATTCCCATCTAACACCATATTAGGTGGCAGCTCATACAATCTTTATCACTTCAGTGATATACATCTCAACTGGCTCCAACATAGAATGATTAATCCTCATTGGTAGGAAAAGAGCCAATCTAGTCATTCCATCCAAGATCACTCAATTAAGACCATATTCCTCCAATTCTCCGGAAAACTCATGGGAATACTATCCGATTTCAACTCTAGAATATACAACGGTTACATCAGACCCAACAGTCTCAGACGTTCATTCTTCGACTTCCGACAAGTTTAATCGGCACAACCAACTAACCACTTCCCTCTTCATCTACGGCCATCAAAATAATTTCCTCAAATCCGGTTACATCTTTATAGCACTAGGATGGATACTCCATCTACCACAATACTCTTATTCCACTTAATAATATCTATAACACAACTCTATCACAACATCTCATGATACCATTTCTATTAATACGAAAATCAGCCCTTCGACTAATTCATCAAATTCAACCATCATCATCAGTATATACCAAATCTTCAAATCGATGCATCAATTACCGCGTTGCTCTACCCGAATGGTAATTCAATCTAAAACCATAATCCCTAAGGAGTTCCAATTGTTTTCCTCTATATCATATTCAATCCTCCCGATTCCAACCAATACCTCAAGCTCTTGAGATCACCAACTATTTTGAATCTTACACTAACCAATTGGAGCCTCCAACTCCGGCTTAAACACAATAACAACCCACTCTAAGTCACTTGTCAAATAATCCCTCTTAAATGCTTTAAACTGCCTTCAAGAAACTAAGCTCGCTGATGTTGCACTTAACATATCTCTCAATCATACCCACGAGACACCACAAAACACAACGAACAGTTTTGTCAAATTCGGCAAGAATCCACACACAAGCTGTTGACAGCTCTCCCAAAACTCTCTGAACTTTCTTCACAGTGGCATATCTTCGCTTCTCTTTTAACACTGATATCACAAGTTCTCGATGCTCAACATGATCCTCTATATTCTTCGAATTATCAAACACATTCCATCAATAAATTCATTAATTTCCATGCCATTACTTCACAGTCATACAGAGCATTAAAATAGCATCCAACGCTTCGAATGGTGCGTCAAAAGACGAAAACGACATTTTCACACTCCGAAGGCCACTCAACACATTTTCAACTCTTGAAATTTCAAAGGTCTAATTATACCAATATTGTATTTCACATCTTACTTTCTTTAATAATCACCGTAAGTCATTATCCACCTTTATACTCGACTCCACAACCTGTTGCCGTAGCATACACACCAGACACAAGTCTCAAAATTACTCACTCAATTTTAATTCCTTGGCCACCCAAACAGACATACCATATGGAGCCCTCAATATATGACTAGTTTCCGCAACTAAGTCGATTACAACTTCACCTTACGTCCTGTCTGTATATCACTTATCTTGTCAGGATAACTCTCAGACAACCATAATCAACTGGTAAACCACCAGCTTCTCCACTTTCATTAATACTCAAAATTCCCATCAAAATTAAACATCTCATCACGGTCCTGCGCCGACTCATCAAAACAATTCTTAAGCGCTCGGCTTCACTCAAAACAACTCATTGCACCACGCCATTTAAGCTTGCAAGACACATCTATCCCATCCAACATAATCCCAACTACTATCAACAAGAGATTAAGGGTGATCAGTTCCTCAATTTGCCGATAGACAGTCGAAAATCATGATGGGGGTATAAACCATCTTTACCAAACTATAAGAGCATTCCACCATACTGAGCTACATCTCCACACTTACAGCAACCTGGAGAAGCACAAGTTTCTCCCACACTTGGATCATTCCCACTCCTTGCAAAAACGGTTAGACAACAAACACGTACCAACAGTGTTGCACACACATGTCGCATACAAGGGAACAACTAACATTAGACAACTTGGCCGGATAGACCGACCTGCTCTGATACCACTAATGTAACACCCTTCTAACCCCATAGAATAATACATAATTAATCAGAGTAAATTAACATGCTTTCACAAAAGGGCGTCACACAATTACAAAATCTCAACACATTCACCTGTCATACTCATGTAACGTTGAAATAAATAGTCATGCCATTAAATTTTCATCTTGCATGTAGCAGCGGATTCAATTTATTTACATAAATCCCTTCACAGAATATTCATGTTCCTCACATAATCATCAACACTTAGGCACAAAGGCCATTATCACAAATTTCAAATACATTTAAAACACAACTTAGAATACATAATATATCTCTAAGGCATAAACCCAACGATCCCAGTGTTTCATAACCAGAGCATGACTCGACCTAACATAATTAAAATATTAAATGACTGCCCCAGCAGAGACCTCGCAACTACTAGCAGTACAACTCCAAGATACCTGCACGATGTCATAAAGGACATCATTCCAGCAGAAGGGTGAGAAACATTACCATAATAATCAATGCACATAATCATATATAAATGCACAAGTACAGAATATATATATTCCACCTTTTCTCACCACAATGCATATTAACACAATAACAAAGCATATAATATATTTCTATAACATAGAATATCCATATTATACTTCTTACCACAATACATCACCACTCACTAACATACATTACAATGTATACATATATGTATATAACCAAGCATCTCATCATGCATTCATTCAAATTCACTCATATACATCGCTATTTACATATAAACAAATATGGATAACCATCAAGCATATTTATCATGCGTACATTCATAATCCCAATTGATTCATATAAACATACAAAATATGTTCATTTCATCACCAATTCACATAAACATCTACATTCATGTTTATTTCACCATACATCATATAAAAATGACAACATGCAACTCATAGAGACCGACACACGACTCTATGCAGATGCAAATGCGGTACCGACTCATTTCAGTAGGTTCAATTGAAGAACCAAAAATAACCATCGCTCACACCCCACATGGGCACACGAGGTTCTGCAGATTCTACGCGGAATCAAAAATAACCATCGCAACATACGAGGTTCTGCAAATCCACCGAGGGATCAATAAATAACCATCGCTCACACCCCATAAGGGCACACGAGGTTCTGCAGATTCACCAAGGAATCAATAAATAACCATGTCTCACACCCCACAAGGGCACACGAGGTTCTGCAGATTCACCGAGGAATCAATAAATAACCATCGCTCACATCCCACAAGGGCCCACGAGGTTTTGAAGATTCACCGAGCAATCAATAAATAACCATCGCTCACACCCCCACAAGGGCACACAAGGTTCTGCAGATTCGCCGAGGAATCAATCAACACAAGAATGCATACCATGATGATTCACATGCAACATGACTCATGACACTCTTGGAATGCACACATGTTTACAAACATACTCATGCATTCGTCACATTCATCACATACATTCATTATGCACTCACAATATATACATATCACAATATATACATATATTCATCATTTCATTCACACTATTCAAACATGGTTCACATTTACAATCATCATACATCACATACCAGCACGTACATTCAATAAGCATTCACAATAGATATATATATCACAATGCATATATACATATGTTCATCATTCATCTCATATCGCTTCATTCTAGATTCACATTTATAATTCACAATTCAACAATTCATACACATCAGCATCCTTCATACAACAATGATATTTATGCCATATGGCTCATATAAAACTCATCAATTAACACCAATCCCTTTTTGGGAGTATGGGTACACCACTTATACCCTACCAGGAACAACATCTCAGTTATTCTACCCCGATAATTATTCCACCAGGAACGACATCTTAGTCATTCTACCCCGGTGTTTACAACCACGACACTATACCTCACTAGGAATAACATCCTGTTATTCTACCCCAGTGATTACTCCACTAGGAACGACATCTTGCAATTCTACCCCAGTGAGTACGACTCAACACATATAGATATTTCCAACATCCTTCTTACATTACCAAACAATGCACATGTACTCGCCATATATAATCTCATGCATTCTTCACCCTCGATCGCATACAAGAAATATACACTTACAAACATCGTGCTAAACGACAACAAACTCGACCACATTCATCATGCATTTAATCAATTTAAACAATGTATCACATATGCCAAAATGCCACATATTCATAATCGATTCATAATCTAGGATTCATGCCATACGGCTACCCATAACACATCATATAACAGCGCACAAGCTATACGCTTCATAATTATATCAAATACATCAACATTGGATGGAACCAACCAAAATAAAACAAATGCTGTCACATTCACTGACCTTCGCCTGGCGAAGCCTCTGGCGAACCTTCGCTACTTCATTCGCCTGACGAACTTGCCAGCGAAGACCACTGGGAGTTATTCTGGAATTACTCGCTAGCACACTCACCTGGCGAACCTTCGCCACACTCATTCGCCCGACGAACTTGCCAGCGAAGACAGGGTGTTTGTTACTGACTTGGTTCGCTGCTGCTCGCTGGGCTTCGCCTGGCGAAGCTTCGCTGCCATTCTCCTAGAGAACCTACAAACTCAGAACTCCCATGGTTGTCCAAAAGCCCAAACCTCACAAACCGACCGATTTAATCCAAATCAGTTCCAGTAGCACGACCCACTCATCACCCGACTATACTACACCGTCTATTCCAAATTCTAACCGATAAAACTCAGTTTCTACCAATTAAACTCATTTCGACCTAAAATGGAAAATGTAGGAAACACCCAACAAATCCAAACACACACATACATAATCATACACATTGATTAAGATAGTAAGATTTCACACCCTTACCTTGATTAATCGGAAGCTAGAGGATGTTCTTGATGATTCTCCAAGTTTCCTCTTTTTCTCCTCCTTTTTTCTTCTTCCTCTTTCTTTCCCTTTTTTTTTCTCTTCCTTCTTTCTTTTCTTTTTCTTTTCCACTTCCTCATATATATCTTTCTCTTTATTTCTTTCCAATATATTCCCTCTCTCAAAACATCTATCAATCCATTTAAACAATCATCTAATTATTCAAATAATTAGAATAATCCAAATAAACCAATTAATTAACACAAATAATTAATTATTGAAAATTAGGCTGTTACACTCGTCGTGTTGACCGAGAACACAACCCATACTATTCTCAAAAACCGTTAAGTACATGATTAAAGGCCTTCCAGCTACTGGGGGTATCAATATCGAAGGCTCCTGCAAATACACTTTTATTTTATCAAATGCTTTTTGACAATTTTCATTCCAGACGACCGCCTGATCCTTTTTTAACAATTTAAACATTGGTTCACACGTGGCTGTGAGATGAGATATGAACCGAGCAATGTAGTTCAATCTCCCCAGGAAACCACGAACCTCCTTTTCTGTTTTCGGCGCTAGCATGTCTTGTATGGCTTTTATCTTTTTAGGATCGACCTTGATTCCTTTTTCACTAACAATAAACCCCAATAACTTTCCGGACCGAACTCCAAAAGTGCACTTATTTGGATTCAACCTCAATCTGAACTTCCTAAGCCTTGCAAACAGCTTCAACAAGTTGACCAGATGCTCCTCCTCCATTTGGGACTTAGCAATCATATCGTCGACATAAGCTTCAATCTCTTTATGCATCATGTCATGAAAGAGCGTTGTCATAGCGCGCTGATATGTTGCTCTAGCGTTCTTCAAGCCAAAAGGAATTACTTTGTAACAGAACGCCCCCCACGGCGTAATGAATGTTGTTTTCTCCATGTCCTCTGGTGCCATCTTTATCTGATTATAACCCGAGAAATCATCCATGAAGGAAAACACCGAAAATTGAGCCGTATTGTCGACCAATACGTCAATGTGAGGGAGCGGGAAGTCATCCTTTGGGCTCGCCTTATTCAAATCTCTATAATCAACGCACATCCGTACCTTGCCATCTTTCTTTGGTACCGGTATGATGTTGGCGACCCACGGAGGGTAAGTGGTTACGGCTAAAATCCAGCGTCCAACTGCTTTTGGACTTCCTCTTTGATTTTTACAGCCATATTTGGTCTTGTCCTTCTAAGTTTCTGCTTGACCGACGGACATTCCTCGCGCAACAGAAAGCGATGAACCACTATGTCGGTATCAAGCCCAGGCATATCCTCGTACGAACAAGCAAAGATGTCACTATACTCTAGAAGCATCTCGATCAGTCTTTGCTTGATGTCACTCTGTAGCGCAGCCCCTATCCGAACATTTCTGACAACTTCTTCAGAACCCAGATTAACAACCTCAATTTCCTCCTGATGAGGCAGAATGATCTTTTCTTCTTGTTTTAAGAGTCTAGCTAACTCTTCAGGCAAGTCTTCATCCTCATCAATCTCTTCTTCATCTTGATATATCGGTTGATCGATGTCAAAGCGAGTCATAGGAGGTTATGAATTGGTGTCATCTGCAATAGGAATCCTGCAATGAAAATGGTTAAATGTTTCAAACAATTTGCAAACAAGTATAAACCACATTGCCATTTCATTGTGAAAAATAAAAATAAGAAAAACAGAGATCACAAACTTTGGATGAGAAAACGCCCTTTGATTAATTGATAAACAATGTTCAGACATAAACAAATAAGGCCTTGAAATAAAATACCACTATGCCCCGGGTAGGACATAGAGTAGTACAATAACTGGAAAAACAAAGCATTATTGTTCTGTCGTCACTTGAATGAATTCTTCAATTCACCAGTTGCGCGGGCTCTGTCCTAGAATACATGGCTTGATCCAGGCATCCATATCACAACCACTGTCTCCGTCTTCGTCAGATACAACATTGATTCTCTCAAAGATGACTCCCCCCTTGGTGAATTGCACGGGCCCTTTATAGCGTGGCGCGCTCTGCGAGGCTGAAGGAGAGGAGAAAGAAGGTCGATACCCTAAACCAAATTTGTCTTGTTTGTGGGGAATCTCCAATACTTGGCCCCATCCCTGCACTGCCCCAGTCTGTACCACTGCTTGAGCTTCTTTAAAGGAAGACATAGCCACCTCAGGCTCTTTTCTCACTACCGGAGACTTGTCTTTAATCCTGACCGCTTCGAAGGCCTGGCAAAGAGTTTCATGGATCTCTCCATCCACTTCGACATATCTAAAGGATGATAAATGGCTGACCATGATATCCTCCTCCCCGCAAACCGTGACAACGCTACCACCAACCATGTATTTCAGCTTTTGATGCAGCGTGGAGGTCACAGCTCCCGCTGAATGAATCCATGGGCGACCTAGTAAACAACTATAGGCCGGCTGGATATCCATGATGTAAAACACTACATCAAAGACTTCAGGTCCCACCTGAATAGGCAAAGTTACCTCCCCAAACACAGATCTTCGGGTTCCGTCAAACGCACGCACCACCAAATCACTTGGTGTGCAAATTAATCCCTTAATATCTAACTTCATTAGGGCCTTCTTCAGAAGCACGTTTAAGGACGATCCCGTATACACAAGCACATGAGACATGACATCCCCTCGGCATTCTAAAGATGTGTGCAGCACACAATTATGATTTCTGCCTCTTGGCGTCAAATCCAAGTCTGTAAAGCCTAAGCCATTTCTTGCGTTTACGTACGCCACAACTCCCTCGAGTTGATTGACCGAAATTTCTTGCGGCACGTAAGCAGTGTTTAGTATTCTCAGCAATGCATTCCTATGCGCCTCAGAGCAAAGGAGCAACGACAAGATGGATATTTTGGAAGGAGTTTGCTGCAAATGATCGACTATCTTGTAGTCGCTTTTCCGGATCAGCCTCATAAATTCCTCCGCGTCTTTCAACAAAGATTCTCTCTCCCCAGATTGAGAAGTCTCCTCCACTACCGGTCTTTTCCCCTTGTCCAACTTATCAACAATCACTTCAGGCGACGAAAATACTCGGCCACTGCGAGTAATAACTCCTGCTCCCACAAGATTGTCAACTGAATTTGCAGGGGGATCATTCAAGTTTATCTTTTGCCCATTGCAGTACACTTCGGCTCTGTAGTTCCACGGAATAGCCTTAGTGCTCTCAAACGGCACAGGACATGCTTTTGTGATAGTTATCGTTGGCGGCTTCAGTGCATAGATAGTAACAGTCTTATACGGGATGGAGATGGTTGCAATCTCATCCTTTTCTTTAGCCACCAAATCCTTGGACTCTCTCCCAATAGAACGGTCAAATTGTAAAACTCCGTTATCCATCATCTCCTGAATACATCTTCTCAACAGTCCACATCCTCTCTCAGGATTAGCAAGACACTCAATATGGTCCTCAGTGCAACCCAGGAAAACACCCCCTTCAGCAATCTGGCTTTCACAAAGCTTAAGGGTGTCTTCAGTTCATCAACATCCGTCACCAAATTCAAGATCTCCTCCTCGATAATTGCACTAACCCCAGCCTGCCCATGATCCGGCATGGGATTCTGCACCACATTGGGAACATCATTAGAAAAATTGATCGCCTTACTGTCAATCATGTCTTGCACCTTATGCTTAAAGGCCTTGCAATTGTCAATATTGTGCCCCGGGGCACCCGAATGAAACTCACAATGGGCATTTGCATCGTACCCAGGTGGAGGGGGTCCAGTCAAAGGAGCCATAGTCCTCTTTTGAATCAATTGTAGTTGTAGCAAAGCTTGCAATAACTGGGAGTATGGCATGGGAAGGGCATCAAAATTTCTTTTCACTGTCGCGCGGCCTCTATCTTGGTATCTTTCGTACCCCTGTTGATTTTGTTGCGGTCGTTGTTGCTGTTGTTGCTGACGCTGTTGTTGCTGTGGTTGTTGAACTGCTGGAATAGTGATACTGGCAATTTGCTGATGTTGCCGATTTTGACCTCTATTTCTTCCCCGTGAACTGGATACAGCGTTAGTATCTCCCTCTCGCCTTTTGTTTCCAAACACCTTCTTGTTCCCTCCAGCTGAGGGCATCTCACCAGCATTGATCTTTCCTAACTTAATTCCATTCTCCACCCTCTCCCCGGTGATTATCAAGTCTGAAAAACTGCCTGACATGCTGCTTATAAGCTTTTAATAGTACACTCCCGGTAAAGTAGCAACAAACATGTCAACAAGCTCGCGCTCTACCATGGGAGGCTACACTCTAGCAGCAAGCTCTTGCCGCCTCTGGGCGTATTCTTTAAAGCATTCATTATTCTTTTGGGAAAGATTCTGCAGCTGGACTCTATTTCGAGCAAGGTCACTGTTGTACTGATAGTTCCTTACAAAAGCTTCGGCTAGGTCTCTCCAGCTACGGACATTTGCGGGCTCCAAGCTCATATACCATTCCAGTGAGGGACCGGATAGACTATCCTGGAAGAAGTGCATAAGTAGTTTCTCATCATCGGAATGTGCCAAAATCTTACGATAATAAGACCTCAGATGAACCTTAGGGCAAGTAGTACCCTTGTACTTATCAAAGTCTGGGACTTTGAACTTTGGTGGCACTCTCAAGCCTGGGATCAGCCCCAGGTTAGACATATCTAGCCCCATAGAATTTTGGCATTCAAGAGACCCCATCTTCTCTTTGATAATCTTAATCCTCCTATCAGCCTCGGAGGGCAATTCAGCAGCTACAACTCTGGGTGAGAACACATCCTCATGCCTATCCTCATTCCAGATATGGTCTATATTACCGTGTATGGCACACGTGGTGTCGAGGCCATAGCCGTTTCCATTACCATTACCACCATTAGCAAAATCAGCATTCCCACCGTTTCCAGCACCAGCAGCGTGGCCACTCCCTCCAGCAGTAGGGATGACTAAAGTTGGCATAGAATTGTCTACCCGAGGAGTTTCAATGTGAGGAGGGTTAGCAGCAATCCCACCGTGTAACACACCATCACCATCAACTCGTGCAATCAAAGGTTGCACTAAAGTCTGAAGTTGCGCTTGGCCACTAGCAACCCCTTGTATGACCTCCATCAGCTGTGCCATTCGATCTTTCATCTCTTGCATTTCTGCCTGCATCTGATCCATCAGTCTCTTCTAGTTTCTTCTAGTACTGTACCGGTTAGTTGTAACGTCAGCAATCCTGAAACACTAGTAAACCACAGGAGAGATAAGGTTAACAGCTCCGGTGCACCTGCGAATGCGAGAAAAATGCTAAAATGCAGACATGTTTTTATGCGACAGGGCAATTTCCCCCTCGATTCTAGTTTCCAGGAAGAACATAACAATGGAGAACCTTGCGGACACGCATAGAATACCAACTCCTCGTATATAGATCAAAAGCCAACAGGCAATGTACAAGCTACAACTGAGTACAAATAAGGAAAAAACCTCAACCAACAAGCCTGGTGATGGTCAATACAACAAATACACAACAAGAACTACAACATAAATAAACAAGACAATCAAACAGGATGGCGTGATCGAAAATCCTCTAACAGTCTCAGCGTCTCAGGATGATCCGGCCTAGCAAGTAGTCCCTGAATAAGCAAATCCTGCTGGCTAACAGTATGCTGTAGACTATCAACGTGATCCTCCAAAGCTTCTTCCCCGAAACAAGCCTCAAGCCTACGTCTCTTGGAGTCAGCTCTCAACCTGAGATCCTTCAAGTTCGCGATCGCTTCATTCAACCTGTACTCACTGTCTCGTCTAAGTGATTCTTCTGCTGCAATCTCCCCATCTTTTGCATTAAGCTGCGCCTTCAAATTGTTGATCTAAAGTTTTAACCTGTCTTCGCGCTCCTTGTTGTTAGTGAGCATGGCATTCCATATTGATTCAAACTTGGAGATCCTCAAGTAAGCCCTATCCAACTCTTCCTTCTTAGTAGTAAGAACACTGTGGACGACATTCAAATCTCGACCTGTACGCTCTCTGTCGCTAGTCTCCTTAGTCAGGTTTGTACCCAGTTTGTTGACAAGCTCGGTCTGTCTCTTGAAAGAATTGACGACATCAATCTTCTCGCTTTGGAGCTGGATGATCTCTTTGTCCAATTCTTCGTTCACTTTTCTCAGCTCTTCCTTCTCTAACAATACCTGATTGTATTTCTGGATATCTACAGTAGTGGGTTTCTCTATCATGATAGGATACAGAGGTGCAACTGTAGGGAATGGCATCAAGAACTTCGCAGCTCTATCATGAATCCAAGTCAAGTAAGGGTCATACGCTCGACTGTTACTCTTCCCCAAAGCTAACTTCCCTTTCCGATGAATGTTATTCCATGCATGCTCAAGTTTGCCCAAAGCCTCGCCCTTCAATAAATTAGTAAGATACAGAGATTCCTGTATCTCCTCTTCTCTAGGAGGCTCCCTCAATGCATACCCAAACTGTCTGACCAATAAAGAAGGGTTATAGTTGATGCAACCTTTCCTTCCGACCAAAGGGACGTTAGGAAAACCACCACAACTATAAACAATATTTGTACCCAGCATGTCTCGATCAAACCAAACAATATTCTCTGCAGCTAGACCCATCAACCTCTCCGACCATTTTGAAGTACTAGCAGTAGCCACAAATGGATTCGTCTTGGGCATATGAATAGCAAACCAAGCGTACAATAGAGGAACACAGCAAGCCACATTCTTTCCCCTTCATTTCTCATTCTTGTAATGCACATAATGATAAACATCTCCGAGAAGAGTAGGTATTGGGTTTCTCGAAGCCAGTATATGAAATGCATCCAAATCCACAAAATCAGGGAGGTTTGGAAACAATACAATGCCATATATACAAAGAGCAAGAACAACGTTAAATGCAATCCAGCAACCATCCTTAGCAAACTTCCGAGCTTTATCAACTAGGAAAGCCAGAGGAAAACCATGCACTCCATTCCACTCTATCAGACCCCCTTGTAACTCTGAAGCATCCACATGTACTATGGTAGCTAGCTTAGCCAGATCAGGCTTAGCGTCAATATGAACAAATGGCATCTGACTAATAACAGGCACATCCAACAATACAGAGTACTCCTCCAAGGTAGGCGCCAGAATGTAGTCAGGAAAGACAAAACACCTCAACTGTGGATCGTAGAACTACAGAAAGGCATAAAGGCCATCCACCTCATGTGCTGAAGGTTGCGACCCATCTCAATAATCTCCCATAGGACTGCCTGAAATCCTCCATCACCTTCCCACCAGTCAGGGAAATCAAACTCAGCAAAGATCTAACATCTGGAATTGGAAGCTTGTAAGCCACTATTCTCTTCGAGGAATCCATATCAGCAATGAAGGAATAAGATCACTAGAATCGGAGGAGAAATATGCACCTGCAACACAAATACATGTTAATGAAATGCAGATGAAAATGCAAATGAAAATGCAACCAAGGGATCAAGACTGTTGTGCTATTGATCGAGAAGAACCAGCGCTTCGCCTTAGCAAGAACAAAGTACCGACAATAGGACCCAATGATAAACAGATTTACACTGTAAAGAACCGGGTATTCTGAAAGTCAAAGCTTCCTACATAACCCAATCCCTCTCACAGGTATGGACCTATCCACTGATAAGGTTCGACATCCTATGCGTTTGTCAGCGTCACAGACTTTCAAGAAATGATGATACGTTCACCATTTCTGGTTTAGCATCATAATCTCTTGAAGATGCCTCACTTAACTGACTCACAAATGATCGGTCCCCAAAGTCGACAACCCTCAAATCCAAAATTCCTTCGATCCCAAAGGGCCAGAAAGAAAATCGTCAAAGAGAATCTCGTCCGAGCGTGAATTTCATGGTGAACTAGTACGAGCAAAGCAAGCACATCCACCACTAATTTCCACTACTAAAGCTAGGTGTATACTCAAGCCTGGGTCTGGCTTTTCACTCAATGGAACTTCCCTCCCCACAACACAGCAGTAATGATATATGATGCTAAAAATAAATGCGGGAAAGAAAAATGCGAAAGTAAATAAAGCACCTATATACAACACTCAAAGGTAAACAGACAAGCGCTAGGATTGACTCGCATAGGGAACCAGATTCCCCAGCAGAGTCGCCAGCTGTCGCAACTGCGAAAAACAACCGGCGGAAAAAACAGAAGAGTCGCCACTTTCATTATTTATCCCAAAGAGAGGGAAAGGAAACGATCGGAAAAACATAACGAGAAAGGGAAAGACAAGGTCATCGCAACCACGTCTGGATTCGGGAGTCGGTTACGCAGTGGGAAGGTATTAGCACCTCTCACGTCTTTCGTACTCGACGGGATCCACGCATTGTTGTCTATCTAAAAGGGTGTGTTGAAACTATCTAGCTAAAGGTTTAGGGGAAAAAGAAAAGAAAAAAAGGACTGACTCGGAAGAGCATCGCCGCTCTGTGCCTATGTACTCCCTCGTGCAATGGGAAAGTCATAGTCAACATAGTTTGACTAACTACGGGTAAAGAAGGGGGAAGGTTGCTCGCCAAGACATCGCGTCTTGTGCCTACGTACTTTCATCTGGTATGAAAGATCATAGAAAACATAGTTCGGGCTAAAAGGACTACAGGTTGGTTCAAAATCTTTTAGGCCCGAGTAGGGTTAACAAGTAGTTCTAGCAGTTGGTGTATGCAGCTCGACCATTGGAGACTTAGGCGTTACCGTTTGCAGTAAAACTAAGAGTTAACGACACTCTTTTATTTGAAAAGATTTTCCTGATTAGAATCCCGAAGGATGGAAAATGTTTTTGTGTTTTTGTGTTTTTTAGAGAAGAAGTGTTTTGAACTTGATTTGTAACTCATGTCGCACTAGAGACTATGACCTAAGAGCGAATGCATCGTATATCACCCAAAGGGTGTACACTAAACACTCTAGGTCATTGAGAGGAGGCCCCTCAATTACCATTTCTCAAGTAGCTTAAGGTTCGTAGCGTGCTACACTTGTCATTCTTTATTAGATGTTTTAAGAATGTTTGAAGATGAGAAGAGAAGAAAGGACACTAATGAGAGACTAATCAATCCTAAAAGTTATCATGCAAAGTGGAATTAAAGTTGGGTTTCAAAGGGAACTACCTAATGTTATCATGCATGGTTAGAACCTTAATGTCTATCATAACCTCTCTTGAACAAGAGAGGTTAGAAATCCTAAGGGAAGAAAGACAAAAGAAGAAGAAGAAACCACAAAAGAAACATGCAAAAGGAAGGATGCACACATTGAATGCACAAGTAGAATGAAAGTGGGAGGGAAATAGTGTGGGGAAGTAGCTTCCACAAGCTCATATCAACCAAGCATGCATATGGAAATGCAAGAAAAGAAAAGAAGAAGAGAATCACAAGAATAAATCAATCAAACAAGAACAAACCACACAAAGATGCATCAAAAAAGTGGGATGAAATGACCTAAGTCAAACAACATCAACCACACCAAATGAAAGGTAAAACAAAATCCCAAGCCAAGTGAGGATGGGAGACCAAATGAGGGCAGAAAGGACCTCATAATAGGTACTCAACCATAAGCATCACCCATCAAAAGCAAAGAAGTACCAAAAGTGTCGTCAAGGATTCATCATTCTAGGTATGCTTCAAATACCTCCAAAGGAGGGACCAAGCCACCTTAAATGACACTCCAAGGTCATTGGACATAAGGTAAAGATGAAGAGGAAATCTCAAAATCAAGAACAAAGCATAACAAAAAGAAATGCAAACAAAAACATAATGGAATACAAACAAGCTACACATTGAAACCCTAATTTAAAGCTCAAAAGAAAACAAACAAATGAACAAGGAAGAAACAATATCATGACCTAAAATTGAACAAACATCATCCTTAATATGTTAGCAACATGAAACAAAAGGAATTGAGAGCTCAAAGGATCCAAAAATATCATATCCAAGTCAAACTAGGTCAAAGTACATGTGTGAACCTCCCTTGGAGGTAACTTGACTTGCAAGTTACCTCAAAAATAGGAAAATGGTTCAAAAATAATCAAATAAAATGCACAAGGTACCTAAACATGTTGGCAAACAGAGGCCAAAAGCTCAAAGCAAATATCCCCTCAAAGCACCCTCAAAAGAAAATAATATTCAAGATGTACCATTTTGAAATGGGAAAATCGAGGGTCAAAAGAAAAGCACCAATAGTCAACCCTAAAGTCAACCAACCAGGGGAAAAATGGTCCTCAAACATTGTTCAACTCATCATGGATATGAGGATCAATTTTCATTCATTGGATAAAAAAGGAAAGAGAGAAACAAAATAAAGAACAAACAATGTCAAAAATCAACTCATTTAAAACACCTCTAATGTTTAATTATATTTAAAAATAAAAAATAATCTGAAAAGTAAAATAAAAAATGTCTAAAAATAATAGACATCTCAAGGTTTATAAAAAATATTTTTGTGAATTTTTAGAGCATTGGAGCTATTTTTAATGAATTAAACTCAAACAAGAAATAAAAGAAAATACTAAAAGAAAAAAAAAAGAAAAAAGAAAATGCAAGAAAAAGACACAGCCAATGGATTAGTCTACCAGTCAACAGATCTGAGGGCCTAGAGCGCGCCACGCAAGCGCTAAGGGATTTAAGTAAAACACAGTGTTTCACTAGGGGATTTGGTGCGCTTAGTTGACTCACGCACACGGTGAGTCTTAATCTTGGTCATCCATTCCAAAAGTAATCACATCCTAGGATCTATACCTTGCCACGTATGCAAAACCCTAGTCAACCTAATTGGAATTAAATCTCACGCGTCAGATTAAAATACTAGGTCAAGGAAGTCAGCCAGTTCGTGTGGCTAGAAGATCATCTTCTCCAATTCAAACCTGAGAGATGGAGGGAAGCTCAGTGGTGGCCGGAGAAGACTTCGACCGTCTTCTCCGGCGAGGGGAACAGTGCACAGATGCAAAACCTCACCAATTCTAACAAACCTTATATGAAAATTGATCTACAACTCATGAGGATCACGATTCCATGGCTAGTTTTCCTTAATTCTTCATAACAAATCTAAATCGAAGCCAAACAGTTCTACTCATCAAAACCAAAAGTTCACAAACCTCACTCAATTTGGTCCGGAAATCATCTATAGGTTATGGAGATCATGAATCCATCAACAATTAAGCAAAACATCACAAGAACAAGCCATACCAGATTAAAACAATTTGGCGCTTCATTCAACGATCATCACAAATGCTAGTTCGTTTTAGTGATTAATGATCTACATGTTGTCTAGGTCTCAAATATGCAAAAATGGCAGAGAATCATGGCATATTCAAAGAGTAAGGTTGATTTGAAAATACCTAGTGGAGAACTTCCACTGAGCCTTCAATTGATGCTTAAGCTTGAAGAAAAGTATCCAGAAACGTTCAGTGATCTTCAATGAAGCCTTTGCGACCTTTAATTTTGCTTGAATCTTGCTAAATTTCAAAAATCGTATTTCACTTGTTCTTAACTTTATTCAAATGCTATTCCTTCAATTCTGATTCCAAAACGAGCTCCAATGATTTGTGAATGATGGAAAGCTTATATGCAATGAATTTGGAAAGGAATAAAGCCCAATGGCAGTCCCTAGAGCCCAATTGAAATCCATGGAATTTGAGTTTTTCACTTTGGCCATGTGCACGAAATTTCTTCCAATTTACCTCCAAAATGATGCACTTTGCTTGTTGGTAACATGAAGAGTGTGAATGGCTGGGATTTAATCCTTGTTTGATCTTAATGGTTGATATTATAAGTGTGACTTAACCTTGAAGAAAGCTTGAAAATGGCACATCAAAACTCACCAAATTCAAATTATATCATTTCCATTGTGTTTGAAATATAGTTTGCACTAAAAATATGTATTCATTTGCACAAAAATGATCCAAAATGAATTAAATCCAATTTTCTCATTTTAAGTCCTTTTCCATGAAAATCAATTTATGAATTCACCATTCCAAGCCAAATTCATGACTTCTCAATGCTTGGTTGAACAATTGACACCATATGGAGAAAGTTTGATGTTGGAAAAATATTCATTTGAGGTGTGCAAGTTGGTGAAATGGACCTATAATCTCATTTTCCAAAAATACCCCTGACTTGCAAGCCTCATAACTTGAGTTCTACAAATCATATAAAATACTTCTAGTACTCTTTGGAAAGCTAAGATCATGAGGAACAACTTTCATGTCTACCAAAAGTTGAGGAGAAACATCCTTCTAGGTAAAAAATGGCCTGGAAGTTTGTTGACTTTTGTTGACCAAAATCACATTCATCTGATGACCTGTAACTTGTCTGTATCATAACTTGAGTTCTATAAATCCAATCAAGGACTTCTAGTACTCAAAAGAAAGATAAGAGCATGCTCTACAAGTTTCATGTTGGTCAAAAGTTGAGATGAGACTTGTATCTTGAGATAGGTGGTCTTGAATTTGGGCACTAAACAGGGGATTTTACAATGAGAACCCTAATTTAGTAACTTCTCACCCTCTTGATTCTTGATGAATTGATCTTGAAATGATATATCATGTATCTTAACACAAAATCCCATGACCATAGAGCCTTAGAATTGAGTTTTAATCTCCTTCAATTTCACAATTGACTGAGGATTTACCAGATGAAAACCCTAGATGCAACACCTTCAACTGTAACCATTCACACTTAGTATAAACACTTGGATGAATTCCACAATGACCCTCAAGGCACTCAATGAGCTCTCTCAACATCTTATATCCATAATCATGAATTCACAATCCTCTGATGATCTTGAACTGGCCTCCAGGCTAGGGGTTGACCCACATACATCCATCAATCCTTTCACAGGACTATTGCCCACTTCCTGATGACTTGATGACCATTCAAACTTGAGTAACACCCCTTGCTTAGGCTAAACCCTCTGAGTAAACTCCTCTTTCTATGCACAACCTCTTGATCCCCTGTTCAATGAAATATGCTATGCAATGCAAATGCTAGAAAGAAATGAAATGAAACATAAACCAAGTTAAGAAAAGGTTGGGAAAATTTTGGGGTGCAACAATCATGAAACAAAGGGACCATCGTCCGCTGCTAAGTTGCCCCTGCATTTTTCAATCCAAAGGGCATTACTTTGTAGCAAAAAGTCCCCCATGGTGTGATGAAAGTAGTTTTCTCCATGTCCTCTGGGGCCATCTTGATTTGGTTATACCCAGAGAAGCCATCCATGAATGAAAACATATAATATTGAGCGGTGTTATCAATTAACACATCGATATAGGGGAGCGAGAAATCGTATTTCGGGCTCGATTTATTCAGATCTCGATAATCGACGCACATCCTGACCTTTCCATCTTTCTTAGGCACAAGAACAATATTAGCGACCCACGGAGGGTAATTCGTGACAACAAGAAACCCAGCATTCAGCTGCTTCTGAACCTCTTCTTTGATCTTGACTGCCATGTCAGGCCTTGTTCGTCTCAACTTCTGCTTGACTGGCGAACATTCTTCTCTGAGAGGTAACCGGTGTATCACAATATCTATATCCAGCCCAGGCATGTCTTGGTAAGACCAAGCAAATATATCCTTATACTCACAGAGCATTTCAACCAATCTTCTCTTGACATTGTCTTCCAATGCAGCCCCTACTTTAACCTCTTTCTTATCATCCTCAGTGCCCAGATTGATAATCTTAATATTCTCCTGATGAGGTACAATAACCCTTTCCTCCTGCTTGAGAAGCCTGGCTAACTCTTCGGGTAGTGCACAGTCTTCGTCAATCTCTTCTTCAGCTTGATAAATGGGATTATCAAAGTCATACGAAGTCATAGTCGAACCTGAATCGATGGCATCTGACAGAAAAGACCTGCATGAGGATGTTATGTTTATTATGCGGTGCAACAAACAAAACACATTGCCATTTTTCTGTTTATAAATGCAAAACAAAAACAAGAAAAATAGGGATCACAATATTTGAATGCGAAAACGTCCTTTATTTAATGATAAAGTGCAAATAACAAGAGGGCCCCACAAATGGGTTACTACGTCTTGGGCAGAATGTAGGACTGAACATAATCAAAACAATGAACATTACTCTGCGGTAGTAACATGAATGACTTCTTCGGTAGTCCAGTTGCACAGCTTCTGGCCAGGAGCACATGGACGAATCCAAGCATCCATATCACAGTCACTATCACCTTCATCATCTCCGACGGCATTAATCCTGTCAAATATCACACCACTGCTAGTGAACTGCATAGGTCCCCTGTACTTCAGAGTGCTCTGAGAAGAACTGGAGGGTTTGTATCCCAGGCCGAACTTGTCCTTCTTGACGGGAACATTAAGAACTTGGCCCCACTTCTGAGACGAACCGGATTCTACGATAGCACAAGCTTCCTTGAGCGATGACATCGAAACCTTTGGGCTCTAGGATTCTACAGAAGACTTCCCCTGAATCTAAACTGTTTCGAATGCCTGGCAGAGTGTTTCGTGGATCTCCCCATCCACTTCCATATACTTGAAGGATGACAAATGGCTAACAATAATATCCTCTTCACCGCATACTGTGACTATCTTCCCCTCCACCATATACTTCAACTTTTGATGCAACATTGAGGTTACTGCCCCTGCAGCCTGTATCCAAGGTCGACCAAGCAAACAACTGTATGCTGGCTGGATATCCATAATGTAGAAAGTTGCATCAAAGATCTCTGGTCCTATCTGGATAGGCAACATGATTTCCCCAAACACTGATCTCTTAGATCCATTGAAAGCTCTCACGACCAAATCACTTGGCGTGCATATCAAACCTTGAATGTCCAACTTCATTAACGCCTTCTTTGGAAGCACATTGAGAGATGATCATGTATCAACCAAGACATGCGACATCAAAGAACCTCTACATTCCAAGGATATGTGCAAAGCACAGTTATGGTTTCTCCGAGCAGGAGTCAGATCCAAATCAGTAAAACCGAGACCATTATCAGCGTTCACATGAGGTACTCTGTTAATTCTAACCTTTGGCTGGTAGCCGGTGTTCATCCCGCCTTTGGTTGTTACCTTTGGTTAATGTTTATCCCTTAAAGAGTTGTTTGGTTAGGCTTCTCGTCTCCACCGTCGGAGTCATATATTTCTCCCCAGGTCGTAAGTCCGTTTATGGTACTTCCTGTATATCTTGTTTGATTTTGTCCCCAGAGGGTCGCCTTTGGTCGACATTCCTGTAATCCCAACTCTTGATTGATATCAGGTGGTTTTCATCATAACTTTTGGAATGTATCTGCAGTGAGTCGCATCCTAACTTTTGGTTGGTATCCGTTACTTTCACCCCCGCATGTTGCAAATTTACGGGTTCTCTTGGTGTTCAATCTCCGTGCACCTTGAATATTTAAAAGTCGTTGCTATCATCCTTTCAGGTTCAAGTCGATTGAATAGAAGCAACTGTAGCACCCCAAAATTTGCCTCATCATTCTTGATTTACTGGCTTGTGTTTCTCTGCATTTTTGTATTTATACATATCATGGCATTCGCTCTTGAGACATGGGATCAAGGTTTTTCATGGCTCAGGATTCCTTTTATTGCAAGAGTTTAAACAGCGAGCGTTAGAGGTATCGACATTTATTTTGCCCAACAATCGAATGCTCGATTTTATTTTTATTCAGCATGTTATTTTCAGCACAGGAGACAGGTCATAAGTTATCTCAGGCATTCTCACAGTTATAATGTCAAAGGGCAAGTTTCAGAGGCTTAACATGCCTCTGAACGGGTGAATGTGCAAGTTTCCCTCCAAATGACGCTATTTTTGAAAATTTGTGAGTGGTTAACCGATTAACCAATTTGCACTACCAAATGATTAATCGATTAATCATAGTAAATTTTGCCCAGTAACGTGCATTTTTAATGCTGCCACTTTTGGGGTCTATTTTGATAACTTGTGAATTGATTTTTACACCAGAAGAAGGATCTAGAATCACTTTAAATTTGGATTAACTTTCAAAATCAATTCAATTTCCCTCCAATTTTCCATTCCTAATTCCATTCCAATTTTCATAACCTCACTCCAAACCATAATTCTACTCCTAACCAAGAGCCTATTTAAGTAAATTTGCTCCAAACCCCACCAGGATTCACCCTCACAATTTCAGATTTCAGACTCATTCTTTAGATTTTGCTCTCAAATTCTCTCAACTTTTCTACACTCCAAAAACCTCCATTATAGCTCTTTTCACTTGAGTTCTTTGATTCTTCATTGGAATCATTGAATTCTAGAGCTAAACCTCCATCATTCATCTCCATCATCTTCAATTCATCATTTGATTTTTGTTTGGATTTGGATCTGATTTTGAAATCAAGTTTATAAGTAATTCTTGGATCAATTTTAGCTTCTTATGGCTTGTTCTTCACTTCTATTGCAAGAAAGCTCTTGGATCTTGAAGATTTCTTGGGTTTCTAGCTTGGATCTATCAATTTGCAGTGAATCAACACTTACTAAAGCAAATATCAATTTCGAAGGTTGGTTAATTCCAGATCCAATTCTATTTTGAGCTTATTTGAATAATTACAATGTAGATATTCATGTTTTGATTGATTTTGGTGATTTTGATTTGTGATTGGTGATCTCAATGCTTGATTAAGTTTGATTAATGTTTGATCACTGATTTCTGGTGTTAAATTCGTGCATAATTGATTACATGATCATTTGGATGATTGCACATTGAGTTAATTGCTGAAAGTGCTTTTGAATTGCTGTTTTTCTGCTTCTGGTGCAGTGTTAATCGATTAACCAATTACAATACAAAAATGGTTAATCGATTAACCAGTGCAACTTCTGAAAAATTTTAGTGGTTAATCGGTTAACTTGTTTGCACTAGCAAATGATTAATCGATTAACACTAGACCAGAATGTGATTTTTGGTTGTTTTCAAGCATGTTTTGATTTCTTTCCACCTCTAACCTTCATGGATTGATATGATGCATTTGTGTGGACTACTTTTGACTTGTTTCATCATGATTGATTGTTTGATCTCGATTTTTTGATGTGTGACTTTTGGTTTCCGTTTGAGATGCTTAATATGTTCATGTTGTTTGATTGTTGTGATGATCATATGATGCACTTGCTTGTATCATGTTAATGATTAATTGTTGATGATTATCTTGCTGGACTTGTGATGCGTGTTTGAATTCGCTTTCGATTCCGTTTGTCACATGTTTGTTTGATTGCTTACTTAATGTATAAAGCATGTTGATCTTGTTGATTCTTGATGGTGCATTCTTGTTAAACATTTGTATTTGATTGTTGATGCTTGTCCATTCTTGCATGATAATTGTTCATGATTGGTGTTTGCTAATACTTGATTGCATTAAACATGTTTTCTGCCCTGCTTTCTACAACTGTTGTATTTTAAATTTGCATGTTGTCTATGTTATTGCTTGCTTACTGCCTGCCTTTGACACTTGCTTTTTGTGCTGAATTAGTAGCTGTTAAATGCTGTTTTGTTGCATTGCTGGACTTTGTGGTTGTTTTATTCAGGAAGCGCTGTTGTAGCAATTGTTTTTCCTTGTTTTCTTGCTTGTTTCCTACCTTTGCATGCTCCCTTAAGATTCCTATTCCAATTTAATTTTCGATAAATTTTGGGATTAGGATAGACATTAGGAGTGCAATCCATGCATGATAACAAGAAGGCTAGTCCCTTTTAATCTCTATCTTAGGTCCATCTTTTGCATGTTAACATTAGGATAGAATTTTTTTTCGCGACCTTAAGGCCATTTTGCATGACAGCGTTAGGACTGAGTTTCCCTTAGACCTTTAGTGCGTCTTTCTCTCTTCTCATCTCAAAACAATGCTAATACACTTAATAAAGACGATGAACATTGTGCACCACGAGCCTTAAGCATATGTGAAATGATGAGTGAGGGGTTTCTCCTCACTTGTCTAGAGTGTTTAGTGTATCCCCCATGGGCGATATGCGACGCATTCGCTCCTATATCATACTCTTTAGTGCAACGTGAATCACAAAGCAAACTAATTCACTTCACTAAAACTCACAAACAAAAGTCAAAATTTTTATCCTTCGGGATTGTGTTTCAAACTCATTTTCAGAAAGAGTACGTTATTTTCTGTTCTATCGCAATTAAGCATCGACCCTGACTACTAGAATGGGAACTTAACGTCGCTAACAAAAACACTTAACCAACTGGTGGTTTCGTCGTTACCCAAACTCCGTTTGCTCTGATTTCTCATACCAGAGGAGGATACATAGGCACAAGACGGTGATGTCTTGGCGAGCATCCTTCCCTCTATCACCCGTAGTTTTCCGAACTACATTGACTTTGTCTTGGCGGTGAAGTCCTATCGAGTCTCCTTTTTTCTTTTTCTTTCCTGTTTTCATTTAGCAGTAGCTCATAGAAAACACACCCTTTGATTAGACAACAAGCGTGGATCCCGTTGAGTACAACAAACGTGAGGGGCGCTCATACCTTCCCCTTGCGTAACCGACTCCCGAACCCAAGATTTGGTTACGATGACCTTGTCTTCTCCCTTCTTTCAGGTTTTTCTTTGATCATTTCCTTTCCCTCTCTTTGGGATAAATAACATTCGATGGCGACTCTTTTGTTTTTCCGCCGGGTGTTTTTCGTAGTTGCAATAGAGAGTTGAGCATTTATAAGTGGGAGAACCCATACACCTATTACCTTAAGGTTTTGGATGAATATGTGGTGTCTCTCTCTCACTTGTGTTGCTTTTGGCCCAATGTTGATGCTCTTCCTCATGACCAAACAAATAGTATCAAAGCTTGGTTCGTAAAGGGACCGACTTACTTGTATTGAAATGCTCAAGAAGTGGTGTCTAGTTGAAATCAAAATTCCTTGGAAGAGGTGTATCAAAATACCAGAAAAGAGGTGTATGTCAACAGCGGTACAAGTGTATGTAGACAAAAGAGTTTTCACTTGAGGGGGAGCATTGTGAACTCACACTTGAGGGAGAGTGTTGAGAATAATAAGTCAAGTGTGAGTTGGAGTCCCACATTAGTTATAAATATGGATAGTTGAACATTTATAAGTGGGAGAATTCATACACCTATCACCTTAAGGTTTTGGCTGATGAGGAAGAGTATCAACATTGTGCCAAGAGCAACACAAGTGAGAGAGATACCACATATTCATCCAAAACCTTGAGGTGATAGGTATATGGATTCTCTCACTTATAAATGGTCAACTCTTCATATGTATAACCAATATGAGACTCTAACTCACACTTGATATATTATTCTCAACATTCCCCCTCAAGTGTGAGTCCACAATACTCCCCCTTAAGTGGAAACTCTTTTGCTCACATTTATTTGTACCATCGTTGACACCTCTTCCTGGGCATTTTGATACATGTAAGCCAATCCCTTTCTCGAACCAAAGGCTCATGATACCATTTGTTGGGTCATGAGGAGGAGCATCAACATTGGGCCTAGAGCAACAAAGTGAGAGAGACACTGCATATTCACCAAAAACCTTAAGATAATAAGTGTATGGATTTTCCCACTTATAAATGCTCAACTATCCAAATTTATAACCAATGTGAGACTCCAACTTACACTTGACATATTATCCTCAACAAAATAATCCCAACTAAAACTTTAGGTTCAAAATTTTAGACAACAAAAAGGCTCTAAAAATTTTCAACTTGGTTACAAATATACAACATGTCAAATTAATTACAAATATTTCTTGAATTGAATTTTAAAAATAAATGCCTTATTCTCGTGATTATGAGTTCAATTCTTAATCTTAATAAATTTATTTTTGAAACTTAAAAATTAGTTTAAGCTTCCATACACATTGGATTGAATATATATATATATATATATATATATATATATATATATATATATATATATATATATATATATATATATATATATATATATATATATATATATATATATATATATATATATATATATATATATATATATATATATATATATATATATATATATATATATATATATATATATATATATATATATATATATATATATATATATATATATATATATATATATATATATATATATATATTATTTTTCAGAGGGTCCTTCTTTAAATTATTTTTATAATATTAACATTTAAATCTGGTTGGTAAAAAAAATCATGTTTGCATTGGTGATCAATTGTGAATACGATAATTGCATAGATAAGATTAGTCAAATAAACTACATCTTTTCTTATGGGAAGGTGTGAGAAAGATTGAAAAGATTCATAATGCATAGATGGAAATAAAAACAACAATATAGAATAGAGAATCGCATGGGGCATAAGACACATGAAGAAAAGATATTGGTGGCACGTTCACATGTCTTGGCATGCAATGCTTGGTGACTTTTGGTTGAACACGTGCTGACGTGGAAGATCTTCTAAATCTAATTCGTCGGTGACTAGGTCATTTTTTAAATTTCAATGGCTTACTTGTTACTATACACCTATAAATTCTTTTGGATTTAATGACATATGAGATGAGTAACACTGCCATCGTTATGTTAATGTGGGTGTGATTGTGAGACACATCAATGACTCCAACTTCGTTTCTCACATTTATTTGTACCATCGTTGACACCTCTTCCTGGGCATTTTGATACATGTAAGCCAATCCCTTTCTCGAACCAAAGGCTCATGATACCATTTGTTGGGTCATTAGGAGGAGCATCAACATTGGGCCTAGAGCAACAAAGTGAGAGAGACACTGCATATTCACCAAAAACCTTAAGATGATAAGTGTATGGATTTTCCCACTTATAAATGCTCAACTATCCAAATTTATAACCAATGTGAGACTCCAACTTACACTTGACATATTATCCTCAACAAAATAATCCCAACTAAAACTTTAGGTTCAAAATTTTAGACAACAAAAAGGCTCTAAAAATTTTCAACTTGGTTACAAATATACAACATGTCAAATTAATTACAAATATTTCTTGAATTGAATTTTAAAAATAAATGCCTTATTCTCGTGATTATGAGTTCAATTCTTAATCTTAATAAATTTATTTTTGAAACTTAAAAATTAGTTTAAGCTTCCATACACATTGGATTGAATATATATATATATATATATATATATATATATATATATATATATATATATATATATATATATATATATATATATATATATATATATATATATATATATATATATATATATATATATATATATATATATATATATATATATATATATATATATATATATATATATATATATATATATATATATATATATATATATATATATATATATATATATATATATAGTATGACTATTTTTCAGAGGGTCCTTCTTTAAATTATTTTTATAATATTAATATTTAAATCTGGTTGGTAAAAAAAAATCATGTTTGCATTGGTGATCAATTGTGAATACGATAATTGCATAGATAAGATTAGTCAAATAAACTACATCTTTTCTTATGGGAAGGTGTGAGAAAGATTGAAAAGATTCATAATGCATAGATGGAAATAAAAACAACAATATAGAATAGAGAATCGCATGGGGCATAAGACACATGAAGAAAAGATATTGGTGGCACGTTCACATGTCTTGGCATGCAATGCTTGGTGACTTTTGGTTGAACACGTGCTCACGTGCTGACGTGGAAGATCTTCTAAATCTAATTCGTCGGTGACTAGGTCATTTTTTAAATTTCAATGGCTTACTTGTTACTATACACCTATAAATTCTTTTGGATTTAATGACATATGAGATGAGTAACACTGCCATCGTTATGTTAATGTGGGTGTGATTGTGAGACACATCAATGACTCCAACTTCGTTTCTCACATTTATTTGTACCATCGTTGACACCTCTTCCTGGGCATTTTGATACATGTAAGCCAATCCCTTTCTCGAACCAAAGGCTCATGATACCATTTGTTGGGTCATTAGGAGGAGCATCAACATTGGGCCTAGAGCAACAAAGTGAGAGAGACACTGCATATTCACCAAAAACCTTAAGATGATAAGTGTATGGATTTTCCCACTTATAAATGCTCAACTATCCAAATTTATAACCAATGTGAGACTCCAACTTACACTTGACATATTATCCTCAACAAAATAATCCCAACTAAAACTTTAGGTTCAAAATTTTAGACAACAAAAAGGCTCTAAAAATTTTCAACTTGGTTACAAATATACAACATGTCAAATTAATTACAAATATTTCTTGAATTGAATTTTAAAAATAAATGCCTTATTCTCGTGATTATGAGTTCAATTCTTAATCTTAATAAATTTATTTTTGAAACTTAAAAATTAGTTTAAGCTTCCATACACATTGGATTTAATATATATATATATATATATATATATATATATATATATATATATATATATATATATATATATATATATATATATATATATATATATATATATATATATATATATATATATATATATATATATATATATATATATATATATATATATATATATATATATATATATATATATATATATATATATATATATATATATATATATATATATATATATATATAGTATGACTATTTTTCAGAGGGTCCTTCTTTAAATTATTTTTATAATATTAATATTTAAATCTTGTTGGTAAAAAAAAAATCATGTTTGCATTGGTGATCAATTGTGAATACGATAATTGCATAGATAAGATTAGTCAAATAAACTACATCTTTTCTTATGGGAAGGTGTGAGAAAGATTGAAAAGATTCATAATGCATAGATGGAAATAAAAACAACAATATAGAATAGAGAATCACATGGGGCATAAGACACATGAAGAAAAGATATTGGTGGCACGTTCACATGTCTTGGCATGCAATGCTTGGTGACTTTTGGTTGAACACGTGCTGACGTGGAAGATCTTCTAAATCTAATTCGTCGGTGACTAGGTCATTTTTTAAATTTCAATGGCTTACTTGTTACTATACACCTATAAATTCTTTTGGATTTAATGACATATGAGATGAGTAACACTGCCACCGTTATGTTAATGTGGGTGTGATTGTGAGACACATCAATGACTCCAACTTCGTTTCTCAAATTTCCCAAAGCAATAACACACACACACACACACACACACACACACACACACACACACACACACACACACACACACACACACACACACACACACACACACATATATAAGTTAGATACAATTATCCATTGATTAAATTGTATTTAAAATACAAAAATAAAAAATGATGCGAGAGAGTTTTCGTATGTTGGGGTTTCTAAATTTTGTAGAGAACCGTGTGCTCCGTCGGGACGAAGTTACTTCGTGGTGGTTTAAATTTCTAATCTTAAGATTAGGGACCATCCTACATGGATAATGGGGTTGGAGGTTGTCCTTTCCCTGAAAATTTTCCTCTTATGTTGCCATTGATTTTCTCAGCAGAAATTTGGGGTATTTCCCCTTGATTTAGAGTTTCATGGTGCAACAAGAGAAGGAGTTTGGGAGTGCAAACCCAAGAGAGACTCTCGGCCAAAAAGAGAGTCACACTCATAATATTATGGGTCTTAATATTCAAGAGCGGATCAAAGATCTTAAGAATGCTCATTCTCAAACAGATTTTGAAAGGAAGACCGAAGTGTTGGGAAATCAATTTCATCTGCAAATACAAAGCGATAACAAGATTTTGTACAAGAATATAGTCACGGGGGAATCTTGCAAAGCTTTAGGTAACTTGACTCAGCAAAAGGAAGAGATGGCAGAAATTGATAAGGATGCAAATAGGATTTGTATAGAGGGAAATAAGGTATGAGGTTATGAATGCCCGAAATTTGTTTTCTCAGTTTTGGAAGAAAAACCGATAGCGGAAATTGTATATAAAAGTTAGATACAATTATCCATTGATTAAGTTGTATTTAAAATACAAAAATAAAAACTGATGCGAGGGATTTTTCTTATGTTGGGGTTTTTAAGTTTTGTAGAGAACTGTGTGCTCCGTCGGGACGACGTTACTTCGTGGTGGTATAAATTTCTAATCTTAGGATTAGGGACCACCATACAAGGATACCGGGGTTGGGGGTTGTCCTTTTCCTGATTATTGTCCTCTTATGTTGCCATTGATTTTCTCAGCAGGAATTTTGGGTATTTCCCCTCGATTTAGAGTTTCATGGTGCAACAAGAGAAGGGGTTTGGGAGTGCAAACCCAAGAAAGACCCTCGTCCAAAAAGAGAGTCACACTCTTAATCTTATGGGTCTTAAGATTCAAGAGCGGATCACAGATCTTAAGAATGCTCATTCTCAAACAGATTTTAAAAGGAAGACCGACGTGTTGGGAAATCAGTTTCATCTGCAAATGTAAAGCAATAACAAGATTTTGTACAAGAATATGGTCACGGGGGAATCTTGCAAAGCTTTAGGTAACTTGACTCAGTAAGTGGAATAGATGGCAGAAATTGGATAGGATGAAAATAGGATTTGTATAGAGGGAAATAAGGTATGAGGTTATGAATGCCCGAAATTTGTTTTGTCAGTTTTGGAAAAAAAATAGCGGAAATTGTATATAAAAGTTAGATACAATTATCCATTGATTAAGTTGTATTTAAAATACAAAAATTAAAAATGATGCGAGGGAGTTTCCGTATGTTGGGGTTTCTAAGTTTTGTAGAGAACTGTGTACTCCGTCGGGACGATGTTACTTCGTGGTTGTATATATTTCTAATCTTAGGATTAGGGACCACCATACAAGGTACCGGGGTTGGGGGTTGTCCTTTCCCTGAAAATTGTCCTCTTATGTTGCCATTGATTTTCTCAGGAGGAATTTGTGGTATTTCCCCTAGATTTAGAGTTTCATGGTGCAACAAGAGAAGGGGTTTGGGAGTGCAAAACCAAGAAAGACTCTTGGCCAAAAAGAGAGTCACACTCGTAATATTATGGGTCTAATGATTCAAGCGCGAATCAAAGATCTTAAGAATGCTCATTCTCAAACATATTTTGAAAGGAAGACCGAAGTGTTGGGAAATCAGTTTCATCTGCAAATGCAAAGCGAAAACAAGATTTTGTACAAGAATATGGTCACGGGGAAATCTTGCAAAGCTTTAGGTAACTTGACTCAGCAAGAGAAGTAGATGGAAAAAATTGATACGGATGAAAATAGGATTTGTATAGAGGGAAATAAGGTATGAGGTTATGAATGCCCGAAATTTGTTTTGTCAGTTTTGGAAGAAAAACAGATAGCAGAACTTGTATATCAAAGTTAGATACAATTATTCATTGCTTAAGTTGTATATAAAATACAAAAATAAAAAATGATGCGAGGGAGTTTTGTAAAGAACGGTGTGCTCCGTCGGGACGACGTTACTTCGTGGTGGCATAAATTTCTAATCTTAGGATTAGGGACCACCCTACAAGGATACCAGGGTTGGGGGTTGTTCTTTCCCTGAAAATTGTCCTCTTATGTTGCCATTGATTTTCTCAGAAGGAATTTGAGGTATTTCCCCTTGATTTAGAGTTTCATGGTGCAACAGGAGAAGGGGTTTGGGAGTGCAAACCCAAGAAAGACTCTCAGCCAAAAAGAGAGTCACACTCTTAATCTTATGGGTCTTAAGATTCAAGAGCAGATCACAGATCTTGAGAATGCTCTTTCTCAAACAGATTTTGAAAGGAAGACTGAAGTGTTGGGAAATCAGTTGCATCTTCAAATGCAAAGCAATAACAAGATTTTGTACAAGAATATGGTCACGGGGGAATCTTGCAAAGCTTTAGGTAACTTGACTCAGCAAGAGGAAAAGATGGTTGAAATTGATAAGGATGAAAATAAGATTTGTATAGAGGGAAATAAGGTATGAGGTTATGAATGCCCGAAGTTTGTTTTGTCAGTTTTGGAAGAAAAACAGATAGCGGAAATTCTATATAAAAGTTAGATACAATTATCCATTGATAAAGTTGTATTTAAAATACAAAAATAAAAAATGATGCGAGGGAGTTTACGTATGTTGGGGTTTCTAAGGTTTGTATAGAACTGTGTGCTCCGTCGGGACGACGTTACTTCGTGGTGGTATAAATTTCTAATCTTAGGATTAGGGACCACCATACAAGGATACCGGGGTTGGGGTTGTCCTTTCCCTGAAAATTGTCCTCTTATGTAGCCATTGATTTTCTCAGCAGGAATTTGGGGTATTTCCCCTTGATTTAGAGCTTCATGGTGCAACAAGAGAAGGGGTTTGGGAGTGCAAACCCAAGAAATACTCTCGGACAAAAAGAGAGTCACACTCATAATATTATGGGTCTTAATATTCAACAGCGGACAAAGATCTTAAGAATGCTCATTCTCAAACCGATTTTGAAAGAAAGACCGAAGTGTTGGGAAATCAGTTTCATCTGCAAATGCAAAGCGATAACAAGACTTTGTAAAAGAATATGGTCACGGGGCAATCTTGCAAAGCTTTAGGTAACATGACTCAGCAAGAGGAAGAGATGGCAGAAATTGATAAGGATGAAAATAGGATTTGTATAGAGGGAAATAAGGTATGAGGTTATGAATGCGCGAAATTTGTTTTGTCAGTTTTGGAAGAAAAACCGATAGCGGAAATTGTATATAAAAGTTAGATACAATTATCCATTGATTATATTGTATTTAAAATACAAAAATAAAAAATGATGTGAGGGAGTTTTCGTATGTTGGGGTTTCTAAGTTTTGTAGAGAACTGTGTGCTTCGTCGGGACGACGTTACTTCATGGTTGTATAAATTTCTAATCTTAGGATTAGGGACCACCCTAACAGGATACCAGGGTTGGTGGTTGTCCCTTCCCTGAAAATTGTCCTCTTATGTTGCAATTGATTTTCTTAGCAGGATTTAGGGTATTTCCCCTCGATTTAGAGTTTCATGGTGCAACAAGAGAAGGTGATTGGGAGTGCAAACCCAAGAAAGACTCTCGGCCAAAAAGAGAGTCTCACTCTTAATCTTATGGGTCTTAAGATTCAAGAGCGGATCACAGATCTTAAGAATGCTCATTCTCAAACATATTTTGAAAGGAAGACAAAAGTGTTGGGAAACCAGTTTCATCTGCAAATGCAAGGCAATAACAAGATTTCATACAAGAATACGGTCACGGGGGAATCCGTCAAAGCTTTAGGTAACTTGACTCAGCAAGAGGAATAGATGGATGAAATTGATAAGGATGAAAATAAGATTTGTATAGAGGGAAATAAGGTATGAGGTTATGAATGCCCGAAATTTGATTTGTCAGTTTTGGAAGAAAAACAGATAGCAGAAAATCTATATAAAAGTTAGATACAATTATCCATTGCTTAAGTTGTATTTAAAATACAAAAATAAAAAATGATGCGAGGGAGTTTTCGTATGTTGGGGTTTCTAAGTTTTGTAGAGAACTGTGTGCTCCGTCGGGACGACGTTACTTCGTGGTGGTATAAATTTCTAATCTTAGGATTAGGGACCACCATACAAGGATACCGGGGTTAGGGGTTGTCCTTTCCCTAAAAATTGTCCTCTTATGTTGCCATTGATTTTCTCAGCAGGAATTTGGGGTATTTCCCCTTGATTTAGAGTTTCATGGTGCAACAAGAGAAGGGGTTTGGGAGTGCAAACCCAAGAAAGAGTCTCGGCCAAAAAGAGAGTCACACTCGTAATCTTATGGGTCTTAATATTCAAGAGCGGATCAAAGATCTTAAGAATGCTCATTCTCAAACATATTTTGAAAGGAAGATCGAAGTGTTGGGAAATCAGTTTCATCTGCAAATGCAAAGCAATAACAAGATTTTGTACAAGAATATGGTCACGGGGGAATCTTGCAAAGCTTTAGGTAACTTGACTCAGGAAGAGGAGGAGATGGAAGAAATTGATAAGGATGAAAATAGGATTTGTATAGAGGGAAATAAGGTATGAGGTTATGAATGCCCGAAATTTGTTTTGTCAACTTTGGAAGAAAAACAGATAGCGGAAATTGTATATAAAAGTTAGATACAATTATCCATTGATTTGATTGTATTTAAAATACAAAAATAAAAAATGATGCGAGCGAGTTTTCGTATGTTGGGGTTTCTATGTTTTGTAGAGAACTGTGTGCTCCGTCGGGATGACGTTACTTCGTGGTGGTATAAATCTCTAATCTTAGGATTAGGGACCACCATACAAGGATACCGGGTTGGGGTTGTCCTTTCCCTGAAAATTGTCCTTTTATGTTGCCATTGATTTTCTCAGCAGGAATTTGGGGTATTTCCCCTCGATTTAGAGCTTCATGGTGCAACAAGAGAAGGGGTTTGGGAGTGCAAACCCAAGAAATACTCTCGGCCAAAAAGAGAGTCACACTCATAATATTATGGGTCTTAAGATTCAAGAGCGGACGAAGATCTTAAGAATGCTCATTCTCAAACAAATTTTGAAACAAAGACCGAAGTGTTGGGAAATCAGTTTCATCTGCAAATGCAAAGCGATAACAAGACTTTGTAAAAGAATATGGTCACGGGGCAATCTTGCAAAGCTTTAGGTAACATGACTCAGCAAGAGGAAGAGATGGCAGAAATTGATATGGATGAAAATAGGATTTGTATAGAGGGAAATAAGGTATGAGGTTATGAATGCGCGAAATTTGTTTTGTCAGTTTTGGAAGAAAAACCGATAGCGGAAATTGTATATAAAAGTTAGATACAATTATCCATTGATTATATTGTATTTAAAATACAAAATTAAAAAATGATGTGAGGGAGTTTTCGTATGTTGGGGTTTCTAAGTTTTGTAGAGAACTGTGTGCTTCGTCGGGACGACGTTACTTCATGGTTGTATAAATTTCTAATCTTAGGATTAGGGACCACCCTAACAGGATACCAGGGTTGGTGGTTGTCCCTTCCCTGAAAATTGTCCTCTTATGTTGCAATTGATTTTCTTAGCAGGAATTTAGGGTATTTCCCCTCGATTTAGAGTTTCATGGTGCAACAAGAGAAGGTGATTGGGAGTGCAAACCCAAGAAAGACTCTCGGCCAAAAAGAGAGTCTCACTCTTAATCTTATGGGTCTTAAGATTCAAGAGCGGATCACAGATCTTAAGAATGCTCATTCTCAAACATATTTTGAAAGGAAGACAAAAGTGTTGGGAAACCAGTTTCATCTGCAAATGCAAGGCAATAACAAGATTTCATACAAGAATACGGTCACGGGGGAATCCGTCAAAGCTTTAGGTAACTTGACTCAGCAAGAGGAATAGATGGATGAAATTGATAAGGATGAAAATAAGATTTGTATAGAGGGAAATAAGGTATGAGGTTATGAATGCCCGAAATTTGATTTGTCAGTTTTGGAAGAAAAACAGATAGCGGAAAATCTATATAAAAGTTAGATACAATTATCCATTGCTTAAGTTGTATTTAAAATACAAAAATAAAAAATGATGCGAGGGAGTTTTCGTATGTTGGGGTTTCTAAGTTTTGTAGAGAACTGTGTGCTCCGTCGGGACGACGTTACTTCGTGGTGGTATAAATTTCTAATCTTAGGATTAGGGACCACCATACAAGGATACCGGGGTTAGGGGTTGTCCTTTCCCTAAAAATTGTCCTCTTATGTTGCCATTGATTTTCTCAGCAGGAATTTGGGGTATTTCCCCTTGATTTAGAGTTTCATGGTGCAACAAGAGAAGGGGTTTGGGAGTGCAAACCCAAGAAAGAGTCTCGGCCAAAAAGAGAGTCACACTCGTAATCTTATGGGTCTTAAGATTCAAGAGCGGATCAAAGATCTTAAGAATGCTCATTCTCAAACATATTTTGAAAGGAAGATCGAAGTGTTGGGAAATCAGTTTCATCTGCAAATGCAAAGCAATAACAAGATTTTGTACAAGAATATGGTCACGGGGGAATCTTGCAAAGCTTTAGGTAACTTGACTCAGGAAGAGGAGGAGATGGAAGAAATTGATAAGGATGAAAATAGGATTTGTATAGAGGGAAATAAGGTATGAGGTTATGAATGCCCGAAATTTGTTTTGTCAACTTTGGAAGAAAAACAGATAGCGGAAATTGTATATAAAAGTTAGATACAATTATCCATTGATTTGATTGTATTTAAAATACAAAAATAAAAAATGATGCGAGCGAGTTTTCGTATGTTGGGGTTTCTAAGTTTTGTAGAGAACTGTGTGCTCCGTCGGGATGACGTTACTTCGTGGTGGTATAAATCTCTAATCTTAGGATTAGGGACCACCATACAAGGATATCGGGTTGGGGTTGTCCTTTCCCTGAAAATTGTCCTTTTATGTTGCCATTGATTTTCTCAGCAGGAATTTGGGGTATTTCCCCTCGATTTAGAGCTTCATGGTGCAACAAGAGAAGGGGTTTGGGAGTGCAAACCCAAGAAATACTCTCGGCCAAAAAGAGAGTCACACTCATAATATTATGGGTCTTAAGATTCAAGAGCGGACGAAGATCTTAAGAATGCTCATTCTCAAACAAATTTTGAAACAAAGACCGAAGTGTTGGGAAATCAGTTTCATCTGCAAATGCAAAGCGATAACAAGATTTTGTAAAAGAATATGGTCACGGGGGAATCTTGCAAAGCTTTAGGTAACATGACTCAGCAAGAGGAAGAGATGGCAGAAATTGATAAGGATGAAAATAGGATTTGTATAGAGGGAAATAAGGTATGAGGTTATGAATGCCCGAAATTTGTTTTGTCAGTTTTGGAAGAAATACCGATAGCGGAAATTGTATATAAAAGTTAGATACAATTATCCATTGATTATATTGTATTAAAAATACAAAAATAAAAAATGATGTGAGGGAGTTTTCGTATGTTGGGGTTTCTAAGTTTTGTAGAGAACTGTGTGCTTCGTCGAGACGACGTTACTTTATGGTTGTATAAATTTCTAATCTTAGGATTAGGGACCACCCTAACAGGATACCAGGGTTGGTGGTTGTCCCTTCCCTGAAAATTGTCCTCTTATGTTGCAATTGATTTTCTCAGCAGGAATTCGGGGTATTTCCCCTCGATTTAGAGTTTCATGGTGCAACAAGAGAAGGTGTTTGGGAGTGCAAACCCAAGAAAGACTCTCGGTCAAAAAGAGAGTCACACTCTTAATCTTATGGGTCTTAAGATTCAAGAGCGGATCACAGATCTTAAGAATGCTCATTCTCAAACATATTTTGAAAGGAAGACAAAAGTGTTGGGAAACCAGTTTCATCTGCAAATGCTAGGCAATAACAAGATTTCGTACAAGAATACGGTCACGGGGGAATCCGTCAAAGCTTTAGGTAACTTGACTCAGCAAGAGGAATAGATGGCTGAAATTGATAAGGATGAAAATAAGATTTGTATAGAGGGAAATAAGGTATGAGGTTATGAATGCCCGAAATTTGATTTGTCAGTTTTGGAAGAAAAACAGATAGCGGAAAATCTATATAAAAGTTAGATACAATTATCCATTGATTAAGTTGTATTTAAAATACAAAAATAAAAAATGATGCGAGGGAGTTTTCGTATGTTGGGGTTTCTAAGTTTTGTAGAGAACTGTGTGCTCCGTCGGGACGACGTTACTTCGTGGTGGTATAAATTTCTAATCTTAGGATTAGGGACCACCATACAAGGATACCGGGGTTAGGGGTTGTCCTTTCCCTAAAAATTGTCCTCTTATGTTGCCATTGATTTTCTCAGCAGGAATTTGGGGTATTTCCCCTTGATTTAGAGTTTCATGGTGCAACAAGAGAAGGGGTTTGGGAGTGCAAACCCAAGAAAGACTCTCGGCCAAAAAGAGAGTCACACTCGTAATCTTATGGGTCTTAAGATTCAAGAGCGGATCAAAGATCTTAAGAATGCTCATTCTCAAACATATTTTGAAAGGAAGATCGAAGTGTTGGGAAATCAGTTTCATCTGCAAATGCAAAGCAATAACAAGATTTTGTACAAGAATATGGTCACGGGGGAATCTTGCAAAGCTTTAGGTAACTTGACTCAGGAAGAGGAGGAGATGGAAGAAATTGATAAGGATGAAAATAGGATTTGTATAGAGGGAAATAAGGTATGAGGTTATGAATGCCCGAAATTTGTTTTGTCAACTTTGGAAGAAAAACAGATAGCGGAAATTGTATATAAAAGTTAGATACAATTATCCATTGATTTGATTGTATTTAAAATACAAAAATAAAAAATGATGCGAGCGAGTTTTCGTATGTTGGGGTTTCTAAGTTTTGTAGAGAACTGTGTGCTCCGTCGGGATGACGTTACTTCGTGGTGGTATAAATCTCTAATCTTAGGATTAGGGACCACCATACAAGGATACCGGGTTGGGGTTGTCCTTTCCCTGAAAATTGTCCTTTTATGTTGCCATTGATTTTCTCAGCAGGAATTTGGGGTATTTCCCCTCGATTTAGAGCTTCATGGTGCAACAAGAGAAGGGGTTTGGGAGTGCAAACCCAAGAAATACTCTCGGCCAAAAAGAGAGTCACACTCATAATATTATGGGTCTTAAGATTCAAGAGCGGACGAAGATCTTAAGAATGCTCATTCTCAAACAAATTTTGAAACAAAGACCGAAGTGTTGGGAAATCAGTTTCATCTGCAAATGCAAAGCGATAACAAGATTTTGTAAAAGAATATGGTCACGGGGGAATCTTGCAAAGCTTTAGGTAACATGACTCAGCAAGAGGAAGAGATGGCAGAAATTGATAAGGATGAAAATAGGATTTGTATAGAGGGAAATAAGGTATGAGGTTATGAATGCCCGAAATTTGTTTTGTCAGTTTTGGAAGAAATACCGATAGCGGAAATTGTATATAAAAGTTAGATACAATTATCCATTGATTATATTGTATTAAAAATACAAAAATAAAAAATGATGTGAGGGAGTTTTCGTATGTTGGGGTTTCTAAGTTTTGTAGAGAACTGTGTGCTTCGTCGAGACGACGTTACTTTATGGTTGTATAAATTTCTAATCTTAGGATTAGGGACCACCCTAACAGGATACCAGGGTTGGTGGTTGTCCCTTCCCTGAAAATTGTCCTCTTATGTTGCAATTGATTTTCTCAGCAGGAATTCGGGGTATTTCCCCTCGATTTAGAGTTTCATGGTGCAACAAGAGAAGGTGTTTGGGAGTGCAAACCCAAGAAAGACTCTCGGTCAAAAAGAGAGTCACACTCTTAATCTTATGGGTCTTAAGATTCAAGAGCGGATCACAGATCTTAAGAATGCTCATTCTCAAACATATTTTGAAAGGAAGACAAAAGTGTTGGGAAACCAGTTTCATCTGCAAATGCTAGGCAATAACAAGATTTCGTACAAGAATACGGTCACGGGGGAATCCGTCAAAGCTTTAGGTAACTTGACTCAGCAAGAGGAATAGATGGCTGAAATTGATAAGGATGAAAATAAGATTTGTATAGAGGGAAATAAGGTATGAGGTTATGAATGCCCGAAATTTGATTTGTCAGTTTTGGAAGAAAAACAGATAGCGGAAAATCTATATAAAAGTTAGATACAATTATCCATTTATTAAGTTGTATTTAAAATACAAAAATAAAAAATGATGCGAGGGAGTTTTCGTATGTTGGGGTTTCTAAGTTTTGTAGAGAATTGTGTGCTCCGTCGGGACGACGTTACTTCGTGGTGGTATAAATTTCTAATCTTAGGATTAGGGACCACCATACAAGGATACCGGGGTTGGGGGTTGTCCTTTCCCTAAAAATTGTCCTCTTATGTTGCCATTGATTTTCTCAGCAAGAATTTGGGGTATTTCCCCTCGATTTAGAGTTTCATGGTGCAACAAGAGAAGGGGTTTGGGAGTGCAAACCCAAGAAAGACTCTCGGCCAAAAAGAGAGTCACACTCGTAATCTTATGGGTCTTAAGATTCAAGAGCGGATCAAAGATCTTAAGAATACTCATTCTCAAACATATTTTGAAAGGAAGATCGAAGTGTTGGGAAATCAGTTTCATCTGCAAATGCAAAGCAATAACCAGATTTTGTACAAGAATATGGTCACGGGGGAATCTTGCAAAGCTTTAGGTAACTTGACTCGGGAAGAGGAGGAGATGGAAGAAATTGATAAGGATGAAAATAGGATTTGTATAGAGGGAAATAAGGTATGAGGTTATGAATGCCCGAAATTTGTTTTGTCAACTTTGGAAGAAAAACAGATAGCGGAAATTGTATATAAAAGTTAGATACAATTATTCATTGATTTAATTGTATTTAAAATACAAAAATAAAAAATGATGCGAGCGAGTTTTCGTATGTTGGGGTTTCTAAGTTTTGTAGAGAACTGTGTGCTCCGTCGGGACGACGTTACTTCGTGGTGGTATAAATTTCTAATCTTAGGATTAGGGACCACCATACAAGGATACCGGGTTGAAGTTGTCCTTTCCCTGAAAATTGTCCTCTTATGTTGCCATTGATTTTCTCAACAGGAATTTGGGGTATTTCCCCTCGATTTAGAGCTTCATGGTGCAACAAGAGAAGGGGTTTGGGAGTGCAAACCCAAGAAATACTCTCGGCCAAAAAGAGAGTCACACTCATAATATTATGGGTCTTAAGATTCAAGAGCGGACAAAGATCTTAAGAATGCTCATTCTCAAACAAATTTTGAAACAAAGACCGAAGTGTTGGGAAATCAGTTTCATCTGCAAATGCAAAGCGATAACAAGATTTTGTAAAAGAATATGGTCACGGGGGAATCTCGCAAAGCTTTAGGTAACATGACACAGCAAGAGGAAGAGATGGCAGAAATTGATAAGGATTAAAATAGGATTTGTATAGAGGGAAATAAGGTATGAGGTTATGAATGCCCGAAATTTGTTTTGTCAGTTTTGGAAGAAAAACCGATAGTGGAAATTGTATATAAATTTTAGATACAATTATCCATTGATTATATTGTATTTAAAATACAAAAATAAAAAATGATGTGAGGGAGTTTTCGTATGTTGGGGTTTCTAAATTTTGTAGAGAACTGTGTGCTTCGTCAGGACGACGTTACTTCATGGTGGTATAAATTTCTAATCTTAGGATTAGGGACCACCCTACCAGGATACCAGGGTTGGTGGTTGTCCCTTCCCTGAAAATTGTCCTCTTATGTTGCAATTGATTTTCTCAGCAGGAATTCGGGGTATTTCCCCTCGATTTAGAGTTTCATGGTGCAACAAGAGAAGGTGTTTGGGAGTGCAAACCCAAGAAAGACTCTCGGCCAAAAAGAGAGTCACACTCTTAATCTTATGGGTCTTAAGATTCAAGAGCGGATCACAGATCTTAAGAATGCTCATTCTCAAACATATTTTGAAAGGAAGACAAAAGTGTTGGGAAACCAATTTCATCTGCAAATGCAAAGCAATAACAAGATTTTGTACAAGAATATGGTCACGGGGGAATCTTACAAACCTTTAGATAACTTGACTCAGCAAGAGGAATAGATGGCTGAAATTGATAAGGATGAAAATAAGATTTGTATAGAGGGAAATAAGGTATGAGGTTATGAATGCCCGAAATTTGTTTTGTCAGTTTTGGAAGAAAAACAGATAGCGGAAATTCTATATAAAAGTTAGATACAATTATCCATTTATTAAGTTGTATTTAAAATACAAAAATAAAAAATGATGCGAGGGAGTTTTCGTATGTTGGGGTTTCTAAGTTTTGTAGAGAACTGTGTGCTCCTTCGGGACGATGTTACTTCGTGGTGGTATAAATTTCTAATCTTAGGATTAGGGACCACCATACAAGGATACCGGGGTTGGGGGTTGTCCTTTCCCTGAAAATTGTCCTCTTATGTTGCCATTGATTTTCTCAGCAGGAATTTGGGGTATTTCCCCTCGATTTAGAGTTTCATGGTGCAACAAGAGAAGGGGTTTGGTTGTGCAAACCCAAGAAAGACTCTCGGCCAAAAAGAGAGTCACACTCGTAATCTTATGGGTCTTAAGATTCAAGAGCGGATCAAAGATCTTAAGAATGCTCATTCTCAAACATATTTTGAAAGGAAGATCGAAGTGTTGGGAAATCAGTTTCATCTGCAAATGCAAAGCAATAACAAGATTTTGTACAAGAATATGGTCACGGGGGAATCTTGCAAAGCTTTAGGTAACTTGACTCAGGAAGAGGAGGAGATGGAAGAAATTGATAAGGATGAAAATAGGATTTGTATAGAGGGAAATAAGGTATGAGGTTATGAATGCCCGAAATTTGTTTTGTCAACTTTGGAAGAAAAACAGATAGCGGAAATTGTATATAAAAGTTAGATACAATTATCCATTGATTAAATTGTATTTAAAATACAAAAATAAAAAATGATGCAAGGGAGTTTTCGTATGTTGGGGTTTCTAAGTTTTGTAGAGAACTGTGTGCTCCGTCGGGACGACGTTACTTCGTGGTGGTATAAATTTCTAATCTTAGGATTAGGGACCACCATACAAGGATACCGGGGTTGGGGGTTGTCCTTTCCCTGAAAATTGTCCTCTTATGTTGCCATTGATTTTCTCAGCAGGAATTTGGGGTATTTCCCCTCGAATTAGAGTTTCATGGTGCAACAAGAGAAGGGGTTTGGGAGTGCAAAACCAAGAAAGACTCTCGGCCAAAAAGAGAGTCACACTCGTAATCTTATGGGTCTTAAGATTCAAGAGCGGATCAAAGATCTTAAGAATTCTCATTCTCAAACATATTTTGAAAGGAAGATCGAAGTGTTGGGAAATCCGTTTCATCTGCAAATGCAAAGCAATAACAAGATTTTGTTCAAGAATATGGTCACGGGGGAATCTTGCAAAGCTTTAGGTAACTTGACTCTGGAAGAGGAAGGGATGGCATAAATTGATAAGGATGAAAATAGGATTTGTATAAAGGGAAATAAGGTATGAGGTTATGAATGCCCGAAATTTGTTTTGTCAATTTTGGAAGAAAAACAGATAGCGGAAATTATATATAAAAGTTAGATACAATTATGCATTGATTAAATTATATTTAAAATACAAAAATAAAAAATGATGTGAGGGAATTTTCGTATGTTGGGGTTTCTAAGTTTTGTAGAGAACTGTGTGCTCCGTCGGGACGACCTTACTTCGTGGTGGTATAAATTTCTAATCTTAGGATTAGGGACCACCCTAAAAGGATACCTGGGTTGGGGGTTGTCCTTTCCCTGAAAATTGTCCTCTTATGTTGCATTTGATTTTCTCAGTAGGAATTTGGGGTATTTCCCCTCGATTTAGAGTTTTATGGTGCAACAAGAGAAGGGGTTTGGGAGTGCAAACCTAAGAAGACTCTCGGCCAAAAAGAGAGTCACACTCTTAATCTTATGGGGCTTAAGATTCAAGAGCGGATCACAGATCTTAAGAATGCTCATTCTCAAACAGATTTTGAAAGGAAGACCGAAGTGTTGGGAAATCAGTTTCATCTGCAAATGCAAAGCAATAACAAGATTTTGTACAAGAATATGGTCACGGGGGAATCTTGCAAAGCTTTAGGTAACTTGACTCAGCAATAGGAATAGATGGAAGAAATTGGATAGGATGAAAATAGGATTTGTATAGAGGGAAATAAGTTATAAGGTTATGAATGCATGAAATTTGTTTTGTCAGTTTTGGAAGAAAAACAAATAGCGGAAATTGTATAGAAAAGTTAGATACAATTATCCATTGATTAAGTTGTATTTAAAATACAAAAAAAATGATGCGAGGGAGTTTTCGTATGTCGGGGTTTCTAAGTTTTGTAGAGAAATGTGTGCTCCGTCGGGACGACGTTACTTCGTGGTGGTATAAATTTCTAATGTTAGGATTATGGACCACCATACAAGGATACCGGGGTTGGGGGTTGTCCTTTCCCTGAAAATTATCCTCTTATGTTGCCATTGATTTTCTCAGCAGGAATTTGGGGTATTTCCCCTCGATTTAGAGTTTCATGGTGCAACAAGTGAAGTGGTTTGGGAGTGCAAACCCAAGAAAGGCTCTCGGCCAAAAAGAGAGTCACACTAGTAATCTTATGGGTCTTAAGATTCAAGAGCGGAACAAAGATCTTAAGAATGCTCATTCTCGAACATATTTTGAAAGGAAGATCGAAGTGTTGGGATATCAGTTTCATCTGCAAATGCAAAACAATAACAACATTTTGTACGAGAATATGGTCACGGGGGAATCTTGCAAAGCTTTAGGTAACTTGACTCAAGAAGAGGAAGAGATGGAAGAAATTGATAAGGATGAAAATAGGATTTGTATAGAGGGAAATAAGGTATGAGGTTATGAATGCCCGAAATTTGTTTTGTCAATTTTGGAAGAAAAATAGATAGCGGAAATTGTATATAAAAGTTAGATACAATTATCCGTTGATTAAATTGTATTTAAAATACAAAAATAAAAAATGATGTGAGGGAATTTTCGGATGTTGGGGTTTCTAAGTTTTGTAGAGAACTGTGTGCTCCGTCGGGACGACCTTACTTCGTGGTAGTATAAATTTCTAATCTTAGGATTAGGGACCACCCTACAAGGATACCAGGGTTGGGGGTTGTCCTTTCCCTGAAAATTGTCCTCTTATGTTGCATTTGATTTTCTCAGAAGGAATTTGGGGTATTTCCCCTCGATTTAGAGTTTCATGATGCAACAAGAGAAGGGGTTTGGGAGTGCAAACCCAAGAAAGACTCTCGTCCAAAAAGAGAGTCACACTCTTAATCTTATGGGTATTAAGATTCAAGAGCAGATCACAGATCTTAAGAATGCTCATTCTCAAACAGATTTTGAAAGGAAGACCGAAGTGTTGGGAAATCAGTTTTATCTGCAAATGCAAAGCAATAACAAGATTTTGTACAAGAATATGGTCACGGAGTAATCTTGCAAAGCTTTAGGTAACTTGACTCAGCAAGAGGAATAGATGGCACAAATTGGATAGGATGAAAATAGGATTTGTATAGAGGGAAATAAGATATGAGGTTATGAATGCCCGAAATTTGTTTTGTCAGTTTTTGTAGAAAAACAAATAGCGGAAATTGTATATAAAAGTTAGATACAATTATCCATTGATTAAGTTGTATTTAAAATACAAAAATAAAAAATGATGCGAGGGAGTTTTCGTATGTTGGGGTTTCTAAGTTTTGTAGAGAACTGTGTGCTCCGTCGGGACGACGTTACTTCGTGGTGGTATAAATTTCTAATCTTAGGATTAGGGACCATCATACAAGGATACCAGGGTTGGGGGTTGTCCTTTCCCTGAAATTGTCCTCTTATGTTGCCATTGATTTTCTCAGCAGGAATTTGGGGTATTTCCCCTCAATTTAGAGTTTCATGGTGCAACAAGAGAAGGGGTTTGGGAGTGCAAACCCAAGAAAGACTCTCGGCCAAAAAGAGAGTCACACTCGTAATCTTATGGGTCTTAAGATTCAAGAGCGGATCAAAGATCTTAAGAATGCTCATTCTCAAACATATTTTGAAAGGAAGATCGAAGAGTTGGGAAATCAGTTTCATCTGCAAATGCAAAGCAATAACAAGATTTTGTACAAGAATATGGTCACGGGGGAATATTGCAATGCTTTAGGTAACTTGACTCAGGAAGAGGAAGAGATGGCATAAATTGATAAGGATGAAAATAGGATTTGTATAGAGGGAAATAAGGTATGAGGTTATGAATGCCTGAAATTTGTTTTGTCAATTTTGGAAGAAAAGCAGATAGCGGAAATTGTAAAGTTAGATAAATTATCCATTGATTAAGTTGTATTTAAAATACAAAAATAAAAAATGATGCGAGGGAGTTTTCGTATGTCGGGGTTTCTAAGTTTTGTAGAGAACTGTGTGCTCCGTCGGGACGACGTTACTTCGTGGTGGTATAAATTTCTAATCTTAGGATTAGGGACCACCATACTAGGATACCGGGGTTGGGGGTTGTCCTTTCCCTTAAAATTGTCCTCTTATGTTGCATTTGATTTTCTCAGCAGGAATTTGGGGTATTTCCCCTCGATTTAGAGTTTCATGGTGCAACAAGAGAAGGGGTTTGGGAGTGCAAACCCAAGAAAGACTCTCGTCCAAAAAGAGAGTCACACCCTTAATCTTATAGGTCTTAAGATTCAAGAGCGGTTCACAGATCTTAAGAATGCTCATTCTCAAACAGATTTTGAAAGGAACACCGAAGTGTTGGAAAATCAGTTTCATCTGCAAATGCAAAGCAATAACAAGATTTTGTACAAGAATATGGTCACGGGGGAATCTTGCAAAGCTTTAGGTAACTTGACTCAGCAATAGGAATAGATGGAAGAAACTGGATAGGATAAAAATAGGATTTGTATAAAGGGAAATAAGGTATGAGGTTATGAATGCATGAAATTTGTTTTGTCAGTTTTGGAAGAAAAACAAATAGCGGAAATTGTAAAGTTAGATAAATTATCCATTGATTAAGTTGTATTTAAAATACAAAAATAAAAAATGATGCGAGGGAGTTTTCGTATGTCGGGGTTTCTATGTTTTGTAGAGAACTGTGTGCTCCGTCGGGACGACGTTACTTCGTGGTGGTATAAATTTCTAATCTTAGGATTAGGGACCACCATACAAGGATACCGGGGTTGGGGGTTGTCCTTTCCCTGAAAATTATCCTCTTATGTTGCCATTGATTTTCTCAGCAGGAATTTGGGGTATTTCCCCTCGATTTAGAGTTTCATGGTGCAACAAGAGAAGGGGTTTGGGAGTGCAAAACCAAGAAAAACTCTCGGCCAAAAAGAGAGTCACACTCGTAATATTATGGGTCTTATGATTCAAGAGCGAATCAAAGATCTTAAGAAGGCTCATTCTCAAACATATTTTCAAAGGAAGACCGAAGTGTTGGGAAATCAGTTTCATCTGCAAATGCAAAGCGATAACAAGATTTTGTACAAGAATATGGTCACGGAGGAATCTTGCAAAGCTTTAGGTAACTTGACTCAGCAAGAGGAGTAGATTGCAGAAATTGATAAGGATGAAAATAGGATTTGTATAGAGGGAAATAAGGTATGAGGTTATGAATGCCCGAAATTTGTATTTAACATACAAAAATAAAAAATGATGCGAGGGAGTTTTCGTATGTTGGGGTTTCTAAGTTTTGTAGAGAACAGTGTGCTCCGTCGGGACGACGTTACTTCGTGGTGGTATAAATTTCTAATATTAGGATTAAAAACCACCCTACAATGATACTGGGGTTGGGGGTTGTCCTTTCCCTGAAAATTGTCCTCTTATGTTGCCATTGATTTTCTCAGCAGGAATTTGGGGTATTTCCCCTTGATTTAGAGTTTCATGGTGCAAAAAGAGAAGGGGTTTGGGATTGCAAACCGAAGAAATACTCTCGGCCAAAAAGAGAGTCACACTCGTAATCTTATGGGTCTTAAGATTCAAAGCGGATCAAAGATCTTAAGAATGCTCATTCTCAGACAGAATTTGAAAGGAAGACTGAAGTGTTGCGAAATCAGTTTCATCTTCAAATGCAAAGCGATAACAAGATTTTGTACAAGAATATGGTTACGGGGGAATCTTGCAAAGCTTTAGGTAACTTGACTCAGAAAGAGGAAAAGATGGCAGAAATTGATAAGGATGAAAATAGGATTTGTATAGAGGAAAATAAGGTATGAGACTATGAATGCTCAAAATTTGTTTTGTCAGTTTTTGAAGAAAAACAGATAGCGGAAATTGTATATAAAAGTTAGATACAATTATCCATTGATTAAAATGTAGTTAAAATACAAAAATAAAAAATGATGCGAGGGAGTTTTCGTATGTTGGGATTTCTAAGTTTTGTAGACAACTGTGTGCTCCGTCGGGACAACGTTACTTCGTGGTGGTTTAAATTTCTAATCTTAGGATTAGGGATCACCCTACAAGGATATCGGGGTTAGGGGTTGTCCTTTCCCTGAAAATTGTACTCTTAGGTTGCCATTGATTTTCTCAGCAAGAATTTGTGGTATTTCATCTCGATTTAGAGTTTCGTGGGGCAACAAGAGAAGGGGTTTGGGAGTGCAAACCCAAGAATGACTCTCGGCCAAAAAGAGAGTCACACTCGTAATATTATGGGTCTTAAGATTCAAGAGTGAATCAAAGATATTAAGAATGCTCATTCTCAAACATATTTTGAAAGGAAAACCGAAGTGTTGCGAAATCAGTTTCATCTTCAAATGCAAAGTGATAACAAGATTTTGTACAAGAATATGGTCACGGGGGAATCTTGCAAAGCTTTAGGTAACTTGACTCAGCAAGAGGAATAGATGGTAGAAATTGATAAGGATGCAAATAGGATTTGTATAGAGGGAAATAAGGTTTGAGGTTATGAATGCCAAAAATTTGTTTTGTCAGTTTTGGAAGAAAAACAGATAGCGGAAATTGTGTATAAAAGTTAGATACAATTATCCATTGATTAAAATGTATTTAAAATACAAAAATAAAAAATTATGCGAGGGAGTTTTCGTATGTTGGGGTTTCTAAGTTTTGTAGAGAACTGTGTGCTCCGTCGGGACAACGTTACTTCGTGGTGGTTTAAATTTCTAATCTTAGGATTTGGGACCACCCTACAAGGATATCGGGGTTAGGGGTTGTCCTTTCCCTGAAAATTATTGTCTTAGGTTGCCATTGATTTTCTCAACAGGAATTTGGGGTATTTCCCCTCGATTTAGAGTTTCGTGGGGCAACAAGAAAAGGGGTTTGGGAGTGCAAACCCAAGAAAGACTCTCGGCCAAAAAGAGAGTCACACTCGTAATATTATGGGTCTTAAGATTCAAAAGTGAATCAAAGATCTTAAGAATGCTCATTCTCAAACATATTTTGAAAGGAAGACCGAAGTGTTGCAAAATCAGTTTCATCTTCAAATGCAAAGTGATAACAAGATTTTGTACAAGAATATGGTTACGGGGGAGTCTTGGAAAGGAAATGATCGGAATAAACCTGACGAAAATGGGGAAAGACGAGGTCATCGCAACCAAGTCCTAGGTTCGGGAGTCGGTTACGCAATGGGAAGGTATGAGCACCCCTCACGTCCGTCGTACTCGACGGGATCCACGCATGTGTTGTCTAGCTAAAAGGGTGTGTAAACTATCTACGCTAAAGGCTTAAGGACAAAAGGAAAAGAAAAGAGAAACTGACTCGGCAGAGCGTCGCTGCTCTGGGCCTACGTACTCCCTTGTGCAATGGGAAAGTCAGAGTCAACGTAGTTCGCCTAACTACGGCTAAAGAAGGGGGAGGGTTGCTCGGCAAGACATCGTGTCTTGTGCCTTCGTACTTTCATCTGGTATGAAAGATTAGAGAAAATTTAGTTCGGGCTTACGAGAACACAGGCTGTTCAAAAGTTTTACCCGAGTAGGGTTAACAGACAGTTCTAGCAGTTGGTGTATGCAGCTCGACCTTTGGAGACTTAGGCGTTACCGTTTGCGATAGGACTGAAGGTTAACAACACTCTTGTTTATGAAAATAGTTTTCTTGATTAAGACCCTAAGGGGTTAAAAATAGTTTGAGTTATTTTTGTGTTTTTTAAGGAAGAAGTATTTTGAATTTGGTTTGCGACTCATGCTACACTAGAGACTATGATCTAGGAGCGAATGCTTCGTATATTGTCCGAAGGACATACACTAACATTCTAGATAATTGAGAGGCAACCACCCAATCATCATTTCCCAGATGGCTTAAGGCTCGTAGCGTGTAACAATGGTCAAGCTTTATTAAGTGGCTTGTAGTTGTTTGAAGATGAGAAGAGAAAGAGACCAACTATGGGGGACTAGACCAAACCCTAAAAGTTGTCATGCAAGATGCACCTAAAGTTGAGTTTGAAAGGGAACTACCTAATATTATCATGCATGGTTAGAACCCTAATGTCTATCATAACCTCTCTTGAAAAAGAGAGGTTAGAAATCCTAAGGGAAGGAAGACAAAAGAAGAAGAAACAATAAGAAGAAACAATGCAAATGTAGGATGCAAACATAAATGCAACAAGGAAGACAAAGATGCAATGCAAGTGAGGGAGGAAATATGTCATATCAACCTCAAGCCATGGTATGAATAAACACAAGAGAAAAGGAAAAGAAGATGCATAGAAAACAAGTAACAAAAACAATGAGAAAAAGTCCTCATGGATTCATTACTTTTAGGCAAGCTTCAGGTTCCTCCTCAGAAGGAACCAAGCAATCTTAAGTAGTACTCCAAGTTCATTGGATAGAATGGGGTTGAGGAGAAGAGATCTCAAATGTTAAAACAAAACATTACATGCAAATGCAAACAATAACATCAAATAATGCAAGCAAACATCACTTATGGAAACACAATATGCAAACATGAAAGTATGAGATCAAATGAACAACTTATGCATATGATAAAGACCCATGAATTAGCACACAATACCTATAACAAGCCCCTAACATGAAACAATCAGAATTAGGTTCATCAATAATGCACAACCAAGCTTTTGGAAGCAAAACAAAACAAATACACCAGCAAAGATGCACAAACATGAAGCAACTTGCAAAATAAATTAAAAATAAGAAAATGCATCTAAAAATGCCAAATAAAATCTCAGAGGACCCCCAAGGTATTAGAAACCAGGGGTCAAAAGGGGAGATTGAAAATCAAAAGGGAAGTGCCTCAACAGAAGACAAACACCAAGAATGTCCCAAAACAAGGCAGAAATGGAGAGGGAAAAAAAAGAAATTCAAACCACATGGAAACAGCACCTAAAAATTATGAAAAAATTATCTGGAGATTAATCAACATGCTAACACAATGCTCAAAAAAATTAGAAGTTTAATCCATACCATGAGCAAAAAATAAAATCAACAAGTCAGCACACATTTTTCACATCATTAAATGACTATTTAGAAAGAAAATATGAAAATGAATGGGAAATGCATCAAAAAACGAAATTAAAAATGCAAAAAATTAAAAGACATGTTAAAGTATGTTCATGATTTTTTTTAGAATTTTTAAACATTTTTTGCTATTTTTTATGAATTTTTAAAGTGCAAACAAATAAAAGAAATAAATAGAGAAAGCAAAAATGCAGAAAAAAAGCACAGCCACCAGATTTGCATACCAGTCAACAGATCCAAGGCACCAAAATGTGCCACCTCAATTAATGAATTGGGGTATTAATTGTGTGCAAGCAAGTGAAAAGAGGAACACATAGGTCTTATTCTAGAACACATGATCAAAAATCACACAAACGGACGAATGAGGCAGCGCCACGTCACCTTCGTCTTCAACCTTTGGACTCCGGCCGGACCAGCTCGCCGGAACAGCGCTGGCCACCCTCATTTCCGCCGCCGGCCGCCGCGATCTTCTTCCCCAACGTGATTTCATCAATTCTCAACGGTTTCTTACAAATTTTAGATGAAAATTCATCTGCTCTCCGAGAGGAACATGAATCCAACCTCCATTTTCATTAATTCTCAACAACCACTCCATAAATCAAACAACAAGCAAACGTGCCAAAAAATAAAGTTCATCAAAAATTAAAATAAAAGGTCCAAACATCATCTACATGTTACAAGGAGTAAGAATCCATGAAAATTAGAGCAAAACACCATGAAAAAACATCAAAAAGAAACAACACAACTTTGAGCTCAAAAAATCAAATGTCATAAACACAAACAACAATGATCCAGAAATGATCTATGTATTTCAAAGGATCAAATGCAACGAAAATGGTGGAAAATCATGGAGTATTAAGAGTGTAAAGTTGAAATAAAGTTTACCTAGTGGAGAGCCTCCACTGGGCCTTGAAATGATGATGAAGCTTAACGAAAAACGTCCAGAATCACTCCTTGAACTTCAATTGAGGTGTTTGCAAGCTTGATTTGGTATGAAAATGGTTGAATCTAAGATTTGGATTTTGAGTTTTTCACCACTTTTTGAAAACGTGAAATGGTTGTTCATGCAGCAAAATGACCTAGCTCTGCCTCAAAATTCATCTAGAATACTTATATGATGGATTTGTAATCAAATGGGGCTTTAATTCATGCAAAACAGCCCACTTTGAAAATTCACATTTCAACACTTTTTGAAAATACCATGCACGTTTTTACCACTACACCACTTGATTTTTTGATCCAAATCCACTACAAATTAGTTGTGTAGATTAAAGGAATGAGATTGGAGGTTTAATTTTGATCCTATGGTTGATTTTCATTTTGTTACTTCAAGAGGAAGAAACCATGAAAATGGTCCATTTTGAGACTTCAAAATTCCAATGTGAATATGGCAATGTCTTTGAATTGTTATTTGCAATCAAAAAATGCACAAACTTGCCTAGAAAAAGTTTAAAATCCATTAATTCTCAAATTCTCAATTTAAGCCTCCTTTATGAAAAATTCAAACCCCAAATTCTCAATCCAAGCCCCCACCATGACAAGAGATGGTTTGGTAGTTTAAATGGCCCTATTTGAAGCAAGTTTCATGTTGAAAAGATTTCCATTTGAAGTGTGCAAGTTGGTGAAATGGACCTATAATTTTATGACCTGTAATCTTACTTTCCCAAAATACCACTGACTTGTAAACCTCATAACCTAAGTTCTACAAATCATATGAAAGACTTATAACACAATTTGGAAAGCTAAGCTCAAGACCTAGAACTTTCATGTTGACCAAAAGTTGAGCAGAAACACCCTTCTAGGTCAAAACTGCCATGGAAGTTGGTTGACTTTTGTTGACCAAAATCACATACCTCAAATGACCTGCAAGTTGTCCGGATCATAACTTGAGTTCTATAAATCCAATCGAGGACTTCTAGTACTCAAATTAAAGCTACGAACACGCTCTACAAGTTCCATGTTGGCCAAAAATTGAGATGAGACTGGTATCTTGAGGTAGTTGGTCTTGAAGTCAGGCACTAAATAGGGGATTTTACCCTGAGAACCCTAATTTAGTAACCTCTCAAACACTTAACCCTTGATGAATTAAACTTGAAATAATGTCTCATATGTCTTAACAAAACAACCCATGACCATAGAGACTTTGAATTGAGTTTCTATCTTCTTCAATTGCACTGTTGACTGAGGATTTACCAGATGAAAACCCCAACTATGGCTTGTTCCACTTCCCACAACAGCTTGCATAAGCTCCACAATGACCCTCAAGGCCCTCAATAAGCTTTCTTTACATCTCATACCCAAAATCACGCATTCATGAACCTCTGATGCTCTTCAGTTGGCCTCCCAGTTAGAAGCTGACCCATACACATCCATCCTTTCTTTCATAAGACCAATGTCCACTCCTGCTGACTTGATTACCATCCAAACTTGAGTAAAGCCCCCTTGCTTAGGCTCAACCCCCTGAGTAGAATCTTCTTGATGTGCACAAACTCTTGATCCCCTGTTCAATGCAACATGCTATGCAATGCAAATGCTAGAAAGAAATGAAATGAAACATAAGCCAGCCAAAGAAAAAGGTTGGGCAAATTTTGGGGTGCAACAGCTGCCCCTATTCAAACGACTTGGACCTGAATGGATGAAAAGCGAACGACTTTCAAACAATCAAGGTAAAAGGCGGTTGAATACCAAAGAACCCGAAAATTTGCCAACCACAGAAATAAACTGCAAAACTCAATGATTGAGGAACGAACTATCCAGAAAACTGAGCGCAGACAGTTGCAAAGGCAACCGGCTGACTGATCATCTGATAAAGAACACCTGACATTGCTGCCAGTCATCTGTGTAACGCCACTGACATTTTACCCATGGACCGGATCAACATGCACTTAATCCTTTCCATGGTCTAAAACCAGATCAACATGCACTTGATCTATTCACATCGTCTAAAACCGGATCAACATGCACTTGATCCTTTCACATCATCTAATGATAGACAGGAAGAAACATAATATATCCAAAGCTCGCATCGTCTAATTGATAGACGAGAGGAAAAGCAATCCCGAATGTTCACATCGTCTAATGATAGACAGGAAGAAAAACAATCCCGAAGGTTCACATCGTCTAATGATAGACAGGAAGAAAAACAATCCCGAAGGTTTACATCGTCTAATGATAGACAGGAAGAAAACGATCCCGAAGGTTCACATTGTCTAAAGATAGTGTCGCTACTGCGATAATCGGTGCCGGCTATGACAGAAGAGTCGCCACCTTTCGTTATTTATCCCTCAGGACGGGAAAGGAAACGATCGGGAAAAACCTGACGAAAGGGTATAAGACAAGGTCATCGCAACCATTGTGTGGGTTCGGGAGTCGGTTACGCAAGGGGAAGGTATTAGCACCCCTCACGTCCATCGTACTCGATGGGATCCACGCTTGTTGGTTTTTCTACGGGTGAAAAACAATCTATCTACGGCTGCTAAAGCTAAACAGAAAGAAATTGACTCGATAGAGCATCGCGCTCCATGCCTACGTATTCCCTCGTGCAATGGGAAAGTCTGAGTCATCGTAGTTCGGGAAACCACGGGGAATTGGGCTCGCCGAGATATCGCATCTCGTGCCTACGTACTTCCACACGGCGTGAAAGATCAGAGCTTACGTAGTTCAGGAAAACTACGGCTAGATAGGGTGTTCTCGATCACACAGGGGTGAGAGAAAGGATTGACGATACTAGCGTACGCATTCTAGTAGTTAGGTGTTTGTTGCTCGCTCGACGGAGACTTAGGCGTTACCTGTTTGCGGTAGAACGGACGTAGTATGTCGGGTTTGAAAGGTATGGGAACCTACGGGTTCTAGAACTACGGTCTGGTCTCGATTGCGCTCGGGCAAGAGAAAGGGAACATCAGTCGTCAGCGGGAAAATCTCAATCGCACGGCAGCGAGAGAGCAAAGAAGTTAGTCGTTAGTGTGCTCGTTAGGATATCGCATCCTATTCCTACATATTCTCGTCTGGTACGAGAAACCAGAGCAGCTGTAGTTCAGCCAACTACAGAAAAAGGGGGAAAATGGAAAAGGGAGCTCGCTAGGATATCGCATCCTATGCCTACGTACTCTCGTCTGGCACGAGAGATCAGAGAAAACGTAGTTCGACGGGAAAACGAGTGTCAATTGCACAGGGGCAAGAGAAGGGGTCTCAATCGCCTGAAAGTGAGAGAAAAAGGGTTTCTATCGCGCGGGGCGAGAACAAAGAGGAAGCAGGCTTAACGCCTAAACGGGAAGGAACTCAGGACACACACGCAAGAACCTAAGGCGTAGGAGCGAATGCGTCGTATGTCACCCAAAGGGTACCATACTAGACATCCTAGACGATTGAGAAGAAACTCCTCAACTGTCATTTCCCACGTATCTAACGATACATCTCACAACACTCGACGGTTTCCTGAAGACTTGAATAAGAAAGATGATGTTGAACGAAGCGGCTTCGTTGGCTCCTGACATGCGCGCAAGCTCCATTCCAATCTTCTCCTCTCTGAATCCTTGATGAGGACGCTCGAACCAGTACCAATGTATCGCTTAGACCGTCATGGTTCGACTTATACGAGAAATCAAACTCTTAGAGGTAGCGTATTGATGTTCGTGTCAAAGACAAGATAGAGAAATGACATCGAAAAATCATTCTCCAATTGAATCGTGTCACGCGGCCAGCCACGAAATAAAATCAAAGACAAAATCGGATAAGAAACGAAAATAGGAGAGAAAATAGGAGAAAAATCCACTAACAAATGGAAATAAATTCTACTCCTAAAATATTAGCAATTAAATTCTACTAGAAAAATATTCTAAAGAAATATTAAAAGAAATTGCATAAGAAAAATAGTATTAAAATCTATCTAAATCTATAATATCCTAAAAGGAAAATAGAAAAAAACTATATTAAATCTATATTAAAAAATATGCATAATACTATAATCCCTAAAAATAATCTCCTAAAAGAAAATAGGAACATAAAACTAAGCTATTACAAGCATTCATCCAATACAAAAGGAAAAAATAAATTGTAAAGGGGAAGGGGGTACAATCTGCAAAACTGGGGGTGTAGAAAAAAAACCACTCTGAGCCATAAGCCCACAATACAGTCAGAAAAAAAAGGAAAAAAACCAATGGCCATGTGGGAGGGTGCGCTGGAAATTAGGAGTATGGTCCAGAAAAATTATTGTTGGGCCCAGCCCAACAACAACAAAAAAAACAATCCAGAGGGGGGGGGGGGGGGTTCCAAAGGGAAACGGGTGTACGTTCAGGAAATGCTAGTTGGGCCAAACCAAGCCCAAAGCCCCCTCCACCTTCTCTCAATCTCAGCAGAGTGAACCCTAATCTTCGTCTCTTCTCTCCGTCGCCGTCACCGTTATCTCACCTTCTCTCAACCTCGCTCTGCCTCCGTTCAAAGCGAAATTCCATCAACCAGAAATCCCTTCTTCCACACCTTCAAACATGACCTTTCCCTTTTCCGGTCAACAAACCGTAACCACTCTCTCTCACACTTTCTTCATTTGAAACTCGTGAAAAAATCTGGAGATTCTGAGAGACGCGAGGAATATCGTTAGAGAATTATTGTTGGAATGACGAAGCGAAGTGGTGGACGAATCTGGAGAACGAGGAAGATCTTGATGAACTCGAAGGTTGAGGCTCCATTGTTGAAGATCTGGAGAGATCTGTAAATCGTTTCTAGCGAACGAGATGAAGATGATGAAGATCTTCGAAGATCTTTGAAGATCTTGAAGAAACTTGGACAATGATGAATGCGCAGGTTGAAGGATTAACTGGAAAATCTGGAAAATATGAAGAACGGTGAAGATCGAAGAAGTTTCTTGAAGGTTGAATCTGGAGATGATAAACATTGATGATGATTCCGGTGATGATCGCGAATCCAGGTGGCGTTGCATGTTGAAGGTGAATAGATGGAGAAGTTTTGTTGTTGATCCGGAAAAGACTTCATGAACGGATGAAGATAATGTTGAAGGCGACGAAGAATATTGATGAAGATTCTTGGAACTTCTCTGAAAGTTGTTCATGAACGGGATGAATCTTTATTGAAAATCTGGGAACGGTTGAAAGAATGAAAACTCTTGTAGATCTGGAATATTGTTGATGGATCTTGAACAGATCTATTCAGATGATGATGAATCTTGAAGATCTGGAAAAAAAACATGAAGAACGGATGAAGTTTCCGGTGAGCGTATGCAGTTTCCGGCGGGATCTCCGGCGACCGTTAGGGTGGCTCCTGCGGCGGCTGCATGGCCGGCGGCGAAGGGAAGATGGTGAAGGAGGATGAGACACGTGGAGCCATGCAGAGAGAGAGAGAGTGACAAGTGGCTGGTGATGTGTCATGCAGTGAATGAGGTGGTGGTGAGAGAGCATGAACGCGTGGCAGACTTTTATACATGACATGTGGCGCGAGGTTTGGACCTGGGCCTCCAGAAATCAGACACATGGCCCACTGAAGTGTGATTAATGACTCTGAACCTGATTAAAGACTCTAAGACTCCATTTAATACCACAATTAAAACTAATTACCAAAAAAACTCTATTAAATTCTGATATTAAACTAAAACTCAATTAATTGCAACTAAAAACTCAATTAACTCCTAATTAACCATAACTAATTAAAATGATTAAAATCTAATTACTCTATGAATTAATTCTAAAACTATTAAACTCTAATTAACCCTATTAAAAAATAGAAAAAGAGTTATCCTATTAAAAGAACATTTAAAAATCTACTTAATGTCTAGAAACAAATATCTATTTAAAACTATTTAAAAAGAATCATCTATTTAAAATTCTAGAAAAACAATTAAATCTATAAGAAAATATTTAAAAATTCCTATTTAATATCTAGAAAAATCAATTAAATCTATTAAAATCTATAAAATCTATAAAAAAATTCCAGAAAATAAGGGGAAAATATAAAATGCAAATAAAGCCGATTAAATTGAATAGAACACAAATGCGGGAACATAGCGAAATAAGCGGTAAAAACCGGACACCGAAATGTCCTCAAAAATAACAGCGAGAGCTGAAAACACCGGGACGGGCACAAATTCTCAAAATAAAACCCGCTTATCTGTGGCCTGGAATGCCTGAAGCGTCAAGAGAGGCTATAATCCTGATAAAATCAATCTGGCTGCAAAAAAGCAATGGATGCGGTATGTAAATGCAGAATGAGTCGAAACATAAGCCAAATACAATAATTGGTTGGTCAAATTTTGGGGTGCAATAGCTGCCCCTATTCAAACGGCTTGGACCTGAAGGGTTGAGAAGCGTACGACTCTCAAACATTCAAAGGTAGAAGATAGTTGAATACAAAAGAAACCCATAATTTGCCAACCTGCAGAAATAAACTGCACAAACTGATTGGGGAAAATATCTAGAACACCGAATCCAGTTGTCATGGCAACAAACTGATCAATCATCTGACATGGAAACTGACTTCAACACTAGTTATCTGTGTGACGCCACAAATAACAAACCCGAAGGTTTGATCAACATGCACTTGATCCTCTCACGTCGTCCAATAATAGACAGGAAGAAAAACAATCTTGATCTCGTATCGTCTAATGATAGACAAGAGGAAAATGTCTGAATCTTGCATCGCCTAATGATAGACGAGAGGAAAGTCATATTCAAATCTCGCATCGTCTAATGATAGACGAGAGGAAAACCTTGTCCGAAGAGCCACATCGTCAGTGAGAACTAGCGGAAGGAAAACCATATAAACTACCCATCAAATTTCAGAATCCTTTCGTCTACCGGAATTGATGGAAAGAAAAATATCCTCAAAGGGGCCACATCATCAATAAGGATTGATAGGAAGGAAACCACCTTTAAAGAGCCATGTCGTCAATAAGAATCGATAGTCAGGAAACACTTCTTGAAATGTCATCTCATCCGATAAACAAAAAGAAAACCAATATCTGAAAGATTGCCTTGAAACCCCTCAACGTCTCAAGATAGACTGAGAGAAACCATACTCGAACTCACGACGTCTACAGATAGACAGAGAAAACTCGCTGGGGAGACACATCATCAACAAGAACTGACAGTAAGAAACCCGCTGAAAAATCACCTGAAACTTCACGTCGTCTAAAGATAGACGGAAAGAAAACCATACTTGAACTCACGACGTCTAATGATAGACGGAGAAAACCATGCTGAAACTCACGACGTCTAATAATAGACGGAGAAATCCACTCGAACTCATGACGTCTAAAGATAGACGGAGAAAATTCCTGCTGGGGGAAATACATCGTCAATAGGAATTGACGGGAAGAACAATCTGTCTTTATCAGATGATCGATAGACAAAGCATAACCGTCGTATGATCTGAGAATCAAACACCAAAGAGCTGTCTGATCAAAGCTGCTGAATAAATGCCCCTGAACTGATTACAGAGTACTTCATGTTGCCACGTAAGGCTGATAGAAAAATTGGCTTATGCTTCGTATGCATATGCGTATGTTTGAATTTTTCTATGGGGTAAATGCTCCATATAAGATGGAATGCTACGCATTTGAAGATGAAATGCAAATATGATGATATATGCAAGATGCAAATGCAGGCTCAGGCTACTGGAGAAAAGCTGTACACAGAAGAACCATTCCAGCAAAATAAATGCTGAAAAGGTGACGCCAACTCCACTGATGGAGAAACTAGATACATAACCACTTTATCAAAATAAATGCTGAAGACAAAGCCAACTCCGCTGGGGATAACCGGATATCACAGAACTATTCTAGCAAAATAAATGTTGGAAAGGCGACCCGACTCCGCTGGGGGTAACCAAATGTACTAAGCATGATCGGACTTCCCTGGGGATAGCTCACACGTGCCAATGAAGATTGGACTTTTGCTGGGGGAAACAGACGGAGTCTTCCTACATACTAATGAAGCTTGGATTTTGAAACTGATGTGCCTCACAGTGATTGCCAATATGGATTGGGCTTTAGGAATGGCTCGCCAATGAGAATTGGGCTTCCTGAAAATTGCCAATAAGGATTGGGCTCTTGGGCTATCCATGATGGGTCAGGTACGACTGACGCTGGAAAACATCCTGTCTGAATTCACAGTTTCTAATTGAAGGGTCAAGGACGGTAACACGACTTCCCGACATTCGTCTCACACTTGAAGATCGGCTGAACCCTGCTTGAGTAGCTCTGAGTAGCTCTAATGACACGGAGAGGAACGCTTCCTTCGCTTCTGATATGCCCTAGCCTGTGGGATATCTGTGGGGATATTCCTCAAGAGGAAATCTAAAAATCTGTACCCTGATGGTCTGACGTGAACTGACTCAGCACTCTGAACCTCCGAGAGATGCTTCGGATTAAATGCCCCTTGGGTAAGAAACAACTTCTGTGCTCTCAGGGTGGCCTGCCCCTGTCTGCAACAACTTTTCCCATGATAGGCTGATCTGCAGGGAGATACACTGGTTGTCCTCGAGAGATTCATTAAATCTTGACCTGACTGCTTCAGAATAACCGACTTCGGATGGCTGACATCACTAGGGATTATAGCTTGCCCTAGTTCACGGAATATTCGGGCGTTCTGCATTCTATCATGATCAGACTTTCCACTGTAGGAAACTTTCCTGCTGTCAAACACTTGCCCACAAGTAAAACCAATTGTTCTGCATAAAAGATATATCAATGCAATGCATATGACTGTTTTAACATCCAATCTGTTCACTGGAAAAGGAAAAAACAGTTTATGGCATATAATGAACAAATCATCTATCAGAATATCAACATCAATACCAACATGGTAAGAAGAACCCTTTTAGGAGTCAGCTTCAACGCGATCTTTACCGATGTATGCCTTCGAAACAAACCCTGCTTCAATTAGGACTTTTTCTGGTTGTAACGTGGTCAGGTTCACGGTTTTGAAGGAAAGGATAAAGGCTCAAACTTTATTTTCACCCACCCGTTCTCCATGATGTTCTCCAATCCTACGTTTAGCTAATTCGACCTTAGCGTTCACTTCTCAGAAGTTGAAGGATAGGAGTGATAGTTCGAGAAACCATAAATTTTTGGAGTGACAGCCACTCGCTCTTCATCTTTTACACTTGGGGTCACACGACTCGTATTTCATTTGAGGATTTTTCTTTTGTAATCCTTTCATTTTTCTTTCTAGTTTTTCGCTTTCCCTAATTTTTGCCTGGACTTGCTCCTTTGAGCTTCTTTTGATTGTTAAGTCCAGCGGGATGCCCTCTTTTTTTCCTAAGTCATTTGCTTTCAAGTTTTGACTTAGCGGGCTTTTGATTCTTTTTGCTTTCTCTTTTTTTCGAACAAGTCGTGTGACACTGGTTGTCTGACTCGTTGGGGAATAATGTGACTGTTTCACTCCTGATGCTTAACCACCGCGGTTTCTTAGGCACGACCTTTAGAGGTGTGATTGATCCTCGAACGGACACTCCCTTCTACGATTTGGACGCTCGGTCAAATTAGCTAACACCTACCCTGCCCCGGGTTAAGATTGAGGGTTTTTTCGTTTTCCGAAAGAAACTCCTACTACCAGGCTCAAAGGGGTTGACAAGGGATTATCTTTCTTATGTCTCTGGTGTTTAGGGATTTGAAACAATGCTTGTATATCATCAGCATGTTTTATTTTCAAAAGCATATAATCGGATGCTTGCGCGCCTTTAAACTTCGTCATCCTGCCCAAATTCCACTTAACCAAGCGTTGGATATCTGTAAAAACATGGAGTGAACACGACTAGACTGAATCAAAACATGCATACTCATTTCATTATCAATATCAATTGAAAACAATACAAGCTTTACGAATGCAATTTGCGCTTTAACAGAAAAGAAACTACAAATGCAAAGAAATGACATGATAAAACACAGATTTCCAGTTGCTGGAAACCGGGCTTCTCGATCTCGATTTGCTGCTGAGCCAGCCATCTTCAGAATTGATCTTCGAAGTCATCCTGATACTCTTCCAAACATCTGCTATCAGTGAACTCTCCCATAACCTGAACTGATTCATCCACTTGGCTGGATAAAGGAAGGTTGACACCATGAAGCGTGACAGATATCCTGTTAGAATCTATCAAGGCTTGAATCTGGCTTCGAAGCACCTTACAGTCATCTGTTGAATGCCCCTGTGCCCAAACATGGTACTCACAACGAGCGTTGGCATCAAGACCTGGGGGATAAGGCGGGATCATTGGATCGTTCTCCTTCGGCATTATCAGCCCCCTTTTGACCAGATCTGGCAACAATTGACTATATGACACCGGTAGCTGAGTAAACTGCCTTTCAGGTTTCCTTGGTCTTCGTCGGGTGTGCTGACGCGGCTGACGATGATACGGCTGTTGACTGTGGCGGGTAACAGATATTTGACATACAGACCCAACAGGTTACTGACTCTAAGTACTCGAAGTGTCAGGATACTGAATCTGAGGTACGGGAGATTCTGAGACAACATCACTGCCTTTCTCCCATTCTTCTTGAGAACTGACAATTGATTCATCTTCATAAACTTCAGTATAAGGAATGTCCTGAATCTTTCCGCTCTTGATTCCACTCTCAACATGTTCTCCTAGTCTTATCAAGTCCGCAAAGCTTGCATTTCCACAACTGAACAATGCGTCATAGTAACGGTCCTTCAAAATGTCCACGAAAAGGTCAACCATTTCTCTATCCACAAGCGGTGGTTGAACACTGGCAGCCAACTCTCTCGATCTCTGCGCATACCCCCTAAAGGATTCGTTCTCCGCCTGAGATAATTCTTGCAAATGCATGCGACTAGGAGTCATATCCAGGTTGTAGTTGTACTGCCTCACGAAGGCATTGGCTAAATTCGACCATGACTTGATGTTGTCACTTTTCAACTGCATGTACCAATCCAAAGATGCTCCAATCAAACTATCTTGGAAACAGTGAATCATAAGCTTGTCATTGGTAACATGTGAAGTCATTCTTCTGCAGAACATAACCAAATGTAGCTTCGGACAACTATCCCCTTTGTATTTCTCAAAATTGGGCATTTTGAACTTCGGAGGCAACACAAGGCCTGGCACCAAACACATGCTCGCAGCATTCAGGTCAAGAGTATTCTTGTTTATCAAGGCAGCCACCTGATCTTCCAACAGCTGAAGTCTTCTCGTATCCTCAACAGCCCTAGGGTTCTCAGTATTGGCCCTCGGAGCGGCCCTCTGACGATCTAGCACAGGGAAAGTGAAACGCTGATAGTCTGTTTCACGGAGAGAAGATGCATCTCTGTCTCCGACAGGAATCTGCACATTCTGGGCTACATTGTTCACCGGAGTCCTCTGAATGTTGTTTTCTCCTCTAGTCATAGCTGTTATGGATTCCATGAACCGACTCGACTGGTTCTTCAACAGTTCAAACTCGGCCCTGGTAACAAACTGATTCTGCTCTTCAGAGTCCATGATCCTTCCAGAAACTAACTCAAGTCCAATGCGAATGTCGGGAAGTCAACTGCGAGTTGGACAAAAGACTGGTAAGCTCTCTGTTCCAGCTGAGTACGGACATGCAAGTATGAGATGCACATGAAATGCAATGCAAAATGCAACAAACACGGGATCACAACCCCCACAAAGCTCTGAATATTGCTGCGCTGCTGACTGGAGAAGTTTGGTCTGACGAAAGAAAACCTAAATACCAGGTAGGCTGGAAGTCAAGTTTCTTGCAAAAACCCTCCCACTCACGGGTATGGACCTAAACTGACACAGGTTTGGCATTCTATGCGGTCATCAGCGTCACAGACTTTCAAGAACGATGATACGATACCCAGAAGGTGTGGCATCATCATCTCTTGAAGTGGCCTCACTTAGCTGAATCCCAAATGATCGGTCCTCAGAGTCGACAATCCCCGGGTCATAAAACTTGTCGAGCCCAAGGACGTGAGGGGTATTAAGCTGCCGCTTGCGCGAAAATAAGGTGCCGGCATGACAGAAGAGTCGCCATCTTTCGTTATTTATCCCTCAGAGCGGGAAAGGAAACGATCGGAAAAACCTGACGAAAAAGGGTAAGACAAGGTCATCGCAACCATTGTCTGGATTCGGGAGTCGATTACGCAAGGGGATGGTATTACCACCCCTCACGTCCGTCGTACTCGACGGGATCCTCGCTTGTTGTATTTACTTGGACGGGTTGGTTTTATTCTATCTACCTATCAAGGCTGGCTGAAAAAGAAAAGAAAATGACTCGGCAAAGCGTCGCGCTTTATGCCTACGTATTCTCATCAGAGAATGAGAAATCAGAGTCAACGTAGTTCGGCCTACGAAGGGTTATAGGGTAAGGTAGCTCGCCAAGACATCGCCATCTTGTGCCTACGTACTCTCAACAGGTATGAGAGATCAGAGCTTACGTAGTTCGGGAAACTACGGCTTATTTCCTGTCTTTTACGAAAGAAGTGTTTTTTATTGTGTTTGCGATTTCAACCGCACTAGAGACTATGACCTGAGAGTGAATGCGTCGCATGTCACCCAAAGGGTACCATAATAAACATCCAGACTGTGGAAAAGAAACTCTCCCACAATCCTTTCTCAGATAGCTTAAGGCTCGTAACATACGAAAGAAATCATTCATGATTACTGTATCTTAAACTGTTTTGAGATGAGAAGAGAACAGGCCCAACTAGGAGGGAGACTATCAAGTCCTACTGTTGTCATGCCATGGATTCATCCTATGGTTGAGGTTTGAACAGGGAACTCCTAGAAGTTGTCCTGCATAGGTTTCAACCTAAGATTCTATCATCAAGTCCTTATCAAAGGAAATGAGAGTCCTAAGGGATCATGTCAATGATACACCAAAACAGACAAAGCATCAGCTTAACAGTAAAATGCATGCAATGCAAGTGAGGGAGGAAATGTCTGTGGGGCTTCAGCCTCCACAAGCTCATCTCAACCCAAGCCATAATGAAATAACAGTAATCATACTGAAATATAAACAACATGCTATCAAGCAATAAACAGTAAACTGCAATCATACAAAAAGAAAATGAAATAAAATGCCATCAGGCAAACAAACCACATGGGCAAGGGAGCTGGGCTCTACCGAATACCCGCAAGTAAAGCCACACAGTAACAATACAAGCAGAGGGAGCAACTCAACCTCTAGTGCAATCATGCTCCTAGATTCTACTTATTCTAGATATGAACTTATTTTAATGCATCAGACAAGTCAAACAAAACACATCAATACAGAAAAGAAAAAAGAAACAGATCAACTCCTCTCTCAACTTCAAGCTTCAGCTCTTCCAACAGCAACTTAGTCTTCAGACTTCAATCACTCTTGACAAATACCAATTTGCTTTTCCAGGTTTCAACCTTACATCATAAGTTCCAACTTATCTTCTCCCTTAAGCTTCAGCTTCTTGATCAGCTCCACCTTCAGGCTTCACTATCAATCATGAGTATCAACTTGGCTCTTGTTGCTCTTCAAGCTTCAGCTGGAATGGCAATACTCAAGGATTCATCCTCTTCAATACTCTTCAATGAAGTCTTCATCTTCAAATCTAAGCTCAACATCTCTCAAGATAATCAAAACCAGAGGAAATCACTTACTGGATAAGTTGGGGGATATTGAACTGCTTATTTGACCACCAAAGGTGACCTATAAGGGTTCAACATCAAAGGAATGGTTCCCTCAAAAGTTCTACTTCCTAGGTACATCAGTTATCCCTCCAAAGGAGAGAGGTGTATACCATGGAAGGACTTTGAATCATAGGGAGGAATGGAGGTGACAGATACCATCCATGTTTGAGAAAGAAGTCATCTAAGTCTAAACTCTTCCTAATTCCTAACCCTAAAACAACAAAAAGGAAAAGAAGATCAAGCTCTCAAGCTCCTCAATGCATCTTCAAGTCTTCTACTATGCTCCTCAATGCTCCTTAGAACAAGATCAAGCTCTCCAAGCCCACAAAGCAAAGCAACTAAAGCAAACATGCCCTAAAGGCAACACAAACAATCAACCAATACAAAATCAACCAAAATGGCATACTACTATATTAAATCCTAATATAATTTCTAAGGGATCCTACATACCTACCCTTAATACCCATATATGTCCCATAGTCTAACTTGTCCTAAAAAACCCAAAATCTAAAGTTATTATGGACCTATGTTTAAGTTTAACCTAAATCTACACAACCTAGAATCATCTAATCAAAACTATCCTAAAAATCATCACAAAAATATGGAATAAATCCAGGGGGAACCTAAAACATATATATAACTACCCTAAAGAGAATGACCTAAAAATTCTAAGGGAACTACCTAAACTAAAATCTACAAAATCACATATCAACATAAAAGAAAATAAAAAGCAATTAAAGAAGAAAATATGCAAAAAATATTAAAATGCATGAGATGAAAAATGTTTTTATTTTATATTTTTCTAGACAAAAATATGAAGTGGGAGAAAAAACTCCCATTAAAAAATATTGAATTTCCAATTTAATATGAATTTCTAAAGTATGACATAAAATGGAATAAAAATAAAAGGAATTATGAAGCATGGGTGCAAGAAGTAACAATATCCATTGCAATGCGCGCTTGGGCCCAGACATGGGGGTGTAAACAGAAAAGCGCGCTGGGCCCATTTATCCAAATCAGAAAACATTTAAAATGAAAAGAAAAGAAAAATATAGAAAGCGCGGTGAGAATAGCAATGCAATATAGTTATAAAATGAAGTGGGCCTGATAGGGGGGTGGGTATAGCAAAGATCACTCAAGCCCAGAAACCTTGCTTTAATGAAACGCAGCGTTGCGCTGCTTCTGAAATCCCTCCAAAATTCAAATTAAACGTGGACCATCAGATCCTCACTCAGTCAACTGGTCAGCGCGCTCATCAACGGTCGTGGCTTCGTCTTCAACCTTAGACCTAGGGTTTCTGCAACTTCCATTAAAACACAGAGTTCATGCACCAAACTTCCTCCAACTCGTACTCCTCCATTTCGTGATCAAAAATCAAAAATGTAAAACACAAACTTGCTCAGTTTTTTACCCTGATCACGCCTATGGTATTGGATTCCATTGAAACGATCTCTATCACCAAACCCGAAGGTGAATCCAAACTAATCTCAAAATATGATCCATCATCAACTTCAACCAAACTCAGCTTTCTTTATATCAAAATGCTTATCACATTGCCCTAGTTAAAATCAGCTATTAACCTTGCATTGAAACTCACTATACCACGAGTTCTTGCTCCCTCAAGAAATGGTAACCATAACTGAAACTTCATCAAATGCTTTCAAACTCTCCAAAAATGATCACCTAGTTGTCTCTAACAAGTCTACACTAATAATTTAACCTAACCATGCCTAGATTATGAGGTGAAAGAGATTTTGCAAACCTGGCTTCTTGATATGGTAGATGATGAAATCCTTGCTTTCAAGTCTTGAAACTCTTCAAGAATAGCCCTTGGATGATGAAACTTCTTCTGTTTGCAAAAGATTGGAGGGAGAGAGCTTGTACTTCAAGATTCGATGGTAATTGCCTTCTTGCAAATCCAATGTGAACACCTTCAATCTTCCATCAATGGAGCTTCAATTCAGCATGCACACACTCAGAAGAATCTATGGAGAAGGTTTGTGAAGAAAAAAGGGATTGCAATGAAGAAGAATGAAGAGATTGAATGTGACTTGCAATGGAGGATTTTGGATTTCACTCTCTCTTCTCTACACCAATTAACACCAACCTTGCATCTGAGCAAGTTGCATTCATCTTATAGGGTGGTTTAGAATCATCTAGAACCCCCTAGAACAATCCAATGAGAAATTGAAGTTTTCATGTCATGGTATTTTGATTTCTCATTCTCCTTGTATGGTATCTCATGCCAAGCTTCATGTACACTTCAATTCTGACTTGAATTTATCCCCACATGAGATTTAGGGTAAGTTACAATGCATATCATCCTTGTTTATTGAGTTTTGTGGAGTTTTGGTTTGGTACCTTAAGATGCAAGTAAGCCCATTACAAAGCAGCCCTATGATGCAAGCCTCAAATCAAAATTGTGGCTGAACCATTGTTCTTAGAATGTAATTTGGAGTCAAAATGACCTATTATATGACATGGTTTGGACTTATAACTTGGGATTTCCATTTTTCAAATTCAACTTATTTAACTTATGCCTCATTTTTAGGCCATTTTTATCACTTTTTGATATGAGCCTTTTCAACATCTCATGACCTCCCTACTAGCCTTAAAAAATCATTCTAAGCAAGTTTGATGTTGAAGATTTTTCCATTTGAAGCTTGGAAGTAGGAGATATGGCCTTATGCTTGAAATGACCTATAACCTCCAAATGACCAAAATGCCCTTGGCTTGTCAAAGCCATAAGTTGAGTTCTACAAATCCTATCAAGTACTTCTAGTACTCTCTAGAAATCTAAGAAGATGCCCTTAAACATTCATGTTGACCAAGAATCCATAGGAATCATCCTACTAGGGAAAAAGTTGTCTGCAAGTTGGGTGACTTTCAAGGATCAAGATTCACATACCTCAGATGACCTGTAATCTGCCAAAGTCATGACTTGAGCTCTACAAATCCTACCAAGGACTTCTACCACTCAAATTAAATCTAAGAACAAGCTCTACAACATTCATGTTATGGGGAAGATGAGATGACAATCACATCTTGAGCTAAACTGCCTTGAAGATAGGGATCAAACTAGGGGATTTTACATGTCAATCCTTAGAAACCCTAGCTTAAAACTTCTCAAACTCCTCAATCATGATGAGTTGGTCTAGGAATAATCCTTATAGTATCTCGATACATCATGCCATGATCACATGGCCCTTGGATTAGGTCTCAACCCTCTCCAAATCATCAATTGACCTAGGGTTGACCCAGTCAAACCCTAATTCCACCACTCATGGTTGAATCCTCTGAATTCTTGTATAATGACCTCTCTAGGCTTCATGATGGCTTTCAAGACATCTCATAAGCTTTCTCAAAGCTTCAAGTCCAACCTCATAGTCTCAGAATCATTTGAGGAGCTCCCACAACTCTCAAGTTATGAAGCACACAACCTTGGTTTCAACCAATCTCTCTGAGGATCTCTTGAGTTCTCTGACAAAGGTATCAACCTTTGAACACTTGAACAACCTTCTTGGCTAGCCTCAAAGTCTCATATTACTCTTGATGGGTAAATAAATGTTGTCCAAATTTTGGGGTGCAACAGCTGCCTCTATTCAAACGGCTTGAACCTGACTGGATGAGGAGCGAACGACTCTCAGCCAATCAAGGTGTGAGACGGTTGAATACCGATAAACCCGGAAATTTGCCAACTGCACGAGCACACGGTACTCTGGTGGGAACGAATCTTCGAACACTGAAATCGTAGCTGCACGGCAACTAGCTGGAGACATACTGATCTGACATCGCCATCGGACAACCAAAACACCCAACATCGCTGCTGGAGAACTGAAGAATCTGACATACCCAACATCGCCGCTGGAAAACTGAAGAATCTGACATCGCCGTCATAAACAAAACGTCCAACCTCGCCGCTGGAGATACTGAAGGATCTGAGAAATACCCAACATCGCCGCTGGAAGACTAAATCAACTGACATCACCGTCATAAACAAAATACCCAACATCGCCGCTGGAAAACTAAATCACCCGACATCGCCGTCGGAAACAAAACATCCAACATCGCTGCCGGAGAAATAGAGAATCTGACATCGCCGTCATAAACAAGCAACCAACATCACCGCTGGAAAACAAACTATCTGACATCGCCGTCGGACAACTATAACTCTGAGAAACACTCGACATCGCCGTCAAGTACTCAATATAATCTGACCTCGCCGTCAAAACAAACATCCAACATCGCCGCTGGGGACTAGAAATAATCTGACCTCGCTGTCAAAACAAACATCCAACATCGCCGCTGGAGGACTAGAGAATCCGACATCGCCGCCGAATAACCAAAATACCCAACATCGCCGCTGGACAACTAAAGAATCTGACATCGCCGTCGGAAACAAACAAAATATACCCAACATCGCCGCTGGAAAACTAAATCACCTGACATCGCTGCCAGAAACAAACATCCAACATCGCCGCTGGAGAACTAACATAACTTGACCTCGCCGTCAGGGTGAAGAAACTTCATTGGGGAATTGGTCACACGGTAACCGGTAATACATAGTCGATCACGCCATCAGGCATTCAAAGAACACTGTCGGGCATCAGCCGGACGTCAGCTATCAGGGTGATCATGCCATCAGGCATTCAAAGAACTTGTCGGGCATCAGCCGGACTTCAACCATCAGGTTGATCATGCCATCAGGCATCCAAAGACATCTGTCGGGCATCAGCCGGACATCATCAGCAAGTCGGGAATAGAATTCTTGGTCAATCATGAGCCAACTGGGAATGTCTAAACCACTGCCATCAGGCACTCCGCATCAGCTGAGAGAACTGCTTCATTAACACGGTCAGACTTCAATCATGGAGTCTTCGAGGGAGATTTCAACTTCGCCGTTAGAAACCTGCAGGGGAGGACGCTTCGCCGCTGGGGAATCTGGAGAACTATCAAGTAACTCCGCTCCGGGGGTCCAGAAATCATTCTGGATACATCAACTCTGCTGAGGACTTCAAGAATCATCTGGGACAGATAACTCCGCCGGGGACCTTCAAGAATCATCTTGAACCGATAACCCTTCTGAGCAAACACTCTGTTGGGGATTCCAGGAATCATCCTGGGCAACTCTTGTCGGGGACGAACCAATCATGGCTTGAGCAGCTTCCAAGGATTCGACTCTCTTGGGGCTTCAGGAATCATCCTGGGCAACCTTCACTGGGGACTCTACTGGGGAGCTTAAGAATCATCTTAAGCAAACGGCCCTGCTGAGGAATTCAAGAATCATCTTGAACCGAAGACTTCGCTGGGATCTCGAGAATCGTCTTGAGCAAGCGACTTCGTTGGAGAGAATGTCAGGAATCATCCTGAGCAGTCAATTCTGTGGCGGAACACCTGCAAAACAAGAACGGTAACAACCTAGATCATGTTTATTATGCATATGCTTCAACAATGGCACAATGCTCCACACGGTGGAAATGCTATGCGTTTATGATAAATGTTATGCAATCATCCATAATAATGCGATCCCGTCAGCAAAATAAATGCTGAAGGGGGGAATCCTCCTATTAAAGAGACAAAACTACTCAGATAGAGGAATCATCCTGCTGAGGAGAACAGAGTCACGCCAATATCAATTGGACTCCGCAGGGGACACAACTTCAGTTGACTGCTGCGGGGGAAACAAATTTAGTTGATTGCTGCAGGGGAACGAAGCTCTACGAGGACCAGGACCTGCTGAGGAAAGCGATGTCAATCGCGGGAATAAATTGCGTGGCCGTCTCGGCTACTCTTCTAGGGATAAGAGCTATGCGGGGAAACAACTTCAGCTGCTCAACACTCCACTGGGGAAAACCAATCATGGTCTGATCAATTTCCAAGGATTCGGCTTGGGGATCTGCAAACTCAGTTGGGGAAGGAGAAATCATTCTGCTTCGCTGGAGGGTACGACCCTGGGGGAAATACAACATCAGTTGTTCAACGCTCTACTGGGGAAAACCACTCATGGTCCCAACTGGTTCACTAGAGAGGGTACGCCTCTGCGGGGGAATCTCAATTCCGCTGGGGAAGAAAGAATCATCTGACTTCGGGGGAGAGTACAACTCTGTGGGGAAACAGCATCAGCTGTTCCAACACGCTGTTGGGGAAGAGGGAATCATCCGACTTCGGGGGATGCGCCCGACGCACTGTCTAGAATATGCTACACCTGTAACAATACAAACAAACAGACAAGATACCCTTCTCAAAGGGACCTATCGAGGTTATTATCTCGTGACAATATTCAAGTAATTAATTGTTTCAACAATCAATGGCCTAGGCCAGTAAGTTTATGTATGCGCATTTTATCAAAAACATCGGCGTTTTATTTCGCAAACAAAACAAATAAATGCAAAACAGGCAAACAGAATTGTTGAATGGCATGCATTTTATTGATAACGAACCCCTGAATGGGTAAAAATGTTTTACAACAGGTGCGAGCTCCTGGAATGAGGAAGCCGCGAAAAAATAAAACATAAATATACATCAGTATATACAAATGTCGGCAACGAGGCGTAGACGAACACCATGAGTTGATCCCTCTAAGACCCACTCGACTTCGATACGTCTCCGACACTTCAGCTTCGGAAGAGATTGATTTAGATGAACGGCCCTCAGGTCCTCCAAACCACTAAACAATGAAAGTCCACATGCGGAACGCAGTCATTTGCTTTTTCAAATCCCTAACTTTTGCGCGAACCGCCCTTTACGGGTTTTCAGTTCACCGGGATACCCTTTTTTGCCGAAGCCGCCCAGTGTAGGTTTTCGACTTCGCGGGTGTACATTTTTTCAATTTATATCCCTAATTTTTGCCCGAACCTTTTATTCTGTTTTTGGTTCGCCGAGATGCCCCTTTTTTTCCTGGACTCTTTCTTTTTTGTCCAGCGTGTCACTTTCAAGCAAAGTATTTTTTAACTGCGTCCGCGTTCACCGGGGATGCAAAATCTTAACCATCCATCGTGGATAACAACAAAGCTCCTCCCGAGAAGACCTTGCTGACGACGTACGGACCTTCGTAATTCGGAGTCCACTTTCCCCGGTGATCGGAGTGTGGAGGAAGAATCTTCTTCAGGACGAGATCACCCGTCTGAAAGCTTCTAGGACGCACCTTCTTATCATAAGATTTCTTCATTCGACTTTGGTACAGACGACCAAATGCAATCGATGCTAACCTCTTCTCGTCCATCAGGCTGAGTTGGTTCAAACGATTCGTAATCCATTCTGCCTCGTCGAGTTTCACATAAACCAAAACTCGCAAAGAAGGGATCTCCACTTCTAATGGTAGGACAGCTTCCATACCGTACACCAAGGAGAAAGGAGTAGCCCCGATCGACGTACGTACCGTCGTACGATAACCGTGCAATGAAAATGGCAGCATCTCGTGCCAGTCTTTATAAGTCACAACCATCTTCTGAACAATCTTCTTTATGTTCTTATTGGCGGCTTCGACGGTGCCATTCATCTTCGGCCGGTAAAGAGATGAGTTATGGTGTTCAATCTTGAAGCTCTGACACAACTCCTTCATCATCTTGTTATTCAGATTCGAACCATTATCAGTAATGATCCGCTCGGGAATTCCGTAACGACAGATGATGTCCCTCTTTATGAATTTAGCTACCACCTGCTTGGTCACATTAGCGTACGAGGCTGCCTCCACCCACTTGGTGAAGTAGTCGATAGCTAGCAGAATGAAGCGATGACTGTTAGATGCAGTGGGCTCGATCTTGCCTATCATGTCGATGCCCCACATGGAGAACGGCCACGGGAAGGACATGACATTCAACGGGCACGGCGACACATGAACTTTATCAGCATAAATCTGGCATTTATGACATCTTTTCGCGAATCTGAAGCAATTCGACTCCATCGTCAGCCAGTAGTATCCTGCTCTCAGGATCTTTCTCGTCATAGCATGCCCGCCGGCGTGCGTACCAAATGTGCCTTCATGGACTTCTTCCATGAGCATACTCGCCTCTTTCTCATCTACACATCTAAGTAGCACGAGATCGTGGTTTCTCTTATACAGCACTCCATCAGGATTGAGATAAAAGTTTCCAGAAAGCCTCCTTAGAGTCTTCTTATCCTGGGTTGACGCACCCGCAGGATACTCCTTAGTCATAAGGAAGGTCTGGATGTCATGGAACCATGGCTTGCCGTCGACGGCATCCTCGATTTCAAAGACAAATGCTGGTCTATCAAGACGCGAAAGGACAATTCTCGGAGCCTCATTCCAAAAATTGACTTTATACATTGAAGCCAACGTGGCTAAGGCATCAGCCATTTGATTCTCCGCTCTGGGCACATGATGGAGCTCCACTCGATCAAAGAACGAAAGCAGCCTTCTGGCATAATTCATGTACGACACCAAATTCGATTGACGAGTCTCCCACTCCCCTTTAATTTGGTTGATCACAAGCGCTGAGTCACCATATACGTCTAGGTTCTTGATTCTCAAATCAATTGCCTCCTCTAGACCCATGATGCATGCTTCGTATTCCGACTCATTGTTGGTGACTGGAAACGTCAGTCTCGCAGTAAACGGGATGTGGGATCCGTGGGGAGTTGTGATGATAGCCCCGATGCCACTTCCATAGGAATTAACCGCCCCATCGAATATCAACTTCCACTGGGATTTCCTATCTGGCCCCTCGTCGGGCAACGGCTCATCGCAGTCCTTCGCTTTGAGAAACATAATATCCTCGTCAGGGAATTCAAACTTCATCGGCTGGTAATCCTCAATCGGCTGCTCGGCAAGGTAATCAGACAATATGCTTCCCTTGATGGCCTTTTGGGACACGTACTGAATATCATATTCCGTTAACACCATTTGCCATCTGGCAATCCTGCCCGAAAGAGCCTGCTTGTCGAAGACGTACTTGATTGGATCCATCTTCGAAATCAGCATAGTGGTGTGATTGAGCATGTACTGTTGTAGATGTTTGGCAGCCCAGGCTAGTGCACAACACGTCTTCTCCAGCATCGAGTATCGAGATTCATAGTCCGTGAACTTTTTACTCAAGTAGTAAATGGCATGCTCCTTTCTGCCCGTCTCGTCGTGCTGACCGAGAACACACCCCATACTGTTCTCAAGAACTGTCAAGTACATGATTAATAGTCGTCCAGCCACTGGGGGTATCAAGATTGGAGGTTCTTGGAGATACTGCTTTATCTTTTCGAATGCCTTCTGGCAATCCTCATTCCAAGTAATCGCCTGATCTTTCTTTAAAAGCTTGAACATCGGTTCACAAGTGGCCGTGAGCTGAGAGATAAACCTTACAATGTAGTTTATTCTGCCCAAGAAACCACGAACTTCTTTTTCTGTTTTCGGTGCTGGCATTTCTTGAATGGCTTTTATTTTCGCAAGATCAACCTCGATGCCTCGTTCACTAACGATAAACCCCAGTAACTTTCCGGACCGCACTCCGAAAGTGCATTTGTTAGGATTCAGCCTCAACCTGAACTTCCTAAGCCTCTGAAAAAGCTTCAATAAGTTGACCAGATGCTCTTCCTCCGTTTGGGACTTTGCAATCATGTCATCAACATAGACCTCGATCTCATGATGAATCATATCATGAAACAAAGTTACCATTGCTCGCTGGTAAGTGGCCCCTGCGTTCTTCAGACCGAAGGGCATTACCTTATAGCAGAATGTTCCCCAGGGGGTGATAAACGTCGTTTTCTCCATGTCCTCTGGCGCCATCTTGATCTGGTTGTAACCGGAGAAGCCATCCATGAATGAAAACACGGAGAACTGGGCTGTGTTGTCGACCAACACATCGATATGAGGCAACGGAAAATCATCCTTAGGGCTCGCCCTATTCAAATCCCGATAATCGACGCACATGCGTACCTTACCGTCCTTCTTCGGTACAGGCACTATGTTGGCGACCCACGGAGGGTAAGTGGTGACCGCTAAGAAGCCAACATCGAGCTGTTTCTGCACTTCTTCCTTGATCTTAACGGCCATATCTGGTCTCGTCCTCCTAAGCTTCTGCTTGACGGGAGGGCAATCTTCACGTAGCGGCAAGTGGTGGACCACGATGTCTGTGTCAAGTCCGGGCATATCTTCGTATGACCAAGCAAAGACGTCACTATACTCTCGAAGCATCTCGACCAATCTCTGCTTGACATTACTCTGCAGTGCAGCCCCTACTCTGACATTTCTGATGAGCTCTTCAGAACCCAGATTTACGATCTCAATTTCCTCCTCGTGAGGCAGAATAACCTTCTCCTCTTGTTTCAACAAGCGGGCCAACTCTTCAGGAAGGTCTTCGTCTTCATCAATCTCTTCTTCGGCTTGATAGATCGGACAATCGAAGTCGAAGTGAGTCGTAGAAGGTCCAGAGTCGATGTCGTCTGTTATGTGGATCCTGCAGTAACAAGGGTTAAGTTTAAAACAAGAATATGCAGGTTAGCACAAACCCCATTTCCATTTTACTGTTTTTCAAACCAAATATAAAACAGGAATAACAGAGATCACAATATTTGAATACGAAGAAAACGCCTTTGATTTATTAACAAAATGCATGTACATAATCCAACAAGGCCCTGACAATAAAACCGATATGCCCCGGGTAGGACATAGGGTTGTACAATGATTGAAAAAAAGTAAATCATTACCCTTCACTTGTCACCGGGATGATTTCCTTGATGGTCCAATTGTTGAGGCCCTTGCCCGGCTTGCTTGGCTGAATCCAAGAGTCGAGATCACAATCGCTATCCCCGCTGTCTTCAGACGCCGCGTTGATGCTTTCGAAAATCACTCCGCCACTGGTAAATAGGATCGGCCACTTACCACGAGACGAACTGCTAGATGAAGAAGAAGAAGCTTCAGCTTCAGGAGAATACCCCAACCCAAACTTATCCTGCTTGATCGGTATCTCCAAAATATGCCCCCAGCCTGGGGTGGATCCGGCTTCAACGACGGCCCGAGCTTCTTTGAACGAGGAGAGATTCATCTCAGGCTTCTCTGCGACTACAGGAGCTACCTCTTTCACTTTGACGGCTTCAAATTCCTGGAAGAGAGTTTCATGGATTTCGCCATCCATTTCAACATACTTAAAGGATGACAAATGGCTCACCATTATGTCCTCCTCACCACACACGGTTACTATGCTTCCTCCGACAGCATATTTGAGCTTTTGATGCAACGTGGAAGTCACGGCACCAGCAGCATGGATCCATGGCCGACCCAAGAGGCAACTGTAGGCAGGCATGATATCCATAATATAAAAGACCGTGTCGAACGTTTCCGGACCAACTTAGACAGGCAGGGTCACTTCCCCAAAAACGTGGCATTTAGTTCCGTCAAATGCTTTCACCACCAGATCACTGGGTGTGCAGAGCAATCTGCGAGTGTCCAACTTCATTAATGTCTTCTTCGGAAGCACATTAAGCGACGAACCTGTGTCCACCAGGACATGCGACATGATTGTGCCCCTACACTCGATCGAGATGTGCAGGGCGCTGTTGTGATCCCTTCCTTTTGGTGTCAGCTCTAAATCTGTGAAACCTAGCCCATTGCCAGCATTAACATGGGCTACCACCTCTTCTAGCTGATTCACTGATATCTCTTGCGGTACGTAGGCAGCGTTCAATACCTTCAGCAACGCGTTGCGGTGTGCTTCAGAACACAGCAACAAGTTGAGAATAGAAATCTTCGACGGCGTCTGATGGAGATGGTCTACAATCTTGTAGTCGCTCTTTTTGATCAACCGCATAAACTCCTCGGCGTCTTTGACCAGCAAATCTTTCTCTACCCCACACGGGACCTCTTCGACGACTTTGCTTTTACCCTTATCGGCTGTATCAGCTCTGACCGCTTTCTCTGCCACGACCTCTGGCGGCGCAAATACTCTTCCGCTGCGAGTAATACCACTGATTCCTGCGAGATTCTCTACAGTCGACCCGTACGGTTCCAGCTCCAACTTTTGACCGTTGCAATAGACTTCAGCCCCATAATGCCACGGTACGGCGTTAGTGCTCTCGAATGGTATCGGCCCAGCTTTGGTGATAGTGATTGTAGGCGGTCTGGGCGTAGAAATAGTTATTGGCCGGCGAGGGATGGTGATGGTGGCGACTTCATCGGCCTGCTTCAACACGACCTCTCCTGATACACTTTCAGCCCTCCGGCTGAACTGCATTATCCCCTCAGCCATCAGGCTTTGAATTCCTTCAACTAACTGCTCACATCCATCCGAATGTGTAGCACAGTCCATGCATAACTCTCTGCATCCTGGAAAGAACCCTTTCTTCAACAACTTAGCTTTGACGAAGCTATGTGGCGTCTTTAGGTCTTTGACATCAGTCAACAGATCTGCACTCTGTTCTTCGATAATGGCGTTCACTCTGCCTCCCCTATGATTCGGCATAGGATTTTTCGTGACATTGGGCACATTATCGGAGAAATTAATGATCTTGGCATCTACCAGGTCCTGTACCTTGTGCTTAAAGGCTTTGCAGTTCTCGATCGTATGGCCTGGTGCCCCTGTATGGAAGTCGCAAGTGGCATTTGCGTCGTACCCTGGTGGAGGTGCCCCTGTCAAGGGAGCCATCGTCCTCTTCTGAACCAACTGAAGCTGAAGCAAAGTCTGCAAGAGTTGTGCGTACGACATAGGCGGTGCTTCGAAGTGACGGTTTGTCAGAGGTGCCCGATTCTGGTACTTTCTATATCCCTGCTGATTCGGTTGCTGCTGCTGCTGCGGAGCTGCTGGGATATTTATACTGGCTACTTGCTGCTGAGGGCCGTTTCCCTTCCTTCGAGTGTTGGTCACAGCGCTCGCATCTCCTTCTCGTCGTTTACCAGCATAAGGTTTCTTTCCACCTCCTCCAGCTGAGGATGATTCACCTTGAATTTTCCCGATCTTAATTCCATTCTCGACATGCTCGCCCATGATGATGAGAGATGAGAACGTCCCAGACATACCGCTGACTAACTTTTCATAGTAGACCCTTGGGAGGGTAGAAACAAACATCTGCACGAGCTCGCGTTCAACCATCGGCGGTTGAACCCGGGCTGCCAACTCACGCCACCGCTGGGCGTACTCCTTAAATCCTTCATTATTCCTCTGCGAAAGGTTCTGGAGCTGAACTCGGTTCGGGGCCAAGTCGCTATTGTACTGGTAATGGTGGACAAACGCTTCAGCGAGATCCTTCCATGTGCGCACGCTAGTGGGCTCCAGGCCCATATACCACTCGAGGGATGGGCCGGAAAGGCTATCTTGGAAGAAGTGCATCAGCAACTTCTCATCCTCTGAATAGTCAGACATCTTCCTGTAGTACGATCTGAGGTGGACACGAGGGCAAGTGGTGCCCTTATATTTCTCAAAGTCAGGCACCCTGAACTTAGGAGGTACCTTGAAATCAGCAATTAATCCCAGCTTGGACATATCAACGCCCAAAGTATTCTGATTCTCAATATCTCTCATTTTATCTTCCAGTGCTTTGAACCTGAGCCGCGCTTCAGCATTCAGCTCCCCTTCTGCACCCCTTTGAGAGAACACATCATCCTGATGATCCTCAAGCCATGGTTGAGGCACCAACAGATTCCCGACGCCTGCATTGCCGTTGACCGGCCCGATGTTGACATTAGCTCCCAGACTCCCATGACCGACGCCCGTCGTATTGAGTCCGATGTTGGCCATCACATTGCCATTAGCACTGCCATTGCCCCCAGCCACGGGGACACCGTTCTGCGGAGTATCAACTGGTGGAGGAGTAGGCACGGCCCCGCCATGGAGTATGTCGTTGCTATCAACCCTGGAGATCAAAGGTTGAACCAAAGTCCTGAGCTAGTCTTGACCATTGGCGACCACCTGCATAAGTTCCATAAAGCGATCCATCCTCTCGCGAAGCTCCTGGACATCTGTCTGCACTTGATCCATGATCCTGGTCTGATTAGCTCGAGTTGGATAACGGTGAATGAGTCTCTGATCAATCCTGGAGTCACCGAAAACAGTCTGGGACCTGTAAACCTGAAAAACCTGCAAACACTAAAGGTTAGGAAAAACAACAAAATGTACGCTATGCAAATGCTTCATGCAAATGCATGCGTGTGTCTGTGTGTTTGGGAGATTTCCCCCGATCCTAGTGCCTGAGTGCCAAGTTGATAATAATAAGAAGAAGAAGTCTGAGCCCAATCATGGAAACATCAATCTCATATATAAAGGAAAGCCTATCAAGGCAGTACATAGCATCAGCAAGTACAAGACGAATCAACAGCGTGACCTCAGCCAACAAGCCTGGTGATGGTCAGCATACAACAAAGATCAAAACAAAAGGAATATAACTAGTCAAGTACGGCCACGGGCGCGATACTCTGCTAATAACTCCTTCGTCTCTGGATGATTTGGCAAAGTGAGCAACCCCTCAACGAGTAGTTCCCTCTGCACAATGGTATACTGAAGTCCCTGAACTGAACTTTCCCATGCTCCTTCGCCGAAGCAATCTTCTAATTTCCGCTTTTTAGACTCAACCGTCCGCTTGCGCTCCTTCAGGTTAGCGAGAGCTTTGTTGAGCTGGCCTTCAGCGGCGTATCTGCGGGCGGTTTCTTCATCAAACCTCTGTTCACTGTCCTTCACCTTGGCTTCCAGCTTGGAGATCTGCAGCATCAGCTTATCCTCCCGCTCTTTCCTAGTGGCCAGGGAAGCCTTCCAGTGCTGGTTGAACTTGGATATCCTCCGATATGCCTCGTCCAAATGCTGCTTCTTCGTAGCCAGTACGTTGTTAATAGCCTTAAAGTCTCGACCCATGCGTTCACGCTCGGCCATCTGCTTTGTCAGGTCTGTACCCAGCTGGTTCACCAACTCTGTCTGCCTTTTGAAAGCATGAACGGCTCCGTTCCTCTCGCTTCGGAGCTGAGCTAATTCCTTCTCCAGTTCTTTGTTCGCCCGCTTCAGTTCATCCCGCTCAGCTAATACCTGGTTATGCTGAGGAATGGGCACAGTAGTAGGCTCTTCGACCATCGGAGGACTTTATGGCTTGACCTGAGGAAACGGCATCCCTATAGCATTGGCTCTGGCTCTGATCCAAGTCAAATACGGCGGGTAGGCTTGACTGTTGCTCTTTCCCAGCACTGGCTTTCCTCGCTTACTGATACTATTCCATGCACGCTGAAGCTTGGATAGCAGATCCCCCTCTAGAATACCCGTGAGGTACAGAGATTCCTGTACCTCTTCATCCTTCGGCGGATTCCTCAAAGCATACGCGAACTGTCGAACCAGCAACGACGGATTGTAGTTTATACAACCCTTCCTACCTATCAAAGGTACATTTGGAAACCCACTGCAACTGAAGATCACCTCAGTACCCAACCTGTCTCTGTCGAACCAATCAATATCCTCTGCCGATAAACTCATCAGACGCTCAGGCCACTCAGCTGTGGCTGCAGACAAGACAAAAGGACCCCTCTTGGGCAGATGACTTTCAAGCCATTTGTACAGCAAGGGTACGCAGCACGAGACGTTCTTCCCCCTCCTGTTCTCATTCTTGTAGTGAACTGAGTGATAGACATCTCTGATCAATGTAGGGACTAGATTCCTTGAAGCAAAGATGTGAAACGCATCAAAGTCTACAAAATCGGGCATGTTGGGGAACAAGATGATGCCATATATGCATAGAGCGAGGATGGCATTGAACGCGTCCCAACATCCATCCTTGGCACACTGCTGAGCTTTACCTACCAGAAACTGCAATGATAACCCAGGAACTTTGTTCCAACTAGTCAACACTAACTCGGAGGCGTCCAAATAAAGTGAAGAAGCTAAACCAGCCAGATCAGGCTCAGCATCCATGTGAACAAAAGGCATCTGCCTCTTGATAGGCACACCTAGCAAATCAGCATACTCTTCCAGCGTCGGCGCGAGAACGAAGTCCTGAAAGGTGAAACATCTCAGCGGAGGGTCGTAGAACTGCAGCAGAGCATGCAACCCATTCAACTCGAACACAGAAGGCTTATGAACCAAACTGAGCAACCTGCCATAAGATTTTCTGAACTCATCCTTCACAGAATCACCTGCTAGAGCTATCAAACCAGTCATCTTAACCACATCAGGGGTAGGGAACTTGTAAGCCACGATCTTCCTCAAAGAGCCCATAACAATACAATAGGAGGCAAGAAATCCTGGATCGGGGAAAACGGTACCTGCAACACAGACACACGTTAATGAAATACAAATGAACATGCAAACTAATGCAAAATGCAATCATGCAATAATATATCCAGGCAACTGGTGCTGTGGAGATTTTGTATCAACAAAACCACGACCACTGATGAGAAGAAAGCCCCGGTGTAGGACCACAGCTCTGATCTGCCAAGAATAACCATCTGATAGGACCATATACATAGGATCATAATTCTGCTCTATCAAGAACAAATGTCTGATAATAAGGACCTCAGATGTATGATCAAGAAATATCTGCTGATGAAGTCTTCAGACCCCAAATCAAAAAATCTGCTCTATCAAGAACAAACATACAGCTGCTGATGAGATCTTCAGACCCCAAAATCTGCTCTATCAAGAACAAACAACATCTGCTGATGAGATCTTCAGACCCCAAAAATCTGCTCTATCAAGAACAAACAACATCTGCTGATGACAAAACTCTGCTCTATCAAGAACAACCATACATCTGATGATAAGATCCTCTGATCAAAACCTGCTCTATCAAGAACAGACATACACCTGATGATAAGATCCTCTGATCAAAACCTGCTCTATCAAGAACAGACAAATATGCAACTGAGAAACCCTGGTACCAACAAAACTGATTCATTGTCAAGAAAACCAGGTGGTCTGAAGGTCAAAGTTTCCTGCAATAAACCCAACCCCACTCACAGGTATGGACCTAAACTGACTCAAGGTACGGCATCCTATGCGTTCATCAGCGTCACAGACTTTCAAGAGGGGTGATACGACACCAGAAGGTGTGGCATCACCAGCTCATGAAGCAGCCTCACTTAGCTGAATCACAAATGATCGGTCCCCAGAGTCGACAATCCACCAAACCAGCAACTGTCTCAACTAAAAGGGTTGAAAGGGAAGCCAACCGGATGAACCTCGTCTGAGCGTGGATTTCATGAGACACTAGTGCCTGCAAAGCAAGCACACGCCCACTAATTTCCACTCTAAGTCTATAGTGCATTCAAGCCTGGGTATGGCTTCTCACTCATCAGAACTCCCATCCCACAACAGCACAAATAATCATATTATACTGAATATAAAATGCGGGAAATAAAGTGCGAGAAGTAAAATGCGATAATTAAACGCAACCCAACAAGTAAACATACAAGCGTTAGGATTGACTCTCGCAGGGAACCGTTGAAGTCCCCAGCAGAGTCGCCAGTTGTCGCTTGCGCGAAAATAAGGTGTCGGCATGACAGAAGAGTCGCCACCTTTCGTTATTTATCCCTCAGAGCGGGAAAGGAAACGATCGGAAAAACCTGACAAAAAAGGGTAAGACAAGGTCATCGCAACCATTGTCTGGATTCGGGAGTCGATTATGCAAGGGGAAGGTATTAGCACCCCTCACGTCCGTCGTACTCGACGGGATCCTTGCTTGTTGTGTTTACTTGGACGGGTTGGTTTTATTCTATCTACCTATCAAGGCTGGCTGAAAAAGAAAAGAAAATGACTCGGCAAAGCGTCGCGCTTTATGCCTATGTATTCTCATCAGAGAATGAGAAATCAGAGTCAATATAGTTCGGCCTACGAAGGGTTATGGGGGAAGGTAGCTCGCCAAGACATCGCCATCTTGTGCCTACGTACTCTCAACAGGTATGAGAGATCAGAGCTTACGTAGTTCGGGAAACTACGGTTTATTTCCTGTATTTTACGAAAGAAGTGTTTTTTATTGTGTTTGCGATTTCAACCGCACTAGAGACTATGACCTGAGAGTGAATGCGTCGCATGTCACCCAAAGGGTACCATACTAAACATCCAGACTGTGGAAAAGAAACTCTCCCACAATCCTTTCTCAGATAGCTTAAGGCTCGTAACGTACGAAAGAAATCATTCATGATTACTGTATCTTAAACTGTTTTGAGATGAGAAGAGAACAGGCCCAACTAGGAGGGAGACTATCAAGTCCTACTGTTGTCATGCCATGGATTCATCCTATGGTTGAGATTTGAACAGGGAACTCCTAGAAGTTGTCATGCATAGGTTTCAACCTAAGATTCTATCATCAAGTCCTTATCAAAGGAAATGAGAGTCCTAAGGGATCATGTCAATGATACACCAAAACAGACAAAGCATCAGCTTAACAGTAAAATGCATGCAATGCAAGTGAGGGAGGAAATGTGTGTGGGGCTTCAGCCTCCACAAGCTCATCTCAACCTCAAGCCAGAATGAAATAACAGTAATCATACTGAAATATAAACAACATGCTATCAAGCAATAAACAGTAAACTGCAATCATATAAAAAGAAAGTGAAATAAAATTCCATCAGGCAAACAAACCACATGGGCATGGGAGCTGGGCTCTACCGAATACCCGCAAGCAAAGCCACACAGTAACAATACAAGCAGAGGGAGCAACTCAACCTCTAGTGAAATCATGCTCCTAGATTCTACTTATTCTAGATATGAACTTATTCTAATGCATCAGACAAGTCAAACAAAACACATCAATACAGAAAAGAAAAAAGAAACAGATCAACTCCTCTCTCAACTTCAAGCTTCAGCTCTTCCAACAGCAACTCAGTCTTCAGACTTCAATCACTCTTGACAAATACCAATTTGCTTTTCCAGGTTTCAACCTTACATCATAAGTTCCAACTTATTGTCGCACCTCGAAAAATCATGGAGACATTTCGGAGAAACGACCCTCGCGCAAAAGGCGCGGAAATGCGGTTCGACAGAGTCGCCACCGAACTTTATTTTCCCAAATAGACGGGAGAGGAAAATATCGAGAAAACCTCATAAAAGCGGAAGGAACACGGCCGTCGCAACCATATTCCTAGGTTCGGGAGTCGGTTACGTGAGGGGAAGGTATTATCACCCCTCACGTCCGTCGTACTCGACGGGAACCTCTTAATTCGAGTTAATGGATGTTAGCTAAACTTAATTCTTCTCTTCTCGCTACTAGATGCTAAAGGATACTATAAAGGGATAAAGACACTAGAGGAAAGGGGATGGTTAGAGGATAGGGTGCTCGCCAAGGATTGGGGCCCTTGTGCCTACGTATGCTCATTCGGACGAGAATGAGAAATCAGAGTGTCGTAGTTCGACTACGGGAAAGGATGGGGGGAATGGAAGATGGAGGGGATTGTGCTCGCCAAGATCATCGCAATCTTGTGCCTACGTATCTTACATTCAAGAGTGATTTAAGAATCAGAGCGTCCGTAGTTCGTGGATACGACCACGAAAGAAACGAGTTTGAATGAGTTTGAAAAGGGGTACAGATGACGATTACTCGAAGTTTAAGAAAGACTTCTCATACCCAAGTAACCGGGAGAGTGAACCAAAGACTTGGAACACTCTCTTTTTCATCTTGAAGAATAATGTTATGTTTGAATGGTGTTTGAACTAATGATGATTACTTTAGCTTAAGAAAGATTTCTCGGACCAAAATAATCGGGAGGGCGAACCAAAGACTTGGAATGCTCTCTTTTTCATCGCAAGAGAAGTTGTGTTTGAAAGGGTGAGGTTGAAATGATGACGATTAATTGAAGCTTAAGAAAGACTTCTCAAACTCCAAATAATCGGGAGAACGGACCAAAGACTTGGAACACTCTCTTTTCCATCGTGAAAGGAAAGTTGTTTGAGTTGGGGATAGTTGAACGATGTCGAGTTGTTAATGTTATTTAGAAGCGTCAATTGCTTACACACGAATAAGATAACTCGCATATAAACGATGGCAAGCAAGATCAAAGACTTGAACCTACTTTTTACACCTTGAAAAGAATTGAATAGTTGTTAATTGATTGATAGTTTGTTATGAAAATCCACTTGACGTTGGATCAAGGGTTTGACACATTATCGCGTGCAAAGCGTGTTGAAAATGAAATTGTTTGAAAAAAAGAGACCGACTTGACTTACGCATCAAGGGTCGGGTTGTAATAGGTTGATGGCGAATACGTATGAGCACTCGACTTACGGGTTGTTTGAAAATGGCTCGACAATGAATCGAGAATCAGTTTGAAAATAGTTTGAATCCGCTCTAGTCCCTATGGGTGCTCCTAGGAGATAAACTAATAATCAAATAAATGCAAAACATACATCAGAATGGGAGAGGGGTACATGTAATTTACACGGGATTGCACGAAATAAAGGGGTCTCATTGTCAGGTAGCCCAAGAGAAAGTCGTGTGTGTGCATTAGTGTCCTAAACTACGCCTTGAGCAAAGTCGGGCACGACTTAAAATTAAGATACCTGTAAATAACCAATGATACAACAGTCCACCAATTTGACCTTTAGGAGTTTCGATAATTTATTAGGTATTTTCGAATATGGGTGAATAAACATGAATAAATATGATATGATAATAATAATGTGAATAAATAATATGACAATAATATAGCAAGATAATATAACAATAATATCCACAATAATATTTGACATAAATTAAAGTTAGTGGTTAGTTTAGTGAATCGAATCGGGACACGAAAGAAAAGATCTCGTCTTAATCGCAAACATAATGCCGATTAATCGAAGGTAGCCTATCACGATCCCAAAGTACGGAAAATGACCCCAATGGTCATTCACCATAGATTTGAAATCGAGAAGGTTATCAACCTCGATACGCGACGCTTACGAATAAAAGACTTCATTGATCCAAAAATCGAAATAAAATCGGAGAAAAACAAGTGGTCTCAGATCCTTTATTGCACGTCAATAATTTGGCGGCTAAACATTGGTAGTCTCGTCATCGACCGAAAAAACAATGAAAGTGTAATAGAATGCTAAATAAAAAAAATTAACATCTAACTTATTATAAAAAATAATGAAATAATAAGAAACTATTATCAACTAAAACTTAAAAAAAAACATGTATATATATATATATATATATATATATATATATATATATATATATATATATATATATATATAAACAAGCTATATTAATTACCAAAAAAATATATTACATAATAAAACAAGGGAGGGTGTTGATACGGATGGTGGTGTTCGAGAGGTCCCATGGGCCAAAGCACAACAGTGTGAACTCCAATCCATACATGAAGTTTCAGCTTATCCATCCTTCTATGAGTTTATTCACAGTGTGAGGATACAGCTGTCTTCTCCAAAATCAAGAAAAATAAATGAAAAATAAATAACAAAACCAACAGACATCAAGAATAATTTCTTGTAGATCAATAATTTCTTGGAGTTCAGCAACAGATTCAAAAATTTGGGTTTGAAGGGATGTGAAAAGTGAAATAATTTCTTTGGTGGAGGAAGGCGAAGAAGACTCAAGCAAGGAAGATGGGTGTGATTGGGATTGGGAAGAAAGGAATGCTGGGAGTGATCCACGGAATGCAGTGAGCCAAACAGATCTGCTGGGTGATACTTCAAAGAGTTTTGAAGCTAAGGTAGCCATTTGAGCAAGAAGTGCCTGTGCTCTAGGGAGAGGCAGTAAAAGAGAGAGTAGAGCCGCTGAAGGAGTTGCAGAATGGTGGTTTTGGTGATGGTGGGTCTGTGAAGGAGGTAGCTTTTGTGGGTTTGGATGCAGGTTATGTGTGTGTTGAAACTGGTTCCGATTTGAAAGTTAATAGACCATGAAGAAGAGTATTTTTTTCATTTTTCTTCTGTTACACACATGACAGCAAGGTGATGTTGTTCATTTTTGTGTTGCATAGCTGCTAATGCTGTGAATCATGTATCTTTTCTTTTTGCAGGTGGGAGTATGGTCTGGATGTGCGGTTGTGGTTGTTTCACTACAAAACAGTTTTGAAATGTTGCGAAATATTCAGGTACAGGTTACTTTCCATTCTGAATCATGTCGGTGTGGACATTTTTCGTACAGGTTTCAATGTGATGCGTGTTCTGTTAATGGTTTTGTGACTGGTTGTGCTTTTTCTAGTTTTTTTTCTATACTACAGGCGCTGCTGTGAACCTGTGTTCTATCACTTCTGTAAGGGATTCGCGGAACTACGGTGACGTAACATGAGATGCGCAAGTCTCGCTTTCACGCGTGAGGGACAGCTATATGATTCGTATGCTGCTGAGGTGCGGGCGTAGAGTTTCGCCGAAACTTCTGCAGGTGAAATGTCCATAGTATCTCTGTTATTCAATTATCATTTTCTTCATCAGTTTGTGAATTATGCATAATGATGGTTGTGCTGATAAAATTCCGGTGTTGTGCCTTTGTAGCAGTTTTTCAATGTCGAACCGTACCAGTCGCGTGTAAAGAATCAGTACAACGGTTTCGTGCAGGTTAATCCACGAAAAAGTGCTATGCCCAAGAAGACTTCTCAGAGGTGGGATTGATAAGGACACAACAGAGTAAGTGTCTGGGAACAAACCACAACAGAACCTCTTGCAAGAGCACTAGATTGCAATGAATCACAAGAGAGGGTTGGTAGACTTCAAAGAGGAGATGATGGAGGCTTCAAAGCAACTTGGAGATAAAGACTATGACAACTTGAATATTGCCATTTGGGACGATACTCTTGAATCCATGGCTTGTAGTTACGTTAGTGACATTGCTTAATTAGCAATTAGGGATGTCCACTGTCCTTTTATTCTTTTTTTTTGTGTAAAAAAAAACACATAAATTTATGAATACCATGATGTATTAACTGCTTTGAGAAAATTTTGCTCATCATATGGTCCACATGACAATGTACCCGCGTATTACCTCATGACTTAATCAATAATCAAGGCATTTCTTATTGCTAATGCCTTTGTCTTAAAAGAATTTCTTACAGTCTTTACTTGTACAAAGTACCAGACATGGCCTGAAAAAAGAGTTTCATGTGTGACTTGAACCATTGTCTAATCATAGCACAAGGCCATTTGGTCATGGCTATCCTTACCTAGCACCAATTTTTAACAAATTGGATAATAACTTGGGACCCACTGACCCTAGTTTAAACCATTTCTGTTTATAAAGGATTTATAACAAGTTCACACACGATTTAAGGCATTATGTCAATTTTGACCGTGACTTCCACTAAATTTTGAAATACACTCCAATCATGCCTTTGAATAATCCCAACGTAATTCAACAATAATGCTTGCATACACGACTCCACAAATGGTCAAAACCTTTGGAATATGCCTTAGAGACATCTCGAAATCACTCACACCATCCTGAATCTCCTCGCATCATGAGCTTATATGAAACCATCATTTTGGCAAGAGTTTAGTAACCAAAGAGAGTACCAAAAAGACCTTTATTAATCTACACCTAAAAAAAAGATCATGATCAGAGGCCGGGTGATCATTTAGAGAAAAGGCATGAATCCCCACAAATGTTTGATACAAGAGCAAGGGAAGGTAGGACAAATTTGGGGTATGACACTTATCTTCTCCCTTAAGCTTCAGCTTCTTGATCAGCTCCACCTTCAGGCTTCACTATCAATCATGAGTATAAACTTGGCTCTTGTTGCTCTTCAAGCTTCAGCTGGAATGGAAATACTCAAGGATTCATCCTCTTCAATACTCTTCAATGAAGTCTTCATCTTCAAATCCAAGCTCAACATCTCTCAAGATAATCAAAACCAGAGGAAATCACTTACTGGATAAGCTGGGGGATATTGAACTGCTTATTTGACCACCAAAGGTGACCTATAAGGGTTCAACATCAAAGGAATGGTTCCCTCAAAAGTTCTACTTCCTAGGTACATCACTTATCCCTCCAAAGGATAGAGGTGTATACCATGGAAGGACTTTGAATCATAGGGAGGAATGGAGGTGACAGATACCATCCATGTTTGAGAAAGAAGTCATCTAAGTCTAAACTCTTCCTAATTCCTAACCCTAAAACAATAAAAAGGAAAAGAAGATCAAGCTCTCAAGCTCCTCAATGCATCTTCAAGTCTTCTACTATGCTCCTCAATGCTCCTTAGAACAAGATCAAGCTCTCCAAGCCTACAAAGCAAAGCAACTAAAGCAAACATGCCTTAAAGGCAACACAAACAATCAACCAATACAAAATCAACCAAAAATGGCATACTACTATATTAAATCCTAATATAATTTCTAAGGGATCCTACATACCTACCCTTAATACCCATATATGTCCCATAGTCTAACTTGTCCTAAAAAACCCAAAATCTAAAGTTATTATGGACCTATGTTGAAGTTTAACCTAAATCTACACAACCTAGAATCATCTAATCAAAACTATCCTAAAAATCATCACAAAAATATGAAATAAATCCAGGGGGAACCTAAAACATATATCTAACTACCCTAAAGAGAATGACCTAAGAATTCCAAGGGAACTACCTAAACTAAAATATACAAAATCACATATCAACATAAAAGAAAATAAAAAGCAATTAAAGAAGAAAATATGCAAAAAATATTAAAATGCATGAGATGAAAAATGTTTTTATTTTATATTTTTCTAGACAAAAATATGAAGTGGGAGAAAAAACTCCCATTAAAAAATATTGAATTTCCAATTTAATATGAATTTCTAAAGTATGGCATAAAATGGAATAAAAATAAAAGGAATTATGAAGCATGGGTGCAAGAAGTAACAATATCCAATGCAATGCGCGCTTAGGCCCAGACATGGGGGTGTAAACAGAAAAGCGCGCTGGGCCCATTTATCCAAATCAAAAAACATTTAAAATGAAAAGAAAAGAAAAATATAGAAAGCGCGGTGAGAATAGCAATGCAATATAGTTATAAAATGAAGTGGGCCTGATAGGGGGGTGGGTATAGCAAAGATCACTCAAGCCCAGAAACCTTGCTTTAATGAAACGCAGCGTTGCGCTGCTTCTGAAATCCCTCCAAAATTCAAATTAAACATGGACCATCAGATCCTCACTCAGTCAACTGGTCAGCGCGCTCATCAACGGTCATGGCTTCGTCTTCAACCTTGGACCTAGGGTTTCTGCAACTTCCATTAAAACACAGAGTTCATGCACCAAACTTCCTCCAACTCGTGCTCCTCCATTTCATGATCAAAATCAAAAATGTAAAACACAAACTTGCTCAGTTTTTTACCCTGATTACGCCTATGGTATTGGATTCCATTGAAATGATCTCTATCACCAAACCCGAAGGTGAATCCAAACTAATCTCAAAATATGGTCCATCATCAACTTCAACCAAACTCAGTTTTCTTTATATCAAAATGCTTATCACATTGCCCTAGTTAAAATCAGCTATTAACCTTGCATTGAAACTCATTATACCACGAGTTCTTGCTCCCTCAAGAAATGGTAACCATAACTTAAACTTCATCAAATGCTTTCAAACTCTACAAAAATGATCACCTAGTTGTCTCTAACAAGTCTACACTAATAATTTGACCTAACCATGCCTAGATTATGAGGTGAAAGAGATTTTGCAAACCTGGCTTCTTGATATGGTAGATGATGAAATCCTTGCTTTCAAGGCTTGAAACTCTTCAAGAATAGTCCTTGGATGATGAAACTTCTTCTGTTTGCAAAAGATTGGAGGGAGAGAGCTTGTACTTCAAGATTCGATGGTAATTGCCTTCTTGCAAATCCAATGTGAACACCTTCAATCTTCCATCAATGGAGCTTCAATTCAGCATGCACACACTCAGGAGAATCTATGGAGAAGGTTTGTGAAGAAAAAAGGGATTGCAATGAAGAAGAATGAAGAGATTGAATGTGACTTGCAATGGAGGATTTTGGATTTCACTCTCTCTTCTCTACACCAATTAACACCAATCTTGCATCTGAGCAAGTTGCATTCATCTTATAGGGTGGTTTAGAATCATCTAGAACCCCCTAGAACAATCCAATGAGAAATTGAAGTTTTCATGTCATGGTATTTTGATTTCTCATTCTCCTTGTATGGTATCTCATGCCAAGCTTCATGTACACTTCAATTCTAACTTTAATTTATCCCCACATGAGATTTAGGATAAGTTACAATGCATATCTTCCTTGTTTATTGAGTTTTGTGGAGTTTTGGTTTGGTACCTTAAGATGCAAGTAAGCCCATTACAAAGCAGCCCTATGATGCAAGCCTCAAATCAAAAATGTGGCTGAACCATTATTCTTAGAATGTCATTTGGAGTCAAAATGACCTATTACATGACATGGTTTGGACTTATAACTTGGGATTTCCATTTTTCAAATTCAACTTATGCCTCATTTTTAGGCCATTTTTATCACTTTTTGATATGAGCCTTTTCAACATCTCATGACCTCCCTACTAGCCTTAAAACATCATTCTAAGCAAGTTTGATGTTGAATATTTTTCCATTTGAAGCTTGGAAGTAGGAGATATGGCCTTATGCTTGAAATGACCTATAACCTCCAAATGACCAAAATGCCCTTGGCTTGTCAAAGCCATAAGTTGAGATCTACAAATCCTATCAAGGACTTCTAGTACTATCTAGAAAGCTAAGAAGATGCCCTTAAACATTCATGTTGACCAAGAATCCATAGGAATCATCCTACTAGGGCAAAAGTTGTCTGCAAGTTGGGTGACTTTCAAGGACCCAGATTCACATACCTCAGATGACCTGTAATCTGCCAAAGTCATAACTTGAGCTCTACAAGTCCTACCAAGGACTTCTACCAGTCAAATTAAATCTAAGAACAAGCTATACAACATTCATGTTGTGAGGAAGATGAGATGACAATCACATCTTAAGCTAAACTGCCTTGAAGATAGGGATCAAACTAGGGGATTTTACACTGTCAATCCTTAGAAACTCTAGCTTAAAACTTCTCAAACTCCTCAATCATGATGAGTTGGTCTAGGAATCATCCTTATAGTATCTCGATACATCATTCCATGCTCACATGGCCCTTGGATTAGGTCTCAACCCTCTCCAAATAATCAATTGACCTAGGGTTGACCCAGTCAAACCCTAATTCCACCACTCATGGTTGAATCCTCTGAATTCTTGTATAATGACCTCTCTAGGCTTCATGATGGCTTTCAATACATCTCATAAGCTTTCTCAAAGCTTCAAGTCCATCCTCATAGTCTCAGAATCATCTGAGGAGCTCCCACAACTCTCAAGTTATGAAGCACACAACCCTGGTTTCAACCAATCTCTCTGAGGATCTCTTGAGTTCTCTGACAAAGGTATCAACCTTTGAACACTTGAACAACCTTCTTGGCTAGCTTCAAAGTCTCATATTACTCTTGATGGGTAAATAAATGTTGGCCAAATTTTGGGGTGCAACAGCCACCAATCGTTATTTATCCCAAAGAAGGGAAAGGAAACGATCAGAAAAGACCTGATGAAAACGGGGAAAGACGAGGTCATCGCAACCAAGTCCTAGGTTCGGGAGTCGGTTACGCAAGGGGAAGGTATGAACACCCCTCACGTCCGTCGTACTCGACGGGATCCACGCATGTGTTGTCTAGCTAAAAGGGTGTGTAAACTATCTACGCTAAAGGCTTAAGGACAAAAGGAAAAGAAAAGAGAAACTGACTCAGCAGAGCGTCACTGCTCTGGGCCTACGTACTCCCTCGTGCAATGGGAAAGTCAGAGTCAACGTAGTTCGCCTAACTACGGCTAAAGAAAGGGGAAGGTTGCTCGCCAAGACATCGCGTCCTGTGCCTACGTACTTTCATATGGTATGAAAGATCAGAGAAAACGTAGTTCAGGCTTACAAGAACACAGGCTGTTCAAAAGTTTTACCCGAATAGGGTTAACAGACAGTTCTAGCAGTTGGTGTATGCAGCTCGACCTTTAGAGACGTAGGCGTTACCGTTTGCGATAGGACTGAAGGTTAACAACACTCTTGTTTATGAAAAGAGTTTTCCTGATTAAGACCCCAAGGGGTGAAAAAGAGTTTGAATTGTTTTTGTGTTTTTTAAGGAAGAAGTATTTTGAATTTGGTTTGTGACTCATGCTACACTAGAGACTATGATCTAGGAGCGAATGCTTCGTATATTGTCCGAAGGACATACACTAACATTCTAGATAATTGAGAGGCAACCACCCAATCATCATTTCCCAAATGGCTTAAGGCTCGTAGTGTGTAACAATGGTCAAGCTTTATTAAGTGGATTGAAGTTGTTTGAAGATGAGAAGAGAAATAGACCAACTAAGGGGGACTAGACCAAACCCTAAAAGTTGTCATGCAAGATGCACCTAAAGTTGAGTTTGAAAGGGAACTACCTAATGTTATCATGCATGGTTACAACCCTAATGTCTATCATAACCTCTCTTGAAAAAGAGAGGTTAGAAATCCTAAGGGAAAGAAGACAAAAGAAGAAGAAACAATAAGAAGAAACAATGCAAATGTAGGATGCAAACATAAATGCAACAAGGAAGACAAAGATGCAATGCAAGTAAGGGAGGAAATATGTGTGGGGCTGGAACCTACACAAGATCATCTCAACCTCAAGCCATGGTATGAATAAACACAAGAGAAAAGGAGAAGAAGATGCATAGAAAACAAGTAACAAAAACAATGAGAAAAAGTCTTCATGAATTCATTACTTTTAGGCAAGCTTCAGGTTCCTCCTCAGGAGGAACCAAGAAATCTTAAGTAGTATTCCAAGGTCATTGGACAGAATGGGGATGAAGAGAATAGATCTCAAAGGTTAAAACAAAACGTTACATGCAAATGCAAACAATAACATCAAATAATGCAAGCAAACATCACTTATGGAAACACAATATGCAAACATGAAAGTATGAGATCAAATGAACAACTTATGCATATGATAAATACCCATGAATTAGCACACAAGACCCATAACAAGCCCCTAACATGAAACAATCAGAATTAGGTTCATCAATAATGCACAACCAAGCTTTTGGAAGCAAAACAAAACAAATACACCAGCAAAGATGCACAAACATGAAGCAAATTACAAAATAAATGAAAAATAAGAAAATGCATCTAAAAATGCCAAATAAAACCTCAGAGGACCCCCAAGATATTAGGAACCAGGGGTCAAAAGGGGAGATTGAAAATCAAAAGGGAAGTGCCTCAACAGAAGGCAAACACCAAGAGTGTCCCAAAACAAGACAGAAATGGAGAGGGAACAAAAAGAAATTCAAACCACATGGAAACAGCACCTAAAAATAATGAAAAAATTATCTGGAGATTAATCAACATGTTAACACAATGCTAAAAAAAAATTAGAAGTTTAATCCATACCATGAGCAAGAAATAAAATCAACAAGTCAGCACACATTTTTCACATCATTAAATGACTATTTAAAAAGAAAATATGAAAATAAATGGGAAATGCATCAAAAAACGAAAATAAGAATGCAAAAAGTTAAAAAGACATGTTAAAGTATGTTCATGATTTTTTTTAGAATTTTTAAACATTTTTTTTCTATTTTTTACGAATTTTTAAAGTGCAAACAAATAAAAGAAATAAATAGAGAAAGCAAAAATGCAGAAAAAAAGCACAGCCACCGGATTTGCATACAAGTCAACAGATCCAAGGCACCAGAATGTGCCACCTCAATTAATGAATTGGGGTATTAATTGTGTGCAAGCAAGTGAAAAGAGGAACACATAGGTCTTATTCTAGAACACATGATCAAAAATCACACAAACGGACGAATGAGGCAGCGCCACGTCACCTTCGTCTTCAACCTTTGGACTCCGGCCGGACCAGCTCGCCGAAACAGCGCTGGCCACCCTCATTTCCGTCGCCGGCCACCGCGAGTCTTCTTCCCCAACGTGATTTCATCAATTCTCAACCGTTTCTTACAAATTTTAGATGAAAATTCATCTACTCTCCGAGAGGAATATGAATCCAACCTCCATTTTCATTAATTCTCAACAACCACTCCATAAATCAAACAACAAGCAAACGTGCCAAAAAATAAAGTTCATCAAAACTTAAAATAAAAGGTCCAAACATCATCTACATGTTACAAGGAGTAAGAATCCATGAAAATTAGAGCAAAACACCATGAAAAAACATCAAAAAGAAACAACACAACTTTGAGTTAAAAAAATCAAATGTCATAAACACAAACAACAATGATCCAGAAATGATCTATGTATTTCAGAGGTTCAAATGCAACAAAAATGGTGGAAAATCATGGAATATTAAGAGTGTAAAGTTGAAATAAAGTTTACCTAGTGGAGAGCCTCCACTGGGCCTTGAAATGGTGATGAAGCTTAACGAAAAACGTCCAGAATCACTCCATGAACTTCAATTGAGGTGTTTGCAAGCTTGATTTGGTCTGAAAATGGTTGAATCTAAGATTTGGATTTTGAGTTTTTCACCACTTTTTGAAAACGTGAAATGGTTGTTCATGCAGCAAAATGACCTAGCTCTGCCTCAAAATTCATCTAGAATACTTATATGATGGATTTGTAATCAAATGGGGCTTTAATTCATGCAAAACAGCCCACTTTGAAAATTCACATTTCAACACTTTTTGAAAATACCATGCACGTTTTTACCACTACACCACTTGATTTTTTGATCTAAATCCACTACAAATCAGTTGTGTAGATTAAAGGAATGAGATTGGAGGTTTAATTTTGATCCTATGGTTGATTTTCATTTTGTTACTTCAAGAGGAAGAAACCATGAAAATGGCCCATTTTGAGACTTCAAAATTCCAATGTGAATATGGCAATGTCTTTGAATTGTTATTTGCAATCAAAAAATGCACAAACTTGCCTAGAAAAAGTTTAAAATCCATTAATTCTCAAATTCTCAATTTAAGCCTCCTTTATGAAAAATTCAAACCCCAAATTCTCAATCCAAGCCCCCACCATGACAAGAGATGGTTTGATAGTGCAAATGGCCCCTTTTGAAGCAAGTTTCATGTTGAAAATATTTCCATTTGAAGTGTGCAAGTTGGTGAAATGGACCTATAATTTTATGACCTGTAATCTTACTTTCCCAAAATACCCCTGACTTGTAAACCTCATAACATGAGTTCTACAAATCAGATGAAAGCCTTCTAATACAATTTGGAAAGCTAAGCTCAAGACCTACAATTTTCATGTTAACCAAAAGTTGAGGAGAAACACCCTTCTTGGTCAAACCTGGCTTGGAAATTGGTTGACTTTTGTTAACCAAAACCACATACCTCAAATGACCTGCAACTTGTCCGGATCATAACTTGAGTTCTATAAATCCAATCGAGGACTTCTAGTACTCAAATTAAAGCTAAGAATACGCTCTACAAGTTCCTTGTTGGCCAAAAATTGAGATGAGACTTGTATCTTGAGGTAGGTGGTCTTGAAGTCAGGCACTAAATAGGGGATTTTACCCTAAGAACCCTAATTTAGTAACCTCTCAAACACTTAACCCTTGATGAATTGAACTTGAAATAATGTCTCATATGTCTTAACACAACAACCCATGACCGTAGAGACTTTGAATTGAGTTTTTATCTTCTTCAATTGCACTGTTGACTGAGGATTTACCAGATGAAAACCTCAACTGTGGCTTGTTCCACTTTACACAACATCTTGCATAAGCTCCACAATGACCCTTGTCGCTACTGCGAAAATCGGCGCCGGCTGAACAGAAGAGTCGCCACCGTGCGTTATTTATCCCAAAGGAGGGAAAGGAAACGCTCGAAGTAAACCTACCGCAAAGACGGGAAAGGAATGGTCATCGCAACCAAATCTTGGATTCGAGAGTCGGTTACGCAAGGGGAAGCTATTAGCACCCCTCACGTCTGTCGTACTCGACGGGATCCACACTTGTTTTCTAGTAAAGATTGTTATTCTATCTACTCTACAGGTCTGGGATTAAAAGGAAAGAAAATGAAAATGACTCGGCAAAGTATCGCACTTTATGCCTACGTATTCCCGCCTGGAACGAGAAATCAGAGTCGACGTAGTTCGCCTACCTACGGGAAACAAGGGGAAGGTTGCTCGCTAGGATATCGCATCCTATGCCTACGTACTTTCATACAGCATGAAAGATCAGAGCAAACGTAGTTCGGGCCACGGAAGACACAAGCTTGTCTGAATGTTTTTTATCTCCTTATGAAAGGGTTTTTCCTGATTAAGAGTCCAAGCGGACAAAAAATGACGTTTTGATGTTTGTTTTCAGTCTTTTACGCAAGAACTGTTTTTTATGATGTTTGCAATCTCTGACGCACTAGAGACTATGATTTGAGGGTGACTACATCGTATGTCACCCTAAGGGTAACACACTAAGCAATCAGGTTACTGAAGAGTGACCCTCCAGCAACCTTTCTCAAATAGCTTAAGGCTCGCAGCGTACGGCATTGATTATCCTTATTACTGTGTTTTGAGTTGTTCTGAGATAGATGAGAAAGAAGTCTAAAAAACCTTATGGTTTGAAAAGGGAATCAAAACTACCTTAATGTTGTCATGCATGGATTACAACCTAATGTCTGTCATAATTCCCTCTTGCACAGAGGAAATCAGAGATCCTAGGGGATAAATGGAAAAGAAACAGCAGATATACAGTAAACAGTAAATATGCATGAATGCAGCAAAACAAGCGAGGCAAGAGAGTCCTACTCAACCTCGAACCTGGGAAAACAATAGGCAAAGTGAAACATCTTCACCTCAAACCTAAGGGAAAATTAACAGACAATACAACAAAGAAAATCACACCCAACACCAGCTCAGACAGCAACACCAGCTCCTACAGTAAGCAGTTCAAACAGCATCAGCTCTGGCAGCTACAGTTGATTAACAACAAAAGGTTGACAGTACCACCTTCAAGCAAGATCCTCTATTCACTCTTAAATGATATTCAAACTTCAGATAAGCTCTTGTCTCCAATAATCTTCAGCTTTGGCAAGCACTGAACCCCAATAAGCAAACAACTTCAGTCAGCAGCAAAACCCTAATTTCAACAGATACTCAGCTTTGACAGGTACAAGCTTCTTCTTCTTCAGTCATCAATGAACTTCTTATCTTCAATAGGTATTCAACTTCAATGCAGACACTCACAGGAGAGAATTAACTAAAAGAGGAAATTGGAATGTTAAGAGGCTTAGTGAAAACCCAGGGAAATCACTAAGATCTTATCATAGGAGGTGAGAGGTATCCTCAAGATTCTACCCAATCAAAGCATGCTCTACATCCCTCCTAAGGAGAGATGGAACTTCTTTGGGGGACCTTATGTCATAGGATGGAATAGAGTCACAAGAAGCTCTCTATGTTTGACAGAAGAAATCAGTCTACTCTAGAGCTCTCCCTATATCTCCTATCTCCTAAGTCTTCATCAAGCAATTTTCAAGCACAAGCAACTTAAGATCCAAGCATCAATATTGGTCTTCACTCATCCTCATGCTTCCTCATGCTCCAACAAGCCAAGAACAAACCTCAACATCCAAAGGAAAGGCCCAAAACCCATCAAACCAAACAATATCCCAAGAGGGAACACACCAATATCAATCAACTTGCAGAAATCAGATAAAATGGCAATATTCATCATAAAATCCTAGATTAATTTCTAAGGGATCCTAACTAGGTACCCTATACCCCACATAAACCACAAGGCCTAAATCAAACTAAAAACCCCAAAACTATGTGTTGAAATGCACCTATGTCAAGTTTAAACCCTAATTCTAGCACCTTAAAGTTTGATGTTCAAAACTAACTAAAATTAAATCACAAAAATGTGATAAAATTCCAAGGGGAACCTAATACTATACTATAATCATAGCAAAAAGAATGGCATCAAAAATCAAAGTGAAATGATCATACTAAATTCAGCAAATAACATGTATCAAATGAAAATGAAATAAAATCTATTAAAAGTAAAAATACACCAAAAATAGAAAAATGCATGAAATGACATTTTTATTCTTTTATAATTTTCTTGATGTCTTGATGAAAATGAGGGAAAAAATCCCATGCAAAAATGTTAATTTTCCAATTTATTATGAATTTTCAAAGAACTTAAAATAAATGTGAAAATAAAAGAAAATATGGAAAAATGGAAAAGTGAGTGTGTCAAATAGCAATCAGAAACAAAGCAATCAGCCAACTGGGCCCAAAAGGGGGTGGGGATAGCAGCGTGCATTAGGCCCAATGTCATTCAGAAAATAAAATGAAAATAGAAAGGAAAATGAAAAATTCGTGGTGTGAAAAGGAATCCAATGCAGTGCATTTCCTATTGGGCTTCTAAACAGGGGTGTGGATATCATGAATTCATTTAGGCCCAAGCTGCAACTTAAATGATACGATGCGTTTTGATCCTCAGACTTCCCCTTCACAAACCGAGAGCGAATCGTGGCCATTGGATCTCGATTTGAGTCAAAGTCTTCCTCACATCCAATGGTGGTCAGATCATCTTCTTCATTTTGAATTGTGGAGGGAGAAACAGCCATGGAAACAGAGTCATGATCTTCATCTTCTTCCCAATCGTGCTCCCTCAAATCTTCATCAAAACTTACAAATGAAAACCCTAACTTGCTCCATTTTTCACAAGGAATCTAACCATGGCATCCACAATCGTTGAAACATACTCCTCCTCAAAACACGATGGGAAACTCAGAAATTGGTCAATCACCAAAACTCACCAATATTGAAATTGAGTAGCTTAATATCTTCACCACTTCACCCTGGTCAATTCTAACTATCAACCTAAGGTTCTACCACAAGATTCATCAAGATAATCGCCTGAACAGAAATGGTGCCACTCAACTAATTGTATCTAAATCGATCCTAAAGCTACCAGAAAGCTTCTACTAATCACCTACAATCATTCTAACCTAACAAAATATATTGAAACTACTTAAATTAAGCTGTGGATTGAAAAGTGCATACATGCGAAATCTTGATGCACAGAGGTATGAAATCTTCAAATCAAGCTTTGGGAACTTCCAGACACCTTCAATGAGTCATAATCTTGCTTCTATATGCAAAAGAATTGGTTGAATCCTCTTGAATCTTGGAACCCGATAGTGAGTTGCAGGTGATGAAATTCAAATGCTAACACTCGATTCTTCACCAATCTTGCTCAATTCTCCATCTGGAATCATTCACCAATGCTAGAGAAAGCTTTTCAGATCAAAAGAATGGCTTGAATGTGGTTGAAACTTGTAACTGAATTCTGTTTTGCACATGGAAGTTTCAAATTGCAATCTCACAAATCTCTCCCAATTCTCTCCAAATCTTGCTCTGAACCTCTTCATATGTATATATAGAATGTATTTGAAGACCCTAGAAAGTTCTAGATTAATCCAATGATAAATTCACCATCTCATGCCATGGAAATCTCATCTCATGCTTGCACTCACACCATCTCATGTTTTGGCTTGCAATTCACTTTGTTCTGAGTTTAAATTCTCTCCAAATGAGATTTTGGAGGTGTATGGATGGAAAGGAGCCTTGCATTTGCTTGGAAGTGTGGTTTTGCAATTGTTACTTATGATTCAAGTAACCAATTTTCAAAGCAAGTCCTAAAAATAACCCTCAATTCAAAATTGTGGCAATGTTAATGTTCTCAAAATGCATTTTACAATCAAATTGGTATTTCATATGGCTTGGTTTGGATTTGTAGATCAAAAACCCTAATTTTCAACTTTGGTTCATTTAAATTTCACCTTCATTTTAGGCCATTTTGGTGACTTTGTGAAGCAAGCCATTCCAAACTCTCATGACCTCTTATCTAGCCTAAAAACATCATTTTGAACACATCTCATGTTGAACTATTTTCCATTTGAGGAGTGGAAAATGGAGATTTGGACCTATGTTGAAAAATGACCTGTAATTCAACTTTCCCAAACTACCCCTGGATTGCTAAGACCATAACTTGAGTTCCACAAATTCTCTTGAGGACTTATAGTACTCAAATTAAATCTAAGACCAAGATCTACAACTCTTATGTTGGCCAAGAATCCATTTGAAAACTCCTTGATGGGCAAAACTTGCTTGGAACTCTAGTGACTTTCACAGATAAATTTCAATGTCCTTTGATGACACATAACTTGCAAGAACCATAACTTGAGTTCTACAAATCTTCTTGAATACTTATAGTACTAAAATTAAATCTATTGAGAAGCTCTACAAGTTTCATGTTGACCAAGAGTTCATTTGAAGCTTGCATTTTGACTTATCTGGCTTGGAAGTTAGGCCTAAATTAGGGTTTTTTACACTGAAACCCTAATTTAGTAACTCCTCTTCTTCTTGATTCCTCTTTGATTTATCCTTGGCACAACACCACACATGTATACACATATCAATTCATGAATCCCACACCTTTCAATTAAGCCTTGATGCTCTTCAATCACTCAGTTGACCAATGGTTGACCTAGGGTTGACCCAGATGAAACACTAGTTGACTGCACTTCAACTCTGGCTCTTGTACTTATATCAATGACTTGTCTCATCTTCAAAATGACCCTCTATGTCTTCCATGATCTTTGTACACATTCCATACCCTCTGCCATGGCTCATACTCCATTGATGACACTCAATATATCTCCCAGATTAGGAGGGAAATCCACTAATTGACCCTCAAACTTTTCAAAGCTTCAACTCATTTCTTGATTACTTGGATGGTCTTGAGCTTGAATAAAACCCCTTGATGGGCCTCTTTCTGATAAGAATGGAACTTGGTCCCTTTCTAGATGACTTGTTATGTTATGCTATGCAAATGATTAGACTATGTACATGACTTATTATGCAAATGACAATGCAACATAAACCAAGTGAAATAAGTTGAGCAAATTTTAGGGTGCAACAACCCTCAAGGCCCTCAATAAGCTTTCTTTACATCTCATACCCAAAATCATGCATTCATGAACCTCTGATGCTCTTCAGTTGGCCTCCCAGTTAGGAGCTGACCCACACACATCCATCCTTTCTTTCATAAGACCAATGTCCACTCCTGCTGACTTGATTACCATCAAAACTTGAGTAAAGCCCCCTTGCTTAGGCTCAACCCTCTGAGTAGACTCTTCTTTATGTGCACAAACTCTTGATCCCATGTTCAATGCAACATGCTATGCAATGCAAATGCTAGAAAGAAATGAAATGAAACATAAGCCAGCCAAAGAAAAAGGTTAGGCAAATTTTGTGGTGCAACAGTTATGAATGCCCGAAATTTGTTTTGTCAATTTTGGAAGAAAAACAGATAGCGGAAATTGTATATAAAAGTTAGATACAAATATCCATTTATTAAAATGTATTTAAAATACAAAAATAAAAAATTATGCAAGGGAGTTTTCGTATGTTGGGGTTTCTAAGTTTTGTAGAGAACTGTGTGCTCCGTCGGGACGACGTTACTTCGTGGTGGTTTAAATTTCTAATCTTAGGATTAGGGACCACCCTACAAGGATTTTGGGGTTAGGGGTTGTCCATTCCCTGAAAACTGTCCTCTTATGTTGCCATTGATTTTCTCAGCAGGAATTTGGGGTATTTCCCCTCGATTTAGAGTTTCACGGGGCAACAAGAGAAGGGGTTTGGGAGTGCAAAACCAAGAAAGACTCTCGGCCAAAAAGAGAGTCACACTTGTAATATTATGGGTTTTATGATTCAAGTGCGAATCAAAGATCTTAAGAATGCTCTTTCACAAACATATTTTGAAATGAAGACCGAAGTGTTGGGAAATGAGTTTCATCTGCAAATGCAAAGCGATAACAAGATTTTGTACCAGAATATGGTCACGGGGGAATCTTGCAAAGCTTTAGGTAACTTGACTCTGCAAGAGGATAAGATGGAAGAAATTAATAAGGATGAAAATAGGATTTGTATAGAGGGAAATAAGATATGAGGTTATGAATGCTCGAAATTTGTATTGTCAGTTTTGGAAGAAAAACAGATAGCGGGAATTGTATATAAAAGTTAGATAAAATTATCCATTGCTTAAGTTGTATTTAAAATCCAAAATAAAAAATGATGTGAGGGATTTTTCATATATTGGGGTTTCTAAGTTTTGTAGAGAACTGTGTGCTCCGTCGGGACGACGTTACTTCGTGGTGGTATAAATTTATAATCTTAGGATTAAAAACCACCCTACAAGGATACCGGGGTTGGGGGTTGTCCTTTCCCTGAAAAGTTTCCTCTTATGTTTCCATTGATTTTCTCAGCAGGAATTTGGGGTACTTCCCCTTGATTTAGAGTTTCATGGTGCAACAAGAGAAGGGGTTTGGGAGTGCCTACCCAAGAAAGACTCTCGGCAAAAAAGAGAGTCACACTCGTAATCTTATGGGTCTTAAGATTCAAAGCGGATCAAAGATCTTAAGAATGCTCATTCTCAAACAGATTTTGAAAGGAAGAACGAAGTGTTGCCAAATCAGTTTCATCTTCAAATGCAAAGCGATAACAAGATTTTGTACAAGAATATGGTTACGAGGGAATCATGCAAAGCTTTAGGTAACTTGACTCAGCTAGAGGAATAGATGGTAGAAATTGATAAGGATGCAAATAGGATTTGTATAGAGGGAAATAAGGTATGAGGTTATGAATGCCCAAAATTTGTTTTGTCAGTTTTGGAAGAAAAACAGATAGCGGAAATTGTATATAAAAGTTAGATACAATTATCCGTTGATTAAAATGTATTTAAAATACAAAAATAAAAAATGATGCGAGGGAGTTTTCGTATGTTGGGGTTTCTAAGCTTTATAGAGAACTGTGTGCTCCGTCGGGACAACGTTACTTTGTGGTGGTTTAAATTTCTAATTTTAGGATTAGGGACCACCCTACAAGGATATCAGGGTTGGGGGTTGTCCTTTCCCTGAAAATTGTCCTCTTAGGTTGCCATTGATTTTCTCAGCAGGAATTTGGGGTATTTCCCCTCGATTTAGAGTTTCGTGGGGCAACAAGAGAAGGGGTTTGGGAGTGCAAACCCAAGAAAGACTCTCGGCCAAAAAGAGAGTCACACTCGTAATCTTATGGGTCTTAAGATTCAATAGCGGATCAAAGATCTTAAGAATGCTCATTCTCAAAGAGATTTTGAAAGGAAGACCGAAGTGTTGGGAAATCAATTTCATCTGCAAATTCAAAGCGATAACAAGATTTTGTACAAGAATATGGTCACGGGGAAATCTTGCAAAGCTAAATGCAAAGAGATGGCAGAAATTGATAAGGATGAAAATAGGATTTGTATAGAGGGAAATAAGGTATGAGGTTATGAATGCCCGAAATTTGTTTTGTCAATTTCGGAAGAAAAACAGATAGCGGAAATTGTATATAAATGTTAGATACAATTATCCATTGATTAAATTGTATTTAAAATACAAAAATAAAAAATGATGTGAGGGAGTTTTCGTATGTTGGGGTTTCTATGTTTTGTAGGGAACTGTGTGCTCCGTCGGGACGACGTTACTTCGTGGTGGTATAAAATAACCCTCAATTTAAAATTGTGGCAATGTCAATGTTCTCAAAATGAATTTTACAATCAAATTGGTATGTCATATGGCTTGGTTTGGATTTGTAGATCAAAAACCCTAATTTTCAACTTTGGTTCATTTAAATTTTACCTTCATTTTAGGCCATTTTGGTGACTTTGTGAAGCAAGCCATTTCAAACTCTCATGACCTCCTATCTAGACTAAAAACATCATTTTGAACACATCTCATGTTGAACATTTTTCCATTTGAGGAGTGGAAAATGGAGATTTGGACCTATGTTGAAAAATGACCTGTAATTCAACTTTCCCAAAAGACCCTTGGATTGCCAAGACCATAACTTGAGTTCCACAAATCCTCTTGAGGACTTCTAGTACTAAAATTAAAGCTAAGACCAAGATCTACAACGCTTATGTTTGACAAGAATCCATTTGAAAAATCCTTGATGGGCAAAAGTTGCTTGGAAGTCTAGTGACTTTCACAGATAAATTTCAATGTCCTCTGATGACCCATAACTTGAGTTCTACAAATCTTCTTGAAGACTTCTAGTACTCAAATTAAATCTATTGAGAAGCTCTACAAGTTTCATGTTGACCAAGAATTCATTTGAAGCTTGCATTTTGACTTATCTGGCTTGGAAGTTAGGCCTAAATTAGGGTTTTTTACACTGAAACCCTAATTTAGTAACTCCTCTTCTTCTTGATTCCTCTTTGATTTATCCTTGGCACAACACCACACATGTACACACATATCAATTCATGAATCCCACACCTTTCAATTAAGCCTTGATGCTCTTCAATCACTCAGTTGACCTAGGGTTGACCTAGGGTTGACCCAGATGAAACCCTAGTCGACTGGACTTCAACTCTGGCTCTTGTACTTATATCAATGACTTGTCTCATCTTCAAAATGACCCTCTATGTCTTCCATGATCTTTGTACATATTCCATACCCTCAGCCATGGCTCATACTCCATTGATGACACTCAATATATCTCCCAGATTAGGAGGGAAATCCACTAGTTGGCCCTCAAACTTTTCAAAGCTTCAACCCATTTCTTGATTACTTGGATGGTCTTGAGCTTGAATAAAACCCCTTGATGGGCCTCTTTCTGATAAGAATGGCACTTGGTACCTTGCTAGATGACTTGTTATGTTATGCTATGCAAATGATTAGACTATGTACATGACCTATTATGCAAATGACAATGCAACATAAACCAGGTGAAATAGGTTGAGCAAATTTTAGGGTGCAACAACCCTCAAGGCCCTCAATAAGCTTTCTTTACATCTCATACCCAAAATCATGCATTCATGAACCTCTGATGCTCTTCAGTTGGCCTCCCAGTTAGAAGCTGACCCACACATATCCATCCTTTCTTTCATAAGACCAATGTCCACTCCTGCTAACTTGATTACCATCCAAACTTGAGTAAAGCCCCCTTGCTTAGGCTCAACCCTCTGAGTAGACTCTTCTTTATGTGCACAAACTCTTGATCCCATGTTCAATTCAACATGATATGCAATGGAAATGCTAGAAAGAAATGAAATGAAACATAAGCCAGCAAAAGAAAAAGGTTAGGCAAATTTTGTGGTGCAACAGTTATGAATGCCCGAAATTTATTTTGTCAATTTTGGAAGAAAAACAGATAGCGGAAATTGTATATAAAAGTTAGATACAAATATCCATTGATTAAAATGTATTTAAAATACAAAAATAAAAAATGATTCAAGGGAGTTTTTGTATGTTGGGGTTTCTAAGTTTTGCAGAGAACTGTGTGCTCCGTCGGGACGACGTTACTTCGTGGTGGTTTAAATTTCTAATCTTAGGATTAAGGACCACCCTACAAGGATTTTTGGGTTGGGGGTTGTCCATTCCCTGAAAATTGTCCTCTTATGTTGCCATTGATTTTCTCAGTAGGAATTTGGGGTATTTCCCCTCGATTTAGAGTTTCATGGGGCAACAAGAGAAGGGGTTTGAGAGTGCAAAACCAAGAAAGACTCTCGGCCAAAAAGAGAGTCACACTCGTAATATTATGGGTCTTATGATTCAAGTGCGAATCAAAGATCTTAAGAATGCTCATTCACAAACATATTTTGAAATGAATACCGAAGTGTTGGGAAATCAGTCTCATCTGCAAATGCAAAGCGATAACAAGATTTTGTACAAGAATATGGTCACGGGGGAATCTTGCAAAGCTTTAGGTAACTTGACTCTGCAAGAGGATAAGATGGCAGAAATTAATAAGGATGAAAATAGGATTTGTATAGAGGGAAATAAGATATGAGGTTATGAATGCTCGAAATTTGTTTTGTCAGTTTTGGAAGAAAAACAGATAGCGGAAATTGTATATAAAAGTTAGATAAAATTATCCATTGCTTAAGTTGTATTTAAAATCCAAAATAAAAAATGATGTGAGGGAGTTTTCGTATGTTGGGGTTTCTAAGTTTTGTAGAGAACTGTGTGCTCCGTCGGGACGACGTTACTTCGTGGTGGTATAAATTTATAATCTTAGGATTAAAAACCACCCTACAAGGATACCGGGGTTGGGGGTTGTCCTTTCCCTGAAAAGTTTCCTCTTATGTTTCCATTGATTTTCTCAGCAGGAATTTGGGGTACTTCCCCTTGATTTAGAGTTTCATGGTGCAACAAGAGAAGGGGTTTGGGAGTGCCTACCCAAGAAAGACTCTCGGCAAAAAAGAGAGTCACACTCGTAATCTTATGGGTCTTAAGATTCAAAGCGGATCAAAGATCTTAAGAATGCTCATTCTCAAACAGATTTTGAAAGGAAGAACGAAGTGTTGCCAAATCAGTTTCATCTTCAAATGCAAAGCGATAACAAGAATTTGTACAAGAATATGGTTACGAGGGAATCATGCAAAGCTTTAGGTAACTTGAATCAGCAAGAGGAATAGATGGTAGAAATTGATAAGGATACAAATAGGAATTGTATAGAGGGAAATAAGGTATGAGGTTATGAATGCCCAAAATTTGTTTTGTCAGTTATGGAAGAAAAACAGATAGAGAAAATTGAATATAAAAGTTAGATACAATTATCCATTGATTAAAATGTATTTAAAATACAAAAATAAAAAATGATGTGAGGGAGTTTTTGTATGTAGGGGTTTCTAAGTTTTGTAGAGAACTGTGTGCTCCGTCAGGACGACGTTACATCGTGGTGGTTTAAATTTCTAATCTTAGGATTAGGGACCATCCTACAAGGATATCGGGGTTGGGGGTTTTCCTTTCACTGTAAATTGTCCTCTTATGTTGCCATTGATTTTCTCAGTAGGAATTTGGGGTATTTCCCCACGATTTAGAGTTTCGTGGGGCAACAACAGAAGGGGTTTGGGAGTGCAAACCCAAGAAAGACTCTCGGCCAAAAAGAGAGTCACACTCGTAATATTATGGGTCTCAAGATTCAAGAGAGGATCAAAGATCTTAAGAATGCTCATTCTCAAACATATTGTAAAAGGAAGACCGAAGTGTTGCGAAATCAGTTTCATCTTCAAATGCAAATCGATAACAAGATTTTATACAAGAATATGGTTACGGGGGAGTCTTGCAAATCTTTAGGTAACTTGACTCAGCTAGAGGAATAAATGGTAGAAATAGATAAGGATGCAAATAGGATTTGTATAGAGGGAAATAAGGTATGAGGTTATGAATGCCCAAAATTTGTTTTGTCAGTTTTGGAAGAAAAACAGATAGCGGAAATTGTATATAAAAGTTAGATACAATTATCCGTTGATTAAAATGTATTTAAAATACAAAAATAAAAAATGATGCGAGGGAGTTTTCGTATGTTGGGGTTTCTAAGCTTTATAGAGAACTGTGTGCTCCGTCGGGACAACATTACTTTGTGGTGGTTTAAATTTCTAATTTTAGGATTAGGGACCACCCTACAAGGATATCAGGGTTGGGGGTTGTCCTTTCCTTGAAAATTGTCCTCTTATGTTGCCATTGATTTTCTCAGCAGGAATTTGGGGTATTTCCCCTCGATTTAGAGTTTCGTGGGGCAACAAGAGAAGGGGTTTGGGAGTGCAAACCCACGAAAGACTCTCGGCCAAAAAGAGAGTCACACTCGTAATCTTATGGGTCTTAAGATTCAAGAGCGGATCAAAGATCTTAAGAATGCTCATTCTCAAAGAGATTTTGAAAGGAAGACCGAAGTGTTGGGAAATCAATTTCATCTGCAAATGCAAAGCGATAACAAGATTTTGTACAAGAATATGGTCACTGGGGAATCTTGCAAAGCTAAATGCAAAGAGATGGCAGAAATTGATAAGGATGAAAATAGGATTTGTATAGAGGGAAATAAGGTATGAGGTTATGAATGCCCGAAATTTGTTTTGTCAATTTTGGAAGAAAAACAGATAGTGGAAATTGTATGTAAAAGTTAGATACAATTATCCATTGATTAAATTGTATTTAAAATACAAAAATAAAAAATGATGTGAGGGAGTTTTCATATGTTGGGGTTTCTAAGTTTTGTAGGGAACTGTGTGCTCCGTCGGGACGACGTTCCTTCGTGGTGGTATAAAATAACCCTCAATTCAAAATTGTGACAATGTCAATGTTCTCAAAATGCATTTTACAATCAAATTGGTATGTCATATGGCTTGGTTTGGATTTGTAGATCAAAAACCCTAATTTTCAACTTTGGTTCATTTAAATTTTACCTTCATTTTAGGCCATTTTGGTGACTTTGTGAAGAAAGCCATTCCAAACTCTCATGACCTCTTATCTAGCCTAAAAACATCATTTTGAACACATCTCATGTTGAACATTTTTCCATTTGAGGAGTGGAAAATGGAGATTTGGACCTATGTTGAAAAATGACATGTAATTCAACTTTCCCAAAATACCCCTGGATTGCCAAGACCATAACTTGAGTTTCACAAATCCGCTTGAGGACTTCTAGTACTCAAATTAAAGCTAAGACCAAGATCTACAACGGTTATGTTGGCCAAGAATCCATTTGAAAACTCCTTGATGGGCAAAGGTTGCTTGGAAGTCTAGTGACTTTCACAGATAAATTTCAATGTCCTCTGATGACCCATAACTTGAGTTCTACAAATCTTCTTGAAGACTTATAGTACTCAAATTAAATCTATTGAGAAGCTCTACAATTTTCATGTTGACCAAGAATTCATTTGAAGCTTGCATTTTGACTTATCTGGCTTGGAAGTTAGGCCTAAATTAGGGTTTTTTACACTAAAACCCTAATTTAGTAACTCCTCTTCTTCTTGATTCCTCTTTGATTTATCCTTGGCACAAAACCACACATGTATACACATATCAATTCATGAATCCCATACCTTTCAATTAAGCCTTGATGCTCTTCAATCACTCAGTTGACCTAGGGTTGACCCAGATGAAACCCTATTTGACTGCACTTCAACTCTGGCTCTTGTACTTATATCAATGACTTGTCTCATCTTCAAAATGACCCTCTATGTCTTCCATGATCTTTGTACACATTCCATACCCTCAGCCATGGCTCATACTCCATTGATGACACTCAATATATCTCCCAGATTAGGAGGGAAATCCACTAGTTGACCCTCAAACTTTTCAAAGCTTCAACTCATTTCTTGATTACTTGGATGGTCTTGAGCTTGAATAAAACCCCTTTATGGGCCTCTTTCTGATAAGAATGGCACTTGGTCCCTTGCTAGATGACTTGTTATGTTATGCTATGCAAATGATTAGACTATGTACATGACTTATTATGGAAATGACAATGCAACATAAACCAGGTGAAATAGGTTGAGCAAATTTTAGGGTGCAACAGCTGCCCCTATTCAAATGGCTTGGACCCGACTGGGTGAAGAGCAAACGGCCTTCAAACATTCGAGGTACGAGACGGTTGAATACCAAGAACCCGGAAATTTTCCAACCGCAGAGATAAACTGCACCACCGCTTGGGGAATGCCATTCATCAATTGAACCTGATTGTTACGGTAATAACCGATCAATTACTCGATACAGATCTGATTTCAACACTGACTGCCTGTGCAACACCAAACTTGTCAATATAGGAATAACCTGGACGACTTCACTGGGGAAGTACTTCTGTCAAGAAAACATGACCCTGCCAACGATATAGGAAAATAACTCCGCCATCACTACGGGAAAATAACACCGTCATCGCTACGGGTAATAACTCCGCCACCACTACGGGAAGATAACACCGCCATCGCTACGGGTAATAATTCTCTGTCACCACTAAAGGAAAATAACACCGCCATCGCTACGGGTAATAACTCCGCCACCACTATGGGAAGATAACACCGCCATCGCTACGGGTAATAATTCTCTGTCACCTGTCGCTACTGCGAAAATCGGCGCCGGCTGACAGAAGAGTCGCCACCGTGCGTTATTTATCCCAACGGAGGGAAAGGAAACGCTCGAAGTAAACCTCACAAAAAACGGGGAAAGGTATGGTCATCGAAACCAAAACCTGGGTTCGGGAGTCGGTTACGCAAGGGGAAGGTATTAGCACCCCTCACGTCCGTCGTACTCGACGGGATCCACGCTTGCTTAGTTTGTCTAAAGGATGCAAAACAATATATCTACGGCTGCTAAATCTAAACAGAAAGGGAATTGACTCGATAGAGCGTCGCACTCTACGCCTACGTATTCTCAAGAGAGAAAGTCAGAGTCAACGTAGTTCGGGACTACGGGGGAAATTGGCTCGCCAAGACTTCGCGTCTTGTGCCTACGTACTTCCACACTACATGGAAGATCAGAGCTTACGTAGTTCAGACTAACTACAGCTAATCAGGGTGTTCTCACACAGGAGTGAGAAATTAATCTGGTTTTACAGGTACGGGAACCTATGGGAAATAAAACTACGGTCTGGTCTCAACTGCACTCGGGCAAGAGAAAGGGATAATAATCAGTCGTCAGCGGGAAAGTCTCGATCGCACAGTAGCGAGAGAACAAAAGGTTAGTTGTTAGTGTGCTCGCTAGGATATCACATCCTATGCCTACATATTCTCGTCTGGTACGAGAAATCAGAGCAGCTGTAGTTCGGCTACTTTCGGGACCACAGCTCAAATGTCGTTTTATTGATATTCTGAAAAATGATTACAATGATTGAATACGGAAAATAAACTCCTAAAAACTATCCTATCCATCTATAATGGAAAAATCAAAGGAAAAAGAGTCCCCTAACAAGTGGACTTCAAAAACTATCTCTAAAATAGACTCCGTGAAGAAAATATACTCTAAAAATATTAAATCTACACTAATATTTTTTCCTCTTTTTCTCAATATTTCTTTTCTCTTTTCTTTTTTCAAAACATTTTTCATATATTTTTTTCTATATTTTTTTCTCTATTTTTTAATATTCTTTCACATATTTTTTCTCTTTTCTTTTTTTTCAAAATATTTCTTCAATATTCTTTCTCCTCTTCTTTTTTAATATTTCTTTTTCTTTTTTTCTCAATATTTTTCTCAAATATTCTCCTTCATATTCTATAATAAAGAAAGAAAAAACAAAGAGAAAATATGAAAAGGGAAGGGGGGTACAAAAGTTCAAAGGGGTGTTAAGTGAGTAAAAAACAAAAAAACAGAACCAACCTGGGCCCAGCCCAATATCCCAATTCAGAAAATAAAGAAACTAGGGGAGGGGGTGTTGCAAAGAAAACGCAGAGTGTGGGTAGCATATGGGCCCAGCCCACTAATCCACAGCAAAAAACACAGAACGGAGGGTGTACGTCCAAACGGGGGTGTGATTAGAGGAATTGGGCCTCAAAAGCCCAAATTCAGCCCAGACTCCCTTCTCTCCTTCCATCTTCTGAACGAAACCCTAATTCCTCTTCCCTTCTCCCCTTTCACTGTTCACGGCCGTCACCGCCGCTTCCCATTCTTCTCTCAGACTTCACTCTCTCTCGCTCTCATCCCTTTCTCAGCCTCGTTCTCAACCTTCATCTCAACCCTTGCTCTCCCTCAACTCTCGATCTCTATCTTGTTTCAACCTCTGTTTCCTTACGAAGATTGCTGAGGATTTCTGTTGAACATGCGAGATGAAAATCCGTCGGAGGTGTTGCGTTGGCGTGTTCGTTGAAGCCTGACTCGTGTTTGTTGATGAAGGTTCTCGTGTTAGATCTGAAGCTGTGGACGAAAACTCTTGACCTGGAGATCTGTTCTTGATGATGAACGGTGAATCTGAATATTTGACGAACAAAGATGAAGACGATCTTGAACGATGCTTTACGTCTTCTGGAGATTTCGCGTGACGAAGGTGATGAATGTGCATGTTGAGTTAAGCTTTCTGGAAGGCCACGATGAAGAACGACGAGTGCTGAAGGTTTCTGGAAAACTTGAAGAACACAACGAACATGGATGAAGGCTTTTTGGGGAATTTGCTTGAAGATCATGAGTGTGATGAACGGATCTTGCGCAAGAGATGAAGATTAACGCGTTGAATCTTGGTGAATATCTGGAAAAAATCTATTATGAACAGGGATGAAGGTCCATGGGCGTTTTCTGGGGATCCTGATGAATGGTGATGAATGTTGAAGGATTCTGGAAAATTATTCTTGGTGAGATGATGAAGATGCTGATGATCGGAGGAAGATGAACAAGGTTGAAGAATCTAGGAAATGGATGAACACTGGTGATGAGGAAGATGAAGATCAATGATTTCTGGGTATTTGCATTTTTCCGGTGTCTGGTTTGGCGGCCGGAGTTGGTTGCTGGTTAGTTACGGTGGCCGGAAAACGGAGGTTACGGTGGCCGGCGAGGTTGGGGGGCGGTGGTTGCATGGCCGCCGGCCATGCAACCGGTGAGGGTTAGAGGTTTCCAAGTGGCGATGGTGGGTGATGCATGCTCGCCACGTGTGGGTGATAGTGGAGAGGTGGAAGACGCGTGGCTTGGTTCTGAGTGTAGTGGAAAAATGAAGTGGGGTCCCCATGGTTGAACGCGTGGAGGGCTTATATAGATGACAAGTGGCATTTCATTGGACTGAAGATGGACAAAAACGACTGATGGATCTGGGCCTCCCAAAAACCCTCTGGGCCCAAACGAAAAAAAAGACCAATAAACCCTGAAAAATCTGAATAAAACTGAATTAAAAAAAAGAGATTAAACCTGATTAACCTAATTAACTAATTAAATCTGACTAAACCTAATTAACTAATTAAATCCTAATTAAATCTAACATGATTAAAATCTAGTTAAACTTTAAAAGGAAAAATTAACTATTAAATCTATGCTAATCACTAGACTAATGATAATAATAAAAAAAACTCTAATAATTCTCTAACAATTCCACTAATCTCTAAAATAAAACTCTAAGAATTTTTATTTAAAAATCTATTAAATTTCTATTAAATCTCTAATAAAATCTATTTTATTTATTTAAAAGAAAATCTATTATTAATAAAAGAAAAATCTATATTATTCTATATTACTCTAAAAACATTTAAAAGCTATTAAAAATATCTAAATAAAACTCTATAAAATTCTAAAAATGATTTAAAGCTATTAAAAAAATCTATTTAAATCCTAGAAATATTCTATATTATTCTAAAAACATTTAAAAGCTATTAAAAATATAAAGAAAATCTATTTAAATTCTAAAAACTCTATAAAGCCTATTTAAAATCTACAAGAAGCAATTAAATTCTAAAAAATGCAAACAAAGGCAAATAACCAATATAAAAGAGAGCGCGAGACCAGATCGAAGCGAAATAGTAACCCGGACACCAAAAATCTCAAAAATCACTGCGTAAGCTGAAAACACCCAGGAAGCGCGACATCCCAAAATAACCTCCGATTATCCGAACTGGTCTGAGATACCTGAAATACGACAACAGGGCTGTAATCCCGATAAAATCACCATGATTGAGAAAATGCACTATATGCAGTATGTAAATGCTAATGCGAAATGTGTCGAATCATCGAGCCAGATACGGGACCCGGTTGGTCAAATTTTAGGGTGCAACAGCTGCCCCTATTCAAACAGCTTGGACCTGAATGGTTGAAGAGCGCCCAGCCTTTGATCATTCAAAGGTAGAAGATGGTTGAATACAAATGGAACCCTGGAATTTGCCAACCGCAAAAATAAACTGCAAAGCTGCTTGAGAAATAGCGTCTAATGAAATGAAGTCTGGTTGTCACGGCAACAACTGATCCGACGTCTGATAATTCTGATTTCAACTTCAACAACCTGTATAAAGCCACAGGTACTGAACACTTTTCGCAGAATACATCTGTCCACAACTGGACTAACCATATCAACCCAAGAAGAGAGACAAATCCATCAACCCGAATAGAGATTTTGTTGTCACAGGAGTACCCTTGTCCGCATCTGGCCCCACATTTCGTCAAACCACGAATACACAAATCTGTCCACGTCAGGACTCACATCTCAACAACACAGGAATAGTACTTTGTCCATGTTAGGACGCCTGTTTCGTCAACACGAAGAAATCTCAACTAAAACTTGTCCACGTCAGGACTCCACCTGCCGTCAACATGGAAACATCTCGGCGACTTCGCTAGGGATGACTCGTCTGCATTTCATCAGCACGAGGGGATCCTATCAACATAGGAATGACTTGTCCACGTCCGGCATAAATCGTCCACGTTAGGAATAAACTTTCCACGTTAGGAATAACCTGTCCACGTTAGGAGTAAACTTTTCCACGTTAGGAACAACCTTTCCACGTTAGGAATAAATCGTCCACGTTAGGAATAACCTTTCCACGTAAGGAATACATCTTTCCACGTAAGGAATACATCTTTCCACGTAAGGAATACATCTTTCCACGTAAGGAATACATCTTTCCACGTAAGGAATACATCTTCGTCTTGATTTGTCCACGTCAGGACTCACATCTCGTCTTGATTTGTCCACGTCAGGACTCACATCTCGTCTTAATTCGTCCACGTCAGGACTCACATCTTCGACCCGCTGAGGAAATAAAACTTGTCCACGTCAGGACTCACGCCCCGCCAACACGAAGAGAGATAAATTTGTCCACGTCAGGACTCGCGCATCTTGACAACACGAAGAACTATAAACTTGTCCACGTCAGGACACACATTCCATCAATACCGAGAAATCGAATCCGTCAACGTTAGGACTAGCACATCTCGTCAACCCGGGGAACTAAATTTGTCCACGTTAGGACACCCATTTCTCTAGCACGAAGAAATCCCGTCAATATAGGAATAAATTGTCCACGTCAGGACTTATATTTCGTCAACGCGAGGAACTCCTATCAATACAGGCAATAAAATTTTGACGACTCCGGGGAAATACTCCTGTCAACCAGTAAGAAAATACATCCATCTGTTCCTACGGGAAGATACTCTGAATACAGTTTCTCTGCTTATCTCCACAGTAACTAACTCCATTGGTCCCAACCCACAAACCTTTTAGCACTGACGTGACAGCGACTTTGAGGCGGACTCTACTGGGGATATTTGGAATCCAAACTACCGGACGCCTGTTCTGATAACCGGCAGCAGCCTCTGAAATTCTGATTCATGAAACCCTTTGATGCTGACGTAACAACAAATTCAAAGAAAATAATCCGCTGGCCGGACTAGAGAAACTTAAACAAGCAACTCTGGCGAGGAAAACAAGAGAAATTCAAACAAATAACTCTGCTCGGGGATCAAGAGAAACTTAACCTGATAACTCTGTGGGGAACAATGCCACAATAGACATTATCATTATACGTCTCACGCCGAGATCCTGAATGTCTGGAAATTAATTTGAGCAAGAGCTCTCTCCACCTGCAAGAGAAACAACACTTGGAAGCAAAAGGTTAACCAACCTGATTTACGTTTCAGAATGCACATGTTTGAAAATGGCGTAATGCTCCGTACGACATGGAAATGCCACGCGTTTTTTTTATTTGGTGGATGCAAGTATGACACTATATGCCGATGCAAATGCAGACTCGAATTGCTGGGATACAGAAACCGCTTCAGCAAAATAAATGCTGAAGATAATGCCAACTCCGCTGGGGGTAACCAGGTGCCACAGAATTATTCCAGCAAAATAAATGCTGGAAGAGTGAAGCCAACTCCTGCTGAGGGATAATTGAATGCGCCAATCCTGATTGGACTTCTACTGGAGAATGAACAGGTATCACACGGTATTCCGACAAAATAAATGCCGGGACACACAACCAACTCTGCCGGGGAGAGTCTTAATCTTCGAGTTCCACTGGGAGGAAAGACAATACTTGCTGGAAAGAGAACTCCGCTGGGGACGAAACGATTCTCTTGGGGAAAATCAACTGACTCCGCTGGGGGAGAGTAAATGACCCTACTGGGAAGGGTAGACTGTCTAAGTACAGCTCACGAGTTGGAAATGTTAATCTTCTGAGGCTAAACCACTCTGCTCGGGATGGGGGAATCCTTTTCGGGGGACACCACACTGTCTGATTACAGCCTTTGATCTTGGAATCATTAATTTTGCTGAGAGTAAACAACCCTGCTGGAGAATGTCCTTTGGATAAGCTGCGACTAGCTGGAGAATTTGATCCTTCTTTAGTAAGGGACATTGTTATCTTGGAAGCGCGACCTGCGTGGAGATTCACTTCCCATAACGATCAAGTCTTTTCGTTACGAGCTTCTGGTTAGGACTCTTCGATCTCTGTACCCTGACGGTTAGATCTGAACTGTTTCTGTACGTCAAACCCCAAAAGAATGTCCCAACAACATCTTTTGTTTTTTAGGGTGTTCTGCCTCGGTCTTGTGATAATCTTTTGCCCCTAATCGACTGATTCGTGGAGTAGTGCCCATAGCCGCGAGAGATTTGCCAAATCTCGACCTAATTTCCCCAGATTAACTGATTCTCGACCTTATGACTTTGCTGGGGATAAACGAGTGTGCCAAATAGGCTGGACTTCTGTACATCCGTGGCGGGTCATACACGCCTGATGCTGGACAATATCCGGTCTAAATTCACGGCTTCTAGTAGAAGGGTCACGATTTCCTGCCATTCGTCTCAAACTTGAATATTGGCTGAGTCGGCTCAAGTAGCTCTGAGTAATTCTGATGACACTGAGAAGAACAATTCTTTCGCCTCTGTTATGCCCTGGCCTGCAGGAGCCTCTGTGGGATAGTCTGAAAATCTGTACCCTGATGGTTTGATAGCATTCTGAACTTCCGCGAGATACTTCGAATCGAACGTCTTTCGAATAAAGACATGCCCTGCACTCTTGGGATGGCATGCCCCTGTCTGCAATGACTTTGCCCTAATCTGGTTCTCGGAAAAACTCACTCTGAACCGAAAGCACCTTGCTACAATACGACCTTGCAGTGGCTTACCCCAGTGTTTCCCTTAATTCAACAACTACCAACATCGTAACTTGCCCCTGAACAAGCGTTGAGCGACTTAACCTGCCCTGATATAGCATTCTGGATGACTGCCCCTAATTGGCTCTCGAGAAGATTCGCTTATGATCAACTGCTCCGTGATCAACTGATGCTTCGGGACTTTTCCTCAGACTAATTGATTCCGAACTCACTGGAAGTCAATGCCCCAGATTTACAGGGTTTCACAACATTCACCATTCTGATCCAGACTGCTGAATTATTCAGTCTTGTTTGATTATTCCTTGTTGGAATTTCTTTCCTGTCAACTACTAACCTGCAAGTAAAATTGTTCAATCCCGAATGGTAATTTTAATGCAGTGTTCATGCAGATTTTGAAAAAATTTGTGCTGTCACTCATTTACATGTCATGATTGTGAGTAACGAATGAACCAAAGTTCAAACGTAGTGCTTATGTGATCAGTGAAAAATACAACAAGGATATGACTAGCAAATCAAGAGGGAGTCAGGTTACTCCACCTTACCGTAATGTGCCTTCAGAATAAACCTTGCCTCAATTAGGTCTTTTAAGGGTTGTATCGTGGTCGGGTTCACGGTTCGTGAAACAAAGGATATTTGGCTCAAATTATGTTTTGTACCCACCCCTTCTACGTGATGATCTCCGATCCTAAAATTCAGTTAACGTGGCTCGAGCGCTCGCCTCTTCGAGAGGTATGTTGAATGGTAAGAACCACAATTAAGGAACTCACAGGGCTTTTCCGGAGTGATAGTTACTCCTTCTCGTTTTCGGTGTCTGTGTACACGACTTTGTGACTTGTTGGGGAAAATTTTTTTCTATCCCTTCTTTTCGTTCTTTTGATTCCCTAATTTTTGCCTGGACTGACTCCTTTCGAGTTCTTTTCGATTTTTTCTTTTGAAGTCCAGCGGGATGCCCTAATTTTTGCCTACGTATTAGCCTTCCAGCTTTTTCTTTTTCTTTTTACTTAGCGGGCTTTCTTATTCTTTTTTTTTCTTGGAACACAGTCATGTGACACTGATTGTCTTGGTTGCTCCGAAAAGATGGTAACTGTCTCGCTCCTGGTTGGTGAGGTTTAACCACTGTGGTTGACGAGGTACGACCTCTTGAGAGGCATAAACTGTAATTGGTCCTCGAAAGACAACACTCCTCTGTAAGACTTGAATGCTCGGTCAAGCTAACTGACAACTACCCTGCCCCGGGTTAAGATGTGAGGGTTTAAAAGTCCGAAAAAACTTCTACTTCCTGGCTCGAAGTGGTTAACAAGGGACTAACTCCTTATATCTCCGGTGTTTGGGGATTTGAAACAATGCCTTGTACGTCATCGGCAAGGTTTTATCTGAAAGCATACGATCATCGGTTATGAGTATTCAGTTTCGTCATCCCCCCTCCAATCTTTGCTAATCATAGTGATAAAATGGAGTAAATAAAATGCAAGTGTCAATGCAATGTAGTAAATGAGCGATAGCGACATGATTAATTCAGAAAATGCATAGTCACTTTATCGATATTACCATTCGAAAACAATAAATATTTACAGCAAGTAGTAACTAACAGAAAATAAACTACAAATGCAAATGATAAAAAGTCCGAGGACTGCCAATGTTGAGGGTGCCCTCCTGTCTGGACCACTGGCTTCTTGAAAAGGACCCTCTGAATCTACGAGCTTAGACAGCTGAGAGGTTGGCATGAACAAACAAAACTCCTTCTGGAAAGGAAATGTACTCTTGGTCGATCAACTGTTGTACTTTTGCCTGAAAAGCTTTGCAATCTTCCGTTGCATGCCCTGGAGAGCCACCATGGTAACCATACTGAACTTGGGGATTGTACCCAGGAGGGTAAGGTTCTGGCACAGGCTTGAGAGTTTTCGGCTCCATCAAAGCGTTCTGAACCAACTGTGGCAAAAGCTGACTGTACGGCACAGGAACTGGGTGGGAAGGAGCTTTCCTTCGTTCCAAGTTGTTACGAGGCCTGTTCTGAATCTGACGCTGATTCTGATAACCTCGACCATGAGTTCACTGATTTGCAATGGAAGCGACATAAGATTCCTGATAGGGTGCCCCAGGCACGGTGGTCTATCTAGCGTAACAAGCCACAGGAGATACTGATCTCTGATAAGATGAAGAACCAACAAAATTCACTGATTCGCTTCGAGGATATTCAACCTTTGGCATGACTGCATTGATCACAACTCCTTCTTCATTCTGATAGTTATAAAGAGATTCAGCTTCACTAGCCTGACTGTTTGACGTAATCTGAATTTTCCCGATTCTTACGACATACTCAAGGCGTTCTCCCAATATTACCACGTCAGTGAAACTTAACGGAAGTCCAAGCAATCTTTCGAAGTACGGATCTGGTAGGGAATCTACAAACATGCTTGTCAACTCTCGGTCTTGAAGCGGTGGTTGCACTCTAGCAGCAAATTCTCTCCATCTCTGAACATACTTTCTGAAAGGTTCATTGTTCCCTTGAGACAATTCTTGCAGTTGCATGCGACTAGGAGCTTCAACAAGATTGTAGTCATACTGCTCCAGGAAAGCTCTGGCTAAATCCACCCATGATCGAATATGATTACTCTCTAACTGCATATACCAACTCAGAGATGCCCCAGTCAGACTATCCTGAAAGTAGTGAATCATCAACTTGTCGTTGTGCACGAATGAAGTCATTCTTCGGCAGAACATCACTAAATGAAGCTTCGGGCAACTGTCTCCTTTGTACTTCTCAACCCTCGGCATTCTGAACTTCGGAGGTAACACTAGGCCAGGAACCAGACACATGTCTGCAGCATTAGGGTTAACAGCGTCTTTACCTTCAAAGCTTTAACTCTTTCTTCCAATCCTCGGAGCCTTCTATCACTTTCAAGAGCTCTTGAGTTTACAGTCCTGGCTACCGGGATACTTCTGCGTGGATTCCTCTCAGGGAAAAATACACCTTGATTGTTAACAGGAGGAGGACGTTCATTTCGGGCAACAACTGCTCATGTCGATCTCGGTTCTCAACAGTAGGCTGTGCAACTTGGTCTGCAGTAACGTTGTTCGTTTGCGAGAAGTCTTCCATAGAATCATACCGATGGTTGGACGTCATAGTAAACCCTGTCAAAGTGTTAGGAGCCTGGAAATTGCCTTCAGACATAGCTATCAATTACCTGTAACTGACTACGCTGCTTGATTCTCAAATCTGCTCAAGTCTGCTCCAACCCCTTGGTCGTCTTCTGACAATCAACAGTTGCTCAATCCAAACTCCGGGTACTCACCTTCAGGTAACAAAGGCTGGATCAGAACTCTGGCTAACTGGAGAAATGTTATGCAATATGATGCAAAGATGCTTATGCAAATGCAATGCAATGCAACAAACACGGGATCACAGCCCCCACAACAAGCGCTAAATGCTGCTGCACAGCCGACGGAGTACGTTCTCTCTAAAAGAGAACGCCAAGATAGCTGGTAGTCTGGAAGTCAAGGTTCTCGCAAACCCCCCCCCCCCCCCCCCCCCCCCACTCACGGGTATGGACCTAAGATACGGCATCCTATGCGGTCGTCAGCGTCACAGACTTTCATGAGGAGTGATACGATTCCCAGAAAGAGTGGCATCGTCATCTCATGAAGAGGCCTCACTTAGCTGACTTCCAATTGATCGGTCCCCAGAGTCGACAATCCTCACGTCTGGACTCCCCTATAATCCTCAGGACCTTAGAGAAGCACCTCGAACAAAACCTCGTCTGAGCGCGGATTTCATGGTGCACCCTTGCCTGCTCAACAGACAGGTTCGCCCACAAAACTCCACAACTACGTCTAAATGCATACTCAAGCAGCCCAGGTCCGGCTATCACTCAAAATATCACCCTCCCCAGCACTACTGCAACAGATAAAAGTGATGGAAAAAATAAACACCCAAAGGACAAGCAAACAAGCGCTAGGATTGACTCTCTAAGGGGACGTTGGATCTCACATGCATAAGGAACTATCACAGTCCTTAGCAGCCAGGGGACGTTGGATCCCCAGCAGAGTCGCCAGCTGTCGCTACTGCGAAAATCAGCGCCGGCTAACAGAAGAGTCGCCACCGTGCGTTATTTATCCCAACGGAGGGAAAGGAAACGCTCGAAGTAAACCTCGCAAAAAACGGGGAAAGGTATGGTCATCGCAACCAAAACCTGGGTTCGGGAGTCGGTTACGCAAGGGGAAGGTATTAGCACCCCTCACGTCCGTCGTACTCGACGGGATCCACGCTTGCTTGGTTTGTCTAAAGGATGCAAAACAATCTATCTACGGCTGCTAAATCTAAACAGAAAGGGAATTGACTCGATAGAGCGTCGCACTCTACGCCTACGTATTCTCAAGAGAGAAAGTCAGAGTCAACGTAGTTCGGGACTACGGGGGAAATTGGCTCGCCAAGACTTCGCGTCTTGTGCCTACGTACTTCCACACTGCATGGAAGATCAGAGCTTACGTAGTTCAGACTAACTACGACTAATCAGGGTGTTCTCACACAGGAGTGAGAAATTAATCTGGTTTTACAGGTACGGGAACCTATGGGAAATAAAACTACGGTCTGGTCTCAACTGCACTCGGGCAAGAGAAAGGGATAATAATCAGTCGTCAGCGGGAAAGTCTCGATCGCACAGTAGCGAGAGAACAAAAGGTTAGTTGTTAGTGTGCTCGCTAGGATATCGCATCCTATGCCTACATATTCTCGTCTGGTACGAGAAATCAGAGCAGCTGTAGTTCGGCTACTTTCGGGACCACAACTCTAATCTCGTTTTGTTGATATTCTGAAAAATGATTACAATGATTGAATACGGAAAATAAACTCCTAAAAACTATCCTATCCATCTATAATGGAAAAATCAAAGGAAAAAGAGTCCCCTAACAAGTGGACTTCAAAAACTATCTCTAAAATAGACTCCGTGAAGAAAATATACTCTAAAAATATTAAATCTACACTAATATTTTTTCCTCTTTTTCTCAATATTTCTTTTCTCTTTTCTTTTTTCAAAACATTTTTCATATATTTTTTTCTATATTTTTTTTCTCTATTTTTTAATATTCTTTCACATATTTTTTCTCGTTTCTTTTTTTCAAAATATTTCTTCAATATTCTTTCTCCTCTTCTTTTTTAATAGTTCAAAGGGGTGTTAAGTGAGTAAAAAACAAAAAAACAGAACCAACCTGGGCCCAGCCCAATATCCCAATTCAGAAAATAAAGAAACTAGGGGAGGGGGTGTTGCAAAGAAAACGCAGAGTGTGGGTAGCATATGGGCCTAGCCCACTAATCCACAGCAAAAAACACAGAACGGAGGGTGTATGTCCAAACGGGGGTGTGATTAGAGGAATTGGGCCTCAGAAGCCCAAATCCAGCCCAGACTCCCTTTTCTCCTTCCATCTTCTGAACGAAACCCTAATTCCTCTTCCCTTCTCCCCTTTCACTGTTCACGGCCGTCACCGCCGCTTCCCATTCTTCTCTCAGACTTCACTCTCTCTCGCTCTCATCCCTTTCTCAGCCTCGTTCTCAACCTTCATCTCAACCCTTGCTCTCCCTCAACTCTCGATCTCTATCTTGTCTCAACCTCTGTTTCCTTACGAAGATTGCTGAGGATTTCTGTTGAACATGCGAGATGAAAATCCGTCGGAGGTGTTGCGTTGGCGTGTTCGTTGAAGCCTGACTCGTGTTTGTTGATGAAGGTTCTCGTGTTAGATCTGAAGCTGTGGACGAAAACTCTTGACCTGGAGATCTGTTCTTGATGATGAACGGTGAATCTGAATATTTGACGAACAAAGATGAAGACGATCTTGAACGATGCTTTACGTCTTCTGGAGATTTCGCGTGACGAAGGTGATGAATGTGCATGTTGAGTTAAGCTTTCTGGACGGCCACGATGAAGAAAGACGAGTGCTGAAGGTTTCTGGAAAACTTGAAGAACACAACGAACATGGATGAAGGCTTTCTGGGGAATTTGCTTGAAGATCATGAGTGTGATGAACGGATCTTGCGCAAGAGATGAAGATTAACGCGTTGAATCTTGGTGAATATCTGGAAAAAATCTATTATGAACAGGGATGAAGGTCCATGGGCGTTTTCTGGGGATCCTGATGAATGGTGATGAATGTTGAAGGATTCTGGAAAATTGTTCTTGGTGAGATGATGAAGATGCTGATGATCGGAGGAAGATGAACAAGGTTGAAGAATTTGGGAAATGGATGAACACTGGTGATGAGGAAGATGAAGATCAATGATTTCTGGGTATTTGCATTTTTCCGGTGTCTGGTATGGCGGCCGGAGTTGGTTGCTGGTTAGTTACGGTGGCCGGAAAACGGAGGTTACGGTGGCCGGCGAGGTTGGGGGGCGGTGGTTGCATGGCCGCCGGCCATGCAACCGGTGAGGGTCAGAGGTTTCCAAGTGGCGATGGTGGGTGATGCATGCTCGCCACGTGTGGGTGATAGTGGAGAGGTGGAAGACGCGTGGCTTGGTTCTGAGTGTAGTGGAAAAATGAAGTGGGGTCCCCATGGTTGAACGCGTGGAGGGCTTATATAGCTGACAAGTGGCATTTCATTGGACTAAAGATGGACAAAAACGACTGATGGATCTGGGCCTCCCCAAAACCCTCTGGGCCCAAACGAAAAAAAAGACCAATAAACCCTGAAAAATTTGAATAAAACTGAATTAAAAAAAAGAGATTAAACCTGATTAACCTAATTAACTAATTAAATCTAACTAAACCTAATTAACTAATTAAATCCTAATTAAATCTAACATGATTAAAATCTAGTTAAACTTTAAAAGGAAAAATTAACTATTAAATCTATGCTAATCACTAGACTAATGATAATAATAAAAAAAAACTCTAATAATTCTCTAACAATTCCACTAATCTCTAAAATAAAACTCTAAGAATTTTTATTTAAAAATCTATTAAATTTCTATTAAATCTCTAATAAAATCTATTTTATTTATTTAAAAGAAAATCTATTATTAATAAAAGAAAAATCTATATTATTCTATATTACTCTAAAAACATTTAAAAGCTATTAAAAATATCTAAATAAAACTCTATAAAATTCTAAAAATGATTTAAAGCTATTAAAAAAATCTATTTAAATCCTAGAAATATTCTATATTATTCTAAAAACATTTAAAAGCTATTAAAAATATAAAGAAAATCTATTTAAATTCTAAAAACTCTATAAAGCCTATTTAAAATCTACAAGAAGCTATTAAATTCTAAAAAATGCAGACAAAGGCAAATAACCAATATAAAAGAGAGCGCGAGATCAGATCGAAGCGAAATAGTAACCCGGACACCAAAAATCTCAAAAATCACTGCGTAAGCTGAAAACACCCAGGAAGCGCGACTTCCCAAAATAACCTTCGATTATCCGAATTGGTCTGAGATACCTGAAATACGACAATAGGGCTGTAATCCCGATAAAATCACCATGGTTGAGAAAATGCACTATATGCAGTATGTAAATGCTAATGCGAAATGTGTCGAATCATCGAACCAGATACGGGACCCGGTTGGTCAAATTTTAGGGTGCAACATCACCACTACAGGAAAATAACACCGCCATCGCTACGGGTAATAACTCCGCCACCACTACAGGAAGATAACACCGCCATCGCTACGGGTAATAATTCTCTGTCACCACTACAGGAAAATAACACCGCCATCACTACGGGTAATAATTCTCTGTCACCACTACAGGAAAATAACACCGCCATCACTACGGGTAATACTCTGCCATCACTACAGGAACATAACACCGCCATCGCTACGGGTAATACTCTGATTACAGCTTCTCTTCCTATCTTTGCAGTAGCTGACTCCATCAATCAAATGGGTAACACAATACTGGTCCCATCTTCAAACTTTAATGCTGACACGGCAATAAATCTGAGAAGGACTCTACTGGGGATTTTCTGAACTCAAACTGCCAGACACCTACTTCGATATAGGCGGCAACTTCCACAAATTGATTCACGAAATCTTTTGATAACGACATAACGACAATCTTGAAGAAATACTCTGCTGGAGGGGTAAGAGAAACTTAAACGAGCAACTCTGTGGGGAATAATGACAAGGCGAGCATTATCATCGCCCTGTTTCATGCTGAGACTTTTAATATTTGGTAATTGATCAGAGCAAGAGCTCTCTCCATCTGCAAGGGAAACAACACTTGAATACCAAAGGTTAACCAACCTGGCCTATGTTTCAAAATGCGCATGTTTGACAATGGCGTAATGCTCCGTACAGCACGGATATGCTACGCGTTTTCGGGTAGATGCAAATATGTCACTATATGCAAATGCAAATGCAGGCTCAAGCTGCTGGGGAAACTTTGATATGCTCGCTTCAACACGGCTGTTGAAAGCAAATACCACCATGTTGGGGGCGAACGGGCATCATAAAGTCCTCCAGCAAAATAAATGCCGACAATATTACCAACTCTGCTGAGGAGATAAAACTTTGATTTCCACTAGGAGGAAAGAACACCTGCTGGGGAGAGTAACTCCACTGGGGAAGAATCGTCTCTCTTGGGGAAAGTAAACTGACTGAGCAAGAAACGACTCAGTTGGGGAACGAGGAAATCCTTCTGGAGGAAACGATGTTGTCTGGGCACAGCTTACAAACTCGGAGTTACCGCTCCGCTGGGGATAATCTTCCTGACGAAGGCATGGCGACCTGTGGGAGCAAAACCATCTTCTATGGGAATAACCCTTCTGAACCAACTATGACTTGGCTAAACTTTGCGGGAATCCTCCAAGCTGGGGATTGATCGTTCACATACTCGACTCCCTGGGGAGTGTCACCTCTGCAGAGGATACTGATTTTGACTGGCTGGTGTCGCTACCGCGAAAATAAGGTGCCGGAAAAACAGAAGAGTCCCCATCTTTCGGTATTTATCCCTCAGAACGGGAAAGGAAACGATTGGAAAAACCTGACGAAAAGGTATAAGACAAGGTCGTCGCAACCGTTGTCTGGGTTCGGGAGTCGGTTATGCAAGGGGAAGGTATTAGCACCCCTCACGTCCATCGTACTCGATGGGATCCACGCTTGTTGTGTTTATCTGACGGGTTTATTTTATCTATCTACCTATCAAGGCTGGCTTAAAAAAGAAAAGAAAATGACTCGGCAAAGCGTCGCGCTTTATGCCTACGTATTCTCATCAGAGAATGAGAAATCAGAGTCAACGTAGTTCGACTAACTACGAGTTATGGGGAAGGTGGCTCGCCAATACGTCAGTATTGTGCCTACGTACTCTCAACAGATATGAGAGATCAGAGCTTACGTAGTTCGGGATAATACGGATTACGGGGATTCAGATTCATCTGTTTTATCGAGTAGGGTTAACAAACAGTTCCAGCAGTTTGGTGTACGCAGCTCGACCTTTGGAGACTTAGGCGTTACCGTTTGCGGTAGAACTGGGAGTTAAAGACACTCTTTTCTTCAGAAAAGCTTCCTTTGAATTATGGGCCCACGGGGAAAAAATGTTTGAAGTTTGTTTTTTGTCTTTTACGGAAGAACTGTTTTTTATGGTTGTTTGCAACTAATATCGCACTAGAGACTATGACCTGAGAATGAATGCGTCGCATGTCACCCAAAGGGTGCCATACTAAACATCCAGACTGTTGAAAAGAAACTCTCCAACAATCCTTTCTCAGATAGCTTAAGGCTCGTAACGTACGACATCAGTTAACCTTTATTACTGTATTTTCATTTGTTTTGAGATGAGAAGAGAGAACAGGCTCAACTAAGAGGAAACTATCAAGTCCTAATGTTGTCATGCCAAGGATTCATCCTATGGTTAAGGTTTGAAACAGGGAACTCCTAGAAGTTATCATGCATAAGCTTCAACGTAAAGTTCTAATCATCACTTCCTTATCAAAGGAAGTGAGATTCCTAGGGGATCATGTCAATGATAAACAGAAACAGATAAAGCATCAGCTTAAACAGTAAACAGTAAACAACTGTAAAATGCATGCAATGCAAGTGAGGGAGGAAATGTGTGTGGGACATCAGCCTCCACAAGCTCATCTCAACCTCAAGCCAGATATAAATAACTGCAATCATACAGAGGAAATAACATGCTATCAAGCAAGATAGAATAATAACTGCAATCATGAAAGAAAAATAAAATGCCATCAAGCAAACACAAACCACATGCGCAAGGGAGCAGGGCTCTACCGAATACCCGCAAGCAAAGCCACACAGTAAAAATACAAGCAGAGGGAGCAACTCAACCTCTAGTGCAATCATGCTCCTAGCTTAAATTGATCTAAATATGAACTTATTCTAATGCATCAAGCAAATCACACAAGTCACATCAATACATTTGCACAAAAAGAAAATAGACAGTCAAGAAAGCAGATCAACAGCTTCTACAGCCCCACAGCAAAGCAATCTTTTAACAGCAGTTCAGTCCTCAGTCTTCAACTGCTCTTCAAGGCTCTCATCTTCAATAGCAAGTATCAACTTTCTTTTCCCAGCTTCTAACACATCCACATAAGTATCAACTTATCCCTCTCCTTCAACTTCAAGCTTCAACTCTCCAGTCAACTCCACCTTCAGGCTTCACTCCTAACTGCAAGTATCAACTTGACTCCTTCAGGCTCTTAATGTATCAACATAAGTATCAACTTATCCTTTATTCCTCAAGCCTCAGCTCTTCACTCAATCTCAATTGGATCTTCTTCACAAGTGTCACCTTGGTCTTCAAGCTTCAGCTCTCTTTGCTTTACCAATATCAACTTGTCTTTCTTCATCTACAAGCCTCAGCTCCTCAGCATAGTCTTCAAACACAAAGAAGTATCAACTTCATCCTTAAATCTTTTTCAAGCAAGGAACTCCATCCTCTAACAAGGGAGAAATATTCATCTATCAAGAGAAAAGTTTGGATGATTGGTAGCAGAGTGAAGACCAAAGATCACCACTAAGCCTCCTATCATCAGAGAAAGGGACCCTCAAAGGTTCTACCAACTTGTAGAGAGCGACACATCCTACCAAAGGAGGGATGAGGCTTTTACAAGGGGACCTTACATCACAGGGAAAAATGGAAGTGATCAACATCTTCCATGTTTATGAAGGAAGAGAATCTATCTATAAGCTCTGCCTACAAGACCCTAATCTTAACACCTAAACAAAACTACACCAAAAGAAGGGAAGATCTTCACATCCAAGCCTCTTCAAGCAATCCAATGAATCTTCAACTTGCCTTCAACATCATCCAAGAACAAGAAAAGAAACACCCTAATCTAAGGGAACTAAAGATGTTAATCTAGTTGAGTTAGTGCATTAGAATCATCTAAAACTAGCACTTAAACTAAAATCAACCATAAACCCTAAAAATGGAGCTTCTAAAGGTTTCAACCTAAACTACCACTTATGTTCATCACAAAAAATGTGAGAAAAATCTATGGGGAGCATGCATATCTATGCTAACTACTCACAAAAAATCAAGATCAAAATCATCATCACATGATCAAACCAAATTTCACAATATCAACCATCAAGCATGATTATTTTAATATCAACTAAAATGTAAAAATTCCCATAAAATCAGAAAATGCATGAAATAAAAATATTTTCTATCTAAAAAATACTAGACCCTATCATGAATCCAATGCAAAAAGAATGGGATCAATTGAATCATTTTTCGATTTTTTATGAATTAATCAATAACCATGCATAAAATGAAAAAATAATATGAAGATCCAAATAAAATGATAAACACACGGTGCAGATAACAATAAAAATCAGTTCATTATAGCAATTGGGCTATCAGGGGGGTGTGGTTATCAGTTATTTCACAAAGCCCAAAATCAGCTGATTAATGAAACACATCGTTTCATTAAGTTCAGAGTCCTTCACAAAATGAGAAGCACGCGTGGCCGTTGGATGAGGTCCTTGGTCCAAGTCAAACCTTGATCTGATGGCTATCAAGTCATCTCCTTCATTTCAAATCTCTGCAACTCAGGCCACCTGCGCACCCAAAGTCACCGCCGGTGACATTCTCCGGTCATATCCCTCAACCCTAACTTTCTCCACAGGCCTCCATTCCAAGAGGTCTCTACATGAATCTTGCCCCAATTTTCCTCACGAATCCATTCATGCCCTTAATTTCCTCTGAAACCTCAAGATTTGCAAGAACCATATCTCAACCGAAAATCGTAACATCCCTAATTGGTCACTAATTCTCAAATTAATGATCTGAAAACCTTCCTACATCAATCCTCACTGCATCTAACATCCCAATCCCTCTTAATTCTAACTAATACAAGCTGGATATTGAAAGTTACCAACCTGAAAATTTCGTGTGCACAGAAGTAGCAAGCCTTCAAATCAAGCCTTCAAATGCTCCAGACTCCTTCAATGAATCACTTCCAAGCTTCTGTATGCAATATAATTGATTGAAATGGCTTCAATTCTTGGATTCGATTCTGAGTTGCAGAGGAATTTCTTCAATGGCTCCCACACGATTCTCCACCAATCTTGCTCAATTCGCAATCTGGATTCATCCACCAATGCTAGAGCAAGCTTCTGAGATTGAAATCTTGGATTGAAATGGCTTCAAACCTTGTAACCGATCTTGATTTGCAATGTGAAATCTCAAAGTGCAATCTCAATTTTCTCTCTCGATCATCACCAACCTTGGCCTTGGATCGCCTCTACTCAATATATAGAACATGTATGGATGATCTAGAAAGCTCTAGATCCTTCTAATGAGAAGTTCAATCTCTCATGTCATGAGAAGTTCAATCACATGCCATGGTATGCATAGTTCTGTTAGCAGCTTGAAATCACACTCATTCCCTTCCAATTTCTCCCCTAATGACATTTTGGATGTGTTTAGCTTGCAAGGGGCCTTGGTCATGCCTTGAATTTAGGTTTGGCCAATGTTACTTAAGATGTAAGTAACTACTTTTCAAAGCAAGTCCACAAATTAAACTTCAATTCAAAATTGTGGCTAAACCAATATTCTTAAAATGTATTTTAGAATCAAAATGACATATTACATGCCTTGGTTTGGACATGTAGATAAAAAATATCAATTTCCAACTTTGGTTCATTTGAAAATCACCCTTATTTTAGGTCATTTTTGCAACTTTGAGCTACAAGCAATTTCAACATTTCATGACCTTTTAGCTAGCCTTAAAACATCATTTTGAACAAGTTTGTTGTTGAACATTTTCCCATTTGAAGCTTGGAAATAGGAGTTATGGCCTTATGGTTGAAATGACCTATAATCTCCAAATGACCAAAATGCCCTTGACTTGTCAAAGCCATAACATGAGTTCTACAAGTCCTATCAAGGACTTCTAGTACTCTCTAGAAATCTAAGAGAATAAGCCAAAAGAGACGGTATATTACATACTATCAGACGTATGATAGCCAAAGCAAAGGTAATAACATAAAAGATACATTATATTACCTACTATCAGACGTATGATAGCCTAAGCAATGTTAATATCCCCAAAGATACGGTATATTACCTACTATCAGCCGTATGATGGCCTAAGCAAAGTTAATAACCCAAAAGACATGGTATGTTACCTACTATCAGACGTATGAAAGCCTAAGCAAATGTAATAATCCAAAAGTTATGGTATATTACCTACTATCAAACGTATAATAGCCTAAGCAAAGGTAATAACCCAAAAGATACGGTATATTACCTACTATTAAACGTATGATAGCCTAAGCAAAGGTAATAACCCATAAGATACAGTATACCTCCTACTATCAGACGTATGATAGCCTAGGAAAAGTTAATAACCCAAAAGATACAATATATCAACTACTATCAGCCGTATGATGGCCTAAGCAAACGTAATAACCCAAAAGACATGGTATATAACTACTATCAGACGTATAAAAGCCTAAGCAAAGCTAATAACCCAAAAGAGACGGTATATTACCTACTATCAGACATATGATGGCTTAAGCAAATGTAATAACCCAAAAGACACGGTATATTACCTACTATCAGACATATGAAAGCCTAAGGAAAGGTAATAATTCAAAAGTTACGGTATATTACCTACTATCAAACGTAAGATAGCTTAAGCAAAGGTAATAACCCAAAAGATACGGTATATTACCTACTATCAAATGTATGATAGCCTAAGCAAAGTTAATCACCCAAAAGATACGGTATATTACCTTCTAATAGACGTATGATAGCTTAAGCAAAGGTAATATCCTAAAAGATACGGTATATTACCTACTATCAGACGTATGATAGCCTAAGCAAAGGTAATAACACAAAAGATACGGTATATTACCTACTATCGGACGTATGATAGCCTATGCAAAGGTAATAACCCAAAAGGTAATGTATATTACCTATTATTAGACGTATGATAGCCTATGCAAAGGTAATAACCCAAAAAGATACGGTATATTACCTACTATCAAATGTATGATAGCTTAAGCAAAGGTAATATCCCAAAAGATACGGTATATTACCTACTATCAGACGTATGATAGCCTAAGCAAAGGTAATTACCCAAAAGATACGGTATATTACCTACTATCAAAAGTATGATGCCCTAAGCAAAGTTCATAACCCTAAAGACACGATATATTACGTACTATCAAACTTTTGATAGCCTAAGAAAAGGTAATAACCCAAAAGATATGGTATATTACCTACTATCAATCGTATGATAGCCTAAGCAAAGGTAACCCAAAAGAGACGGTATATTACCTACTATCAAACGTATGATGGCCTAAGCCAAGGTAATAACCTCAAAGGTATGGTATATTACCTACTATCAAACGTATGATAGCCTAAGCAAAGGCAATAACCCAAAAGATACGGTATATTACCAACTATCAAATGTATGATGGCCTAAGCAAAGGTAAAAAACCAAAAGATACGGTATATTACATACTATCAGACGTATGAAAGCCTATGAAAAGGTAATAACCCAAAAGATACGGCGTATTACCAACTATCAAACATATGATAGCCTAAGCAAATGTAATAACCTAAAAGATACGGTATATTACCTACTATCAGACGTATGATAGCCTAAGAAAAGGTAATAACCCAAAAAGATACGGTTTATTACTTACTAACACACGTATGATAGCCTAAGTAAAGGTAATAACCCAAAAGATACGGTATATTACCTACTATCAAACGTATGATGGCCTAAGAAAAGGTAATAACCCAAAAGATAAGGTATATTACCTACTATCAAACATATGATAGCCTAAGCAAAGGTAATAACCCAAAAGAGATGGTATATTACCTACTATTAAACATATGATAGCCAAAACAAAGGTAATAACCCAAAGTATATGGTATATTACCTACTATCAAAAGTATGATACCCTAAGCAAAGGTAATATCCCAAAGGATACCGTATATTACCTACTATCAGACGTATGATAGCCTAAACAAAGGTAATAACCCAAAAGATATGGTATATTACCTACTATTAGACGTATGATAGCCAAGGAAAAGTTAAAAACCCAAAAGATACAGTATATTACCTATTATCAGGCGTATGTTAGCCTAAGCAAAAATAATAACCCAAACGATACGGTATATTACCTACTAATAGATGTATGATAGCCTAAGAAAAGGTAATAACCCAAAAGTTACGGTATATTACCTACTATCAGACGTATAATAGCCTAAGCAAAGGTAATAACCTAAAATATATGGTATATTACCTACTATCAAACATATGATAGCCTAAGCAAAGGTAATAACCCAAAAGAGACGGTGTATTGCCTACTATCAGACGTATGAAGGCCTAAGCCAAGGTAATAACTTAAAAGATATGATATATTACCTACTATCAGACGTATGAAAGCCTAAGCAAAGGTAATAACCCAAAAGATACGGTATATTACGTACTATCAGATGTATGAATGCCTAAGAAAAGGTAATAACCCAAAAGATACGGTGTATTACTAACTATGAAACGTATGATAGCCTAAGAAAAGGTAACAACCTAAAAGATACGGTATATTACCTACTATCAGACATATGATAGCCTACGAAAAGGTAATAACCGAAAAAGATACGGTTTATTACTTACTATCACACGTATGATAGCCTAAGAAAAGGTATGATATATTGCCTACTATCAAACGTATGACGGCTTAAGCAAAGGTAATAATCTAGAAGAAAAGGTATATTACCTATTATCAAACATATGATAGCCTAAGCAAAGGTGATAACCCAAAAGAGACGGTATATTACCTACTATCAAACGTATGATAGACTAAGCAAAGTTAATAACCCAAAAGATACGGTATATTACCTACTATCAAACGTATGATAGCCTAAGCAAAAGTAATAACCCAAAAGAGACGGTATATTACCTACTATTAGACGTATGATAGCCTAAGCAAAGGTAATAAGCCAAAAGATATGGTATGTTACCTACTATCAGACATATCGTAGCCTAAGCAAAGGTAATAACCTTAAAGATACGGTATATTACGTACTATGAGACGTATAGAAGCCTAAGCAAATGTAATAACCCGAAAGATATGGTATATTACCAATTATCATACGTATGATAGCCTAAGCAAAGGTAATAACCGAAAAGATACGGTATATTACCTACTATCAGACGTATGATGGCCTAAGCAAAGGTAATAACCCAAAAGATACGGTATATTACCTACTATCAGACGTATGAAAGCATAGGCAAAGGTAATAACCCAAAAGATACGGTGTATTACCTACTATCAGACGTATGATAGCCTAAGCAAAGGTAATAACCCAAAAGATACGGGCATATTACCTACTATCAGACGTATGATAGCCTAAGCAAAGGTTATAACACAAAAGATACGGTATATTACCTACTATCAGCCGTATGATAGCCTAAGCAAAGGTAATAACCCAAAAGATAATGTATAATACCTACTATCCGACCTATCATAGCCTATGCAAAGGTAATAACCCAAAAAATACAGTATACTACCTACTATCAGACGTATGATAGCCTAAGCAAAGGTAATAACCCAAAACATACGGTATATTACCTACTATCAGCCGTATGATGGCCTAAGCAAAGGTAATAACTCAAAAGATACGATATATTACCTACTATCAGACGTATGAAAGCCTAAGGAAAGTGAATAACCTAAAAGATACGATAAATTACCTACTATCAAATGTACGATAGCCTAAGTAAGGCTAATAACCCAAAAGAGACGATATATTACCTACTATCAAACATATGATACCCTACGTAAAGTTAATAATCCGAAAGATACAATATACTACCTACTATCAAACGTATGATAGCGTAAGCAAAGGTAATAACCCAAAAGAAGCGATATATTACCTACTATATAACGTATGATAGCCTAAGCAACAGTAATAACCCAAAATATACGGTATATTACCTACTATCAAACGTATGATAGCCTAAGCAAAGGCAATAACCCAAAAGAGACGGTATATTACCTACTATCAAACGTATGATAGTGAAAGCAAAACTAATAACCAAAAAGATACGGTATATTACCTACTATCAGACGTATGATAGCCTAAGCAAAGGTAATAACCCAAAAGATACAGTATATTACCTACTATCAGCCGTATGATGGCCTAAGCAAAGGTAATATCGCAAAAGATACGGTATATTACCTACTATCAGATGTATGAAAGCCTAAGAAAAGGTAATAACCCAAAAGAGACGGTGTATTACCTACTATCAAACGTATGATACCCTAAGCGAAGGTAATAATCCGAAAGATACGGTATATTACCTACTATCAGACGTATGATAGCCTAAGCGAAGGTAATAATCCGAAAGATACGGTATATTACCTAATATCAAACGTATGATAGCCTAAGCAAAGGTAATAACCCAAAAGATACGGTATATTACCTACTATCAAACCTATGATAGCCTAAGTAAAGGTAATAATCCAAAAGAGACGGTATATTACCTACGATAAGACGTATCATATCCAAAGCAAAGGTAACAACCCAAAAGATACGGTATATTACCTACTATAAGACGTATGATAGCCTAAGCAAAGGTAATAGCCCAAAAGATACGGTATATTACCAAGTATCAAACGTATGATGGCCTAAGCAAAGGTAAAAACAGAAAAGATACGGTATATTAACTACTATCAGACATATGAAAGGCTAAGCAAAGGTAATAACCCAAAAGATACGGTGTATTACCTATTATCAGACGTATGATAGCCTAAGCAAAGGTAATAACCCAAAAGATACGGTATATTACCTACTATCAAACGTATAATAGCCTAAGCAAATGTAATAACCTAAAAGATATGGTATATTACCTACTGTCAGACGTATGATGGCCTAGGCAAACGTAATAACCCAATAGACATGGTATATTACCTACTATCAAACGTATGAAGCCTAAGCAAAGCTAATAACCCAAAAGAGACGGTATATTACCTACTATCAGCCGTATGATGGCCTAAGCAAACATAATAACCCAAAAGACATGGTATATTACCTACTATCAGACGTATGAAAGCCTAAGCAAAGGAAATAATCCAAAAGTTAGGGTATATTATCTACTATCAAACGTATGATAGCCTAAGCAAAGGTAATAACCCAAAAGAGACGGTATATTACCTACTATCAGCCGTATGATGGCCTAAGAAAACGTAATAACCCAAAAGACACGGTATATTACCTACTATCAGACGTATGAAAGCCTAAGAAAAGGAAATAATCCGAAAGATACGGTATATTACCTAATATCAAACGTATGATAGCCTAAGCAAAGGTAATAACCCAAAAGATACGGTATATTACCTACTATCAAACCTATGATAGCCTAAGTAAAGGTAATAATCCAAAAGAGACGGTATATTACCTACGATAAGACGTATCATATCCAAAGCAAAGGTAACAACCCAAAAGATACGGTATATTACCTACTATAAGACGTATGATAGCCTAAGCAAAGGTAATAACCCAAAAGATACGGTATATTACCAAGTATCAAACGTATGATGGCCTAAGCAAAGGTAAAAACAGAAAAGATACGGTATATTAACTACTATCAGACATATGAAAGGCTAAGCAAAGGTAATAACCCAAAAGATACGGTGTATTACCTATTATCAGACGTATGATAGCCTAAGCAAAGGTAATAACCCAAAAGATACGGTATATTACCTACTATTAAACGTATAATAGCCTAAGCAAATGTAATAACCTAAAAGATACGGTATATTACCTACTGTCAGACGTATGATGGCCTAGGCAAACGTAATAACCCAATAGACATGGTATATTACCTACTATCAAACGTATGAAGCCTAAGCAAAGCTAATAACCCAAAAGAGACGGTATATTACCTACTATCAGACGTATGAAAGCCTAAGCAAAGGAAATAATCCAAAAGTTAGGGTATATTATCTACTATCAAACGTATGATAGCCTAAGCAAAGGTAATAACCCAAAAGAGACGGTATATTACCTACTATCAGCCGTATGATGGCCTAAGAAAACGTAATAACCCAAAAGACACGGTATATTACCTACTATCAGACGTATGAAAGCCTAAGAAAAGGAAATAATCCAAAAGTTACGGTATATTACCTACTATCAAACGTATGATAGCCTAAGCAAAGGTAATAACCCAAAATATACGGTATTTTACCTACTATCAGACGTATGATAGCCTAGGAAAAGTTAATAACCCAAAAGATACGATATATTACCTACTATCAGTCGTATGATAGCCTAAGCAAAGATAATAACCCAAAAAATACGGTATATTACCTACCAATAGACGTATGATAGCCTATGCAAAGGTAATAACATAAAAGATATGGTATATTACCTACTATCAGACGTATGATAGCCTAAGCAAAGGTAATAACCCAAAAGATAATGTATATTACCTACTATCAGACGTATGATAGCCTATGCAAAGGTAATAACCCAAAAAGATACGGTATATTACCTACTATCAAACGTATGATAGCCTAAGCAAAGGTAATATCCCAAAAGATACGATATATTACATACTATCAAACAGATGATAGCCTAAGCAAAGGTAATAACCCAAAAGGTATGGTATATTACCTACTATCAGACGCATGATAGCCTAAGAAAAGGTAATAACCCAAAAGATACAGTATATTACCTACTATCAGACATATGATAGACTAAGTAAAGGTAATAACCCTAAAACTATGGTATACTACCTACTATCAGACGTATGATAGCCTAACCAAAGGTAATAACCCAAAAGATACGGTATATTACCTACTCTCAGCCGTATGATGGCCTAAGCAAAGGTAATAACACAAAAGATACGGTATATTACCTACTATCAGACGTATGAAAGCCTAAGCAAAGGTAATAACCTAAAAGATACGATATATTACCTACTATCAAATGTACGATAGCCTAAGCAAAGCTAATAACCCAAAATAGACGGTATAGTACCACCTACCAAATGTATGATACCCTAAGCAAAGGTAATAATCTGAAAGATACGGTATATTACCTACTATCAAACGTATGATAGCCAAAGTAAAGGTAATAACACAAAAGATACGGTATATTACCTACTATCAAACGTATGATAGCCTACGCAAAGGTAATAACCCAAAAGATACGGTATATTACCAACTATAAAACGTATGATAGCCTAAGCAAAGGTAATAACCCAAAAGAGACAGTATATTACCTTCTATCAGACGTATGATAGCCAAAGCAAAGGTAATTAGCCAAAAGATACGGTATATTACCTACTATTAGACGTATGATATCTTAAACAAAGGTAATAACCCAAAAGATACGGTATATTACCTACTATCAGCCGTATGATGGCCTAAGCAAAGGTAATAACGCAAAAGATACGTTATATTATCTACTATCAGATGTATGAAAGCGAAAGCAAAGGTAATAACCCAAAAGATACGGTATATTACCTACTATCAAACGTACGATAGCGTAAGCAAAGCTAATAACCCAAAAGAGATGGTATGTTACCTATTATCAAACGTACGATACCCTAAGCAAAGGTAATAATCCGAAAAATATGGTATATTACCTACTATCAAACGTATGATAGCCTAAGCAAAGGTGATAACCCAAAAGATACGGTACATTACCTACTATCAAACGTATGATAGCCTAAGCAAAGGTAATAACCCAAAATATATGGAATATTACCTACTATCAAACGTATGATAGCCTAAGCAAAGTTAATAACCCAAAAGATACGGTATATTACCTACTATCAAACGTATGATAGCTTAAGCAAAGGCAATAACCCAAAAGAGACGGTATATTAACTTTATCAGGTGTATGATAGCCAAAGCAAAGGTAATAACCCAAACGATACGGTATATTACCTACTATCAGACGTACGATAACCTAAGCAAACGTAATAACCCAAAAGAAACGGTATATTACCTACTATCAGCCGTATAATGGTCTAAGCAAAGGTAATAACACAAAAGATACGGTATATTACCTACTATCAGATATACGAATGCCTAAGCAAAGGTAATAACCCAAAAGATACGGTATATTACCTACTATCAAACGTACGATAGCCTAAGCAAAGCTAATAACCCAAAATAGACGGTATAGTACCACCTACCAAATGTATGATACCCTAAGCAAAGGTAATAATCTGAAAGATACGGTATATTACCTACTATCAAACGTATGATAGCCTAAGCAAAGGTGATAACCCAAAAGATACGATATGTTACCTACTATCAAACGTATGATAGCCTAAGCAAAGGTAATAACCCAAAAGATATGGTATATTACCTACTATCAAACGTATGATAGCCTAAGCAAAGGTAATAACCCAAAAGATACGGTATATTACCTACTATCAAACGTATAATAGCCAGAGCAAAGGTAATAACCCAAATGATACGGTATATTACCTACTATTAGACGTATCATAGCTTAAGCAATGGTAATAACCCAAAAGATATGGTATATTATCTACTATCAACCGTATGATGGCCTAAGCAAAGGTAATAACGCAAAAGATACGTTATATTTTCTACTATCAGATGTATGAAAGCAAAAGCAAAGCTAATAACCCAAGAGAGACGGTATATTACCTACTATCAAATGTATGATACCCTAAGCAAAGGTAATAATCCGGAAAATACGATATATTACCTACTATCAAACGTATGATAGCCAAAGCAACGGTGATAACACAAAAGATATGGTATATTACCTACTATCAAACGTATGATAGCCTAAACAAAGGTAATAACCCAAAATATACGGTATATTACCTACTATCAAACGTATGATAGCTTAAGCAAAGGCAATAACCCAAAAGAGACGGTATATTAACTTTATCAGGCGTATGATAGCCAAAGCAAAGCTAATAACCCAAAAGATACGGTATATTACCTACTATCAAACGTACGATAGCCTAAGAAAACGTAATAGCCCAAAAGATACGATATATTACCTACCATCAGCCGTATGATGGCCTAAACAAAGGTAATAACGCAAGAGATACGGTATATTACCTACTATCAGATGTAAGAATGCCTAAGCAAAGGTAATAACCCAAAAGATACGGTATATTACCTACTATCAAACGTACGATAGCCTAAGCAAAGCTAATAACCCAAAAGAAACGAAATATTACCTACTATCGAACGTATGATACCCTAAGCAAAGGTAATAATCCGAATGATACGGTATATTACCTACTATCAAACGTATGATAGCCTAAGTAAAGGTAATAATCCAAAAGATACGGTATATTACCTACTATCAAACGTATGATAGCCTGGGTAAAGGTAATAACCCAAAAGAGACAGTATATTACATACTATCAAAGGTATGATAGCCAAAGCAAAGGTAATAACCTAAACGATACGGTATATTACCTACTATCAGACGTATGATAGCCTAAACAATGGTAATATCCCTAAAGATACGGTATATTACCTACTATCAGCTGTATGATGGCCTAAGCAAAGTTAATAACACAAAAGACATGGTATGTTACCTACTATCAGACGTATGAAAGCCTAAGCAAAGGTAATAACCCAAAAGATATGGTATATTACCTACTATCAAACTTATGATAGCCTAAGCAAACCTAATAACCCAAAAGAAACAGTATATTATCTACTATCTGATATAAGATAGCTTAAGCAAAGGTAATAACCCAAAAGATACAGTATATTACCAACTATCACTGTATGATGGCCTAAGCAAACGTAATAACCCAAAAGACATGGTATATTAACTACTATCAGGCCGATGAAAACCTAAGCAAAGGTAATAATCCAAAAGTTATGGTATATTACCTACTATCAAACGTATGACAGCCTAAGCAAAGGTAACAACCCTAAAGATACGGTATATTACCTACTATTAAACGTATGATAGCCTAAGCAAAGGTAATAACCGAAAAGATACAGTATATTACCTACTATCAGACGTATGATAGCCTAGGAAAAGTTAATAACCCAAAAGATACAATATATTAACTACTATCAGCCGTATGATGGCCTAAGAAAACGTAATAACCCAAAAGACATGGTATATAACTACTATCAGACGTATAAAAGCCTAAGCAAAGCTAATAACCCAAAAGAGACGGTATATTACCTACTATCAGCCCTATTATGGCCTAAGCAAACGTAATAACCAAAAAGACACGGTATATTACCTACTATCAGACATATGAAAGTCTAAGCAAAGGTAATAATTCAAAAGTTACGGTATATTACCCACTATCAAACGTATGATAACCTAAGCAAATGTAATAACCCAAAAGATACAGTATATTACCTACTATCAAACGTATGATAGCCTAAGCAAAGGTAATCACGCAAAAGATACGGTATATTACCTACTATATTACGTATGATAGCCTAGGAAAAGTTAATAAGCCAAAAGATACGATATATTACCTACTATCAGGCGTATGATAGGCTAAGCAAAGATAATAACCAAAAAGATACGGTATATTACCTTCTAATAGACGTGTGATAGCCTAAGCAAAGGTAATAACCTAAAAGATACGGTATATTACCTACTATCAGCAGTATGATGGCCTAAGCAAAGGTAATAACGCAAAAGATACGGTATATTACCTACTATCAAACGTATGATAGCCTAAGTAAAGGTAATAACCCAAAAGAGACGGTATATTACATACTATCAGACGTATGATAGCCAAAGCAAAGGTAATAACCTAAAAGATATGGTATATTACCTACTATAAGATGTATGATAGCCTAAGCAATGGTAATATCCCTGAAGATACGGTATATTACCTACTATCAGCCGTATGATGGCCTAAGCGAAGTTAATAACAGAAAAGACATGGTATGTGACCTACTATCAGACGTATGAAAGCCTAAGCAAAGGTAATAACCCAAAAGATATGGTATATTACCTACTATCAAACTTATGATAGCCTAAGCAAATTTAATAACCCAAAAGATACGGTATATTACCTACTATCGGATGTATGATAGCCTAAGCAAAGGTAATAACCCAAAAGATACAGTATATTACCAACTATCAGCTGTATGATGGCCAAAGCAAACGTAATAACCCAAAAGACAAGGTATATTAACTACTGTCAGACGTATGAAAGCCTAAGCAAAGGCAATAATCCAAAAGTTATGGTATATTACCTACTATCAAACGTATGATAGCCTAAGCAAAGGGAATAACCTAAAAGATATGGTATATTACCTACTATTAAACGTATGATAGCCTAAGCAAAGGTAATAACCCAAAAGATATAGTATATTACCTACTATCAGACGTATGAGAGCCTAGGAAAAGTTAATAACCCAAAAGATACAATATATTAATTACTATCAGTCGTATGATGGCCTAAGCAAACGTAATAACCCAAAAGACACGGTATATTACCTACTATCAGACATATGAAAGCCTAAGCAAAGGTAATAATTCAAAAGTTACGGTATATTACCTACTATCAAACGTATGATAACCTAAGCAAATGTAATAACCCAAAAGATACGGTATATTACCTACTATCAAACGTATTATAGCCTAAGCAAAGGTAATCACGCAAAAGATACGGTATATTACCTACTATATTACGTATGATAGCCTTGGAAAAGTTAATAAGCCAAAAGATACGATATATTACCTACTATCAGGCGTATGATAGGCTAAGCAAAGATAATAACCCAAACGATACGGTATATTACCTTCTAATAGACGTATGATAGCCTAAGCAAAGGTAGTAACCTAAAAGATATAGTATATTACCTACTATCAGACGTATGATAGCCTAAGCAAAGGTAATAACACAAAAGATACGGTATATTACCTACTATCATCCGTATGATATCCTAAGAAAAGGTAATAACCCAAAAGGTAATGTATATTACCTATTATCAGACGTATGATAGCCTATGCAAAGGTAATAACCCAAAAAGAGTCGGTATATTACCTACTATCAAACGTATGATAGCTTAAGCAAAGGTAATATCCCAAAAGATACGGTATATTACCTACTATCAAACGTATGATAGCCTAAGCAAAGGTTATAACCCAAAAGATACAGTATATTACCTACTTTCAAAAGTATGATGCCCTAAGCAAAGGTAATAACCCTAAAGACACGATATATTACCTACTATAAAAATTTTGATAGCCAAACAAAAGGTAATAACCCAAAAGATATGGTATATACCTACTATCAAACGTATGATAGCCTAAACAAAGGTAACCCAAAAGAGACGCTATATTACCTACTATCAGACGTATGATAGCCTAAGTAAAGGTAATAACCCATAAAATACGGTATATTACCTACTATCAGATATATGATAGCCTAAGAAAAGGTAATAACCCAAAAGATACGGTATATTACCTACTATCAGCCGTATGATGGCCTAAGCAATGGTAATAACATTAAAGATACGGTATATTACCTACTATTAAACGTATGATAGCCTAAGAAAAGGTAATAATCCCAAAAGATACGGTATATTACCTACTATCAAACGTATGATAGCCTAAGAAAATGTAATAACCCAAAAGAGACGGCATATTACCTACTATCAGACGTATGATAGCCAAAGCAAAGGTAATAACCCAAAAGATACGGTATATTACCTACTATCAGACGTATGATAGCCTAAGAAAAGGTAATAACCCAAAAGATACGGTATATTACCTACTATCAGACGTATGATAGCCTAAGAAAATGTAATAACCCAAAAGATACGGTATATTACCTACTATCAGCTGTATGATGGCCTAAGCAAAGGTAATAACGCAAAAGATACGGTATATTACGTACTACCAGATGTATGAAGGCCTAAGCAAAGGTAATAACCCAAAAGATACGGTATATTACCTACTATCAAACGTACGATAGCCTAAGCAAAGCTAAAAGCCCAAAAGAGACGGTATATTACCTACTATCAAACGTATGATACCCTAAGCAAAGGTAATAATCCGAAAGTTACGGTATATTACCTACTATCAAACATATGATAGCCTAAGCAAAGGTAATAACATAAAAGATACGGTATATTACCTACTATCAAACGTATGATATCCTAAGCAAAGGTAATAACCCAAAAGATACGGTATATTATCTACTATCAAACGTATGATATCCTTAGGTAATAACCCAAAAGAGACGGTATATTACCAACTATCAGACGTAAGATAGCCAAAGCAAAGGTAATAACCCAAAAGATACGGTATATTAACTAGTATCAGACGTATGATAGCCTAAGCAAAGGTAATAACCCAAAAGATGCGGTATATTACCTATTATCAGATGTATGAAAGCCTAAGCAAATGTAATAATCCAAAAGTTATGGTATATTACTTACTATCAAACATATGATAGCATAAGCAAAGATAATAACCCAAAAGATACAGTATATTAACTACTATCAGACGTATGATAACCTAAGCAAAGGTAATAACCCAAAAGATACGATATATTACCTACTCTAAGGCGTATGATAACCTAAGCAAAGAAAATAACCCATAAGATACGGTATATTACCTACTAATAGACGTATGATAGCCTAAACAAAGGTAATAACCTAAAAGATACGGTATATTATCTTCTTATCAGACGTATGATAGCCTAAGCAAAGGTAATAATCCAAAAGATACGATATATTACCTACTATCAGACGTATGATAGCCTAGGAAAAGTTATTAAACCAAAAGATACGATACATTACCTACTATCAGGCGTATGATAGCCTAAGCAAAGATAATAACATAAAAGATACGGTATATTAGATACTATCAATAGTATGATAGCCTAAGCAAAAGTAATAATGCAAAAGATACGGTATATTACCTACTACCAGAGGTATGAAAGCCTAAGCAAAGGTAATAACCCAAAAGATACGGTATATTACCTACTATCAAACGTACCATAGCCTAAGCAAAGCTAATAACCCAAACGAGACGGTATATTACCTACTATCAAACGTATGATACCCTAAGCAAAGGTAATAATCCGACAGATATGGTATATTACCTACTATCAAACGCATGATAGCCAAAGCAAAGCTAATAACCCAAAACATACGGTATATTACCAACTATCAAACGTATGATAGCCTAAGCAAAGGTAATAACCCAAAAGATAAAGTATATTACCTACTATCAAACGTATGATAGCCTAAGTAAAGGTAATAACCCAAAAGAGACGGTATATTACCTACTATCAGACGTATGATATACAAAGCAAAGGTAATTACCCAAAAGATACGGTATATTAACTACTATCAGACGTATGCTGGCCTAAGCAAAGGTAATAACCCAAAAGATACGGTATATTAACTACTATCAGACATATGATAGCCTAAGCAAAGGTAAAAACCCAAAAGATACGGTATATTACCTACTATCAGACGTATGATAGCCTAAGAAAAGGTAATAACCTAAAAGATACGGTATATTACCTACTATCAGACGTATGATAGCCTAAGAAAAGGTAATAACCCCAAAGATGTGGTATATTACCTACTATCAGCTGTATGATGGCCTAAGCAAAGGTAATAACGCAAAAGATACGGTATATTACCTACTACTAGATGTATGAAGGCCTAAGCAAAGGTAATAACCCAAAAGATACGGTATATTACCTACTATCAAACGTACGATAGCCTAAGCAAAGCTAAAAGCCCAAAAGAGACGGTATATTACCTACTATCAAACGTATGATACCCTAAGCAAAGGTAATAATCCGAAAGTTACGGTATATTACCTACTATCAAACGTATGATAGCCTAAGCAAAGGTAATAACATAAAAGATACAGTATATTACCTACTATCAAACGTATGATATCCTAAGCAAAGGTAATAACCCAAAAGATACGGTATATTATCTACTATAAAACGTATGATATCCTAAGGTAATAACCCAAAAGAGACGGTATATTACCAACTATCAGACGTATGATAGCCAAAGCAAAGGTAATAACCCAAAAGATACGGTATATTAACTAGTATCAGACGTATGATAGCCTAAACAAAGGTAATAACCCAAAAGATACGGTATATTACCTATTATCAGATGTATGAAAGCCTAAGCAAATGTAATAATCCAAAAGTTATGGTATATTACTTACTATCAAACATATGATAGCATAAGCAAAGATAATAACCCAAAAGATACAGTATATTAACTACTATCAGACGTATGATACCCTAAACAAAGGTAATAACCCAAAAGATACGATATATTACCTACTATCAGGCGTATGATAACCTAAGCAAAGAAAATAACCCATAAGATACGGTATATTACCTACTAATAGACGTATGATAGCCTAAACAAAGGTAATAACCTAAAAGATACGGTATATTATCTTCTATCAGACGTATGATAGCCTAAGCAAAGGTAATAATCCAAAAGATACGGTATATTACCTACTATCAGACGTATGATAGCCTAGGAAAAGTTATTAAACCAAAAGATACGATACATTACCTACTATCAGGCGTATGATAGCCTAAGCAAAGATAATAACCTAAAAGATACGGTATATTAGATACTATTAATAGTATGATAGCCTAAGCAAAAGTAATAATGCAAAAGATACAGTATATTACCTACTACCAGAGGTATGAAAGCCTAAGCAAAGGTAATAACCCAAAAGATACGGTATATTACCTACTATCAAACGTACCATAGCCTAAGCAAAGCTAATAACCCAAACGAGACGGTATATTACCTACTATCAAACGTATGATACCCTAAGCAAAGGTAATAATCCGACAGATATGGTATATTACCTACTATCAAACGCATGATAGCCAAAGCAAAGCTAATAACCCAAAACATACGGTATATTACCAACTATCAAACGTATGATTGCCTAAGCAAAGGTAATAACCCAAAAGATACAGTATATTACCTACTATCAAACGTATGATAGCCTAAGTAAAGGTAATAACCCAAAAGAGACGGTATATTACCTACTATCAGACGTATGATATACAAAGCAAAGGTAATAACCCAAAAGATACGGTATATTAACTACTATCAGACGTATGCTGGCCTAAGCAAAGGTAATAACCCAAAAGATACGGTATATTAACTACTATCAGACATATGATAGCCTAAGCAAAGGTAAAAACCCAAAAGATACAATATATTACCTATTATCAGTCATATGATGTCCTAAGCAAAGGTAATAACCCAAAAGACATGGTATGTTACGTACTATCAGAAGTATGAAAGCCTAAGCAAAGGTAATAACCCAAAAGATACGGTATATTACCTACTATCAAAAGTATGATGCCCTAAGAAAAGGTAATAACCCTAATGACACGATATATTACCTACTATCAAACTTTTGATAGCCTAAGAAAAGGTAATAACCCAAAAGATATGGTATATTACCTACTATCAAACGTATGATAGCCTAAGCAAAGGTAACCCAAAAGAGACGGTATATTACCTACTATCAGACGTATGATAGCCTAAGTAAAGGTAATAACCCAAAAAATATGGTATATTACCTACTATCAGACGTATCACAGCCTAAGCAAAGGTAATAACCCAAAAGATACGGTATATTACCTACTATCAAACATATGATGGCCTAAGCAAAGGGAATAACACAAAAGATACGGTATATTACCTACTATCAAACGTATGAAAGCCTAAACAAAAGTAATAACCCAAAAGATACGGTATATTACCTACTATCAAACGTATGATAGCCTAAGCAAATGTAATAACACAAAAGAGACGGTATATTACCTACTATTAGACGTATGATAGCCAAAGCAAAGGTAATAACCCAAAAGATACGGTATATTACCTACTATCAGCCGTATGATGGCCTAAGCAATGGTAGTAACACAAAAGATACGGTATATTACCTACTACCAGATGTATGAAGGCCTAAGCAAAGGTAATAACCTAAAAGATACGGTATATTACCTACTATCAAACGTACGATAGCCTAGGCAAATCTAAAAACCCAAAAGAGACGGTATATTACCTACTATCAAACGTATGATACCCTAAGCAAAGGAAATAATCTGAAAGTTACGGTATATTACCTACTATCAAATGTATGATAGCCTAAGCAAAGGTAATAACATAAAAGATATGGTATATTACCTACTATCAAACGTATGATAGCCTAAGCAAAGGTAATAACCCAAGAGATACGACATATTACCTATTATCAAACATATGATATCCTAAGGTAATAACCCAAAAGAGACGGTATATTACCTACTATCAGACGTATGATAGTCAAAGCAAAGGTAATAATCCAAAAGATACGGTATATTAACTAGTATCAGACGTATGATAGCCTAAGCAAAGGTAATAACCCAAAAGATACGGTATATTACCTATTATCAGACGTATGAAAGCCTAAGCAAATGTAATAATCCAAAAGTTATGGCATATTACTTACTATCAAACATATGATAGCATAAGCAAAGGTAATAACCTAAAAGATACGGTATATTATCTACTATCAAACGTATGATAGCTTTAGCAAAGGTATTAACCCAAAAGATACGGTAAAGTACCTACTATCAGACGTATGATAACCTAAGCAAAGAAAATAACCCATAAGATACGATATATTACCTACTATCAGGCGTATGATAGCCTAAGCAAAGAAAATAACCCAAAATATACGGTATATTACCTACTAATAGACGTATGATAGCCTAAACAAAGGTAATAACCTAAAAGATACTGTATATTACCTTCTATCAGAAGTATGATAGCCTAAGCAAAAGTAATAATCCAAAAGATACGGCATATTACCTATTACCAGATGTATGAAAGCCTAAGCCAAGGTAATATCCAACAGATACGGTATATTACCTACTATCAAACATACGATAGCCTAACCAAAGCTACTAACCCAAAAGAGACGGTATATTATCTACTATCAAACGTATGATACCCTAAGCAAAGGTAATAATCCGAAACATACGGCATATTACCTACTATCAAACGTATGATAGCCTAAGCAAAGGTAATAACCCAAAAGATACTGTATATTACCTACTATCAAACGTATGATAGCCTAAGTAAAGGTAATAACCCAAAAGATACGGTATATTACCTACTATCAGTTGTATGATAGACAAAGCAAAGGTAATAACCCTAAAGAAACGGTATATTAACTACTATCAGACGTATGCTAGCCTAAGCAAGATAATAACTCAAAAGATACGGTATATTAACTACTATCAGACATATGATAGCCTAAGCAAAGGTAATAACCCAAAAGACATGGTATGTTACCTACTATCAGACATATGAAAGCCTAAGCAAAGGTAATAACCCAAAAGATACGGTATATTACCTACTATCAAAAGTATGATGCCATAAGCAAAGGTAATAACCCTAAAGACACGATATATTACCTACTATCAAACTTTTGATAGCCTAAGAAAAGGTAATAACCAAAAAGATATGGTAAATTACCTCTTATCAAACGTATGATAGCCTAAGCAAAGGTAATCCAAAAGAGACGGTATATTACCTACTATCAGACGTATGATAGCCTAAGTAAAGGTAATAACCCAAAAAATATGGTATATTACCTACTATCAAATGTATGATGGCCTAAGCAAAGGGAATAGCTCAAAAGATACCGTATATTACCTACTATCAAACGTATGATAGCCTAAGCAAAGGTAATAACCCAAAAGAGACGGTATATTACCTACTATCAAATGTATGATAGCCTAAGCAAAGGTAACCCAAAAGAGACGGTATATTACCTACTATCAGACGTATGATAGCCTAAGTAAAGGTAATAACCCAAAAAATATGGTATATTACCTACTATCAAATGTATGATGGCCTAAGCAAAGGGAATAACTCAAAAGATACCGTATATTACCTACTATCAAACGTATGATAGCCTAAGCAAAGGTAATAACACAAAAGAGACGGTATATTACCTACTATTAGACGTATGATAGCCAAAGCAAAGGTAATAACCCAAAAGATACGGTATATTACCTACTATCAGACGTATGATAGCCTAAGAAAAGGTAATAACTCAAAAGACACGGTGTATTACCTACTATCAGCCGTATGATGGCCTAAGCAATGGTAGTAACGCAAAAGATACGATATATTACCTACTACCAGATGTATGAAGGCCTAAGCAAAGGTAATAACCCAAAAGATACGGTATATTACCTACTATCAAACGTACGATAGCCTAGGCAAAGCTAAAAACCCAAAAGAGACGGTATATTACCTACTATCAAACGTATGATACCCTAAGCAAAGGAAATAATCCGAAAGTTACGGTATATTACCTACTATCAAATGTATGATAGCCTAAGCAAAGGTAATAACATAAAAGATACGGTATATTACCTACTATCAAACGTATGATAGCCTAAGCAAAGGTAATAACCCAAAAGATACGGCATATTACCTATTATCAAACGTATGATATCCTAAGGTAATAACACAAAAGAGACGGTATATTGCCTACTATCAGACGTATGATAGCCAAAGCAAACGTAATAACCCAAAAGATACGGTATATTAACTAGTATCAGACGTATGAAAGCCTAAGCAACAGTAATAATCCAAAAGTTATGGTATATTACTTACTATCAAACATATGATAGCATAAGCAAAGGTCATAACCCAAAAGATACGGTATATTACCTACTATCAAACGTATGATAGCTTTAGCAAAGGTATTAACCCAAAAGATACGGTATAGTACCTACTATCAGACGTATGATAGCCTAGGAAAAGTTAATAAACCAAAAGATACGATACATTACCTACTATCAGGCGTATGATAGCCTAAGCAAAGATAATAACCTAAAAGATACGGTATATTATCTACTATCAAACGTATGATAGCTTTAGCAAAGGTATTAACCCAAAAGATATGGTATAGTAGCTACTATCAGACGTATGATAACCTAAGCAAAGAAAATAACCCATAAGATACGATATATTACCTACTATCAGGCGTATGATAGCCTAAGCAAAGAAAATAACCCAAAATATACGGTATATTACCTACTAATAGACGTATGATATCCTAAACAAAGGTAATAACCTAAAAGATACTGTATATTACCTTCTATCAGAAGTATGATAGCCTAAGCAAAAGTAATAATCCAAAAGATACGGCATATTACCTATTACCAGATGTATGAAAGCCTAAGCCAAGGTAATAACCCAAAAGATACGGTATATTACCTACTATCAAACGTACGATAGCCTAATCAAAGCTAATAACCCAAAAGAGACGGTATATTACCTACTATCAAACGTATGATACCCTAAGCAAAGGTAATAATCCGAAAGATATGGTATATTACCTACTATCGAACGCATGATAGCCAAAGCAAAGCTAATAACCCAAAACATACGGTATATTACCTACTATCAAACGTATGATAGCCTAAGCAAAGATAATAACCCAAAAGATACAATATATTACCTACTATCAAACGTATGATAGCCTAAGTAAAGGTAATAACCCAAAAGAGACGGTATATTACCTACCATCAGACGTATGATAGACAAAGCAAAGGTAATAACCCAAAAGATACAGTATATTAACTACTATCAGACGTATGCTAGCCTAAGCAAACGTAATAACCCAAAAGATATGGTATATTAACTACTATCAGACATATGGTAGCCTAAGCAAAGGTAATAACCCAAAAGATACGGTATACTACCAATTATCAGCCATATGATGTCCTAAGCAAAGGTAATAACCCAAAAGACATGGTATGTTACCTACTATCAGACGTATGAAAGCCTAAGCAAAGGTAATAACCCAAAAGATACGGTATATTACCTACTATCAAAAGTATGATGCCCTAAGCAAAGGTAATAACCCTAAAGACACGATATATTACCTACTATCAAACTTTTGATAGCCTAAGAAAAGGTAATAACCCAAAAGATATGGTATATTACCTACTATCAAACGTATGATAGCCAAAGCAAAGGTAACCTAAAAGATACGGTATATTACCTACTATCAGACGTATGATAGCCTAAGTAAAGGTAAAAACCCAAAAGATACGGTGTATTACCTACTATCAAACGTATGATGGCCTAAGCAAAGGTAATAACACAAAAGATACAATATATTACCTACTATCAGACGTATGAAAGCCTAAACAAAGGTAATAACCCAAAAGATACGGTATATTACCTACTATCAGACGTATGATAGCCTAAGAAAAGGTAATAACCCAAAAGATACGGTATATTACCTACTATCAGCCGTATGATGGCCTAAGCAATGGTAGTAACGCAAAAGATACGGTATATTACCTACTACCAGATGTATGAAGGCCTAAGCAAAGGTAATAACCCAAAAGATACGGTATATTACCTACTATCAAACGTAAGATAGCCTAGGCAAAGCTAAAAACCCAAAAGAGACGGTATATTACCTACTATCAAACGTATGATACCCTAAGCAAAGGAAATAATCCGAAAGTTACGGTATATTACCTACTATTAAATGTATGATAGCCTAAGGAAAGTTAATAACATAAAAGATACGGTATATTACCTACTATCAAACGTATGATAGTCTAAGCAAAGTTAATAACCCAAAAGATACGGCATATTACCTATTATCAAACGTATGATATCCTAAGGTAATAACCCAAAAGAGACGGTATATTACCTACTATCAGACGTATGATAGCCAAAGCAAAGGTAATAACCCAAAAGATACGGTATATTAACTAGTATCAGCCGTATGATAGCCTAAGCAAAGGTAATAACCCAAAAGATACGGTATATTAATTATTATCAGACGTATGAAAGCCTAAGCAAATGTAATAAGCCAAAAGTTATGGTATATTACTTACTATCAAACATATGATAGCATAAGCAAAGGTAATAACCCAAAAGATACGGTATATTACCTACTATCAAACGTATGATAGCTTTAGCAAAGGTAATAACCCAAAAGATACGGTATAGTACCTACTATCAGACGTATGATAGCCTAGGAAAAGTTAATAACCCAATAGATACGATATATTACCTACTATTAGGCGTATGATAGCCTAAGCAAAGAAAATAACCCAAAAGATACGGTATATTACCTACTAATAGTCGTAGGATAGCCTAAACAAAGGTAATAACCGAAAAGATACGGTATATTACCTTCTATCAGATGTATGATAGCCTAAGCAAAGGTAATAACCTAAAAGATACGGTATATTACCTACTATCAGACGTATGATAGCCTAGGAAAAGTTAATAAACCAAAAGATACGATACATTACCTACTATCAGGCGTATGATAGCCTAAGCAAAGATAATAACCCAAAAGATACGGTATATTACCTACTATCAAACATATGATACCCTAAGCAAAGGTAATAATCCGAAAGATATGGTATATTACCTACTATCAAATGCATGATAGCCAAAGCAAAGCAAATAACCCAAAACATACGGTATATTACCTACTATCAAACGTATGATAGCCTAAGCATAGGTAATAACCCAAAAGATACAGTATATTACCTGTCGCTACTGCGAAAATCGGCGCCGGCTGAACAGAAGAGTCGCCACCGTGCGTTATTTATCCCACGGGAGGGAAAGGAAACGCTCAGAGTAAACCTCGCACAACGCGGGAAAGGTATGGTCGTCGCAACCAAAACCTGGATTCGGGAGTCGGTTACGCAAGGGGAAGGTATTAGCACCCCTCACGTCCGTCGTACTCGACGGGATCCACGCTTGTTTTCGGGTATGGATTGTTATTCTATCTAAACTAAAGGTCAGGGGTTAAAAGAGAAAAGAAAATGACTCGGCAAAGTATCTCACTTTATGCCTATGTATTCCCGTCTGTAACGAGAAATCAGAGTCAACGTAGTTCGCCTACCTACGGGAAAGGAGGGGAAGGTTGCTCGCTAGGATATCGCATCCTATGCCTACGTACTTCCACACGGCACGGAAGATCAGAGCAAACGTAGTTCGGGCCACGTACGACACAAGTCTGTTTTGATTGCTTTTATTCCTTCTGAAAAAGGGTTTTCCTGATTAACAGTCCAAGCGGACAAAAACGACGTTTTGAGGAGTTCACATTCTTTTACGGAAGAAGTGTCTTTTATTGTGTTTGAAATTTTATTGTATTTTTCTGTTTGTTTTGAGGAAGAAGAGACAGAACTCTAACCTATGGTTACGAAGGGAATCAAACTAACCTAATGTTATCATGCATGGGTTAAGACCTAATGTCTATCATGCTCCTCTGTTGCGCAGAGAGAAACAGAGATCCTAAGGGAATAGACGGAGACAGAAACAATAGCAGATATATATAGTAAAGCAGTAAAATGCATGGATGCAACAATACAAGCGAGGCAAGGGAGTCCCACTCAACCTCGAACCTAGAAAACAATAGGCAAAAGTGAACAGACTTCACTTTCAACCCAACAGGTTAACAACAAACAATACAGTCAGGAAAACCAATCAACACATTAGAAATGAAATACAGCAAAAATAAACAGCCACAGCAGCTCTGCATCAACATCTGTCTTCAAGTCATCTCCAAACAGCTACAAGCTTCAGCAAGCATCAATCTCCATCTCCACAGCCTTCAAACAAGGTCTTGGTCATCAGTCTTCCATCTGCAATGGCTTTTCTTCAAGTCTCAATCTCCAGGATGAACATCAATCAACCAGATGAAGTGAATGAATGTTAGAAAGTCAATTACCTACCAAGGGTGGTTCATTAACTGTTAACATTATATAGACAATTTTCCCTCAAAAGTTCTATCTTTCAAATACATTCACTGATCCTTCCAAAGGAAGGAGGTGGATATTTGAAAGAGACTTTGAATCACAGGGAAAGGATGGATGCAGACAAAGCATTCCCTGTTTGAGAAACAAGCTTTCTAATCTAGAGCTCTGCCTAGCTCCTAAACCCTAGTCTCCTCAACAGCTGCTAGCAGGAATCTCCTCCTCAACTCTGGAAGTTGGTCTTCAAACTCTTGATCTCCAATGGCTTCATCATCATGAATCTTCAGCTCTCCCAATCCCCAAGCAATCCCAATACCCACACAGACAAACAATAATCCCCAGAGAGGGCACACCACACCAGTCAAACAAATACAGATAGTATTAATAGCAGTAGGGGAATCCTGACATTTTCTAAGGGATCTAATAGCTACCCCTAATCCCTATAGTCCCATACCCCAAACTTTCAATTTCTAACTCCTAAGGGAAATGAACTTATTCACATATGATGTCACCTAAACCCTAATTTTGTTCCTGTTGTTCACACCTAAACAAATCTCCTAAAATTAATTTCTAAAATTGGGAACTAAATTTTATATACAAGATATCATCATCTACTAACCAACCTAAAAAGAATGGATTAAAAATATTAAAGCAACTATACAAACTAAAATCACCAAATTCACGTATCAAAACAAAATATTTAAAATGCTATTTACAAGAAAAATGCATGAAAAATAATAAAACAAAATAAAATGCCATTTTTATTCTTTCATATTTTTCTAGACAGAATTATTGACCTACCACAAAAAAACGGAATTAAAAATATCAAATTTCCTATTTTTTATGATTTTTTAAAGATGAGAAAAATATAAAAGAAAACAAAAAAACAAAATATGAAATAAAAGGGGGAGGGGGTCTGAAGAGCAAGGGCGCCCAGTTCAAATCTCAACTGGGCCATAAAATGGGGGCGCGCATAGCAATGGGCGCTAGGCCCAGTTGCACTCAGAAATCAAACAAAAATTTAAAACGCATAAACGGTGCAGATAGTAATCTATTCAGGCATAATTGGGATTGGGCCTTCATCTGGGGGTGTTAGTATCAAATGGCGCTAGGCCCAGCATGTAATCAGAAAACCAACAAAAAATAAAAACGAGGAAGCGGTGTAGCTAGCAATATTTTCAGTTCATTTGCATTGGGCCTGGTTTGGGTAGGGTGTCATTAGCAAGCAAAGGTTGAGCCTATTCAGAAAACTTAAATGAAACGGGGCGTTTCATCATTTAAACTTCCCTCTGTTTTCGTCCTTCAATCGTGGCCGTTGGTTAAGTCTCCAGGTCAAAGTCAAACAGAAGATCCAACGCATGTCCATCATCGTCCCCAAATGGCTCTAGGGTTTCTGAAAGAAACATTCCCATGCACGCATCTTCCATCTCCTTGTTCTCTCCCCATTCTCCATGGATGCCTTCGATCCAAAGAGCAAAGTTGCTCTAGAAACTCCCCTCTACACAGCCATAACCATAACTCCTCCTAAAACTCAAGCAACAATGGAACCCGATAGGTATAACAGTTGGAATCCACCATTTTCACCTGTGATCAATTGCTCTAATTCTCCCCAATTCTTGTCCTAAACTCATCTACACCTTATGCTGATCATAGCAAGCTAATGAACTAGGATTTTCGTGCTCTAATCCAAGAGTTATTCATCCAAACAGATCTTGCACTCCATGATCAAACTCCATGAAAGCTCTCCAAACTCACCAAACTCAGTCATCTATCCTAGCTTAACCTTTCTATGCTAACAAAACCTAATAATTCTCACCTAAACATGCAATTCGAATGAGAAACATACCTGGTGCAATTGATGAAAACAGGTACCAAATCCTCTTGATCCAAGGCTTGAAGTGAGTGGAGAATGATCCAAGAACTTGATGATGAGTTCTGTATGCAACCAATGGTGCTCCAAGGCTTTGAATCTCCCAATTCCAAAGTTCTTGCTTCTTGAATGGTCAACTTGCACAACTCGAATCCTCCTTCAATTTACCAAATCTTGATGTGAATTATGATCCTTGGATGATGATGATGAAGATCCAATCAAAAAATGTGAAGGTTGATGAGAATTTGAGAGAGTTTGGATTGATTTTGCAATTTGAAGAAAGTGTGTGAAACTTGTGTTTATGAGCAAATGTGATCACCAACCATGGCATGAACCCTCTCAATTCCATATATACATGTCATTAGAACCTTCTAGAAACTTGGAGAAACTTCCCTTGCACTCTTTCCTTACATTTTGGGTTATGTTTCTTCCTTTGTAAGCAACCTTGAATAACTCCCAAAACTTGAACTAACCTCAAAATTCCACTTTAGCCAATGTTCTCAAAATGATTTTTCCATTCAAAACGACCTATAACTTTGCCCCATTTGGCCAAAATATTAAAAATCTCATTTTTAGGTCATTTTTATTCATTAAATCCACCAATTTTGAAATCTTGTGCTATGAACCTTTCCAATCTCTCATGGTCACCTTTCTAGACTCAAAATGTCATTTGGAACAAGTTTTATGTTGTGAAGTTTTCCATTTGAAGCTTCCTTGTATGAGTTTTGGGCATAGGTTGAAATGACCTGTAATTCTCAAATGACCAAAATACCCTTTGCTTGCCAAGACCATAAGTAGAGTTCCACAAATCATATGAAGGCATACTATACCATTATATAAATCTAAGACAATTAGGAACAATTCTTATGTTGGCCAAAAATTCATTTGAAATCTCCTTGAGGGGTAAAAATAGCTTGGAAGTCAAGTCACTTTCACAGACAAAATTTCAGATACCCCCGATGACCTGTAACTTGCAAGGACCATAACTTGAGTTCTATAAATCTCCTTAATGTCTTCCACCACTCAAATTAATGGTATAGAGATCCTCTACAAGTTCCATGTTGGCCAAGGATCCATTTGAAGCTTGCATTTTGACTTATCTTGCTTGGAAATTTGACCTAAACTAGGGTATTTTACACAGAAACCCTAATTTAGAAACTCCTCTTCTCCTTGATTTCTCTTGATTTCTTCTTAGCATATCACCATATCCTCTTCTACATGTCAAATGATGAACCCCACATCTTTCCAATGGCCCTTAATGTCTTTCAATCAATCAATTGACCTAGGGTTGACCCAGGGTTGACCCCATATGAAATCCCTAGTTGACTGTCTTCAACTGCAATTCTTGTGATCACATAAACAACTTGTCTCCTTCTCCAAATGACTTTCTAAGTCCTCCATGATGTATAGATACTCTCCATGCTTCCAATTCACAGCTCACAACTTCTTTGATGATCCTCAGATACCCTCAGATAGGAGGCAGATGCCCTGCTTGGTCCATTGACTTCTCAGTTTTCAAATTCTTTCTGATGACTTGAATGAGATTGAGTTAGAATGATAACCTCTTGATAGGCTCTTAGAGATGAGAATAGTGCTTGGTTCCCTGTTGGATGACTTTCTATGCTTATGCTATGCAGATGATCAGACTATGTACATGCCTCTATATGCAAATGCTAATGATATTGAAACATAAACCAAGTGAATAAGGTTGAGCAAATTTTAGGGTGCAACAGCTGCCCCTATTCAAGCGACTTGGACCCGATTGGGTGAAGAGCGAACGGCCTTCAAACATTCGAGGTACGAGACGGTTGAATACTAAGAACCCAGAAATTTGCCAACCGCAGAAATAAACTGCGCCACTGCTTGGGGAACGACATTCATCAGCTGAATCTGACTGTTACGGCAACCAACTGATCCATTAGCGACCGTGCTGGGGATGACTCATCTTTTTCATCAGGAATAAATCGTCCATGTTAGGAGTAAACTCTCGTCCACGTTAGGAATAACATTGTCCACGTTAGGACTTACCCTTCCACGTAAGGAATAACCGTTCCACGTTAGGAATAACACCGTCCATGTTAGGACTCACCTTTCCACGTAAGGAATAACCGTTCCACGTTAGGAATAACACCGTCCATGTTAGGACTCACCTTTCCACGTAAGGAATACTTTTTTTTTTGGATCTGCCCGCGTCAGGACTAAACTCTTCCACGTAAGGAATGCCATCTTTCTTTCCACGTCAGGAATACAAGCCTCTTTCCACGTAAGGAATACTATCTCAATCTTTCTTTCCACGTAAGGAACACCTCTTTTTCCACATTAGGAATACAACTTTCCACGTAAGGAATCAATCTTTCCACGTAAGGAATCCAACTTGATCTGTCCACGTAAGGGCCCCGTCTTTCCACGTAAGGAATACTATCTCGTTCCACGTAAGGAAGCCAACTTCTTTTCTAAATCTGTCCACGTCAGGACCGAACTTGCTTTTCCACGTAAGGACCTGAAGCTTCTCTTTCCACGTAAGGAATAAACTTCTTTTTCGTCAAACACTTCCACGTAAGGAATAACACTGTCCACGTTAGGACTCAACCTTCCACGTAAGGAATCTCCATCTTTTTTGATCCGTCCACGTAAGGACTCCAATCTTTCCACGTAAGGAATCACATCTTTTCCACGTAAGGAACCCGCTTTCTTTCCACGTTAGGAATCATCTTTTTTTTTCACGTAAGGAATAAACTTCTTTCCACGTAAGGAATCACAATCTTTCCGCGTAAGGAATCATATTTTGATTCGTCCACGTAAGGACTCCCACTTGATATGTCCATGTAAGGACTCAATCTTTCCACGTTAGGAATCAAACTTTGATCTGTCCACGTCAGGACTAAACTTTTCCACGTAAGGAAACAACTTCTCTTTCCACGTAAGGAATCAACTTCTTTTCCACATAAGGAATAACTTCTTTGATCTGTCCACGTTAGGACTAAACTTTCCACGTAAGGAATCAATCTCTTTTCCACGTAAGGAAACACATTTTCTTTTGATTTGTCCACGTAAGGACTCACATGTCGACTTGCTGAGGAAATAAACTTTGTCCGCGTCAGGACTCATACACCTTCGACCCGCTGGGGAAATAACTTGTCCACGTCAGGACTCACATTTTCCTCTGATGAAATAATAGAACATGTCCATGTTAGGACTTGCACGTCTTCGACTTGCTGGGGAAGTGAGACTTGTCCACGTCAGGACTCACATTTTGCTCACAACATGGAGCAGAATAAATTTGTCCACGTCAGGACTCTCGCATCTTGACAACACGAAGAACTATAAACTTGTCCACGTCAGGACGCACATTTCACCATCACGAATAAAGCTAGCTGCTGGAAATAAATTGTCCACGTCAGGACACCAACACGAAGAGTATCCCACTTTTGTCCACGTCAGGATTTCCCATTCAAGTAATTCTGAGTAATCGAACCTGTCCACGTCAGGACTAACACCTTTATCAGCTATGAGGAAATAAATCTGTCCACGTCAGGACCCACCTCTTCTCTAACACAAAGAAAACCTGTCAATAAAATTGTCCTCGTCAGGACTCATCCTTCCATTGGTCCGCAAACTTCATATCACTGACGTTACAGCAACTTTGCAGCTGACTCTACTGGGGATATTTGGAAACCAAACTTCCGGACGCCTGTTCTGATAACCGGCGGTGGCCTTTGAAATTCTGGTTCGGGAAACCCTTTAATGACAAATAACTCTGCTTGAGAATGAGGAGAAATCTTGCCTACCCACTCTGGCGGGGAAAACACGAGAAATTCACAAATAACTTTGTGGGGAATAATGCCGAAGCTAACACTTCATTGAATGTCTCACGTCGAGACCTCGACTGTTTAGTGATTTATTTGAGCAAGAGCTCCTTCAACCTGCATGAGAAACAACACTTGAACATAAACGGTTAGCCACCCTGGTTTATGTTTCAAAATGCATATGTTTGATAATGACGCAATGCTCCAATCGACATGGGAATGCTACACGTTTTATTTGGTAGATGCGAATATGACACTATATGCCAGTGCAAATGCAGACCCGAACTGCTGAGATACAGGAACTCTCTTCAGCAAAATAAATGTTGAAAACAATGCCAACTCCGCTGGGGATAGCCAGGTGCTACAGAATTATTCCGGCAAAATAAATGTCGGAAGAGGGAATTTGACTCAGCTGGGAAATTGGGAACTTGAACCAAGCACCTCATTGAAGGAACACCCTACTGGGGAATATATCTCTGCTGGAGAATGGCAGATGCGCCTGATATGATCGAACTTCCGCTGGAGAGTGAACTGATATCACACGGTATTCTGACAAAATAAATGCCAGGACTCACACCAACTCTTCCGGGGAGAGTCTTAATCTTCGAGTTCCACTGGGAGGAATGAAAATACTTGCTGAAAAGAGAACTCCGCTGGGCGAACCAATTCTCTTGGGGAAAATCAACTGGCTCCGCTGGGGGAGAGTAAATGACCCTGCGGGGAAAGGTAAACTGTCTGAATACAGCTCACAAACTTTAATCTGTCTGAATACAACCTTATAATCTTGGAATCGCCAAACTCTGCTGAGGATGAATGACTTTGCTGGGGCATGTCCTTTGGATAAGCTACGGCTAGCTGGGGAATTCGATCCTTCTTCAGGAAGCACATGCATGACCTGCGTGGGGGTCGAGTCTTTTATTATTGCAATCTTTTGATCGTCTTCCTCGTACGGCTATGAAACCTGCAACAACACAAACAAAATAAGACAAGCCTATGCAACCAAATCTATTCAGGTTAGTGACATCATCTTCAGTTAATTCAAAGTTTTAGCAATTGTCGGCAAGGGCCAGTGATGTTATACACATGCTAGTTTCGGTAAACTTAGGCGTTTATCATGCACAAAACAGTAAAGAACCAGCATCAAGTACTGAATAACATTTTTTATTGATTGGGCCCCTGAATGGGCGGAGTTTTTGTACACGGGATGTAACTCCTGAAAAGAGGAAGCTATGCAAAGCAAATACACACGTATGCACAAGAAGCATGAATATTTTGACAAATTAAATTTGTACACATGTCGGCAACGGGATGCAGACGAACACTACGAACTGATCCTCCCATGACTCGTCCGACTCTAATGCTTTCCCGGTATTCACACTTCCGAAGAGATTGTATCTGATAATCGACCCCTCAGGTATATTCTCCCGCACTGATGCTCACTGTAATATCAAATTCGGACCGCAGTCATTTTCTTTTCAAATCCCTAACTTTTGCGTGAACCGCCCTTTACGGGTTTTCAGTTCACCGGGATACCCCTTTTTGCCGAAGTCGCCCAGTGTAGGTTTTCAACTTCGCGGGTGTACATTTTTTCAATTTATCCCTAAATTTTGCCCGAACCTTTCATTCTGTTTTTGGTTCGCCAGGATGCCCCATTTTTGCCTGGACTCTCTTTTTCTGTCCAGCGGGTCAATTTTAAGCAAAGTATTTTTTAACTGCGTCCGAATTCACAGGCGACGTAAAGTCTTCACCGTCCATGGTGAACAACAATAACGCTCCTCCTGAAAAGACTTTCCTGACAACGTATGGCCCTTCGTAGTTAGGGGTCCACTTGCCCCTATGATCTGCCTGTGGCGGGAGAATCCTTTTCAGCACAAGGTCGCCCGTCTGAAAGCTTCGCGGATGTATCTTCTTATCATATGCTTTCTTCATTCGGCTCTGGTACAAACGACCGTATGCTAGAGAAGCTAGCCTCTTCTCATCCATCAAACTCAATTGGTTCAACCTATCCTTCACCCATTCTGCCTCGTCTAGCTGAACGTCTCGCAATACCCTCAGAGAAGGGATCTCAACTTCCAATGGTAATACCGCTTCCATTCCGTATACCAACGAGAACGGGGTTGCCCCGGTTGATGTGCGTACCGTCGTACGATAACCGTGCAAAGCAAAAGGTAGCATCTCGTGCCAATCCTTATAGGTCACCACCATCTTCTGCACAATCTTCTTGATATTCTTATTGGCCGCTTCGACAGCGCCATTCATCTTGGGTCGGTAAGGGGAGGAGTTGTGATGTTCGATCTTGAAATTCTGACAGAGCTCCTTCATCATTTTGTTGTTCAAGTTTGAACCGTTGTCTGTGATTATCCGCTCGGGGATCCCATATCGGCAAATGATATCTCTCTTGATGAATCTGGCCACTACTTGCTTAGTTACGTTTGCGTAAGACGCCGCTTCTACCCACTTGGTGAAATAATTGATTGCTACTAGAATGAACCTGTGCCCATTAGAAGCTGTCGGCTCGATCTTTCCAATCATATCGATTCCCCACATCGAGAACGGCCATGGCGATGACATCACATTCAGAGGACTCGGGGGCACATGGATCTTATCAGCATAGATTTGGCACTTGTGGCACTTCCTTGCGAACTTGAAACAGTCAGTTTCCATAGTCAGCCAGAAATAACCTGCCCGCAGCAGCTTTCTCGTCATAGCATGTCCACCAGCATGCGTACCAAAGGTACCTTCGTGTATTTCCTCCATGAGCAGCTTCGTCTCTTTTTCATCTACACAACGCAACAACACCAGATCGTGGTTTCTTCTGTATAAGACCCCATCCGGATTCAAATAGAAATTACCCGCTAATCTCCTGAGAGTCTTCTGATCTTGACTGGATGCCCCAGCCGGATACTCTTTATTCTTCAGGAAATTAAGGATATCAAAATACCACGGTTTATCATCGGATGCCTCGTCAATAGCAAATACGAAGGCAGGCCTATCAAGCCGAGAGATAATGATTCTGGGAGCCTCGTTCCAGAAGTTGACTTTGTACATGGAAGACAAAGTGGCCAGGGCGTCAGCCATTTGATTCTCGGCCCGCGGTACATGATGCAATTCAACCTTGTCGAAGAAAGGCAACAATCTCCTTGCATAATTCATGTAATGTATCAAATTGGGCTGACGTGTCTCCCATTCCCCTTTGATTTGATTCACCACCAGAGCTGAGTCTCCGTATACGTCCAGATTCTTGATTCGCAAATCAATGGCCTCTTCAAGCCCCATGATACAAGCTTCGTATTCGGCCTCATTATTGGTAACTGCAAAGGTTAATCGGGCAGTAAACGGGATGTGCGACCCGTGTGGCGTAGTGATGATTGCCCCTATTCCGCTACCGTAAGCATTCACAGCTCCGTCAAATATCATCTTCCATTTGGAACCCAACTCTGGTCCTTCGTCTGGCAACGGCTCTTCACAATCTTTCATCTTTAGGTACATGATATCCTCGTCAGGAAAATCAAACCTCATCGATTGGTAATCTTCAATAGGCTGCTCAGCCAAGTACTCAGACAACACACTCCCCTTTATAGCCTTTTGCGAGACGTATTGAATGTCATATTCGGTCAAAACCATCTGCCAACGGGCAATTCTCCCTGACAACGCCTGCTTTTCGAATACATATTTGATAGGATCCATCTTCGAGATGAGCATGGTTGTATGATTCAGCATGTATTGCCTCAAACGCTTGGCGGCCCAGGCTAGCGCGCAACAAGTTTTCTCAAGCATTGAGTATCGAGATTCACAATCTGTAAATTTCTTACTCAAGTAATAGATCGCATGCTCTTTTCTTCCTGTCTCGTCGTGTTGACCGAGAACACAACCCATGCTTCCCTCAAGAACTGTCAAATACATGATCAAGGGTCTTCCTGCCACTGGGGGTATCAAAATAGGAGGCTCCTGCAAATACTGCTTTATTTTATCGAACGCCTTTTGACAATTTTCGTTCCACGTTACAGCTTGATCTTTCTTCAACAGCTTGAATAATGGTTCACACGTAGCAGTTAGGTGAGATATGAACCGGGCGATATAGTTCAACCTCCCTAAAAACCCGCGCACCTCTTTCTCTGTTGTAGGCGTCGGCATTTCTTGAATCGCTTTTATTTTAGCAGGATCGACCTCTATTCCTCTTTCGCTTACGATAAACCCCAGCAGCTTACCCGATCTCACCCCGAAGGTGCATTTGTTAGGGTTCAGTCTCAGCCTGAACTTCCTAAGCCTCTTAAATAACTTCAGCAGATTCACCAGATGCTCTTCCTCCGTCTGGGATTTGGCAATCATATCATCAACATAAACTTCGATCTCTTTATGCATCATATCATGGAAAAGAGTCGTCATCGCACGCTGATATGTTGCCCCAGCATTTTTCAAACCAAAGGGCATCACTTTGTAACAAAATGTTCCCCAAGGCGTTATGAAAGTAGTCTTTTCCATGTCCTCTGGCGCCATTTTAATCTGATTATAGCCTGAGAAGCCATCCATGAAGGAGAATACGGAGTATTGAGCAGTATTGTCAACTAGCACATCGATATGAGGAAGTGGAAAATCGTCTTTTGGGCTCGCTTTATTCAAATCCCTATAATCCACGCACATCCTAACCTTGTCATCTTTCTTTGGCACTGGTACGATGTTAGCAACCCATGAGGGATATTTTGTCACAGCCAGGAAACCAGCATCCCACTGTTTTTGAACCTCTTCTTTGATCTTCACTGCCATGTCTGGCCTAGTTCTGCGAAGCTTTTGTTTGACCGGCGGACATTCTTCTTTCAATGGCAGACGGTGCACAACCATATCTGTATCGAGCCCTGGCATATCTTCATACGACCAAGCGAATACATCACTATACTCTCTGAGCATTTCAACCAGTCTTCGCTTGATATCGCCCTGCAGCGCGGCTCCGATACGAATATTCTTCTCAACCCCTTCCGACCCCAAGTTGATAATTTCGATGACCTCTTCGTGAGGCAGAATGACTCTTTCCTCTTGCTTCACCAACCAAGACAGTTCTTCAGGAACGTCACTATCTTCGACAACCTCTTCTTCGGCCTGAAATACCGAGTGCTCAAAGTCGGGACGAGTCATAGGTGGTTCAAGGATGTCATCTGAAAATGTTATCATGCAAAAGGAATGGTTAAATGCTTCAAAATGCGTATAAAGCGAATAACCGCATTGCCATTTTATTGGAAAATACAAAACAAGAAAGACAGAGATCGAAATATTTGCACATGAAAAAACGCCATTTATTTAATGATTAACATGCAATGTTCATAAAAGCACAGCCCTAAGCAAATCATGATGCCCTGGGCAAGGCACCAGATTGTTCAACAATTAATAAAACAAAGCATTACTGTTTAAGAGTCACAGGAACAAGCTCCTGAATAGACCAGTTGCACAGTCCCTGTCCTGGCGTGCTTGGCTGAATCCAGACATCCATATCACAGTCGCTATCTCCTTCATCAGACTCCGAAGCAGCGTTGATGGTTTCATGACATACTCCACTAGCAGAGATGGTTATTGGCCCTCTGAAACGGGGTGCTTCCACAGCAGGTGTTGATGACGACGGTTGGTACCCCAACCCGAATCGGTCCATCTTTACAGGAATATCCAGCACTTTGCCCCAGCCCTTTGCTTCTCCTGCCTCCACCAGAGCTTGAGCTTCTTTATACGACGAGACGGCTATCTCCGACACTTTGCTCGGCCCGGGACTTTTGTCCTTGATACGCAACCCTTCAAATGCCTGGCAGGGTGTTTCGTGGATCTCTCCGTCGACCTCCACATATTTAAATGACGACAGATGGCTGACCAGGATGTCTTCTTCTCCGCATACGGTGACTACGCTGTCTCCGACCATATATTTCAACTTCTGATGCAGGGTAGACGTGACTGCCCCAGCCCCATGAATCCAGGGTCTTCCGAGCAGGCAGCTATATGCAGGTTGTATATCCATGATATAAAATTCCGTTGCAAACACCTCCGGCCCTACCTGTAGAGGCAATGTTATCGATCCAAAGACTGTTCTTCGCGTGCCATCAAATGCCCTGACTACCAAGTCGCTGGGCGTGCACAGGATTCCTCTGACATCTAGCTTCATCATCGCTTTCTTGGGCATCACATTCAAAGACGATCCGGTGTCGACCAATACATGCGACATTACTGATCCTCTACACTCGACAGATACGTGCAGCGCCATATTATGATCTCTCCCTTTCGGGGTCAAATCGATGTCAGTAAAGCCCAAGCTGTGGCCTGCATTTACATGTGCCAACACTCCTTCCAGCTGATTCACGGAGACGTCTTGGGGTACGAAGGAAGTATCCAAGACTTTCAGCAACGCATTTCTGTGAGCTTCAGAACACAGTAGCAATGACAGGATAGATATCTTGGACGGCGTCTGTTGCAGATGCTCCACAATCTTATAATCACTTTTTCGAATCAAGCGCTTGAACTCTTCTACACCCTTCGATGCCGATGCTTTTTCGCTTGCCTGCACTGGGCCATTCTCAACCATCTTCCCCTTTCCTTTCGCTAGTCTTTCGGCATCCACTTCAGGTGATATAAAGATCCTACCACTCCTTGTCATACCTCCTGAACCAACAACGTTGTCCACAGTCTCGGCGGGCTGTTTATTAACATCAATCTTTATTCCGTCACAATACACTTCCAGCCCATATGACCATGGGACTGCTTTTGTGCTCTCGTACGGGATTGGTTCGGCCTTAGTTATGGTGATCGGCGGTTGCTGAGCCGGTGCTGTTATAGTGATTGTCTTTCGAGGAATCGTTACAGTGGCCACATCACTCTGATCATCTACTACTGCCCCTGCAGGCTCTTCAGTTGCTGCTCGGTCAAACTGTAATGTGCCGCCGTCAATTAAAGCCTGGATGCCTTTCTTCAAATCATCACACCCCCCAGCTAGGGTCTAGCATTCTAAGCAATACTCGTCACATCCTCGATAAACACCCCCTTGCAACAATCTGCTTTTTATCTCGCTCAGCGGCGTTTTTAAATCGTCGACATTCATAATCAGATTCAACCCTTCCTCAGTCATAATGACGTTTGCCCCATGATTAGGCATGGGCTTCTGCACTATATTCGGCCCTGCCGTCCCGAAATTGATAGCCTTATTGTCCAAAAGATCCTGCACAGCATGCTTAAAAGCATGGCAACCCTCTACATCGTGGCCCAGAGCCCCAGAGTGGAACTCACAGTGCCTGCTTGCATCATAACCATACGGAGGAGTTCCCGTTATCGGTGCCAGAGTTCTCTTCTCTACCAGGTTCAGACCCAACAGCGTCTACAACAAATCTGCGTACGTTGAGGGAGGCTTCTCAAACACTCTTCTTGGTTTACCACCCTGGAATCTTCGTTGAGCAGGTTGTGCCCCCTGCTGTGGCTGCTGCTGCTGCTGCATTGGCTGCTGTTGCTGCATTGGCTGTTGTTGAAATGGTTGTTGTTGATATGGAATAGTAACACTCGCCACCTGCTGCGGCTGATGATATTGTTTTCGAACCCTGCCTCGGCCTCGGCCTCGGCCTCGGCCTCCAAATACTGCGCTTGCCTCGCCCTGACGGCTCCCGCCAAAAGCCTTCCTATTGCTGCCAGATGCAGTTGATTCCTCAGCCTGGAACCTGCCTTGCTTAATGTTGTTTTCAATCTTTTCTCCCATCAGAATTAAGTCTGAAAAACTGGCCAAAGATGTGTGAAACAACTTGTCATAAAACATGCATGTGAACGTGCCGATGAACATGTCGTTCATTTCCTTGTCTTCTAAAGGAGGACGGACCCTGGCAGCCATATCGCGCCACCTTTGCGCGTACTCTTTAAAGCTCTCACCCTTCTTCTGAGACAGCCCTGTCAATTGGACCCGATTGGGCGCCAAGTCGCTGTTATACTTGTAGTGAGCTACAAATGCCTCTGCCAATTGCTTCCATGTCTTTATATTGGTTGGCTCCAATCCCATATACCACTCTAGGGAAGGGTCTGACAGACTATCTTGAAAGAAATGCATTAGCATTCTCTCATCAGTTGAATACGCAGACATTTTTCTGTAATAAGCCCGCACGTGCACTTTCGGACAGGTGCCCCCTTTATACTTATCAAACGTAGGAGATTTGAACTTGATTGGCATCCTCAAGCCAGGTACCAAACCCATTGTTACCATGTCTAAGCCCACAACACTTTGGTTTAGGACCCCCCTCATCTGCTCTTCTAGCATTCTGATCTTCTGGGAGTCATCCATCGGCCCTTCGAAACCTCCCCCGGAGAAAGCGTCCTCCTGCTGATCTTCTTGCCACATACCATTCCCAACTCCATACCCATCATATCCATTATTGCGGCCAGCCCTAATCTGGTTCATCACCGGGCCTCGGCCTCTGTTGCCGTATCCCTGAACACCTCCAGCAGGCCCAAAAGCCATTAACCCAACGCCGTTTCCATTTCCGAAACCTCTGTAACCCTGATTGGCCACACCATAACCATCTTGCCCAAAGCCTTGAGCATTGAAACCATATTTCCCAGCGTTATCGAATCCCTGATCGTTGAACCCGAATCCAGCATTGTCGAAGCCGTTGCCTCCCATATTATCACCCAAGTTGACATCACCAAGCCCAACGTTATGGACAGCAGTCTCGTTCCCAACTCCGACGTTACCGTTCCCAGCAGCGGTAGCGTTGTTGACATTAGCAGCAGGTATGTTGGCTACAGGTGGAGCCACTGGCGTGGGAGTGCCATCTCCCTGAACAGTATCGACTCGCACAGACTGATGATCCTCATTACCGTGACCGACATTTCTGACCAACAGAGGCTGCACCATGGCTTGCAAATTCTCCTGACCTTTTGCAATAGCTTCCATGGTCTGCATAAAGAGAGCGAGCTTCTCGCGCACATCTTGCATCTCGTTCTGCATTTGATCCATGATTCTTCGACAGGTGGTGCGAGTGGAATAGCGGTGCGGGTGCTGATCTGCAATCCTGGAAAGTACCTGGTACAGAGCAGGAAATAAGACACCATCCAAAGATTACCTGTAATGCAATATGAATATGAATGCAATGCAATGTGTGTCTGTGCATTAGGGAAATTCATTCCCCGATTCTAGTGTGAAGGTGCCGGTGCAGTGCCAGTGCTAACAATATAAAGACCGGAGCTGAATCACAGAAAGCCTCATATATTGCGGAGAAACTAATAAGCCAAGAATACAATATCACTGAGAGTACAATGATAAGGCATGACCTCAACCAACAATCCTGGTGATGGTCAGCACTATGCAAATAAAGCATACAAGTTACTACATGAAATGATCAAACACTCCCATAAGTCTGGTACTCTTCTAGCAACTTCTTGGTCTCCGGATGACTTGGTTGGGTAAGCAGCCCTTCAACAAGTAGGTTTCTTCTCTTGAGAACACGTCGCACGTCTTCAGCAGTTTCCTCCCATGCCCCTTCTCCGAAGCGATCCTCTAGTTTACGCTTCTGAGACACAGCTTCATCTCTGCCTTTGATGGCCTTGTTTAGTGCATTCTGGAGACTATACCGGGTCATCACTTCTTCTTCACACTTCTTGATGCTGGACTTCAACTGCTCTTCGAGGTCGGAAATTTGCTGCTTCAACTTATCCTCCCTCTTCTTATTGTTGGTGAGCGTAGCATTCCAAGTCTTATTGCAAGAAGAGATCTCTCGGTGAGCGATGTCAAGTGCTTTCTTTTTGGATTCAAGCATGTCATGGGAGCTTCTGAACTCTTGCCCCAAACGTTCGCACTTCCTCTTCTCTTCAATCAACTCAGCCCCTAATCTGTTCATTAGCTCAATCTGCTGTTGGAAAGCATGCACGACCTTGTTTTTCTCACTGCGTATCTGGGCTAGCTCCTGCTCTAACCCTTCGTTGATCTTCATCAAGGCTTCTTTTTCTTTCACAACTTGCTCGTAGGCCTCCCTAGAAACAGTAGTTGGCTCTGCTACCGGAATAGGAACAAGGACTGGTGCATCTGGAAATGGCATCCGCAACTGACTTGCTCTCTCCTGGATCCAAACTCTGTAAGGTGCATAGGCCTGACAATCATTCTTCCCTAACAACGGCTTCCCTCTTCAGTTAATACGCGTCCAGGCATGCTGCAGCTTGGCTAATAACTCCCCCTTCAAATCACCGGTGAAGTACAGAGATTCCTGTACTTCTTCCTCCTTTGGTGGGTTCTTCAGCGCATATCCGAACTGACGGACCAACAAAGATGGGTTGTAGTTGATACACCTTTTTCTTCCTATCAACGGGACAACTGAAGATAAGCTCGGATCCCAGCAGATCTCTATCAAACCATTCAACGTCTTCGGAAGATAGCCTCATCAGGCGCTCTGACCAGCTAGCTGTGGTTGCACTCTCCACAAAAGATCCCTTCATGGGAAGGTGGCTCTTAAACCACATACCCAACAATGGTACACAGAAGTGAACATTCTTCCCTCTTCCCTTCTCATTCTTGTAATGCAGTGAGTGGTAGAAATCTCCGAGCAAGGTAGGTACAGGATTACCAGCGGCAAACAAGTAGAAGGCGTCGAAGTCCACAAAATCCGGTACATTGGGAAACAATAATATGCCATAAATGCACAGAGCCAACACATCATTGAAGGCAATCCAGCACCCTCTCTTAGCGTACTCCTGGGCTTTACCGATCAAGAACTGGAGCGAGAAGCCTGGAACTCCACGGGAAACAGTAGTCAACAATTCAGAAGCATCCATGTGCAAAGCTTTGGCCAAGTCCTCTAGCTTGGGCTTAGCGCCAGAATGAATGAATGGAACCTGGTTCTGCACGGGTAGCTCAGTAAACTCCACATACTCTTCGATGGTAGGCCCCAGAATAAAATCAGCAAACGTAAAACATCTCAATGCGGGGTCATAGAACTGCATCAAGGTGTACAGCCCGTTCATCTCATCAGCAGTGGGCTTGTAGACTAATCTCAGTAATCTCCCGTGACTCATTCTGAAGCTTCTCCTAACCTCCTCATCAGCAAGAGATATCAGACCGAGCAAAGGAGTAATATCAGGTGCAGGCAGCTTATACACAACTGTTTTCCTCAAACCAGCCATAATCAATACTCAGAAGTCTGGGCACTAGAACCGGGGGATATGCAAATGCACCTGCAGCACAGACACACGTTAATGGGATGCAATGATAATGGGTATGCAAACAATGCAATGCAAGTAACATGCAACAGGGACCAAATTCCGTAGCTGAATAGCCTGAACCATATCAAGAAGTCTCAAATAGACTCTTTTAGAAGTCCTCAAACCCTGGTCTCAGATAGACCTAAAACAAAGCTCCAACAACGGTCTCTGACAGACCTCAAACCATAACTCCAACTGGTCTCTGGTAGACCTCAAATCACATCTCCAACTGGTCTCTGACAGAACTCAGAACTCTCCAACTGGTCTCTGACAGACCTCAAACCATAACTCCAACTGGTCTCTGGTAGACCTCAAATCACATCTCCAACTGGTCTCTGACAGACCTCAGAACTCTCCAACTGGTCTCTGACAGACCTCAGAACTCTCCAACTGGTCTCTGACAGACCTCAGAACTCTCCAACTGGTCTCTGACAGACCTCAGAACTCTCCAACTGGTCTCTGACAGACCTCAGAACTCCCCAACTGGTCTCTGACAGACCTCAAAACTCTCCAACTGGTCTCTGACAGACCTCAGAACTCTCCAACTGGTCTCTGACAGACCTCAGAACTCTCCAACTGGTCTCTGACAGACCTCAGAACTCTCCATAAATACTCAAGATCTATGATCAAGAAATAACCAGTATCTGAAGGTCTAGTTACCTGCATAACCCCAAACCCTCTCACAGGTGGATGTCCTAGTAACTGACAAAGGTATGGCATCCTATGCGGTCGTCGGCGTCACATACTTTCAGGGTTGATGATACGATTCCCAGAAGGAGTGGCATCATCAAATCCTGAAGAGGCCTCACTTAGCCAACTTCCAAATGATCGGTCCCCAGAGTCGACAATTCAACTGACCAGCAACCCACGCCAACCAAACGAAGGGGCAGGAGGCCAACCAGAGGAACCTCGTCTGAGTGTAGATTTCGCGGGACACCAAGGCAAGCAAAGCAAGCGGGCGCCAACTAATCTCTACTCTAAGTTTAGGTGCACTCCAGGTTCGGCTTATCTCTCAATATCAGAACACCCGTCACACCCCAAAATACAACAATAATAATCAATATATAATGCTGAAAATAAAGGTCAGAAATATAAATCCATACAAAATCCTCGACGGGAAAACAAGCGTTAGGATTGACTCTCTTAAGGGACGTTGGATCCCAAATGCATAAGAACTATCACAGTCCTCAGCAGCCAGGGGACGTTGGATCCCCAGCAGAGTCGCCAGCTGTCGCTACTGCGAAAATCGGCGCCGGCTGAACAGAAGAGTCGCCACCGTGCGTTATTTATCCCACGGGAGGGAAAGGAAACGCTTAGAGTAAACCTCGCACAACGCGGGAAAGGTATGGTCGTCGCAACCCAAACCTGGATTCGGGAGTCGGTTACGCCAAGGGAAGGTATTAGCACCCCTCACGTCCGTCGTACTCGACGGGATCCACGCTTTTTTTCGGGTATGGATTGTTATTATATCTAAACTAAAGGTCAGGGGTTAAAAGAGAAAAGAAAATGACTCGGCAAAGTATCGCACTTTATGCCTACGTATTCCTGTCTAGAACGAGAAATCAGAGTCAACGTAGTTCGCCTACCTACGGGAAAGGAGGGGAAGGTTGCTCGCTAGGATATCGCATCCTATGCCTACGTACTTCCACACGGCATGGAAGATCAGAGCAAACGTAGTTCGGTCCACGTACGACACAAGTCTGTTTTGATTGCTTTTATTCCTTCTGAAAAAGTGTTTTCCTGATTAACAGTCCAAGCGGACAAAAACGACGTTTTGAGGAGTTCACATTCTTTTACGGAAGAAGTGTCTTTTATTGTGTTTGAAATTTTATTGTATTTTTCTGTTTGTTTTGAGGAAGAAGAGACAGAACTCTAACCTATGGTTACGAAGGGAATCAAACTAACCTAATGTTATCATGCATGGGTTAAGACCTAATGTCTATCATGCTCCTCTCTTGCGCAGAGAGAAACAGAGATCCTAAGGGAATAGACGGAAACAGAAACAATAGCAGATATATACAGTAAAGTAGTAAAATGCATGGATGCAACAATACAAGCGAGGCAAGGGAGTCCCACTCAACCTCGAACCTAGAAAACAATAGGCAAAAGTGAACAGACTTCACTTTCAACCCAACAGGTTAACAGCAAACAATACAGTCAGGAAAACCAATCAATACATCAGAAATGAAATACAGCAAAAATAAACAGCCACAACAGCTCTGCATAAACATCTGTCTTCAAGTCATCTCCAAACAGCTACAAGCTTCAGCAAGCATCAATCTCCATCTCCACAGCCTTCAAACAAGGTCTTGGTCATCAGTCTTCCATCTGCAATGGCTTTTCTTCAAGTCTCAATCTCCAGGATGAACATCAATCAACCAGATGAAGTGAATGAATGTTAGACAGTCAATTACCTACCAAGGGTGGTTCATTAACTGTTAACATTATATAGACAATTTTTCCTCAAAAATTCTATCTTTCAAATACATTCACTGATCCTTCCAAAGGAAGGAGGTGGATATTTGAAAGAGACTTTGAATCATAGGGAAAGGATGGATGCAGACAAAGCATTCCCTGTTTGAGAAACAAGCTTTCTAATCTAGAGCTCTGCCTAGCTCCTAAACCCTAGTCTCCTCAACAGCTGCTAGCAGGAATCTCCTCCTCAACTCTGGAAGTTGGTCTTCAAACTCTTGATCTCCAATGGCTTCATCATCATGAATCTTCAGCTCTCCCAATCCCCAAGCAATCCCATTACCCACACAGACAAACAATAATCCCCAGAGAGGGCACACCACACCAGTCAAACAAATACAGATAGTATTAATAGCAGTAGGGGAACCCTGACATTTTCTAAGGGATCTAATAGCTACCCCTAATCCCTATAGTCCCATACCCCAAACTTTCAATTTCTAACTCCTAAGGGAAATGATCTTATTCACATATGATGTCACCTAAACCCTAATTTTGTTCCTGTTGTTCACACCTAAACAAATCTCCTAAAATTAATTTCTAAAATTGGGAACTAAATTTTATATACAAGATATCATCATCTACTAACCAACCTAAAAAGAATGGATTAAAAATATTAAAGAAACTATACAAACTAAAATCACCAAATTCACGTATCAAAACAAAATATTTAAAATGCTATTTACAAGAAAAATGCATGAAAAATAATAAAACAAAATAAAATGCCATTTTTATTCTTTCATATTTTTCTAGACAGAATTATTGACCTACCACAAAAAAAAGGAATTCAAAATATCAAATTTCCTATTTTTTATGATTTTTTAAAGATGAGAAAAATATAAAAGAAAACAAAAAAACAAAATATGAAATAAAAGGGGGAGGGGGTCTGAAGAGCAAGGGCGCCCAGTTCAAATCTCAACTGGGCCATAAAATGGGGGCGCGCATAGCAATGGGCGCTAGGCCCAGTTGCACTCAGAAATCAAACAAAAATTAAAAACGCATAAACGGTGCAGATAGTAATCTATTCAGGCATAATTGGGATTGGGCCTTCATCTGGGGGTGTTAGTATCAAATGGCGCTAGGCCCAGCATGTAATCAGAAAACCAACAAAAAATAAAAACGAGGAAGCGGTGTAGCTAGCAATATTTTCAGTTCATTTGCATTGGGCCTGGTTTGGGTAGGGTGTCATTAGCAAGCAAAGGTTGAGCCCATTCAGAAAACTTAAATGAAACGGGGCGTTTCATCATTTAAACTTCCCTCCGTTTTCGTCCTTCAATCGTGGCCGTTGGTTAAGTCTCCAGGTCAAAGTCAAACAGAAGATCCAACGCATGTCCATCATCGTCCCCAAATGGCTCTAGGGTTTCTGAAAGAAACAGTCCCATGCACGCATCTTCCATCTCCTTGTTCTCTCTCCATTCTCCATGGATGCCTTCGATCCAAAGAGCAAAGTTGCTCTAGAAACTCCCCTCTACATAGCCATAACCATAACTCCTCCTAAAACTCAAGCAACAATGGAACCCGATAGGTATAACAGTTGGAATCCACCATTTTCACCTGTGATCAATTGCTCTAATTCTCCCCAATTCTTGTCCTAAACTCATCTACACCTTATGCTGATCATAGCAAGCTAATGAACTAGGATTTTCGTGCTCTAATCCAAGAGTTATTCATCCAAACAAATCTTGCACTCCATGATCAAACTCCATGAAAGCTCTCCAAACTCACCAAACTCAGTCATCTATCCTAGCTTAACCTTTCTATGCTAACAAAACCTAATAATTCTCACCTAAACATGCAATTCGAATGAGAAACATACCTGGTGCAATTGATGAAAACAGGTACCAAATCCTCTTGATCCAAGGCTTGAAGTGAGTGGAGAATGATCCAAGAACTTGATGATGAGTTCTGTATGCAACCAATGGTGCTCCAAGGCTTTGAATCTCCTAATTCCAAAGTTCTTGCTTCTTGAATGGTCAACTTGCAAAGCTCGAATCCTCCTTCAATTTACCAAATCTTGATGTGAATTATGATCCTTGGATGATGATGATGAAGATCCAATCAGAAAATGTCAAGGTTGATGAGAATTTGAGAGAGTTTGGATTGATTTTGCAATTTGAAGAAAGTGTGTGAAACTTGTGTTTATAAGCAAATGTGATCACCAACCATGGCATGAACCCTCTCAATTCCATATATACATGTCATTAGAACCTCCTAGAAACATGGAGAAACTTCCCTTGCACTCTTTCCTTACATTTTGGGTTATGTTTCTTCCTTTGTAAGAAACCTTGAATAACTCCCAAAACTTGAACTAACCTCAAAATTCCACTTTAGCCAATGTTCTCAAAATGATTTTTCCATTCAAAATGACCTATAACTTTGCCCCATTTGGCCAAAATATGAAAAATCTCATTTTTTAGGTCATTTTTATTCATTAAATCCACCAATTTTGAAACCTTGTGCTATGAACCTTTCCAATCTCTCATGGTAACCTTTATAGACTCAAAATGTCATTTGGAACAAGTTTGATGTTGTGAAGTTTTCCATTTGAAGCTTCCTTGTATGAGTTTTGGGCATAGGTTGAAATGACCTGTAATTCTCAAATGACCAAAATACCCTTTGCTTGCCAAGACCATAAGTAGAGTTCCACAAATCATATGAAGGCATACTATACCATTCTAGAAAGCTAAGACAATGAGGAAGAATTCTTATGTTGGCCAGAAAATCATTTGAAATCTCCTTGAGGGGTAAAAATAGCTTGGAAGTCAAGTCACTTTCACAGACAAAATTTCAGATACCCCCGATGACCTGTAACTTGCAAGGACCATAACTTGAGTTCTATAAATCTCCTTAATGTCTTCCACCACTCAAATTAAAGTTCTTGAGATCCTCTACAAGTTCCATGTTGGCCAAGGATCCATTTTAAGCTTGCATTTTGACTTATCTGGCTTGGAAATTTGACCTAAACTAGGGTATTTTACACAGAAACCCTAATTTAGAAACTCCTCTTCTCCTTGATTTCTCTTGATTTCTTCTTAGCATATCACCATATCCTCTTCTACATGTCAAATGATGAACCCCACATCTTTCCAATGGCCCTTAATGTCTTTCAATCAATCAATTGACCTAGGGTTGACCCAGGGTTGACCCCAGATGAAATCCCTAGTTGACTGTCTTCAACTGCAATTCTTGTGATCACATCAACAACTTGTCTCCTTCTCCAAATGACTTTCTAAGTCCTCCATGATGTCTAGATACTCTCCATGCTTCCAATTCACAGCTCACAACTTCTTTGATGATCCTCAGATACCCTCAGATAGGAGCCAGATGCCCTGCTTGGTCCATTGACTTCTCAGTTTTCAAATTCTTTCTGATGACTTGAATGAGATTGAGTTAGAATGATAACCTCTTGATAGGCTCTTATAGATGAGAATAGTGCTTGGTTCCCTGTTGGATGACTTGTTATGCTTATGTTATGCAGATGATCAGACTATGTACATGCCTCTATATGCAAATGCTAATGATATTGAAACATAAACCAAGTGAATAAGGTTGAGCAAATTTTAGGGTGCAACATTACCTACTATCAAACGTATGATAGCCTAAGTAAAGGTAATAACCCAAAAGAGACGGTATATTACATACTATCAGACGTATGATAGCCAAAGTAAAGGTAATAACGCAAAAGATACGGTATATTAACTACTATCAGATGTATGCTAGCCTAAGCAAAGGTAATAACCCAAAATATATAGTATATTAACTACTATCAGACGTATGATAGCCTAAGCAAAGGTAATAAACCAAAAGATACGGTATATTACCTATTATCGGCCATATGATGTCTTAAGAAAAGGTAATAACCCAAAAGACACGGTATTTTACGTACTATCAGACGTATGAAAGCCTAAGCAAAGGTAATAACCCAAAAGATACGGTATATTACTTACTATCAAACGTATGATACCCTAAGCAAAGGTAATAATCCGAAAGATACGGTATATTACCTACTATCAAACGTATGATAGCCTAAGCAAAGGTAATAACCCAAAAGACAAGGTATATTACCTACTATCAAATGTATGATAGCCTAAGCAAAGGTAATAACCCAAAAGATATGGTATATTACCTACTATAAAACGTATAATACCCTAAGCAAAGGTAATAACCCAAAAGATACGGTATATTATTTACTATCAGACGTATGATAGCCAAAGCTAAGGTAATAACCCAAAAGATATGGTATATTAACTACTATCAGACGTATGATAGCCTAAGCAAAGGAAATAACCCAAAAGATACGGTATATTACCTATTATCAGCCGTACGATGGCGTAAGCAAAGGTAATAACCCAAAAGACGCGGTATATTACCTACTATCAGACGTATGATAACCAAAGCAAAGGTAATAACCCAAAAGATACGGTATATTACCTACTATCAGAGGTAAGATAGCCTAGGAAAATTTAATAAACCAAAAGATACGATACATTACCTACTATCAGGCGTATGATAGCCTAAGCAAAGATAATAACCTAAAAGATACGGTATATTACCTACTATCAATAGTATGATAGCCTAAGCAAAAGTAATAATCCAAAAGATACGGTATATTACCTATTACCAGATGTATGAAAGCCTAAGCCAAGGTAATAACCCAAAAGATACGGTATATTACCTACTATCAAACGTACGATAGCCTAAGCAATGCTAATAACCCAAAAGAGACGAGATATTACCTACTATCAAACGTATGATACCCAAAGCAAAGGTAATAACCCAAAAGATACGGTATATTACCTACTATCAGACGTATGATAGCTTAAGCAAAGGTAATAACCCAAAAGATACGGTATAGTACCTACTATCAACCGTATGATACCCTAAGCAAAGGTAATAATCCGAAAGATATGGTATATTACCTACTATCAAACGTATGATAGCCTAAGCAACAGTAATAACCCAAAAGATACGGTATATTACATACTATCAAACGTATGATAGCCTAAGCAAAGGTAATGATCCAAAAGATATGGTATATTACCTACTATAAAATGTATAATACCCTAAGTAAAGGTAGATACGGTATATTACCTACTATCAGACGTATGATAGCCAAAACAAAGATAATAACCCAAAAGATACGGTATATTAACTACTATCAGACGTATGATAGCCTAAGCAAAGGTAATAACCTAAAAGATATAGTATATTACCTATTATCAGCCGTATGATGGCCTAAGCAAAGGTAATAACCCAAAAGACACGGTATATTACCTACTATCAGACGTATGATAGCCAAAGCAAAGGTAATAACCCAACAGATACGGTATATTACCTACTATCAGACGTATGATAGCTTAAGCAAAGGTAATAACCCAAAAGACACGGTATATTACCTACTATCAGCCGTATGATGGCCTAAGCAAAGGTAATAACCCAAAAGTTACGGTATATTACCTACTATCAAATGTATGATAGCCTAAGCAAAGCTAATAACCCAAAAGACATGGTATATTACCTACTATCAGACGTATTAAAGCCTAAGCAAAGCTAATAACCCAAAAGTGACTGTATATTACCTACTATCAGCCGTATGATGGCCTAAGCAAATATATTAACCTAAAAGACACGGTATATTACCTATTATCAGATGTATTCAAGCCTAAGCAAATGTAATAATCCAAAAGTTATGGTATATTACTTACTATCAATTATATGATAGCCTAAGCAAAGGTAATAACCCAAAAGATACGGTATATTACCTACTATCAAACGTATGATACCCTAAGCAAAGGTAATAACCCAAAAGATACGGTATAGTACCTACTATCAGACGTATGATAGCCTAGGAAAAGTTAATAACCCAAAAGATACGATATATTAACTACTATCAGGCGTATGATAGCCTAAGCAAAGAAAATAACCCAAAAGATACGGTATATTACCTACTAATAGACGTATGATAGCCTAAACAAAGGTAATAACCTAAAAGATACGGTATATTACCTCCTATCAGAAGTATGATAGCCTAAGTAAAGGTAATAACCCAAAAGATACGGTATATTACCTACTATCAGACGTATGATAGCCTAGGAAAAGTTAATAAACCAAAAGATACGATACATTACCTTCTATCAGGCCTATGATAGCCTAAGCAAATATAATAACCTAAAAGATATGGTATATTACCTACTATCAATAGTATGATAGTCTAAGCAAAAGTAATAATGCAAAAGATACGGTATATTACCTATTACCAGATGTATGAAAGCCTAAGCAAAGGTAATAACCCAAAAGATACGGTATATTACCTACTATCAAACGTACGATAGCCTAAGCAAAGCTAATCACCCAAAAGAGACGGTATATTACCTACTATCAAACGTATGATACCCTAAGCAAAGGTAATAATCCGAAAGATATGGTATATTACCTACTATCAAACGCATGATAGCCTAAGCAAAGGTAATAACCAAAAAGATACAGTATATTACCTACTATCAAACGTATGATATCCTAAGTAAAGGTAATAACCCAAAAGAAACGGTATATTACCTACTATAAGACGTATGATAGCCAAAGCAAAGGTAACAACCCAAAATATACGGTATATTAACTACTATCAGACGTATACTAGCCTAGGCAAAGGTAATAACCCAAAAGATACGGTATATTAACTACTATCAGACGTATGATAGCCTAAGCAAAGGTAATAACCCAAAAGACACGGTATGTTACCTACTATCAGACGTATGAAAGACTAAGCAAAGGTAATAACCCAAAAGATACGGTATATTACCTACTATCAAACGTATGATACCCTAAGCAAAGTTAATAATCCGAAAGATACGGTATATTACCTATTATCAGTCGTATGATGTCCTAAGCAAAGGTAATAACCCAAAAGACACGGTATGTTACCTACTATCAGACGTATGAAAGACTAAGCAAAGCTAATAACCCATAAGATATGTTATATTACCTACTATCAAACATATGATACCCTAAGCAAAGGTAATAATCCGAAAGATATGGTATATTACCTACTATCAAACAAATGATAGCATAAGCAAAGGTAATAACCCAAAAGATACGGTATGTTACCTACTATCAAACGTATGATAGCCTAAGCAAAGGTAATAACCCAAAAGATGCGGTATATTACCTACTATAAAACATATAATACCCTAAGCAAAGGTAATAACCCAAACGATACAATATATTACCTACTATCAGACGTATGATAGCCAAAGAAAAGGTAATAACCCAAAAGATACGGTATATTAACTACTATCAGACGTATGATAGCCTAAGCAAAGGTAATAACCCAAATGATACGGTATATTACCTATTATCAGCCGTATGATGGCCTAACAAAGGTAATAACCCAAAAGACACAGTATATTACCTACTATCAGACGTATGATAGCCAAAGCAAAGGTAATAACCCAAAAGATACAGTATATTACCTACTATCAGACGTATGATAGCTTAAGCAAAGGTAATAACCCAAAAGATACGGTATATTACCTATTATCATCCGTATGATGGCCTAAGCAAAGGTAATAACCCAAAAGTTACGGTATATTACCTACTATCAGACGTATGATAGCCTAAGCAAAGGTAGTAACCCACAAGAAACGTTATATTACCTACTATCAGACGTATGATAGCCAAAGCAAAGGTAATAACCTAAAAGATACAGCATATTACCTACTATCAGTCGTATGATGGCCTAAGCAAACGTAATAACCCAAAAGACATGGTATATTACCTACTATCAGACATATAAAAGCCTAAGCAAAGCTAATAACCCAAAAGAGACTGTATATTACCTACTATCAGCCGTATGATGGCCTAAGCAAATGTAATAACCTAAAAGACACGATATATTACCTACTATCAGACGTATTCAAGCCTAATAAAATGTAATAATCCAAAAGTTATGTTATATTACTTACTATCAATTATATGATAGCCTAAGCAAAGGTATTAACCCAAAAGATACGGTATATTACCTACTATCAAACGTATGATAGCCTATGCAAATGCAATAACCCAATAGATACGGTAAAGTAGCTACTATCAGATGTATGATAGCCTAGGAAAAGTTAATAACCCAAAAGATATGATAAGTTACCTACTATCAGGCGTATGATAGCCTAAGCAAAGATAATAACCCAAAAGATACGGTATATTACCTACTAATAGACGTATGATAGCCTAAACAAAGGTAATACCCTAAAAGATACGGTATATTACCTACTACCAGATGTATGAAAGCCTAAGCAAAGGTAATAACCCAAAAGATATGGTATATTACCTACTATCAAACGTACGATAGCCTACGCAAAGCTAATAACCCAAAAGAGACGGTATATAACATACTATCAAGCGTATGATACCCTAAGCAAAGGTAGTAATCCGAAAGATATGGTATATTACCTACTATCAAACGCATGATAGCCAAAGCAAAGCTAATAACCCAAAACATACGGTATATTACCTATTATCAAATGTATGATTGCCTAAGCAAAGATAATAACCCAAAAGATACGCTATATTACCTACTATCAAACGTATGATAGCCTAAGTAAAGGAAATAACCCAAAAGAGACGGTATATTACCTACTATCAGACGTATGATAGCCAAAGCAAAGGTAATAAACCAAAAGATACGGTATATTAACTACTATCAGACGTATGCTAGCCTAAGCAAAGGTAGTAACCCAAAGGATACGGTATATTAACTACTATCAGACGTATGATAGCCTAAGCAAAGGTAATAACCCAAAAGATACGGTATATTACCTATTATCAGCCGTATGATGTACTTAGCAAAGGTGATAACCCAAAAGACACGGTATGTTACCTACTATCAGACGTATGAAAGACTAAGAAAAGGTAATAACCCAAAAGATATGGTATATTACATACTATGAAACGTACGATAGCCTAAGCAAAGCTTATAACCCAAAAGAGACGGTATATTACCTACTATCAAACGTATGATACCCTAAGCAAAGGTAATAAACCAAATGATACGGTATATTACCTACTATCAATCGTATGATAGCCTAAACAAAGGTAATAACCCAAAACATACGGTATATTACCTACTATCAAACGTATGATAGCCTAAGTAAAGGTACAAACCCAAAAGAGACGGTATATTACCTACTATCATACGTATGATAGCCAAAGCAAAGGTAATAACCCAAAAGATACGGTATATTATCTACTATCAAACATATGATAGCATAAGCAAAGGTAATAACTTAAAATATACGGTATGTTACATATTATCAGCCGTATGATGGCCTAAGCAAAGGTAATAACGCAAAAGACACAGTATGTAAACCTACTATCAGACGTATGATAGCCTAAGCAAAGTTAATAACCCAAAAGATACGGCATATTACCTATTATCAAACGTATGATATCCTAAGGTAATAACCCAAAGGAGACGGTATATTACCTACTATCAGACGTATGATAGCCAAAGCAAAGGTAATAACCCAAAAGATACGGTATATTAACTAGTATCAGCCGTATGATAGCCTAAGCAAAGGTAATAACCCAAAAGATACGGTATATTACCTATTATCAGACGTATGAAAGCCTAAGCAAATGTAATAATCCAAAAGTTATGGTATATTACTTACTATCAAGCATATGATAGCATAAGCAAAGGTAATAACCCAAAAGATACGGTATATTACCTACTATCAAACGTATGATAGCTTTAGCAAAGGTAATAACCCAAAAGATACGGTAGAGTACCTACTATCAGACGTATGATAGTCTAGGAAAAGTTAATAACCCAATAGATACGATATATTACCTACTATCAGGCGTATGATAGCCTAAGCAAAGAAAATAACCCAAAAGATATGGTATATTACCTACTAATAGTCGTATGATAGCCTAAACAAAGGTAATAACCAAAAAGATACGGTATATTACCTTCTATCAGACGTATGATAGCCTAAGCAAAGGTAATAACCTAAAAGATACGGTATATTACCTACTATTAGACGTATGATAGCCTAGGAAAAGTTAATAAACCAAAAGATACGATACATTACCTACAATCAGACGTATGATAGCCTAAGCAAAAATAATAACCTTAAAGATACGGTATATTACCTACTATCAATAGTATGATAGCCTATGAAAAAGTATAAATCCAAAAGATACGGTATATTACCTATTACCAGATGTATGAAAGCCTAAGCCAAGGTAATAACCCAAAAGATACGGTATATTAACTACTATCAGACGTATGATAGCCTAAGCAAAGGTAATAAACCAAAAGATATGGTATATTACCTATTATCAGCCATATGATGTCTTAAGCAAAGGTAATAACCCAAAAGACACGGTATTTTACGTACAATCAGACGTATGAAAGCCTAAGCAAAGGTAATAACCCAAAAGATACGGTATATTACCTACTATCAAACGTATGATAGCCTAAGCAAAGTTAATAACCCAAAAGATACGGCATATTACCTATTATCAAACGTATGATATCCTAAGGTAATAACCCAAAAGACACGGCATATTACCTACTATCAGACGTATCATAGCCAAAGCAAAGGTAATAACCTAAAAGATACGGTATATTAACTAGTATCAGCCGTATGATAGCCTAAGCAAAGGTAATAACCCAAAAGATACGGTATATTACCTATTATCAGACGTATGAAAGCCTAAGCAAATGTAATAATCCAAAAGTTATGGTATATTACTTACTATCAAACATATGATAGCATAAGCAAAGGTAATAACCCAAAAGATACGGTATATTACCTACTATCAAACGTATGATAGCTTTAGCAAAGGTAATAACCCAAAAGATACGGTATAGTACCTACTATCAGACGTATGATAGCCAAAGGAAAGTTAATAACGCAATAGATACGATATATTACCTACTATCAGGCGTATTATAGCCTACGCAAAGAAAATAACCCAAAAGATACGGTATATTACCTACTAATAGACGTATGATAGCCTAAACAAAGGTAATAACCGAAAAGATACGGTATATTACCTTCTATCAGACGTATGATAGCCTAAGCAAAGGTAATAACCTAAAAGATACGGTATATTACCTACTATCAGACGTATGATAGCCTAGGAAAAGTTAATAAACCAAAAGATACGATACATTACCTACTATCAGGCGTATGATAGCCTAAGCAAAGATAATAACCTAAAAGATACGGTATATTACCTACTATCAATAGTATGATAGCCTAAGAAAAAGTAATAATCCAAAAGATACGGTATATTACCTATTACCAGATGTATGAAAGCCTAAGTCAAGGTAATAACCCAAAAGATACGGTATATTACCTACTATCAAACATATGATACCCTAAGCAAAGGTAATAATCCGAAAGATATGGTATATTACCTACTATCAAATGCATGATAGCCAAAGCAAAGCTAATAACCCAAAACATACGGTATATTACCTACTATCAAACGTATGATAGCCTAAGTAAAGGTAATAACCCAAAAGAGACGGTATATTACCTACTATCAGACGTATGAAAGCCTAAGCAAAGGTAATAACCCAAAAGATACGGTATATTAACTACTAGCAGACGTATGATAGCCTAAGCAAAGGTAATAAACCAAAAGATACGGTATATTACCTATTATCAGCCATATGATGTCTTAAGCAAAGGTAATAACCCAAAAGACACGGTATTTTACGTACAATCAGACGTATGAAGGCCTAAGCAAAGGTAATAACCCAAAAGATACGGTATATTACCTACTATCAAACGTATGATAGCCTAAGCAAAGTTAATAACCCAAAAGATATATTATCAAACGTATGATATCCTAAGGTAATAACCCAAAAGAGACGGCATATTACCTACTATCTGACGTATGATAGCCAAAGCAAAGGTAATAACCCAAAAGATACGGTATATTAACTAGTATCAGCCGTATGATAGCCTAAGCAAAGGTAATAACCCAAAAGATACGGTATATTACCTATTATCAGACGTATGAAAGCCTAAGCAAATGTAATAATCCAAAAGTTATGGTATATTACTTACTATCAAACATATGATAGCATAAGCAAAGGTAATAACCCAAAAGATACGGTATATTACCTACTATCAAACGTATGATAGCTTTAGCAAAGGTAATAACCCAAAAGATATGGTATAGTACCTACTATCAGACGTATGATAGCCTAAGAAAATTTAATAACCCAATAGATACGATATATTACCTACTATCAGGCGTATGATAGCCTAAGAAAAGAAAATAACCCAAAAGATACGGTATATTACCTACTATCAGACGTATGATAGCCTAAGCAAAGGTAATAACCTAAAAGATACGGTATATTACCTTCTATCAGATGTATGATAGCCTAAGCAAAGGTAATAACCTAAAAGATACGGTACATTACCTACTATCAGACGTATGATAGCCTAGGAAAAGTTAATAAACCAAAAGATACGATACATTACCTACTATCAGGTGTATGATAGCCTAAGCAAAGATAATATTCTAAAAGATACGGTATATTACCTACTATCAATAGTATGATAGCCTAAGAAAAAGTAATAATCCAAAAGATACGGTATATTACCTATTACCAGATGTATGAAAGCCTAAGCCAAGGTAATAACCCAAAAGATACGGTATATTACCTACTATCAAACGTATGAAAGCCTAAGCAAAGGTAATAACCCAAAAGATACGGTATATTAACTACTATCAGACGTATGATAGCCTAAGCAAAGGTAATAAACCAAAAGATACGGTATATTACCTATTATCAGCCATATGATGTCTTAAGCAAAGGTAATAACCCAAAAGACACGGTATTTTACGTACAATCAGACGTATGAAAGCCTAAGCAAAGGTAATAACCCAAAAGATACGGTATATTACCTACTATGAGACGTATGAAAGCCTAAGCAAAGGTAATAACCCAAAAGATACGGTATATTAACTACTATCAGACGTATGATAGCCTAAGCAAAGGTAATAAACCAAAAGATACGGTATATTACCTATTATCAGCCATATGATGTCTTAAGCAAAGGTAATAACCCAAAAGACACGGTATTTTACGTACAATCAGACGTATGAAAGCCTAAGCAAAGGTAATAAACCAAAAGATACGGTATATTACCTTCTATCAGACGTATGATAGCCTAAGCAAAGGTAATAACCTAAAAGATACGGTATATTACCTACTATCAGACGTATGATAGCCTAGGAAAAGTTAATAAACCAAAAGATACGATACATTACCTACTATCAGGCGTATGATAGCCTAAGCAAAGATAATAACCTAAAAGATACGGTATATTACCTACTATCAATAGTATGATAGCCTAAGAAAAAGTAATAATCCAAAAGATACGGTATATTACCTATTACCAGATGTATGAAAGCCTAAGACAAGGTAATAACCCAAAAGATACGGTATATTACCTACTATCAAACGTACGATAGCCTAAGCAAAGCTAATAACCCAAAAGAGACGGTATATTACCTACTATCAAACATATGATACCCTAAGCAAAGGTAATAATCCAAAAAATATGGTATATTACCTACTATCAATTGCATTATAGCCAAAGCAAAGCTAATAACCCAAAACATACGGTATATTACCTACTATCAAACGTATGATAGCCTAAGCAAAGGTAATAACCCAAAAGATACAGTATATTACCTACTATCAAACGTATGATAGCCTAAGTAAAGGTAATAACCCAAAAGAGACGGTACATTACCTATTATCAGCCGTATGATAGCCAAAGCAAAGGTAATAACCCAAAAGATACGGTATATTAACTACTATCAGATGTATGCTAGCCTAAGCAAAGGTAATAACCAAAAAGATACGTTATATTAACTACTATCAGACGTATGATAGCCTAAGCAAAGGTAATAAACCAAAAGATACGGTATATTACCTATTATCAGCCATATGATGTCTTAAGCAAAGGTAATAACCCAAAAGACACGGTATTTTACGTACTATCAGACGTATGAAAGCCTAAGCAAAGGTAATAACCAAAAAGATACGGTATATTACCTACTATCAAACGTATGATACCCTAAGCAAAGGTAATAATCCGAAAGATACGGTATATTACCTACTATCAAACGTATTATAGCCTAAGCAAAGGTAATAACCCAAAAGAGACGGTATATTACCTACTATCAGACGTATGATAGCCAAAGCAAAGGTAATATCCCAAAAGATACGGTATATTAACTACTATCAGATGTATGCTAGCCTAAGCAAAGGTAATAACCCAAAAGATACGGTATATTAACTACTATCAGACGTATGATAGCCTAAGCAAAGGTAATAAACCAAAAGATACGGTATATTACCTATTATCAGCCATATGATGTCTTAAGCAAAGGTAATAACCCAAAAGACACGGTATTTTACGTACTATCAGACGTATGAAAGCCTAAGCAAAGGTAATAACCCAAAAGATACGGTATATTACCTACTATCAAACGTATGATACCCTAAGCAAAGGTAATAATCCGAAAGATACGGTATATTACCTACTATCAAACGTATTATAGCCAAAGCAAAGGTAATATCCCAAAAGACACGGTGTATTACGTACTATCAAACGTATGATAGCCTAAGCAAAGGTGATAACCGAAAAGATACGGTATATTACCTACTATAAAACGTATAATACCCTAAGCAAAGGTAATAACCCAAAATATACGGTATATTATATACTATCAGACGTATGATAGCCTAAACAAAGATAATAACCGAAAAGATACGGTATATTACCTTCTATCAGACGTATGATAGCCTAAGAAAAGGTAATAACCTAAAAGATACGGTATATTACCTACTATCAGACGTATGATAGCCTAGGAAAAGTTAATAAACCAAAAGATACGATACATTACCTACTATCAGGCGTATGATAGCCTAAGCAAAGATAATAACCTAAAAGATACGGTATATTACCTACTATCAATAGTATGATAGCCTAAGAAAAAGTAATAATCCAAAAGATACGGTATATTACCTATTACCAGATGTATGAAAGCCTAAGCCAAGGTAATAACCCAAAAGATACAGTATATTACCTACTATCAAACGTACGATAGCCTAAGCAAAGCTAATAAACCAAAAGAGACGGAATATTACCTACTATCAAACATATGATACCCTAAGCAAAGGTAATAATCCGAAAGATATGGTATATTACCTACTATCAAACGCATGATAGCCAAAGCAAAGCTAATAACCCAAAACATACGGTATATTACCTACTGTCAAACGTATGATAGCCTAAGCAAAGGTAATAACCCAAAAGATACAGTATATTACCTACTATCAAACGTATGATAGCCTAAGTAAAGGTAATAACCCAAAAGAGACGGTATATTACCTACTATCAGACGTATGAAAGTCTAAGCAAAGGTAATAACCCAAAAGGTACGGTATATTAACTACTATCAGACGTATGATAGCCTAAGCAAAGGTAATAAACCAAAAGATACGGTATATTACCTATTATCAGCCATATGATGTCTTAAGCAAAGGTAATAACCCAAAAGACACAGTATTTTACGTACAATCAGACGTATGAAAGCCTAAGCAAAGGTAATAACCCAAAAGATACGGTATATTACCTACTATCAAACGTATGATAGCCTAAGCAAAGTTAATAACCCAAAAGATACGGCATATTACCTATTATCAAACGTATGATATCCTAAGGTAATAACCCAAAAGAGACGGCATATTACCTACTATCAGACGTATGATAGCCAAAGCAAAGGTAATAACCCAAAAGATACGGTATATTAACTAGTATCAGTCGTATGATAGCCTAAGCAAAGGTAATAACCCAAAAGATACGGTATATTACCTATTATCAGACGTATGAAAGCCTAAGCAAATGTAAAAATCCAAGAGTTATGGTATATTACTTACTATCAAACATATGATAGCATAAGCAAAGGTAATAACCCAAAAGATACGGTATATTACCTACTATCAAACGTATGATAGCTTTAGCAAAGGTAATAACCCAAAAGATACGGTATAGTACCTACTATCAGACGTATGATAGCCTAAGAAAATTTAATAACCCAATAGATACGATATATTACCTACTATCAGGCGTATGATAGCCTAAGCAAAGAAAATAACCCAAAAGATACGGTATATTACCTACTAATAGTCGTATGATAGCCTAAACAAAGGTAATAACCGAAAAGATACGGTATATTACCTTCTATCAGACGTATGATAGCCTAAGCAAAGGTAATAACCTAAAAGATACGGTATATTACCTACTATCAGACGTATGATAGCCTAGGAAAAGTTAATAAACCAAAAAATACGATACATTACCTACTATCAGGCGTATGATAGCCTAAGCAAAGATAATAACCTAAAAGATACGGTATATTACCTACTATCAATAGTATGATAGCCTAAGAAAAAGTAATAATCCAAAAGATACGGTATAATACCTATTACCAGATGTATGAAAGCCTAAGCCAAGGTAATAACCCAAAAGATACGGTATATTACCTACTATCAAACGTACGATAGCCTAAGCAAAGCTAATAACCCAAAAGAGACGGTATATTACCTACTATCAAACATATGATACCCCAAGCAAAGGTAATAATCCGAAAGATATGGTATATTACCTACTATCAATTGCATTATAGCCAAAGCAAAGCTAATAACCCAAAACATACGGTATATTACCTACTATCAAACGTATGATAGCCTAAGCAAAGGTAATAACCCAAAAGATACAGTATATTACCTACTATCAAACGTATGATAGCCTAAGTAAAAGTAATAACCCAAAAGAGACGGTACATTACCTACTATCAGCCGTATGATAGCCAAAGCAAAGGTAATAACCCAAAAGATATGGTATATTAACTACTATCAGATGTATGCTAGCCTAAGCAAAGGTAATAACCAAAAAGATACGTTATATTAACTACTATCAGACGTATGATAGCCTAAGCAAAGGTAATAAACCAAAAGATACGGTATATTACCTATTATCAGCCATATGATGTCTTAAGCAAAGGTAATAACCCAAAAGACACGGTATTTTACGTACTATCAGACGTATGAAAGCCTAAGCAAAGGTAATAACCCAAAAGATACGGTATATTACCTACTATCAAACGTATGATACCCTAAGCAAAGGTAATAATCCGAAAGATACGGTATATTACCTACTATCAAACGTATTATAGCCAAAGCAAAGGTAATAACCCAAAAGACACGGTATATTACCTACTATCAAACGTATGATAGCCTAAGCAAAGGTGATAACCGAAAAGATACGGTATATTACCTACTATAAAACGTATAATACCCTAAGCAAAGGTAATAACCCAAAAGATACGGTATATTATTTACTATCAGACGTATGATAGCCAAAGCTAAGGTAATAACCCAAAAGATACGGTATATTAACTACTATCATACGTATGATAGCCTAAGCAAAGGTAATAACCCAAAAGATACGGTATATTACCTATTATCAGACGTATGAAAGCCTAAGCAAATGTAATAATCCAAAAGTTATGGTATATTACTTACTATCAAACATATGATAGCATAAGCAAAGGTAATAACCCAAAAGATACGGTATATTACCTACTATCAAACGTATGATAGCTTTAGCAAAGGTAATAACCCAAAAGATACGGTATAGTACCTACTATCAGACGTATGATAGCCTAAGAAAATTTAATAACCCAATAGATACGATATATTACCTACTATCAGGCGTATGATAGCCTAAGCAAAGAAAATAACCCAAAAGATACGGTATATTACCTACTAATAGTCGTATGATAGCCTAAACAAAGGTAATAACCGAAAAGATACGGTATATTACCTTCTATCAGACGTATGATAGCCTAAGCAAAGGTAATAACCTAAAAGATACGGTATATTACCTACTATCAGACGTATGATAGCCTAGGAAAAGTTAATAAACCAAAAGATACGATACATTACCTACTATCAGGCGTATGATAGCCTAAGCAAAGATAATAACCTAAAAGATACGGTATATTACCTACTATCAATAGTATGATAGCCTAAGAAAAAGTAATAATCCAAAAGATACGGTATATTACCTATTACCAGATGTATGAAAGCCTAAGCCAAGGTAATAACCCAAAAGATACGGTATATTACCTACTATCAAACGTACGATAGCCATAGCAAAGCTAATAACCCAAAAGAGATGGTATATTACCTACTATCAAACATATGATACCCTAAGCAAAGGTAATAATCCGAAAGATATGGTATATTACCTACTATCAATTGCATTATAGCCAAAGCAAAGCTAATAACCCAAAACATACGGTATATTACCTACTATCAAACGTATGTTAGCCTAAGCAAAGGTAATAACCCAAAAGATACAGTATATTACCTACTATCAAACGTATGATAGCCTAAGTAAAGGTAATAACCCAAAAGAGACGGTACATTACCTACTATCAGCCGTATGATAGCCAAAGCAAAGGTAATAACCCAAAAGATACGGTATATTAACTACTATCAGATGTATTCTAGCCTAAGCAAAGGTAATAACCAAAAAGATACGTTATATTAACTACTATCAGACATATGATAGCCTAAGCAAAGGTAATAAACCAAAAGATACGTTATATTACCTATTATCAGCCATATGATGTCTTAAGCAAAGGTAATAACCCAAAAGACACGGTATTTTACGTACTATCAGACGTATGAAAGCCTAAGCAAAGGTAATAACCCAAAAGATACGGTATATTACCTACTATCAAACGTATGATACCCTAAGCAAAGGTAATAATCCGAAAGATACGGTATATTACCTACTATCAAACGTATTATAGCCAAAGCAAAGGTAATAACCCAAAAGACACGGTATATTACCTACTATCAAACGTATGATAGCCTAAGCAAAGGTGATAACCGAAAAGATACGGTATATTACCTACTATAAAACGTATAATACCCTAAGCAAAGGTAATAACCCAAAAGATACGGTATATTATTTACTATCAGACGTATGATAGCCAAAGCTAAGGTAATAACCCAAAAGATACGGTATATTAACTACTATCAGACGTATGATAGCCTAAGCAAAGGTAATAACCCAAAAGATATGGTATATTACCTATTATCAGCCGTACGATGGCCTACGCAAAGGTAATAACCCAAAAGACGCGGTATATTACCTACTATCAGACGTATGATAACCAAAGCAAAGGTAATAACCCAAAAGATACGGTATATTACCTACTATCAGATGTAAGATAGCCCAAAAAAAGTTAATAAACCAAAAGATACGATACATTACCTACTATCAGGCGTATGATAGCCTAAGCAAAGATAATAACCTAAAAGATACGGTATATTACCTACTATCAATAGTATGATAGCCTAAGCAAAGGTAATAATCCAAAAGATACGGTATATTACCTATTACCAGATGTATGAAAGCCTAAGCCAAGGTAATAACCCAAAAGATACGGTATATTACCTACTATCAAACGTACGATAGCCTAAGCAATGCTAATAACCCAAAAGAGACAAGATATTACCTACTATCAGACGTATGATAGCTTAAGCAAAGGTAATAACCCAAAAGATACGGTATATTACCTACTATCAGCCGTATGATACCCTAAGCAAAGGTAATAATCCGAAAGATATGGTATATTACCTACTATCAAACGTATGATAGCCTAAGCAACGGTAATAACCCAAAAGATACGGTATATTACATACTATCAAACGTATGATAGCCTAAGCAAAGGTAATAATCCAAAAGATATGGTATATTACCTACTATAAAATGTATAATACCCTAAGGAAAGGTAGATATGGTATATTACCTACTATCAGACGTATGATAGCCAAAGCAAAGCTAATAACCCAAAAGATACGGTATATTAACTACTATCAGACGTATGATAGCCTAAGCAAAGGTAATAACCCAAAAGATACGGTATATTACCTATTATCAGCCGTATGATGGCCTAAGCAAAGGTAATAACCCAAAAGACACGGTATATTACCGACTATCAAACGTATGATAGCCTAAGCAAAGGTAGTGACCCACAAGATACAACATATTACCTACTATCAGTCGTATGATGGCCTAAGCAAACGTAATAACCCAAAAGACATGGTATATTGCCTACTATCAGACGTATTAAAGCCTAAGCAAAGCTAATAACCCAAAAGAGACAGTATATTACCTACTATCAGCTGTATGATGGCCTAAGCAAATGTAATAACCTAAAAGACACGGTATATTACCTATTATCAGATGTATTCAAGCCTAAGCAAATGTAATAATCCAAAAGTTACGGTATATTACTTACTATCAATTATATGATAGCCTAAGCAAAGGTAATAACCCAAAAGATACGGTATATTACCTACTATCAAACGTATGATACCCTAAGCAAAGGTAATAACCCAAAAGATACGGTATAGTACCTACTATCAGACGTATGATAGCCTAGGAAAAGTTAATAACCCAAAAGATACGATATATTAACTACTATCAGGCGTATGATAGCCCAAGCAAAGAAAATAACCCAAAAGATACAGTATATTACCTACTAATAGACGTATGATAGCCAAAACAAAGGTAATAACCCAAAAGATACGGTATATTACCTACTATCAGATGTATGATAGCCTAGGAAAAGTTAATAAACCAAAAGATACGATACATTACCTTCTATCAGGCCTATGATAGCCTAAGCAAAGATAATAACCTAAAAGATACGGTATATTACCTACTATCAATAGTATGATAGTCTAAGCAAAAGTAATCATGCAAAAGATACGGTATATTACCTATTCCCAAATGTATGAAAGCTTAAGCAAAGGTAATAACCCAAAAGATACGGTATATTACCTACTATCAAACGTACGATAGCCTAAGCAAAGCTAATCACCCAAAAGAGACGGTATATTACCTACTATTAAACGTATGATACCCTATGCAAAGGTAATAATCCGAAAGATATGGTATATTACCTACTATCAAACGCATGATATCCAAAGCAAAGGTAATAACCCAAAAGATATGGTATATTACCTACTATCAAATGTATGATACCCTAAGTTAAGGTAATAATCCGAAACATACGATATATTACCTACTATCAAACAAATGATAGCATAAGCAAAGGTAATAACCCAAAAGATACGGTATGTTACCTACTATCAAACGTATGATAGCCTAAGCAAAGGTAATAACCCAAATGTTACGGTATATTACCTACTATCAGACGTATGATAGCCAAAGCAAAGGTAACAACCCAAAAGATACGGTATATTAACTACTATCAGACGTATGATAGCCAAAGCAAAGGTAATAACCCAAAAGATACAATATATTACCTACTATCAGACGTATGATAGCCTAAGCAAATGTAATAACCTAATAGACACGGTATATTACCTACTATCAGACGTATGATAGCCTAAGCAATGGCAGTAACCCAATAGATACGGTAAAGTAGCTACTACCAGATGTATGATAGCCTAGGAAAAGTTAATAACCCAAAAGATATGATAAGTTACCTACTATCAGGCGTATGATAGCCTAAGCAAAGATAATAACCCAAAAGATACGGTATATTACCTACTAATAGACGTATGATAGCCTAAGCAAAGGTAATAACCCAAAAGATACGGTATATTTCCTACTATCAGACGTATGATAGCCTAGGAAAAGTTAATAACCCAAAAGATACGGTATATTGCCTACTATCAGACGTATGATAGCCTAGGAAAAGTTAATAACCCAAAAGATACGATACATTCCCTACTACCAGATGTATGAAAGCCTAAGCAAAGGTAATAACCCAAAAGATACGGTATATTACCTACTATCAAACGTACGATAGCCTACGCAAAGCTAATAACCCAAAAGAGACGGTATATTACATACTATCAAGCGTATGATACCCTAAGCAAAGGTAGTAATCCGAAAGATACGGTATATTACCTACTATCAAACGCATGATAGCCAAAGCAAAGCTAATAACCAAAAACATACGGTATATTACCTACTATCAAATGTATGATTGCCTAAGCAAAGATAATAACCCAAAAGATACGGTATATTACCTACTATCAAACGTATGATAGCCTATGTAAAGGAAATAACCCAAAAGAGACGGTATATTACCTACTATCAGACGTATGATAGCCAAAGCAATGGTAATAAACCAAAAGATACGGTATATTAACTACTATCAGACGTATGCTAGCCTAAGCAAAGGTAATAACCCAAAGGATATGGTATATTAACTACTATCAGACGTATGATAGCCTAAGAAAAGGTAATAACCCAAAATATATGGTATATTACCTATTATCAGCCGTATGATGTACTTAGCAAAGGTAATATCCCAAAAGACACGGTATGTTACCTACTATCAGACGTATGAAAGCCTAAGCAAAGGTAATAACCCAAAAGTTACGGTATATTACCCACTATCAAACGTATGATAGCCTAAGCAAAGGTAGTAACAGACAAGATACGGTATATTCCCTACTATCAGACGTATGATAGTCTAAGCAAAGGTATTAACTCAAAAGATACGGTATATTACCTACAATTAGCCGTATGATGGCCTAAGCAAACGTAATAACCCAAAAGACAAGGTATATAACCTCCTATCCGACGTATGAAAGCCTAAGCAAAGCTAATAACCAAAAAGAGACGGTATATTACCTATTATCAGATGTATGAAAGTGTAAGCAAATGTAATAATCCAAAAGTTACGATATATTAACTACTATCAAACATAGGATAGCCTAAGAAAAGTTAATAACCCAAAAGATACGATATATTACCTACTATCAGGAGTATGATAGCCTAAGCAAAGGTGATAACCCAAAAGATACGGTATATTACCTACTATCAAATGTATGATAGCCTAAGCAAAGGTAATAACCCAAAAGATACGGTAAAGTACCTACTATCAGACGTATGATAGCCTAGGAAAAGTTAATAACGCAAAAGATACGATATATTACCTACTATCAGGCGTATGATAGCCTCAGCAAAGACAATAACCTAAAAGATACGGTATATTACCTACTATCAATAGTATGATACGGAATATTACTTACTATCAAACATACGAAATATGCAAAAGATACGGAATATTACCTACTACCAGATGTATGAAAGCCTAAGCAAAGGTAATAACCCAAAAGATACGGTATATTACTTACTATCAAACGGACGATAGCCTACGCAAAGCTAATAAAACAAAAGAGACGGTATATTACCTACTATCAAACGTATGATACCCTAAGCAAAGGTAATAATCTGAAAGATACGGTATATTACCTACTATGAAACGCATGATAGACAAAGCAAAGCTAATAACCTAAAACATACGGTATATTACCTACTATCAAATGTATGATAGCCTAAGCAAAGATAATAACCCAAAACATACGGTATATTACCTAATATCAAATGTATGATAGCCTAAGTAAAGGTAATAACCCAAAAGAGACGGTATATTTCCTACTATCAGACGTATGATAGCCAAAGCAAAGGTAATAACCTAAAAGATACGGTATATTTCCTACTATCAGACGTATGATAGCCAAAGCAAAGGTAATAACCCAAAAGAGACGGTATATTTCCTACTATCAGACGTATGCTAGCCTAAGCAATGTTAATAACCCAAAAGATACGGTATATCACCTATTATCAGCCGTATGATGTCCTTAGCAAAGGTAATAACCCAAAAGACACGGTATGTTACCTACTATCAGACGTATGAAAGCCTAAGCAAAGGTAATAACCCAAAAGTTACGGTATATTACCTACTATCAAACGTACGATAGCCTAAGAAAAGCTAATAACCAAAAAGAGACGGTATATTACCTACTATCAAACGTATGATACCCTAAGCAAAGGTAATAATCCGAATGGTACGGTATATTGCCTACTATCAAACGTATGATAGCCTAAGCAAAGGTAATAACTTAAAACATACGGTATATTCCCTACTATCAAACGTATGATAGCCTAAGCAAAGGTAATAACCCAAAAGATACGGTATATTATCTACTATCAAATGTATGATAGCCTAAACAAAGGTAATAGCCCAAAATATACGGTATATTAACTACTATCAGACGTATGATAGCCTAAGCAAAGGTAATAACCCAAAAGATACGGTATATTACCTATTATCAGCCGTATGATGGCCTAAGCAAAGGTATAACCCAAAAGACACAGTATGTTACCTACTATCAGAGTTATGAAAGCCTAAGCAAAGGTAATAACCCAAAAGTTACGGTATATTACCTACTATCAAACGTATGATAGCCTAAGCAAAGGTAGTAACCCACAAGATACGATATATTACCTAATATCAGACGTATGATAGCCTAAGCAAAGGTAATAACCCAAAAGATACAATATATTACCTACTATATGACGTATGCTAGCCTAAGCAAAGGTAATAACCCAAAAGATACGGTATATTAACTACTATCAGACGTATGATAGCCTAAGCAAAGGTAATAACCCAAAAGATACGGTATATTACCTATTATCAGCCGTATCATGTACTTAACAAAGGTAATATCCCAAAAGACACGGTATGTTACCTACTATCAGACGTATGAAAGCCTAAGCAAAGGTAATAGCCCAAAAGATATGGTATATTACCTACTATCAAACGTACAATAGCCTAAGCAAAGCTAATAACCCAAAAGAGATGGTATATTACCTACTATCAAATGTATGATACCCTAAGCAAAGGTAATAATCTGAATGATACGGTATATTAACTACTATCAATCGTATGATAGCCTAAGCAAAGGTAATAACCCAAAAGATACGGTATATTACCTACTATCAAATGTATGATAGCCTAAGCAAAGGTAATAACCCAAAAGATACGGTATATTACCTACTATCAAACGTATGATAGCCTAAGTAAAGGTACAAACCCCAAAGAGACGGTATATTACCTACTATCAGACGTATGATAGCCAAAGCAAAGGTAATAACCCAAAGGATACGGTATATTACCTACTATCAAACGTATGATAGCCTAAGTAAAGGTACAAACCCAAAAGAGACGGTATATTACCTATTATCAGACGTATGATAGCCTAAGCAAAGGTAATAACCCAAAAGATACGGTATATTACCTATTATCAGCCGTATGATGGCCTAAGCAAAGGTAATAACCTAAAAGACACAGTATGTTACCTACTTTCAGACGTATGAAAGCCTAAGCAAAGGTAATAACCCAAAAGTTACGGTATATTACCTACTATCAAACGTATGATAGCCTAAGCAAAGGTAGTAACCCACAAGATACGGTATATTACCTACTATCAGACGTATGATAGCCTAAGCAAAGGTATTAACTCAAAAGATACAGTATATTACCTACTATCAGCCGTATGATGGCCTTAGCAAACTTAATAACCCAAAAGACATGGTATATAACCTCATATCCGACGTATGAAAGCCTAAGCAAAGCTAATAACCCAAAAGAGATGGTATATTACTTACTATGAGCCGTATGATGGCCTAAGCAAACGTAATAACCCAAAAGACACGGTATATTACCTACTATCAGATGTATGAAAGTGTAAGAAAATGTAATAATCCAAAAGTTACGGTATATTACCTATTATCAAATATATGATAGCCTAAGCAAAGGTAATAACCCAAAAGATACGGTATATTACCTACTATCAAACATATGATAGCCTAAGAAAAGGTAATAACCCAAAAGATACGATATAGTACCTACTATCACACGTATGATAGCCTAGGAAAAGTTAATAACCCAAAAGATACGATATATTACCTACTATCAGGCGTATAATATCCTAAGCAAAGGTAATAACCCAATAGATACGGTATATTACCTACTATCAAACGTATGATAGCCTAAGTAAAGGTACAAACTCAAAAGAGACGGTATATTACCTACTATCAGACGTATGGTAGCCAAAACAAAGGTAATAACCCAAAAGATAGGGTATATTATTTACTATCAAACGTATGATAGCCTAAGCAAAGGTAATAGCCCAAAATATACGGTATATTTACTACTATCAGACGTATGATAGCCTAAGCAAAGGTAATAACCCAAAAGATATGGTATATTACCTATTATCAGCCGTATGATGGCCTAAGCAAAGGTAATAACCCAAAAGACACAGTATGTTACCTACTATCAGAGGTATGAAAGCCTAAGCAAAGTTAATAACCCAAAAGTTACGGTATATTACCTACTATCAAACGTATGATAGCCTAAGCAAAGGTAGTAACCCACAAGATACGGTATATTACCTACTATCAGACGTATGATAGCCTAAGCAAAGGTAATAACCCAAAAGATACAGTATATTACCTACTATTAGACGTATGCTAGCCTACGCAAAGGTAATAACCCAAAAGATACGGTATATTAACTACTATCAGACGTATGATAGCCTAAGCAAAGGTAATAACCCAAAAGATTCGGTATATTACCTATTATCAGCCGTATCATGTACTTAGCAAAGGTAATATCCCAAAAGACACAGTATGTTACCTACTATCAGACGTATGAAAGTCTAAGCAAAGGTAATAACCCAAAAGATATGGTATATTACCTACTATCAAACGTACGATAGCCTAAGCAAAGCTAATAACCCAAAAGAGACGGTATATTACCTACTATCAAACGTATGATACCCTAAGCAAAGGTAATAATCTGAATGATACGGTATATTACCTACTATCAATCGTATGATAGCCTAAGCAAAGGTAATAACCCAAAACATACGGTATATTACCTACTATCAGATGTAAGATAGCCCAGGAAAAGTTAATAAACCAAAAGATACGATACATTACCTACTATCAGGCGTATGATAGCCTAAGCAAAGGTAATAACCCAAAAGACACGGTATTTTACGTACTATCAGACGTATGAAAGCCTAAGCAAAGGTAATAACCCAAAAGATACGGTATATTACCTACTATCAAACGTATGATACCCTAAGCAAAGGTAATAATCCGAAAGATACGGTATATTACCTACTATCAAACGTATTATAGCCAAAGCAAAGGTAATAACCCAAAAGACACGGTATATTACCTACTATCAAACGTATGATAGCCTAAGCAAAGGTGATAACCGAAAAGATACGGTATATTACCTACTATAAAACGTATAATACCCTAAGTAAAGGTAATAACCCAAAAGATACGGTATATTATTTACTATCAGACGTATGATAGCCAAAGCTAAGGTAATAACCCAAAAGATACGGTATATTAACTACTATCAGACGTATGATAGCCTAAGCAAAGGTAATAACCCAAAAGATATGGTATATTACCTATTATCAGCCGTACGATGGCCTACGCAAAGGTAATAACCCAAAAGACGCGGTATATTACCTACTATCAGACGTATGATAACCAAAGCAAAGGTAATAACCCAAAAGATACGGTATATTACCTACTATCAGATGTAAGATAGCCCAGGAAAAGTTAATAAACCAAAAGATACGATACATTACCTACTATCAGGCGTATGATAGCCTAAGCAAAGATAATAACCTAAAAGATACGGTATATTACCTACTATCAATAGTATGATAGCCTAAGCAAAGGTAATAATCCAAAAGATACGGTATATTACCTATTACCAGATGTATGAAAGCCTAAGCCAAGGTAATAACCCAAAAGATACGGTATATTACCTACTATCAAACGTACGATAGCCTAAGCAATGCTAATAACCCAAAAGAGACGAGATATTACCTACTATCAGACGTATGATAGCTTAAGCAAAGGTAATAACCCAAAAGATACGGTATATTACCTACTATCAGCCGTATGATACCCTAAGCAAAGGTAATAATCCGAAAGATATGGTATATTACCTACTATCAAACGTATGATAGCCTAAGCAACGGTAATAACCCAAAAGATACGGTATATTACATACTATCAAACGTATGATAGCCTAAGCAAAGGTAATAATCCAAAACCTATGGTATATTACCTACTATAAAATGTATAATACCCTAAGGAAAGGTAGATATGGTATATTACCTACTATCAGACGTATGATAGCCAAAGCAAAGCTAATAACCCAAAAGATACGGTATATTAACTACTATCAGACGTATGATAGCCTAAGCAAAGGTAATAACACAAAAGATACGGTATATTACCTATTATCAGCCGTATGATGGCCTAAGCAAAGGTAATAACCCAAAAGTCACGGTATATTACCGACTATCAAACGTATGATAGCTTAAGCAAAGGTAATAACCAAAAAGACACGGTATATTACCTACTATCAATCGTATGATGGCCTAAGCAAAGGTAATAACCCAAAAGTTACGGTATATTACCGACTATCAAACGTATGATAGCCTAAGCAAAGGTAGTGACCCACAAGATACAACATATTACCTACTATCAGTCGTATGATGGCCTAAGCGAACGTAATAACCCAAAAGACATGGTATATTGCCTACTATCAGACGTATTAAAGCCTAAGCAAAGCTAATAACCCAAAAGAGACAGTATATTACCTACTATCAGCTGTATGATGGCCTAAGCAAATGTAATAACCTAAAAGACACGGTATATTACCTATTATCAGATGTATTCAAGCCTAAGCAAATGTAATAATCCAAAAGTTACGGTATATTACTTACTATCAATTATATGATAGCCTAAGCAAAGGTAATAACCCAAAAGATACGGTATATTACCTACTATCAAACGTATGATACCCTAAGAAAAGGTAATAACCCAAAAGATACGGTATAGTACCTACTATCAGACGTATGATAGCCTAGGAAAAGTTAATAACCCAAAAGATACGATATATTAACTACTATCAGGCGTATGATAGCCTAAGCAAAGAAAATAACCCAAAAGATACAGTATATTACCTACTAATAGACGTATGATAGCCAAAACAAAGGTAATAACCCAAAAGATACGGTATATTACCTACTATCAGATGTATGATAGCCTAGGAAAAGTTAATAAACCAAAAGATACGATACATTACCTTCTATCAGGCCTATGATAGCCTAAGCAAAGATAATAACCTAAAAGATACGGTATATTACCTACTATCAATAGTATGATAGTCTAAGCAAAAGTAATCATGCAAAAGATACGGTATATTACCTATTCCCAAATGTATGAAAGCTTAAGCAAAGGTAATAACCCAAAAGATACGGTATATTACCTACTATCAAACGTACGATAGCCTAAGCAAAGCTAATCACCCAAAAGAGACGGTATATTACCTACTATTAAACGTATGATACCCTATGCAAAGGTAATAATCCGAAAGATATGGTATATTACCTACTATCAAACGCATGATATCCAAAGCAAAGGTAATAACCCAAAAGATATGGTATATTACCTACTATCAAACGTATGATACCCTAAGCGAAGGTAATAATCCGAAACATACGATATATTACCTACTATCAAACAAATGATAGCATAAGCAAAGGTAATAACCCAAAAGATACGGTATGTTACCTACTATCAAACGTATGATAGCCTAAGCAAAGGTAATAACCCAAATGTTACGGTATATTACCTACTATCAGACGTATGATAGCCAATGCAAAGGTAATAACCCAAAAGATACGGTATATTAACTACTATCAGACGTATGATAGCCAAAGCAAAGGTAATAACCCAAAAGATACAATATATTACCTACTATCAGACGTATGATAGCCTAAGCAAATGTAATAACCTAATAGACACGGTATATTACCTACTATCAGACCTATGATAGCCTAAGCAATGGCAGTAACCCAATAGATACGGTAAAGTAGCTACAACCAGATGTATGATAGCCTAGGAAAAGTTAATAACCCAAAAGATATGATAAGTTACCTACTATCAGGCGTATGATAGCCTAAGCAAAGATAATAACCCAAAAGATACGGTATATTACCTACTAATAGACGTATGATAGCCTAAGCAAAGGTAATAACCCAAAAGATACGAGATATTTCCTACTATCAGACGTATGATAGCCTAGGAAAAGTTAATAACCCAAAAGATACGGTATATTGCCTACTATCAGACGTATGATAGCCTAGGAAAAGATAATAACCCAGAAGATACGATACATTCCCTACTACCAGATGTATGAAAGCCTAAGCAAAGGTAATAACCCAAAAGATACGGTATATTACCTACTATCAAACGTACGATAGCCTACGCAAAGCTAATAACCCAAAAGAGACGGTATATTACATACTATCAAGCGTATGATACCCTAAGCAAAGGTAGTAATCCGAAAGATACGGTATATTACCTACTATCAAACGCATGATAGCCAAAGCAAAGCTAATAACCCAAAACATACGGTATATTACCTACTATCAAATGTATGATTGCCTAAGCAAAGATAATAACCCAAAAGATACGGTATATTACCTACTATCAAACGTATGATAGCCTATGTAAAGGAAATAACCCAAAAGAGACGGTATATTACCTACTATCAGACGTATGATAGCCAAAGCAATGGTAATAAACCAAAAGATACGGTATATTAACTACTATCAGACGTATGCTAGCCTAAGCAAAGGTAATAACCCAAAGGATACGGTATATTAACTACTTACAGACGTATGATAGCCTAAGAAAAGGTAATAACCCAAAAGATATGGTATATTACCTATTATCAGCCGTATGATGTACTTAGCAAAGGTAATATCCCAAAAGACACGGTATGTTACCTACTATCAGACGTATGAAAGCCTAAGCAAAGGTAATAACCCAAAAGTTACGGTATATTACCCACTATCAAACGTATGATAGCCTAAGCAAAGGTAGTAACCCACAAGATACGGTATATTCCCTACTATCAGACGTATGATAGTCTAAGCAAAGGTATTAACTCAAAAGATACGGTATATTACCTACAATTAGCCGTATGATGGCCTAAGCAAACGTAATAACCCAAAAGACAAGGTATATAACCTCCTATCCGACGTATGAAAGCCTAAGCAAAGCTAATAACCAAAAAGAGACGGTATATTACCTATTATCAGATGTATGAAAGTGTAAGCAAATGTAATAATCCAAAAGTTACGATATATTAACTACTATCAAACATAGGATAGCCTAAGAAAAGTTAATAACCCAAAAGATACGATATATTACCTACTATCAGGAGTATGATAGCCTAAGCATAGGTGATAACCCAAAAGATACGGTATATTACCTACTATCAAATGTATGATAGCCTAAGCAAAGGTAATAACCCAAAAGATACGGTAAAGTACCTACTATCAGACGTATGATAGCCTAGGAAAAGTTAATAACGCAAAAGATACGATATATTACCTACTATCAGGCGTATGATAGCCTCAGCAAAGACAATAACCTAAAAGATACGGTATATTACCTACTATCAATAGTATGATACGGAATATTACTTACTATCAAACATACGAAATATGCAAAAGATACGGAATATTACCTACTACCAGATGTATGAAAGCCTAAGCAAAGGTAATAACCCAAAAGATACGGTATATTACTTACTATCAAACGGACGATAGCCTACGCAAAGCTAATAAAACAAAAGAGACGGTATATTACCTACTATCAAACGTATGATACCCTAAGCAAAGGTAATAATCTGAAAGATACGGTATATTACCTACTATGAAACGCATGATAGACAAAGCAAAGCTAATAACCTAAAACATACGGTATATTACCTACTATCAAATGTATGATAGCCTAAGCAAAGATAATAACCCAAAACATACGGTATATTACCTAATATCAAACGTATGATAGCCTAAGTAAAGGTAATAACCCAAAAGAGACGGTATATTTCCTACTATCAGACGTATGATAGCCAAAGCAAAGGTAATAACCTAAAAGATACGGTATATTTCCTACTATCAGACGTATGATAGCCAAAGCAAAGGTAATAACCCAAAAGAGACGGTATATTTCCTACTATCAGACGTATGCTAGCCTAAGCAATGTTAATAACCCAAAAGATACGGTATATCACCTATTATCAGCCGTATGATGTCCTTAGCAAAGGTAATAACCCAAAAGACACGGTATGTTACCTACTATCAGACGTATGAAAGCCTAAGCAAAGGTAATAACCCAAAAGTTACGGTATATTACCTACTATCAAACGTACGATAGCCTAAGCAAAGCTAATAACCAAAAAGAGACGGTATATTACCTACTATCAAACATATGATACCCTAAGCAAAGGTAATAATCTGAATGGTACGGTATATTGCCTACTATCAAACGTATGATAGCCTAAGCAAAGGTAATAACTTAAAACATACGGTATATTCCCTACTATCAAACGTATGATAGCCTAAGCAAAGGTAATAACCCAAAAGATACGGTATATTATCTACTATCAAACGTATGATAGCCTAAACAAAGGTAATAGCCCAAAATATACGGTATATTAACTACTATCAGACGTATGATAGCCTAAGCAAAGGTAATAACCCAAAAGATACGGTATATTACCTATTATCAGCCGTATGATGGCCTAAGCAAAGGTATAACCCAAAAGACACAGTATGTTACCTACTATCAGAGTTATGAAAGCCTAAGCAAAGGTAATAACCCAAAAGTTACGGTATATTACCTACTATCAAACGTATGATAGCCTAAGCAAAGGTAGTAACCCACAAGATACGATATATTACCTAATATCAGACGTATGATAGCCTAAGCAAAGGTAATAACCCAAAAGATACAGTATATTACCTACTATATGACGTATGCTAGCCTAAGCAATGGTAATAACCCAAAAGATACGGTATATTAACTACTATCAGACGTATGATAGCCTAAGCAAAGGTAATAACCCAAAAGATACGGTATATTACCTATTATCAGCCGTATCATGTACTTAGCAAAGGTAATATCCCAAAAGACACGGTATGTTACCTACTATCAGACGTATGAAAGCCTAAGCAAAGGTAATAGCCCAAAAGATATGGTATATTACCTACTATCAAACGTACGATAGCCTAAGCAAAGCTAATAACCCAAAAGAGATGGTATATTACCTACTATCAAATGTATGATACCCTAAGCAAAGGTAATAATCTGAATGATACGGTATATTAACTACTATCAATCGTATGATAGCCTAAGCAAAGGTAATAACCCAAAAGATACGGTATATTACCTACTATCAAATGTATGATAGCCTAAGCAAAGGTAATAACCCAAAAGATACGGTATATTACCTACTACCAAACGTATGATAGCCTAAGTAAAGATACAAACCCCAAAGAGACGGTATATTACCTACTATCAGACGTATGATAGCCAAAGCAAAGGTAATAACCCAAAGGATACGGTATATTACCTACTATCAAATGTATGATAGCCTAAGTAAAGGTACAAACCCAAAAGAGACGGTATATTACCTATTATCAGACGTATGATAGCCTAAGCAAAGGTAATAACCCAAAAGATACGGTATATTACCTATTATCAGCCGTATGATGGCCTAAGCAAAGGTAATAACCTAAAAGACACAGTATGTTACCTACTATCAGACGTATGAAAGCCTAAGCAAAGGTAATAACCCAAAAGTTACGGTATATTACCTACTATCAAACGTATGATAGCCTAAGCAAAGGTAGTAACCCACAAGATACGGTATATTACCTACTATCAGACGTATGATAGCCTAAGCAAAGGTATTAACTCAAAAGATACAGTATATTACCTACTATCAGTCGTATGATGGCCTTAGCAAACTTAATAACCCAAAAGACATGGTATATAACCTCATATCCGACGTATGAAAGCCTAAGCAAAGCTAATAACCCAAAAGAGATGGTATATTACCTACTATGAGCCGTATGATGGCCTAAGCAAATGTAATAACCCAAAAGACACGGTATATTACCTACTATCAGATGTATGAAAGTGTAAGAAAATGTAATAATCCAAAAGTTACGGTATATTACCTATTATCAAACATATGATAGCCTAAGCAAAGGTAATAACCCAAAAGATACGGTATATTACCTACTATCAAACGTATGATAGCCTAAGAAAAGGTAATAACCCAAAAGATACGATATAGTACCTACTATCACACGTATGATAGCCTAGGAAAAGTTAATAACCCAAAAGATACGATATATTACCTACTAGCAGGCGTATGATATCCTAAGCAAAGGTAATAACCCAATAGATACGGTATATTACCTACTATCAAACGTATGATAGCCTAAGTAAAGGTACAAACTCAAAAGAGACGGTATATTACCTACTATCAGACGTATGGTAGCCAAAGCAAAGGTAATAACCCAAAAGATAGGGTATATTATTTACTATCAAACCTATGATAGCCTAAGCAAAGGTAATAGCCCAAAATATACGGTATATTTACTACTATCAGACGTATGATAGCCTAAGCAAAGGTAATAACCTAAAAGATATGGTATATTACCTATTATCAGCCGTATGATGGCCTAAGCAAAGGTAATAACCCAAAAGACACAGTATGTTACCTACTATCAGAGGTATGAAAGCCTAAGCAAAGTTAATAACCCAAAAGTTACGGTATATTACCTACTATCAATCGTATGATAGCCTAAGCAAAGGTAGTAACCCAAAAGATACGGTATATTACCTACTATCAGACGTATGATAGCCTAAGCAAAGGTAATAACCCAAAAGATACAGTATATTACCTACTATCAGACGTATGCTAGCCTACGCAAAGGTAATAACCCAAAAGATACGGTATATTAACTACTATCAGACGTATGATAGCCTAAGCAAAGGTAATAACCCAAAAGATTCGGTATATTACCTATTATCAGCCGTATCATGTACTTAGCAAAGGTAATATCCCAAAAGACACAGTATGTTACCTACTATCAGACGTATGAAAGTCTAAGCAAAGGTAATAACCCAAAAGATATGGTATATTACCTACTATCAAACGTACGATAGCCTAAGCAAAGCTAATAACCCAAAAGAGACGGTATATTACCTACTATCAAACGTATGATACCCTAAGCAAAGGTAATAATCTGAATGATACGGTATATTACCTACTATCAATCGTATGATAGCCTAAGCAAAGGTAATAACCCAAAACATACGGTATATTACCTACTATCAAACGTATGATAGCCTAAGCAAAGGTAATAACCCAAAAGATACGGTATATTACCTACTATCAAATGTATGATACCTTAAGTAAAGGTACAAACCCAAAAGAGACGGTATATTACCTACTATCAGACGTATGATAGCCAAAGCAAAGGTAATAACCCAAAAGATACAGTATATTATCTACTATCTAATGTATGATAACCTAAGCAAAGGTAATAACCCAAAATATACGGTATATTAACTACTATCAGACGTATGATAGCCTAAGCAAAGGTAATAACCCAAAAGATACGGTATATTACCTATTATCATCTGTATGATGGCCTAAGCAAAGGTAATAACCCAAAAGACACAGTATGTTACCTACTATCAGACGTATGAAAGCCTAAGCAAAGGTAATAACCCAAAAGTTACGGTATATTACCTACTATCAAACGTATGATAGCCTAAGAAAAGGTAGTAACCCACAAGATACGGTATATTACCTACTATCAGACGTATGATAGCCTAAGCAAAGGTAATAACCCAGAAAATACGGTATATTACCTACTATCAGACGTATCATAGCCTAAGCAAAGGTATTAACTCAAAAGATACAGTATATTACCTACTATCAGCCGTATGATGGCCTAAGCAAACGTAATAACCCAAAAGACATGGTATATAACCTCCTATCCGACGTATGAAAGCCTAAGCAAAGCTAATAACCCAAAAGAGATGGTATATTACCTACTATGAGCCGTATGATGGCCTAAGCAAACGTAATAACCCAAAAGACATGGTATATTACCTACTATCAGATGTATGAAAGTGTAAGCAAATGTAATAATCCAAAAGTTACGGTGTATTACCTACTATCAAACATATGATAGCCTAAGCAAAGGTAATAACCCAAAAGATACAGTATATTTCCTACTATCAAACGTATGATAGCCCATGAAAAGGTAATAACACAAAAGATACGGTATAGTACCTACTATCACACGTATGATAGCCTAGGAAAAGTTAATAACCCAAAAGATACGATATATTACCTACTATCAGGCGTATGATAGCCTAAGCAAAGGTAATAACCCAAAAGATACGGTATATTACCTACTATAAAACGTATGCTAGCCTAAGCAAAGGTAATAACACAAAAGATACGGTAAAGTACCTACTATCAAACGTATGATAGCCTAGGAAAACTTAATAACGCAAAAGATACGATATATTACCTACTATTAGGCGTATGATTGCCTAAGCAAAGATAATAACCCAAAAGATACAGTATATTACCTACTAATAGACGTATGATAGTTTAAACAAAGGTAATAACCTAAAAGATACGGTATATTACCTACTATCAGACGTATGATAGCCTAAGCAAAGGTAATTACCCAAAAGATACGGTATATTACCTACTATCAGACGTATGATAGCCTAGGAAAAGTTAATAACCCAAAAGATACGATACATTACCTACTATCAGGCGTATGATAGCCTAAGCAAAGACAACAACCTAAAAGATACGGTATATTACCTACTATCAATAGTATGATAGCCTAGCAAAGGTAATAGTGCAAAAGATACGGTATATTACCTACTACCAGATGTATGAAAGCCTAAGCAAAGGTAATAACCCAAAAGATACGGTATATTACCTACTATCAAATGTACGATATCCTACGCAAAGCTAATAACCCAAAAGAGACGGTATATTACCTACTCTCAAACGTATGATACCCTAAGCAAAGGTAATAATACGAAAGTTACGGTATATTACCTACTATGTAACGCATGATAGACAAAGCAACGCTAATAACCCAAAACATACGGTATATTACCTACTATCAAACTTATGATAGCCTAAGCAAAGGTAACAACCCAAAATATACGGTATATTACTTACTATAAAACGTATGATAGCCTAAGCAAAGGTAATAACCCAAAAGATACGGTATTATTACCTATTATCAGACGTATGACAGCCTAAGCAAAGGTAATAACCCAAATGATACAGTATATTACCTACTATCAGATGTATGATAGCCTAAGCAAAGGTAATAATCCAAAAGATACGGTATATTTCTTACTATCAAACGTATGATTGGTTAAGTAAAGGTAAAAAGCCAAAAGATACGGAATATTACCTACTATCAAACATATGATAGCCTAAGCAAAGGTAATAACCCAAAAGATACGGTATATTACCTACTGTCAGACGTATGATAGCCAAAGCAAAGGTAATAACCCAAAGTATACGGTATATTACCTACTATCAAACGTATGATAGCCTAAGCAAAGGTAATAACCTAAAATATACGGTATATTACTTACTATCTAACGTATGATAGCCTATGCAAAAGTAATAACTCAAAACATACTGTATATTACATACTATCAGACGTATGATAGCCTAAGCAAAGGTAATAACTCAAAACATATGGTATAATACGTACTATCTGACGTCTGATAGCCTAAGCAAAGGTAATAACCCAAACAGATACGATATATTACCTACTCTCAGACGAATGATAGACTAAACAATGGTAATAACCCAAAAGATACGGTATATTACCTACTATCAGACGTATGATAGCCTAAGCAAAGGTTATAACCCAAAAGATATGGTGTATTACCTACTATCAGACGTATGATAGCCTAAGGAAAGATAACTACCTAAAAGATACGTTATATTACCTACTATCAAACATATGATAGCCTAAGCAGAGGTAATAACCAAAAAGATACGGTATATTACCTACTATCATACGTATGATAGCCTAAGCAAAGGTAATAAACCATAAGATACGGTATATTACCTACTATTAGACGTATGATAGCCAAAGCAAAGGTAATAACCCAAAAGATACGGTATATTACCTACTATCAAACGCATGATAGCTTAAGCAAAGGTAATAACCCAAAAGATACCGTATATTACTTACTATCAAATGTATGATAGCCTAAGAAAAGGTAATAACTCAAAACACATGGTATATTACCTACTATCAAACGTATGATAGCCTAAGCACTGGTAATAACCCAAAAGATCGTGTATATTACTTACTATCAATTGTATGATAGCCTAAGCAAATGTAATAACTCAAAACATACAGTATATTTCCTACTATCAGACGTATGATAGCCTAAGCAAAGGTAATAACTTAAAAGATACGGTATAATACCTACTATCAGACGTATGATAGTCTAAGCAAAGGTAATAACCCAAAAAGATACGGTATATTACCTAACATCAAACATATGATAGCCTAAGCAATATTAATAACCCAAAAGATACGGTATATTACCTACTATGAGACGTATGATAGCCTAAGAAAAGGTTATAACCCAAAAGATACGGTATATTACCTACTATCAAACGTATGATAGCCTAAGAAAAGGTAATAATCCAAACAGATACGGTATATTACCTACTATCAAACGAATGATAGCCTAAGCAATGGTAATAACCCAAAAGATACTGTATATTACCTACTATCAGATGTATGATAGCCTAAGCAAAGGTTATAACCCAAAAGATATGGTGTATTGCCTACTATCAGACGTATGATAGCCTAAGGAAAGGTAACTACCTAAAAGATACGTTATATTACCTACTATAAAACATATGATAGCCTAAGCAGAGGTAATAACCTAAAAGATACCATATATTACATACTATCAAACGTATGATAGCCTAAGCAAAGGTAATAACCCAAAAGATACGGTATATTACTTACTATCAGACGTATGATAGCCAAAGCAAAAGTAATAACTCAAAACATACGGTATATTACTTACTATCAGACGTATGATTGCCTAAGCAAAGGTAATAACCGAAAAAGATATTGTATATTACCTACTATCACACGTATGATAGCCTAAGCAAAGGTAATAACCCAATAAGATGAGGTATATTACCTACTATCAGACGTATGATAGCCTAAGCAAGGGTAATAACCCAAAAGATACGGTATATTACCTACTATCAAACGTATGATAGCCTAAGAAATAGTAATAACCCAAAAGAGACGGTATATTACCTGCTATCAAACGTATGATAGCCTAAGCAAAGGTAATAACCCAAAATATACGGTATATTACCTACTATAAAACGTATGATAGCCTATGCAAAGGAAATAACCCAAAAGATACGGTATATTACATATTATTAGACGTATGACAGCCTAACAAAGGTAATAACCCAAATGATACGGTATATTACCTACAATCAGATGTATGATAGCCTAAGCAATGGTAATAGTCCAAAAGATACGATATATTTCCTACTATCAAACGTATGATAGGCTAAGTAAAGGTAATAACCCAAAAGATACGAAATATTACCTACTATCAAAAGTATGATAGCCTAAGCAAAGGTAATAACCCAAAAGAAACGGTATGATACCTACTATCAGACGTATGATAGCCAAAGCAAAGGTAATAACCGAAAAGATACGGCATATTACCTACTATCTAACGTATGATAGCCTAAGCAAAGGTAATAACCTAAAAGATACGGTATATTACTTACTATCTGACGTATGATAGCCTAAGCAAAAGTAATAACTCAAAACATACGGTATATTACCTACTATCAGACGTATGATAGCCTAAGCAAAGGTAATAACTCAAAATATATGGTATAATACCTACTATCAGACGTATGATAGTCTTAGCAAAGGTAATAACCCAAACAGATACGGTATATTACCTACTATCAAACGTATGAAAGCCTAAGCAATGGTAATAACCCAAAAGATACGGTATATTACCTACTATCAGATGTATGATATCCTAAGAAAAGGTTCGAACCCAAAAGATATGGTGTATTACCTACTATCAGACGTATGATAGCCTAAGCAAAGGTAATAACCCATAAGATACGGTATATTACCTACTATCAGACGTATGATAGCCAAAGCAAAGGTAATAACCCAAAAGATACGGTATATTACCTACTATCAAATGTAACGCCCCGATTTTGATTATCCCTTTTGCGTTAAGTCCTTTTTGATTTTAATTAGGTGAATATTATTTTGATGTGGAATTTTCGTGGAAATATGTTATGTTTACATATTATTCTATTTTACCCGATTTTGGGATTTTTCGGAGAAAATAGTTGGAGGGTATTTTGGACATTTCCTATTTAAATGATAAGTTGGATATTTTATGAGATATTGAGTTAGTACATGTTTTGGGAAAAATAATAGGAAGATATTAAAGAGGAAATAGAAGAGAAAGAAAGATAGTACGGAAGGAAGGAAAGAAAAGAGAAAGAAAGAAGGAGAAGAGAAAGAGGAGAGAAAGAAGAGGAAACTTTGGAAAACATCAAGATCAAATCCTAGCTGCGGTTAATCAGGTAAGGGTGAGAAGTTTTATCATCTTCATAATGTGTATGATCGTGTATGTGCTAGATTGGATTTGTTGGATTGTTTCTATGTTTCCATTTCTAGGTCGGAAGTTGATTTAATCGGTAGAAACTGAGTTTTATCGGTTAGGATTTGGAATAGACGGTGTAGTATAGTCGGGTGATGAGTGGGTTGTACTACTGGGACTGATTTGGATTAAATCCGTCGGGTTGTGAGGTTTGGGCTTTTGGACAGCCATGGGAGTTCTGAGTTTGCAGGTTCGCCAGGAGAATGGCAGCGAAGGTTCGCCAGGCGAGTGTGCTGGCGAGTGATAGCGAGTAATTCCAGAATAAATCCCAGTGGTCTTCGCTGGCAAGTTTGCCAGGCGAATGGCAGCGAGCATTCGCTGGGGGCTTCGCCAGGCGAAAGTTAGCGAACACAGCAGCATATCTTCTTTTCTTGTGTTTTCCATTCGTGGATTGTTTGTGTGTTGGTTGTGATCATTCCTTGTCTGAGATGACTAATTATATGTTGTTATATGTGCTGTGGGTGGCCGTATAGCGTGAATCCTAGTTTGTGATTCGTGAAGTGTGGAATGTGGCCGTTTGGCAATTTGGTGCATTTACTTGAAATGAATAGAAATGCATGTTGAGATCGAATGATGAATATGTATATATGTATTGTGATATGTATATATATTGTGAATGCATAATGAATATATGCGATGAATGTGAAGAATGCATGAGTATGTTTGTAAACATGTATGCATTTCAAGAAGTGTATGAACTCATTTTGCATGTGAAGCATCATGAAGTACATTCTTGTGCTGTTGGTTCCTAGGAGAGTCTGATGAATGATAGGATTCCTAGGAGAGTCCGATGAGTAATGTGATTCCTAGGAGAGTCTGATGAGTGATAGGATTCCTAGGAGAGTCCGATGAGTAATGTGATTCCTAGGAGAGTTTGATGAGTGATAGGATTCCTAGGAGAGTCTGATGAGTGATGTGATTCCTCGGAGAATCTGATGAACAATGTGATTCCTCGGAGAATCTGATGAACGATGTGATTCCTCGGAGAATCTGATAAACGATGTGATTCCTCGGAGAATCTGATGAACAATGTGATTCCTCGGAGAATCTGATGAACAATGTGATTCCTCGAAGAATTTGATGAACGATGTGATTCCTCGGAGAATCTGATGAGCGGTGTGATTCCTCGGAGAATCTGATGAGCAATGTGATTCCTAGGAGAATCTGATGAGTTATAGTGTACCCGTGAGGGGCGTGAGTGAATTGATTCTTAGGAGAATCTGATGGATGATTAAGTCGGTATCGTATTACATTTGCGTAGAGTAGCGAGTTGGCCTCTATGATTTGCATTTATCATCTTACGATGTATGGTGAATAAACATGATTGTAGATGTTTATGTAAGTTGTTGATAATTGGCATGAATGGAATGTTTGAAGATACATGTATGTGTGAGTATATCTGTATATGTGTGTATGTTTATGAAATAATATAAACATTGATGATGCATATTGTATATGCTTAGTGGTCTATTTGTAAATAGTTAATGGTGAATACATTGCGATGTACGGTGTAGTGAGATGAGTTGTGGTGAGAACGCGAACGATGTTATTGGACGTTATGTGTATATATGTGTATATGTTTATATGCATTATGTATTATGATAATGTTTCTCACCCTTCTGCTGTTTTATAATGCTCTATGAGGCATTGCAGATTAGATTGCTGGAGATCTTTTGTGAAGCGTGGCTTCAGTCTTTTGGCCGGATGGCTCTGATATGTGGCACCGGGTAGTTAGGGATTATTTTGATTCTTTTGTGATACACCTGTGTATGTATCTGCTGATGATATGTTTTGTAAACATGGTGAATGATAATTGTATATGTGAATACATGTTTTGGAGATTATGAAATATTTGGATGTTTCCGCGTTTGTTCGAAATATTTTCTTGTGGGTGTTGCCTCGATGTTGCATATCTGTTGAGCAGGTGTTTTGTATGTGTCGAATTTTAGGTATAACATGATATGCCCCTTTTATGCCATGATATAAATGTACTCTGATAAAATTTTAAATTATGCTTGAATGATTATTTGTATTATTTGGGGGAATAGAAAGGGGGTGTTACATCAACCGTATGATAGCCTAAGCAAAGGTAATAATCCAAAAGATACGGTATATTACTTACTATCAAACGTATGATAGCCTAAGCAAAGGTAATAACTCAAAACATATGGTATATTACCTACTATCAAACGTATGGTAGCCTAAGCACTGGTAATAACCCAAAAGATACGGTATATTACTTACTATCCGACGTATGATAGCCTAAGCAAAAGTAATAACTCAAAACATACAGTATATTACCTACTATCAGACGTATGATAGCCTAAGCAAAGGTAATAATTCAAAACATACAGTATAATACCTACTATCAGACGTATGATAGTCTAAGCAAAGGTAATAACCCAAAAAGATACAGTATATTACCTACTATCAAACATATGATAGCCTAAGAAATGATAATAACCCAAAAGATATGGTATATTACCTACTATCAGACGTATGATAGCCTAAGCAAAAGTTATAACCCAAAAGATATGGTGTATTACCTACTATCAGACGTATGATAGCCTAAGCAAAGGAAATAACCCAAAAGATACCGTATATTACCTACTATCAAACGTATGATAGCCTAAGCAAAGGTAATAACCCAAAAGATACGGTATATTATCTACTATCAAATGTATGATAGCCTAAGGAAAGGTAATAACCCAAAAGAAACGGTATATTACCTGTTATCAAACGTATGATAGCCTAAGCAACGGTAATAACCTAAAAGATACGACATATTACCTACTATCAAACGTATGATAGCCTAAGCAAAGGTAATAACCTAAATGATACGGTATATTACATACTATCAAATGTATGATAGCCTAAGCAAAGGTAATAACCCAAAAGATACGGTATATTACTTACTATCAAATGTATGATAGCCTAAGCAAAGGTAATAACTCAAGACATATGGTATATTACCTACTATCAAACGTATGATAGCCTAAGAAAAGATAATAACCCAAAAGATATTGTGTATTACCTACTATCAGACGTAAGATAGCCTAAGCAAAGGTAATAACCCAAAAGATACGGTATATTACCTACTATCAAACGTATGATAGCCTAAGAAAAGGTAATAACCCTAAAGAAACGGTATATTACCTACTATCAAACGTATGATAGCCTATGCAAAAGTAATAACCCAAAAGATACGGTATATTACCTACTATCAAACGTATGATAGCCTAAGGAAAGGTAATAACCCAAAAGAACCGGTATATTACCTCCTATCAAATCTATGATAGCCTCAGCAAAGGTAATAACCTAAAAGATATGGTATATTACCTACTATCCAACGTATGATAGCCTAAGCAAAGGTTATAACCTAAATGATACGGGATATTAAAAACTATCAAACGTATGATAGCCTAAGCAAAGGTAATAACCCAAAAGATACAGTATATTACTTACTATCAAACGTATGAGAGCCTAAGCAAAGGTAATAACTCAAGACATATGGTATATTACCTACTATCAAACGTATGATAGCCTAAGCAAAGGTAATAACCCAAAAGATACGGTATATTACCTACTATCAAACGTATGATAGCCTAAGAAAAGGTAAATAACCCAAAAGAAACGGTATATTACCTACTATCAAACGTATGATAGCCTAAGCAAAGGTAATAACCAAAAAGATACGGTATATTACCTACTATCAAACGTATGATAGCCTAAGGAAAGGTAATAACCCAAAAGAACCGGTATATTACCTGCTATCAAACGTATGATAGCCTAAGCAAAGGTAATAACCCAAAAGATACGGTATATTACCTACTATCAAACGTATGATAGCCTAAGCAAAGGTAATAACCTAAATGATACGGTATATTACATACTATCAAACGTATGATAGCCTAATCAAAGGTAATCACCCAAAAGATACGGTATATTACTTACTATCAAACGTATGATAGCCTAAGCAAAGATAATAACTCAAGACATATGGTATATTACATACTATCAAATGTATGATAGCCTAAGCAAAGGTAATAACCCAAAAGATACGGTATATTACTTACTATCAAAAGTATGATAGCCTAAGCAAAGGTAATAACCCAAAATATACGGTATATTACCTACTATAAAACGTATAATAGCCTAAGCAAAGGAAATAACCCAAAAGATATGGTATATTACCTATTATTAGACGTATGACAGCCTAACGAAGGTAATAACCCAAATGATACGGTATATTACCTACTATCAGATGTATGATAGCCTAAGCAAAGGTAATAGTCCAAAAGATACAGTATATTTCCTACTATCAAACGTATGATAGCCTAAGCAAAGGTAATAACCCAAAAGATACGGTATATTACCTACTATCAAACGTATGATAGCCTAAGCAAAGGTAATAACCTAAAAGATACAGTATATTGCTTACTATCAGACGTATGATTGCCAAAGAAAAAGTAATAACTCAAAATATACGGTATATTACCTACTATCAGACGTATGATAGCCTAAGCAAAGGTAATAACTCAAAACATACGGTATAATACCTACTATCAAACGTATGATAGCCTAACCAAAGGTAACAACCCAAAAAGATACGGTATATTAACAACTATCAAACGTATGATAGCCTAAGCAATGGTAATAACTCAAAACATACGGTATATTACTTACTATCAGATGTATGATAGCCTAAGCAAAGGTAATAACCCAAAAAGATATGGTATATTACCTACTATCACACGTATTATAGCCTAAGCAAAGGTAGTAACCCAAAAGATACGGTATATTACCTACTATCAAACGTATGATAGCCTAAGAAATGGTAATAACCCAAAAGAGACGGTGTATTACCTACTATCAAATGTATGATATGCTAAGAAAAGGTAATAACCCAAAATATATAGTATATTAGCTACTATATAACGTATGATAGCCTAAGTAAAGTAAATAACCCAAAAGATATGGTATATTACCTATTATTAGATGTATGACAACCTAACAAAGGTAATAACCCAAATGATATGGTATATTACCTACTATCAGATGTATGATAGCCTAAGCAAAGGTAATAGTCCAAAAGATACGGTATGTTTCCTACTATCAAACGTATGATAGGCTAAGCAAAGGTAATAACCCAAAAGATACGGTATATTACCTACTATCAAACGTATGATAGCCAAAGAAAAGGTAATAACCCAAAAGATACGGTATATTACCTACTATCAAACTTATGATAGCCTAAGCAAAGGTAATAACCTAAAAGATACGGTATATAACTTACTATTAGACGTATGATTGCCAAAGAAAAAGTAATAACTCAAAATATACGGTATATTACCTACTATCAGACGTATGATAGCCTAAGCAAAGGTAATAACTCAAAACATACGGTATAATACCTACTATCAAACGTATGATAGCCTAACCAAAAGTAACAACCCAAAAAGATACGGTATATTAACAACTATCAAACGTATGATAGCCTAAGCAATGGTAAAAACCCAAAAGATACGGTATATTACTTACTATCAAACGTATGATAGCCTAATCAAAGGTAATAACTCAAAACATATGGTATATTACCTACTATCAGACGTATGATAGCCTAAGCAAAGGTAATAACCCAAAAGATACGATATATTACTTACTATCAGACGTATGATAGCCTAAGCAAAAGTAATAACTCAAAACATACGGTATATTACCTACTAACAGACGTATGATAGACTAAGCAAAGGTAATAACTAAAAACATACGGTATATTACCTACTATCAGACGTATGATAGCCTAAGCAAAGGTAATAACCCAAAAAGATACAGTATATTACTTACTATTAAACGTATGATAGCCTAAGCAATGGGAATAACCCAAAAGATACGGCATACTGCCTACTATTAGACCTATGATAGCCTAAGCAAATGTTATAACCCAAAAGATATGGTGTATTACCTACTATCAGACGTATGATAGCCTAAGGAAATGTAACAACCTAAAAGGTACGTTATATTACCTACTATCAAACATATGATAGCCTAAGCAAAGGTAATAACAAAAAAGATACGGTATATTACCTACTATCTTACGTATGATAGCCTAAGCAAAGGTAATAGCCCATAAGATACGGTATATTACCTACTACCAAACGTATAATTATCTAAGAAAAGGTATTAACCCAAAAGATACGGTATATTACCTAGTATAAAACGTATGATTGTCTAAGCAAAGTTAATACCCAAAAGATACGGTATATTACCTACTATCAAATGTATGATAGCCTAACCAAAGGTAACAACCCAAAAAGATACGGTATATTAACAACTATCAAACGTATGATAGCCTACGCAATGGTAATAACTCAAAACATACGGTATATTACTTACTATCAGATGTATGATAGCCTAAGCAAAGGTAATAACCCAAAAAGATATGGTATATTACCTACTATCACACGTATTATAGCCTAAGCAAAGGTAGTAACCCAAAAGATACGGTATATTACCTACTATCAAACGTATGATAGCCTAAGAAATGGTAATAACCCAAAAGAGACGGTGTATTACCTACTATCAAACGTATGATATGCTAAGAAAAGGTAATAACCCAAAATATACAGTATATTAGCTACTATATAACGTATGATAGCCTAAGTAAAGTAAATAACCCAAAAGATATGGTATATTACCTATTATTAGATGTATGACAACCTAACAAAGGTAATAACCCAAATGATATGGTATATTACCTACTATCAGATGTATGATAGCCTAAGCAAAGGTAATAGTCCAAAAGATACGGTATGTTTCCTACTATCAAACGTATGATAGGCTAAGCAAAGGTAATAACCCAAAAGATACGGTATATTACCTACTATCAAACGTATGATAGCCAAAGAAAAGGTAATAACCCAAAAGATACGGTATATTACCTACTATCAAACTTATGATAGCCTAAGCAAAGGTAATAACCAAAAAGATACGGTATATAACTTACTATTAGACGTATGATTGCCAAAGAAAAAGTAATAACTCAAAATATACGGTATATTACCTACTATCAGACGTATGATAGCCTAAGCAAAGGTAATAACTCAAAACATACGGTATAATACCTACTATCAAACGTATGATAGCCTAACCAAAAGTAACAACCCAAAAAGATACGGTATATTAACAACTATCAAACGTATGATAGCCTAAGCAATGGTAAAAACCCAAAAGATACGGTATATTACTTACTATCAAACGTATGATAGCCTAATCAAAGGTAATAACTCAAAACATATGGTATATTACCTACTATCAGACGTATGATAGCCTAAGCAAAGGTAATAACCCAAAAGATACGATATATTACTTACTATCAGACGTATGATAGCCTAAGCAAAAGTAATAACTCAAAACATACGGTATATTACCTACTAACAGACGTATGATAGACTAAGCAAAGGTAATAACTAAAAACATACGGTATAATACCTACTATCAGACGTATGATAGCCTAAGCAAAGGTAATAACCCAAAAAGATACGGTATATTACTTACTATTAAACGTATGATAGCCTAAGCAATGGGAATAACCCAAAAGATACGGTATACTGCCTACTATTAGACCTCTGATAGCCTAAGCAAATGTTATAACCCAAAAGATATGGTGTATTACCTACTATCAGACGTATGATAGCCTAAGGAAATGTAACAACCTAAAAGGTACGTTATATTACCTACTATCAAACATATGATAGTCTAAGCAAAGGTAATAACCAAAAAGATACGGTATATTACCTACTATCTTACGTATGATAGCCTAAGCAAAGGTAATAGCCCATAAGATACGGTATATTACCTACTACCAAACGTATGATTATCTAAGAAAAGGTATTAACCCAAAAGATACGGTATATTACCTAGTATAAAACGTATGATTGTCTAAGCAAAGTTAATACCCAAAAGATACGGTATATTACCTACTATCAAATGTATGATAGCCTAAGCAAAGGTAATAACCCAAAAGATACGGGATATTACCTACTATCAAAAGTATGATAGCCTAAGCAAAGGTAATAACCCAAAATATATGGTATGTTACCTACTATCAAATGTATGATAGCCTAAGAAAAGGTAACAACCCAAAAAGATACAGTATATTACCTACACTCAAACATATGATAGCCTAAGCATAGGTTATAACCGAAAAGATACGGTATATTACCTACTATCAAACGTATGATAGCCTAAGCAAAGGTAATAACTAAAAAGATACGGTATATTACATGCTACCAGACGTATGATAGCCTAAGTAAAGGTAATAACCCAAAAGATACGGTATATTACCTACTATCAAACATATGATATCCTAAGCAAAGGTAATAACCTAAAAGATACGGTATATTACCTACTATCAAATGTATGATAGCCTAAGCAAATGTAATAACCAAAAAGATACCGTATATTACCTACACTCAAACATATGATAGCCTAAGCATAGGTTATAACCGAAAAGATACGGTATATTACCTACTATCAAACGTATGATAGCCTAAGCAAAGGTAATAACTAAAAAGATACGGTATATTACATGCTACCAGACGTATGATAGCCTAAGTAAAGGTAATAACCCAAAAGATACGGTATATTACCTACTATCAAACATATGATATCCTAAGCAAAGGTAATAACCTAAAAGATACGGTATATTACCTACTATCAAATGTATGATAGCCTAAGCAAATGTAATAACCAAAAAGATACCGTATATTACCTTCTATCAAACGTATGATAGCCTAATTAAAGGTTATACCCCAAAAGATACGGTATATTACCTACTATCAGGCGTATGATAGCCTAAGCAAATCTAATAACCCAAAAGATACGGTATATTACCTACTATCACACGTATGATAGCCTAAGCAAAGGTAATAACCCAAAAAGATACGATATATTACCTACTATGAAACGTATGATAGCCTAAGCAAAGATAATAACCTAAAAGATACAGTATATTACCTACTATCAGACATATGATATCCAAAGCAAAGGTAATAACCCAAAAGATACGGTATATTACCTACTATTTGTCGCTTCCGCGAAAATAAGGGTGCCGGCAAAACAGAAGAGTCGCCACCTTTCATTATTTATCCCTCGGAGCGGGAAAGGAAACGCTCGGAAAAACCTGACGAAAAAGGGTAAGACAACGTCGTCGCAACCGTTGTCTGGGTTCGGGAGTCGGTTACGCAAGGGGAAGGTATTAGCACCCCTCACGTCCGTCGTACTCGACGGGATCCACGCTTGTTGTGTTTACTGGACGAGTTGGTTTATCTATCTACCTATCAAGGCTGGCTTGAAAAGAAAAGAAAATGACTCGGCTAAGCGTCGCGCTTTATACCTACGTATTCTCATCAGAGAATGAGAAATCAGAGTCAACGTAGTTCGACCTACGACGGGTTACGGGGAAGGTGGATCGCCAATACGTCAGTATTGTGCCTACGTACTCTCAACGGCTTGAGAGATCAGAGCTTATGTAGTTCGGGTAACTACGGATTAGGGGGATTCAGATTCATCTGTTTTATCGAGTAGGGTTAAACAGCAGTTCCAGCAGTTAGGGACAAAGCCTGTTTGCGGTGGCGCTGAAGTTTAACGACACTCTTTTCTTCAGAAAAACTTTCCTTTAAATTACGGGCCCACGAGGCAAAAAGGTTTGAAGTTTGTTTTCTGTCTTTTACGGAAGAAGTGTTTTTTATTGTTTGCAATTTCAATCGCACTAAAGACTATGACCTGAGAGTGAATGCGTCGCATGTCACCCAAAGGGTGCCATACTAAACATCCGGACAGTTGAAAAGAAACTCTCCAACAAACCCTTTCTCAGATAGCTTAAGGCTCGTAACGTACGAAAGAAATCATTCATGATTACTGTATCTTAAGCTGTTTTGAGATGAGAAGAGAACAGGCTCAACTACGGGGAGACTATCAAGTCCTACTGTTGTCATGCCAAGGATTCATCCTATAGTTGAGGTTTGAAACAGGGAACTCCTAGGAGTTATCATGCATAGGTTTCAACCTAAAGGTCTATCATCATTGCCTTATCAAAGGAAATGAGAGTCCTAAGGGATCATGTCAACGATACACAGCAACAGATAAAGCATCAGCTTAAACAGTAAACAATAATACAGTAAACGACTGTAAAATGCATGCAATGCAAGTGAGGGAGGAAATGTGTGTGGGGCAGCAGCCTCCACAAGCTTATCTCAACCTCAAGCCATAATGAATAATAGTAATCATACTGAGGAAATAACAACAACATGCTATCAAGCAAAATAAGTAAACTGCAATCATACAGAAGAAATAAGATAAAATGCCATCAGGCAAACACAAACCACATGGGCAAGGGAGCGGGGCTCTACCGAATACCCGCAAGCAAAGCCATACAGTAACAATACAAGCAGAGGGAGCAACTCAACCTCTAGTGCAATCATGATCCTAGCTTAAAGTCTAGATATGAACTTATTCTAATGCATCAAGCAAGTCAAACAAGGCACATCAGTACAGAAAAGAAAACAGACAAGAAAGCAGATCAACAACTCTCTCAACTCCAAGCCTCAGCTCTCCTAACAGCAACCCAGTCTTCAGACTCCAATCACCCTTCAAGGATATCAGCTTCACTGGCAAGCATCAACTTGCTTCTCCAGGTTTCAACCCTTCCAAACATAAGTTTCAACTTATTCTCTCTTCTCTAAGCTTCAGCTCCTTAATCAGTTCCACCTTCAGGCTTCACTCTTAACCACAAGTATCAACTTGATTCCGTCAGGATCTCCAAGCTTCAAAGTAAGTATCAACTTATCCTTTGTTCTTCAAGCTTCAGCCCTGCACTCAATCTTTACTGGATCTTCAAGTATCAACTTGCTCTTCTTGCTCTCCAAGCTTCAGCTGCAATGGCAATGCTCCAGGAATCATCCTCTTCCACACTCTTCAATGCAGTCTTCATCTTCACACTCAATCCCAACATCTCTCAAGATAATCAAACCAGAAGAAATCACTTAACTGGATAAGCTAGGATATTAAACTGCTTATTGACCACCAAAGGTGACCTATAAGGGTTCAACATCAAAAGAATGGTTCCCTCAAAAGTTCTACTTCCTAGGTACCATCACTTATCCCTCCTAAGGAGGGAGGTGAATACCATGGAAGGACCTTGAATCATGGGGAGGAATGGAGGTGAAAGATACCATCCATGTTTAAGAAAGAAATTAACTAAGTCTAAGCTCTACTTAATTCCTAACCCTAAAACAACAACAAAACAAACAAGTCTTCAAGCTCTCAAGCTCCTTCTTCAATATTCCAGTCTTCTACTATGCTCCTCCATGCTTCACAAAGCAAGACCAAGCCCACCAAGCCAAGCAAAAGCCCACAAAGCAAAGCAAAACAAAATACAAGCCCACAAGGGCAACACAAACAACCATCAACTACAAAAATCAATTAAAAATAGTATACTATTATATTAAAATCTAATATAATTTCTAGGGGATTCTACATAACTACCCTTAATACCCTATATGTCCCAATATCTAACGTGACCTAGAAACCCAAAATTCTAGTGTTATTGTGGACCTATGTTAAGGATTGACCTAAATCTACACTCCTAAAGTCATCTAATCAAAACTAATCAAAAACTAATCATAAAATTATGGAATAAATCCAGAGGGGAGCTAAAGTCCTAGTCTAACTATCCTAAAAAGAATGGTTCAAAAATATGAAGGGAACTAGCTAAACAAAATTCTACAAAATTATGCATCAACATAAAGGAATTAAAAGCTATTAAAAGAGAAAATACACAAAAAATATGAAAAATGCATGAAATGCAAATGTTTTGATTTTATAATTTTCTAGACATCAATGTGAAATAGGAGAAAAATCCCCATGCCAAAATCATCATTTTTCTATTTAATATGATTTTTCAAAGATTAAAGAAAAATGGAGAAAAAGAAAATAAAATGTGAAAACATTGGTGCAGATAGCAATGGTATGCAGTTCAAATCGTGAGTGGGCTTAAAACGGGGGTGCCATCAGTAACGCGCGCTAGGCCCAAGATTTAATCAGAAATTAAATTAAAAAAAGTAAAGAAAAAGAAAAAAGCACGGTGCAATAATTAAAGAAAATCAGTGCAAACCATCATGGGCCAAGACTTGGGGGTGTGATTATCAAAATCAACTAAAGCCCAAACGAAAAATTAAATGAAACGCAGCGTTTGGTTGTCTTCAGACTTCCCTCTTCAAATGTGAAATTAAACCTCAGCCACACGATCTGATCCCAGTCAATGGGTCTACTCTCCATCCCACGGCCATGGAGTTGTCTTCTTCCTTCAGCCAAGGTTTGGAATGAAAGCCATGGAAACAGAGCTTCATAGTAAGTCTTCACCACAATCATATCACCTCAATTCTTGCCCGAGATCCAAGATTTAAAACCCTAGAACACTCTAAATTTCATGCTGATCATGACTATCACCTTAGAATTCAAAGAATCATCCTCAATCCCTAAACCCAATAATGAATCCAAATTATGCTCAAACTTCAACTTTAACGATTCTTGAAATTGATTGGCTCAGAATGATCACCACCTCACACTGGTTAAATCTTGCTATTAAACTCATGTTACATCTCACTATACATCGTGTTCTTGATCAAAACAAAATTGGTGTCACTAACTCAAACCTCACCAAATGCCCTCAAACTTTCCAGAATCCATCTCCTACTTGTCTCTAACCATTCTAACCTAACAAATCTAACTAATTATGCTTAAATTAGGGTGTAGAGTAAAAGTTGCAAACCTGTCAATTCTTGAATACCAGATAGGTCAAATCTTCAATTCAACCCCTCAAACTCTTCAGAATCACTCCTTGATTGATGTTAGTGCTTCTGTTTGCAAAAGATTTGATCAAAGAAGCTTGAATCTCCAAATCCGATGGTGACTTGCAGCTCCCAAAATCCAAATGCTAACTCTTCAATCCCACACGATCTTGCTCTCAATTTGGTATGCGCACACTCAGTATGATCAATGGAAGATGTTAGGATTGAAAGAATCAATGGAAATGATGCAGAATATAGAAATTGATTTCAACTTGCAATGGAAGAAAATGAAATGGAAATCTCACTCTCCTCTCTAATCTCTCACCCACCTTGCATCTGAGCAAGTTCTAATCCATATATAGGATGGTTCAAAACCTTCCAGAACTTTCTGGAATCATCCAATGAGAATTTGAGATTCTCATGTCATGAGTTTTTGATTTCAATCCATCTCAGGTACCATCTTGTGTTATACCTCTTGCAGCAGCTTGTATCTCCTTTGAAAATCTCCTTAGATGAGATGCATGATATGTTAGGATACTTTGCTAGCTTGTGCATTGTTTTTCCTTGTGTTTTGCATATGTACCTTAATATGTAAGTAACCATTCTCCAAAGCAAGTCCATGATTTAGGCCTCAAATCAAAACTGTGGCTGAACCATTGTTTCTAAAATGTTTTCTAGAGTCAAATAGTATATTACATGCCATGGTTTGGATGTGTAGCTTGAAAATTTCAATTTCCAACTTTGACTTATTTAACTTATGCCTTCATTTTAGGTCATTTTTACCATTTTGAGCTACAAGCCTTTTCAACATCTCATGACCTCCTTAATAGCCTTAAAACATCATTTTAAGAAAGTTTGATGTTGAAGATTTTTCCATTTGAAGCTTGGAAATAGGAGTTATGGCCTTATGCTTGAAATGACCTATAATCTCCAAATGACCAAAATGCCCTTGACTTGTCAAAGCCATAACTTGAGTTCTACAAATCCTATCAAGGACTTCTAGTACTCTCTAGAAAGCTAAGGAGATAAGGAACAACATTCATGTTGACCAAAAGTTCATAGGAATCATCCTTCTTGGGCAAAAGTTGGATGCAAGTTGGGTGACTTTCAAGGCCCTAGATTCACATACCTCAGATGACTTGTAACTTGTTAAAGTCATAACTTGAGCTCTACAAATCCTATCAAGGACTTCTAGTACTCAAATTAAATCTAAGAGCAAGCTCTACAACATTCATTTTGGGGGTAAGATGATATGACAATCACATCTTGAGCTAAACTGCCTTGAAGATAGGGGTCAAACTAGGGGATTTTACACTGTCAAGCCTTAGAAACCCTAGCTTGAAACTTCTCAAACTCCTCAATCATGATGAGTTGAACTTGGAATCATCCTTATAGCATCTCAATGCATCAATACATGATCACATGGCTCTTGGATTAGGTCTCAACCCTCTCAAAATCATCAGTAGACCTAGGGTTGACCCAGTCAAACCCTAACTGCACCACTCATGGTTGAGTCTCTTAATCTTGCCCAATGACCTCTCTAGGCTTCATGATGGCTTTCAAGACATCTCATAAGCTCTCTCAAAGCTTCAAGTCCACATCTTTGGCTTCAGAATCATCTGAGGAGCTCCCACAACTCTCAAGTTAGGAGGCACACAACCTTCTTGGTTTCAACCAATCTCTCTGAGGATCTCTTAACTTCTCTGACAAAGATATCAACGCTTGAACACTTGAATAAACTTCTTGGCTAGCTTCACAGTCTTGATTGGTACTCTTGATTGGTACTCATACCTCTTGATCTCCTGCATACATGTCAATGAAATGCAAGTGATAATGCTAATGTGAATGAGATGAACCACAAGCTAGGTAAAGAAGTGTTGGTCAAATTTTGGGGTGCAACAGCTGCCCCTATTCAAACGGCTTGAACCTGACTGGGTGAGAAGCGAACGGCTCTCAACCAATCAAGGTGCAAGACGGTTGAATACCGATAAACCCTAAAATTTGCCAACTGCGCAAGTACACGGTACTCTGATGGGAACCAATCTTTGAAAACTGAAACATTAGTTGCACGACAACTAGCTGGATGTCGCATCCGTGAAAATAAGGTGCCGGCAGAATAGAAGAGTCGCCACCTTTCGTTATATATCCCTCAGAGCGGGAAAGGAAACAATCGGAAAAACCTGATGAAAAAGGGTAAGACAAGGTCATCGCAACTGTTGTCTGGGTTCGGGAGTCGGTTACGCAAGGGGAAGGTATTAGCACTCCTCACGTCCGTCGTACTCGACGGGATCCACGCTTGTTGTATTTACTGGACGAGTTGGTTTATCTATCTACCTATCAAGGCTGGCTTAAATAGAAAAGAAAATGACTCGGCAAAGCGTCGCGTTTTATGCCTACGTATTCTCATCAGAGAATGAGAAATCAGAGTCAACGTAGTTCGACCTACGACGGGTTATGGGGAAGGTGGCTCGCCAATACGTCAGTATTGTGCCTACGTACTCTCAACAGGTATGAGAGATCAGAGCTTACGTAGTTTGGGACACTACGGATTATGGGGATTCAGATTCATCTGTTTTATCGAGTAGGGTTAAACAACAGTTCCAGCAGTTAGGGACAAAGCCTGTTTGCGGTGGCGTTGAAGTTTAACGACACTCTTTTCTTCAGAAAAGCTTCCTTTGAATTACGGGCCCACGGGGCAAAAAGGTTTGAAGTTTGTTTTCTGTCTTTTCCGAAAGAAGTATTTTTTATTGTGTTTGCAATTTCAATCGCACTAAAGACTATGACCTGAGAGTGAATGCGTTGCATGTCACCCCAAGGGTGCCATACTAAGCATCCAGACTGTTGAAAAGAAACTCTCCAACAATCCTTTCTCAGATAGCTTAAGGCTCGTGACATACGAAAGAAATCATTCATGATTACTGTATCTTAAGCTGTTTTGAGATGAGAAGAGAGCAGGCTCAACTACGGGGAGACTATCAAGTCCTACTGTTGTCATGCCAAGGATTAATCCTATGGTTGAGGTTTGAAACAGGGAACTCCTAGAAGTTATCATGCATAGGTTTCAACCTAAGGTTCTATCATCACTTCCTTATCAAAGGAAATGAGAGTCCTAAGGGATCATATCAATGATACACAGAAACAGACAAAGCATCAGCTTAAACAGTAAACAGTAATACAATAAAATGCATGCAATGCAAGTGAGGGAGGAAATGTGTGTGGGGCATCAGCCTCCACAAGCTCATCTCAACCTCAAGCCAGAATGAATAACTGTAATCATACAGAAAGATAAAACATGCTATCTAGCCAAATACAGTAAACTGCAATCATACAGAAGGAATGCTATCAAGCAAAACAAACCACATGGGCAAGGGAGCATGGCTCTACCGAATACCCGCAAGCAAAGCCACACAGTAACCATACAAGCAGAGGGAGCAACTCAACCTCTAATGCAATCATGCTCCTAGCTTAAATCTAGTCTAGCTATGGACTTATTCTAATGCATCAAGCAAGTCAAACAAGGCACATCAACAATACAGAGAAACAGACAAGAAAGCAGATCAACTCCTCTCTCAACTCCAAGCTTCAGCTCTTCTAACAGCAACTCAGTCTTCAGACCTCCATCACTCTTGACAAATATCAATTTGCTTCTCCAGGTTTCAACCCTTCAACATAAGTTTCAACTTATCCTCTTTTCTCTAAGCTTCAGTTCCTTAATCAGTTCCACCTTCAGGCTTCATTCTTAACCACAAGTATCAACTTGATTCCTTCAGTCTTTCCAAGCTTCAAAGTAAGTATCAACTTATCCTTTGCTCTTCAAGCTTCAGCTCTACACTCAATCTCAATTGAATCCTCTTCATAAGTGCCAACTTAGTCTTCAAGCTTTCAAGCTCTCTTTGCTTTACCAGTCTCAACTTGGTCTTCTCTTCCTGCAAGCTTCAGCTTCTCAGTGTAATCCTTTAATCACTTGGAAGTGTCAACTTCATCCTTCAATTCTTTAAGCCTCAGCTCTCCATTCAATCTTTATTGGATCTTCAGTGGGTCTTCAAGTATCAACTTGCTCTTGTTCTTCTTGCTCTTCAAGCTTCATCTTCAGTAGCAATGCTCAAGGAATCATCCTCTTCCATACTCTTCAATGAAGTTTTCATCTTCAAACTCAAGCCCAACATCTCTCAAGATACTCAAACCTGAAGAAATCACTTAACTGGATAAGCTGGGGTGTTAAACTGCTTATTGACCACCAAAGGTGACCTATAAAGGTTTAACATCAAAAGAATGGTTCCCTCAAAAGTTCTACTTCCTAGGTACCATCACTTATCCCTCCAAAGGAGGGATGTGAATACCATGGAAGTACCTTGAACCATGGGGAGGAATGGAGGTGATAGATACCATCCATGTTTAAGAAAGGAATCAACTAAGTCTAAGCTCTACTTAATTCCTAACCCTAAAACAACAAAAAAAAAAAAACAAGTCTTCAAGCTCTCAAGCTCCTTCTTCAATCTTCAAGTCTTCCACTATGCTCCTCCATGCTCCACAAAGCAAGACCAAGCCCACCAAGCCAAGCAAAAACCCACAAAGCAAGGCAAAACAAAATACAAGCCCACAAGGGTAACACAATCAACAATCAACTACAAAAATCAATTAAAAATAGCATACTATTATATTAAAACCTAATATAATTTCTAGGGGATCCTATATACCTACCCTTAATACACTATATGCTCCAATATCTAACTTGACCTAGAAACCCAAAATTCTAGTGTTATTGTGGACCTATGTTAAGGATTAACCTAATTCTATACAACCTAAAGTCATCTAATCAAAACTAATCAAAAATTAATCACAAAATTATGGAAAAATCCAGAGGGGAGCTAAAGTCCTAATCTAACTATCCTAAAAAGAATGGCCTAAAAATATGGAGGGAACTAGCTAAACAAAATTCTACAAATCTATGCATCAACATAAAAGGAATTAAAAAGCTATTAAAAGAGAAAATACACAAAAAATATTAAAAATGCATGAAATGCAAATATTTTGATTTTATAATTTTCTGGACATCAACATGAAATTGGAGAAAAAATCCCCATGTAAAAATCATTAATTTTCTATTTAATATGATTTTCCAAAGATTAAAATAAAATGGAGAAAAAGAAATTAAAATGGGAAAACATTGGTGCAGATAGCAACTATATGTAGTTCAATATGCAGATGGGCCCTAAATGGGGGTGCAAACAACAAATGCGCTAGGCCCAGTTTTTAATCAGAAAATCAATTCAGAAATTATAAAGAAAAAGAAAAACATACGGTGCAATAAGTAAAGAAATACAGTTCAAAATCTCAATGGGCCATGAAAGGGGTAGGGCATAGCAAGTAATCCACTTAAGCCCAAAACCTCAGTTTAATGAAACGCTGCGTTTGGTTATGTCTTCAGACTTCTCTTCACACGCGAAATTGAATCTCACCCACACGATCCAAGTCCCAGTCAATGAGTCTTGCCTCATCCAACGGCCATGGCATTGTCTTCTTCCTCCAGCCATGGAAATGGAGGGAAAGCTCCATGAACAGAGCTTCAAATCCCTAGCTCGGACTCCCTCCAAACTCAACCAAAATCCATGGTTCAAAACCCTAACCTGTTCTAAATTCAACCCTGAATCTAACCATGGCCTTAAAATCAATTGAAATGCCCTAAATCTATGAACCCGATCCAAGATCAAAACTATGCTCAAACTTCAATTCTAACAATTCTATAAATTGATTACCTCAGAATGATCACCACCTCACACTGGTTAAATCTTGATACTAAACTCATGCTATACTTCACTATATCTCGTGTTCTTGATCAAAACAAAAATGGTGTCACCAACTCAAACTTCACCAATTAATCTCAAACTTCCCAGAATCCATCACCTACTTGTCTCTAACCATTCTAACCTAACAATTCTAACTAATTATGCTTAAATTATGGTGTAGAAGAAAAGTTACAAACCTGTCAAATCTTGATTATCAGATAGGTCAAAGCTCCACTTCAACCTCTCAAACTCTTCAGAATCACTCCTTGATTGATCTTAAAGCTTCTGTTTGCAAAAGATTTGATCAAGAAAGCTTGAATCTTCAAACTCGATGGTGACTTGAAACCTCCAAAATTCAAAAGCTAACTCTTCAATTCTTCATGATTTTGCCCTCAATTTGGTATGCACACATTCAGTACTCAAATTAAAGCTAGGAACAAGCTCTACAACATTCATGTTAGGGGTAAGATGAGATGACAATCACATCTTGAGCTAAACTGCCTTGAAGATAGGGGTCAAACTAGGGGATTTTACACTGTCAAGCCCTAGAAACCCTAGCTTGAAACTTCTCAAACTCTTCAATCATGATGAGTTAATCTTGGAATCATCCTTATAGCCTCTCAATGCATCCATCCATGATCACATGGCTCTTGAATTAGGTCTCAACCTTGTTCCAATCATCAGTTGACCTAGGGTTGACCCAGTCAAACCCTAATTGCACCACTCATGGCTGAGTCTTCTTAATCTTGCACAATGACTTTGCTAGGCTTCATGATGGCTTTCAAGACATCTCATAAGCTCTCTCAAGGCTTCAAGTCCACATTCTTGGCTTCAGAATCATCTGAGGGGCTCCCATAACTCTCAAGTTAGGAGGCACACAACCTTGGTTTCAACCACTCTCTCTGAGGATCTTTTAACTTCTCTGACAAAGGTATCCACCCTTGAACACTTGAATAACCTTCTTGGCTAGCTTCAAACTCTTGTATAGCTCTTGATTGGTAATCATACTTCTTGATCTCCTGCACACATGTCAATGAAATGCAAATCATAATGCTAATGTGAATGAAATGAAACATAAGCTAGGCAAAGAAATGTTGGGCAAATTTTGGGGTGCAACACTGGAGAATTGGTAACCGGTGATACATGGTCGATCATGCCGTCAGGCATCAAGATTCCTCGGGACTCATCAGGTCAACAATCAGGTTAGTCATGCCATCGGGCATTCACAGAACTTTCGGGCATCAGCCAGACTCCATCAGTAAGTCGGGAATAGAATTCTCGGTCAATCATGAACCAATTGGGGATATCCAAACTTTTGCCATCAGGCGCTCCGCATCAGCTGAGAGGACTGCTTCGTTAACACGGTCGGACTTCAATCATCAAGTCTTCAGGGGAAGTTTCAACTTCGCTGTTCAGGAACCTGCTGGGGATGACACATCTCCGCTGGGGATTCTGGAGAACTATCAAGTAACTCTGCTTCGGGGATCCAGGAATCATTCTGGATGAATCAACTCTGCTGAGGACTTCAAGAATCATCTTGGGCAAATAACTCCGCCGGGGACTTCAAGAATCATCCTGAACCGACAACTATGCTGGAGATTTCAGGAATTATCCTGAGCAAACACTCTGCCGGGGACTCTAAGCATCAACTTGAGCAACCAACTCTGGCGACTGCACTGAAGATTTTAAGAATCATCTTAAGCAAACGACCTTGCTGGGGAATTCAAGAATCATCTTGAGCCGAAGACTTCGCTGGGGACTTTAAGAATCATCTTGAGCAAGCGACTCCGTTGGGGAGAATTCAAGAATCATCTTGAGCAATCAATTCTGCAGCGGAACACCTGCAAAACAAGAACGGTAACAACCTAGATCATGCTTATTATGCATATGCTTCGGCAATGGCGCAATGCTCCACACGATGGAAATGCTACGCGTTTATGATAAATGCTATGCAGTCATGCGAAATGATGCGATCCCGTCATCAAAATAAATGCTGAAGGGAGAATCCTCCTGTCAAGGAGAAAGGACCACTCAGATAGGGGGAGGAATCATCCTGCTGAGGAGAAAAAGGTCACGCCAATCCCAATCGGGCGCTGTGGGGAAGTGAACTTCAGTTGACTGCTGCAGGGGAGTGAAGCTCTACGAGAACCTGGACCTGCTGAGGGAAAGCGATGTCAATCGCGGGAATAAACTGACCGGCCTTCACGGCTACTTCCCTGGAGATAACGGCTCCGGCGGGGAAACACAGCATCAACTATTCAACACTCCACTAGGGAAAACCAATCATGGCTTGAGCGGCTTCCAAGGACTCGGCTCTCTTGGGGATTTGCAAACCCGGCTGAGGAAGAAGAAATCATTCTGCTTGCTGGGGAGATTACGACTCTGTGGGGAATCTCAATTCCGCTGGAGACTTCAGTCTTGAACCATCAGTTGTTGCACACTTCGGTGAATGACTCAGCTGAGGAGATGACGTTCCTTCAGAATGCATCTGATCGGGGAGAGAATCTTCTCTGCCTGGGGAGACATATCAATGCTCACGATCTCGTGTTCAGACTCTGCGGGGAGAGGCTACTGACCTTTGCTGGAGAAGGAGGAATCATCCTGCTTGGGACACGCACGGCGTACTGTCTGGAATATGCTACACCTGCAGCAACACAAACAAACAGACAAGATACCCTTCTCAAAGGGACCTATCAAGGTTATCATCTTGTGACAATGTTTAAGTAATTCATTGTTTCAACAATCAGTGGCCTAGGCCAGTAAGTTTATGTATGCGCATTTTATCAAAAACATCAGCGTTCTTTTTCGCAAACAAAACAGATAAATGCTAAACAGGCAAACAGAATTGTTGAATCGTATACATTTTATTGATAACGAACCCCTGAATGGGTAAAAATGTTTTACAACGGATGCAAGTTCTTGGAATGAGGAAGCCGCGCGAAAAAAGTAAAAGCATAAATATACATCAGTATATACAAATGTCGGCAACGAGGCGTAGACGAACACCATGAGTTGATCCCTGTATGACCCACTCAACTTCGATACTTCTCCGACGCTTCAGCTTCAGAAGAGATTGATTCAGATAAACGGCCATCAGGTCTTCCAAACCACTAAAAAAAGAAAGTCCACACGCAGAACACAGTCATTTGCTTTTTCAAATCCCTAACTTTTGCGTGAACCGCCCTTTGCGGGTTTTCAGTTCACCGGGATACCCTTTTTTGCGAAAGTCGCCCATCCGGGTTTTCGACTTTGCGGGTGTACATTTTTTCAATTTATATCCCTAATTTTTGCCCGAACCTTTTTCCTTTTTTATGGTTCGCCGGCATGCCCCATTTTTGCCTGGACACTCTTTTTATTGTCCAGCGGGTCGCTTTCAAGAAAAGTATTTTTTAACTGCGTCCGTGTTCACCGGGGATGCAAAATCTTCACCATCCATCGTGGATAACAATAAAGCTCCTCCCGAGAAGACCTTGCTGACGAGATACGGACCTTCGTAATTGGGAGTCCACTTGCCCCGGTGATCGGAGTGTGGCGGAAGAATCTTCTTCAGGACGAGATCACCCGTCTGAAAGCTTCTAGGACACACCTTCTGATCATAAGCTTTCTTCATTCGGCTTTGGTATAAACGACCATGCGCAATCGATGCTAACCTCTTCTCGTCCATCAGGCTGAGTTGGTTCAGTCGGTTCTTAATCCATTCTGCCTCGTCGAGTTTCACGTCAACCAAAACTCGCAAAGAAGGGATCTCCACTTCTAACGGTAGGACAGCCTCCACACCGTACACTAAGGAGAAAGGAGTTGCCCCGGTTGACGTACGTACCGTTGTACGATAACCGTGCAGTGCAAATGGCAGCATCTCGTGCCAATCTTTGTAGGTCACAACCATCTTCTGAACAATCTTCTTTATGTTCTTATTGGCTGCTTCAACGGCGCCATTCATCTTCGGTCGGTAAGGAGATGAGTTGTGGTGTTCAATCTTGAAATTCTGGCACAACTCCTTCATCATCTTGTTATTCAGATTCGAACCATTATCAGTAATGATCCGCTCGGGAATTCCGTAACGACAGATGATGTCCCTCTTTATGAATTTAGCCACCACCTGCTTGGTCACATTAGCGTATGAGGCTGCCTCCACCCACTTGGTGAAGTAGTCGATAGCTACTAGAATGAAGCGATGACCGTTAGATGCAGTGGGCTCGATCTTGCCTATCATGTAGATGCCCCACATGGAGAACGGCCACGGAGAGGACATGACATTTAACGGGCACGGCGGCACATGAACTTTATCAGCATAAATCTGGCATTTATGACATCTCTTCGCGAATTTAAAACAATCCGACTCCATCGTCAGCCAGTAATACCCCGCTCTCAGGATCTTTCTCGTCATAGCATGCCCGCCGGCGTGCGTACCAAATGTGCCTTCATGGACTTCTTCCATGAGCATACTCGCTTCTTTCTCATCTACACATCTGAGTAGCACGAGATCGTGGTTTCTTTTATACAAAACTCCATCAGGATTGAGATAAAAATTTCCAGACAGCCTCCTCAGAGTCTTCTTATCCTTGGTTGACGCATCCGCAGGATACTCCTTAGTCATAAGGAAGGTCTGGATATCGTGGAACCATGGCTTGCCATCGGAGGCTTCCTCGATCGCAAAGACGAATGCAGGTCTATCAAGACGAGAAAGGACAATTCTTGGAGCCTCATTCCAAAAATTGACTTTATACATTGAAGCCAACGTGGCTAAGGCATCAGCCATTTGATTCTCGGCCCTGGGCACATGATGGAGTTCTACTCGATCAAAGAACGGAAGTAGCCTTCTGGCATAGTTCATGTACGGCACCAAATTCGATTGACGAGTCTCCCACTCCCCTTTAATTTGGTTGATCACAAGCGCCGAGTCACCATATATATCTAGGTTCTTGATTCTCAAATCAATTGCCTCTTCTAGACCCATGATGCATGCTTCGTACTCCGCTTCATTATTGGTGACTGGAAACGTCAGTCTCGTAGTGAACGGGATATGGGATCCGTGGGGAGTCGTGATGATCGCCCCAATGCCACTTCCGTAAGAATTAACCGCCCCATCGAATATCAATTTCCACTGGGATTTCCTATCTGGCCCCTCGTCGGGCAACGGCTCATCGCAATCTTTTGCTTTGAGAAACATGATATCCTCATCAGGGAATTCAAACTTCATCGGCTGGTAATCCTCGATCGGCTGTTCGGCGAGGTAATCAGACAATACACTTCCCTTGATAGCCTTCTGGGAAACGTACTGAATATCATATTCCGTCAACACCATTTCCCATCTGGCAATCCTGCTCGAAAGCGCTTGCTTCTCGAAGACGTACTTGATCGGATCCATCTTCGAAATTAGCATGGTGGTGTGGTTGAGCATGTACTGTCGTAAATGTTTGGCAGCCCAGGCTACTGCACAACACGTCTTCTCCAGCATCGAGTAGCGAGATTCACAGTCTGTGAACTTTTTACTCAAGTAGTAAATGGCATGCTCCTTTCTGCCCGTCTCGTCGTGCTGACCGAGAACACACCCCATACTATTCTCAAGAACTGTCAAGTACATGATTAATGGTCGTCCAGCCACTGGGGGTATCAAGATTGGAGGTTCCTGCAGATACTGTTTTATCTTGTCGAATGCCTTCTGGCAATCCTCATTCTAGATAATCGCCTGATCTTTCTTTAAAAGCTTGAACATCGGTTCACACGTGGTCGTGAGCTGAGAGATAAACCTTGCAATGTAGTTTATTCGGCCCAAGAAGCCACGAACTTCTTTTTTTGTTTTTGGCACTGGCATTTCTTGTATCGCTTTTATCTTTGCAGGATCAACCTCGATGCCTCTTTCGCTCACGATAAACCCCAATAACTTTCCGGACCGTACTCCGAAAGTACATTTGTTAGGATTCAGCCTCAACCTGAACTTCCTAAGCCTCTCAAAAAGCTTCAGCAAATTGACCAGATGTCCCTCCTCCGTTTGGGACTTCGCAATCATGTCATCAACATAGACTTCAATCTCATGATGAATCATGTCATGAAACAAAGTAACCATTGCTCGTTGGTAAGTGGCCCCTGCGTTCTTCAGACCGAAAGGCATTACCTTATAGCAAAATGTTCCCCAGGGAGTGATAAACGTCGTTTTATCCATGTCCTCCGGCGCCATCTTGATCTGATTGTAACCGGAGAAGCCATCCATGAACGAAAACACGGAGAACTGGGTTGTGTTGTCGACCAACACATCAATATGAGGCAGCGGGAAATCATCTTTAGGGCTCGCCCTATTCAAATCCCGATAATCGACGCACATTCGTACCTTACCGTCCTTCTTCGGTACAAGCACTATGTTGGCGACCCACGGAGGGTAAGTGGTGACCGCTAAGAAGCCAGCATCAAGTTGTTTTTTCACTTCTTCTTTGATCTTAACGGCCATATCTGGTCTCGTCCTCCTAAGCTTCTACTTAACGGGAGGACAATCTTCTTGCAGCGGCAAGTGGTGGACCACGATGTCCGTGTCAAGTTCGGGCATATCTTCGTATGACCAAGCAAAGACGTCACTATACTCTCTTAGCATCTCGACCAGCCTCTGCTTGACATCACTCTGCAGTGCAGCCCATATCCTGACGTTTCTGACGAGTTCTTCGGAACCCAGATTCACAATCTCGATCTCCTCTTCATGAGGCAGAATAACTTTCTCCTCTTGTTTCAACAAGCGGGCCAACTCTTCAGGAAGGTCTTCGTCTTCATCAATCTCTTCTTCGGCTTGATAGATCGGGAAATTGAAGTCGAAGCGAGCCATAGAAGGTCCAGAGTCGATGTCATCTGTCATGTGGATCCTGCAATAACAAGGGTTAAGCTTAAAACGAGGATATGCAGGTTAGCACAAACCCCATTGCCATTTTATTGTTTTTCAAAACAAATATAAAACAGGAATAATAGAGATCACAATATTTGAATACGAAGAAAAACGCCTTTTGATTTATTGATAAAATGCATGTACATAATCAAACAAGGCCCTGACAATAAAACCACTATGCCCCGGGTAAGACATAGGGTTGTACAATGATTGGAAAAAGTAAATCATTACTCTTCGCTTGTCATCTGGATGATATCCTTGACGCACCAATTATTGAGGCCCTCGTCTGGCTTGCTTGGCTGGATCCAAGAGTCGAGGTCACAGTCGCTATCTCCGCTGTCTTCAGACACCGCGTTGATGCTTTCGAAAATCATTCTGCCACTGGTAAACTGGATCGGCCCCTTACCTCGCGACGCACTGCTAGAAGAAGAAGCTTAAGCTCCAGGAGAATATCCCAACCCAAACTTGTCTTGCTTGTTAGGTATCTCCAAAATTCGCCCCCAGCCTGGGGTAGATCCGGCTTGGACAACGGCCCGAGCTTCCTTGAATGAGGAGAGAGTCATCTCTGGCTTTTCAGTGACTACAGGAGCTACGTCCTTCACTTTGACAGCTTCGAACGCTTGGCATAGAGTCTCATGGATTTCCCCATCCATCTCAACAAACTTAAAGGACGACAAATGGCTCACCATTATGTCTTCCTCGCCACACACGGTCACGATGCTACCTCCGACAGCATACTTGAGTTTCTGGTGCAACGTGGAGGTTACGGCACCAGCAGCATGGATCCACGGCCGGCCTAAGAGACAACTGTAGGCAAGCATGATGTCCATAATATAAAAGACCGCGTCGAACGTTTCCGGCCCGACTTGGATTGGCAGGGTCACCTCCCCGAAGACATGTCGTTTAGTTCCGTCGAACGCCTTCACAACCAGATCACTGGGTGTGCAAATCACTCCACGAGTATCCAACTTCATTAATGCCTTCTTCGGAAGAACATTAAGTGACGAACCCGTGTCCACCAACACGTGCGACATAATCGTGCCCTTACACTCTATCGAGATGTGCAGGGCGCTATTGTGGTTCCTCCCCTTCGGCGTCAGCTCTAGGTCTGTGAACCCTAACCCATTTCCAGCATTTACGTGGGCTATGACCTCTTCTAGCTGATTTACCGATATTTCCTGCGGTACATATGCGGCGTTCAACACCTTCAGCAGCGCGTTGCGGTGCGCTTCGGAACAGAGCAATAAGTTCAGGATGGAAATCTTCGAGGGTGTCTGATGGAGATGATCCACAATCTTGTAGTCACTCTTTTTAATCAACCTCATAAACTCCTCGGCGTCTTTAACAAGCAAGTCTTTTTCTGCCCCACGTGGGATCTCTTCAACGACTTTACTTTTACCTTTATCGTCCGCATCAGCTCTGACTGCTCTATCCGCCACGACCTCTGGTGGTGCAAACACTCTCCCGCTGCGAGTAATACCACTGATTCCCGCAAGGTTCTCCACAGTCGACCCAAACGGTTCTAGCTCCAACTTCTGTCCGTTGCAGTAAACTTCGGCCCCATAATGCCACGGGACGGCGTTAGTGCTCTCGAACGGTATTGACCCAGCTTTGGTGATAGTAATCGTAGGCGGTCTGGGCGCAGAAATAGTTATCGTCTGGAGAGGGATGGTGATGATGGCGACCTCATCATCTTGCTTCAGCACTACCTCCCGATCCACGTTCGGCCCTCCGGCTAAACTGTAAAATCCCTTTGTCATACCCTAAATTTGCCCGCCAGCTTTTGTAAATATTTTCGCTTTTCTGTTTTTGCATTTTTCACTTAATTTTATGCCGTTTAGACACGTGTCTACCCTCGGTCGGGTGTTCTTCAAATCTCGACTTTTTTTGTCCAATAGGAGCGTGACATGTGGCCTGAAGGGTATTTTCGTAAAATGTCAATCCTTTAAATTTTCTCTTTGTTTTCTTGCAAATATTACGTTTTTGTTTATATTTTTATTTTATCACTTATTTAGTTTAATTAGGTGTAGAATATTGTTTTTATTATATTTTAGAATTAGAATAGTTATTTATTTTCCATTTAAATAGTCTTAGATTTTAATAGATTTTTTAAAATAGGTTTTTATTAATTTTGTTTAGAAATATTAGGATTTATTTTAAATAGATTTTATTTTCAGTTTTTTCGTATATATAGATTTTTCTTATTAATTATTTTATTTTTTAGATTTTTATTTTCCTTTATTTATTTATTAGATTAGAATTAATTTTAGTTTATTTTGTTTATCTTAGAATTCTATTTAGAAATTATTGATATTAATTTAATTAAGTTTTGTTAGGATTAATTTTTTTTATTAGCTAGTCAGCATGTAATTAAGTTAATTAAAGTCAATCATTTTGATTTTTTCGTTAATCATTGTCATCAACACTTAATCACCATTAAGTCAAAACACACTTTGGGCTGCCACGTGTCAAAAATTTGTAATATATATGCACTGTAGAACATCCCTTTCCAAAAAACCTAATCCCAACCCTAGCCGCAGCTACAGTAGCCTCTCATTACTATTCATCATCAACCTCCGTTTCATCTAACAAAACACATCCTCCACACCAGACAACTCTGCGACAATACAGCCTGCCCCCTGCTACACTAGGTTGTACAAACCTGCAACCTGCAGTGAAAACAAAACCAACCAGCAATATAACACAAACTTAATCTTCATTGGTGTGGGGACATTAAGAACCACACTTTCATTCCTCCTCTGGATCAAAACCTGCTACCAATTTTTCCCCACAACAGCTCAACCAAATCACATAACACTTCATAGGAAGAACAGAGTGAGCCACCTCCCTTCTCCATCTTCATATCTCAGCGGCGAACATAAGCAGATCGAGCGAGGACGGTGAGAAATTGAAGGAGAAGACGACTGAAGCTCGACGAATATGTCCTGTATACACCGTTTTTCTTGTTTTCATTTTGTTTTAGAGAAGAAGGATCATGATTTGTACAAATGGGGAATTGATTTTCTGAGATTTTGGTTCAATACAGGGGCCGTGTTTTGATATCAGGTAGGTTTCCATTTTTTTTTCTTTTGGTTTAAAAGTTAAACTAAGTTTGGGTCAAATTCCAATTCATTTTGAGAAGGTTCGAGCCACCGCCCCCTGTCTCTGTTCTTTTCTTTGTTTTTTATTTTATTTTAAATTAAAAGTAAATTATTTAGTTATTATTATATTATTATTATATATATTGTATTTAGTTATTATGTATATACATATTGAATTGTTGTTTTATTATTTTCTTTTATCTAACATGTTTATAGTTTACATTTTAAATTATATATTATGTTTAGAGTTTATATTATATATTGATTGTATATATTATTTGATTTCCATATTTTTTAGAATATAGTATTTAGAAGCTATTATTTTTATTTTTGAAGTTGAATCTCTTTCTCCTTTATTATTGGATATTTTGTCCCATTTTCTTCGTTTGGGTCGATGAAGAGACCTCCATTTGTTTTTCTGTCAAATTATTGATGAGAAATGATGGATCTGAGACCAACTTTCTCTTCTTTCTATTTTTCGACATTTATTCATCTTTGTTTATTTATCACTATTTTGGTCGATGACGATGCTTCCATAATCCATTACCAGTCAAATTATTGATGAATAATGTTGGATCCGAGACCTCTTTTATCTCCCCACATTATGCCTCGATTCGATTCATTGACGCTATCAAACAATCTTCAATAAAGGAATCGAGTTATATTCGTATTGAATTGAAAAGAGAGGATTAAGTGTAGACTTTCTCCCTCTTTGAGTGTTGAGATGCTCACTGTAGTGTGAGTGGTTTTGACACTCGTCTTTGAATACGAAGACGCTCGTATTCTCCGCACTCATCCATATCTTTCTCTCCTATAAACCTCGGCCCCGTACCGAGTACATTTCCAAACCATTTTTCTCCTAAAACCTCGGCCCCCGCGCTGAGTGCATTTTCAAAATCCCTTTCAGTAAAGAATCAAATTCTTTGTATTGAATTAAAAAGAGAGGATTGGGTGTAGACCTCTTCTTCTTCGAGTGTTGGGATGCCCACTGTAGTGAGGGTGGTCTCGATACTCGTCTTTCAATACGAAGATGCGACTTTGTCCACCACCTCTCACTTTCACAACTTCATCCCGCAACCTTTCCCATCTAAAACCTCGGTCCCGTACCGAGTGCATTTTCAAATTCCTTTTCATACAAAAACTTGAATGGTCGTGGAGTGGTTAGGCGTAGGCCTTCTCCTATCCCGAGTGCTGACGTTTACCGTAGGGTTCTTTGTCGCAAAAAACACTTACCATTCAAAACCAAAAACACTTTAATAAGAGAATGAAGTTCTCTTTGTGTTGAACTAAAGAGAGAGGATTAAGTGTAGTCTTCTTCCTCTCCGAGTGTCAGGATACTCATTGTAGTGTGTGTGGTCTTGATACTCGTCTTTCAATACGAAGATGCTACGTTCGCCACACATTTTTTACAACAAAAACTTTGAGATAAAGAATTGGGTACTACCTGTAAGGGTTACTATATACGAGGACCTATCTCGCCCCAAAAACAATCTCAACCAATCAAACGTGATACCTTGCCTCGCATGGCGAAAACCAACCTTTCAAATAGGATATGTTACGTCCGTTCTACCGCAAACAGGTACGCATAAGTCTCCTCACATGCGAGCAGCAAAACACCTAAACTGCTAGAATGCGCACGATAACATCATCCCCAAACACACCGGTTATCCGCACCGTAGGCACGAACTACGTTGCTCTGATTTCTCATGCATAATGGGAATACGTAGGCATAGGATTGCGATATCCTAGCGAGCACCCTTTTCTTTTTCCACCCTTTCCCAGAAAGGCATGCTACATCCGTTCTACCGCAAACAGGTAACGCCTAAGTCTCCAACGAGCGAGCAGCAATACGCCTAACTGCTAGAATACGCACGATAGCATCGTCTACCAGAACTCCCCCCGCACACCGTAGGCCGAACTACGGCTGCTCTGATTTTTTACTTCTTTCAAGTAAAGATACGTAGGCACAAGGGCCACAATCCTTGCCGAGCACATTCCCCCCATATCTGTAGTTCCCCGAACTACGTCGACTCTGACTTTCTCACATCTATTAAGAATACGTAGGAATAAGACTGCGAAGTCCTACCGAGTCTGTTCTTTCTCTTTTCTTCCCCGTTCTCTCTTTCCTCCTAACTTTCTTGTTTCTAACCCTTCTTTTACACCGTGGAACACTTCTTATAGCATAATGTTTAAGCAAATAAATTCACACATCGACAAACAAAAGGTTCCCATCGAGTATGATGGATGCGAGGGGTGCTAATACCTTCCCCTCGCATAACCGGCTTCCGAACCTGTTCTTGGTTGCGAGACTATCTTATCCATTATTTTCTTAAGGTTTTCTCGATATTTTCCTTTCCCCTCATGGGATAAATAAATTTCGGTGGCGACTCTTCTGTCTATCTTTTCTGCCTCCCCGTCGTTGCACGATGCATTTTTCGAGTAGCGACACCGTTCAGTCATCAGACTTTGAATTCCTTCTACCAACTGTTCACATCCATCAGAATGTGTGGCACAGTCCATACATAGCTCTCCGCAACCTGGAAAGAACCCTCTTTTCATCAACTTAGCTTTAACGAAGCTAAGCAGCGTCTTTAGATCTCTGACATCAGTCAACAAGTCCGAACTCTCGTCTTCGATAATGGCGTTCACCCCGCCTCCCCTATGATTCGGCATAGGATTCTTCGTGACATTTGGCACATTATCCGAGAAGTTGATGATCTTGGCATCCACCATGTCCTGCACCTTGTGCTTGAAGGCTTTGCAGTTCTCTATTGTGTGGCCTGGTGCCCCTGAGTGGAACTCAAAAGTTGCATTCGCGTCATAACCTGGCGGAGGTGCCCCTGTCAAGGGAGCCAGCGTTCTCTTCTGGATCAACTGTAGCTGAAGCAAAGTTTGCAAGAGTTGCGCGTACGACATGGGCGGTGTCTCGAGGTGACGGTTCGACAAAGGTGCTCGATTCTGATACTTTCTGTACCCTTTTTGATTTGGTTGCTGCTGCTGCTGCTGCGGCTATTGAACTGCCGGGATAGTTATGCTGGCCACCTACTGGTGAGGACCTTTACCCTTCCTTTGAGCGTTGGTCATAACGCTCGCTTCTCCTTCCCGTCTTTTGCCACTATAAGGTTTCTTTCCGCCTCCAGCTGAGGATAACTCACCTTGAATTTTCTCGAGCTTGATCCCATTTTCGATGTGCTCACCCGTGATAATGAGATCTGAGAAGGTTCCAGACATACCGTTGACCAACTTCTCATAGTAAACCCCTGGGAGGGTTGCTACAAACATCTGCACGAGCTCACGTTCAACCATCGGCGGCTGAACCCTAGCTGCCAACTCACGCCACCGCTGGGCGTATTCCTTAAACCCTTCATTGTTCCTCTGCGGCAGATTCTGCAGCTGGACTCGGTTCGGGGCCAAGTCGCTATTGTATTGGTAGTGGTGCACAAATGCTTCAACAAGATCCTTCCACGTGCGCACACTAGTAGGCTCCAGACTCATGTACCACTCAAAGGATGGCCCGGAAAGGCTGTCTTGAAAGAAGTGCATCAGCATCTTCTCGTCCTCAGAATGAGCAGACATTTTTCTGTAGTACGATCTCAAGTGGACGCGAGGGCAAGTGGTGCCCTTATATTTTTCAAAGTCAGGTACCTTGAACTTAGGAGGCACCTTGAAATCAGCAATTAGTCCCAACTTGGACATATCAACGCCCAAAGTATTCTGATTCTCGATATCTCTCATCTTATCTTCAAGTGCCTTGAATCTAAGCCGTGCTTCAGCATTCAGCTCCCCTTCAGCACCTCTCTGAGAGAACACATCATCCTGACGATCCTCTAGCCATGGCTGAGGCCCAAACAGGTTCCCGACACCTGCATTGCCGTTGCCCAGCCCGACATTGACATTAGCTCCCAGACTCCCGTTACCGACGCCCGTCGTATTGAGTCTGATGTTGGCCATCACATTGTCGTTGGCACTGCCGTTTCCCCCGGTCACGGGAACACCATTCTGTGGAGTTTCAACTGGTGGAGGAGTAGGCACAGTCCCACCATGGAGTACGCCATTGCTATCGACCCTCGAAATCAGGGGCTGAACCAAGGTTCTGAGCTGATCCTGGCCATTGGCGACCGCTTGCATGAGCTCCATGAAGCGATCCATTCTTTCGCGGAGTTCCTGAACATCAGTTTGCACTTGCTCCATGATCCTGGTTTGATTAGCTCTAGTCGGATAGCGGTGAATAGGTCTCTGATCAATCCTGGAACCACCTGAAATAACCTGAAACAACCTGGTAAACACAAAAGGGTTAGGAAAAACAACAAAGTGCTCGTTATGCAAATGCTTCATGCAAATGCAAACGTGTGTCTGTGTGTTAGGGAGATCTCCCCCGATCCTAGTGCCTGCGTGCCAGTGCTGATAATAAGAAGAAGTCTGAGTCCAATCATGGAAATAACAATCTCATATATAAAGAAAGCCCATCAAGGCAGTACACAACGTCAGCGAGTACAAGATGAATCAATAGTGTGACCTCAGCCAACAAACCTGGTGATGGTCAGCATACAACAAAAAATAAAAGGAATACAAATAGTCAAGTACGGCCACGGGCGCGATACTCTTCTAACAACTCCTTCGTTTCTGGATGATCAGGCAGAGTGAGTAACCCTTCGACGAGTAATTCCCTTTGCACAATGGTGTACTGAAGTCCTTCGACCGACTCTTCCCATGCTCCTTCGCCGAAACAATCTTCTAGCTTCCGCTTCATGGACTCAAACGTCAGTTTGCACTCCTTCAGGTTAGCGAGAGCCCTATTGAGCTGGCCTTCGGCGGCGTATCTGCGAGCGGTTTCTTCATCAAACCTCTTCTCACTAGCCTTCACCTGGGCCTCCAGCTTGGAGATCTGCAGCATCAGCTTATCCTCCCGCTCTTTCCTGGTGGCCAGGGAAGCCTTCCAGTGCTGGTTGAACTTGGATATCCTCTGATACGCTTCGTCCAAGTGCTGCTTCTTCGTAGCCAGTACGTCGTTGACAGCTTTGAAGTCTTGACCCATGCGTTCACGCTCGGCTATCTGCTTAGTCAGGTCCGTACCTAGCTGGTTCACCAGCTCTGTTTGCCTTTTGAAAGAATGAACGGCTTTGTTCCTCTCGCTTCGGAGCTGAGCCAATTCTTTCTCCAGTTCCTCATTTGCCCGCTTCAATTCATCTCTTTCAGCTAACACCTGGTTATGCTGCTGAACGGGCACAGTAATAAGCTCTTCAATCATTGGAGGGCTTTCTGGCTTGGCAGGAAGAAACGGCATCCCTATAGCATTGGCTCTGGCTCTGATCCAAGTCACATACGGAGGGTAGGCTTGATTATTGCTTCTCCCCAGCAGTGGGTTTCCCCTCATACTGATGCCATTCCAGGCGCGCTGAAGCTTGGATAACAGATCCCCCTATAGAAGACCAGTGAGGTACAGAGATTCCTGTACCTCTTCATCCTTCGGCGGAGCTCTCAAAGCATACGCGAACTGTCAGACCAGCAAAGACGAATTGTAGTTTATACAGCCTTTCCTGCCTATCAAAGGCACGTTTGGAAACCCACTGCAGCTGAAGATAATCTCGGTACCTAGCCTATCTCTGTCAAACCAGTCAATATCCTCTACAGATAAACTCATCAGACGCTCAGACCACTCAGTTGTGGCTGCAGACGAAACAAAAGGACCCCTCTTGGGCAGATGACTATCAAGCCATTTATAAAGCAAGGGTACACAGCATGAGACATTCTTGCCCCTCCTGTTCTCGTTTTTGTAGTGGACGAAATGGTAGACATCTCCTATCAAGGTAGGGACTGGATTCCGTGATGCGAAGATATGAAATGCGTCGAAGTCTACAAAATCGGGCATATTGGGGAACAGAATGATGCCATATATGCACAGAGCGAGGATGGCGTTGAACGCGACCCAACATCCGTCATTGGCGCACTGCTGATCCTTTCCCACTAAAAATTTCAAGGAGAAACCGGGAACCTTGTTCCAACTAGACAATACCAACTCGGAGGCATCCAGATGAAATGAAAGAGCTAAACCAGCCAGATCAGGCTCAGCATCCATGTGAACAAAAGGCATCTGCCTCTTGATAGGCACACCTAGCAAATCAGCATATTCCTCTAGCGTAGGTGCGAGAACAAAATCCTGGAAAGTGAAGCATCTCAGCGGAGGATCGTAGAACTGCAGCAGAGCATGCAACCCATTCAACTCGAACGCCGAAGGTTTACGAACCAAACTGAGCAATTTTCCGTAAGACTTTCTGAACTCATCCCTCACAGAATCATCTGCTAAAGCAATCAAACTGGTCAGCCGAACCACATCAGGGGCAGGGAACTTGTAAGCCACGGTCTTCCTCAGAGAACCCATAACAATACAATAGGAGGCAAGAAATCCTGGATCGGGGAAAACGGTACCTGCAACACAGACAGACGTTAATGAAATGCAAATGAGTATGCAAAGCAATGTAAAATGCAATCATGCAGCAGGAGATCAAGGCAACTGTGCTGTGGAGATTCTGTATCAACAAAACCATAACCCTGCTCTACCAAGAACAACCACTGCATCTGATAATAAGAAAACCCGGGTATCAGACCACAAATCTGCTCTGTCAAGAACAACCATCTGATAGGACCACATACATAGGACCATAATTCTGCTCTGTCAAGAACAAACGTCTGATAATAAGGACCTCTGATACAGGACCAAGAAATCTGCTCTGTCAAGAACACACGTCTGATAATAAGGACCTCTGATATAGGACCAAAAACCTGCTCTGTCAAGAACAAACATCTGATAATAAGGACCTCTGATACAGGACCAAAACTCTGCTCTGTCAAGAACAAATACACATCTGATGATAAGATCCTCTGATCAAAACCTGCTCTATCAAGAACAAATACACATCTGATGATAAGATCCTCTGATCAAAACCTGCTCTATCAAGAACAAATACACATTTGATGATAAGATCATCTGATCAAAACCTGCTCTATCAAGAACAAATACACATCTGATGATAAGATCCTCTGATCAAAACCTGCTCTATCAAGAACAAATACACATCTGATGATAAGATCCTCTGATCCCAATCAAAATCCTGCTCTGTTAAGAACAAATACACATCTGATGATAAGATCCTCTGATCCCAATCAAAAACCTGCTCTGTCAAGAACAATCATATATCTGCAGATGAGATCCTCAGATCCCAACAAAACTGATCCACTATCAAGAAAACCAGGTGGTCTGAAGGTCAAAGTTTCCTGCAATAAACCCAACCCTGCTCACAGGTATGGACCTAAACTGACTCAAGTTCTGCATCCTATGCGTTCATCAGCGTCACAGACATTCAAGAGGGGTGATATGATACCTAGAAGGTGTGGCATCACCAGCTCATGAAGCGGCCTCACTCGGCTGAATCACAAATGATCGGTCCCCAGAGTCGACAATCCTCCAAACCAACAACCGTCTCAACCCAAAGGGTTGAAAGAGAAGCCAACCGGGAGAACATCGTCTGAGCGTGGATTTCATGAGACACTAGTGCCTGCAAAGCAAGCACGCGCCCACTAATTTCCACAACTAATGCTATGTTTACTCAAGCCTGGGTCTGGCTTCTCACTCATCAGAATGCCCCTCCCACAACAGCACAGATAATCATATCATACTGAAAATAAAATGCGGGAAATAAAATGCGATAAATAAACACAACCTAATAAGTAATCATACAAGCGCTAGGATTGACTCTCGCAGGGGACGTCGGATCCCCAAACTGACTCGCATACGGGACATTGGATCCCAGGAAACTGTCAAGTCCCCAGCAGAGTCGCCAGCTGTCGCTTCCGCGAAAATAAGGGTGCCGACAAAACAGAAGAGTCGCCACCTTTCGTTATTTATCCCTCGGAGCGGGAAAGGAAACGATCGGAAAAACCTGACGAAAAAGGGTAAGACAAGGTCGTCGCAACCGTTGTCTGGGTTCGGGAGTCGGTTACGCAAGGGGAAGGTATTAGCACCCCTCACGTCCGTCATACTCGACGGGATCCATGCTTGTTGTGTTTACTGGACGAGTTGGTTTATCTATCTACCTATCAAGGCTGGCTTGAAAAGAAAAGAAAATGACTCGGCAAAGCGTCGCGCTTTATGCCTAAGTATTCTCATCAGAGAATGAGAAATCAGAGTCAACGTAGTTCGACCTACGACGGGTTACGGGGAAGGTGGCTCGCCAATACGTCAGTATTGTGCCTACGTACTCTCAACGGCTTGAGAGATCAGAGCTTACGTAGTTCAGGTAACTACGGATTAGGGGGATTCAGATTCATCTGTTTTATCGAGTAGGGTTAAACAGCAGTTCCAGCAGTTAGGGACAAAGCCTGTTTGCGGTGGCGCTGAAGTTTAATGACACTCTTTTCTTCAGAAAAGCTTTCCTTTGAATTACGGGCCCACGGGGCAAAAAGGTTTGAAGTTTGTTTTTTGTCTTTTACGGAAGAAGTGTTTTTTATTGTTTGCAATTTCAATCGCACTAAAGACTATGACCTGAGAGTGAATGCGTCGCATGTCACCCAAAGTGTGCCATACTAAACATCCGGACAGTTGAAAAGAAACTCTCCAACAACCCTTTCTCAGATAGCTTAAGGCTCGTAACGTACGAAAGAAATGATTCAGGATTACTGTATCTTAAGGTGTTTTGAGATGAGAAGAGAACAAGCTCAACTACGGGGAGACTATCAAGTCCTACTGTTGTCATGCAAAGGATTCATCCTATAGTTAAGGTTTGAAACAGGGAACTCCTAGAAGTTATCATGCATAGGTTTCAACCTAAAGGTCTATCATCATTTCCTTATCAAAGGAAATGAGAGTCCTAAGGGATCATGTCAACGATACACAGCAACAGATAAAGCATCAGCTTAAACAGTAAACAGTAATACAGTAAACGACTGTAAAATGCATGCAATGCAAGTGAGGGAGGAAATGTGTGTGGGGCAGTAGCCTCCACAAGCTCATCTCAACCTCAAGCCAGAATGAATAACAGTAATCATACTGAGGAAATAACAACATGCTATCAAGCAAAATCAGTAAACTGCAATCATACAGAAGAAATAACATAAAATGCCATCAGGTAAACACAAACCACATGGGCAAGGGAGCGGGGCTCTACCGCAAGCAAAGCCATACAGTAACAATACAAGCAGAGGGAGCAACTCAACCTCTAGTGCAATCATGCTCCTAGCTTAAAGTCTAGATATGAACTTATTCTAATGCATCAAGCAAGTCAAACAAGGCACATCAGTACAGAAAAGAAAACAGACAAGAAAGCAGATCAACAACTCTCTCAACTCCAAGCCTCAGCTCTCCTAACAGCAACCCAGTCTTCAGACTCCAATCACCCTTCAAGGATATCAGCTTCACTGGCAAGCATCAACTTGCTTCTCCAGGTTTCAACCCTTCCAAACATAAGTTTCAACTTATGCTCTCTTCACTAAGCTTCAGCTCCTTAATCAGTTCCACCTTCAGGCTTCACTCTTAACCACAAGTATCAACTTGATTCCTTAAGGATCTCCAAGCTTCAAAGTAAGTATCAACTTATCCTTTGTTCTTCAAGCTTCAGTCGTGCACTCAATCTTTACTGGATCTTCAAGTATCAACTTGCTCTTCTTGCTCTCTAAGCTTCAGCTGCAATGGCAATGCTCCAGGAATCATCCTCTTCCACACTCTTCAATGAAGTCTTCATCTTCACACTCAAGCCCAACATCTCTCAAGATACTCAAACCAGAAGAAATCACTTAACTGGATAAGCTAGGATATTAAACTGCTTATTGACCACCAAAGGTGACCTATAAGGGTTCAACATCAAAAGAATGGTTCCCTCAAAAGTTCTACTTCCTAGGTACCATCACTTATCCCTCCTAAGGAGGGAGGTGAATACCATGGAAGGACCTTGAATCATGGGGAGGAATGGAGGTGAAAGATACCATCCATGTTTAAGAAAGAAATTAACTAAGTCTAAGCTCTACTTAATTCCTAACCCTAAAACAACAACAAAACAAACAAGTCTTCAAGCTCTCAAGCTCCTTCTTCAATCTTCCAGTCTTTTACTATGCTCCTCCATGCTTCACAAAGCAAGACCAAGCCCACCAAGCCAAGCAAAAGCCCACAAAGCAAAGCAAAACAAAATACAAGCCCACAAGGGCAACACAAACAACCATCAACTACAAAAATCAATTAAAAATAGTATACTATTATATTAAAATCTAATATAATTTCTAGGGGATCCTACATAATTACCCTTAATACCCTATATGTCCCAATATCTAACTTGACCTAGAAACCCAAAATTCTAGTGTTATTGTGGACCTATGTTAAGGATTGAAATAAATCTACACAACCTAAAGTCATCTAATCAAAACTAATCAAAAACTAATCACAAAATTATGGAATAAATCCAGAGGGGAGATAAAGTCCTAATCTAACTATCCTAAAATGAATGGTTCAAAAATATGAAGGGAACTAGCTAAACAAAATTCTACAAAACTATGCGTCAACATAAAGGAATTAAAAGCTATTAAAAGAGAAAATACACAAAAAATATTAAAAATGCATGAAATGCAAATGTTTTGATTTTATCATTTTCTAGACATCAATGTGAAATAGGAGAAAAAATCCCCATGCCAAAATCATCATTTTTCTATTTAATATGATTTTTCAAAGATTAAAGAAAAATGGAGAAAAAGAAAATAAAATGTGAAAACATTGGTGCAGATAGCAATGGTATGCAGTTCAAATCGTGAGTGGGCTTAAAACGGGGGTGCCATCAGTAATGCATGCTAGGCCTAAGATTTAATCAGAAATTAAATCAAAAAAAGTAAAGAAAAAGAAAAAAGCACGGTGCAATAAGTAAAGAAAATCAGTGCAAACCATCATGGTCCAAGACTTGGGGGTGTGATTATCAAAATCAACTAAAGCCCAAACGAAAAATTAAATGAAACGCAGCGTTTGGTTGTCTTCAGACTTCCCTCTTCAAACGTGAAATTAAACCTCAGCCACACGATCTGATCCCAGTCAATGGGTCTACTCTCCATCCAACGGCCATGGAGTTGTCTTCTTCCTTCAGCTAGGGTTTGGAATGAAAGCCATGGAAACAGAGCTTCATAGTAAGTCTTCACCACAATCGTATCACCTCAATTCTTGCCCGAAATCCAAGATTTAAAACCCTAGAACACTCTAAATTTCATGCTGATCATGACTATCACCTTAGAATTCAAAGAATCATCCTCAATCCCTAAACCCGATAATGAATCCAAATTATGCTCAAACTTCAACTTTAACGATTCTTGAAATTGATTGGCTCAGAATGATCACAACCTCACACTGGTTAAATCTTGCTATTAAACTCATGTTATATCTCACTATACATCGTGTTCTTGATCAAAACAAAATTGGTGTCACTAACTCAAACCTCACCAAATGCCCTCAAACTTTCCAGAATCCATCTCCTACTTGTCTCTAACCATTCTAACCTAACAAATCTAACTAATTATGCTTAAATTAGGGTGTAGAGTAAAAGTTGCAAACCTGTCAATTCTTGAATACCAGATAGGTCAAATCTTCAATTCAACCCCTCAAACTCTTCAGAATCACTCCTTGATTGATGTTAGTGCTTCTGTTTGCAAAAGATTTGATCAAAGAAGCTTAAATCTCCAAATCCGATGGTGACTTGCAGCTCCCAAAATCCAAATGCTAACTCTTCAATCCCACACGATCTTGCTCTCAATTTGGTATGCACACACTCAGTATGATCAATGGAAGATGTTAGGATTGAAAGAATCAATGGAAATGATGCAGAATATAGAAATTTATTTCAACTTGCAATGGAAGAAAATGAAATGGAAATCTCACTCTCATCTCTAATCTCTCACCCACCTTGCATCTGAGCAAGTTCTAATCCATATATAGGATGGTTCAGAACCATCCAGAACTTTCTGGAATCATTCAATGAGAATTTGAGATTCTCATGTCATGAGTTTTTGATTTCAATCCATCTCAGGTACCATCTTGTGTTATACCTCTTGCAGTAGCTTGTATCTCCTTTGAAAATCTCCTTAGATGAGATGCATGATATGTTAGGATACTTTGCTAGCTTGTGCATTGCTTTTCCTTGTGTTTTGCATATGTACCTTAATATGTAAGTAACCATTCTCCAAAGCAAGTCCATGATTTAGGCCTCAAATCAAAAATGTGGCTGAACCATTGTTTCTAAAATGTTTTCTAGAGTCAAAATGGTATATTACATGCCATGGTTTGGATGTGTAGCTTGAAAATTTCAATTTCCAACTTTGACTTATTTAACTTATGCCTTCATTTTAGGTCATTTTTACCATTTTGAGCTACAAGCCTTTTCAAAATCTCATGACCTCCTTACTAGCCTTAAAAAATCATTTTAAGCAAGTTTGATGGTGAAGATTTTTCCATTTGAAGCTTGGAAATAGGAGTTATGGCCTTATGCTTGAAATGACCTATAATCTCCAAATGACCAAAATGCCCTTGACTTGTCAAAGCCATAACTTGAGTTATACAAATCCTATCAAGGACTTCTAGTACTCTCTAGAAAGCTAAGGAGATAAGGAACAACATTCATGTTGACCAAAAGTTCATAGGAATCATCCTTCTTGGGCAAACGTTGGATGCAAGTTGGGTGACTTTCAAGGCCTCAGATTCACATACCTCTGATGACCTGTAACTTGTCAAAGTCATAACTTGAGCTCTAAAAATCCTATCAAGGACTTCTAGTACTCAAATTAAATCTAAGAGCAAGCTCTACAACATTCATGTTGGGGTTAAGATGAGATGACAATCACATCTTGAGCTAAACTGCCCTAAAGATAGGGGTCAAACTAGGGGATTTTACACTGTCAAGCCTTAGAAACCCTAGCTTGAAACTTCTCAAACTCCTCAATCATGATGATTTGACCTTGGAATCATCCTTATAGAATCTCAATGCATCAATCCATGATCACATGGCTCTTGTATTAGGTCTCAACCCTCTTCAAATCATCAGTAGACCTAGGGTTGACCCAGTCAAACCTTAACTGCACCACTCATGGCTGAGTCTCTTAATCTTGCACAATGACCTCTCTAGGCTTCATGATGGCTTTCAAGACATCTCATAAGCTCTCTCAAAGCTTCAAGTCCACATCTTTGGCTTCAGAATCATCTGAGGAGCTCCCACAACTCTCAAGTTAGGAGGCACACAACCTTCTTGGTTTCAACCAATCTCTCTGAGGATCTCTTAACTTCTCTGACAAAGATATCAACCCTTGAACACTTGAATAACCTTCTTGGCTAGCTTCACAAGCTAGGTAAAGAAGTGTTGGTCAAATTTTGGGGTGCAACACTATCAAATGTATGATAGCCTAAGCAAAGGTAATAACCCAAAAGAGACGGTATATTACCTACTATCAAATGTATGATAGCCTAAGCAATGGTAATAACCCAAAAAGATACTGTATATTACCTACTATCAAACGTATGATAGCCTAAGCAAAGGTAATACCCCAAAACATACAGTATATTGCCTACTATCATACGTATGATAGCCTAAGCAAAGGTAATACCCCAATAGATACGGTCTAATACCTACTATCAAACATATGATTATCTAAGCAAAGGTATTAACCCAAAAGATACGGTATATTACCTAGTATCAAACGTATGATTGTCTAAGCAAAGATAATAACCCAAAAGATATGGTATATTACCTACTATCAATTGTATGATAGCCTAAGCAAAGGTAATAATCCAAAAGATACGGGATATTACCTACTATCATACGTATGATAGCCTAAGCAAAGAAAATAACCCAAAAGATACGGTATATTACCTACTATCAAACGTATGATAGCCAAAGCAAAGGTAATAACCCAAAAGATACGGTATATTGCCTACTACTAAACGTATGATAGCCTAAGCAAAGGTAATACCCCAAAACATACAATATATTGCCTACTATCAGACGTATGATAGCCTAAGCAAAGGTAATACCCCAATAGATACGGTTTAATACCTACTATCAAACATATGATTATCTAAGCAAAGGTATTAACCCAAAAGATACGGTATATTACCTAGTATCAAACGTATGATTGTCTAAGCAAAGATAATAACCCAAAAGATATGGTATATTACCTACTATCAATTGTATGATAGCCTAAGCAAAGGTAATAATCCAAAAGATACGGAATATTACCTACTATCAAAAGTATGATAGCCTAAGCAAAGGTAATAACCCAAAAGATACGGTATGTTACCTACTATCAAGTCTATGATAGCCTAAGCAAAGGTCATAACCCAAAAAGATACGGTATATTACCTACTCTCAAACGTATGATAGCCTAAGCAAAGGTTATAACCCAAAGGATACGGTATATTACCTACTTTCAAACGTATGCTAGCCTAAGCAAATGTAATAACCAAAACGATACGATATATTACCTGCTATCAGACGTATGATCGCCTAAGTAAAGGTTATACCCCAAAAGATACGGTATATTACCTACTATCAGATGTATGATAGCCTAAGCACAGGTAATAACCCAAAAGATATGGTATATTACCTACTATCAGGCGTATGATAGCCTAAGCAAAGCTAATAACCCAAAAGATACGGTATATTACCTTCTATCACACGTATGATAGCCTAAGCAAAGGTAATAACCCAAAAAGATACGGTATATTACCTACTATCAGACGTATGATAGCCTAAGCAAAGGTAATTACCCAAATGATACGGTATATTACCTACAATCAGATGTATGGTAGCCTTAGCAAAGGTAATAGTCCAAAAGATATGGTATATTTCCTACTATCAAACGTATGATAGGCTAAGTAAAGGTAATAACCCAAAAGATACAGAATATTCCCTACTATCAATCGTATGATAGCCTAAGCAAAGGTAATAACCCAAATGATATGGTATATTACCTACTATCAAACATATGATATCCTAAGCAAAGGTAATAACCCAAAAGATACGGTATATTACCTACTATCAAACGTATGATAGCCTAAGCAAATGTAATAACCAAAAAGATACCGTATATTAACTTCTATCAAATGTATGATAACCTAAGTAAAGGTTATACCCCAAAAGATACGGTATATTAATATTTTCAGATGTATGATAGCCTAAGAAAAGGTAATAACCCAAAAGATATGGTATATTACCTACTATCAGGCGTATGATAGCCTAAGCAAAGCTAATAACCCAAAAGATACGGTATATTACCTACTATCACAGTATGATAGCCTGAGCAAAGGTAATAACCCAAAAATATATGGTATATTACCTACTATGAAACGTATGATAGCCTAAGGAAAGATAATAACCCAAAAGATACGGTATATTACCTACTATCAGACATATGATATCCAAAGCAAAGGTAATAAACCAAAAGATACGGTATATTACCTACTATCAAACGTATGATAGCCTAAGCAAAGGTAATAACCCTAAAGAGACGGTATATTACCTACTATCAAACGTATGATAGCCTAAGCAACGGTAATAACCCAAAAAGATACTGTATATTACCTACTACCAGACGTATGATAGCCTAAGCAAAGGTAATACCCCAAAACATACGGTATATTGCCTACTATCAGACGTATGATAGCCTAAGCAAAGGTAATAACCCATAAGATACGGTATATTACCTACTATCAAACGTATGATTATCTAAGCAAAGGTTTTAACCCAAAAGATATGGTATATTACCTAGTATCAAACGTATGATTGTCTAAGCAAAGATAATAACCCAAAAGATACGGTATATTACCTACTATCAAATGTATGATAGCCTAAGCAAAGGTAATAATTGTCGCTTCCGCAAAAATAAGGTGCCGGCAAAACAGAATAGTCGCCACCTTTCCTTATTTATCCCTCAGAACGGGAAAGGAAACGATCGGAAAAACCTGACGAAATGGGTATAAGACAAGGTCATCGCAACCATTGTCTGGGTTCGGGAGTCGGTTACGCAAGGGGAAGGTATTAGCACCCCTCACGTCCATCATACTCGATGGGATCCACGCTTGGTGTGTTTATCTGACGAGTCGGTTTTATCTATCTACCTATCAAGGCTGGGCTGAAAAGAAAAGAAAATGACTCGGCAAAGCGTCGCACTTTATGCCTACGTATTCTCATCAGAGAATGAGAAATCAGTGTCAACGTAGTTCGGCTAACTACGGGTTACGGGGAAGGTGGCTCGCCAATACGTCAGTATTGTGCCTACGTACTCTCAACAAGTATGAGAGATCAGAGCTTACGTAGTTCGGGATAATATGGATTATAGGTGTTTAGATTCATCTTTTTTTTCGAGTAGGGTTAACAAACAGTTCCAGCAGTTTGGTGTACGCAGCTCGACCCTTGGAGACTTAGGCGTTACCGTTTGCGGTAGAACTGGGAGTTAACGACACTCTTTTCTTCAGAAAAGCTTCCTTTGAATTATGGGCCCACGGGGAAAAAAGGTTTGAAGTTTGTTTTCTGTCTTTTACGGAAGAACTGTTTTTTATGGTCGTTTGTAGTTTGTACAACACTAGAGACTATGACCTGAGAACGAATGTGTCACATATCGTCCAAAGGACGTATACTAAACATTCTAGACGATTGAGAGGAGTCCGCTCAATTATCATTACCCAAGTAGCTTAAGGCTCGTATCACGCTTATACTAACTTGCCTTTATTACGTTTTTTACTGTTGTTTCAAGATGAGAAAAGAAAGGGACAACTACGGGGAGACTATCAAGTCCTAATGTTGTCATGCCAAGGATTCATCCTATGGTTGAAGTTTGAAACAGGGATCTCCTGGAAGTTATCATGCATAGGTTTCAACCTAAAGTTCTAATCATCACTTCCTTATCAAAGGAAGTGAGATTCCTAGGGGATCATGTCAATGATAAACGGAAACAGATAAAGCATCAGCTTAAACAGTAAACAGTTAATGACTGTAAAATGCATGCAATGCAAGTGAGGGAGGAAATGTGTGTGGGGCATCAGCCTCCACAAGCTCGTCTCGACCTCAAGCCAGATATGAATAAATGCAATCATGAAAGGAAAATAAAATGCCATCAAGCAAATCACAAACCACATAGGAAAGGGAGCAGAGCTCTACCGAATACCCGCAAGCAAAGCCATACAGTAAAAATACAAGCAGAGGGAGCAACTCAACCTCTAGTGCAATCATGCTCCTAGCTTAAAACAATTTAAACATGAACTTATTCTAATGCATCAAGCAAATCAAACAAGTCACATCAATACAGTTGCACAGAAAGAAAACAGACAGTCAAGAAAGCAAATCAACAGCTTCAACAACTTCACAGCAAAGCAATCCTTTGACAGTAGTTCAGTCCTCAGTCTGTAACTGTTCTTCAAGTCTATCCTCTTCAAGAGAATGAAAGGTAATCCATCTTCAAGCTTCAATCTTCAAGGTAGACTCCACCTTCAGGCTTTCATCCTCAATAGCAAGTATCAACTTGCTTCTTCGAGCTTTCAATGCATCAAACACAAGTATCAACTTTTTCTTCATCTTCTTCAAGCTTCAGCTATCTCTTCAATCTCAATTTGATCTTCTTCACACAAGTATCAACTTGTTCTTCTTGATCTTCAAGCTTCAGCTTCAATGGCGGTCTTCAAACAAAGGGGAAGTGCAACCTCTAGCATCTTCAATCTTCTAGCAAGGAACTCCATCCTCTAGAAAGGGAGAAAGATTCATCTAACAAGAGCAAGGTGGGATAGGTAGAAGCAAGGTGAAGAACAAAGGTCACCACTAAGCACTCCACCATCAAAGAAAGGAACCCTCAAAGGTTCTACCAACTTGTGAAGAGCCACACATCCTACCAAATGAGGGATGGGGCCTTCACAAGAGGACCTTACATCATAGGGAGGAATGGAAGTGATCAACACCTTCCATGTTTCATGAAGGAAAAAAATCTATTCTAAGAGATCTCCCTAAAAACCCTAATCCTTAACCCTAAACAAACTACACCAAAGGGAGAGCAATCTTCAAGTCCAAGCTCCACCATGCATTCCACAGCAGCCCACACAAGTCTTCATCATCATCCAAAATCAAGAGAAGCACAACCCTAGTCTATGGGAACTAATGAAGTCATTCTAGTTGAGTTAGCATGTTAGGATCACCTAAAACCTAGTATTAAAGTTAATTCTAACTAAAATACTAAAATCAATTATAAAATCCTACAAAAATAACTATGGGAACCTATGTCAATCATGACTCTACCATGTTAATTCCAGAGATCAAATCCTCAAATAAGACCTAGAAATAAACTCTAAACTACAAGGTACTAAACTTAAACCCTAAAAGGGAGCACCTAAGGTTTCAACCTAAAAACAACACCTAATTTCGTCACAAAAATGTGAGAAAAGTACTATGGGAGCATACATGTCTAAACTAATCACAAACAAAATCTCAAGCAAAAACTCATCACCAAATGATCAAACTAAATTCCTAAAACAGAGGTATCAACCATGGTAATTTTATTATCAAATAAAATGTAAAAAATGCAAATAAAATAAAAATGCATGGTTTTCCTAATATTTTTATTCCATAAAATTCTAGATTCAATCATGAATCAGGGGGAAAAAACCTGGAATTAATTGACCTATTTTTCTATTTTTTATGAATTATTTCTAAACTAATATGAAGTGAAGAAAATAAAAGAAATCAAAAGAAAATAAGAAAACTTGCGTGCGAAATAGCAATCCTGATCAGTTCATTGCGTTGGGTTGGGCCAAAGTGGGGGTGTAAGTAGCAATCAGATCCTTAAGCCCAGGTTTTCAACTTAAATGAAACGGGGCGTTTCAATGGGAGAGTCAAAGTCTGACTTCAAGACTTAATCGTGGCCGTGCGTTTCATTTACTGAGTCAAAGTCCAAGACTAATCCAACGCTCACAGTTCATCGTCCCAATTTGAATTTGTAACACCCCCTTCTATACCCCAAATAAATGCATATAAAACAATTAAGCACATAAAAATTATCAGAGTAAAAAGGTTTTATAATAAGGTATAAAAGAAGAATGCCACAATTTCACCAATAAAACACTTTCACATTTTTCACCATAAGATATGTAACATTTTCAAAATTAAGCGGAAGATCAAATCATTTAATCGTTTTCAAAATATTAATCCACGTACACACAAGTTAATCCAAATTAATACATCATATCAGTTAGATTACACAATCACATCAACTGATACATCGCAATGTATCACAAAAGAATGACTATACTAGTCTAACTACCCGGTGTTACATATCAGAGCAGCAGACTCAAAAGAATGAAAAATACTTCACAAAAGAGACTCCAGCATCCTAATCTGCAATGCCTCGTAGAGCATTATAAAACAGCAGAAGGGTGAGAAATATAACCATAATAATCAAAGCATAAGATTATATATATATATATAGGTAATCAATACAAGTTCCAGTCCGTATTTCTCACCACAATTCAATTTCTTAGTCATATATATTTGCCACACATATAATGACAACACGAATATTTGTAAAGCATTTCCACATCATGCGTACTCTCACAATTTCACAATCTCATCATTCACACATAAGCATCTCTTCATGCATATGTCATATATTAATGTGACTCAACAACTCAATGCAACTCATGCAATGCGGGTACCGACTCTCGTTATCTTTTTTCGGTTTTTACATTAAACCGGGTCCACTCTTCTAGACCGATAACCCGTTATCTTTTTTCGGTTTTTACATTAAACCGGGTCCACTCTTCTAGACCGATAACCACAAAGGCCCGTCCTCTAAGCCTTCAAACCCACTCTTCTAGGTTTGGGACAAGCCACTAGTTTCCACGAAACTAACAGACATTGCCTCTTGACTAAATGATGCATGTACAATCAACCACAACAAATGCACTTAAGACCGTTCTCGCATCTTAATCTCATGCATTTAATAATTCATCTCTTCAAGAATTACACAATGATTGCACATACAACATATATCACAACAATCAAGGTATTCACATCGCAATACCAATCATACAATTACAAGTTATGCACACATATTCACAATGTTCTCATGCATACTCATCACATAATTGTATACACATCAAGCATTCACAAGTTCATTAAATAATACACACATAATCACCTATTATGTTCACATGTATTTATACTTGATGCAATTAACATTCAAATCACAATTCTAGGATTCACACCCGTAGGCTACCCACAACGCACATCATCACAATAGATCATATCTATATCATATCATAGAGGTATTAACCTATGTAAATCAATCAAACAATCACCACATGAGCAACACAGCAAAAGAAAAATGTTGTCACATTCGCCTTCATTCGCCTGGCGAACCCTCGCAGCGAACCTTCGCCTGGCGAACTCTCTCAGCGAACACTCGCTAGGCTTCGCCTGGCGAGACTTCCCAGCGAGCCCAAGTCAGTAGCTACTGACTTCATTCGCCACCATTCGCCAGCACCTTCGCTGGGCGAACCTTCGCTATCCAACTTCGCCTGGCAAACTAGCCAGGGAAGTCCACTGGAACTTAAACTTAATTATTCGCCAGCATTCGCTGGGCTTCGCCTGGCGAAGCTTCGCCTTCGCTCGCCTGGCGAGAGCCAGCGAACCTGCGCAGAACAGAACCACACTCTGTCCCTCCTTCACCATTCCACCATCCACCAACTCTTGAACATCCAAATCAGTACAAATAGCATCAATACATGTTACCCGACTATTCTACGGCGTTATTACTCAGTTCCAACCGATTAAATCATCAATCTACCGATTAATCCAACATTTGCCCTAATTGGAAAGTGATGAAAACTCTACCAAAACCCCAACCCAACATACATAACATCATGCAATGATCAAATAGAAACATTTCTCACCCTTACCTCGATTAATCGGAGCTTTGATGTTGGTTCTTGATGATTTTTCCACTTTTCCTCTTCTTCCCCTCTCTTTCTCTTCTTTCTTCTTTCTTTCCTCTTTCTCTCCATATGTTTTTCTCTCATTTCCTTTCTCTTCTTTCTCACTTATATATCCCTTTTATTTTCTTTCCTTCCAATTTCCTTTCAATTCTCTATTAATTCCAATTAATAAAAATTAATTCCAATATTAACATAAAATCCCACTAAATCAATTAATTACTACAATTAATTATTTAATGAAATTTGGGTTGTTACAACCCTCCCCCACTTAGGAATTTTCGTCCTCGAAAATGTTACCTGATTCAAACAGTTCTGGATAAGACTCCTTCATCTGGCTCTCAAGCTCCCACGTAACATTTCCACCAGCCGGTCCTCCCCAAGCGACCTTCACTAAAGAAATCTCTTTACCTCGAAGCACATCATCTATTTGGACTACATGAGACGGATCCGCAATGTATTTCCTCAACTGAGATACATGGAATACGTCATGAAGATTAGCAAGCGACGGTGGTAAAGCCACACGATAGGCCACTTCTCCTATCCTTTGCAAAATCTGATAAGGACCAATGAAACGCGGCGACAACTTGCGCGACTTCAGTGCCCTACCAACACCTGTCATCAGAGTGACTCGAAGAAACACATGATCTCCCTCTTGAAATTCAAGTGCCTTCCTCCTCTTGTCATAATAACTCTTCTGATGACTCTGAGTAATTCTCATCTTCTCTTGAATCATCTTGATCTTATCAGTAGTCTGTTGAACTAACTCGGGTCCAACAACAGAACTCTCTCCGGACTCGAACCAACACAATGGTGTCCTACACCGCCTACCATACAACGCCTCAAATGGTGCCATACCAATACTCGAATGGAAACTGTTGTTGTAGGTAAACTCAATCAAAGGCAAGTAGCTATCCCAAGCTCCTCCTTTTTCCAATACACAAGCTCTCAAAAGATCTTCAAGCGACTGAATTGTCCTCTCCGTCTGACCATCAGTCTGAGGATGATACGCTGAACTCAAACGCAACTTAGTACCCAAAACACTCTGCAGGCTCTCCCAAAATCTCGAAGTAAAGCGCGGATCTCTATCCGAAACAATACTTAACGGAATACCATGCAGACACACAATCCTCTCAATATACAACTTAGCCAACTTCTCCAAAGGGTAATCCATACGCATAGGAATAAAGTGAGCAGATTTAGTCAACCTATCCACGATAACCCAAATAGCCTCAAAATTACTCGGCGTCCTCGGCAAACCCGATACAAAATCCATGGAGATACTATCCCATTTCCACTCAGGAATAAACAACGGCTTCATCAAACCCGATGGCTTCTGATGCTCAATCTTTGACTTCTGGCAAGTCAAACAAGAATATAAAAATTTCGCGATATCCTTCTTCATACTAGGCAACCAAAATACTTTCCTCAAATCCTGATACATCTTAGTAGCACCCGGATGAATACTCAATCTGCTACGATGTCCTTCCTCAAGGATGCTCTTCTTAAGCTCAACCATGTTCGGAACACAAACTCGATCCCGACATCTCATAATACCATTCTCATCAATCCGAAAATCACCACCTTGGCCTTGGTTGATTAAAGTCAACCGATCAGCTAAGCTCAAATCTGATTTCTGTCCTTCTCGAATTTCATCCAAAATACCACTTGTAAGCTTTAACATACCCAACTTAAATCCAAAAGAAGTTCTCTCACATACCAAACTCAAATCTCGAAATTGCTCGACCAATTCTAACTCTTTCACCATCAACGCCGACATATGCAATGATTTCCGACTCAATGCATCCGCTACTACATTCGCTTTACCCGGATGGTAGTTCAAGCCAAAATCAAAATCGTTCAAAAGTTCAAGCCATCTTCTTTGTCTCGCATTCAATTCCTTTTGATCAAAAAGATATCTCAAACTCTTGTGGTCACTAAACACTTCAAATCTTGCACCAAATAAATAATGCTTCCAGAGTTTCAACACGAACACAACGGCAGCCAACTCTAAGTCATGCGTTGGATAATTCTTCTCATGCACTTTGAGTTGCCTCGAAGCATAAGCTACAACTTGGTTATTCTACATCAACACACCTCCTAAACCCATCAAAGAAGCATCACAATACACAACGAATGGTTCTTCTTGATTTGGCAGAATCAAAATAGGAGCTGTCGTCAACCTTCGCTTAAGTTCTTGAAAACTCGCTTCACACTTGGCGTCCCAAACAAAGGCTTGACCTTTCCTAGTCAACTGTGTCAACGACAACGATAACTTAGTAAATCCTTCAATAAACTTCCGATAATAACCGACTAAACCAAGAAAACTTCTGATCTCAAAAACTGACTTCGGAGTCTCCCATTGCGACACCGCTTCAACCTTCGACGGATCGACCACAATACCACTACTAGAAATCACATGACCAAGGAAACTAACTTCCTTCAACCAAAATTCACACTTAGAAAGCTTCGCGAACAACTGCTTCTCTCTCAGCACGGATAACACAATCTTCAGATGCTCGGCATGCTCTCCTTCGCTCTTCGAATAAACCAAGATGTCGTCGATAAACACCACCACAAACTTATCCAAATAAGGATGGAAAATCCTATTCATGTATTCCATAAATACACCTGGTGCATTAGTCACACCAAATGGCATCACGGAATACTCATAGTGTCCATACCTCGTCCGAAAGGCCGTCTTCTGAATATCCTCAGCTTTCACACGAATCTGATGATACCCAGATCTCAAATCAATCTTGCTGAACACGCTTGCACCAACCAACTTATCCATCAGATCATCAATCCTTGGAAGTGGATACTTATTCTTAATAGTCACCTTGTTCAACTGTCTGTAATCCACACAGAGCCTCATAGAACCCTCTTTCTTCTTAACCAACAACACCGGTGCACCCCACGGTGACACGCTCGGACGAATAAACCTCTTTTGAAGCAAACCCTCAAGTTGACTCTTCAACTCTTTTAACTCCGAGGCCGACATACGATATGGAGCCATCGATATCGGACTAGTTCCAGGAATCAAATCTATCGAAAACTCCACCTCTCGCTCCGGCGGTAAATCCTTTATCTCTTCAGGGAATACTTCCGGAAAATCTCTAACAATGGGCAAAGCATCAATCTCTTCACTTTCACTAGTCCTCAAAGTTGCCATAAGCATAAATACCTTAGCCTCATCTTGTACCGATTCCTTCACTTGTTTCCTCGTCATAAACAATTCCCTTTCAACATCCGAGTCGGGGAAAATAACCGTTTTGTCAAAACAGTTAATATACACACGATTGAATTTTAACCAATTCATTCCAAGAATGACATCCAGTTGATCTAAACGAAGACACACTAAATCAATCCCAAAATCTCTACCGAAAATACTCAACGGGCAATTCAAGCAAACATACGGTGTAGTTACCGAACCCATAGCAGGAGTATCAATAACCATACCGCCACCAATCACAGACAACTCAAGATTCAACCTTCTAACACAATCCAAAGAAATAAAAGAATGCGTAGCTCCGATATCAATTATAGCGATCAAAGGTGTACCATTAATGAAGCACGTACCTCGGATCAATCGATCGTCGCTAGCAGTCTCAGATCCAGATAGAGCGAACACTTTCCCGCTCCCTTGATTCTTCTTCGGCATATCGCACTTGGTACTGATGTGCCCTCGCTCACCACAGTTATAGCAAGTAACACCCGCACCGCTTCTACACTCTAGAGCCTTGTGGCCTGGCTTGCCACACTTAAAACACTTCTGTTCGACACTTTTGCACTCCGGAGCATGATGCCCCGCTTCACCACAATTGTAACACCTAACCGGGGTAGAAACTCCCCCACTTGGCTTCTTGCCAAAACCAACCTTTTGTTTCCCCTTATCGGCAGGAGTTACGTAAGGTTTTCCTCTGAATTGTCCTTTTCCTTTCCTATCACTTAGGCTCTTGTAGTGGCTAGTCCTAGCCCTACTGTCTTCGTCATAAATTCTGCTCTTGTTAACCAACTCAGAAAACCGTCTGATTTCCTGGTACCCAATAGCTTGTCTAATCTCGGGTCTCAAACCGTTCACAAACTTGAGGCACTTAGACCTCTCAGCATTACCAGTATTATAGTGAGGACAAAATTTGATCAACTCCTCAAATTTCGCCGCATACTCAGCAACCGTCGAATTACCTTGCTTCAACTCAAGAAATTCGATCTCTTTCTTCCCCCGCACATCCTCTGGAAAATACTTCTCCAGAAAGGTTTCTCTAAACAAATCCCACGTAATCACAATATCATCTTCCTCAAATCTTTGGCGAGTATTACCCCACCAATCTTCAGCTTCTGCTTCGAACATATGAGTCCCAAACTGCACCTTCTGTGCATCCGAGCAATTCATAACTCGAAAAATATTTTCCACAGCTTTCAACCAAATTTGTGCCTTGTCCGGTTCATGAGTTCCCTTGAAGACCGGAGGGTTATTCTTTTGGAATTTCCCCAAAGCACGGAATCCATCATCAGCATGATTCCTCACATTCACATTGGCCGGAGGATTCTGCCCAATATTCCCCGCCAATCTCGTCAATGCCTCCGCAATCGCTTCGTCGTTCCTTCCTGCAACCATCTTACTCGATTCCAACAACAGAACCACGTAAGAACAACCAATATTGATAATGCAACACACGCATATCAATAACACACAGGAAAAAAAAAACTCTAACAACTTGGCCGGACGGACCGACCTGCTCTGATACCACTTTTGTAACACCCCCTTCTATACCCCAAATAAATGCATATAAAACAATTAAGCACATACAAATTATCAGAGTAAAAAGGTTTTATAATAAGGTATAAAAGAAGAATGCCACAATTTCACCAATAAAACACTTTCACATTTTTCTCCATAAGATATGTAACATTTTCAAAATTAAGCGGAAGATCAAATCATTTAATCGTTTTCAAAATATTAATCCACGTACACACAAGTTAATCCAAATTAATACATCATATCAGTTAGATTACACAATCACATCAACTGATACATCGCAATGTATCACAAAAGAATGACTATACTAGTCTAACTACCCGGTGTTACATATCAGAGCAGCAGACTCAAAAGAATGAAGAATACTTCACAAAAGAGACTCCAGCATCCTAATCTCCAATGCCTCCTAGAGCATTATAAAACAGCAGAAGGGTGAGAAATATAACCATAATAATCAAAGCATAAGATTATATATATATAGGTAATCAATACAAGTTCCAGTCCGTATTTCTCACCACAATTCAATTTCTTAGTCATATATATTTGCCACACATATAATGACAACACGAATATTTGTAAAGCATTTCCACATCATGCATACTCTCACAATTTCACAATCTCATCATTCACACATAAGCATCTCTTCATGCATATGTCATATATTAATGTGACTCAACAACTCAATGCAACTCATGCAATGCGGTACCGACTCTCGTTATCTTTTTTCGGTTTTTACATTAAACCGGGTCCACTCTTCTAGACCGATAACCCGTTATCTTTTTTCGGTTTTTACATTAAACCGGGTCCACTCTTCTAGACCGATAACCACAAAGGCCCGTCCTCTAAGCCTTCAAACCCACTCTTCTAGGTTTGGGACAAGCCACTAGTTTCCACGAAACTAACAGACATTGCCTCTTGACTAAATGATGCATGTGCAATCAACCACAACAAATGCACTTAAGACCGTTCTCGCATCTTAATCTCATGCATTTAATAATTCATCTCTTCAAGAATTACACAATGATTGCACATACAACATATATCACAACAATCAAGGTATTCACATCACAATACCAATCATACAATTACAAGTTATGCACACATATTCACAATGTTCTCATGCATACTCATCACATAATTGTATACACATCAAGCATTCACAAGTTCATTAAATAATACACACATAATCACCTATTATGTTCACATGTATTTATACTTGATGCAATTAGGATTCAAATCACAATTCTAGGATTCACGCCCGTAGGCTACCCACAACACACATCATCACAATAGATCATATCTATATCATATCATAGAGGTATTAACCTATGTGAATCAATCAAACAATCACCACATGAGCAACACAGCAAAAGAAAAATGTTGTCACATTCGCCTTCATTTGCCTGGCGAACCCTCGCAGCGAACCTTCGCCTGGCCTTCGCCTGGAGAACTCTCTCAGCGAACACTCGCTAGGCTTCGCCTGGCGAGACTTCCCAGCGAGCCCAAGTCAGTAGCTACTGACTTCATTCGCCACCATTCGCCAGCACCTTCGCTGGGCGAACCTTCGCTATCCAACTTCGCCTGGCGAACTAGCCAGGGAAGTCCACTGGAACTTAAACTTAATTATTCGCCAGCATTCGCTGGGCTTCGCCTTCGCTCGCCTGGCGAGAGCCAGCGAACCTGCGCAGAACAGAACCACACTTTGTCCCTCCTTCACCATTCCACCATCCACCAACTCTTGAACATCCAAATCAGTACAAATAGCATCAATACATGTTACCCGACTATTCTACGACGTTATTACTCAGTTCCAACCAATTAAATCATCAATCTACCGATTAATCCAACATTTGCCCTAATTGGAAAGTGATGAAAACTCTACCAAAACCCCAACCCAACATACATAACATCATGCAATGATCAAATAGAAACATTTCTCACCCTTACCTCGATTAATATGAGCTTTGATGTTGGTTCTTGATGATTTTTCCACTTTTCCTCTTCTTCTCCTCTCTTTCTCTTCTTTCTTCTTTCTTTCCTCTTTCTCTCCAAATGTTTTTCTCTCATTTCCTTTCTCTTCTTTCTCACTTATATATCCCTTTTATTTTCTTTCCTTCCAATTTCCTTTCAATTCTCTATTAATTTCAATTAATAAAAATTAATTCCAATATTAACATAAAATCCCACTAAATCAATTAATTACTATAATTAATTATTTAATGAAATTTGGGCTGTTACAGAATTCAGATGGAGGGAGATTCTCAGACGGTGGCCTGAGCTGCAGCACCACCGTCTTCTCCGGTGAGGCTATGTTCACAGGTCATCAAACAACACATAACTATACATTATTTTGTCCAATTTTTCATCCTGATCGCAAATCTCCACTCAAAATCATCTAACTCTCTCTCTAATTCAAAACACGATAAAAATTTCAGAAAGTGTCAAAATCTTGATCATGCCTATTCTCCAAATTAAAGGCATCAATCCAATCCTCATCTCATGGTGATCAATTTCCCCTATCTAATCTTGATTATCTATCTAAGAACTGCAAGAATTCAGCCTCAACAGAAATTGGTCATCATCCTAACTTGTCTCTATTCCACGACTTCTTGACCTAGAATCCAACTACACATTGCAAGGATCCTAACCACCTATAGATTTCTATCTATCTCCTCATAAATTATGCATAAGGATGAAAGATACCAACCTGAGTTCAGAGGTGTAACAGAAGAGGTTCTTGATCAATTCAACCTTCAAGATGATGCAGACACACTCCAAAACTTCTTCTGAAGCCAATGCCACCATCAATTTGCCTTGATTTCTTCTGGAACTCAGAACTCGATTCTCTCTTGCAACTCTGAATTTTGAAACTCACCTTCTGCTACCAGCTTCAAACTCTTCCAAAAAACGATCTGAACACACTCAACACCTCATATAGAACTCATTGGAATCATCCAGAACCTTCTCAAAGCTTCAGAATGAGAAATTGGATTTTCAAATTCTCACCAAAATGTCATTCATGACAGTCACGATTCCCTCTCTGTTTTGGCCTCAGCAAGCTTGCATTCAACTTCTCATGAGATATTGAACATGAATGGTGGTAATTCTCCCCTTGTTTCAATCCAATGGCTCATGTATGTTATGTTACTTCATCATGAAACAATGAGATAAAAGTCCATGAAATTGAACTCAAATCAAAAATCTAATATTGCCAACGTTTCTAACATACATTTTCCATTCAAAAAATGCTATTAGTTTGATTCATTTGCACACATATCATTTATTTTGAATTTTTGGTCTTTAATTCTCTTTAATTCTTCCTTTTTCACCATTTCTTGAATCAAGTCTCTCCTTGACCCATTTCAATGCCTCCTTGATACATGGTCAAGGTTAAAACCCCATTTTGAGTAACTTTCAAGTTGCACAAAATTTCATTTGAGATGTCTAAGTTGGTGAAAATGACCCATAACCAAAAATGACCCATAATCACAACATCCCAAAATACCCTTGACTTATCAAAGCCATAAGTTGAGTTCTACAAATCCTATCAAGGACTTCTAGTACTCTATAGAAATCTAACAGGATAAGGAACAAAATTATTATTGACCAAAAGTTCATAGGAATCATCCTTCTTGGGAAAAAGTGTCATGCAAGTTGGGTAACTTTCAAGCTCTAAATTCACATGCCTCAGATGACTTGTAACTTGTCTGGCTCATAACTTGAGTTCTATAAACCCTATCAAGGACTTCTAATACTCAAATTAAAGCTAAGATCATGCCCTACAACAATCATGTTAGGGTCAAGATGAGATGACAATCATATCTTGAGTTAAATAGTCTTGAAGTCAGGGGTCAAACTAGGGGATTTTACACTGTCAAGTCTTAGAAACCCTAGCCTGAAACTTCTCAAACTATTCAATCATGATGAGTCAACCTTGGAATCATCCTTATAACATCTTAATGCATCAATCCATGATCACATGGAGCTTGGATTAGGTCTCAACCTTCTTCAAATCATTAGTTGACTTGGGGTTGACCTAGTCAAACCCTAGCTGCACCACTCATGGCTGAGTCTTCTTAATCTTGCACAATGACCTGTCTAGGCCTCAAAGTGATCTTCAAAACTTCTCATGAGCTCTCTCAAGACCTCCAGTCCAACTTCATGGCTCCAGAATCATCTGATGACTTCCCACAACTCTCAAGTTAGGAGACACACCCTCTTGGCATCAATCACTCTCTCTGAGGATCTTTTAACTTCTCTGACAAGGATATCAACCCTTGAGCACCTGAATAACCTTCTTAGCTAGCTTCATAGTCTTGTATAGCTATTAATTGGTAATCATACCTCTCGATCTCCTGCACACATGTCAATGAAATGCAAATGATAATGCTAATGTGAATGAAATGAAACACAAGCTAGGTGAAGAAATGTTGGGAAAATTTTGGGGTCAACAGCTGCCCTTATTCAAACGGCATGGACCTGACTGGGTGAGAAGCGAATGGCTCTCAAACAATCAAGGTAAAAGACGGTTGAATACCAACAAACCCGGAATTTTGCCAACTGCACAAGTACACGGTACTCTAATGGGGACAAATCTTCGGAAACTGAAATAATAGTTGAACGACAACTAGCTGGAGAATACTAATCTGAATCTCCATCAGCTGAGAGAACTGCTTGGACATCGCATTTAGACTTCATCAGTAAGTCTGAGGTTTTGGCACCGCTGTCGGACATCAATCATCAAGTCTTCAAGGAAATTTCAACTTCGCTGTTTAAAACCTGCTGGGGATGACATGTCTTCACTGGGGATTCTGGAGAACTATCAAGTAACTCTGCTTCGGGGACCTAGAAATCATTCTGGATGAATCAACTCTGCTGAGGACTTCAAGAATCATCTTGGACAAATAACTCCGTCGGGGACTTCAAGAATCATCCCGAACCAATAACTCTGCGGGAAATTTCAGGAATCATCCTGAGCAAACACTCTGCCGGGGACTCTAAGCATCAACTCGAGCAATCAACCCTAGCGACCTCACTGGGGATTTTAAGAATCATCTTTAAGCAATAACTTCGATGGGGAATTCAAGAATCATCTTGGGAAATCAACCTTTCTGGGGAATTCAAGAATCATCTTGAGCAATACAGTCTGCGTAGGAACACCTGCAAAACAAGAACAATAACGACCTAGCTCATGTTTCATATGCATATGCTAGACAATGGCGCAATGCTCCACACGGTGGAAATGCTACGCGTTTAGGGTAAATGTTATGCAATCATGCAAAATGCTACGACCCCATCAGCAAAATAAATGCTGAAGGGAAAAGCCTCTTGTCAAGGAGAAAGAACCGCTCTGGTGGAGGAAGGAATTATCCTGCCGAGGAGAAGAAGTCACACCAATCTCAATTGGATTCCGCCTGGGGAAACGAACTCCAGACGACTGCTGCATGGGACGAAGTTCTACGAGAACCTGTACTCGCTCGACTAGGTGTACGAACCACAAACTGCTGAGGAAACAACGTCAATCGCAGAAATAAATTGCACAGCCTTCGCGGTTAACACTTTCCTGGAGGTAACGACTCTGATGGGGAAATACAACATCAGCTACTCAACATTCTACTGGGGAAAACCAATCATGGCCTGAACGCTTCCAAGGACTCGGCTCTCTTGGGAAACTGCAAATTTGGTTGAGGTAAGAAGGAATCATCCTGATGGGATAACTCCTACCTGCCAGGGAGGATTCGACTCTGTGGGGAATTTTAATTCTGCTGGAAGACTTCAGTCTTGAACCATCAAAGCTGAACACTTGCGAATAGTCTTCTACGAGAAAACTGCACACTGACTCGGTGCTGGGAATGAATACACGCTTCACCGCCTAACTCAGCTGGGGACATGATGATCCTTTAGGATACATTTGGTTGGGGAGAGAATCTTCTCTGCTTGGAGAGACATATCAATGTTCTTGATCCCATGTTCATTCTCCGTGGTGAGACGCTGCTGAACCCGCTGAGGGAGAAGGAATACATACGCCGTACTGCTTGGAATATGCTATACCTGCAACAACACAAACAAACAGACAAGATACCCTTCTCAAAGGGACCTATCAAGGTTATCACCCTGCGACAAGGTTCAAGTAATTCTTTGTTTCGACAATCGATGGCCTAGGCCAGTAAGTTTATGTATGTGCATTTTATCAAAAACATCGACGTTCTTTTTTGCAAACAAAACAGATAAATGCTAAGCAAGCAAACAAAATTGATGAATAGTATATGTTTTATTGATAACGAACCCCTGAATGGGCCAAAATGTTTTACAATAGATGCAAGCTCCTGGAATGAGGAAGCTGCGCAAGCATAAAAACATAAATATACATCAGTATATACACAAATGTCGGCAATATGGCGTAGACAAACACCATGAGTTGATCCCTCTATGACCCACTCAACTTCGATACTTCTCCGATGCTTCAGCTTCAGAAGAGATTGATTCAGATAAACGGCCCTCAGGTCTTCCAAACCACTAAACAATGAAAGTCCACACGCGGAATGTAGTCATTTGCTTTTTCAAATCCCTAACTTTTGCCTGAATCGCCCTTTCGGGTTTTCGATTCACCGGGATACCCTTTTTTTCCAAAGTCTCCCTTCCAGGTTTTCGACTTTGCGGGTGTACATTTTTCATTTATATCCCTAATTTTTGCCTGAACCTTTTTCCTTTTTTATGGTTCGCCGGGATGCCCCATTTTTGCCTGGATATTCTTTTTCTTTCCAGCGGGTCATTTTTTAAGCAAAGTATTTTTTAACTGCGTTCGCGTTCACCGAGGATGCAAAATCTTCGCCATCCATCGTGGATAACAACAAGGCTCCTCCCGAGAAGACCTTGTTGACGATGTACGAACCTTCGTGATTGGGAGTCCACTTGCCCCGGTGATCGGAATGTGGAGGAAGAATCTTTTTTAGGACGAGATCACCCATCTGAAAGCTTCTAGGACGCACCTTCTTGTCATAAGCTTTCTTCATTCGGCTTTGGTACAGACGACCATATGCAATCGATGATAACCTCTTCTCGTCCATCAGGCTGAGTTGGTTTAGTAGGTTCTTAATCCATTCTGCCTCATCGAGTTTCACGTCAACCAAAACTCGTAAAGAAGGAATCTCAACTTCTAACGGTAGGACAACTTCCATACCGTACACCAGTGAGAAAGGAGTTGCCCTGGTTGATGAACGTACTGTCGTACGATAACCGTGCAATGCAAATGGCAGCATCTCGTGCCAATCCTTATAGGTCACAACCATCTTCTGCACAATCTTCTTAATGTTTTTATTGGCCACTTCAACGACGCCGTTCATCTTCGGCCGGTAAGGAGATGAGTTGTGGTGTTCAATCTTGAAACTTTGGCACAACTCCTTCATCATCTTGTTATTCAGATTCGAACCATTATCAGTAATGATCCGCTCGGGAATTCCGTATCGACAGATGATGTCCTTCTTTATGAATCTAGCTACCACCTGCTTGGTCACGTTAGCATACGAGGCTGCCTCCACCCACTTGGTGAAGTAGTCGATGGCTACTAAAATGAAGCGATGACCGTTAGATGCAGTGGGCTCGACCTTGCCTATCATGTCGATGCCCCACATGGAGAACGACCACAGGGAGGACATGACGTTCAATGGGTACGGCGACACATGAATTTTATCAGCCTAAATCTGGCATTTATGACATCTCTTCGCGAATTTAAAGCAATCTGATTCCATCGTCAGCCAGTAATATCCTGCTCTCAGGATCTTTCTTGTCATAGCATGCCCGCCGGCGTGCGTACCAAATGTGCCTTCATGGACTTCTTCCATGAGTATACTTGCTTCTTTCTCGTCTACACATCTGAGTAGCACGAGATCATGGTTTCTTTTATACAAAACTCCATCAGGATTGAGATAAAAATTTCCAGACAGCCTCCTCAGAGTCTTCTTATCCTGGGTTGACGCTCCCGCCGGATACTCCTTAGTCATAAGGAAGGTCTGGATGTCCTGGAACCATGGCTTTCCATCGGAGGCTTCCTCGATCGCAAAGACGAATGCAGGTCTATCAAGACGAGAAAGGACAAAACTTGGAGCTTCATTCCAAAAATTGACTTTATACATCGAAGCCAACGTGGCTAAGGCATTAGCCATCTGATTTTCAGCTCTGAGCACATGATGGAGTTCCACTCGATCAAACAACGGAAGCAGCCTTCTGGCATAGTTCATGTACGGCACCAAATTCGATTGACGAGTCTCCCACTCCCCTTTAATCTGGTTGATCACAAGTGCCGAGTCACCATATACATCTAGGTTCTTGCAATGAACGGGATGTGGGATCCATGGGGAGTCGTGATGATTGCCCAAATGCCACTTCCGTAAGAATTAACCGCCCCGTCAAATATCAATTTCCATTGGGATTTCCTGTCTGGACCCTCGTTGGGCAACGGTTCATCGCAATCTTTCACCTTGAGAAACATGATATCCTCATCAGGGAATTCAAATTTCATCGGCTGATAATCCTCGATTGGCTGTTCGGCAAGGTATTCAGACCATACGCTTCCCTTGATGGCCTTCTGGGAAACGTACTGAATGTCATATTCCGTCAACAAAATTTTCCATCTGGCAATCTTGCCCGAAAGCGCTTGTTTCTTGAAGACGTACTTGATCGGATCCATCTTCGAAATTAGCATGGTTGTGTGGTTGAGCATGTACTGTCGTAAATGTTTGGTAGCCCAAGCGAGTGCACAACACGTCTTCTCTAGCATTGAGTAGCGAGATTCACAGTCCGTGAACTTTTTACTCAAATAATAAATGGCATGCTCCTTTCTGCCCGTCTCGTCGTGCTGACCGAGAACACACCCCATACTATTCTCAAGAACTGTCAAGTACATGATTAAGGGTCTTCCGGCCACTGGGGGTATCAAGATGGGAGGTTCCTGCAGATACTGTTTTATCTTATCAAATGCCTTCTGGCAATCCTCGTTCCAGATAATCGCCTGATCTTTCTTTAGTAGTTTGAACATCGTTTCACACGTGGTCGTGAGCTGAGAAATAAACCTTGCAATGTAGTTTATTCTGCCCAAGAAACGACGAACTTCTTTTTCGGTTTTTGGCGCTGGCATTTCTTGTATTGCTTTTATCTTCGCAGGATCAACCTCAATGCCTCTTTCACTCACGATAAACCCCAATAGTTTTCCAGACCGTACTCCGAAAGTACACTTGTTAGGATTCAGCCTCAACCTGAATTTCCTAAGCCTCTTAAAAAGCTTCAGCAAATTGACCAGATGTCCCTCCTCCATTTGGGACTTCGCAATCATGTCATCAACATAGACTTCAATCTCATGATGAATCATGTCATGAAACAAAGTGACCATTGCTCGTTGGTAAGTGGCCCCTGCGTTCTTCAGACCGAAAGGCATTACCTTGTAGCAAAATGTTCCCCAAGGTGTAATAAACGTAGTTTTCTCCATGTCCTCCGGCGCCATCTTGATCTGATTGTAGCCGGAGAAGCCATCCATGAATGAAAATACGGAGAACTGAGCTGTATTGTCGACCAACACATCAATATGAGGGAGCAGGAAATCATCTTTAGGGCTCGCCCTATTCAAATCCCGATAATCGACGCACATTCGCGCCTTAACGTCCTTCTTCGGTACAGGCACTATGTTGGCGACCCACGGAGGGTAAGTAGTGACCGCTAAGAAGCCAACATCAAGCTGCTTTTGCACTTCTTCTTTGATCTTAACATCCATATCTGGTCGTGTCCTCCTAAGCTTCTGCTTAACGGGGGGACAATCTTCTCGCAGCGGCAAGTGATGGATCACGATGTCAGTATCAAGTCCGGGCATATCTTCGTATGACCAAGCGAAAATGTCACTATACTCCCTCAGCATCTCGACCAATCTCTGCTTGACATCACTCTGCAATGCAGCCCCTATCCCGACGTTCCTGACCAGTTCCTCAGAACCCAGATTCACAATAGCAATCTCTTCCTCGTGAGGCAGAATAACTTTCACTTCTTGTTTCAACAAGCGGGCCAACTCTTAGGGAAGATCTTCATCTTTATCAATCTCTTCTTCGGCGTGATAGATCGGGTAATCAAAGTCGAAGTGAGTCGTAGAAGGTCTAGAGTCGATGTCATCTGCTATGTGGATCCTGCAATAACAAGGGTTAAGCTTAAAACAAGGATATGCAGGTTAGCACAAACCCTATTGCCATTTTATTGTTTTTCAAAACAAATATAAAACAGGAATAACAGAGATCGCAACATTTGAATGCGAAGAAAAAAGCCTTTTGATTTATTGGTAAAATGCATGTACATAATCAAACGAGGCCCTGACAATAAAACCATTATGCCCCGGGTAAGACATAGGGTTGTACAATAATTGGGGAAAGTAAATCATTATTCTTTGCCTGTCACTTGGATGGTATCCCTGATGGACCAGTTGGTGAGGCTCTGGCCTAGTTTGCTTGGCTGGGTCCAAGAGTCTAGGCCGCAATCGCTGTCTTCGCCGTCTTCAGACACTGTGTTGACACTTTCAAATATCACCCTGCCACTGGTAAACTGGATCAGCCCTTTACCTCGTGACGCATTGTGAGAAGAGGAGGCTTCAGCCGCAGGAGAGTATCCCAACCCAAACTTGTCCTGTTTTGTTAGGTATTTCTAGAACCTGCCCCCAGCCTGGGGTAGATCCGGCTTGAACAACGGCCCGGGCTTCCTTGAAGGAAGAGAGAGTCATCTCTGGTTTCTCAGTCATTACTGGAGTTACGTCCTTGACTTTAACAGCTTCGAATGCCTGACATAGGGTTTCGTGGATTTCCCCATCCATCTCAACATATTTGAAGGACGACAAATGGCTCACCATTATGTCTTCCTCGCCACATACAGTTACTATGCTGCCTCCTATAGCATAGATGAGCTTCTAGTGCAACATGGAGGTCACGGCGCCAGCAGAATGGATCCATGGCCGGCCTAACAGACAGTTATAGGCGGGCATGATGTCCATGATGTAGAAGACTGCATCGAAAGTTTCCGGCCCAACTTGGATTGGCAGAGTTACCTCTCCAAAGACATGACGCTTGGTTCCATCGAAAGCCTTCACAACCAGATCACTGGGTGTGCAAATCAATCCTCTCGTATCTAGCTTCATCAATGCTTTCTTCGGAAGAACATTGAGCGATGAACCAGTGTCCACCAACACATGGGACATAACTGTTCCCCTACACTCTATCGAGATGTGCAGGGCACTGTTGTGGTTTCTTCCCTTCGACATTAGCTCCAGGTCAGTGAACCCTAACCCGTTTCCAGCATTCACGTGGGCTACTACCCCTTCCAACTGATTGACCGAGATCTCCTGCGGATCATACGTGGCATTCAAAACCTTTAACAGCACGTTGCAGTGTGACTCCGAACACAACAACAAATTCAGGATGAAAATTTTCGACGGTGTTTGATGGAGATGGTCAATGATCTTGTAATCACTCTTCTTGATCAACCTCATGAACTCCTCAGCGTCCTTTACAAGTAAGTCCTTCTCTACCCCACGAGGGGTTTCCTCAACGACTTTACTCTTTCCCTTATCAGTTTCCTCAACTTTGTCTGCTTTGTCCACCACAATCTCAGGTGGAGCAAATACTCTTCCGCTGCGCGTGATTCCGCCAATTCCCACTAGGTTATCCACAGACTGCCCAGATGGTTCCAGTTCCAATTTCTGTCCGTTACAGTAGACGTCTGCCCCATAGTGCCATAGGACAGCGTTGGTGCTTTCAAAAGGTATCGGCCCAGCCTTTATGATGGTAATTGTGGGCGGCCTGGATGCAGAAATAGTTATCGTCTGGCGAGGGATGGTGATGGTGGAAACCTCATCATCCTGTTTCAGCATTACCTCTCTAGATCCACATTCGGCCCTTCGGCTAAACTGCAAGATTCCTTCGGTCATCAGACTCTGAATCCCTATTGTCAACTGTTCACATCCATCAGGACGAGTCGCACAGCCCATACACAATTCTCCATAGCCCAGAAAGAAGCCTCTCTTCATCAGCTTGGCTTTAATGAAGCTAAGAGGTGTCTTCAGATCCTTGACATCAGTCAACAAATCTAAGTTCTCTTCTTCAATAATGGCATTCACCCCACCTCCCCTATGGTTCGGCATAGGATTCTTTGTGACATTCGGCACATTATCTGAGAAATTGATGATCTTAGCATCCACCATATCTTGCACCTTGTGCTTGAAGGCTTTGCAATTTTCTATTGTGTGGTCGGGTGCCCCTGAGTGAAAATCACACGTTGCATTCGCATCATAACCCTGTGGAGGCACCCCTGTCAAGAGAGCTAGGGTTCTTTTCTGGACTAGCTGTAACTGAAGTAGAGTCTGTAATAGCTGAGCATAAGACATGGGCGGTGTCTCAAGGTGACAACTTGACAGAGGTGCCCTGTTTTGATACCTTCTGTACCCTTGTTGATTTGGCTGCTGCTGCTGCGGCTGGGGTTTCTGAACAGCTAGGATGGTTATGCTATCCACCTGCTGGCGCTGGCCTATACCTTTCCTTCGAGCATTGGACACGGCGCTCGTCTCTCCTTCACGTATTTTGTTACTGTATGGTTTCTTTCCTCCTCCAGCTGAGGATAGATCACCACCTTGAATTTTTCCCAATTTGATCCCATTTTCAACGTGCTCGCCAGTAATGATGAGATCTGAGAAACTCCTTGACATACCGCTTTCCAATTTCTCGTAATAGACCCCCGGGAGAGTGGCTAAAAACATCTCAACAAGCTCTCGTTCAACCATCGGCGACTGAACTCTATCTGCTAATTCACGCCATCTTTGGGCGTATTCTTTGAACCCCTCGTTGTTCCTCTGTGACAAGTTCTGCAGTTGAACCCGGTTTGGAGCCAAGTCACTGTTATACTGATAGTGGTGTACTGTCGCTTCCGCGAAAATAAGGTGCCGGCAAAACAGAAGAGTCGCCACCTTTCGTTATTTATCCCTTAGAACGGGAAAGGAAACGATCGGAAAAACCTGACGAAAAGGTATAAGACAAGGTCATCGCAACCATTGTCTGGGTTCGGGAGTCGGTTACGCAAGGGGGAGGTATTAGCACCCCTCACATCCGTCGTACTCGACGGGATCCACGCTTGTTGTGTTTACTGGACGAGTTGGTTTATCTATCTACCTATCAAGGCTGGCTTAAAACGAAAAGAAAATGACTCGGCAAAGCGTCGCGCTTTATGCCTACGTATTCTCATCAGAGAATGAGAAATCAGAGTCAACTTAGTTCGACTAACTACGGGTGACGAGGAAGGTAGCTCACCAATACATCAGTATTGTGCCTACGTACTCTCAACAGGTATGAGAGATCAGAGCTTACGTAGTTCGGGATAATGCGGATTACGGGAATTCAGATTCATCTGTTTTATCGAGCGGGGTTAAACAGCAATTCCAGCAGTTAGGGACAAAGCCTGTTTGCGTTGGCGCTGAAGTTTAACGAAACTCTTTTCTTCAGAAAAGCTTTCCTTTGAATTACGGGCCCACGGGGCAAAAAGATTTGAAGTTTGTTTTCTGTCTTTTACGGAAGAAGTGTTTTTTATTGTGTTTTCAATTTCAATCGCACTAAAGACTATGACCTGAGAGTGAATGCGTCGTATGTCACCCAAAGGGTGCCATACTAAACATCCAGACTGTTGAAAGAAGCTATCCAACAATCCTTTCTCAGATAGCTTAAGGCTCGTAACGTACGAAAGAAATCATTCATGATTACTGTATCTTAATTTGCTTTGAGATGAGAGGAGAACAGGCTCAACTAAAGGGAGACTATCAAGTCATGCCAAGGATTCATCCTATGGTTGAGGTTTGAAATAGGGAACTCCTAGAAGTTATCATGCATAGGTTTCAACCTAAAGTTCTATCATCACTTCCCTATCAAAGGAAATGAGAGTCCTAAGGGATCATATCAATGATAAACATAAACAGATAAAGCATCAGCTTAAACAGTAAACAGTAAACAGTAAACAGTAAGCGACTGTAAAATGCATGCAATGCAAGTGAGGGAGGAAATGTGTGTGGGGCAGCAGCCTCCACAAGCTCATCTCAACCTCAAGCCAGATATGAATAACTGCAATCATACAGAGGAAATGACATGCTATCAAGCAAAATAGAAGTAACAACTGCAATCATACAGAAGAAATAACATGCTATCAAGCAACACAAACCACATAGGCAAGGGAGCCGGGCTCTACCGAATACCCGCAAGCAAAGCCATACAGTAACAATACAAGCAGAGGGAGCAACTCAACCTCTAGTGCAATCATGCTCCTAGTTTAAAGTCAGTCTAGATATGAACTTATTCTAATGCATCAAGCAAATCAAACAAGGCACATCAATGCAGAAAAGAAAACAGACAAGAAAGCAGAGCAACAACTCCCTTTCTCTATCAATTCCAAGCTTCAGCTCTTCTGACAGCAATCCAGTCTTCAGACCTCAATCACCCTTCAAGGCTATCATCCTCGATGACAAGCATCAACTTGCTTCCCTAAGCTTCCAACATCTCTACATGAATATCAACTTGTTCTCTCTTCTTCAAGCTTCAGTTCTTCAGTCAACTCCACCTTCAGGCCTCACTCTTAGCTACAAGTATCAACTTGATCTTTCTTCTCTCAATGCATCAATGTGAGTGTCAACTTATCTTTTATTCCTCAAGCCTCATCTCTTCACTCAATCTCAATTGGATCTTCTTCACAAGTGTCAACTTGTTCTTCAAGCTTCAACTCTCTCCTCTTTACCAGTATCAACTGGGTTTTCCTCATCTATAAGCTTCAGCTTCTCAGAGTAATCTTCAATTACATGGAAGTGTCAACCCCATCCTCCAATTCTTTTAAGCCTCAGCTCTCTCCTCTTTACCCATTAGATCTTCTTCACAAGCATCAACTTGTTCTTCTTGCTCCTCAAGCTTCAGTTGCAATGGCAATGCTCAAGGAATCATCCTCTTCCACACTCTTCAATGAAGTCCTCATCTTCAAACTCAAGTCCAACATCTTTCAAGATACTCAAACCAGAAGAAAATTGATTTAACAAGATGAGTGGAAATGATAAACAGCTTATTGACAACCAAAGGAAGCCTATAAGGGTTCATCATTATGAGAGACTGGTTCCCTCAAAGTTCTACTTCCCAGATAAAGCCACTCATCCCTCCAAAGGAGGGATGTGAATATCTTAGAAGGACTTTTAGTCATTAGGAGGAATGGAAGCACAAGATGCTTTCCATATTTGTGAAAGAAATCATTCTAACTATAAGGCTCTCCCTATGTCTCCTACCTCCTAAATCTTCATCAGACACCTTCAGGCACAAGCAACCCCATGCTCCAAACAACTTCAAGCAACTTCAAGCATCCTTACCTTGTCTTCAACTTGTCTTCAATCTCAACCAAAGGCAAATAACACAAAACCCTAATCTAAGGGGACTAAAGAAGTTAATCTAGTTGAATTAGTAAGTTAGGATCACCTAAAACCTAGTACTAAAGTTAATCCTAACTAACATACTAAAACTAATTTTAAAATCCTACAAAAATAACTAGGGGAACCTAGGTCAATAATGACTCTACCATATTAATTTCAAAGATCAAATCATCAAATAAGACCTAGAACTAAATTCTACACCACAAGGTACTAAACCTAAACCCTAAAAGGAAGCACCTAAATATCAATCTATAAAGCACACCTATTTTCATCACAAAAATGTGAGAAAAATGCTATGGGAGCATACATATCTAACCTAATCACACACAAAAAATTAGGATCAAAATCATCAACACATGATTACACAAAATTCCACAAAATTATGTATCAAACCTAACCATTTTAATATCAATTAAAATATAAAATTCCCATAAAATCAGAAAATACATTAAATGAAAATATTTTTTCTCTAAAAAATACTAAACTCAATCATGAGTAAAATTCAAAAAGAATGGAATTAATTGGATCATTTTTCAATTTTATATGATTTTTCCAAGAACCATGAACAAAATAAAAAAAAATAAAGAAAATCAAACAAAAATAGACAAATGCACGGTGCAAGTAGTAACCAGAATCAGTTCAAATAATGGATTGGGCCTTCAGGGGGGTGTGAATAGTGGTTATTTCATTAAGCCCAGAACACTACTTAAATGAAACGCCGCGTTTCATTTCCTCAGATCCTTCACAAACTGAAATTAAAACATGGCCATTGGATGACTCCTCTAGTCAAAGTCTTCATGCTGACCCACTGGTGCTAACATCATCTTCTTCGTTTGAACCAAAAATGGAGGGAGAACGCCATTGAAACAGAGCTCAAACCTCAACCTCCTCCTCACTCGGACTCCCTCAAATCTCCATCAAAATCCATGATCTAAAGCCCTAAATCACTCTAAATCTCTCCCTGAGTCTAACCCTAGCCTCAGAATTCATTGAATCAACCTCTAACTTAAGACACGATCAAGAATCAAAATTATGCTCAGACCTCAATTGTCACCATTCTCCAAATTGAAAGGTTCAAAATGTTCACCACGTTACACTGATCAATTCTTGCTATAATACTCATATTATCTCTCAATATCCAGCATGTTCTTGATCCAAACAGAAATTGTGTCACCTCATTGATCATCACGAAATCTTCTCTAAGTTTCCAGAAACGATCTCCTAACCACATACATCAATCTAACCTAACAAATTAACCTAATTCTTCTTAAATTAAGGTGAGGAATGAAAGTTACCAACCTGTGAATTCTTGAGTAACAGATGCAGCAAACCTTCACTTCAACCCTTCTACAGCTCCAAAATCATTCAATGTATCAAGTTCTTGCTTCTGTATGCAAGAGAATTGATGGAAAACGCCCGAAACTCCAAACTCGATAATGACTTGCAGGTGCTAAAATTCAATTGCAAGAACACGATCCTTCAAGGCTTTGGCTATGGAATTGATCTGGAATCATTCAGTATCCTCCATAGAAGTTGTTGAAATCAAAAGAAAGGAAGAAGATGGTGTAGAATGCAGAAATCGATTTCAATTTGCAATGAACAAAGTGAAGTTGCAAAATCTCTTCTCTCAATCAATTCTCACCAACCTCTCATCTGAACCTCTTCTACTCAATATATAGAACATGTTGGACCTCTCTAGATCCTTCTGGATTCATCCAAGGAGATGTTGAACTTCTCATATCATCCAAAATCTCATCTCATGCCATACTCACCCCAATTTTGTTTCCCTTGTTGTAGCAGCTTGTTATGATCCCAAAATCTCCCCAAGTGAGATATTATAGGTGTTACAAGGCCTTGGCAGCTTGTGTATGGATCTCTCATGTGTTTTGCAAATGTTACTTAATATGCAAGCAACTACTTTTCAAAGCAAGTCCACAAATTACACCTCAAATCAAAATTGTGGCTAAACCAATGTTCTTAGAATGTTTTCTAGAGTCAAAATGATATATTACATGCCATGGTTTGGATGTGTAGGTTGAGAATATCAATTTCCAACTTTGATTCATTTAACTTATACCCTTATTTTAGGTCATTTTTGCAACTTTGAGCTACAAGCATTTCCATTATCTCATGACCTCCTTACTAGCCTTAAAACATAATTTTGAACAAGTTTGATGTTGAACATTTTTCCATTTGAAACTTGGAAATAGGAGTTATGGCCTTATACTTGAAATGACCTGTAATCTCCAAATGACCAAAATGCCCTTGACTTGTCAAAGCCATAACATGAGTTCTACAAATCCTATCAAGGACTTCTAGTACTCAAATTAAAGCTAAGAGCATGCTCTACAACATTAATGTTGGGGGCAAGATGATATGACAATCACATCTTGGGCTAAACTGCCTTGGAGACAGGGGTCAAACTAGGGGATTTTACACTGTCAAGCCTTAGAAACCCTAGCTTGAAACTTCTCAAACTCTTCAATCATGATGAGTTGACCTTGGAATCATCCTTATAGCATCTCAATGCATCAATCCATGATCACATGGCTCTTGGATTAAGTATCAACCTTCTCCAAATCATCAGTTGACTTAGGGTTGACCCAGTCAAACCCTAATTGCACCAATCATGGCTGAGCCTTCTTAATCTTGCATAATGACCTGTCTAGGCCTCAAAATGATCTTAAACACTTCTCATGAGCTCTCTCAAGACCTCAAGCACATTTTCATGGCTTCAGAATCATCTGATGGCTTCCCATAACTCTCAAGTTAGGAGACCTACCCTCTTGGTTTCAACCACTCTCTCTGAGGATCTTTTAACTTCTCTGACAAAGGTATCAACTCTTGAACACTTGAATAACCTTCTTAGCTAGCTTCAAAGTCTTGTATAGCTCTTGATTGGTAATCATGCCTCTTGATCTCCTGCATACATGTCAATGAAATGCAAATGATAATGCTAATGTGAATGAAATGAAACACAAGCTAGGTAAAGAAATGTTGGTCAAATTTTGGGGTGCAACAGCTGCCCCTATTCAAACGGCTTGGACCTGACTGGGTGAGAAGCGAACGGCTCTCAAACAATCAAGGTAAAAGACGGTTGAATACCAACAAACCCGGAAATTTGCCAACTGCACAAGTACACGGTACTCTGATGGGGACAAATCTTCGGAAACTGAAATAATAGCTGCACGACAACTAGCTGGAGAAATACTGATCTGAATCTCCGTCAGGATGATTCTTTGATTTATCTAATAGCATTGTGTCCTCAAATCATCGAGGGATCACCGGTTGCATGGTAACTGGCGATCTTCTAACCGCCCACATAAACGATACTTGGATTGGTAGGAACATCTTCAAAACTGAGCACGCCAGTTGCACGGCAACTCTGCTGGGGAATTGGTCACACGGTAACCGGTGAAGGGTCTAATCTCAAATCTCCGTCAGGATGATCATCTGATTTTGCTGTAGATCTTCGTCCTCGAGTCATCAAGGGATCACCGGTCATACGGTAACTGGTAACACACGGTCGATCATGTCGTCGGGCATTAGGAACATTTTAACAATCAAGTTAATCATGCCGTCGGGCATTCAAAGAAACTTTCGGGCGTCAGCCGGACTTCGTCAGTAAGCCGGGAATAGGATTCTCAGTCAATCATGAACCAAATAGGGGTATCTAAGCCATTGCCATCAGGCACTCCGCATCAGCTGAGAGAACTGCTCTGTCAATACGGTTGGACTTCAATCATTAAGTCTTCAAAAGAAGTTTCAACTTCGCTGTTTAGAAACCTGCTGAGGATGACGCATCTCCGTTGGGGATTCTAGAGAACTATCAAGTAACTCTGCTTCGGGGTCCAGGAATCATTATGGGTGAGTCAACTCTGTTGAGGAAATCAAGAATCATCTTGAACAAATAGCTCTGTGGGGACTTCAAGGATCATCCTGAACCAATAACTATGCTGGAGATTTCAGGAATCATCCTGAGCGAACACTCTGCCGGGGATTTCAGGAATCATCCTGAGCGGCTCTCTCTGGCGACTTTACTGGGGATTTCAAGAATCATCTTAAACAAGCACCTTCGTTGGATAATTCGAGAATCGTCTTGGGCAAACGACTTTGCTGGGGAATTCAAGAATCATCTTGAGCAAGCGACTCTGCGGAGGAACACCTGTTAACAAGAACGGTAACGACCTAACCCATGTTTAGTATGCATATGTCGTGATAATGACGCAATGCTCCACACGGTGGAAATGCTACGCGTTTACGATAAATGCTATGCAATCATGCAAAATGTTGTGATCCCGTCAGCAAAATAAATGCTGAAGGGAGAATCCTCCTGCCAAGGAGAAAGAACCACTCTGGTGAGGGGAAGGAATCATCCTGCCGGAGAGAACGAACCACACCAATCTCAATCGGACTCCGCATGGGGAAGCAAACTTCGGTCGACTGCTGCAGGGGAACGAAGCTCTACGAGAACCCAGACCTGATGAGGAAGGCGATTTCAATCGCAGAAATAAACTGCGCGGTATTCGCAGCAAAACTTTCCTGGAGATAACGACTCCTGTGGGGAAATACAGCATCAGCTATTTTACATTTTACTGGGGAAAACCAATCATGGTCCTAACTGCTTTCCAAGGACTCGGCTCTCTTGGGGATTCGTCAGCTCGGCTGGGGTAGAAGGAATCATCCTGCTTACCGGGGAGAGTACAACTCTGTGGGGAATTTCAATTCTCCTGGGGACTTCAGTCCTGCACTATCAATTGCTGCACACTTCAGTATGTGACTCAGCTAGGGAGATGACGACCCTTCGGGATACATCTGATTGGGGAGAGAATCTTCTCTGCCTGGGGAGACATATCAATGCTTGAAGATCTCACGTTCAGACTCTATGGGGCGAGGCTGCTGAACTTTGCTGGAGAAGAAGGAATCATCCTGCTTGGGGACGCGCACGACGTACTTCCTGGAATGTGCTACCTGTAACAACACAAACAAACAGACAAGATGCCCTTCTCAAAAGGGACCTGTCAAGGTTATCATCTTATTACAATGTTTAAGTAATTCATGGTTTCAACAATCAGTGGCCTAGGCCAGTAGGTTTATGTATGCGCACTTTATCAAAAACATCGGCGTTCTTTTTCCAAAACAAAACAGGTAAATGCTAAACAAACAAAAAGAATTGCTGAATAGTACATATTTTATTGATAACGACCCCTGAATGGGTAAAAATGTTTTACAACAGAGGCAGGCTCCTAGAATGAGGAAGCCGCGCAAATATAAAAACATAAATATACATCAGTATATACAAATTTCGGCAACGAGGCGTAGACGAACACCATGAGTTGATCCCTCTATGACCCACTCGACTTCGATACTTCTCCGATGCTTCAACTTCAGAAGATATTGATTTAGATAAACGGTCCTCAGGTCCTCCAAACCACTAAACAATGAAATTCCACATGCAGAACGCAGTCATTTGCTTTTTTGAATCCCTAACTTTTGCCTGAATCGCCCTTCCGGGTTTTCGACTCACCGGGATACCCTTTTTTGCCAAAGTCGCCCATCCGGGTTTTCGACTTTGCTGGTGTACATTTTTTTTCAATTTATGTCCCTAATTTTTGCCCGAACCTTTTTCCTTTTTTATGGTTCGCCGGGATGCCCCATTTTTGCCTGGATATTCTTTTTCTTTCCAGCGGGTCATTTTTAAGCAAAGTATTTTTTAATTGCGTCCGCGTTCACCGGGGATGCAAAATCTTCACCATCCATCGTGGATAACAACAAAGTTCCTCCCGAGAAGACCTTGTTGACGATGTACGGACCTTCGTAATTGGGAGTCCACTTGCCCCGGTGATCGGAGTGTGGAGGAAGAATCTTCTTCAGGACGAGATCACCCGTCTGAAAGCTTCTAGGACGCACCTTTTTATGATAAGCTTTCTTCATTCGGCTTTGTAATAGGCGACCATATGCAATCGATGCCAACCTCTTCTCGTCCATCAGGCTGAGTTGGTTTAGTCGGTTCTTAATCCATTCTGCCTCGTCGAGTTTCACGTCAACCAAAACTCGCAAAGAAGGGATCTCCACTTCTAACGGTAGGACAACTTCCATACCGTACACCAAGGAGAAAGGAGTTGCCCCGGTTGACGTACGTACCATTGTATGATAACCGTGCAGTGCAAATGGCAGCATCTCGTGCCAATCTTTATAGGTCACAACCATCTTTTGAACAATCTTCTTAATGTTCTTGTTAGCCGCTTCAACGGCGCCATTCATCTTCGGCCGGTAAGGAGATGAGTTGTGGTGTTCAATCTTGAAACTCTGGCACAACTCCTTCATCATCTTGTTATTCAGATTCGAACCATTGTCAGTAATGATCCGCTCGGGAATTCCGTAACGACAGATGATATCCCTCTTTATGAATTTAGCTACCACCTGCTTGGTCACATTAGCGTATGAGGCTGCCTCCACCCACTTGGTGAAGTAGTCGATAACTACTAGAATGAAGCGATGACCGTTAGATGTAGTGGGCTTGATCTTGCCTATCATGTCGATGCCCCACATGGAGAACGGCCACGAGGAGGACATGACATTTAACGGGCACGGCGGCACATGAACTTTATCAGCATAAATCTGCCATTTATGACATCTCTTCGCGAATTTGAAGCAATCCGATTCCATCGTCAGCCAGTAGTATCCTGCTCTCAGGATCTTTCTTGTCATGGCATGCCCGCCGGCGTGCGTACCAAATGTGCCTTCATGGACTTCTTCCATAAGCGTACTCGCTTCTTTCTCATCTACACATTTGAGTAGCACGAGATCGTGATTTCTTTTAAACAAAACTCCATCAGGGTTGAGATAAAAATTTCCGGACAGCCTCCTCAGAGTCTTCTTATCCTGGGTTGACGCTCCCTCAGGATACTCCTTAGTCATACGGAAGGTCTGGATGTCATGGAACCATGGCTTGCCATCGGCGGCTTCCTCGATTGCAAAGACAAATGCAGGTCTATCAAGACGAGACAGGACAATTCTTGGAGCTTCATTCCAAAAATTGACTTTATACATTGAAGCCAACGTGGCTAAGGCATCAGCCATCTGGTTTTCGGCCCTGGGCACATGATGGAGTTCCACTCGATCAAAGAACGGAAGCAGCCTTCTGGCATAGTTCATATACGGTACCAAATTCGATTGGCGAGTCTCCCACTCCCCTTTAATCTGGTTAATCACAAGCACTGAGTCACCATATACGTCTAGGTTCTTGATTCTCAAATCAATTGCTTCTTCTAGACCCATAATGCATGCTTCGTACTCCGCTTCATTATTGGTGACCGGAAACGTCAGTCTCGCAGTGAACGGGATATGGGATCCATGGGGAGTCGTGATGATCGCCCCAACGCCACTTCCATAAGAATTAACCGCCCCGTCAAATATCAATTTCCATTGGGATTACCTATCTGGCCCCTCGTCGGGCGACGGTTCATCGCAATCCTTCGCTTTAAGAAACATGATATCCTCATCAGGGAATTCAAATTTCATCGGCTGGTAATCCTCGATCGGTTGTTCGGCAAGGTAATCAGACAATACGCTTCCCTTAATGGCCTTCTGGGAAACATACTGAATATCATATTCCGTCAACACCATCTGCCATCTGGCAATCCTGCCCGAAAGCGCTTGCTTCTTGAAGACGTACTTGATCGGATCCATCTTCGAAATTAGCATGGTGGTGTGATTGAGCATGTACTGTCGTAAACGTTTGGCAGCCCAGGCTAGTGCACAACACGTTTTCTCCAGCATCGAGTAACGAGATTCACAGTCTGTGAAATTTTTACTCAAATAGTAAATGGCATGCTCCTTTCTGCCCGTCTCGTCGTGCTGACCGAGAAAACACCCCATACTATTCTCAAGAACTGTCAAGTACATGATTAGAGGTCGTCCGACCACTGGGGGTATCAAGATTGGAGGTTCCTGCAGATACTGTTTTATCTTATCGAATGCCTTCTGGCAATCCTCGTTCCAGACAACCGCCTGATCTTTTTTCAGTAGTTTGAACATCGGTTCACATGTGGCTGTGAGCTGAGAAATAAACCTTGCAATGTAGTTTATTCTGCCCAGGAAACCACGAACTTCTTTTTCTGTTTTTGGCACTGGCATTTCTTGTATCGCTTTAGTCTTCGCAGGATCAACCTCGATGCCTCTTTCACTCACGATAAACCCCAGTAACTTTCCGGACCGTACTCCAAAAGTACACTTGTTAGGATTCAGCCTCAACCTGAACTTCCTAAGCCTCTCAAAAAGCTTCAGCAAATTGACCAGATGTCCCTCCTCCGTTTGGGACTTCGCAATCATGTCATCAACATAGACTTCAATCTCATGATGAATCATATCATGAAACAAAGTAACCATTGCTCGTTGGTAAGTGGCCCCTGCGTTCTTCAGACCGAAAGGCATTACCTTGTAGCAAAACGTTCCCCAAGGCGTGATAAACGTCGTTTTCTCCATGTCCTCCGGCGCCATCTTGATCTGGTTGTAGCCGGAGAAGCCTTCCATGAACGAAAATACAGAGAACTGAGCTGTATTGTCGACTAACACATCGATATGAGGCAGCGGGAAGTCATCCTTAGGGCTCGCCCTATTCAAATCCCGGTAATCGACGCACATTCGTACCTTACCGTCCTTCTTCGGCACATGCACTATGTTGGCGACCCACGGAGGGTAAGTAGTGACCGCTAAGAAGCCAGCATCAAGCTGTTTCTGCACTTCTTCTTTGACCTTAACGGCCATATCTGGTCGTGTCCTCCTAAGCTTCTGCTTAACGGGAGGACAATCTTCTCGCAGAGGCAAGTGGTGGACCACGATGTCAGTATCAAGACCGGGCATATCTTTGTATGACCAAGCAAAGACGTCACTATACTCTCTTAGCATCTCGACTAATCTCTGCTTGACATCGCTCTACAATGCAGCCCCTATCCTGACGTTCCTGACCAGTTCTTCAGAACCCAGATTCACAATCTCAATCTCCTCTTCATGAGGCAGAATAACTTTCTCTTCTTGTTTCAACAAGCGGGCCAACTCTTCCAGAAGGTCTTCGTCTTCATCAATCTCTTCTTCGGCTTGATAGATCGGGCAATCGAAGTCGAAGTGAGTCGTAGAAGGTCCAGAGTCGATGTCATCTGCTATGTGGATCCTGCAATAACAAGGGTTAAGCTTAAAATAAGGATATGCAGGTTAGCACAAACCCCATTGCTATTTTATTGTTTTTCAAAACAAATATAAAACAGGAATAACAGAGATCACAATATTTTAATACGAAGAAAAACGCCTTTTGATTTATTGATAAAATGCATGTACATAATCAAACGAGGCCCTGACAATAAAACCACTATGCCCCGGGTAGGATATATGGTTGTACAATGATTGGAAAAAGTAAATCATTACTCTTCGCTTGTCATCTGGATGATATTCTAGACGGACCAATTGTTGAGGCTCTCGCCTAGCTTGCTTGGATGGATCCAAGAGTCTAGGTCACAGTCGCTATCTCCGCTGTATTCAGACACCGCGTTGACGCTTTCAAATATCACCCCGCCACTGGTAAACTGGATCGGCCCTTTACCTCGCGACGCACTGCTAGAAGAGGAGGCTTCAGCTCCAGGAGAATATCCCAACTCGAACCTGTCTTGCTTGTTAGGTATCTCCAAAATTCTCCCCCAGCCTGGGGTAGATCCGGCTTGAACAACGGCACGGGCCTCCTTGAATGAAGAGAGAGTCATCTCTGGCTTCTCAGTGACCACAGGAGCTACGTCCTTGAATTTAACAGCTTCGAACGCTTGGCATAGGGTTTCGTGGATCTCCCCATCCATCTCAACATACTTGAAGGACGACAAATGGCTCACAATTATGTCTTCCTCGCCACATACAGTCATGATGCTACCTCCGCCAGCGTACTTGAGTTTCTGGTGCAACGTGGAGGTCACGGCACCTGCGGAATGGATCCATGGCCGGCCTAAGAGACAGCTGTAGGCAAGCATGATGTCCATAATATAAAAGACCGCGTCGAATGTTTCCGGCCCGACTTGGATTGGCAACGTCACCTCCCCGAAAACATGGCGTTTGGTTCCATCGAACGCTTTCACAACCAGTTCACTGGGTGTGCAAATCACTCCACGAGTATCCAACTTCATTAGTGCCTTCTTCGGAAGAACATTGAGTGATGACCCTGTGTCTACCAACACGTGATACATGATTGTTCCCCTACACTCTATCGAGATGTGCAGGGCGCTATTGTGGTTCCTCCCCTTCGGCGTCAGCTCTAGGTCAGTGAACCCTAACCCATTTCCAGCATTCACATGGGCTACGACCTCTTCCAGCTGGTTTACCGATATTTCCTGCGGTACAAATGCGGCGTTCAACACCTTCAGCAGTGCGTTGCGGTGTGCTTCAGAACACAACAATAAATTCAGGATGGAAATCTTCGAGGGTGTCTGATGGAGATGATCCACGATCTTGTAGTCACTCTTTTTAATCAACCTCATAAATTCCTTGGCGTCTTTAACAAGCAAGTCTTTTTCTACCCCACGTAGGATCTCTTCAACGACTTTACTTTTACCTTTGTCAGTTGCATCAACTCTGTCCGCTTTGTTCGCCACGACCTCAGGCGGTGCAAACACTCTCCCGCTGCGAGTGATTCCGCTAATTCCCGCAAGGTTATCCACAGACGATCCATATGGTTCCAGTTCCAACTTTTGTCCGTTGCAGTAGACTTCAGCCCCGTAATGCCATGGGACAGCATTAGTTCTTTCGAACGGTATCGGCCCAGCTTTGGTGATGGTGATTATGGGCGGCCTGGGTGCCGAAATAGTTATCGTCTGGCGAGGGATGGTGATGGTGGCAACCTCATCATCTTGCTTCAACATTACCTCACCTGTTCCGCTTTCGGCCCTCTGGCTAAATTGCAGGATTCCCTCGGTCATCAGACTTTGAATCCCCTCTATCAACTGCTCACATCCATCAGGACTTGTCGCACAACCCATACATAACTCTCCACAACCTGGAAAGAAACCTCTTTTCATCAACTTAGCTTTAACGAAGCTAAGCGGCGTCTTCAGATCTCTGACGTCAGTCAACAAGTCCAAACTCTCATCTTCAATAATGGCGTTTACTCCACCTCCCCTATGATTCGGCATAGGGTTCTTCATGACGTTTGGCACATTATTGGAGAAGTTGATGATCTTAGCGTCCACCATGTCCTGCACCTTATGCTTGAAGGATTTGCAGTTTTCTATTGTGTGGCCTGGTGCCCCTGAGTGAAACTCACAAGTTGCATTCGCGTCATAACCTGGCGGAGGTGCCACTGTCAAGGGAGTCAGGGTTCTCTTCTGGATCAACTGTAGTTGAAGCAAAGTCTGCAATAGTTGCGCGTACGACATGGACGGTGTCTCGAGGTGACGGCTCGACAGAGGTGCCCAATTCTGATACTTTCTGTACCCTTGCTGATTCGGTTGCTGCTGCTGGTGCTGTGGCTGTTGAACTGCCGGGATAGTTATGCTGGCCACCTGCTGGTGAGGGCCTTTACCCTTCCTTCGAGCGTTGGACACAGCGCTCATTTCTCCTTCCCGTCTTTTGCCACCATAAGGTTTCTTTCTGCCTCATCCAGCTGAGGATGACTCACCTTGAATTTTCCCCAGTTTGATCCCATTTTCAATGTGCTCACCCGTGATAATGAGATCCGAGAAGGTTCCAGACATACCGCTGACTAGTTTCTCATAATAAACCCCTGGGAGGGTGGCTACGAACATTTGCACAAGCTCACGTTCAACCATCGGCGGCTGAACCCTGGCTGCCAACTCACGCCATCGCTGGGCGTATTCCTTGAACCCTTCATTGTTCCTTTGCGACAGATTCTGCAGTTGGACTCGGTTCGGGGCCAAGTCACGGTTATATTGGTAGTGGTGCACGAATGCTTCAGCAAGGTCCTTCCACGTGTGCACACTGGTAGGTTCCAGGCTCATGTACCATTCGAGGGAGGGCCCGGACAGACAGTCTTGAAAGAAGTGCATCAGCAACTTCTCGTCCTCGGAATGAGCCGACATTTTCCGGTAATATGATCTCAGGTGGACGCGAGGGCAAGTGGTGCCCTTGTACTTTTCAAAGTCAGGTACCTTGAACTTGGGAGGCCCCTTGAAATCGGCAATCAGTCCCAACTTGGACATATCAACACCCAGGGTGTTCTAGTTCTCGATATTTCTCATCTTATCCTCGAGTGCCTTGAACCTTAGACGTGCTTCAGCAGTCAGCTCCCCTTCAGCACCTCTCTGAGAGAACACATCGTCTTGACGGTCTTCTAACCACGGCTGAGGCCCGAACAGGTTTCCAACACCCGCATTGTCGTTGCCCAGTCCAACATTGACGTTGGCTTCAAAATTTCCATTACCGACGCCCGTCGTATTGCCATTGAGTCCCATGTTAGCTGTCACATTGCCGTTGGCAATGCCATTCCCCCCGGTCACGGGGACGCCATTCTGAGGAGTTTCCACAGGTGGAGGAGTAGGCACGGTCCCACCATGGAGTACGCAATTGCTATCGACCCTTGAAATCAGAGGCTGAACCAAGGTTTTGAGCTGATCTTGGCCATTGGCGACCGCTTGCATGAGCTCCATGAAGCGACCCATTCTTTCGCGGAGTTCCTGAACATCAGTTCGCACTTGCTCCATGATTCTGGTTTGATTTGCTCTGGTCGGATAGCGGTGGATAGGTCTCTGATCAATCTTGGAACAACCTGAAACAACCTGAAAACACAAAAGGGTTAGGAAAAACAACAAAGTGCTCGTTATGCAAATGCTTCATGCAAATGCAAACGTGTGTCTGTGCGTTAGGGAGATTTCCCCCGATCCTAGTGCCTGAGTGCCAGTGCTGATAATAAGAAGTCCGAGTCCAGTCATGGAAATAACATCTCATATATAAAGAAAGCCCATCAAGGCAGTACACAACATCAATGAGTACAAGATGAATCAATAGCGTGACCTCAGCCAACAAGCCTGGCGATGGTCAGCATACAACAATGATGAAACAAAAGGAATACAAATAGTCAAGCACGGCCACGGGCGTGAAACTCTTCTAACAACCCCTTCGTTTCTGGATGATCAGGCCGAGTGAGCAACCCTTCGACGAGTAACTCTCTCTGCATAATAGTGTACTGAAGACCTTCGACCGAATCTTCCCATGCTCCTTCGCCGAAAAAATCTTCTAACTTCCGCTTCTTGGATGCAAACGTCAGCTGGCGCTCCTTCAGGTTGACAAGAGCTTTGTTGAGTTGGCCTTCAGCGGCATATCTACGAGCGGTTTCTTCATCAAACCTCTTCTCACTAGCCTTTACCTGGGCTTTCAGCTTGGAGATCTGTTGCATCAGCTTATCCTCCCGCTCTTTCCTGTTGGCTAGGGAGGCCTTCCAATGCTGGTTAAACTTGGATATCCTCCGATATGCTTCGTCCAAGTGCTGCTTCTTAGTAGCCAGTACATCGTTGATAGCTTTGAAGTCCCGACCCAAACGCTCACGCTCGGCTATCTGCTTAGTCAAATCTGTACCTAGCTGGTTCACCAGCTCTGTCTGCCTCTTGAGGGAATGAACGGCTTCGTTTCTCTCGCTTTGGAGCTGAGCCAATTCTCTCTCCAGTTCTTCATTTGCCCTCTTCAATCCATATCGCTCAGCTAAGACCTGATTATGCTGCTGAATGGGCACGGTGGTAGGCTCCTCAATCACGGGAGGGCTTTCTGGCTTGGCAGGAAGAAACGACATCCCTATAGCATTTGCTCTGGCTCTGATCCACGTCACATACGGAGGGTAGGCTTGGCTATTGCTTCTCCCCAGCAATGGTTTTCCCCTCTTACTGATGCCATTCCAAGCGCGCTGAAGCTTGGATAACAGATCCCCCTCTAAAAGACCAGTGAGGTACAAAGATTCCTGCACCTCTTCATCCTTCGGCGGAGCTCTCAAAGCCTACGCGAACTGTCGGACCAGCAAAGACGGATTATAGTTTATACAGCCCTTCCTGCCTATCAAAGGCACGTTCGGAAACCCGCTGCAGCTGAAGATAATCTCGGTACCCAACCTATCTCTGTCAAACCAGTCAATATCCTCCACTGATAGACTCATCAAACGCTCGGACCACTCAGTTGTGGCTGCGAACGAAACAAAGGGACCCCTCTTGGGCAGATGACTATCAAGCCATTTATAAAGCAAGGGTACGCAGCACGAGACGTTCTTGCCCCTTCTGTTCTCGTTTTTGTAGTGGACGGAATGGTAGACATCTCCTATCAAGGTAGGGACTGGATTCTCTGATGCAAAGATGCGGAAGGCGTCGAAGTCTACAAAATCGGGCATATTGGGGAACAGAATGATGCCATATATGCACAGAGCGAGAATGGCGTTGAACACGACCCAACATCCGTCTTTGGCGCACTGCTGAGCCTTTCCCACCAAGAACTGCAACGAGAAACCGGGAACGTTGTTCCAACTAGACAATACCAACTCTGAGGCATCCAGATGAAGTGAAGGAGCTAGACTAGCCAGATCAGGCTCAGCATCCATATGAACAAAAGGCATCTGCCTCCTTATAGGCACACCTAACAAATCAGCATATTCCTCTAGCGTGGGTGCGAGAACAAAATCCTGGAAAGTAAAGCATCTCAATGGAGGATCGATGAACTGCAACAGAGCGTGCAACCCATTCAACTCGAACGCAGAAGGTTTATGAACCAAACTAAGCAATTTGCCGTAAGACTTTCTGAACTCATCTGTCACAGAATCATCTGATAAAGCAATCAAACCAGTCAGCTGAACCACATCAGGGGCAGGGGGCTTGTAAGCCATGGTCTTCCTCAGAGAACCCATAACAATACAACAGAAGGCAAGAAATCCTGAATCGGGGGAAACGGTACCTGCAACACAGACACACGTTAATGGAATGCAAATGAGTATGCAAAGCAATGTAAAATGCAATCATGCAGCAGGAGATCAAGACGACTGTGCTGTGGAGATTCTGTATCAACAAAACCATGATGCTGCTCTGTCAAGAACAACCAATATTTCTGATAATAAGAAAACCCCGGTATCGGACCACAAATCTGCTATGTCAAGAACACACACACGTAGGACCATAAATTTGCTCTGTCAAGAACAAACATCTGATAACGGACCTCTGATACAGGACAAGAACTCTGCTCTGCCAAGAACAAACATCTGATAATAAGGACCTCTGATACAGGACCAAAAACTCTGCTCTGTCAATAACATACATCTGTTGATGAGACCCTCTGATCCCAATCATAAACCTGCTCTATCAAGAACAAATACATATCTCTGAATATAAGGTCCTCTGATACAAGACCAAAGCTCTGCTCTATCAAGAACAATCATATATCTGATGATGAGAACCTCCGGTACCAACAAAACTGATTAACTATCAAGAAAACCAGGTAGTCTGAAGGTCAAAGTTTCCTACAATAAACCCAACCCTGCTCACAGGTATGGACCTAAACTGACACAATTTCGGCATCCTATGCGGTCATCAGCGTCACAGACATTCAAGAGGGGTGATACGATACCCAGGAGGTGTTGCATCACCAGCTCATGAAGCGACCTCACTCGGCTGAATCCCAAATGATCGGTCCCCAGAGTCGACAATCCTCCAAACCAACAATCCCCTCAACCCAAAGGGTTGAAAAATGAGTCAACCGGGAGAACCTCGTCTGAGCGTGGATTTCATGAGACACTAGTGCCTGCCAAGCAAGCACGCGTCCACTGATTTCCACAACTAATGCTATGTTCACTCAAGCCTGGGTCTGGCTTCTCACTCATCAGAATGCCCCTCCCACAACAGCATAGATAATCATATCATACTGAAAAATAAAGTGCGGGAAATAAAAATGCGATAAATAAACACAGCCCAACAAGTAATCATACAAGCGCTAGGATTGACTCTCGCAGGGGACGTCGGATCCCCAAACTGACTCGCATACGGGACGCTGGATCCCAGGAAACTATAGAGTCCCCAGGAGAGTCGCCAGCAATCGCTTCCGCGAAAATAAGGTGCCGGCAAAATAGAAGAGTCGCCACCTTTCGTTATCTATCCCTCATAACGGGAAAGGAAACGATCGGAAAAACCTGACGAAAAGGTATAAGACAAGGTCATCGCAACCATTTTCTGGGTTCGGGAGTCGGTTACGCAAGGGGAAGGTATTAGCACCCCTCACGTCCGTCGTACTCGACGGGATCCACGCTTGTTGTGTTTACTGGACGAGTTGGTTTATTTATCTACCTATCAAGGCTGGCTTAAAATGAAAAGAAAATGACTCGGCAAAGCGTCGCGCTTTATGCCTACGTATTCTCATCAGAGAATGAGAAATCAGAGTCAACGTAGTTCGACTAACTACGGGTTACAGGGAAGGTAGCTCGCCAATACATCAGTATTGTGCCTACGTACTCTCAACAGGTATGAGAGATCAGAGCTTACGTAGTTTGGGATAATGCGGATTACGGGAATTCAGATTCATCTGTTTTATCGAGCGGGGTTAAACAGCAGTTCCAGCAGTTAGGGACAAAGCCTGTTTGCATTGGCGCTGAAGTTTAAAGACACTCTTTTCTTCAGAAAAGCTTTCCTTTGAATTACGGGCCCACAGGGCAAAAAGGTTTGAAGTTTGTTTTCTGTCTTTTACGGAAGAAGTGTTTTTTATTGTGTTTGCAATTTCAATCGCACTAAAGACTATGACCTGAGAGTGAATGCGTCGTATGTCACCCAAAGGGTGCCATACTAAACATCTAGACTGTTGAAAAGAAGCTCTCCAACAATCCTTTCTCTGATAGCTTAAGGCTCGTAACATACGAAAGAAATCATTCATGATTATTGTATCTTAATTTGCTTTGAGATGAGAAGAGAACAGGCTCAACTAAAGGGAGACTATCAAGTCATGCTAAGGATTCATCCTATGGTTGAGGTTTGAAACAGGGAACTCCTAGAAGTTATCATGCATAGGTTTTATGGTCGTTTGTAGTTTGTACAACACTAGAGACTATGACCTGGGAACGAATGCGTCGCATATCGTCCAAAGGACGTATACTAAACATTCTATACGATTGAGAGGAGGCCGCTCAATTATCATTACCCAAGTAGCTTAAGGCTCGTATCGCGCTTATACTAACTTGCCTTTATTACGTTTTTTACTGTTGTTTCAAGATGAGAAGAGAAAGGGACAACTACGGGGAGACTATCAAGTCCTAATGTTGTCATGCCAAGGATTCATCCTATGGTTGAAGTTTGAAACAGGGATCTCCTAGAAGTTATCATGCATAGGTTTCAACCTAAAGTTCTAATCATCACTTCCTTATCAAAGGAAGTGAGATTCCTAGGGGATCATGTCAATGATAAACAGAAACAGACAAAGCATCAGCTTAAATAGTAAACAGTTAACGACTGTAAAATGCATGCAATGCAAGTGAGGGAGGAAATGTGTGTGGGGCATCATCCTCCACAAGCTCGTCTCGACCTCAAGCCAGATATGAATAACTACAATCATGAAAGGAAAATAAAATGCCATCAAGCAAATCACAAACCACATAGGCAAGGGAGCAGAGCTTTACCGAATACCCGCAAGCAAAGCCATACAGTAAAAATACAAGCAGAGGGATCAACTCAACCTCTAGTGCAATCATGCTCCTAGCTTAAAACAATTTAAACATGAACTTATTCTAATGCATCAAGAAAATCAAACGAGTCACATCAATACAGTTGCACAGAAAGAAAACAGACAGTCAAGAAAGCAAATCAACAGCTTCCACAGCTTCCCAGCAAAGCAATCCTTTGACAGTAGTTCAATCCTCAGTCTGTAATTGTTCTTCAAGTCTATCCTCTTCAAGATAATGAAAGGTACTCCATCTTCAAGCTTCAATCTTCAAGGTAGACTCCACCTTCAGGCTTTTATCCTCCATAGCAAGTATCAACTTGCTTCTTCAAGCTTTCAATGCATCAAAGACAAGTATCAACTTGTTCTTCATCTTCTTCAAGCTTCAGCTCTCTCTTCAATCTCAATTTGATCTTCTTCACACAAGTATCAACTTGTTCTTCTTGATCTTCAAGCTTCAGCTTCAATGGCGGTCTTCAAACAAAGGGGAAGTGCAACCTCTAGCATCTTCAATCTTCTAGCAAGAAACTCCATCCTCTAGCAAGGGACAAAGATTCGTGTAACAACAGCAAGGTGGGATAGGGAGAAGCAAGGTGAAGACCAAAGGTCACCACTAAGCACTCCACCATTAAAGAAAGGAACCCTCAAAGGTTCTACCAACTTGTGAAGAGCCACACATCCTACCAAAGGAGGGATGAGGCCTTCACAAGGGGACATTACATCATAGGGAGGAATGGAAGTGATCAACACCTTCCATGTTTCATGAAGGAAGAAAATCTATTATAAGAGATCTCCCTAAAAACCCTAATCCTTAACCCTAAACAAACTACACCAAAGGGAGAGCAATCTTCAAGTCCAAGCTCCACCATGCATTCCACAGCAGCCCACACAAGTCTTCATCATCATCCAAAAGCAAGAGAAGCATAACCCTAGTCTAAGGGAACTAATGAAGTCATTCTAGTTGAGTTAGCAAGTTAGGATCACCTAAAACCTAGTATTAAAGTTAATTCTAACTAAAATACTAAAATATAAAATCCTACAAAAGTAACTATGGGAACCTATGTCAATCATGACTCTACCATGTTAATTCCAGAGATCAAATCCTCAAATAAGACCTAGAAATAAACTCTAACCTACAAGGTACTAAACTTAAACCCTAAAAGGGAGCACCTAAGGTTTCAACGTTGCACCTAATTTCGTCACAAAAATGTGAGAAAAATACTATGAGAGCATACATGTCTAAACTAATCACAAACAAAATCTCAAGCAAAAACTCATCACCAAATGATCAAACTAAATTCATCAAACAGAGGTATCAACCATGGTAATTTTATTATCAAATAAAATGTAAAAAATGCACATAAAATAAAAATGCATGGTTTTCCTAATATTTTTATTCCATAAAATTCTAGATTCAATCATGAATCAGGGGGAAAAAACCTGGAATTAATTGACCTATTTTTCTATTTTTTATGAATTATTTCTTAACTAATATGAAGTGAAGAAAATAAAAGAAATCAAAAGAAAATAAGAAAACTTGCGTGCCAAATAGCAATCCTGATCAGTTCATTGCGCTGGGTTGGGCCAAAGTGGGGGTGTAAGTAGCAATCAGATCCTTAAGCCCAGGTTTTCAACTTAAATGAAACGGGGCGTTTCAATGGGAGAGTCAAAGTCTGACTTTAAGACTTAATCGTGGCCATGCGTTTCATTTACTGAGTCAAAGTCCAAGACTAATCCAACGCTCACAGTTCATCGTCCCAATTTGAATTCAGATGGAGGGAGATTCTCAGACGGTGGCCTGAGCTGCAGCGCCACCGTCTTCTCCGGTGAGGCTATGTTCACAGGTCATCAAACAACACATAACTATACATCATCTTGTCCAGTTTTTCATTCATATCGCAAATCTCCACTCAAAATCATCTAACTCTCTCTCTAATTCAAAACACGATAACAATTTCAGAAAGTGTCAAAATCTTGATCATGCCTATTCTCCAAATTAAAGGCATCAATCCAATCCTCATCTCATGGTGATCAATTTCCCCTATTTTATCTTGATTATCTATCCAAGAACTTCAAGAATTCAGCCTCAACAGAAATTGGTCATCATCCTAACTTGTCTCTATTCTACGATTTCTTGACCTAGAATCCAACTACACATTGCAAGGATCCTAACCACCTATAGATTTCTATCTATCTCCTCATAAATATGGCATAAGGATGAAAGTTACCAACCTGAGTTCAGAGGTGTAACAGAAGAGGTTCTTGATCAATTCAACCTTCAAGATAATGCAGATACACTCCAAAACTCCTTCTGAAGCCAATGCCACCTTCAATTTGCCTTGATTTCTTCTGGAACTCAGAACTCGATTCTCTCTTGCAACTCTGAATTTTCAAACTCACCTTCTGCTACCATCTTCAAACTCTTCCAAAAAAACGATCTGAACACACTCAACACCTTATATAGAACTCATTGGAATCATCCAGAACCTTCTCAAAGCTTCAGAATGAGAAATTGGATTTTCAAATTCTCACCAAATGTCATTCATGACAGTCACGATTCCCTCTCTGTTTTGGCCTCAGCAAGCTTGCATTCAACATCTCATGAGATATTGAACATGAATGGTGGTGATTCTCCCCTTGTTTCTATCCAATGGCTCATGTATGTTTTGTTACTTCATCATGAAGAAATGAGATAAAATTCCATGAAATTGAACTCAAATCAAAAATCTAATATTGCCAATGTTTCTAAAATACATTTTCCATTCAAAAAATGCTATTATTTTGCTTCATTTGCACACATATCATTTATTTTGAATTTTTGGTCTTTAATTCTCTTTAATTCTTCCTTTTTCACCATTTCTTGAATCAAGTCTCTCCTTGACCCATTTCAATGCCTCCTTGATAAATGGTCAAGGTTGAAACCCCATTTTGAGCAACTTTCAAGTTGCACAAAATTTCATTTGAGATGTCTAAGTTGGTGAAAATGACCCATAACCAAAAATGACCCATAATCACAACTTCCCAAAATACCCATGACTTGTCAAAGCCATATGTTGAGTTCTGCAAATCCTATCAAGGACTTCTAGTACTATCTAGAAAGCTAAGAGGATAAGGAACAACATTCATGTTGACCAAAAGTTCATAGGAATCATCCTTCTTAGGCAAAAGTGTCATGCAAGTTGGGTAACTTTCAAGCTCCAAAAGTGTCATGTAAGTGATGTAGAATAGTCAGGGTATGATAGACTAAGGCTATCGGAACTGATTTAATGAGAATCGGTTGGTTTTGGAGAGGTTGGGAAATTCTGAACAATGAGGAATTTCTGGTTCGCAGACACTCGATAGTTGTTCGCTAGGCAAGCTAGTCGCGAACGTTCGCTAAGCGAGCTATAGCGAATAGGTAGCGAATGGTCCCATACTTGGACATAATGCATGTTGTGGTGTTCGCTGGTAGCGAATGGGGGTAGCGAAGGTTTGCTAGGGGTTCGCTGAGCGAGCGAGGTAGCGAACAAAGTCAGAGGCTTCTGTTTGCCTTCGCGAGCTTGTTCTCTAGGCGAAGAAGTGGCGAATACTCGCTAGGAGCTCGCTAAGCTAGCAGGTGGAGAACGTGACAGGTTGTGTTTTCTTTAATGTTTCCATCCGAGGTCGGGTTTCCGACTTAACTTTGTTATTTTCTTGCTCGAGGCATCGATCATGCTGAGTTATATTGTGTTGTGGGTAGCTGTATGGCGTGAATCCTAGATTGTGAATTATGGAATGTGTATGTGGCCATTTGGCAATTTTGTGCAATTGTTCGAATTAAATGGGAATGCATGGTGATATTAATGTGAATGCGTATATTTGTATATACTTGTATAATGTGAAGAATGCTTGAATATGTTTGTAAACATGTGTGCATTTTAAGAGTGTATTGAGTCGTGTTGCATGTGTAGCATAATGATTGCATTCTTGTGTGTCTGATCCCGCGTAGGATCTGCAGAAACCTCGTGTGCCCTTGTGGGGTGTGAGCAATGGTTTAGTTACTTTGATCCCTAGGAGGATCTGCAGAAACGATCGTGTGCCCTTGTGGGGTGTGAGCGATGGTTTATTTTGATTCCGTGGAGAATCTGCAGAACAGTTGTGTGCCCTTGTGGGGTGTGAGCAACCGGATTGTGTGCCCGTGTGGGGTGTGAGCAATCCTGAAACATCGTGTGCCCATGTGGGGTGTGAGCGATGGGTTAACATTGTAGGCCCGATGGTGAGTTACTTCGGTAACGAGCGATTGTTCCATTTTGGTTCTTCAATTGAACCTGCTGAACGAGTCGGTACCGCATTTGCATCTGCATAGAGTCGTGAGTCGGTCTCTATGTGTTGCATTATCATCTTTATATGATGTTTTGGTGAATTGAACATAATTCTAAATGTTTAAGTGAAATGCTATGGATTGTGAAGCATGAATTGGTGAATATGATTGATTATGTACGTGTACATTGTGATGTATCGTGACAAGTTGTGATGAGAAATGTGAATTGCGTGTATATTGTAATTGTGTTTTATGATACACATAATTTTATGCATTGTTTGTTATGATAACGTTTCTCACCCTTCTGCTATTTTATAATGCTCTATGAGGCATTGTAGAGTAGGATGCTGGAGGTCTTTTGTGAAGCGAGTCTTCATTTCTTTTGGTCAGATGGCTCTGATATGTAACACTGGGTAGTTAGGAATTGTTTTGATTCTTTTGTGATACATCTGTGAATGTATCTGCTGCTGAATGTTTTGTAAACTTAACTGATGAATTGAATTAGTCTGAATGTTGTATATGATGCTTATGTCAATGAAGTGATTTCAATGTTTAGATGTTTCCGCTTTATTCTAAATTTTGATATGTGGGTTTTAAGCGATATGTTTTGTTTTTAGTTGATATTTACTCCTTTTGTTACATATCTTTATGAGCAGGTATTATTTATGTTTTGTGTCGATGATAATGTGATGCGCCACTTTCAAACCATGTTTTAATTTATACTCTGATAAAACTTTTATTAATTGCTTATATGAATTTAATTGTTTATTTTGGGGGTATTAATAGCCTAAGCAAACGTAATACCCTAAGACATACGGTATATTACCTACTATCAGACGTATGATAGCCTAAGCAAAGGTAATAACTCAAAAAATATGGTATATTACCTACTATCAGACGTATGATAGCCAAAGAAACGTAATAACCCAAAAGATACGACATATTACCTACTATCAAACGTATGATAGCCTAAGCAAAGGTAATAACCCAAAAGAGACGGTATATTACCTACTATCAGACGATGATAGCCTAAGCAAAGGTAATAATAAAAAAGATACCATATATTACCTACTATCAAACGTATGATAGCCTAACCAAAGGTAATAACCCAAAAGACACGATATATTAAATACTATCAAACGTATGATAGCCTAAGCAATGGTAATAACCCAAAATGATATTTTATAATACCTACTATCAAATGTATGATAGCCTCAGCAAAGGTAATACCCCAAGACATATGGTATATTACCTACTATCAGACGTATGATAGCTTAAGTAAAGGTAATAACTCAAAACATACGGTAGATTAGCTACTATAAGACGTATGATAGCCTAAGCAAAGGTAATAACCCAAAAGTTACGGTATATTTCCTACTACCAAACGTATGATAGCCTAAGCAAAGGTAATAACCCAAAAGATACGGTATATTACCTACTATTAGACGTATGATAGCCAAAGCAAAGGTAATAACCCAAAAGAAACGGTATATTACCTACTATCAAATGTATGATGGCCTAAGCAAACGTAATAACCCAAAAGATACGGTATATTACCTACTATCAAGGGTATGATAGCCTAAGAAAAGGTAATAACCCATAAGAAACAGTATATTACCTACTATTATACGTATGATAGCCTAAGCAAAGGGAATAACCCAAAAAAGACGGTATATTACCTAGTATCAAACGTATGATACCCTAAGCAAAGGTAATAGCCCAAAAGATACGGTATGTTACCTAGTATCAAACGTATGTTAGCCTAATCAATGGTAATAACCCAAAAAGATATTGTATAATACCTACTATCAAACGTATGATAGCCTAAGCAAAGGTAATACCCCAAGACATACGGGATATTACCTACTATCAGACGTATGATAGCCTAAGCAAAGGTAATAACTCAAAACATAAGGTATATTACCTACTATCAGACGTATGATAGCCTAAGCAAATGTAATAACCCAAAAGTTACGGTATGTTTCCTACTATCAAACGTATGATAACCTAAGCAAAGGTAATAACCCAAAAGATACGGTATATTACCTACTATTAGACGTATGATAGCCAAAGCAAAGGTAATAACCTAAAAGATACGGTATATTACCTACTATTAGACGTATGATAGCCAAAGCAAAGGTAATAACCCAAAAGATACGGTATATTACCTACTATCAAACGTATGATAGCCTAAGCAAAGGTAATAACGCAAAAGAGACGGTATATTAAATACTATCAAACGTATGATAGCCTAAGCAAAGGTAATAACCCAAAAGAAAGGGTATATTACCTACTATCAAACGTATTATAGCCTAAGCAAACGTAATAACCCAAAAGATACGGTATATTACCTACTATCAAGCGTATGATAGCCTAAGAAAAGCTAATAACCCAAAAGATACGGTATATTACTTACTATCAGACATATGATTGCCTAAGCAAAGCTAATAACTCAAAAAGATACGGTATATTATCTACTATCAAACGTATGATAGCCTAAGCAAAGGTTATATCCCAAAAGATATGGTGTATTACCTACTATCAAAAGTATGATAGCTTAAGGAAAGGAAATAACCCAAAATATACATTATATTACCTATTATCAAACGTATGATAGCCTAAGCAAAGGTAATAACCAAAAAGATATGGTATATTACCTACTATTGTTGCACCCCAAAATTTGACCAACATTTATTTACCCATCAAGAGTTGTATGAGACTTTGAAGCTAGACAAGAAGGTGATTCAAAGGTTCCAAGGTTGATATCTTTGTCAGAGAACTCAAGAGATCCTCAGAGAAATTGGTTGAAACCAAGGTTGTGTGTCTCATAACTTGAGAGTTGTGGGAGCTCCTCAGATGATTCTGAGACTATGAGGATGGACTTGAAGCTTTGAGAAAGCTTATGAGATGTCTTGAAAGCCATCATGAAGCCTAGAGAGGTCATTGTACAAGAATTCAGAAGATTCAGCCATGAGAGGTGGAATTAGGGTTTGACTGGGTCAACCCTAGGTCAACTGATGATTTGGAGAGGGTTGAGACCTAATCCAAGAGCCATGTGATCATGGAATGAGGCATTGAGATTCTATAAGGATGATTCCTAGACCAACTCATCATGATTGAGGAGTTTGAGAAGTTTTAAGCTAGGGTTTCTAAGGCTCGACAGTGTAAAATCCCCTAGTTTGATCCCTATCTTCAAGGCAGTTTAGCTCAAGATGTGATTGTCATCTCATATTCCCCACAACATTAATATTGTAGAGCTTGTTCTTAGCTTTAATTTTAGTGCTAGAAGTCCTTGATAGGATTTATAGAGCTCAAGTTATGGTTTTGACAAATTACAGGTCATCTGAGGTATGTGAATCTGGGTCCTTGAAAGTCACCCAACTTGCATCCAACGTTTGCCCTAGTAGTATGATTCCTATGGATTGTTGGTCAACATTAATGTTGAAAAGCATCTTCTTAGCTTTCTATAGAGTACTAGAAGTCCTTGATAGGATTTGTAGAACTCAACTTATGGCTTTGACAAGTCAAGGGCATTTTGGTCATTTGGAACTTATAGGTCATTTCAAGCATAAGGCCATATCTCCTAGTTCCAAGCTTCAAATGGAAAAATCTTCAACATAAAACTTGCTTAGAATGATGTTTTAAGGCTAGTAGGGAGGTCATGAGATGTTGAAAAGGCTCATATCAAAAAGTGATAAAAATGGCCTAAAATGGAGGCATAAGTTAAATAAGTTGAAATTGAAAATCATAAATCACAAGTTATAAGTCCCAACCATGTCATGTAATAGGTCATTTTGACTCCAAATGACATTCTAAGAACAATGGTTCAGCCACAATTTTGATTTGAGGTTTGTATCATAGGGCTGCTTTGGAATTGGATTACTTGCATATTAAGGTACCAAGGCAAAACTCCACAAAACTCAACTAGCAACGTAGTTATGCATTGTAACTCACCCTAAATCTCATGTGGGGATAAATTCAAGTCAGAGTGGGAAGTTACATGAAGCTTGGCATGAGATAGCATGTAAGGAGAATGAGAAATCAAAATACCATAACATGAAAAGTTCAATTTCTCATTGGATGATCTTAGAGGGTTCTAGATGATTCTAAACCTCTCTATATAACAAGTCTAACTTGCTCAGATGCAAGGTTGGTGTGAATTGGTGTAGAGAAGAGAGAGTGAGATCTAAATTCTTCCATTGCAAGTCAAATCCCATTTCTTCATTCTTCTTCAGTTCCATTCATCTTTTTCACACAAACACATTCCATACATCACATTGAAGCTGTGCAGATTGAATCAAGAGCATTTCCATGGAGAATTGAGGAGTTGGTGATTGAGATTTCAAGGTTGCATTTCAAAATCGAATTTCAAGAATCAAGCAATTTCAGCCATTCTTTTTGCATACAGAAGCAAGAAGATTGCTCAGTGAAGGAATTTGGAAAGTTTCAAGCCCTGAATTGAAGGATTACTACCTCTGTTCACTCCATTTTACCAGGTTTGCAATTTCTTTCCTACACCTTAATTTAGGCATGATTAGGTTGAATTATTAGTGTAGAATGGTTAGAGACCAATAGGTGATGGATTTTGGAGAGTTTGAAGGCAATTGGTGATGATTTTGTTATGGACAAGATTTCTGTGTGGACCAAGAACTCTTTGGATATTGAGTGATGAGCTTAGTTTAATATCAAGAAATGTTCAGGGTGAGTTGGTGAGTGATCTAGGACCATTAATTTCAAGAATCTTGAGTTTAATGTTTGAGCATAATTTTGAGTTTGATTCGTGTTTGGAGTTTGAGTGGGTTTCAATGAAATTTGAGATGAGAATCATGTTCAGCATGGAATTCTAGGCATGATAGGGTTTTAAACTTTGAGAATTGATGAAGTTTTGATGAGATTCGAGTTGAGGAAGATGAAGCTCTTGAGTTCTATTTCCATGGAGTTTCAGCCAAACCCTAGTCCAAGGAAGAAGATGACTCACAGCCATTGGATGCTTGCTTGACCCATTGACTTTTCCATGATCCAACGCACGAGATTTAATTCAGTTTTGGAGGGAACCCTGAGCTGGCGTGAAACGCCGCGTTTCATTAAACCATAATTCTGGGCTTGAGTGATCATGACTATCCACACCCCACGCGTGAGGCCCATTGTGATTTGAACTATAATTCGTTTCTATTTGCACCGCTTGTTTTTCTTTTTCTTTTGATTTTCTTATTTGATTTTCTAATTGTTTTTGGGCCCACCGCGCATGCTATCCTTACCCCCCAGTCTGGGCCCAAGCGTGATATGAACTGTGTATTGTTACTAATTGCACCCCATTTCCATTTTCATTTTTATTTTTTCTCCATTTTATTTCATACTTTACAAAATCATAATAAATTGAAAATTAATGATTTTTTCATGGAAGTTTTTTCTCCTACTTCATATTTGTGTCGAGAAAAATATAAAATAAAAACATTTTTTATTTCATGCATTTTAGTATTTTTGGTATATTTTCTTATTTAATTGCATTTTAATTCTTTTATATTGATATATGAATTTGTAGAATTTTGTTTAGGTAGCTCCCTTAGTATTTTTAAGTCATTCTTTTTAGGATATTTATAGATAGGTTTTAGCTTCCCCCTGGATTTATTCCATAATTTTGTGATGAATTTTAGGATAGTTTTGATTAGATACTATTAGGTTGTGTAGAATTAGGTTAAACTTCAACATAGGTCCATAATAACTTTAGATTTTGGGTTTTTAGGACAAATTAGACTATGGGACATATATGGGTATTAAGGGTAGGTATGTAGGATCCCTTAGAAATTATATTAGGATTTAATATAGTAGTATACTATTTTTAGTTGGTTTTTGTATTGGTTGATTGTTTGTGTTGCCCTTGTGGGCTTGTATTGTTGTTTGCTTTGCTTTGTGGGCTTGGAGAGCTTTATCTTGGTCTAAGGAGCATTGAGGAGCATAGTAGAAGATGTGAAGATGGATTGAGGATCTTGAGAGCTTGGTCTTATTTTCTTTTTGTTGTTTTAGGGTTAGGGATTAGGAAGAGTTTAGACTTAGACAACTTCTTTCTTAAACATGGATGGTATCTGTCACCTCCATTCCTCCCTATGATTCAAAGTCCTTCCATGGTATAAACCTCTCTCCTTTGGAGGGATAAGTGATGTACCTAGGAAGTAGAACTTTTGAGGGAACCATTCCTTTGATGTTGAACCCTTATTGGTCACCTTTGGTGGTCAATAAGCAGTTCAATATCCCCCAGCTTATCCAGTAAGTGATTTCCTCTGGTTTGATTATCTTGAGAGATGCTGAGCTTGAGTTTGAAGATGAAGACTTCATTGAAGAGTTGAAGAGGATGAATCCTTGAGTATTGCCATTCCAGCTGAAGCTTGAAGAGCAGCAAGAGCAAGTGGATACTTGAAGATCCCTGAAGATTAGGTGAAGCCTGAAGGTGGAGTTGATCAAGAAGATGAAGCTTAAGGGAGAAGATAAGTTGAAACTTATGTTGAAGGGTTGAGACCTGGAAAAGCAAATTGATATTTGTCAAGAGTAATTGAAGTCTGAAGACTGAGTTGCTGTTGGAAGAGCTGAAGCTTGAAGTTGAGAGAGAAGTTGGTCTGCTTTCTTCTTTTTCTTTTCTGATTTCTGTGTTTTGTTTGACTTGTCTGATGCATTAGAATAAGTTCATATCTAGAATAGGTAGAATCTAGGAGCATGATTGCACTGGAGGTTGAGTTGCTCCCTCTGCTTGTACTGTTACTGTGTGGCTTTGCTTGCGGGTATTCGATAGAGCCCAGCTCCCTTGCCTATGTGGTTTGTCTGTCTGATGGCATTTTATTTCATTTCTTCTGTATGATTGCAGTTTACTGTTATTGCTTGATAGCATGTTGTTTATATTTCAGTATGATTACTGTTATCCATTCTGGCATGAGGTTGAGATGAGCTTGTGGAAGCTGAAGCCCCACACACATTTCCTCCCTCACTTGCATTGCATTCATTTTACTGTTAAGCTGATGCTTTGTCTGTTTTGGTATATCATTGACATGATCCCTTAGGACTCTCATTTCCTTTGATAAGGATTTGATGATAGAATCTTAGGTTGAAACCTATGCATGACAACTTCTAGGAGTTCCCTGTTCAAACCTCAACCATAGGATGAATCCATGGCATGACAACAGTAGGACTTGATAGTCTCCCTCCTAGTTGGGCCTGTTCTCTTCTCATCTCAAGACAGTTTAAGATACAGTAATCATGAATGATTTCTTTCGTACGTTACGAGCCTTAATCTATCTGAGAAAGGATTATGGGAGAGTTTCTTTTCCACGGTCTGGATGTTTAGTATGGTACCCTTTGGGTGACATGCGACGCATTCACTCTCAGGTCATAGTCTCTAGTGCGGTTGAAATTGCAAACACAATAAAAAACACTTCTTTCGTAAAAGACAGGAAATAAGCCATAGTTTCCCGAACTACGCGAGCTCTGATCTCTCATACCTATTGAGAGTACGTAGGCACAAGATGGCGATGTCTTGGCGAGCTACCTTCCCCCATAACCCTTCGTAGGTCGAACTATGTTGACTCTGATTTCTCATTCTCTGATGAGAATACGTAGGCATAAAGCGCGACGCTTTGCCGAGTCATTTTCTTTTCTTTTTTTAACCAGCCTTGATAGGTAGATAGAATAAAACCAACCCGTCCAAGTAAACACAACAAGCGTGGATCCCGTCGAGTACGACGGACGTGAGGGGTGCTAATACCTTCCCCTTGCGTAACCGACTCCCGAATCCAGACAACGGTTGCGACGACCTTGTCTTACCCTTTTTTCGTCAGGTTTTTTCGATCGTTTCCTTTCCCGCTCTGAGGGATAAATAACGAAAGGTGGCGACTCTTCTGTCATGCCGGCACCTTATTTTCGCGCAAGCGACAGCTGGAGACTCTGCTAGGGACTTCAACGGTTCCCTGCGAGTCAATCCTAACGCTTGTATGTTTACTTGTTGGGTTGCGTTTATTTATCGCATTTTACTTCTTGCACTTTATTTCCCGCATTTTATTTTCAGTATGATATGATTATCTGTGCTGTTGTGGGATGCGAGTTCTGATGAGTGAGAAGCCAGACCCAGGCTTGAGTGCACCATAGAATTAGAGTGGAAATTAGTGGGCGTGTGCTTGCTTTGCAGGCACTAGTGTCTCATGAAATCCACGCTCAGACGAGGTTCATCCGGTTGGCTTCACTTTCAACCCTTTGGGTTGAGACAGTTGCTGGTTTGGTGGATTGTCGACTCTGGGGACCGATCATTTGTGATTCAGCTAAGTGAGGCCGCTTCATGAGCTGGTGATGCCACACCTTCTGGGTATCGTATCACCCCTCTTGAAAGTCTGTGACGCTGATGGACGCATAGGATGCCGTACCTTGAGTCAGTTTAGGTCCATACCTGTGAGCAGGGTTGGGTTTATTGCAGGAAACCTTGACCTTCAGACTACCTGGTTTTCTTGACAGTGGATCAGTTTTATTGGTACCAAGGTTTCTCAGTTGCAGATTTGTCTGTTCTTGATAGAGCAGGTTTTTATCAGAGGATCTTGTCATCAGGGGTATGTCTGTTCTTGATAGAGCAGGTTTTGATCAGAGGATCTTATCATCAGATGTATGTCTGTTCTTGATAGAGCAGGTTTTGGTCAGAGGATCTTATCATCAGGTGTATGGTTGTTCTTGATAGAGCAGAGTATTGTCATCAGTTGTTTGTTCTTGATAGAGCAGATTTTTGGGGTCTGAAGATCTCATCAGCAGATGTTGTTTGTTCTTGATAGAGCAGCTTTTTGGGGTCTGAAGATCTCATCAGCAGGTGTTGTATGTTCTTGATAGAGCAGATTTTTGGGGTCTGAAGATCTCATCAGCAGTTGTATGTTTGTTCTTGATAGGGCAGATTTTTGATTTGGGGTCTGAAGCCCTCATCAGCAGATATTTCTTGATCATACATCAGAGGTCCTTATTATCAGACATTTGTTCTTGACAGAGCAGAATTATGATCCTATGTATATGGTCCTATCAGATGGTTGTTCTTGGCAGATCAGATTTATGGTCCTACACCGGGGTTTTCTTCTTATCAGTGATTGTTGATACAGAATCTCCACAGCGCCAGTTACCTTGGCCTATTGTTGCATGATTGCATTTTGCATTAGTTTGCATGTTCATTTGCATTTCATTAACGTGTGTTTGTGTTGCAGGTACCGTTTTCCCCGATCCAGGATTTCTTGCCTCCTATTGTATTGTTATGGGCTCTCTGAGGAAGACTGTGGCTTACAAGTTCCCTACCCCGGATGTGGTTAAGCTGACTGGTTTGATAGCTCTAGCAGATGATTCTGTGAAGGATGAGTTCAGGAAATCTTACGGCAGGTTGCTCAGTTTGGTTCATAAGCCTTCTGTGTTCGAGGTGAATGGGTTGCACGCTCTGCTGCAGTTCTACGACCCTCCACTGAGATGTTTCACTTTTAAGGACTTCATTCTCGCGCCGACGCTGGAAGAGTATGCTGATTTGCTAGGTGTACCGATCAAGAGGCAGATGCCTTTTGTTCATATGGATGCTGAGCCTGATCTGGCTGGTTTAGCTCCTTCACTTCATTTGGACGCCTCCGAGTTAGTATTGACTAGTTGGAACAAGGTTCCTGGGTTCTCCTTGCAGTTTCTGGTAGGTAAAGCTCAGCAGTGTGCCAAGGACGGATGTTGGGACGCGTTCAATGCCATCCTCGCTCTATGCATATACGACATTATTCTGTTCCCCAACATGCCCGATTTTGTAGACTTTGATGCGTTTCACATCTTTGCTTCAGGGAATCCAGTCCCTACATCGATAGGAGAGGGAAGAATGTCTCGTGCTGTGTACCCTTGCTCTACAAATGGCTTGATAGTCATCTGCCCAAGAGGGGTCCTTTTGTCTTGTCTGCAGCCACAGCTGAGTGGCCTGAGCGTCTGATGAGTTTATCTGCAGAGGATATTGACTGGTTCGACAGAGACAGGTTGGGTACTTAGGTGATCTTCAGTTGCAGCGGGTTTCCGAATGTACCTTTGATAGGTAGGAAGGGCTGTATAAACTACAATCCATCGTTGCTGGTTCGACAGTTCGCGTATGCCTTGAGGACTCCGCCGAAGGATGAAGAGGTACAGGAATCTCTGTACCTCACTGGTACTCTAGAGGGGGATCTGCTGTCCAAGCTTCAGCGCGCGTGGAATGGTATCAGTAAGCGAGGAAAGCCATTGCTAGGAAAAAGCAACAATTAAGCCTACCCTCCGTACAGGACTTGGATCAGAGCCAGAGCCAATGCTATAGGGATGCCGTTTCCTCATGCCAAGCCAGAAAGTCCTCCAACAATCGAAGAGCCTACTACTGTGCCCATTCATCAGCATAACCAGGTATTAGCTGAGCGGGATGAATTGAAGCGTGCGAACGAAGAATTGGAGAAGGAATTAGCTCAGCTGCGAAGCGAGAGGAACGAGGCCGTTCATTCTTTCAAAAGGCAGACAGAGTTGGTGAACCAGCTAGGTACAAACCTGACAAAGCAGATGGCCGAGCGTGAACGCATGGGTCGAGACTTCAAGGCTGTCAATGACGTACTGGCTACGAAGAAGCAGCACTTGGACGAGGCATATCGGAGGATATCCAAGTTCAACCAGCATTGGAAGGCTTCCCTGGCCACCAGGAAAGAGCGGGAGGATAAGCTGATGCTGCAGATCTCCAAGCTTGAAGCCAAGGTGAAGGATAGTGAAAAGAGGTTTGATGAAGAAACCGCCCGTAGATACGCCGCCGAAGGCCAGCTCAACAAAGCTCTCGCTAACCTGACGGAGCGCAAGCTGACGTTTGAGTCCAAGAAGCGGAAACTGGAAGATTGCTTCGGCGAAGGAGCATGGGAAAGTTCAGTTCAGGGACTTCAGTATACCATTGTGCAAAGGGAGTTGCTCGTCGAGGGGTTGCTCACTCTGCCAGATCATCCAGAGACGAAGGAGTTGTTAGAAGAGTATCGCGCCCGTGGCCGTACTTGACTATTTGTATTCCTTTTGTTTTGATCTTTGTTGTATGCTGACCATCACCAGGCTTGTTGGCTGAGGTCACGCTGTTGATTCGTCTTGTACTCGCTGATGCTATGTACTGCCTTGATAGGCTTTCCTTTATATATGAGATTGATGTTTCCATGATTGGACTCAGACTTCTTCTTCTTATTATTATCAGCACTGGCACTCAAGCACTAGGATCGGGGGAGATCTCCCAAACACACAGACACACGCATGCATCTGCATGAAGCATTTGCATGACGAGCATTTTGTTGTTTTTCCTAACCTTTAGTGTTTACAGGTTTTTCAGGTTCACAGGTCCCAGGCTGTTTCCGGTGGCTCCAAGATTGATCAGAGACTAATTCACCGTTATCCGACTAGAGCTAATCAGACCAGGATCATGGATCAAGTGCAGACAGATGTCCAGGAGCTCCGTGAGAGGATGGATCGCTTTATGGAACTTATGCAAGTGGTCGCCAATGGTCAGGACCAGCTCAGGACTTTGGTTCAGCCTTTGATCTCCAGGGTTGATAGCAACGGCATACTCCATGGCGGGGTCGTGCCTACTCCTCCACCAGTTGATACTCTGCAGAATGGTGTCCCCGTGGCCGGGGGCAACGACAGTTCTAATGGCAACGTGATGGCCAATATCGGACTCAATACGACGGGCGTCGGTAATGGGAGTCAGGAAGCTAATGTCAACATCGGGCCGGTCAACGGCAACGCAGGCGTCGGGAATCTGTTGGTGCCTCAACCATGGCTTGAGGATCATCAGGATGATGTGTTCTCTCAAAGAGGTGCAGAAGGGGAGTTGAATGCTGAAGCGCGGCTCAGGTTCAAGGCACTTGAAGATAAAATGAGAGATATTGAGAATCAGAATACTTTGGGCGTTGATATGTCCAAGCTGGGGTTAATTGCTGATTTCAAGGTACCTCCTAAGTTCAGGGTACCTGAGTTTGAGAAGTATAAGGGCACCACTTTCCCTCGTGTCCACCTTAGATCGTACTACAGGAAGATGTCTGCCTATTCAGAGGATGAGAAGCTGCTGATGCACTTCTTCCAAGACAGTCTTTCCGGACCATCCCTCGAGTGGTACATGGGTCTAGAGCCCACTAGCGTGCGCACATGGAAGGATCTCGCTGAAGCGTTTGTCCATCATTACCAGTACAATAGCGACTTGGCCCCGAACCGAGTCCAGCTCCAGAACCTTTCGCAGAGGAATAATGAAGGATTTAAGGAGTACGCCCAGCGGTGGCGTGAGTTGGCAGCCCGGGTTCAGCCGCCGATGGTTGAACGCGAGCTCGTGCAGATGTTTGTAGCTACCCTCCCAGGGGTTTACTATGAAAAGTTAGTCAGCAGTATGTCTGGGACGTTTTCAGCTCTTATTATCATGGGCGAGCATGTCGAGAATGGAATTAAGATCGGGAAAATTCAAGGTGAATCATCCTCAGCTGGAGGAGGTGGAAAGAAACCTTATGCTGGTAAACGACGAGAAGGAGAAGCGAGCACTGTGACCAACGCTCGAAGAAAGGGCAAGGGCCCTCAGCAGCAGATAGCCAGTATAAATATCCCAGCGGCTCCGCAGCAGCAGCAACCGAATCAGCAAGGATATAGAAAGTACCAGAATCGGGCATCTTTGACAAACCGTCACGTCGAAGCACCGCCTATGTCGTATGCGCAACTCTTGCAGACTTTGCTTCAGCTTCAGTTGGTTCAGAAGAGGACGATGGCTCCCTTGACCGGGGCACCACCACCAGGGTACGACGCAAATGCCACTTGCGATTTCCACACAGGGGCACCAGGCCATACAATCGAGAACTGCAAAGCCTTTAAGCACAAGGTGCAGGATTTGGTAGATGCCAAGATCATTAACTTCTCCGATAATGTGCCCAACGTCACGAAGAATCCTATGCCGAATCATAGGGAAGGCGGAGTGAACGCCATTATCAAAGAAGAGAGTGCAGATCTATTGACTGATGTCAAAGACCTAAAGACGCCGCTTAGCTTCGTCAAGGCTAAGTTGCTGAAGAGAAGGTTCTTTCCAGGGTGTGGAGAACTATGCATGGACTGTGCCACACATTCTGATGGATGTGAGCAGTTGGTAGAAGGAATTCAAAGCCTGATGGCTGAAGGGATTCTGCAGTTTAGCCGGAGGGCTGAAAGTGTATTAGGAGAGGTAGTGTTGAAGCAGGCCGATGAAGTCGCCACCATCACCATCCCTCGCCGGCCAATAACCATTTCTGCGCCCAGACCGCCGACAATCACTATTACCAAAGCCGGGCCGATCCCATTCGAGAGCACTAACGCCGTTCCGTGGCATTATAGGGCTGAAGTCTATTGCAACGGTCAAAAGTTGGAGCTGGAACCGTACGGGTCGACTGTGGAGAGTCTCGCAGGGATCAGTGGTATTACTCGCAGTGGAAGGGTATTTGCACCGCCAGAGGTCGTGGCAGATAAAGCGGTCAGAGCTGATGCGGCCGATAAGGATAAAAGCAAAGTCGTCGAAGAAGCCCCGTGTGGGGTAGAGAAAGATTTGCTTGTCAAAGATGCCGAGGAGTTTATGCGGTTGATCAAAAAGAGCGACTACAAGATTGTAGACCATCTCCATCAGACGCCTTCGAAGATTTCTATTCTCAACTTGTTGTTGTGTTCTAAAGCACACCGCAACGCGTTACTGAAGGTATTGAACGCTGCCTACGTACCGCAAGAGATATCGGTGAATCAGCTAGAAGAGGTGGTAGCCCACGTTAATGCTGGCAATGGGCTAGGTTTCACAGATTTAGAGCTGACACCAAAAGGAAGGAATCACAATAGCGCCCTGCACCTCTCGATAGAGTGTAGGGGCACGATCATGTCGCATGTTCTGGTGGACACGGGTTCATCGCTTAATGTCCTTCTGAAGAAGGCATTAATGAAGTTGGACACTCGCGGATTGCTCTGCACACCCAGTGATCTGGTGGTGAAAGCATTCGACGGAACTAAACGCCACGTTTTCGGGGAGGTGACCCTACCGGTCCAAGTCGGTCCGGAAACGTTCGACACGGTCTTTTATATCATGGATATCATGCCTGCCTACAATTGTCTCTTGGGCCGGCCATGGATCCATGCTGCTGGTGTCGTGACCTCCACGTTGCACCAAAAGCTCAAATATGTTGTCGGAGGAAGCATAGTGACCGTGTGTGGTGAGGAGGACATAATGGTGAGCCATTTGTCATCCTTTAAGTATGTTGAAATGGACGGCGAAATCCATGAAACTCTCTGCCAGGCATTTGAAGCCGTCAAAGTGAAAGAGGTAGCTCCTGTAGTCACAGAAAAGCCAGAGATGAATCTCTCCTCATTCAAAGAAGCTCGGGCCGTTGTCCAAGCTGGGTCTACCCCAGGCTGGGGGCGTATTTTGGAGATACCGAACAAGCAGGATAAGTTTGGGTTGGGGTATTCTCCTAGAGCTGAAGCTTCTTCTTCTTCGTCTAGCAGTGCGTCTTGAGGTAATGGGCCGATCCAATTTACCCGTGGCGGAGTGATCTTCGAAAGCATCAACGCGGTGTCTGAAGACAGCGGGGATAGCGATTGTGATCTCGACTCTTGGATTCAGCCAAGCATGTCGGGCGAGAGACTCAACAATTGGACCATCGAGGATATCATCCAGCTGACAAGTGAAGAGTAATGACTTACTTTTTTCAATCATTGTACAACCCTATGTCCTACCCGGGGCATAGCGGTTTTATTGTCAGGGCCTTGTTGGATTATGTACATGCATTTTGTTAATAAATCAAAGGCGTTTTCTTCGTATTCAAATATTGTGATCTCTGTTATTCCTGTTTTATATTTGTTTTGAAAAACAGTAAAATGGCAATGGGGTTTGTGCTAACCTGCATATTCTTGTTTTAAACTTAACCCTTGTTATCGCAGGATCCACATAACAGATGACATCGACTCTGGACCTTCTACGACTCACTTCGACTTCGATTGCCAGATCTATCAAGCCGAGGAAGAGATTGATGAAGACGAAGACCTTCCTGAAGAGTTGGCCCGCTTGTTGAAACAAGAGGAAAAGGTTATTCTGCCTCATGAGGAGGAGATTGAGATCGTAAATCTGGGTTCTGAAGAGCTCGTCAGAAATGTCAGGATAGGGGCTGCACTGTAGGGTGATGTCAAGCAGAGACTGGTCGAGATGCTTCGAGAGTATAGTGACGTCTTTGCTTGGTCATACAAAGATATGCCGGGACTTGACACGGACATCGTGGTCCACCACTTGCCGCTACGAGAAGATTGCCCTCCCGTCAAGCAGATGCTTAGGAGGACGAGACCAGATATGGCCGTTAAGATCAAAGAAGAAGTGCAGAAACAGCTTGATGCTGGCTTCTTAGCGGTCACCACTTACCCTCCGTGGGTCGCCAACATAGTGCCTGTACCGAAGAAGGATGGTAAGGTACGCATGTGCGTCGATTATCGGGATTTGAATAGGGCGAGCACTAAAGATGATTTCCCGTTGCCTCATATCGATGTGTTGGGCGACAACACAGCCCAGTTCTCCGTGTTTTCGTTCATGGATGGCTTCTCCGGTTACAATCAGATCAAGATGGCGCCGAAGGACATGGAGAAAACGACGTTTATCACCCCTGGGGAACATTTTGCTATAAGGTAATGCCCTTCGGTCTGAAGAACGTAGGGGCCACTTACCAACGAGCAATGGTAACTTTGTTTCATGATATGATTCATCATGAGATCGAGGTCTATGTTGATGACATGATTGTGAAGTCCCAAACGGAGGAAGAGCATCTGGTCAACTTATTGAAGTTGTTTGAGAGGCTTAGGAAGTTCAGGCTGAGGCTGAATCCTAACAAATGCACTTTCGGAGTGCGGTCCGGAAAGTTACTGGGGTTTATCGTTAGCGAACGAGGCATCGAGGTTGATCCTGCGAAAATAAAAGCCATTCAAGAAATGCCAGCGCCGAAAACAGAAAAAGAAGTTCGTGGTTTCTTGGGCAGAATAAACTACATTGCAAGGTTTATCTCTCAGCTCACGGCCACTTGTGAATCGATGTTCAAGCTTTTAAAGAAAGATCAGGCAATTACTTGGAATGAGGATTGCCAGAAGGCATTCAACAGGATAAAGCAGTATCTTCAAGAACCTCCAATCTTGATACCCCCAGTGGCTGGACGGCGATTAATCATGTACTTGACAGTTCTTGAGAATAGTATGGGGTGTGTTCTCGGTCAACACGACGAGACGGGCAGAAAGGAGCATGCCATTTACTACTTGAGTAAAAAGTTCACTGACTGTGAATCTCGATACTCGATGCTGGAGAAGACGTGTTGTGCACTAGCCTGGGCTGCCAAACGTCTACGACAGTACATGCTCAATCACACCACTATGCTAATTTCGAAGATGGATCCGATCAAGTACGTCTTCGAGAAGCAGGCTCTTTCAGGCAGGATTGCCAGATGGCAAATGGTGTTAACGAAATATGACATTCAGTACGTGTCCCAGAAGCCCATCAAGGGAAGCGTATTGTCTGATTACCTTGCCGAACAGCCGATCGAGGATTACCAGCCGATGAAATTTGAATTCCCTGACGAGGATATTATGTTTCTCAAAGAGAATGACTGCGATGAGCCGTTGCTCGACGAGGGGCCAGATAGGAAATCCCAGTGGAAGTTGATATTCGATGGGGCGGTTAATTCCTATGGAAGTGGCATCGGGGCTATCATCACGACTCCCCACAGATCCCACATCCCGTTTACTGCGAGACTGATGTTTCCAGTTACCAATAATGAGGCGGAGTACGAAGCATGCATCATGGGTCTAGAAGAGGCAATTGATTTGAGAATCAAGAATCTAGACGTATATGGTGACTCAGCGCTTGTGATCAACCAAATTAAAGGGGAGTGGGAGACTCGTCAATCGAATTTGGTGTCGTACATGTATTATGCCAGAAGGCTACTTCCGTTCTTTGATCGAGTGGAACTTCATCATGTGCCCAGAGCGGAAAATCAGATGGCTGAAGCCTTAGCCACGTTGGCTTCAATGTATAAAGTCAATTTTTGGAATGAGGCTCCAAGATTGTCCTTTCGCGTCTTGATAGACCGGCATTTGTCTTTGCAATCGAGGATGCCGCCGACGGCAAGCCATGGTTCTATGACATCCAGACTTTCCTTATGACTAAGGAGTATCCTGCGGGTGCGTCAACCCAGGATAAGAAGACTCTGAGGAGGCTGTCTGGAAACTTTTATCTCAATCCTGATGAAATGTTGTATAAGAGAAACCACGATCTCGTGCTACTCAGATGTGTAGATGAGAAAGAGGCGAGTATGCTCATGGAAGAAGTCCATGAAGGCACATTTGGTACGCACGCAGGCGGGCATGCCATGACGAGAAAAATCCTGAGAGCAGGATACTACTGGCTGACGATGGAATCGGATTGCTTCAGATTCGCGAAGAGATGTCATAAATGCCAGATTTATGCTGATAAAGTTCATGTGCCGCCGTGCCCGTTGAATGTCATGTCCTCCCCGTGGCCGTTCTCCATGTGGGGCATTGACATGATAGGCAAGATCGAGCCCACTGCATCTAACGGTCATCGCTTTATCCTGGTAGCTATCGACTACTTCACCAAGTGGGTGGAGGCAGCCTCGTACGCTAATGTGACCAAGCAGGTGGTGGCTAAATTCATAAAGAGGGACATCATCTGTCGTTACGGAATTCCCGAGCGGATCATTACTGATAATGGTTCGAATCTGAATAACAAGATGATGAAGGAGCTGTGCCAGAGTTTCAAGATTGAACACCACAACTCATCTCCTTACCGGCCAAAGATGAATGGCGCCGTTGAAGCAGCCAACAAGAACATAAAGAAGATTGTTCAGAAGATGGTTGTGACATACAAAGACTGGCACGAGATGCTGCCGTTCGCATTGCACGGTTATCGTACGACGGTACGTACGTCAACCGGGGCAACTCCTTTCTCCTTGGTGTATGGTATGGAAGCTGTCCTACCGTTAGAAGTGGAGATCCCTTCTTTGCGAGTTTTGGTTGATGTGAAACTCGACGAGGCAGAATGGATTACGAATCGTTTGAACCAACTCAGCCTGATGGACGAGAAGAGGTTAGCATCGATTGCGTTTGGTCGTCTGTACCAAAGCCGAATGAAGAAAGCTTATGACAAGAAGGTGCATCCTAGAAGCTTTCAGACGGGTGATCTCGTCCTGAAGAAGATTCTTCCTCCACACTCCGATCATCGGGGCAAGTGGACTCCGAATTACGAAGGTCCGTACGTCGTCAGCAAGGTCTTCTCGGGAGGAGCTTTGTTGTTATCCACGATGGATGGTGAAGATTTTGCATCCCCGGTGAACGCGGACGCAGTTAAAAAATACTTTGCTTGAAAGCGTCCCGCTGGACAAAAAAAAGAGAGTCCAGGCAAAAAAGGGGCATCCCGGCGAACCAAAAACAGAATAAAAAGGTTCGGGCAAAAATTAGGGATATAAATTGAAAAATGTACACCCGCGAAATCGAAAACCTACACTGGGCGGCTTCGGCAAAAAAGGGTATCTCGGTGAACTGAAAACCCGTAAAGGGCGGTTCACGCAAAAGTTAGGGATCTAAAAAGCAAATGACTGCGTTCCGCGTGTGGACTTTCTTTGTTTAGTGGTTTGGAGGACCTGAAGGCCGTTTATCTGAATCAATCTCTTCCGAAGCTGAAGCGTCGGAGAAGTATCGAAGTCGAGTGGGTCGTAGAAGGATCAACTTCTGGTGTTCGTCTACCCCTCGTTGTCAACATTTGTATATACTGATGTATATTTATGTTTTATTTTCGCGCGGCTTCCTCATTCCAGGAGCTTGCCTTTGTTGTAAAACATTTTTACCCATTCAGGGGTTCGTTATCAATAAAATGCATACTATTCAGCAATTTTGTTTGCCTGTTTAGCATTTATCTGTTTTGTTTGCGAGAAAGAACACCGATGTTTTTGATAAAATGCGCATACATAAACTTACTGGCCTAGGCCACTGATTGTTGAAGCAATTAACTACTTGAATATTGTCGCGAGATAATAACCTTGATAGGTCCCTTTGAGAAGGGTATCTTGTCTGTTTGTTTGTGTTGTTACAGGTGTAGCATATTCCAGACAGTGCGCCGTGCGCATCCCCGTAGCAGGATGATTCCTCCTTCTCCAGCAGAGTTCAGTAGCCTCTCCCCGCAGAGTCTGAACGCGAGACCGTGAGCATTGATATGTCTCCCCAGGTAGAGATGATTCTCTTCCCCAATCAGATGCGTCCTGAAGGAACGTCATCTCCTCGGCTGAGTCAAGCACCGAAGAAGGAATTCAAATCCCCCAGCACCGGGTCACAAGTGCAGGTTTCGTAGGAAACTATTCGTACGCCGAAGTATGCAGCAACTGATGGTGCCAGACTGAAGTCTCCAGCGGAATTGAAATTCCTCACCAGAGTTGTACTCTCCCCCGAAGTCGGGTGATTCCTTCTTCCCCAGCGGAATTGAGATTCCCCTGCAGAGTTGTACTCTCTCCAGCGAAGCAGAATGATTTCTCCTTAAGCCGAGTTTGCAGATCCCCAAGAGAGCCGAATCCTTGGAAGTTGATTAGACCATGATTGGTTCTTTCCCAAGTAGAGTGTTGAACAGCTGAATTTGTTTCCCCACAGAGTTATCTCCATAGAAGTAGCCAGGACGGTCATGCAGTTTATTTCCGCGATTGACATCGCTTTCCCTCAGCGGGTCCAGGTTCTCGTAGAGCTTCGTTCCCCTGCAGTAGTCAACTGAAGTTGTTTCCCCCGTAGCAGTCAACCAAAGTTGTATCCCCTGCGGAGTCCAATTGAGATTGGCGTGACCTTGTTCTCCTCAGCAGGATGATTCCTCTATATGAGTAGTTCGTTCTCCTTGACAGGAGGATTCCCCCTTCGGCATTTATTTTGCTGACGGGACCGCATCATTGTGCATGATTGCATAGCATTTATCATAAACGCATAGCATTTCCACCGTGTGGAGCATTGTGCCATTGCTGAAGCATATGCATAATAGACATGATCTAGGCTGTTACCGTTCTTGTTTTGCAGGTGTTCCGCCGCAAAATCAATTGCTCAGGATGATTCCTGACATTCTCCCCGACGAAGTCGCTAGCTCAAGATGATTCTTGAGATCCCCAACGGAGTCTTCGGTTCAAGATGATTCTTGAATTCCGCAGCGGGGCTATTTGCTTAAGATGATTCTTAAGCTCCCCAGTAGGGTCCCCAGTGAAGGTTGCCCAGGATGATTCCTGAAGCCCCAAGAGAGCCGAATCCTTGGAAGCTGCTCAAGCCATGATTGGTTTGTCCCCAGCAAGAGTTGCCCAGGATGATTCCTGGAATTCCCAACAGAGTGTTCGCTCAGGATGATTCCTGAAAGCTCCAGAATGGTTATCGGTTCAAGATGATTCTTGAAGGTCCCCAGGCGGAGTTCTTTGTCCAAGATGATTGTTGAAGTCCTCAGCAGAGTTGATCCACCCAGAATGATTTCTGGACCCTCGGAGCGGAGTTACTTGATAGTTCTCCAGATCCCCCAGCGGCGAAGCGTCCTCCCCAGCAGATTTTCTAACGGCGAAGTTGAAATCTCCCTTGAAGACTCCATGACTGAAGTCCGACCGTGTTAATGAAGCCAGTTCTCTCAGTTGATGCGGAGTGCCTGATGGCATGATCAACCTGATGGTTGAAGTCCGGCTAATGCCCGACAGCTTCCTTGAATGCCTGATGGCAGGATCAACCTGATGGTTGAAGTACGGCTGATGCCCGACAGTGTTCTTTGAATGCCTAATGGCAGGATCGACTATGTATTACCGGTTACCGTGTGACCAATTCCCCAATGAAGTTTCTTCACCCTGACGGCGAGGTCAGACGATGTTGAGAGTTGACGGCGATGTCAGATTTAGTTTTCCAGCGGCAATGTTGGGTGCTTCTCAAATTCTCTATTTCTCTAGCGGCGATGTTGGATGTTTGTTTCTGACGGCGATGTCGGGTGTTTCTCAGGTCCTCTATTTCTCCAGCGGCGATGTTGGATGTTTGTTTCTGGCGGCGATGTCAGACGAGTTAGTTCTCCAGCGGCGATGTTGGATGTTTGTTTCCGACGGCGATGTCAGATTCCTTAGTGTTCCAATGACGATGTTGGATGTTTTGTTTATGACGGCGATGTCAGATCTTTTGTATCTCCAGCAGCGAGGTTGGACGTTTGTTTCTGACGGCGATGTCAGGTGATTCAGTTCTCCAGCGGCGATGTTGGACGTTTGTTTTCGACGGTAATGTCAGATGATTTAGTTCTCCAGCGGCGATGTTGGATGTCTGTTTCCGACGGCGATGTCAGATGCTTCAGTTTTCCAGCGGCGATGTTGGGTGTTTTGTTTCCGACGGCGATGTCAGATTCTTTAGTTCTCCAGCGACGATGTTGGGTGTTTTAATTGTCTGACGGCGATGTCAGATCAATATGTCTCTATCTAGTTGTCGTGCAACTATTATTCCAGTTTTCGAAGATTCGTTCCTGCCCGAGTACTGTGTGCTTGGGCAGTTGGCAAATTTCCGGGTTTACCGGTATTCAACCGTCTCGCACCTCGATTGGCTGAGAGCCGCTCGCTTCTCACCCAGTCAGGTTCAAGCCGTTATGGCAGCTGTTGCACCCCAAAATTTGACCAATATTTATTTACCCATCAAGAGTTTTATGAGACTTTGAAGCTAGCCAAGAAGGTGATTCAAAGGTTCCAAGGTTGATATCTTTGTCAGAGAACTCAAGAGATCCTCAGAGAAATTGGTTGAAACCAAGGTTGTGTGTCTCATAACTTGAGAGTTGTGGGAGCTCCTCAGATGATTCTGAGACTATGAGGATGGACTTGAAGCTTTGAGAAAGCTTATGAGATGTATTGAAAGCCATCATGAAGCCTAGAGAGGTCATTGTACAAGAATTCAGAAGATTCAGCCATGAGAGGTGGAATTAGGGTTTGACTGGGTCAACCCTAGGTCAACTGATGATTTGGAGAGGGTTGAGACCTAATCCAAGAGCCATGTGATCATGGAATGAGGCATTGAGATGCTATAAGGATGATTCCTAGACCAACTCATCATGATTGAGGAGTTTGAGAAGTTTTAAGCTAGGGTTTCTAAGGCTCGACAGTGTAAAATCCCCTAGTTTGATCCCTATCTTCAAGGCAGTTTAGCTCAAGATGTGATTGTCATCTCATATTTCCCACAACATGAATGTTGTATAGCTTTTTCTTAGCTTTAAATTTAGTGCTAGAAGTCCTTGATAGGATTTATAGAGCTCAAGTTATGGTTTTGACAAATTACAGGTCATCTGAGGTATGTGAATCTGGGTCCTTGAAAGTCACCCAACTTGCATCAAACTTTTGCCCTAGTAGGATGATTCCTATGGATTCTTGGTCAACATGAATGTTGAAGGGAATCTTCTTAGCTTTCTGGAGAGTACTAGAAGTCCTTGATAGGATTTGTTGAACTCAACTTATGGCTTTGACAAGTCAAGGGCATTTTGGTCATTTGGAAGTTATAGGTCATTTCAAGCATAAGGCCATATCTCCTAGTTCCAAGCTTCAAATGGAAAAATCTTCAACATAAAACTTGCTTATAATGATGTTTTAAGGCTAGTAGGGAGGTCATGAGATGTTGAAAAGGCTCATATCAAAAAGTGATAAAAATGGCCTAAAATGGAGGCATAAGTTAAATAAGTTGAAATTGAAAATCATAAATCACAAGTTATAAGTCCAAACCATGTCATGTAATAGGTCATTTTGACTCCAAATGACATTATAAGAACAATGGTTCAGCCACAATTTTGATTTGAGGTTTGTATCATAGGGCTGCTTTGGAATTGCATTACTTGCATATTAAGGTACCAAGGCAAAACTCCACAAAATTTAACAAGCAAGGTAGTTATGCATTGTAACTCACCCTAAATCTCATGTGGGGATAAATTCAAGTCAGAATGGGAAGTTACATGAAGCTTGGCATGAGATAGCATGTAAGGAGAATGAGAAATCAAAATACCATGACATGAAAAGTTCAATTTCTCATTGGATGATCCTAGAGGGTTCTAGATTATTCTAAACCTCTCTATATAACAAGTCTAACTTGCTCAGATGCAAGGTTGGTGTGAATTGGTGTAGAGAAGAGAGAGTGAGATCCAAATTCTTCCATTGCAAGTCAAATCCCATTTCTTCATTCTTCTTCATTTCCATTCATCTTTTTCACACAAACACATTCCATACATCACATTGAAGCTGTGCAGATTGAATCAAGAGCATTTCCATGGAGAATTGATTAGTTGGTGATTGAGATTTCAAGGTTGCATTTCAAAATCGAATTTCAAGAATCAAGCAATTTCAGCCATTCTTTTTGCATACAGAAGCAAGAAGATTGCTCAGTGAAGGAATTTGGAAAGTTTCAAGCCCTGAATTGAAGGATTACTACCTCTGTTCACTCCATTTTACCAGGTTTGCAATTTCTTTCCTACACCTTAATTTAGGCATGATTAGGTTGAATTATTAATGTAGAATGGTTAGAGACCAATAGGTGATGGATTTTGGAGAGTTTGAAGGCAATTGGTGATGATTTTGTTATGGACAAGATTTCTGTGTGGACCAAGAACTCTTTGGATATTGAGTGATGAGCTTAGTTTAATATCAAGAAATGTTCAGGGTGAGTTGGTGAGTGATCTAGGACCATTAATTTCAAGAATCTTGAGTTTTGATGTTTAAGCATAATTTGGAGTTTGATTCGTGTTTGGAGTTTGAGTGGGTTTCAATGAAATTTGAGATGAGAATCATGTTCAGCATGGAATTCTAGGCATGATAGGGTTTTAAACTTTGATAATTGATGAAGTTTTGATGAGATTCGAGTTGAGGAAGATGAAGCTCTTGAGTTCTGTTTCCATGGAGTTTCAGCCAAACCCTAGCCCAAGGAAGAAGATGACTCACAACCATTGGATGCTTGCTTGACCCATTGACTTTTCCATGATCCAACGCACGAGATTTAATTCAGTTTTGGAGGGAACCCTGAGCTGGCGTGAAATGCCGCATTTCATTAAACCAGAATTCTGGGCTTGAGTGATCATGACTATCCACACCCCACGCGTGAGGCCCATTGTGATTTGAACTATAATTCGTTTCTATTTGCACCGCTTGTTTTTCTTTTTCTTTTGATTTTCTTATTTGATTTTCTGATTGGTTTTGGGCCCAGCGCGCATGCTATCCCCACCCCCGGTCTGGGCCCAAGCGTGATATGAACTGTGTATTGTTACTAATTGCACCCCATTTCCATTTTCATTTTTATTTTTTCTCCATTTTATTTCATACTTTAGAAAATCATAATAAATTGAAAACTAATGATTTTTTCATGGGAGTTTTTTCTCCTACTTCATATTTTTGTCTAGAAAAATATAAAACAAAAACATTTTTTATTTCATGCAGTTTAGTATTTTTGGTATATTTTCTTCTTTAATTGCATTTTAATTCTTTTATATTGATATATGAATTTGTAGAATTTTGTTTAGGTAGATCCCTTAGTATTTTTAAGTCATTCTTTTTAGGAGTTTTAGAGATAGGTTTTAGCTTCCCCTTGGATTTATTCCATAATTTTGTGATGAATTTTAGGATAGTTTTGATTAGATACTATTAGGTTGTGTAGAATTAGCTTAAACTTCAACATAGGTCCATAATAACTTTAGATTTTGGGTTTTTAGGACAAATTAGACTATGGGACATATATGGGTATTAAGGGTAGGTATGTAGGATCCCTTAGAAATTATATTAGGATTTAATATAGTAGTATACTATTTTTAGTTGATTTTTGTATTGGGTGATTGTTTGTGTTGCCCTTGTGGGCTTATATTGTTGTTTGCTTTGCTTTGTGGGCTTGGAGAGCTTGATTTTGGTCTAAGGATCATTGAGGAGCATAGTAGAAGATGTGAAGATGGATTGAGGAGCTTGAGATCTTGGTCTTATTTTCTTTTTGTTGTTTTAGGGTTAGGGATTAGGAAGAGTTTAGACTTAGACAACTTCTTTCTTAAACATAGATGGTATCTGTCACCTCCATTCCTCCCTATGATTCAAAGTCCTTCCATGGTATACACCTCTCTCCCTTGGAGGGATAAGTGATGTACCTAGGAAGTAGAACTTTTGAGGGACCCATTCCTTTGATGTTGAACCCTTATAGGTCACATTTGGTGGTCAATAAGCAGTTCAATATCCCCCAGCTTATCCAGTAAGTGATTTCCTCTGGTTTGATTATCTTGAGAGATGCTGAGCTTGAGTTTGAAGATGAAGACTTCATTGAAGAGTTGATGAGGATGAATCCTTGAGTATTGCCATTCCAGCTGAAGCTTGAAGAGCAGCAAGATCAAGTGGATACTTGAAGATCCCTGAAGATTAGGTGAAGCCTGAAGGTGGAGCTGATCAAGAAGCTGAAGCTTAAGGGAGAAGATAAGTTGAAACTTATGTTGAAGGGTTGAGACCTGGAAAAGCAAATTGATATTTGTCAAGAGTAATTGAAGTCTGAAGACTGAGTTGCTATTGGAAGAGCTGAAGCTTGGAGTTGAGAGAGAAGTTGGTCTGCTTTCTGTAGAAGCATGCTTCAGTCTCAAGTTTTGATGATGTCAATACTACTCAAGATCATCTCTTGATTGCAAAAAGACAAGCCGTTCAAAGTTCTCAAGATCAAGTCAAGATATCTTTCAAGTCAAGCTACATATGGAACTATGATTCTTCCAGACTTGGATGCATTACTGGTATATCAAATTCTACCCTTATAATTTGATATACAAGTGTTCAAAAACATTAAGCATTTTTGCATAATACATAGGCATGTTTTTGAAACCTTAGAATTGGTATAACATTATTTTTTAAAAGCATTTTTCTGAAAATTAGCAGTGTTAACCGATTAACCATATAGGTTAACCGGTTAACCAATTTGAATTTTGAATTTTCTGGGCTAACGTACCAGTGTTAACCGATTAACCATATAGGTTAACCGATTAACACTGAATGTACAGTGAAAAATTGCTTTGTTTCAAGTTCAAAAATTATTTAAAAATTATACCATTTCATTTTTAAAAGGTTTACTCAAATGTACCTTTTTGAAAGGGTATTTTACTCATATAAATTCTGTGTTTTTCTTTTTTGAAAAACACCAACAAAATAACACAAAACTTTTCAATCTCCAAACACTTTCTATATTCATTTTCAAATTGTCTTAGAATCAAATTCACCATTTTCAAAAACTTTCATTAAGTGTTCATATGTGCATAAATTTCATATTCATCCTTGAACACTTGTATTGAAAAATTGTAAGAGTGAATTCTGATCATTTGGAGAAGATCAACTTTGATATCATTACTCTCAAATCAAATCTTTACAAACTTGTGTATTCTGACTTGTGATCCAGGATTGTTGGACACAAGGGTGAGTGTTTACAAGAGGATTGTTCTTGTACACTTGTTAGTTTTATTGTTTGATAGTAGGCCTCACCGGTAGATGGTGTGATAGGTTGTACTTTATTAAACAATAGTGAAAACTCTCTTTCATGTTGAAAGGGGAGTGGAGTACTCTCGGATTGTGAGGGGAACCACTATAAATCCTGGTGTCCATTGTTCTTTTATTTTTCTTCTTCTGCTTTCATAACCAAAAACACAAACCAGTAATTTTTCAAGATACCATAAAAACCGGAAAAATTTCAAAAGTCCTAATTCACCCCCCCCCCCTCTTAGGCATACTCTGTTCTTACACTTTCTTCTTTTACTTTTCTGTATTGCTGTGTTTTGTTTGACTTGTCTGATGCATTAAAATAAGTTCATATCTAGAATAGGTAGAATCTAGGAGCATGATTGCACTAGAGGTTGAGTTGCTCCCTCTGCTTGTACTGTTACTGTGTGGCTTTGCTTGCGGGTATTCGGTAGAGCCCAGCTCCCTTGCCTATGTGGTTTGTCTGTCTGATGGCATTTTATTTCATTTCTTCTGTATGATTGCAGTTTACTGTTATTGCTTGATAGCATGTTGTTTATATTTCAGTATGATTACTGTTATCCATTCTGGCTTGAGGTTGAGATGAGCTTGTGGAGGCTGAAGCCCCACACACATTTCCTCCCTCACTTGCATTGCATGCATTTTACTGTTAAGCTGATGCTTTGTCTGTTTTGGTATATCATTGACATGATCCCTTAGGACTCTCATTTCCTTTGATAAGGATTTGATGATAGAATCTTAGGTTGAAACCTATGCATGACAACTTCTAGGAGTTCCCTGTTCAAACCTCAACCATAGGATGAATCCATGGCATGACAACAGTAGGACTTGATAGTCTCCCTCCTAGTTGGGCCTGTTCTCTTCTCATCTCAAGACAGTTTAAGATACAGTAATCATGAATGATTTCTTTCGTACGTTACGAGCCTTAAGCTATCTGAGAAAGGATTGTGGGAGAGTTTCTTTTCCACAGTCTGGATGTTTAGTATGGTACCCTTTGGGTGACATGCGACGCATTCACTCTCAGGTCATAGTCTCTAGTGCGGTTGAAATTGCAAACACAATAAAAAACACTTCTTTCGTAAAAGACAGGAAATAAGCCGTAGTTTCCCGAACTACGCGAGCTCTGATCTCTCATACCTGTTGAGAGTACGTAGGCACAAGATGGAGATGTCTTGGCGAGCTACCTTCCCCCATAACCCTTCGTAGGTCGAACTACGTTGACTCTGATTTCTCATTCTCTGATGAGAATACATAGGCATAAAGCGCGACGCTTTGCCGAGTCATTTTCTTTTCTTTTTTTAACCAGCCTTGATAGGTAGATAGAATAAAACCAACCCGTCCAAGTAAACACAACAAGCGTGGATCCCGTCGAGTACGACGGACGTGAGTGGTGCTAATACCTTCCCCTTGCGTAACCGACTCCCGAATCCAGACAACGGTTGCGACGACCTTGTCTTACCCTTTTTTCGTCAGGTTCTTCCGATCGTTTCCTTTCCCGCTCTGAGGGATAAATAACGAAAGGTGGCGACTCTTCTGTCATGCCGGCACCTTACTTTCGCGCAAGCGACAACTATCATACGTATGATATCCTAAGCAAAGGTAATAACCCAAAAGATATGGTATATTACCTAGTATCAAACGTATGATTGTCTAAGCAAAGGTAATAACCCAAAAGATACGGTATATTACCTACTATCAAACGTATGATAGCCTAAGGAAAGTTAATAACCCAAAAGATACGGTATATTACCTACTATCAAAAGTATGATAGCCTAAGCAAAGGTAATAACCCAAAAGCTATGGTATGTTACCTACTATCAAGCGTATGATAGCCTAAGAAAATGTAATAACCCAAAGGATACGGTATATTACTTACTATGAGACATATGATAGCCTAAGCAAAGGTAATAACTCAAAACATACGGTATATTACCTACTATCAGACATATTATAGCCTAAATGAAGGTTATACCCCAAAAGATACGATATATTACCTAATATTAGATGTATGATAGCTTAAGCAAAGTTAATAACCCCAAAGATACAATATATTACCTACTATCAAATGTATGATAGCCTAAGCCAGGGTAATAACCCAAAAAGATACGGTATATTATCTACTATCAAACATATGATAGCCTAAGCAAAGGTTATAACCCCAAAGATATGGTGTATTACCTACTATCAGACGTATGATAGCCTAAGGAAAGGAAATAACCCAAAAGATACATTATATTACCTACTATCAAACGTATGATATCCTAAGCAAAGGTAATAACTCAAAAGATGTGGTATATTACCTAGTATCAAACGTATGATTGTCTAAGAAAAGGTAATAACCCAAAAGATACGGTATATTACCTACTATCAAACGTATGATAGCCTAGGGAAAGGTAATAACCCAAAAGATACAATATATTACCTACTATCAGAAGTATGATAGCCTAAGCAAAGGTAATAACCCAAAAGATATGGTATGTTACCTACTATCAAACGTATGATAGCCTAAACAAAGGTAATAACCCAAAAGATACGGTATATTACGTACTATCAGACGTATGATAGCCTAAGAAAAGGTAATAACCCAAAAGAGACAGTATATTACGTGCTATCATACGTATGATAGCCTAAGAAAAGGTAATAACCCAAAAGAGACGGTATATTACCTACAATCAAACGTATGATACCCTAAGCAATGGTAATAACCCAAAAAGATATTGTATAATACCTACTATCAAACGTAAGATAGCCTAAGGAAACGTAATACCCAAAACATATGGTATATTACGTACTATCAGACGTATGATAGCCTAAGAAAAGGTAATATCTCAAAACATACGGTATAATACCTACTATCAGACGTATGATAACCTAAGCAAAGGAAATAACCAAAAGATACGGTATATTACCTACTATCACACGTATGATAGCCTAAGCAAATGTGATACCCAAAAGTTATGGTGTATTACCTACTGTCAGACATATGATAGCCTAAGCAAAGGTAATAACCCATAAGATACGATATATTACCTACCATCAAACGTATGATTATCTAAGCAAAGGTATCAACCCAAAAGATATGTTATATTACCTAGTATCAAACGTATGATTGTCTAAGCAAAGTTAATAACCTAAAAGGTACAATATATAACCTACTATCAAACGTATGATATCCTAAGCAAAGGTAATAACCCAAAAGATATGGTATATTAATTACTATCAAACTTATGATAGCCTAAGCAAAGGTAATAACCCAAAAAGATATGGTATATTACCTACTCTCTAACGTATGATAGCCTAATCAGAGGTTATAACCCAAAAGATACGGTATATTACCTACTGTCAAACGTATGATAGCCTAAGCAATGGTAGTAACCAAAAAGATTTGGTATATTACTTGCTATCAGACGTATGATCGCGTAAGCAAAGGTTATACCCCAAAAGATACGGTATATTACCTACTATCAGATGTATGATAGCTTAAGCAAAGGTAATAACCCAAAAGACAAGGTATATTACCTACTATCACACGTATGAAAGCCTAAGCAAAGTTAACTACCCAAAAAGATACGGTATATTATCTACTATCAAACGTATGATACCCTAAGCAAAGGTAAAAACCCAAAAGATATGGTATATTACCTACTATCAGACGTATGATAGCCTAAGCAAAGGTAATAACCCAAAAGATAAGGTATATTTCCTACTATCAAACGTATGATAGCCTAAGCAAAGGTAATAACCCAACAGATACGGTATATTACCTACTATCAAATGTATGATAGCCTAAGCAAAGACAATAACCCAAAAGATACGGTATATTACCTACTATCAGACGTATGATAGGCAAAGCAAAGGTAATAACCCAAAAGAAACAATATATTACCTACTATCAAACGTATGATAGCCTAAGCAAAGGTAATAACCCAAAAGATACGGTATATTACCTACTATCTAACGTATGATAGCCTAAGCAAAGGTAATAACCCAAAAGAGATGATATATTACCTACTATCAAACGTATGATAGCCTAAGCAAAGGTAATAACCCAAAAGAAACGGTAGATTACCTACTATCAAACGTATGATAGCCTAAGCAAAGGTAATAACCCAAAAGATATGATATATTATCTACTATCATACGTATGATAGTCTAAGAAAAGGTAAAAACCCAAAAGAGACGGTATATTACCTACTATCAAACGTATGATACCCTAAGCAAAGCTAATAGCCCAAACGATACAGTATATTACCTACTATCATACGTATGATAGCCGAAGCAAAGGTAATAACCCAAAAGAGACGGTATATTACCTACTATCAAATGTATGATACCCTAAGCAAAGGTAATAGCCCAAAATATACGGTATGTTACCTAGTATCAAACGTATGATAGCCTAAGCAAAGGTAATAACCCAAAAGATACGGTATATTACCTACTATCAGACGTATGATAGCCAAATCAAAGGTAATAACCCAAAAGATACGGTATATTCCCTACTATCAAACGTATGATAGCCTAAGCAAAGGTAATAACCCAAAAGATACAGTATATTACCTACTATCAGACATATGATAGCCTAAGCAAAGGTAATAACCCAAAAGATACGTTATATAACCTACTATCAGACGTATGATAACCTAAGCAAAGGTAATAGCCCAAAAGATACGGTATGTTACCTAGTATCAAACGTATGATAGCCTAACCAAAGATAATAACCCAAAAGATATGGTATATTACCTACTATCAGACGTATGATAGCCAAAGCAAAGGTAATAACCCAAACGATACGGTATATTACCTACTATCAGACGTATGATAGCCAAAGCAAAGGTGATAAACCAAAAGATACGGTATATTACCAACTATCAAATGTATGATAGCCTAAGCAAAGGTAATAAACCAAAAGAGACGAGATATTACCTACTATCGAACGTATGATAGCCTAAGCAAAGGTAATAACCCAAAAGATACGGTATATTACCTACTATCAAACGTAAGATAGCCTAAGCAAAGGTAATAAACCAAAAGATACGGTATATTACCCACTATCAAACATATGATAGCCTAAGCAAAGGTAATAACCCAAAAGATACGTTATATAACCTACTATCATACGTATGATAGCCTAACCAAAGGTAATAACCCAAAAGATACGGTATATTACCTACTATCAGACGTATGATAGCCAAAGCAAAGGTAACAACCCAAAAGATATGATATATTACCTACTATCAGACGTATGATAGCCAAAGCAAAGGTAATAACCCAAAAGATACGGTATATTACCTACTATCAAATGTATGATAGCCTAAACAAACATAATAACCCAAAAGAGACGATAGATTACCTACTATCAAACGTATGATAGCCTAAGCAAAGGTAATAACCCAAAAGAAACGGTATATTACCTACTATCAAACGTAAGATAGCCTAAGCAAAGGTAATAACCCAAAAGATAGGGTATATTACCTACTATCAAACATATGATAGCCTACGCAAAGGTAATAACCCAAAATATACGGTATGTTATCTAGTATCAAACGTATGATAGCCATAGCAAAGGTAATAACCCAAATAATACGGTATATTACCTACTATCAGACGTATGATAGCCAAAGCAAAGGTAATAACGCAAAAGATACGGTATAATCCCTACTATCAAACGTATGATAGCCTAAGCAAAGGTAATAACCCAAAAGATACATTATATTACCTACTATCAAACGTATGATAGCCTAAGCAAAGGTAATAACCCAAAACAAATGGTATATTACCGACTATCAAACGTATGGTAGCCTAAGCAAAGGTAACAACCCAAAAGATACGGTATATTACCTCCTATCAAACGTATGATAGCCTAAGCAAAGGTAGTAACCCAAAAGACACAATATATTACCTACTATCAAACGTATGATAGCCTAAGCAAAGGTAGTAACCCAAAAGAAATGGTATATTACCTACTATCAAATGTATGATAGCCTAAGAAAAGGTAATAACCCAAAACATTTGGTAAATTACTTACTATCATACGTATGATAGCCTAAGCAAAGGTAATAACCAAAAAGAGACGGTATATTACCTACTATCAGACGTATGATAACCTAAGCAAAGGTAATAGCCCAAAAGATACGGTATGTTACCTAGTATCAAACGTATGATAGCCTAACCAAAGATAATAACCCAAAAGATATGGTATATTACCTACTATCAGACGTATGATAGCCAAAGCAAAGGTAATAACCCAAACGATACGGTATATTACCTACTATCAGACGTATGATAGCCAAAGCAAAGGTGATAAACCAAAAGATACGGTATGTTACCTACTATCAAATGTATGATAGCCTAAGCAAAGATAATAAACCAAAAGAGACGAGATATTACCTACTATCGAACGTATGTTAGCCTAAGCAAAGGTAATAACCCAAAAGAAATGGTATATTACCTACTATCAAACGTATGATAGCCTAAGCAAAGGTAATAACCCAAAAGATACGGTATATTACCTACTATCAAACATATGATAGCCTATGCAAAGGTAATAACCCAAAAGATACGTTATATAACCTACTATCATACGTATGATAGCCTAAGCAAAGGTAATAGCCCAAAAGATACGGTATATTACCTACTATCAGACGTATGATAGCCAAAGCAAAGGTAACAACCCAAAAGATATGATATACTACCTACTATCAGACGTATGATAGCCAAAGCAAAGGTAATAACCCAAAAGATACGGTATATTACCTACTATCAAATGTATGATAGCCTAAACAAAGATAATAACCCAAAAGAGACGATAGGTTACCTACTATCAAACGTATGATAGCCTAAGCAAAGGTAATAACCCAAAAGAAACGGTATATTACCTACTATCAAACGTAAGATAGCCTAAGCAAAGGTAATAACCCAAGAGATAGGGTATATTACCTACTATCAAACATATGATAGCCTATGCAAAGGTAATAACCCAAAATATATGGTATGTTATCTAGTATCAAACGTATGATAGCCAAAGCAAAGGTAATAACCCAAATAATACGGTATATTACCTACTATCAGACGTATGATAGCCAAAGCAAAGGTAATAACCCAAAAGATACGGTATAATCCCTACTATCAAACGTATGATAGCCTAAGCAAAGGTAATAACCCAAAAGATACGGTATATTACCTACTATCAAACGTATGGTAGCCTAAGCAAAGGTAATAACCCAAAAGATAGGGTATATTACCTACTATCAAACATATGATAGCCTACGCAAAGGTAATAACCCAAAATATACGGTATGTTATCTAGTATCAAACGTATGATAGCCATAGCAAAGGTAATAACCCAAATAATACGGTATATTACCTACTATCAGACGTATGATAGCCAAAGCAAAGGTAATAACCCAAAAGATACGGTATAATCCCTACTATCAAACGTATGATAGCCTAAGCAAAGGTAATAACCCAAAAGATACATTATATTACCTACTATCAAACGTATGATAGCCTAAGCAAAGGTAATAACCCAAAACAAATGGTATATTACCGACTATCAAACGTATGGTAGCCTAAGCAAAGGTAACAACCCAAAAGATACGGTATATTACCTCCTATCAAACGTATGATAGCCTAAGCAAAGGTAGTAACCCAAAAGACACAATATATTACCTACTATCAAACGTATGATAGCCTAAGCAAAGGTAGTAACCCAAAAGAAATGGTATATTACCTACTATCAAATGTATGATAGCCTAAGAAAAGGTAATAACCCAAAACATTTGGTAAATTACTTACTATCATACGTATGATAGCCTAAGCAAAGGTAATAACCAAAAAGAGACGGTATATTACCTACTATCAGACGTATGATAACCTAAGCAAAGGTAATAGCCCAAAAGATACGGTATGTTACCTAGTATCAAACGTATGATAGCCTAACCAAAGATAATAACCCAAAAGATATGGTATATTACCTACTATCAGACGTATGATAGCCAAAGCAAAGGTAATAACCCAAACGATACGGTATATTACCTACTATCAGACGTATGATAGCCAAAGCAAAGGTGATAAACCAAAAGATACGGTATGTTACCTACTATCAAATGTATGATAGCCTAAGCAAAGATAATAAACCAAAAGAGACGAGATATTACCTACTATCGAACGTATGTTAGCCTAAGCAAAGGTAATAACCCAAAAGAAATGGTATATTACCTACTATCAAACGTATGATAGCCTAAGCAAAGGTAATAACCCAAAAGATACGGTATATTACCTACTATCAAACATATGATAGCCTATGCAAAGGTAATAACCCAAAAGATACGTTATATAACCTACTATCATACGTATGATAGCCTAAGCAAAGGTAATAGCCCAAAAGATACGGTATATTACCTACTATCAGACGTATGATAGCCAAAGCAAAGGTAACAACCCAAAAGATATGATATACTACCTACTATCAGACGTATGATAGCCAAAGCAAAGGTAATAACCCAAAAGATACGGTATATTACCTACTATCAAATGTATGATAGCCTAAACAAAGATAATAACCCAAAAGAGACGATAGGTTACCTACTATCAAACGTATGATAGCCTAAGCAAAGGTAATAACCCAAAAGAAACGGTATATTACCTACTATCAAACGTAAGATAGCCTAAGCAAAGGTAATAACCCAAGAGATAGGGTATATTACCTACTATCAAACATATGATAGCCTATGCAAAGGTAATAACCCAAAATATATGGTATGTTATCTAGTATCAAACGTATGATAGCCAAAGCAAAGGTAATAACCCAAATAATACGGTATATTACCTACTATCAGACGTATGATAGCCAAAGCAAAGGTAATAACCCAAAAGATACGGTATAATCCCTACTATCAAACGTATGATAGCCTAAGCAAAGGTAATAACCCAAAAGATACGGTATATTACCTACTATCAAACGTATGGTAGCCTAAGCAAAGGTAATAACCCAAAAGATACAGTATATTACCTACTATCAAACGTATGATAGCCTAAGCAAAGGTAATAACCCAAAACAAACGGTATATTACCGACTATCAAACGTATGGTAGCCTAAGCAAAGGTAATAACCCAAAAGATACGGTATATTACCTACTATCAGACGTATGATAACCAAAGCAAAGGTAATAAACCAAAAGATATGGTATATTTCCTACTATCATACGTATGATAGCCAAGGCAAAGGTAATAACTCAAAAGATACGGTAGGTTACGTAATATCAGACGTATGATAGCCAAAGCAAAGGTAATAACCCAAAAGAAACGGTATATTACCTACTATCGGACGTATGATAGCCTAAGCAAAGGTAATAACCCAAAAGATATGGTATAGTACCTACTATCATACGTATGATAGCCTAAGCAAAGGTAATAACCCAATAGATATGGTATGTTACCTACTATTAGACGTATGATACTCTAAGAAAAGGTAATAAACCAAAAGAGATGGTATATTACCTACTATCAAATGTATGATTGACTAAGCAAAGGTAATAACCAAAAAGATACGGTATATTACCTACTATCATATGTATTTTAGCCAAAGCAAAGGTAATAAACTAATAGATATGGTATATTACCTACTATCATAAGTATGATAGCCTAAGCAAAGGTAATAACCCAAAAGATACGGTATATTACCTACTATAAGACGTATGATAGCCAAAGCAAAGGTAATAACCCAAAAGATACGGTATATTATCTACTATCAAACGTATGATAGCCTAAGCAAAGGTAATAACCCAAAAGAAATGGGATATTACCTACTATCAAACGTATGATAGCCTAAGCAAAGGTAATAACCCAAAAGATACGGTATATTACCTACTATCAGACATATGATCGGCAAAGCCAAGGTAATAACCCAAAAGATGTGGTATATTACCTACTATCAAATGTATGATTTCCGAAGCAAAGGTAATACCCTAAAAGAGACGATATCTTACCTACTATCAAACGTATGATAGCCTAAGCAAAGGTAATAACCCAAAAGACACGGTATATTACCTACTATCAAACGTAAGATAGCCTAAGCAAAGGTAATAACCCAAAAGATACGGTATATTAACTACTATCAAACATATGATAGCCTAAGCAAAGGTAATAACCCAAAAGATACGTTATATAACCTACTATCATACGTATGATAGCCTAAGCAAAGGTAATAACCCAAAAGATACAGTATATTACCTACTATCAGACGTATGATAGCCAAACCAAAGGTAATAACCCAAAAAGATACGGTATATTACCTACTATCGAACTTATGATAGCCTAAGCAAAGGTAATAACCCAAAAGAGACGGTATATTACCTAATATCAAATGTATGATAGACTAAGCAAAGGTAATAACCCAAAAGATACGGTATATTACCTACTGTCAAATGTATGATAGCCTAAGCAAAGGTAATAACCCAAAAGACACGATATATTACCTACTATCAAACGCATGATAGCCTAAGCAAAGGTAATAACCCAAAAGAAACGGTATATTACCTACTATCAAACGTATGATACCCTAAGCAAAGGTAATAGCCCAAAATATACGGTATGTTACCTAGTATCAAACGTATGATAGCCTAAGCAAAGGTAATAACCCAAAAGATACGGTATATTACCTACTATCAGACGTATGATAGCCAAATCAAAGGTAATAACCCAAAAGATACGGTATATTCCCTACTATCAAACGTATGATAGCCTAAGCAAAGGTAATAACCCAAAAGATACAGTATATTACCTACTATCAGACGCATGATAGCCAAAGCAAAGGTAATAACCTAAAAGTTACGATATATTACCTACTATCAAACGTATGATAGCCTAAGCAAAGGTAATAACCCAAAAGACACGGTATATTACCTACTATCAAACGTAAGATAGCCTAAGCAAAGGTAACAACCCAAAAGATACAGTATATTAACTACTATCAAACATATGATAGCATAAGCAAAGGTAATAACCCAAAACATATGTTATATAACCTACTATCAGACGTATGATAACCTAAGCAAAGGTAATAGCCCAAAAGATACGGTATGTTACCTAGTATCAAACGTATGATAGCCTAACCAAAGATAATAACCCAAAAGAGACGAGATATTACCTACTATGGAACGTATGATAGCCAAAGCAAAGGTGATAAACCAAAATATATGGTATATTACCTACTATCAAATGTATGATAGCCTAAGCAAAGGTAATAAACCAAAAGAGACGAGATATTACCTACTATCGAACGTATGATAGCCTAAGCAAAGGTAATAACCCAAAAGATACGGTATATTACCTACTATCAAACGTAAGATAGCCTAAGAAAAGGTAATAACCCAAAAGATACGGTATATTACCTACTATCAAACATATGATAGCCTAAGCAAAGGTAATAACCCAAAAGATACGTTATATAACCTACTATCATACGTATGATAGCCTAACCAAAGGTAATAACCCAAAAGATACGGTATATTACCTACTATCAGACGTATGATAGCCAAAGCAAAGGTAACAACCCAAAATATATGATATATTACCTACTATCAGACGTATGATAGCCAAAGCAAAGGTAATAACCCAAAAGATACGGTATATTACCTACTATCAAATGTATGATAGCCTAAACAAAGATAATAACCCAAAAGAGACGATAGATTACCTACTATCAAACGTATGATAGCCTAATCAAAGGTAATAACCCAAAAGAAACGGTATATTACCTACTATCAAACGTAAGATAGCCTAAGCAAAGGTAATAACCCAAAAGATACAGTATATTACCTACTATCAAACATATGATAGCCTATGCAAAGGTAATAACCCAAAATATACGGTATGTTATCTAGTATCAAACGTATGATAGCCAAAGCAAAGGTAATAACCCAAATAATACGGTATATTACCTACTATCAGACGTATGATAGCCAAAGCAAAGGTAATAACCCAAAAGATACGGTATAATCCCTACTATCAAACGTATGATAGCCTAAGCAAAGGTAATAACCCAAAAGATACGGTATATTACCTACTATCAAACGTATGGTAGCCTAAGCAAAGGTAATAACCCAAAAGATACAGTATATTACCTACTATCAAACGTATGATAGCCTAAGCAAAGGTAATAACCCAAAACAAACGGTATATTACCGACTATCAAACGTATGGTAGCCTAAGCAAAGGTAACAACCCAAAAGATACGGTATATTACCTCCTATCAAACGTATGATAGCCTAAGCAAAGGTAGTAACCCAAAAGACACAATATATTACCTACTATCAAACGTATGATAGCCTAAGCAAAGGTAGTAACCCAAAAGAAATGGTATATTACCTACTATCAAACGTATGATAGCCTAAGAAAAGGTAATAACCCAAAACATTTGGTAAATTACTTACTATCATACGTATGATAGCCTAAGCAAAGGTAATAACCAAAAAGAGACGGTATATTACCTACTATTAGACGTATGATAACCTAAGCAAAGGTAATAGCCCAAAAGATACGGTATGTTACCTAGTATCAAACGTATGATAGCCTAACCAAAGATAATAACCCAAAAGATATGGTATATTACCTACTATCAGACGTATGATAGCCAAAGCAAAGGTAATAACCCAAACGATACGGTATATTACCTACTATCAGACGTATGATAGCCAAAGCAAAGGTGATAAACCAAAAGATAAGGTATATTACCTACTATCAAATGTATGATAGCCTAAGCAAAGGTAATAAACCAAAAGAGACGAGATATTACCTACTATCGAACGTATGATAGCCTAAGCAAAGGTAATAACCCAAAAGAAATGGTATATTACCTACTATCAAACGTAAGATAGCCTAAGCAAAGGTAATATCCCAAAAGATACGGTATATTACCTACTATCAAACATATGATAGCCTAAGCAAAGGTAATAACCCAAAAGATACGTTATATAACCTACTATCATACGTATGATAGCCTAAGCAAAGGTAATAACCCAAAAGATACGGTATATTACCTACTATTAGACGTATGATAACCAAAGAAAATGTAATAACTCAAAAGAGACGATATATTACCTAATATAAAACGTATGATAGCCTAAGCAAAGGTAATAACCCAAAAGAAACGGTATATTACCAACTATCAAACGTAAGATAGCCTAAGCAAAGGTAATAACTGAGACAGCCTATGTCCCATTAGTGGAATTCTAATGAAACCTTTAATAAATACTGAAAAATTTGAAACTTTTAAATGACAATACCTAATTAATTAAAAACATATTGCTTCACATACATATGCTTCAAATATATTTTACAGAGTTTGACACCATTAAGACCAGTGGCCTTGCCACATAGATAAAACATAAAATAAAAGTACAGAAAAGAAACCAAAATAAAGCATACCAAAAGGGACCTCCTAAGTCCAACAAGACTGACACTTATACTGACTGTAGTAGTATGGATATGATCAGCGTTTGACAAAACACTAACAACTCCCAATATAGATGTTATGGTAACCCATCCCCACGTCACTTCATATCCTTTCCTTCTGAACTGTCGGGAAGTAAGCGAGATTCGAGCTCATCGTCTGATCGTCATAAAATGATCCAAAATGCAAAACAAAAATGACACAGGGCTAAGATTTATGTACAAGTTTAAAAGTGGGAATGGATTTGTAAAATAATAATATATATGGCAACCACATTAATTCAAACAAGCGTATCTTATACCCACAATTACATATATTTTATTTATTCTAATGCATCCCTGAACTATATGCTGACTCAGGCCACTAAACGTTGTCATTGATATCTATCCCATTTACCAAGATCAGATATCACTAGACCACATGCCACCAATGTACTCCCAATTACCAAGAGCTACGCCACCTAACTTCACATGGAGTCTAGGTGTTATAAGTCTATCGTCCTTGAGAATTCAGGCCAAGAACCTTGTCTTGCCTAGCATGCATAGATAATAATCCCCGTCGGGATTGTAGGCGACTGATCAACCTCGTGCGTCCCATACCGCACGACAGTGGACTTACATGTTCCTAAATGCAAGTCTATATGATCACTCCATCATCTTGTGGTAACTCTCAACCATAAGTATTAAGTTAATAATGGGGAATTATCGTATCAACTTTTCAAGTTATACTTATTATCTAGATACTTAGGTTGAGTACCAAATCCATCAAATGTCTTGCCACATTTCTTTTTGGCATGATCCTTATCCTTACATTATCAATTTAATTTGTACAATGAATAATTGTATGGTTAACTTCCCAGGTAAGAGAGGTGGACTGTAAAGGACATAGTCGACCAAGTCTTTCCTTAGCCAGAACCCAACCAAATACAACTACTCAATGTATCCAACTTTCCTTTAGTTATTGGGGATCAATTTCTTAATATCTAGAAATGTTGTTCTCTCATTAACCGATTATTTCCTTAGTCTATCAATCACAATCATTTTAAATATAAATAAAATAAACAATTATAAAATCAATCGAATAATGCAAGCACAATACAATCTCATATTGTCATAGATTATTCCTATGATAAATAATTAAGGCCGACGTAACCTCGCCTAATGATTCATGAAAATCATTATTTGAGAATAGGCCCTCCTTACTTATTTATCGCTAGTAGGGCTTAGGTCACCACTACACACATATATATATTAAGTTAATTTACGCTAACCGTCCCAACGAATACGAAATCTTGCCCCCACCTTTTCTTGAGTGTTGTTGAAAGTCCACGAGCGTCGTCTCCGATCTTTGCCAAGAACCTAATTTATGATAACCGTTGGATTGTACGAAATTTATGAAATAATGAGAATATAATTCATGGTTAATTGAACATAATCCCGTTATAACTTGAAATATTTATTTATTTAGATATATAATAATAACCTCCATTATATTTAAATGATTATTAAATTAAAATATAAATTATATTATACCTCCTTGTGAATTTGTTGGTTTTAGAAAATTGTCAAGAGTATATTTCTAATAACATTTAAATTATAATAATACTTGGGCATTATAACCACTTAAAATGGTAAAATTTATTTTGGACTTTATAAGTTCAATATTTCGACGTCTAAACGAAATTTGCATATAAATTTTAAAATAACCTTTATATAAATAACATAATTAAAATAATAAAATTAAAATAAAATGGACATTATAACGGCTTACAGATTACTTATGAAAAGGATATGGGCAGAACTTTGACGTATAAAACTCCTTTGAAACTTTAGAAGAACTTTTACCAAAAAAATACTCTAAAAGTTACGAACCGATACCGTGAGAACTTCGATAACTAAAACTAATATTGTTATATGAAAAAATTAGAGAAGGAAAGAAGTAAAGAAGTAAGAAAGATGATTTGTGAATGAAAATGGGGTGAGAAAGACCCCAATTTATACTAGTGGTAAGATATTAAAATAACATAAATTTATCTTCTTTTGCCCATACCTTCCAACTTTTCAACTCTTGCTAGTAAATGTCTTTATCAAATATTGACTAATCTTACATCAATAGTCCTTTTAGGTGTTCTAGTATGATTTTGTGAAAATAATTTATGACAAAGGTATGGGAGCTTGATTTCATGACATAATATCATGTAGGATATTAATAGAAAATGAGATACATATTTCTTTTATAATAATAATAATATTAATAATAATTATAAATGGTAACAAAGATAGTTATTTGATATATTTATTGACTTAAGATTATTTTATTTACTAATTAGTTTGTAGAATAAAATGATAATATTCAAATAAAATCAATTAATAATAATAACAAAACAACAACAACAATAATAATGATAATAATAATAATAATAATATGAAAAATTAATTAACTTAAAGTTAAGTGTTTTAAGTATTAATTTAAATTTCAAATTTTAGTTTGTAAAATGAAACGACGATATTCAAATTGAAGAATAAATATAAAAGGTAATTAATTGATAAATGAATTATTATAAGTGTTAGTTTCAACATTTCGTTTTTAATAACTAGCATTGCTAAAATTTCAAATCTAATTAGATATATTATTTAGTGTATGGAAAATTAGGATGTTACAATAACCCAAAAGATACGGTACATTACCTACTATCAATCATATGATAGCCTAAGCCAAGGTAATAACCCAAAAGATACGGTATAATACCTACTATCATACGTATGATAGCCTAAGAAAAGTTAATAACCCAAAAGATACGGTATATTACCTACTATTAGACGTATGATAGCCAAAGCAAAGGTAATAACCCAAAAGATACGGTATATTACCTACTATCAAACGTACGATAGCCTAAGCAAAGGTAATAACTCAAAAGAGACGGTATATTACCTACTATAAAATGTATGATACCCTAAGCAAAGGTAATAGCCCAAAAGATACGGTATGTTACCTAGTATCAAACGTATGATAGCCTAAGCAAAGGTAATAACCCAAAAGATACGGTATATTACCTACTATTAGACGTATGATAGCCAAAGCAAAGGTAATAACCCAAAAAATACGATCTATTCCCTACTATCAAACGTATGATAGCCTAAGCAAAGGTAATAACCCAAAAGATACGGTATATTACCTACTATCAGACGTTTGATAGCCAAATTAAAGGTAATAACCCAAAAGATACGGTATATTCCCTACTATCAAACGTATGATAGCCTAAGAAAAGGTAATAACCCAAAAGATACAGTATATTACCTACTATCAGACGTATGATAGCCAAAGCAAAGGTAATAACCTAAAAGTTACGGTATATTACCTACTATCAAACGTATGATAGCCTAAGCAAAGGTAAGAACCCAAAACAGACGGTATATTACCTACTATCAAACGTATGGTAGACTAAGCAAAGGTAATAACCCAAAAGATACGGCATATTACCTACTGTTAAACATATGATAGCCTAAGCAAAGGTAGTAACCTAAAAGACACGATATATTACCTACTATCAAACGTATGATAGCCTAAGCAAAGGTAATAACCCAAAAGAATTGGTATATTACCTACTATCAAACGTATGATAGCCTAAGAAAAGGTAATAACCCAAAAGATACGGTAAATTACTTACTATCATAAGTATGATAGCCTAAGCAAAGGTAATAACCTAAAAGAGACGGTATATTACCTACTATCAAACGTATGATACCTTAAGCAAAGGTAATATTCCAAAATATACGGTATGTTACCTAGTATCAAACGTATGATAGCCTAACCAAAGGTAATAACCCAAAAGATACAGTATATTACCTACTATCAGACGTATGATAGCCAAAGCAAAGGTAACAACCCAAAAGATATGATATATTACCTACTATCAGACGTATGATAGCCAAAGCAAAGGTAATAACCCAAAAGATACGGTATATTACCTACTATCAAATGTATGATAGCCTAAACAAAGATAATAACCCAAAAGAGACGATAGATTACCTACTATCAAACGTATGATAGCCTATGCAAAGGTAATAACCCAAAAGAAACGGTATATTACCTACTATCAAACGTAACATAGCCTAAGCAAAGGTAATAACCCAAAAGATAGGGTATATTACCTACTATCAAATATATGATAGCCTATGCAAAGGTAATAACCCAAAATATACGGTATGTTATCTAGTATCAAACGTATGATAGCCAAAGCAAAGGTAATAACCCAAATAATACGGTATATTACCTACTATCAGACGTATGATAGCCATAGCAAAGGTAATAACCCAAAAGATACGGTATAATCCCTACGATAAACGTATGATAGCCTAAGCAAAGGTAATAACCCAAAAGATACGGTATATTACCTACTATCAAACGTATGGTAGCCTAAGCAAAGGTAATAACCCAAAAGATACGGTATATTACCTACTATCAAATGTATGATAGCCTAAGCAAACGTAATAACTCAAAACAAACGGTATATTACCGACTATTAAACGTATGGTAGCCTAAGCAAAGGTAACAACCCAAAAGATACGGTATATTACCTCCTATCAAACGTATGATAGCCTAAGCAAAGGTAGTAACCCAAAAGACACAATATATTACCTACTATCAAACGTATGATAGCCTAAGCAAAGGTAGTAACCCAAAAGAAATGGTATATTACCTACTATCAAACGTATGATAGCCTAAGAAAAGGTAATAACCCAAAACATTTGGTAAATTACTTACTATCATACGTATGATAGCCTAAGCAAAGGTAATAACCCAAAAGAGACGGTATATTACCTACTATCAGACGTATGATAACCTAAGCAAAGGTAATAGCCCAAAAGATACGGTATGTTACCTAGTATCAAACGTATGATAGCCTAACCAAAGATAATAACCCAAAAGATATGGTATATTACCTACTATCAGACGTATGATAGCCAAAGAAAAGGTAATAACCCAAAAGATACGGTATATTACCTACTATTAGACGTATGATAGCCAAAGCAAAGGTGATAAACCAAAAGATACGGTATATTACCTACTATCAAATGTATGATAGCCTAAGCAAAGGTAATAAACCCAAAGAGACGAGATATTACCTACTATCGAACGTATGATAGCCTAAGCAAAGGTAATAACCCAAAAGAAATGGTATATTACCTACTATCAAACGTAAGATAGCCTAAGCAAAGGTAATAACCCAAAAGATAGGGTATATTACCTACTATCAAACATATGATAGCCTAAGCAAAGGTAATAACCCAAAAGATACGTTATATAACCTACTATCATACGTATGATAGCCTAAGCAAAGGTAATAACCCAAAAGATACGGTATATTACCTACTATTAGACGTATGATAACCAAAGAAAATGTAATAACTCAAAAGAGACGATATATTACCTAATATAAAACGTATGATAGGCTAAGCAAAGGTAATAACCCAAAAGAAACGCTATATTACCAACTATCAAACGTAAGATAGCCTAAGCAAAGGTAATAACTGAGACAGCCTCTGTCCCATTAGTGGAATTCTAATGAAACCTTTAATAAATACTGAAAAATTTGAAACTTTTAAATGACAATACCTAATTAATTAAAAACATACTGCTTCACATACATATGCTTCAAATATATTTTAGAGAGTTTGACACCATTAAGACCAGTGGCCTTGCCACATAGATAAAACCTAAAATAAAAGTACAGAATGGAAACCAAAATAAAGCATACCAAAAGGGACCTCCTAAGTCCAACAAGACTGACACTTATACTGACTGTAGTAGTATGGATATGATCAGCGTTTGACAAAACACTAACAACTCCCAATATAGATGTTATGGTAACCCATCCCCACGTCACTTCATATCCTTTCCTTCTGAACTGTCGGGAAGTAAGCGAGATTCGAGCTCATCGTCTGATCGTCATAAAATGATCCAAAATGCAAAACAAAAATGACACAGGGCTAAGATTTATGTACAAGTTTAAAAGTGGGAATGGATTTGTAAAATAATAATATATATGGCAACCACATTAATTCAAACAAGCGTATCTTATACCCATAATTACATATATTTTATTTATTCTAATGCATCCCTGAACTATATGCTGACTCAGGCCACTAAACGTTGTCATTGATATCTATCCCATTTACCAAGATCAGATATCACTAGACCACATGCCACCAATGTACTCCCAATTACCAAGAGCTACGCCACCTAACTTCACATGGAGTCTAGGTGTTATAAGTCTATCGTCCTTGAGAATTCAGGCCAAGAACCTTGTCTTGCCTAGCATGCATAGATAATAATCCCCGTCGGGATTGTAGGCGACTGATCAACCTCGTGCGTCCCATACCGCACGACAGTGGACTTACACATTCCTAAATGCAAGTCTATATGATCACTCCATCATCTTGTGGTAACTCTCAACCATAAGTATTAAGTTAATAATGGGGAATTATCGTATCAACTTTTCAAGTTATACTTATTATCTAGATACTTAGGTTGAGTACCAAATCCATCAAATGTCTTGCCACATTTCTTTTTGGCATGATCCTTATCCTTACATTATCAGTTCAATTTGTACAATGAATAATTGTATGGTTAACTTCCCAGGTAAGAGAGGTGGACTGTAAAGGACATAGTCGACCAAGTCTTTCCTTAGCCAGAACCCAACCAAATACAACTACACAATGTATCCAACTTTCCTTTAGTTATTGGGGATCAATTTCTTTATATCTAGAAATGTTGTTCTCTCATTAACCGATTATTTCCTTAGTCTATCAATCACAATCATTTTAAATATAAATAAAATAAACAATTATAAAATCAATCGAATAATGCAAGCACAATACAATCTCAAATTGTCATAGATTATTCCTATGATAAATAATTAAGGCCGACGTAACCTCGCCTAATGATTCATGAAAATCATTATTTGAGAATAGGCCCTCCTTACTTATTTATCGCTACTAGGGCTTAGGTCACCACTACACACATATATATTAAGTTAATTTACGCTAACCGTCCCAACAAATACGAAATCTTGCCCCCACCTTTTCTTGAGTGTTGTTGAAAGTCCACGAGCGTCGTCTCCGATCTTTGCCAAGAACCTAATTTACGATAACCGTTGGATTGTACGAAATTTATGAAATAATGAGTATATAATTCATGGTTAATTGAACATAATCCCGTTATAACTTGAAATATTTATTTATTTAGATATATAATAATAACCTCCATTATATTTAAATGATTATTAAATTAAAATATAAATTATATTATACCTCCTTGTGAATTTGTTGGTTTTAGAAAATTGTCAAGAGTATATTTCTAATAACATTTAAATTATAATAATACTTGGCCATTATAACCACTTAAAATGGTAAAATTTATTTTGGACTTTATAAGTTCAATATTTCGACGTCTAAACGAAATTTGCATATAAATTTTAAAATAACCTTTATATAAATAACATAATTAAAATAATATAATTAAAATAAAATGGACATTATAACGGCTTACAAATTACTTATGAAAATGATCTGGGCAGAACTTTGACGTATAAAACTCCTTTGAAACTTTAGAAGAACTTTTACCAAAAAAATACTCTAAAAGTTACAAACCGATACCGTGAGAACTTCGATAACTAAAACTAATATTGTTATATGAAAAAATTAGAGAAGGAAAGAAGTAAAGAAGTAAGAAAGATGATTTGTGAATGAAAATGGGGTGAAAAAGACCCCTATTTATACTAGTGGTAAAATATTAAAATAACATAAATTTATCTTCTTTTGTCCATACCTTCCAACTTTTCAACTCTTGCTAGTAAATGTCTTTATCAAATATTGACTAATCTTACATCAATAGTCCTTTTAGGTGTTCTAGTATGACTTTGTGAAAATAATTTATGACAAAGGTATGGGAGCTTGATTTCATGACATAATATCATGTAGGATATTAATAGAAAATGAGATACATATTTCTTTTATAAAAATAATAATATTAATAATAATAATAAATGGTAATAAAGATAGTTATTTGATATATTTATTGACTTAAGATTATTTTATTTACTAATTAGTTTGTAGAATAAAATGATAATATTCAAATAAAATCAATTAATAATAATAACAAAACAACAAAAACAATAATAATGATAATAATAATAATAATAATAATAATAATATGAATAATTAATTAACTTAAAGTTAAGTGTTTTAAGTATTAATTTAAATTTCAAAGTTTAGTTTGTAAAATGAAACGACGATATTCAAATTGAAGAATAAATATAAAAGGTAATTAATTGATAAATGAATTATTATAAGTGTTAGTTTCAACATTTAGTTTTTAATAACTAGCATTGCTAAAATATCAAATCTAATTAGATATATTATTTAGTGTATGGAAAATTAGGATGTTACAATAACCCAAAAGATACGGTATATTACCTACTATCAATCATATGATAGCCTAAGCCAAGGTAATAACCCAAAAGATACGGTATAATACCTACTATCATACGTATGATAGCCTAAGCAAAGTTAATAACCCAAAAGATACGGTATATTACCTACTATTAGACGTATGATAGCCAAAGCAAAGGTAATAACCCAAAAGATACGGTATATTACCTACTATCAAACGTACGATAGCCTAAGCAAAGGTAATAACCCAAAAGAGACGGTATATTACCTACTATAAAACGTATGATACCCTAAGCAAAGGTAATAGCCCAAAAAATACGGTATTTTACCTAGTATCAAACGTATGATAGCCAAAGCAAAGGTAATAACCCAAAAGATATGGTATATTACCTACTATTAGACGTATGATAGCCAAAGCAAAGGTAATAACCTAAAAGATACGATCTATTTCCTACTATCAAACGTATGATAGCCTAAGCAAAGGTAATAACCCAAAAATTACGGTATGTTACCTACTATCAAACGTATGATAGCCTAAGCAAACGTAATAACCCAAAAAGATATGGTATATTACCTACTATCAAACGTATAATAGCCTAAGCAAAGGTAATAACCCAAAAGGTACGGTATGTTACCTACTATCAAAGGTATGATTGCCTAAGCAAAGGTAATAACCCAAAAGACACGCTATATTACCTACTATCAAACATATGATAGCCTAAGCAAAGGTAATAACCCAAAAGAAACGTTATATTAATTACTATCAAACGTTTGATAGCCTAAGGAAAGGTAATAACCCAAAAGATACGGTATATTACCTACTATCATACGTATGATAGCCTAAGCAAAGGTAATAACCCAAAAGAGACGGTATATTAGCTACTATCGTACGTATGATAGCCTAAGCAAAGGTAATAACCCAAAATATACAGTATATTACCTACTATCTGATGTATGATAGCCAAAGCAAAGGTAATAACCCAAAAGATATGGTAGATTACCTACTATCAAATGTATGATAGCCTAAGCACGTGTAATAACCCAAAAGAAACGGTATATTACGTACTATCAAACGTAAGATAGCCTAAGAAAAGGTAATAACCCAAAAGATACGGTATATTACCTACTATCAAACGTATGATAGCCTAAGCAAAGGTAATAACCCAAAAGATACGGTATATTACCTATTATCGTACGTATGATAGCCTAAGCAAAGGTAATAAGCCAAAATATACGGTATATTACCTACTATAAGACGTATGATAGCCAAAGCAACGGTAATAACCCAAAAGATATGGTATATTACCTACTATAAAACGTATGATAGCCTAAGCATAGGTAATAACCCAAACGAGACGGTATATTACCTACTATCAAACGTATGATAGTCTAAGCAAAGGTAATAACCCAAAAGAGACGCTATATTACCTACTATCAAACGTATGATAGCCTAAACAAAGGTAATAACCCAAACGATACGGTTTATTTCCTATTATCAGACATTTTATAGCCAAAGCAAAGGTAATGACCCAAAAGATACGGTATATTACCTACTATCAGACGCATGATAGCCAAAGCAAACGTAATAACCCAAAAGATACGGTATATTACCTACTATCAAACGTATGATAGCCTAAGCAAAGGTAATAACCCAAAAGAAACAGTATCTTACCTACTATCAAACGTAAGATAGCCTAAGCAATGGTAATAACCCAAAAGATACAGTATATTACCTACTATCAGACGTATGATAGCCTAAGCAATGGTAATAACCCAAAAGATACGGTATATTACCTACTATCAAACGTATGATAGCCTGAGCAAAGGTAATAACCCAAAAGATACGGTATATTACCTACTATCGTACGTATGATAGCCTAAGCAAAGGTAATAACCCAAAATATACGGTATATTACCTACTATCAGACGTATGATAGCCAAAGCAAAGGTAATAACTCAAAACATACGGTTTATTACCTACTATCAAACATATGATAGCCTAAGCAAAGGTAATAACCCAAAAGATACGGTATATTACCTACTATCGTACGTATGATAGCCTAAGCAAAGGTAATAACCCAAAATATACGGTATATTACCTACTATCAGACGTATGATAGCCAAAGCAAAGGTAATAACTCAAAACATACGGTTTATTACCTACTATCAAACGTATGATAGCCTAAGCTAAGGTAATAACCCAAAAGAGATGGTATATTACCTACTACCAAACGTATGATAATCTAAGAAAAGGTAGTAACCCAAAAGAGACGGTATATTACCTACTATCAAACGTATGATAACCTAAACAAAGGTAATAACCCAAAAGATACGGTTTATTTCCTACTATTAGGCGTATGATAGCCAAAGCAAAGTTAATAACCCAAAAGATACGGTATATTACCTACTATAAAACGTATGATACTCTAAGCAAAGGTAATAAACCAAAAGAGACGGTATATTACCTACTATCAAATGTATGATAGACTAAGCAAAGGTAATAACCCAAAAGATACGGTATATTACCTACTATCAGACGTATGATAGCCAAAGCAAAGTTGATAAACCAAAAGATACGGTATATTACCTACTATCAAACGTATGATAGCCTAAGCAAAGGTAATAATCCAAAAGATACGATATATTACCTACTATCGTACGTATGATAACCTAAGCAAAGGTAATAACCCAAAAGATACGGTATATTACCTACTATCAAACGTATGATAGCCTAAGCACATGTAATAACCCAAAAGAAACGGTATCTTACCTACTATCAAACGTAAGATAGCCTAAGCAATGGTAATAACCCAAAAGATACGGTATATTACCTACTATCAAACGTATGATAGCCTAAGCAAAGGTAATAACCCAAAAGATATGGTATATTACCTACTATCAAACGTATGATAGCCTAAGCAAAGGTAATAACCCAAAAGAGATGGTATATTACCTACTATCAAACGTATGATAATCTAAGAAAAGGTAGTAACCCAAAAGAGACGGTATATTACCTACTATCAAACGTATGATAACCTAAACAAAGGTAATAACCCAAAAGATACGGTTTATTTCCTACTATTAGGCGTATGATAGCCAAAGCAAAGTTAATAACCCAAAAGATACGGTATATTACCTACCATAAAACGTATGATACTCTAAGCAAAGGTAATAAACCAAAAGAGACGGTATATTACCTACTATCAAATGTATGATAGACTAAGCAAAGGTAATAACCCAAAAGATACGGTATATTACCTACTATCAGACGTATGATAGCTAAAGCAAAGTTGATAAACCAAAAGATACGGTATATTACCTACTATCAAACGTATGATAGCCTAAGCAAAGGTAATAATCCAAAAGATACGATATATTACCTACTATCGTACGTATGATAACCTAAGCAAAGGTAATAACCCAAAAGATACGGTATATTACCTACTATCAAACGTATGATAGCCTAAGCACATGTAATAACCCAAAAGAAACGGTATCTTACCTACTATCAAACGTAAGATAGCCTAAGCAATGGTAATAACCCAAAATATACGGTATATTACCTACTATCAGACGTATGATAGCAAAAGCAAAGGTAATAACTCAAAAGATACGGTTTATTACCTACTATCAAACGTATGATAGCCTAAGCAAAGGTAATAACCCAAAAGAGATGGTATATTACCTACTATCAAACGTATGATAGTCTAAGAAAAGGTAGTAACCCAAAAGAGACGGTATATTACCTACTATCAAACGTATGATAGCCTAAACAAAGGTAATAACCCAAAAGATACGGTTTATTTCCTACTATTAGGCGTATGATAGCCAAAGCAAAGGTAATAACCCAAAAGATACGGTATATTACCTACTATCAAACGTATGATACTCTAAGCAAAGGTAATAACCCAAAAGATACGGTATATTACCTACTATCAGACGTATGATAGCCAAAGCAAAGGTAATAAACCAAAAGATACGGTATATTACCTACTATCAAACGTATGATAGCCTAAGCAAAGGTAATAATCCAAAAGATACGATATATTACCTACTATCGTACATATGATAGCCTAAGCAAAGGTAAATAACCCAAAAGATACAATATATTACGTACTATCGTACGTATGATAGCCTAAGCAAAGGTAATAACCCAAAATATACGGTATATTACCTACTATCAGACGTATGATAGCCAAAGCAAAGGTAATAACCCAAAAGATACGGTATATTTCCTACTATCAAACGTCTGATAGCCTAAGCAATGGTAATAACCCAAACGAGACGGTATATTACCTACTATCAAACGTATGATAGCCTAAACAAAGGTAATAACCCAAAAGATACGGTTTATTTCCTAATATCAGACGTATGATTGTCAAAGCAATGGTAATAACCCAAAAAATATGGTATATTACCTACTATCGTACGTATGATACCCTAAGCAAAGGTAAATAACCCAAAAGATACGATATATTACCTACTATCGTACGTATGATACCCTAAGCAAAGGTAAATAACCCAAAAGATACAATATATTACCTACTATCGTACGTATGATAGCCTAAGCAAAGGTAATAACCCAAAAGATACGGTATATTACCTACTATCAAACGTATGATAGCCTAAGCAAAGGTAATAACCCAAACGAGACGGTATATTACCCACTATCAAACGTATGATAGCCCAAGCACATGTAATAACCCAAAAGAAACGGTATATTACCTACTATCAAACGTAAGATAGCCTAAGCAAAGGTAATAACCCAAAAGATACGGTATATTACCTACTATCAAACGTATGATACCCTAAGCAAAGGTAAATAACCCAAAAGATACGATATATTACCTACTATCGTACGTATGATAGCCTAAGCAAAGGTAATAACCCAAAAGATACGGTATATTACCTACTATCAAACGTATGATAGCCTAAGCAAAGGTAATAACCCAAACGAGACGGTATATTACCCACTATTAAACGTATGATAGTCTAAGCAAAGGTAATAACCCAAAAGAGACGATATATTACCTACTATCAGACGTATGATAGCCTAAACAAAGGTAATAACCCAAAAGATACAGTTTATTTCCTACTATCAGACGTATGATAGCCAAAGCAAAGGTAATAACCCAAAAGGTACGGTACATTACCTACTATCAAACGTATGATAGTCTAAGCAAAGGTAATAACCCGAAAGAAACGGTATATTACCTACTATCAAAAGTAAAATAGCCTAAGCAAAGGTAATAACTCAAAAGATATGGTATATTACCTACTATCATACGTATGATAGCCTAAGCAAAGGTAATAACCCAAAAAGATACGGTATATTACCTACTATCAAACGTATGGTAGCCTAGGCATAGTTAATAACCCACAAGAGATGGTATATTATGTAACGCCCCGATTCTGAATTCCCATTAATTGTTGAGTCTTTTAAGTTATTTATTTGATGTTTGTTTTAAATTGAGAAATTATATATTGCTATGTGGTGTTTGCTTATTTTATCTATTTTTACCGATTAAGAGAGTTTTCGGGGAATTAGAGTAAAAAGGGCATTTTAGACATTTAGCACTTTAGTGTGAGAATTGATTGGTAAGTGTTGGAAAGAATTTGAGAGGAAAGAAATAGAGATAGAAATAGAATAAGAGAGGAAAAGAAAGAAAGATAGTAACATAAGAAGAAAAACAAGAGAAAGAAAAGGGGAGAAGAGAAAGAGAAGAGAAAGTGGAGAGGAAACCTAGAATCATCAAGGGATCATCACCAATGCTTGCAATCGATCGGTAAGGGTGTGAAACTCCATCATCTCTTTAATGTGTATGATTGTATGTGTATGTGTTTGGATTGTGTAGGGTTTCTACTCTTTTTCCACTTAGGTTAGAAGTTGGTTTTGTGAGTAGAATGAGGTTTTAATCGGTTAGAACTCGGATTAGATGATGTAGTTTAGTCGGGTGATGGTTGGGTTGTGCCACTGAGGCTGGTTTGGATTTAATCGGTTGATTTTGTGGAGTTTGGGCTCTTGAGACAGCCATGGGGGTTCTGTCTTCGCAGGCTCGCCAGGCGAATGGCAGCGAAGCTTCGCCAGGCGAAGTCCAGCGAGCTGTAGCGAAGCAAGTCAGAAGCTAACACCCTGTATTCGCTGGCAAGTTCGCCAGGCGAGGTGAGTTGGCAAAGGTTCGCCAGGCGAGTGTGTAGCGAGCCTCAACGAGTAATTTCAGAATTACTCCCAGTGGACTTCGCTGGGAAGTTCGCCAGGCGAAGGCCAGCGAGCATTCGCTGCGTGGCTTCGCCAGGCGAAGGTTGGCGAACCTGGCAGTGTTATTTCGTTTTGCTGTTTTGTTCATAGCATGATGTTTGGTTGATTCAATTATGATTAATGCCTATATGAAAGATTGATGTGTGAACTGTTTTGACATGTCGTGCTGTGGGTGGTCGAAAGGCGTGAATCCTAGATTGTAGAGCAAATGGTGAATCTTGAACGTTTGATAATCTTGTGTATTTGCTTGAATTGAATGGAAACGCATTGATAGGCTAATATGTGTGTAAACCATGTGTGAAATGGTGCATAATGTGAATGCATGATAGATATATGCGATGTATGTGATAAATGTAATGAGTATGTTTGTAGACATAATATGCATTCTGTGTTGAATGATCCCTCAGAGGATTTGCATTGTGAAGCATCTTAGTATGCATTTGTGTGTTGATTGATCCCTCGGAGGATTTGCAGAACCTCGTATGATACGATGGTTATATTAGATTCCTTGGAGAATCGGTTGCATTGTGTGATTCCTCGGAGAATCGGTCATAACATGTAATCCCGTGGAGGATTGGCTAAAGTATTTGATTCCGTGGAGAATCTGCTGAGTACTTGATCCCGTGGAGGATTTGCTGAATATTCGATTCCGTGGAGAATCTGATGAATATTTGATTCCGTGGAGAATCTGCTGAGTACTTGATCCCGTGGAGGATCTGCTGAATACTCGATTCCTTAGAGAATCTGTTGAAATGAGTCGGTACCGCATTTGCATCTGCATAGAGTCGTGTGTCGGTCTCTATGAGTTGCATGAGTCATCTGTGTATGATGCATTAGTTGAATGAATATAACTGTGTATGTTATATATGATTGTTTGAAGGAACATATAATGAATGTTTATGAGCAAGTTTAGAAGTATGATTAATTGTATATGCTTAATATGGTGAGAACATAATTTGAGTATAACTCGTATAATTATGAGTATATGTATATATACAATTTTATGCATTAACTGTTATGATATTGTTTCTCAACCTTCTGCTGTTTTATAATGCTCTATGAGGCATTGCAGAGTAGGAAGCTGGAGGTTCTTTTTGTGAAGCGATGTCTTCATTCTTTTTGGTCAATGGCTCTGATATGTAACATTTGGGTAGTTGGGAAGCTTTAGGCTCTTTTGAAGCTATTTTGGTTTGATTCTTTTGTGATACATATGTGTATGTATCTGCTGTGGATATGTTGTAAAGCATGAATTAACTGATGGTTGTATATACGTTTATGAATGTGATTGATTCAATATTTGGATGTTTCCGCTTTTATTCTAAATATTGAGATGTGGGTTACCCATTGTTGCATATCTATTTTGAGCAGGTATCGTATGTGTTTAGTTTCATGATAATGTGATGCGCCTCTTTTATACCATGTTTTAATTAAACTCTGATGAAATAAATTTTCTAAGTGCCTAATTGATTTATTTGATTAATTTGGGGGTATAGAAAGGGGGTGTTACATATTACCTACTATCAAACGTATGATAAACTAAGCAAAGGTAATAACCCAAAAGATACGGTATATTACGTACTATCAAACGTATGATAGCCTAAGCAAAGGTAATAACCCAAAAGCCACGATATATTACCTACTATCAAACGTATGATAGCTTAAGCAAAGGTAATAACCCAAAAGAAACGATATATTAACTACTATCAAACGTTTGATAGCCTAAGCAAAGGTAATAACCCAAAAGATATTCTATATTACCTACTATCATACGTATGATAGCCTAAGCAAAGGTAATAACCCAAAAGAGACGGTATATTACCTACTATCAAACGTATGATAGCCTAAGCAAAGGTAATAACCAAAAAGATACGATATATTACCTACTATCATACGTATCATAGCCTAAGCAAAGGTAATAACCCAAAAGATACGGTATATTACCTACTATCAAATGTATGATAGCCTAAGCAAAGGTAATAACCCAAACGAGACGGTATATTACCTACTATCAAACGTATGATTGTCAAAGCAAAGGTAATAACCCAAAAGAGACGGTATATTACCTACTATCAAACGTATGATAGCCTATACAAAGGTAATAACCCAAACGAGATGGTATATTACCTACTATCAAACGTATGATAGTCTAAGCAAAGGTAGTAACCCAAAAGAGACGGTATATTACCTACTATCAAACGTATGATAGCCTAAACAAAGGTAATAACCCAAAAGATACGGTGGATTTCCTCCTATCAGGCGTATGATAGCCAAAGCAAAGGTAATAACCCAAAAGATACGGTATATTACCTACTATCAAACGTATGATACTCTAAGCAAAGGTAATAAACCAAAAGAGACGGTATATTACCTACTATTAAATGTATGATAGACTAAGCAAAGGTAATAACCCAAAAGATACAGTATATTACCTACTATCAGACGTATGATAGCCAAAGCAAAGGTAATAAACAAAAAGACACGGTATATTACCTACTATCAAACGTATGATACCCTAAGCAAAGGTAATAACCCAAAAGATAAGATATATTACCTACTATCAAACGTATGATAGCCTAAGCAAAGGTAATAACCCAAAAGATATGGTATATTACCTACTATCAAAAGTATGATACCCTAAGCAAAGGTAATAAATCAAAAGATATGGTATATTACCTACTATCATACGTATGAAAGCCTAGGCAAAGGTGATAACCCAAAAAGATACGGTATATTACCTACTATCAAACGTATGGTAGCCTAAGAATAGGTAATAACCCACAAGAGATGGTATATTACCTTCTATCAAACGTATGATAGACTAAGCAAAGGTAATAACCCAAAAGATACGGTATATTACGTACTATCAAACGTATGATAGCCTAAGCAAAGGTAATAACCCAAAAGCCATGATATATTACCTACTATCAAACGTATGATAGCCTAAGCAAAGGTAATAACCCAAAAGAAACGATATATTACCTACTATCAAATGTTTGATAGCCTAAGCAAAGGTAATAACCCAAAAGATACGCTATATTACCTACTATCATACGTATGATAGCCTAAGCAAAGGTAATAACCCATAAGAGACGGTATATTACCTACTATCAAACGTATGATAGCCTAAGCAAAGGTAATAACCCAAAAGATACGATATATTACCTACTACCGTACGTATCATAGCCTAGGTAAAGGTAATAACACAAAAGATACGGTATATTACCTACTATCAAATGTATGATAGCCTAAGCAAAGGTAATAACCCAAACGAGACGGTATATTACCTACTATCAAACGTATGATAGTCAAAGCAAAGGTAATAACCCAAAAGAGACGGTATATTACCTACTATCAAACGTATGATAGCCTAAACAAAGGTAATAACCCAAACGAGATGGTATATTACCTACTATCAAATGTATGATAGTGTAAGCAAAGGTAGTAACCCAAAAGAGACGGTATATTACCTACTATCAAACGTATGATAGCCTAAACAAAGGTAATAACCTAAAAGATATGGTTGATTTCCTACTATCAGGCGTATGATAGCCAAAGCAAAGGTAATAACCTAAAAGATACGGTATATTACCTACTATCAAACGTATGATACTCTACGGAAAGTTAATAAACCAAAAGAGACGGTATATTACCTACTATCAAATGTATGATAGACTAAGTAAAGGTAAAAACCCAAAAGATATGGTATATTACCTACTATCAGACGTATGATAGCCAAAGCAAAGGTAATAAACCAAAAGAGATGGTATATTACCTACTATCAAACGTATGATACCCTAAGCAAAGGTAATAACCCAAAAGATACGATATATTACCTACAATCAAACGTATGATAGCCTAAACAAAGGTAATAACCCAAAAGATACGGTTGATTTCCTCCTATCAGGCGTATGATAGCCAAAGCAAAGGTAATAACCCAAAAGATACAGTATATTACCTACTATCAAACGTATGATACTCTAAGCAAAGGTAATAAACCAAAAGAGACGGTATATTACCTACTATTAAATGTACGATAGACTAAGCAAAGGTAATAACCCAAAAGATACGGTATATTACCTACTATCAGACGTATGATAGCCAAAGCAAAGGTAATAAACAAAAAGACACGGTATATTACCTACTATCAAACGTATGATACCCTAAGCAAAGGTAATAACCCAAAAGATACGATATATTACCTACTATCAAACGTATGATAGCCTAAGCAAAGGTAATAACCCAAAAGATATGGTATGTTACCTACTATCAAACGTATGATAGCCTAAGCACATGTAATAACCCAAAAGAAACGGTATATTACCTACTATCAAACGTAAGATAGCCTAAGCAAAGGTAGTAACCCAAAAGATACGGTATATTACCTACTATCAAACGTATGATAGCCTAAGCAAAGGTAATAACCCAAAAGATACGGTATATTACCTACTATCAAACGTATGATAGCCTAAACAAAGGTAATAACCCAAAAGATACGGTTTATTTCCTACTATCAGACGTATGATAGCCAAAGCAAAGGTAATAACCAAAAAGATATGGTATATTACCTACTATCAAACGTATGATACTCTAAGAAAAGGTAATAACCCAAAAGAAACGGTATCTTACCTACTATCAAACGTAAAATAGCCTAAGCAAAGGTAATAAATCAAAAGATATGGTATATTACCTACTATCATACGTATGATAGCCTAGGCAAAGGTAATAACCCAAAAAGATACGGTATATTACCTACTATCAGACGTATGGTAGCCTAAGAATAGGTAATAACCCACAAGAGACGGTATATTACCTACTATCAAACGTATGATAGCCTAAGCAAAGGTAATAACCCAAAAGATACGATATATTACCTACTATCTTACGTATCATAGCCTAAGTAAAGGTAATAACACAAAAGATACGGTATATTACCTACTATCAAATGTATGATAGCCTAAGCAAAGGTAATAACCCAAACGAGACGGTATATTACCTACTATCAAACGTATGATAGTCAAAGCAAAGGTAATAACCCAAAAGAGACGGTATATTACCTACTATCAAACGTATGATAGCCTAAACAAAGGTAATAACCCAAACGAGATGGTATATTACCTACTATCAAACGTATGATAGTGTAAGCAAAGGTAGTAACGCAAAAGAGACGGTATATTACCTACTATCAAATGTATGATAGCCTAAACAAAGGTAATAACACAAAAGATACGGTTGATTTCCTACTATCAGGCGTATGATAGCCAAAGCAAAGGTAATAACCCAAAAGATACGGTATATTACCTACTATCAAACGTATGATACTCTACGGAAAGTTAATAAACCAAAAGAGACGGTATATTACCTACTATCAAATGTATGATAGACTAAGCAAAGGTAAAAACCCAAAAGATACGGTATATTACCTACTATCAGACGTATGATAGCCAAAGCAAAGGTAATAAACCAAAAGAGATGGTATATTACCTACTATCAAACGTATGATACCCTAAGCAAAGGTAATAACCCAAAAGATACGATATATTACCTACTATCAAACGTATGATAGCCTAAGCAAAGGTAATAACCCAAAAGATATGGTATATTACCTACTATCAAACGTATGATAGCCTAAGCACATGTAATAACCCAAAAGAAACGGTATATTACCTACTATCAAACGTAAGATAGCCTAAGCAAAGGTAGTAACCCAAAAGATACGGTATATTACCTACTATCAAACGTATGATAGCCTAAGCAAAGGTAATAACCCAAAAGATACGGTATATTACCTACTATCGTACGTATGATAGCCTAAGCAAAGGTAATAACCCAAAATATACGGTATATTACCTACTATCAGACGTATGATAGCCAAAGCAAAGGTAATAACCCAAAAGATACGGTATGATACCTACTATCAAACGTATGATAGCCTAAGCAAAGGTAATAACCCAAACGAGACGGTATATTACCTACTATCAAACGTATGATATTCTAAGCAAAGGTAATAACCCAAAAGAGACGATATATTACCTACTATCAAACGTATGATAGCCCAAATAAAGGTAATAACACAAAAGATACGGTATATTACCTACTATCAAACGTATGATACTCTAAGCAAAGGTAATAACCCAAAAGAGACGGTATATTACCTACTATCAAACGTATGATAGCCTAAACAAAGGTAATAACCCAAAAGATACGGTTGATTTCCTACTATCAGGCGTATGATAGCCAAAGCAAAGGTAATAATCCAAAAGATACGGTAAATTACCTACTATCAGACGTATGATAGCCTAAGCAAAGGTAATAACCCAAACGAGACGGTATGTTACCTACTATCAAACGTATGATAGTCTAAGCAAAGGTAATAAACCAAAAGAGACGGTATATTACCTACTATCAAATGTATGACAGACTAAGCAAAGGTAATAACCCAAAAGATACGAGATATTACGTACTATCAGTCGTATGATAGCCAAAGCAAAGGTAATAAACCAAAAGATACGGTATATTACCTACTATCAAACGTATGATAGCCTAAGCAAAGGTAATAACCTAAAAGAAACGATATATTACCTATTATCAAACGTTTGATAGACTAAGCAAAGGTAATAACCCAAAAGATACGCTATATTACCTACTATCATACGTATGACAGCCTAAGCAAAGGTAATAACCCAAAAGAGACGGTATATTACCTACTATCAAACGTATGATAGCCTAAGCAAAGGTAATAACCCAAAAGATACGATATATTACCTACTATCGTACGTATGATAGCCTAAGCAAAGGTAATAACCCATAAGATACGGTATATTACCTACTATCAAACGTATGATAGCCTAAGCACATGTAATAACCCAAAAGAAACGGTATATTACCTACTATCAAACTTAAGATAGCCTAAGCAAAGGTAATAACCCAAAAGATACGGTATATTACCTACTATCAAACATATGATAGCCTAAGCAAAGGTAATAACCCAAAAGATACGGTATATTACCTACTATCGTACGTATGAAAGCCTAAGCAAAGGTAATAACCCAAAATATACGGTATATTACCTACTATCAGACGTATGATAGCCAAAGCAAAGGTAATAACCCAAAAGATACGGTATATTACCTACTATCAAACGTATGATAGCCTAAGCAAAGGTAATAACCCAAACGAGACGGTATATTACCTACTATCAAACGTATGATATTCTAAGCAAAGGTAATAACCCAAAAGAGACGATATATTACCTACTATCAAACGTATGATAGCCTAAATAAAGGTAATAACACAAAAGATACGGTATATTATTACCTACTATCAAACATATGATACTCTAAGCAAAGGTAATAACCCAAAAGAGACGGTATATTACCTACTATCAAACGTATGATAGCCTAAACAAAGGTAATAACCCAAAAGATATGGTTGATTTCCTACTATCAGGCGTATGATAGCCAAAGCAAAGGTAATAATCCAAGAGATACGGTATATTACCTACTATCAGACGTATGATAGCCTAAGCAAAGGTAATGACCCAAACGAGACGGTATGTTACCTACTATCAAACGTATGATAGTCTAAGCAAAGGTATTAAACAAAAAGAGACGGTATATTACCTACTATCAAATGTATGACAGACTAAGCAAAGGTAATAACCCAAAAGATACGGTATATTACGTACTATCAGACGTATGATAGCCAAAGCAAAGGTAATAAACCAAAAGATACGGTATATTACCTACTATCAAACGTATGATAGCTTAAGCAAAGGTAATAACCTAAAAGAAACGATATATTACCTACTATCAAACGTTTGATAGCCTAAGCAAAGGTAATAACCCAAAAGATACGCTATATTACCTACTATCATACGTATGATAGCCTAAGCAAAGGTAATAACCCAAAAGAGATGGTATATTACCTACTATCATACGTATGATAGCCTAAGCAAAGGTAATAACCCAAAAGAGACGGTATATTACCTACTATCAAATGTATTATAGCCTAAGCAAAGGTAATAACCCAAAAGATACGATATATTACCTACTATCGTACGTATGATAGCCTAAGCAAAGGTAATAACCCATAAGATACGGTATATTACATACTATCAAACGTATGATAGCCTAAGCAAATGTAATAACCCAAAAGAAACGGTATATTACCTACTATCAAACTTAAGATAGCCTAAGCAAAGGTAATAACCCAAAAGATACGGTATATTACCTACTATCAAACGTATGATAGCCTAAGCAAAGGTAATAACCCAAAAGATACGGTATATTACCTACTATCGTACGTATGATAGCCTAAGCAAAGGTAATAACCCATAAGATACGGTATATTACCTACTATCAAAGGTATGATAGCCTAAGCACATGTAATAACCCAAAAGAAACGGTATATTACCTATTATCAAACTTAAGATAGCCTAAGCAAAGGTAATAACCCAAAAGATACGGTATATTACCTACTATCAAACGTATGATAGCCTAAGCAAAGGTAATAACCCATAATATACGGCATATTACCTACTATCAGACGTATGATAACCAAAGCGAAGGTAATAACCCAAAAGATACGGTATATTACCTACTATCAAACGTATGATAGCCTAAGCAAAGTTAATAACCCAAACGAGACGGTATATTACCTACTATCAAACGTATGATAGTCTAAGCAAAGGTAATAACCCAAAAGAGACGATATATTACCTACTATCAAACGTATGATAGCCTAAACAAAGGTAATAACCCAAAAGATATGGTATATTACCTACTATCAAACGTATGATACTCTAAGCAAAGGTAATAACCCAAAAGAGACGGTATATTACCTACTATCAAACGTATGATAGCCTAAACAAAGGTAATAAACCAAAAGAAACGGTATATTACCTACTATCAGGCGTATGATAGCCAACGCAAAGGTAATAACCCAAAGATACGATATATTACCTACTATCAGAAGTATGATAGCCTAAGCAAAGGTAATAACCCAAACGGGACGGTATATTACCTACTATCAAACGTATGATAGTCTAAGCAAAGGTAATAAACCACAAGAGACGGTATATTACCTACTATCAAATGTATGATAGACTAAGCAAAGGTAATAACCCAAAAGATACAGTATATTACGTACTATTAGACGTATGATAGCCAAAGCAAAGGTAATAAACCAAAAGATACGATATATTACCTACTATCAAACGTATGATAGCATAAGCAAAGGTAATAACCCAAAAGAAACGATGTATTACCTACTATCAAACGTTTGATAGCCTAAGCAAAGGTAATAACCTAAAAGATACGCTATATTACCTACTATCATACGTATGATAGCCTAAGCAAAGGTAATAACCTAAAAGAGACGGTATATTACATACTATCAAACGTATGATAGCCTAAGCAAAGGTAATAAACCAAAAGATACGATATATTACCTACTATCGTACGTATGATAGCCTAAGCAAAGGTAATAATCCAAAAGATACGGTATATTACCTACTATCAGACGTATGATAGCCAAAGCAAAGGTAATAACCCAAAAGATACGGTATATTACCTACTATCAAACGTATGATAGCCTAAGCAAAGGTAATAACCCAAACGAGACGGTATATTACCTACTATCAAACGTATGATAGTCTAAGAAAAGGTAATAACCCAAAAGAGACGGTATATTACCTACTATCAAACGTATGATAGCGTAAACAAAGGTAATAACCCAAAAGATACAGTTTATTTCCTACTATCAGACGTATGATAGCCAAAGCAAAGGTAATAACCCAAAAGATACGGTATATTACCTACTATCAAACATATGATACTCTAAGCAAAGTTAATAACCCAAAAAAAAAATGATATATTACCTACTATCAAACGTAAGATAGCCTAAGCAAAGGTAATAACTCAAAAGATATGGTATATTACCTACTATCATACGTATGATAGCCTAAGCAAAGGTAATAACCCAAAAAGATACGGTATATTACCTATTATCAAACGTATGGTAGCCTAGGCATAGGTAATAACCCAAAAGAGATGGTATATTACCTACTATCAAACTTATGATAGACTAAGCAAAGGTAATAACAAAAAAGATACGGTATATTACGTACTATCAAACGTATGATAGCCTAAGCAAAGTTAATAACCCAAAAGACACGATATATTACCTACTATCAAACGTATGATAGCCTAAGCAAAGGTAATAACCCAAAAGAGACGGTATATTACCTACTATCAAACGTATGATAGCCTAAGAAAAGGTAATAAGCCAAAAGATACGATATATTACCTATTATCGTACGTATGATAGCCTATGCAAAGATAATAACCCAAAAGATACGGTATATTACCTACTATCAAACGTATGATAGCCTAAGCACGTGTAATAACCCAAACGAGACGGTATATTACCTACTATCAAACTTAAGATAGCCTAAGCAAAGGTAATAACCCAAAAGATACGGTATATTACCTACTATCAAACGTATGATAGCCTAAGCAAAGGTAATAACCCAAAAGATACGGTATATTACCTACTATCGTACGTATGATAGCCTAAGCAAAGGTAATAACCCAAAATATACGGTATGTTACCTACTATCAGACGTATGATAGCCAAAGCAAAGGTAATAACCCAAAAGATACGGTATATTACCTACTATCAAACGTATGATAGCCTAAGCAAAGGTAATAACCCAAACGAGACGGTATATTACCTACTATCAAACGTATGATAGTCTAAGCAAAGTTAATAACCCAAAAGAGACAATATATTACCTACTATCAAACGTATGATAGCCTAAACAAAGGTAATAACCCAAAAGATACAGTTTATTTCCTACTATCAGACGTATGATAGCCAAAGCAAAGGTAATAACCCAAAAGATACGGTATATTACCAACTATCAAACATATGATACTCTAAGCAAAGTTAATAACCCAAAAGAAATGCTATATTACCTACTATCAAACGTAAGATAGCCTAAGCAAAGGTAATAACTCAAAAGATATGGTATATTACCTACTATCATACATATGATAGCCTAAGCAAAGGTAAAAACCCAAAAAGATACGGTATATTACCTATTATCAAACGTATGGTAGCCTAGGCATAGGTAATAACCCAAAAGAGATGGTATATTACCTACTATCAAACTTTTGATAGACTAAGCAAAGGTAATAACAAAAAAGATACGGTATATTACGTACTATCAAACGTATGATAGCCTAAGCAAAGGTAATAACCCAAAAGACACGATATATTACCTACTATCAAACATATGATAGCCTAAGCAAAGGTAATAACCCAAAAGAAACGGTATATTACCTACTATCAATCGTTTGATAGCCTAAGCAAACGTAATAACCCAAAAGATACGCTATATTACCTACTATCATACGTATGATAGCCTAAGCAAAGGTAATAAACCAAAAGAGACGGTATATTACCTACTATCAAACGTATGATAGCCTAAGCAAAGGTAATAAACCAAAAGATACGATATATTACCTACTATCGTACGTATGATAGCCTAAGCAAAGGTAATAACCCAAAAGATACGGTATCTTACCTACTATCAAACGTATGATAGCCTAAGCACATGTAATAACCCAAAAGAAACGGTATATTACCTACTATCAAACTTAAGATAGCCTAAGCAAAGGTAATAACCCAAAAGAGACGGTATATTACCTACTATCAAATGTATGATAGACTAAGCAAAGGTAATAACCCAAAAGATATGGTATATTACGTACTATCAGACGTATGATAGCTAAAGCAAAGGTAATAAACCAAAAGATACGGCATATTACCTACTATCAAACGTATGATAGCCTAAGCAAAGGTAATAACCCAAAAGAAACGATATATTACCTACTATCAAACGTTTGATAGCCTAAGCAAAGGTAATAACCCAAAAGATACGGTTTATTTCCTACTATCAGATGTATGATAGCCAAAGCAAAGGTAATAACCCAAAAGAAACGGTATATTACCTACTAGCAAACGTAAGATAGCCTAAGCAAAGGTAATAACTCAAAAGATATGGTATATTACCTACTGTCATACATATGATAGCCTAAGCAAAGGTAATAACCCAAAAAGATACGGTATATTACCTATTATCAAATGTATGGTAGCCTAAGCATAGGTAATAACCCAAAAGAGATGGTATATTACCTACTATCAAACTTATGATAGACTAAGCAAAGGTAATAACAAAAAAGATACGGTATATTACGTACTATCAAACGTATGATAGCCTAAGCAAAGGTAATAAACCAAAAGACACGATATATTACCTACTATCAAACATATGATAGCCTAAGCAAAGGTAATAACCCAAAAGAAACGGTATATTACCTACTATCAATCGTTTGATAGCCTAAGCAAACGCAATAACCCAAAAGATACGCTATATTACCTACTATCATACGTATGATAGCCTAAGCTAAGGTAATAAACCAAAAGAGACGGTATATTACCTACTATCAAACGTATGATAGCCTAAGCAAAGGTAATAACCCAAAAGAAACGGTATATTACCTACTATCAATCGTTTGATAGCCTAAGCAAACGTAATAACCCAAAAGATACGCTATATTACCTACTATCATACGTATGATAGCCTAAGCAAAGGTAATAAACCAAAAGAGACGGTATATTACCTACTATCAAACGTATGATAGCCTAAGCAAAGGTAATAACCCAAAAGATACGATATATTACCTACTATCGTACGTATGATAGCCTAAGCAAAGGTAATAACCCAAAAGATACGGTATCTTACCTACTATCAAACGTATGATAGCCTAAGCACATGTAATAACCCAAAAGAAACGGTATATTACCTACTATCAAACTTAAGATAGCCTAAGAAAAGGTAATAACCCAAAAGAGACGGTATATTACCTACTATCAAATGTATGATAGACTAAGCAAAGGTAATAACCCAAAAGATATGGTATATTACGTACTATCAGACGTATGATAGCCAAAGCAAAGGTAATAAACCAAAAGATACGGTATATTACCTACTATCAAACGTATGATAGCCTAAGCAAAGGTAATAACCCAAAAGAAACGATATATTACCTACTATCAAACGTTTGATAGCCTAAGCAAAGGTAATAACCCAAAGGATACGATATATTACCTACTATCGTACGTATAATAGCCTAAGCAACGGTAATAACCCAAAAGATACAGTATATTACCTACTATCAAACGTATGATAGCCTAAGCACATGTAATAACCCAAAAGAAACAGTATATTACCTACTATCAAACGTAGGATAGCCTAAGCAAAGGTAATTACCCAAAAGATACGGTATATTACCTACTATCAAACGTATGATAGCCTAATCAAAGGTAATAACCCAAAAGATACGGTATATTACCTACTATCGTACGTTTGATAGCCTAAGCAAAGGTAATAACCCAAAATATATGGTATATTACCTACTATCAGACGTATGATAGCCAAAGCAAAGGTAATAACCCAAAAGATACGGTATATTACCTACTATCAAACGTATGATAGCCTAAGCAAAGGTAATAACCCAAAAGAGACGGTATATTACCTAATATCAAACGTATGATAGCCTAAACAAAGGTAATAACCCAAAAGATACGGTTTATTTCCTACTATCAGATGTATGATAGCCAAAGCAAAGGTAATAACCCAAAAGAAACGGTATATTACCTACTAGCAAACGTAAGATAGCCTAAGCAAAGGTAATAACTCAAAAGATATGGTATATTCCCTACTGTCATACATATGATAGCCTAAGCAAAGGTAATAACCCAAAAAGATACGGTATATTACCTATTATCAAATGTATGGTAGCCTAAGCATAGGTAATAACCCAAAAGAGATGGTATATTACCTACTATCAAACTTATGATAGACTAAGCAAAGGTAATAACAAAAAAGATACGGTATATTACGTACTATCAAACGTATGATAGCCTAAGCAAAGGTAATAACCCAAAAGACACGATATATTACCTACTATCAAACATATGATAGCCTAAGCAAAGGTAATAACCCAAAAGAAACGGTATATTACCTACTATCAATCGTTTGATAGCCTAAGCAAACGTAATAACCCAAAAGATACGCTATATTACCTACTATCATACGTATGATAGCCTAAGCAAAGGTAATAAACCAAAAGAGACGGTATATTACCTACTATCAAACGTATGATAGCCTAAGCAAAGGTAATAACCCAAAAGATACGATATATTACCTACTATCGTACGTATGATAGCCTAAGCAAAGGTAATAACCCAAAAGATACGGTATCTTACCTACTATCAAACGTATGATAGCCTAAGCACATGTAATAACCCAAAAGAAACGGTATATTACCTACTGTCAAACTTAAGATAGCCTAAGCAAAGGTAATAACCCAAAAGAGACGGTATATTACCTACTATCAAATGTATGATAGACTAAGCAAAGGTAATAACCCAAAAGATATGGTATATTACGTACTATCAGACGTATGATAGCCAAAGCAAAGGTAATAAACCAAAAGATACGGTATATTACCTACTATCAAACGTATGATAGCCTAAGCAAAGGTAATAACCCAAAAGAAACGATATATTACCTACTATCAAACGTTTGATAGCCTAAGCAAAGGTAATAACCCAAAAGATACGCTATATTACCTACTATCATACGTATGATAGCCTAAGCAAAGGTAATAACCCAAAAGAGACGGTATATTACCTACTATCAAACGTATGATAGCCTAAGCAAAGGTAATAACCCAAAGGATAAGATATATTACCTACTATCGTACGTATGATAGCCTAAGCAACGGTAATAACCCAAAAGATACGGTATATTACCTACTATCAAACGTATGATAGCCTAAGCACATGTAATAACCCAAAAGAAACAGTATATTACCTACTATCAAACGTAGGATAGCCTAAGCAAAGGTAATTACCCAAAAGATACGGTATATTACCTACTATCAAACGTATGATAGCCTAAGCAAAGGTAATAACCCAAAAGATACGGTATATTACCTACTATCGTACGTATGATAGCCTAAGCAAACGTAATAACCCAAAATATATGGTATATTACCTACTATCAGACGTATGATAGCCAAAGCAAAGGTAATAACCCAAAAGATACGGTATATTACCTACTATCAAACGTATGATAGCCTAAGCAAAGGTAATAACCCAAAAGAGACGGTATATTACCTAATATCAAACGTATGATAGCCTAAACAAAGGTAATAACCCAAAAGATACGGTTTATTTCCTACTATCAGATGTATGATAGCCAAAGCAAAGGTAATAACCCAAAAGAAACGGTATATTACCTACTATCAAACGTAAGATAGCCTAAGCAAAGGTAATAACTCAAAAGATATGGTATATTACCTACTATCATACATATGATAGCCTAAGCAAAGGTAATAACCCAAAAAGATACGGTATATTACGTACTATCAAACGTATGATAGCCTAAGCAAAGGTAATAACCCAAAAGATACGATATATTACCTACTATCAAACGTAGGATAGCCTAAGCAAAGGTAATAACCCAAAAGAAACGGTATATTACCTACTATCAAACGTTTGATAGCCTAAGCAAACGTAATAACCCAAAAGATACCCTATATTACCTACTATCATACGTATGATAGCCTAAGCAAAGGTAATAAACCAAAAGATACGGTATATTACCTACTATCAAACGTATGATAGCCTAAGCAAAGGTAATAACCCAAAAGAAACGATATATTACCTACTATCAAACGTTTGATAGCCTAAGCAAACGTAATAACCCAAAAGATACGCTATATTACCTACTATCATACGTATGATAGCCTAAGCAAAGGTAATAACCTAAAAGAGACGGTATATTACCTACTATCAAACGTATGATAGCCTAAGCAAAGGTAATAACCCAAAAGATACGATATATTACCTACTATCGTACGTATGATAGCCTAAGCAAAGGTGATAACCCAAAAGATACGTTATCTTACCTACTATCAAACGTATGATAGCCTAAGCACATGTAATAACCCAAAAGAAACGGTATATTACCTACTATCAAACGTAAGATAGCCTAAGCAAAGGTAATAACCTAAAAGATACGGTATATTACCTACTATCAAACGTATGATAACCTAAGCAAAGGTAATAACCCAAAAGATACGGTATATTACCTACTATCATACGTATGATAGCCTAAGCAAAGGTAATAACCCAAAATATATGGTATATTACCTACTATCAGACATATGATAGCCAAAGCAAAGTTAATAACCCAAAAGATACAGTACATTACCTACTATCAAACGTATGATAGGCTAAGCAAAGGTAATAACCCAAACGAGACGGTATATTACCTACTATCAAACGTATGATAGTCTAAGCAAAGGTAATAACCCAAAAAGAGACGGTATATTACCTACTATCAAACGTATGATAGCCTAAACAAAGGTAATAACCCAATAGATACGGTTTATTTCCTACTATCAGACGTATGATAGCCAAAGCAAAGGTAATAACCCATAAGATACGGTATATTACCTACTATCAAACGTATGATACTCTAAGCTAAGGTAATAATCCAAAAGAATTGGTATATTACCTACTATCAAACGTAAGATAGCCTAAGCAAAGGTAATAACTCAAAAGATATGGTATATTACCTACTATCATACGTATGATAGCCTAAGCAAAGGTAATAACCCAAAAAGATACGGTATATTACCTATTATCAAACATATGGTAGCCTAAGCTTAGGTAATAACCCAAAAGAGATGGTATATTACCTACTATCAAACTTATGGTAGACTAAGCAAAGGTAATAACAAAAAAGATACGGTATATTACGTACTATCAAATGTATGATAGCCTAAGCAAAGGTAATAACCCAAAAGACACAATATATTACCTACTATCAAACGTATGATAGCCTAAGCAAAGGTAATAACCCAAAAGAGACGGTCTATTACCTACTATCAAACGTATGATACCCTAAGCAAAGGTAATAACCCAAAAGAAACAGTATATTACCTACTATCAAACATAAGATAGCCTAAGCAAAGGTAATAACCCAAAAGATACGGTATATTACCTACTATCAAACGTATGATAGCCTACGCAAAGGTAATAACCCAAAAGAGACCGTATATTACCTACTATCAAACGTATGATAGTCTAAGGAAAGGTAATAACCCAAAAGAGACGGTATATTACCTACTATCAAACGTATGATAGCCTAAGAAAAGGTAATAATCCAAAAGATATGGTATATTACCTACTATCAGACGTATGATAGCTAAAGCAAAGGTAATAACCCAAAATATACGGTATATTACCTACTATCAAACGTATGATAGCCTAAGCAAAGGTAATAACCCAAAAGATATGGTATATTACCTACTATCGTACGTATGATAGCCTAAGCAAAGGTAATAACACAAAAGATACGGTATATTACCTAATATCAAACGTATGATAGCCCAAGCACATGTAATAACCCAAAAGAAACGTTATATTACCTACTATCAAACGTAAGATAGCCTAAACAAAGGTAATAACCCAAAAGATACAGTATATTACCTACTATCAAACGTTTCATAGCCTAAGCAAAGGTAATAACCCAAACGATACGCTATATTACCTACTATCGTACGTATGATAGCCTAAGCAAAGGTAATAACCCAAAATAGACGGTATATTACCTACTATCAGACGTATGATACCCTAAGCAAATGTAATAGCCAAAAAGATATGGTATGTTACCTAATATCAAAAGTATGATAGCCTAAGCAAAGGTAATAACCCAAAAGATACGGTATATTACCTACTACAAGACGTATGATAGCCAAAGCAAAGGTAATGACCCAAAAGAGACGGTATATTACCTACTATCAGACGTATGATAGCCAAAGCAAAGGTAATAACCCAAAAGATACGGTATATTACCTACTATCAAACGTATGATAGCCTAAGCAAAGGTAATAACCCAAAAGAGACGGTATATTACCTAATATCAAACGTATGATAGCCTAAACAAAGGTAATAACCCAAAAGATACGGTTTATTTCCTACTATCAGATGTATGATAGCCAAAGCAAAGGTAATAACCCAAAAGAAACGGTATATTACCTACTATCAAACGTAAGATAGCCTAAGCAAAGGTAATAACTCAAAAGATATGGTATATTACCTACTATCATACATATGATAGCCTAAGCAAAGGTAATAACCCAAAAAGATACGGTATATTACCTATTATCAAATGTATGGTAGCCTAAGCATAGGTAATAACCCAAAAGAGATGGTATATTACCTACTATCAAACTTATGATAGACTAAGCAAAGGTAATAACAAAAAAGATACGGTATATTACGTACTATCAAACGTATGATAGCCTAAGCAAAGGTAATAACCCAAAAGACACGATATATTACCTACTATCAAACGTAAGATAGCCTAAGCAAAGGTAATAACCCAAAAGAAACGGTATATTACCTACTATCAAACGTTTGATAGCCTAAGCAAACGTAATAACCCAAAAGATACCCTATATTACCTACTATCATACGTATGATAGCCTAAGCAAAGGTAATAAACCAAAAGATACGGTATATTACCTACTATCAAACGTATGATAGCCTAAGCAAAGGTAATAACCCAAAAGAAACGATATATTACCTACTATCAAACATTTGATAGCCTAAGCAAACGTAATAACCCAAAAGATACGCTATATTACCTACTATCATACGTATGATAGCCTAAGCAAAGGTAATAACCCAAAAGAAACGGTATATTACCTACTATCAAACGTATGATAGCCTAAGAAAAGGTAATAACCCAAAAGATACGATATATTACCTACTATCGTACGTATGATAGCCTAAGCAAAGGTGATAACCCAAAAGATACGTTATCTTACCTACTATCAAACGTATGATAGCCTAAGCACATGTAATAACACAAAAGAAACGGTATATTACCTACTATCAAACGTAAGATAGCCTAAGCAAAGGTAATAACCTAAAAGATACAGTATATTACCTACTATCAAACGTATGATAGCCTAAGCAAAGGTAATAACCCAAAAGATACGGTATATTACCTACTATCATACGTATGATAGCCTAAGCAAAGGTAATAACCCAAAATATACAGTATATTACCTACTATCAGACATATGATAGCCAAAGCAAAGTTAATAACCCGAAAGATACAGTACATTACCTACTATCAAACGTATGATAGGCTAAGAAAAGGTAATAACCCAAACGAGACGGTATATTACCTACTATCAAACGTATGATAGTCTAAGCAAAGGTAATAACCCAAAAGAGACGGTATATTACCTACTATCAAACGTATGATAGCCTAAACAAAGGTAATAACCCAATAGATACGGTTTATTTCCTACTATCAGACGTATGATAGCCAAAGCAAAGGTAATAACCCATAAGATACGGTATATTACCTACTATCAAACGTATGATACTCTAAGCTAAGGTAATAATCCAAAAGAATTGGTATATTACCTACTATCAAACGTAAGATAGCCTAAGCAAAGGTAATAACTCAAAAGATATGGTATATTACCTACTATCATACGTATGATAGCCTAAGCAAAGGTAATAACCCAAAAAGATATGGTATATTACCTATTATCAAACATATGGTAGCCTAAGCATAGGTAATAACCCAAAAGAGATGGTATATTACCTACTATCAAACTTATGATAGACTAAGCAAAGGTAATAACAAAAAAAGATACAGTATATTACGTACTATCAAATGTATGATAGCCTAAGCAAAGGTAATAACCCAAAAGACACAATATATTACCTACTATCAAACGTATGGTAGCCTAAGCAAAGGTAATAACCCAAAAGAGACGGTCTATTACCTACTATCAAACATATGATACCCTAAGCAAAGGTAATAACCCAAAAGAAACAGTATATTACCTACTATCAAACATAAGATAGCCTAAGCAAAGGTAATAACCCAAAAGATACGGTATATTACCTACTATCAAACGTATGATAGCCTACGCAAAGGTAATAACCCAAAAGAGACCGTATATTACCTACTATCAAACGTATGATAGTCTAAGGAAAGGTAATAACCCAAAAGAGACGGTATATTACCTACTATCAAACGTATGATAGCCTAAGAAAAGGTAATAACCCAAAAGATATGGTATATTACCTACTATCAGACGTATGATAGCTAAAGCAAAGGTAATAACCCAAAATATATGGTATATTACCTACTATCAAACGTATGATAGCCTAAGCAAAGGTAATAACCCAAAAGATATGGTATATTACCTACTATCGTACGTATGATAGCCTAAGCAAAGGTAATAACACAAAAGATACGGTATATTACCTAATATCAAACGTATGATAGCCCAAGCACATGTAATAACCCAAAAGAAACGTTATATTACCTACTATCAAACGTAAGATAGCCTAAACAAAGGTAATAACCCAAAAGATACAGTATATTACCTACTATCAAACGTTTGATAGCCTAAGCAAAGGTAATAACCCAAACGATACACTATATTACCTACTATCGTACGTATGATAGCCTAAGCAAAGGTAATAACCCAAAATAGACGGTATATTACCTACTATCAGACGTATGATACCCTAAGCAAATGTAATAGCCAAAAAGATATGGTATGTTACCTAATATCAAAAGTATGATAGCCTAAGCAAAGGTAATAACCCAAAAGATACGGTATATTACCTACTACAAGACGTATGATAGCCAAAGCAAAGGTAATGACCCAAAAGAGACGGTATATTACCTACTATCAGACGTATGATAGCCAAAGCAAAGGTAATAACCCAAAAGATACGATATATTACCTACCATCAAACGTATGATAGCCAAAGCAAAGGTAATAACCCAAAAGAAACGGTACATTACCTACCATCAAACGTAAGATAGCCTAAGCAAAGGTAATATCCCAAAAGATACGATATATTACCTACTATCAAACATATGATAGCCTAAGCAAAGTTAATAACCCAAATGATACGGTATATTACCTACTATCGTACGTATGATAGCCTAAGCAAAGGTAATAACCTAAAATATGCGGTATATTACAAACTATCAGACGTATGGGAGCCAAAGCAAAGGTAATAACCCAAACGAGATGGTATATTACCTACTATCAAACGTATGATAGCCTAAGCAAAGGTAATAACCCAAACGAGATGGTATATTACCTACTATCAAACGTATGATAGTCTAAGCAAAGGTAGTAACCCAAAAGAGACGGTATATTACCTACTATCAAACGTATGATAGCCTAAACAAAGGTAATAACCCAAAAGATACAGTTTATTTCCTACTATCAGGCGTATGATAGCCAAAGCAAAGGTAATAACCCAAAATATACGGTATATTACCTACTATCAAACGTATGATACTCTAAGCAAAGGTAAAAAACCAAAAGAGACAGTATATTACCTACTATCAAATGTATGATAGACTAAGAAAAGGTAATAACCCAAAAGATACAGTATATTACCTACTATCAGACATATGATAGCCAAAGCAAAGGTAATAAACCAAAAGATACGGTATATTACCTACTATCAAACGTATGATAGCCTAAGCAAAGGTAATAACCCAAAAGATACGGTATATTACCTACTATCGAACGTATGATAGCCTAAGCAAAGGTAATAACCCAAAATATATGGTATATTACCTACTATCAGACGTATGATAGCCAAAGCAAAGGTAATAACCCAAAAGATACGGTTTATTACCTACTATCAAACGTATGGTAGCCTAAGCAAAGGTAATAACCCAAACAAGATGTTATATTACCTACTATCAAACGTATGATAGTCTAAGAAAAGGTAGTAACCCAAAAGAGACGGTATATTACCTATTATCAAACGTATGATAGCCTAAATAAAGGTAATAACCCAAAAGATACGATTTATTTCTTTCTATCAGGCGAATCAGAGCAAGAGCAAAGGTTAAAACCCAAAAGATACGGTATATTACCTACTATCAAACGTATGATACTCTAAGCAAAGGTAATAAACCAAAAAGACGGTATATTACCTACTATCAAATGTATGATAGACTAAGCAAAGGTAATAACCCAAAAGATACGGTATATTACCTACTATCAGACGTATGATAGCCAAAGCAAAGGTTATAAACCAAAAGATACAGTATATTACCTACTATCAGACGTATGATAGCCAAAGCAAAGGTAATAACCCATTAGATATGGTATATTACCTACCATCATACGTATGATAGCCTAAGCAAAGGTGATAACCCAAAAGAGACGGTACATTACCTAGTATTAAACGTATGATACACTAAGCAAAGGTAATAGCCCAAAATATACGGTATGTTACCTAGTATCAAACGTATGATAGCCTAAGCAAAGATAATAATCCAAAAGATACAGTATATTACATACTATCAGACGTATGATAGCCAAAGCAAAAGTAATAACCTAAAAGAGACGGTATATTCCCTACTATCAGACGTGTGATAGCCTAAGCAAAGGTAATAACCCAAAAGTGACGGTATATTACCTACTATCAGACGTATGATACCCTAAGCAAAGGTAATAACCCAAAAGAGACGGTACATTACCTACTATCAAACGTGTGATAGCCTAAGCAAAGGTAATTACCCAAAAGATACGGTATATTACCTACTATCAAAGGTATGATAGCCTAAGCATAGGTAATAACCCAAAAGATACGGTATATTACCTACTATCAAACGTATGATACCCTAAGCAAAGGTAATAACCCAAAAGAGACGGTACATTACCTACTATCAAACGTGTGATAGCCTAAGCAAAGGTAATTACCCAAAAGATACGGTATATTACCTACTATCAAAGGTATGATAGCCTAAGCATAGGTAATAACCCAAAAGAGACGGTATATTACCTACTATCTAATGTATGATAGACTAAGCAGTGGTATTAACCCAAAAGATACTGTATATTACCTACTATCAAATCTATGATAGCCTAAGGAAAGGTAATAACCCAAAAGATATGGTATATTACCTATTATCAAACGTATGATAGCCTAAGCAAAGGAAATAACCCAAAAGATATGGTATATTACCTATTATCAAACGTATGATACCCTAAGCAAAGGAAATAACCTAAAAGAGACGGTATATTACCTACTATCTAATGTATGATAGACTAAGCAATGGTATTAACCCAAAAGATACAGTATATTACCTACTATCAAATCTATGATAGCCTAAGGAAAGGTAATAACCCAAAAGATATGGTATATTACCTATTATCAAACGTATGATAGCCTAAGCAAAGGTAATAACCCAAAAGAGACCGTATCTTACATACTATCAAACGTATGATAGCCTAAGCAAAGGTAATAGCCTAAAAGATACGGTATATTACCTACTATCATACGTTTGATAGTCTAAGCAAAGGTAATAACCCAAAAGAGACGATATATTACCTAGCATCAAACGTATGATACCCTAAGCAAAGGTAATAACCTAAAAGATACAGTATATTACCTACTATCATACGTATGATAGTCTAAGCAAAGATAATAACCCAAAAGATACAATATATTACCTACTATCAAACGTATGATAGACAAAGCAAAGGTAATAACCCAAAAGATACGGTATATTGCCTACTATCAAACGTATGATAGCCTAAGCAAAGGTAATAACCCAAATGAGATGGTATATTACCTACTATCATACGTATGATAGACTAAGCAAAGGTAATAACCCAAAGAGATGGTATATTACCTACTATCAAATGTATGATAGCCTAAGCAAAGGTAATAACCCAAAAGATATGGTATATTACCTACTATCAGACGTATGATAGCCAAAGCAAAGGTAATAACCCAAAAGATACGGTATATTACCTACTATCAGGCGTATGATACCCTAAGCAAAGGTAATAACCCAAAAGAGACGGTATATTACCTACTATCAAATGTATGATACCCTAAGCAAAGGTAATAACCGAAAAGAGACGGTATATTACCTACTATCTAATTTATGATAGAAAAAGCAAAGGTAATAACCCAAAAGATACAGTATATTACCTACTATCAAACGTATGATAGCCTAAGAAAAGGTAATAACCCTAAAGATAAGGTATAATACCTACTAACAAACGTATGATAGCCTAAGCAAAGGTAATAACCGAAAAGAGACCGTATCTTACCTACTATCAAACGTATGATAGCCTAAGCAAAGGTAATAGCCTAAAAGATACGATATATTACCTACTATCGTACGTATGATAGCCTAAGCAAAGGTAATAACCCAAAATATATCGTATATTACCTACTATCAGACGTATGATAGCCAAAGCAAAGGTAATAACCCAAAAGATACGGTTTATTACCTACTATCAAACGTATGGTAGCCTAAGCAAAGGTAATAACCCAAACGAGATGTTATATTACCTACTATCAAACGTATGATAGTCTAAGAAAAGGTAGTAACCCAAAAGAGACGGTATATTACCTATTATCAAACGTATGATAGCCTAAATAAAGGTAATAACCCAAAAGATACGATTTATTTCTTTCTATCAGGCGAATGATAGCAAAAGCAAAGGTTAAAACCCAAAAGATACGGTATATTACCTACTATCAAACGTATGATACTCTAAGCAAAGGTAATAAACCAAAAGAGACGGTATATTACCTACTATCAAATGTATGATAGACTAAGCAAAGGTAATAACCCAAAAGATACGGTATATTACCTACTATCAGACGTATGATAGCCAAAGCAAAGGTTATAAACCAAAAGATACAGTATATTACCTACTATCAGACGTATGATAGCCAAAGCAAAGGTAATAACCCATTAGATATGGTATATTACCTACCATCATACGTATGATAGCCTAAGCAAAGGTGATAACCCAAAAGAGACGGTACATTACCTAGTATTAAACGTATGATACACTAAGCAAAGGTAATAGCCCAAAATATACGGTATGTTACCTAGTATCAAACGTATGATAGCCTAAGCAAAGATAATAATCCAAAAGATACGGTATATTACCTACTATCAGACGTATGATAGCCAAAGCAAAAGTAATAACCTAAAAGAGACGGTATATTCCCTACTATTAGACGTGTGATAGCCTAAGCAAAGGTAATAACCCAAAAGAGACGGTATATTACCTACTATCAGACGTATGATACCCTAAGCAAAGGTAATAACCCAAAAGAGACGGTACATTACCTACTATCAAACGTATGATAGCCTAAGCAAAGGTAATTACCCAAAAGATACGGTATATTACATACTATCAAAGGTATGATAGCCTAAGCATAGGTAATAACCCAAAAGATACGGTATATTACCTACTATCAAACATATGATAGCCTAAGCAAAGGTAATAACCCAAAAGATCCGGTATATTACCTACTATCATACGTATGATAGCCAAAGCAAAGGTAATAACCCAAAAGATACGGTATATTACCTACTATCAGACGTATGATACCCTAAGCAAAGGAAATAACCCAAAAGAGACGGTATATTACCTACTATCTAATGTATGATAGACTAAGCAATGGTATTAACCCAAAAGATACTGTATATTACCTACTATCAAATCTATGATAGCCTAAGGAAAGGTAATAACCCAAAAGATATGGTATATTACGTATTATCAAACGTATGATAGCCTAAGCAAAGGAAATAACCCAAAAGATATGGTATATTACCTATTATCAAACGTATGATACCCTAAGCAAAGGAAATAACCTAAAAGAGACGGTATATTACCTACTATCTAATGTATGATAGACTAAGCAATGGTATTAACCCAAAAGATACTGTATATTACCTACTATCAAATCTATGATAGCCTAAGGAAAGGTAATAACCCAAAAGATATGGTATATTACCTATTATCAAACGTATGATAGCCTAAGCAAAGGTAATAACCCAAAAGAGACTGTATCTTACATACTATCAAACGTATGATAGCCTAAGCAAAGGTAATAGCCTAAAAGATACGGTATATTACCTACTATCATACGTCTGATAGCCTAAGCAAAGGTAATAACCCAAAAGAGACGGTATATTACCTAGCATCAAACGTATGATACCCTAAGCAAAGGTAATAACCTAAAAGATACGGTATATTACCTACTATCATACGTATGATAGTCTAAGCAAAGATAATAACCCAAAAGATACAATATATTACCTACTATCAAACGTATGATAGACAAAGCAAAGGTAATAACCCAAAAGATACGGTATATTGCCTACTATCAAACGTATGATAGCCTAAGCAAAGGTAATAACCCAAATGAGATGGTATATTACCTACTATCATACGTATGAAAGACTAAGCAAAGGTAATAACCCAAAAGAGATGGTATATTACCTACTATCAAATGTATGATAGCCTAAGCAAAGGTAATAACCCAAAAGATATGGTATATTACCTACTATCAGACGTATGATAGCCAAAGCAAAGGTAATAACCCAAAAGATACGGTATATTACCTACTATCAGACGTATGATACCCTAAGCAAAGGTAATAACCCAAAAGAGACGGTATATTACCTACTATCAAATGTATGATACCCTAAGCAAAGGTAATAACCGAAAAGAGACGGTATATTACCTACTATCTAATGTATGATAGAAAAAGCAAAGGTAATAACCCAAAAGATACTGTATATTACCTACTATCAAACGTATGATAGCCTAAGAAAAGGTAATAACCCTAAAGATAAGGTATAATACCTACTAACAAACGTATGATAGCCTAAGCAAAGGTAATAACTGAAAAGAGACCGTATCTTACCTACTATCAAACGTATGATAGCCTAAGCAAAGGTAATAGCCTAAAAGATACGGTATATTACCTATTATCATACGTTTGATAGCCTAAGAAAAGGTAATAACCCAAAAGAGATGGTATATTACCTAGCATCAAACGTATGATACCATAAGCAAAGGTAATAACCTAAAAGAAACAGTATATTACCTACTATCAAACATCAGATAGCCTAAGCAAAGGTAATAACCCAAAAGATATGGTATATTACCCACAATCAAACATATGATAGCCTAAGCAAAGGTAATAACCCAAAAGATACGGTATATTACCTACTATCATACGTATGATAGCCTAAGCAAAGATAATACCCAAAAGATACGGTATATTACCAACTATCAAACGTATGATAGCCAAAGCAAAGGTAATAACCCAAAAGATACGGTATATCGCCTACTATCAAACGTATGATAGCCTAAGCAAAGGTAATAACCCAAATAAGATGGTATATTACCTACTATCATATGTATGATAGACTAAGCAAAGGTAATAACCCAAAAGAGATGGTATATTACCTACTATCAAATGTATGATAGCCTAAGCAAAGGTAATAACCCAAAAGATATGGTATATTACCTACTATCAGACGTATGATAGCCAAAGCAAAGGTAATAACCCAAAAGATACGGTTTATTTCCTACTATCAAACGTATGATAGCCTAAGCAAAGGTAATAACCCAAACGAGATGTTATATTACCTACTATCAAACGTATGATAGTCTAAGAAAAGGTAGTAACCCAAAAGATACGGTATATTACCTACAATCAAACGTATGATACTCTAATCAAAGGTAATAACCCAAAAGAGATGGTATATTACCTACTATCAAATGTATGATAGACTAAGCAAAGGTAATAACCCAAAAGATACGGTATATTACCTACTATCAGACGTATGATAGCCAAAGCAAAGGTAATAAACCAAAAGATACAGTATATTACCTACTATCAGACGTATGATAGCCAAAGCAAAGGTAATAACACATTAGATATGGTATATTACCTACCATCATACGTATGATAGCCTAAGCAAAGGTAATAACCCAAAAGAGACGGTACATTACCTAGTAGTAAACGTATGATACACTAAGCAAAGGTAATAGCCCAAATGAGATGGTATATTACCTACTATCATACGTATGAAAGACTAAGCAAAGGTAATAACCCAAAAGAGATGGTATATTACCTACTATCAAATGTATGATAGCCTAAGCAAAGGTAATAACCCAAAAGATATGGTATATTACCTACTATCAGACGTATGATAGCCAAAGCAAAGGTAATAACCCAAAAGATACGGTATATTACCTACTATCAGACGTATGATACCCTAAGCAAAGGTAATAACCCAAAAGAGACGGTATATTACCTACTATCAAATGTATGATACCCTAAGCAAAGGTAATAACCGAAAAGAGACGGTATATTACCTACTATCTAATGTATGATAGAAAAAGAAAAGGTAATAACCCAAAAGATACTGTATATTACCTACTATCAAACGTATGATAGCCTAAGAAAAGGTAATAACCCTAAAGATAAGGTATAATACCTACTAACAAACGTATGATAGCCTAAGCAAAGGTAATAACCGAAAAGAGACCGTATCTTACCTACTATCAAACGTATGATAGCCTAAGCAAAGGTAATAGCCTAAAAGATACGGTATATTACCTATTATCATACGTTTGATAGCCTAAGAAAAGGTAATAACCCAAAAGAGACGGTATATTACCTAGCATCAGACGTATGATACCCTAAGCAAAGGTAATAACCTAAAAGAAACAGTATATTACCTACTATCAAATATCAGATAGCCTAAGCAAAGGTAATAACCCAAAAGATATGGTATATTACCGACAATCAAACATATGATAGCCTAAGCAAAGGTAATAACCCAAAAGATACAGTATATTACCTACTATCATACGTATGATAACCTACGCAAAGATAATAACCCAAAAGATACGGTATATTACCTACTATCAAACGTATGATAGCCAAAGCAAAGGTAATAACCCAAAAGATACGGTATATCGCCTACTATCAAACGTATGATAGCCTAAGCAAAGGTAATAACCCAAATAAGATGGTATATTACCTACTATCTTATGTATGATAGACTAAGCAAAGGTAATAACCCAAAAGAGATGGTATATTACCTACTATCAAATGTATGATAGCCTAAGCAAAGGTAATAACCCAAAAGATATGGTATATTACCTACTATCAGACGTATGATAGCCAAAGCAAAGGTAATAACCCAAAAGATACGGTTTATTTCCTACTATCAAAAGTATGATAGCCTAAGCAAAGGTAATAACCCAAACGAGATGTTATATTACCTACTATCAAACGTATGATAGTCTAAGAAAAGGTAGTAACCCAAAAGATACGGTATATTACCTACAATCAAACGTATGATACTCTAAGCAAAGGTAATAACCCAAAAGAGACGGTATATTACCTACTATCAAATGTATGATAGACTAAGCAAAGGTAATAACCCAAAAGATACGGTATATTACCTACTATCAGACGTATGATAGCCAAAGCAAAGGTAATAAACCAAAAGATACAGTATATTACCTACTATCAGACGTATGATAGCCAAAGCAAAGGTAATAACACATTAGATATGGTATATTACCTACCATCATACGTATGATAGCCTAAGCAAAGGTAATAACCCAAAAGAGACGGTACATTACCTAGTATTAAACGTATGATACACTAAGCAAAGGTAATAGCCCAAAATATACGGTATGTTACCTAGTATCAAACGTATGATAGCATAAGCAAAGGTAATAACCCAAAAGATACGGTATATTACCTACTATCAGACGTATGATAGCCAAAGCAAACGTAATAACCTAAAAGAGACGGTATATTCCCTACTATCAGACGTGTGATAGCCTAAGCAAAGGTAATAACCCAAAAGAGACGGTATATTACCTACTATCAGACGTATGATACCCTAAGCAAAGGTAATAACCCAAAAGAGACGGTACATTACCTACTATCAAATGTATCATAGCCTAAGCAAAGGTAATTACCCAAAAGATACGGTATATTACCTACTATCAAAGGTATGATAGCCTAAGCATAGGTAATAACCCAATAGATACGGTATATTACCTACTATCAAACATATGATAGCCTAAGCAAAGGTAATAACCCAAAAGATCCGGTATATTACCTACTATCATACGTATGATAGCCAAAGCAAAGGTAATAACCCAAAAGATACGGTATATTACCTACTATGAGACGTATGATACCCTAAGCAAAGGTAATAACCCAAAAGAGACGGTATATTACCTACTATCAAATGTATGATACCCTAAGCAAAGGAAATAACCCAAAAGAGACGGTATATTACCTACTATCTAATGTATGATAGACTAAGCAATGGTAATAACCCAAAAGATACTGTATATTACCTACTATCAAATGTATGATAGCCTAAGGAAAGGTAGTAACCCAAAAGATATGGTATATTGCCTATTATCAAACGTATGATAGCCTAAGCAAAGGTAATAACCCAAAAGAGACCGTATCTTACCTACTATCAAACGTATGATAGCCTAAGCAAAGGTATTAGCCTAAAAGATACGGTATATTACCTACTATCATACGTTTGATAGCCTAAGTAAAGGTAATAACCAAAAAGAGACGGTATATTACCTAGCATCAAACGTATGATACCCTAAGCGAAGGTAATAACCTAAAAGAAACAATATATTACCTACTATCAAACATCTGATAGCCTAAGCAAAGGTAATAACCCAAAAGATATGGTATATTACCTACTATCAAACATCTGATAGCCTAAGCAAAGGTAATAACCCAAAAGATATGGTATATTACCTACAATCAAACATATGATAGCCTAAGCAAAGGTAATAACCCAAAATATATGGTATATTACTTACTATCATACGTATGATAGCCTAAGCAAAGATAATAACCCAAAAGATACGGTATATTACCTACTATCAAACGTATGATAGCCAAAGCAAAGGTAATTACCCAAAAGATACGGTATATCGCCTACATCAAACGTATGATAGCCTAAGCAAAGGTAATAACCCAAATGAGATGGTATATTACATACTATCATACATATGATCGACTAAGCAAAGGTAATATCCCAAAAGAGATGGTATATTACCTACAATCAAATGTATGATAGCCTAAGCAAAGGAAATAACCCAAAAGATATGGTATATTACCTACTATCAGACGTATGATAGCCAAAGCAAAGGTAATAACCCAAAAGATACAGTATATTACCTACTATCAGACGTATGATACCCTAAGCAAGGGTAATAACCCAAAAGAGACGGTATATTACCTACTATCAAATGTATGATACCCTAAGCAAAGGTAATAACCGAAAAGAGACGGTATATTACCTACTATCTAATGTATGATAGAAAAAGCAAAGGTAATAACCCAAAAGATACTGTATATTACCTACTATCAAACGTATGATAGCCTAAGAAAAGGTAATAACCCTAAAGATAAGGTATAATACCTACTATCAAACGTATAATAGCCTAAGCAAAGGTAATAACCGAAAAGAGACCGTATCTTACCTACTATCTAATGTATGATAGAAAAAGCAAAGGTAATAACCCAAAAGATACTGTATATTACCCACTATCAAACGTATAATAGCCTAAGCAAAGGTAATAACCCAAAAGAGATGGTATATTACCTACTATCAAATGTATGATAGCCTAAGCAAAGGTAACAACCCAAAAGATATGGTATATTACCTACTATCAGACGTATGATAGCCAAAGAAAAGGTAATAACCCAAAAGATACGGTATATTACCTACTATCAGACGTATGATACCCTAAGCAAAGGTAATAACCCAAAAGAGACGGTATATTACCTACTATCAAATGTATGATACCCTAAGCAAAGGTAATAACCGAAAAGAGACGGTATATTACCTACTATCTAATGTATGATAGAAAAAGCAAATGTAATAACCCAAAAGATACTGTATATTACCTACTATCAAACGTATGATAGCCTAAGCAATGGTAACAACCCAAAAGATATGGTATATTACCTACTATCAGACGTATGATAGCCAAAGAAAAGGTAATAACCCAAAAGATACGGTATATTACCTACTATCAGACGTATGATACCCTAAGCAAAGGTAATAACCCAAAAGAGACGGTATATTACCTACTATCAAATGTATGATACCCTAAGCAAAGGTAATAACCGAAAAGAGACGGTATATTACCTACTATCTAATGTATGATAGAAAAAGCAAAGGTAATAACCCAAAAGATACTGTATATTACCTACTATCAAACATATGATAGCCTAAGAAAAGGTAATAACCCTAAAGATAAGGTATAATACCTACTATCAAACGTATGATAGCCTAAGCAAAGGTAATAACCGAAAAGAGACCGTATCTTACCTACTACCAAACGTATGATAGCCTAAGCAAAGGTAATAGCCTAAAAGATACGGTATATTACCTACTATCATACGTTTGATAGCCTAAGCAAAGGTAATAACCCAAAAGAGACGGTATATTACCTAGCATCAAACGTATGATACCCTAAGCAAAGGTAATAACATAAAAGAAACAGTATATTACCTACTATCAAACATCAGATAGCCTAAGCAAAGGTAATAACCCAAAAGATATGGTATATTACCTACAATCAAACATATGATAGCCTAAGCAAAGGTAATAACCCAAAAGATACGGTATATTACCTACTATCATACGTATAATAGCCTAAGCAAAGATAATAACCCAAAAGATACGGTATATTACCTACTATCAAACGTATGATAGCCAAAGCAAAGGTAATAACCCAAAAGATACGGTATATCGCCTACATCAAACGTATGATAGCCTAAGCAAAGGTAATAACCCAAATGAGATGGTATATTACATACTATCATACGTATGATCGACTAAGCAAAGGTAATAACCCAAAAGAGATGGTATATTACCTACTATCAAATGTATGATAGCCTAAGCAAAGGTAATAACCCAAAAGATATGGTATATTACCTACTATCAGACGTATGATAGCCAAAGCAAAGGTAATAACCCAAAAGATACGGTATATTACCTACTATCAGATGTATGATACCCTAAGCAAGGGTAATAACCCAAAAGAGACGGTATATTACCTACTATCAAATGTATGATACCCTAAGCAAAGGTAATAACCGAAAAAAGACGGTATATTACCTACTATCTAATGTATGATAGAAAAAGCAAAGGTAATAACCCAAAAGGTACTGTATATTACCCACTATCAAACGTATGATAGCCTAAGAAAAGGTAATAACCCTAAAGATAAGGTATAATACCTACTATCAAACGTATGATAGCCTAAGCAAAGGTAATAACGGAAAAGAGACCGTATCTTACCTACTATCAAACGTATGATAGCCTAAGCAAAGGTAATAGCCTAAAAGATACAGTATATTACCTACTATCATACGTTTGATAGCCTAAGCAAAGGTAATAACCCAAAAGAGACGGTATATTACCTAGCATCAAACGTATGATACCCTAAGCAAAGGTAATAACCCAAAAGAAACAATATATTACCTACTATCAAACATCAGATAGCCTAAGCAAAGGTAATAACCCAAAAGATATGGTATATTACCTACTATCAAACATATGATAGCCTAAGCAAAGGTAATAACCCAAAAGATACTGTATATTACCTATTATCATACGTATGATAGACTAAGCAAAGATAATAACCCAAAAGATATTGTATATTAACTACTATCAAACGTATGATAGCCAAAGCAAAGGTAATAACCCAAAAGATATGGTATATTGCCTACTGTCAAACGTATGATAGCCTAAGCAAAGGTTATAACCCAAAAGAGATGGTATATTACCTACTATCATACGTATAATAGACTAAGCAAAGCTAATAACCCAAAAGAGACGGTATATTACCTACTATCAAATGTATGATAGCCTAAGCTAAGGTAATAATCCAAAAGATATGGTATATTACCTACTATCAGACGTATGATAGCCAAAGCAAAGGTAATAACCCAAAAGATACGGTATATTACCTACTATCAGACGTATGATACCCTAAGCAAAGGTAATAACCCAAAAGAGACGGTATATTACCTACTATCAAATGTATGATACCTTAAGCAAAGGTAATAACCTAAAAGAGACGGTATATTACCTACTATCTAACGTATGATAGACTAAGCAAATGTAATAACCCAAAAGATACTGTATATTACCTACTATCAAACGTATGATAGCCTAAGCAAAGGTAATAACCCAAACGAGATGGTATATTACCTACTATCAAATGTATGATAGTCTAAGCGAAGGTAGTAACCCAAAAGAGACGGTATGTTACCTACTATCAAATGTATGATAGCCTAAACAAAGGTAATAACCCAAAAGATACGGTTTATTACCTACTATCAGACGTATGATAGCCAAAGCCAAGGTAATAAACCAAAAGATATGGTATATTACCTACTATCAAACGTATGATAGCCTAAGCAAAGGTAATAACCCAAAAGAGACTGTATCTTACTTACTATCAAATGTATGATAGCCTAAGCAAAGGTAATAGCCTAAAAGATATGGTATATTACCTAGCATCAAACGTATGATACCCTAAGCAAAGGTAATAACTCAAAAGAAACAGTATATTACCTACTATCAAACATCAGATAGCCTAAGCAAAGGTAATAACCCAAAAGATACGGTATATTACCTACTATCATACGTATGATAGCTTAAGCAAAGGTAATAACCCAAAAGAGACGGTATATTACCTAGTATTAAACGTATGATACCCTAAGCAAAGGAAATAGCCCAAAATATACGGTATGTTACCTAGTATCAAACGTATGATAGCCTAAGCAAAGGGAATAACCCAAAAGATACGGTATATTACCTACTATCAGACGTATGATAGCCAAAGCAAAAGTAATAACCTAAAAGATACGGTATATTCCCTACTATCAAACGTATGATAGCCTAAGCAAAGGTAATAACCCAAAAGAGACGGTATATTACCTAGTATGAAACGTACGATAGCCCAAGAAAAGGTAATAACCCAAAAGAGACGGTATATTACCTACTATCAAACGTATGATAGCCTAAGCAAAGGTAATTACACAAACGATACGGTATATTACCTACTATCAAAGGTAATAACCCAAAAGAGATGATATATTACCTACTATCAAACGGATGATAGCCTAAGCAAAGGTAATAACCTAAAAGAAACAATATATTACCTACTATCAAACGTAAGACAGCCTAAGCAAAGGTAACAACGCAAAAGATAAAATATATTACCTACTATCAAACATATGATAGCCTAAGCAAAGGTAATAACCCAAAAGATACGGTATATTACCTACTATCATATGTATGATAGCCAAAGCAAAGGTAATAACCCAAAAGATACGGTATATTACATACTATCAGACGTATGATACCCTAAGCAAAGGTAATATCCCAAAAGCGACGGTATATTACCTACTATCAAATGTATAATACCCTAAGCAAAGGTAATAACCCAAAAGAGACGGTATATTACCTACTATCTAATGTATGATAGACTAAGCAAAGGTAATAACCCGAAAGATACTGTATATTACCTACTATCAAACGTATAATAGCCTAAGCAAAGGTAATAACCCTAAAGATATAGTATATTACCTACTATCAAACGTATGATAGCCTAAGCAAAGGTAATAACCCAAAAGGGACCGTATCTTACCTACTATCAAACGTATGATAGCCTAAGCGAAGGTAATAGCCTAAAAGATACGGTATATTACGTACTATCATACGTTTGATAGCCTAAGCAAAGGTAATAACCCAAAAGAGACGGTATATTACCTAGCATCAAACGTATCATACCCTAAGCAAAGGTAATAACCCAAAAGAAATGGTATATTACCTACTATCAAACATCAGATAGCCTAAGCAAAGGTAATAATCCAAAAGATATGGTATATTACCTACTATCAAACATATGATAGCCTAAGCAAAGGTAATAACCCGAAAGATACGGTATATTACCTATTATCATACGTATAATAGACTAAGCAAAGATGATAACCCAAAAGATACGGTATATTACCTACTATCAAACGTATGATAGCCAAAGCAAAGGTAATAACCCAAAAGATACGGTATATTGCCTACTGTCAAACGTATGATAGCCTAAGCAAAGGTAATAACCCAAAAGAAATGGTACATTACCTACCATCAAACGTAAGATTGCCTAAGCAAAGGTAATAACCCAAAAGATACGATATATTACCTACTATCAAACATATGATAGCCTAAGCAAAGTTAATAACCCAAATGATACGGTATATTACCTACTATCGTACGTATGATAGCCTAAGCAAAGGTAATAACCCAAAATATACGGTATATTACCTACTATCAGACGTATGGTAGCCAAAGCAAAGGTAATAACCCAAAAGATACGGTTTATTACCTACTATCAAACGTATGATAGCCAAAGCAAAGGTAATAACCCAAAAGATACGGTATATTACCTACTGTCAAACGTATGATACTCTAAGCAAAGGTAATAAACCAAAAGAGACGGTATATTACCTACTATCAAATGTATGATAGACTAAGCAAAGGTAATAACCCAAAAGATACGGTATATTACCTACTATCAGACATATGATAGCCAAAGCAAAGGTAATAAACCAAAAGATACGGTATATTACGCACTATCAAACGTATGATAGCCTAAGCAAAGGTAATAACCCAAAAGATACAGTATATTACCTACTATCGTACGTATGATAGCCTAAGCAAAGGTAATAACCCAAAATATATGGTATATTACCAACTATCAGACGTATGATAGCCAAAGCAAAGGTAATAACCCAAAAGATACGGTTTATTACCTACTATCAAACGTATGATAGCCTAAGCAAAGGTAATAACCCAAACGAGATGTTATATTACCTACTATCAAACGTATGATAGTCTAAGCAAAGGTAGTAACACAAAAGAGACGGTATATTACCTACTATCAAACGTATGATAGCCTAAACAAAGGTAATAACCCAAAAGATACGATTTATTTCTTACTATCAGGCGTATAATAGCCAAAGCAAAGATTAACCCAAAAGATACGGTATATTACCTAGTATCAAACGTATGATACTCTAAGCAAAGGTAATAAACCAAAAGAGACGGTATATTACCTACTATCAAATGTATGATAGACTAAGCAAAGGTAATAACCCAAAAGATACGGTATATTAACTACTATCAGACGTATGATAGCCAAAGCAAAGGTAATAAACCAAAAGATACAGTATATTACCTACTATTAGACGTATGATAGCCAAAGTAAAGGTAATAACCCATTAGATATGGTATACTACCTACCATCATACGTATGATACCCTAAGCAAAGGTAATAACCCAAAAGAGATGGTACATTACCTAGTATTAAACGTATGATACACTAAGCAAAGGTAATAGCCCAAAATATACGGTATGTTACCTAGTATCAAACGTATGATAGCCTAAGCAAAGGTAATAACATAAAAGATACGGTATATTACCTACTATCAGACGTATGATAGCCAAAGCAAAAGTAATAACCTAAAAGAGATGGTATATTCCCTACTATCAGACGTGTGATAGCCTAAGCAAAGGTAATAACCCAAAAGAGACGGTATATTACCTAGTATCAGACGTATGATACCCTAAGCAAAGGTAATAACCCAAAAGAGATGGTATATTACCTAATATCAAATGTATGATACCCTAAGCAAAGGTAATAACCGAAAAGAGACGGTATATTACCTACTATCTAATGTATGACAGAAAAAGCAAAGGTAATAACCCAAAAGATATTGTATATTACCTACTATCAAACATATGATACCCTAAGAAAAGGTAATAACCCTAAAGATAAGGTATAATACCTACTATCAAACGTATGATAGCCTAAGCAAAGGTAATAACCGAAAAGAGAACGTATCTTACCTACTATCAAACGTATGATAGCCTATGCAAAGGTAATAGCCTAAAAGATACGGTATATTACCTACTATCATACGTTTGATAGCCTAAGCAAAGGTAATAACCCAAAAGAGGCGGTATATTACCTAGCATCAAACGTATGATACCCTAAGCAAAGGTAATAGCATAAAAGAAACAGTATATTACCTACTATCAAACATCAGATAGCCTAAGCAAAGGTAATAACCCAAAAGATATGGTATATTACCTACTATCATACGTATGATAGCCTAAGCAAAGGTAATAACCCAAAAGATACGGTATATTACCTACTATCATACGTATGATAGCCTAAGCAAAGATAATAACCCAAAAGATACGGTATATTACCTACTATCAAACGTATGATAGCCAAAGCAAAGGTAATAACCCAAAAGATATGGTATGTCGCCTACTATCAAACGTATGATAGCCTAAGCAAACGTAATAACCCAAATGAGATGGTATTATACCTACTATCATACGTATGATAGACTAAGCAAAGGTAATAACCCAAAAGAGATGGTATATTACCTACTATCAAATGTATGATAGCCTAAGCTAAGGTAATAATCCAAAAGATATGGTATATTACCTACTATCAGACGTATGATAGCCAAAGCCAAGGTAATAACCCAAAAGATACGGTATATTACCTACTATCAGACGTATGATACCCTAAGCAAAGGTAATAACCCAAAAGAGACGGTATATTACCTACTATCAAATGTATGATACCTTAAGCAAAGGTAATAACCTAAAAGAGACGGTATATTACCTACTATCTAACGTATGATAGACTAAGCAAAGGTAATAACCCAAAAGATACTGTATATTACCTACTATCAAACGTATGATAGCCTAAGCAAAGGTAATAACCCAAACGAGATGGTATATTACCTACTATCAAATGTATGATAGTCTAAGCGAAGGTAGTAACCCAAAAGAGACGGTATATTACCTACTATCAAATGTATGATAGCCTAAACAAAGGTAATAACCCAAAAGATACGGTTTATTACCTACTATCAGACGTATGATAGCCAAAGCCAAGGTAATAAACCAAAAGATATGGTATATTACCTACTATCAAACGTATGATAGCCTAAGCAAAGGTAATAACCCAAAAAAGACTGTATCTTACTTACTATCAAATGTATGATAGCCTAAGCAAAGGTAATAGCCTAAAAGATATGGTATATTACCTAGCATCAAACGTATGATACCCTAAGCAAAGGTAATAACTCAAAAGAAACAGTATATTACCTACTATCAAACATCAGATAGCCTAAGCAAAGGTAATAACCCAAAAGATACGGTATATTACCTACTATCATACGTATGATAGCTTAAGGAAAGGTAATAACCCAAAAGAGACGGTATATTACCTAGTATTAAACGTATGATACCCTAAGCAAAGGAAATAGCCCAAAATATACGGTATGTTACCTAGTATCAAACGTATGATAGCCTAAGCAAAGGGAATAACCCAAAAGATACGGTATATTACCTACTATCAGACGTATGATAGCCAAAGCAAAAGTAATAACCTAAAAGATACAGTATATTCCCTACTATCAAACGTATGATAGCCTAAGCAAAGGTAATAACCCAAAAGAGACAGTATATTACCTAGTATGAAACGTACGATAGCCTAAGAAAAGGTAATAACCCAAAAGAGACGGTATATTACCTACTATCAAACGTATGATAGCCTAAGCAAAGGTAATTACACAAACGATACGGTATATTACCTACTATCAAAGGTAATAACCCAAAAGAGATGATATATTACCTACTATCAAACGGATGATAGCCTAAGCAAAGGTAATAACCCAAAAGAAACAATATATTACCTACTATCAAACGTAAGACAGCCTAAGCAAAGGTAACAACGCAAAAGATAAAATATATTACCTACTATCAAACATATGATAGCCTAAGCAAAGGTAATAACCCAAAAGATACGGTATATTACCTACTATCATATGTATGATAGCCAAAGCAAAGGTAATAACCCAAAAGATACGGTATATTACCTACTATCAGACGTATGATACCCTAAGCAAAGGTAATATCCCAAAAGTGACGGTATATTACCTACTATCAAATGTATAATACCCTAAGCAAAGGTAATAACCCAAAAGAGACGGTATATTACCTACTATCTAATGTATGATAGACTAAGCAAAGGTAATAACCCGAAAGATACTGTATATTACCTACTATCAAACGTATAATAGCCTAAGCAAAGGTAATAACCCTAAAGATATAGTATATTACCTACTATCAAACGTATGATAGCCTAAGCAAAGGTAATAACCCAAAAGGGACCGTATCTTACCTACTATCAAACGTATGATAGCCTAAGCGAAGGTAATAGCCTAAAAGATACGGTATATTACGTACTATCATACGTTTGATAGCCTAAGCAAAGGTTATAACCCAAAAGAGACGGTATATTACCTAGCATCAAACGTATCATACCCTAAGCAAAGGTAATAACCCAAAAGAAATGGTATATTACCTACTATCAAACATCAGATAGCCTAAGCAAAGGTAATAATCCAAAAGATATGGTATATTACCTACTATCAAACATATGATAGCCTAAGCAAAGGTAATAACCCGAAAGATACGGTATATTACCTATTATCATACGTATGATAGACTAAGCAAAGATGATAACCCAAAAGATACGGTATATTACCTACTATCAAACGTATGATAGCCAAAGCAAAGGTAATAACCCAAAAGATACGGTATATTGCCTACTGTCAAACGTATGATAGCCTAAGCAAAGGTAATAACCCAAAAGAAACGGTACATTACCTACCATCAAACGTAAGATTGCCTAAGCAAAGGTAATAACCCAAAAGATACGATATATTACCTACTATCAAACATATGATAGCCTAAGCAAAGTTAATAACCCAAATGATACGGTATATTACCTACTATCGTACGTATGATAGCCTAAGCAAAGGTAATAACCCAAAATATACGGTATATTACCTACTATCAGACGTATGGTAGCCAAAGCAAAGGTAATAACCCAAAAGATACGGTTTATTACCTACTGTCAAACGTATGATAGCCAAAGCAAAGGTAATAACCCAAAAGATACGGTATATTACCTACTGTCAAACGTATGATACTCTAAGCAAAGGTAATAAACCAAAAGAGACGGTATATTACCTATTATTAATTGTATGATAGACTAAGCAAAGGTAATAACCCAAAAGATACGGTATATTACCTACTATCAGACATATGATAGCCAAAGCAAAGGTAATAAACCAAAAGATACGGTATATTACCTACTATCAAACGTATGATAGCCTAAGCAAAGGTAATAACCCAAAAGATACAGTATATTACCTACTATCGTACGTATGATAGCCTAAGCAAAGGTAATAACCCAAAATATATGGTATATTACCAACTATCACACGTATGATATCCAAAGCAAAGGTAATAACCCAAAAGATACGGTTTATTACCTACTATCAAACGTATGATAGCCTAAGCAAAGGTAATAACCCAAACGAGATGTTATATTACCTACTATCAAACGTATGATAGTCTAAGCAAAGGTAGTAACACAAAAGAGACGGTATATTACCTACTATCAAACGTATGATAGCCTAAACAAAGGTAATAACCCAAATGATACGATTTATTTCTTACTATCAGGCGTATGATAGCCAAAGCAAAGGTAATAACCCAAAAGATACGGTATATTACCTAGTATCAAACGTATGATACTCTAAGCAAAGGTAATAAACCAAAAGAGACGGTATATTACCTACTATCAAATGTATGATAGACTAAGCAAAGGTAATAACCCAAAAGATACGGTATATTAACTACTATCAGACGTATGATAGCCAAAGCAAAGGTAATAAACCAAAAGATACAGTATATTACCTACTATTAGACGTATGATAGCCAAAGCAAAGGTAATAACGCATTAGATATGGTATACTACCTACCATCATACGTATGATACCCTAAGCAAAGGTAATAACCCAAAAGAGACGGTACATTACCTAGTATTAAACGTATGATACACTAAGCAAAGGTAATAGCCCAAAATATACGGTATGTTACCGAGTATCAAACGTATGATAGCCTAAGCAAAGGTAATAACATAAAAGATACGGTATATTACCTACTATCAGACGTATGATAGCCAAAGCAAAAGTAATAACCTAAAAGAGACGGTATATTCCCTACTATCAGACGTGTGATAGCCTAAGCAAAGGTAATAACCCAAAAGAGACGGTATATTACCTAGTATCAGACGTATGATACCCTAAGCAAAGGTAATAACCCAAAAGAGACGGTATATTACCTAATATCAAATGTATGATACCCTAAGCAAAGGTAATAACCGAAAAGAGACGGTATATTACCTACTATCTAATGTATGACAGAAAAAGCAAAGGTAATAACCCAAAAGATATTGTATATTACCTACTATCAAACATATGATACCCTAAGAAAAGGTAATAACCCTAAAGATAAGGTATAATACCTACTATCAAACGTATGATAGCCTAAGCAAAGGTAATAACCGAAAAGAGACCGTATCTTACCTACTATCAAACGTATGATAGCCTAAGCAAAGGTAATAGCCTAAAAGATACGGTATATTACCTACTATCATACGTTTGATAGCCTAAGCAAAGGTAATAACCCAAAAGAGACGGTATATTACCTAGCATCAAACGTATGATACCCTAAGCAAAGGTAATAGCATAAAAGAAACAGTATATTACCTACTATCAAACATCAGATAGCCTAAGCAAAGGTAATAACCCAAAAGATATGGTATATTACCTACTATCATACGTATGATAGCCTAAGCAAAGGTAATAACCCAAAAGATACGGTATATTACCTACTATCATACGTATGATAGCCTAAGCAAAGATAATAACCCAAAAGATACGGTATATTACCTACTATCAAACGTATGATAGCCAAAGCAAAGGTAATAACCCAAAAGATATGGTATATCGCCTACTATCAAACGTATGATAGCCTAAGCAAACGTAATAACCCAAATGAGATGGTATTATACCTACTATCATACGTATGATAGACTAAGCAAAGGTAATAACCCAAAAGAGATGGTATATTACCTACTATCAAATGTATGATAGCCTAAGCTAAGGTAATAATCCAAAAGATATGGTATATTACCTACTATCAGACGTATGATAGCCAAAGCAAAGGTAATAACCCAAAAGATACGGTATATTACCTACTATCACACGTATGATACCCTAAGCAAAGGTAATAACCCAAAAGAGACGGTATATTACCTACTATCAAATGTATCATACCTTAAGCAAAGGTAATAACCTAAAAGAGACGGTATATTACCTACTATCTAACGTATGATAGGCTAAGCAAAGGTAATAACCCAAAAGATACTGTATATTACCTACTATCAAACGTATGATAGCCTAAGCAAAGGTAATAACCCAAACGAGATGGTATATTACCTACTATAAAATGTATGATAGTCTAAGCGAAGGTAGTAACCCAAAAGAGACGGTATATTACCTACTATCAAATGTATGATAGCCTAAACAAAGGTAATAACCCAAAAGATACGGTTTATTACCTACTATCAGACGTATGATAGCCAAAGCCAAGGTAATAAACCAAACGATATGGTATATTACCTACTATCAAACGTATGATAGCCTAAGCAAAGGTAATAACCCAAAAGAGACTGTATCTTACTTACTATCAAATGTATGATAGCCTAAGCAAAGGTAATAGCCTAAAAGATATGGTATATTACCTAGCATCAAACGTATGATACCCTAAGCAAAGGTAATAACTCAAAAGAAACAGTATATTACCTACTATCAAACATCAGATAGCCTAAGCAAAGGTAATAACCCAAAAGATACGGTATATTACCTACTATCATACGTATGATAGCTTAAGCAAAGGTAATAACCCAAAAGAGACGGTATATTACCTAGTATTAAACGTATGATACCCTAAGCAAAGGAAATAGCCCAAAATATACGGTATGTTACCTAGTATCAAACGTATGATAGCCTAAGCAAAGGGAACAACCCAAAAGATACGGTATATTACCTACTATCAGACGTATGATAGCCAAAGCAAAAGTAATAACCTAAAAGATACGGTATATTCCCTACTATCAAACGTATGATAGCCTAAGCAAAGGTAATAACCCAAAAGAGACGGTATATTACCTAGTATGAAACGTACGATAGCCTAAGAAAAGGTAATAACCCAAAAGAGACGGTATATTACCTACTATCAAACGTATGATAGCCTAAGCAAAGGTAATTACACAAACGATACGGTATATTACCTACTATCAAAGGTAATAACCCAAAAGAGATGATATATTACCTACTATCAAACGGATGATAGCCTAAGCAAAGGTAATAACCCAAAAGAAACAATATATTACCTACTATCAAACGTAAGACAGCCTAAGCAAAGGTAACAACGCAAAAGATAAAATATATTACCTACTATCAAACATATGATAGCCTAAGCAAAGGTAATAACCCAAAAGATACGGTATATTACCTACTATCATATGTATGATAGCCAAAGCAAAGGTAATAACCCAAAAGATACGGTATATTACCTACTATCAGACGTATGATACCCTAAGCAAAGGTAATATCCCAAAAGTGACGGTGTATTACCTACTATCAAATGTATAATACCCTAAGCAAAGGTAATAACCCAAAAGAGACGGTATATTACCTACTATCTAATGTATGATAGACTAAGCAAAGGTAATAACCCGAAAGATACTGTATATTACCTACTATCAAACGTATAATAGCCTAAGCAAAGGTAATAACCCTAAAGATATAGTATATTACCTACTATCAAACGTATGATAGCCTAAGCAAAGGTAATAACCCAAAAGGGACCGTATCTTACCTACTATCAAACGTATGATAGCCTAAGCGAAGGTAATAGCCTAAAAGATACGGTATATTACGTACTATCATACGTTTGATAGCCTAAGCAAAGGTAATAACCCAAAAGAGACGGTATATTACCTAGCATCAAACGTATCATACCCTAAGCAAAGGTAATAACCCAAAAGAAATGGTATATTACCTACTATCAAACATCAGATAGCCTAAGCAAAGGTAATAATCCAAAAGATATGGTATATTACCTACTATCAAACATATGATAGCCTAAGCAAAGGTAATAACCCGAAAGATACAGTATATTACCTATTATCATACGTATGATAGACTAAGCAAAGATGATAACCCAAAAGATACGGTATATTACCTACTATCAAACGTATGATAGCCAAAGCAAAGGTAATAACCCAAAAGATACGGTATATTGCCTACTGTCAAACGTATGATAGCCTAAGCAAAGGTAATAACCCAAAAGAAACGGTACATTACCTACCATCAAACGTAAGATTGCCTAAGCAAAGGTAATAACCCAAAAGATACGATATATTACCTACTATCAAACATATGATAGCCTAAGCAAAGTTAATAACCCAAATGATACGGTATATTACCTACTATCGTACGTATGATAGCCTAAGCAAAGGTAATAACCCAAAATATACGGTATATTACCTACTATCAGACGTATGGTAGCCAAAGCAAAGGTAATAACCCAAAAGATACGGTTTATTACCTACTATCAAACGTATGATAGCCAAAGCAAAGGTAATAACCCAAAAGATACGGTATATTACCTACTGTCAAACGTATGATACTCTAAGCAAAGGTAATAAACCAAAAGAGACGGTATATTACCTACTATCAAATGTATGATAGACTAAGCAAAGGTAATAACCCAAAAGATACGGTATATTACCTACTATCAGACATATGATAGCCAAAGCAAAGGTAATAAACCAAAAGATACGGTATATTACCTACTATCAAACGTATGATAGCCTAAGCAAAGGTAATAACCCAAAAGATACAGTATATTACCTACTATCGTACGTATGATCGCCTAAGCAAAGGTAATAACCCAAAATATATGGTATATTACCAACTATCAGACGTATGATAGCCAAAGCAAAGGTAATAACCCAAAAGATACGGTTTATTTCCTACTATCAAACGTATGATAGCCTAAGCAAAGGTAATAACCCAAACGAGATGTTATATTACCTACTATCAAACGTATGATAGTCTAAGCAAAGGTAGTAACACAAAAGAGACGGTATATTACCTACTATCAAACGTATGATAGCCTAAACAAAGGTAATAACCCAAAAGATACGATTTATTTCTTACTATCAGGCGTATGATAGCCAAAGCAAAGGTAATAACCCAAAAGATACGGTATATTACCTAGTATCAAACGTATGATACTCTAAGCAAAGGTAATAAACCAAAAGAGACGGAATATTACCTACTATCAAATGTATGATAGACTAAGCAAAGGTAATAACCCAAAAGACACGGTATATTAACTACTATCAGACGTATGATAGCCAAAGCAAAGGTAATAAACCAAAAGATACAGTATATTACCTACTATTAGACGTATGATAGCCAAAGCAAAGGTAATAACCCATTAGATATGGTATACTACCTACCATCATACGTATGATACCCTAAGCAAAGGTAATAACCCAAAAGAGACGGTACATTACCTAGTATTAAACGTATGATACACTAAGCAAAGGTAATAGCCCAAAATATACAGTATGTTACCTAGTATCAAACGTATGATAGCCTAAGCAAAGGTAATAACATAAAAGATACGGTATATTACCTACTATCAGACGTATGATAGCCAAAGCAAAAGTAATAACCTAAAAGAGACGGTATATTCCCTACTATCAGACGTGTGATAGCCTAAGCAAAGGTAATAACCCAAAAGAGACGGTATATTACCTAGTATCAGACGTATGATACCCTAAGCAAAGGTAATAACCTAAAAGAGACGGTATATTACCTACTATCAAATGTATGATACCCTAAGCAAAGGTAATAACCGAAAAGAGACGGTATATTACCTACTATCTAATGTATGACAGAAAAAGCAAAGGTAATAACCCAAAAGATATTGTATATTACCTACTATCAAACATATGATACCCTAAGAAAAGGTAATAACCCTAAAGATAAGGTATAATACCTACTATCAAACGTATGATAGCCTAAGCAAAGGTAATAACCGAAAAGAGACCGTATCTTACCTACTATCAAACGTATGATAGCCTAAGCAAAGGTAATAGCCTAAAAGATACGGTATATTACCTACTATCATACGTTTGATAGCCTAAGCAAAGGTAATAACCCAAAAGAGACGGTATATTACCTAGCATCAAACGTATGATACCCTAAGCAAAGGTAATAGCATAAAAGAAACAGTATATTACCTACTATCAAACATCAGATAGCCTAAGCAAAGGTAATAACCCAAAAGATATGGTATATTACCTACTATCATACGTATGATAGCCTAAGCAAAGGTAATAAACCAAAAGATACGGTATATTACCTACTATCATACGTATGATAGCCTAAGCAAAGATAATAACCCAAAAGATACGGTATATTACCTACTATCAAACGTATGATAGCCAAAGCAAAGGTAATAACCCAAAAGATATGGTATATCTCCTACTATCAAACGTATGATAGCCTAAGCAAACGTAATAACCCAAATGAGATGGTATTATACCTACTATCATACGTATGGTAGACTAAGCAAAGGTAATAACCCAAAAGAGATGGTATATTACCTACTATCAAATGTATGATATCCTAAGCAAAGGTAATAACCCAAAAGATATGGTATATTACCTACTATCAGACGTATGATAGCCAAAGCAAAGGTAATAACCCAAAAGATACGGTATATTACCTACTATCAGATGTATGATACCCTAAGCAAGGGTAATAACCCAAAAGAGACGGTATATTACCTACTATCAAATGTATGATACCCTAAGCAAAGGTAATAACCGAAAAGAGACGGTATATTACCTACTATCTAATGTATGATAGAAAAAGCAAAGGTAATAACCCAAAAGATACTGTATATTACCTACTATCAAACGTATGATAGCCTAAGAAAAGGTAATAACCCTAAAGATAAGGTATAATACCTACTATCAAACGTATGATAGCCTAAGCAAGGGCAATAACCGAAAAGAGACCGTATCTTACCTACTATCAAACGTATGATAGCCTAAGCAAAGGTAATAGCCTAAAAGATACAGTATATTACCTACTATCATACGTTTGATAGCCTAAGCAAAGGTAATAACCCAAAAGAGACGGTATATTACCTAGCATCAAACGTATGATACCCTAAGCAAAGGTAATAACCTAAAAGAAACAATATATTACCTACTATCAAACATCAGATAGCCTAAGCAAAGGTAATAACCCAAAAGATATGGTATATTACCTACTATCAAACATATGATAGCCTAAGCAAAGGTAATAACCCAAAAGATACGGTATATTACCTATTATCATACGTATGATAGACTAAGCAAAGATAATAACCCAAAAGATATTGTATATTACCTACTATCAAACGTATGATAGCCAAAGCAAAGGTAATAACCCAAAAGATATGGTATATTGCCTACTGTCAAACGTATGATAGCCTAAACAAAGGTCATAACCCAAAAGAGATGGTATATTACCTACTATCATACGTATAATAGACTAAGCAAAGGTAATAACCCAAAAGAGACGGTATATTACCTACTATCAAATGTATGATAGCCTAAGAAAAGGTAATAACCCAAAAGATATGGTATATTACCTACTATCAGACGTATGATAGCCAAAGCAAAGGTAATATCCCAAAAGATACGGTATATTACCTACTATCAGACGTATGATACCCTAAGCAAAGGTAATAACCCAAAAGAGACGGTATATTACCTACTATCAAATGTATGATACCTTAGGCAAAGGTAATAACCTAAAAGAGACGGTATATTACCTACTATCTAACGTATGATAGACTAAGCAAAGGTAATAACCCAAAAGATACTGTATATTACCTACTATCAAACGTATGATAGCCTAAGCAAAGGTAATTACCCAAAAGATACGGTATATTACCTACTATCAAAGGTATGATAGCCTAAGAATAGGTAATAACCCAAAAGATACGGTATATTACCTACTATCAAACATATGATAGCCTAAGCAAAGGTAATAACCCAAAAGATATGGTATATTACCTACTATCAGACGTATGATAGCCAAAGCAAAGGTAATAACCCAAAAGATACGGTATATTACCTACTATCAGACGTATGATACCCTAAGCAAAGGTAATAACCCAAAAGATACGGTATATTACCTACTATCAAATGTATGATACCCTAAGCAAAGGTAATAACCCAAAAGAGACGGTATATTACCTACTATCTGATGTATGATAGAAAAAGCAAAGGTAATAACCCAAAAGATACTGTATATTACCTACTATCAAACGTATGATAGCCTAAGCAAAGGTAATAACCCTAAAGATAAGGTATATTACCTACTATCAAACATATGATAGCCTAAGCAAAGGTAATAACCGAAAAGAGACCATATCTTACCTACTATCAAACGTATGATAGCCTAAGCAAAGGTAATAACCCAAAAGAGACGGTATATTACCTAGCATCAAACGTATGATACCCTAAGCAAAGGTAATAACCCAAAAGAAACAATATATTACCTACTATCAAACATCAAATAGCCTAAGCAAAGGTAATAACCCAAAAGATATGGTATATTACCTACTATCAAACATATGATAGCCTAAGCAAAGGTAATAACCCAAAAGATACGGTATATTACCTATTATCATACGTATGATAGATTAAGCAAAGATAATAACCCAAAAGAGACGGTATATTACCTACTATCAAACGTATGATAGCCTAAACAAAGGCAATCACCCAAAAGATACAGTTTATTTCCTACTATCAGGTGTATGATAGCCAAAGCAAAAGTAATAACCCAAAAGATACGGTATATTACCTACTATCAAACGTATGATACTCTAAGTAAAGGTAATAAACCAAAAGAGACGGTATATTACCTACTATCAAATGTATGATAGACTAAGCAAAGGTAATAACACAAAAGAGACTGTATCTTACTTACTATCAAACGTATGATAGCCTAAGCAAAGGTAATAGCCTAAAAGATACGGTATATTACCTAGCATCAAACGTATGATACCCTAAGCAAAGGTAATTACCCAAAAGAAATAGTATATTACCTACTATCAAACATCAGATAGCCTAAGCAAAGGTAATAACCCAAAAGATATGGTATATTACCTACTATCATAAATACGATAGCTTAAGCAAAGGTAATAACCCAAAAGAGACGGTATATTACCTAGTATTAAACGTATGATACCCTAAGCAAAGGTAATAGCCCAAAATATACGGTATGTTACCTAGTATCAAACGTATGATAGCCTAAGAAAAGGTAATAACCCAAAAGAGACGGTATATTACCTACTATCAAACGTATGATAGCCTAAGCAAAGGTAATTACACAAACGGTACGGTATATTACCTACTATCAAAGGTATGATAGCCTAAGCAAAGGTAATAACCCAAAAGAGACGATATATTACCTATTATCAAACGTATGATAGCCTAAGCAAAGGTAATAACCCAAAAGAGACCGTATCTTACCTACTATCAAACGTATGATAGCCTAAGCAAAGGTAATAGCCTAAAAGATACGGTATATTACCTACTATCATACGTTTGATAGCCTAAGCAAAGGTAATAACACAAAAGAGACGGTATATTACCTAGCATCAAACGTATGACACCCTAAGCAAAGGTAATAACCCAAAAGAAACAGTATATTACCTACTATCAAACATCAGATAGCCTAAGCAAACGTAATAACCCAAAAGATATGGTATATTACCTACTATCAAACATATGATAGCCTAAGTAAAGGTAATAACCCGAAAGATACGGTATATTACCTATTATCATACGTATGATAGACTAAGCAAAGATAATAACCCAAAAGATACGGTATATTACCTACTATCAAACGTATGATAGCCAAAGCAAAGGTAATAACCCAAAAGATACGGTATATTGCCTACTGTCAAACGTATGATAGCCTAAGCAAAGGTCATAAGCCAAAAGAGATGGTATATTACCTACTATCATACGTTTGATAGACTAAGCAAAGGTAATAACCCAAAAGAGACGGTATATTACCTACTATCAAATGTATGATAGCCTAAGCAAATGTAATAACCCAAAAGATATGGTATATTACCTACTATCAGACGTATGATAGCCAAAGTAAAGGTAATAACCCAAAAGATACAGTATATTACCTACTATCAGACGTATGATACCTTAAGCAAAGGTAATAACCCAAAAGAGACGGTATATTACCTACTATCAAATGTATGATACCCTAAGCAAAGGTAATAACCTAAAAGAGACGGTATATTACCTACTATCTAACGTATGATAGACTAAGCAAGGGCAATAACCTAAGTGATACTGTATATTACCTACTATCAAACGTATGATAGCCTAAGCAAAGGTAATAACCCAAACGAGATGGTATATTAGCTACTATCAAACGTATGATAGTCTAAGCAAAGGTAGTAACCAGAAAAAAACAGTTTATTTCCTACTATCAGGCGTATGATAGCCAAAGCAAAGGTAATAAACAGAAAGAGACAGTATATTACCTACTATCAAAGGTATGATAGACTAAGCAAAGGTAATAACCCAAAAGATACGGTATATTACCTACTATCAGACGTATGATAGCCAAAGCAAAGGTAATAAACCAAAAGATATGGTATATTACCTACTATCATACGTATGATAGCCTAAGCAAAGGTAATAACCCAAAAGATAAGGTATATTACCTACTATCAAACGTATGATAGCCTAAGTAAAGGTAATAACCCAAAAGAGACGGTATCTTACTTACTATCAAACGTATGATAGCCTAAGCAAAGGTAATAGCCTAAAAGATACGGTATATTACCTAGCATCAAACGTATGATACCCTAAGCAAAGGTAATAACCCAAAAGAAACAGTATATTACCTACTATCAAACATCAGATAGCCTAAGCAAAGGTCATAACCCAAAAGATACGGTATATTACCTACTATCATACGTATGATAGCCTAAGCAAAGGTAATAACCCAAAAGAGACGGTATATTACCTAGTATCAAACGTATGATATCCTAAGCAAAGGTAATAGCCCAAAATATACGGTATCTTACCTAGTATCAAACGTATGATAGCCTAAGCAAAGGTAATAACTCAAAAGATATGGTATATTACCTACTATCAGACGTATTATAGCCAAAGCAAAAGTAATAACCTAAAAGATACGATATATTCCCTACTATCAAACGAATGATAGCCTAAGGAAAGGTAATAACCCAAAAGAGACGGTATATTACCTAGTATGAAACGTACGATAGCCTAAGAAAAGGTAATAACCCAAAAGAGACAGTATATTACCTACTATCAAACGTATGATAGCCTAAGCAAAGGTAATAACCCAAAAGATACGGTATATTACCTATAATCAAAGGTATGATAGCCTAAGCAAAGGTAATAACCCAAAAGAGACGATATATTACCTACTATCAAACAAATGATAGCCTAAGCAAAGGTAATAACCCAAAAGAAACAATATATTACCTACTATCAAATGTAAGATAGCCTAAGCAAAGGTAATAACCCAAAAGATACAGTATATTACCTACTATCAAACATATGATAGCCTAAGCAAGGGTAATAACCCAAAAGATACGGTATATTACCTACTATCAAATGTATGATACCCTAAGCAAAGGTAATAACCCAAAAGAGACGGTATATTACCTACTATCTAACGTATGATAGACTAAGCAAAGGTAATAACCCAAAAGATACTGTATATTACCGACTATCAAACGTATGACAGCCTAAGCAAAGGTAATAACCCAAAAGATCGGGTATATTACCTACTATCAAACGTATGATAGCCTAAGCAATGGTAATAACCCAAAAGAGGCCGTATCTTACCTACTATCAAACGTATGATAGCCTAAGCAACGGTAATAGCCTAAAAGATATGGTAAATTACCTACTATCATACGTTTGATAGCCTAAGCAAAGGTAATAACCCAAAAGACACAGTATATTACCTAGCATCAAAGGTATGATACCCTAAGTAAAGGTAATAACCCAAAAGAAACAGTATATTACCTACTATCAAACATCAGATAGCCTAAGGAAAGGTAATAACCCAAAAGATACTGTATATTACCTACTATCAAACATATGATAGTCTAAGCAAAGGTAATAACCCAAAAGATACGGTGTATTACCTACTATCATACGTATGAAAGCCTAAGCAAAGATAATAACCCAAAAGATACGGTATATTACCTACTATCAAACATATGATAGCCAAAGCAAAGGTAATAACCCAAAAGATACGGTATATTGCCTACTATCAAACGTATGATAGCTTAAGCAAAGGTAATAACCCAAAAGAGATGGTATATGACCTACTATCAAATGTATGATAGACTAAGCAAAGGTAATAACCCAAAAGAGACGGTATATTACCTACTATCAAATGTATGATAGCCTAAGCAAAGGTAATAACCCAAAAGATACGGTATATTATATACTATCAGACGTATGATAGCCAAAGCAAAGGTAATAACCCAAAAGATACGGTATATTACCTACTATCAGACGTATGATACCCTAAGAAAAGGTAATAACCCAAAAGAGACGGTATATTACCAATTGTCAAATGTATGATACCCTAAGCAAAGGTAATAACCCAAAAGAGATGGTATATTACCTACTATCTAACGTATGATAGACTAAACAAAGGTAATAACCCAAAATATTAATATATATTACCTACTATCATAAGTATGATAGCCTAAGCAAAGGTAATAAGCCAAAAGACATGGTATATTAGCTACTATCAAACGTATGATAGCCTAAGCAAAGGTAATAACCTAAAAGAGACTGTATCTTACCTACTATCAAACGTATGATAGCCTAAGCAAAGGTAATAGCCTAAAAGATATTGTATATTACCTACTATCATACGTATGATAGCCTAAGCCAAGGTAATAACCCAAAAGAGACCGTATATTACCTACTATCAAACATATGATACCCTAAGCAAAGGTAATAGCCCAAAAGATATGGTATGTTACCTAGTCTCAAACGTATGATAGCCTAAGCAAAGGTAATAACCCAAAAGATATGGTATATTACCTACTATGAAACGTATGATAGCCTAAGTAAAGGTAATAACCCAAAAGAGACTGTATCTTACTTACTATCAAACGTATGATAGCCTAAGCAAAGGTAATAGCCCAAAAGATACGGTATATTACCTACTATCAAACGTATGATCGCCTATTCAAAAGTAATAACCCAATAGAGAGCGTACATTACCTACTATCAAACGTATGATACCCTAAGCAAAGGTGATAGCCCAAAAGATACGGTATGTTACTTAGTCTCAAACGTATGATAGCCTAAGTAAAGGTAATAACTTAAAAGATACGGTATATTACCTACTATCAGACGTATGATAGCCAAAGCAAAGGTAATAACCCAAAAGATACGGTATACTCCCAACTATCAAACGTATGATAGCCTAAGCAAAGGTAATAACCCAAAAGAGAAAGTATATTATCTACTATCTAACGTATGATAGACTAAGCAAAGGTAATAACCCAAAAGATACTGTATATTACCTACTATCAAACGTATGATAGCCTAAGCAAAGGTAATAACCCAAAAGATACGGTATATTACCTACTATCATACGTATGATAGCCTAAGCAAAGAAAATAACCCAAAAGATACTGTATACTGCCTACTATCAAACGTATGATAGCCAAAGCAAAGGTAATAACCCAAAAGATACGGTATATTGCCTACTACTAAACGTATGATAGCCTAAGCAAAGGTAATAACCCAAAAGAGATGGTATTTTACCTACTATTAAACGTATGATAGACTAAGCAAAGGTAATAACTCAAAAGCGAAGGTATATTACCTACTATCAAATGTATGATAGCCTAAGCAAAGGTAATAACCCAAAAGATACGGTATATTACCTACTATCAGACGTATGATAGCCAAAGCAAAGGTAATAACCCAAAAGATACGGTATATTACCTACTATCAGACGTATGATACCCTAAGCAAAGGTAATAACCCAAAAGAGACGGTATATTACCTACTATCAAATGCATGATACCCTAAGCAAAGGTAATAACCCAAAAGAGATGGTATATTACCTATTATCTAACGTATGATAGACTAAACAAAGGTAATAACCCAAAAGATACTGTATATTACCTACTATCAAACGTATGATAGCCTAAGCAAAGGTAATAACCCAAAAGATATGGTATAATACCTACTATCAAACGTATGATAGCCTAAGCAAAGGTAATAACCTAAAAGAGACCGTATCTTACCTACTATCAAACGTATGATAGCCTAAGCTAAGGTAATAACCTAAAAGATATGGTATATAACCTACTATCATACGTATGATAGCCTAAGCCAAGGTAATAACCCAAAAGAGACCGAATATTACCTACTATCAAACGTATGATACCCTAAGCAAAGGTAATAGCCCAAAAGAAACGGTATGTTACCTAGTCTCAAACGTATGATAGCCTAAGCAAAGGTAATAACCCAAAAGATACGGTATATTACCTACTATGAAACGTTCGATAGACTAAGCAAAGGTGATAACCCAAAAGATACAGTATATTACCTTCTATCAAACGTATGATAGCCTAAGCAAAGGTAATAACCCAAAAGATAAGGTATATTACCTACTATCAAACGTATGATAGCCTAAGCAAAGGTAATAACCCAAAAGAGACTGTATCTTACTTACTATCAAACGTATGATAGCCTAAGCAAAGGTAATAGCCCAAAAGATACGGTATATTACCTACTATCAAACGTATGATCCCCTATTTAAAGGTAATAACCCAATAGAGAGCGTACATTACCTACTATCAAACGTATGATACCCTAAGAAAAGGTGATAGTCCAAAAGATATGGTATGCTACTTAGTCTCAAATGCATGATAGCCTAAGCAAAGGTAATAGCCTAAAAGATACGTTATATTACCTATTATCATACGTATGATAGCCAAAGCAAAGGTAATAACCCAAAAGATACGGTATATTCCCAACTATGAAACGTATGATAGCCTATGCAAAGGTAATAACCCAAAAGAGAATCTATATTATCTACTATAAAACGTACGATATCCTAAGCAAAGGTAATAACCCAAAAGATACGGTATATTACCTACTATCAAACGTATGAGAGCCTAAGCAAAGGTAATAACCCAAACGAGACGGTACATTACCTACTATAAAATGTATGATAGCCTAAGCAAAGGTAATAACCCAAAAGAAACGGTATATTACCTATTATCAAACGTATTATAGCCTAAGTAAAGGTAATACCCCAAAAGATACGGTATATTACCTACTATCAAATGTATGATAGCCTAAGCAAAGGTAATAACCCAAAAGATACGGTATATTACCTACTATCAAACGTATGATAGCCTAAGAAAAGGTAATAACCCAAAAGATATGGTATATTACCTACTATCATACGTATGATAGCTAAAGCAAAGGTAATAACCCAAAAGATACGATATATTACCTACTATCAGACGTATGATACCCTAAGCCAAGGTAATAACCCAAAAGAGACGGTATATTACGTACTATCAAATGTATGATACCCTAAGCAAAGGTAATAACCCAAAAGAGACGGTATATTACCTACTATCTAACGTATGATAGACTAAGCAAAGGTAATAACCCAAAAGATACTGTATATTACCTACTATCAAACGTATGATAGCCTAAGCAAAGGTAATAACCCAAAAGATACGGTATATTACCTACTATCATACGTATGATAGCCTAAGCAAAGAAAATAACCCAAAAGATACGGTATACTGCCTACTATCAAACGTATGATAGCCAAAGCAAAGGTAATAACCCAAAAGATACGGTATATTGCCTACTACTAAACGTATGATAGCCTAAGCAAAGGTAATAACCCAAAAGAGATGGTATTTTACCTACTATTAAACGTATGATAGACTAAGCAAAGGTAATAACTCAAAAGCGAAGGTATATTACCTACTATCAAATGTATGATAGCCTAAGCAAAGGTAATAACCCAAAAGATACGGTATATTACCTACTATCAGACGTATGATAGCCAAAGCAAAGGTAATAACCCAAAAGATACGGTATATTACCTACTATCAGACGTATGATACCCTAAGCAAAGGTAATAACCCAAAAGAGACGATATATTACCTACTATCAAATGCATGATACCCTAAGCAAAGGTAATAACCCAAAAGAGATGGTATATTACCTATTATCTAACGTATGATAGACTAAACAAAGGTAATAACCCAAAAGATACTGTATATTACCTACTATCAAACGTATGATAGCCTAAGCAAAGGTAATAACCCAAAAGATATGGTATAATACCTACTATCAAACGTATGATAGCCTAAGCAAAGGTAATAACCTAAAAGACACCGTATCTTACCTACTATCAAACGTATGATAGCCTAAGCTAAGGTAATAGCCTAAAAGATATGGTATATAACCTACTATCATACGTATGATAGCCTAAGCCAAGGTAATAACCCAAAAGAGACCGTATATTACCTACTATCAAACGTATGATACCCTAAGCAAAGGTAATAGCCCAAAAGAAACGGTATGTTACCTAGTCTTAAACGTATGATAGCCTAAGCAAAGGTAATAACCCAAAAGATACGGTATAATACCTACTATGAAACGTAAGATAGACTAAGCAAAGGTAATAACCCAAAAGATACGGTATATTACCTTCTATCAAACGTATGATAGCCTAAGCAAAGGTAATAACCCAAAAGATAAGGTATATTACCTACTATCAAACGTATGATAGCCTAAGCAAAGGTAATAACCCAAAAGAGACTGTATCTTACTTACTATCAAACGTATGATAGCCTAAGCAAAGGTAATAACCCAAAAGATACGGTATATTACCTACTATCAGACGTATGATACCCTAAGCAAAGGTAATAACCCAAAAGAGACGGTATATTACCTACTATCAAATGCATGATACCCTAAGCAAAGGTAATAACCCAAAAGAGATGGTATATTACCTATTATCTAACGTATGATAGACTAAACAAAGGTAATAACCCAAAAGATACTGTATATTACCTACTATCAAACGTATGATAGCCTAAGCAAAGGTAATAACCCAAAAGATATGGTATAATACCTACTATCAAACGTATGATAGCCTAAGCAAAGGTAATAACCTAAAAGAGACCGTATCTTACCTACTATCAAACGTATGATAGCCTAAGCTAAGGTAATAGCCTAAAAGATATGGTATATAACCTACTATCATACGTATGATAGCCTAAGCCAAGGTAATAACCCAAAAGAGACCGTATATTACCTACTATCAAACGTATGATACCCTAAGCAAAGGTAATAGCCCAAAAGAAACGGTATGTTACCTAGTCTCAAACGTATGATAGCCTAAGCAAAGGTAATAACCCAAAAGATACGGTATAATACCTACTATGAAACGTACGATAGACTAAGCAAAGGTAATAACCCAAAAGATACGGTATATTACCTTCTATCAAACGTATGATAGCCTAAGCAAAGGTAATAACCCAAAAGATAAGGTATATTACCTACTATCAAACGTATGATAGCCTAAGCAAAGGTAATAACCCAAAAGAGATTGTATCTTACTTACTATCAAACGTATGATAGCCTAAGCAAAGGTATTAGCCCAAAAGATACGGTATATTACCTACTATCAAACGTATGATCCCCTATTTAAAGGTAATAACCCAATAGAGAGCGTACATTACCTACTATCAAACGTATGATACCCTAAGAAAAGGTGATAGTCCAAAAGATATGGTATGTTACTTAGTCTCAAATGCATGATAGCCTAAGCAAAGGTAATAGCCTAAGAGATACGTTATATTACCTATTATCATACGTATGATAGCCAAAGCAAAGGTAATAACCCAAAAGATACGGTATATTCCCAACTATGAAACGTATGATAGCCTATGCAAAGGTAATAACCCAAAAGAGAAGCTATACTATCTACTATAAAACGTACGATATCCTAAGCAAAGGTAATAACCCAAAAGATACGGTATATTACCTACTATCAAACGTATGAGAGCCTAAGCAAAGGTAATAACCCAAACGAGACGGTACATTACCTACTATAAAATGTATGATAGCCTAAGCAAAGGTAATAACCCAAAAGAAACGGTATATTACCTATTATCAAACGTATTATAGCCTAAGTAAAGGTAATACCCCAAAAGATACGGTATATTACCTACTATCAAATGTATGATAGCCTAAGCAAAGGTAATAACCCAAAAGATACGGTATATTACCTACTATCAAACATATGATAGCCTAAGAAAAGGTAATAACCCAAAAGATACGGTATATTACCTACTATCATACGTATGATAGCTAAAGCAAAGGTAATAACCCAAAAGATACGATATATTACCTACTATCAGACGTATGATACCCTAAGCCAAGGTAATAACCCAAAAGAGACGGTATATTACGTACTATCAAATGTATGATACCCTAAGCAAAGGTAATAACCCAAAAGAGACGGTATATTACCTACTATCTAACGTATGATAGACTAAGCAAAGGTAATAACCCAAAAGATACGGTATATTACCTACTATCATACGTATGATAGCTAAAGCAAAGGTAATAACCCAAAAGATACGATATATTACCTACTATCAGACGTATGATACCCTAAGCCAAGGTAATAACCCAAAAGAGACGGTATATTACGTACTATCAAATGTATGATACCCTAAGCAAAGGTAATAACCCAAAAGAGACGGTATATTACCTACTATCTAACGTATGATAGACTAAGCAAAGGTAATAACCCAAAAGATACTGTATATTACCTACTATCAATTGTATGATAGCCTAAGCAAAGGTAATAACCCAAAAGATACGGTATATTACCTACTATCATACGTATGATAGCGTAAGCAAAGAAAATAACCCAAAAGATACGGCATATTACCTACTATCAAATGTATGATAGCCAAAGCAAAGGTAATAACCCAAAAGATACGGTATATTGCCTACTACTAAACGTATGATAGCCTAAGCAAAGGTAATAACCCAAAAGAGATGGTATTTAACCTACTATTAAACGTATGATAGACTAAGCAAAGGTAATAACCCAAAAGCGAAGGTATATTACCTACTATCAAATGTATGATAGCCTAAGCAAAGGTAATAACCCAAAAGATACAATATATTACCTACTATCAGACGTATGATAGCTAAAGCAAAGGTAATAACCCAAAAGATACGGTATATTACCTACTATCAGACGTATGATACCCTAAGAAAAGGGGATACCCCAAAAGAGACGGTATATTACCTACTATCAAATGCATGATACCCTAAGCAAAGGTAATAACCCAAAAGAGATGGTATATTACCTATTATCTAACGTATGATAGACTAAACAAAGGTAATAACCCAAAAGATACTGTATATTACCTACTATCAAACGTATGATAGCCTAAGCAAAGGTAATAACCCAAAAGATATGGTATATTACCTACTATCAAACGTATGATAGCCTAAGCAAAGGTAATAACCTAAAAGAGACCGTATGTTACCTACTATCAAACGTATGATAGCCTAAGCTAAGGTAATAGCCTAAAAGATATGGTATATTACCTACTATCATACGTATGATAGCCTAAGCCAAGGTAATAACCCAAAAGAGACCGTATATTACCTACTATCAAACGTATGATACCCTAAGCAAAGGTAATAGCCCAAAAGAAACGGTATGTTACCTAGTCTCAAATGTATGATAGCCTAAGCAAAGGTAATAACCCAAAAGATACGGTATATTACCTACTATGAAACGTACGATAGACTAAGCAAAGGTAATAACCCAAAAGATAAGGTATATTACCTTCTATCAAACGTATGATAGCCTAAGCAAAGGTAATAACCCAAAAGATAAGGTATATTACCTACTATCAAACGTATGATAGCCTAAGCAAAGGTAATAACCCAAAAGAGACTGTATCTTACTTACTATCAAACGTATGATAGCCTAAGCAAAGGTAATAGCCCAAAAGATACGGTATATTACCTACTATCAAACGTATGATCCCCTATTTAAAGGTAATAACCCAATAGAGAGCGTACATTACCTACTATCAAACGTATGATACCCTAAGAAAAGGTGATAGTCCAAAAGATATGGTACGTTACTTAGTCTCAAATGCATGATAGCCTAAGCAAATGTAATAGCCTAAAAGATACGTTATATTACCTATTATCATACGTATGATAGCCAAAGCAAAGGTAATAACCCAAAAGATACGGTATATTCCCAACTATGAAACGTATGATAGCCTATGCAAAGGTAATAACCCAAAAGAGAAGCTATACTATCTACTATAAAACGTACGATATCCTAAGCAAAGGTAATAACCCAAAAGATACGGTATATTACCTACTATCAAACGTATGAGAGCCTAAGCAAAGGTAATAACCCAAACGAGACGGTATATTACCTACTATCAGACGTATGATACCCTAAGCAAAGGTGATAGCCCAAAAGATACGGTATGTTACTTAGTCTCAAACGTATGATAGCCTAAGCAAAGGTAATAACTTAAAAGATACGGTATATTACCTACTATCATACGTATGATAGCCAAAGCAAAGGTAATAACCCAAAAGATACGGTATATTCCCAACTATTAAACGTATGATAGCCTAAGCAAAGGTAATAACCCAAAAGGGAAGGTATATTATCTACCGTAAAACGTACGATATCCTAAGCAAAGGTAATAACCCAAAAGATACGGTATATTACCTACTATCAAACGTATGAGAGCCTAAGCAAAGGTAATAACCCAAACGAGACGGTACATTACCTAATATAAAATGTATGATAGCCTAAGCAAAGGTAATAACCCAAAACATACGGTATATTACTTACTATCATACGTATGATAGCCAAAGCAAAGGTAATAACCCAAAAGATACGGTATATTACCTACTATCAGACGTATGATAGCCTAAGCAAAGGTAATAACCCAAAAGAGACGGTATATTACCTACTATCTAACGTATGATAGACTAAGCAAAGGTAATAACCCAAAAGATACTGTATATTACCTACTATCAAACGTATGATAGCCTAAGCAAAGGTAATAACCCAAAAGATACGGTATATTACCTACTATCATACGTATGATAGCCTAAGCAAAGAAAATAACCCAAAAGATACGGTATATTACCTACTATCAAACGTATGATAGCCAAAGAAAAGGTAATAACCCAAAAGATACGGTATATTGCCTACTACTAAACGTATGATAGCCTAAGCAAAGGTAATAACCCAAAATAGATGGTATTTTACCTACTATAAAACGTATGATCGACTAAGCAAAGGTAATAACCCAAAAGCGAAGGTATATTACCTACTATCAAATGTATGATAGCCTAAGCAAAGGTAATAACCCAAAAGATACGGTATATTACCTACTATCATACGTATGATAACTAAAGCAAAGGTAATAACCCAAAAGATACGGTATATTACCTACTATCAGACGTATGATACCCTAAGAAAAGGGGATACCCCAAAAGAGACGGTATATTACCTACTATCAAATGCATGATACCCGAAGCAAAGGTAATAACCCAAAAGAGATGGTATATTACCTATTATCTAACGTATGATAGACTAAACAAAGGTAATAACCCAAAAGATACTGTATATTACCTACTATCAAACGTATGATAGCCTAAGCAAAGGTAATAACCCAAAAGATATGATATATTACCTACTATCAAACGTATGATAGCCTAAGCAAAGGTAATAACCTAAAAGAGACCGTATGTTACCTACTACCAAACGTATGATAGCCTAAGCTAAGGTAATAGCCTAAAAGATATGGTATATTACCTACTATCATACGTATGATAGCCTAAGCCAAGGTAATAACCCAAAAGAGACCGTATATTACCTACTATCAAACGTATGATACCCTAAGCAAAGGTAATAGCCCAAAAGAAACAGTATGTTACCTAGTCTCAAACGTATGATAGCCTAAGCAAAGGTAATAACCCAAAAGATACGGTATATTACCTACTATGAAACGTACGATAGACTAAGCAAAGGTAATAACCCAAAAGATACGGTATATTACCTTCTATCAAACGTATGATAGCCTAAGCAAAGGTAATAACCCAAAAGATAAGGTATATTACCTACTATCAAACATATGATAGCCTAAGCAAAGGTAATAACCCAAAAGAGACTGTATCTTACTTACTATCAAATGTATGATAGCCTAAGCAAAGGTAATAGCCCAAAAGATACGGTATATTACCTACTATCAAACGTATGATCTCCTATTCAAAGGTAATAACCCAATAGAGAGCGTACATTACCTACTATCAAACGTATGATACCCTAAGCAAAGGTGATAGCCCAAAAGATACGGTATGTTACTTAGTCTCAAACGTATGATAGCCTAAGCAAAGGTAATATCTTAAAAGATACTGTATATTACCTACTATCAGACGTATGATAGCCAAAGCAAAGGTAATAACCCAAAAGATACGGTATATTCCCAACTATTAAACGTATGATAGCCTAAGCAAAGGTAATAACCCAAAAGGGAAGGTATATTATCTACTATAAAACGTACGATATCCTAAGCAAAGGTAATAACCCAAAAGATACGGTATAATACCTACTATGAAACGTAAGATAGACTAAGCAAAGGTAATAACCCAAAAGATACGGTATATTACCTTCTATCAAACGTATGATAGCCTAAGCAAAGGTAATAACCCAAAAGATAAGGTATATTACCTACTATCAAACGTATGATAGCCTAAGCAAAGGTAATAACCCAAAAGAGATTGTATCTTACTTACTATCAAACGTATGATAGCCTAAGCAAAGGTAATAACCCAAAAGATACGGTATATTACCTACTATCAGACGTATGATACCCTAAGCAAAGGTAATAACCCAAAAGAGACGGTATATTACCTACTATCAAATGCATGATACCCTAAGCAAAGGTAATAACCCAAAAGAGATGGTATATTACCTATTATCTAACGTATGATAGACTAAACAAAGGTAATAACCCAAAAGATACTGTATATTACCTACTATCAAACGTATGATAGCCTAAGCAAAGGTAATAACCCAAAAGATATGGTATAATACCTACTATCAAACGTATGATAGCCTAAGCAAAGGTAATAACCTAAAAGAGACCGTATCTTACCTACTATCAAACGTATGATAGCCTAACCTAAGGTAATAGCCTAAAAGATATGGTATATAACCTACTATCATACGTATGATAGCCTAAGCCAAGGTAATAACCCAAAAGAGACCGTATATTACCTACTATCAAACGTATGATACCCTAAGCAAAGGTAATAGCCCAAAAGAAACGGTATGTTACCTAGTCTCAAACGTATGATAGCCTAAGCAAAGGTAATAACCCAAAAGATACGGTATAATACCTACTATGAAACGTACGATAGACTAAGCAAAGGTAATAACCCAAAAGATACGGTATATTACCTTCTATCAAACGTATGATAGCCTAAGCAAAGGTAATAACCCAAAAGATAAGGTATATTACCTACTATCAAACGTATGATAGCCTAAGCAAAGGTAATAACCCAAAAGAGACTGTATCTTACTTACTATCAAACGTATGATAGCCTAAGCAAAGGTAATAGCCCAAAAGATACGGTATATTACCTACTATCAAACGTATGATCCCCTATTTAAAGGTAATAACCCAATAGAGAGCGTACATTACCTACTATCAAACGTATGATACCCTAAGAAAAGGTGATAGTCCAAAAGATATGGTATGTTACTTAGTCTCAAATGCATGATAGCCTAAGCAAAGGTAATAGCCTAAAAGATACGTTATATTACCTATTATCATACGTATGATAGCCAAAGCAAAGGTAATAACCCAAAAGATACGGTATATTCCCAACTATGAAACGTATGATAGCCTATGCAAAGGTAATAACCCAAAAGAGAAGCTATACTATCTACTATAAAACGTACGATATCCTAAGCAAAGGTAATAACCCAAAAGATACGGTATATTACCTACTATCAAACGTATGAGAGCCTAAGCAAAGGTAATAACCCAAACGAGACGGTACATTACCTACTATAAAATGTATGATAGCCTAAGCAAAGGTAATAACCCAAAAGAAACGGTATATTACCTATTATCAAACGTATTATAGCCTAAGTAAAGGTAATACCCCAAAAGATACGGTATATTACCTACTATCAAATGTATGATAGCCTAAGCAAAGGTAATAACCCAAAAGATACGGTATATTACCTACTATCAAACATATGATAGCCTAAGAAAAGGTAATAACCCAAAAGATACGGTATATTACCTACTATCATACGTATGATAGCTAAAGCAAAGGTAATAACCCAAAAGATACGATATATTACCTACTATCAGACGTATGATACCCTAAGCCAAGGTAATAACCCAAAAGAGACGGTATATTACGTACTATCAAATGTATGATACCCTAAGCAAAGGTAATAACCCAAAAGAGACGGTATATTACCTACTATCTAACGTATGATAGACTAAGCAAAGGTAATAACCCAAAAGATATTGTATATTACCTACTATCAATTGTATGATTGCCTAAGCAAAGGTAATAACCCAAAAGATACAGTATATTACCTACTATCATACGTATGATAGCCTAAGCAAAGAAAATAACCCAAAAGATACGGTATATTACCTACTATCAAATGTATGATAGCCAAAGCAAAGGTAATAACCCAAAAGATACGGTATATTGCCTACTACTAAACGTATGATAGCCTAAGCAAAGGTAATAACCCAAAAGAGATGGTATTTAACCTACTATTAAACGTATGATAGACTAAGCAAAGGTAATAACCCAAAAGCGAAGGTATATTACCTACTATCAAATGTATGATAGCCTAAGCAAAGGTAATAACCCAAAAGATACAATATATTACCTACTATCAGACGTATGATAGCTAAAGCAAAGGTAATAACCCAAAAGATACGGTATATTACCTACTATCAGACGTATGATACCCTAAGCAAAGGGGATACCCCAAAAGAGACGGTATATTACCTACTATCAAATGCATGATACCCTAAGCAAAGGTAATAACCCAAAAGAGATGGTATATTACCTATTATCTAACGTATGATAGACTAAACAAAGGTAATAACCCAAAAGATACTGTATATTACCTACTATCAAACGTATGATAGCCTAAGCAAAGGTAATAACCCAAAAGATATGGTATATTACCTACTATCAAACGTATGATAGCCTAAGCAAAGGTAATAACCTAAAAGAGACCGTATGTTACCTACTATCAAACGTATGATAGCCTAAGCTAAGGTAATAGCCTAAAAGATATGGTATATTACCTACTATCATACGTATGATAGCCTAAGCCAAGGTAATAACCCAAAAGAGACCGTATATTACCTACTATCAAACGTATGATACCCTAAGCAAAGGTAATAGCCCAAAAGAAACGGTATGTTACCTAGTCTCAAACGTATGATAGCCTAAGCAAAGGTAATAACCCAAAAGATACGGTATATTACCTACTATGAAACGTACGATAGACTAAGCAAAGGTAATAACCCAAAAGATACGGTATATTACCTTCTATCAAACGTATGATAGCCTAAGCAAAGGTAATAACCCAAAAGATAAGGTATATTACCTACTATCAAACGTATGATAGCCTAAGCAAAGGTAATAACCCAAAAGAGACTGTATCTTACTTACTATCAAACGTATGATAGCCTAAGCAAAGGTAATAGCCCAAAAGATACGGTATATTACCTACTATCAAACGTATGATCCCCTATTTAAAGGTAATAACCCAATAGAGAGCGTACATTACCTACTATCAAACGTATGATACCCTAAGAAAAGGTGATAGTCCAAAAGATATGGTATGTTACTTAGTCTCAAATGCATGATAGCCTAAGCAAATGTAATAGCCTAAAAGATACGTTATATTACCTATTATCATACGTATGATAGCCAAAGCAAAGGTAATAACCCAAAAGATACGGTATATTCCCAACTATGAAACGTATGATAGCCTATGCAAAGGTAATAACCCAAAAGAGAAGCTATACTATCTACTATAAAACGTACGATATCCTAAGCAAAGGTAATAACCCAAAAGATACGGTATATTACCTACTATCAAACGTATGAGAGCCTAAGCAAAGGTAATAACCTAAACGAGACGGTATATTACCTACTATCAGACGTATGATACCCTAAGCAAAGGTGATAGCCCAAAAGATACGGTATGTTACTTAGTCTCAAACGTATGATAGCCTAAGCAAAGGTAATAACTTAAAAGATACGGTATATTACCTACTATCATACGTATGATAGCCAAAGCAAAGGTAATAACCCAAAAGATACGGTATATTCCCAACTTTTAAACGTATGATAGCCTAAGCAAAGGTAATAACCCAAAAGGGAAGGTATATTATCTACCGTAAAACGTACGATATCCTAAGCAAAGGTAATAACCCAAAAGATACGGTATATTACCTACTATCAAACGTATGAGAGCCTAAGCAAAGGTAATAACCCAAACGAGACGGTACATTACCTAATATAAAATGTATGATAGCCTAAGCAAAGGTAATAACCCAAAACATACGGTATATTACTTACTATCATACGTATGATAGCCAAAGCAAAGGTAATAACCCAAAAGATACGGTATATTACCTACTATCAGACGTATGATACCCTAAGCAAAGGTAATAACCCAAAAGAGATGGTATATTACCTACTATCAAATGTATGATACCCTAAGCAAAGGTAATAACCCAAAAGAGACGGTATATTACCTACTATCTAACGTATGATAGACTAAGCAAAGGTAATAACCCAAAAGATACTGTATATTACCTACTATCAAACGTATGATAGCCTAAGCAAAGGTAATAACCCAAAAGAGACGGTATATTACCTACTATCTAACGTATGATAGACTAAGCAAAGGTAATAACCCAAAAGATACTGTATATTACCTACTATCAAACGTATGATAGCCTAAGCAAAGGTAATAACCCAAAAGATACGGTATATTACCTACTATCATACGTATGATAGCCTAAGCAAAGAAAATAACCCAAAAGATACGGTATATTACCTACTATCAAACGTATGATAGCCAAAGCAAAGGTAATAACCCAAAAGATACGGTATATTGCCTACTACTAAACGTATGATAGCCTAAGCAAAGGTAATAACCCAAAATAGATGGTATTTTACCTACTATAAAACGTATGATCGACTAAGCAAAGGTAATAACCCAAAAGCGAAGGTATATTACCTACTATCAAATGTATGATAGCCTAAGCAAAGGTAATAACCCAAAAGATACGGTATATTACCTACTATCAGACGTATGATAACTAAAGCAAAGGTAATAACCCAAAAGATACGGTATATTACCTACTATCAGACGTATGATACCCTAAGAAAAGGGGATACCCCAAAAGAGACGGTATATTACCTACTATCAAATGCATGATACCCGAAGCAAAGGTAATAACCCAAAAGAGATGGTATATTACCTATTATCTAACGTATGATAGACTAAACAAAGGTAATAACCCAAAAGATACTGTATATTACCTACTATCAAACGTATGATAGCCTAAGCAAAGGTAATAACCCAAAAGATATGATATATTACCTACTATCAAACGTATGATAGCCTAAGCAAAGGTAATAACCTAAAAGAGACCGTATGTTACCTACTACCAAACGTATGATAGCCTAAGCTAAGGTAATAGCCTAAAAGATATGGTATATTACCTACTATCATACGTATGATAGCCTAAGCCAAGGTAATAACCCAAAAGAGACCGTATATTACCTACTATCAAACGTATGATACCCTAAGCAAAGGTAATAGCCCAAAAGAAACAGTATGTTACCTAGTCTCAAACGTATGATAGCCTAAGCAAAGGTAATAACCCAAAAGATACGGTATATTACCTACTATGAAACGTACGATAGACTAAGCAAAGGTAATAACCCAAAAGATACGGTATATTACCTTCTATCAAACGTATGATAGCCTAAGCAAAGGTAATAACCCAAAAGATAAGGTATATTACCTACTATCAAACGTATGATAGCCTAAGCAAAGGTAATAACCCAAAAGAGACTGTATCTTACTTACTATCAAATGTATGATAGCCTAAGCAAAGGTAATAGCCCAAAAGATACGGTATATTACCTACTATCAAACGTATGATCTCCTAATCAAAGGTAATAACCCAATAGAGAGCGTACATTACCTACTATCAAACGTATGATACCCTAAGCAAAGGTGATAGCCCAAAAGATACGGTATGTTACTTAGTCTCAAACGTATGATAGCCTAAGCAAAGGTAATATCTTAAAAGATACGGTATATTACCTACTATCAGACGTATGATAGCCAAAGCAAAGGTAATAACCCAAAAGATACGGTATATTCCCAACTATTAAACGTATGATAGCTTAAGCAAAGGTAATAACCCAAAAGGGAAGGTATATTATCTACTATAAAACGTACGATATCCTAAGCAAAGGTAATAACCCAAAAGATACGGTATATTACCTACTATCAAACGTATGAGAGCCTAAGCAAAGGTAATAACCCAAACGAGACGGTACATTACCTACTATAAAATGTATGATAGCCTAAGCAAAGGTAATAACCCAAAAGAAACGGTATATTACCTATTATCAAACGTATTATAGCCTAAGTAAAGGTAATACCCCAAAAGATATGGTATATTACCTACTATCAAACGTATGATAGCCTAAGCAAAGGTAATAACCCAAAAGATACGGTATATTACCTACTATCAAACATATGATAGCCTAAGCAAAGGTAATAACCCAAAAGATACGGTATATTACCTACTATCATACGTATGATAGCCAAAGCAAAGGTAATAACCCAAAAGATACGGTATATTACCTACTATCATACGTATGATAGCCTAAGCAAAGGTAATAACCCAAAAGAGAGGATATATTACCTACTATCAGACGTATGATACCCTAAGCAAAGGTAATAACCCAAAAGAGACGGTATATTACCTACTATCTAACGTATGATAGACTAAGCAAAGGGAATAACCCAAAAGATACTGTATATTACCTACTATCAAACGTATGATAGCCTAAGCAAAGGTAATAACCCAAAAGATACGGTATATTACCTACTATCATACGTATGATAGCCTAAGCAAAGAAAATAACCAAAAAGATACGGTATATTACCTACTATCAAACGTATGATAGCCAAAGCAAAGGTAATAACCCAAAAGATACAGTAAATTGCCTACTACTAAACGTATGATAGCCTAAGCAAAGGTAATAACCCAAAAGAGATGGTATTTTACCTACTATCAAACGTATGATCGACTAAGCAAAGGTAATAACCCAAAAGCGAAGGTATATTACCTACTATCAAATGTATGATAGCCTAAGCAAAGGTAATAACCCAAAAGATACGGTATATTACCTACTATCAGACGTATGATAGCTAAAGCAAAGGTAATAACCCAAAAGATACGGTATATTACCTACTATCAGACGTATGATACCCTAAGCAAAGGTAATAACCCAAAAGAGACGGTATATTACCTACTATCAAATGCATGATACCCTAAGCAAAGGTAATAACCCAAAAGAGATGGTATATTACCTATTATCTAACGTATGATAGACTAAAGAAAGGTAATAACCCAAAAGATATTGGATATTACCTACTATCAAACGTATGATAGCCTAAGCAAAGGTAATAACCCAAAAGATATGATATATTACCTACTATCAAACGTATGATAGCCTAAGCAAAGGTAATAACCTAAAAGAGACGGTATGTTACCTACTATCAAACGTATGATAGCCTAAGCTAAGGTAATAGCCTAAAATATATGGTATATTACCTACTATCATACGTATGATAGCCTAAGCCAAGGTAATAACCCAAAAGAGACCGTATATTACCTACTATCAAACGTATGATACCCTAAGCAAAGGTAATAGCCCAAAAGAAACGGTATGTTACCTAGTCTCAAACGTATGATAGCCTAAGCAAAGGTAATAACCCAAAAGATACGGTATATTACCTACTATGAAACGTACGATAGACTAAGCAAAGGTAATAACCCAAAAGATACGGTATATTACCTTCTATCAAACGTATGATAGCCTAAGCAAAGGTAATAACCCAAAAGATAAGGTATATTACCTACTATCAAACGTATGATAGCCTAAGCAAAGGTAATAACCCAAAAGAGACTGTATCTTACTTACTATCAAACGTATGATAGCCTAAGCAAAGGTAATAGCCCAAAAGATACGGTATATTACCTACTATCAAACGTATGATCACCTATTCAAAGGTAATAATCCAATAGAGAGCGTACATTACCTACTATCAAACGTATGATACCCTAAGCAAAGGTGATAGCCCAAAAGATACGGTATGTTACTTAGTCTCAAACGTATTATAGCCTAAGAAAAGGTAATAACCCAAAAGATACGGTATATTCCCAACTATTAAACGTATGATAGCCTAAGAAAAGGTAATAACCCAAAAGGGAAGGTATATTATCTACTATAAAACGTATGATATCCTAAGCAAAGGTAATAACCCAAAAGATACGGTATATTACCTACTATCAAACGTATGAGAGCCTAAGCAAAGGTAATAACCCAAACGAGACGGTACATTACCTACTATAAAATGTATGATAGCCTAAGCAAAGGTAATAACCCAAAAGAAACGGTATATTACCTATTATCAAACGTATTATAGCCTAAGTAAAGGTAATACCCCAAAAGATACGGTATATTACCTACTATCAAACGTATGATAGCCTAAGCAAAGGTAATAACCCAAAAGATACGGTATATTACCTACTATCAAACATATGATAGCCTAAGCAAATGTAATAACCCAAAAGATACGGAATATTACCTACTATGAAACGTACGATAGACTAAGCAAAGGTAATAACCCAAAAGATACGGTATATTACCTTCTATCAAACGTATGATAGCCTAAGCAAAGGTAATAACCCAAAAGATAAGGTATATTACCTACTATCAAACGTATTGTAGCCTAAGCAAAGGTAATAACCCAAAAGAGACTGTATCTTACTTACTATCAAACGTATGATAGCCTAAGCAAAGGTAATAGCCCAAAAGATACAGTATATTACCTACTATCAAACGTATGATCCCGTATTTAAAGGTAATAACCCAAAAGAGATCGTATATTACCTAATATCAAACGTATGATACCCTAAGCAAAGGTAATACCCCAAATAAAACGGTATGTTGCCTAGTCTCAAACGTATGATAGCCTAAGCAAAGGTAATAACCCAAAAGATACGGTATATTACCTACTATGAAACGTACGATAGACTAAGCAAAGGTAATAACCCAAAAGATACGGTATATTACGTTCTATCAAACGTATGATAGCCTAAGCAAAGGTAATAAGCCAAAAGATAAGTTATATTACCTACTATCAAACGTATGATAGCCTAAGCAAAGGTAATAACCCAAAAGAGACTGTATCTTACTTACTATCAAACGTATGATAGCCTAAGCAAAGGTAATAGCCCAAAAGATACGATATATTACCTACTATCAAACGTATGATCGCCTATTTAAAGGTAATAACCCAATAGAGAGCGTACATTACCTACTATCAAACGTATGATACCCTAAGCAAAGGTGATAGCCCAAAAGATACGGTATGTTACTTAGTCTCAAACGTATGATAGCCTAAGCAAAGGTAATAGCCTAAAAGATACGGTATATTACCTACTATCATACGTTTGATAGCCTAAGCAAATGTATTAACCCAAAAGAGACGTTATATTACCTAGCATCAAATGTATGATACCCTAAGCGAAGGTAATAACCCAAAAGAGACGGTATATTACCTAGTATCAAACGTACGATACCCTAAGAAAAGGTAATAGCCCAAAATATACGGTATGTTACCTAGTATCAAACATATGATAACCTAAGCAAAGGTAATAACCCAAAAGATACAGTATATTACCTACTATCAGACGTATGATAGCCAAAGAAAAAGTAATAACCTAAAAGATAATATATATTTCCTACTATCAAACGTATGATAGCCTAAGCAAAGGTAATAACCCAAAAGAGACGGTATATTACCTAGTATGAAACGTACGATAGCCTAAGAAAAGGTAATAACCCAAAAGAGACAGTATATTACCTACTATCAAGCGTATGATAGCCTAAGGAAAGGTAATAACCCAAAAGATACGGTATATTACCTACTATCAAAGGTATGATAGCCTAAACAAAGGTAATAACCCAAAAGAGACGATATATTACCTATTATCAAACGTATGATAGCCTAAGCAAGGGTAATAACCCAAAAGATACAGTATATTACCTACTATCAAACATATGATAGCCTAAGCAAGGGTAATAACCCAAAAGATACGATATATTACCTATTATCAGACGTATGATACCCTAAGCAAAGGTAATAACCCAAAAGAGACGGTATATTACCTACTATCAAATGTATGATACCCTAAGCAAAGGTAATAACCCAAAAGAGACGGTACATTACCTACTATCTAACGTATGATAACCAAAGCAAAGGTAATAACCCAAAAGATACTGTATATTACCTACTATCAAACGTATAATAGCCTAAGCAAAGGTAATAACCCAAAAGATATGGTATATTACCTACTATCAAACGTATCATAGCCTAAGCAAAGGTAATAACCCAAAAGATACGGTATATTACCTACTATCAAACATATGATAGCCTAAGCAAAGGTAATAACCCAAAAGATACGGTATATTACCTACTATCATACGTATGATAGCCAAAGCAAAGGTAATAACCCAAAAGATACGATATAGTACCTACTATCAGAAGTATGATACCCTAAGCAATGGTAATAACCCAAAAGAGACGGTATATTACCTACTATCAAATGTATGATACCCTAAGCAAAGGTAATAACCCAAAAGAGACGGTACATTACCTACTATCTAACGTATGATAGACTAAGCAAAGGTAATAACCCAAAAGATACTGTATATTACCTACTATCAAACGTATGATAGCCTAAGCAAAGGTAATAACCCAAAAGATACGGTATATTACCTACTATCATACGTATGATACCCTAAGCAAAGAAAATAACCCAAAAGATACGGTATATTACCTACTATCAAACGTATGATAGCCAAAGCAAAGGTAATAACCCAAAAGATACGGTATATTGCCTACTATTAAACATATGATTGCCTAAGCAAAGGTAATAACCCAAAAGAGATGGTATTTTACCTACTATCAAACGTATGATAGACTAAGCGAAGGTAATAACCCAAAAGCGAAGGTATATTACCTACTATCAAATGTATGATAGCCTAAGCAAAGGTAATAACTAAAAAGATATGGTATATTACCTACTATCAGACGTATGATAGCCAAAGCAAAGGTAATAACCCAAAAGATACGGTATATTACCTACTATCAGACGTATGATACCCTAAGCAAAGGTAATAACGCAAAAGAGACGGTATATTACCTACTATCAAATGCATGATACCCTAAGCAAAGGTAATAACCCAAAAGAGATGGTATATTACCTATTATCTAATGTATGATAGACTAAACAAAGGTAATAACCCAAAAGATACTGTATATTACCTACTATCAAACCTATGATAGCCTAAGCAAAGGTAATAACCCAAAAGATATGGTATATTACCTACTATCAAACGTATGATAGCCTAAGCAAAGGTAATAACCTAAAAGAGACCGTATCTTACCTATTATCATACGTATGATACCCTAAGAAAAGGTAATAGCCCAAAAGCAATGGTATGTTACCTAGTCTAAAACGTATGATAGGCTAAGCAAAGGTAATAACCCAAAAGATACGGTATATTACCTACTCTGAAACGTACGATAGACTAAGCAAAGGTAATAACCCAAAAGATACGGTATATTACCTTCTATCAAACGTATGATAGCCTAAGCAAAGGTAATAACCCAAAAGATAAGGTATATTACCTACTATCAAATGTATGATAGCCTAAGCAAAGGTAATAACCCAAAAGAGACTGTATCTTACTTACTATCAAACTTATGATAGCCTAAGCAAAGGTAATAGCCCAAAAGATACGGTATATTACCTACTATCAAACGTATGATCGCCTATTTAAAGGTAATAACCCAATAGAGAGCGTACATTACCTACTATCAAACGTATGATACCCTAAGCAAAGGTGATAGCCCAAAAGATACGGTATGTTACTTAGTCTCAAACGTATGATAGCCTAAGCAAAGGTAATAGCCTAAAAGATACGGTATATTACCTACTATCATACGTTTGATAGCCTAAGCAAATGTAATAACCCAAAAGAGACGGTATATTACCTAGCATCAAATGTATGATACCCTAAGAAAAGGTAATAACCCAAAAGAAACAGTATATTACCTACTATCAAACATCAGATAGCCTAAGCAAAGGTCATAACCCAAAAGATACGGTATATTACCTACTATCAAACGTATGATAGCCTAAGCAAAGGTAATAACCCAAAAGAGACGGTATATTACCTCGTATCAAACGTATGATACCATAAGCAAAGGTAATAGCCCAAAATATACGGTATGTTACCTAGTATCAAACGTATGATAGCCTAAGCCAAGGTAATAACCCAAAAGATACGGTATATTACCTACTATCAGACGTATGATACCCTAAGCAAAGAAAATAACCCAAAAGATACGGTATATTACCTACTATCAAACGTATGATAGCCAAAGCAAAGGTAATAACCCAAAAGATACGGTATATTGCCTACTATTAAACATATGATTGCCTAAGCAAAGGTAATAACCCAAAAGAGATGGTATTTTACCTACTATCAAACGTATGATAGACTAAGCAAAGGTAATAACCCAAAAGCGAAGGTATATTACCTACTATCAAATGTATGATAGCCTAAGCAAAGGTAATAACCTAAAAGATATGGTATATTACCTACTATCAGACGTATGATAGCCAAAGCAAAGGTAATAACCCAAAAGATACGGTATATTACCTACTATCAGACGTATGATACCCTAAGCAAAGGTAATAACGCAAAAGAGACGGTATATTACCTACTATCAAATGCATGATACCCTAAGCAAAGGTAATAACCCAAAAGAGATGGTATATTACCTATTATCTAATGTATGATAGACTAAACAAAGGTAATAACCCAAAAGATACTGTATATTACCTACTATCAAACCTATGATAGCCTAAGCAAAGGTAATAACCCAAAAGATATGGTATATTACCTACTATCAAACGTATGATAGCCTAAGCAAAGGTAATAACCTAAAAGAGACCGTATCTTACCTATTATCATACGTATGATAGCCTAAGCCAAGGTAATAACCCAAAAGGGACCGTATATTACCTACTATCAAACGTATGATACCCTAAGAAAAGGTAATAGCCCAAAAGCAATGGTATGTTACCTAGTCTAAAACGTATGATAGCCTAAGCAAAGGTAATAACCCAAAAGATACGGTATATTACCTACTATGAAACGTACGATAGACTAAGCAAAGGTAATAACCCAAAAGATACGATATATTACCTTCTATCAAACGTATGATAGCCTAAGCAAAGGTAATAACCCAAAAGATAAGGTATATTACCTACTATCAAATGTATGATAGCCTAAGCAAAGGTAATAACCCAAAAGAGACTGTATCTTACTTACTATCAAACGTATGATAGCCTAAGCAAAGGTAATAGCCCAAAAGATACGGTATATTACCTACTATCAAATGTATGATCGCCTATTTAAAGGTAATAACCCAATAGAGAGCGTACATTACCTACTATCAAACGTATGATACCCTAAGCAAAGGTGATAGCCCAAAAGATACGGTATGTTACTTAGTCTCAAACGTATGATAGCCTAAGCAAAGGTAATAGCCTAAAAGATACGGTATATTACCTACTATCATACGTTTGATAGCCTAAGCAAATGTAATAACCCAAAAGAGACGGTATATTACCTAGCATCAAATGTATGATACCCTAAGAAAAGGTAATAACCCAAAAGAAACAGTATATTACCTACTATCAAACATCAGATAGCCTAAGCAAAGGTCATAAACCAAAAGATACGGTATATTACCTACTATCAAACGTATGATAGCCTAAGCAAAGGTAATAACCCAAAAGAGACGGTATATTACCTCGTATCAAACGTATGATACCATAAGCAAAGGTAATAGCCCAAAATATACGGTATGTTACCTAGTATCAAACGTATGATAGCCTAAGCCAAGTTAATAACCCAAAAGATACGGTATATTACCTACTATCAGACGTATGATAGCCAAAGCAAAAGTAATAACCTAAAAGATACGATATATTCCCTACTATCAAACGTATGATAGCCTAAGCAAAGGTAATAACCCAAAAGAGACGGTATATTACCTAGTATGAAACGTACGATAGCCGAAGAAAAGTTAATAACCCAAAAGAGACAGTATATTACCTACTATCAAACATCAGATAGCCTAAGCAAAGGTCATAACCCAAAAGATACGGTATATTACCTACTATCAAAGGTATGATAGCCTAAACAAAGGTAATAACCCAAAAGAGACGATATATTACCTACTATCAAACTTATGATAGCCTAAGCAAAGGTAATAACCCAAAAGAAACAGTATATTACCTACTATCAAATGTAAGATAGCCTAAGCAAAGGTAATAACCCAAAAGATACAGTATATTACCTACTATCAAACATATGATAGCCTAAGCAAGGGTAATAACCCAAAAGATACGGTATATTACCTACTATCATACGTATGATAGCCAACGCAAAGGTAATAACCAAAAAGATACGATATATTACCTATTATCAAACGTATGATACCCTAAGCAAAGGTAATAACCCAAAAGAGACGGTATATTACCTACTATCAAATGTATGATACCCTAAGTAAAGGTAATAACCCAAAAGAGACGGTATATTACCTACTATCTAACGTATCATAGACTAAGCAAAGGTAATAACCCAAAAGATATTGTATATTACCTACTATCAAACGTATGATAGCCTAAGCAAAGGTAATAACCCAAAAGATATGGTATATTACCTACTATCAAACGTATGATAGCCTAAGCAAAGGTAATAACCCAAAAGAGAGCGTATCTTACCTACTATCAAACGTATGATAGACTAAGCAACTGTAATAGCCTAAAAGATACTGTATATTACCTACTATCATACGTTTGATAGCCTAAGCAAAGGTAATAACCCAAAAGAGACGGTATATTACCTAGCATCAAAGGTATGATACCCTAAGCAAAGGTAATAACCCAAAAGAAACAGTATATTACCTACTATTAAACATCAGATAGCCTAAGCAAAGGTAATAACCCAAAAGATACGGTATATTACCTACTATCATACGTATGATAGCCTAAGCAAAGATAATAACCCAAAAGATACGGTTTATTACCTACTATCAAACATATGATAGCAAAAGTAAAGGTAATAACCCAAAAGATACGGTATATTTCCTACTATCAAACGTATGATAGCCTAAGCAAAGGTAATAACCCAAAAGAGATGGTATATTACCTACTATCAAACGTATGATAGACTAAGCAAAGGTAATAACCCAAAAGAGACGGTATATTACCTACAATCAAATGTATGATAGCCTATACAAAGGTAATAACCCAAAAGATACGGTATATTACCTACTATCAGACGTATGATAGCCAAAGCAAAGGTAATATCCCAAAAGATACGGTATATTACCTACTATCAGACGTATGATATCCTAAGCAAAGGTAATAACCCAAAAGAGACGGTATATTACCTACTATCAAATGTATGATACCCTAAGCAAAGGTAATAACCCAAAAGAGACGGTATATTACGTACTATCTAACGTATGATAGACTAAGCAAAGGTAATAACCCAAAAGATATTGTATATTACCTACTATGAAACGTATGATAGCCTAAGCAAAGGTAATAACCCAAAAGATATGGTATATTACCGACTATCAAACGTATGATAGCCTAAGCAAAGGTAATAACCCAAAAGAGAGCGTATCTTACCTACTATCAAACGTATGATAGCCTAAGCAACTGTAATAGCCTAAAAGATACGGTATATTACCTACTATCATACGTTTGATAGCCTAAGCAAAGGTAATAACCCAAAAGAGACGGTATATTACCTAGCATCAAAGGTATGATACCCTAAGCAAAGGTAATAACCTAAAAGAAACAGTATATTACCTACTATTAAACATCAGATAGCCTAAGCAAAGGTAATAAGCCAAAAGATACTGTATACTAACTACTATCAAACATATGATAGCCTAAGCAAAGGTAATAACCAAAAAGATACGGTATATTACCTACTATCATACGTATGATAGCCTAAGCAAAGATAATAACCCAAAAGATACGGTTTATTACCTACTATCAAACATATGATAGTGAAAGCAAAGGTAATAACCCAAAAGATACGGTATATTGCCTACTATCAAACATATGATAGCCTAAGCAAAGGTAATAACCCAAAAGAGATGGTATATTACCTACTATCAAATGTATGATAGACTAAGCAAAGGTAATAACCCAAAAGAGACGGTATATTACCTACAATCAAATGTATGATAGCCTATTCAAAGGTAATAACCCAAAAGATACAGTATATTACCTAGTATCAGACGTATGATAGCCAAAGCAAAGGTAATAACCCAAAAGATACGGTATATTACCTACTATCAGACGTATGATATCCTCAGCAAAGGTAATAACCCAAAAGAGACGGTATATTACCTACTATCAAATGTATGATAGCCTAAGCAAAGGTAATAAGCCAAAAGACATGGTATATTACCTACTATCAAACGTATGATAGCCTAAGAAAAGGTAATAACCTAAAAGAGACCGTATCTTACCTACTATCAAACGTATGATAACCTAAGCAAAGGTAATAGCCTAAAAGATATTGTATATTACCTACTATCATACGTATGATAGCCTAAGCCAAGGTAATAACCCAAAAGAGTCTGTATATTACCTACTATCAAACGTATGATACCCTAAGCAAAGGTAATATCCCAAAAGAAATGGTATGTTACCTACTCTCAAACGTATGATAGCCTAAGCAAAGGTAATAACCCAAAAGATACGGTATATTACCAACTATGAAACGTACGATAGACTAAGCAAAGGTAATAACCCAAAAGATACGGTATATTACCTTCTATCAAACGTATGATAGCCTAAGCAAAGGTAATAACCCAAAAGATATGGTATATTACCTACTATCAAACGTATGATAGCCTAAGCAAAGGTAATAACCCAAAAGAGATTGTATCTTACTTACTATCAAACGTATGATAGCCTAAGCAAAGGTAATAGCCCAAAAGATACGGTATATTACCTACTATCAAACGTATGATCGCCTATTCAAAGGTAATAACCCAATAGAGAGCGTACATTACCTACTATCAAACGTATGATACCCTAAGCAAAGGTGATAGCCCAAAAGATACGGTATGTTACTTAGTCTCAAACGTATGATAGCCTAAGCAAAGGTAATAACTTAAAAGATACGGTATATTACCTACTATCAGACGTATGATAGCCAAAGCAAACGTAATAACCCAAAAGATACGGTATATTCCCAACTATCAAACGTATGATAGCCTAAGCAAAGGTAATAACCCAAAAGAGAAGGTATATTATCTACTATAAAACGTACGATATCCTACGCAAAGGTAATAACCCAAAAGATAAGGTATATTACCTACTATCAAACATATGAGAGCCTAAGCAAAGGTAATAACCCAAACGAGACGGTACATTACCTACTATCAAATGTATGATAGCCTAAGCAAAGGTAATAACCCAAAAGAAACGGTATATTACCTAGTATCAAACGTATTATAGCCTAAGTAAAGGTAATACCCCAAAAGATACGGTATATTACCTACTATCAAACGTATGATTGCCTAAGCAAAGGTAATAACCAAAAAGATACGGTATATTACCTACTATCAAACATATGATAGCCTAAAGAAAGGTAATAACCCAAAAGATACGGTATATTACCTACAATCATACGTATGATAGCCAAAGCAAAGGTAATAACCCAAAAGATACGATATATTACCTACTATCAGACGTATGATACCCTAAGCAAAGGTAATAACCCAAAAGAGACGGTATATTACCTACTATCAAATGTATGATACCCTAAGCAAAGGTAATAACCCAAAAGAGACGGTATATTACCTACTATCTAACGTATGATAGACTAAGCAAAGGTAATAACCCAAAAGATACTGTATATTACCTACTATCAATCGTATGATAGCCTAAGCAAAGGTAATAACCCAAAAGATACGGTATATTACCTACTATCAAACGTATGATAGCCAAACCAAGGTAATAACCTAAAAGATACGGTATATTGCCTACTATTAAACGTATGATAGCCTAAACAAAGGTAATAACCCAAAAGAGATGGTATTTTACCTACTATCAAACGTATGATAGACTAAGCAAAGGTAATAACCCAAAAGCGACGGTATATTACCTACTATAAAATGTATGATAGCCTAAGCAAAGGTAATAACCCAAAAGATATGGTATATTACCTACTATCAGAGGTATGATAGCCAAAGCAAAGGTAATAACCCAAAAGATACGGTATATTAATTACTATCAGACGTATGATACCCTAAACAAAGGTAATAACCCAAAAGAGACGGTATATTACCTACTATCAAATGTATGATACCCTAAGCAAAGGTAATAACCCAAAAGAGATGGTATATTACCTATTATCTAACGTATGATAGACTAAACAAAGGTAATAACCCAAAAGATATTGTATATTACCTACTATCAAACGTATGATAGCCTAAGCAAAGGTAATAACCCAAAAGATATGGTATATTACCTACTATCAAACGTATGGTAGCCTAAGCAAAGGTAATAACCTAAAAGAGACCGTATCTTACCTACTATCAAACGTATGATAGCCTAGGCAAAGGTAATAGCCTAAAAGATATGGTATATTACCTACTATCATACGTATGATAGCCTAGGCCATGGTAATAACCCAAACGAGACCGTATATTACCTACTATCATATGTATGATACCCTAAGCAAAGGTAATAGCGCAAAAGAAACGGTATGTTACCTAGTCTCAAACGTATGATAGCCTAAGCAAAGGTAATAACCCAAAAGATACGGTATATTACCTACTATGATACGTACGATAGACTAAGCAAATGTAATAACCCAAAAGATACGGTATATTACCTTCTATCAAACGTATGATAGCCAAAGCAAAGTTAATAACCCAAAAGATAAGGTATATTACCTACTATCAAACGTATGATAGCCTAAGCAAAGGTAATAACCCAAAAGAGACTGTATCATACTTACTATCAAACGTATGATAGCCTAAGCAAAGGTAATAGCCCAAAAGATACGATATATTACCTACTATCAAACGTATGATCGCCTATTTAAAGGTAATAACCCAATAGAGACCGTACATTACCTACTATCAAACGTATGATACCCTAAGCAAAGGTGATAGCCCAAAAGATACGGTATGTTACTTAGTCTCAAACGTATGATAGCCTAAGCAAAGGAAATAACTTAATAGATACGGTATATTACCTACTATCAGACGTATGATAGCAAAAGCAAAGGTAATAACCCAAAAGATACGGTATATTCCCAACTATCAAACGTATGTTAGCCTAAGCAAAGATAATAACCCAAAAGAGAAGATATATAACCTACTATGAAACGTACGATATCCTAAGCAAAGGTAATAACCCAAAAGATACGGTATATTACCTACTATCAAACGTATGAGAGCCTAAGCAAAGGTTATAACCCAAAAGAGACGGTAGATTACCTACTATCAAACGAATGATAGCCTAAGCAAAGGTAATAACCCAAAAGAAACGGTATATTACCTATTATCAAACGTATTATAGCCTAAGTAAAGGTAATACCCCAAAAGATACGGTATATTACCTACTATCAAACGTATGATAGCCTAAGCAAAGGTAATAACCCAAAAGATACGGTATATTACCTACTATCAAACGTATGATAGACTAAGCAAAGGTAATAACCCAAAAGAGACGATATATTACCTACTATCAAATGTATGATACCCTAAGCAAAGGTAATAACCCAAAAGATACGGTATATTACCTATTATCAGACGTATGATAGCTAAAGCAAAGGTAATAACCTAAAAGATACAGTATATTACCTACTATCAGACGTATGATACCCTATGCAAAGTTAATAACCCAAAAGATACAGTATATTACCTACTATCAAGTGTATGATACCCTAAGCAAAGGTAATAACCCAAAAGAGATGGTATATTACCTACTATCTAATGTATGATAGACTAAACAAAGGTAATAACCCAAAAGATACTCTATATTACCTACTATCAAACGTATGATAGCCTAAGCAAAGGTAACAACCTAAAAAATATGGTATATTACCTACTATCAAACGTATGATAGCCTAAGCAAAGGTAATAACCTAAAAGAGACCGTATCTTACCTGCTAACAAACGTATGATAGCCTAAGAAAAGGTAATAGCCTAAAAGAAATGGTATATTACCTACTATCATACGTATGATAGCCAAAGCCAAGGTAATAACCCAAAAGAGACTGTATATTACCTACTATCAAACGTATGATACCCTAAGCAAAGGTAATAGCCCAAAAGATACGGTATGTTACCTGTTAGAACACAGATTGGTTCTTAATAATAACTCTTTTGATGATAACTGTTAGGAAATTTTATATTTAAGAATTATATACTCTAAAATTTGTTTGAGAGTTTTACTGCAGATTGAAATGAAATTAACTCTCTAGAAGCAAATATGTTTTGAATACAAGAAGTTATCCTGACTCTGAAGCGCCAAATGCATTTTACAGAAGATCCTGAGCGTAGTCTCTAGAAGGATATGAAGCAAGAAGCTCCAGAGCATTCTGAGTCAGAAGCATCTGAAGCTAGTCAGAAGCATCTGAAGCTGAAGCATCTAAAGCAAAGAAGAATATTGTTTGAAGAGTTTCTCAAAGCATAATTCTACAGAAGTTTCTGAAAGTACCAACGTTGCCAAGTACTGAAATTCTGTGTCAAATATGCTCTGATGATCAACACGCTGAAAGCACACCTGCTGCAGAAGACTCTGATATAGCAAAGTTCTGAATATCATTAGAAGACTCTGATCCATTCAGACTCTGAAGAACTTGCTGAAAACTGAAGAAGAAATATTCAAGAATATATCCGTTGGAGTAAATCAACGTCTCTTTCCTCATTTGTGCTAGACACAATTACACAGACAAAAAGGTTTTTTCTGTGTTATCTACTTTAAGGAAAGGTCACTTGATATGAAGACAAAAAGGCTCAGACCTTTTTGGGACTCTCTTTTCAACGCTCAGCATCCTTGGATCAGCTGCCTATAAAAGGAGAACTCCACCACGTTCTTCAGTGACACAATTTGCTGAAAAGAAATCATATTATTCTAAGCTCTCATTATTTCATATTCTTCTTAGAATCTTTTGTACTTAAACTTAAGAGAAAAATCACTGTTGTGATAAAAGCTTTATAGAAGCATTAATACTCTTGTATTTAATTTACATTGATTGTAAAGGTTTTTCCTTAAGAGGATTCAGTTGGAATCAGTAGCTCTTGAGAAGACTAAGAACAGTTGTTCTTAGGTGTTACTATTGTAATCAGTTTGATTTAATAGTGGATTAAGTCCTTGCTGAGAAAGGAAAATCACTCTAGGAAGGGTGGACTGGAATAGTTGTTTAAACGAACCAGGATAAAAATAATTGTGTGATTATTTTTTAAGTCTTAATCTTTCATACTTATTCAACCCCCCCTTCTAAGTATTATCTCACCTTCAGTTGGCATCAGAGCTCCGGTTCTGAGTGTGCTACCACTTAACAGTGTCAGTAAAGATCCAGAGAGAAATACTTTGATATATATTTATTTGTTACCATGGCTGATAATTCAATGTCCAATATTAACAATAAATATGAAGAGAGGGATAGGATCAGCACCAAACCCCGAATGTTTGATGGGGAGAAATTTGACTACTGGAAAGACAGAATTGAGAGTTTTTTCCTAGGATATGATGCTGATCTATGGGATCTAGTCATAGATGGATATGTCCATCCCACAGATGGGAATGGCAAGAAGATTGACAGAAAATCTATGACAGATGCTCAGAAGAAAGATTTCAGAAATCACCACAAAGCCAGGACTATATTATTGAATGCAATTTCACATACAGAGTATGAGAAAATTACAAACAGGGAGACTGCTTTTGATATGTTTGAATCCCTAAAAATGACTCATGAGGGAAATTCTCAAGTTAAGGAGACAAAAGCTCTGGCTGTGATCCAGAAGTATGAGGCCTTCAAAATGGAAGACTCTGAATCTGTTGAAGCCACGTTCTCCAGATTTCAGATACTCACTGCTGGGCTGAAAGTTCTGGACAAGGGATACTCTACATCAGATCATGTAAAGAAAATCATCAGAAGTCTGCCTACCAGATGGAGACCAATGGTGATTGCCTTGAAGATGGCTAAAGATCTGAACAAGATCTCTCTAGAAGAACTCATCAGCTCACTGAGGAGCCATGAGATTGAGCTTGAGGAAGATGAACCTCAGAAGAAAGAAAAAGGTAAATTTGTTGCATTAAAATCTAACAAAACTGCTAAAGCTTTGCAGGTCATTCAAGAAAGCTCTGAAGAATCTTCTTTTGAAGAAGAAGATGAGTTATCCATGCTGTCCAGAAGGATTAACAGACTCTGGAAGCACAAGGGAAAGAAGTTCAACAACTTCAGAAGATCTGATAATAGAAAGGAATCTTCTGGACACAGAAGATCTGCAAAGAAAGAAGTTGTGTGCTATGAGTGCAAAGAACCTGGGCACTACAAGAATGATTGCCCCAAACTTCAGAAAGAAAAACCCAAGAAGAAGTTTAACAAAAAGAAGAAGGTTCTGATGGCAACATGGGATGACTCAGATGAATGTGAATCATCTTCTGAATCAGAAGAAGAATGTGCAAATGTTGCACTGATGGCCAGCACAGAGGATCAAGAGGAAGGTACCTCAGGATATGAATCAGAATCAGAATCTGATGATGACACAGAAGAGGTAATGGCTAAACTTACCAAAGAAGAACTCATAAAAGTTTTAACAGAAGTTCTTAAAAGTTATAACAATATCAAACTCAAATACAAGAAGCTGAAAAGCAATCTTGAATCTGAGATTGATCTTCTGAAAAAAGAACTTGTTGAGCAAAAAGAAATAAATCTGAAAATCAAAAATGACTTTGAAATAACTCAACAAGAATCTGAACCTGAGACTAAGTCATGTGAAAATATTTTAGAAAAATATGACTCTAGCTTTCAAAGATTTCTTACTAAGAGCATAGACAGAAGCAAGATGGCTTCTATGATCTATGGTGTTAGTGGAAACAACAGAAGAGGTATTGGATATGAATCTTCATCTGGAAGCAATCCAAAACCTGTTGACAAACTTTTTATCAAGAAGACACCTCTGTATTCTCAATTTAAATTTGGTCACTTGAATGACATTAAACACACAAGCTCTGAGAAGAATACTTATGTGTTTAAACCCAAGGCAAGTCAGAATAAACATTATGTTGTAAAACAGAAGTTTAGACAAACCTACAAACCAACTAACCCCAAAGGACCCAAGAAGATATGGGTACCTAAAAACAAAATAATTCCTGTTGCAGATGTTCTTAGCTGCAAGGTCAGGACACCAATCATGGTACCTGGACTCTGGATGCTCACGACACATGATAGGAGAAAAGTCTATGTTCCAAAGCCTGGAACTTAGATCTGGAGGTGACATGAAGTTTGGAGGGAAGCAGAAGGGCAAGATCATTGGATCTGGCACTATTGGAAATGGTAAACTTCCCTCTATTACTAATGTTTTACTTGTTGAAGGGTTAAAGCATAACTTATTGTCCATAAGTCAATTAAGTGACAATGGTTATGATATTACCTTTAATCAAAAATGTTGTAAAGCTATTAGTCAGAAGGATGGCTCTATCCTATTTAGTGGTAAGAGGAAAAACAACATTTATAAAATAAATCTTTCAGAACTTAAAGTTCAAAATGTTAAATGCCTCTTGTCTGTTAATGAAGAGCAATGGGTCTGGCACAGAAGATTGGGCCATATTAATATGAGACGTATATCTCAGATTAATAAACATAATCTTGTCAGAGGAATCCCTAATCTGAAGTTCACTTCAGATGCTCTTTGTGAAGCATGCCAGAAAGGGAAGTTTTCAAAAACATCTTTCAAATCAAAAAATGTTGTTTCTACTTCTAAACCACTAGAACTACTTCATATTGATCTGTTTGGACCAGTGAAAACTGCATCCATCAGAGGCAAGAAGTATGGACTAGTCATTGTTGATGACTTTAGCAGATGGACATGGGTAAAGTTCTTAAAACACAAGGATGAGTCACATTCTGTGTTCTTTGACTTCTTCAAGCAAGTCCAGAATGAAAAGAATTTCAAAATTATAAAAGTCAGAAGTGATCATTATGGTGAATTTGAAAATAAATATTTTGAAAAATATTTTTCTGAAAATGGCATTGCTCATGATTTTTCCTGTCCTAGAACTCCACAACAGAATGGGGTTGTAGAGAGGAAAAACAGAACTTTGCAAGAAATGGCCAGAACCATGATCAATGAGACAAATCTGGCAAAACATTTTTGGGCAGAAGCAATCAATACAGCATGTTACATTCAGAACAGAGTGTCTGTTAGACCTCTTCTGAAGAAGACTCCTTATGAACTGTGGAAGAACAAAAAGCCCAACATTTCATATTTTCATCCTTTTGGATGTATTTGCTATATGTTAAACACTAAGGAAAATCTGAGCATGTTTGATTCCAAAGCACAGAAGTGTTTCATGCTTGGATATTCTGAACGCTCTAAAGGCTACAGAGTATACAACACTGAGACACAGATTGTGGAAGAATCCATTCATGTCAGATTTGATGATAAGCTTGGCTCTGAAAAGCCAAAGCAGGTTGATAACTCTGCAGATAGGGAAGTAGTCTTTATTGACTCTGAAGTTCCAGAAGCAGACAAAACTCAAGTGAAGGAACCAGAAGCAACTCCAGATGTTACTCCCTTAACTTCTCAGATGAATAATCTAAACATTTATGAAGAGTCAACTATCAGAGGATCATCATCCAGAATTAAAGCTTCTCATCGAGAGGATGTCATTATTGGAAAGAAGGATGATCCCATCAGAACAAGATCCTTTCTAAGATCATCTGAAGCATCACTATTTGGACTAGTGTCAAAAATTGAACCATCTTCTGTAGAAGAAGCTCTGCAAGACAATGATTGGATTATTGCCATGCAAGAAGAGCTAAATCAATTCAGCAGAAATGATGTATGGGATCTAGTTCAAAGACCTCAAGGATTCAATATAATTGGTACAAAATGGGTCTTCAGAAATAAGCTAAATGAGAAAGGAGAAGTTGAGAGGAATAAGGCAAGGTTGGTTGCTCAAGGGTACAGTCAGCAAGAAGGTATTGATTACACTGAGACATATGCTCCAGTGGCAAGGTTAGAATCTATACGCCTTCTTATTTCCTTTGCTGCACAAAATAACATCACTTTGTATCAGATGGATGTTAAAAGTGCCTTTCTTAATGGTATTATAGAAGAAGAAGTTTATGTACACCAACCTCCTGGTTTTGAAAATGAAAAATTTCCAGATCATGTTTTCAAATTAAAGAAATCACTATATGGATTAAAACAAGCTCCCAGAGCTTGGTATGAGAGATTGAGTAATTTTCTTCTGGAGAAGAATTTCATCAGAGGCAAAGTGGATACAACACTATTATGTAAAACAATTAAGAAAGATCTTCTAATTTGCCAAATTTATGTAGATGCTATTATCTTTGGATCAACAGATTGGTTCTTAATAATAACTCTTTGTTTTGATGATAACTGTTAGGAAATTTTATATTTAAGAATTATATACTCTAAAATTTGTTTGAGAGTTTTACTGCAGATTGAAATGAAATTAACTCTCTAGAAGCAAATATGTTTTGAATACAAGAAGTTATCCTGACTCTGAAGCGCCAGATGCATTTTACAGAAGATCCTGAGCGTAGTCTCCAGAAGGATCTGAAGCAAGAAGCTCCAGAACATTCTGAGTCAGAAGCATCTGAAGCTAGTCAGAAGCATCTGAAGCTAGTCAGAAGCATCTGAAGCTGAAGCATCTGAAGCAAAGAAGAATATTGTTTGAAGAGTTTCTCAAAGCATAATTCTACAGAAGTTTCTGAAAGTACCAACGCTGCCAAGTACTGAAATTTTGTGTCAAATATGCTCTGATGATCAACACGCTGAAACCACACCTGCTGCAGAAGACTCTGATATAGCAAAGTTCTGAATATCATTAGAAGACTCTGATCCATTCAGACTCTGAAGAACTTGCTGAAAACTGAAGAAGAAATATTCAAGAATATATCCGTTGGAGTAAATCAACGCCTCTTTCCTCATTTGTGCTAGACACAATTACACAGACAAAAAGGTTTTTTCTGTGTTATCTACTTTAAGGAAAGGTCACTTGATGTGAAGACAAAAAGGCTCAGACCTTTTTGGGATTCTCTTTTCAACGCTCAGCATCCTTGGATCAGCTGCCTATAAAAGGAGAACTCCACCACATTCTTCAGTGACACAATTTGCTGAAAAGAAATCATATTATTCTAAGCTCTCATTATTTCATATTCTTCTTAGAATCTTTTGTACTTAAACTTAAGAGAAAAATAACTGTTGTGATAAAAGCTTTATAGAAGCATTAATACTCTTGTATTTAATTTACATTGATTGTAAAGGTTTTTCCTTAAGAGGATTCAGTTGGAATCAGTAGCTCTTGAGAAGACTAAGAACAGTTGTTCTTAGGTGTTACTATTGTAATCAGTTTGATTTAATAGTGGATTAAGTCCTTGTTGAGAAAGGAAAATCACTCTAGGAAGGGTGGACTGGAATAGTTGTTTAAACGAACCAGGATAAAAATAATTGTGTGATTACTTTTTAAGTCTTAATCTTTCATACTTATTCAACCCCCCCTTCTAAGTATTATCTCACCTTCATTACCTAGTCTCAAACGTATGATAGCCTAAGAAAAGGTAATAACCCAAAAGATACGGTATATTACCTACTATGAAAAGTACGATAGACTAAGCAAAGGTAATAACCCAAAAGGTACGGTATATTACCTTCTATCAAATGTATGATAGCCTAAGCAAAGGTAATAACCCAAAAGATACGGTATATTACCTACTATCAAACGTATGAGAGCCTAAGCAAAGATAATAACCCAAAAGAGATTGTATCTTACTTACTATCAAACGTATAATAGCCTAAGCAATGGTAATAGCCCAAAAGATACAGTATATTACCTACTATCAAACGTATGATCGCCTATTCAAAGGTAATAACCCAAAAGAGAGTGTACATTACCTTCTATCAAACGTATGATACCCTAAGCAAAGGTGATAGCCCAAAAGATATGGTATGTTACTTAGTCTCAAACGTATGATAGCCTAAGCAAAGGTAATAACTCAAAAGATACGGTATATTACCTACTATCAGACGTATGATAGCCAAAGCAAAGGTAATAACCCAAAAGATACGGTATATTCCCAACTATCAAACGTATGATAGCCTAAGCAAAGGTAATAACCCAAAAGAGACGGTATATTACCTACTATGACACGTATGATATCCTAAGCAAAGGTAATAACCCAAAAGATACGGTATATTACCTACTATCAAATGTATGAGAGCCTAAGCAAAGGTAATAACCCAAAACTAACGGTACATTACCTACTATCAAACGTATGATAGCCTAAGCAAAGGTAATAACCCAAAAGAAACAGTATATTACCTATTATCAAACGTATTATAGCCTAAGTAAAGGTAATACCCCAAAAGATACGGTATATTACCTACTATCAAACGTACGATAGCCTAAGCAAAGGTAATAACCCAAAAAGATACGGTATATTACCTACTATCAAATGTATGATAGCCTAAGCTATGGTATTAACCCAAAATATACGGTATATTACCTACTATCAGACGTATGAAAGCCTAAGATAAGTTAATAACCCAAAATATACGGTATATTTCCTACTATCAAACGTATGATAGGGTAAGCAAAGGTAATAACCCAAAATATACGGTATATTACCTACTATCAAACGTATGATAGCCTAAGCAAAGGTAATAACCCAAAAGAGACGGTATATTACCTACTATCAAACGTATGATAGACTAAGCAAAGGTAATAACCTAAAAGAGACGGTATATTACCTACTATCTAACGTATGATAGACTAAGCAAAGGTAATAACCCAAAAGATATGGTATATTACCTACTATCAAACGTATGATAGCCTAAGCAAAGGTAATAACCCCAAAGATACGGTATATTACCTACTATCAGACGGATAATAGCCTAGGAAAAGGTAATAACTTAAAAGATATGGTATATTACCTAATATCAGACTTATGATAGCCTAAGCAAAGATAATGACCCAAAAGATATGGTATACTAACTTCTATCAGACGTATGATAGCCTAAGCAAAGGTAATAACCCAAACGATACGGTATATTACCTACTATCACACGTATGATGGCCTAAGCAAAGATAATAACCCAAAAGATTCAAACACAGTTATTTTTATCCTGGTTCGTTGAACTCAACTACCCCAGTCCACCCTCTCAAGAGTGATTTTCCTTTCTCAGTCAAGGACTTAATCAACTATTTAATCAAACATATTACAATAGTAACACCTAAGAACAACTATTCTTAGTCTTCTCAAGAGTTACTGATCCCAACTGGATCCTCTTAAGGAAACCTTTTACAATCAATTGAAAACTATTACAAGAGTAAGAATGCTTCTAAAAAGCTATTATCACAACTGTGATATGTCTCTTAAGTTTAAGAAAAATGTTACAGCAAATAAAATAAAAGAGCTTTTGAGAGTTTTGCTTTGATTAGTGATTTTTGCAAGTGGTTCATTACTGAAGAAGATGCAGTGGACTTCTTTAAATAGGCACTTAGATCCATGAAGTCTTCTCAACGTTGAAGGATGTGCTGAAAAGCCTGGTGCCTTTTGTCTTAACATTGGAGGCTATGCTGAAAAAAGTCTGATGCCTTTTGTCTTTTACTTTGCAGAAACATTCCTTAGAATGGAATGCACAGATAAAACCTTTTTGTCTGTGTTCTTGTGTCTAGCATAAAAGAGGAAAGAGCTGTTGAGATATGCCAACGTACATATTCAAATCTTCTTCACTAAGTAAGTTCAGCTATCAACATTAGAGTCTGGATCTTCAGAATCTCCAGAGTAGAGATCTTCTGGATCTTCAGAGTCTTGGGATGTTCTTCAGATTATGCTGAATCAGAGTATATGCAGCTTGTGAGCTTGAGCGTGTACTTCTATCAGATCAGAGTCTTCTATATCAGATTCTCAATACTATGCAGCACAGTATCTTCAGAGTTTTCTGATGACTAAGCTTCTGAGCTCTCAGAGTCTTCTATTCTTTAGAGGCTTCTGCTTCAGAATCTTCAGTAGATAGCACTCAGATTCTTCTGGAGGCAGCATTCAGATCTTCATCTAAGATGCTCTTGAACCTTTGAAGCCTTTCATAATATCATTGTTCAGATCCAAATTTTCTCTTTAAGAATATTTTCTTTAGTACTTGTAGCAAACAGTCTAGAACAAATTTAGAGTATATAATTCTTGAATACAAAATTCATAAGTGTTATCATCAAAACATAGAGATATTACTAAGAAACAATTTGTGTTCTTACAATCTCCCCCTTTTTGATGATGACAAAACATGAGAAATTTTGTTCATTAAAAAAAATATGAATTATAACTCCCCCTGAGATTAACAATCTCCCCCTGAAATAAATACTCTAATAGAAGAAAACACTTCCCTTTTTGATTAAGTATATTTCAGATTCAGAGCCTGATGCAAGAGGTTTGACTTTCAGAATCAAATCTTAATACCAGATAATTATGACTTCCTTTAGTCAGAGCGCCTGGTTATCATCTTGCTTGATTCATCTTTCAGAGTAAAGGTATCAGAGTAAGATATCAGAGTTGATTAAATACTCAGATTTGCTTTAAGGATCAGGTTCTCGTTGGAAAAGTCTCAGGGTAACTTCAATGAATTATGTCATATATATCAATGTAATCTGAAAGACTTAAAATCAAAGTTAGTTAATAAAATGTCTGAATTTCAATTTTAGTAATTGCTTATAGATTGAACAATCAGATTCTCTGTTTCTCCCCCTTTTTGTCATAATCAAAAAGATTTTGAAAGACATAAAGATACAGAAGAAAAGAAGCATATAGAAGCAAAAACATCAACCTTCATTTAAACATATCAAAGTTCACAATCAAACAGATAGATGCCAAAAATCATAACACAACAATAAGAAAACAACAGAAGCAATAACATGTGCAAAAACATCAAATAAAACTAAGTCTGGCGTGAGGCAATAAGGGTCAGAAGCTCTGTCATTTTGGCAGTTGACTCTTCTTGCTTAGACATCCAGGTCTTAATCTCATCAGTTGTCTTCTCTTGCTTTACCATCCAATCTTTTATTTCCTTGACATCATTCACAAGCTCTGTGACCACAGATGAAGAAGGAGAAGATGCAGTAGCAGCAGTGTTCTCTTCAGACTGGTTCTCTTCAGAAGCTTGTTCAACCATTTCAGATTCAGGAGCTTCTGGAGGAGCAGCTTCCAGAAGCAACACAGGAGGAGGAGGAGGCATGTTCATCAGAGTTATCTTGATTAATTCTGCAAACTGAGTCTTAGCAAGCTTAGAGCATTTAGCTCTAACTTTTAAAGCAGCTTTGTTGAACATCCAGATGAAACGCTTCCAAGCAGCATTTGAAACAGCTGGATCCAAACTTGACATGCATACATCCTTAACACGAGCATATTCATAATCTATCTCCTTCTTGAATATTTCAAACATAGCATTAACACATGATCCTAGATCTGACTGTTCAGACTGTTCAGAGGGTTTAGGATTAGGAGTGTTAACAAGAGTAGGTTCAAATGGTGTAGGTTCAGATGGTTGTGGTTGAGGTGATGTTGGTTGAGATGTTTGGATGTCAGATTGAGGGAGTTCAGATGGTTGAGGAATGGTTTGTGTTTCAGATAGATTGGTTTTAGATGGTTGAGGGATGGTTTGTGTTTCAGATGTTTGAGTTTCAGATGGTTGAGAGATGGTTTTCTGAGTGGGGAGTTGGGTGGAGTATGAAACATAGAAATGTTAACATGTTCCTTCATAGCAATGTTAGAACGTGCTTGTTTGAGAGACTATGATTCAAAATCAGACGAATCAGATGATTCACAATCAGAAGATTCTTCTGAGTGAACAGATGTTGAAGAAATGTTAATGGATTGATTGAGGGGTTCTATATCCAGAATATCTTCAGAAAGATTTGGATCTTCTGATGGAACTGGTTGTTCAGAGTGTTCAGTTTGAAAAATCTTTGGTTGGTTTGGTTCTGAGATGATTATATCTGGTTGGGGAATTTCTAATTGGGGAATTTCTGGTTGTGAAATTTCTGGTTGTGGAATTTCTATTTGTGAAATTTCTGGTTGAGTAGGTTGAGGGGGATCAGATGTAGTATGAGGTTGGGGTTCATAGGGAATTGGAACAGAAGATGGTTGTGAATGTACTGGTTTAGATAAAGGTGGTTCAGATGAAAGGTTTGCAGATTGTTTGGGTTTAGAAGTTCTATGTCTAAGGTTTGGAGAGAGTTGAGGTGATGAAAGGGTGAATGAAAAGTAGGTGTAGGATCAGATGTTAATACCTGTTGAATAGTGTCTCTAATCTCTTCCAGAGTAGCATCTCTAGAATTGATTTTGGCTTTCTTTACTCCTTTCTTCTTCTTCCTTGGAACTTCAGATACTTTCCTTTTCTTCTGAACCAATCCTTCTTCAGCTTTTCTCTTACTATGCCTTTCCTTCATCAGATTGGGCATTTCTTCTCCTTGTTTCTGAACAAGGTTAGCAGGTAGAGGAATTCCTTCCTTCAGACACTCTGCAATGTAAGTCCAGACAATACTTTTTGGTTCATCTGCACTGAACATTGGAAAATCTTCTATGGGTAACCTTCTGCCATTGACCTCCTCAGAGTTTATCTTCCTTAGTTTACCATTCAGCTCTGAAATGATCTTCATCCTTTTCAGAGTGAGTCCGTTTATCTCAGATCCAATGATGTATGACAGATCCTCTATTATCTTTGCATCTGTCAGATGCTTCACCAACTTGTTTTCTATAAGGATGTCTGAAATCAGTCTTCCCAGAGGTATCCAAGTTCTAACTTTCCCAGCTTTAGCTCTGACCTCTTCTCTAGTCTCTTTGACATGAGTCAGAAGATGACTGAAAATCAGATAGGGAAGATCCACCTTAATATTTTGGCTGATGCAGTACATGAAGTACAGATGCTCTAAACTCACATAGTCTGGTGAGTTGGTCGACTTTCTGTGAAAGATTATACTCATAAATATCTTTGCCCAGATCCTATAGATAGGTTTCAGATCTTTAACCTTACTTGTTGGTGTTCCAGCTACAGTAATCTCTTTATATACCTTAGCCATATCAATGCGTGAAGAGGCTAGGTTTGTAACACCATCAGGTTCTTTATAACTGAACAGTTTCCTGATTAGTTTCTCAGTTATCACTATCTCCTTCCCAAGGACAGATGAGTGAATGAACTTAGAACCAGCACTAGCGTGTGTCGCTACTGCGAAAATCGGCGCCGGCTGAACAGAAGAGTCGCCACCGTGCGTTATTTATCCCACAGGAGGGAAAGGAAACGCTCAGAGGTAAACCTACCACAAAACGGGGAAAGGAATGGTCATCACAACCAAATCCTGGATTCGGGAGTCGGTTACGCAAGGGGAAGGTATTAGCACCCCTCACGTCCGTCGTACTCGACGGGATCCACGCTTGTTTTCGGGTATGGATTGTTATTCTATCTAAACTAAGGGTTAAGGGTTAAAAGAAAATAAAATGACTCGGCAAAGTATCGCACTTTATGCCTACGTATTCCCGTCTGGAACGAGAAGTCAGAGTCAACGTAGTTCGCCTACCTACGGGAAAGGAGGGGAAGGTTGCTCGCTAGGATATCGCATCCTATGCCTACGTACTTTCATACGGCATGAAAGATCATAGCAAACGTAGTTTGGGCCACGTACGACACAAGTCTGTCTTGATTGTTTTTAGTCCTTCTGAAAAAGGGTTTTCTGATTACAGTCCCAGCGGACAAAATTGACGTTTTGATGAGTTCACATTCTTTTACGGAAGAAGTGTCTTTTATTGTGTTTGAAATATTTATTGTGTTTTTCTGTTTCTTTTGAGAAAGAAGAGACAGAACTCTAACCTATGGTTGAAAAGGGAATCAAACTAACCTAATGTTATCATGCATGGGTTAAAACCTAATGTCTATCATGTTCCTCTCTTGCGCAGAGAGAAACAGAGATCCTAAGGGAAATAGACGGAAACAGAAACAATAGCATATATACAATAAAGCAGTAAAATGCATGGATGCAACAATACAAGCGAGGCAAGGGAGTCCCACTCAACCTCGAACCTAGAAAACAACAGGCAAAAGTGAACAGAATTCACTTTCAACCTAACAGGCTAAACAGCAAGCAATACAGTCAGGGAAACTCAAGCAATACATCAAGAATTATAAACAGCAAAAATAAACAGCAAAAGCAGTCTTCATCAGCATCTGTCTTCAAGTCATCTCCAAACAGTTACAAGCTTCAAGCAAGCATCAGTCTTCATCTTCACAGCCTTCAAGCAAGGTCTTTGTCTTCAACCCTTCAATGGCTTTTCTTCAAGTCCCAACCTCCAAGTTGAGGAACCAATCACAAGAATGAACTGGGGTGCTAAGCAATTAGTTGACCACCAAAGGTGGCAAACAGACTGCTAACAACACATAGAATATTTCTCTCCAGAGTTCTATCTCTTAGACACTATCACCAAGCCTTCCAAAGGAAGGGGGTGAATGTCTTAGAGAGACTCTGCATCATAGAGAAGGATGGAGGCAAACAAGACCTTCCGTATTTAGGAATCAAGTTTTCTACTCTAGAGCTCTGCCTAACTCCTAGATCCTATAACCTTCAACAGCTTCCAGCAAGATGCTCTTCATCAACTCTGGAAGTTGGTCTTCATTCTCTTAATCTTCAATGGGCTTCATCAGCAAAATCTTCAGCTCAAACCCCAACCCCAAGCAGGCCCAATACCCCACACAGTCAAATAATAACCCTAGAAAGGGCACACCACACAGTCAAGCAAGCACAAGCAATATACTAATAGTAATAGTAGAATAGGGGAAACCTAGTAATTTCTAAGGGATCTATTATCTACCCATAATACCCCTATAGTCCCATACCCCAAAATTCAAACTACAACTCCTAAAAGAAATGATTTACTACACCTATGTTATCTCTAAACCCTAGTTTTGATTCTCCTAATCACACCTAAACAAATCATCTAAAATTAAGTCCTAAAATCATGAATTAAATTTTATATACAATCTAAAGTTCTAAGTGGAATACCCTAAAAAGAATAGGTCCAAAATATAAAAGGGTCTAGCTAAACTAAAATCAACAATATCATGTATTAAACTAAACATTATTTACAACCTATTTAAAAGAAAAATATACTAAAAATGCAAAAATAAAATAAAATGCTAATTTTATTATATGACAATTTTCATAACAGAAATATGAAAAATATGCAAAAACAACCATTTAAAAATATGCAATTTCCAATTTGTTATGATTTTTTAAAGAATTAATAAAAGAAATTAAAAATGATTTAAATTTGGCTGGGGTGCAGTTAGTGACTATTTTAGTTAAAAATGAAGGATGGGCCCAGACTGGGGGGCGCGCATAGCAAAGCGCGTATGGGCCCAGTTGATCAGAAAAAAAAACAAAAAAAGAAATAAATCACAAACGGTGTAGAAAGTAAAAATAATAGTTCAAAACACATTGGGCCTGGGTGAATGGGGGTACGAGTAGCAATGCAACTAAAGCCCAGTCTGAGGCTTTAAGTGAAACGACGCGTTTCACAACCAGTCTTCCCTCCCTTTCTCACTTTGAATCGTGGCCGCTAGATCAGTTACTCAGTCAACAAGAAAGACTCCATCCAATGGTCATCATGCATCTTCTCCAAAGCTAGGGTTTCCACCATTAATGAGACCTGAACACGCTCGCATGCACCAGAATTCAACACACTCGTACACCTTCGTTTTTCCCCTATACACAACCATGGTCTTGGTTTCCTCTAAAACTTCCCCTAAAGCAAAACCCGATAGGTGTAAACCTAGGGCACCACTCATTTCCACTGTCATGCACACTAATGGATCTTGCTAAGTCTTATACTAATGCAATCTACATGCTATGCTGATCATTTTTATCTATCTAACCAAGATTATCATGCCTTAACCTAGGTGTTCTAAGCCACAACAGTTTTGGTGCTCCAATGGTAACCTCCATGAAATGCCTTCAAACTCACCAGAAACAATCATCTGACTATGCCTAACAATTCTAACCTAAAAATTCTACATTATTCTAACTAAATCTAGCCAATTCGAAAAGAAAACTAACCTGGTTTAAAGATGGAAACAGATGTAGAAAACCTTGGATGCACAACTTGCACTGCTTGGGACTTGCTCAATAAACTTGGTTCTTGATTCGGTATGCAGTAGTTCTTGCTCAAACCCCTTGATCTTGCAATCACAATCTTCATGCACTTTGGATGATGAAGTTGGTAGCACACGAGTTCTGCTTCAATTCAACCAGATATTGATAGAAACTTGATCTATGATGGAGGTAGATGATGATAGGATCAAGAATTGTGGAGAATGATGAAGATTTGATAGAATTCTTATGTGATTTGCAAAGTTGGAGAATGAGATGAAACTTGGTGTTTTGATCAAAATGAATCACCAACCCTTGAATGAATCCACTCTTCTCAATATATAGCCACTCATAGAACACTCTAGAACTTGGTAGAAACTTCTTGTGCACAATTCCCTTGTGGATTTGGATGTGTTACTTCCTTTGTAAGACAACTAGCATAACTTCCAAACTTTGAACCAAACTCAAAAATCTAATTTTTCCAATGTTCTTAAAACATTTTTTCCAATCAAAATGACCTATAATTTCATCCCATTTGGCCATGTTATGAAAAATCTCAAATTTAGGTCACTTTTATTCATTAAATTCACTTTTAAATTGACCAAATTTGGAACCTTGAGCTATGAGCATTTCCAAACTTTCATGATCACTTCTCTAGACTCAAAATGTCATTTGGAGTAAGTTTTATGTTGTGAATTTTTCATTTGAAGCTTCCTTGTATGAGTTTTGCGCATAGGCTTGAAATGACCTGTAATTCTCAAATGACCAAAATACCCTTTGCTTGCCAAGGACATAAGTAGAGTTCCACAAATCATATGAAGGCATACCATACCTTTCTAGAAATCTAAGACAATGAGGAACAACTCTTATGTTTACCAGAAATTCATTTGAAATCTCCTTGAGGGGTAAAAGTTGCTTGGAAGACAAGTAACTTTCACAGACAAAATTTCAGATACCTCAGATGACCTGTAACTTGCAAGGACCATAACTTGAGTTCTATAAATCTCCTTGATGTCTTCCACCACTCAAATTAAAGGTCTTGAGATCCTCTACAAGTTTCATGTTAGCCAAGGATCCATTTGAAGCTTTCATTTTGAATTATCTTGCTTGGAAGTTTGCCCTAAATCAGGGGATTTTACACAGAAACCCTAATTTAGAAACTCCTCTTCTTCTTGATTTCTTCTTGGAACAACATCCTTATCTACATGTCAAATGATGAACCCCACATCTCTCAAATAGCCCTTGATGCCTTTCAATCAATTATTTGCCCTAGGGTTGACCTAAGGTTGACCCAGATGAAACCCTAGTTGACTGCCTTCAACTGCAACTCTTGTGACCACATCAATGACTTGCCTCTTTTTCAAAATGACCCTCTAGGTCTTCTATGATGTCTATATACCCTTCATGCTCAATTCACAGCTCACAACTTCTTTGATGATCTTTAAATACCCTCAGATAGGAGATAGATTCACTGCCTGATCCATTAACTCCTCAGATTTCAATTTCTTTCTGATGACTTGGATAGGCCTGAATTTGAACAATAACCTCTTGATAGGCTCATAGAGATAAGAATAGTGCTTGGTACCTTGTTGGATAACTTGCTATGCTATGCTATGCAGATGATTAGACTATGTACATGACTCTATATGCAAATGCTAATGCAATTGAAACATAAACCAAGTGAAGTAGGTTGAGCAAATTTTAGGGTGCAACAGCTGCCCCTATTCAAGCGACTTGGACCCGATTGGGTGAAACGCCCGGAGCCTTCAGACATTCGAGGTACAAGACGGTTGAATACTAAGAACTCGGAAATTTGCCAACCGCAGAAATAAACTGCACCACTGCTTGGGTAACAACATCTGCCGACTGGATCTGGTTGTTACGGCAACAAACTGATCCATTAGCGACCGTGCTGGGAATTATTTTCATCAGCTTGAAAAAGATTCTATCATCACAGGGATAGAACTTTGTCCATGTTAGGACGCCTGTTTCGTCAACATGAAGAAATCTCAACTAAAACTTGTCCACGTTAGGACTCCACCTGCCGTCAACACGGAAAAATCTCGGCGACTTCGCTGGGGATGACTCGTCTACATTTCATCAGCACGAGGGGATTCTATCAACATAGGAATGAATTGTCCGTGTTAGGACTAGCACCTCTCGTCAGAAATAAATCGTCCACGTTAGGACTAACCTCTCCACGTTAGGAATACATCGTCCACGTAAGGAATACATCGTCCACGTAAGGAATACATCATCCACGTAAGGAATACATCGTCCACGTAAGGAATACATCGTCCACGTAAGGAATACATCGTCCACGTAAGGAATACATCTTTCCGCATAAGGAATAAACTTTTCCACGTAAGGAATAAACTTTTCCACATAAGGAATAAACTTTCCACGTAAGGAATACATCTTTCCACATAAGGAATACATCTTTCCACGTAAGGAATACATCTTTCCACGTAAGGAATACGCCTTTCCACGTAAGGAATACATCTTTCCACGTAAGGAATACGTTTTTCCACGTAAGGAATACATTTTTCCATGTAAGGAATACGCCTTTCCACGTAAGGAATACGTCTTTCCACGTAAGGAATACATCCCGTCTTGATTTGTCCACGTCAGGACTCACGTCTTCGACCCGTTGAAGAAATAAAACTTGTCCACGTCAGGACTCACGCTTCACTAACACGAAGAAAGATAACTTTGTCCACGTCAGGACTCGCGCATCTTGACAACACGAAGAACTATAAACTTGTCCATGTCAGGACACACATTCCACCATTACGAAGGAAGATATCTGCTGGGAATAAATGGTCCACGTCAGGACACCAACACGAAGAGTAATCAATTTTGTCCACGTCAGGACTTCACATTCAATCAATACCGAGAAATCGAATCTGTCCATGTTAGGACTAGCACATCTCGTCAACCAGAGGAAATAAATCTGTCCACGTTAGGACACCCCTTTCTCTAGCACGAAGAAATCCCGTCAATATAGGAATAAATTGTCCACGTCAGGACTCATATTTTGTCAACGCAAGGAACTCCTATCAATATAGGCAATAACATTTTGACAACTCCGGGGAAATACTCCTGTCAATCAGTAAGAAAATACATTCGTCGGCTCCTATGGGAAGATACTCTGAACACAGTTTCTCCGCTTATCTCCACAGTAACTAACTCCATTGATCCCAACCCACAAACCTTTTAGCACTGACGTGACATCGACTTTGAGGCGGACGCTCCTGGGGATATTTGGAAACCAAACTACCGGACGCCTGTTCTGATAACCGGCGGTAGCCTCTGAAATTCTGATTCACGAAACCCTTTGATGCTGACGTAACAACAATTTCGAAGAAAGTAATCTGCTGGCCGGACTAGAGAAACTTCAACAAGCAACTCTGGCGGGGAAAACAAGAGAAATTTACACAAATAACTCTGCTCGGGGCCAAAGAGAAACTTAACCCAATAACTCTGTGGGGAACAATGCCACAATAGACATTATCATTATACGTCTCACGCTGAGATCCTGAATGTTTGACAATTAATTTGAGCAAGCGCTCTCTCCACCTGCAAGAGAAACAACACTTGAAAACAAATGGTTAACCAACCTGATTTATGTTTCAAAAATGCGTATGTTTGACAATGGCGTAATGCTCCATTCGACATGGAAGTGCTACGCATTTTTTATTATTTGGTGGATGCAATTATGACACTATATGCCGATGCAAATGCAGACTCGAACTGCTGGGATACAGAAACCGCTTCAGCAAAATAAATGCTGAAGACAACGCCAACTCCGCCAGGGGTAACCAGGTGCCACAGAATTATTCCGGCAAAATAAATGCTGGAAGAGTGAAGCCAACTTCGCTGAGGGATAATTGAATGTGCCAATCCTGACTGGACTTCTGCCGGGGAGTGAACAGGTATCCCATGGTATTCCGACAAAATAAATGCCAGGACACACAGCCAACTCTGCCGGGGAGAGTCTTCTTTAATCTTTGAGTTCCACTGGGAGGAAAGAAAACACTTGCTGGAGAAAGAACTCCGCTGGGGACGAAATGATTCTCTTGGGGAATATCAACTGACTCCGCTGGGGAGAGCAAATGACCCTACTGGGAAGGGTAGACTGCTTGAGTGCAGCTCGCAAATTTGAAATGTTAATCTTCTGAGGCTAAACCACTCTGCTTGAGATGCACTGTCTGAATACAGCCTTCAATCTAGGAATCGCCAAACTCTGCTAAGGATAAATGACTTTGCTGGAGAATATCCTTTGGATAAGCTACGACTAGCTGGGGAATTTGATCCTTCTTCAGTGAGGAACGTTGCTGTCTTGGAAGCGCGACCTGCGTGGGGATCGAGTCTTTCGTTACGAGCTTCTGGTCAATACTGCAACCTTTTGATCGTCCACTTCATGCGGCATGAACCCTGCAACACCACAAACAAGACAAGACAATTCTACGCAACCAAATCTATTCAGGTTAGCATTAGTGACATCATTTTCAGTTAATCCAAAGTTTTAGCAATTATTGGCAAGGGTCAGCAACGTTATACCCATGCTAGTTTCATTAAACCTAGGCGTTTATCATGCACAAAACAGTAAAGAACCAGCATCAAATACTGAATAACATATTTTATTGATAGGGCCCCTGAATGGGCGGAGTTTTGTACACGGGATGTAACACCTGAAAAGAGGAAGCTACGCACAACAAATATACAAGCATGCACAAGAAGCATAAATATATTGACAAATCGAATTTGTACACATGTCGACAACGGGATGCAGACGGACATCATGAACTGATCCTCCTATGACTCGCCCGACTCTAATGCTTTTCCGGTATTCACACTTCCGAAGAGATGGTATTTGATAATCAACCCCTCAGGTATATTCTCCCGCACCAATGCTCACTGCAGTATCAAATTCGGACCGCAGTCATTTGCTTTTCAAATCCCTAACTTTTGCGTGAACCGCCCTTCACGGGTTTTCAGTTCACCGGGATACCCTTTTTTGCCGAAGCCGCCCAGTGTAGGTTTTCAACTTCGCGGGTGTACATTTTTTCAAATTTATCCCTAACTTTTTCCCGAACCTTTCATTCTGTTTTTGGTTCGCCAGGATGCCCCATTTTTGCCTGGACTCTCTTTTTTTTGTCCAGCGGGTCAATTTTAAGCAAAGTATTTTTGAACTGCGTCCGAATTCACAGGTGACGTAAAGTCTTCATCGTCCATGGTGGACAACAATAAAGCTCCTCCTGAAAAGACTTTTCTGACAACGTATGGCCCTTCGTAGTTGGGGGTCCACTTGCCCCTGTGATCTGCCTGTGGCGGGAGAATCCTTTTCAGCACAAGGTCGCCCGTCTGAAAGCTCCAAGGATGTATCTTCTTATCATATGCTTTCTTCATTCGACTCTGGTACAAACGACCGTATGCTAGAGAAGCTAGCCTTTTCTCGTCCATTAAACTCAGCTGGTTCAACCTATCCTTCACCCATTCTGCCTCGTCTAGTTGGATGTCTCGTAGTACTCTCAGAGAAGGAATCTCGACTTCCAGTGGTAGCACTGCTTCCATTCCGTATACCAACGAGAACGGGGTTGCCCCGGTTGATGTGCGTACCGTCGTACGATAACCGTGCAAAGCAAAAGGTAGCATCTCATGCCAATCCTTATAGGTCACCACCATCTTCTGAACGATCTTCTTTATATTCTTATTGGCCGCTTCAACAGCGCCATTCATCTTGGGTCGGTAAGGGGAGGAGTTGTGATGCTCGACCTTAAAATTCTGACAGAGCTCCTTCATCATTTTGTTATTCAGGTTTGAACCGTTGTCAGTGATTATCCGCTCGGGGATTCCATATCTGCAAATGATATCTCTCTTGATGAATCTGGCTACCACCTGCTTAGTCACATTTGCGTAAGATGCCGCTTCCACCCATTTGGTGAAATAATCAATTGCTACTAGAATGAACAGGTGTCCATTAGAAGCCGTCGGCTCGATCTTTCCAATCATATCGATTCCCCACATCGAGAATGGCCATGGTGATGACATCACATTCAGAGGACTCGGAGGCACATGGATCTTATCTGCATAGATTTGGCACTTGTGGCACTTCCTCGCAAACTTGAAACAATCAGTTTCCATAGTCAGCCAAAAATAACCTGCCCGCAGCAGCTTCCTCGTCATAGCATGCCCACCAGCATACGTACCAAATGTACCCTCATGTATTTCCTCCATGAGCAGCTTCGCCTCTTTTTCATCCACACAACGCAGCAGCACCAAGTCGTGATTTCTCCTGTATAAGACCCCATCCAGATTCAAATAGAAGTTACACGCCAATCTCCTGAGAGTCTTCTGATCTTGACTGGATGCCCCAGCCGGATACTCTTTGTTCTTCAGGAAGTTAAGGATATCAAAATACCATGGTTTATCATCGGATGCTTCGTCAATGGCAAATACGAAGGCAGGTCTGTCAAGCCGAGAGATAACAATTCTGGGAGCCTCGTTCCAGAAGTTGACTTTGTACATGGAAGACAAAGTGGCCAGGGCGTCAGCCATCTGATTCTCCGCTCGCGGTACATGATGCAATTCAACCTTGTCAAAGAAAGGCAACAATCTCCTTGCATAATTCATATATGGTATCAGATTGGGCTGACGTGTCTCCCATTCCCCTTTTATTTGATTCACCACCAGAGCTGAGTCTCCGTATACATCCAGATTTTTGATTCGCAAATCAATGGCTTCTTCAAGCCCCATGATACAAGCTTCGTATTCGGCTTCATTATTGGTAACCGGAAAGGTCAATCGAGCAGTAAACGGGATGTGAGACCCGTGTGGAGTGGTGATGATTGCCCCTATTCCGCTACCGTAGGCATTTACAGCTCCGTCAAAGATCAACTTCCATTTGGAACCCGATTCCGGTCCTTCGTCTGGCAACGGCTCTTCACAATCTTTCATCTTTAGGTACATGATATCCTCTTCAGTAAAATCAAACCTCATCGACTGGTAATCCTCAATAGGCTGCTCGGCCAAGTACTCAGACAGTACACTCCCCTTTATAGCCTTCTGCGAGACATACTGGATGTCGTATTCAGTCAAGACCATCTGCTAACGGGCAATTCTCCCCGATAACGCCTGCTTTTCGAATACATATTTGATAGGATCCATCTTCGAGATGAGCATGGTTGTATGATTCAGCATGTATTGCCTCAAACGCTTGGCGGCCCAGGCCAGCGCGCAACAAGTTTTTTCAAGCATTGAATATCGGGATTCACATTCAGTAAACTTCTTACTCAAGTAGTAGATCGCATGCTCTTTTCTTCCTGTCTCGTTGTGTTGACCGAGAACACAACCCATGCTTCCCTCAAGAACTGTCAAATACATAATCAAGGGTCTCTCTGCCACTGGGGGTATCAAAATAGGAGGCTCCTGCAAATACTGCTTTATTTTATCGAACGCCTTTTGACAATTTTCATTCCACGTTACTGCCTGGTCTTTTTTCAACATCTTGAATAATGGCTCACACGTAGCTGTTAGGTGAGAGATGAACCGAGCGATGTAGTTCAACCTCCCTAAAAACCCGCGCACCTCTTTCTCTGTTTTAGGCATCGGCATCTCTTGTATTGCTTTATTTTTGCAGGATCAACCTCTATTCCTTTTTCACTCACGATAAACCCCAGCAGTTTACCCGATCTCACCCCGAAGGTGCACTTGTTAGGGTTCAGTCTCAGCCTGAACTTCCTAAGCCTTTTGAATAACTTCAGCAGATTCACCAAATGCTCTTCCTCCATCTGGGATTTGGCAATCATATCGTCAACATAAACTTCGATCTCCTTATGCATCATATCATGAAAAAGAGTCGTCATTGCACGCTGATACGTTGCCCCAGCATTCTTTAGTCCGAAGGGCATCACTTTGTAACAAAATGTTCCCCAAGGTGTTATGAAAGTCGTCTTCTCCATGTCTTCTGGTGCCATCTTAATCTGATTATAGCCCGAGAAGCCATCCATGAAGGAGAATATGGAGAATTGGGTAGTGTTGTCAACTAGCACATCGATGTGAGGAAACGGAAAATCATCTTTTGGGATCGCTTTATTCAAATCACGGTAATCTACGCACATTCTCACTTTACCGTCTTTCTTTGGCACTGGTACAATATTAGCGACCCATGAGGGATATTTTGTCACAGCTAGGAAACCAGCATCCCACTGCTTTTGAACCTCCTCTTTAATTTTCACGGCCATATCGGGTCTAGTTCTGCGAAGCTTCTACTTGACCGGCAGACATTCTTCTTTCAACGGCAGACGGTGCACAACCATATCTGTATCGAGCCCAGGCATGTCTTCATACGACCAAGCGAACACATCGCTATACTCTCTGAGCATTTCAACCAGTCTTCGCTTGACGTCGCTCTGCAGCACGGCTCCTATACGGATGTTCTTTTCAACCCCTTCCGACCCCAGGTTAATAATTTCGATGACCTCCTCATGAGGCAGAATGACTCGTTCTTCTTGCTTCACAAACCAAGACAATTCTTCGGGAACGTCACCATCTTCAACAATCTCTTCTTCGGCCTGAAATACCGGGTGCTCGAAGTCGAGACGAGTCATAGATGGTTCAATGAGGTCGTCTGAAAATGTTATCCTGCAAAAGGAATGGTTAAATGCTTCAAAATGCGTATAAAGCGAATAACCACGTTGCCATTTTATTGTAAAACACAAAACAAGAAAAACAGAGATCGCAATATTTGTACATAAAAAACGCCTTTTATTTAATGATTAAACATGCAATGTTCATAACAGCACGGCCCTAAGCAAATCATGATGCCCCGGGCAAGACATCAGATTGTTCAACAATTAAAAAACAAAGCATTACTGTTTGTGAGTCACAGGAACAATCTCCTGAATAGACCAGTTGCATAATCCTTGTCCTGGCACGCTTGGCTGAATCCAGGCGTCCATGTCGCAATCGCTGTCTCCTTCCTCGGAATCTGAAACAGCGTTGATGGCCTCGTGACACACTCCACTAGCGGTGATGGTTATCGGTCCTCTGAAACGGGGTGCCCCCACAGCAGGTGTTGATGACGACGGTTGATATCCCAGCCCAAATCGGTCCATCTTCACGGGAATATCCAGCACCTTGCCCCAGCCTTTTGTCTCACCAGTCTCTACTAGAGCTTGAGCTTCTTTATATGACGAGACGGCTACCTCTGACGCTTTACTCGGCCTGGGACCTTTGTCTTTGATGTGTAACCCTTCAAATGCCTGACAGGGTGTTTCATGAATCTCGCCGTCGACCTCTACCTACTTGAATGATGACAGATGGCTGACCAATATATCTTCTTCTCCACAGACTGTGACCACGCTGTCCCCTACCATGTATTTCAACTTTTGACGCAAGGTAGATGTGACTGCCCCAGCACCATGAATCCAGGGTCTTCCGAGAAGGCAGCTGTATGCTGGCTGGATGTCCATGATATAAAATTCAGTTGCGAAAACCTCCGGCCCCACCTGTAGAGGTAATGTTATGGATCCAAAGACTGTTCTTCGTGTACCATCAAACGCCCTTACCACCAAGTCACTAGGCGTGCACAGGATTCCTCTGACATCTAATTTCATCATCGCCTTCTTAGGCGGCACGTTTAAAGATGATCCGGTATCAACCAGCACGTGAGACATGACTGATCCTCTACACTCAACTGAGACATGCAACGCCATATTATGCTCTCTCCCCTTCGGGGTCAAATCAAAGTCTGTAAAGCCCAAGCTATGGCCTGCGTTCACATGCGCCAACACCCCCTCCAGCTGATTCACGGAAACGTCTTGGGGTACGAAGGAAGTATCCAGAACTTTTAGCAATGCATTTCTGTGAGCTTCAGAACATAATAGCAACGACAGTATGGATATCTTTGACGGCGACTGTTGCAGATGCTCAACAATCTTATAATCACTTTTACGAATCAAGCGCATGAACTCTTCCACATCTTTCGATGCCGTTTCTTTTTCGTTCCTCTGCACAGGGACAGTTTCATTCATCTTTCCTTTTCCCTTCGCCAGTCGTTCAGCCTCTACCTCAGGCGATATGAAGATTCTCCCACTTCTTGTCATACCTCCGGTACCGACAACGTTGTCTACAACCTCGGCTGGCTGCTTACTAACATCAATTTTCACCCCGTCACAGTACACTTCCAGCCCATAGGTCCAGGGGACTGCCTTAGTGCTCTCGTAAGGGATTGGTCCTGCCTTGGTGATAGTGATCGGCGGTCGCTTGGCCGGCGCTGTTATAGTGATCGTTTTTCGGGGAATCGTCACAGTAGCCACATCACTTTGCTTGTCTGCTAATACCTGTGCAGGTTCTTCAACTACGGCTCGGTCAAATTGCAATGTGCCGCCATCTATTAAAGCCTGGATACCTTTCTTTAAGTCAGCACACCCCCCAGCTTGGGTCCAACACTCTAAACAATACTCGTCGCAACCTGGATACATACCACCTTGCAATAATCTGCTCTTTACCTCGCACAACGGTGTCTTTAGGTCGTCGATATTCATAATCAAGTTCAAACCCTCCTCGGTTAAAATGGCATTTGCCCCATGGTTGGGCATGGGCTTTTGCACTATGTTCGGACCCGCCTGTCCAAAATTGATAGCCTTACTATCCAATAGATCCTGCACCACATGCTTAAACGCGTGGCAACCCTCTACATCGTGGCCAGGAGCCCCGGAGTGGAATTCACAGTGCCTGCTTGCATCATAACCATACGGAGGAGTGCCTGTTATTGGCGCCAGAGTTCTCTTTTCCACCAAGTTCAAACCCAGTAGTGTCTGTAGCAAATCTGCATACGTTGAAGGAGGCTTTTCAAACACCCTCCTTGGTTTGCCCCCCTGGAATCTGCGCTGGGCAGGCTGTGCCCCCTGTTGTGGCTGCTGTTGCTGTTGTTGTTGTATTGGTTGTTGCTGAAACGGTTGTTGCTGAAACGGAATAGTAACACTTGCCACCTGCTGCGGCTGATTGTACTGGTTCCGACCTCTGCCCCGACCTCGGCCTCGGCCCCCAAACACCGCGCTTGCATCGCCCTGACAGCGCCCACCAAAAGCCCTTCTGTTACTGCCGGCCGAAGTGGATTCCTCAGCTTGGAATCTTCCCTGTTTAAATGTTGCTTTCAATCTTCTCTCCCATCAGGATTAAGTCTGAGAAACTGACCAAAGAAGTGTGAAACAACTTGTCATAAAACATGCCAGTGAATGTTCCTACGAACATATCATTCATTTCCTTGTCCTCTAAAGGAGGATGAACCCGGGCAGCCATGTCGCGCCATCTCTGCGCATACTCTTTGAAGCTCTCGCCCTTCTTCTGGGACAATCCCTGCAATTGGACCCGGTTGGGTGCCAAGTCACTATTGTACTTATAGTGAGCCACAAATGCTTCAGCCAGCTGCTTCCATGTCATTATCTGAGTTGGTTCCAATCCCATATACCACTCGAGGGAAGGACCAGACAAGCTATCTTGAAAGAAATGCATTAGCATCCTCTCATCGTTTGAGTACGCCGACATCCTTCTGTAGTATGACCGCACGTCCACTTTTGGACAGGTATCCCCCTTATACTTGTTGAATGTAGGAGCTTTGAATTTTATTGGCACCCTCAGGCCAGGCACCAGACCCATTGTTGTCATATCTAAGCCAACAGCACTTTGATTCACGACCCCCTTCATCTGCTCCTCGAGCATCCTGATTCTCTGAGAGTCATCCATAGGACCTTCGAAACCTCCACCGGAGAAAGCATCCTCTTGCTGATCTTCTTGCCACATACCATTCCCAGCTCCGTATCCATCGTATCCGTTGTTACGGCCAACTCTGGTCTGATTCACTACCGGTCCTCGCCCCCTGATACCGTATCCCGGAGCAACTCCTGCAGGTCCAAAAGCCATTAACCCAACGCCATTTCAATTTCCGAATCCGCCATAACCCTGATTAGTCATACCAAATTCGTCCTGTCCGAAGCCTTGAGTGTTGAAGCCATACTTCCCAGCATGGTCAAACCCCTGGTCATTGAAACCAAATCCATTATTACTGAAGCCATTGCCTCCCATATTATCACCCAGGTTGACATCTCCGAGCCCAACGTTGTTGACGATAGTCTCGTTCCCAATTCCAACGTTACTGTTCCCGGCGGCAGCGCCGTTGTTCACATTGACAGCAGGTATGTTTACTACAGGTGGAGCCACTGGTGTGGGAGTACCATCCCCGTGAATAGTGTCGACTCGCACAGACTGATGATCCTCATTTCCGTGCCCAGCATTTCTGACTAACAGAGGCTGCACCAAAGCTTGCAAATTCTCCTGGCCTTTTGCAATGGTCTCCATTGTCTGCATGAAGAGCGCCAGCTTCTCACGCATGTCTTGCATTTCGTTCTGCATTTGATCCATAATTCTTCGGCTGTTGGTACGAGTTGAGTATCGGTGCGGGCGCTGACCTTCAATCCTGGAAAAGACCTGGTACAGTGCAAGAAATAAGATACCTCTCAATAATCACCTGTAATGCAATATGAATGTGAATGCAATGCAATATGTGTCTGTGCATTAGGGAATGTCATTCCCCGATTCTAGTGTGAATGTGCCATTGTAGTGACAGTGCTAGCAATACGGTGATCGGAGCCGAATCATAGAAAACACCTCATATATTGCAGAGAAATCCATTAAGCCAAGAATACAATATCACTGAGTGTACAATAAGAAGGCATGACTTCAACCAACAATCCTGGTGATGGTCAGCGCTATGCAAATAAAGCATACACATTAATACATGAAACAGTCAAGTACACTCATAAGCCTGGTACTCTTCTAGTAACTTCTTAGTCTCTGGATGACTCGGTCGGGTAAGCAGACCCTCAACAAGTTGATTTCTTCGCTTGAGAACACGTCGCACGTCACCAGCGGTTTCCTCCCATGCCCCTTCTCCGAAGCGATCCTCTAGCTTCCGCTTCTGAGACACAGCTTCTTTCTTGCCTTCGATGGCCTTGTTCAATGCATTCTGGAGACTATTTATGGCCATTACCTCCTCTTCATGCTTCTTAATGCTAGCCTTCAACTGCTCTTCGAGTTCAGAAATTTGCTGCTTCAATTTTTCTTCCCTCTTTTTGTTGTTGGTTAGCGTAGCATTCCACGTCTTGTTACAAGAAGAGATTTCCCGGTGGGCGGCATATAGTGCTTTCTTTTTGGACTCCAACATGTCATGAGAGCTTTTGAACTCTTTCCCCAGGCGCTCACGCTTCTTTTTCTCTTCAGTCAATTCAGCACCTAGCCTGTTTACTAACTCGATCTGCTGTTGGAAAGCCTGCACAACCTTGTTTTCCTCACTACGCATCTGAGCCAGCTCCTTTTCTAACCCTTCATTGATCTTCGTCAAGGCTTCTTTTTCTTTTACAACTTGCTCGTAGGCCTCCCTAGTAACAGTAGTTGGTTCTTCCACCAGAATATGAACAGGGACCGGTGCAGCTGGAAATGGCATAAGCAACCCTCTTGCTCTCCCTCGGATCCAAACTTTGTAGGGTGCATAAGCCTGACAATCACTCTTCCCTAACAGTGGCTTCCCTCTTCTGTTGATACGCATCCATGCGTGCTGAAGCTTGGCGTGTAACTCTCCATTCAAATCACCGGTGAAGTACAGAGATTCCTGTACTTCCTCCTCCTGAGGTGGGTTCTTCAACGCGTATCCAAACTGGCGAACAAACAGAGATGGGTTGTAATTGATACACCCTTTTCTTCCTATCAACGGAACATTAGGGTACCCAGAACAACTGAAAATGAGCTCAGACCCCAACAAGTCTCGGTCAAACCACTCAATGTCTTCAGAAGATAATCTCATCAGGCGCTCTGGCCAGTCAGCTGTAGTTGCACTATCCACAAAAGATCCCTTCAGGGGAAGATGGCTCTTAAACCACATGTACAGCAAAGGCACGCAACAAGAGACGTTCTTGCCTCTCCTGTTCTCATTTCTGTAATGCATCGAATGATAGAAGTCCCCGATCAATGTGGGTACAGGGTTGCCAGCAGCAAACAAATGAAATGCATCCATGTCCACGAAGTTCGGGAAATTGGGAAACAGCACTATCCCATAAATGCATAAAGCCAAAATATTGTTAAAGACCACCCAACATGCATTCTTGGCGTATTCTTGAGCCTTACCAATCAGAAACTGGAGAGAGAAGCCTGGAACCCCGCGCCAAGAAGTCATCAACAGCTCAGAAGCATTCATGTGCAAGGCCTTAGCCAAGTCCTCCAACTTGGGCTCAGCGGCAGAGTGAATAAAAGGAACTCTATTCTGCACTGGCAGCTCAGTAAACTCTACATACTCCTCGATGGTAGGCCCCAAAATAAAGTCAGCAAACGTGAAACATCTCAATGCAGGGTCATAGAATTGCATCAGCGTGTACAGCCCATTCAGTTCATCCTCAGTTGGTTTGCGAACCAATCTCAACAGCCGTCCGTAACTCTGCCTGAAGCTTCTACGGACATCCTCATCAGCAAGAGAAATCAGACCCAGGAGGGGAGTAATATCAGGAATAGGTAACTTGTAGGCAACTGTCATCCTCAAACCAGCCATGATCAATACTCAGAAGTCCGAACACTAGAACCAGGGAATATGCAAATGCACCTACAGCACAGACACACGTTAATGGGATGCAATGATAATGGTTATGCAAACAATGCAGTGCAAGTAACATGCAACAGGGACCAAATGCCATAGCTGAGAAGCCTGAACCATATCAAAAGTCTCAGATAGACCCTCCGGAATTCCTCAAACCCTGGTCTCAGGTAGACCCAATACAAAGCCCCAACATTGGTCTCTGATAGACCCCACAACATAACTCTGACTGATCTCTGATAGACCTCATATCATAACTCCAACTGGTCTCTGATAGACCTCTCAACTGTCCATAAATACTCAAGATCTCAGATCAAGAAATAACCGGTATTTGAAGGTCTAGTTACCTGCATAACCCCAAACCCTCTCACAGGTAGGTGTCCTAGTAACTGACAAAGGTATGGCATCCTATGCGGTCGTCGGCGTCACAGACTTTCAGGGTTGATGATACGATTCCCAGAAGGAGTGGCATCATCAAATCCTGAAGAGGCCTCACTTAGCCAACTTCCAAATGATCGGTTCCCAGAGTCGACAATCCAACTAACCAGCAACCCGAGCCACCCAAAGGGCAGGACAGGAGGCCAACCAGAAGAACCTCGTCTGAGTGTGGATTTCCCGGGACACTAGGACATGCAAAGCACGCGCGCGCCCACTAATTTCCACTCTAATTCTAGGTGCACTCAAGCCCAGGTCCGGCTTATCTCTCAATCACAGACCACTCGTCACACCCCAATACAACAATAATAACAATAATATAATGCTGGAAGTAAATGACAGAAATGTAAATCCATACAAAATCCTCGACGGGAAAACAAGCGCTAGGATTGACTCTCTTAAGGGACGTTGGATCCCAAATGCGTAAGGAACTATCGCAGTCCTTAGCATCCAGGGGACGTTGGATCCCCAGCAGAGTCGCCAGCTGTCGCTACTGCGAAAATCGGCGCCGGCTGAACAGAAGAGTCGTCACCGTGCGTTACTTATCCCACAGGAGGGAAAGGAAACGCTCAGAGGTAAACCTACCGCAAAACGGGGAAAGGAATGGTCATTGCAACCAAATTCTGGATTCGGGAGTCGGTTACGCAAGGGGAAGGTATTAGCACCCCTCACGTCCGTCGTACTCGACGGGATCCACGCTTGTTTTCGGGTATGGATTGTTATTCTATCTAAACTAAGGGTTAAGGGTTAAAAGAAAATAAAATGACTCGGCAAAGTATCGCACTTTATGCCTACGTATTCCCGTCTGGAACGAGAAATCAGAGTCAACGTAGTTCGCCTACCTACGGGAAAGGAGGGGAAGGTTTCTTGCTAGGATATCGCATCCTATGCCTACGTACTTTCATACGGCATGAAAGATCAGAGCAAACGTAGTTCGGGCCACGTACGACACAAGTCTGTCTTGATTGTTTTTAGTCCTTCTGAAAAAGGGTTTTCTGATTACAGTCCCAGCGGACAAAATTGACGCTTTGATGAGTTCACATTCTTTTACGGAAGAAGTGTCTTTTATTGTGTTTGAAATATTTATTGTGTTTTTCTGTTTGTTTTGAGAAAGAAGAGACAGAACTCTAACCTATGGTTGAAAAGGGAATCAAACTAACCTAATGTTATCATGCATGGGTTAAAACCTAATGTCTATCATGTTCCTCTCTTGCGCAGAGAGAAACAGAGATCCTAAGGGAAATAGACGGAAACAGAAACAATAGCATATATACAATAAAGCAGTAAAATGCATGGATGCAACAATACAAGCGAGGCAAGGGAGTCCCACTCAACCTCAAACCTAGAAAACAACAGGCAAAAGTGAACAGAATTCACTTTCAACCTAACAGGCTAAACAGCAAGCAATACAATCAGGGAAACTCAAGCAATACATCAAGAATTATAAACAGCAAAAGCAGTCTTCATCAGCATCTGTCTTCAAGTCATCTCCAAACAGCTACAAGCTTCAAGCAAGCATCAGTCTTCATCTTCACAGCCTTCAAGCAAGGTCTTTGTCTTCAACCCCTCAATGGCTTTTCTTCAAGTCCCAACCTCCAAGCTGAGGAACCAATCACAAGAATGAACTGGTGTTCTAAGCAATTAGTTGACCACCAAAGGTGGCAAACAGACTGCTAACAACACATAGAATATTTCTCTCCAGAGTTCTATCTCTTAGACACTATCACCAAGCCTTCCAAAGGAAAGGGGTGAATGTCTTAGAGAGACTCTGCATCATAGAGAAGGATGGAGGCAAACAAGACCTTCCATATTTAGGAATCAAGTTTTCTATTCTAGAGCTCTGCCTAACTCCTAGATCCTATAACCTTCAACAGCTGCCAGCAAGATGCTCTTCATCAACTCTGGAAGTTGGTCTTCATTCTCTTAATCTTCAATGGGCTTCATCAGCAAAACCTTCAGCTCAAACCCCAACCCCAAGCAGGCTCAATACCCCACACAGTCAAATAATAACCCTAGAGAGGGAACACCACACAGTCAAGCAAGCACAAGCAATATACTAATAGTAATAGTAGAATAGGGGAAACCTAGTAATTTCTAAGGGATCTATTATCTACCCATAATACCCCTATAGTCCCATACCCCAAAATTCAAACTACAACTCCTAAAAGAAATGATTTACTACACCTATGTTATCTCTAAACCCTAGTTTTGATTCTCCTAATCACACCTAAACAAATCATCTAAAATTAAGTCCTAAAATCATGAATTAAATTTTATATACAAGCTAAAGTTCTAAGTGGAATACCCTAAAAAGAATAGTTCCAAAATATAAAAGGGTCTAGCTAGACTAAAATCAACAATATCATGTATTAAACTAAACATTATTTACAACCTATTTAAAAGAAAAATATACTAAAAATGCAAAAATAAAATAAAATGCTAATTTTATTATATGACAATTTTCTTAACAGAAATATGACAAATATGCAAAAATAACCATTTAAGAATATGCAATTTCCAATTTGTTATGATTTTTTAAAGAAATAATAAAAGAAATAAAAAATGATTTAAATTTGGCTGGGGTGCAGTTAGTGACTATTTTAGTTAAAAATGAAGGATGGGCCCAGACTGGGGGGCGCGCATAGCAAAGCGCGTCTGGGCCCAGTTGATCAGAAAAAAAAACAAATAAAAGAAATAAATCACAAACGGTGCAGAAAGTAAAAATAATAGTTCAAAACACATTGGGCCTGGGTGAATGGGGGTACGAGTAGCAATGCAACTAAAGCCCAGTCTGAGGCTTTAAGTGAAACGACGCGTTTCACAACCAGTCTTCCCTCCCTTTCTCACTTTGAATCGTGGCCGCTAGATCAGTTACTCAGTCAACAAGAAAGACTCCATCCAATGGTCATCATGCATCTTCTCCAAAGCTAGGGTTTCCACCATTAATGAGACCTGAACAAGCTCGCATGCACCAGAATTCAACACACTCGTACACCTTCGTTCCTCCATGAAAATCAAATCCGTAAAGAGCAAAATTGCTCTACTTGTTCCCCTCTAGACATCCATGGTCTTGGTTTCCTCTAAAACTTCCCCTAAAGCAAAACCCGATAGGTGTAAACCTAGGGCACCACTCATTTCCACTGTCATGCACACTAATGGATCTTGCTGAGTCTTATACTAATGCAATCTACACGCTATGCTGATCATTTTTATCTATCTAACCAAGATTATCATGCCTTAACCTAGGTGTTCTAAGCCACAACAGTTTTGGTGCTCCAATGGTAACCTCCATGAAATGCCTTCAAACTCACCAGAAACAATCATCTAACTATGCCTAACAATTCTAACCTAAAAATTCTACACTATTCTAACTAAATCTAGCCAATTCGAAAGGAAAACTAACCTGGTTTAAAGATGGAAACAGATGTAGAAAACCTTGGATGCACAGCTTGCACTGCTTGGGACTTGCTCAATAAACTTGGTTCTTGATTCTGTATGCAGTAGTTCTTGCTCAAACCCCTTGATCTTGCAATCACAATCTTCTTGCACTTTGGATGATGAAGTTGGTAGCACACGAATTCTGCTTCAATTCAACCAGATATTGATATAAACTTGATCTATGATGGAGGTAGATGATGATAGGATCAAGAATTGTGGAGAATGATGAAGATTTGATAGAATTCTTATGTGATTTGCAAAGTTGGAGAATGAGATGAAACTTGGTGTTTTGGTCAAAATAAATCACCAACCCTTGAATGAAGCCACTCTTCTCAATATACAGCCACTCATAGAACACTCTAGAACTTGGTAGAAACTTCTTGTGCACAATTCCCTTGTGGATTTGGATGTGTTACTTCCTTTGTAAGCCAACTAGCATAACTTCCAAACTTTGAACCAAACTCAAAAATCTACTTTTGCCAATGTTATTAAAACATTTTTTCCAATCAAAATGACCTATAATTTCATCCCATTTGGCCATGTTATGAAAAATCTCAAATTTAGGTCACTTTTATTCATTAAATTCACTTTTAAATTGACCAAATTTGGAACCTTGAGCTATGAGCATTTCCAAACTTTCATTATCACTTTTCTAGACTCAAAGTGTCATTTGGAGCAAGTTTGATGTTTTGAAGTTTTTCATTTGAAGCTTCCTTGTATGAGTTTTGGGCATAGGCTTGAAATGACCTGTAATTCTCAAATGACCAAAATAACCTTTGCTTGCCAAGGACATAAGTAGAGTTCCACAAATCAGATGAAGGCATACCATACCTTTCTAGAAAGATAAGACAATGAGGAACAACTCTTATGTTTACCAGAAATTCATTTGAAATCTCCTTGAGGGGTAAAAGTTGCTTGGAAGACAAGTAACTTTCACAGACAAAATTTCAGATACCTCAGATGACCTGTAACTTGCAAGGACCATAACTTGAGTTCTATAAATCTCCTTGATGTCTTCCACCACTCAAATTAAAGGTATTGAGATCCTATACAAGTTTCATGTTGGCCAAGGATCCATTTGAAGCTTGCATTTTGAATTATCTTGCTTGGAAGTTTTCCCTAAATCAGGGGATTTTACACAGAAACCCTAATTTAGAAACTCCTCTTCTTCTTGATTTCTCTTGATTTCTTCTTGGCAAAACACCACATACTTATCTACATGTCAAATGATGAGCCCCACATCTCTCAAATAGCCCTTGATGCCTTTCAATCAATCATTTGCCCTAGGGTTGACCTAGGGTTGACCCAGATGAAACCCTAGTTGCAACTCTTGTGACCACATCAATGACTTGCCTATTTTTCAAAATGACCCTCTAGGTCTTCTATGATGTCTATATACCCTTCATTCTCAATTCACAACTCACAACTTCTTTGATGATCTTCAAATACCCTCAGATAGGAGATAGATTCACTGCCTGATCCACTAACTCCTCAGATTTCAATTTCTTTCTGATGACATGGATAGGCCTGAATTTGAACAATAACCTCTTGATAGGCTCATAGAGATAAGAATAGTGCTTGGTCCCTTGTTGGATGACTTGCTATGCTATGCTATGCAGATGATTAGACTATGTACATGACTCTATATGCAAATGCTAATGCAATTGAAACATAAACCAAGTGAAGTAGGTTGAGCAAATTTTAGGGTGCAACAGCGTGAATCCAGAATTCTTTTGCAAGAGTTGGGTATACAGGACCCATTAGTCTCTCAAAGTACTTCTCCCAGCCTTGAGCTTTAATGGCAGTTGTTAGGTCAAACCCATTTTCTTCTATTGATTCAAGATCAACGAAACTCTCACACAGAACCTCAAGATCAACTACTGGAGTAAATAGAGTGCGTTCTGGTTTCTTGTACATTATATTTTTGTTGGAGATTTCCGCAGCATTTGATGTAGAAGCCATTGATGAGGATGAAGCTTTTGATTTGGGTTTAGGGTTTTGGTAGAGGTTGAAGAGAGAACAGAAACGCATGAGTGTGAAAAGTGTGAAAATACTGTGATAGGTGGTATTTATAGAAAACTAAAAAATCAAGCATTGGGAACATCAATAGACACCTACGCACGTTTACACATAGCATTTAATGAAAGTAATCATTTCAATTTAAAATTATGACAATTGGGGGGAGATCCAAGAAAAATGAGATTTTCAAAGCAATACCTCAAACGTCAATTCAGTAGAGCACTCCATCTTTTCAGATTCTGAGTGACACGTGTTTGCTTTGTATGTGCATCTGATATCTCTCAAGAAATGAAACGTTTCCAACATTCAGATCTTCTGAGTTTGTTAGTTCAGAGGTTCACACAAATAAATCAATTAAAGATAAATGAACAAATAATCAGATGAAATACTTCAGATCTTTAAACATTTTGCATCTGAGAAGTTGCCTCTGATAAATATTACTCTGGACAAAAATCCATACAAATATTTTTCAGAATGAACTTAAATCTATCTTCAGCAAGGGGTTTTGAGAAAATATCAGCCCATTGATGATCTGTATCAACAAAAGCTAGATTTATTACACCCTTCTGAACATAGTCTCTGATGAAGTGATGTTTAATTTCTATATGTTTAGCCTTAGAGTGTAAGATTGGATTTTTTGACAAACATATAGCAGAAGTATTATCACATAAGATAGAAATATTACTTAATAGATCTGATAATCTTCTAAATGACTCTTCATCCAGAGCATTTGCGTACAACATCCAGCAGCAGCAATGTATTCTGCCTCTGTAGTTGATAATGCAATAGTGGGTTGTTTCTTGCTGTACCATGAGATCAGATGACTTCCAAGAAACTGACAGCTTCCAGAAGTGCTTTTACGTTCAACTCTGTCTCCAGCATAATCAGCATCACAGAATCCAACTAATGAAAATTCATCAGATCTTCTGTAACACAGACCCATGTTAGTAGTACCTTTCAGATACCTTAGAATCCTCTTAACAGCTGTTAAGTGTGATTCTCTAGGATCAAATTGGAATCTTGCACATAAGCAGACACTAAACAAAATATCAGGTCTAGAAGCAGTCAAGTATAGAAGAGATCCTATCATACCTCTGTAGAGTTTCTGATCTACCTTCTTACTTACCTCTTCCTTACCTAGAGTGCTTGTAGGGTGCGTTGGAGTTTTTTCCATCTTACTATCAACCATGTTGAACTTTTTTAGAAGCTCTTTAACATATTTGGTCTGATGTATGTAGGTGCACTCTAGAGTCTGGTTGACTTGGATTCCCAAAAAGAATCTCAATTCTCCCATCATGCTCATTTCAAACTCTGCCTGCATACATTTAGCAAACTCCTTTCGAAGCATAATATTTGTTGATCCAAAAATAATATCATCTACATATATTTGACAAATCAACAGATCTTTCTTAAGAGTTTTACAGAATAAAGTTGTATCCACTTTTCCTCTGATAAAATTTTTCTTCAGAAGGAAATTGCTCAACCTCTCATACCAAGCTTTGGGAGCTTGTTTTAAGCCATAAAGAGATTTCTTTAGTTTAAAAACATGATCTGGAAAGTTTTCACTTTCAAAACCAGGAGGTTGGTGGACATATACTTCCTCTTCAATAATACCATTAAGAAAGGCAATTTTAACATCCATCTGATATAGAGTGATGTTATTTTGTGCAGCAAATGAAATAAGAAGGCGTATAGATTCTAACCTTTCCACTGGAGCATAAGTTTCAGTGTAATCAATACCTTCTTGTTGACTGTATCCTTGAGCAACTAGCCTTGCCTTATTCCTTTCAACTTCTCCCTTTTCATTCAACTTATTCCTGAAGACCTATTTTGTTCCAATAACGTTGAATCCTTTAGGTCTAGGAACCAGATCCCAAACTTCATTTCTGGTGAATTGATTTAGCTCTTCTTGCATGGCAATAATTCATTCATTATCTTTCAGAGCCTCATCCACAGATGTTGGTTCAATTATAGACACTAAGCCAAACAATGAAGATTCAGATGTTCTGAGATAGGATCTTGTCCTGATTTAATCATCTTTCTTTCCAATAATCACATCTTCTGGGTGAGATGCCTTGATTCTGGAAGAAGATCCTCTGACATTTGATCTTTCAGAAATGTGTAAGTTGTCCAATTGAGAAGATAAGGGAATAGCATCTGGAGTTGCTTCAGATTCCTTCTATTTAGCCTTTTCTGCTTCTGATCCTTCAGAGTCTGTGAGAATCACTTCTCTATCTGCAGAATTCTCAAACTGCTTTGGCTTTTCAGAGCCAAGCTTATCATCAAATCTTACATGAATAGATTCTTCCACAATCTGTGTTTCAGTATTGAATACTCTGTAGCCTTTAGAGCGTTCAGAATAACCAAGCATGAAACACTTTTGTGCTTTGGAATCAAACTTGTTAAGATTCTCTTTAGTGTTAAGTATATAACAAGTACATCCAAAAGGATGAAAATATGAAATGTTAGGCTTTCTGTTCTTCCATAGTTCATATGGAGTCTTTTTCAGAAGAGGTCTTACAGACACTCTGTTCTGAATGTAACAGGTTGTGTTGATTGCTTCTGCCCAAAAGTGTTTTACCAGATTTGTCTCATTGATCATGGTTCTGGCCATTTCTTGCAGAGTCCTGTTTTTCCTCTCTACAACCCCATTTTGTTGTGGAGTTCTAGGACAGGAAAAATCATGAGCAATGCCATTTTCAGAAAAATATTTTTCAAATTATTTATTTTCAAATTCACCACCATGATCACTTCTGACTTTTATAATTTTGAAATCTTTTTCATTTTGAACTTGCTTGCAGAAGTCAAAGAACACAGAATGTGACTCATCCTTGTGTTTTAAGAACTTTATCGATGTCCATCTACTATAGTCATCAACAATGACTAATCCATACTTCTTGCCTCTGATGGATGCAGTTTTCACTGGTCCAAACATATCAATATGAAGTAATTCTAGTGGTTTGGAAGTAGAAACAACATTTTTTGATTTTAAAGATGATTTTGAAAACTTCCCTTTTTGGCATGCTTCAAAAAGAGCATCTGAGGTGAACTTCAGATTAGGAAGTCCTCTGACAAGATTAAGTTTATTAATCTGAGATATACGTCTCATATTAATATGGCCCAATCTTCTGTGCCAGACCCATTGCTCTTCATTAACAGACAAGAGGCATTTAACATTCTGAACTTTAAGTTCTGAAAGATTTATTTTATAAATGTTGTTTTTCCTCTTACCACAAAATAGGATAGAGCCATCCTTTTGACTAATAGCTTTACAACATTTTTTATTAAAGGTAATATCATAACCATTGTCACTTAATTGACTTATGGACAATAAGTTATGTTTAAGCCTTCAACAAGTAAAACATTAGTTATAGAGGGAAGTTTACCATTTCCAATAGTGCCAGATCCAATGATCTTGCCTTTCTGGTTCCCTCCAAACTTCACGTCACCTCCAAATCTAAGTTCCAGGCTTTGGAACATAGACCTTTCTCTTGTCATGTGTCGTGAGCATCCAGAGTCCAGGTACCATGACTGGCGTCCTGATCTTGCTGCTAAGAACATCTGCAACAGGGATTATTTTGCTCTTAGGTACCCAGATCTTCTTGGGTCCTTTAGGGTTAGTTGGTTTGTAGGTTTGTCTAAACTTCTGTTTTTCAACATAATGTTTATTCTGACTTGCCTTGGGTTTAAACACATAAGTATTCTTCTCAGAGCTTGTGTGTTTAATGTCATTTAAGTGACCAAACTTAAATTAGGAGTACAGAGGTGTCTTCTTGATGAAGAGTTTGTCAACAGATTTTGGATTACTTCTAGAGGAAGATTCATATCCAATACCTCTTCTGTTATTCCCACTAACACTATAGATCATAGAAGCCATCTTGCTTTTGTCTAAGCTCTTAGTAAGGAATCTCTGAAAGCTAGAGTCATATTTTTCTAAAATCTTTTCACATGACTTAGTCTCAGATTCAGATTCTTGTTGAGCTATTTCAAAGTCATTTTTGATTTTCAGATTAATTTCTTTTTGCTCAACAAGTTCTGTCTTCAGAAGATCAATCTCAGATTCAAGACTGCTTTTCAGCTTCTTGTATTTGAGTTTGATATTGTTATAACTTTTCAGAACTTCTGATAATACTTTGATAAGGTCTTCTTTAGTAAGTTTAGCCATTACCTCTTCAGCATCATCGTCAGATTCAGAATCAGATTCAGATCCTGAAGTTCCTTCTTCCTGATCATCTATGCTGGCCATCAGTGCAACATTAGCACATTCTTCTTCTGATTCAGAAGATGATTCAGATTCATTTGAGTCATCCCCTGTTGCCATCAGAACCTTTTTCTTTTTGTCAAACTTCTTCTTGGGTTTTTCTCTTTGAAGTTTGGGGCAATCATTCTTGTAATGCCCAGGTTCTTTGCACTCATAGCATACAATTTCTTTCTTGCCAGATCTTCTGTGCCCATAAGATTCCTTTCTATGATCAGATTTTTTGAAGTTGTTGAACTTCTTTCCCTTATGCTTCCAGAGTTTGTTGATCCTTCTGGACAGCATGGATAATTCATCTTCTTCTTCAAAAGAAGATTCTTCAGAGCTTTCTTCAATAACCTGCAAAGCTTTAGAAGATTTATTATATTTTAAAGCAATAGATTTACTTTTCTCTTTCATTTGAGGTTCATCTTCCTCAAGCTCAATTTCATGGCTCCTCAGTGAGCTGATGAGTTCTTCTAAAGAAATCTTGTTCAGATCTTTAGCCATCTTCAAGGCAGTCACCATTGGTCTCCATCTGGTAGGTAGACTTCTGATGATTTTCTTTACATGATCTGATGTGGAGTATCCCTTGTCCAGAACCTTTAGACCAGCTGTGAGGATCTGAAATCTAGAAAACATAGTTTCTATATTTTCAGACTCTTCCATTTTGAAAGCTTCATACTTCTGTATAACCACCAGAGCCTTGGTCTCCTTCATTTGAGAATTTCCCTCATGAGTCATTTTAAGTGACTCAAACATTCCATGAGTTGTTTCTCTGTTAGTAATCTTTTCATACTCAGTATGAGAGATTGCATTAAGCAATATTGTCCTTGCCTTATGGTGATTTTTGAAATCCTTCTTCTGGGCTTCTGTCATTGATTTTCTATCAACTTTCTTGCCATCCTCATTTGTAGGATGTTCATAGACATCAATAACCAAGTCCCACAAATCAGCATCATACCCAAGGAAGAAACTTTCTATCCTGTCCTTCCAGTAATCAAATTTCTCTCCATCAAACATGGGAGCTTTGTGCTGATTCTATCCCCTTCATATTTGTTACAGTTGGATGTAGAAGTATCACCCATAATAACAAATAGATATATATCAAAGTAACTTTTCTCACTGGATCTTTACTGACACGGTTAAGTGGTAGCACACGCAGAACCGGAGCTCTGATGCCAACTGAAGGTGAGAAAATTACTTAGAAGGGGGGGGGGGGGGGGGTTGAATAAGTATGACAAATAATTAAAGATTTAAACACAGTTATTTTTATCCTGGTTCGTTGAACTCAACTACTCCAGTCCACCCTCTCAAGAGTGATTTGCCTTTCTCAGTCAAGGACTTAATCCACTATTTAATCAAACAGATTACAATACTAACACCTAAGAACAACTGTTCTTAGTCTTCTCAAGAGCTACTGATCCGAACTGGATCCTCTTAAGGAAACCTTTTACAATCAATGTAAAACTATTACAAGAGTAAGAATGCTTCTAAAAAGCTATTATCACAACTGTGATATTTCTCTTAAGTTTAAGAACAATGTTACAGCAAATAAAATAAAAGAGCTTTTGAGAGTTTTGCTTTGATTAGTGATTTTTGCAAGTGGTTCATTACTGAAGAAGATGGAGTGGACTTCTTTATATAGGCACTAAGATCCATGAAGTCTTCTCAACGTTGAAGGCTGTGCTGAAAAGTCTGGTGCCTTTTGTCTTTACATTGGAGGGTGTGCTGAAAAAGTCTGATGCCTTTTGTCTTTTACTTTGCAGAAACTTTCCTTAGAATGGAATGCACAGATAAAACCTTTTTGTCTGTGTTCTTGTGTCTAGCATAAAAGAGGAAAGAGCTGTTGAGATATGCCAACGTACATATTCAAATCTTCTTCACTAAGTAAGTTCAGCTATCAACATTAGAGTCTGGATCTTCAGAATCTCCAGAGTAGAGATCTTCTGGATCTTCAAAGTCTTGGGATGTTCTTCAGATTATGCTGAATCAGAGTATATGCAGCTTGTGTGCTTGAGCGTGTACTTCTGTCAGATCAGAGTTTTCTATATCAGATTCTCAATACTATGCAGCGCAGTATCTTCAGAGTTTTCTGATGACTAAGCTTCTGAGCTCTCAGAGTCTTCTATTCTTTAGAGGCATCTGCTTCAGAATCTTCAATAGATAGCACTCAGATTCTTCTGGAGGCAACATTCAGATCTTCATCTAAGATGCTCTTGAACCTTTGAAGCCTTTCATAATATCATTGTTCAGATCCAAATTTGCTCTTTAATAATATTTTCTTTAGTACCTGTAGCAAACAGTCTAGAACAAATTTAGAGTATATAATTCTTGAATACAAAATTCATAAGTGTTATCATCAAAACATAGAGATATTACTAAGAAACAATCTGTGTTCTTACATATATTACCTACTATGAAACGTACGATAGCCTAAGCAAAGGTAATAACCCAAAAGAAACGGTATATTACCTACTATCAAGCGTATGATAGCCTAAGCAAAGGTAATAACCCAAAAGATACCCTATATTACCTACTATCATACGTATGGTAGGCTAAACAAAGGTAATAACCCAAAAGAGACGGTATATTACCTAGTATCAAACGTATGATACCCTAAGCAATGGTAATAACCCAAAAGATACGAATATTACCTACTATGAAACGTACGATAGACTAAGCAAAGGTAATAACCCAAAAGATACGGTATATTACCTACTATCAAACGTATGATAGCCTAAGTAAAGGTAATAACCCAAAAGAGACAGTATATTACCTAGTGTCAAACGTATGATACCCTAAGCAATGGTAATAACCCAAAAGATACGAATATTACCTATTATGAAACGTACGATAGACTAAGCAAAGGTAATAACCCAAAAGATACGGTATATTACCTACTATCAAACGTATGATAGCCTAAGTAAAGGTAATAACCCAAAAGATACGGTATATTACCTACAATCAAACATATGATACCCTAAGCAAAGGTAATAGCCCAAAAGATACGGTATGTTGCCTAATCTCAAACGTATGATAGCCTGAGCAAAGGTAATAGCTTAAAAGATACGGTATATTACCTACTATCAGACGTATGATAGCCAAAGCAAAGGTAACAACCCAAAAGATACGGTATATTCCCAACTATCAAACGTATGATAGCCTATGAAAAATTAATAACCCAAAAGAGACGGTATATTACCTACTATGAAATGTACGATAGCCTAAGCAAAGGTAATAACCCAAAAGATACGGTATATTACCTACTATCAAATGTATGAGAGCCTAAGCAAAGGTAATAACCCAAAAGAGACGGTACATTACCCAATATCAAACGTATAATAGCCTAAGCAAAGGTAATAACCCAAAAGAAACGGTATATTACCTACTATCAAACGTATGATAGCCTAAGCAAAGGTAATAACCCAAAAAGATACGGTATATTACCTACTATCAAACGTATGATAGCCTATGCAATGGTAATAACCCAAAATATACGGTATATTACCTACTATCAGACGTATGAAAGCCTAAGATAAGTTGATAACCCAAAAGATACGGTATATTTCCTACTTTCAAACGTATGAAAGGCTAAGCAAAGGTAATAACCCAAAAGATACGGTACATTACCTACTATCAAACGTATGATAGCCTAAGAAAAGGTTATAATCCAAAAGGTACGGTATATTACCTACTATCAAACGTATGATAGCCCAAGCAAAGGTAATAACCCAAAAGATACGGTATATTACCTACTATCAGACGTATGACAGCCAAACCAAAGGTAATAACCCAAAAAGATATGGTACATTACCTACTATCAAACGTATGATAGCCTTAGCAAAGGTAAAAACCCAAAAGAGACTATATATTACCTACTATCAAACGTAAGATAGCCTAAGCAAAGGTAATAACCCAAAAGAAACGGTATATTACCTACTATCAAACGTATAATAGCCTAAGCAAAGGTAATAACCAAAAAGAAACGGTTCATTACCTACTATCAAACGTATGATAGCCTAAGCAAAGTTAATAACCCAAAAGATACGGTATATTACCTAGTATCAAACGTATGATAGCCTAAGCAAAGGTAATAACCAGAAAGGTACGGTATATTACCTACTATCAGGCATATGATAGCCTAAGCAAAGATAATAACCCAAAAGATACGGTATATTACCTACTATCAGACGTATGATAGCCTAGGAAAAGGTAATAACCCAAAAGATACGGTATATTACCTAATATCAGGCTTATGATAGCCTAAGCAAAGATAATGACCCAAAAGATACAGTATATTACCTACTATCAGACGTATGATAGCCTAAGCAAAGGTAATAACCCAAACGTTACGGTATATTACCTACTATCAAACGTATAATTGCCTAAGCAAAGGTAATAACCCAAAAGAGACGGTATATTACCTACACTCAGAAGTATGATAGCCTAAGCAAAGGTAATAACCAAAAATATATGGTATATTACCTAATATCAGGCGTATGATAGCCTAAGCAAAGGTAATAACCAAAAAAGATACAGTATTTTACCTACTATCAGACGTATGATAGCATAAGCAATGGTAATAACCCAAAAAGATACTGTATATTACCTACTATCAAACGTATGATAGCCTAAGCAAAGGTAATACCCCAAAACATAAAGTATATTACCTACTATCATACGTATGATAGCATAAGCAAAGGTAATAACTATAAACATACGGTATATTACCTACTATCAGACGTATGATAGCTTAAGCAAAGGTAATAATCCAAAAAGATACGGTATATTACCTACTATCAAACGTATGATAGCCTAAGCAATGGTAATAACCCAAAAGATACGGTATATTACCTACTATCAAACGTATGATAGCCTAATCAAAGGTAATAACCCAAAAGATACGGTATATTACCTACTATCAGGCGTATGATAACCTAAGCAAAGGTAATAACCCAAAAGATACGGTATATTACCTACTATCACACGTATGATAGCCTAAGCAAAGGTAATAACCCAAAAAGATACGTAATATTACCTACTATCAAACGTATGATAGCCTAAGCTAACGTAATAACCCAAAAGATACGATATATTACCTACTATCAGACGTATGATAACCTAAGCAAAGGTAATAACCCAAAAGATACGGTATATTACCTACTATCACACGTATGATAGCCTAAGCAAAGGTAATAACCCAAAAAGATACGTAATATTACCTTTCTATCAAACGTATGATAGCCTAAGCTAACGTGATAACCCAAAAGATACGATATATTACCTACTATCAGACGTATGATAGCCTAAGCAAAGGTAATAAACCAAAAGATACGGTATATCACCTACTATCAGACGTATGATAGCCTAAGCAAAGGTAATAACCCAAAAGATACGGTATATTTCCTACTATCAAACGTATGATAGGCTAAGCAAAGGTAATAACCCAAAAGATACGGTATATTACCTACTTTCAAACGTATTATAGCCTAAGCAAAGGTAATAACCCAAAAGGTACGGCATATTACCTACTATCAAACATATGATAGCCCAAGCAAAGGTAATAACCCAAAAGATACGGTATATTACCTACTATCAGATGTATGATAGCCTAAGCAATGGTAATACCTGTCGCTACTGCGAAAATCGGCGCCGGCTGAACAGAAGAGTCGCCACCGTGCGTTATTTATCCCACGGGAGGGAAAGGAAACGCTCAGAGTAAACCTCGCACAACATGGGAAAGGTATGGTCGTCGCAACCAAAACCTGGGTTCGGGAGTCGGTTACGCAAGGGGAAGGTATTAGCACCCCTCACGTCCATCGTACTCGATGGGATCCACGCTTGTTTTCGGGTATGGATTGTTATTCTATCTAAACTATAGGTCAAGGGTTAAAAAGAAAATAAAATGGAAATAAAAATGACTCGGCAAAGTATCGCACTTTATGCCTACGTATTCTCGCCTGGAACGAGAAATCAGAGTCAACGTAGTTCGCCTACCTACGGGAAAGGAGGGGAAGGTTGCTCGCTAGGATATCGCATCCTATGCCTACGTACTTTCATACAGCATGAAAGATCAGAGCAAACGTAGTTCGGGCCACGTACGACACAAGCTTGTCCTTGATTGATTTTATTCCTTCTGAAAAAGGTTTTTCTGATTAACAGTCCAAGAGGACAAAAATGACGTCTTGATGAGTTCACATTCTTTTACGGAAGAAGTGTCTTTTATTGTGTTTGAAATCTTTATGTGCTTTTCTGTTTGTTTTGAGAAAGAAAGAGACAGAACTCTAACCTACGGTTGCGAAGGGAATCAAACTATCCTAATGTTATCATGCATGGGTTAAGACCTAGTGTCTATCATGCTCCTCTCTTGCACAGAGAGAAACAGAGGTCCTAAGGGATAGGCAGAAACAGAAACAATATCAGATATACAGTAAAACAGTAAAATGCATGGATGCAGCAATACAAGCGAGGCAAGGGAGCCCCACTCAACCTCGAACCTAGAAAACAATAGGCAAAAGTGAACAGGCTTCACTTTCAACCCAGCAGGGTAAACAGCAAACAATACAGTTCAGAAAACCAATCAATACATCAGCAATGAAATACAACAGCAAAAGAAACAGCATCAGCAGCTCTGAGTCAACAACTGGCTTCAAGCAATCTCCAATCAGCTACAGGCTTCAACAAGCATCAATCTCCATCTTCATGGCCTTCAGACAAGGGCTTTGATCATCAGTCTTCCATCTGCAATGGCTTTTCTTCAAGCTCAAACCTCCAGGATGAGGGATCAGTCACAAGAGTGAATTGGGTGTTAAGCAATAAGCTGACTACCAAAGGTGGTGAACAGACTGCTTCTAACACAAGAGACATTTTCTCTCAAGAGTTCTATCTCATAGACACCATCACCAAGCCTTCCAAAGGAAGGGGGTGAGTGTCTTAGAGAGACTCTGAATCACAAAGAAGAATGGATGCAGACAAGGCAATCCATGTTTGAGAAACAATCATTCTAATCTAGAGCTCTGCCTAGCTCCTAAACCCTAGTCTCCTCAGCAACTGATAGCAAGAAACTCATCCTCAACTCTGGCAGTTGATCTTCAATCTTTGAATCTCCAATGGCTTCATCTTCACAAATCTTCAGCTTCCCCAGGGCCCCAGACAAACCCAATACCCAAACAAACAATCAATAAACCCCAGAGGGCACACCACACCAAACAACAGATATACAAACAGTAATAATATCAGTAGGGGAATCCTGATTTTTCTAAGGGATCTAATAGCTACCCATAGCCCCTATAGTCCCATAACTAAACTAGTCAAACCCTAAGTCCTAAGGGAAAAAATTGAACTTCCTAAGTTGTCACCTAAAACCCTAGTTTTATTCATGATATTCAAGCATTTATTAATCACCTAAAATTAACCTCTAAAAATGGGAGCTAAAATATTTCTATAAGCCTAATATCTCATCTAAACAATATGAAAAGAATGATCAAAAAATATCAAAGCAAGTGAGAGAACAAAAATCATAAAAATGATGCATGAAATGAATTATTTAATATGACCTTTATTTTAGAAAATATGTAAAAAATACGAAATAAAACTAAAAATGACATTTTATTTTCCTATAATATTCTAGACATTTTAATGAAAACATGGTAAAAAGAATGAATTAAAAAGCATTTTTTATGAATTATTTATGAATTTTCAAAGATTAGTAAAAATTAAAATGAAATAAGAAAAATAAAAATGAATTAAATGAGCCAGAGGGGGTGCATTCAGTAGGCGCGCTCAGTTCATATTCATTGGGCCAGGCATCCAGGGGGTGTGATTAGCGCATTTATCCTGAGCCCAAAACAAGTCAGAAACAACAAAAAAACTAAAACGAGCAGGGGGGTGAAAGTAGCATCAGAAACACGTTCAAATTGGAAATGGGCCTATTACTGGGGGTGGGGATAGCATCACAAGCTGAGGCCCGCCCGTTTCAATTAATGAAACGGTGCGTTTGGCACCCAGTCAACTCCCTCCAAAACAGAATTGAATAACAGCCATTAGATCTCTCCCCAAGTCAAGAGTCTTCACACGCATTGGACGGACCAGATTATGTCTTCCCCACTTGGATCTGAAACTTAGGGTTTCAATCACCATGAACATCCATGCACGCATAACTTCCTCCTCTCTGTTCTCACTCCACACGCAACGAATCCTCACGCCATAAACATGAAATCTACTCAAAATCTTTCACTCTACAATCCTATGATCTCAATTCAATCTGAAACTCAATAAATCTCTCAATCCGATAGCATCAATCTCTGATTTCCATGGAAGGACACTGATATGCAACATCACCATTCTCAATCAAACTTAACCTAAACTGAACTACAACTAATGGAGGTTAACCTATGCTATCAAGTTGCAATTATAACACATTCATCCAAGAGATTCGAACACAAACAGATTATGGCACCTGTTAACAAACCTCACCAAATCGTTCCAAACTCACCTAAACTAATCTCCTAACCACCTAGATTGTATCTAAACTAACAACATCATGCCAAATTAACTAGATCAAGCAGTTTGAATGAAAACTTACCTAGTAAGAAATCTTGAGAAACAGCTATGGAGGATGTGGATCTGAAGCTTTTAAGTGTTGAATCTTGATCAATCCTTGAGGAACTTAATTCTGTATGCACAAACTTGGAGGTTCCTTGCTTGAATCATGCAATCCACTTGAACTTGTAATTGTGATGATCTTGAGAAAAGCACTCGAAAATGGATGATAACTACCAGAAACTTGCTTCAATTATGATCTATGATGATGATGGAATGAAATTGAATTGATTATGATGAAGGTTGGTGAAGGTTTTGAGAGAATTGTAATGAAACTCCAATGAAAAAGTGTGAGAAATTATGTGGAATTCTTGGTGCAAATGAGGCCAACCCTTGCCAAATTCTCCTTTCATGAATATATAGACCCCAAATGAACATTCTAGATCCATCTTGCACATTCCCTTGTTTTCAAATTTTGATCCATTTTTGATTATGTTTCTTAAATGATAAGCAACCATGGATAACTTCATTTTTTCCTTCTAAACTCAAAAAAGTGTATGAACCATTGTTCTTAGAATTGTTTTTCCATTCAAAATCATATATTGGAAGTCTCCATTTGGACTTGTAAATCTCCCAAACCATTTTCCAACTTGAAATTATTCACTTTATAAGCCTTTTTAGTTCATATTTTGACCAATCATGCAACTCCATGCTATGAGCTTCTCCAATAACTTGTGACCTTCTTTCTAGACTTAAAATCCCATTTGGAGCAAGTTTGATGTTGTAAGTTTTTCCATTTGAGGCCTCCTTGTATGAGTTTTGGGTATAGATTAAAATGACCTGTAATTCACAAATGCCCAAAATACCCTTTGCTTGTCAAGACCATAAGTTGAGTTCTCCACATCATATGAAGGCATACTATACCATTCTAGAAAGCTAAGACAATGAGGAACAATTCTTATGTTGACCAAGAATTCATTTGAAATCTCCTTGAGGGGCAAAACTAGCTTGGAAGTCAAGTCACTTTCACAGACAAAAGTTCAGACACCCCAAATGACCTGTAACTTGTAAGGACCATAACTTGAGTTCTATAAATCTCCTTGAGGTCTTCCACCACTCAAATTAAAGGTCTTGAGATCTTCTACAAGTTTCATGTTGGCCAAGAAGCCATTTGAAGCTAGCATTTTGACTTATCTTGCTTGGAAATTTGACCTAAACTAGGGGATTTTACAGAGAAACCCTAATTTAGTAACTCCTCTTCTCCTTGATTTCTCTTGAATTCTCCTTGTCATATCTCCATATCCTTCTTCATGTATCAAATGTTGATCCCCACATCTCTCCAATAGACTTGAATGCCCCTTTTAAGTCAGTCAATTGACCTAGGGTTGACCTAGGGTTGACCCAGATGAAACCCTAGTTGACTGTCTTCAACTATAGCTCTTGTGCCTTCATCAATGACTTGTTTTCTTCTCCAAATGACTTTGTAAGTCTCTCAAGATGTCTAGATGCTCTCCATACCTTCAATCCACAGCTCATAACCCTCTTGTTGACCCTCAGATACCCTCAGCTAGGAGATAGACTCAAGGCTTGATCTGCTGAACTCTTTGCTTTCAAATTCTTTCTTGATGACTTGAATATGATTGAATTGGGATAATAACCTCTTGATAGGCCTCTGGAGATGAGAATAATGATTGGTCCCCTGTTGAATGACTTGCTATGCTTATGCTATGCAAATGGTTAGTCTATGTACATGACCCTACATGCAAATGCTAATGATGATGAAACATAAATCCAAGGAATAAGGTTGAGCAAATTTTAGGGTGCAACAGCTGCCCCTATTCAAGCGACTTGGACCCGATTGGGTGAAGAGCCCGGAGCCTTCAGACACTCGTGGTACGAGACGGTTGAATACTAGTGAAACCAGAAATTTGCCAACCGCAGAAATAAACTGCGCTCCTGCTTGAGGAATGACATTCGTCAGCTGAATCTGACTGTTAGGGTAACCCACTGATCTCGCACGACCGTGCTGGGGATTGTCTTCATCGTTCTGAAGAGGATTCTGTCATAACAGATTGCTTGCTTGCCCACGCTAGGACTCTGTCTGTCGTCAATACAAAGAAATCTCAACTAAAACCTGTCCACGTTAGGACTCCACTTGCTGTTAACCCAGAAAAATCTCGGCAACTCCGCTGGGGATGATTCGCCTGCATTTCCGTAAACTGAATCGTCCATGTTAGGAATAACAATCTTCCACGTTAGGAGTAACGCTTTTATCTTTCCACGTTAGGAAGCAATCCTCTTTCCATGTTAGGAAACTATATCAATCTGTCCACGTAAGGACTCCAATGCCATTTGACATGTCCGCGTCAGGACTCCGATCTTTCCACGTAAGGAATACAACTATTTCTGAACTTGTCCACGCCAGGACTCCACTTTTCTTGCATCTGTCCACGTAAGGACTAACTTCCTTCTTCCACGTTAGGAATATCTTCTTCAATCTGTCCGCGTCAGGACTAAACTCTCTTTCCACGTTAGGAATAATCCACTTCTTTCCCCGTCATGAATCAATCTTGATATGTCCGCGTGAGGACTCAATCTTTCCACGTTAGGAATCAATTCTTGCTTAATTTGTCCGCGTCAGGACTCATTTTTTCCACGTAAGGAAACCATCTTTTTCCACGTAAGGAATCATCTTAATCTGTCCACGTAAGGACTCTCTTTTTTCCACGTTAGGAATACTGTCATTTCCACGTTAGGAATCACTTCTGATACGTCCGCGTAAGGACTACATCTTTCCACGTTAGGAATAATAATCTCTTTGATCTGTCCGCGTTAGGACATTGATCTCGTCTTGATTTGTCCACGTTAGGACTCAGGCGTCTTCGACTCACTGAGGAAATAAGACTTGTCCACGTAAGGAATCACACGTCTTCGACTTGCTGGGGAAATATCCGCGTTAGGACTTGCACTTTGCCAACAACACGAAGAAGGATAAATTTGTCCACGTCAGGATTCTTGTACCTTGTCATCACAAAGAACCACCAACTTGTCCACGTCAGGACGCACATTTCACCATTACGAATAAAGATATCTGTTGAAAACAAAATGATCCTCGTCCGGATGCCAACACGAATAGTAACCAATCTTTTGTCAACGTCATGACCTCCCTTTTTCCAAATTTCGAGAGACCGAATCTATCCACGTCAGGATTAACGCACCTTACCAATCCGGTAAAACAAACCTGTCCACGTAAGGACGCCCACTTCTGAAGAAATCCCATCATTCTAGGAGTAAATGGTCCACGTCAGGACTTAATTCTTCAATGATCCCTACCTACAAACTGCTCAGCACTGACGTGACAGCGACTTCGAGATGAACTCTACTGAGGATGCCTGAAAACCAACTATCGGACGCCTGCTCTGATAACCGGCGGTGGTCTCTGAAATTCTGATTCATGCGACTCGTTGATGACAAACAAACTCTGCTTGGGGATAAGGAGACACTTATCCTGGCCACTCTGGCTGGGGAAAATAAGATACATTTGCATAAATGACTTTGCTGGAGACAAAAAGAGTTTTATCACGATAACTCTGTGGGGGAATACCGCCGCAACTGACATTGTCGTTGAATATCTCCTGCCGAGATCTTGACTGTTTAGTAATCTATTTGAGCAAGGGCTCTTTCCACCTGAACTGCTAGAATGCAAAAACTGCTTCAGCAAAATAAATGCTGGAAGGATAACGCCGACTCGCCGGGGATAGCCTGATGCTACAAAATTATTCCGGCCAGATAAATGCTGGTAGGATGAAGTCGACCCTGCTGGGAAGTTGGGAACTCAAACCACACGTCTTGTTGAAGTAACCCCCTGCTGGGGAATATAACTCAAACCAAACCCCTTGCTGAGGTAACCCCCTGCTGGGGAATATAACTCTGCTGGGGAATGGCAAATGCACCTGGTATGATTGATCTTTCTGCTGGAACGTGAACTGATATCACCGGTATCTCTGACAAAATAAATGACAGGACCCACCATCAACTCTGCTGGGGAGAGTCTTGATCTTCGAATTCCACTGGAAGGAAAGAACACTTGCTGAAAAGAGAACTCCGCTGGGGATGGCTGGATTCTCTTGGGGAAAATTAACTGACTCCGCTGGGGGAGAATGCAGGACCCTGCGGGGGGAGATGAACCTGTCTGAATACAACCTTACGATCTCAGAATCGCTAAACTCTGCTGAGGACGAGTAACTTCTCTGGAGCACGTCCTTTGGATAAGCTACGGCTAGCTGGAGAATTCTATCCTTCTTCAGGAAGAACATGCATGACCTGCGTGAGGATCAAGCCTTTCACTATTGCAATCCTTTGATCACCTTCCTCGTACAGTTATGAAACCTGCAACAACACAAACAAGACACGGCAAGCCTATGCAATCCAAATCGATTCAGGTTAGTGACGTTACCCTCAGTTAATTCAAAGCTTTAACAATTGTTGGCAAGGGCCAGTGATGTTATACTCATGCTAGCTTCAACAAACTTAGGCGTTTTATCATGCGCAAAACAGTAAAGAACAGGCATCAAGTACTGAATAACACATTTTCATTGATTGGGCCCCTGAATGGGCGGAGTTTTTGTACACGGGATGTAACTCCTGAAAAGAGGAAGCTACACAAAGCAAATATACAAGTATGCAAGTATTCACAAGAAGCATAAATATTGACAAATTAAATTTTGTACACATGTCGGCAACTGGATGCAGATGAACATCACGAACTGATCCTCCCATGACTCGTCCGACTCTAATGCTTTCCCGGTATCCGTCTTCTGAAGAGATTGTATCCGATAACTGACTTCTCAAATATATTCTCCCGCATAGATGCTCGTTGAATTCGAATTCGGACCGCAGTCATTTGCTTTTCTCATCCCTAACTTTTGCGTGAACCGCCCTTTACGGGTTTTCAGTTCACCGGGATACCCCTTTTTGCCGAAGCCGCCCAGTGTAGGTTTTCAACTTCGCGGGTGTACATTTTTTCGATTTTATCCCTAACTTTTGCCCGAACCTTTCATTCTGTTTTTGGTTCGCCAGGATGCCCCATTTTTGCCTGGACTCTCTTTTTCTGTCCAGCGGGTCTATTTTAAGCAAAGTATTTTTTAACTGCGTCCGAATTCACAGGTGATGCAAAGTCTTCCCCGTCCATTGTGGACAACAATAAAGCTCCTCCTGAAAAGACCTTCTTGACAACGTATGGCCCTTCGTAGTTGGGGGTCCACTTGCCCCTGTGATCTGCTTGCGGCGGGAGAATCCTTTTCAGCACAAGGTCGCCCGTCTGAAAGCTTCGCGGAAGTATTTTCTTGTCGTACGCTTTCTTCATTCGTCTTTGATACAAACGACCGTATGCCAGAGAAGCTAGCCTCTTCTCATCCATCAAACTCAGTTGGTTCAATCTGTTCGTTACCCATTCTGCCTCGTCCAGCTGAACGTCTCGCAATACCCTCAGAGAAGGGATCTCAACTTCCAATGGTAATACCGCTTCCATGCCGTATACCAACGAGAACGGAGTTGCCCCGGTTGATGTGCGTACCGTCGTACGATAACCGTGCAAAGCGAAAGGTAGCATTTCATGCCAATCCTTGTACGTCACCACCATTTTCTGGACGATCTTCTTGATATTCTTATTGGCCGCTTCGACAGCGCCATTCATCTTGGGTCGGTAAGGGGAGGAGTTGTGATGTTCGATCTTGAAATTCTGACAGAGCTCCCTCATCATTTTGTTGTTCAGATTAGAACCATTATCTGTGATTATCCGCTCGGGAATCCCATATCGGCAAATGATATCTCTTTTGATGAATCTAGCCACCACTTGCTTCGTTACATTTGCGTAAGACGCTGCTTCCACCCACTTGGTGAAATAATCGATTGCTACGAGGATGAACCGATGCCCGTTAGAAGCCGTCGGCTCGATCTTTCCAATCATATCGATTCCCCACATCGAGAATGGCCATGGAGATGACATCACATTCAAAGGACTCGGAGGCACATGTATTCTGTCAGCATAAATTTGGCACTTATGGCACTTTCTTGCAAATTTGAAACAATCAGTTTCCATCGTCAGCCAAAAGTAACCTGCCCGCAGCAGTTTTCTCGTCATAGCATGTCCACCAGCATGCGTACCGAATGCGCCTTCGTGAATTTCCTTCATGAGAAGCTTGGCCTCTTTCTCATCTACACAACGCAACAACACCAAGTCGTGGTTTCTTCTGTACAAGACGCCATCCGGGTTCAAATAGAAATTACCCGCTAATCTCCGGAGAGTCTTCTGATCTTGACTGGATGCCCCAGCCGGATACTCTTTATTCTTCAGGAAATTAAGGATATCAAAATACCACGGTTTGCCATCAGACGCTTCATCAATAGCAAATACATAAGCTGGCCTGTCCAACCGAGAGATAGTGATTTGGGGAGCTTCGTTCCAGAAATTGACCTTGTACATGGAAGACAAGGTGGCAAGGGCGTCAGCCATTTGATTTTCTGCCCGTGGCACGTGATGCAACTCAACCTTGTCGAAGAAAGGCAACAATCTCCTTGCATAATTCATATAATGTATCAAATTGGGCTGCCGTGTCTCCCATTCCCCTTTGATCTGATTCACCACCAGAGCTGAGTCCCCGTATACGTCTAGATGTTTGATTCGCAAATCAATGGCTTCTTCAAGCCCCATTATACAAGCTTCGTATTCGGCCTCATTGTTGGTAACGGCAAAAGTCAATCGGGCAGTAAACGGGATGTGCGACCCGTGCGGCGTAGTGATAATTGCCCCTATTCCGCTACCGTAAGCATTCACAGCTCCATCAAATATCATCTGCCATTTGGACCCCGGCTCTGGTCCTTCGTCTGGTAACGGCTCTTCGCAATCCTTCATCTTGAGATACATGATATCCTCGTCAGGAAAATCGAATCTCATTGATTGGTACTCTTCAATAGGCTGCTCCGCCAGATACTCAGACAGCACACTCCCCTTTATTGCCTTTTGCGAGACGTATTGAATATCGTATTCAGTCAAGATCATCTGCCACCTGGCGATTCTACCTGACAACGCCTGTTTTTCAAATATATATTTGATTGGATCCATCTTCGAGATGAGCATGGTTGTATGATTCAGCATGTACTGCCTCAAACGCTTGGCGGCCCAGGCTAGCGCGCAACAAGTTTTCTCCAGCATTGAGTATCGAGATTCACAGTCGGTAAATTTCTTACTCAGATAATAGATTGCATGCTCTTTTCTCCCCGTCTCGTCATGTTGACCGAGAACGCAACCCATACTCCCCTCAAGAACCGTCAAATACATTATCAAGGGTCTCCCTGCCACTGGGGGTATTAAAATAGGAGGCTCCTGCAGATACTTCTTTATTTTGTCGAACGCCTTTTGACAATTATCGCTCCACGTTACAGCTTGATCTTTCTTCAAGAGTTTGAATAATGGTTCACACGTGGCAGTTAGGTGAGATATGAACCGGGCAATGTAGTTCAATCTCCCTAAAAACCCGCGCACCTCTTTCTCTGTTTTAGGCGTCGGCATTTCTTGAATCGCTTTTATTTTAGCAGGATCGACCTCTATTCCTCTTTCGCTTACTATGAACCCCAGGAGTTTACCCGATCTCACCCCGAAGGTGCATTTGTTAGGGTTCAGCCTCAGCCTGAACTTCCTAAGCCTTTTAAACAACTTCAACAGATTCACCAGATGCTCTTCCTCCGTCTGGGATTTGGCAATCATATCGTCAACATAAACTTCGATCTCTTTATGCATCATGTCATGAAAGAGAGTCGTCATAGCACGCTGATATGTTGCCCCAGCATTTTTCAAACCAAAGGGCATCACTTTGTAACAAAATGTTCCCCAAGGTGTTATGAAAGTAGTCTTCTCCATATCCTCTGGCGCCATTTTAATTTGATTATAGCCTGAAAAGCCATCCATGAAGGAGAATACAGAGTACTGAGCAGTATTATCCACTAATACGTCAATATGAGGAAGTGGAAAATCGTCTTTTGGGCTTGCTTTATTCAAATCTCTGTAATCCACGCACATTCGAACCTTGCCATCTTTCTTTGGCACTGGTACGATGTTAGCAACCCAGGAGGGATACTTCGTCACAGCCAGGAACCCAGCGTCCCACTGTTTCTGAACCTCCTCTTTGATCTTCATTGCCATATCTGGGCGAGTTCTGCGAAGTTTTTGTTTGACGGGCGGGCAGTCTTCTTTCAGTGGCAGGCGATGCACAACCATATCTGTATCGAGCCCCGGCATATCTTGATACGACCAAGCGAATACATCATTATACTCTCGGAGCATTTCAACCAGTTTTCGCTTGATATCACTCTGCAGTGCGGCTCCGATACGAATATTTTTCTCAACCCCTTCCGACCCCAAATTGATAACCTCGATAACCTCGTCGTGAGGCAGAATGGCTCTTTCCTCTTGCTTCACCAACCAAGACAGTTCTTCAGGAACGTCGCTATCTTCGACAACCTCTTCTTCGGTCTGGAATACCGGGTGCTCGAAGTCGGGACGAGTCATAGGTGGTTCAAGGATGTCATCTGAAAATGTTATCCTGCAAAAGAAAGGGTTAAGTGCTTCAAAATGCGTATACAGCGGATAACCACATTGCCCTTTTATTGAAAAATACAAAACAAGAAAGACAGGGATTACAGTATTTACACATGAAAAAAACGCCATTTATTTAATGGTTAACGAAGCAATGTTTATAACAACACAGCCCTAAGCAAATCCTGATGCCCCGGGCAAGACATCAGATTATTCAACAATTAATAAAGCAAAGCATTACTGTTTAAAAGTCACAGGAACAAGCTCCTGAATAGACCAGTTGCACAGTCCTTGTCCTGGCGTGCTTGGCTGAATCCAGGCATCCATATCACAGTCGCTGTCCCCTTCATCGGATTCTGAAGCAGCATTGACAGATTCAGGGCATACTCCACTGGCAGAGATGGTGATTGACTTTCTGAAATGAGGGGCCCCCACAGAAGGAGTTGATGACGATGGTCGGTACCCCAGTCCGAACCGGTCCATTTTCACCGGAATGTCCAATACTTTGCCCCAGCCCGTGGCTTCTCCTGCTTTCACTAGCGCTTGGGCTTCTTTATACGAAGAAACAGCTATCTCTGGCACTTTGCTTGGCCCGGGACTCTTGTCCTTTATGCGCAAACCTTCGAATGCCTGGCATGGCGTCTCGTGGATCTCCCCGTCGACTTCCACATATTTAAACGAAGAAAGATGGCTGACCAGGATGTCTTCTTCTCCGCACACGGTGACTACACTGTCTCCGACCATATACTTTAACTTCTGATGCAGGGTTGACGTGACAGCCCCCGCCCCGTGAATCCAAGGTCTTCCCAGCAAGCAGCTGTACGCAGGCTGTATATCCATGATATAAAACTCCGTTGCAAACACTTCCGGCCCCACTTGCAGAGGCAATGTAATTGATCCGAAGACTGTTCTCCGCGTGCCGTCAAATGCTCTGACTACCAAATCACTTGGTGTGCACAAAATCCCTCGAACATCCAGCTTCATCATAGCCTTCTTAGGCAGCACATTCAAAGACGACCCGGTGTCAACCAATACGTGCGACATTGTCGACCCTCTGCACTCAACAGATACATGTAATGCCATGTTATGATCCCTTCCTTTCGGAGTCAAGTCGAAATCAGTAAAGCCCAGACTGTGGCCTGCATTCACATGTGCTAATACTCCTTCTAGCTGATTGACGGAGACATCCTGTGGTACAAAAGAAGTGTCCAGGACTTTCAGCAAAGCATTTCGGTGAGCCTCTGAACATAACAGCAATGACAGAATAGATATTTTGGATGGCGTTTGCTGCAGATGCTCCACGATTTTATAATCGCTCTTCCGAATTAAGCGCATGAATTCCTCGACATCCTTAGATGCTGCTTCTTTTTCATTTGCTTGAACCGGAACATTCTCCACCGCTTTCCCCTTTCCTTTCGCTAGCCTTTCGGCCTCTACTTCAGGAGATATAAAGATCCTGCCGCTCCTCGTCATGCCTCCTGAGCCCACAACATTATCCACAATCTCCGCTGACTGCTTGTTAACATCGATTTTAATCCCGTCACAATACACCTCTAGCCCATATGACCATGGGACCGCTTTCGTGCTCTCATACGGGATTGGCCCGGCTTTAGTTATAGTAATCGGTGGCCGCTGAGCCGGTGCTGAAATAGTGATCGTCTTCCTGGGAATTGTCACTGTGGCAACATCACTCCGATTATCCACTACTGCCCCTGCCGGCTCATCAGTTGCTGTTCTATCAAATTGCAATACACCTTCATCAATTAAGGCCTGGATGCCTTTCTTCAAATCCTCACACCCCCCAGACAGGGCCCAACAATCTAAGCAGTACTCATTACAACCCGGGTAAACACCCCCCTGCAACAGTCGGCTTTTTATTTCGCTCAGCGGCGTCTTTAAATCCTCAACATTCATAATCAGATTCAGACCTTCCTCAGTCAGCACGGCATTCGCCCCATGATTAGGCATGGGTTTCTGGACTATATTCGCACCGGTCGTTCCGAAGTTGATAGACTTGTTGTCCAAGAGATCCTGCACAACGTGCTTAAAAGCATGACAACCTTCTATATCATGGCCCGGGGCCCCAGAATGAAACTCGCAGCGCCTATTTGCATCATAGCCGAACGGGGGAGTTCCCGTTATCGGTGCCAAGGTTCTTTTCTCCACCAGATTCAATCCCAACAAGGTCTGCAATAAATCAGCATAGTTAGAGGGAGGTTTCTCGAACACCCTTCTCGGCTTACCACCCTGGAATTTTCTTTGAGCTTGCTGTGCCCCCTGCTGAGGCTGCTGCTGCTGTGGCATTGGTTGCTGCTGAACCTGTTGTTGTTGCTGAATTGGCTGCTGTTGATACGGGATGGTGACGCTAGACACTTGCTGCTGCTGACGATATTGATTTCTTCCCCGGCCTCGGCCTCGGCCTCGGCCTCCAAATACAGCACTAGCTTCGCCCTGACGGCGCCCCCCGTAAGCTTTCCTATTACTGCCAGATGCAGCTGACTCGTCAACTTGGAACTTTCCTTGCTTAATGTTCCGCTCAATCTTTTCCCCCATCAAGATCAGATCTGAAAAACTAGCCAGAGACGTATGAAACAACATATCATGAAACAGCCCGGTGAATGTACCAACAAACATATCGTTCATTTCTTTATCTTCCACAGGAGGACGGACCCTGGCAGCCATATCGCGCCACCTTTGCGCGTATTCTTTAAAACTCTCCCCCTTCTTCTGCGAAAGCCCGGCCAACTGGACCCGATTGGGTGCCAGGTCACTGTTATATTTGTAATGGGCTACGAACGCCTCTGCTAATTGCTTCCAAGTCTTGATATCAGTGGGCTCCAACCCCATGTACCACTCTAAGGAAGGACCCGATAGACTATCCTGAAAGAAATGCATGAGCATTCTTTCGTCAGTGGAGTATGCAGACATCTTTCTGTAATAAGCTCGTACATGAACCTTCGGACATGTATCTCCTTTGTACTTATCGAACGCAGGCGCTTTGAACTTAATTGGCACCCTCAGCCCAGGTACCAAGCCCATTGTTGCCATGTCCAGACCCACAGCACTCTGATTTAGGACTCCCTTCATTTGCTCTTCCAGCATTCTAATCTTTTGAGAATCATCCATCGGCCCGTCAAAACCCCCTCCAGAGAAGGCGTCTTCCTGTTGATCCTCTTGCCACATACCGTTTCCAGCCCCGTATCCATCATATGCATTATTACGTCCAGCTCTGACCTGATTCATCCCCGGAACTCGGCCTCTGTTGCCATACCCTTGAATACCTCCAGCAGGACCACCAGCCATAAAACCAGCACCGTTTCCGTTTCCAAAACCTCCGTAGCCCTGATTGACCATACCATAACCATCTTGCCCAAAGCCTTGAGCATTAAAGCCATACTTGCCAGTGTTGTCGAATCCCTGATCGTTGAATCCGAACCCAGCGTTGACAAAGCCATTACCTCCGAGATTATCTCCTACATTGACATCACCCAGCCCAGCGTTGTGGACAGCAGTTTCATTTCCAACTCCGACGTTACCATTCACAACAGTGGTAGCGTTGTTGACGTTAGCAGCATTCACATTGACGACAGGCGGAGCCACCGGCGTGGGAGTGCCGTCTCCATGAGCAGTATCAACCCGGACAGACTGATGATCTTCGTTACCATGACCAGCGTTGCGAGCCAATAGAGGCTGGACCATGGCCTGCAAATTCTCTTGCCCTTTTGCTATAGCCTCCATGGTCTGCATGAAGAGGGCGAGCTTCTCGCGTACATCCTGCATCTCATTCTGAATCTGGTCCATGACTTTCCGACAGTTGGATCGTGTAGAATAGCGGTGCGGATGTTGATCTGGAATCCTGTTAAGTACCTGAATCAAAGCAGGAGATAAGACACCATTCAAAGATTACCTGTTATGCAAGATGAATATGAATGCAATGCAATGTGTCTGTGCATTAGGGAAGTTCATTCCCCCAGTTCTAGTGCGAAGGTGCCGGTGTAGTGACGGTGTTGACAATAAGAATATCGGAGCTGAATCATAGAAAGCCTCATATATAGCAGAGAGAATCAATAAGCCCAGGGTACAATATCACTGAGAGTACAAAGATGGCATGACCTCAACCAGCAATCCTGGTGATGGTCAGCACTATGCAAATAAAGCATACAAATAATGGAATGATCAGATCCTCCCAAAAGTCTGGTACTCCTCTATCAACTTCTTGGTCTCCGGATGGCTTGGTCGATCAAGCAGCCCTTCAACAAGCTGGTTTCTCTTCTTAAGGACACGGCGTACGTCTTCAGCGGTTTCTTCCCATGTTGCTTCCCCGAAGCAATCTTCTAGCTTTCGCTTCTGGGACACTGCTTCATCTCTGGATTTGATTGCCTTGTTCAGTGCGTGCTGGACACTATACCGGTTCATCACTTCCTCCTCGCATTTCTTGATGCTAGACTTCAACTTCTCCTCGAGGTCGGAAATTTGCTGCTTCAGCTTATCTTCCCTCTTCTTGTTGTTGGTGAGTGTAGCATTCCAAGTCTTATTGCAAGAAGATATCTCTCGGTGTGCTGCGTCGAGCGCTTTCTTTTTGGCTTCCAGCATGTCATGGGAGCTTCTGAACTCTTGCCCCAGACGTTCGCGCTTCTTCTTTTCCTCGGTCAACTCAGCTCCTAACCTGTTCACCAGCTCAATCTGTTGTTGGAAAGCATATACGGCCTTGTTTTTCTCACTGCGTGCCTGGGCTAGCTCTTGCTCTAACCCTTCGTTAATCTTCATCACGGCTTCTTTCTCCTTCACCACCTGTTCATGGACTTCTCTAGAAACAGTAGTTGGCTCCGCTACCGGAATAGGAACAAGAATTGGTGCATCTGGAAACGGCATCTTCAACTGACTAGCCCTCTCCTGAATCCAAGCTCTATAAGATGCATAGGCCTGACAGTCATTCTTTCCTAACAACGGCTTCCCTTTGCGGTTAATACGCGTCCAAGCATGTCGCAACTTGGCTAATAACTCCCCCTTCACGTCACCGGTGAAGTACAGAGATTCCTGTACTTCCTCCTCTTGAGGTGGATTCTTCAGCGCATATCCGAACTGGCGAATGAATAAAGAAGGGTTGTAGTTGATACACCCTTTTCTTCCAATCAATGGGACATTAGGGTACCCAGAACAACTGAAGATGAGCTCCGATCCCAACAAATCTCTATCAAACCACTCCATATCTTCCGACGATAACCTCATCAAGCGTTCTGGCCAACCAACTGGAATTGTAGTCTCTGCAGCAGATCCTCTCTTAGGAAGGTGACTCTCAAACCACATACTCAATAAGGGCACACACAGATGAACATTCTTCCCTCTTCCCTTCTCATTCTTGTAATGCAGCGAGTGGTAGAGGTCTCCGAGTAAGGTAGGCACAGGATTACCAGCGGCAAACAAGTAGAAAGCATCGAAGTCCACAAAATCCGGTATATTGGGGAATAGTACTATGCCATAAATGCACAAAGCCAACACAGCATTGAAAGCAACCCAGCACCCATTCTTGGCATACTCTTGGGCTTTACCAACTAAGAACTGAAGTGAGAAGCCTGGAATTCCACGGGAAACAGTAGTCACAAGTTCAGAAGCATCAACATGCAAGGCTTTTGCCAATTCCTCCGGCTTGGGTTTGGCATCATAATGAACGAATGGAACCTGGTTCTGCACAGGCAGCTCAACATACTCAGCGTATTCCTCCAGAGTTGGTCCCATAATAAAATCAGAGAACGTGAAGCACCTCAAAGCAGGGTCGTAGAATTGCATCAAAGCATACAGCCCATCTAACTCTACCTCTGTAGGTTTGCACACCAATCTCAGTAATCTACCATAACTCATCCGGAAACTCCTACGAACACCCTCATCAGCAAGAGAGATCAACCCCAGTAAAGGAACAATGTCAGGCGTAGGCAATTTGTAAGCAACTGTTCTCCGTAGGCTAGTCATGATCAAAACTCAGAAGTCTGGGCACTAGAACTAGGGAAATGCAAATGCACCTGCAGCACAGACACACGTTAGTGAAATGCAAATGATAATGGATATGCAGGGATGCAATGCAAGTAACATTCAACAGGGACCAAAGCTGCAACTGAATAGCCTAAACCCAATCAAGAAAGGTCCCAGATAGACCATCCAGAAGTCAGCAAACTCTGGTCTCAGATAGACCTAAAATAGAACTCCAACACTGGTCTCTGACAGACCTCAAACCATAACTCGAACTGGTCTCTGATAGACCTCAAATCACATCCATAACTGGTCTCTGACAGACCTCATAACACATCTCCAACTTGTCTCTGACAGACCTCAGAACACATCTCCAAATGGTCTCTGACAGACCTCATAATACATCTCCAAATGGTCTCTGACAGACCTCAGAATACATCTCCAAATGGTCTCTGACAGACCTCCGAATAAATCTCCAAATGGTCTCTGACAGACCTCATAATACCTCTCCAAATGGTCTCTGACAGACCTCAGAATACATCTCCAAATGGTCTCTGACAGACCTCAGAATAAATCTCCAAATGGTCTCTGGCAGACCTCAGAACAAATCTCCACATGGTCTCTGGCAGACCTCATAACTCTCCATAAATAACCCGGATCTCTGATCAAGAAATAACCGGTAGTCTGGAGGTCTAGTTACCTGCATAACCCTGAATCCCCTCACAGGTGGGTGGCCCTATAACTGGCACAAGGTACGGCATCCTATGCGGTCGTCGGCGTCACAGACTTTCAGGGTTGATGATACGATTCCCAGAAGGAGTGGCATCATCAATTCCTGAAGAGGCCTCACTCAGCCAACTTCCAAATGATCGGTCCCCAGAGTCGACAATCCAACTAACCAGCAACCCACGCCAACCAAAGGAAGGGGCAGGAGGCCAACCAGAGGAACCTCGTCTGAGTGTAGATTTCATGGGACACCAAAGCAAGCAAAGCAAGCGGGCGCCCACTAATTTCTACTCTAATTCTAGGTGCACTCAAGCCCAGGTCCGGCTTATCTCTCAATATCAGAACACCCGTCACACCCCAGATACAGCAATAATAATCAATATATAAAGCTGAAAAAAAATACAGGGTTAGAAATATAAAATAACTCCATACAAAATCCTCGACGGGAAAACAAGCGCTAGGATTGACTCTCTCAAGGGACGTTGGATCCCAAATGCATAAGAACCATCGCAGTCCTTAGCAGCCAGGGGACGTTGGATCCCCAGCAGAGTCGCCAGCTGTCGCTACTGCGAAAATCGGCGCCGGCTGAACAGAAGAGTCGCCACCGTGCGTTATTTATCCCACGGGAGGGAAAGGAAACGCTCAGAGTAAACCTCGCACAACATGGGAAAGGTATGGTCGTCGCAACCAAAACCTGGGTTCGGGAGTCGGTTACGCAAGGGGAAGGTATTAGCACCCCTCACGTCCATCGTACTCGATGGGATCCACGCTTGTTTTCGGGTATGGATTGTTATTCTATCTAAACTATAGGTCAAGGGTTAAAAAGAAAATAAAATGGAAATAAAAATGACTCGGCAAAGTATCGCACTTTATGCCTACGTATTCTCGCCTGGAACGAGAAATCAGAGTCAACGTAGTTCGCCTACCTACGGGAAAGGAGGGGAAGGTTGCTCGCTAGGATATCGCATCCTATGCCTACGTACTTTCATACAGCATGAAAGATCAGAGCAAACGTAGTTCGGGCCACGTACGACACAAGCTTGTCCTTGATTGATTTTATTCCTTCTGAAAAAGGTTTTTCTGATTAACAGTCCAAGAGGACAAAAATGACGTCTTGATGAGTTCACATTCTTTTACGGAAGAAGTGTCTTTTATTGTGTTTGAAATCTTTATGTGCTTTTCTGTTTGTTTTGAGAAAGAAAGAGACAGAACTCTAACCTACGGTTGCGAAGGGAATCAAACTATCCTAATGTTATCATGCATGGGTTAAGACCTAGTGTCTATCATGCTCCTCTCTTGCACAGAGAGAAACAGAGGTCCTAAGGGATAGGCAGAAACAGAAACAATATCAGATATACAGTAAAACAGTAAAATGCATGGATGCAGCAATACAAGCGAGGCAAGGGAGCCCCACTCAACCTCGAACCTAGAAAACAATAGGCAAAAGTGAACAGGCTTCACTTTCAACCCAGCAGGGTAAACAGCAAACAATACAGTTCAGAAAACCAATCAATACATCAGCAATGAAATACAACAGCAAAAGAAACAGCATCAGCAGCTCTGAGTCAACAACTGGCTTCAAGCAATCTCCAATCAGCTACAGGCTTCAACAAGCATCAATCTCCATCTTCATGGCCTTCAGACAAGGGCTTTGATCATCAGTCTTCCATCTGCAATGGCTTTTCTTCAAGCTCAAACCTCCAGGATGAGGGATCAGTCACAAGAGTGAATTGGGTGTTAAGCAATAAGCTGACTACCAAAGGTGGTGAACAGACTGCTTCTAACACAAGAGACATTTTCTCTCAAGAGTTCTATCTCATAGACACCATCACCAAGCCTTCCAAAGGAAGGGGGTGAGTGTCTTAGAGAGACTCTGAATCACAAAGAAGAATGGATGCAGACAAGGCAATCCATGTTTGAGAAACAATCATTCTAATCTAGAGCTCTGCCTAGCTCCTAAACCCTAGTCTCCTCAGCAACTGATAGCAAGAAACTCATCCTCAACTCTGGCAGTTGATCTTCAATCTTTGAATCTCCAATGGCTTCATCTTCACAAATCTTCAGCTTCCCCAGGGCCCCAGACAAACCCAATACCCAAACAAACAATCAATAAACCCCAGAGGGCACACCACACCAAACAACAGATATACAAACAGTAATAATATCAGTAGGGGAATCCTGATTTTTCTAAGGGATCTAATAGCTACCCATAGCCCCTATAGTCCCATAACTAAACTAGTCAAACCCTAAGTCCTAAGGGAAAAAATTGAACTTCCTAAGTTGTCACCTAAAACCCTAGTTTTATTCATGATATTCAAGCATTTATTAATCACCTAAAATTAACCTCTAAAAATGGGAGCTAAAATATTTCTATAAGCCTAATATCTCATCTAAACAATATGAAAAGAATGATCAAAAAATATCAAAGCAAGTGAGAGAACAAAAATCATAAAAATGATGCATGAAATGAATTATTTAATATGACCTTTATTTTAGAAAATATGTAAAAAATACGAAATAAAACTAAAAATGACATTTTATTTTCCTATAATATTCTAGACATTTTAATGAAAACATGGTAAAAAGAATGAATTAAAAAGCATTTTTTATGAATTATTTATGAATTTTCAAAGATTAGTAAAAATTAAAATGAAATAAGAAAAATAAAAATGAATTAAATGAGCCAGAGGGGGTGCATTCAGTAGGCGCGCTCAGTTCATATTCATTGGGCCAGGCATCCAGGGGGTGTGATTAGCGCATTTATCCTGAGCCCAAAACAAGTCAGAAACAACAAAAAAACTAAAACGAGCAGGGGGGTGAAAGTAGCATCAGAAACACGTTCAAATTGGAAATGGGCCTATTACTGGGGGTGGGGATAGCATCACAAGCTGAGGCCCGCCCGTTTCAATTAATGAAACGGTGCGTTTGGCACCCAGTCAACTCCCTCCAAAACAGAATTGAATAACAGCCATTAGATCTCTCCCCAAGTCAAGAGTCTTCACACGCATTGGACGGACCAGATTATGTCTTCCCCACTTGGATCTGAAACTTAGGGTTTCAATCACCATGAACATCCATGCACGCATAACTTCCTCCTCTCTGTTCTCACTCCACACGCAACGAATCCTCACGCCATAAACATGAAATCTACTCAAAATCTTTCACTCTACAATCCTATGATCTCAATTCAATCTGAAACTCAATAAATCTCTCAATCCGATAGCATCAATCTCTGATTTCCATGGAAGGACACTGATATGCAACATCACCATTCTCAATCAAACTTAACCTAAACTGAACTACAACTAATGGAGGTTAACCTATGCTATCAAGTTGCAATTATAACACATTCATCCAAGAGATTCGAACACAAACAGATTATGGCACCTGTTAACAAACCTCACCAAATCGTTCCAAACTCACCTAAACTAATCTCCTAACCACCTAGATTGTATCTAAACTAACAACATCATGCCAAATTAACTAGATCAAGCAGTTTGAATGAAAACTTACCTAGTAAGAAATCTTGAGAAACAGCTATGGAGGATGTGGATCTGAAGCTTTTAAGTGTTGAATCTTGATCAATCCTTGAGGAACTTAATTCTGTATGCACAAACTTGGAGGTTCCTTGCTTGAATCATGCAATCCACTTGAACTTGTAATTGTGATGATCTTGAGAAAAGCACTCGAAAATGGATGATAACTACCAGAAACTTGCTTCAATTATGATCTATGATGATGATGGAATGAAATTGAATTGATTATGATGAAGGTTGGTGAAGGTTTTGAGAGAATTGTAATGAAACTCCAATGAAAAAGTGTGAGAAATTATGTGGAATTCTTGGTGCAAATGAGGCCAACCCTTGCCAAATTCTCCTTTCATGAATATATAGACCCCAAATGAACATTCTAGATCCATCTTGCACATTCCCTTGTTTTCAAATTTTGATCCATTTTTGATTATGTTTCTTAAATGATAAGCAACCATGGATAACTTCATTTTTTCCTTCTAAACTCAAAAAAGTGTATGAACCATTGTTCTTAGAATTGTTTTTCCATTCAAAATCATATATTGGAAGTCTCCATTTGGACTTGTAAATCTCCCAAACCATTTTCCAACTTGAAATTATTCACTTTATAAGCCTTTTTAGTTCATATTTTGACCAATCATGCAACTCCATGCTATGAGCTTCTCCAATAACTTGTGACCTTCTTTCTAGACTTAAAATCCCATTTGGAGCAAGTTTGATGTTGTAAGTTTTTCCATTTGAGGCCTCCTTGTATGAGTTTTGGGTATAGATTAAAATGACCTGTAATTCACAAATGCCCAAAATACCCTTTGCTTGTCAAGACCATAAGTTGAGTTCTCCACATCATATGAAGGCATACTATACCATTCTAGAAAGCTAAGACAATGAGGAACAATTCTTATGTTGACCAAGAATTCATTTGAAATCTCCTTGAGGGGCAAAACTAGCTTGGAAGTCAAGTCACTTTCACAGACAAAAGTTCAGACACCCCAAATGACCTGTAACTTGTAAGGACCATAACTTGAGTTCTATAAATCTCCTTGAGGTCTTCCACCACTCAAATTAAAGGTCTTGAGATCTTCTACAAGTTTCATGTTGGCCAAGAAGCCATTTGAAGCTAGCATTTTGACTTATCTTGCTTGGAAATTTGACCTAAACTAGGGGATTTTACAGAGAAACCCTAATTTAGTAACTCCTCTTCTCCTTGATTTCTCTTGAATTCTCCTTGTCATATCTCCATATCCTTCTTCATGTATCAAATGTTGATCCCCACATCTCTCCAATAGACTTGAATGCCCCTTTTAAGTCAGTCAATTGACCTAGGGTTGACCTAGGGTTGACCCAGATGAAACCCTAGTTGACTGTCTTCAACTATAGCTCTTGTGCCTTCATCAATGACTTGTTTTCTTCTCCAAATGACTTTGTAAGTCTCTCAAGATGTCTAGATGCTCTCCATACCTTCAATCCACAGCTCATAACCCTCTTGTTGACCCTCAGATACCCTCAGCTAGGAGATAGACTCAAGGCTTGATCTGCTGAACTCTTTGCTTTCAAATTCTTTCTTGATGACTTGAATATGATTGAATTGGGATAATAACCTCTTGATAGGCCTCTGGAGATGAGAATAATGATTGGTCCCCTGTTGAATGACTTGCTATGCTTATGCTATGCAAATGGTTAGTCTATGTACATGACCCTACATGCAAATGCTAATGATGATGAAACATAAATCCAAGGAATAAGGTTGAGCAAATTTTAGGGTGCAACAATACCCAAAAAGATACCGTATATTACCTACTATCATATGTATGATACCCTAAGCAAGGATAATACCCCAAAATATAAGGTAGGTTACGTACTATCAGACGTATGATAGCATAAGCAAAGGTAATAACTATAAACATACGGTATATTACCTACTATCAAACGTATGATAGCATAAGCAAAGGTAATAACCCAAAAGATACGGTATATTACCTACTATCAGACGTATGATAGCCTAAGCCAAGGTAATAACCAAAAAGAAACGGTATATTACCTGCTATCAAACGTATGATAGCCTAAGTAAAGGTAATAACCTAAAAGATACGGTATATTACCTAGTATCAAACGTATGATAGCCTAAGCAAAGGTAATAACATAAAAGAGACAGTATATTACCTTCTATCAGACGTATGATAGCCTTAGCAAAGGTAATAACCCAAAAGGTACGGTATATTACCTACTATCTGGCATATGATAGCATAAACAAAGGTAATAACTATAAACATACGGTATTTTACCTACTATCAGACGTATAATAGCCTAGGAAAAGGTAATAACCCAAAAGATACGGTATATTACCTAATATCAGGCGTATGATAGCCTAAGCAAAGATAATGACCCATAAGATACAGTATATTACCTACTATCAGGCGTATGATAGCCTAAGCAAAGGTAATAACCCAAACGATACGGTATATTAGCTACTATCAAACGTATGATGGCCTAAGCAAAGGTAATAACCAAAAAGATATGGTATATTACCTACTATCACACATATGATAGCCTAAGCAAAGGTGATAACCCAAAAAGATACGAAATATTACCTACTATCAAATGTATGATAGCATAAGCAAAGGTAATACCCCAAAATATACGGCATATTACCAACTATCAGACGTATGATAGCCTAAGCAAAGGTAATACCCAAAAACATACGGTATATTACATACTATCAGGCGTATGATAGCATAAGCAAAGCTAATAACTATAAACATATGGTATATTACCTACTATCAGACGTATGATAGCCTAAGCAAAGGTAATAACCCAAAAAGATACGGTATATTACCTACTATCAAACGTATGATAGCCTAAGCAATGGTAATAACCTAAAAGATACGGTATATTACCTACTATCAAACGTATGATAGCCTAATCAAAGGTAATAACCCAAAAGATATGGTATATTACCTACTGTTAGGCGTATGTTAACCTAAGCAAAGGTAATAACCCAAAAGATATGGTATATTACCTACTATCACACGTATGATAGCCTAAGCAAAGGTAATAACCCAAAAAGATACGGAATATTACCTACTGTTGCACCCTAAAATTTGACCAACCGGGTCCCGTATCTGGCTCGATGTTTCGACGCATTTCGCATTAGCATTTACATACTGCATATAGTGCATTTTCTCAATAATGGTGATTTTATCGGGATTACAGCCCTGCTGTCGCATTTCAGGTATTTCAGACTGGTTCGGGTAATCGGAGTTTATTTTGAGAAGTCGCGCGCTTTCTGGGTGTTTTCAGCTTATGCAGTGATTTTTGGTATCTGGTTATTGTTTTGCTTCGATCTGGTCTCGCGCTCTCTTTTATGTTGGTTATTTGCCTTTGTTTGCATTTTTTTTTAGAATTTAATAGCCTTTTGTGGATTTTAAATAGGCTTTATAAATTTATAGGATTTAAATAGATTGTTTTAATATTTTTAATAGTTTTAAATCATTTTTGGAATTTTATAGATTTTTTAATAGATTTTTCTTTTATTAATTTTAGATAGAATTTTAATCTAGATATAGGAATTAATAGAATTTTAATAGATCTTATAGGATTTAATAATTTTAGATATGTTTTAATATAGGATTTAATAGTTTTATTAAATAGTATAGATTTTATTAGAGATTTAATAGGAATTTAATAGAATTTTAAATAGAGATGTTTAGAGTTTTTATTTTATTAGTTAATAGTTTTTAGAATTAATTAGGTTTAATCATTAGTTAATTAGTCAATTAGGTTCATTTAGTTTTAATTAGTTTTAATTGGGTTAATCCTTTGTTAATTCAGAATTTTTGGGTTTTACTGTAGCATTTTTCGTTGGGCCCAGTTGTGGTTTTTTGGAGGCCCAATCATCTCAGTCCATTTTTTTTGCTCTTTTTGTCCAAATTGCAGTGACATGTGTCACTATTTAAAGCACTCCACACGTTCAACTCAGGAGGACCCACCTCATAATCTCACACTCTCAGAAATTCCCACATCACGCCACGCGTTCCCCACTACCATTCACCCAGCACACGTGGCACGCATGCACCCCATCTCCACCGCCACTTGTCTTCCCCAACTCTTGCCTGAGCCTCGCCGGTTGCATGGCCGGCGACCATGCAACCACCGCAACTACCAATCGCCGGCGACCGTAACTTCCTCCGACCACCATCCAACTTCGCCGTGAGACCATTTTTTTCCAGAGATTCATCTTCTTCTCCAATCACCTTCTTCTCCAATCACCTTCTTCTCCGACCGATCTTCATCATCAAGAACTCGCCGGTAACTGTCATCGGAAAACGCAACCGCTCACCGGAAACTTCAGCTGTTCTCCATTGATTTTCCAGATTTGGTATGAAGTTCATAGATCTTCATCTCCCAACCTTCATCGAGTCACAGAAAGCTGCAACGATCTTCATCAAGATCCTCCATAAACGTTGTCCAGAAAGCTTCAGCAGTGTTCTTCATCAAGAACATTCATCTGATCCGGGCAAGAAATCTCCGCCGGAGAACCTTCAACGAACTCTCTAGGTCCTCATCCACATGTTCATCCTTGTTCATGTAATTCCCCAGAAATCTTCAACGTGTTCATCAAATCTTCCATAACTGTTCGTTACAACCTTCGTTGAGATGATCTCCTAAATCTTGATCCAGTTCATCAAGAACTCCGTTTAGTTCTTCAGCAATCTTTAAGATCCATCTATGATCTTCGTCAAGAACCATGAATCTTCAACAATTTTTCAACCGTTTCCAGATTCAACAACGCATTCAAGAACATTCATCACACCTCCCCGAATCTCCAGGTTTTCCTCAAACATTCACCAATGTTTATCAAAGATTCCACCAGAATTCGTTCATCCACAAAGCTCTTCTAGAATTTCTTCGTAACCACCCGAATCATCAAGATCCTTCAAAGGATATCGTCACCGGTATGTTCATCTTCAAGATCGACGAGGATCTTCATCTGGTTTCCACCTACGCAACTCAATCATTCATCAGAGAGGTCTTTCACGAGCTTCGTCGCGGATCTTCAATGCTTCGTCCTTCTTCAGTTTTTTTTTCCAGATTTGCGTGGTTGTTGTGAACCATCAGAATGTTGTGATTTGAAGGGAGAGGGCGAAGAAAGGTCGTTGGGAGTGAAGGAGTTTGTGTCTGAGAGAAAGGTTGAGAATCAGAGGGGACGGTGAGAGTAGGAGGGCAGAGGGAGGAAGAGGTGGACGGCGCCGTGAGGGAGAGAGGGAGAGCCTCTAGGGTTTCAGATTGGAAATGAGAGTGAAGGAGAGTGTTGGACTCAGTGGGCATGGGCCTTGGGCCCAATTCCTTTCCCAATTCACACCCCTGTTCCCACCTTCCCCTCCGTTTTTTTGGTTCTGGTTGGTTGGGCCGGGCCCAACGGTTTTTTACTAGCATCACCCCCGTTTTTATGAACACACCCCCCCTGCGTGTGTGTCTGCTGAGATATTGGGCTGGGCCCATGTTGCTGCTGTTTTTGTTTTTTATTACTTAACACCCCCTGTAACAGCTGTACCCCTCCCCTTTGTATTTCTTCTATTTTTTTGTAATATTTTCTTAGTATTTAGAAAAAAAAATGAGAAAAGAGAAGGGAGAAAATAGTTGAAAAAAGAATATATTTGAGAAAAGAATAAAAGAAATATTGAAAAAGAATATGTGAGAAAAATGCTTGAAAAATAATATTGAAAAAAAAAGAGAAAGAGAAAAAGAAAAAAGAGTGAAAAATACATGAAGAGAAATAGAAAAAGAATATTTGAAAAAAAAAGGGAAATACTTGAAAAATAGTAAAGAATATTACATTGTAGATTTAATATTTTTCTTTTAGGATATAATTTTTCATAGAGTCTATTTTACCCTTTTAGAGATAGTTTTTTAGAAGTCCACTTGTTATGGGACTATTTTCCATTTGATTTTTTTTCATGATGAATAGGATAGGGTTTTTAGGAGTTTATTTTCAGTATTCAATCATTGTAACCATTTTTCAGAATATCAATAAAACGAGATTTGAGTTGTGGTCCCGAAGTAGCCGAACTACAGCTGCTCTGATTTCTCGTACCAGACGAGAATATGTAGGCATAGGATGCGATGTCCTAGCGAGCACACTAACAATTAACCTTTTGTTCTCTCGCTGTTGTGCGATCGAGAATTTCCCGCTGACGACTGATATGATCCCTTTCTCTTGCCCGAGTGCATTTGAGACCAGACCGTAGTTTTTTCCCATAGGTTCCCGTACCTTTAAAACCAGTTAAATTTCTCACTGTTGTGTGAGAATACCCAGTTTAGTCGTAGTTATCCTGAACTACGTAAGCTCTGATCTTCCATGCAGTGTGGAAGTACGTAGGCACAAGACGCGAAGTCTTGGCGAGCCAATTTCCCCATAGTCCCGAACTACGTTGACTCTGACTTTCTCTCTTGGGAATACGTAAGCATAGAGTGCGACGCTCTATCGAGTCAATTCCCTCCCGTTTAGATTTAGCAGCCGTAGATAGATTGTTTTTGCATCCTTTAGACAACCCAAGCAAGCGTGGATCCCGTCGAGTACGGCGGACGTGAGGGGTGCTAATACCTTCCCCTTGCGTAACCGACTCTCGAATCCAGGTTTTGGTTGCGATGACCATACCTTTTTCTGTTTTTTGCGAGGTTTACTTCGAGCGTTTCCTTTCCCTCCGTTGGGATAAATAACGCACGGTGGCGACTCTTCTGTCAGCCGGCGCCGATTTTCGCAGTAGCGACAGCTGGCGACTCTGCTGGGGATCCAACGACCCCTGGCTGCTAAGGACTGCGATAGTTCCTTATGCATGTGGGATCCAACGTCCCCTAAAGAGAGTCAATCCTAGCGCTTGTTTGCTTGTCTATTGGTGTTTATTTATTGATATTATCTGTTGCTGTTGTGCTATTGGGGTGTGACGGGTTCTATGATTGAGAGATAAGTCGGACCTGGGCTTGAGTGCACCTTAGACTTATAGTAGAAATTAGTGGGCGCCTACCGGCTTTGCTTGTATTAGTGTCCCGCGAAATCTACACTCAGACGAGGTTCTTCTGGTTGGCCTCTTGTCCCACCCTTTGGGTGGCTCAGGTTGCTGGTTAGTTGGATTGTCGACTCTGGGAACCGATCATTTGGAAATCAGCTAAGTGAGGCCTCTTCAAGACTTGATGATGCCACTCCTTCTGGGAATCGTATCGTCAGGTTTGAAAGTCTTTGACGCTGACGATCGCATAGGATGCCGTACCTTGACAGATTTAGGTCCATACCTGTGAGTGGGGGGGTTTTTTGCAGGAACCTTGACTTCCAACCTACCCGTTATTTTGGTCTCTCTTCAGAGCGAACGTACTCCGTCAGCAGCGCCGCAGTATTCAGATTGGTGTGGGGGCTGTGGTCCCGTTGTTTGCTGCATCTTGCATATCATGTGCATAACCGTGTTGCATCATATTGCATATCATCCTCCAGTTAGCCAGAGTTCTGATCCGGCCTTTGTTTCCTGAAGGTGATTACCCGAAGTTTGGATTGAGCAGCTGTTGATTGTCAGAAGACCTACCTAGGGGTTGAGTAGATTTGAGCAGAATCGAGCATTGAAGTCAGCTGAAGATTATTGGTAGCTATGTATGAAGGCAATTTCCTGTCTCCTAATACCTTGACAGGGTTCACTATGACGTCCAACCCTCTGTATGATTCTATGGAAGACTTCCCACAAGCGAACAACGTTACTGCAGACCAAGTTGTACAGCCTCCTATTGAGAACCGAGATCGACATGAGCAGTTTGTTGCCCGAAATGAGCATCCTCCTCCTGTTAACAATCAAGGTGTTGTTTTCCCTGGGATGAATTACCGAAGAGATATTCCAATAGCCAGGATGGTAGATCCAAGAGCTCTTGAGACGGATAGAAAACTCAGAGCGTTGGAAGAGGGAATGAATGCTTTGAAAGTGAAAGATGCTGTTAACCTGAATGCTGTAGACATGTGTTTGGTTCCTGACCTGGTGTTGCCTTATAAGTTCAAAGTGCCGAAATTTGAGAAGTACACGGGAGATAGCTGTCCGAAGCAACATTTGATGATGTTCTGTTGAAGAATGACTTCGTTTGTGCGAGATGACAAATTGATGATCCATTGCTTTCAAGATAGTCTGACTGGGGCATCTTTGAGGTGGTATATGCAGTTAGAGAAAAATCAGATTCAGTCATGGATGGATTTAGCCAGAGCTTTTCTGAAGTAGTACGATTATAACCTAGACATAGCTCCCCATCGCATGTAGTTGCAAGAATTGTCTCAAGAGAACAATGAACCTATCCGGAAGTATGCTCAGAGATGGAGAGAATTTGCTGCTAGAGTGCACCCACCACTTTTAGACCGAGAGTTGACAAGCATGTTTGTAGATTCCCTACAAGATCCGTACTTCGAAAGATTGCTTGGACTTCTGTTAAGTTTCTCTGACGTGGTAACATTAGGAGAACGCCTTGAGTATGCCATATGAATTGGGAAAATTCAGATTACTTCAAATGATCAAGCTGGTGAAACTGAATACCCTTGTGACTATCAGAGTGAAGAAGGAGTTGTGATCAATGCAGTCATGCCAAAGGTTGAATATCCTCGAAGCGAATCAGTGAATTTTGTTGGTTCTTCATCTTATCAGAGATCAGTACCTCCTGTGGCTTGTTATACTGAACAGACAGCCGTGCCTAGGGCACCATATCAGGAATCTTATGTCGCTTCCATTGCAAATCAGCGAACTCGGGGTCGAGGTTATCAGAATCAACGTCAGAATCAAAACAGGCCTCGTAACAACTTGGAACGAAGGAAAGCTCCTTTTCACCCAGTGCCTATGCCGTATAGCCAGCCGCTACAATCTTTGATCCAGAGTTCTTTGGTGGAACCCAAAGCTCTTAAGCCAGTTCCAGAACCTTACCCTCCTGGGTACAATCCCCACGTTCAGTGTGGTTACCATGGTGGCTCTCCAGGGCATTCGACAGAAGATTGTAAAGCATTTCAGGCGAAAGTACAACAGTTAATCGACCAAGATCGCATTTCCTTTCGAGAAGGATTTCTGTTTGTTCATACCAACCGCTCAGCTGTCTAAGCTCGTAGACTCAGAAAGTATCCCCCCAGCAGAAGCCAGTGGTCCAGACAGGCGGGCGCCTCAACATTGGCAGTCCTCAGACTTTTACATCATCTGCATTTGTAGTTTCTTTTCAGTTAGTTACTACCTGCTTTTAAACATTGTGTGTTTCGAATGGTGATATTAATAAAGTGGCTATGCATTTTTCTGAATTAATCATGTAGTTGTCGCTCATTTACTGCATTGCACTGACACTTGCATTTTATCCACTCCACTTTATCACTGTGACTAGCAAAGACTGGAGGGAGGATGACGAAACCAAACTCATGACCAATGATCGTATGCTTTCAGATAAGACCTTACCGATGACGTACAAGGCATTGTTTCAAATCCCCTAAACACTGGAGACATAAGGAGTTAGTCCCTTGTTAACCACTTCGAGCCAAGAAGTAGAAGTTTTTTCGGACTTTTTAACCCTCACATCTTAACCCGAGGCAGGGTAGTTGTCAGTTAGCTTGACCGAGCATTCAAGTCTTACAGAGGAGTGTTTCCATTCGAGGACCAATAACGGTTTATACCTCTCAAGAGGTCGTACTTCGTCAACCACAATGGTTAAAACCTCACCAATCAGGAGTGAGACAGTTACAATCCTTTCAGGAGCAATCAAGACGATCAGTGTCACACGACTTTGTTCTAAAAGAAAGAAATAAGAAAGCCCGCTAAGTAAAAGGAAAGAAAAGGCTGGAAAGCTAATACTTAGGCAAAAATCAGGGCATCCCGCTGGACTTCAAAAGAAAACGAAAAAACGAAAAGAACTCAAAATGAGTCAGTCCAGGCAAAAATTAGGGAATCAAAAGAATGAAAAAGAAAGGATATCAATAGAAATTTTTTCCCCAGTAGAGTCACAGAGTTGTGTACACAGACACCGAAAACGAAGAAGGAGTAACTATCACTCCGGGAAAAAACCTTGTGAATTCCTTAGTTATGGTTCTTACCATTCAACATACCTCTCGAAGAGGCGAGCGCTTGTGCCAGGTTAACTGAACCTTAGGATCGGAGATCATCACGTAGAAGGGGTGGGTACAAATCAAAATTTGAGCCAAATATCCTTTGTTTCACGAACCGTGAACCCGACCACGATACAACCCTTAAAAGACCTAATTGAGGTAGGGTTTATTCTGAAAGCGCATTACAATAAGGGTGAGTAACCTGACTCCTTCTTGACTTGCTAGTCACATCCTTGTTGTATTTTTCACTGACCACGTAAGCACTACGTTTGAACTTTGGTTCATTCGTCACTCACAATCATGACATATAAATGAGTGACAAGGCAAAATTTTTCAAAATCTGCATAAACATTGCATTAAAATTACCATTCGTGAATAGACAATTTTTACTTGCAGGATAGTAATTGACATGAAGGAAATTCCATCAGGGAATAATCAAACAGGACTGAATAATTCAGCAATCTGGATCAGAATGATGTGTATTGTGGAGACCTATGCATCAGGGGCATTAATTTCCAGTAAGTTCAGTATCAGTTAGTCTGCGGACAAGTCCCGAAGCATCAGTTGATTATGGGGCGGTTTGTTTGAGAAGCAGCTGATCAGAAATGAATCTTCTCGAGAGCCAATCAGGGGCAATTATGCAGGATGTTGAGATTTGAAAACAGATACTTCAAGTGGGTAATCAGATCAGGTTAAGTCGCTTATACGCTCATTCAGGGGCAAGTCAGTTCAGAAATGATGAAACCAGTCATGGTGATAGGTGTTTAAGTGAGATTGAATCCTTTTGTCGTACAGATACCGGGGCAAATAATCTTGAAGTCGTCTCGTAGCAAGCTGTTCAGAGCAGGTATTCCCAAAGTTGGATTGGGGCAAGTTGAATTGTATTGGGGCAAGTTATTCAAGCAGGTCTGGTTATCCCCAGCAAGAGTTGAGTATCGGGGAATCGTGTCAATACCCTTATCAAAAACCTGAACCTTCTAAATAAGAACAGCCGTGTTGTCGGTGGATCGTTATCCTACAGTTTAAATCTGTTACGTGTCAGAACTTTGTAACCAAGTCGTTTCCAAAGCCCAGGTCTCGCCTGGCAAACCGGTAACCAGTTCTCGTCTGGCCCATGCTTCCGTAAATACCAGTTCTCGCCTGGTACTGCCTTTCTTTTAACTAGTTATCGTATTGTCGATTTGCCTCCCGTAAACATCAGTTCTCGCCTGATGCATGTCAACTTCCAACCAGTTCTCGTCTGGTCACCGTTTCTTTAACCTATTGTTGTATCAGTTCTCGTCTGGTACATGTCAGCTTTCAGCCAGTTCTCACCTGGTTGTCTGTTTCTTTACCTATATCCAGTCAGCCCCGTTTGACGTCCAAAACATAAAAACCCAATTTTCGTTCAATTTTCCTAATCTATTTTGCTATCAGTTCTCACCTGGTAGTCTACCTTTGAATGCTAGTTCTCGTCTAGTATTTTCCATCTTGTTAATAACCCGTTTTTATCCTTGAAACAAAACCCAAACATGTGTAAATACCCGATGCAATAAGATTGTCATGTTTCCCGATACGAAGCTTAATGTTTGAACTCTGTATGGACGTTGTTAAATCAGAATTACTCCTCTTCAGCAGTTGAAAGTTGTGTATTGTTCCCGGAAGAATTGAGATTGTATTGCTATCCCGCATCAGAGTAGGATCAGGAGTATCCTCAGCAGATTAAGATTGATATCCTTGATAGTAGGGGCATTTCCAGCAACGTGTTGCGCGCAATCAACCCCAATTCGGGTCAATCCCCACAGAGCACAATCAGTTGCCAATGGTTTGAAGAGAGTATCCCCGAGCAGGGTTGTTTTTTTCTTTCTCCCCAAGCAGGGTTGCTTTCCCATTTCTCCAGCAGGATGGTTATCCCCAGCGGATTTGGTTTCCCTTTTCCAGAATTTATTTTGCTGAGATGATTCTGTGATACCAGGTTACTTTCAGTGGAGTTGACCTTGCCTCCGGCATTTATTTTGCCAGACGGTTTGTAGACCTGGTGTTCTCTGGCAGCTAGAGCTTACACTAGCATTTGCATATATCGTCAGATTTGCATCTATCAAAACACATAGCATATTCACGCCGTACGGGGCATTGCATTTACAAATACATAGCATATTCATGTCGTACGGGGCATTGCAGTTACAAACGCATAACATTTACATGTCATATAGGGCATTGCATCACTTCAGACATCCGCATGTCGAAACGTAGACCAGGGTGGTTACCTATTGGCTTTCGAATTTGTTCACCTGCAGAGTTGTTTGGTTAGGCTTCTCTTCTCCATAAGCGGAGTGATTTCTTCACATTTGGTTGTTACGTCAGCATCGAAAAAAGAAAGAAAGATTGACACATATCGAACTTCTGAAGCTGCCGCCTTCGTCGAAATAGGTGCCAGGCAGTTCAATTCAGAATTCCCTAGGAGAGTTTCCTCAGGTTCGCCAGGAACCATGAGTCGACAGAAAAGATCCCATAATAGATGGGAAGGTGTTTGCTTTTTTGAAGCATTATTCCGAAGAATAAGTATCTGTGGCGTCACACAGGTGATTGATGTTGAAGAAAAAACAAGCAGAAAATTTATCAGATAATTGACCAGTTGTTGTCGTGACAATCAGACTTCAGTTTATTAGACGCTACTTCTCAAGCAGCTTTGCAGTTTATTTTTGCGGTTGGCAAATTCCAGGGTTCCATTTATATTCAACCATCTTCTACCTTTGAATGATTAAAGGATGGGCGCTCTTCAACCATTCAGGTCCAAGCTGCTTGAATAGGGGCAGCTGTTGCACCCTAAAATTTGACCAACCGGGTCCCGTATCTGGCTCGATGTTTCGACGCATTTCGCATTAGCATTTACATACTGCATATAGTGCATTTTCTCAATAATGGTGATTTTATCGGGATTACAGCCCTGCTGTCGCATTTCAGGTATTTCAGACTGGTTCGGGTAATCGGAGTTTATTTTGAGAAGTCGCGCGCTTCCTGGGTGTTTTCAGCTTATGCAGTGATTTTTTGGTATCTGGTTATTGTTTTGCTTCGATCTGGTCTCGCGCTCTCTTTTATGTTGGTTATTTGCCTTTGTTTGCATTTTTTTTAGAATTTAATAGCCTTTTGTGGATTTTAAATAGGCTTTATAGATTTTTAGGATTTAAATAGATTGTTTTAATATTTTTAATAGTTTTAAATCATTTTTGGAATTTTATAGATTTTTTAATAGATTTTTCTTTTATTAATTTTAGATAGAATTTTAATCTAGATATAGGAATTAATAGAATTTTAATAGATCTTATAGGATTTAATAGTTTTAGATATGTTTTAATATAGGATTTAATAGTTTTATTAAATAGTATAGATTTTATTAGAGATTTAATAGAAATTTAATAGAATTTTAAATAGAGATGTTTAGAGTTTTTATTTTATTAGTTAATAGTTTTTAGAATTAATTAGGTTTAATCATTAGTTAATTAGTCAATTAGGTTCATTTAGTTTTAATTAGTTTTAATTGGGTTAATCCTTTGTTAATTCAGAATTTTTGGGTTTTATTGTAGCATTTTTCGTTGGGCCCAGTTGTGGTTTTTTGGAGGCCCAATCATCTCAGTCCATTTTTTTTGCTCTTTTTGTCCAAATTGCAGTGACATGTGTCACTATTTAAAGCACTCCACGCGTTCAACTCACGAGGACCCACCTCATAATCTCACACTCTCAGAAATTCCCACATCACGCCACGCGTTCCCCACTACCATTCACCCAGCACACGTGGCACGCATGCACCCCATCTCCACCGCCACTTGTCTTCCCCAACTCTCGCCTGAGCCTCGCCGGTTGCATGGCCGGCGGCCATGCAACCACCGCAACTACCAATCGCCAGCGACCGTAACTTCCTCTGACCACCATCCAACTTCGCCGTGAGACCATTTTTTTCCAGAGATTCATCTTCTTCTCCAATCACCTTCTTCTCCGACTGATCTTCATCATCAAGAACTCGCCGGTAACTGTCACCGGAAAACACAACCGCTCACCGGAAACTTCAGCTGTTCTCCATTGATTTTCCAAATTTGGTATGAAGTTCATAGATCTTCATCTCCCAACCTTCATCGAGTCACAGAAAGCTGCAACGATCTTCATCAAGATCCTCCATAAACGTTGTCCAGAAAGCTTCAGCAGTGTTCTTCATCAAGAACATTCATCTGATCCGGGCAAGAAATCTCCGCCGGAGAACCTTCAACAAACTCTCTAGGTCCTCATCCACATGTTCATCCTTGTTCATGTATTTCCCCAGAAATCTTCAACGTGTTCATCAGATCTTCCATAATTGTTCGTTACAACCTTCGTTGAGATGATCTCCTAAATCTGGATCCAGTTCATCAAGAACTCCGTTTAGTTCTTCAGCAATCTTTAAGATCCATCTAAGATCTTCGTCAAGAACCATGAATCTTCAACAATTTTTCAACCGTTTCCAGATTCAACAACGCATTCAAGAACATTCATCACACCTCCCCGAATCTCCAGGTTTTCCTCAAACATTCACCAATGTTTATCAAAGATTCCACCAGAATTCGTTCATCCACAAAGCTCTTCTAGAATTTCTTCGTAACCACCCGAATCATCAAGATCCTTCAAAGGATCTCGTCACCGGTATGTTCATCTTCAAGATCGACGAGGATCTTCATCTGGTTTCCACCTACGCAACTCAATCATTCATCAGAGAGGTCTTTCACGAGCTTCGTCGCGGATCTTCAATGCTTCGTCCTTCTTCAGTTTTTTTTCCAGATTTGCGTGGTTGTTGTGAACCATCAGAATGTTGTGATTTGAAGGGAGAGGGCGAAGAAAGGTCGTTGGGAGTGAAGGAGTTTGTGTCTGAGAGAAAGGTTGAGAATCAGAGGGGACGGTGAGAGTAGGAGGGCAGAGGGAGGAAGAGGTGGACGGCGCCGTGAGGGAGAGAGGGAGAGCCTCTAGGGTTTCAGATTGGAAATGAGAGTGAAGGAGAGTGTTGGACTCAGTGGGCATGGGCCTTGGGCCCAATTCCTTTCCCAATTCACACCCCTGTTCCCACCTTCCCCTCCGTTTTTTTGGTTCTGGTTGGTTGGGCCGGGCCCAACGGTTTTTTACTAGCATCACCCCCGTTTTTGTGAACACACCACCCCCCCTGCGTGTGTGTCTGCTGAGATATTGGTTGGGCCCATGTTGTTGTTGTTTTTGTTTTTTATTACTTAACACCCCCTGTAACAGCTGTACCCCTCCCCTTTGTATTTCTTCTATTTTTTTGTAATATTTTCTTAGTGTTTAGAAAAAAAATGAGAAAAGAGAAGGGAGAAAATAGTTGAAAAAAGAATATATTTGAGAAAAGAATAAAAGAAATATTGAAAAAGAATATGTGAGAAAAATGCTTGAAAAATAATATTGAAAAAAAAGAGAAAGAGAAAAAGAAAAAAGAGTGAAAAATACATGAAGAGAAATAGAAAAAGAATATTTGAAAAAAAAGGAAAATACTTGAAAAATAGTAAAGAATATTACATTGTAGATTTAATATTTTTCTTTTAGGATATAATTTTTCATAGAGTCTATTTTACCCTTTTAGAGATAGTTTTTTAGAATCCACTTGTTATGGGACTATTTTCCATTTAATTTTTTTTCATGATGAATAGGATAGGGTTTTTAGGAGTTTATTTTCAGTATTCAATCATTGTAACCATTTTTCAAAATATCAATAAAACGAGATTTGAGTTGTGGTCCCGAAGTAGCCGAACTACAGCTGCTCTGATTTCTCGTACCAGACGAGAATATGTAGGCATAGGATGCGATGTCCTAGCGAGCACACTAACAATTAACCTTTTGTTCTCTCGCTGCTGTGCGATCGAGAATTTCCCGCTGACGACTGATATGATCCCTTTCTCTTGCCCGAGTGCATTTGAGACCAGACCGTAGTTTTTTCCCATAGGTTCCCGTACCTTTAAAACCAGTTAAATTTCTCACTGCTGTGTGAGAATACCCAGTTTAGTCGTAGTTAGCCTGAACTACGTAAGCTCTGATCTTCCATGCAGTGTGGAAGTACGTAGGCACAAGACGCGAAGTCTTGGCGAGCCAATTTCCCCATAGTCCCGAACTACGTTGACTCTGACTTTCTCATTTGGGAATACGTAGGCATAGTGTGCGGCGCTCTATCGAGTCAATTCCCTCCCGTTTAGATTTAGCAGCCGTAGATAGATTGTTTTGCATCCTTTAGACAACCCAAGCAAGTGTGGATCCCGTCGAGTACGACGGACGTGAGGGGTGCTAATACCTTCCCCTTGCGTAACTGACTCCCGAATCCAGGTTTTGGTTGCGATGACCATACATTTTTCCCTTTTTTGCGAGGTTTACTTCGAGCGTTTCCTTTCCCTCCGTTGGGATAAATAACACACGGTGGCGACTCTTCTGTCAGCCGGAGCCGATTTTCGCAGTAGCGACACCTACTATCAAACGAATGATAGCCTAAGCTAACGTAATAACCTAAAAGATACGGTATATTGCCTACTATAAGACGTATGATAGCCTAAGCAAAGGTAATAACCCAAAAGATATGGTATATTACCTACTATCCGACGTATGATAGCCTAAGCAAAGGTAATAACCTAAAAGATACGGTATATTTCCTACTATCAGACATATGACAGCCTAAGCAAAGGTAATAAACCAAAAGGTACGGTATATTACCTACTATCAGACGTATGATAGCCTAAGCAAAGGTAATAATCAAAAAGATACGGTACATTACCTACTATAATACGTATGATAGCCAAGGCAAAGGTAATAACCCAAAAGATACAGTATATTACCTACTATCAAACGTATGATTATTTAAGCAAAGGTATTAACCCAAAAGATACGGTATATTACCTAGTATCAAACGTATGATTGTCTCGCAAAGGTAATAACCCTAAAGATACGGTATATTACCTACTATCAAACGTATGATAGCCTAAGTAAAGGTAATAAACGAAAAGATACGGTATATTACCTACTATCAAACGTATGATAGCCTAAGCAAAGGTAATATTCCAAAAGATACGGTATATTACCTACTATCAAACGTATGATAGCCTAAGCAAAGGTAATAACACAAAAGAGACAGTATATTTCCTACTATCAGACGTATGATAGGCTAAGCAAACGTAATAACCCAAAAGGTACGGTATATTACCTACTACTAGATGTATGATAGCCTTAGCTTAGGTAATAACCCAAAAGATACGGTATATTACCTACTATCAGACGTATGATAACCTAAGCAAAGGTAATAACCCAAAAGATACGGTATATTTCCTACTATCGAACGTATGATAGTCTAAGCAAAGGTAATAATCCAAAAGAGATGGTATATTACTTACTATCAAATGTATGATCGCCTAAGCAAAGGTAATAACCCAAAAGGTACGGTATATTACCTACTATCAAACGTATGATAGCCCAAGCAAAGTTTATAACCCAAAAGATACGATATATTACCTAGTATCAAACGTATGATAGCCTAAGCAATGGTAATAACCCAAAACATAAGGTATATTAACTACTATCAGACGTATGATAGCATAAGCAAAGGTAATAACACAAAAGAGACAGTATATTACCTACTATCAGACGTATCATAGCCTAAGCAAAGGTAATAACCCAAAAGGTACGGTATATTACCTACTATCAGATGTATGATAGCCTAAGCAAAGGTAGTAACCCAAAAGATACGGTATATTACCTACTATCAAACGTATGATAGCCTAAGAAAAGGTAATATCCCAAAAGATATGGTATATTACCTACTATCAGACATATGATAGCCTAAGCAAAGGTAATAACCCAAAAGATCAGTTATATAACCTACTATCATACGTATGATAGCCTAAGAAAAGTAAATAAACCAAAAGATACGGTATATTACCTACTATTAGACGTATGATAGCCAAAGCAAATGTAATAACCCAAAAGAGACGATATATTACCTACTATCAAACCTTTGATAGCCTATTCAAAGGTAATAACCCAAAAGAAACGGTATATTACCAACTATCAAATGTAAGATAGCCTAAGCAAAGGTAATAACCCAAAAGATACGGTATATTACCTACTATCAGGCGTATGATAACCTAAGCAAAGGTAATAACCCAAAAGATACGGTATATTACCTACTATCACACGTATGATAGCCTAAGCAAAGGTAATAAACCAAAAAGATACGTAATATTACCTATTATCAAACGTATGATAGCCTAAGCTAACGTAATAACCTAAAAGATACGGTATATTACCTACTATCAGACGTATGCTAGCCTAAGCAAAGGTAATAACCCAAAAGATACGGTATATCAACTACTATCAAACGTATGATAGGCTAAGCAAAGGTAATAACCCAAAAGGTACGGTATATTACCTACTATCAAACGTATGATAGCCCAAGCAAAGGTAATAACCCAGAAGATACGGTATATTACCTACTATCAGACGTATGATAGCCTAAGCAATGGTAATAACCCAAAAAGATACCGTATATTACCTACTATCATACGTATGATACCCTAAGCAAGGGTAATACCACAAAACATACGGTAGTTTATGTACTATCAGACGTATGATAGCATAAGCAAAGGTAATAACTATAAACATACGGTATATTACCTACTATCAAACGTATGATAGCATAAGCAAAGGTAATAACCCAAAAGATACGGTATATTACCTACTATTAGACGTATGCTAGCCTAAGCAAAGGTAATAACCAAAAAGAAATGGTATTTTACCTACTATCAAACGTATGATAGCCAAAGCAAAGGTAATAACCGAAAAGATACGGTATATTACCTAGTATCAAACGTATGATAGCCTAAGTAAAGGTAATAACATAAGAGAGACAGTATATTACCTACTATCAGACGTATGATAGCCTTAGCAAAGTTAATAACCCAAAAGGTACGGTATATTACCTACTATCTGGCATATGATAGCATAAGCAAAGGTACTAACTATAAACATAAGGTATATTACCTACTATCAGACGTATAATAGCCTAGGAAAAGGTAATAACCCAAAAGATACGGTATATTACCTAATATCAGGCGTATGATAGCCTAAGCAAAGATAATAACCCATAAGATATAGTATATTAGCTACTATCAGACGTATGATAGCCTAAGCAAATGTAATAACCCAAACGACATGGTATATTAGCTACTATCAAACGTACGATGGCCTAAGCAAAGGTAATAACCAAAAAGATACGGTATATTACCTTCTATCACATATATGATAGCCTAAGCAAAGGTGATAACCCAAAAAGATACAGAATATTACCTACTATCAAACGTATGATAGCCCAAGCTAACGAAATAACCCAAAAGATACGGTATATTACCTACTATCAGACGTATGATAGCCTAAGCAAAGGTAATAACCCAAAAGATACAGTATATTACCTACTATCCGACGTATGATAGCCTAAGCAAAGGTAATAACCCAAAAGATACGGTATATTTCCTACTATCAGACGTATGATAGCCTAAGCAAAGGTAGTAAACCAAAAGGTACGGTATATTACCTACTATCAGACGTATGACAGCCTAAGCAAAGGTACTAACCCAAAAGATACGGTATATTACCTACTATCAGACGTATGATAGCCTAAGAAAAGGTAATAAACAAAAAGATACGGTATATTACCTACTATAATACGTATGATAGCCTAGGCAAAGGTAATAACCCAAAATATACGGTATATTAGCTACTATCAAACGTATGATTATTTAAGCAAAGGTATTAACCAAAATGATACGGTATATTACGTAGTATCAAACGTATGATTGTCTAAGCAAAGGTAATAACCCTAAAGATACGGTATATTACCTACTATCAAACGTATGATAGCCTAGGCAAAGGTAATAACCGAAAAGATACGGTATATTACCTACTATCAGACGTATGATAGCCTAAGCAAAGGTAATAACCCAAAAGATACGGTATATTACCTACTATCAAACGTATGATAGCCTAAGCAAAGGTAATAACACAAAAGAGACAGTATATTACCTACTATCAGACGTATGATAGCCTAAGCAAAGGTAATAACCCAAAAGGTACGGTATATTACCTACTACCAGATGCATGATAGCCTTAGCAAAGGTAATAACCCAAAAGATATGGTATATTTCCTACTATCAAACGTATGATAGCTTAAGCAAAGGTAATAACCCAAAAGAGACGGTATATTACTTACTATCAAACGTATGATGGCCTAAGCAAATGTAATAACCCAAAAGGTACGGTATATTACCTACTATCAAACGTATGATAGCCCAAGCAAAGGTAATAACCCAAAAGATACGATATATTACCTAGTATCAAACATATGTTAGCCTAAGCAATGGTATTAACCCAAAAAGATATTATATATTACCTACTATCAAACGTATGATAGCCTAAGAAAAGGATATAACCCAAAAGATACCGTATATTACCTATTATAAGACGTATGATAGCCTAAGTAAAGGTAATAACCCAAAAGATACGGTATATAACCTATTAACAGAGGTATGATATCCTAAGCAATGGTAATAATTGTAACACACATTTTAATTATTTAGTCATTTTATTACTATTTTAATTATTATATGTTGGTGTGCCCTTTGGTGGAGGTGTGTTTGATGATGATTGGTGGGTGTCCCTGATATGGGAGGATTATTGGTGGTGAATTGGTGTGAATATAATAATAAAATAAATTGTAGTAATATGGTGGTATTATTATTATTATTATGATTATTATTATTATTATTATTATTATTGTTATTATTATTATTATTAATTGTAGTAATATTATTAATATTGGAGAATATTATTATTATTAATATTATTACTATTATTATAACTAGGGAGAATATTATTATGATTATTATTATTATTATTAATAATATTATTGGTGAAGTATTATTACTATTATTATTAATATTATTATTATTATAGGTGATTATTAATAATATTGCTATGTGTATTATTATTATTATAATGATTATTATAATTATTATTATTAGTAATATTATTTTTATTATTATTAATATTAGATAATTAAAATAGGGAAGGTGAGGGGTTAGTGGTTTTTACGATACATTTGGAGAGTTGGGAAAAAGAACGAGAGAAGTGAGAAGAGCATAGAACGAGCAAAGGAACGAGGAACGGAAGAGAAAGGAGAAAGCCAAGAGACCAAATCTAGGATGATTTCCATCGATCAAACCGATTAACAAGGTAAGGGGGAGAAACTTGATTGGGATGGTATTTACATGTATAGGGTAGTGGGGATTCCTTAACCCCGTAGGAATGTATCGGTGTATGAAGTTTTATGTTGTCATGCCTATAATTGTTGATTGATGTTGAGAATTGGTATTTGATAAACCAATGAGGAATTGATATATGTCGATGTTGATGAATTGTTGTTTTTGGTGAGTTTGGGGTATTGGTTGGGTTTACGGTTGTAGGGAAGTTCCTGTATAACCTCTGTGGTTTGGATAATGACCATGAGTATTGGTGAGATTTTGTGTAACCTCTGTGGCTAGGGTAATGACCATGATATAGGTTCTGAGATGTAGTTTAAGCAACAATTGATTAGAGTAGTGTGTGATAGTTGTAGTAATGATACGGCAGAGGATGGATGAAGAGTGATAAGCTTGGAATTGAGCAAGATGACAGTGTTGGACAGTAAGGGTGGGTTTTCGTATGATCATTGTGATGGTGTAATAGTGTATGATGGGTAGGATCACATTTAGGATAGAAACCCCTAAATGCCATAGTTTTGAAAAGTATGGTTATATGATGTATGATGACATGATCTTTAAAAATATGTTGTTGGCTGTTATAATTGTCATATTATGGTAGGATTTCGAATTCTGAAACCGGGGCTTTTTTCGGAATTGAAATCGGAAGTCCGGAAGGCCTCCAACGATGGAAAACACAGAAGTTTCTGCATTCTGCGCTGTTTGCGTCGACTCAAAGCTGTATATTGGTGAATTTTCTATTTTGACGATTTTGGCCATAACTTTTAATCCGTAAGTCGGATTTAGTCCCCGTTCGAAGCGTTGGAAAGCTCTTGAATAGATCTATAACATGGTATAAATAATATAGTAATTTGCCAAATATTTTTATATCCAATATTTTTGGGGAGTCATTGTTTAATTAAATAGTAACTAAACCATGGATCGATTGAAATGATTTATTGATTATTTACTTGAGTTTAATTGTTGTGCACTTAGTGTTCTTGTGTTTATTGGTGGTGTAATATATATAATGTATGGTGATGTGATCAGGAGGATCGTGTGCACTTAGTGTGCTTGTGTTTATTGGTGGTGTAATATATATAATGTGTGGTGATGTGATCAGGAGGATCGTGTGCACTTAGTATGCTTGAGTTTGTTTGTCGTGCATTGTTGTCGTGCATTGGTGTCGTACATATCATGGTGTCTGGTGGGATGAATCATTGCTCAGGAGGAGTGTATGTGATTCATCCGTACTCCTTTGTGGAGAATGGTGGGGATAGATCATATCTCAGTAGGAGCGTAAGTGATCTGTCGGGGATAGATCGTATCTCAGTAGGAGCGTAAGTGATCTGTCGGGGATAGATCATATCTCAGTAGGAGCGTAATTAATATGTCCAAGGTTCGATTTAATGAACCAATGAGTCGGTACCGCATGCATGGTGTTGAGTTGCATATTTACATTATAATATGTTATATTGTAATTTGAACAGTAGGTTCGTGATTGGTGTTGATGGGGTGAATATTGGTGTGTTTTAATTATTATATGTTATATGCATGTTTGAACAGTAGGTTCGTGATTGGTGTTGATGGGGTGAATATTGGTGTGTTTTAATTATTATATGTTATATGGATGTTTGAACAGTAGGTTTGTGATTGGTGCTGATGGGGTGAATATTGGTGTGTTTTACTACCTTTATTGCATGTATTAAATTATCGATATATTTTGATCATGTTTTCTCACCCCTTTGTTGTGTTGTGGTCTGTGCTTCCTCAGAAGTACAGATAATCCAGGTACATAGATAGCTTGGATGGCGGTGTGCAAGTCGAGTCTTAGGATGCTCTGATACGTAACACGGGATATGGGTGTTTTATTTGTTTATGTTAAACTTGTTGAAAATCCTGTGACGTATGACATTTTGGTGAATTATAATAATAAAGATTTTATGTAAATCTGGCGGATGACCGAGAATGTTTGAATAATAATTTCCGCTGTATTATTTTGAAAATAATGAATAAAGTATTTTTGATAACTATTGGTGATGTGATATCCCATAGTTTTTGTGAAAACACTAATGTTTATTTATAATGTTTATATTTTATTTAATTTGGGAAGTGGGGTGTTACAATAACCTAAAAGGTACGGTATATTACCTACTATCAGACGTACGATAGCCTAAGCAAAGGTAATAACCCAAAAGATAAGGTATATTTCCTACTATCGAATGTATGACAGCCTAAGCAAAGGTAATAACCCAAAAGAGATAGTATATTACTTACTATCAAACGTATGATAGCCTAAGCAAAGGTAATAACCCAAAAGGTACGGTATATTACCTACTATCAAACGTATGATAGCCCAAGCAAAGGTAATAACCCAAAAGATACGATATATTACCTAGTATCAAACGTATGATAGCCTAAGCAATGGTAATAACCAAAAAAGATATTGTATATTACCTAGTATCAAACGTATGATAGCCTAAGCAAAGGTAATAACCCAAAAGATCCGTTATATAACCTACTATCATACGTATGATAGCCTAAGCAAAGGTAATAACCCAAAAGATACGGTATATTACCTACTATCAAACGTAAGATAGCCTAAGCAAAGGTAATAACCCAAAAGATATGGTATATTACCTACTATCAATCATATGATAGCCTAAGCAAAGGTAATAACCCAAAAGATACCGTATATTACCTACTATCAGACGTATGATAGCCAAACCAAAGGTAATAACCCAAAATATACGGTATATTACCTACTATCAAACGTATGATACCCTAAGCAAAGGTAATAACCAAAAAGAGATGGTTTATTACCTACTATCAAACGTATGATAGCCTAAGCAAAGGTAATAACCCATAAGATACGGTATATTACCTACTATCAAATGTATGATAGCGGAATCAAAGGTAATAACCTAAAAGAGACGATATGTTACCTACTATCAAACGTATGATAGCCTGAGCAAAGGTAATAACCCAAAAGAAACGGTATATTACCTACTATCAAACGTATGATAGCCTAAGCAAAGGTAATAACCCAAAAGATACGGTATATTACCTACTATTAAACGTATGATTGCCTAACCAAAGGTAATAACCCAAAAGAGACAGTATATTACCTACTATCAGACCTACGTTAACCTAAGCAAAGGTAATAACCCAAAAGGTACGGTATATTACCTACTATCAGGCATATGATAGCCTAAGCAAAGATAATAACCCGAAAGATACGGTATATTACCTACTATCAGACGTATGATAAGCCTAGGAAAAGGTAATAACCCAAAAGATACGGTATATTACCTACTATCAGAGGAATGATAGCCTAAGCAAAGGTAATAACCCAAAATTTACGGTATATTACCTAATATCAGGCCTATGATAGCCAAAGCAAAGGTAATAACCCAAAAAGATATGGTATATTACCTACTATCCGACGTATGATAGCCTCAGAAAAGGATATAACCCAAAAGATATCATATATTACCTACTATAAGACGTATGATAGCCTAAGTAAAGGTAATAACCCAAAAGATATGGTATATAACCTATTATCAGAGGTATGATATCCTAAGCAATGGTAATAACACAAAAGATACGGTATATTACCTACTATCAGAGTATGATAGCCTAAGCAAAGGTATTAACGCAAAATATACGGTATATTACCTAATATCAGGCGTATGATAGCCTAAGCAAAGGTAATAACCCAAAAAGATATGGTATATTACCTACTATCTGACGTATGATAGCCTAAGAAAAGGATATAACCCAAAAGATACCGTACATTATCTTCTATAAGACGTATGATAGCCTAAGTAAAGGTAATAAACCAAAACATACGGTATATTACCTACTATCATACGTATGATAGCCTAAGCAGAGGTGCTAACCCAAAGATTCAGTATATTACCTACTATCAAACGTATGATAGCCTAAGCAAAGGTAATAACCCAAAAGATACGGTATATTACCTAGTCACAAACGTATGATAGCCTAAGCAAAGGTAACAACCCAAAAGAGACATTATATTACCTACTATCAGACGTATGATAACCTAAGCAAAGGTAATAACCCAAAAGGTACGGTATATTACCTACTATCAGGCATATGATAGCCTAAGCAAAGATAATAACCCGAAAGATACGGTATATTACCTACTATCAGACATATGATAAGCCTAGGAAAAGGTAAGAACCTAAAAGATACAGTATATTACCTACTATCAGACGTATGATAGCCTAAGTAAAGGTAATAACCTAAAAGAAACGGTATATTACCCACTATCAAACGTATGATAGCCTAAGCAAAGGTAATAACCCAGAAGATACGGTGTATTACCTACTATCAAACGTATGATGGCCTAAGCAAAGGTAAAAACCCAAAAGATATAGTATATTACCTACTATCAGACGAATGATAGCCTAAGCAAAGGTAATAACCCAAAATATACGGTATATTACCTAATATCAGGCCTATGATAGCCTAAAAAAAGGTAATAACTCAAAAAGATATGGTATATTACCTACTATCCGACGTATGATAGCCTAAGAAAAGGATATAACCCAAAGGAAATCGTATATTACCTACTATAAGACGTATGATAGCCTAAGTAAAGGTAATAACCCAAAAGATACGGTATATAACCTATTATCAGAGGTATGATATCCTAAGCAATGGTAATAATAAATAAGATACGGTACATTACCTACTATCAAACGTATGATAGCCTAAGCAAAGGTAATAACCCAAAATATACGGTATATTACCTAATATCAGGCGTATGATAGCCTAAGCAAAGGTAATAACCCAAAAATATATGGTATATTACCTACTATCTGACGTATGATAGCCTAAGAAAAGGATATAACCCAAAAGATACCGTATATTATCTTCTATAAGACGTATGATAGCCTAAGTAAAGGTAATAACCCAAAAGATACGGTATATTACCTACTATCCGACGTATGATAGCCTAAGCAAAGGTGCTAACCCAAAAGATACGGTATATTACCTACTATCAAACGTATCTTAGCCTAAGCAAAGGTAATAACCCAAAAGAGACAGTATATTACCTACTATAAGACCTATGATAGCCTAAGCAAATGTAATAACCCAAGAGGTACGGTATGATACCTAGTATCAGGCATATGATAGCCTAAGCAAAGATAATAACCCGAAAGATACGGTATATTACCTACTATCAGACATATGATAAGCCTAGGAAAAGGTAATAACCCAAAAAATACGGTATATTACCTACTATCAGACGTATGATAGCCTTAGCATTGGTAATAACCTAAAAGAAATGGTATATTACCCACTATCAGACGTATGATAGCCTAAGCAAAGGTAATAACCCAAAAGATACGGTGTATTACCTACTATCAAACGTATGATGTCCTAAGCAAAGGAAATAACCCAAAAGATACAGTATATTACCTACTATCAGACGAATGATAGCTTAAGCAAAGGTAATAACCCAAAATATATGGTATATTACCTAATATCAGGCCTATGATAGCCAAAGCAAAGGTAATAACCCAAAAAGATATGGTATATTAACTATTATCCGACGTATGATAGCCTCAGAAAAGGATATCGTATATTACCTACTATAAGACGTATGATAGCCTAAGTAAAGGTAATAACCCAAAAGATACGATATATAACCTATTATCAGAGGTATGATATCCTAAGCAATGGTAATAACACAAAAGATACGGTATATTACCTACTATCAGACGTATAATAGCCTAAGCAAAGGTAATAACACAAAATATACGGTATATAACCTAATATCAGGCGTATGATAGCCTAAACAAAGGTAATAACCCAAAAAGATATGGTATATTACCTACTATCTGACGTATGATAGCCTAAGAAAAGGATATAACCCAAAAGATATTGTATATTATCTTCTATAAGACGTATGATAGCCTAAGTAAAGGTAATAAACCAAAAGATACGGTATATTACCTACTATCAGACGTATGATAGCCTAAGAAAAGGTGCTAACCCAAAAGATACGGTATATTACCTACTATCAAACGTATGATAGCCTAAGCAAAGGTAATAAACCAAAAAATACGGTATATTACCTAGTATCAAACGTATGATAGCCTAAGCAAAGGTAATAACCCAAAAGAGAGAGTATATTACCTACTATCAGACGTAAGATAGCCTAAGCAAAGGTAATAACCCAAAAGGTACGGTATATTACCTACTATCACACATATGATAGCCTAACCAAAGATAATAACCCGAAAGATACGATATATTAGCTACTATCAGACATATGATAAGCCTAGGAAAAGGTAATAACCTAAAAGATACAGTATATTACCTAGTATCAGACGTATGATAGCCTAAGCAAATGTAATAACCTAGAAGAAATGGTATATTACCCACTATCATACGTATGATAGCCTAAGCAAAGGTAATAACCCAAAAGATACGGTGTATTACCTACTATCAAACGTATGATGGCCTAAGCAAAGGTAATAACCCAAAAGATACAGTATATTACCTACTACCAGACGAATGATAGCCTAAGCAAAGGTAATAACCCAAAATATACGGTATATTACCTAATATCAGGCCTATGATAGCCAAAGCAAAGGTAATAACCCAAAATGATATGGTATATTACCTAATATCCGACGTATGATAGCCTAAGAAAAGGATATAACCCAAAAGATATCGTATATTACCTACTATAAGACGTATGATAGCCTAAGTAAAGGTAATAACCCAAAAGATACGGTATATAACCTATTATCAGAGGTATGATATCCTAAGCAATGGTAATAACACAAAATATACGGTATATTACCTACTATCAGACGTATGATAGCCTAAGCAAAGGTAACAACCGTAAATATATGGTATATTACCTAATATCAGGCGTATGATAGCCTAAGCAAAGGTAATAACACAAAAAGATATGGTATATTACCTACTATCTGACGTATGATAGCCTAAGAAAAGGATATAACCCAAAAGATACAGTATATTACCTTCTATAAGACGTATGATAGCCTAAGTAAAGGTAATAACCCAAAAGATACGGTATATTACCTACTATCAGACGTATGATAGCCTAAGCAAAGGTGCTAACCCAAAAGATACTCTATATTACCTACTATCAGACGTATGATAGCCTAAGCAAAGGTAATAACCCAAAAGATACGGTATATTTCCTACAATCAAACGTATGATTATCTAAGCAAAGTTATTAACACAAAAGATACAGTATATTACCTACTATCAAACGTATGATTGTCTAAGCAAAGGTAGTAACCCAAAATATACGGTATATTAGTCTAAGCAAAGGTAATAACCCAAAAGATACAGTATATTACCTACTATCAAAAGTATGATAGCCTAAGCAAAGGTAATAACCCAAAAGATACGGTATATTACCTACTATCAAATGTATGATAGCCTAAGCAAAGGTAATAACCCAAAAGGTACGGTATATTACCTACTATCAAACGTATGATAGCCTAAGCAAAGGTAATAACCAAAAAAGATATGGTATATTACCTACTACCAAACGCATGATAGCCTAAGAAAAGGTAATAACCCAAAAGATACGGTATATTGCCTACTATCAAACGTATGATACCCTAAGCAAAGGTAATAACACAAAAGATACAATATATTACCTACTATCAGACGTATGATAGCCTAAGCAAAGGTAATATCCCAAAAGGTATGGTACATTACCTACTATCAAACGTATGATAGCCTAAGCAAAGGTAATAGCCCAAAAGGTAAGGTATATTACCTACTATAAAACGTATGATAGCCTAAGCAAAGGTAATAACCCAATAGATACGGCATATAACCTACTATCAGACGTATGATAGCCAAACCAAAGGTAATAACCCAAAATATACGGTATATTACCTACTATCAAACGTATGATAGCCTAAGCAAGGGTAATAACCCAAAAGAGACGATATATTACCTACTATCAGACGTCTGATAGCCTAAGCAAAGGTAATAACCCAAAAGAAACGGTATATTACCTATTATCAAACGTATGATAGCCTAAGCAAAGTTATTAACCCAAAAGATACGATATATTACCTACTATCAAACGAATGATAGCCTAAGCAAAGGTGATAACCCAAAATATACGGTATATTACCTAGTATCAAATCTATGATAGCCTAAGCAAAGGTAATAACCCAAAAGAGACAGTATATTACCTACTATCAGACGTATGATAGCCTAAGCAAAGGGAATAACCCAAAAGGTACGGTACATTACCTATTATCAGGCATATGATAGCCTAAGCAAAGATAATAACCCGAAAGATAGGGTATATTACATACTATCAGACGTATGATAAGCCTAAGAAAAGGTAATATCATAAAAGATACGGTATATTACCTACTATCAGACGTATTATAGCCTAAGCAAAGGTAATAACCTAAAAGAAACGGTATATTATCCACTATCAGACGTATGATAGCCTAAGAAAAGGTAATAACCTAAAAGATACGGTATATTACCTACTATTAGACGTATGATAGCCGAAGCAAAGGTATTAACACAAAAGATATAGTATATTACCTACTATCAGACGTATGATAGCCTCAGCAAAGGTGATAACCCAAAATATACGGTATATTACCTAATATCAAGGCGTATGATAGCCTAAGAAAAGGTAATAACCCAAAAAGATACAGTATATTACCTATTATCAGACGTATGATAGCCTACGCAAAGGTTATAACCCAAAAGAGACGTTATATTACCTACTATCAAATGTATGATGGCCTAAGCAAAGGTAATAACCCAAAAGATACAGTATATTACCTACTATCAGACATATGATAGCCTAAGCAAAGGTAATAACAAAAAATATACGGTATATTACCTAATATCAGGCGTATGATAGCCTAAGCAAAGGTAATAACCCAAAAAGATATGGTATATAACCTATTATTAGAGGTATGTTATGCTAAGCAATGGTAATAACCCAAAAGATACAGTATATTACCTACTATCAGACGTATGATAGCCTAAGCAAAGGTAATAACCCAAAAGAGACGGTATATTACCTACTATCAAACAGATGATAGCCTAAGCAAAGGTAATAACCCAAAAGATACGTTATATTACCTACTATCAGACGTATGATAGACTAAGCAAAGGTAATAACCCAAAAGAGACTGTATATTACCTACTATCAAACATATGATAGCCTAAGCAAAGGTAATAACACAAAAGATATGTTATATTACCTACTATCAGACGTATGATAGCCTAATCAAAGGTAATAACCCAAAAGATACGTTATATTTCCTACTATCAAACGTATGATAGCCTCAGCAAAGGTAATAACCCAAAAGATATGGTATATTACCTACTATCAAATGTATGATAGCCTAAGAAAAGGTAATAACCCAAAAGGTACGGTATATTACCTACTTTCAAACGTATGATAGCCTAAGCAAAGGCAATAACCTAAAAGATACGGTATATTACCTACTATTAGACGTATGATAGCCAAACCGAAGGTAATTACCCAAAAGATGCGGTATATTACCTACTATCAAACGTATGATAGCCTAAGCAAAGGTAATAACCCAAAAGAGATGGTATATTACATACTATCAAATGTATGATAGCCTAAGCAAAGGTAATAACCAAAAAAATATGGTATATTACATATTATCAGGCGTATGATAGCCTAAGCAAAGGTAATAAACCAAAAAAGATATGGTATATTACCTACTATCAAACGTATGATACCCTAAGCAAAGGTAATAACACAAAAGATACAGTATATTACCTACTATCAGACGTATGATAGCCTAAGCAAAGGTAATAACCCAAAAGGTACGGTATATTACCTAATATCAGGCGTATGATAGCCTAAGCAAAGGTAATAACCCAAAAAGATACGGTATATTACCTACTATCAAATGTATGACCGCCTAAGCAAAGGTAATAACCCAAAAGATACGGTGTATTACCTACTATCAGACGTACGATAGCCTAAGGAAAGGTAATAACCCAAAAGATAAATTATATTACCTACTATCAGACGTATGATAGCGTAAGCAAAGGTAATAACCCAAATGATACGATATATTTCCTACAATCAAACGTATGATTATCTAAACAAAGGTATTAACACAAAAGATACGGTATATTACCTACAAACTAACGTATGATAGCCTAAGCAAAGGTAATAACCCAAAAGATACAGTATATTACCTACTATCAAATTTATCATAGCCTAAGCAACGGTAATAACCCGATTGATACGGTATATTACCTACTATCAGACGTAAGATAGCCTAAGCAAAGGTAATAACCCAAAAAATACGGTATATTACCTACTATCAGGTGTATGATAGCCTAAGCAATGGTAATAACCAAAAAAGATACGGTATATTACCTACTATCAGACGTATGATAGCCTAGGAAATGGTAATACTCCCAAAGATACGGCATATTACCTACTATCAGGCGTATGATAGCCTAAGCAAAGATAATAACCCAAAAGATACGGTATATTACCTACTATCAGACGTACGATAGCCTAAGCAAAGGTAATAACACAAAAGATACAGTATATAACCTACTATCAGACGTATGATAGCCTTAGCAAAAGTAATAACCTAAAATATACGGTATATTACCTAATATCAGGCGTATGATAGCCTAAGCGAACTTAATAACCCAAAGAGATATAGTATATTACCTACTATCATACGTATGATAGCCTAAGCAAAGGTAATAACCCAAAAGATATGGTGTATTACCTACTATCAAACGTATGATAGCCTAAGGAAAGGTAATAACCCAAAAGATACGTTATATTACCCACTATCAAACGTATGATAGCCTAAGCAATGGAAATAGCCAAAAAGATACGGTATATTACCTACTATCATATGTTTGATAGCCTAACTAAAGGTAATAACCCAAAAGATATAACACACTATCAAACGTATGATAGCCTAAGCAATGGTAAGAGCCAAAATGATACGGTATATTACCTACTATCAAACGTATGATAGCCTAAGCAATGGTAAGAGCCAAAAAGATACGGTATAATACCTACTATCAGACGTATGATAGCTTAAGCAAAGGTAATAACCCAAAAGATACGGTATATTTCCTATAATCAAACATATGATTATCTAAGCAAAGTCATTAACACAAAAGATACGGTATATTACCTACTGTCAAACGTATGATAGCCTAAGCAAAGGTAATAACCCATAAGATATTACCAAAAGATAAGTTATATTACCCACTATCAAACGTATGATAGCCTAAGCAATGGTAAGAGCCAAAAAGATACGGTATAATACCTACTATAAGACATATGATAGCCTAAGCAAAAGTAATAACCCAAAAGATACAGTAGATTACCTACTATCAAACGTTTCATAACCTAAGCAACTTTAATAACTCAATCGATACGATATATTACCTACTATCAGACGGATGATAGCCTAAGCAAAGGTAATAACCCAAAAAATACGGCATATTACCTACTATCAGGCGTATGATAGCCTAAGCAATGGTAATAACAAAAAAAGATACGGTATATTACCTATTATCAAACGCATGATAGCCTAAGCGAAGGTAATAACCCAAAAGATTTGGTACATTACCTACTATCAAACGTATGATAGCCTAAGCAAAGGTAATAACCCCAAAGAGACAGTATATTACCTACTATCAGACGTATGATAGCATAAGAAAAGGTAATAACCCAAAAGGTACGGTATCTTACCTACTATCAGGCATATGATAGCCTAAGCAAAGATAATAACCCGAAAGATACGGTATATTACCTACTATTAGACGTATGATAGCCTAGGAAATGGTAATAATCCAAAAGATACGGTATATTACCTACTATCAGGCGTATGATAGCCTAAGCAAAGATAATAACCCAAAAGATATGGTAATATTACCTACTATCAGTATATTACCTACTATCAGACGTATGATAGCCTAAGCAAAGGTAATAACCTAAAAGAAACTGTATATTACCCCCTATCAGACGTACGATAGCCTAAGCAAAGGTAATAACCCAAAAGATACGGTATATTACCTACTATCAAAAGTATGATGGCCTAAGCAAAGGTAATAACACAAAAGATACAGTAGATTACCTACTATCAGACGTATGATAGCCATAGCAAAGGTAATAACCCAAAAGATACGGTATATTACCTACTATCAAACGTATAGTAGCCTAAGCAAAGGTAATAACCCAAAAGAGACAGTATATTACCTTCTATCTGACGTATGATAGCCTAAGAAAAGGTAATAACCCAAAAGGTACGGTATCTTACCTACTATCAGGCATATGATAGCCTAAGTAAGGATAGTAACCCGAAAGATACGGTATATTACCTACTATCAGACGTATGATAGCCTAGAAAATGGTAATAACGCAAAAGATACGGTATATTACCTACTATCAGGCGTATGATAGCCTAAGCAAAGATAATAACTCAAAAGATAAAGTATATTACCTACTATCAGACGTATGATAGCCTAAGCAAAGGTAATCACCCAAACGATACGGTATATTACATACTATCAAAAGTATGATGGCCTAAGCAAAGGTAATAACACAAAAGATACAGTATATTACATACTATCAGACGTATGATAGCCATAACAAAGGTAATAATCCAAAATATACGGTATATTATCTAATATCAGGCGTATGATAGCCGAAGCAAAGGTAATAACCCAAAGAGATACAGTATATTACCTACTATCAAACGTATGATAGCCTAAGCAAAGGTAATAACCCAAAAGATATGTTATATTACCCACAATCAAATGTATGATATCCTAAGCAATGGAAATAACCAAAAAGATACGGTGTATTACCTACTATCATATGTTTGATTGCCTAAGTAAAGGTAACAACCCAAAAGATACGGTATATTTCCTACTATCAAACGTATGATTATCTAAGCAAAGTTATTAACCCAAAAGATACGATATATTACCTAGTATCAAACGTATGATTGTCTAAGCAAAGGTAATACCCCAAAATATACGGTATATTACCTACTATCAAACGTATGATAGCCTAAGCAAAGGTAATAACCCAAAAGATACGGTATATTACCTACTATCAAAAGTATGATAGCCTAAGCAAAGGTAATAACCCAAAAGATATGGTATATTACCTACTATCAGACGTATGATAGCCTAAGCAAAGGTAATAACCCAAAAGATACAGTATATTACCTACTATCAGACGTATGATAGCCTAAGCAAAGGTAATAACGAAAAAGAGACAATATATTACCTACTATCTAACTTATGATAGCCTAAGCAAAGGAAATAACACAAAAAGAAACGGTATATTACCTACTATCAAACGTATGATAGCCTAAGCAAAGGTAATAATCCAAAAGAAACAGTATATAACCTACTATCAAACGTATAATAGCCAAAGCAACGGTAATAACACAAAAGATATGGTATATTACCTACTATCAGACGTATGATAGCCTAAACAAAGGTAATAAACAAAAAGATACGATATATTACCTACTATCAGAAGTATGATAGCCTAAGTAAAAGTAATAACGGAAAAGATACAATATATTACCTACTATAAAACGTATGATAGCCTAAGCAAAGGCAATAACCCAAACGATACGGTATATTACCTACTATCAGACATATGATAGCCTAAGCAAAGGTAATAACCAAAAAGATACAGTATATTTCCTACTATCAAACGTATGATAGGCTAAGCAAAGGTAATAACCCAAAAGATACGGTATATTACCTACTATCAAACATATGATAGCCTAAACAAAGGTAATAACCCAAAAGGTACGATATATAACCTTCTATCAAACGTATGATAGCCTATGCAAAGGTAATAACCCAAAAGGTATGGTATCTTACCTACTATCAGGCATTTGATAGCCTAAGCAAAGATAATAACCCGAAAGATACGGTATATTACCAACTATCAGACGTATGATAGCGTAGGAAATGGTAATAACCCAAAAGATACGGTATATTACCTACTATCAGGCGTATGATAGCCTAAGCAAAGATAATAACCCAGAAGATACATTGTATTACCTATATCAGACGTACGATAGCCTAAGCAAAGGTAATAACCTAAAAGAAACTATATATTACCCACTATCAGACGTACGATAGCCTAAGCAAAGGTAATAACCCAAAAGATACGGTCTATTACCTACTATCAAAAGTATGATGGCCTAAGCAAAGGTAATAACACAAAAGATACAGTATAATACCTACTATCAGACGTATGATAGCCTTAGCAAAGGTAATAACCCAAAATGTATGGTATATTACCTAATATCAGGCGTATGATAGCCTAAGAAAAGGTAATAACCCGAAGAGATACAGTATATTACCTACTATCAAACGTATGATAGCCTAAGCAAAGGTAATAACCCAAAAGACACGGTGTATTACCTACTATCAGACGTATGATAGCCTAAGGAATGGTAATAACCCAAAAGATACGTTATATTACCCAATATCAAACGTATGATAACCTAAGCAATGGAAATAACCAAAAAGACACGGTATATTACCTACTATCATATGTTTGATAGCCTAAGTAAAGGTAATAACCCAAAAGATACGGTATATTTCCTACTATCAAACGTATGATTATCTAAAGAAAAGTTATTAACCAAAAAGATACGATATATTACCTAGTATCAAACGTATGATTATCTAAGCAAAGGTAATAACCCAAAATATACGGTATACTACCTACTATCAAACGTATGACAGCCTAAGCAAAGGTAATAACCCAAAAGATACGGAATAATACCTACTATCAAAAGTATGATAGTCTAAGCAAAGGTAATAACCCAAAAGATATGGTATATTACCTACTATCAGACGTATGATAGCCTAAGCAAAGGTAATAACCCAAAAGATACAGTATATTACCTACTATCAAACGTATGATAGCCTAAGCAAAGGTGATAAACCAAAAGATACGGTATATAACCTACTATCAGACGTATGATAGCCTAAGCAAAGGTAATAACACAAAAGAAATGGTATATTACCTACTATCAAATGTATGATAGCCTAAGCAAAGGTAATAACCCAAAAGAAACAGTATATTACCTACTATCAAACGTATAACAGCCTAAGCAACGGTAATAAACCAAAAGATACGATATATTACCTAATATCAGAAGTATGATAGCCTAAGTAAAAGTAATAACGGAAAAGATACAGTATATTAACTACTATCAAACGTATGATATCCTAAGCAAAGGTAATAACCCGAACGATACGGTATATTACCTACTATCAGACGTATGATAGCCTAAGCAAAGGTAATAACCCAAAAGATACAGTATATTTCCTACTATGAAACGTATGATAGGTTAAGCAAAGGTAATAACCCAAAAGATTCGGTATATTACCTACTATCAAACATATGATATCCTAAACAAAGGTAATAACCCAAAAGGTATGGTATATAACCTACTATCAAACGTATGATAGCCTATGCAAAGGTAATAACCCAAAAGATACGGTATATTACCTACTATCAGACGTATGATTACCTAAGCAAAGGTAATAACCCAAAAGGTACGGTATATTACCTACTATCAAACGTATGATATCCTAAGCAAAGGTAATAACCCAAAAGATACGGTATATTACCTACTATCTTACGTATGATAACATAAGCAAAGGTAATAACACAAAAGAAACGGTATATTACCTACTATCAAACGTATGATAGCCTAAGCAAAGGTAATAACCCAAAAGATATAGTATATTACCTACTATCAAACGTATCATAGCCTAAGCAACGGTAATAACTCAATCGATACGGTATATTACCTACTATCAGACGTATGATTGCCTAAGCAAAGGTAATAACCCAAAAAATATGGTATCTTACCTACTATCAGCCGTATGATAGCCTAAGCAAAGGTAATAACCCAAAAGAGACAGTATATTACCTACTGTCAGACATGTGATAGCCTAAGAAAAGGTAATAACCCAAAAGGTATGGTATCTTACCTACTATCAGGCATATGATAGCCTAAGCAAAGATAATAACCCAAAAGATATGGTATATTACCTACTATCAGACATATGATAGCCTAGGAAATTGTAATAACCCAAAAGATACGGTATATTACCTACTATCAGGCGTATTATAGCCTAAGCAAAGATAATAACCCAAAAATACATTATATTACTTACTATCAGATGTACGATAGCCTAAGCAAAGGTAATAACCCAAAAGATACGGTATATTACCTACTATCAAATGTATGATAGCCTATGCAAAGGTAATAACCCATAAGATACACTATATTTCCTACTATCAAACGTATGATAGCCTTTGCAAAGGTCTGTGCGTCGATGCATGGCCTGTGTTGTTTTGGAAATCTGGAAAATTCATCAGTGTGCGTTGACCATACATTCGGCGTGCGTTGACCGTTGAAATCTATTTCCATTATGCTGCGACCCTATGGTCGACTCATACCTTTACGCGCTGACCCGTTGGAAAGTTATTCCTTCATGTGCCGACCCTATGGTCGACTCATTGCCTTGTGCGCTGACTAGTGCAGAATTGTTCTGATGCATGCGCCGACCCTATGGTCGACTCATGCCCTGCAAACCTGCAAAAATTCATCAGTTTGAGGTCTTTCATTCCTTTGGTCATGATTGCATTTTATCTACACATAGTATATTCATTTCAGAAGTTTTAAGACAAGTATAAAAGGATATGGTTTAGTAGATCTGGAGTTCATAGTTTCCAATCTATCCAGGGAATTTGTCATCATCGAAACCTGCATTAACCAATGTCTTGCAGACTTGTGTGATGTGTGGCGATTTGCCTCCACAATCTCCCCCTTTTTGATGATGACAACCTGTATACAACTAAAACACCAAATATGCAATGTATACACACATGTATACACAAGCTCCCCCTTTCTTTTGTACTATAAGGCTGTAGAACAAACAGCCATCAACTGTTGTTAATATCCTGACTTGGCTTTGGTGTTGGCTAGCTTGCTACATGTTCTTCTCCCCCTTTGACACCATCAAAAAGAGAAGAAGAACGCATCAATTAACAGAGAACATACAATAAGTGATAGTTAATTACCAAACTTCACACATAAGCATGATAATGAACAAAAGTAACTTGAATTAATAGATAATAACGAGAACATGTAAAGAAGGTGAAAATTCAGGCACACATAATACAGAAAAATGAAAAGTACATAGACGAAACACATAAGCAATTATGAAATATGCAACTATGAATCTAATATCCCCGACCCCGACCTCGGCCCCTCCCCCGGTATGCAGCATCGGGATTGTGGTAAGGATCCGAGAAGTCCAGAAAGGCTTCTACGGACATGTTGAGGTGATTAAGAGAGTTGGTGATTTCCCAATCTTGCCGGTCATGTGATTCAACCAGAGCTTCAATACGGGCGTCCATCCGAGTCGAAAATGAATTAAACCTTTCATTTTGGGTATGAAGCTCAGCTCTAATCTGCTCCATTTGAGTGTCTTGACTCCTTATGAAGTTTTGTTGATCTAACTGCATTGACTGCAGCATATTAATGACTTCAGAGTTGTCCGAAGGCGGAGGAGGTGATGAGTGCTGGGAAGGTTGATAGTCTTGAGGGTAGCCGTGATATGGGTCATAGAATCTACCCAGGGTAGTCCAGCCTGTATATTTCCATTCACCCCATCCTTGATTTGTAGAATCGCCTTCTTGTGCTTCTGATGGAGCTGAATACTGGACCCAATCGGTATTTGGAGGCGTATCTTGAACTGGAGATTGATGATAGTGTTGAGTCTCACAGATAGGTTCTTGTATCTATGCATCTGTATCTTCTTCTTCATTGTCTTCTTCACCTTGCGCTTCACTTTCTTCGTCACCTTGCTCTTCACTTTCTTCTTCAGAGATTTCATCGGAACCGTCACGAGGCACAGGAGGAATATTGGCCCGACGGACAAATTTGTATGATCGTCGTTCAGCACACCAAAAATACCCCATCATTGCAAGGGTTTTGGTGCTAAATTCTTTGTCAGAGGGGACTGAGACACAAGGAAATGTTGGGTATACAACATTTGCAGCGGCAAGAATTTCCGAAATGAACGACCCATAGGCTAAAGCAGTGCCTCTACTTGAGTCTCTCAAAGCAAAAATCCTGCTAGCAATATAGTATGGCCAGTTTATTTTGATCTTGTTTTTCAATATATAGATGAGATGTACCTCAGCTTGTTCGACACGAGACAGTCCACCCTTTTGCGGTCGAAGTATGCGAGCGACGATCCACTGAAGGATGCGCTCCCCTGTATTGAGTTTCCCGACTGTGACCGATCTAGGAAAAGCATCGCTGTTGACAATTGCATCTGGATAGGGTCTTTTGAGCATGTCATTCAGAGCGCTCTTAAAGTCATAACTTGGCACCGTACGAGTGTCCGTTACCTCATGAAGAGGTGGTGCATCAGCATCAACAGTCATATTAAAATACTTGTTCCATACTTCAAAATTTATATTTACCAGTCTATTTCTGACAGAAGTGTGGAAATGATGATCTTGAAAGTTACCCTGCAGATTTGTGTAGAACACCCTGACCAAATCGTCACTATACTTTGTATTGCACTCCAGAAAATTGAAGAACCCTTGGACTTCCAGCAGGGACAGAATTCGGGTGAGATGCAAGCGCTCACCTGTTGCCTGGTAGAAAGCATGCTGTGGAACTATGGCTCTTTTGCTGAGACTCTTGTTGAAGTTTTCAACAGCAGGTGGATGAACTAGTGAAACAGCGGTAACGGGGACTGAAGTAGATGATGATGAGGCTCTTGATCTCTTACCTGTATTTTTGCGGAGAAAGGAAGCCATTGATGATTATTTTTGGAGACGTTGTAAAGATGAACTTTGAAGAGAGTGGTTGAGGATAATGTTGGAGAAGATGAAGACTAAGGTCTTTAATAGAGAGAGGTTTTAGGGTTTTTGGGAAGAGGGAGGAGACAAGAGGACACACTAGATGTCTAGATGCAATTTATAAGACAAATGCCATATCAAATCATAACAAAAGTTGACTGCACATTAAATGTAGAGGAATGGAAACTTGGAACGGTTTTCAAAAGAGAAAAATTTTGGGTTTTTACGCGAGCCGTCGACCATAGCCCCTGCATGCGTCGACGCATACTGTATATTTTTTTGATAATTTTGAAAGTTTACAGCATGCGTCGACCATTGTCCTATTTAGGTCGACTCATAACCTTCAAAGACCCAATTTTTCAGTTTCATGTTATGCAGAATGCCACACTTGCCTATTTATCATGCCTATTTACCTTTTCACAATATGATTTGCATTCAAGACACATAGTATCAGCCAACAAAAGTCATATACATATATAAGTACCATGATTGTCGAACGATATAGTTATTTTTAAGTCATGAATGTTAAGAGAGAGAGATAAAAAGAAGGAGAAAGGAGTAATATCACCTCTATACCGACCACTCTTGTTAATCACAGATTTGTACTTGCAACCAACTCAAAAAATTGTTAGTGGTACAAAAGCATAGTTGTAAATATATTAAATTTGAACGTAGTAATTGTTAAACCTGATCAGAAATGTCGAGAATACCAAGTTCTTGACGGATATGAAAGAAGGGCTCATTGGCTAGCGGCTTTGTGAAAATGTTCGTGTCGCTACTGCGAAAATCGGCGCCGGCTATGACAGAAGAGTCGCCACCGTGCGATATTTATCCCAAAGGAGGGAAAGGAAACGCTAAGAGTAAACCTAACGCAAAACGGGAAAGGAATGGTCATCGCAACCAAATCCTGGATTCGGGAGTCGGTTACGCAAGGGGAAGGTATTAGCACCCCTCCCGTCCGTCGTACTCGACGGGATCCACGCTTGTTTTCTAGTACGGATTGTTATTTTATCTACTCTAAAAGGTCAAGGGTTAAAAGAAAAGAAAATGACTCGGCAAAGTATCGCACTTTATGCCTACGTATTCCCGTCTGGAACGAGAAATCAGAGTCAACGTAGTTCGCCTACCTACGAGAAAGGAGGGGAAGGTCGCTCGCTAGGATACGGCATCCTATGCCTACGTACTTTCATACAGCATGAAAGATCAGAGAAAACGTAGTTCGGGCCACGGAAGACACAGGTTTGCCTGACTGTTTTTTAGATCCTTCTGAAAAGGTTTTCTTCTGATTAGGAGTCCAAGCGGACAAAAATGACACTTTGATGTTTGTTTTGAGTCTTTTACGCAAGAACTGTTTTTTATAGTGTTTGACATATTATTGTGTTTTGGATTGTTTCGAGATGAGAAGAGAAACGACGTTCTAAAAAACCTAGGGTTGAAAAGGGGATAAAAACTAACCTAATGTTGTCATGCCTGGATAAGAACCTAATGTTTGTCATATTTCTCTCTTGCACAGAGAGAAACAGAGATCCTAGGGGATAAACAGAAAAGAAAACAAGCAAATACAGTAAAATGCATGCAATGCAGCAATACAAGCGAGGCAAGGGAGTCCCACTCAACCTCGAACCTGGGAAAACAACAGGCAAAGTGAATAGTATTCACTTCAAACCTTTGGGGCAAGCTGTACAAGCCAACAATCAATACAGAAAAAGAAGTAAAACCCAACACCAGCTCTGACAGCAACACCAGCTCCTACAGTAAGCAGCTCAAACAGCAACAGCTCTGACAGCTATAGTTGATTAACAGCAAAAAAAAGTTGACAGTAACAACTTCAAGCAAGACCCCATCTTCACTCTTCAATGATCCCCAAGCTTTAGATAAGCTCCTGTCTCCAAAAATCTCCAAGCTCTAGCAAGCACTGAACCCCAACAAGTAAACAACTTCAAAAAGCAGCAGAACCCTAACTCCAACAGATAACCAACTTTGACAGGCACAAGCTTCAACTTCACCAATCTTCAATGAACTTCATTCTTCAATAAGTTCCCATCTTCAATGCCACCACTCCAGAAGAGAATCAATTATCAGATTAAGTTGAAATGCTAAACAGCTTATTGACAACCAAAGGAAGCCTATAAGCACTTAGCATTGTAGGGGAAAGGTTCCCTCAAAGTTCTACTTCTAAAGTATGTCACTTATCCCTCCAAAGGAGGGATGTGAATACCCTAAAAGGACTTTTTGTCATAGGGAGGAAGAGAAGCACAAGATGCTTTCTATGTTTGCAAGAAGAAATCAATCTAATCTAGAGCTCTTCCTACATTTCCTATCTCCTAAGCCACCTTCAAGGAGAAGAATCTTCATGCTCCAAGCTCCATCCTTTGTCTCCATTCATCTTCAATGTCTTCATAAGCTCCAACAAGCAAATCCCAAGCCCCAAGCCCAATTGAAATAGCCCAAACCAAACAAACAAGCAAAATGCCCAAGAGGGAAACACACAAAGATCATTCAAATTGCAAAAATCAAGTAAAATAGTAATACTCATTAAAAAAATCCTAGATTAATTTCTAAGGGAACCAAATCCTATACCCAATACCCCATATAGATCCCAGAACCTAAATCAATAATTAAACCCCAAAACTATGTGTCAAGCTACACCTAAATGTTGTGAAACCCTAATTCTATCCCTCATGCTTTTTAACACTCAAACTAACCTAAATTTTAATCACAAAAATGTGACAAAATTCCAGGGGGAGCATGCATCTCTACTCTAACTAGAGCAAAAAGAATCAAATCAAAACTCAAAATAAAGTGCTCATACAAAAATCAGAAATTTGGAGTATCAAATCAATGCAAAATAAAAGCAATTAAACTTGTAAAATATGCCAAAAAATGAAAAATGCATGGAATATTATTTTTATGATTTTATTAAATTCTAGAGGTCCTAAGGGAAACAAGGAAAAAAATCTCAACCTAAAATGACCATTTTTCAAATTGTTATGAATTTTTCAATTAACCAAAAAATGAAATGTGAAAATAGAAGAAAAATAAAAGAAAATGACAATGATGCGTGTTGAATAGCAATTAATGTCATTTCAAAATGAAGTTGGGCTCAGGAGGGTGGTACTAGTAGCAACGTGCGCACTAAGCCCACCCAATTCAGAAAATAGTTGGAAAATGATAAAGAAAAAAGGAAAAACCTCGTATCAAATAGCAATTATATCACGTTGGTTTCTCAATGGGCCTTCAAACTGGGGTGTGGATAGCACAAAATCACTTAAGCCCAAAGCCAGCGTTTAATGAAACGCTGCGTATCACTCTCTTCTCAGACTCCTTCACAAATCAAAACTCGCTCATGGCCGTTGGATCGGAGTTTAGTCAAAGGTCTTCCTCTCATCCTAGGGTTAAAAGGTCATCTCCTACCTTTTGAAAGTTGGAGGGAAGAAACAACAGACGGTGGCCGGAGGTGGCGCCACCGTCGTCCCCAATCATCAACATCACTAATCTTCACCCAAACTCACCCCTAATTACATCATTCAATTCGTTTTTTCACACTGAACAAGAATCCAACCTCCATTTTCATTGAAACATCCTCCATTTCAAAACACGATAAAGAACTCAGAATCTGCTCAAACCTCAACCATCACCATTCTTCAAATTAACGGGTCTAACATCAACTACACACTACACTGAGTAGAACTAACCATTCAACTAAGCTTAAATCATCAGGAACTGCAAGAAATGATCCTCAACAGAAAATTGGCTAAACCTAATTTTGTCTCTAAACCTTGAATTTCTTTACCAGAAACCACCTAGCCATCATCTACATTGCATCTAAACACCTAAAACCTAACAATTATACCTATATTAAGCTGCACGATGAGATTTACATACCTATGAATTTTGGATGAACAGAACAAGGAAAGCTTCGAATTATGCTTCAAGATCCTCCAGATATGGTCAATGAATGATTATCAAGCTTCTGTATGCATCAATTGGTGTTGAAGCTCTCTGAAATCTCAAATTCGATTTTGAGTTGCAAGGGATGAACTCACGATGCTCTTTCTTGATTCTTCAGCAATCTTGGCCAGAAATCTCTCTGAATTCACTCAACAACTCAAGATAAAGCTACTGAATGCATGAATTTGCTTTGATAGTGCTCCAATTGGTATAACCGATTCTGTTTTGCAAGGTGCAAACTCAGAATTCTATCTCTCAATTCTCTCTCAATCTTTTCCAACCCAGGCTTTGAACCAGTCATAAACCTTATATAGAACTTGTAGGAATGCTCTAGAAACTTCAGGAATGATCTATGTGAGAATTTGAAATTCTCATGCACTTGAAATTACCATCTCATGCTTGTATGTGACAGCTGAGTTCTAGCTTGCTTCAACACCTGATTTTGATCCAAATTATTCTCCAATGACATATTGAATGTGTTTGGATGAGTTAGAGCCTTGGTTCTGATCTAAAGAATGGTTTTGCATATGTTACTTATGATGTAAGAAAGCATTTTCCAAAGCAACTCATAAAACAATGGCTCATCTCAAAAGTGTGGCATTGCCAATGTGTTTGAAATCCAATTTCCATTCAAAATGACTACCCATATGCCATGTGTATGCCTCATATCTCAAAAATCCCAATTTCCCTCCTTTGAATCATTTGAAAAATCTCCCTTTTTAGGCCATTTTGGGCAACTTTGTGATACAAGCCCATTCAAATCCTCATGACTTCTTACCTGGCCTAAAAACATCATTCTAAACACATCTCATGTTGAACAGTTCTTCATTTGAGGAGGGGAAGATAGAGATTTTGACCTATGTTGAAAAATGACCTATAATTCAACTTTCCCAAAATACCCCTGGATTGCCAAGATCATAACTTGAGTTCCACAAATCTTCTTGAGGACTTCTAGTACTCCAATTAAAGATAAGATCAAGCCCTGCAATTATTATGTTGGCCAATAATCCATTTGAAAACTCCTTGATGGGAAAAAGTTGCTTGGAAGTCAAGTGACTTTCACAGATAAATTTCAGTGTCCTCTGGTGACCCATAACTTGCAAGAACTATAACTTGAGTTCTATAAATCTTCTTGAATACTTCTAGTACTCAAATTAAAGCTATTGAGAATCCCTACAAGTTTCATGTTGTCCAGGAATCTATTTGAAACTTGTATTTTGACTTATGTGGCCTGGAAGTCCAGTGCTATACAGGGGATTTTACCCTAGGAACCTTGTATCAAACACCTCTAACCACTCTTGATTTTCTTGAACTTGATCTTGACTCATCCATACACATGCTTTAACATATCAATCCATGACTTCCATGACCTAGAGCTAGGTCTTTATGCCCTTTCTTTGCTCTCCTTGACCTAGGGTTACCCAGATGAAACCCTACTTATACACATCTCAATTGTGGTTCTTGAACTTGATACCATGACTTGTCTAAGCATCAATAGGGCTCTCTAAGCCTCCCATGGGATCCATACACACCTCAAATTCATAATTCCAGGCTGATGATCTTCAATACACCTCAAGTTAGGAGAGAAATCCACCTGTGGACACTCAAACATCTCAAGACTTCCAATCAATCCTTGATGACTTGGATGGTCTGTTAGGCTCATATAACATCTCTAGATAGGCTTCTTCTTTTGATAGACACCTTGATCCCTTGTTGGAGGCATGCTATGCTATGATATGTAAATGATTGGACTGTGTACATGATATGACTATGCAAATGAAATGCAATGAAACATAAACCAGGTGAAATAGGTTGAGCAAATTTTAGGGTGCAACAGCTGCCCCTATTCAAACGGCTTGGACCCGACTGGGTGAAGAGCGAACGACCTTCAAACAATCGAGGTACGAGACGGTTGAATACCAAGAACCCGGAAATTTGCCAACCGCAGAAATAAACTGCACAAACTGCTTGGAGAACAACATCCACCAACTGAATCCGGTCGTTACGGTAACCCACTGATCAATCATCTGGTATCAAAATCTGATTTCAATGTCAACTGCCTGTGTACCGCCCCAGGCTTTGAACTCCCTCTTGTCGAAACACCCTGCCTTTTATCCAAGTTAAAACTCCGCCGTCTGTTAATATGGAGAAAACAAATTAGCGACCATGCTGGGGATCATTTTCATCAACCCGTAAAAGATTCTATCATCGCGGGGATAGAACTTTGTCCACGTTAGGACTCTACATTCCGTCAACACAGAAAAATCCCGACGACTTCGCTGGGGAAACATTTCTGTCTAATCGCAGGAGACTCTGCGTATCTCTGCATTGGCTAACTTTGTTGGGCCCACCCCACAAACGATTTGGAGGAGGACTCTACTGGGGACAGGAATAGTTCGTCAACACGAGGAAATCACGGCGACTTCCTTGGGGAAAATACTTTTGTCAAATATCGGAACGCAACTCACATACTCTGTCGATCACGAGAGAATCATCTATCTGGATACCGGAAAGTTCATCCGTCTACTTGATACGAGAACATCCCTCTGCCTGATTACAGGAAAATCCATCTGCCTGATTCATACAGGAAAGGTCCATCTGCCTGAACACAGGAAAGTTCATCCGCCTGCTTCATACGGGAAAACACATCAGCCTGATTCTTACAGGAATAATTCATCCGCCTGCTTCATACGGGAAAACACATCTGCCTGATTCTTACATGAATAATTCATCCGCCTGCTTCATACGGGAAAACACATCTGCCTGATTCTTACAGGAATAATTCATCCGCCTGCTTCATACGGGAAAACACATCTGCCTGATTCTTACAGGAATAATTCATCCGCCTGCTTCATACGGGAAAACACATCTGCCAGATTCTTACAGGAATAATTCATCCGCCTGCTTCATACGGGAAAGCACATCTGCCTGATTCTTACAGGAATAATTCATACGCCTGCTTTATACGGGAAAACGCATCTGCCAGATTCTTACAGGAATAATTCATCCGCCTGCTTCATACGGGAAAGCACATCTGCCTGATTCTTACAAGAATAATTCATCCTCCTGCTTCATACGGGAAAACACATCTGCCTGATTCTTACAGGAATAATTCATCCGCCTACTTCATACGGGAAAACACATCTTCCTGATTCTTACAGGAATAATTCATCCGCCTGCTTCATACGGGAAAACGCATCTGCCTGATTCTTTTAGGAATAATTCATCCGCCTGCTTCATACGGGAAAGTTAACTTGGATATAGCTTCTTTGCCTATCCTTTGCAGTAGCTAACTCTACTGGGGATATTCTGAAAATAACTGCCCCACACCCGTTTCGACAATAAGTGACCACTTCTGAAATCTTGATTCATGAAACCCTGCAATGCCGCCGCGACAGCAAACCTGAAGAAAAACACTCCGCTGGTAGGATAAGAGAAACTTCAGCCAGTAACTCTGTGGGGAATAATAACAAGGACTGCGTCATCACATGTCTCACGGCGAGACCTCGATCGTCTGGTAATAGATCTGAGCTGTAACTTCATACTCCTGTTGAGAAACACACCTGAAAGCAAAAGATTAACCAACCTGATTTATGTTTCAAAATGTGTATGTTTGGCAATGGTGCAATGCTCCATACGTCATGGAAATGCTACGTGTTTCTTGGGTAGATGCAAATATGATAATATATGCAAATGCAAATGCGGGTTCAAGCTGCTGGGGAAGCTCTGATAAGCTTGCTTCATCCACACGACTGCTGAGGACAGGTACAACTCTGTTGGGGAAAGATTACACATCGATTTCCACTGGGAGTAAAGAACAACATCTCTGCTGGGGAGAGAAATTCAGCTGGGGAAAATATGACCCTTCTGAGAGACAACTGTCTGGGTACAGTTTACAGACTCGGAGCTAACACTCCGCTAGGGATAATCATCCTGACAAAGGCATGACGACCTGTGGGGAGAAAGAAAACCATCCTCGGTGGGGATATTCCTTCTAAACCAACTATCTTGGTTACGCGCCATAGAAATCCTCCCAGCTGGGGATTGAACATGCACCTACTCGACTCTCTGGGGAGTATAACCTCTGCATGGGACACTTATCTTGTCTTGCGGGGGATATCCTGTGGACCACTTCCATGAGGATACCCTTCTGGGGAAAATAATCCTTCCTTCGGTAAAGGATAACATCATCTCAACCTCTGGGGATGAGGTGCGACCTGCTGGAAATAACATCAAATAAGGTCAAGTCCTTCATCCAGAGCCTCTGGCTGGGTGATACAATTCTCTGACCGTCTGCTCCAAGGGTGAGAACCCTGCAACACACAAACGAGACAAAACAAAGCTATACAACCAAATCTATTTGGGATAATACCCATGACATCCCCTCAGTCAATTCGAAGTTTTATCAATCATTGGCAAGGGCCAGCAAAGTTATGCAGATGCGAGTTTATCAAAACATCGGCGTTTTTCACATACAAAACAGTAAAGCACAAACACCAAATACTGAATAACATGTTTTATTGATTAAGCCTGTAAATAGGCGAAGCTTTGTACATCGGATGCAACTCCTGAAAAGAGGAAGTTGCGCACAAACAAATATACAAACATGCACAATAATCATTAATATAAATACAAATCAGATTTGTATACATGTCGGCAACGTGGTGCAGACGAAAATCATGAGTTGATCCTCCTATGACTCGCCTGACTCTGGCGCTTTCCCTGTATTCAATTTTTGGAAGTGATTGTGTTGGATAAACGAACCCTCAGGTACTCCCAAACCACTAAGCAATGTTGTATCAAATCCGGACCGCAGTCATTTGCTTTTTCAATCCCTAACTTTTGCGTGAATCGCCCTTTGCGGGTTTTCAATTCACCGGGATACCCTTTTTTGCCGAAGTCCCCCTTTTCAGGTTTTCGACTTCGCGGGTGTACATCTTTTCAATTTTATCCCTAACTTTTGCCTGAACCTTTTATTCATTTTTTACGGTTCGCCAGGATGCCCCATTTTTGCCTAGACTCTCTTTTTACTGTCCAGCGGGTCACTTTCAAGCAAAGTATTTTTTAACTGCGTCCGAATTCACAGGAGACGTAAAGTCTTCACCATCCATGGTAGATAACAACAAAGCTCCTCCGGAAAAGACTTTTCTAACAACGTATGGACCTTTGTAGTTAGGCGTCCATTTGCCCCTGTGATCCGTTTGTGGCGGGAGAATCCTCTTCAGAACAAGGTCGCCCGTCTGAAAGCTTCGCGGACATACCTTCTTGTCGTAAGCTTTCTTCATCCGGCTCTGATATAACCAACCGTATGCTAAAGAAGCTAGCCTCTTCTCATCCATTAAACTGAGCTGATTCAGTCTATCCTTAACCCATTCTGCCTCGTCAAGTTGGACATCACGTAAAACCCTCAGGGAAGGAATCTCGACCTCTAACGATAACACTGCCTCCATCCCGTATACCAATGAGAAAGGGGTTGCCCCGGTTGATGTGCGTACCGTCGTACGATAACCGTGCAAAGCGAAAGGTAGCATCTCGTGCCAGTCCTTGTAGGTCACAACCATCTTCTTAACAATCTTCTTTATGTTCTTATTGGCCGCTTCAACAGCGCCGTTCATCTTGGGCCGATAAGGAGAAGAGTTGTGATGCTCAATCTTGAAATTCTTACACAACTCTTTCATCATCTTGTTATTCAAATTCGAACCGTTGTCGGTGATAATCCGCTCAGGGATTCCATATCTGCAGATAATATCTCTTTTGATAAATCTGGCGACCACTTGTTTGGTGACATTGGCATATGATGCTGCTTCCACCCATTTGGTGAAATAATCAATCGCCACCAAGATGAATCGGTGTCCATTGGATGTCGTAGGCTCGATCTTTCCAATCATATCAATTCCCCAAATCGAGAAAGGCCACGGTGATGACATCACATTCAGATGACTTGGAGGTACATGGACTTTGTCCGCATAAATTTGGCATTTATGACACCTCTTTGTTAGAACACAGATTGGTTCTTAATAATATCTCTATGTTTTGATGATAACTATTAGGAAATTTTGTATTTAAAAATTATATACTCTAAAATTTGCTTGAGAGTTTTTACTGCAGATAGTAAAAAAATTTACACTCCAGAAGCAAATCAGAATTGAATACAAGAAACTAGCTAGAATCTGTAGCGCCAAATGCATACATTATAAGATTTTGATTGCTGCTAACAGAAGATCCTGAGCATAGCCTCCAGAAGGATCTGAGGCAAGAAGCTCCAGAAGATTCTGAAGCAGAAGCTCCAGAAGAATCTGAAGCAAGCAGGAGCATCTGAAGCAAGTCAGAAGCATCTGAAGTAAGTCAGAAGCATCTGAAGCAAAGAAGAATATTGTATGAAGAGTTTTTCAAAGCATAGTTTCTACAGAAGATTCTGAAAGTACTAAAGCTGCCAGTACTGAAGTTCTGTTTCAAATATGCTCTGATATTTAACACGCTGAAAGCACACATGCTGCAGAAGACTCTGATACAGCAAAGTTCTGATCATCATTAGAAGACTCTGACCCAATCAGACTCTGATGAACTTGCTAAAAACTGAAGAAGAAATATTCAAAGATTATATCCGTTGGAGTAAATCAAACGTCTCTTTCCTTATTTGTGCTAGACACAAGAACACAGACAAAAAGGATTTTTCTGTGCTTTCTTCTTCTAGGAAAGGTCACTTGATGTGAAGACAAAAAGGCTCAGACCTTTTGGGGCACTCTTCTCAGCGTTCAGCTCACCTTGGATCAGCTGCCTATAAAAGCAAGACTCCACCAAATTCTTCAGTTAGACGTTTTGCTGAAAAAGAATTAAAACACTCAAGCTCTCATACTTTCATATTCATTCTTAGAATTAATTGTACTTAAACATAAGAGAAATATCACTGTTGTGATAAAAGCTTTTTAGAAGCATTGTTACTCTTGTATTAGATTTACATTGATTGTAAAGGATTTCCTTAAGAGGATTCAGTTGGAATCAGTAGCTCTTGAGAAGACTAAGAACAGTTGTTCTTAGGTGTTACTATTGTAATCTGTTTGATTAAATAGTGGATTAAGTCCTTGTTTGAGAAAGGCAAATCACTCTAGGAAGGGTGGACTGGAGTAGTTGAGTTCAACGAACCAGGATAAAAATAATTGTGTTTTAATTCTAAGTTTTAATCTTTCATACTTATTCAACCCCCCTTCTAAGTATTATCTCACCTTCACTCTTTGCAAATTTGAAACAATCTGTTTCCATAGTTAGCCAATAGTAACCTGCTCACAGCAGTTTTCTCGTCATAGCGTGCCCACCAGCATATGTACCAAATGTACCCTCATGTATCTCTTCCATGAGCAACTTCGCTTCTTTCTCATCTACGCAATGTAGCAACACTAAGTCGTGGTTTCTTTTGTATAGGACACCGTCGGGATTCAAATAGAAATTGCCAACCAATCTCCTGAGAGTCTTCTGATCTTGACTGGATGCCCCAGCCGGATACTCCATGTTCTTCAGGAAATTATGGATGTCAAAGTACCAGGGTTGACCATCGGGAGCCTCATCAATGGAAAATATGAAGGCAGGCCTATCGAGCCGAGAGATAGCAATCTGGGGAGCCTCGTTCCAGAAGTTAACTTTATACATCAAAGACAATGTCGCCAGGGCGTCAGCCATTTGATTTTCTGCTCGTGGCACGTGATGCAATTCCACCTTGTCAAAGAAAGGCAACAATCTCCTCGCATAATTCATGTATGGTATCAAATTGGGCTGACGTGTCTCACATTCTCCTTTAATCTGATTCACCACTAGAGCTGAGTCTCCGTATACATCCAGATGCTTGATTCGCAAATCAATAGATTCTTCCAGACCCATGATGCAAGCCTCATATTCAGCCTCATTATTGGTAACGGGAAAGGTCAATCGAGCAGTAAATGGGATGTGCGACCCCTGAGGAGTAGTAATAATTGCACCTATTCCGCTACCATATGAATTTACAGCTCCGTCAAATATCAACTGCCATTTGGAACCCAACTCTGGTCCTTCGTCCGGCAATGGCTCTTCACAATCTTTCATTTTCAGGTACATGATATCCTCGTCAGGGAAATCAAACCTCATCGATTGGTAGTCCTCAACAGGCTGCTCCGCAAGGTACTCTGACAGAACGCTACCTTTAATAGTCTTTTGCGAGACATATTGGATATCGTATTCGGTTAACACAATCTGCCATCGGGCAACTCTTCCGGAGAGTGCTTGCTTCTCAAACACATATTTTATTGGATCCATCTTTGAAATTAGCATGGTTGTATGATTCAGCATGTATTGCCTCAAACGTTTGGCGACCCAGGCTAGCGCACAACACGTTTTCTCGAGCACTGAGTCCTTGTTTGGGAAAGGAAAATCACTCTAGGAAGGGTGGACTGGAGTAGTTGAGTTCAACGAACCAGGATAAAAATAATTGTGTTTTAATTCTAAGTGTTAATCTTTCATACTTATTCAACCCCCTTCTAAGTATTATCTCACCTTCAGTTGGCATCAAAGCTCCGGTTCTATGTGTGCTACCACTTAACAGTGACAGTAAAGATCCAGAGAGAAATACTTTGATATATATTTATTTGTTACAATGGCTGATAATACTATATCCAACATTAACAATAAATATGAAGAAAGGGACAGAATTAGCACCAAACCCCCTATGTTTGATGGGGAGAAATTTGATTACTGGAAAGACAGAATTGAAAGTTTTTTCCTTGGATATAATGCTGATTTATGGGATCTAGTCATAGATGGATATGTCCATCCCACAGATGGGAATGGCAAGAAGATAGATAGAAAATCTATGACAGATGCTCAGAAGAAAGATTTTAGAAATCATCACAAGGCCAGAACAATATTATTGAATGCAATTTCTCATACTGAGTATGAAAAAATTACAAACAGGGAAACTGCTTTTGATATGTTTGAATCCTTAAAGATGACTCATGAGGGAAACTCTCAAGTCAAGGAAACAAAAGCTCTGGCTCTGATCCAGAAGTATGAGGCCTTCAAGATGGAAGACTCTGAATCTGTTGAAGCTATGTTCCCCAGATTTCAGATCCTTACAGCTGGGATAAAGGTTCTGGACAAGGGATACTCCACATCAGATCATGTAAAGAAAATCATCAGAAGTCTACCTACCAGATGGAGACCAATGGTGACTGCCTTGAAGATGGCTAAAGATCTGAACAAGATCTCTTTAGAAGAACTCATCATCTCACTAAGGAGCCATGAAATTGAGCTTGAGGAAGATGAACCTCAGAAGAAAGAAAAAGGTAAATTTGTTGCCTTAAAATCTAATAAATCTGCTAAAGCTTTGTAGGTTATTGAAGAAAGCTCTGAAGAATCTTCTTCTGAAGAAGAAGATGAATTATCCATGTTGTCCAGAAGGATCAACAGACTCTGGAAGCACAAGGGAAAGAAGTTCAACAACTTCAGAAGATCTGATCATAGAAAGGAATCTTCTGGGCATAGAAGATCTGGCAAGAAAGAACTTGTATGCTATGAGTGCAAAGAACCTAGGCATTACAAGAATGATTGCCCCAAACTTCAAAAAGAAAAACCCAAGAAGAAGTTTAACAAAAAGAAGAAGGTTTTGATAGAAACATGGGATGACTTAGATGAATCTGAATCATCTTCTGAATCAGAAGAAGAATGTGCTAATGTTGCACTGATGGCCAGCACAGAAGATCTTGAGGAAGGAACCTCAGGATATGAATCAGATTCTGAATCTGATGATGACGCTGAAGAGGTAATGGCTAAACTTACTAAAGAAGAACTTATAAAAGTTTTATCAGAAGTTCTTAAAAGTTATAACAATATCAAACTCAAATACAAGAAGCTGAAAAGCAATCTTGAATCTGAGATTGATCTTCTGAAGACAGAACTTGTTGAGCAAAAAGAAATTAATCTGAAAATCAAAAATGACTTTGAAATAACTCAACAAGAATCTGAATCTGAGACTAAGTCATGTGAAAGCATTTTAGAAAAATATGACTCTAGCTTTCAGAGATTCCTTACTAAGAGCATAGACAGAAGCAAGATGGATTCTATGATCTATGGTGTTAATGGGAACAACAGAAGAGGTATTGGATATGAATCTTCATCTGGAAGTAATCCAAAATCTGTTGACAAAGTTTTCATCAAGAAGACACCTTTGTATTCTCAATTTAAATTTGGTCACTTAAATGACATTAAACACACAAGCTCTGAGAAGAATACTTATGTGTTTAAACCCAAGGCAAGTCAGAATAAACATTATGTTGAAAAACAGCCCCAAAGGACCCAAGAAGATCTGGGTACCTAAAAATAAAATAATTCCTGTTGCAGATGTTCTTTGCAGCAAGGTCAGGACGCCAATCATGGCACCTGGACTCTGGATGCTCACGACACATGACAGGAGAAAAGTCTATGTTCCAAAGCCTGGAACTTAGATCTGGAGGTGATGTGAAGTTTGGAGGGAACCAGAAGGGCAAGATCATTGGATCTGGCACTATTGGAAATGGTAAACTTCCCTCTATTACTAATGTTTTACTTGTTGAAGGGTTAAAGCATAACTTATTGTCCATAAGTCAATTAAGTGACAATGGTTATGATATCACCTTTAATCAAAAATGTTGTAAAGCTATTAGTCAAAAGGATGGCTCTATCCTATTTAGTGGTAAGAGGAAAAACAACATTTATAAAATAAATCTTTCAGAACTTAAAGTTCAAAATGTTAAATGCCTCTTGTCTGTTAATGAAGAGCAATGGGTCTTGCACAGAAGATTGGGCCATATTAATATGAGACGTATATCTTAGATTAATAAACTTAATCTTGTCAGAGGACTCCCTAATCTGAAGTTCACTTCAGATGCTCTTTGTGAAGCATGCCAAAAAGGGAAGTTTTCAAAATCTTCATTTAAATCAAAAAATGTTGTTTCTACTTCCAAACCACTAGAATTACTTCATATTGATCTGTTTGGACCAGTGAAAACTGCATCCATCAGAGGCAAGAAGTATGGATTAGTCATTGTTGATGACTATAGCAGATGGACATGGGTAAAGTTCTTAAAACACAAGGATGAGTCACATTCTGTGTTCTTTGACTTCTGCAAGCAAGTCCAGAATGAAAAGGATTTCAAAATTATAAAAGTCAGAAGTGATCATGGTGGTCAATTTGAAAATAAATATTTTGAAAAATATTTTTCTGAAAATGGCATTGCTCATGATTTTTCCTGTCCTAGAACTCCACAACAGAATGGAGTTGTAGACAGGAAAAACAGAACTCTGCAACAAATGGCCAGAACCATGATCAATGAGACAAATCTGGCAAAACACTTTTGGGCAGAAGCAATCAACACAGCCTCTTACTTTCAGAACAGAGTGTCTGTAAGACCTCATCTGAAGAAGACTCCATATGAACTGTGGAAGAACAAAAAGCCCAACATTTCATATTTTCATCCTTTTGGATGTATTTGCTATATGTTAAATACTAAGGAAAATCTGAACAAGTTTGATTCCAAAGCACAAAAGTGTTTCATGCTTGGATATTCTGAACGCTCTAAAGGCTACAGAGTATACAACACTGAGACACAGATTGTGGAAGAATCCATTCATGTCATATTTGATGATAAGCTTGGCTCTGAAAAGCCAAAGCAGTCTGAAAACTCTGCAGATAGAGAAGTAGTCTTCATTGACTCTGAAGTCCCAGAAGAAGACAAAATTCAAGTGAAGGAACCAGAAGCAACGCCAGATGCTATTCCTTTAACTTCTCAGATGAATAATCTAAACATTTCTGAAGAATCAACTATTAGAGGATCATCTTCCAGAATTAAAGCTTCTCATCCAGAGGATGTCATTATTGGAAAGAAAGATGATCCCATCAGAACAAGATCCTTTCTAAGATCATCTGAAGCATCACTATTTGGACTGGTGTCAGAAATTGAACCATCTTCTGTAGATGAAGCTCTGCAAGACAATGATTGGATTATTGCTATGCAAGAAGAGCTAAATCAATTTACCAGAAATGATGTATGGGATCTAGTTCAAAGACCTCAAGGATTCAATATAATTGGTACAAAATGGGTCTTCAGAAATAAGCTAAATGAGAAAGGAGAAGTTGAAAGGAATAAGGCAAGGCTTGTAGCTCAAGGGTACAGTCAACAAGAAGGTATTGATTATACTGAGACATATGCTCCATTGGCAAGGTTAGAATCTATACGGCTTCTTATTTCATTTGCTGCACAAAATAACATCACTTTGTATCAGATAGATGTTAAAAGTGCCTTTCTTAATGGTATTATAGAAGAAGTTTATGTCCACCAACCTCCTGGTTTTGAAAATGAAAAATTTCCAGATCATGTTTTCAAACTAAAGAAATCTCTATATGGTTTAAAACAAGCTCCCAGAGCTTGGTATGAGAGATTGAGCAATTTTCTTCTGGAGAAAAATTTCAAAAGAGGCAAAGTGGATACAACACTCTTTTGTAAATCAATTAAGAAAGATCTTCTAATTTGTCAAATTTATGTAGATGATATTATATTTGGATCAACAAATATTAAGGCAGGCCTATCGAGCCGAGAGATAACAATCCCGGGAGCCTCGTTCCAGAAGTTAACTTTATACATCGAAGACAATGTCGCCAGGGCGTCAGCCATTTGATTTTCTGCTCGTGGCACGTGATGCAATTCCACCTTGTCAAAGAAAGGCAACAATCTCCTCGTATAATTCATATATGGTATCAAATTGGGCTGACGTGTCTCTCATTCTCCTTTAATCTGATTCACCACTAGAGCTGAGTCTCCGTATACATCCAGATGCTTGATTCGCAAATCAATAGCTTCTTCCAGACCCATGATGCAAGCCTCATATTCAACCTCATTATTGGTAACGGGAAAGGTCAATCGAGCAGTAAATGGGATGTGCGACCCTTGAGGAGTAGTAATAATTACACCTATTCCGCTACCATAGGAATTTACAGCTTCGTCAAATATCAACTGCCATTTGGAACCCAACTCTGGTCCTTCGTCCGGCAACGACTCTTCACAATCTTTCATTTTCAGGTACATGATATCCTCGTCAGGGAAATCAAACCTCATCGATTGGTAGTCCTCAACAGGCTGCTCCGCAAGGTACTCTGACAGAATGCTACCTTTAATAGCCTTTTGCGAGACATATTGGATATCGTATTCGGTTAACACCATCTGCCATCGGGCAATTCTTCCGGAGAGTGCTAGCTTCTCAAACACATATTTGATTGGATCCATCTTTGAAATTAGCATGGTTGTATGATTCAGCATGTATTGCCTCAAATGTTTGGCGGCCCAGGCTAGCGCACAACACGTTTTCTCGAGCATTGAGTATCTGGACTCACAGTCAGTAAACTTCCTACTCAAATAGTAGATTGCATGCTCTTTACGTCCGGTCTCGTCGTGTTGACCGAGAACACAACCCATACTTTCCTCAAGAACCTTCAAATACATAATCAAAGGTCTCCCGGCCACTGGGGGTATCAAAACAGGAGGTTCCTGCAAGCATTCCTTTATCTTGTCGAACGCCTTTTGACAATTTTCATTCTAGGTCAACACCTGATCCTTTTTCAACAAATTGAATAACGGCTCGCATGTCGCAGTTAAGTGAGATATGAACCGGGCGATATAGTTCAATCTCCCTAAAAATCCATGCACTTCTTTTTCTGTTTTAGGCGTCGGCATTTCTTGTATTGCTTTTATTTTCGCAGGCTCAACCTCTATTCCTTTTTCGCTCACAATAAACCCCAGCAGTTTACCCGACCTCACCCCGAAGGTGCACTTATTAGGGTTCAGTCTCAACCTGAACTTCCTAAGTCTTTTGAACAGTTTCAGCAGATTAACCAAATGCTCCTCCTCCGTTTGGGATTTGGCGATCATATCATCAACATAAACCTCGATCTCTTTATGCATCTTGTCATGAAAGAGAGTCGTCATAGCACGTTGATATGTTGCCCCAGCATTCTTCAATCCGAAGGGCATCACTTTGTAACAAAATGTTCCCCAGGGAGTAATGAAAGTAGTCTTCTCCATGTCTTCTGGTGCCATTTTGATCTGATTATAGCCTGAGAAGCCGCCCATGAAGGAGAATACGGAGAACTGAGCAGTATTATCAACCAGCACTTCAATGTGAGGAAGTGGAAAGTCGTCTTTCGGGCTCGTTTTGTTCAAATCACGATAGTCTACACACATTCGCACTTTACCGTCTTTCTTCGGCACTGGCACAATATTAGCGACCCATGAGGGATATTTTGTAATAGTTAGGAAACCAGCGTCCCACTGCTTCTGCACTTCCCCTTGATTTTCACAGCCATGTCTGGTCTGGTTCTTCTGAGTTTCTGTTTAACAGGCGGACATTCCTCTCGCAGTGGCAGACGGTGAACAACCATATCCGTATCTAACCCAGGCATATCCTCGTACGACCAAGCAAATATATCACTGTACTCTTTCAGCATCTCGATCAACCTTTGCTTGATGTCGCTCTGCAGCGCAGCCCCTATACGGATGTTTCTCACAACTTCTTCTGACCCCAAATTGATAATCTCAATGACTTTCTCATGAGGTAGAATGATTCTTTCTTCTTGTTTCAATAACCAGGTCAAATCTTCGGGCACGTCGCCATCTTCAACAATCTCTTCCTCAGCCTAAAATACCGGGTGCTCGAAGTCGAAGTGAGTCATAGGCAGTTTATAGATGTCATCTGAAACAGTAATCCTGCAAAGAAAATGGTTAAATGCTTCAAAACGCAGACAAAGCAAACAACCACATTTCCATTTTATTGTTAAAACAAAAACAAGAAAAAACAGGGATCACAATATTTGTATATGAAAAACGCCTTTATTTCATGATTAAAACAGTGCAATACACATAATCAAGTGGCCCTAAGCAAAATCATTATGCCCCGGGTAGGACACACGATTATTCAACAATTAAGAAAACAAATCATTATTGTTTAGTTGTCACAGGAACAGTTTCCCAGATAGACCAATTGCAGAGACTTTTTCCTAGCACGCTTGGCTTGATCCACGCGTCCATATCACAGTCGCTATCTCCGTCTTCAGCATCGAAAATACCGTTTGACGGTCTCGAAGCTCACCCCGCTTGGCGTAATCGTGACTGGTCCCTTGAACCTGGGCGCTCCTGAATATGACGTTGACGACGTCGGTCGATACCCTAGCCCGAACTTGTCATTCTTCACGGGAATCTCCAATACCTGTCCCCAGCCTTTAGTCTCACCAGTCTGCACTAGAGCCTGAGCCTCTTTGTAAGATGACACTGCCACATCTGATATTTTGCTGGAACCCTGGGCTTTGTCTTTAATTCTCAACCCCTCGAAGGCTTGACACGGTGTCTCGTGTATTTCTCCGTCGACCTCCACATATTTGAACGAAGACAAATGGCTAACCAGAATATCTTCCTCTCCATAAACAGTGACGACACTATCCCCAACCATATACTTCAGCTTTTGGTGCAACGTGGATGTGACTGCCCCGGCAGCATGGATCCATGGGTGCCCAAGAAGACAACTATATGCTGGCTGGATGTCCATTATATAGAATTCGGTTTCAAATATTTCAGGCCCCACCTGCAATGGTAATGTTATTGATCTGAAAACCGACCTCCTCGTTCCATCGAACGCCCTCACCACTAAATCACTGGGCGTGCAGATAATCCCCCTGATATCCAACTTCATCATGGCTTTCTTCGGTAGCACATTCAGGGAAGATCCAGTGTCTACTAAAACATGGGACATGACCGTGCCTCGGCATTCTACTGACACATGCAATGCCATATTGTGCTCTCGCCCTCTCGGAGTCAAGTCAAAGTCTGTGAAGCCCAAACTGTGCCCCGCATTGACATGCGGCATCACCCCTTCTAACTGATTAACAGAAACTTCTTGAGGAACGAACGACGTGTCTAGAATCTTCAGCAAAGCATTCCGATGGGCCTCGGAACATAACAACAATGATAGGATGGAAATTTTTGGCGGCGTTTGCTGGAGGTGCTCAACGATTTTGTAATCACTTTTGCGAATGAGCCTCATAAACTCCTCCACATCCTTAAGTGACGTTTCCTTTTCGTTCGACTGAGAAGGACCACCCTCAGTTACCTTGGCCTTACCCTTGGCTAGTCTTTCTGCCTCTACCTCGGGCGACGTGAAGATTCTTCCGCTTCTGGTCATACCCCCTGTTCCGACAACATTATCTATAACCCCAGCTGGTTGTCCATTGGCTTCAATTTTATTACCGTCGCAATATACCTACAACCCGTAACTCCATGGCACTGCTTTAGTACTCTCAAAAGGAACCGGTCCTTCTTTGGTAATTGTGATCGTCGGCCGCCTGGCGGGCGCCGTTATCGTTATTGTTTTCCTCAGAATTGTCACCATCGCAACATCGTTCAGCTCATCACACAACGCCTCTACAGGCTTTTCAACCGCGGTTCGATCAAATTGCAAGTTACCTTCCTCCATCATAGCCTGAATGCCCCGCTTCAACTCATTACAACCCTCTGGCTGGGTCCAACAATCCAAGCAAAACTCATCACATCCCGGGAATACACCCCCTTTTAATAACGTGCTTTTAATCTCACCCAACGGTGTCTTCAGCTCATTGACATCCATCACTAGATTCAGATTCTCTTCTGTCAAGATGGCGTTTGCCCCATGATTGGGCATAGGTTATTGTACGATATTTGGACCCACCTGTCCGAAGTTAATAGCTTCGCTATCCAATAAATCCTGAACTTTGTGTTTAAATGCCTGACAAGCTTCTACATCATGCCCGGGCGCCCCGGAATGGAATTCGCAATGCTTGCTAGCATCGTACCAGTAAGAAAGTACCGACCACGTAGGCGGTGCCAAAGTCCTCTTTTCAACCAAGTTCAACCCTAGCAGGGTCTGGAGGAGTTCTGCATACTTGGAAGGAGGTGCGTCGAACACTCTTTTCAGTCTCGCATTTTGTACCCTTCTCTGACCAGGATTCTGTCCTTGCTGTTGCTGTGGTTGTTGTTGTTGTTGTTGAGGCTGCCCTTGTTGAGGAAAAGGGATAGTGACACTAGCTATCTGTTGCGGCTGAACATACTGATTTCTTCCTCTGCCCCTGCCCCTGCCACCAAACACGGTACTAGTATTACCTTGTCGTCTACCACCAAATGCGTTTCTGGAACCTCCTGTTGAAGTAGACTCACCTGCTTGGAACCTTCCAACTTTAATCCCGTTCTCGATCATCTCCCACATAAGAATCAAGTCTGAGAAACTGCTCAATGACACACTAAACAATTTTTCGTAGAACACCCCCGTAAATGTCCCAATGAACATGTCATTCATCTCCCTTTCAATTAAAGGAGGATGCACCCTCGCTGCCATATCGCGCCATCTTTGTGCATACTCTTTAAAACTTTCACCGTTTTTCTGTGACAAACCCTGCAATTGGACCCGGTTTGGCGCCAGATCACTGTTATATTTGTAATGTGTCACGAAAGCATCAGCCAACTGCTTCCAGGTTTTGATCTGGGTGGGCTCCAGCCCCATATACCATTCAAGTGAAGGTCCTGACAAGCTATCCTGAAAGAAATGCATGAGCATCCTTTCATCATCTGAATACGCGGACATCCTCCTGTAATAAGAGCGGACATGGACCTTAGGGCATGTGTCCCCCTTGTATTTGTCAAAAGTGGGAGCCTTGAATTTCAACGGCACCCTTAGCCCTGGTACTAAGCCCATTGTAGTCATAACCAAACCGGTGGAGTTCTGATTCACTACCCCCTTCATCTGTTCTTCAAGCATTCTGATCCTCTGCACAGGATCAACAGGTCTTTCAAATCTCACACCTCTTCCAGAAAAGGCGTCCTCCTAGCGGTCTTCACCCCAATTCACATTTTCATTCCCATACCCGTCGTAACCAGTATTGCGACCATACCCTTGTTGATTGGTCATGGGACCTCGTCCCCTGTTACCGAACCCTTGATTGACCCCAACAGGTCCAAACCCAGTGTTGACAGGAATCACCCCAACACCATTCATATTACAAAATCCACCATACCCTTGGTTAGCGTTGCCAAACCCGTCGTAACCGAAGCCCTGATTGTTGAACCCGAAGTTCCCGTCCTGATTGACGTTACCATACCCATTGTTTCCAAAGCCAACATTGTCAATGAATCCTTGATCAGCATCCACAGTGTTGCCTTTGTTGTTAACAACATGCCCATCACCGCCATTCCCAGTATTGTCGTTACCGGCGTCAGCACCTGCACCAATAGCGGTGTTTTCATTGACAGTCACAACAGGTGGAGTAATAACTGTCGGTATCTCATTCTCCCGCCGAGGAGTTTCAACAGAAATATGGTCAGTGTTGCCATTTCCATTTGCTCGCGTCAGCAGCGGCTGCACCAAACTCTAAAGATTCTCCTGGCCCTTGGCCATGCTCTCCATAGCTTGCATGAACAAAGTAAACTTCTCGTGGATTTCCTGCATCTCGACCTGAACTTGATCCATTACTTTCTTGCAGTTGTTTCGGGTTGAGTAGCGGTGGACTCTTTGTTCGTCAATCCTGAAAAACCTGTGAGATGCAGGAAACAAGATACAGATTCAACAAGTAACGGTAATGCAAAATGAATATGCAGATGCAATATGTGTCTGTGCGTTAGGGATATCAACCCCTGATTCTAGTGCCAAAGTGCCAGTGTAGTGACAGTGATAGCAATAAGAAGCTCGAAATCCAATCATGGAAAACATTTCATATATTGCAGAAAAGCCCGTCGAGTCAGGAATACAATATCATTGAGTGTACAATAGGAAGGCATGACCTCAACCAACAATCCTGGTGATGGCCAGCACAATGCAAATAAAGCATACACATCAATACATGAGATAATCAAGTGCGACCATATGCCTGGTACTCCTCTAATAATCTCTTAGTCTTGGGATGGTTTGGCTGAGAAAGCAACCCTTCGACGAGCGAGTCTCTTTGCCTGATAACACGTTGGAGATCACCAATGGATTCCTCCCAAACACCTTCCCCAAAGCAATCTTCTAGCTTTCGCTTCTGGGACGCAGACTCTTTCTTGCGCTTGATAACTTTGTTCAAGGCATTCTGGACATCATACCTCCGCATAACCTCTTCTTCCAACCTCTTCTGGCTAGCTTTCAACTGACCTTCCAGCTCAGAGATCTGCAGCTTCAGTTTGTCTTCTCTTTCCTTATTGCCGGTCAGCGTGGCATTCCAGGTTTTGTTGAATGCAGAGATCTCCCGGTAGGCTATATCAAGTGCTTTCTTCTTAGACTCCAGCATATCATGAGAGCTCTTGAAATCTATCCCCAAACGCTCACGCTTCTTTCGTTGTTCAGTCAGTTTTGTGCCTAGTTGATTCACCAGCTTCGTTTGCTGCTCAAAGGAATATACGACTTCATTCCTTTCGCTCCAGAGTTGCATTAGCTCTTCTTCCAACTTCTCGTTGGCTTTCATCAGCTCTTCTTTCTCCTTCACAAACTGTTCATATCTCTCAATAGACACAGTAGTTGGCTCCTTAATCACGGGGGAAGCAGGAGGTAATACTGCAGGAAACGGCATCCGCACCTGCTTTGGTCTATCTTGGATCCAGACTTTGTATGGGGGATAGGCCTGACAATCATTCTTACCCAACAATGGCTTACCCCTTCTGTTGATGTTTCTCCAAGCATGCCGAAGATTGGACAATAGTTCTCCCTTCAAATCACCTGTGAAGTACAGAGATTCATGTACTTCCTCCTCTTTTGGCGGGTTTTTCAAAGCATACCCGAATTGCCGGATCAACAATGAAGGATTGTAGTTAATGCACCCTTTCCTCCCAATTAGAGGAATGTTAGGATATCCGGCGCAGCTGTAGATGATCACAGATCCCAGTAAATCTTTATTAAACCAGACAACGTCTTCTGAAGAAAGTCTCATCAGATGCTCAGACAAATCCACCGTATCTACAGACTCAGCGAAGATACCCTTCTTGGGCAGATGACTCTCAAACCACATATACAGCAAGGGCCCACAACAAGAGACGTTCTTGCCCCTCCTGTTCTTGTTCTTATAATGCAGTGAGTGATAGAAATCTCCAATCAAAGTAGGCACAGGATTGCCTTAAGAAAATATATAGAACACATCCAAATCAACGAAGTCAGGCAGGTTCGGGAACAGTACAATGCCATAGATACACAGGGCAAGAATAGCATTAAACACAGTCCAACATCCACTCTTGGCATACTCTTGTGCTTTCCCAACCAAGAACTTGAGAGAAAAACCAGACACTCCATTCCACGAGGTTAACAGCAACTCTGAGGCGTCTAAATGCAAGGCAACAGCCAAATCCTCCAGTTTGGGCTCAGCATCCATATGAATGAAAGGTACCCTGTTCTGAATGGTCAACTCTAAGATCTCAGCATATTCCTCCATAGTCGGAGCCAGAATGAAGTCAGGGAAAGTAAAACACCTCAGTGGGGGATCATAGAACTGCATTAGCGTGTACAATCTGTTACGCTCATACATGGATGGTTTATAAACCAATCTAAGTAATTTCCCGTAACTCTTCCTGAAGCTTCTCTTCACATCATCATCAGCTAGAGATATCAAACCAAGCAAAGAAGAAACATCTGGAGTAGGCAACTTGTACGCCACAGTCTTCTTCAGAGTATCCATAATATCAGCATACAGAAATTCGGGCAACTAGAATCAGGGGTATGAAAATGCACCTGCAGCACAGACACACGTTAATGATATGCAAAATGAGTATGCAACAATGCAATATGCAACATGCAACAAGGATCAAGTGATATATTGCTGAAGAGATCCATCCACGATATCTATCTTAACAGTCCCACAATACTGCTCAAACCTGGTCTCAACAGACCTATAACAATGCTCCACTTGGTCTCAACAGACCCAAAACAAAGCTCCAACTTGGTCTCGACAGACCTATAACACTGCTCTGGTGAAGAAACCCCAAGTAACCACACACACTGATCCAAAATCAAGAAAACCGGGTGATCTGGAAGTTAAGTTTCCTGCATGCCCCAATCCCTCTCACAGGTAGGTGTCCTATCAACTGACACAAGGTACGACATCCTATGCGGTCGTCGGCGTCACAGACTTTCAAGACTGATGATACGATACCCAGAAGGTGTTGCATCATCATGTCCTGAAGAGGCCTCACTTAGCCAACTTCCAAATGATCGGTCCCCGGAGTCGACAATCCAACTAACCAACAACCCCCTCAACCCAAAGGGTTGAAAAAGAAGTCAACCAGAAGAACCTCGTCCGAGCGTGGATTTTGCGGGACACTGGTACATGCAAAGCATGCACGCGCCCACTACTTTCCACAACTAATTCTAGGTGCACTCAAGCCCAGGTCCGGCTTCTCTCTCAATAGATCACCCCATCCCCACAACAGCAATAACAATATAAAGCTGACAATAAACTGCGGAAAGTAAAGACAGAAATGTAAATCCATACAAAACCCACGACGGGAAAACAAGCGCTAGGACTGACTCGCGTAGGGAACTGTTGGAGTCCCCAGCAGAGTCGCCAACTGTCGCTACTGCGAAAATCGGCGCCGGCTATGACAGAAGAGTTGCCACCGTGCGATATTTATCCCAAAGGAGGGAAAGGAAAAGCTCAGAGTAAACCTAATGCAAAACGGTAAAGGAATGGTCATCGCAACCAAATCCTGGATTCAGGAGTCAGTTACGCAAGGGGAAGGTATTAGCACCCCTCACGTCCGTCGTACTCGACGGGATCCACGCTTGTTTTCTAGTACGGATTGTTATTCTATCTACTCTAAAGGGTCAAGGGTTAAAAGAAAATAAAATGACTCGGCAAAGTATCGCACTTTATGCCTACGTATTCCCGTCTAGAACGAGAAATCAGAGTCAACGTAGTTTGCCTACCTACGGGAAAGGAGGGGAAGGCCACCTGCTAGGATACGGCATCCTATGTCTACGTACTTTCATACAGCATGAAAGATCAGAGCAAACGTAGTTCGGGCCACGGAAGACACAGGTTTTCCTGACTGTTTTTTAGATCCTTCTGAAAAGTTTTTCTTCTGATTAGGAGTCCAAGCGGACAAAAATGACACTTTGATGTTTGTTTTGAGTCTTTTACGCAAGAACTGTTTTTTATAGTGTTTGACATATTATTGTGTTTTGGATTGTTTCGAGATGAGAAGAGAAACGACGTTCTAAAAAACCTAGGGTTGAAAAAGGGATAAAAACTAACCTAATGTTGTCATGCCTGGATAAGAACCTAATGTCTGTCATATTTCTCTCTTGCACAGAGAGAAACAGAGATCCTAGGGGATAAACAAAAAAGAAAACAAGAAAATACAGTAAAATGCATGCAATGCAGCAATACAAGCGAGGCAAGGGAGTCCCACTCAACCTCGAACCTAGGAAAACAACAGGCAAAGTCAACAGTATTCACTTCAAACCTTTAGGGCAAGCTGTACAAGCCAACAATCAATACAGAAAAAGAAATAAAACCCAACACCAGCTCTGACAACAAACCAGCTCCTACAGTAAGCAGCTCAAACAGAAACAGCTCTGACAGCTACAGTTGATTAACAACAAAAAAAAGTTGACAGTAACAACTTCAAGCAAGACCCCATCTTCACTCTTCAATGATCCCCAAGCTTTAGATAAGCTCCTGTCTCCAAAAATCTCCAAGCTCTAGCAAGCACTGAACCCCAACAAGTAAACAGCTTCAAAAAGCAGCAGAACCCTAACTCCAACAGATAACCAGCTTTGACAGGCATAAGCTTCAACTTCACCAATCTTCAATGAACTTCATTCTTCAATAAGTTCCCATCTTCAATGCCACCACTCCAGAAGAGAATCAATTATCAGATTAAGTTGAAATGCTAAACAGCTTATTGACAACCAAAGGAAGCCTATAAGCACTTAGCATTGTAGGGGAAAGGTTCCCTCAAAGTTCTACTTCTAAAGTATGTCACTTATCCCTCCAAATGAGGGATTTGAATACCCTAAAAGGACTTTTTGTCATAGGGAGGAATAGAAGCACAAGATGCTTTCTATGTTTGCAAGAAGAAATCAATCTAATCTAGAGCTCTTCCTACATTTCCTATCTCCTAAGCCACCTAACAATTATACCTATGTTAAGCAGCACGATGAGATTTACATACCTGTGAATTTTGGATGAACAGAACAAGGAAAGCTTCGAATTATGCTTCAAGATCCTCCAGATATGATCAATGAATGATTATCAAGCTTCTGTATGCATCAATTGGTGTTGAAGCTCTCTGAAATCTCAAATTCGATTTTGAGTTGCAAGGGATGAACTCACGATGCTCTTTCTTGATTCTTCAGCAATCTTGGCCAGAAATCTCTCTGAATTCACTCAACAACTCAAGATAAAGCTACTGAATGCATGAATTTGCTTTGATAGTGCTCCAATTGGTATAACCGATTCTGTTTTGCAAGGTGCAAACTCAGAATTCTATCTCTCAATTCTCTCTCAATCTTTTCCAACCCAGGCTTTGAACCAGTCATAAACCTTATATAGAACTTGTAGGAATGCTCTAGAAACTTCAGGAATGATCTATGTGAGAATTTGAAATTCTCATGCACTTGAAATTACCATCTCATGCTTGTATGTGACAGCTGAGTTCTAGCTTGCTTCAACACCTGATTTTGATCGAAATTCTCCTCTAATGACATATTGAATGTGTTTGGATGAGTTAGAGCCTTTGTTCTGATCTAAAGAATGGTTTTGCATATGTTACTTATGATGTAAGAAAGCATTTTCCAAAGCAACTCATAAAACAATGGCTCATCTCAAAATTGTGGCATTGCCAATATGTTTGAAATCCAATTTCCATTCAAAATGACTACCCATATGCCATGTGTATGCCTCATATCTCAAAAATCCCAATTTCCCTCCTTTGAATCATTTGAAAAATCTCCCTTTTTAGGCCATTTTGGGCAACTTTGTGATACAAGCCCATTCAAATCCTCATGACTTCTTACCTGGCCTAAAAACATCATTCTAAACACATCTCATGTTGAACAATTCTTCATTTGAGGAGTGGAAGATAGAGATTTTGACCTATGTTGAAAAATGACCTATAATTCAACTTTCCCAAAATACCCCTGGATTGCCAAGATCATAACTTGAGTTCCACAAATCTTCTTGAGGACTTCTAGTACTCCAATTAAAGATATGATCAAGCCCTACAATTCTTATGTTGTCCAAGAATCCATTTGAAAACTCCTTGATGGGAAAAAGTTTCTTGGAAGTCAAGTGACTTTCACAGATAAATTTCAGTGTCCTCTGGTGACCCATAACTTGCAAGAACCATAACTTGAGTTCTACAAATATTCTTGAAGACTTATAGTACTCAAATTAAAGCTATTGAGAAGCCCTACAAGTTTCATGTTGGCCAGGAATCCATTTGAAACTTGTATTTTGACTTATGTGGCCTGGAAGTCCAGTGCTATACAGGGGATTTTACCCTAGGAACCTTGTATCAAACACCTCTAACCACTCTTGATTTTCTTGAACTTGATCTTGACTCATCCATACACATGCTTTAACATATCAATCCATGACTTCCATGACCTAGAGCTAGGTCTTGATGCCCTTTCTTTGCTCTCCTTGACCTAGGGTTACCCAGATGAAACCCTACTTGTACACACCTCAAATGTGGTTCTTAAACTTGATACCATGACTTGTCTAAGCATCAATAGGGCTCTCTAGGCCTCCCATGGGATCCATACACACCTCAAATTCATAATTCCAGGCTGATGATCTTCAATACACCTCAAGTTAGGAGAGAAATCCACCCGTGGGCACTCAAACTTCTCAAGACTTCCAATCACTCCTTGATGACTTGGATGGTCTCTTAGGCTCATATAACATCTCTAGATAGGCTTCTTCTTTTGATAGACACCTTGATCCCTTGTTGGAGGCATGTTATGCTATGATATGTAAATGATTGGACTGTGTACATGATATGACTATGCAAATGAAATGCAATGAAACATAAACCAGGTGAAATAGGTTGAGCAAATTTTAGGGTGCAATAGCTGCCCCTATTCAAACGGCTAGGACCCGACTGGGTGAAGAGCGAACGACCTTCAAACAATCGAGGTACGAGACAGTTGAATACTAAGAACCCGGAAATTTGCCAACCGGAGAAATAAACTGCACAAACTGCTTGGAGAAATACATCCACCAACTGAATCCGGCCGTTACGGCAACCCACTGATCAATCATCTGGTATCAAAATCTGATTTCAATGTCAACCGCCTGTGTACCGCCCCAGGCTTCGAACTCCCTCTTGTTGAAACACCCTGCCTTTTGTCCAAGTTAAAACTCCGCCGTCTGTTAATATGGAGAAAACAAATTAGCGACCATGCTGAGGATCATTTTCATCAACTTGTAAAAGATTCTATCATCGCGGGGATAGAACTTTATCCACGTTAGGACTCTACATTCCGTCAACACAGAAAAATCCCGACGAATTCGCTGGGGAAACATTTTTGTCTAATCACAGGAGACTCTGCGTATCTCTGCATTGGCTAACTTTGTTGGGCCCACCCCACAAACGATTTGGAGGAGGACTCTACTGGGGACAGGAATAGTTCGTCAACACGAGGAAATCACGGCTACTTCCTTGGGGAAAATACTTTTGTCAAATATCGGAATGCAACTCACATACTCTGTCGATCACGAGAGAATCATCTATCTGGATGCCGGAAAGTTCATCCGTCTACTTGATACGGGAACATCCCTCTGCCTGATTACAGGAAAATCCATCTGCCTGATTCATACAGGAAAGGTCCATCTGCCTGAACACAGGAAAGTTCATCCGCCTGCTTCATACGGGAAAACACATCTGCCTGATTCTTACAGGAATAATTCATCCGCCTTCTTCATACGGGAAAACACATCTGCCTGATTCTTAGAGGAATAATTCATCCACCTACTTCATACAGGAAAACACATCTGCCTGATTCTTACAGGAATAATTCATCCGCCTGCTTCATATGGGAAAACACATCTGCCTGATTCTTACAAGAATAATTCATCCGCCTGCTTCATACGGGAAAACACATCTGCCGGATTCTTACAGGAATAATTCATCCTCCTGCTTCATACGGGAAAACACATCTGCCTAACTCTTACAGGAATAATTCATCCGCCTGCTTCATACGGGAAAACACATCTGCCTGATTCTTACAGGAATAATTCATCCGCCTGCTTCATACGGGAAAACACATCTGCCTGATTCTTACAGGAATAATTCATCCGCCTGCTTCATACGGGAAAACGCATCTGCCTGATTCTTACAGGAATAATTCATCCGCCTGCTTCATACGGGAAAACGCATCTGCCTGATTCTTACAGGAATAATTTATCTGCCTGCTTCATACGGGAAAGTTAACTTGGATATAACTCTACTGGGGATATTCTGAAAATAACTGCCCGACACCCGTTTCGACAATAAGTGACCACTTCTGAAATCTTGATTCATGAAACCCTGCAATGCCGCCGCGACAGCAAACCTGAAGAAAAACACTCCGCTGGTCGGATAAGAGAAACTTCAGCCAGTAACTCTGTTGTTTAAGCCATAGGACTTGCGCACAACAACTACCGGCGGCTACGTATTCCGCTTCGGCGGTTGACAGAGCAACAGACACTTGTTTCTTGCTGTGCCAACTGACCAAGGAATGTGAAAATAAGTGACACGTACCACTGGTGCTTTTCCTATCCGATTTGCAACCGGAAAAATCGGAATCGGAGAAGCCTACCAATGAACAATCATTACCCTTAGAATACCACAATCCATACTTCGGAGTACCAGATAGGTATCGAAGTATGCGTTTGACAGATTTTAGGTGGGATTCCTTAGGACATGATTGGTATCTGGTGCACTACACACGCTAAACATAATGTCAGGACGCGAAGCAGTAAGATAGAGAAGCGAGCCAATCATACCTCTGTACCTTTTTACCTCAACATATTTGCCACTTTCATCTTTACTCATATTTGCACACGTTGGCATAGGGGTGTGTCGCTACTGCGAAAATCGGCTCCGGCTATGACAGAAGAGTCGCCACCGTGCGTTATTTATCCCAACGGAGGGAAAGGAAACGCTCAGAGTAAACCTAACGTAAAACGGGAAAGGAATGGTCATCGCAACCAAATCCTGGATTCGGGATTCGATTACGCAAGGGGAAGGTATTAGCACCCCTCACGTCTACCGTACTCGATCGGATCCACGCTTGTTTTCTTGTACGAATCGTTACTCTATCTACACTAAAGGTCAAGGGACAAAAGGAAAGAAAAGAGAAAAGAGACTCGATAGAGCTTTGCCGCTCTATGCCTACATATTCCCTCGTGCAATGGGAAAGTCAGAGTCTACGTAGTTCGGCTAACTACGGATGAAGGTGGGAAGGTTGCTCGCTAGGATACGTCATCCTATGCCTACGTACTTTCATACATCATGAAAGATCAGAGCAAACGTAGTTCGGGCTACGGAAGACACAAGCTTATCTGACTGTTTTTTATTACCTTATGAAAGGGTTTTTCTTGATTAATAGTCCAAGCGGACAAAAATGACACTTTGATGTTTGTTTTGAATCTTTTACGAAAGAAGTGTTTTTTTAGTTTGTTTGCAATCTCTGATGCACTAGAGACTATGATTTGAGAGTGACTACGTCGAGTGTCACCCAAAGGGTGCCACACTAAGAAGCCAGACTACTGGAAAGAAGCTCTCCAGCAACCCTTTCTCAAATAGCTTAAGGCTCGTAACGTACGACATCGATTAACCTTATTACTGTGTTTTTGAGTTGTTTTGAGATAAGAAGAGAAAGAAGCTCTAAAAAGCCTAGGGTTGAAAAGGGAATAAAAACTAACCTAATGTTGTCATGCATGGGTAAGAATCCTAATGTCCGTCATAATTCCCTCCTGCACAGAGGAAATCAGAGATCCTAGGGGATAAATAGAAAAGAAAGCAAGCAAATACAGTAAAATGCATGCAATGCAACAATACAAGCGAGGCAAGGGGGTCCTGCTCAACCTCGAACCTGGGAAAACAACAGGCAAAGTGAATCAACATTGACTTCAAACCTTAAGGGGGAAAGCTGCACAAGCCAACAAACAATACAGAAAACAAAAACCAAAGCAGAGGAGGCAGCCCAAGCAGCAGCATCAAACTCCTACAGCAAATAGCACAAGCAGCATCTCTGACAGCAACAGTCGATTAAACAACAAAAAGTTGACAACAACAACCTTCATCTTCATGAATAGCTTCAACAAACAAACTTCAACAAGCTTCTATCTACACACTAAACATACTTCAACAAGCTTTAACAAACACCTAGCTTCAACCAGCAAACAGCTTCATCAAGCAAGCAGCTTCAACAAGCAAACAACTTCATCAAGCAAGCAGCTTTAACAAGCAAACAACTTCAACAAGCAACTGGCTTCAACAAGCAACACTCCTAGCTTCAACAAGCTTCTAGCTTCAACAAGCACAAACTTCATTCTCAACAAGCTTCAACAAGCAACCTCCAAAGGGGAATCAATTAACAAGATCAGGTTGAAATGTTAAGTAACTTAATGACAACCAAAGGAAGCCACTAAGAACTTAACATTATAAAAGAATGGTGTCCTCAAAGTTCTACTATTAAAGCATGCCATTCATCCCTCCAAAGGAGAGATGTGACTTCTTTAAGAGGACTTTATGTCATTGGATTGAATGGAGATGAACAATATACTCCATGTTTGATGAAACAAGCAAAACTAATCTAATGTTCTTCCTAAAACCCTAGTTTCCCTAAGCTCCTGACAAGCATCCACAAGATGAGAAATTCTTCATGTCCATGCTATTTCAAGCTCTCCAAATTATCTTCAAGTTGTCTTCATGTTCATCCAAAAGCAAAGGCACCACCCCTTAAGTCTAATGGGAACTATTGGGTTAAACTAGTCAAGTTAGTATGTTAGAAACACCTAAAAGTTAGTCCTAAAACTAAATCTAATTAAAAAAACTAAAAATGATTGTAAAATCCTATAAAAAATTCTAAGGGTTCCTAAACCTCTTAAGAATATCTCCATACAAAAACCAGGGGGTTAACCATTCATTAAGACCTAAAACTATGTCCTAAACCAAAGGGTACTATCCTAAAACCCTAAAGTTACACCACTTAATGTTTATTGTTCAAACTGGCCTAAAAGATCTCCACAAAAATATGGGAAAAATACTAAGGGTACATGCATTTCTAAGCTAAATAACCCAAAAATAATCACCTAAAAATTATACACCAAACACCCATACTAAAATCAGCAAGAACAAGCACCAAACAAGTTGAATTTAAAACCAATTAAAATGCAAAAATGCAATTAAAATAATAAAATGCATGAATTAATGAAATTTTAATCCTAGAAAATTCTACACTCTCTAAAGAGTCCAGGGGAAAAAATCTAACCTAAAATGAATTAATTTCCTATTTGTTATGATTTAATCTTGAACTATATGCTAAACATGTAAAATAAAAGAAATATAAAGAAAATTATGAAAGTTGCGTGTGAAATAGCAATATTCTCCAGTTGTAATCCCAGGCTGGGCCAAAAGTGGGGTGTGAGTAGAAATCCGGTAACTAAGCCCAAACCAAATAATAGAAAATCAGGAAAATCAAGTGAAAATGAAAAAAAGACGCGTGAAGCATAGCAATTATATCACGTTCAATATCCAACTTGGGCCTAAATGGGAGTGTGTATAGCAAGGAAATGGTTAAGCCCACCCAATGTCCTTTAATGAAACGCAGAGTTTCACTCTAAACTCAACCCTTCAGATTGCATCACCAAATCATGGCCGTGAATCCATGTTGTTGCACCCTAAAATTTGACCAACAACTTCTTTACTTAGCTTATGTTTCATTTCATTCACATTAGCATTAGCATTTGCATTTCATTGACATGTATGCAGGGGATCAAGAGGTATGAGTACCAATCAAGAGCTATACCAGACCATGAAGCTAGCCAAGAAGATTATTCAAGTATTCAAGGGTTGATATCTTTGTCAGAAAAGTCAGAAGGTCCTCAGAGAGAGTGGTTGAAACCAAAGTTGTGTGCCTCCTAACTTGAGAGTTGTGGGAAGCTCCTCAGATGATTCTGAAGCTATGAAGAAATACTTGAAGCCTTGAGAGAGCTTATGAGATGTCTTGAAAGCCATCATGAAGCCTAGATAGGTCATGGTACAAGAGTAAAGAAGACTCAGCCATGAGTGGTATAATTAGGGTTTGACTGAGTCAACCCTAGGTCAACTGATGATCTGGAGAGGGTTGAGACCTAATCCAAGAGCCATGTGATCATGGGTTGATGCATTGAGATGCAAAAGGATGATTCCAAGGTCAACTCATCATGATTGAAGAGTTGGAGAAGCTTCAAGCTAGGGTTTCTAAGGCTTGACAGTGTAAAATCCCCTCGTTTGACCCCTATCTTCAAGGAAGTTTAGCCCAAGATGTGATTGTCATCTCATCTTTCCCCCAATATGAATGTTGTAGAGCTTGCTCTTAGCTTTAATTTGAGTACTATAAGTCCTTGATAGTATTTGTAGAGCTCAAGTTATGACTTTGACAAGTTATAGGTCATCTGAGGTATGTGAATCTGGGGCCTTGAAAGTCACCCAACTTGCATCCAACCTTTGCACAAGAATGATGATTCCAATGAACTTTTGGTCAACATGAATGTTTTTCCCTATCTTCTTAGCTTTCTAGAGAGTACTAGAAGTCCTTGATAGGATTTGTAGAACTCAAGTTATGGCTTTGACAAGTCAAGGGCATTTTGGTCATTTGGAGATTACAGGTCATTTCAAGCATAAGGCCATAACTCCTATTTCCAAGCTTCAAATGGAAAAATCTTCAACATCAAACTTGCTTAAAATGATGCTTTAAGGCTATTAAGGATGTCATGAGATGATGAAAAGGCTTGTAGCTCAAAGTGGTAAAAATGACCTAAAATGAAGGCATAAGTTAAATAAGTCAAAGTTGGAAATTCAAATTTTCAAGCTACACATCCAAACTATGGCATGTAATATACCATTTTGACTCTAGAAAACATTTTAAAGACAATGGTTTAGCCACATTTTTTATTTGAGGCCTAAATCATGTACTTGCTTTGGAAAATGGTTACTTGCATATTAAGCAACATTTGCAAAACTTAGAATTGAGGCATGGGCAAGGAACTTGGCAAGCTAAACCCTTCCAAATTGTCACTAGGGGAGAAATTGAAGGAGATTGAGATGAGTTTCAAGCTGCAAACAGAATTGAGCATGTCATGGTAAGTGATTCAAAATCTCATGACATGAGATTGTTGCACCCCAAATTTTGACCCCTTATATCCTCTTCATATCATATGCATTTATTTATCTAACCTTAACAAGTTTCGAAGTGTATTTTGTCAAGACACAGATGAAACGGGGCTCCGCACTGATAAAATCGAAGGTTCGAGGATTGGGCAACCATTGCTTTGGGATGAATCATTCATGAAATAAGATCAAGAGTACCATATTGGGCCATGTGTGAGTTCAATTTGAGGTAATCACTCACAGATAGGGTGCAGTGCAGTTCAAGGCACCCAATTAGGGTTTTGCGAGTTGAAAAAGTCAACTGAAGTTTGACCTTAGATTCGGGAAATAATTCAAAGATAAAAGTACGGTTTAAAAAGTGCATATGGCTTAGTGAAGTCCCCTCAAAGAGTTTCAAAGTCTTGGAAGCTCCGAAACATGAACAGACAGTTCGGTAATCGCCGATCGATCGTACGGTTGACCGAAAAGTCAACCCCCTCAAGTTTTAGGAATTAGACTTCAAGTGGTGAAGCAAAGTTGTTCCTTATGTCATGAGGGACCTACATATCAATTTTCATGATCATCGGATCAAAGACGTGAGAGTAATTGGAAAAACGGGAAATTAGGGTTTCGAAAGGGGCTAAACCCTAACTCCCTAACCGCACACCCGAATGAGGTGGTTCAAAGCTCGTCGGAAAGCTCTTAACAAGTCCTACAAAAGTCCTATACTAGTACACTCTCAGAAAATGCATGGAATTGGAGTTATCATCAAAATCGATTTTTAGTACAAAACACTTAGTGAAATTCTGAAAATCTGGCTGCACTAAAACTTGTTTTTTGCTGACTTTAAGGGACTTTTCAACCAAGATGCACTTAGATTTGGAACTTTTGGCAAACATGAATGTTGTAGAGCTACATAAGGGCTTTCCGAAAAGTACAAGAACTCCCCAAGAGGAGTTATGAGCTGAGAGTTATGAAGTGTGAAAGATGGGCCTGTGCACTAATTTGTCAACTTGCCTAAACCCAACATAAACTTGGTTCCCAACCATACACTTCATATTTAACCATGGATGGACATCTGATATGATGAATTTAGAGGTTGGAATAGACAAATTCAGAAGGGAATCCAAGCAAGTACAAGATCTTGAGCAAAATCCATTACTTTAATAGAAGAAAGTACAAAGGTACAATAGGAGAGAGATGGTTTGTGGCTGCAGCATGAGGGGGCTGTCCTTTCTACCTCTATAGTCACTTCTTATAGCTTAATAAAATCTGGTTTTAGAGGCTAATGACCCTTGAAAGCATGTACCATTTGCAGAAAGAAAATCACACTTGGATTCACAAAGATTTCCCTTTCAAAACTCCCTCCAAAAATGGAAGTTACCAAGCTGCCCTCACCCTCATTCCTCCTATAAATAGAGGCATTCTCACCATCTTCAAACCACACCAGAGCTGCTCACAATATCAAAGCATTACAGCTCTCTTTCTCTTTCTCTCTTTGCTTGTAAGTGAAGAAAAGCTTAAAAACACCAAAAATCGGCATTTTACAACTTTCATGCCATTTTCATTTCTAGCATTACCAACACTCTCACAACCATCCACACATCTTCTAAATCACATATAGAAGGTGTGTGATCCCTTGAACCACCAAAAATCTCAAAAAAATCAAAAAGTCAACTCTCATCCCACCATACTTTGACCAAAGCTATAAAAATCACCAAGTCTTGTTCCAAACAGTTTCTTGAGGTTTTAATCACTCATACACCTCACAAATGGTATATCTCAACTGTCAAGACCCTTAGCAACCATTGGAGGCTCATAGTTTTCATTTTGGCATCATAAGTGGTTGTTTACTTGAGTTTGAAGCAAGGTGCAAAAGCAAAGAGTTGAATTGAAGATCTCTGGTTTTCTCAACTGATTTAGCTTGCTTAAAAGAATCATCAAAAGGTGTGTGACTTATCTCCATTAGCTTTTGCATCATTTTCATGAAATTACTTTTTGGTTGTTTTGGTGGAATTTGATAGTTATGAGCTTCATGTGTTTTTCATGACATTATGTTATTAGTTAAAAGTGATCATCATGTGTGCCTTACTGCCAAAGTAATCTTGAGAGAATAAACATCATTTGCATTTGCCATAGTTGTTGAATTTGGTCATTTTACAATTGTTGTTGTTATTTCAAACTGTTAATGGTTGCCTTAATCATGCTGTCTAAACAAAATCATAGCAGGGTTTGTTTCACATACTGTTTTGAGGATTACAATCCTTATGTGAAAAGAATATTGGTTTCATGGCTGAGTATCAATACTGTTACACTTGAAATTTGAGACTGCTAGATTTACCTTCAATTTGAGTTTGCTGCCAGTAAGTTGGAGTGCTGTTAACATGAGTATGACCAAGTTCATCTTTGCTTTTTGCTCAAAACACTTTGATTTTGTTAATGAACCTACCTATTTTTTCCAATTGAGTTTTGATTTTTCTCTTAGGTTTTAAAACTGTTGTGACTAATTGAATGGCTTTTTGAACTATTTGATTTGTGATGTGTGAGCTAAGCAAATGCAATAAGTTGTTTACTTTTTGAAAGAGGGGCTGTTTCAACCAGACTGATGGCATATAAAGGTCAGTCATCAATATAGAGGGGTAAGCTAGAAATGCCCTGAGCCTTGCTGCAGCAGTAGGATAAGTACCAAGTAGAATAGGTTTTTTTGTGAACCTTCATTGTGTCTAACCTCATTTTGTGTGAACCTTCATTTGGAGTCATCAGAATTTGGTCTCACAGCAGGTTTGTATCTTTGAGAAGGAGGTTAATTGTTAAAATCTTTGTTTAGCTGTCAATACTTAGGATGATTAAGTCATTACCATTTGCCAACTGTGAAAGAGGTAAGCACATTATTTTGGAACTGTGACCTCACAAGTATGGATCAGGATTCAATAGTGATCAGTTTTCAAACCCTCAATCCAACAGTTCAGTGTTTTTTAAAACTGGTGTGCCTAGCAATTTAGGATTACAATGTGTTTTAGTACTGGAAACCCTAGGATTTAGACTGGAAGTTCATTTTGCTTGACCAAACTGTTGTGGACTGTTGACCTAGGTTGGTAATAACATAAGCCAAATACTAAGGCATTTCCTGGAGCTGTTTAACATTTGAAAATTTCAGTCTATTATATTTTATCCTCAAAACAGCATGCCTCAGTTAATATCAAAACTGAATTTGAGACCTGCTAGTTAGAAAGTCATTACCAACTTTTGCTTCAACCTCAGTGCATTTGGTGATGGTTTATCAGCTGATTTTTCTTTACTAAGGTAAGAATTTCAGTGGATACCAAGGACTGAGTTTGTTAACTAAGAGGTAACCCCTACCACTTCCCTTAGACCTTAAAACTGCTGGCAGAGTGTGTGAATTGAAATTCATGGTGAGGATCCTTAGCTACTTGTATTGATATCACAGGACTTGTAATGAATTGTTTGACTCTGCTCAGACTCCTTAGGGCTATAGAGATGAATTGAGAGACTTAGGTTTTTGAGAATTCAAGCAGTCTATTTAGAGCAGTTAGTGTCAGTTAGTGCCTATCTTTACTGTTAGGTTATTGGTGCTTGGTATGATAGAGCTGTGAGGGTTTGCTGTCCATTTGGTGTGAGAGGTTTGTTAACTCAGAATCCTTATCAGATTTTATTTTGGTCTTTTAGGAGCATATAAACTCTTGGCTGGTTTATTCAATTAATTTTGTAAGTTGCAGTAACTATTTTGTAAGGGCCTGTATTGGATGATGTTGATGATTGTTGGCTGTGTGAACAGTCTAAACATGTTGCTTTTGTGCTGTTGAGGGCTCAAAGAAGAGAGACTGTTTTGAGTGGATCCATCTCAGTTTGGCCTCACCTAGAGGTTTTCTTGATGCTAGTCACTAGCCTTAGGTTTTTACCTTGACCACTCATTGCCTATGTTGAAATGTGTTAACTCTGATATTATTTTTGAATTTCAAACACTACAGTCTTGTGTTTATGACCCACTGCATGATTATGTTCAAAATTTGGTTTTTACCATTTCTTTTCTTTGTTCAAAATTTGTCTTGGATTTCTTGAACTAACCATCTTTCTGTCCAACTCATACTGACTCACCATATGTTGCTTGCATTGCAACTGTTGGTATCATTGCTGCATTGTACTTAGAAAGAACAAATTGTTGATGAACATTGTTTGGATTTACTGTCAAGTTGGTGCCTTAAGGACTCTTAACTTCTTATCTTCAAAAATCATGTTTTTAAGTTGCTAAAGCTACATTTGAAATGATGCATGTGGCTGTTGCCACAGAACCTGCTAAACCAGCCTGTTTCTACACATTGTGAAGGTTTGATTTAGGTGACATAGCATACTTGATTAATTGACAGGTTTGATAATTAAATTTTGATCATGCTGTATTTTAGTTTGTCTAGGATTTGTTGTGAGTAAGTTTGATCTCTTGTGACTAGTTGATGCTTAGTATGGCCATTAATTCATCTTCATGACAGTAGACTTGAGTTATTGTGTACTACTAGGTTTTGGCAAGATTAATATAATTAACACTGTCATAAGCATGTTTTGAAGTTCATGATTGGATCAGTCATCACTCTTAGTATTGAACATATGTGCTGGCTGTTGATTTGTTGTTCATGCTTGATTGGTTCTTGATTATCATCACATCTAGTTCTCCATTTGATGCATTAAAGTGAAACTTGCATTCAGTGTAGAGTAGTTTGAAGGCAGCACTGTGTTGGATCTGTGCTATAATTAATACAACTCAAGTTTTTTTTTCTTTTTTATCAAGGGCTGTTTTGATCCAAGCATTGTTTAGAACTTATTCAAACTCATTTTTAAAAGTTGTTTATACTTGGTCTCACCTTGGATTGTATTAGTTCTGATCCACAAACTTCAGATTACATTTCAAACACCATTTTTTGCGTTTACCATCGTATTCCTCGGTGTGAGCATGGTTTTGAAAATTGTGGGCATCATTGTAATCATTGTTCAAATTCAAGTATGTTAGACTTCAATTTTGCTGAAATTAATTTTGATTTGATAAGGTTATAATCCAATCCGCATTTGGCCTTGCTTTGATGTTTGTTTTGCCCAGAAAATTCGTGAACCAAGCAATATGTATTTACTGGGGTGGCTAAATACACGGATGTATCGCCACCCCAGTGGTTCCTACCTTGCCTTTAAAACGCCTCCAAAGCCTTGTGTCCTGGGTTCGAGCCCCAACGAGGCATTTTGCTTTGATTTATTTCTTTTTTTCATGTTATATTACATTATCCATTCTTTCCTTTTTCTTTTAGCACGTGCGTGTGTGCCCCAGTGGTGAATTTGTGTGTTTGTAAACACTAGGGCGTGGGTTCAATCCCCACCTATGCCCATTCTTTTATTGGTTTGTTTATTTTATTATCATGAAATCTATCAATTTTCAAACATTCATAACCTATTTATTTTTTGTCAGATTTAATCCATTCTTTTTGCAAAATCTTTCTTATAATGTCTAGTTTTGTTTAGTAATTTGAAATCTCACGATTAATTATCTTAACAATACTTGGGTATATTTGTTAATACATTCACTCTCAAGTCGTTACCTCGTGTCTCGATTTAATTTACCCTTTATACCATGTTTATCTTGTAAGATTTATGGGTATGTGTTTATGTTTGTTAGCATATTGAGATTTCATCCTTTTGTTGGTTGTTACCATGAATGTTTATTCCTCCTAAATCATGAGGTTAAACTAATTTATTTATTTGTGTGCGATTGTTATCCATGCACGTTGTGGTCACACTTGTTCTATTCAATAACATGATTTGTCTTCAAATTGTTATTCACATGGTGGTCACCTTTATGATGTTATCAATCAAGATATACTTTCAATCTTTGCTAAAACATGCCTTCGTCGTTATTAAGATATGCCATCTGTAGCATTGTTTGTATTTCTTGGTTGAAACCATTCATCTCACTTGAATTACTTATGCTTACCCATCTTTGATTGTAATCTTTGTCTTCTATATTCCCCATACTTGAATAGCTCATTACCTCCTCCCTTGACTTTGAAAAGTCATTTTGAACCTTAGTTAAGATCAAAAACCCTAAGCCATTTGACTTTGCTTAAGTCTAAAAGACACACCTTTACTAGGAGTGCTCCTCAACTAGAACCCTAGATTAGAGTTTGTTTAGCTCTATATAAGAATCATAGTGATGATTACTTACTTCCCTTTCTTGAGAGTTCAACATAGATCCAGAGAGTTTTGTTAAACTCTACACAAGCATTGAAATGTTTGTTCCCCTTTGAACCTTGATCGCAATCAAGCGTTCTTCAACCCTAGTGAGGTGAACTACGATTGCTCTGATTCTATCCTAGTTAGGATACGTAGGCAGAGGACGCGATGTCTTTGCGAGCAAACTTAGAAACAATCTTAGGTCTTCATCTATCATAACCTTCACCTTTTTACCCAATACCCAAACCTTAGCAAATATTTAACAAACTTAGCATACAAATAAACAAAAGGTTCCTGTAGAGTACTACAGATGTTTAGGATGTGAAATACCTACCCTATGCATAACCAACCCCCGATCCCCGAATCTCTTAGCGTTGTTGTAACATCGCGCAAAAGGTTCTTTCTTTCTTTAGACCTATCCTTTGGATAAATTAAAGTCCGGTTGTAAAAGAATTAAGATTCAAGTTAATTCAATAGCTTGATATCTGATTTTCACCGCAACAGAGATGTGTAAAATCTCATTGGAAGGATCTAGAGGGTTCTAGATCATCCAAACTTCATCTATATATTGAGTAGAATGCATCGATGGCAATGGTTGGTGATCATTGAAGGTTTGAGCATAGTTTGGAATTGAGTTTTCATAGATTGCAATTGAAATCGGTTTCATCAATTCCCTCCATTTCCTTCCATTTTCTTGATTGCTTCTTCTTCCATGAGCATCAAGGATTGATCCCAGATCATTTCCAAGGAGAATTGGTGGCTAGATCGTGGGGAAGCAAGAGATTTTCAGCACCTGCAACTCTTCATCGTGTTTCAAGATTGAAGCACTCTCCATTGAATCTTTTGCATACAGAAGCAAGGAGGAGGTTTAGTGATCGTGTCCAGAAGATTTGAGAGCTTGAAGTGAAGGATTCGTGCATCTGTTATTCAAGAATTTCCAGGTTTGTAACCTTCTTCCTATAGCTTGATTTAGGTAGAATTAGGTTGAATTAGGGTGTTAGATTAGTTGTAGAATGGCCTAGGATGGTTTTCAGAAGGTTAATTGTTGAATTAGAGACAAATTAGGTGAATTGTAATTTTCGGTTGAGATTGGGAGATGTTGATTCTTGGGGTTTCAGAAGAAACTAATGGCATGATTGAGTTTGTGGCAAGATTTGGAGTATCTTTCATGTTTTAAACATTTGCATTGGAGGCTCCTAGAGTGAACTAGGGTTAGGGAAGACGACCAGAGCTCCATCGGCGGTGGCCGGAGCTGGGCGCAAAGCTCAGAACTTTGAAATGGAGAAGATGAAGTCCTTACCATTGGATCTTGGTCTGACCATTGACTAGAAGCTAATCCAAGGGCTGTGTTTTATTTCTGAGTTGTGAAGGATTTCAAATGAAACGCTGCATTTCATTTATTCAAGCGTTTGGGCTTAGTAATCTGAGTGTTATCCACACCCCCCAGCAAGCCCAACCCAAAATTTTAACTGAGAATGATTTCTATTTGCACTGTGTCTTTATTCATTTTTGGTGGATTTCATTATTTTTTCATTTAATTCATGAGTTTTGTAAAATTCATAATAAATTGAATATTAACCCAATTAAATCCATTCTTTTTTCATATTAATCATGATTGAGTCTACTTTTTTTTAGAGAAAAAATATTTTCATTTCATTTAATCTCTGATTTAATTGGAATTTTGTATTTTAATTGATATTAAAATGTTCATGTTTGATGCATGTCTTTGTGGAATTTTGTGTGATCTCATAGTGATGATTCTTGGCCTATTTTTTTGTATGTGATTAGGTTATATGTGTATGATCCCATAGTAATTTTCTCACATTTTTGTGATGAGAATAGGTGTGCTTTCTAGATTGATGTTTAGATGCTTCCTTTTTAGGGTTTTAGGTTGATGCCTTAGAATGTAGATTTTAGTTCCAGGTCCAAATTGATGATTTGATCTTTGAAACTAATGTGATAGAGTCATGATTGACCTAGGTTCCCATAGTAATTTTTGTAGGATTTTACAATTGATTTTAGTATTTTAGTTAGGACTAACTTTAGTACTAGTTTTAGGTGATCCTAATTTACTAATTCAACTAGTTTAACTCATTTAGTTCCCTTAGATTAGGGTTTGTGCTTGGTTTGCCTTTGATTGAAGTTGAAGACAAGTTGAAGACAAGGGGAGGATGCTTGAGGTGGCTTGAAGTTGCTTGGAGCTCTGGATTTGCTTGTGCCTGAAGGTGTCTGATGAAGATTAGGAAATAGGACATAGGGAGAGATTTGTAGTTAGAATGATTTCTTTCACAAACATGGAAAGCATCTTGTGATTCCATTCCTCCCAATGATTAAAAGTCCTTCCATTGTATTCACCTCCCTCCTTTGGAGGGATAAGTGATGGTACCTAGGAAGTAGAACTTTTGAGGGAACCCTTCTTTTGATGTTAAACCCTTATAGGCCTCCTTTGGTGGTCAATAAGCAGTTTAATATCCTAGCTTATACAGTTAAGTGATTTCTTCTGGTTTGAGTATCTTGAAAGATGTTGAGCTTGAGTTTGAATATGAAGACTTCATTGAAGAGTGTGGAAGAGGATGATTCCTTAAGCATTGCCATTGTAGCTGAGGCTTGAAGAGCAAGAAGAGCAAGTGGATACTTGAAGATCCAGTAAAGAATGAATGAAGAGCTGAGGCTCAAGGACTGAAGGATGAAGTTGACACTCCCATGTGATTGAAGGTTACTCAGAGAAGCTGAAGCTTGTAGAGGAAGAAGACCAAGTTGATACTGATGAAGCAAAGAGAGCTGAAGCTTGAAGACTAAGTGGATACTTATGAAGATGATTCAATGGAGAATGAGTGTAAAGCTGAAGCTGAGGAATAAAAGATAAGTTGATACTTACATTGATGATTGAAAGCATGAAGAAATCAAGTTGATACTTGTGGTTAAGAGCAAAGCCTGAAGGTAGAACTGACTGAAAAGCTGGAAGCTTGGAGAAGTGAAGTTTAAGTTGAAACTTATGTTGAAGGTTTGAAACCTGGAAAAGCAAATTGATGTTTGAAAGATGATAGCCTTGAAGGGTGGTTGAAGTTTGAAGACTGGATTGCTGTTAGAAGAGATGAAGCTTGGAGTAAGAGAGTTGTTGATCTGCTTTCTTGTTTGTTTTCTGTTTTGTGTTGATGTGCCTTGTTTGACTTGCTTGATGCATTAGAATAAGTCCATATCCAGACTAACTTTAATCTAGGAGCATGACTGCACTAGAGGTTGAGTTACTCCCTCTACTTGTATTGTTACTGTATGGCTTTGCTTGCGGGTATTCGGTAGAGCCCTGCTCCCTTGCCCATGTGGTTTATATTGCTTGATAGCATGATTTTATTTCTCCTGCATGATTACAGTCACTTATATTTTGCTTGATAGCATGTTATTTCCTTAGTATGATTACTGTTATTCATATCTGGCTTGAGGTTGAGATGAGCTTGTGGAGGCTACTGCCCCACACACATTTCCTCCCTCACTTGCATTGCATGCATTTTACAGTCGTTTACTGTTTATCTGTTTACTGTTTAAGCTGATGCTTTATCTGTTTCTGTGTATCATTGACATGATCCCTTAGGAATCTCACTTCCTTTGATACGGAAGTGATGATAGAACTTTAGGTTGAAACCTATGCATGATAACTTCTAGGAGTTCCCCGTTTCAAACCACAACCATAGGATGAATCCTTGGCATGACAACAACAGGACTTGATAGTTTCCTCGTAGTTGAGTCTGTTCTCTTCTCATCTCAAAACAGCTTAAGATACAGTAATCATGAATGATTTCTTTCGTACGTTACGAGCCTTAAGCTATCTGAGGAAGGATTGTTGGAGAGCTTCTTTCCAACAGTCTGGATGTTTAGTATGGCACCCTTTGGGTGACATGCGACGCATTCGCTCTCAGGTCATAGTCTCTAGTGCTATTGAAATTGCAAACACAATAAAAAACACTTCTTTTGTAAAAGACAGAAAACAAACTTCAAACCTTTTTGCCCCATGGGCCCCTAATTCAAAGGAAGATTTTCTGAAGAAAAGAGTGTCGTTAAACTTCAGCGCCAACGCAAACAGGCTTTGTCCCTAACCGCTGGAACTGCTGTTTAACCCTACTCGATAAAACAGATGAATATGAATCCCCGTAATCCGTATTATCCCGAACTACGTAAGCTCTGATCTCTCATACCTGTTGAGAGTACGTAGGCACAGTACTGATGTATTGGCGTGCCACCTTCCCCGTAACCCATCGTAGGTCGAACTACGTTGACTCTGATTTCTCATTCTCTGATGAGAATACGTAGGCATAAAGCGCGACGCTTTGCCGAGTCATTTTCTTTTCTGTTTAAGCCAGCCTTGATAGGTAGATAGATAAACCAACTCGTCCAGTAAACACAACAAGCGTGGATCCCGTAGAGTACAACGGACGTGAGGGGTGCTAATACCTTCCCCTTGCGTAACCGACTCCCGAACCCAAACAACGGTTGCGATGACCTTGTCTTACCCTTTTTTCGTCAGGTTTTTCCGATCGTTTCCTTTCCCGTCCTGAGGGATAAATAACGAAAGGTGGTGACTCTTCTGTTTTGCCGGCACCTTATTTTCGCGGAAGCGACACATGTTCTCAGTCAAAGTCAAGCTAGCATCCAACGATTATTGTTCATCTTCTCCAAATGTTTAAAAATGCGAGGGAGATTTGGGACGGTGGCCTTAGCTGCAGCGCCACCGTCGTCTCCGGCGTGGTATTCTCAAAAGCTCACCAAACTTAACAACTTGATACCCAATCCTACCCAAAATCATCTCCTGAGTCCAAATATGCCATCAAAAATCATTGATTTTACCTCTAACTCTAAAACCGATAGGATGTTCAGAAATGGCATCAATCTTGAATGTCTCAATTCTTGCATCTAATGATCCTAATGTCATCTACACGTACCAGGCATCAATTTTAACTATCCAAACAAGATTGAAACCTCACGAATCAAGAGTTATCCTTCTCAACAGAAATGGTGTCATGACCTAAAGTGTCTCTAATTGTTCCAATTTTGTGCTGAAATCCATCTACCTAGTGTCAATAACCTATCCACATGATCATTTCTACCTAATTCCCTATAATCTAGAGCAAAAGTTGAAAGATGCATACCTGGTGTAAATGGATGAACAGAGGAGGTTCTTGCTCGAATCAAGCTTCAATCTCTTCCAGATTCACTCAAGAACACACTCTGAAGCTACTCCAATGATCAATTTGCTTTGAATCCTCTTCAATCTCTAAACCCGATTCTGATATGCAATGAAGAAATTTCAATTGCTCTCTCTTGATTCTCTTCAATGCTTGCCCAAAAAATGACTTGAATCCAACGCATTGGTTATATAGAGTTGGTTAGAACTCTCTAGAACTTTCTGGAATTGATCAAATGAGAAATTGAAATTCTCTTGCACCATGAAAATCTCTTATGTGCAGCTCGTGTTTGCCTCAGTTCTGCAACTCCATTTCACTTGAATTTCTCACCTCATGACATTTAGAATTGGATGGAAGTGATATGCTCCTTGTTTCTGATCCAAAGGCAATGAATTGATGTGTTACTTCAACCTTAAGTTACAATATGGAAATGCTTGAAAATGACCCCAAATGCAAAATATGCTTTTGCCATCCTTCTCAAAATGCTCTTTCTGATCAATTTGACATATAACATGCGCTTGTTTGGCCACATATCATTAAATTCCATTTTTTGGCCTTTTAATGACTTTAATTTCCTTCTTTCAAAGCCATTTCACATACCCTTTTGCTATGAGCCAAACCAAACTTTTATGGCCACTTTGTTGCACTCAAAACATCATTTTAAACAAGTTCCATGTTGGACAATTTTCCATTTGAAGCTTGCAAGTTAGAGTTATGGACCTATAATCCAAAGTGACCTATAATCTCACTTTCCCAAAATACCCCTGGCTTGCAAAGATCATAACTTGAGTTCTACAAATCCTATCAAGGACTTCTAGTACTCTATGGAAATCTAAGAGGATAAGGAACAACATTCATGTTGACGGAAAGTCCATTTGAAAATTCCTTGAAGGGGAAAAGTTGCTTGGAAGTCAAGTGACTTTCACAGATAAATTTCATAGTCATCTGATGACCTGTAACTTGTCTGGACCATAACTTGAGTTCTATAACTCCCCTTGAGGACTTCTAGTACTCATATTAAAGGTATTGAGATGATCTGCAAGTTTCATATTGGCCAAAGATCCATTTGAAAGTTCTATTTTGGTTTATGTGGCTTTGAAGTTAGGCACTAAACAGGGGATTTTACACTGAAACCCTAATTTAGCAACTTCCCACATTCTTGATTCTTCTTTGCTTGATCTTGGCACAACACCACACATGTATCAACATACCAATACATGAACCCCATGACCTCAAAGTAGGCTTTGATGCTCTTCAATTACTCATTGACCTAGGATTGACCCAGATGAAACCCTAGTTGACTGCACCTCAACTGTGGCTCTTGTACTTGAATCAATGACTTGTCTCAGCTTCAATAGGGCCCTCTAGGCATTCCATGAGATCCATACACAACCCAAATTCACATTCCATGTTTCACATACCACTGATGATTCTCAATATTCCTCAAGATAAGAGCAAAACCCACATGTAGGCACTCAAACTTCTCAAGACTTCAAATTATTTCTTGATGGCCTGGATGACTTCTCATACTTGGATAAGACCTCTTGCTAGGCTCTTTTGATAAAAATCACACTTGATCCCCTGTTGGATGAGTGATATGCTATGATATGCAAATGGTTAGAACTATATGAATGATGTAACTATGCAAATGACAATGCAATGAAACATAAACCAGGTAAGAAAAGGTTGAGCAAATTTTGGGGTGCAACAGCTGCCCCTATTCAAACGGCTTGGACCCGACTGGGTGAAGAGCGAACGGCCTTCAAACAATCGAGGTACAAGACGGTTGAATACCAGGAAACCCGAAAATTTGCCAACCGCAGAAATAAACTGCATTGCTTGGGGAGCAACATCCCCTATCTGAATCCGGTTGTTACGGCAACAACTGATCCAACGTTTGATAATAATTCTGATTTCAACTTCAACCACCTATGTAACGCCACAGGTACTGAAATTTTTTTGCAAAAACACCTCCGTCCACAACTGGACTAACCTTGTCAACACAAGAAGAGAAACAAATTCGTCAACACGAATAGAGATTATGTCGTCACAGGAGTAACCTTGTCCACATCTGGACCCAAATTTCGTCAAATCACGAATAAATACAAATTTGTCCACGTCAGGACTCACATTTCGTCAACCCGAAGAGATCTCAACAACACAGGAATATAACTTTGTCCATGTTAGGATGCTTGTTTCGTCAACACGAAGAAATCCCCTTAACAAGAGCAAAACTTTGTCCACGTTAGGACGCACACTTCGTCAACACGAAGAAATCCCATCATAAACTTGTCCACGTTAGGACTCAAATTTCGTTAACCCGAAGAAATCCTATAGTCATAGGAATAAAACTTGTCCTCATCAGGACTCTACATTCCGTCAACACGGAGAAATCCTATCATCATAGGAATAAAACTTGTCCTCATCAGGACTCCACATTCCGTCAACACGGAGAAATCCCGGCGACTTCGCTGGGGATGAGTTGTCCGCATCTCGTCAACACGAGGGGATCCTATCAACATAGGCAATAAAACCTTATTTGTGTCTCGTCAACACGAGGAACTCCTATCAACATAGGAATAAATTGTCCACGTCAGGACTCACATCTCGTCAACACGAGGAAATAAACTCGTCACCATGAAGAGAAATAAATTTGTCCACGTCAGGATTCCATCTCATCAACACGAAGAACGGTAAACTTGTCCGCGTCAGGACTCGCATCTCGTCAACACGAGGGAAGGTAACTTGATTTGTCCACGTCAGGACTGACATCTCGTCAACACGAGGAAATCCTATCAACATAGGAGTAAATTGTCCACGTCAGGACACCGTTTCGTCAACACGAAGAAAGATAAATTTGTCCACGTCACGACTCGCGCATCTCGTCAACCTGAAGAACTATAAACTTGTCCACGTCAGGACGCACATTTCGCCAATATGAAGAAAGATATCTGCTGGGGATAAATGGTCCACGTCAGGATACCATTTCGTCAACACGAAGAGTAATCAATTTGTCCACGTCAGGACTTCACATTCCGTCAACACGGAGAAATCAAATCTGCCCATGTTAGGACTAGCACATCTCGTCAACACGAGGAAATAAATCTGTCCACGTTAGGACGCACACTTCGACAACACGAAGAAATCCCGTCAATACAGGAATAAATTGTCCACGTCAGGACTTATATCTTGTCAACACGAGGAACTCCTATCAACATAGGCAATAAAATTTTGGCGACTTCCAAGGAAATACTTCTGTCAACCAGAAGGAAAATTACATCCGTTTATCCATCCGTTTTCCAGGGAGAGATTAAACATCAATTTCCATTGGGAGGAAAGAACAAACACCCTGCTGGTGAACAAACTTAGCTGGGGAAGAAGCGACACTTCTGGGCAAAGCACAATGTCTCGGCACAGTTTACACATTCAGAGTTACCACTCCGCTGGGGACAAACATCCCGACGGAGGCAAGACGACCTGTGGGAAGCAAGAAAACCATCCTTCGCGGATATAAACCTTTCGAACCAACAACTTGGTTAACTATTGCGGGAATCTCCCATGCTGGAGATTGAACGTGCACATCTTCGATTCGCTGAGGAGCGCAACCTCTGAAGGGGACATTGATTTTGACTTGTCGGGGTTAATCCTATGGACGACTTTCCATGAGGACACTCTCCTGGGGAAAATAATTCCCTCTTTCGGGAAGGGATAAATGTCATTTCAACTCTCTGGGGATAAGATGCGACTAGCTGAGGAATGACATCAACTGGAGTCAGGTCTTACGTCTGTCGCTTCCGCGAAAATAAGGTGCCGGCAAAACAGAAGAGTCGCCACCTTTCGTTATTTATCCCTCGGAACGGGAAAGGAAACGATCGAAAAAACCTGACGAAAAGGTAAGACAAGGTCATCGCAATCGTTGTCTGGGTTCGGGAGTTGGTTACGCAAGGGGAAGGTATTAGCACCCCTCACGTCCGTCGTACTCGACGGGATCCACGCTTTTTGTGTTTACTGGACGGGTTGGTTTTATCTATCTACCTATCAAGGTTGGCTTAAAAGGAAAAGAAAAATGACTCGGCAAAGCGTCGCGCTTTATGCCTACGTATTCTCATCAGAGAATGAGAAATCAAAGTCAACGTAGTTTGACCTACGACGGGTTATGGGGAAGGTGGCTCGCCAATACATCAGTATTGTGCCTACGTACTCTCAACAGATATGAGAGATCAGAGCTTACGTAGTTCGGGATAATACGGATTACGGGGATTCAGATTCATCTGTTTTTATCGAGTAGGGTTAAACAGCAGTTCCAGCAGTTAGGGACAAAGCCTGTTTGCGGTGGCGCTGAAGTTTAACGACACTCTTTTCTTCAGAAAAGCTTTCTTTGAATTATGGGCCCACGGGGCAAAAAGGTTTGAAATTTGTTTTCTGTCTTTTACGAAAGAAGTGTTTTTTATTGTGTTTGCAATTTCAATCGCACTAAAGACTATGACCTGGGAGTGAATGCGTCGCATGTCACCCAAAGGGTACCATACTAAACATCCAGCCTGTTGAAAAGAAGCTCTCCAACAATCCTTTCTCAGATAGCTTAAGGCTCGTAACGTACGAAAGAAATCATTCATGATTACTGTATCTTAAGTTGTTTTGAGATGAGAAGAGAACAGGCTCAACTAAAGGGAGACTATCAAGTCCTACTGTTGTTATGCCAAGGATTCATCCTATAGTGAGGTTTGAACAGGGAACTCCTAGAAGTTATCATGCATAGGTTTCAACCTAGAGTTCTAATCATCACTTCCTTATCAAAGGAAGTGAGAGTCCTAAGGGTTCATATCAATGATACAGAAACAGATAAAGCATCAGCTTAAGCAGTAAACAGATATACAGTAAATGACTGTAAAATGCATGCAATGCAAGAGAGGGAGGAAATGTGTGTGGGGCATCAGCCTCCACAAGCTCATCTCAACCTCAAGCCAGATATGGATAACAGTAATCATACAGAAAGATAAAACATGCTATCAAGCAAAATACAGTAAACTGCAATCATACAGCAGAAAATAACATGCTATCAAGCAGACAAAACACACGGGCAAGGGAGCAGGGCTCTACCGAATACCCGCAAGCAAAGCCATACAGTAAAAATACAAGCAGAGGGAGCAACTCAACCTCTAGTGCAATCATGCTCCTAGATTAAAGTTAGTCTAGTCATGGACTTATTCTAATGCATCAAGCAAGTCAAACAAGGCAAACCAACACAGAAAAGAAAACAGACAAGAAAGCAGATCAACTTCTCTCTCAATTCCAAGCTTCAGCTCTTCTAACATCAATCCAGTCTTCAGACTTCAATCACCCTTCAAGGCTATCATCTCTCATGACAAATATCAATTTGCTTCTCCAGGTTTCACCCTTCAACATAAGTTTCAACTTAATCTTCTTCCAGCTTCAGCTTTCCAGTCAACTCCACCCTCAGGCTTCACTCTTAACTACTAGTATCAACTTGGATTCCTTTAGGCTCTCAAATCTCAAGTATCAACTTTTCTTTTATTCCTCAGCTTCAGCTTTACTCTCATTCTCAATTGAATCCTTCTCATAAGTATCAACTTGGTCTTCAAGCTTCAGCTCTCCTTGCTTCACCAGTCTCAACTTGGCTTTCTTCTCCTACAAGCTTCAGCTTCTCAGAGTAATCTTCAATCATTTGGGAGTGTCAACTTCATCCTTCAATTCTTTCTCAAGCCTCAGCTCTTCATTCAATCTCCATTGGGTCTTCAAGTATCAACTTGCTCTTCTTGCCCTTCAAGCTTCAGCTGCAATAACAATGCTCAAGGAATCATCCTCTTCCACACTCTTCAATGAAGTCTTCATCTTCAAACTCAAGTCCAACATCTTTCAAGATACCCAAACCAGAGGAAAGTTGATTGAACATGATGAGTGGAAATGATAAACAGCTTACTAACAACCAAAGGAAGCCTGTAAGGGTTCATCATTATGAGAGACTGGCTCCCTCAAAGTTCTACTTCCCAGATAAAGCCACTCATCCTTCCAAAGGAGGGATGTGAATATCTGAGAAGGACTTTTAGTCATTGGAAGGAATGGAAGCACAAGATGCTTTCCATATTTGTGAAAGAAATCATTCTAACTACAAGGCTCTCCCTATGTCCTATCTCTTAATCTTCATCAGACACCTTCAAGCACCACCAAATCCAAAGCTCCAAGCAACCTCAAGCCACCTCAAGCATCCTCATCTTGTCTTCAATTTGTCTTCTATCTCAATCAAAGGCAAACCAAGCACAAACCCTAATCTAAGGGAATTAAGGAAGTTAAACTAGTGGAATTAAGGAAGTTAAACTAGTTCAATTTGTCTTCTAAAACCTAGCACTAAAGTTAGTCCTAACTAAAATACTAAAATCAATTGTAAAATCCTACAAAAATTACTATGGGAACCTAGGTCAATCATGACTCTAACACATTAGTTTCAAAGATCAAATCATCAAATTGGACCTAGAACTAAATTCTACATTCTAAGGCATCAAACCTAAACCCTAAAAAGGAAGCATCTAAATCTCAATCTAGAAGGCACACCTATTTTCTTCACAAAAATTTGAGAAAAATTCTATGGGATCATACATGTCTAACCTAATCACACACAAAAACCTAGGCTCAAAATCATCATCATGAGATCAAACAAAATTCCACAAAAATATGCATCAAACATGAACATTTTAATATCAATTAAAATACAAAATTCCAATTAAATCAGAAATTACATAAAATGAAAATATTTTTTCTCTGAAAAATAATAGACTCAATCATGATTAATATGCAAAAAGAATGGATTTAATTGGATTAATATTCAATTTATTATGAATTTTACAAAAACCATGAACAAAATTAAAATTAAAATGAAAATCCAATTAAAATAACCAAACACACGGTGCAGGAAGTAATCATTTTCAGTTAAAAACATGGGCTGGGCTCGCTGGGGGGTGTGGATAACATTCAGATTATTAAGCCCAAACGCCTGAATAAATGAAACGCATCGTTTCATCAGAAATCCTTCACAAATCAGAATTAAAACGTGACCCTTGGATCTTCTCCCAGTCAGTGGTCAATCCCTCATCCAATGGTGTAAACTTCATCTCCTACCTTTCAAACCTCTAAGCTTCGCGCCCAGCTCCGGCCACCGCCAATGGAGCTCCAATCACCCCCTTTAACCCTAGTTCTTCCTAGAGGCCTCCAATCCAAGAGGTCAAAACATGAAACTCATTCCAAATCTTGCCACGAACTCAACCATACCATTAGTTTCTTCTGAAACCCCAAGAATCATCATCTCCCAATCTCAACCGAAAATGGTGATCTTCCTATTTTGGCTCTAATTGATATATTAACCATCTGAAATCCATCCTAGGCCATTCTACAACTAATCTAGCACCTTAATTCAACCTAATTCTACCTAAATCATGCTATAGGAAGAAGGTTACCAACCTAGAAATTCTTGAATAACAGATGCACCAAATCTTCAATTCAAGCCCTCAAATCTTCTGGACACGATCACTGAACCTCCTCCTTGCTTCTGTATGCAAAAGATTCAATGGAAAGTGCTTCAATCTTGAAACACGATGATGAGTTGCAGGTGCTGAAAACCACTTGCTTCCACGCGATCTAGCCACCAATTCTTCTTAGAAATGATCTGGAATCAATCCTTGATACTCAAGGAAGAAGAATCAATCAAGAAAATGGAAGGAAATGGAGGAATTTGGTGAAACCGATTGCACTTGCAAGCTATGAAAACTCAATCTCAAACTATGCTCAATCCTTCAATGATCACCAACCTCTGCCATGGATCCATTCTATTCAATATATAGATGATGTTTGGATGATCTAGAACCCTCTAGATCCTTCCAATGAGATTTTACACCTCTCATGTCATGAGATTTTCAATCATGTATCATGCCATGCTCAATCCTTGCAAACAGCTTGGAATTCATCCCATTCACTATTAATTTCTCCCCTAGTGAGACATTAGAGGTGTTTAGCTTGCCAAGTTCCTTGTTCATGCCTTAATTTTGAGTTATGCATATGTTGCTCAATATGCAAGCAAGTGTTTTTCAAAGCAAGTCCATGAATTGAATCTCAACTCAAAAATGTGGCTAAACCATTGTTTCTAAAATGTTTTCTAGAGTAAAAATGATATATTACATGCCATGGTTTGGATGTGTAGGTTGAAAATATCAATTTCCAACTTTGGTTTATTTAACTTATGCCCTTACTTTAGGTCATTTTTACAACTTTGAGCTACAATACTTTTCAACATCTCATGACATCCTTAATAGCCTTAAAACATCATTTTAAGCAAGTTTGATGTTGAAGATTTTTCCATTTGAAGCTTGGAAATAGGAGTTATGGCCTTATGCTTGAAATGACCTGTAATCTCCAAATGACCAAAATGCCCTTGACTTGTCAAAGCCATAACTTGAGTTCTACAAATCCTATCAAGGACTTCTAGTACTCTCTATAAAGCTAACAAGATAAGGAACAACATTCATGTTGACCAAAAGTTCATAGGAATCATCCTTCTTGGGCAAAGGTTTGATGCAAGTGGGGTAACTTTCAAGGCCCCAGATTCACATACCTCAGATGACCTGTAACTTGTCAAAGTCATAACATGAGCTCTACAAATCCTATCAAGGACTTATAGTACTCAAATTAAAGCTAAGAACAAGCTCTAAAACATTCATGTTGGGGGCAACATGAGATGACAATCACATCTTGAGCTAAATTGCCTTGAAGATAGGGGTCAAACTAGGGGATTTTATACTGTCAAGCCTTAGAAACCCTAGCTTGAAACTTCTCAAACTCTTCAATCATGATGAGTTAACCTTGGAATCATCCTTATAGAATCTCAATGCATCAATCCATGATCACATGGCCCTTGGATTAGATCTCAACCCTCTCCAAATCATTGGTTGACCTAGGGTTGACCCAGTTAAACCCTAATGACACCAATCATGGCTGAGGCTTCTTATCCTTGCACAATGACCTGTCTAGGCTTCATGATGGCTTTCAAGACATCTCATAAGCTCTCTCAAGGCTTCAAGTCTACATTCATGGCTTCAGAATCATCTGAGGTCTTTCCACAACTCTCAAGTTAGGAGGCATACACTCTTGGTTTCAACCACTCACCCTTAGGATCCTTTGACCTCTCTGACAAGGATACCAACCCTTGAACACTTGAATAACCTTCTTAGCTAGCTTCATAGTTTTGTGTAGCTCTTGATTGGTAGTCATACCTCTTGATCTCCTGCATACATATCAATGAACTGCAAATGATAATGCTAATGTGAATGAAATGCAACATAAGCTAGGTAAAGAAATGTTGGTCAAATTTTGGGGTGCAACAACGTCAAGCGACCTTGGCTGGGGAATACAATTCCTGACCGTTTTCTCCAAAGGTAAGAACCTTGCAAAACACAAACGAGACAAAACAGGCCTATACAACAGAATCTATTTGGGTTAGCATCTGTGACATTACTTCAGTCAATTCGAAGTTTTAGCAATTATTGGCAAGGGCCAGCAAGATTATGTAAGTGCAAGTTTATCAAAAACATCGGCGTCTTTCACAAACAAAAAAGTAAAGAACAAGCATCAAGTACTGAATAACATGTTTTATTGATAACGGGCCTCTGAATAGGCAAAGTTTTGTACACTGGATGCAACTCCTGAAAAGAGGAAGTTACGCACAAACACACATAAATATATGCACAAGAAGCATAAAGAAAATACAAAACAATATTTGTATACATGTCAGCAACGTGGCACAGACAAACACCATGAGCTGATCCTCCTATGACTCGCCTGACTCTGCGCTTTCCCGGTACTCGATCTTCGGAAGAGATTGTTTTTGGATAGACGGCCCCCAGGTACTCCCAAACCACTAAGCAATGTCGTATCAAATCCGGACCGTAGTCATTTGCTTTTTCAATCCCTAACTTTTGCGTGAACCGCCCTTTGCGGGTTTTCAATTCACCGGGATACCCTTTTTTGCCGAAGTCGCCCTTTTCAGGTATTCGACTTCGTGGGTGTACATCTTTTCAATTTTATCCCTAACTTTTGCCCGAACCTTTTATTCATTTTTTATGGTTCGCCGGGATGCCCCATTTTTGCTTGGACTCTCTTTTTACTGTCCAGCGGGTCACTTTCAAGCAAAGTATTTTTTAACTGCGTCCGAATTCATAGGAGACGTAAAGTCCTCACCATCCATGGTGGATAGTAACAAGGCTCCTCCAGAGAAGACTTTTCTGATAACGTAGGGACCTTCATAATTGGGAGTCCACTTGCCCCTGTGATCTGATTGTGGTGGGAGAATTTTTTTCAAAACAAGATCGCCCGTCTGAAAGCTTCGAGGGCACACCTTCTTGTCGTAAGCTTTCTTCATCCAGCTCTGATACAACCGACTGTATGCTAGAGAAGCCAGTCTCTTGTCATCCATTAAGCTGAGCTGATTCAGTCTATCTTTAATCCATTCCGCCTCGTCGAGTTGGACATCACGTAAAACCCTCAGGGAAGGAATCTTGACCTCCAACGGTAACACCGCCTCCATCCCGTATACCAATGAGAAAGGGGTTGCCCCGGTTGATGTGCGTATGGTCGTACGATAACCGTGCAAAGCGAAAGGTAACATCTTGTGCCAGTCCTTATATGTCACAACCATCTTCTGAACAATCTTCTTTATGTTCTTATTGGCCGCTTCGACAACGCCATTCATCTTGGGCCGGTAAGGAGAAGAGTTGTGATGCTCAATCTTAAAATTCTGACACAACTCTTTCATCATTTTATTATTCAAATTTGAACCGTTGTCGGTGATAATCCGCTCAGGGATTCCATATCTGCAGATAATATCTCGTTTGATAAACCTGGCTACCACTTGTTTGGTCACATTGGCATATGATGTTGCTTCCACCCATTTGGTGAAGTAATCGATTGCCACCAAAATGAACCGGTGTCCGTTTGATGTCGTAGGATCAATCTTGCCAATCATGTCAATTCCCCACATCGAGAAAGGCCACAGTGATGACATCACATTCAGAGGACTTGGAGGCACATGGATTTTGTCTGCATAAATCTGGCATTTATGACACCTCTTTGCAAACTTGAAACAATCTGTTTCCATGGTTAGCCAATAATAACCTGCCAGCAGCAACTTTCTTGTCATAGCATGCCCACCAGCATGTGTACCAAATGTACCCTTATGTATCTCTTCCATAAGCAACTTCGCCTCTTTCTCATCTACACAACGTAGCAACACCAAGTCGTGGTTTCTTTTATACAGAACATCGTCCGGATTCAGATAGAAGTTGCCAACCAATCTCCTGAGAGTCTTCTGATCTCGACTGGATGCCCCAGCCGGATACTCCTTGTTTTTCAGGAAATTCTGGATGTCAAAGTACCAGGGTTTACCATCGGGAACCTCGTCAATGGCAAATATGAATGCAGGCCTATCGAGCCGAGAGATAACAATCTGGGGAGCCTCGTTCCAGAAGTTAACTTTATACATTGAAGACAATGTCGTCAGGGCGTCAGCCATTTGATTTTCTGCTCACGGCACGTGATGCAATTCCACCTTGTCAAAGAAAGGCAACAATCTCCTTGCATAATTCATATAGGGTATCAAATTGGGTTGACGTGTCTCTCATTCCCCTTTAATCTGATTCACCACTAGAGCTGAGTCTCCGTATACATCCAGGTTCTTGATTCTCAAATCAATGGCTTCTTCCAGACCCATGATGCAAGCCTCATATTCCGCCTCGTTATTGGTAACGGGAAAGGTCAATCGGGCAGTAAATGGGATGTGCGACCCATGAGGCGTAGTGATAATTTCCCCTATTCCGCTACCATGGGAATTTACAGCTCCGTCAAATATCAACTGCCATTTGGAACCCAACTCTGGTCCTTCGTCCGGCAACGGTTCTTCACAATCCTTCATTTTCAGGTACATGATATCCTTGTCAGGAAAATCAAACCTCATCGATTGCTAGTCCTCAACCGGCTGCTCAGCAAGGTACTCTGACAGAACGCTACCTTTAATAGCCTTTTGCGAGACATATTGGATATCGTATTCTGTTAACACCATCTGCCCTCGGGCAATTCTTCCGGAGAGTGCTTGCTTCTCAAACACATATTTGATTGGATCCATCTTTAAAATAAGCATGGTTGTATGATTCAGCATGTATTGCCTCAAACGTTTGGCGGCCCAGGCTAGCGCGCAACACGTCTTCTCGAGCATTGAGTATCTGGACTCACAGTCGGTAAACTTCTTACTCAAATAGTAGATCGTATGCTCTTTACGTCCGGTATCGTCGTGTTGACCGAGAACAAAACCCATACTTTCCTCAAGAATCGTCAAATACATAATCAAAGGTCTCCCGACCACTAGGGGTATCAAAACAGGAGGTTCCCTCAAGTATTCTTTTATCTTGTCGAACGCCTTTTGACAATTTTCATTCCAGGTCAACACCTGATTCTTTTTCAACAACTTGAATAACGGCTCGCATGTCGCAGTTAGGTGAGATATGAACCGAGCAATGTAGTTCAACCTCCCTAAAAACCCACGAACTTCTTTTTCTGTTTTAGGCATCGGCGTTTCTTGTATAGCTTTTATCTTTGCAGGATCAACCTCTATTCCCTTTTCGCTCACAATAAACCCCAGTAGTTTACCCGATCTCACCCCAAAGGTGCACTTGTTAGGGTTCAGCCTCAACCTGAACTTCCTAAGTCTTTTGAACAGTTTCAGCAGATTAACCAAATGCTCCTTCTCTGTCTGAGATTTGGCAATCATATCATCAACATAAACCTCGATCTCTTTGTGCATCATGTCATAAAAGAGAGTCATCATAGCACGTTGATATGTTGCCCCAGTGTTCTTCAGTCCGAAGGGCATCACTTTGTAGCAAAATGTTCCCCAGGGAGTAATGAAGGTAGTCTTCTCCATGTTTTCTGGTGCCATTTTGATCTGATTATAGCCTGAGAAGCCGTCCATGAAGGAGAATACGGAGAACTGAGCAGTGTTATCAACCAGTGCATCAATGTGAGGAAGTGGAAAGTTGTCTTTCGGGCTCGCCCTATTCAAATCACGGTAGTCTACACACATTCGCACTTTACCGTCTTTCTTCGGCACTGGTACTATATTAGCGACCCATGACGGATAAGTTGTAACGGCTAGGAAACCAGCATCCCACTGTTTTTGAACTTCCTCTTTGATTGTCACAGCCATGTCTGGTCTGGTTCTTCTGAGTTTCTGCTTAACAGGCGGACATTCCTCTCACAACGGCAGACGGTGCACAACCATGTCCGTATCCAACCCAGGCATATCCTCGTACGACCAAGCAAATATATCACTATACTCTCGCAGTATCTCAATCAGCCTTTGCTTGATGTCGCTCTGCAGCGCAGCCCCTATACGGATATTTCTCACAACTTCTTCCGACCCCAAGTTGATAATCTCAATTTCCTCCTGATGAGGCAGAATGATTCTCCCTTCCTGTTTCAACAAATGAGTCAGCTCCTCTGGAAAGTCGCTATCCTCAACAATCTCTTCCTCTGCTTGGAATACCGGATGCTCGAAGTCGAAACGAGTCATAGGCGGTTCGTAGAAGATGTCATTTGAAATATTGGTCCTGCAAAGGAAATGGTTAAATGCTTCAAAACGCAAACAAAGCAAATAACCACGTTGCCATTTATTGTTAAAGTAAAAAAAAGAAAAACAGGGATCACAGTATTTGTATATGAAAAACGCCTTTATTTCATGATTAAAACAGTACAATACACATAATCAAGTAGCCCTAAGGTAAAATCACTATGCCCCGGGTAGGACATAGGATTATTCAACAATTGACAAAACAAATCATTATTGTTTAAGAGTCACTGGGACAGTTTCCCGGATGGACCAGTTGCAGAGACTTTGTCCTGGCACGCTTGGCTTGATCCACGCGTCCATATCGCAGTCACTATCTCCGTCTTCAGCATCGGAAATAGCATTGATTGTCTCAAAGCACACCCCGCTTGGCGTAATCGTTATCGGTCCCTTGAACCTGGGCGCTCCTGAAGATGACGCTGACGACGTCGGTCGATACCCTAGCCCAAACTTGTCATTCTTCACGGGAATCTCCAGTACCTTCCCCCAACCTTTAGTCTCACCAGTCTGCACTAAAGCCTGAGCTTCCTTGTAGGATGACACTGCCACCTCTGGCATTTTGCTGGGACCCTGAGCTTTGTCTTTGATCCGCAACCCTTTGAAGACTTGACGAGGTGTCTCGTGTATTTCTCCGTCGACCTCAACATATCTGAACGATGACAGGTGACTGACCAAAATGTCTTCCTCCCTGCAAACGGTAACAACACTATCACCCACCATGTATTTCAACTTCTGATGCAATGTGGACGTTACGGCCCCTGCAGCGTGGATCCATGGGCGCCCAAGAAGGCAGCTATAAGCTGGATGGATATCCATGATGTAGAATTCGGTATCAAAAATTTCTGGACCCACCTGAAGCGGTAATGTTATTGACCCAAACACTGATCTTTTCGTCCCGTCAAACGCCCTCACAACCAAATCGTTGGGCGTGTAAATAATTCCCCGTATGTCCAATTTCATCATGGCTTTCTTTGCCAGTATCCACCAATACACGCGACATTACGGTGCCCCGGCATTCCACCGATATATGCAAAGCCATGTTGTGCTCTCGACCCCTGGGTGTTAGATCAAAATCTGTGAAACCCAGGCTATGTCCAGCATTGACATGTGCCATTATCCCCTCTAACTGATTTACAGAAACTTCTTGAGGCACAAATGACGTATCCAAAATCTTTAGCAAGGCGTTCCGGTGGGCCTCGGAACATAACAACAACGACAAGATAGAAATCTTCGACGGCGTCTGCTGTAGGTGTTCAACAATTTTGTAGTCGCTTTTGCGAATCAGTCTCATGAACTCCTTTACGTCCTTGAGTGACGTATCCTTTTCTTTCAACCGAGTAGGTCCGCTTTCATTTACTTTGGCTTTGCCTTTGGCAAATCTCTCTGCTTTAATTTCAGGTGAGGTAAAGATCCTTCCGCTACGGGTCAAGCCCCCCGTTCCAACGACATTATTAACAGCCCCAGCTAGCTGGCTATTCACCACAATCTTTTCACCGTTGCAATATGCTTCTAATCCGTATGTCCACGGGACGACTTTCGTACTCTCAAAGGGAACAGGCCCTGCTTTGGTAATCGTAATAGTTGGACGCTGGGCAGGCGCCGTTATCATTATAGTCTTCCTCAGGATCGTCACCGTTGCAATATCATTCTGCTTATCACATAATGCCTCCACAGGCTTCTCAACCGCAGTTCGATCAAATTGCAAGGTCCCTTCGTCGATTATGGCCTGAATGCCCTGCTTCAAATCAGTACAACCCTAAGGCTGGGTCCAACACTCTAAACAATATTCATCACAACCAGGGAATACTCCCCCTCTGAGCAACCTGCTTTTCACCTCACTCAATGGTGTCTTCAGTTCATTAACATCCATCACCAAGTTCAAATTTTCTTCTGTCAAGATGGCATTTGCCCCATGATTAGGCATAGGTTGTTGTACAATATTGGGCCCCACCTGGCCAAAGTTGATGGCTTTACTGTCCAACAAGTCTTGAACTTTATGCTTGAAAGCATGACAAGATTCTACATCATGTCCGGGCGCCCCGGAATGGAATTCGCAATGCTTATTAGCGTCATACCCATAAGGAAGTACCGGTCTTGTAGGCGGTTCCAATGTTCTTTTCTCGACCAAATTCAACCCCAGCAGTGTCTGAAGAAGCTCTGCATATGTCGACGGAGGCTTATCAAATACCCTCTTCGGCTTTACATTCTGAAACCTTCTCTGACCCTGATTTTGCCTTTGCTGCTGCTGTGGTTGTTGTTGCTGTTGTTGTGGTTGGATTGGAATAGTAACACTGGCTATTTGTTGAGGTTGAACGTACTGATTTCTGCCTCTGCCCCAGCCTCTGTCACCAAATACAGCGCTTGTATCACCCTGTCGTCTCCCGCCGAACGCGTTTCTCGCACCCCCAGCTGAAGTAGATTCGCCTGCCTGAATCTTTCCAATTTTAATTCTGTTTTCGATCCTTTCTCCCACAAGGATCATATCGAAGAAGCTACCCATCGAAATATTGAGTAACTTGTCATAGTACATTCCTGTAAATGTCCCCACAAACATGTCATTCATCTCCCTTTCAACCAAAGGAGGGTGCACCCGAGCTGCCATATCGCGCCACCGCTGCACGTACTCTTTGAAACTTTCACCACTTTTTTGCGACAGACTCTGCAACTGAACTCTGTTTGGCGCCAAATCGCTGTTATATTTGTAATGCATAACGAAAGCATTGGCCAACTGCTTCCAGCTTCTAATCTGAGTGGGCTCCAGTCCCATGTACCATTCCTATGATGGTCCCGATAAGCTATCCTGAAAGAAATGCATGAGCATCCTTTCATCATTGGAATATGCAGACATCCTTCTATAATAAGAACGTACATGGACCTTTGGGCAGGTATCCCCTTTGTATTTGTCGAATGTTGGAGCCTTGAATTTTAATGGCACCCTCAGCCCTGGTACCAACCCCATAGTAGTCATATCTAACCCAGCGGAGTTCTGATTAACCACACCTTTCGTCTGTTCTTCTAGCATTCTGATCCTCTGAACAGGGTCAATGGGGCCCTCAGGTCCCATACCTCTTCCCGAAAAAGCGTTGTCCTGGTGATCCACATTCCAGTCATTGCCATACCCATCGTAACCCATGTTACGGCCAAATCCTTGCAGATTGAACATAGGACCCTGTCCTTGGTTGCCGAACCCTTGATTGACCCCAGCAGGTCCAAAACCATTGTTGAAAGGAAATGCTCCAGCGCCGTTGTTATTCACATTACTGAATCCACCATTACCGTGGCCATACCCCTGATTGTTGCCGTAACCGTCATTACCAAAGCCTTGATTGTTGAACCCAAAGTTCCCGTCCTGATTGACATTGCCATACCCATTGTTTCCAAAGCCAGCATTGTCACCGAATCCTTGATTGGCATCCCCAGTGTTGCCATTGTTGTTAACAACATGCTCATCACCACCATTTCCAGTATTACCATTACCAGCGCCAGCACCTGCACCAGTACCAGTGTTTCCGTTGACAGTCGCAACAGGTGGAGTAACTACCGGTATCTCATCCTCCCGGCGAGGAGTTCCAACAGAATTGTAGTCAGTATTGCCATTTCCGTTTGTCCACGTCATTAGCGGCTGCACCAAGGTCTGAAGGCTCTCCTGGCCCTTGGCCATGCTCTCCATAGCTTGCATGAACAGAGTCAGCTTCTCACAGATTTCCTGCATCTCATTCTGAACTTGATCCATTGCTTTCTTACAGTTGTTTCTGGTTGAGTAGCGGTGGATTCTTTGGTCGTCAATCCTGAAAAACCTATGAGATGCAGGAAATAAGATACAAATTCAACAAGTAACTGGCAATGCAAAAAGGAATATGCAGATGCAATATGTGTCTGTGCGTTAGGGAGATCAACCCCTGATTCTAGTGCCAAAGTGCTAGTGCAGTGACAGTGCTAAGAAGCTTGGATTCATCCACGCAGAAAACATCTCATATATTACTGAAAAGCCCAACAAGGCAGAAATACAATATCACTGAGTGTTCAATAACAAGAAGGCATGACCTCAACCAACAAGCCTGGTGATCAAGTGCATAAGGTAATCAAGTGCGACCATATGCCCGATACTCCTCAAACAATCTCCTGGGCTTGGGATGATATGGCTGAGTGAGCAACCCTTCGACGAGCAACTCTAACTGCCGTATAGTGAACTGGAGGCCTTCGTTGGAGTTTTCCCAAGCTCCCTTGCCAAAACAGTCTTCTAACTTCCTCTTCTTGGCTTCAAAGTTTTGTCTGTGCTCCTTCAGGTTTTTGACAGCTTTGTTCAACGAGGCTTGAATGGAAAAACTACACACAGCTTCCTCCTCAAACTTCCTTTGGCTAGCTTTCAACTGATCCTCTAACTTGGAGATTTGCAACTTCAGCTTATCTTCTCTCTCCTTGTTGTTGGTCAATGTAGCATTCCAAGTTTTGTTGAACGTAGACATCTCCAAGTAAGCTATATCAAGTGTTTTCTTCTTAGACTCCAGCATGTCATGAGAGCTCTTGAAATCTATCCCCAAACGTTCATGCTTCTTTCATTGTTCAGTCAGTTCTGTACCTAACTGGTTCACTAGCTTTGTTTGCTGCTTGAAGGAATATACAACTTCATTTCTTTCGCTTTTGAGCTGAACTAGCTCTTCTTCCAACTTCTTGTTGGCTTTCATCAGCTCTTCTTTCTCCTTCACAACCTGCTCATATCTCTCAATAGACACAGTAGTTGGCTCCTCAACCACGAGGGGAGCAGGAGGTAATATTGCAGGAAACGGCATCAGCGCCTGCTTCGCCCTATCTTGGATCCAGACTTGGTACGAAGGATAGGCTTGACTATCATTCTTACCCAACAACGGCTTCCCTTTCTTGCAGATGTTATTCCAAGCATGCTGAAGCTTGGATAATAATTCTCCACTCAGATCACCTATGAAGTACAGAGATTCCTGCACTTCCTCCTCTTTTGGCGGGCTTCTCAAAGCATAACCGAATTGCCTGATCAACAATGACGGATTGTAGTTAATGCACCCTTTCCTCCCAATCAGAGGAACATTAGGATATCCTGTGCAGCTGTAGATAATCTCAGATCCCAGTAAATCCCTATCAAACCAGACAACATCTTCTGAAGAAAGCCCCATCAGACGCTCAGCCCATTCCACCGTAGCTGCAGACTCAGCAAAGATACCCTTCTTGGGCAGGTGACTATCAAACCACGTATACAACAAAGGCACACAACAAGAGATGTTCTTGCCCCTCCTATTCTCGTTCTTATAATGCAAAGAGTGATAGAAGTCTCCATTCAGTGTAGGCACAGGATTTCCTGAAGCAAATATATGGAATGCATCCAAATCAACAAAGTCAGGCATATTAGGGAACAGTACAATGCCATAGATACACAAAGCAAGGATAGCATTAAACACAATCCAACAGCCACTCTTGGTATACTCTTGTGCTTTCCCAACCAAAAACTTGAGAGAAAAACCAGGAACCCTGTTCCACTTGGTTAACAGCAACTCTGAAGAGTCTAGATGTAAAGCCACAGCCAAATCCTCCAGTTTGGGCTCAGCATCCATGTGAACAAAAGGCACCTTGTTCTGAATAGTCAAATCCAAGATCTGAGCATATTCCTCCATGGTCGGAGCCAGAATGAAGTCAGGGAAAGTAAAACGCCTCAGCAGGGGATCATAGAACTGCATCAGCGCCTACAATCCGTTCAGCTCATACGTGGATGGTTTGCAAACCAACCTAAGAAGTTTCCCATAACTCTTCCTGAAACTTCTCTTCACATCATCATCAGCCAAGCATATCAAACTAAGCAAAGAAGTAACATCTGGAGTAGGCAACTTGTAAGCCACAGTCTTCTTCAAAGTATCCATGATAGCAGCCAGAAATCCGGGCAACTAGAATCCGAGGGTATGAAATGCACCTGCAGCACAGACACACGTTAATGATATGCAAAATGAGTATGCAACAATGCAATATGCAAACATGCAACAGGGATCAAGTGATATATTGCTGAAGAGATCCATCCACATCTGTCTCAACAGACCCGTAATACTGCTCAAACCTGGTCTCAACAGACCCATAACAATGCTCCAACCTGGTCTCAACAGACCTATAACAAAGCTCTAACCTGGTCTCAACAGACCTATAACAAAGTTCCAACTTGGTCTTAACAGACCCATAACAATGCTACAACCTGGTCTCAACAGACCCATAACACTGTCCTGATGAAGAACCCCGAGTAACCACACATACTGACCCAATATTAAGAAAAACGGGTAGTCTGGAGGTCAAGTTTCCTGCATGTCCCAATCCCTCTCACAGGTAGGTGTCCTATCAACTGACACAAGGTACGGCATCCTATGCGGTCGTCGGCGTCACAAACTTTCAAGACTGATGATACGATACCCAGAAGGTGTGGCATCATCAGGTCCTAAAGAGGCCTCACTTAGCCAACTTCCAATTGATCGGTCCCCAGAGTCGACAATCCAACTAACTAACAACCCCCTCAACCCAAAGGGTTGAAAAAGAAGTCAACCAGAAGAACCTCGTCCGAGCGTGAATTTTGCGGGACACTAGTACATGCAAAGCATGCACGCGCCCACTAATTTCCACAACTAATTCTAGGTGCACTCAAGCCCAGATCCGACTTATCTCTCGATCTGAACCCCTACCCAGCATAACAACAATGATATAATGCTGAAAGTAAATACAGAAAGGTAAATCCATACAAAACTCACGACGGGAAAACAAGCGCTAGGATTGACTCGCGTAGGGAACCGTTGGAGTCCCCAGCAGTGTCGCCAGCTGTCGCTACTGCGAAAATCGGCGCCGGCTATGACAGAAGAGTCGCCACTGTGCGTTATTTATCCCAACGGAGGGAAAGGAAATGCTCAGAGTAAACCTAACGCAAAACGGGAAAGGAATGGTCATTGCAACCAAATCCTGGATTCGGGAGTCGATTACGCAAGGGGAAGGTATTAGCACCCCTCACGTCCGCCGTACTCGACGGGATCCCCGCTTGTTTTCTTGTACGAATCGTTACTCTATCTACACTAAAGGTCAAAGGACAAAAGGAAAGAAAAGTGAAAAGAGACTCGATAGAGCTTCGCCGCTCTATGCCTACATATTCCCTCGTGCAATGGGAAAGTCAGAGTCTACGTAGTTCGGCTAACTACGGATGAAGGTGGGAAGGTTGCTCGCTAGGATACGACATCCTATGCCTACGTACTTTCATACAGCATGAAATATCAGAGCAAACATAGTTCGGGCTACGGAAGACACAAGCTTGTCTAACTGCTTTTTATTACCTTATGAAAGGGTTTTTCTTGATTAAGAGTCCAAGCGGACAAAAATGACACTTTGATGTTTGTTTTGAATCTTTTATGAAAGAAGTGTTTTTTTTAGTTTGTTTGCAATCTCTGACGCACTAGAGACTATGATTTGAGAGTGACTACGTCGCGTGTCACCCAAAGGGTGCCACACTAAGCAGCCAGACTACTGGAAAGAAGCTCTCCAGCAACCCTTTCTCAAATAGATTAAGGCTCGTAACGTACGACATCGATTAACCTTATTACTATGTTTTTGAGTTGTTTTGAGATAAGAAGAGAAAGAAGCTCTAAAAAGCCTAGGGTTGAAAAGGGAATAAAAACTAACCTAATGTTGTCATGCATGGGTAAGAATCCTAATGTCCGTCATAATTCCCTCCTGCACAGAGGAAATCAGAGATCCTAGGGGATAAACAGAAAAGAAAGCAAGCAAATACAGTAAAATGCATGCAATGCAGCAATACAGGCAAGGCAAGGGAGTCCTGCTCAACCTCGAACCTGGGAAAACAACAGGCAAAGTGAATCAACATTCACTTCAAACCTTAAGGGGGCAAGCTGCACAAGCCAACAAACAATACAGAAAACAAAAACCAAAGCAGAGGAGGCAACCCAAGCAGCAGCATCAAACTCCTACAGCAAACAGCACAAGCAGCAACTCTGACAGCAACAGTCGATTAAACAGCAAAAGGTTGACAGCAACAACCTTCATCTTCATGAATAGCTTCAACAAACAAACTTAAACAAGCTTCTATCTTCACACTCAACATACTTCAACAAGCTTTAACAAACACCTAGCTTCAACCAGCAAACAGCTTCATCAAGCAAGCAGCTTCAACAAGCAAACAACTTCATCAAGCAAGCAGCTTCAACAAGCAAACAGCTTCAACAAGCAACTGGCTTCAACAAGCAACACTCCTAGCTTCAACAAGCACAAACTTCATTCTCAACAAGCTTCAACAAGCAACCTCCAAAGGGGAATCAATTAACAAGATCAGGTTGAAATGTTAAGTAACTTAATGACAACCAAAGGAAGCCACTAAGAACTTAACATTATAAAAGAATGGCATCCACAAAGTTCTACTCTTAAAGCATGCCATCCATCCCTCCAAAGGAGAGATGTGGCTTATTTAAGAGGACTTTATGTCATTGGATTGAATGGAGATGAACAATATACTCCATGTTTGAAGAAACAAGCAAAACTAATCTAATGCTCTTCCTAAAACCCTAGTTTCCCTAAGCTCCTGACAAGCATCCACAAGATGAGAAATTCTTCATGTCCATGCTCTTTCAAGCTCTCCAAAGCATCTTCAAGTTGTCTTCATGTTCATCCAAAAGCAAAGGCACCACCACTTAAGTCTAATGGGAACTATTGGGTTAAACTAGTCAAGTTAGTATGTTAGAAACACCTAAAAGTTAGTCCTAAAAATAAATCTAATTAAAATACTAAAAATGATTGTAAAATCCTATGAAAAATCCTAAGGGTTCCTAAACCTCTTAAGAATATCTCCATACAAAAATCAGGGGGTTAACCATTCATTAAGACCTAAAACTATGTCCTAAACCAAAGGGTACTATCCTAAAACCCTAAAGTTACACCACTTAATGTTTATTGTTCAAACTGGCCTAAAAAATCTCCACGAAAATATGGGAAACATACTAAGGGTACATGCATTTCTAATCTAAATAACCCAAAAAGAATCACCTAAAAATTATACACCAAACACCCATACTAAAATTAGCAAGAACAAGCACCAAACAAGTTGAATTTAAAACCAATTAAAATGCAAAAATGCAATTAAAATAATAAAATGCATGAATTAATGAAATTTTAATCCTAGAAAATTCTACACTCTCTAAAGAGTCCAAGGGAAAAAATCTAACCTAAAAAGAATTAATTTTCTATTTGTTATGATTTAATCTTGAACTATATGCTAAACATGTAAAATAAAAGAAATATAAAGAAAATTATGAAAGTTGCGTGTGAAATAGCAATATTCTCCAGTTGTAATCCCAGGCTGGGCCAAAAGTGGGGTGTGAGTAGAAATCCGGTAACTAAGCCCAAACCAAATAATAGAAAATCAGGAAAATCAAGTGAAATGAAAAAAGACGCGTGAAGAATAGAAATTATATCACGTCCAATATCCAACTTGGGCCTAAATGGGAGTGTGTATAGCAAGGAAATGGTTAAGCCCACCCAATGTCCTTTAATGAAACGCAGAGTTTCACTCTAAACTCAACTCTTCAGATTGCATCACCAAATCATGGCCCTGAATCCATGTTCTCAGACAAAGTCAAGCTAGCATCCAGCGGTTATTGTTCATCTTCTCCAAATGTTTAAAAATGGGAGGGAGATTTAGGACGGTGGCCTGAGCTGCAGCGCCACCGTCGTCTCCGGCGTGGTATTCTCAAAAGCTCACCAAACTTAACAATTTGATACCCAATCCTACCCAAAATCATCTCCTGAGTCCAAATATGCCCTCAAAAATCATTGATTCTACCTCTAACTCTAAAACCGATAGGATGTTCAGAAATGGCATCAATCTTGAATGTCTCAATTCTTGCATCTAATGATCCTAATGTCATCTACACGTACCAGGCATCAATTCTAACTATCCAAGCAAGATTGAAACCTCACGAATCAAGAGTTATCCTTCTCAACAGAAATGGTGTCATGACCTAGAGTGTCTCTAATTGTTCCAATTTTGTGCTGAAATCCATCTACCTAATGTCAATAACCTATCCACATGATCATTTCTACCTAATTCCCTATAATCTAGAGAAAACGTTGAAAGATGCATACCTGGTGTAAATGGATGAACAGAGGAGGTTCTTGCTCGAATCAAGCTTTAATCTCTTCCAGATTCACTCAAGAACACACTCTGAAGCTACTCCAATGATCAATTTGCTTTGAATCCTCTTTAATCTCTAAACCCGATTCTGATATGCAATGAAGAAATTTCAATTGCTCTCTCTTGATTCTTTTCAATGCTTGCCCAAAAAATGATATGAATCCAATGCATTGGTTATATAGAGTTGGTTAGAACTCTCTAGAACTTTCTGGAATTGATCAAATGAGAAATTGAAATTCTCTTGCACCATGAAAATCTCTTATGTGCAGCTCGTGTTTGCCTCAGTTCTGCAGCTCCATTTCACTTGAATTTCTCACCTCATGACATTTAGAATTGGATGGAAGTGATATGCTCCTTGTTTCTGATCCAAAGGCAATGAATTGATGTGTTACTTCAACCTTAAGTTACAATATGGAAATGCTTGAAAATGACCCCAAATGCAAAATGTGTTATTGCCATCCTTCTCAAAATGCTCTTTCTGATCAATTCGACATATAACATGAGCTTGTTTGGCCACATATCATTAAATTCTATTTTATGGCCTTTTAATGACTTTAATTTCCTTCTTTCAAAGCCATTTCACATAGCCTTTTGCTATGATCCAAAAAAAACTTTTATGGCCACTTGGTTGCACTCAAAACATCATTTTAAACAAGTTCCATGTTGGAAAATTTTCCATTTGAAGCTTGCAAGTTTGAGTTATGGACCTATAATCCAAAGTGACCTATAATCTCACTTTCCGAAAATACCCCTGGCTTGCAAAGATCATAACTTGAGTTCTACAAATCCTATCAACGACTTCTAGTACTCTATGGAAATCTAAGAGGATAACGAACAACATTCATGTTGACCAAAATTCCATTTGAAAACTCCTTGAAGGGAAAAAGTTGCTTGGAAGTCAAGTGACTTTCACAGATAAATTTCATAGTCATCTGATGACCTGTAACTTGTCTGGACCATAACTTGAGTTCTATAACTCCCCTTGAGGACTTCTAGTACTCAAATTAAAGGTATTGAGATTCTCTATAAGTTTCATGTTGGCCAAAGATCAATTTGAAACATGTATTTTGGTTTATGTGGATTTGAAGTTAAGCACTAAACAAGGGATTTTACACTGAAACCCTAATTTAGCAACTTCCCACATTCTTGATTCTTCTTTGCTTGATCTTGGCACAACACCACACATGTATCAACATACCAATCCATGAACCCCATGACCTCAAAGTAGGCTTTGATGCTCTTCAATTACTCAATTGACCTAGGATTGACCCAGATGAAACCCTAGTTGACTGCACCTCAACTGTGGCTCTTGTACTTGAATCAATGACTTGTCTCAGCTTCAATAGGGCCCTCTAGGTATTCTATGAGATCCATACACAACTCAAATTCACATTCCATGTTTCACATCCCACTGATGATTCTCAATATTCCTCAAGATAAGAGCAAAACCCACATGTAGGCACTCAAACTTCTCAAGACTTCAAATCATTTCTTGATGGCCTGGATGACTTCTCATACTTGGATAAGACCTCTTGCTAGGCTCTTTTGATAAGAATCACACTTGATCCCCTATTGGACGAGTGATATGCTATGATATGCAAATGATTAGAACTATGTGAATGATGTAACTATGCAAATGACAATGCAATGAAACATAAACCAGCTAAGAAAAGGTTGAGCAAATTTCGGGGTGCAACAGGGTGTCTATGGCTTTTGAATTTGCCATGTCAAATCTCTTGAGAAGATCCAAACAATACTTTGTTTGGCTCACGAATGTTCATTCCTTCAGTTGCTTGATTTGTAAACCGAGAAAATATGTGAGTTCACCCATCATACTCATCTCGAATTCACCCTGCATAAGCTTAGCAAACTCTCTTACGAGATTCATGTTAGTGGATCCAAATATGATATCGTCAACATAAATTTGTACAATAATTAAGTGTTTTCCTTGACATTTAATGAAGAGAGTAGTATCAACCTTTCCTCTTGAGTAGCCTTGATCAAGTAAGAATTTGCTTAGTCTCTCGTACCAAGCTCTAGGAGCTTGTTTGAGACCGTACAAAGCTCTTTTCAGTTTACACACATGATCAGGATAATCATGAGACTCAAAACCAGGTGGTTGAGCAACATAGACTTCTTCACTTATGAACCCGTTAAGGAACGCACTTTTGACGTTCATTTGAAATAACTTAAAATCTTTCGCACAAGCGAAAGCAAGATGAAGGCGTATAGCCTCGAGTCGGGCAACCGGCGCATAAGTTTCCTCATAGTTGATGCCTTCCTCTTGGTTATACCCTTGCGCGACTAAACGCGCTTTGTTATGAGTTATTACTCCGTTCTCGTCCAGTTTATTTCTAAACACCCATCGGGTGCCGATTACTCGATGACCTCGTGGAGGAGGGACAAGGTCCCAAACCTCATTTCTAGTGAACTGATTCAGTTCCTTCTGCATTGACAAATACCAATGTTCATCGAGTAGGGCTTCCTTAGGGTTTTTAGGTTCCATCTGTGACACGAAAGCGAAGTGATAACAAAAATTACTTAGCTTCGATCGAGTTGTTACACCCTTTGTGATGTCTCCAAGAATGTTTTCAATTTGATGGTCTTTAGATGACTTCCACTCTTGAGGAAGATCATCGTTTGAAGGCGGATGAACTTCCTCTGTTTCATCACGGTGTGCATCCTTATCCTCCTCAATTTTGGCTTTGTCAGGTTGATCAATCCCCGTCTCGCCACTTTTGAGTATGTCTTCAGTGGATGTACCTGCACCATGAACAACATTATCCTTTCCGACATTTCTCGGGTAAGACTCATCAAAAGTAACATGCACAGACTCTTCTACAGCAAGTAATCGTTTATTATATATTCTATATGCTTTACTCGATTGAGAGTATCCGAGAAAGATACCTTCATCGGCTTTGGAATCAAATTTGCCCAAGTTTTCCTTTCCATTATTTAATACAAAACATTTGCATCCAAACACGTGCAAGTGAGAAACATTTGGCTTTCGCCCTTTTAAAAGTTCGTACGGTATTTTGTTTAGAATGGGGCGAATAAGCACCCTATTCAAAACATAGCATGCCGTACTAATGGTGTCGGCCCAAAAATATTTAGGTAAACCACTTTTGTTAATCATTGTTCTTCCCAATTCTTCTAAAATACGGTTTTTGCGCTCCACAACCCCGTTTTGTTGAGGAGTGCGTGGAGCGGAGAAGTTATGATCTATACCATGGTTACCGCAATATTCTTCAAATAAGTGATTTTCAAACTCACCTCCATGGTCGCTCCTAATTTACACTATGTTTGTATTTAACTTATTTTGGGAAAGCTTAGCAAACTTTTCAAAAGCGGCGAATGTATCACTTTTACTTACTAAGAAGATGGTCCAACAAAACCTAGAAAAGTCGTCCACTATTACGAACCCGTAATAGTTTCCTCCTAGACTTTTGATCCTAGACGGCCCAAACAAGTCCATGTGTAGAAGTTCAAGAGGTCTCGTTGTTGATTTAATGAGATCCTTCTCTTGCTTCCCTTTTTGACAAGCATCACAAAGGTGATCCTTGGTGAACTTTATTTTGGGAAGTCCTAAGACTATGTCTTTTGAGACTACCTTATTGAGTAAGTCAAAATTAACATGTGCTAAACGCCTATGCCATAGCCATGAGTCTTCACTCATAGTTATGAGGCATTTGTTGCTTGTTAATGATACTTCATTTAAGTCAAGCATATATATGTTGTTTACCCTAAAACCATTAAACATATTCTTCTTATCATTTTCATGCACAATTTTACAACAATCTTTTGAAAAAGATACATTGTATCCTTTGTCGCATAATTGGCTAATGCTAAGCAGGTTATGTTTAAGGTTTTGGACAAGCAAAACGTCGGAAATCATAGTAGAGGCGGGATTACCTACACTACCTTTACCTAGTATTGCTCCGCGGTTGTTATCACCATAAGTTACGTACCCTTTCTTCTTAGCCACAAAGTCTATGAATAAGGATATGTCTCCAGACATCTGTCTTGAGCACCCACTGTCGAGAACCCATCTTCTCTCGATGGTCTCGACACATTTGACCTATCAAAACATAATTAGCACAAGGAGGTACCCAATGGCATATTGGGTCCTAATAGGTTAGCGACAAAATGGTTGCGTTTGGGCAACCATTGGTAGATGCCTTTAGGAACAAGAAATCTCCTAAACCGGCATTTACCAATGGAGTGGCCTTTCTTGCAACAAGATAAGCAAGCAAAATCGACTTTAGAGTCACTTTCACTTGCTCGATCCCTAATTACATATGCATATTTTTGGTATGGGTTAATCATACTTTTTCTAAAATCCTTTTTATCAATAGCAAATGTAACTTTAGGCTCAAGTGCCTTGTTTAATTTGGCATTGAGGTTTCTAACCTCACCTTGCCAAATATGACAAGTATCACACCCAAAGTTGAAAGGATTTCTATTGTCCTTACAACCCGATTCATTGCCTTTCACAATGGAAGCCTTAAGGTCCTCTAATTTCTTTTCGGACTCTTTAACTTTGTGCTCTAAATACGTAAAAAAATTCTTATTAGAGGCAAGTTTCTTGAAGGCTTCAACTGCTTCATTATGTAAGGCATTAAATGCGGTTTGTAATTCTGAATGCGACATATTTGAGGACTTATCATATTTAGAGTGACGTACCTGTTTTTTCTTATTTTTCTGATTGGCAGAGAGGCATAGATTCACGGACTCTTCTTCATCACTAGAGCTTTCATCAGAGGAGGAAGAGTCGCTGTCACTTTCCCACGCTATGTATGCTCTCCTAGGCTTTGATGATTTCTTGTGTGACTTTGATGATTCCTTGTCCTTTCCCTTTTTGTTCATCGGACAGTCCGTTTGTAGTGACCGGGCTTTCCACACTTGTAGCACGTCCCTCTAGTCTTTTTACCTTTTGAGTCATCATCCTTGGAGTACCTCGATTGTTTCCGGAAGTTTACCAAGTTCTTCTCGGAATGTTGGATGCCGTTCTTTCTCACGTAACGGTTATACCGTTTGACAAACAACCCCATATCTTCGCTCTTATCCTCTTCTTCTTCGTTGCTTGAGGAATAATCAATTTGCTCTTTTGCTTGAGACTTCGAGGAGGAAGTCTTGAGAGCTATTGATTTCTTTTCACTCACCTTCGTTTTGTCTTTCTTTTCCATCTTTTCGCGTTGGTCTAGGCTCAAAAGTACCTGTTCATGCTCTTGTAGTTTTCCAAACAATGTTGTCAAGTCTAATAAGGTAAGATCATGTGCTTCTTTGATGACGGTCACTTTAGGCTGCCATTCCCTGTTAAGACATCTTAAGATCTTATTAGTAGCAATATCATTGGAAACAGGCCTACCTAATGAATGTAAACGATTGATGAGATGAGTAAATCTCTTTTGCATGTCAGCAATGGTTTCCCCTTGCTCCATAAAAAAGAGATCAAACTCTTGTGTTAATGTATTGATTCTAGCCAACTTAACATCGTTTGTCCCCTCATGGGCTATTTGTAGTGAATCCCACATAGCCTTAGCGGTAGGACAATGGGATACACGATAGTATTCATCTACACCTAATGAGGAGATTAAGATGTTTTTAGCTTTCTAATCATAATTGTATTTTTTCTCATCGTCATTGGTCCATTGTGCTTCAGGCTTTGGCACAACTTCGTTATCCGCATTGGTCATAGTAATTTCTATTGGACCATTAAGGATAACGTTCCATATTTCTCTGTCTATAGAGTTTATATGCACACGCATACAGTCTTTCCAATAACTATAATTTTCACCGTTGAAAACGGGAGCTCTAATGTACGCCCCTTTTAGTTCATTAGCCATTTTCTATCTACGTTGTATTTGAAGCACCGAATAACCGGAGCTCTAGATACCACTTGTTAGACTATGGCACGGATCTAGAAGGGGGGTTGAATAGATCCCTAATTAAAATTTGAGTCGGCGCTACCAATTTAAAATTGGTTTTAAAAATGTTTTAAGTGCGGAAGCGGCCGAGGAAAATATAGTCTAAAACGAACGGTTATTGGAAAACCGGATATACGTAAGCCTTTGGATTAATGACAATTTGGAAAAATAGAATCATAACACTAATTACACTTATCAATTATTTACTTCAGTTGTAAGGATTCCTAGTTACAATGATTCAAAGATCAAATCAAAACTAGATACACAAGTAAGATAATTTTGGTTCAAGCAATATGTCAAACACTTGGTGTGCAAAACACTACAAGTACAAAACAGAGTCTTAACCTCTTACTCAATTGATATCACAATTTTGACAATAAAGCTTATACAAAAATCACTTATTTTGAGCTATAACGTAAATGCTGAAAATAGAGAAGACAAGTATTTGGTGAGGCAGTTCCCCCGTCGCCCTCGCTTCGGGGTACGTCTGCCCTCAATTCTAAAACTAGAATTGAGATAGATTTTATAGATATCACCTGTTGAATGTAATAGTTTATACAAGGATTGAGCAGCAAATATACAACAGAAATCTCAATGTGTTGAAAGTTGCCTTCACTACTTGCCCCTTGATTCAAGATGAATCAAGTTCTTCGATTTGTGTTGATGAACCTCCGACTCCAGCCACCTTATTGAATAAGATGTTGTTGTTCAAACCTTTGGCTCCGGCTGATCTCAACAGCACCAAATCGACCCCGATATCTTCCCTTCAAAATCACTGAATCCGCTACTAGACTCGTGAAGAACACCTCTTCACAATCACCTTCGCTCGATTGACCTTTGATGAAGAATCTCGTCCAAAAAAACCCCAAAATTCAAACCAATCTTGGAGGATAAAACCCCAATGGTTTTATTCAAGAAAGAACCTGTCACAATCTTCAACCCGAGCTTGATTCTCCAATCTAAGCCTCGAACCTTATCACCTTGAATCTCTCACAAATGCATTTCAAAAATGATTGTATGTAATTGAAATGTTGTGAGATTTTGAAGATGAAGATGATGAATCTTGGACACCTATTTCACTCTTTCTTGTTTTTTTGAACACATGAATCAAAAGAATATCAAATGTTAAAAGACACAAGTGGTTAAACAAGTATATATAGTGCCAACATAATTCTAGACATAACAGTATTTCAAATATAAGAGGGAAGCATTTTGAAACAGATTTTCCGCGCGAACGGTCGACCACAACAGGTCTGTGCGTCGACGCATGGCCTGTGTTGTTTTGGAAATCTGGAAAATTCATCAGTGTGCGTCGACCATACAGTCGGCGTGCGCTGACCCGTTGAAATCTATTTCCATTATGCGTCGACCCTATGGTCGACTCATGCCTTTACGCGCTGACCCGTTGGAAAGTTATTCCTTCATGCGCCGACCCTATGGTTGACTCATTGCCTTGTGCGCTGACTAGTGCAGAATTGTTCTGATGCATGCGCCGACCCTATGGTCGACTCATGCCTTGCAAACCTGCAAAAATTCATCAGTTTGAGGTCTTTCATGCCTTTGGTCATGATTGCATTTTATCTACACATAGTATATTCGTTTTAGAAGTTTTAAGACAAGTATAAAAGGATATGGTGGGTTATACGTTGCATCTGGTTTAGTAGATCTGGAATTCATAATTTCCAATCTATCCAGGGAATTTGTCATCATCGAAACATGCATTAACCAATGTCTTGCAGACTTGTGTGATGTGTGGCGATTTGCCTCCACACAAACGTATGATTGTCTAAGCAAAGGTAATAACACAAAATATACGATATATTACCTATTATCAAACGTATGATAGCCTAAGCAAAGGTAATAACCCAAAAGATACGGTATATTACCTACTATCAAAAGTATGATAGCCTAAGCAAAGGTAATAACCCAAAAGATATGGTATATTACCTACTATCAAATGTATGATAGCCTAAGCAAAGGTAATAACCAAAAAGATACAGTATATTACCTACTATCAAACGTATGATAGCCTAATCAAAGGTAATAACCAAAAAGAGACGATATATTACCTACTATCAACCGTATGATAGCCTAAGCAAAGGTAATAACACAAAAGAAATGGTATATTACCTACTATCAAACGTATGATAGCCTAAGCAAAAGGTAATACCCAAAAAGAAACAGTATATTACCTACTATCAAACTTATAATAGCCTAAGCAACGGTAATAACCCAATCGATACGGTATATTACCTACTATCAGACATATGATAGCCTAAGCAAAGGTAATAAACCAAAAGATACAATATATTACCTACTATCAGAAGTATGATAGCCTAAGCAAAAGTAATAACGGAAAAGATACAGTATATTACCTACTATCAAACGTATGATAGCCTAAGCAAAGGTAATAACACAAAAGAAACGGTATATTACCTACTATCAAACGTATGATAGCCTAAGCAAAGGTAATAAACCAAAAGATACGATATATTACCTACTATCAGAAGTATGATAGCCTAAGCAAAAGTAATAACGGAAAAGATACAGTATATTACCTACTATCAAACATATGATAGCCTAAGCAAAGGTAATAACCCAAACGATACGGTATATTACCTACTATCAGATGTATGATAGCCTAAGCAAAGGTAATAACCCAAAAGATACAGTATATTTCGAACTATCAAACGTATGATAGGCTAAGCAAAGGTAAAAACCCAAAAGATACGGTATATTACCTACTATCATACGTATGATAGCCAAACCAAAAGTAATAACCCAAAAGATAAGGTATATTACCTAATATCAGGCGTATGATAGCCTAAGAAAAGGTAATAACCCAAAGAGATACAGTATATTACCTACTATCAAACGTATGATAGCCTAAGCAAAGGTAATAACCCAAAAGATACGGTGTATTACCCACTATCAGACGTATGATAGCCTAAGGAAAGGTAATAACCCAAAAGATACGTTATACTACCCACTATCAAACGTATGATAGCCTAAGCAATGGAAATAACCAAAAAGATACGGTATATTACCTACTATCATATGTTTGATTGCCTAAGTAAAGGTAATAACCCAAAAGATACTGTATATTTCCTACTATCAAACGTATGATTATCTACGCAGAGTTATTAACCCAAAAGATACGATATATTACCTAGTATCAAACGTATGATTGTCTAAGCATAGGTAATAACCCGAAATATACGGTATATTACCTACTATCAAACGTATGATAGCCGAAGCGAAGGTAATAACCCAAAAGATACGGAATATTACCTACTATCAAAAGTATGATAGCCTAAGCAAAGGTAATAACCCAAAACATATGGTATATTACCTACTATCAGACGTTTGCTAGCCTAAGCAAAGGTAATAACCCAAAAGATACAATATATTACCTACTATCAAACGTATGATAGCCTAAGCAAAGGTAATAAACCAAAAGATACGGTATATTACCTACTATCAGACGTATGATAGCCTAAGCAAAGGTAATAGTCAAAAAGATACGATATATTACCTACTATCAAACGTATTATAGCCTAAGCAAAGGTAATAACCCAAACGATACGGTATATTACCTACTATCCGACGTATGATAGCCTAAGCAAAGGTAATAACCCAAAAGATACGGTATATTTCCTACTATCAAACGTATGATAGGCTAAGCAAAGGTAATAACCCAAAAGATACAGTATATTACCTACTATCAAACGTATGATAGCCTAAGCAAAGGTAATAACACAAAAGGTACGGTATATAACCTACTATCAAACGTATGATAGCCTAAGCAAAGGTAATAACCCAAAAGATACGGTATATTACCTACTATCAGACGTATGATAGCCTAAGCAAAGGTAATAAACCAAAAGGTACGGTATATTACCTACTATCAAACGTATGATAGCCTAAGCAAAGGTAATAACCCAAAAGATACGGTATATTACCTACTGTCAGACGTATGATAGCCAAACCAAAGGTAATAACCCAAAAGATACGGTATATTACCCATTATCAAACGGATAATAGCCTAAGCAAAGGTAATAACCCAAAGATATGGTATATTACATACTATTAAACATATGATAGCCTAAGCAAAGGTAATAACCCAAAAGATATCGTATTTTACCTACTATCAAACGTATGATAGCCGAAGCAAAGGTAATAACCCAAAAGAGACGATATTATACCTACTATCAAATGTATGATAGCCTGAGGAAAGGTAATAAGCCCAAAGAAACGGTATATTACCTAATATCAAACGTATGATAGCCTAAGCAAAGGTAATAACCCAAAATATACGGTATATTACCTACTATCAGGCGTATGATAGCCTAAGCAAAGGTAATAACCCAAAGAGATACAGTATATTACCTACTATCAAACGTATAATAGCCTAAGCAAAGATAATAACCCAAAAGATACGGTTTATTACCTACTATCAGACGTATGATAGCCAAAAGAAAGGTAATAACCCAAAAGATACGTTATATTACCCACTATAAAACGTATGATAGCCTAAGCAATGGTAATAACCACAAAGATACGGTATATTACCTACTATCATATGTTTGATAGCCTAAGTAAAGGTAATAACCCAATAGATACAGTATATTTCCTACTATCACACGTATGATTATCTAAGCAAAGTTTTTAACCCAAAAGATACGATATATTACCTAGTATCAAACGTATGATTGTCTAAGCAAAGGTAATAACCCAAAATATACGGTATATTACCTACTATCAAACGTATGATAGCCTAAGCAAAGGTAATAAACCAAAAGATACAGTATATTACCTACTATCAAACGTATGATAGCCTAAGCAAAGGTAATAACCAAAAAGAGACGATATATTACCTTCTATCAAACGTATGATAACCTAAGCAAAGGTAATAACACAAAAGAAACTGTATATTACCTACTATCAAGCGTATGATAGCCTAATCAAAGGTAATAACCCAAAAGATACAGTATATTACCTACTATCAAACGTATCATAGCCTAAGCAACGGTAATAACCCAATCAATACGGTATATTACCTACTATCAGACATATGAAAGCCTGAGCAAAGTTAATAACCCAAAAAATACGGTATATTACCTACTATCAGGCGTATGATAGCCTAAGCAAAGGTAATAACCCAAAATATACGGTATATTACCTACTATCAAACGCATGATAGCCGAAGCAAAGGTAATAACCCAAAAGATACGATATATTACCTACTATCAAAAGTATGATAGCCTAAGCAAAGGTGGTAACCCAAAAGGTACGGTATATTACCTACTATCAAAAGTATGATAGCCTAAGCAAAGGTAATAACCCAAAAGATATGGTATATTACCTAGTATCAAACGTATGATAGCCTAAGCAAAGGTAATACCCCAAAAGAAACAGTATATTACCTACTATCAAACGTATAATAGCCTAAGCAACAGTAATAACCCAATCGATACGGTATATTACCTACTATCAGACGTATGATAGCCTAAGCAAAGGTAATAAACCAAAAGATATGATATATTACCTAATATCAGAAGTATGATAGCCTAAGAAAAGGTAATAACGGAAAAGATACAGTATATTACCTACTATCAAACGTATGATAGACTAAGCAAAGGTAATAACCCAAACGATACGGTATATTACCTACTATCAGATGTATGATAGCCTAAGCGAAGGTAATAACCCAAAAGATACGGTATATTTCCTACTATCAAACGTATGATAGGCTAAGCAAAGGTAATAACCCAAAAGATACGGTATATTTCCTACTATCAAACGTATGATAGGCTAAGCAAAGGTAATAACCCAAAAACACAGTATATTACCTACTATCAAACGTATGATAGCCTAAGCAAAGGTAATAACCCAAAAGGTACGGTATATAACCTACTATCAAACGTATGATAGCCTAAGCAAAGGTAAAAACCCAAAAGATACGGTATATTACCTACTCTCTGACGTATGATAGCCAAACCAAAAGTAATAACCCAGAAGATATGGTATATTACCTACTATCAAAGGTATAATAATCTAAGCAAAGGTAATAACCCAAAAGATATGGTATATTATCTACTATCAAACGTATGATAGCCTAAGCAAAGGTAATAACCCAAAAGATACGGTATATTACCCACTATCAAACGTATGATAGCCGAAGCAAAGGTAATAACCCAATAGTGACAATATATTACCTACTATCAAATGTATGATACACTAAGGAAAGGTAATAAGCCCAAAGAAACGGTATATTACCTACTATATAACGTATGATAGCCTAAGCAAAGGTATTAACCCAAAATATACGGTATATTACCTACTATCAAACAGATGATAGCCTAAGCAAAGGTAATAATTCAAAAGGTACGGTATATTACCTAGTATCAAACGTATGATAGCATAAGCAAAGGTAATAACCCAAAAAAACAGTATATTACCTACTATCAAACGTATAATAGCCTAAGCAACGATAATAACCCAAAATATACGGTATATTACCTACTATTAGAAGTATGATAGCCTAAGCAAAGGTAATAACCCAAAAGATACGGTATATCACCTACTATCAAACGTATGATAGCCTAAGCAAAGGTAATAACCCAAAAGATACAGTATATTACCTACTATCAAACGTATTATAGCCTAAGCAACGGTAATAACCCAAAAGATACAATATATTACCTACTATCAGATGTATGATAGCCTAAGCAAAGGTAATAACCCAAAAGAAACGGTATATTACCGACTATCAAACGTATGATAGCCTATGCAAAGGTAATAACCAAAAGGATACGGTATATTTCCTACTATCAAACGTATGATAGGCTAATCAAAGGTAATAAGCCAAAAGATATGGTATATTACCTACTATTAAACGTAAAATAGCCTAAGCAAAGGTAATAACCCAATAGGTACGGTATATAATCTACTATCAAACGTATGATAGCCTAAGCAAAGGTAATAACCCAAAAGATACGGTATATTACCTACTATCAAACGTATGATAGCCTAAGCAAAGGTAATAACCCAAAAGGTACGATATATAACCTACTATCAAACGTATGATAGCCTAAGCAAAGGTAGTAACCCAAAAGATACGGTGTATTACCTACTATCAAACGTATGATAGCCTAAGCAAAGGTAATAACCCAAAAGGTACGGTATATTACCTACTATCAAACGTATGATAGCCTAAGCAAAGGTAAAAACCCAAAAGATACGGTATATTACCTACTATCAGACGTATGATAGCCAAACCAAAAGGAATAACCCAAAAGATATGGTATATTACCTACTATCAAAGGTATAATAATCCAAGCAAAGGTAATACCCCAAAAGATATGGTATATTACCTACTATCAAACATATGATAGCCTAAACAAAGGTAATAACCCAAAAGATACGGTATATTACCTACTATCAAACGTATGATAGCCGAAGCAAAGGTAATAACCCAATAGAGACGATATATTACCTACTATGAAACGTATGATAGCCTGAGGAAAGGTAATAAGCCCAAAGAAACGGTATCTTACCTACTATACAATGTATGATAGCCTAAGCAAAGGTAATAACCCAAAAGATACGGTATATTACCCACTATCAAATAGATGATAGCCTAAGCACAGGTAATAATTCAAAAGATATGGTATATTACCTAGTATCAAACGTATGATAGCCTAAGCAAAGGTAATAACCCAAAAGAAATAGTATATTACCTACTATCACACATATGATAGCCTAAGAAACGGTAATAACCCAAAAGATATGGTATATTACCTACTATCAGATGTATGATAGCCTAAGCAAAGGTAATAACGCTAAAGATACGGTATATTACCGACTATCAATCGTATGATAGCCTATGCAAAGGTAATAACCCAAAAGATACAATATATTTCCTACTAGCAAATGTATGATAGGCTAAACAAAGGTAATAACCCAAAAGGTACGATATATAACCTACTATCCAACGTATGATAGCCTACGCAAAGGTAATAACCAAAAAGAAACGATATATTACCTACTATTAAACGTATGATAGCCTAAGCAAAGGTAATAACACACAAGAAACGATATATTACCTACTATCAAACGTATGATAGCCTAAGCAAGGGTAATAACCCAAAAGATACGGTATATTACCCACTATCAAACAGATGATAGCCTAAGCACAGGTAATAATTCAAAAGATATGGTATATTACCTAGTATCAAACGTATGATAGCCTAAGCAAAGGTAATACCCCAAAAGAAACAGTATATTACCTACTATCAAACGTATAATAGCCTAAGCAACAGTAATAACCCAATCGATACGGTATATTACCTACTATCAGACGTATGATAGCCTAAGCAAAGGTAATAAACCAAAAGATATGATATATTACCTAATATCAGAAGTATGATAGCCTAAGCAAAGGTAATAACGGAAAAGATACAGTATATTACCTACTATCAAACGTATGATAGACTAAGCAAAGGTAATAACCCAAACGATACGGTATATTACCTACTATCAGATGTATGATAACCTAAGCGAAGGTAATAACCCAAAAGATACGGTATATTTCCTACTATCAAACGTATGATAGGCTAAGCAAAGGTAATAACCCAAAAGATACGGTATATTTCCTACTATCAAACGTATGATAGGCTAAGCAAAGGTAATAACCCAAAAACACAGTATATTACCTACTATCAAACGTATGATAGCCTAAGCAAAGGTAATAACCCAAAAGGTACGGTATATAACCTACTATCAAACGTATGATAGCCTAAGCAAAGGTAAAAACCCAAAAGATACGGTATATTACCTACTCTCTGACGTATGATAGCCAAACCAAAAGTAATAACCCAGAAGATATGGTATATTACCTACTATCAAAGGTATAATAATCTAAGCAAAGGTAATAACACAAAAGATATGGTATATTATCTACTATCAAACGTATGATAGCCTAAGCAAAGGTAATAACCCAAAAGATACGGTATATTACCCACTATCAAACGTATGATAGCCGAAGCAAAGGTAATAACCCAATAGTGACAATATATTACCTACTATCAAATGTATGATACCCTAAGGAAAGGTAATAAGCCCAAAGAAACGGTATATTACCTACTATATAACGTATGATAGCCTAAGCAAAGGTATTAACCCAAAATATACGGTATATTACCTACTATCAAACAGATGATAGCCTAAGCAAAGGTAATAATTCAAAAGGTACGGTATATTACCTAGTATCAAACGTATGATAGCATAAGCAAAGGTAATAACCCAAAAAAACAGTATATTACCTACTATCAAACGTATAAAAGCCTAAGCAACGATAATAACCCAAAATATACGGTATATTACCTACTATTAGAAGTATGATAGCCTAAGCAAAGGTAATAACCCAAAAGATACGGTATATCACCTACTATCAAACGTATGATAGCCTAAGCAAAGGTAATAACCCAAAAGATACAGTATATTACCTACTATCAAACGTATTATAGCCTAAGCAACGGTAATAACCCAAAAGATACAATATATTACCTACTATCAGATGTATGATAGCCTAAGCAAAGGTAATAACCCAAAAGAAACGGTATATTACCGACTATCAAACGTATGATAGCCTATGCAAAGGTAATAACCAAAAGGATACGGTATATTTCCTACTATCAAACGTATGATAGGCTAATCAAAGGTAATAAGCCAAAAGATATGGTATATTACCTACTATTAAACGTAAAATAGCCTAAGCAAAGGTAATAACCCAATAGGTACGGTATATAATCTACTATCAAACGTATGATAGCCTAAGCAAAGGTAATAACCCAAAAGATACGGTATATTACCTACTATCAAACGTATGATAGCCTAAGCAAAGGTAATAACCCAAAAGGTACGATATATAACCTACTATCAAACATATGATAGCCTAAGCAAAGGTAGTAACCCAAAAGATACGGTGTATTACCTACTATCAAACGTATGATAGCCTAAGCAAAGGTAATAACCCAAAAGGTACGGTATATTACCTACTATCAAACGTATGATAGCCTAAGCAAAGGTAAAAACCCAAAAGATACGGTATATTACCTACTATCAGACGTATGATAGCCAAACCAAAAGTAATAACCCAAAAGATATGGTATATTACCTACTATCAAAGGTATAATAATCCAAGCAAAGGTAATACCCCAAAAGATATGGTATATTACCTACTATCAAACATATGATAGCCTAAACAAAGGTAATAACCCAAAAGATACGGTATATTACCTACTATCAAACGTATGATAGCCGAAGCAAAGGTAATAACCCAATAGAGACGATATATTACCTACTATCAAACGTATGATAGCCTGAGGAAAGGTAATAACCCCAAAGAAACGGTATCTTACCTACTATACAATGTATGATAGCCTAAGCAAAGGTAATAACCCAAAAGATACGGTATATTACCCACTATCAAACAGATGATAGCCTAAGCACAGGTAATAATTCAAAAGATATGGTATATTACCTAGTATCAAACGTATGATAGCCTAAGCAAAGGTAATAACCCAAAAGAAATAGTATATTACCTACTATCACACATATGATAGCCTAAGAAACGGTAATAACCCAAAAGATACGGTATATTACCTACTATCAGATGTATGATAGCCTAAGCAAAGGTAATAACGCTAAAGATACGGTATATTACCGACTATCAATCGTATGATAGCCTATGCAAAGGTAATAACCCAAAAGATACAATATATTTCCTACTAGCAAATGTATGATAGGCTAAACAAAGGTAATAACCCAAAAGGTACGATATATAACCTACTATCCAACGTATGATAGCCTACGCAAAGGTAATAACCAAAAAGAAACGATATATTACCTACTATTAAACGTATGATAGCCTAAGCAAAGGTAATAACACACAAGAAACGGTATATTACCTACTATCAAACGTATGATAGCCTAAGCAAGGGTAATAACCCAAAAGATACGGTATATTACCCACTATCAAACAGATGATAGCCTAAGCACAGTTAATAATTCAAAAGATATGGTATATTACCTAGTATCAAACGTATGATAGCCTAAGCAAAGGTAATACCCAAAAAGAAACAGTATATTACCTACTATCAAACGTATAATAGCCTAAGCAACAGTAATAACCCAATCGATACGGTATATTACCTACTATCAGACGTATGATAGCCTAAGCAAAGGTAATAAACCAAAAGATATGATATATTACCTAATATCAGAAGTATGATAGCCTAAGCAAAGGTAATAACGGAAAAGATACAGTATATTACCTACTATCAAACGTATGATAGACTAAGCAAAGGTAATAACCCAAACGATACGGTATAATACCTACTATCAGATGTATGATAGCCTAAGCAAAGGTAATAACCCAAAAGATACGGTATATTTCCTACTATCAAACGTATGATAGGCTAAGCAAAGGTAATAACCCAAAAGATACGGTATATTTCCTACTATCAAACGTATGATAGGCTAAGCAAAGGTAATAACCCAAAAGACACGGTATATTACCTACTATCAAACGTATGATAGCCTAAGCAAAGGTAATAACCCAAAAGGTATGGTATATAACCTACTATCAAACGTATGATAGCCTAAGCAAAGGTAAAAACCCAAAAGATACGGTATATTACCTACTCTCTGACGTATGATAGCCAAACCAAAAGTAATAACCCAGAAGATATGGTATATTACCTACTATCAAAGGTATAATAATCTAAGCAAAGGTAATAACCCAAAAGATATGGTATATTACCTACTATCAAACGTATGATAGCCTAAGCAAAGGTAATAACCTAAAAGATACGGTATATTACCCACTATCAAACGTATGATAGCCGAAGCAAAGGTAATAACCCAATAGAGACAATATATTACCTACTATCAAACGTATGATACCCTAAGGAAAGGTAATAAGCCCAAAGAAACGGTATATTACCTACTATATAACGTATGATAGCCTAAGCAAAGGTAATAACCCAAAATATACGGTATATTACCTACTATGAAACAGATGATAGCCTAAGCAAAGGTAATAATTCAAAAGGTACGGTATATTACCTAGTATCAAACGTATGATAGCATAAGCAAAGGTAATAACCCAAAAAAACAGTATATTACCTACTATCAAACGTATAATAGCCTAAGCAACGATAATAACCCAAAATATACGGTATATTACCTACTATTAGAAGTATGATAGCCTAAGCAAAGGTAATAACCCAAAAGATACGGTATATCACCTACTATCAAACGTATGATAGCCTAAGCAAAGGTAATAACCCAAAAGATACAGTATATTACCTACTATCAAACGTATTATAGCCTAAGCAACGGTAATAACCCAAAAGATACAATATATTACCTACTATCAGATGTATGATAGCCTAAGCAAAGGTAATAACCCAAAAGAAACGGTATATTACCGACTATCAAACGTATGATAGCCTATGCAAAGGTAATAACCAAAAGGATACGGTATATTTCCTACTATCAAACGTATGATAGGCTAATCAAAGGTAATAACCCAAAAGATATGGTATATTACCTACTATTAAACGTAAAATAGCCTAAGCAAAGGTAATAACCCAATAGGTACGGTATATAATCTACTATCAAACGTATGATAGCCTAACAAAGGTAATAACCCAAAAGATACGGTATATTACCTACTATCAGACTTATGATTGCCTAAGCAAAGGTAATAACCCAAAAGGTAAGGTATATTACCTACTATCAAAGGTATGATAGCCTAAGCAAAGGTAATAACCCAAAAGATACGGTATATTACCTACTATCAGACGCATGATAGCCAAACCAAAGGTAATAACCAAAAAGATACGGTATATTACCTACCATCAAACGTATAATAGCCTAAGCAAAGGTAATAACCAAAAAGATATGGTATATTACCTATTATCAAATGTGGGATACCCTAAGCAAAGGTAATAACCCAAAAGGTACGGTATATTACCTACTATCAAACGTATGATAGCCGAAGCAAAGATAATAACCCAAAAAGACGATATATTACCTACTATCAAACGTATGATAGCCTGAGGAAAGGTAATAACCCCAAAGAAACGGTATATTACCTACTATCAAAAGTACGATAGCCTAAGCAAAGGTAATAACGCAAGATATATGGTTTATTATCTACTATAAAACGTATGATAGCCTAAGCAAAGGTAATAACTCAAAAGGATATGATATATTACCTACTATCAAACGTATTATATCCTAAGCAATGATAATAACCCAAAAGATACGATATATTACCTACTATCAGACGTATGATAACCTAAGCAAAGGTAATAACCCAAAAGATACAGTATATTACCTACTATCAAACGTATGATAGCCTAAGCAAAGGTAATAAACCAAAAGATACGGTATATTACCTACTATCAGACGTATGATAGCCTAAGCAAAGGTAATAACCAAAAAGAGACGATATATTACCTATTATCAAACGTACGATAGCCTAAGCAAAGGTAATAACACAAAAGAAACGGTATATTACCTACTATCAAATGTATTATAGCCTAAGCAACGGTAATAACCCAAATGATACGGTATATTACCTCCTATCAGATGTATGATTGCCTAAGCCAAGGTAATAACCCAAAAACAACGGTATATTACCGACTATCAAACGTATGATAGCCTAAGCAAAGGTAATAACCCAAAAGAAACAGTATATTACCTACTATCAAACGTATAATAGCCTAAGCAACGGTAATAAACCAAAAGATACGATATATTACCTACTATCAGAAGTATGATAGCCTAAGCAAAAGTAATAACGGAAAAGATACAGTATATTATCTACTATCAAATGTAAGATAGCCTAAGCAAAGGTAATAACCCAAACGATACGGTATATTACCTACTTTCAGATGTATGATAGCCTAAGCAAAGGTAATAACCCAAAAGATACGGTATATTTCCTACTATCAAACGTATGATAGACTAAGCAAAGGTAATAACCCAAAAGATACGGTATATTTCCTACTATCAAACGTATGATAGGCTAAGCAAAGGTAATAACCCAAAAGACACGGTATATTACCTACTATCAAACGTATGATAGCCTAAGCAAAGGTAATAACCCAAAAGGTACGGTATATAACCTACTATCAAACGTATGATAGCCTAAGCAAAGGTAAAAACCCAAAAGATACGGTATATTACCTACTCTCTGACGTATGATAGCCAAACCAAAAGTAATAACCCAGAAGATATGGTATATTACCTACTATCAAAGGTATAATAATCTAAGCAAAGGTAATAACCCAAAAGATATGGTATATTACCTACTATCAAACGTATGATAGCCTAAGCAAAGGTAATAACCTAAAAGATACGGTATATTACCCACTATCAAACGTATGATAGCCGAAGCAAAGGTAATAACCCAATAGAGACAATATATTACCTACTATCAAACGTATGATACCCTAAGGAAAGGTAATAAGCCCAAAGAAACGGTATATTACCTACTATATAACGTATGATAGCCTAAGCAAAGGTAATAACCCAAAATATACGGTATATTACCTACTATGAAACAGATGATAGCCTAAGCAAAGGTAATAATTCAAAAGGTACGGTATATTACCTAGTATCAAACGTATGATAGCATAAGCAAAGGTAATAACCCAAAAAAACAGTATATTACCTACTATCAAACGTATAATAGCCTAAGCAACGATAATAACCCAAAATATACGGTATATTACCTACTATTAGAAGTATGATAGCCTAAGCAAAGGTAATAACCCAAAAGATACGGTATATCACCTACTATCAAACGTATGATAGCCTAAGCAAAGGTAATAACCCAAAAGATACAGTATATTACCTACTATCAAACGTATTATAGCCTAAGCAACGGTAATAACCCAAAAGATACAATATATTACCTACTATCAGATGTATGATAGCCTAAGCAAAGGTAATAACCCAAAAGAAACGGTATATTACCGACTATCAAACGTATGATAGCCTATGCAAAGGTAATAACCAAAAGGATACGGTATATTTCCTACTATCAAACGTATGATAGGCTAATCAAAGGTAATAACCCAAAAGATATGGTATATTACCTACTATTAAACGTAAAATAGCCTAAGCAAAGGTAATAACCCAATAGGTACGGTATATAATCTACTATCAAACGTATGATAGCCTAACAAAGGTAATAACCCAAAAGATACGGTATATTACCTACTATCAGACTTATGATTGCCTAAGCAAAGGTAATAACCCAAAAGGTAAGGTATATTACCTACTATCAAAGGTATGATAGCCTAAGCAAAGGTAATAACCCAAAAGATACGGTATATTACCTACTATCACACGCATGATAGCCAAACCAAAGGTAATAACCAAAAAGATACGGTATATTACCTACCATCAAACGTATAATAGCCTAAGCAAAGGTAATAACCAAAAAGATATGGTATATTACCTATTATCAAATGTGGGATACCCTAAGCAAAGGTAATAACCCAAAAGGTACGGTATATTACCTACTATCAAACGTATGATAGCCGAAGCAAAGATAATAACCCAAAAAGACGATATATTACCTACTATCAAACGTATGATAGCCTGAGGAAAGGTAATAACCCCAAAGAAACGGTATATTACCTACTATCAAAAGTACGATAGCCTAAGCAAAGGTAATAACGCAAGATATATGGTTTATTATCTACTATAAAACGTATGATAGCCTAAGCAAAGGTAATAACTCAAAAGGATATGATATATTACCTACTATCAAACGTATTATATCGTAAGCAATGATAATAACCCAAAAGATACGATATATTACCTACTATCAGACGTATGATAACCTAAGCAAAGGTAATAACCCAAAAGATACAGTATATTACCTACTATCAAACGTATGATAGCCTAAGCAAAGGTAATAAACCAAAAGATACGGTATATTACCTACTATCAGACGTATGATAGCCTAAGCAAAGGTAATAACCAAAAAGAGACGATATATTACCTATTATCAAACGTATGATAGCCTAAGCAAAGGTAATAACACAAAAGAAACGGTATATTACCTACTATCAAATGTATTATAGCCTAAGCAACGGTAATAACCCAAAAGATACGGTATATTACCTCCTATCAGATGTATGATTGCCTAAGCCAAGGTAATAACCCAAAACAAACGGTATATTACCGACTATCAAACGTATGATAGCCTAAGCAAAGGTAATAACCCAAAAGAAACAGTATATTACCTACTATCAAACGTATAATAGCCTAAGCAACGGTAATAAACCAAAAGATACGATATATTACCTACTATCAGAAGTATGATAGCCTAAGCAAAAGTAATAACGGAAAAGATACAGTATATTATCTACTATCAAATGTAAGATAGCCTAAGCAAAGGTAATAACCCAAACGATACGGTATATTACCTACTTTCAGATGTATGATAGCCTAAGCAAAGGTAATAACCCAAAAGGTAAGGTATATTACCTACTATCAAAGGTATGATAGCCTAAGAAAAGGTAATAACCCAAAAGATACGGTATATTACCTACTATCAGACGCATGATAGCCAAACCAAAGGTAATAACCCAAAAGATACAGTATATTACCTACCATCAATTGTATAATAGCCTAAGCAAAGGTAATAACCAAAAAGATATGGTATATTACCTACTATCAAATCTAGGATACCCTAAGCAAAGGTAATAACCCAAAAGATATGGTATATTACCTACTATCAAACGTATGATAGCCGAAGCAAAGGTAATAACCCAAAAAAGACGATATATTACCTACTATCAAACGTATGATAGCCTGAGGAAAGGTAATAACCCCAAAGAAACATTATATTACCTACTATCAAAATACGATAGCCTAAGCAAAGGTAATAACCAAGATATATGGTATATTACCTACTATCAAACGTATGATAGCCTAAGCAAAGGTAATAACTCAAAAGATACAGTATATTACCTAGTATCAAACGTATGATAGCTTAAGCAAAAGGTAATAACCCAAAGGATACGATATATTACCTACTATCAAACGTATTATATCCTAAGCAACGATAATAACCCAAAAGATACGTTATATTACCTACTATCAGACGTATGATAGCCTAAGCAAAGGTAATAACCCAAAAGATACAGTATATTACCTACTATCAAACGTATGATAGCCTAAGCAAAGGTAATAAACCAAAAGATACGGTATATTACCTACTATCAGACGTACGATAGCCTAAGCAAAGGTAATAACCAAAAAGAGACGATATATTACCTACTATCAAACGTATGATAGCCTAAGCAAAGCTAATAACATAAAAGAAACGGTATATTACCTACTATCAAACGTATGATAGCCTAAGCAAAGGTAATAACCCAAAAGAAACAGTATATTACCTACTATCAAACGTATAATAGCCTAAGCAACGGTAATAACCCAATCGATATGGTATATTACCTACTATCAGACGTATGATAGCTTAAGCAAAGGTAATAAACCAAAAGATACGATATATTACCTACTATCAGAAGTATGATAGCCTAAGCAAAAGTAATAACGGAAAAGATACAGTATATTACCTACTATCAAATGTATGATAGACTAAGCAAAGGTAATAACCCAAACGATACGGTATATTACCTACTATCAGACGTATGATAGCCTAAGCAAAGGTAATAACCCAAAAGATACGGTATATTACCTACTATCAAACGTATGATAGCCTAAGCAAAGGTAATAACCCAAAAGGTACGGTATATAACCAACTATCAAACGTATGATAGCCTAAGCAAAGGTAATAACCCAAAAGATACAGTATATTACCTACTATTAGACGTATGATAGCCAGAGCAGAGGTAATAACCCAAAAGGTACGGTATATTACCTACTATCAAACGTATGATAGCCTAAGCAAATGTAAAAACCTAAAAGATACGGTATATTACCTACTATCAGACGTATGATAGCCAAACCAAAGGTAATAACCCAAAAGATATGGTATATTACCTACTATCAAAGGTATAATAATCTAAGCAAAGGTAATAACCCAAAAGATATGGTATATTACCTACTATCAAACGTATGATAAACTAAGCAAAGAGAATAACCCAAAAGATACGGTATATTACCTACTATCAAACGTATGATGGCCGAAGCAAAGGTAATAACCCAATAGAGACGATATATTACCTACTATCAAACGTATGATAGCCTGAGGAAAGGTAATAAGCCCTAACGAAACGGTATATTACCTACTATACAACGTATGATAGCCTAAGCAAAGGTAATAACCCAAAATATACGGTATATTACCTACTATAAAACACATGATAGCCTAAGCAAAGGTAATAATTCAAAAGATACGGTATATTACCTAGTATCAAACGTATGATAGCCTAAGCAAAGGTAATAACCCAAAAGAAACAGTATATTACCTACTATCAAACGTATAATAGCCTAAGCAACAGTAATAACCCAAAATATACGGTATATTACCTACTATCAGAAGTATGATAGCCTAAGCAAAAGTAATAACCCAAAAGATATGGTATATCACCTACTATCAAACGTATGATAGCCTAAGCAAAGGTAATAACCCAAAAGATACGGTATATTACCTACTATCAAACGTATTATAGCCTATGCAACGGTAATAACCCAAAAGATACGGTATATTACCTACTACCAGATGTATGATACCCTAAGCAAAGGTAATAACCCAAAAGAAACCGTATATTACCGACTATCAAACGTATGATAGCCTATGCAAAGGTAATAACCTAAAAGATACGGTATATTTCCTACTATCAAACGTATGATAGGCTAAGCAAAGGTAATAACCCAAACGATACGGTATATTACCTACTATCAAACGTATGATAGCCTAAGCAAAGGTAATAACCCAAAAGGTACGGTATATAACTTACTATCAAACGTATGATAGCCTAAGCAAAGGTAAAAACCCAAAATATACGGTATATTACCTACTATCAAACGTATGATAGCTTAAGCAAAGGCAATAACCCAAAAGTTAAGGTATATTACCTACTATCAAAGGTATGATACCCTATGCAAAGGTAATAACCCAAAAGATACGGTATATTACCTACCATCAAACGTATAATTGCCTAAGCAAAGGTAATAACCAAAAAGATATGGTATATTACCTACTATCAAATGTAGGATACCCTAAGCAAAGGTAATAACCCAAAAGATACGGTATATTACCTACTATCAAACGTATGATAGCCGAAGCAAATGTAATAAACCAAAAGAGACGATATATTACCTACTATCAAACGTATGATAGCCTGAGGAAAGGTAATAATTGTCGCTACTACGAAAATCGGCGCCGGCAATGACAAAAGAGTCGCCACCGTGCGTTATTTATCCCAAAAGAGGGAAAGGAAACGCTCAGAGAAAACCTAATGCAAAGAGGGAAAGGAATGGTCATCGCAACCAAATCCTGGATTCGGGAGTCGGTTACGCAAGGGGAAGGTATTAGTACCCCTCACGTCCGTCGTACTCGACGGGATCCACGCTTGTTTTCTATCTAAGGGTGTGTTTCTCTATCTACTCTAAAGGTCAGGTCTAAAAAGAAAAGAAAACGACTCGGCAAAGTATCACACTTTATGCCTACGTATTCCCGTCTGGAACGAGAAGTCAGAGTCAACGTAGTTCGCCTAACTACGGGTTATGGGGGAAGGTTGCTCGCCAAGATATCTCATCTTGTGCCTACGTACTTTCATACGGCATGAAAGATCAGAGCAAACGTAGTTCGGGCTACGGAAGACACATGTTTGTCTGACAGTTGTTTATCTCCTTATGAAAGGGTTTTCCAGATTTAAGGGTCCAAGAGGACAAAAACAGAATTTGAATGTTTGTTTGAATCTTTTACGAAAGAACTGTTTTTTAGGATGTTTGAAATCTCTGTCGCACTAGAGACTATGACCCAGGAGTAAATGCTTCGTATGTCATGCAAAGGGTACCACACTAAACATCCAGATTACTGGAGAGAGACCCTCCACCAACCTTTTCCCAGATAGCTTAAGGCTCGTAATGTATGACTTCAATTAACCCTATTATTGTATTTTTTTGAATTGTTTTGAGATGAGGAGAGAAAGACACCCTAAAACTATGGTTGAAAGGGAATCTACCTACAGTTATCATGCATGGTTTAAAAACCTAATGTCTGTCATAATTCCCTCTTGCATAGAGGAAATCAGAGATCCTAGGGGAAAACAGCAAAAGAAAGCAAGCAGTAAACAGTAAACAGTAAAATGCATGCTATGCAACAGTACAAGCGAAGCAAGGGAGTCCTGATCAACCTCAAACCTAAGAAAACAACAGGCAAGGGGAGACAAGCTCCACCTCAAACCTAAAGGTAAGTAACACAAGCAAACAGACAATACAACAAAAGAAAAACAGAGGAAGCAGTCCAAGCAGCAGCAACAATCTTATACAGACAGCAACTTCATCCTTTAACAGCAGCTCTGGTCAGCAAAATTGAATTGACAACAAAGTTGACAGCAAAGCGTCTTCATCCTCAAGTTAGCTCCTATCTTCAAGCTTCTTCAATTCTTCATTTTCAAACTCTAGCAAGCTCCACAAGAGGAGAAATCATCATTGAGATCAAGTTACAATGCTAGGAAACCTGATGAAAACCAAAGGAATTCATCAGGAACCAACATGGAAAGAAAGCGCATCCTCAAAAGTTCTACTCATTAAGGCATGCCACTCATCCCTCCAAAGGAGAGATGGGTATTCCTTAAGAGGACTTTGCATCATAGGATGAGGATAGAAGCAAACAATGCATTCTATTTTTGAGGAAAAGAAAAGAACTAGTTCTAATGGTTATTCCTAAAACCTTAATCCTATAAGCTTCTAAAAAGCTCCTAAAAGAGAAAGAAAGCTCCAAATTAAGCTCCACAAGCCAATCCACAACAGCTACAAGATGTCCAGCACCTCCTCCAAAAAGGAAACCAAGATCTTCAAGCTCCAAAGCCACCAACAAGATCAAACAAGACAAGGCACCAAAGAAGGAACACCAAGAGCAACACCTACTTGTGAAAAACATCTAAAATAGAAAACTAAGTTGTAAGTATCTAATAATTTTCCTAAGGGAACATGCATGTTTTAACATTCTAGGGTTCAAATATCAAATCCTAAATCAACTTCTAGGTCCACTAAATAAATCCTAAGTTGAATTGTGTCAAGATAAACCATAAGTTGGGAAGGCTCTAAACATCTCACCTAAAACAGAACCTACAATTGTTAAAAAATATATAATAAAAATCCTAAGGGAGCATGCACATCTAACCTACAACATACTCAACAAATCAAATTCAGAAACCAAACCAAATGATCAAACCAAAATCAACAAAACAGATAGGCAATTATGCAAAATAAAAGAAATAACATAAAAGAGAAAAATGCAAATTAAATTGAAAATGCATGAAAATGATATTTATTGATCCTAGAAAATCACAAATTGAAAGAGGAACATGGACATATTTTTAAAATATTTTTCTGATCAAAGATGAAATTATTATGATTTTTGGAGTCAATATGCATTAAAATAAAATCAAAATGAATTAAAAATGAAATAAGATAAAACAAAAGCCATAATAAAACGTCGACTGTTGGATCAAAAGACCAAGTCAAGGGATCAAGCGCTCCACAACATGCCAGCGCATTATTGAAACGGTGTGTTTCAAATGAGGTCAAAGTCAGCCTCTGAGGAGCAATCGTGGCCGCTGGTTGTGTATACAAGGTCAAGTCTGAAGACCTAATCTAACGCCTCACAGTCATCGTCCCAATTTAAATCAAAAACGGAGGGAAAATCTGGACGGTGGTCGGAGAAGAGCTCTGGTCGTCTTCTCCGGTGAGCAGGTGTTCATAGGTAGCCAAAACTCAAAAAACTTAACAGCATCTCACTCAGAAATTCACGAGGATCTCAAATATCATCTCCAATTTCTCTAGATCAGGCTAGGTTTTGAAATCCGATTCAAAGTTCAAATGACACTTCAACATTGATCATCATCAAATCATAATTTACTTGCATAGAAATGATCCTCACACTTCCTAGATTAACCTGATCTATCCAAATCATGTTGAAACCTTAAGATCAAGCTAAATCGTGTCCAAACAGAAATTGCACTTCAACCTAAATTGTCTCTAATTGCTCAGAATTTTGTCCAGAAACGATCTATGCTTCAACTAGATCCTAACCACATGCGCAAAAGGAACTACATCTTCCTATAATTGTGAGAAATTTGAAGTTTACATACCTGGTATAGATCTATGAACAGATGTAGTTAGAGCACGATTCAGCGTTCAAAACTCCCCAGAATCACTCAAGAATGCAAGAGAAAGATGTTATAAGCTTCAATTTGATCTGAATTGGCTTGGAAATGAAATCACGATTTCAACTTGCTCCCTTGCAATTCCAACTGCTATATCTGATTCCACCACGAAATGAGCTCCAACCTGAGTCTGAAATCATCAAATGACTTATATAGAGTGTGTCTATGGGCTTTTTGAGTCCAATCCAAGCCCAAATCAGTAATTCCAATTTTCTGTTTTCTCTTCAAAATTTCCATGTGACAGTCGTGAGTTGGCCATGGAACTTGCTCTAGAAGCTTCCTTTTCAATTGCAAAATGCCTTGTGAATTCAATGGGACCAAAAGGAACACTTGAATTGCCTTGGTGAGTGATTTGACCATGTAACTTGCATATGAAGAAACCAAATGATAACTTGTGAAATTTTGCCCCAACTCAAAAATTTACCAATGTCATTGTATTTGAAATGATATTTCCATTCAAAATGAGTATTTACTTGACATTTTTTGGTCACTTAACCATTAATTTGAATTTTTCAACTTTGAATCCTTTTAAAATCTTCCTTTTTAAGCCATTTCAAACCAAATCTTGATATGAGTCAAATAAATTAATAATGACTTCTTGGTTAGCCTAAAAACCACATTTTGAACAAGTTCCATGTTGAACAAAAATCTATTTGACAAGTGCAAGTTGGAGATTTTGACCTATGATTGAAATGGCCTATAATCTCACTTTCCCAAAATACCCCTAACTTGTAAACCTCATAAATTGAGTTCTACAAATCAGATGGAAGACTTCTAATACAATTTAGAAAGCTAAGATCATTAGGAACCAATTTGATGTTGGTGAAAAGTTTAGGTGAAACCTCCATCTAGGTCAAAAATAGCTTTGAAGTCAGATGATTTTTACAGACAAATTTCAGAGACATCTGAGGACCTGTAACTTGTCTGGACCATAACTTGAGTTCTATAAATCCCCTTGAGGACTTCTAGTACTCAAATTAAAGGTATTGAGATGCTCTACAAGTTTCATGTTGGCCAAAGATCCATTTGAAACTTTCATCTTGACTTACATGGTCTTGAAGTTAGGCACTAAACAGGGGATTTTACACTGAAACCCTAATTTAGCAACTTCCCACACTCTTGACTCTTCTTGACTTGATCTTGGCACAACACCATAAATGCCTCAGCATATTATTTCATGAACTCCCTGACCTAAAAGTAGGCTTTGATACTCTTCAATTGCACAGTTGACCTAGGATTGACCCAGATGAAACCCTAATTGCTTGCACTTCAACTGTGGCTCTTGCATTTGACACAATGACTTGATTGAGCTATCCCATGGCCCTCTAGGAATTCTATGAGCTCCATACACATCATCTACTCATATTCAACACTTCACATCCCTCTGATGGTCTTCAATTGATCCTCAAGTTAGGAGAAAATCCACATGCAAACATCTAAACTCTCAGGTACTCAAATCACCTCCTGATGACCTTAATAACTTCTCAAGCATGAATAAAACCTCTAGCTAGGCTCCTCTTGGTAATAATCACACTTGATCCCCTTATATATGAATGATATCATGATATGCAAATGATATAACTATGCAAATGTTAATGCAATGAAACATAAACCAAATAAGAAAAGAGGTTAGGCAAATTTTGGGGTGCAACAATAACCCCAAAGAAAAGGTATATTACCTACTATCAAAAGTATGATAGCCTAAGCAAAGGTAATAACCCAAGATATACGGTATATTACCAACTATCAAACGTATGATAGCCTAAGCAAAGATAATAACTCAAAAGATACGGTATATTACCTAGTATCAAACGTATGATAGCCTAAGCAAAGGTAATAACCCAAAGGATACGGTATATTACCTACTATCAAACATATTATAGCCTAAGCAACGATAATAACCCAAAAGATACGGTATATTACCTACTATCAGACGTATGATAACCTAAGCAAAGGTAATAACCCAAAAGAAATGGTATATTCCCTACTATCAAATGTATGATAGCCTAAGCAAAGGTAATAACCCAAAAGATACGATGTATTACCTACTATCAAACGTATGATAGCCTAAGCAAAGTTAATAACCCAAAAAATACGGTATATTACCTACTATCAATAGTTTTATATCCTAAGCAAAGGTAATAACCTAAAAGAGACGATATATTACCTACTATCAAACGTATGATAGCCAAAGCAAAGGTAACAACCCAAATGATACGGTATATTACCTACTATCAAACGTATGATAGCCGAAGCAAAGGTAATAACCCAATAGAGACAATATTACCTATATCAAACGTATGATAGCCTAAGAAAAGGTAATAACCAAAAAGATACGGTATACTACCTACTATCATACGTATGACAGCCTAAGCAAAGGTAATAACCCAAAAGATACGGTGTATTACCTACTATAAAACGTATGATTATCTAAGCAAAGGAATTAACCCAAAAGATATCGTATATTACCTAGTATCAAACATATGATTGTCTAAGCAAAGGTAACAACCCAAAAGATACGGTATATTACCTACTATCAAATGTACGATAGCCTAAGCAAACGTAATAACCCAAAAGATACAGTATATTACCTACTATCAAAACTATGATAGCCTAAGCAAAGGTAATAACCTAAAAGATACGGTATATTACCTACTATTAGAAGTATGATAGCCAAAGCAGAGTTTATAACCTAAAAGATAGGGTATATTACCTACTATCAAACGTATGATGGACTAAGCAAATGAAATAACCCAAAAGATACGACATATTACCTACTATTAGACGTATGATAGCCTAAGCAAAGGGAATAACCCAAAAAGATACGGTATATTACCTACTATAAGACGTATGATAGCCTAATCAAATGTTATAACCCAAAAGATACGGTATATTACCTATTATTAGACGTATGATAGCCTAAGCCACGGTAATAACCCAAAAGATACGGTATATTACCGACTCTCAAAAGTATGATAGCATAAGCAAAGGTAATAACCCAAACGATACGGTATATTACCTACTATCAGACGTATGATAGCCTAAGCAAAGGTAAAAACCCGAGAGATACGGTATATTACATACTATCAAACGTATGATATCCTAAGCAAAGGTAATAGCGCAAAAGATATGGTATATTACCTTCTATCAAATGTATGATGGCCTAAGCAAAGGTAATAACCCAAAATATACGATATATTACCTAATATCAGCGTATGATAGCCTAAGCAAAGGTAATAACCCAAAAAGATACAGTATATTACCTACTGTAAGACATATGATAGCCAATGCAAAGGTTATAACCCAAAAGATACGGTATATTGCCTACTATCAGACGTATGATAGCCTAAGCAAAGGTAATAAGTCAAAAGATACGTTATATTACCTATTATCAGACGTATGATAGCCTAAGCCACGGTAACAACCCAAAAGATACGGTATATTATCTACTATCAAAAGTATGATAGCCTAAGCAAAGGTAATAACCCCAAAGATGCGGTATATTACCTACTATCAGACGTATGAGAGCCTAAGCTAATGTAATAACCCAAAAGAGACGGTATATTACCTACTATCAAACATATGATGGCCTAAGCAAAGGTAATAACCCAAAAGATACGGTATATTACCTACTATCAGACGTATGATAGCCTAAGCAAAGGTAATAACCCAAAATATATGGTATATTACGTAATATTAGGCATATGAATGCCTAAGCAAAAGTAATAACCCAAAAGATACGGTATATTACCTACTATCAGACGTATGATAGCCTAAGCAAAGGTAATAACCCAAAAGATACGATATATAACCTGCTATCAGACGTATGATAGCCTAAGCAAAGGTAATAACCCAAAAGATACGGTGTATTACCTACTATCGAACGTATGATAGCCTAAGCAAAGGTAATAACCCAAAAGATATGGTATATTATCTACTATCAAAAGTTTTATAGCCTAAGCAAAGGTAATAACCCAAAAGAGACGAGATATTACCTACTATAAAACCTATGAAAGCCTAAGCAAAGGTAATGACCTAAACGAAACGATATATTACCTACTATCAAACGTATGATAGATTAAGCAAAGATAATAACCAAAACGATACAGTATATTACCTATTATCATACGTATGATAGCCTAAGAAAAGGTAATAACCCAAAAGATACGGTATATTACCTACTATCAAACGTATGATTATCTAAGCTAAGGTATTTACCCAAAAGATACGGTATATTACCTACTATCAAAAGTATGATAGCCTAATCAAATGTAATAACCTAAAAGAGACGATATATTACCTACTATCAAACGTATGATAGCCTAAGCAAAGGTAATAACCCAAACGAAACGCTATATTACCTACTATCAAACGTATGATGGCCTAAGAAAAGGTAATAACCCAAAAGATACGGCATATTACCTACTATCAGACGTCTGATAGCCTAAGCAAAGGTAATAACAAAAAGATACGCTATATTACCTAATATCAGGCGTATGATAGCCTAAGCAAAGGTAATAACCCAAAATATATGGTATATTACCTAACATTAGGCGTAAGATAGCCAAAGCAAAGGTAATAAACCAAAAACATATGGTATATTACCTAGTATCAAACGTATGATAGCCTAAGTAAAGGTAATAACCCAAAAGAAACAGTATATTACCTACTATCAGACGTATAATAGCCAAAGCAATGGTAATAACCCAAACGATATGGTATATTACCTACTATAAGACGTATGATAACCTAAGCAAAACTAATAACCCAAAAGATACGGTATATTAACTACTATCAAACGTATGATAGCCTAAGCAAAGGTAATAACCCAAAAGAGATGGTATATTACCTACTATCAAACGTATGATGGCTTAAACAAAGGTATTTACCCAAAAGATACGGTATATTACCTACTATCAGACGTATGATAGCCTAAGCAAAGGTAATAACCCAAAAAGATACAGTATATTACCTACTATAAGACGTATGATAGCCTAAGTAAAGGTTATAACCCAAAAGATACGATATATTACCTACTATCAAACATATGATAGCCTAAGGAAAGGTAATAACCCAAAATATATGTTATATTACCTACTATCAAATGTATGATAGCCTAAGCAAACGTATTAACCCAAAAGATACAGTATATTAGCTACTATCAAAACTATGATAGCCTAAGCAAAGGTAATAACCTAAAAGATACGGTATATTACCTACTATTAGAAGTATGATAGCCTAAGCAAAGCTTATAACCCAAAAGATAGGGTATATTACCTACTATCAAACGTATGATGGACTAAGCAAATAAAATAAACCAAAAGATACGACATATTACCTACTATTAGACGTATGATAGCCTAAGCAAAGGGAATAACCCAAAAAAATAAGGTATATTACCTACTATAAGACATATGATAGCCTAAGCAAATGTTATAACCCAAAAGATACGGTATATTACCTATTATCAGACGTATGATAGCCTAAGCCACGGTAATAACCCAAAAGATACGGTATATTACCTACTATCAAAAATATAATAGCATAAGCAAAGGTAATAACCCAAACGATACGGTATATTACCTACTATAAGACGTATGATAGCCTAAGCAAAGGTAAAAACCCGAGAGATACGGTATATTACATACTATCAAACGTATGATAGCCTAAGCAAAGGTAATAGCCTAAAAGATACGGTATATTACCTACTATCAAACGTATGATGGCCTAAGCAAAGGTAATAACCCAAAATATACGATATATTACCTAATATCAGGCGTATGATAGCCTAAGCAAAGGTAATAACCCAAAAAGATATAGTATATTACCTACTTTAAGACGTATGATAGCCAATGCAAAGGTTATAACCCAAAAGATACGGTATATTACCTACTATCAGACGTATGATAGCCTAAGCAAAGGTAATAAGTCAAAAGATACGTTATATTACCTATTATCAGACGTATGATAGCCTAAGCCACGGTAACAACCCAAAAGATACGGTATATTATCTACTATCAAAAGTATGATTGCCTAAGCAAAGGTAATAACCCCAAAGATACGGTATATTGCCTACTATCAGACGTATGATAGCTTAAGCCAAGGTAATAACCCAAAATATATGGTATATTACCTAATATTAGGCATATGATTGCCTAAGCAAAGGTAATAACCCAACAAGATACGGTATATTACCTAGTATCAAACGTATGATAGCCAAAGCAAAGGTAATAACCCAAAAGAAATAGTATGTTACCTACTATCAAATGTATAATAGCCTAAGCAACGGTGATAACCCAAAAGATACGGTATATAACCTACTATAAGACGTATGATAGCCTAAGCAAAAGTAATAACCCAAAAGATACGGTATATTACCTACTATCAGACGTATGATAGCCTAAGCAAAGGTAATAACCCAAAAGATACGGTATATAACCTTCTATCAGACGTATGATAGGCTAAGCAAAGGTAATTACCTAAAAGATATGGTATATTACCTACTATCAGACGTATGATAGCCTAAGCAAAGGTAATAACTCAAAAGATATGGTATATTACCTACTATCAAACGTATTATGGCCTAAGCGAAGGTAATAACCCAAAAGATACGGCATATTACCTACTATTAGACGCATGATACCCTAAGCAAATGTAATAACCCAAAATATACGGTATATTACCTAATATCAGGCGTATGATGCCTAAGCAACGATAATAACATAAAAGATACGGTATATTACCTACTATAAGACGTATGATAGCCTAAGCAAAGGCTATAACCCAAAAGATACTGTATATTACCTACTATCAGACGTATGATAGCCTAAGCAAAGGTAATAAGTCAAAAGATACGGTACATTACCTATTATCATACGTACGATAGCCTAAGCCATGGTAATAACCCAAAATATACGGTATATTACCTACTATCAGAAGTATGACAGCCTAAGCAAAGGTAATAACCCAAAAGCTATGGTATATTACCTGCTATCAGACGTATGATAGCCTAAGCAAAGGTAAAAACCAGAAAGATACGGTATATTACATACTATAAAACGTATCATATCCTAAGCAAAGGTAATAACCCAAAAGATACGGTATATTACCTACTTTCAGACGTATGATATCTAAGCAAAGGTAATAACCCAAAAGAGACGGTATATTACCTACTATCAAATGTATGATGGCCTAAGCAAAGATAATAACCCAAAAGATACGGTATATTACCTACAATCACACGTATGATAGCCTAAGCAAAGGTAATAACCCAAAAGATACGGTATATTACCTATTATCAGACGTATGACAGCCTATGCAACGGTAATAACCCAAAAGTTATGGTATATTACCTACTATCAGATGTATGATAGCCGAAGCAAAGGTAATAAGCCAAAATATACGGTATATTACCTACTATCAGAAGTATGATAGCCTAAGCAAAGGTAATAACCCAAAAGAGACGGTATATTACCTACTATCAAACCTATGATAGCCTAAGCAAAGGTAATAACCCAAAAGATGCGGTATATTACCTACTATCAAACGTATGATAGCCTAAGCAAAGGTAATAACCCAAAAGAGACGATATATTCCCTACTATCAAACGTATGACATCCTAAGCAAAGGTAATAACCCAAAAGAAACAGTATATTACCTACTATCAAACGTATAATAGCCTAAGCAACGGTAATAACCCAAAAGATACGGTATATTACCTACTATAAGACGTATGATAGCCTAAGAAAAAGTAATAACCCAAAAGATACGATATATTAACTACTATCAAACGTATGATAGCCTAAGCAAAGGTAATAACCCAAAAGAGATGGTATATTACCTACTATCAAACGTATGATGGCTTAAGCAAAGGTAATAACCCAAAATATACGTTATATTACCTACTATCAGACGTATGATAGCCTAAGCAAAGGTAATAACCCAAAAAGATACAGTATATTACCTACTATAAGACGTATGATAGCCTAAGTAAAGGTGATAACCCAAAAGATATGATGTATTACCTACTATCAAACATATGATAGCCTAAGCAAAGGTAATAACCCAAAAGATACGGTGTATTACTTACTATCAGACGTATGATAGCCTAAGGAAAGATAATATCACAAAAGATACATTATATTACCTACTATCAAACGTATGATAGCCTAAGCATAGGTAATAACCAAAACGATACGGTATATTACCTATTATCATACGTATGATAGCCTAAGCAAAGGTAATAACCCAAAAGATACGGTATTTTACCTACTATCAAACGTATGATTATCTAAGCTAAGGTATTAGCCCAAAAGATACGGTATATTACCTAGTATCAAACATATGATTGTCTAAGCAAAGGTAATAATCCAAAAGATACGGTATATTACCTACTATCAAATGTATGATAGCCTAAGCAAATGTAATAACCCAAAAGATACAGTATATTACCTACTATCAAAAGTATGATAGCCTAAGCAAAGGTAATAAACTAAAAGATATGGTATATTACCTACTATCAGACGTATGATAGCCTAAGCAAAGGTAATAACCCAAAAGATATGGTATATTACCTACTATCAAACGTATGATGGCCTAAGCGAAGGTAATAACCCAAAAGATACGACATATTACCTACTATTAGACGCATGATAGCCTAAGCAAAGGTAATAACCCAAAATATACGGTATATTACCTAATATCAGGCGCGTGATGCCTAAGCAAAGATAATAACACAAAAGATACGGTATATTACCTACTATAAGACGTATGATAGCCTAAGCAAAGGCTATAACTTAAAAGATACTGTATATTACCTACTATCAGACGTATGATAGCCTAAGCAAAGGTAATAAGTCAAAAGATACGGTACATTACCTATTATCATACGTATGATAGCCTAAGCCTCGGTAATAACCCAAAATATACGGTATATTACCTACTATCAGAAGTATGATAGCCTAAGCAAAGGTAATAACCCAAAAGATACGGTATATTACCAGCTATCAGACGTATGATAGCCTAAGCAAAGGTAATAACCCAAAAGATACAGTATATTACCTACTATCAATAGTTTTATAGCCTAAGCAAAGGTAATAACCTAAAAGAGACGGATATATTACCTACTATCAAACGTATGATAGCCAAAGCAAAGGTAATAACCCAAACAATACGGTATATTACCTACTATCAAATGTATGATAGCCTAAGCAAAGGTAATAACCCAAAAGATACGGTATATTACCTACTATCAAACGTATGATAGCCGAAGCAAAGGTAATAACCCAAAATATATGATATATTACCTAATATTAGGCGTATGATACCCTAAGCAAATGTAATAACCCAAAAAGATACGGTATATTACCTACTATCAGACGTATGATAGCCTAAGCAAAGGATATAACCCAAAAGATACAATATATTACCTACTATCAGACGTATGATAGCCTAAGCAAAGGTAATAACCCAAAAGATACGGTATATTACCTATTATCAGACGTATGACAACCTAAGCAATGGTAATAACCCAAAAGATAGGGTATATTACCTACTATCAGACATATGATAGGCTAAGCAAAGGTAATAACCCAAAAGAGACGGTATATTACCTACTATCAAACCTATGATTGCCTAAGCAAAGGTAATAACCCAAAAGATGCGGTATATTACCTACTATCAAACATATGATAGCCTAAGCAAAGGTAATAACCCAAAAGAGAAGATATATTCCATACTATCAAACCTATGATGTCCTAAGCAAAGGTAATAACCAAAAAGAAACAGTATATTACCTAATATCAAACGTATAATAGCCTAAGCAGTGGTAATAATCCAAAAGATATGGTATATTATCTACTATAAGTCGTATGATAGCCTAAGCAAAAGTAATAAACCAAAAGATACGGTATATTAACTACTATCGAACGTATGATAGCCTAAGCAAAGGTAATAACCTAAAAGATATGGTATATTACCTACTATCAAACGTATTATAGCCTAAGCAACGGTAATAACCCAAAAGAGACGGTATATTACCTACTATCAAACGTATGATGGCTTAAGCAAAGGTAATAACCCAAAAGATACAGTATATTACCTACTATCAGACGTATGATAGCCTAAGCAAAGGTAATAACCCAAAAAGATACAGTATATTACTTACTATAAGACGTATGATAGCCTAAGTCAAGGTTATCACCCAAAAGATACAGTATATTACCTACTATCAAACATATGATACCCTAAGCAAAGGTAATAACCTAAAAGATATGGTGTAGTACCTACTATCAGACGTATGATAGCCTATGGAAAGGTAATAACCCAATAGATACGTTATATTACCTACTATCAAACGTATGATAGCCTAAGCAAAGGTAATAACCAAAACGATACGGTATATTACCTATTATCATACGTATGATAGCCTAAGCAAAGGTAACAACCCAAAAGATACGGTATTTTAGCTACTATCAAACGTATGATTATCTAAGCTAAGGTATTAACCCAAAAGATACGATATATTACCTAGTATCAAACATATGATTGTCTAAGAAAAGGTAATAACCCAAAAGATACTGTATATTACCTACTATCAAACGTATGATAGCCTAAGCAATGGTAATAACCCAAAAGATACGGTATATTACCTATTATCCAACGTATGATAGCTTAAGCAAAGGTAATAACCCAAAAGAGAAGATATATTACCTACTATCAAATGTATGATAGCCTAAGCAAAGGTAATAACCCAAAAGAAACAGTATATTACCTACAATCAAACATATGATAGTCTAAGCAAAGGTAATATCCCAAAAAAAACAGTATATTACCTACTATCAAACGTATAATAGCCTAAGCAACTGTAATAACCCAAAAGATATGGTATATTACCTACTATCAGAGGTATGATAGCCTAAGCAAAGGATATAACCCTAAAGATACGGTATATTACCTACTATCAGACGTATGATAGCCTAAGCAAAGGTAATAACCCAAAAGATACGTTATATTACCTATTATCAGACGTATGATAGCCTAAGCAACGGTAATAACCCAAGAGATACGGTATATTACCTACTATCAGATGTATGATAGCCTAAGCAAAGGTAATAACCAAAAAGATACGGTATATTACCTACTATCAGACATATGATAGCCTAAGCAAAGGTAATAACCCAAAAGAGACAGTATATTACCTACTATCAAACGTATGATAGCCTAAGCAATGGTAATAACCCAAAAAATACGGTATATTACCTACTATCAAATGTATAATAGCTTAAGCAAAGGTAATAACCCAAAAGAGAAGATATATTACCTACTATCAAATGAATGATAGCCTAAGCAAAGGTAATAACCCAAAAGAAACGGTATATTACCTACTATCAAACATATGATAGTCTAAGCAAAGGTAATATCCCAAAAGAAACAGTATATTACCTACTATCAAACGTATAATAGCCTAAGCAACGATAATAACCCAAAAGATACGGTATATTACCTACTATCAGACGTATGATAGCATAAGCAGACGTAATAAACCAAAAGATACGGTATATTACCTACAATCAGACGTATGACAGCCTAAGCAAAAGTAATAACCCAAAAGACACGGTATATAACCTACTATCAGACGTATGATAGCCTAAGGAAAGATAATAACCCCAAGGTATATTATATGTACTACTATCAAACGTATGATAGCCTAAGCAAAGGTAATAGCCAAAAAGATACGGTATATTACCTACTATCATACGTATAATAGCCTAAGCAAAGGTAATAACCCGAAAGATACGGTATATTACCTACTATCAAACGTATGATTATCTAAGCAAAGGTATTAACCCAAAAGATACAGTATATTACCTAGTATCAAACATATGATTGTCTAAGCAAAGGTAATAACCCAAAAGATATGGTATATTACCTACTATCAAACGTATGATGACCTAAGCAAAGGTAATAACCCAAAAGATACGGCATATTACCTACTATTAGACGTATGATAGCCTAAGCAAAGGTAATAACCCAAAATATACGGTATATTACCTAATATCAGGCGTATGATGCCCAAGCAAAGGTAATAACACAAAAAGATACGGTATATTACCTACTATAAGACGTATGATAGCCTAAGCAAAGGCTATAACCCAAATGATACTGTATATTACCTACTATCAGACGTATGATAGCCTAAGCAAAGGTAATAAGTCAAAAGATACGGTATATTACCTATTATCATACGTATGATAGCCTAAGCCATGGTAATAACCCAAAAGGTACGGTATATTACCTACTATCAGAAGTATGGTGGCCTAGGAAAAGGTAATATTACATACTATAAAACGTATGATAACCTAAGCAAAGGTAATAACCCAAAAGATACGGTATATTACCTACTTTCAGACGTATGATGGCCTAGGAAAAGGTAATAACCCAAAAGATACGGTATATTAACTACTATCAGACGTATGATAGCCTAAGCAAAGGTAATAACCCAAAATATATGGTATATTACCTAATATTAGGCGTATGATAGCCTAAGCAAATGTAATAACCCAAAAAGATACGGTATATTACCTACTATCAGACGTATGATAGCCTAAGCAAAGGATATAACCCAAAAGATACAATATATTACCTACTATCAGACGTATGATAGCCTAAGCAAAGGTAATAACCCAAAAGATACGGTATATTACCTATTATCAGACATATGATAGCCTAAGCAACGGTAATAACCCAAGAGATATGGTATATTACCTACTATCAGATATATGATAGCCTAAGCAAAGGTAATAACCCAAAAGATACGGTATATTACCTACTATCAGACATATGATAGCTTATGCAAAGGTAACAACCCAAAAGAGACGGTATATTACCTACTATCAAACGTATGATAGCCTAAGCAAAGGTAATAACCCAAAAGATGCGGTATATTGCCTACTATCAAACGTATGATGGCCTAGGCAAAGGTTATAACCCAAAAGATACGGTGTATTAGCTACTATCAGACGTATGATAGCCTAAGGAAAGGTAATAACCCAAAAGATACGTTATATTAGCCACTATCAAACGTATGATAGCCTAAGCGAAGGATATAACCCAAAAGATAAGGTATATTACCTACTATCAAACATATGATAGCCTAAGCAATGGTAATAACCCAAAAGATATGGTATATTACCTACTATCAAACGTATGATAGCTTAAGGAAAGGTAATAACCCAAAAGAGAAAATATATTACCTACTATCAAATGTATGATAGCCTAAGCAAACGTAATAACCCAAAAGATACGGTATATTACCTACTATCAGAAGTATGATTATCTAAGCAAAGGTAATAGCCCAAAAGATATGGTATATTACCTACTATCAGACGTATGATTGTCTAAGCAAAGGTAATAACCCAAAAGATATGGTATATTACCTACTATCAAAGGTATGATGGCCTAAGCAAAGGTAATAACCCAAAAGATACGGCATATTACCTACTATTAGACGTATGATAGCCTAAGCAAAGGTATTAACCCAAAATATACGGTATATTACCTAATATCAGGCGTATGATGCCCAAGCAAAGGTAATAACACAAAAAGATACGGTATATTACCTACTATAAGACGTATGACAGCCTAAGCAAAGGCTATAACCCAAATGATACTGTATATTACCTACTATCAGACGTATGATAGCCTAAGCAAAGGTAATAAGTTAAAAGATACGGTATATTACCTATTATCATACGTATGATAGCCTAAGCCATGGTAATAACCCAAAAGATACGGTATATTACCTACTATCAGAAGTATGATAGCCTAAGCAAGGGTAAAAACCTGAAAGATACGGTATATTACATACTATAAAACGTATGATAGCATAAGCAAAGGTAATAACCTGAAAGATACGGTATATTACATACTATAAAACGTATGATGGCCTAAGAAAAGGTAATAACCCAAAAGATACGGTATATTAACTACTATCAGACGTATGATAGCCTAAGCAAAGGTAATAACCCAAAATATATGGTATATTACCTAATATTAGGCGTATGATATCCTAAGCAAATGTAATAACCCAAAAAGATACGGTATATTACCTACTATCAGACGTATGATAGCCTAAGCAAAGGATATAACCCAAAAGATACAGTATATTACCTGCTATCAGACGTATGATAGCCTAAGCAAATGTAATAACCCAAAAAGATACGGTATATTACCTATTATCATACATATGATAGCCTAAGCAATGGTAATAACCCAAGAGATATGGTATATTACCTACTATCAGATATATGATAGCCTAAGCAAAGGTAATAACCCAAAAGATACGGTATATTACCTATTATCAGACGTATGATAGCTTATGCAAAGGTAATAACCCAAGAGATACGGTATATTACCTACTATCAGACGTATGATAGCCTAAGCAAAGGTAATAACCCAAAAGATGCGGTATATTACCTACTATCAGACGTATGATGGCCTAGGCAAAGGTTATAACCCAAAAGATACGGTGTATTAGCTACTATCAGACGTATGATAGCCTAAGGAAAGGTAATAACCCAAAAGATACGTTATATTAGCCACTATCAAACGTAGACAGCCTAAGCGAAGGATATAACCCAAAAGATAAGGCATATTACCTACTATCAAACGTATGATAGCCTAAGCAATGGTAATAACCCAAAAGATACGGTATATTACCTACTATCAAACGTATGATAGCTTAAGGAAAGGTAATAACCCAAAAGAGAAAATATATTACCTACTATCAAATGTATGATAGCCTAAGCAAACGTAATAACCCAAAAGATACGGTATATTACCTACAATCAGAAGTATGATAGCCTAAGCAAAGGTAATAGCCTAAAAGATATGGTATATTACCTACTATCAGACGTATGATAGCCTAAGCAAAGGTAATAAACCAAAAGATACGGTATATTACCTACTATCAAAGGTATGATGGCCTAGGCAAAGGTAATAACCCAAAAGATACGGTATATTAACTACTATCAGACGTATGATAGCCTAAGCAAAGGTAATAACCCAAAATATATGGTATATTACCTAATATTAGGCGTATGATAGCCTAAGCAAATGTAATAACCCAAAAAGATACGGTATATTACCTACTATCAGACGTATGATAGCCTAAGCAAAGGATATAACCCAAAAGATACAGTATATTACATACTATAAGACGTATGATAGCCTAAGCAAAGGTAATAACCCAAAAGATACGGTATATTACCTATTGTCAGATGTATGATAGCCTAAGCAATGGTAATAACCCAAGAGATACGGTATATTACCTACTATCAGATGTATGATAGCCTAAGTAATGGTAATAACCCAAAAGATATGGTATATTACCTACTATCAGACATATGATAGCCTAAGCAAAGGTAATAACCCAAAAGAGACGGTATATTACCTACTATCAAACCTATGATAGCCTACGCAAAGGTAATAACCCAAAACATGCGGTATATTACCTACTATCAAACGTATGATAGCCTAAACAAAGGTAATAACCCAAAAGAGACCATTTATTCCCTACTATCAAACGTATGACATCCTAAGCAAAGATTATAACCCAAAAGATACGGTGTATTAGCTACTATCAGACGTATGATAGCCTAAGGAAAGGTAATAACCCAAAAGATACGTTATATTAGCCACTATCAAACGTATGATAGCCTAAGCGAAGGATATAACCCAAAAGATAAGGTATATTACCTAATATCAAACGTATGATAGCCTAAGCAATGGTAATAACCCAAAAGATACGGTATATTACCTACAATCAAACGTATGATAGCTTAAGAAAAGGTAATAACCCAAAAGAGAAGATTTATTACCTACTATCAAATGTATGATAGCCTAAGCAAAGGCATTAACCCAAAAGAAACGGTATATTACCTACTTTCAAACATATGATAGTCTAAGCAAAGCTAATATCCCAAAAGAAACAGTATATTACCTACTATCAAACGTATAATAGCCTAAGCAACGGTAATACCCAAAAGATACGGTGTATTACTTACTATCAAAAGTATGATAGCCTAAGCAAAGGTAATAACCTAAAAGATACGGTATATCACCTACTATCAGACGTATAATAGCCTAAGCAAAGGTAATAACCCAAAAGATACGGTATATTACCTACTATCAAACGTATGATGGCCTAAGCAAATGTAATAACCCAAAAGATACGGCATATTACATACTATTAGACGTATGATAGCCTAAGCAAAGGTAATAACCCAAAATATACGGTATATTACCTAATATCAGGCGTATGATAGCCTAAGCAAAGGTAATAACCCAAAAACATACGGTATATTACCTACTATAAGACCATGATAGCCTAAGCAAAGGTTATAAACCTAAAGATACGGGATATTACCTACTATCAAACGTATGATTATCTAAGCAAAGGTATTAACCCAAAAGATACAGTATATTACCTAGTATCAAACATATGATTGTCTAAGCAAAGGTAATAACCGAACAGATATGGTATATTACCTACTATCAAATGTATGATAGCCTAAGCGAACGTAATAACCCAAATGATACGGTATATTACCTACTATCAAAAGTATGATAGCCTAAGCAAAGGTAATAACCTAAAAAGATACGGTATATTACCTACTATAAGACTATGATAGCCTAAGCAAAGGTTATAACCCAAAAGATACTGTATATTACCTACTATCAGACGTATGATAGCCTAAGCAAACGTAATAAGTCAAAACATACGGTATATTACCTATTATCAGACGTATGATAGCCTAAGCCACGGTAATAACCCAAAAGATATGGTATATTTTCTACTATCAAAAGTATGATAGCCTAAGCAAAGGTAATAACCCAAAAGTTACGGTATATTACCTACTATCACACGTATGATAGCCTAGGCAAAGGTAATAACCCAAAAGTTACAGCATATTACATACTATCAGACGTATGATAGCCTAAGCAAAGGTAATAACGTAAAAGATACGGTATATTACCTACTATCAGACGTATGATAGCCCAAGCAAAGGTAATAACCCAAAAGAGACGGTATATTACCTACTATCAAACGTATGATCGCCTAATCAAAGGTAATAACCCAAAAGATACGGTATATTATCTACTATCAGACATTTGATAGCCTAAGCAAAGGTAATAACCCAAAATATATGGTATATTACCTAATATTAGGCGTATGATAGCCTAAGCAAACGTAATAACCGAAAAAGATACGGTATATTACCTACTATCAGACATATGATAGCCTAAGTAAAGGATATAACCCAAAAGATACGGTATATTACCTATTATCAGACGTATGATAGCCTAAACAACGGTAATAACCAAAAAGATACGGTATATTACATACTATCAGACGTATGATAGCCTACGCAAAGCTAATAACCCAAAAGAGAGGGTATATTACCTACTATCAAACATATGATAGCCTAAGCAAAGGTAATAACCCAAAAGATATGGTATATTACCTACTATCAAGCGTATGATAGCCTAAGCAAAGGTAATAACCCAAAAGAGACGATATATTACCTACTATCAAACGTATGATATCCTAAGCAAAGGTAATAACCCAAAAGATGCTGTATATTACCTACTATCAGACGTATGATAGCCTAAGGAAAGGTAATAACCCAAAAGATACATTATATTACCTACTATCAAATGTATGATAGCCTAAGCAAAGGTAATAACCAAAAAGATACGGTATATTACATACTGTCATACGTATGATAGCCTAAGCAAAGGTAATAACCCAAAAGATACGGTATATTACCTACTATCAAACGTATGATGGCCTAAGCAAAGGTAATAACCCAAAAGATACGGTATATTACCTACTATCAGACGTATGATAGCCTTAGCAAAGGTAATAACCCAAAATATTTGGTATATTACCTAATATTAGGCGTATGATAGCCTAAGCAAAGGTAATAACCGAAAAAGATACGGTATATTACCTACTATAAGACGTATGATAGCCTAAGCAAACGTAATAAGTCAAAAGATACGGTGTATTACCTATTATCAGACGTATGATAGCCTAAGCCACGGTAATTACCCAAAAGTTATGGTATATTTTCTACTATCAAAAGTATGATAGCATAAGAAAATGTAATAACCCAAAAGATACGGTATATTACCTACTATCAAACGTATGATAGCCTAAGCAAAGGTAATAACCCAAAAGATACGATATATAACCTACTATCAGACGTATGATAGCCCAAGCAAAGGTGGTAACCCAAAAGAGACGGTATATTACTTACTATCAAACGTATGATGGCCTAAGAAAAGGTAATAACCCAAAAGATACGGTATATTACCTACTATCAGACGTATGATAGCCTAAGCAAAGGTAATAACCCAAAATATATGGTATGTTACCTAATATTAGGCGTATGATAGCCTAAGCAAAGGTAATACCTGAAAAAGATACGGTATATTACCTGCTATCAGACGTATGAAAGGCTAAGCAAAGGATATAACCCAAAAGATACGGTATATTACGTACTATCAGATGTATGATAGCCTATGCAACGGTAATAACCAAAAAGATATGGTATATTACATATTATAAGACGTATGATAGCCTAAGCAAAGGTAATAACCCAAAATAGACGGTATATTACCTACTATCAAACATATGATAGCCTAAGCAAAGGTAATAACCCAAAAGATACGGTATATTACCTACTATCAAACATATGATAGCCTGTGCAATGGTAATATCCCAAAAGAGATGATATATTACCTACTACCAAACGTAAGATATCCTAAGCAAAGGTAATAACCCAAAAGATACTGTATATTACCTACTATCAGACGTATGATAGCCTAAAGAAAGCTAATAACCCAAAAGATACATTATATTACGTACTATCAAACGTATGATTATCTAAGCAAAGGTAATAACCCAAACGATACGGTATATTACCTACTATCAAACGTATGATTATCTAAGCAAAGGTAATAACCCAATAGATACTTTATATTACCTACTATCAGACGTATGATAGCCTATACAAAGGTAATAACCCAAAAGATACGGTATATTACCTACTATCAGACGTATGATAGCCTAAGCAAAGGTAATAACCCAAAAGATACGGTATATTACATACTATCAGACGTATGATAGCCTAAGCAACGGTAATAACCAAGAAGATACGGTATATTACATACTATCAGACCTATGATAGCCTAAGCAAAGGTAATAACCCAAAAGAGACGGTATATTACCTACTATCAAACGTATGATAGCCTAAGCAAAGGTAATAACCCAAAAGATACGGTATATTACCTACTATCAAACATATGATAGCCTGTGCAAAGGTAATAACCCAAAAGAGACGATATATTACCTACTATCAAACGTATGATATCCTAAGCAAAGGTAATAACCCAAAAGATATTGTATATTACCTACTATCAGAGGTATGATAGCCTAAGGAAAGGTAATAACCCAAAAGATACATTATATTACGTATTATCAAACGTATGATAGCCTAAGCAAACGTAATAACCAAAAAGATACGGTATATTACCTACTATCAAACGTATTCAAACGGCTTGGACCCGACTGGGTGAAGAGCGAACGGCCTTCAAAGAATCGAGGTAGAAGACGGTTGAATACCAAGAAACCCGGAAATTTGCCAACCACAAAAATAAGCTGAGAAAACTGCTTGGAGAGAACAACATCTGTCCACTGAACCCAATTCTTACGGCAACAACTGATCAATCATCTGATAAAACTTTGGATTTCAACATCAACCCCCTGTGTGACGCCACAGGCATCGAATTAATTTTGCAAGAAACAACTCCGTCCATAACTGGACTAAATTCGTCAGCACGAGGAGAGACTCCATCATCATGGGTACAACTCCGTCCACCACTGGACTAACAATCTCTATCAATCACAGGTAATGACTCCGTCAACACGGATAATAATCACTGGCGACTTCACTAGGGATAACTCCGTCAATCACGGGTAACGACTCCGTCAACACGGGTAACAATCACTGTCAACACAGGTAAAATTTCGTCAACACGGATAACAATCTCTGTCAACACAGGTAAAAATCTCCGTCAACACGGGTAACAACTCCTTCAACCACGGGTAACAACTCCGTCAACACGGGTAACAATCTCTGTCAACACAGGTACAAATCTCTGTTAACACGGGTAATAACTCCGTCAATCACGGGTAAAAATCTCCGTCAACACGGGTAATAACTCTGTCAACACGGGTAACAATCTCTGTCAACACAGGTACAAATCTCCGTCAACACGGGTAACAACTCCGTCAATCACGGGAAACAATCTCTGTCAACACAGGTACAAATCTCCATCAACACGGGTAACAACTCCATCAATCACGGGTAACAATCTCTGTCAACACAGGTAACAATCTCTGTCAACACAGGTACAATTCCGTCAATCACGGGTAACAATCTCTGTCAACACAGGTAACATCTTCAAGACTTTCAAAACTGTTGTACGGCAGTCTGAAGAATACTTTACTGGGGAATACGAAAAACTTAACCAAACAACTCTGTGGGGAAAAACTCTACTGGGGAAATCACTAGCGATAACTCCAAAAGTTTAAGCCATGAAATCCTTTAACGCTGACGTAACATCAACCTGAGAAAAAATTCGTTGGGGAAGAAGAGAAAGTTAACCAAGCAACTCTGTTAGGAAAAACTCTACTGGGGAAATCACTAGTGATAACTCTGAAAGTTTGAACCATGAAATCTTTTAACGCTAACGTAACAGCAACCTGAGAATAATTCCACTAGAGAAGAAGAGAAACTTAATCAAGCAACTCTGTTAGGGGACGAACGTTATCATCACCTATCTCACGCCGAGAATTTGAATATCTAGAAATCCTTCCGAGCCAGAATCCCACTCCTCTACAGGGAACAACACCTGAAACCAAAGAGGTAACCAACCTGGCCTATGTTTCAAAATGCGTATGTTTGACAATGGCGTAATACTCCATACGACATGGAAATGCTACGCGTTTGGGTAGATGCAAATATGATGATATATGCATAATGCAAAGATGCCCAGTGGTGCTTCAGCAAAATAAATGCTGAAGACAAAACCAAATCCGCTAGGGATGAACGGGTATCACAGACATGTTCCAGCAAAATAAATGCTGGACAGGTGAAACCAACTCCGCTGGGGATAACCATCCTGTTGGGGAATGGCTCACAAGTCTGAAATTATGAGCATTTGCTGAGGATGACCATCCTGACGAAAGAATGACAACCTGCTGGGGAGAAGGAAAAACACAGTCTTGCGCGGGGATAATCCTTCTGAACCAAAGACGATTTGGTTATATTCTGCGGGAGTTACCAATGCTGGGGATTGATTGTGTACATACTCACTGCTGGGAATGCACCTCCTGTTGGGGACATCTAGATCCACTGAGGATACTCTTTTGGCAGCTTTCCTGGGGAATACTCTTTTGGGGAGGACAAACCCACATCCAGTAGGGATAAGTGCCATCTCAACTTTCTCTGGGATAAGACGTGACTTCCATTTGCTGAGAAGTGATACAATCACTAGGTCACGGGACTCTGGCTGGGGAAACACAAATTCCTTGACTGTTTGCTTCAAAGGTGAGAACCCTGCAAAACACTAACGAGACAGAAAAAATCTGTACAACAAGATCTATCCCGGTTAGTATCCGTGACATTCGTTCAGTCAATTCGAAGTTTTAGCAATTATTGGCAAGGGCCAGCAAGTTTATGTACATGCAAGTTCATCAAAAACATCGGCGTTTTTCACAAACAAATCAGCAAAGGACAAGCATTAAGTACTGAACAACTTCACAAACAAACAGTAAAGAACAAGCATCAAGTACTGAATAACATGCTTTATTGACAACGGGCCTGTAAATAAGCAAAACTTTGTACACTGGATGCAACTCCTGAAAAGAGGAAGTTACAATACTAATATCACAGAAGTACAACGAAAATTTGTATACATGTCAGCAACGTGGTACAGACGAACACCATGAGCTGATCCTCCTATGACTCGCCTGACTCTGACGCTTTCCCGATACTCGATCTTCGGAAGAGATTGCTTTGGATATACGACCCTCAGGTACTCCCAAACCACTAAGCAACGCAGTATCAAACTCGGACCGCAGTCATTTGCTTTTTCAAATCCCTAACTTTTGTGTGAACCTCCCTGTGCGGGTTTTCAATTCACCGGGATACCCTTTTTTGCCGAAGTCTCCCTTTTCAGGTTTTCAACTTCGCGGGTGTACATTTTTCAATTTTATCACTAGCTTTTGCCCGAACCCTTTATTCTTTTTTTTTATGGTTCGCCGGGATGCCCCATTTTTGCCTGGATATTCTTTTTCTTTCCAGCGGGTCTCTTTAAGCAAAGTATTTTTTAACTGCGTCCGAGTTCACAAGGGATGTAAAATCCTCACCATCCATGGTGGATAACAATAAGGCTCCTCTAGAGAAAACCTTTCTAACGACGTATGGACCTTCATAGTTGGGAGTCCATTTGCCCCTCTGATCTGATTGTGGTGGGAGAATCTTTTTCAGCACAAGATCGCCCATCTGAAAGCTTCGAGGGCACACCTTTTTATCATAAGCTTTCTTCATCCGGCTTTGATACAGCTAACCATATGCTAGAGAAGCCAATCTCTTCTCATCCATTAAACTGAGCTAATTTAGTCTATCTTTTACCCATTCCACCTCATCAAGTTAGACGTCGCACAAAACCCTCAAAGAAGGAATCTCAACCTCCAATGGTAGGACAACCTCCATACCATATACCAGTGAAAAAGGAGTTGCCCCGGTTGATGTGCGTACCGTCGTACGATAACCGTGCAAAGCAAAAGGCAACATCTCATGCTAGTCCTTGTAGGTCACAACCATCTTCTGAACGATCTTCTTTATGTTTTTATTGGCCGCTTCAACAGCACCATTCATCTTCGGCCGATAAGGAAAAGAGTTGCGATGTTCAATCTTGAAATTCTGGCACAATTCCTTCATCATCTTGTTATTCAAATTTGAACCGTTGTCAGTGATAATCCGCTCCGGGACTCCATATCTGCAGATAATATCTTTCTTGATAAATCTGGCTACCACCTGCTTGGTAACATTAGCATACGATGCCGCTTCAACCCATTTGGTGAAGTAATCAATAGCTACCAAGATAAAACGATGTCTGTTGGATGTCGTGGGCTCAATCTTCCCAATCACATCAATTCCCCACTTGGAAAAAGGCCAAGGTGATGACATAACATTCAAAGGGCTCGGAGGCACATGAATCTTATCCGCATAAATCTGGCATTTATGGCACTTCTTTGCGAACTTGAAACCATCTGTTTCCATTGTCAGCCAATAGTACCCCGCTCGTAATAACTTTCTTGTCATTGCATGTCCGCCGGCATGCGTGCCAAATGTACCCTCGTGGATCTCTTCCATGAGCAAATTAGCCTCTTTCTCGTCCACACACCGCAACAACACCAGGTCATGGTTTCTCTTATACAAGATGCCATCCGTATTCAAATAGAAATTGCCAGCCAATCTGTTGCACCCCAAAATTTGCCCAACACTTCTTTACCCAGCTTGTGTTTCATTTCATTCACATTAGCATTATCATTTGCATTTCATTGACATGTATGCAGGATATCAAGAGGTATGATTACCAATCAAGGGCTACACAAGACTTTGAAGCTAGCTATAAAGGTTATTCAAGTATTCAAGGGTTGATATCCTTGTCAGAGAAGATAAAAGAGCCTCAGAGAGAGTGATTGAAACCAAGAGGGTGTGTCTCCTAACTTGAGAGTTATGGGAAGTCATCAGATGATTCTAAAGCCATGAAGATAGACTTGAGGTCTTGAGAGAGCTCATGAGAAGTGTTGAAGATCACTTTGATGCCTAGACAGGTCATTGTGCAAGATTGAGAAGCCTCAGCCATGAGTGGTGCAGCTAGGGTTTGACTGGGTCAACCCTAAGTCAACTGATGATTTGAAGAAGGTTGAGACCTAATTCAAGAGCCATGTGATCATGGATTGATACATTGAGATGTTATAAGGATTATTCCAAGGTAAACTCATCATGGTTGAAGAGTTTGAGAAGTTCCAAGCTAGGGTTGCTAAGGCCTGACAGTGTAAAATCCCCTAGTTTGACCCCTATCTTCAAGGCAGTTTAGCTCAAGATGTGATTGTCATCTCATCTTTCCCCCAACATGAATGTTGTAGAGCAGGGTCTTAGCTTTAATTTGAGTTCTAGAAGTCCTTGATAGGATTTGTAGAACTCAAGTTATGACTTTGACAAGTTACAGGTCATCTGAGATATGTGAATTTGGGGGCTTGAAAGTTGTCCAACTTGCATGAAACGTTTTCCCTAGAAGGATGATTCCTATGAACTTTTTGTCAACATGAATGTTGTTCCTTATCCTCTTAGATTTCTAGAGAGTACTAGAAGTCCTTGATAGGAATTGTAGAACTCAAGTTATGGCTTTGACAAGTCAAGGGCATTTTGGTCATTTGGAGATTATAGGTCATTTCAACCATAAGGCCATAACTCCTATTTGCAAGCTTCAAATGGGAAAATGTCCAATATCAAACTTGTTTAAAATGATGTTTTAAGGCTAGTAAAGAGGTAATGAGAGGTTGGAATTGCTTGTATCTCAAAATCACAAAAATGGCTTAAAATAAGGATGATTTTCAAATGAACCAAAGATGGAAATTGGTATTTTTGATCTACATGTCCAAACCAAGGCATATAATATGTCATTTTGATTCTAAAACACATTTCAAGAACATTGGTTTTGCCACAATTTTGAATTGAAGTTTAATTTGTGGACTTGCTTTGAAAAGTAGTTACTTACATCTTAAGTAACATTTGCCAAACCAAAATTCAAGGCATGACCAAGGTCCCTTTCAATCCAAATACATCCAAATTACCATCAGGGGAGAAATTGGAAGGGAATGAGGGGGAGTACAAGCTGCTAGCAGAATTATGCATACCATGGCATAACATTGAAATCTTCATGACATGAGAAATTGAATTTCTCATTAGAAGGATCTAGAGCTTTCTAGATCATACCTACATGTCCTATATATTGAATAGAGATGATCCAAGGCCTAGGTTGGTGATGCATTATGGATTGATGTAGGAAGGTTTTCAGATCATTAATTTGAGAGTTAGTGACCAATTAGGGTTGTTACCATTTTCGGGTGAGATATGGTTCTTGTGAATCTTGAGGTTTTAGAGAGAATTAATGGTATGATTGAGTTCCTTGTGAGATTTGGGACAAGTTTCATTAAGGAATCGTGGCCAATGGTGGATTCTATGGCAAGTTAGGGTTGTGAGATGACGACCGGAGAATGTCACCGACGATGGCTTTGGGCGCGCAGGTGGCCTGAGTTTCAGAGATTTGAATTGGGGAAGATGATCCTATAGCCCTTGGATTGTGGTTTGATTTGTACCAAAGACTTCATCCAACGGCCACGCGTGCTTCTAATTTTGTGAAGAGTTCTGAACTGAATGAAACGATGTGTTTCGTTAATCAGTGGTTTTTGGGCTTAAGGATCCAAGTGCTAATCACACCCCCTTTGTGGCCCAGTCTGGGAAATGAACTGATTCCTTTTACTATCTGCACCGTGCATTTGTTTATTTTATTTGGATTTTCTATTATTTTTAATTTTATTCATGGATATTGTTTAATTCATAAAAAATTGAAAAATGATTCAATTAATCCCATTCTTTTTGCAGTGGATTCATGATTGGATCTAGTATTTTTTAGATAAAAAATATTATTATTTCATGCATTTTCTGATTTTATGGGAATTTTACATTTTAATTGATATTAAAATAATCATGCTTGATGGTTGATTTTGTGGAATTTGGTTTGATCATGTGATGATGATTTTGATCTTGTTTTTTTGTGAGTAGTTAGCATAGATATGCATGCTCCCCATAGATTTTTCTCACATTTTTGTGATGAATATAAGTGGTAGTTTAGGTTGAAACCTTTAGGAGCTCTATTTTTAGGGTTTATGGTTGATACCTTGTGGTTTAGATTTTATTTTTAGAACTAGGTGGATGATTCAACCTCTGATTTTTGTAGGGTAGATTCCTGATTGAATTAGGGCCCCTTAGGAATTTTTTTAGGAATTTTCAATGAAGTTTACTATTTTTGCTTGATTTTAGTTTAGATGCTAGTTTTAGATGATTCTGAGGCACTAATTCACCTAGATTAACTTCTTTAGTTCCCTTAGATTAGGGTGATGCTTTGCTTGTTCTTGGATGATGTTGAAGACAAGTTGAAGATGCATTGGATTGCTTGAAGAGGCTTGGATGTGAAGATCTTCCATTCTTTTGGTGTAGTGTTGATTAGGTGTTAAGATTAGGGTTTGTAGGCAGAGCTTCTAGATAGATTCTCATCCTTCATAAACATGGATGATGTTGATCACTTCCATTCTTCCCTATGATGTAAGGTCCCCTTGTAAAGGCCTCATCCCTCCTTTGGTAGGATGTGTGGCTCTTTACAAGTTGGTAGAACCTTTGAGGGTCCCTTTCTCTGATGATAGGATGCTTAGTGGTGACCTTTGGTCTTCACTCTGCTACCAATCATCCACACTTTGCTCTTGATAGATGCATCTCTCTCCCTTGTTAGAGGATGGAGTTCCTTTCTTGAAGAAGATTGAAGGATGAAGTTGATACTTCTTTGTGTTTGAAGATTATTCTGAGAAGCTGAAGCTTGTAGATGAAGAAGAGCAAGTTGATGCTTGTAAAGAGGAGAGAGCTGAAGCTTGAAGACCAAGTTGACACTTGTGTAAGAGATCAAATTGAGATTGAGTGAAGAGCTGAGGCTTGAAGAATAAAGGATAAGTTGACACTTATGTTGATACATTGAGACCCTGAAGGAGTCAAGTTTATACTTGCAGTTAGGGTTGAAGCCTGAAGGTGGAATTTACTGAAGAGCTGAGGCTTGAAGAAGATGGAATAAGTTGATACTTATGTTTGATGTATTAAAAGCTCAGGGAAGCAAGTTGATACTTGCTATTGAAGATGATAGCTTTGAAGAGCAGTTGAAGTCTGAGGATTGAACTGCTGTCAGAAGGTTTCTTTGCTGTGAAGCTGTGGAAGCTGTTGATCTGCTTTCCTGTCTGTTTGCTTTCTGTGCAGCTGTATTGATGTGACTTGTTTTATTTGCTTGATGAATTAGAATAAGTTCAAATTTAGATTGATTTAAGCTAGGATCATGATTGCACTAGAGGTTGAGTTGCTCCCTCTGCTTGTATTTTTACTGTATGGCTTTGCTTGCGGGTATTTGGTGGAGCCCTGCTCCCTTGCCTATGTGGGTTGTGTTTTGCTTGATGGCATTTTATTTCATTTCTTTATGTATGATTGCAGTTATTCATATCTGGCTTGAGGTTGAGATGAGCTTGTGGAGGCTGATGCCCCACACACATTTCCTCCCTCACTTGCATTGCATGCATTTTACAGTCGTTTACTGTTTACTGTTTAAGCTGATGCTTTATCTGTTTCTATGTCATTGACATGACCCCCTAGGAATCTCATTTCCTTTGATAAGGAACTGATGATTAGAACTTTAGGTTGAAACCTATGCATGATAACTTCTAGGAGTTCCTTGTTTCAAACCTCAACCATAGGATGAATCCTTGGCATGACAACATTAGGACTTGATAGTCTCCCCTTAGTTGAACCTGTTCGTTCTCTCTTTTCATCTCAAAACAAATTAAAATACAGTAATAAAGGTTAACTGATGTCGTACGTTATGAGTCTTAAGCTATCTGAGAAAGGGTTGTCGGAGAGTTTCTTTTCGACAGCTTGGATGTTTAGTATGGCACCCTTTGGGTGACATGCGACGCATTCACTCTCAGGTCATAGTCTCTAGTGCGATATTGGTTGCAAACATCCATAAAAAACAGTTCTTCCGTAAAAGACAGAAAACAAACTTCAAACTTTTTGCCCCGTGGGCCCATAATTCAAAGGAAGCTTTTTTGAAGAAAAAAGTGTTGTTAACTCTCAGTTCTACCGCAAACGGTAACGCCTAAGTCTCCAAGGGTCGAGCTGCGTACACTAAACTGCTGGAACTATTTGTTAACCCTACTCGATAAAACAGATGAATCTGAATTCCCTTAATCCGTATTATCCCGAACTACGTAAGCTCTGATCTCTCATACCTGTTGAGAGTACGTAGGCACGATACTGACGTATTGGCGAGCCACCTTCCCCCATCTGTTACCCGTAGTTAGGCGAACTACGTTGACTCTGATTTCTCATTCTCTGATGAGAATACGTAGGCATAAAGTGCGACGCTTTGCCGAGTCATTTTCTTTTCTTTTTCAGACCAGCCTTGATAGGTAGATAGATAAAACCAACCCGTCCAATAAACACAACAAGCATGGATCCCATCGAGTACGATGGACGTGAAGGGTGCTAATACCTTCCCCTTGCGTAATCGACTCCCGAACCCAGACAATGGTTGCGATGACCTTGTCGTATACCTTTTTCGTCAGGTTTTTCCGATCGTTTCCTTTCCCGCTCTGAGGGATAAATAACGAAAGGTGGCAACTCTTCTATTTTGCCGGCACCTTATTTTTGCGGAAGTGACAGCTGGCGACTCTGCTGGGGACTTGATAGTTTCCTGGGATCCAACGTCCCGTATGCGAGTCAGTTTAGGGATCCAATGTCCCCTGAGAGAGTTAATCCTAGCGCTTGTATGATTACTTGTTGGGTTGTGTTTATTTATCACATTTTATTTCCCGCATTTTATTTTTCAGTATGATATGATTATCTGTGCTGTTGTGGGAGGGGCATTCTGATGAGTGAGAAGCCAGACCCAGGCTTGAGTGTACCTAGCATTAGTTGTGGAAATTAGTGGGCGCGTGCTTGCTTTGCAGGCACTAGTGTCTCATGAAATCCATGCTCAGACGAGGTTCTCCCGGTTGACTTCTTTTTCAACCCTTTGGGTTGAGGGGGTTGTTGGTTTGGAGGATTGTCGACTCTGGGGACCGATCATTTGGAATTCAGCTGAGTGAGGCCGCTTCAGGAGCTGGTGATGCCACACCTTCTGGGTATCGTATCACCCCTCTTGAATGTCTGTTACGCTGATGACTGCATAGGATGCCAAACTTGTGTCAGTATAGGTCCATACCTGTGAGCAAGGTTGGGTTTGTTGCAGGAAACCTTGACCTTCAGACTACCTGGTTTTCTTGATAGTGAATCAGTTTTGTTGGTATCAGAGGTTCTCATCATCAGATACGTGTGTTCTTGACAGAGCAGATTTATGGTCCTGTATCAGAGGTCCTTATTATCAGATGTTTGTTCTTGATAGAGCAGATTTATGGTCCTGTATCAGAGGTCCTTATTATCAGATGTTTGTTCTTGACAGAGCAGATTTATGGTCCTGTATCAGAGGTCCTTATTATCAGATGTTTGTTCTTGATAGAGCAGATTTATGGTCCTGTATCAGAGGTCCTTATTATCAGATGTCTGTTCTTGACAGAGCAGAGTTATGGTCCTGTATCAGAGGTCTTTATTTTCAGAGATGTTTGTTCTTGACAAAGCAGAATTATGGTCTTGTGACAGAGGTCCTTATTATGAGACGTGTGTTTGTTCTTGACAGAGCAGAATTTATAGTCCGATATCAGGGTTTACTTCTCATCAGAGATAGTGGTTGTTCTTTGATAGAGCAGTATTATGGTTTTGTTGATACAGAATCTTCACCTTCAGCATAGTCGTCTTGATCTCCTGCTGCATGATTGCATTTTACATCGCTTTGCATACCCATTTGCATTTCATTAACGTGTGTCTGTGTTGCAGGTATCGTTTCCCCCGATTCAGGATTTCTTGCCTTCTATTGTGTTATTATGGGTTCTCTGAGGAAGACTGTGGCTTACAAGCTCCCTGCTCCTGATGTTGTTCAGCTGACTGGTTTGATTGCTTTAGCAGATGATTCTGTGAGAGATGAATTCAAAAAGTCTCACGGCAAACTGCTCAGTTTGGTTCGTAAACCCTCTGTGTTTGAGTAGAATGGGTTGCACGCCCTGCTGCAGTTCTACGATCCTCCGTTGAGATGCTTTACTTTCCAGGACTTTATTCTCACACCCACACTAGAGGAGTATGTTGATTTGTTGGGTGTGCCTATCAAGAGTCAGATGCCTTTTGTTCATATGGATGCTGAGCCTGATCTGGCTAGTCTAGCTCCCTCACTTCATCTGGATGCCTCTGAGTTGGTTTTGTCTAGTTGGAACAGGATTCCCGGTTTCTCCTTGTAGTTCTTAGTGGGAAAGGCTCAGCAGTGCGCCAAGGACGGATGTTGGGTCGTGTTCAATGCCATTCTCGCTCTGTGCATATATGGCATCATTCTGTTCCCCAATATGCCCGACTTCGTGGACTTCGACGCCTTCCACATCTTTGCTTCAGGGAATCCAGTCCCTACCTTGATAGGAGATGTCTACCATTCCGTCCACTACAAAAATGAGAACAAAAGGGGTAAGAATGTCTCGTGCTGTGTGCCACTGCTCTATAGATGGCTTGATAGTCGTCTACCCAAGAAGGGTCTCTTTGCTTCGTCTGCAGCCACAGCTGAGTGGTCCGAGCGTTTGATGAGTCTGTCAGCGGAAGATATTACCTGGTTTGATAGAGATAGATTGGGTACTGAGATCATCTTCAGCTGCAGCGGGTTTCCGAATGTGCCTTTGATAGGCAGGAAGGGCTGTATAAACTATAATCCATCTTTGCTGGTCCGACAGTTTGCTTATGCTTTGAGAGCTCCGCCGAAGGATGAAGAGGTGCAGGAAACTATGTACCTCACTGGTCTTCTAGAGGGGGATATGTTATCTAAGCTTCAGCACGCTTGGCATGGTATCAGTAAGCGGGGAAAGTCGTCGCTGGGGAAGAGTAATAGCCAAGCCTACGCTCCATATGTGACTTGGATCAGAGCCAGAGCAGATGCTATAGGGATGCCGTTTCTTCCTGCCCATCCAGAAAGCCCTCCAGTGATTGAAGAGCCTACCACCGTGCCTATTCAGCAGCATAATCAGGTGTTAGCTGAGAGAGATGAGCTGAAGAAGGCAAATGAAGAACTGGAGAAAGAATTGGCCCAGCTCAGGAGCGAGAGAAGCGAAGCCGTTCATTCCTTCAAGAGGCAGACAGAGCTGGTGAACCAGTTAGGGACAGATTTGACTAAACAGATAGCTGAGCGCGAGCGCATGGGTCGAGACTTCAAAGCTGTCAATGATGTACTGGCCACTAAGAAGCAGCACTTGGATGAAGCGTACCGGATAATATCCAAGTTCAATCAGCATTGGAAGGCCACCCTAGCCAACGGCAAAGAACGGGAGGATAAGCTGAAGCAACAGATCTCCAAGTTGAAAGCCCAAGTGAAGGCTAGTGAGAAGAGGTTTGATGAAGAGACCGCTCGCAGATATGCCGCTGAAGGCCTGCTGAACAAGGCTCTTGCTAACCTGAAGGAGCGCAAACTGACGTTTGCATCCAAGAAGCGGAAGTTAGAAGATTGTTTCGGCGAAGGAGCATGGGAAGATTCGGTTGAAGGTCTTCAATACACCATTAGGCAGAGAGAGTTACTCGTCGAAGGGCTACTCACTCGGCCTGATCATCCAGAAACGAAGGGGTTGTTAGAAGAGTTCCGCGCCCGTGGCCGTACTTGACTATATTTGTAATACTTTTGTTTTGATCGTTGTTGTATGCTGACCATCACCAGGCTTGTTAGTTGAGGTCATGCTATTGATTCCGCTTGTACTCAGTGACATTGTATATTGCCTTGATGGGCTTTCTTTATATATGAGATGTTATTTCCACAACCGGACTCGGACTTCTTATTATCAGCACTGGCACTCAGGCACTAGGATCGGGGGAAATCTCATTAACTCACAGACACACGTTGGCATTTGCATGAAGCATTTGCATAACGAGCACTTTGTCGTTTGTCCTAACCCTTTTATGTATGCAGGTTATTTCAGGCTATTCCAGGATTGATCAGAGACCTGTCCACCGCTATCCGACCAGAGCAAATCAAGGTAGAGTTATGGAGCAAATGCAAACTGACGCTCAAGAACTCCGAGAAAGGCTGGACCGCTTCATGGAGCTCATGCAAGCGGTCTCCAATGGCCAGGATCAGCTTAGAACCTTGGTTCAGCCTCTGATTTCAAGGGTCGACAGCAATGGTGTACTCCATGGTGGGACCGTGCCTACCCCTCCACCTATTGAAACTCCTCAGAATGGCGTCCCCGTGACCGGGGGGAATGGCAGTGCCAACAGCAATGTGATAGCTAACATGGGACTCAACGGTAATACGACTGGCGTCGGTAATGGGAATTTTGAAGCTAACGTCAATGTTGGGCTGGGCAACGACAATGCGGTAGTTGGAAATCTGTTCGGGCCTCAGCCGTGGTTAGAAGATCGTCAAGACGATGCGTTCTCTCAGAGAGGTGCTGAAGGTGAGCTGACTTCTGAAGCACGACTAAGGTTTAAGGCATTCAAGGACAAGATGAGGAACTTCGAGAACCAGAACACCATGGGTGTTGACATGTCCAAGTTGGGACTGATTGCTGATTTCAAGGTGCCTCCCAAGTTCAAGGTACCTGACTTTGAAAAGTACAAGGGCACCACTTGCCCTCGCGCCCACCTGAGATCATACCACCGGAAAATGTCAGCTCATTTTGAGGACGAGAAGTTGCTGATGCACTTCTTTCAGGAAAGTCTGTCCGGGCCCTCCCCCGAATGGTACATGAGTCTGGAACCTGCCAGTGTGCACACGTGGAAGGAACTCGCTGAAGCATTCGTGCACCACTACCAATATAACAGTGACTTGGCTCCGAACCGGGTCCAACTGCAGAATCTGTCACAGCGGAACAACGAAGGGTTCAAGGAATACGCCCAGCGGTGGCGTGAATTGGCAACCAGGGTTCAGCCGCCGATGGTTGAACGCGAGCTTGTGGAAATGTTCGTAGCCACCCTCCCAGGGGTTTATTATGAGAAATTAGTCAGCAGTATGTCTGGAAGCTTCTCAGATATCATCATCACGGGCGAGCACGTTGAAAATGGGATCAAACTGGGGAAAATTCAAGGTGATTTGTCCTCAGCTGGTGAAAGCTAAGCTTAGCTTCGTTAAAGCTAAGCTGATGAAAAAGGGTTTCTTTCCAGGTTGTGGAGAGCTGTGTATGGGCTGTGCGACAAGTCCTGATGGATGTGAACAGTTGATAGAGGGGATTCAAAGTCTGATGACCGAAAGAATCCTGCAATTTAGCCGAAGGGCCGAAAGCGGATCGGGAGAGGTAATGCTGAAGCAAGATGATGAGGTTGCCACCATCACCATCCCTCGCCGGACGATAACTATTTCTGCACCCAGGCCGCCCACGATTACCATCACCAAAGCTGGGCCGATACCTTTCGAAAGCACCAACGCTGTCCCATGGCATTATGGGGCAGAGGTCTATTGCAACAGACAGAAGTTGGAATTGGAACCATTTGGGTCGTCTGTGGAGAACCTAGTGGGCATTGGCGGAATCACTCGCAGCGGAAGAGTGTTTGCTCCACCTGAGATTGTGGCGGACAGAGCGGACAAAGCTGATGCAACTGATAAAGGTAAGAGTAAAGTCGTTGAAGAGACCCCTCGTGGGGTAGAAAAAGACTTACTTGTTAAAGACGCCGAGGAGTTTATGAGATTGATTAAAAAGAGTGACTACAAGATCGTGGATCATCTCCATCAAACGCCCTCGAAAATTTCCATCCTGAATCTGTTGCTGTGTTCTGAGGCACACCACAACGCGCTGCTGAAGGTGTTGAATGCCACGTACGTACCGTAGGAAATATCGGTAAACCAGTTGGAGGGGGTCATAGCCCACGTGAATGTTGGAAATGGGTTAGGCTTCAATGACCTGGAGCTGACGCCGAAAGGAAGGAACCACAATAGCGCCCTGCACATCTCGATAGAGTGTAGAGGAACGATTATGTCTCATGTGTTGGTGGACACAGGGTCATCGCTCAATGTTCTTCCGAAGAAAGCATTGATGAAGTTAGATACTCGCGGATTGATTTGCACACCCAGTGATCTGGTTGTGAAAGCATTTGATGGACCAAACGACACGTTTTCGGGGAGGTGACCCTACCAATCCAAGTCGGGCCGGAAACGTTCGACGCAGTCTTCTACATTATGGACATCATGCCTGCCTACAGCTGTCTCCTAGGCCGGCCATGGATCCATTATGCGGGTGCCGTGACCTCCACGTTGCACCAGAAACTCAAGTATGCTGTCGGAGGTAGCATCGTGACTGTTTGTGGCGAGGAAAACATAATGGTGAGCCATTTGTCGTCCTTCAAGTATGTTGAGATGGATGGGGAAATTCATGAAACCCTATGTCAGGCATTCGAAGCTGTTAAAGTCAAGAACGTAGCTCCAGTAATGATCGAGAAACCAGAGATGACTCTCTCTTCCTTCAAGGAAGCCCGGGCCGTTATCCAAGCCGGATCTACCCCAGGCTGGGGGCGAATTCTAGAGATACCTAACAAGGAAGACAAGTTTGGGTTGGGATATTCTCCTGCGGCTGAAGCCTCCTCTTCTAGCAGTGCGTCACGAGGTAAAGGGCCAATCCAGTTCACCAGTGGCGGGGTGATATTTGAAAGTGTCAACGCGGTGTCTGAAGACGGAGAAGACAGCGACTGCGATCTGGACTCTTGGATCCAACCAAGCAAGCCAGGCGAGAGCCTCAACAACTGGTCCGTCAGGGATATCATCCAAATGACAGACAAAGAGTAATGATTTACTTTTTCCAATAGTTGTACAACCCTATGTCTTACCCGGGGTATAATGGTTTTATTGTCAGGGCCTCGTTTGATTATGTACATGCATTTTACCAATAAATCAAAAGGCGTTTTTTCGTATTCAAATGTTGTGATCTTTGTTATTCCTGCTTTATATTTGTTTTGAAAAACAATAAAATGGCGATGGGGTTTGTGCTAACCTGCATATCCTTGTTTTAAGCTTAACCGTTGTTATTGCAGGATCCACATAGCAGATGACATCTGTCGCTACTGCGAAAATCGGCGCCGGCTGACAGAAGAGTCGCCACCGTGAGTTATTTCTCCAAAAGGAGGGAAATGAAACGCTCAGAGTAAACCTACCGCAAAGACGGGAAAAGGTATGGTCATCGCAACCAAAATCTGGATTCGGGAGTCGGTTACGCAAGGGGAAGGTATTAGCACCCCTCACGTCCGTCGTACTCGACGGGATCCACACTTGCTTGGTTTGTACGAATTACATTTCTATCTAAACTAAAGGATGAGGTCTGAAAAGAAAAGAAAACATGACTCGGCAAAGCATCGCACTTTATGCCTACGTATTCCCGTCTGGAACGAGAAATCAGAGTCAACGTAGTTCGCCTAACTACGGGGGAAAGTGGGTGAAGGTTGCTCGCTAGGATATCGCATCCTATGCCTACGTACTTCCACACTGCATGGAAGATCAGAGCAAACGTAGTTTGGGCTACGCACGACACAAGTTGTTCAAGTGTCTTTTATGAAAAGTCTCACCTTAAACAAGGGTTTTCTTATTGCAAAAAGGTTGATGTTTGTTCAAATCTTTTGACGGAAGAAATGAATTGATTTCTGTTATAACCTTTATTAATGTTTTTCTGTTGTTTTGAAGGAAGAAGATATGACACTCTACAAATCCTAGGGTTGAAAAAGGGAATAAAATCTACCCTAATGTTATCATGCATGGGTTAAGACCTAATGTCTATCATGCTCCTCTCATGCGCAGAGAGAAACAGAGATCCTAAGGGAATAGACGGAAACAGAAACAGCTGATATATACAATAAAACAGTAAAATGCATGGATGCAACAATACAAGCGAGGCAAGGGAGTCCCACTCAACCTCGAACCTAGAAAACAATAGGCGAAAGTGAACAGAATTCACTTTCAACCCAGCAAGTTAAACAACAAACAATACAGTCAGAGAAATTCACACAATACATCATGAATTAAAACAGCTAAAACTAACAGCAAAGCAATCTTCATCAGCATCAGTCTTCAAGCAAAGTCTTTATCATCAGTCTTCAATCTACAATGGCTTTTCTTCAAGTCTCAATCTCCAAGATGAATAACATTCAACAAGATGAAATGGATGTTAAACAGTCAATTGCCTACCAAGGGTGGCTCACTGACTGTTAACATTATACAGACAATTTTCCCTCAAAAGTTCTATCTTTCAAATATATTCACTAATCCTTCCAAAGGAAGGAGGTGGATATTTTAAAGAGACTTTGAATCATAGAGAAAGAATGGAGGCAAACAAGACCTTCCATGTTTGTGAATCAAGTTTTCTATACTAGAGCTCTGCCTAGCTCCTAAACCTTACTCTCCTCAACAGCTGCCAGCAAAGGATACTCCTCATCAACTCTGGAAGTTGGTCTTCATTCTCTTTGATCTCCAACGGCCTTCATCATCAAAGTCTTCAGCTCTCCCAATCCCCAAGCAAACCCAATACCCCATTCAGATAAATGAAATAACCCTAGAGAGGGCACACCGCACAGTCAAACAAATATAAGCAGTATACTGATAGTAATAGTAGAATAGGGGAAACCTAGTAATTTCTAAGGGATCTATTATCTACCCATAATCCCTATATTCCCATACCCCAAAGATTCCAACTACAACTCCTAAAAGAATTGATTCATTACACCTATGTTCACTTAAAACCCTAATTTTCATCACTCTAATCTCACCTAATCAAATCACCTAAAAATTAATCCTAAAATTGTGAATTAAATCCTATATACAAGTTGAGGTCCTAAGCTAATCACCCTAAAAAGAATGGGTCCTAAATCTAAAGGGAACTATTAGAACTAAAATCAACAAAATTAAGTACTAAACTAAACTCATTAAAAAGCTATTTAAAAGAAAAATACACAAAAAATATCAAAACAAAATAAAATGATATTTTTATTATTTATTATTTTTCTTAACAGAACTATGAAGCTACCACAAAAAGAATCAATTAAAAATAAGCTTTTTTCAATTTTATATGGATTTCTAAAGATGCTAAAAAAATATAAAAGAAAAATAAAATCAAAAACATGAATTAAATGGGGAGGGGGTGTCAAAATTAACTGCGCTCAGTTATATTCTCAGATGGGCCAGGAAGTGGGGGCGCGTATAGAAAATGTCTGGGCCCATTATGTATCAGAAAAATGAATGAAAAAATAAAAGAAAAAATAAAATGCGAGCGGTGTATTTAGCAACAAATTCAAGTTAAAATCCATTGGGCTTCCATATGGGGGGTGGGGATAGCGTTCTGATCCAAGGCCCACGCGTTTCATTTAGTTAAACGCATCGTTTCAGCGCTTTGGGTTCCCTCCGTTTCTTAAATTGAATTGTAGCTGTTGGATTTAAGTCTGAGTCAAACATTTAACCCTAATCTAACGGACCTCCATTATCTTCTTCCCCATGAAACCCTAGAACCTGCAAATCCTCTCCCATGCAGCCATGTTCCTCCTTTCTATTCTCCCTCGATTGGCCATGAAACCCTAAGCTATAAAGAGCAATCTTGCTCGATTCTCTCCCCTGAACACGATGGTGCCAACATTTTGGATTGAAACCAACCCTAGAGTGAAACCCAATGGTTATAAGTTCATGACATGCCAACTGCACTCAGTAATGGACCTTCATAAACCTTGCATATTCTTGTACTAATGTGTTCTCCATGTGGCACTGAGTATTCTGATCTATTACACTAGAAGTAACATCCCCTAAACTAAGAGTTCTAGGTCATCAAAGTTTCAACATCCTGCCATTAAACCTCATAGAACCTTCTCAATCTCTCTGAAAATAGTCATCTAACCTAACCTAACAATCTTACACTAACAATCTAATCTAACAACACCTAATTCGTGGTGTAAAGATGAAAATGCATACCTGCAATTCTTGTTGGAACAGATGAGAAATAGCTTGATTCAGCACTTGCAATCCCTCACCAATGGTCCTTAGATGATGCTATGGTTTCTGTTTGCAAAAAGTTGGAAGATAAAAGCTTGTAGTATGAGATTCGAATCTGATATGCTTCTTGCAATTTCAAACCCTAGAGCTTCAATCCTCCATTGATGTGCCTTTGAACTTGCTTGTATGCACTCAAGAGATTCAATATATTGTGGATGAAGAAGAAGATTGAACAGACTTGGTGTAGAATATAGATTTTCACTCTTTCTTACAATGGAAGCAACAATGGAATTCTCTCTCTTCTCCCTCTCTTTTCACCAACCTCTTCCAGTAATGGACTCAATTCAATATATAGTGGATGATGGACAGATCTAGAAGTTTCTGGATTGAGCTTAGAGGATTCTAGAATGTGGTGGAAGAATGTGGAAATTCTCATGACATGATATTTTGGTATCTCATGGTATCACCTTACAATGCACTTACAGCCCTTCAAAATCTCCTTACATGCCAAATTAGAATGATATGTAAGCTCCTTGCCTTGAAATTTACCTTGTGCCAAGTTTTCCATACTTGCCTTATTATGCAAGTAACAAAAATACAAAGCAAGTCCAAAATTTAAACCCTAACTCAAAAAGTGGCTGAACCAATGTCTTTAAAATGATGTTTGGATTCAATTTGGTATATTGGATGACCCATTTTGGATTTGTAGATCTCTCAAACCAATTTTTCATGTGAACTTTTTCAAGTTATATGCCTTTTTTAAGTCATTTTCCACCAACTATTATCAAGTCTTGTTCTATGCATTTCCAAACTCCCATGACTTCTTTTCTAGACTTAAAATGACATTTTGAGCAACTTTTATGTTGGGAAGTTTTTCATTTGAAGCTTCCTTGTATGAGTTTTAGGCATAGGCTAAGAATGACCTGTAATTCTCAAAGGACCAAAATACCCTTTGCTTGCCAAGACCATAAGTATAGTTCCACAAATCATATGAAGGAATACAATACCTTTCTAGAAAGCTAAGACAAAGAGGAACAACTATCATGTTGGCCATACATCCATTTGAAATCTCCTTGAAGGTCAAAAGTTGATTGGAAGACAGACAACTTTCACAGACAAATTTCAGTGCCCTCAGATGACCTGTAACTTGCAAGAGCTATAACTTGAGTTCTACAAATCATCTTGATGACTTCCACCACTCAAATTAAATATATGAAGATACTCTACAAGTTTCATGTGGACCAGAAATTCATATGAGGCTTGCATCTTGAGTTAAACTGCTTTGAAGTTTGACCTAAATCAGGGGATTTTACACTGAAACCCTAATTTGGTAACTCCATTTCTCCTTGACTCCTGTTGATTTTTCTTTAGCACAACACCATATCCATATCCATATAGCACATAATGAATTCCACATTCTTCAAATTATCCTTGATGCCCTTCAAAACAAGTCTTTGACCTAGGGTTGACCTAGTGTTGACCCAGACAAAACCCTAGTTGACTGCCTTCAACTGAGGCTCTTGTAATCATTCCAATGACTTGGCTCTTCTCAAAAATGATCACCTAGGCTCTTCATAACATCCCTACACACTTCATGCTCTTGGCTCATGGCTCACACTTCCTCTGATGATCCCCAAACAACCTCAAGATAGGGGAGAACTCACTGATCAACCTGTCAACTCTCCAAGGCTCAAATTCTTCCCTGATGACCTGAGTAGTCTTGAATATGACTGAAACCCTTGAATATGCCTCTTGAGATAAGAATAGCACTTGATCCCCTGTTAATATAGCTTGCTTATGCTATGCAATGCAGATGAATACACTATGTACATGATGACAATGCAAATGACTATGCAATTGAAACATAAACCTAGGTTAGAAAAGGTTGGGCAAATTTTGGGGTGCAACAGCTGCCCCTATTCAAGCGGCTTGGACCCGACTGGGTGAAGAGCGTGCAGCCTTCATTCATTCGAGGTACGAGACGGTTGAATACGAAATAACCCGGAAATTTGCCAACCACAAAAATAAATTGCGCACGACTACTGCTTGGGGAAAACCCTTCAGGGAAATGACTTCTGTTGTCACAGCAACAACCAACCATCCATCTGTCAATCTGTTTTTCTTTGTAAAATAACCTGATATTGTCCGTAGACCACTCCATTCCGAAGAAATGAGCATACACCACAACGAGAAATGGTTGACATCACTTATCAACATTTTTTGATCTCACTTATCAACCTCTGTTGATCTCACTTATCAACCAAGCACACGCTAACCAGCGGGAGAATATTGACTTCACTTGTCATGTTGACTTCACTGATCAACCTTTCGTATCCTGAAGAAACGAGCGAACGCTTAACCAAGCGAGACAATGTTCGAAGACATGAACAACCGACTCCGCGGGGAAATGAGAAACTTAACTAAGCAACTCTGAGAGGACAATTCTGACGACCGCTGTCAAACACCTGCTGGGGAAATTGGGAGCTTAACCAAGCACCCTTGTTGAAAAAATACGAGGAACTTAACCAAACAAATCCTATGGCGAATACCATGTTGGGGACTATGAGGGACTTAACCAAGCAACTCATTGAAGTAACATCCTGCTGGAGCGCATAACTCTGCTGGAGGAACTACGGGTAACGACCCAAAAATCTGCATTACCACCTTCTAATACTGATACCACAGCATTCTGAGAAAAACTCAGCTGGGGAATACAAGTAACTTAACCAAGCGACTTGTCGAGGAACTTAACCAAGTATCTCATTGAAGACCACCATGTTGGGGATCACGTCTCTACTGGGGAAACGGCGAGTAACTACCCCAAAAATTGCATTATGCCAATCCCACCATACCCTGATAAGGACTCGGCTGGGGAGAAAGAGAAATGCTTGATCAAGAAACTCTGCTAGGGGAATATGTGGCATGCCGAACACGATCGCTGCGTGCTTGGCACAACAACCCTTTGTAACAAGATGAACACGATCACTGCATATTCTACACCACAACCCTCTTGACATGAGGAAATCCGATCACTGCGCATCCTGGCATTGCAAACAAAATCACATAATGGGACAAACACGGTCACTGCGTGTTGCGTTACAACTAAAATCACATCGACCATAAATCCAACCGGATGAAATAAACACGATCACTGCGTGCCAAACGGAATAAATCCACATAGAAGAGGCGAACACGTTCACTGCGTACTTCAACCACCAATATGATGAACACGATCATTGCGTGTGCTGCAATAGGACGAATACGATCATTGTGCATCTCGACCAACAAAACCAATTGATATGATAGCCACGATCACTGCGTGCTCCGCGTCACAAGTTCCACTGGTATTATCAACACGGTCACTACGTGCTATACGAATACGATCACTGCGTATCTTGAACACGATCACTGCGTGTTTGAACACGATCACTGCGCGTTCTGAGCCACAATCCTCTTGACTGGAGAAAACACGACCACTGCGTGCTGTGTGCCTCAACTAACCCACATAACTGGACGAATACGACCACTGCATATCCTAACCATACATAGGGTGAACGCGATCACTGCGCGCTTCATGTCACGACCCTCTTGACTGGAGAAAACACGATCACTGCTTGCCTTCAAACATGGGACGAATATGATCACTGCGTACTTCGGCTACTAACAACCAGATGAACACGTTCACTGCGTGCCTCACCCCATGACCAAACCGTATAACGGACGAATACGATCACTGCGTATACCGACCAACAAAACTGAATATGGTAAGCACGATCACTGCGTGTCCTGCACCACTAATAGAGTGAACACGATCACTGCACGTCCTGCTCAATAAAACCCCGAGACGATACCAACACGATCATTGCGTGCCTCACAAAACAATCTTCTTAGATCGGGACGAATACGATCACTGCGCCATTCGACCAAAGATATACATACCAATATCAACACGATCACTGCGTGTCCTACAACATGAACCCCGTAGATGGTACAAATACGATCACTGCGCACTTGGGCCACAAATCAACATCTCAAAATCAACACGATCATTGCGTGCCTTACAGTATGAACCCCATATATGGGACAAAATACGACCACTGCGTACTTTGACCATAAAACAACATCTTCCTGAATCACGACTTCTCTTATCGACAGGGAACAACATATCGGAAACTGAAGAGATAACCACCTGGCTTACGTTTCAAAAAATGCACGTAATGTTTCCACACAGCATGGAAATGCTACGTATTTGGGTAAAATGCAAATGCTCATGATGCATGCTTATGCAAAGAGTTACTTCAGCAAAATAAATGCTGAAGACACACTGGATCCGCCAGGGATGCCCGGAATACTACCGATACGCTTCCAACAAAATAAATGTTGGGAAGATGAACTAACTCCGCTGGGGATAACCATCCTGCTAGGAATGTAGCTCACGAACTCAAAAATCCAAAATCTGCTGAGGACGATCCTCCTGACGAGGAAGAGCGACTTGCTGGGGAAAGAAAGGACAATCGTGCTCGGGAAAACTCCTTTCAGCAACTCCAGCCACCTGATCACACTCTGTGGGGAACCCCTCCTGCTATCGCTGAGCTGGGGAAATCATCCCGCTATCACTGAGCTGGGGAAATCATCCCGCTATCACTGAGCTGGGGATTGAACTACACATTCTGATTTGCACTGCACAAGAACTCTCTGGGAAGTTAATCATATCCATCTCGACCTTCACTAGGGAGGACTCTGCTCTGCTTGATAAGCCAATTTTGAACTACTGAAGATACATTGATCCTTTCCTTTGACGCAATCTCCGCTCTCCTGGGTATACGACGCCTAATTTTGCCTGGGGTGACTTCACCGGGGGAAGACACAACATTCAACCTCTGGTGAGGGTACCAGCCTGCCATGGACCCTGGCGGGGAACTTTGCGCGCTTTTGAATACCTGCAAAAGTCAACAAATAAACACAAGACAATCTATGCAAAAAGGAAACATCTTGGTAATCACCCATGACAACCATTCAGGTAGTTTTTGGTTTTAACAATCGTCGGCCGAGGCCCGCCTGGTTACACGCATGTAAGTTTATCAAGAAACATCGGTGTTTTTTACAAACAAAATTGTAAAAATTAAAACCAAAGTCGCACACTGTACTGAATAAAACACTTTATTGATAACGACCTGAGAATAGGCAAGATTTGTACATCAGATGCAACTCCTGAAAAGAGGCAGTCACACAAACAAAATGCGAAAGTATACAAATATACAGAATACAATTTGTACACATGTCGGCAACGTGTTGCAGACGAACACCATGAACCGATCCTCCTATGACTCGTCGGACTCTGACGCTTTCTCGATCTTTGTCTTCGGAAGAGATTGCTTTGGATAATTGACCCCCCAGATGCTCCCAAACCGCTAACAATCAAACTTGGACCGCAGTCATTTGCTTCTCAAATCCCTAACTTTTGCGTGAATCGCCCTTTGCGGGTTTTCAATTCACCGGGATACCCTTTTTTGCCGAAGCCGCCCAGTGTAGGTTTTCGACTTCGCGGGTGTACATTTTTTCATTTTATCCCTAACTTTTGCCCGAACCTTTTTTTATTCTGTTTTTCGGTTCGCCAGGATGCCCCATTTTTGCCTGGACTCTCTTTTTACTGTCCAGCGGGTCAATTTTTAAGCAAAGTATTTTTTGACTGCGTCCGAGTTTACAGGGGACGAAAAGTCTTCACCATCCATGGTGGATAACAATAAGGCTCCGCCGGAGAAGACCTTTCTCACGGCGTATGGACCTTCATAATTAGGAGTCCATTTGCCCCTGTGATCCGATTGCGGTGGGAGAATCTTCTTCAGCACAAGATCACCCGTCTGAAAGCTTCGAGGTCGAATCTTATTGTCAAATGCTTTCTTCATCCGGCTCTGATACAGCCTACCATGCGCAATGGAAGCCAGTCTTTTCTCATCTATCAAGCTCAGCTGATTCAATCTACTTCTCACCCATTCTGCCTCGTCCAGCTTAACATCAAGTAAAACCCTCAAAGATGGTATCTCAACCTCCAATGGCAGGACAACCTCCATGCCATATACTAGTGAGAACGGTGTTGCCCCGGTTGATGTACGCACTGTAGTACGATAACCGTGCAAAGCGAATGGCAGCACCTCATGCCAATCCTTATACGTTACCACCATCTTCTGAACAATTTTCTTTATGTTCTTGTTGGCCGCTTCAACAGCGCCATTCATCTTGGGTCTATAAGGAGATGAATTATGGTGCTCGATCTTGAAATCCCGACACAGATCTTTCATCATCTTGTTGTTCAAATTCGAACCATTATCAGTAATGATCCGTTCAGGAATACCGGATCTGCAAATTATATCCCTCTTGATAAATCTAGCCACCACTTGCTTCGTCACATTGGCGTAAGATGCTGCTTCCACCCACTTGGTGAAGTAATCGATCGCAACCAGAATGAAGCGATGCCCATTAGAAGCAGTAGGCTCAATCTTGCCGATCATATCGATTCCCCACATGGAGAAAGGCCACGGGGATGCCATAACATTCAGTGGACTAGGTGGCACATGGATCTTATCAGCATAGATCTGGCACTTGTGACACCGCTTGGCAAATCTGAAACAGTCCGTTTCCATTGCTAACCAGTAATACCCTGCTCGCAACAACTTTCGGGTCATAACATGCCCGCCAGCATGTGTACCAAAAGTTCCTTCATGGACTTCTTCCATGAGTAAATTAGCTTCCTTCTCGTCTACACACCGGAGGAGTACCAAATCGTGGTTCCTTCTATACAGAACACCGTCGGGATTCAGATAGAAGTTGCCTGCTAATCTCCTTAGAGTCTTCTGATCTCGACTGGATGCCCCAGCCGGATATTCCTTGTTCTTCAGGAAATTCTGTATATCGAAGTACCAAGGTTTACCGTCAGATGCTTCCTCAATTGCAAACACAAAAGCCGGCCTATCGAGGCGAGAGATGACAATGCTGGGAGCTTCATTCCAGCGGTTGACTTTATACATCGAGGATAACGTTGCAAGGGCGTCCGCCATTTGATTCTCCGCCCGAGGTACATGATGGAACTCCACCCTATCAAAGAAAGGTAGCAACCTTCTCGCATAATTCATGTACGGCACCAGATTAGGTTGACGCGTCTCCCATTCTCCCTTAATCTGATTCACAACCAATGTTGAATCCCCATATACATCCAGATTCTTGATCCTTAGATCGATAGCCTCCTCTAACCCCATAATACAAGCTTCATACTCGGCTTCGTTATTCGTCACTGAAAAAGTCAATCTGGCTGTGAACGGGATGTGCGACCCGTGGGGAGTTGTAATGATTGCCCCGATCCCGCTGCCGTACGAATTGACAGCCCCATCAAAAATCAATTGCCACTGGGAACTCCGCTCAGGACCTTCACCAGGAAACGGCTCATCACAATCTCTAGCTTTCAACTACATTATGTCCTCATCAGGAAACTCAAACTTCATAGGCTGATAATCCTCAATCGGCTGTTCGGCGAGATATTCGGACAGAACACTTCCCTTAATGGCCTTCTGGGAAACATACTGGTTATCGTATTCTGTCAATACCATCTGCCATCTAGCAATCCTTCCAGAGAGCGCTTGCTTCTCAAACACATATTTGATCGGATCCATCTTTGATATCAGCATGGTTGTATGGTTCAGCATATATTGTCTTAGACGTTTGGCAGCCCACGCAAATGCACAACACGTCTTTTCGAGCATAGAGTATCGAGATTCACAATCTGTGAACTTTTTACTCAAGTAGTAAATCGCATGCTCTTTTCGCCCCGTCTCGTCATGTTGACCGAGAACACAACCCATACTGTTCTCCAGAACCGTCAGATACATAATCAGTGGTCGTCCCGCTACTGGGGGTATCAACACCGGAGGTTCCTGCAAGTATTCTTTTATCTTTTCAAATGCCCTTTGGCAATCGTCGTTCCAGACCACCGCTTGATCTTTCTTTAACAGTTTAAATAATGGTTCACACGTGGTCGTTAGGTGAGAGATGAACCTAGCAATGTAATTCAACCTCCCTAAAAATCCACGGACTTCTTTTTTTGTTCTCGGTGCTGGCATTTCTTGTATTGCTTTTATTTTTGCAGGATCGACCTCGATTCCTTTCTTGCTCACAATGAACCCCAGTAGCTTCCCGGATCTCACTCTGAAGGTACATTTGTTAGGATTCAGCCTCAGCCTGAATTTCCTCAGCCTCTTGAAAAACTTCAGCAGATTAACCAGATGTTCTTCCTCTGTTTGAGACTTGGCAATCATGTCATCGACATACACCTCAATCTCTTTGTGCATCATGTTGTGAAAAAGCGTTGTCATGGCCCGCTGGTACGTTGCCCCAGCATTCTTCAAACCAAAGGGCATCACCTTATAACAGAAGGTTCCCCACGGGGTGATAAAGGTCGTTTTTTCCATATCCTTCGGAGCCATTTTGATCTGATTATACCCTGAAAAGCCATCCATGAAGGAAAACACTGAAAACTGAGCCGTGTTGTCAACTAAAACGTCAATATGCGGCAGCGGGAAATCATCCTTCGGGCTCGCTTTGTTTAGATCCCTATAATCAACACACATCCGAACCTTGCCATCTTTCTTTGGCACAGGCACGATATTAGCGACCCATGTGGGATAAGTGGTAACAGCCAGGAACCCAGCATCCCATTGCTTCTGCACTTCTTCCTTTATCTTTACGGCCATGTCAGGATGAGTCCTTCGGAGTTTCTGCTTCACAGGCGGGCAATCTTCTTTCAACGGCAGACGATGAACAACCATATCAGTATCCAAACCTGGCATGTCCTCGTAGGACCAAGCGAATATATCACTGTATTCACGCAGCATCTCAATAAGCTCTTGCTTGATGTCACCCTGCAACGCGGCCCCTATACGGATATTCCTGACGCATTCTTCAGACCCTAAGTTGACAATATCAATCTCTTCCTGGTGAGGCAGAATGACTCTCTCTTCTTGCTTCAATAACCGACTAAGCTCTTCTGGTAAATCACTATCCTCCACAATCTCCTCCTCAGCTTGGAAGATCGGATGCTCGAAGTCTAAATGAGTCATAGGAAGTTTTTGGTCGGTGTCATCTGAAAATTTGTGAATCCTGCGAGGGAAACGGTTAAGTGCTTCAAAAATGATGTACAAGCAAAATGCATAACCACGCTCCCATTTTATTGAAAAATAAAAAACAGAAAGAAAAGGATGACAACATTTGAATGTAAAAAACGCCGTCATTTATTAATCATGCAAACATACAGGTAAACAGTTAGGCCCTAAGACAAGATCATCGATGCCCCGGGCAAGGCATGTGATCATACAATGATTGAAAAAACAATGCATTACTGTTTGGTGACTTGGATGACGTCCTGGATGGACCAGTTGCATAGGCTTTGCCCCAGCGTGCTGGGTCGAATCCATGCGTCCATGTCACAGTCGCTATCCACTTCCTCCGTATCAGACACGGCATTAATCCTCTCGAAGCTAACCCCTCCGGGCGTGAACACGACAGGTCCCTTGTACTTAGGCGCACTCTGCGAGGGAGATGGGCGGTACCCCAAGCCATACCTATCTTGCTTCACTGGGATGTCCAGAACTTGCCCCCACTTCTGAGTCTCTCCTGCTTGTACCAACGCCTTGGCTTCTTTATACGAGGAGATGACCCCCTCTTGCCCTTCACTCTTCACTGGAGCTTCTTCTTTAACCTTCACCCCCTCGAACGCTTGACACAGCGTTTCGTGAATCTCTCCATCTACCTCCACATACTTGAAGGAAGACAAATGACTGACTAAGATATCCTCTTCGCCACACACCGTCACAATACTCCCTTCAACCATATATTTCAGCTTCTGATGGAGCGTAGAAGTCACTGCCCCAGCGGCATGAATCCAAGGTCTCCCGATCAAACAGCTATATGCAGGCTGGATATCCATGATGTAAAACACTGTATCAAACACCTCCGGACCTACCTGGATGGGTAACGTGATTGACCCGAATACCGACCTCCTTGTTCCGTCAAAGGCCCTCACTACCAAATCACTAGGGGTGCACAACAACCCCCGGGTATCTAATTTCAACAGGGCTTTCTTTGGTAACACATTCAACGAGGACCCAGTGTCTACCAGCACATGGGATAAAACAGTGCCCCGAAATTCGATAGAGATGTGCAAGGCATTATTATGATCACGCCCTCGAGGTGTTAGGTCAAAATCCGTGAATCCCAGACCATGCCCAGCGTTAACATGTGCCATCACTCCCTCCAGCTGATTAACTGAAATCTCTTGCGGCACGAAGGATGTCTCAAGTACCTTCAATAGGGCATTTCTATGCGCTTCAGAACACAACAGCAGCGATAATATGGAGATCTTTGACGGGGTCTGCTGCAGGTGATCTACAATCTTGTAATCACTTTTGCGAATTAACCTCATGAATTCTTCCACATCTTTGGTTATCGGCTCTTTCTCTTTACTCCCCGAAGATTCCCCCTCAACAACCTTGTTCTTACCTCTGGCAAGCCTCTCTGCTTCAACCTCAAGTGAAGTGAAAATTCTCCCGCTCTGGGTTATACCACCCGCTCCCACTATGTTATCTACGGATCCCGCTGGCGGATCATTCAAGTCAATCTTCTCCCCATTACAATACACCTCAGCACCATAGCACCACGGGACTGCCTTTGTGCTTTCATAAGGGGCTGGCTTAGCCTTGGTAATAGTAATGGTCGGCCTTTTCGATGATGCCGAAATTGTCACTGATTTGAACGGAATGGTGATCGTAGCAATCTCCCTGCGCTCTTTCTCAGATTCTGTCTCAACAGACCTTTCTCGCCCCGCAGCCCTGTCAAACTGCAAAGTTCCTTCATCAATCAAACTTTGAACTCCCCTCTTCAGCTTCTCACAGCCCTCAGGTTGAACCAAACAGTCAACACACTCTTCACTACAACCGGGATAGACACCTCCTTTCAATAAATGCTGCTTTACGTAACTCAAAGGGGTTTTCAGCTTGCTCACCTCCGAAACCAAGTTCAACTCATCATCTACCATGATTGCATTGGCCCCAGCCCCACCATGCTTGGGCATTGGCTGCTGCGTGATATTGGGACCTTCCTTCCTGAAGTTAATAGTCGTACTATCAAGCAAATCCTGTACTTTATGCTTGAAAGCCAGGCAATTTTCAATATTGTGCCCTGGTGCACCCGAATGGAAGTCACAGTGCTCATTAACATCGTATCCGACTGGTGGCTGGCCAGTTGGTGGTGCCAAGGTCCTTTTCTCGACTAGCTGCAATTTCAACAAAGTTTGAAGGAGTTCTGCATATGATACCGGCGGCACTTCGAATACTCTCCTCGGTCGTGGGTTTTGAAGTCTGCGCCGATTATTATTAGGCTGCTGCTGAGCCTGCGGCTGTGGTTGTTGTCTCTACTGCTGAGAAGGCCCTGTAATGGTTACACTTGCAACTTGCGACTGCTGACGCCAGTTCTGACCTTTATTCCTTCGTCGAGCACTGTATACGGCGTTGGTATCACCCTGCCTTTTACCACCAAACGTCTTCTTATTACCTCCTGCAGAACTGGACTCTCCCGCTTGAATTTTACCAATTTTTACCCCGTTTTCAATGCGCTCCCTCATCAAGATCAACTCCGAGAAGGTACTCATCGAAAAATTGAGATACCGATCATAGTACATTCCAGAGAAAGTTCCTATGAACATATCCATCATTTCGCGCTCCACCATTGGAGGGTGTACCCTAGTAGCCAAATCTCGCCATCTCTGGGCGTATTCTTTAAAGCTCTCGCTAGACTTCTGAGACATGCTTTGCAGCTGGACTCGGTTAGGGGCGAGATCACTATTATATTGATAATGTCGAACAAAAGCCTCTGCCAACTCTTTCCAACTCCTGATCTGAGTAGGCTCCAAGCTCATGTACCACTCCAGCGATGGCCCTGACAGGCTATCCTGGAAGAAGTGCATTAGCATCTTTTCATCCTCAGAATACGCAGACATGCGCCTGTAAAACGCGCGCACATGCACCCTAGGGCATGTATCCCCTTTGTACTTATCAAATGACGGTGCTTTGAATTTCAGCGGGACCCTCAGCCCTGGGACTAACCCCATATTTGACATATCCAACCCAAGAGCATTCTGGCTGGCCAATCCGTTCACTTTTTCTTCTAGCAATCTCATCCGATGGTTGTCATCCCTGACTCTTTCATAGCCCTCGTTCTGACCAGAGAACACATCCTCCTGACGATCCTCCCAGCGAGGTACTGCATCATATCCAACATAATCTGCATCACGGCCCGGACCCGTTTGGACGTACCTGGGGTCATACCTCAGATTACCCATCTCTTGAGTGTTGTATGCGCCAGTTCCATATCCAAGGTTACCATAGCCACCAAACCCAGCCTTGGCGCCAGCCATGCTGCCATACCCCATATTCACACCATTGAAGCCCTGGTTACCATTAATACCATTCATTCCGACATTCTCAACGCCCCTATTGAAACCCTGGTTGACATTACCCACAAATACCCCGGCAGTATCTGCATTGGAATTCATATTACCGGTGTTCCCACCTCCACCTACAGGACCAGTTTCTCCAGCATTCAAACCAGTTACGGGAACAACATCAGCACTTTGACGATTCTCAACTCGGGGAGAAGCAGCAATGTTCTCACCATGCGGTGTCCCGTGGTTTTCAGCCCGTGCGACTATCGGTTGAACCAGATTCTGCAGCTCCTCTTGTCCTTTGGCGATGGTCTCCATGGTTTGCATGAGCAGGGCCATCTTGTCACGCATCTCTTGCATTTCACTCTGCACGTTGTCCATGATCTTCTGCTGGTTGATCCTTGTAGAGTAACGGTGGACCCACTTTTCTGCAATCCTGAAAATACCTGGAACGGATGCAGGAGATAAGATACACGAATCACAAACCTGTAATGCAAATATGAGTATGTATGCAAAATGCAATATGTGTCTGTGCATTAGGGATTATCATTCCCCGATTCTAGTGTGAATGTGCCAGTGCAGTGACAGTGCTAGCAAAACAGTGATTGGAGCCGAATCATAGAAAACCTCGTATATTGCAGAGAAATCCAAGAATACAATATCACTGAGTGTACAAATAAGAAAGCATGACCTCAACCAACAATCCTGGTGATGGTCAGCGCTTATGCAAATAAAGCATACAAGTTAATACATGAAATGATCAAGTACTCCCATAGGCGCGGTACTCTTCTATTAACTTCTTGGTCTCTGGATGACTTGGTCGGGTAAGCAGCCCCTCGACAAGCTGATTTCTTCGTTTGAGAACACGTCGCACGTCACCAGCGGTTTCCTCCCATGCCCCTTCTCCGAAGAGATCCTCTAGCTTCCGCTCTGAGACACAGCTTCGTTCCTGCCTTCGATGGCCTTGCTCAATGCATTCTGGAGACTATATCTGGTCATTACCTCTTCTTCATGCTTCTTAATGCTAGCCTTCAACTGCTCTTCGAGGTCGGAAATTTGCTGCTTCAATTTATCTTCCCTCTTTTTGTGGTTGGTCAGCGTAGCATTCCAAGTCTTGTTACAAGAAGAGATTTCTCGATGGGCGGTGTCGAGTGCTTTCTTTTTGGACTCCAACATGGCATGAGAGCTTCTGAACTCTTGACCCAGACGTTCGCGCTTCTTTTTCTCCTCAGTTAACTCAGCACCTAGCCTGTTTACTAGTTCGATCTGCTGTTGGAAGGAATGCACGGCCTTGTTTTTCTCACTACGCATCTGAGCCAGCTCCTTTTCTAGCTCTTCATTAATCTTCATCAAGGCTTCCTTTTCTTTCACAACTCGCTCGTAGACCTCCATAGTGACAGTGGTTGGTTCTTCCACCGGAATATGAACAGGGACTGGTGCAGCTGGAAATAGCATCAGCAGCTGTCTTGCCCTCTCCTGGATCCAAACTTTGTAGGGTGTATATGCCTGACAATCATTCTTCCCCAACAATGGTTTCCCTTTTCTGTTAATACGCATCCAGGCATGCCGAAGCTTGGCTAGTAACTCTCCATTCAAACCACCGGTGAAGTACAGAGATTCCTGTACTTCTTCCTCCTGAGGTGGGTTCTTCAACGCGTATCCAAACTGGCGAACAAACAGAGATGGGTTGTAATTGATGCACCCTTTTCTCCCTATTAAAGGAACATTAGGATACCCAGAACAACTGAAAATAAGCTCAGACCCCAACAATTCTCGGTCAAACCACTCAATGTCTTCAGAAGATAGCCTCATCAGGCGCTCTGGCCAGTCAGCTGTAGTTGCACTATCCACAAAAGGTCCCTTCAGGGGAAGATGACTCTTAAACCACATGTTCAACAGCGACGCACAACAGTAAACAATCTTTCCTCTTCTATTTTCATTTTTGTAGTGCAATGAATGATAGAAGTCTCCAATCAAAGTGGGCACCGGGTTGCCAGCAGCAAACAGATGGAAAGCGTCCAAGTCCACAAAATTGGGTAAGTTGGGAAACAACACTATTCCGTAGATGCATAGAGCCAAGATAGCATTGAAGACTATCCAGCACCCGTTCTTGGCATACTCTTGAGCTTTGCCAACCAGAAAATCAAGGGAGAAACCTGGAACCCCAAGCCAAGAAGTCACTAACAGCTCAGAAGCATTCATGTGCAAGGCCTTAGCTAAATCATCCAACTTGGGCTCAGCAGCTGAATGAATAAAGGGAACCTTGTTCTGTACTGGTAGCTCAGTAAACTCTACATACTCTTCAATAGTAGGCCCCAAAATAAAGTCAGCAAACGTGAAACATCTCAATGCTGGGTCATAGAATTGCATCAAGGTGTACAGCCCATTCATCTCAACAGCAGTTGGCTTGCAGACTAATCTCAGCAATCTTCCATGACTCATTCTGAAACTTCTCCTAACCTCCTCATCAGCAAGAGACATCAGACCAAGTAAGGGAGTAATGTCAGGTGTAGGCAACTTGTACGCAACTGTCTTCCTCAAACCAGCCATGATCAATAAGCAGAAGTCCGGGCACTAGAACCAGGGAATATGCAAATGCACCTGCAGCACAGACACACGTTAATGGGATGCAATGATAATGGGTATGCAGACAATGCAATGCAAGTAACATGCAACAGGGACCAAATGCCGTGGCTGAGAAGCCTGAACCATATCAAAAAGTCTCAGATAGACTCTCCAGAATTCCTCAAGCCCTGGTCTCAGATAGACCTAAAACAAAGCTCCAACACTGGTCTTTGATAGACCCCACAACATAACTCTGACTGGTCTCTGACAGACCTCAAACATAACTCTGACTGGTCTCTGACAGACCTCATAACTCTCCATAAATACCCAGGATCTCAGATCAAGAAATAACCGGTATCTGAAGGTCTAGTTACCTGCATAACCCCAAACCCTCTCACAGGTAGGTGTCCTAGTAACTGACAAAGGTACGGCATCCTATGCGGTCGTCGGTGTCACAGACTTTCAGGGTTGATGATACGATTCCCAGAAGGAGTGGCATCATCAAATCCTGAAGAGGCCTCACTTAGCCAACTTCCAAATGATCGGTTCCCGGAGTCGACAATTCAGCTAACCAACAACCCCTTCGACCCAAAGGGTAGAAAAAGAAGTCAACCAGAAGAACCTCGTCCGAGTGTAGATTTCGTGGGACACTAATGCAAGCAAAGTCGGCACGCGCCCACTACTTTCTACTCTAATTCTAGGTGCACTCAAGCCCAGGTCCGGCTTATCTCTCAATCATAGAACACCCTTCACACCCCAATACAGCAATAATGATCAATAATATAATGCTGAAAATAAAGGACAGAAATATAAATCCATACAAAATCCTCGACGGGAAAACAAGCGCTAGGATTGACCCGCTTAAGGGACGTTGGATCCCAAATGCATAAGGAACTATCGCAGTCCTTAGCAGCCAGGGGACGTTGGATCCCCAGCAGAGTCGCCAGCTGGCGCTACTGCGAAAATCGGCGCCGGCTGACAGAAGAGTCGCCACCGTGCGTTATTTATCCCAAAGGAGGGAAAGGAAACGCTCAGAGTAAACCTACCGCAAAGACGGGAAAAGGTATGGTCATCGCAACCAAAACCTGGATTCGGGAGTCGGTTACGCAAGGGGAAGGTATTAGCACCCCTCACGTCCGTCGTACTCGACGGGATCCACGCTTGCTTGGTTTGTACGGATTACATTTCTATCTAAACTAAAGGATGAGGTCTGAAAAGAAAAGAAAACATGACTCGGCAAAGCATCGCACTTTATGCCTACGTATTCCCGTCTGGAACGAGAAATCAGAGTCAACGTAGTTCGCCTAACTACGGGGGAAAGTGGGTGAAGGTTGCTCGCTAGGATATCGCATCCTATGCCTACGTACTTCCACACTGCATGGAAGATCAGAGCAAACGTAGTTTGGGCTACGCACGACACAAGTTGTTCAAGTGTCTTTTATGAAAAGTCTCACCTTAAACAAGGGTTTTCTTATTGCAAAAAGGTTGATGTTTGTTCAAATCTTTTGACGGAAGAAATGAATTGATTTCTGTTATAACCTTTATTAATGTTTTTCTGTTGTTTTGAAGGAAGAAGATATGACACTCTACAAATCCTAGGGTTGAAAAAGGGAATAAAATCTACCCTAATGTTATCATGCATGGGTTAAGACCTAATGTCTATCATGCTCCTCTCTTGCGCAGAGAGAAACAGAGATCCTAAGGGAATAGACGGAAACAGAAACAGCAGATATATACAATAAAACAGTAAAATGCATGGATGCAACAATACAAGCGAGGCAAGGGAGTCCCACTCAACCTCGAACCTAGAAAACAATAGGCGAAAGTGAACAGAATTCACTTTCAACCCAGCAAGTTAAACAGCAAACAATACAGTCAGAGAAATTCACACAATACATCATGAATTAAAACAGCTAAAACTAACAGCAAAGCAATCTTCATCAGCATCAGTCTTCAAGCAAAGTCTTTATCATCAGTCTTCAATCTGCAATGGCTTTTCTTCAAGTCTCAATCTCCAAGATGAATAACATTCAACAAGATGAAATGGATGTTAAACAGTCAATTTCCTACCAAGGGTGGCTCACTGACTGTTAACATTATACAGACAATTTTCCCTCAAAAGTTCTATCTTTCAAATATATTCACTAATCCTTCCAAAGGAAGGAGGTGGATATTTGAAAGAGACTTTGAATCATAGTGAAAGAATGGAGGCAAACAAGACCTTCCATGTTTGTGAATCAAGTTTTCTATACTAGAGCTCTGCCTAGCTCCTAAACCCTACTCTCCTCAACAACTGCCAGCAAAGGATACTCCTCATCAACTCTGGAAGTTGGTCTTCATTCTCTTTGATCTCCAACGGCCTTCATCATCAAAGTCTTCAGCTCTCCCAATCCCCAAGCAAACCCAATACCCCATACAGATAAATGAAATAACCCTAGAGAGGGCACACCACACAGTCAAACAAATATAAGCAGTATACTGATAGTAATAGTAGAATAGGGGAAACCTAGTAATTTTTAAGGGATCTATTATCTACCCATAATCCCTATATTCCCATACCCCAAAGATTCCAACTACAACTCCTAAAAGAATTGATTCATTACACCTATGTTCACTTAAAACCCTAATTTTCATCACTCTAATCTCACCTAATCAAATCACCTAAAAATTAATCCTAAAATTGTGAATTAAATCCTATATACAAGTTGAGGTCCTAAGCTAATCACCCTAAAAAGAATGGGTCCTAAATCTAAAAGGAACTATTAGAACTAAAATCAACAAAATTAAGTACTAAACTAAACTCATTAAAAAGCTATTTAAAAGAAAAATACACAAAAAATATCAAAACAAAATAAAATGCTATTTTTATTATTTATTATTTTTCTTAACAGAATTATGAAGCTACCACAAAAAGAATCAATTAAAAATAAGCTTTTTTCAATTTTATATGGATTTCTAAAGATGCTAAAAAAATATAAAAGAAAAATAAAATCAAAAACATGAATTAAATGGGGAGGGGGTGTCAAAATTAACTGCGCTCAGTTATATTCTCAGATGGGCCAGGAAGTTGGGGCGCGTATAGCAAATGTCTGGGCCCATTATGTATCAGAAAAATGAATGAAAAAATAATAGAAAAAATAAAATGCGAGCGGTGTATTTAGCAACAAATTCAAGTTAAAATCCATTGGGCTTCCATATGGGGGGTGGGGATAGCGTTCTGATCCAAGGCCCACGCGTTTCATTTAGTTAAACGCATCGTTTCAGCGCTTTGGGTTCCCTCCGTTTCTTAAATTGAATTGCAGTTGTTGGATTTAAGTCTGAGTCAAACATTTAACCCTAATTTAACGGACCTCCATTATCTTCTTCCCCATGCAACCCTAGAACTAATGGACTCAATTCAATATATAGAGGATGATAGACAGATCTAGAAGTTTCTGGATTGAGCTTAGAGGATTCTAGAATGTGGTGGAAGAATGTGGAAATTCTCATGACATGATATTTTGGTATCTCCTTACAATGAACTTACAGCCCTTCAAAATCTCCTTACATGCCAAATTAGAATGATATGTAAGCTCCTTGCCTTGAAATTTACCTTGTGCCAAGTTTTCCATACTTGCCTTATTATGCAAGTAACAAGAATACAAAGCAAGTCCAAAATTTAAACCCTAACTCAAATAAGTGGATGAACCAATGTCTTTAAAATGATGTTTGGATTCAATTTGGTATATTGGATGACCCATTTTGGATTTGTAGATCTCTCAAACCAATTTTTCATGTGAACTTTTTCAAGTTATATGCCTTTTTTAAGTCATTTTCCACCAACTTTTATCAAGTCTTGTTCTATGCATTTACAAACTCCCATGACTTCGTTTCTAGACTTAAAATGACATTTTGAGCAACTTTTATGTTGGGAAGTTTTTCATTTGAAGCTTCCTTGTATGAGTTTTAGGCATAAGCTAAGAATGACCTGTAATTCTCAAAGGACCAAAATACCCTTTGCTTGCCAAGACCATAAGTAGAGTTCCACAAATCATATGAAGGCATACCATACCTTTATATAAAGATAAGGCAAAGAGGAACAACTCTCATGTTGGCCAGATATCCATTTGAAATCTCCTTGAAGGTCAAAAGTTGACTGGAAGACACACAACTTTCACAAACAAATTTCAGTGCCCTCAGATGACCTGTAACTTGCAAGAGCTATAACTTGAGTTCTACAAATCATCTTGATGACTTCCACCACTCAAATTAAAGCTATGAAGATACTCTAAAAGTTTCATGTGGACCAGAAATTCATATGAGGCTTGCATCTTGAGTTACACTGCTTTGAAGTTTGACCTAAATCAGGGGATTTTACACTGAAACCCTAATTTGGTAACTCCATTTCTCCTTGACTCCTGTTGATTTTTATTTAGCACAACACCATATCCATATCCATATAGCACATAATTAATTCCACATTCTTCAAATGATCCTTGATGCCCTTCAAAACAAGTCTTTGACCTAGGGTTGACCTAGTGTTTACCCAGACAAAACCCTAGTTGACTGCCTTCAACTGAGGCTCTTGTAATCATTCCAATAACTTGGCTCTTCTCAAAAATGATCACCTAGGCTCTTCATAACATCCCTACACACTTTAAGCTCTTGGCTCATGGCTCACACTTCCTCTGATGATCCCCAAACAACCTCAAGATAGGGGAGAACTCACTGATCAACCTGTCAACTCTCCAAAGCTCAAATTCTTCCCTGATGACCTGAGTAGTCTTGAATATGACTGAAACCCTTGAATATGCCTCTTGAGATAAGAATAGCACTTGATCCCCTGTTAAGATAGCTTGCTTATGCTATGCAATGCAGATGAATACACTATGTACATGATGACAATGCAAATGACTATGCAATTGAAACATAAACCTAGGTTAGAAAAGGTTGGGCAAATTTTGGGGTGCAACAACATCGACTCTGGACCTTCTACGACTCACTTCGACTTCGATTTCCCGATCTATCAAGCCGAAGAAGAGATTGATGAAGACGAAGACCTTCCCGAAGATTTGGCCCGCTTGTTGAAACAAGAAGAGAAAGTTATTCTGCCTCACGAAGAAGAGATCGAGATTGTAAATCTGGGTTCTGAAGAGCTTGTCAGGAATGTCAGGATAGGGGCTGCATTGCAGAGTGATGTCAAGCATAGATTGGTCGAGATGCTGAGAGAGTATAGTGACGTGTTTGCTTGGTCATACGAGGATATGCCCGAACTTGATACTGACATCGTGGTCCACCACTTGCCGCTGTGAGAAGATTGTCCTCCCGTTAAGCAGAAGCTTAGAAGGACACGACCAGATATGGACGTTAAGATCAAAGAAGAAGTGCAAAAGCAGCTCGATGCTGGCTTCCTAGCGGTTACTACTTACCCTCCGTGGGTCGCCAACATAGTACATGTACCGAAGAAAGACGGTAAGGTGCGAATGTGCGTCGATTATCGAGATTTGAATAGGGCGAGCCCTAAAGATGATTTCCCGCTCCCTCATATCGATGTGTTGGTCGACAATACAGCTCAGTTCTCCGTATTTTCGTTCATGGATGGTTTCTCCGGTTATAATCAGATCAAGATGGCGCCGGAGGACATGGAGAAAACTACGTTTATCACACCTTGGGGAACATTTTGCTACAAGGTAATGCCTTTCGGTCTGAAGAACACAGGGGCCACTTACAAACGAGCAATGGTTACTTTGTTTCATGATATGATTCATCATGAGATTGAAGTCTATGTTGATGACATGATTGCGAAGTCCCAAACGGAGGAGGGGCATCTGGTCAATTTGCTGAAGCTTTTTGAGAGGCTTAGGAAGTTCAAGTTGAGGCTGAATCCTAACAAGTGTACTTTCGGAGTACGGTCCGGAAAGCTACTGGGGTTTATCGTGAGCGAAAGAGGCATCGAGGTTGATTCTGCGAAGATAAAAGCGATACAAGAAATGCCAGCACCAAGAACCGAAAAAGAAGTTTGTGGTTTCCTCGGCAGAATAAACTACATTGCAAGGTTTATCTCTCAGCTCACGGGCACGTGTGAACCGATGTTCAAACTGTTAAAGAAAGATCAGGCGATTATCTGGAACGAGGATTGCCAGAAGGCATTTGATAAGATAAAACAGTATCTACAGGAACCTCCAATCTTGATACCCCCAGTGGCCGGAAGACCCTTAATCATGTACTTGACAGTTCTTGAGAATAGTATGGGGTGTGTTCTCGGTCAGCACGACGAGACGGGAAGAAAGGAGCATGCCATCTATTATTTGAGTAAAAAGTTCACAGACTGTGAATCTCGCTACTCGATGCTGGAGAAAACGTGTTGTGCACTAGCCTGGGCTGCCAAACGTTTACGACAGTACATGCTCAATCACACGACCATGCTAATTTCGAAGATGGATCCGATCAAGTACGTCTTCAAGAAGCAAGCACTTTCGGGCAGGATTTCCAGATGGCAAATGGTGTTGACGGAATATGACATTCAGTATGTTTCCCAGAAGGCCATCAAGGGAAGCGTATTGTCTGAATACCTTGTCGAACAACCGATCGAAGATTATCAGCCGATGAGATTTGAATTCCCTGATGAGGATATCATGTTTCTCAAAGCGAAGGATTGTGATGAACCGTTGCCCGACGAGGGGCCAGATAGAAAATCCCAGTGGAAGTTGATATTTGACGGGGCGGTTAATTCTTACGGAAGTGGCATTAGGGAAATCATCACGACTCCCCACGGATCCCATATCCCGTTCACTGCGAGACTGACGTTTCCGGTCACCAATAATGAAGCGGAGTACGAAGCATGCATCATGGGTCTAGAAGAAGCAATTGACTTGAGAATCAAGAACCTGGATGTATATGGTGACTCGGCACTTGTGATCAACCAGATTAAAGGGGAGTGGGAGACTCGTCAATCGAATTTGGTGCCGTACATGAATTATGCCAGAAGGCTGCTTCCGTTCTTTAATTGAGTGGAACTCCATCATGTGCCCAGAGCTGAAAATCAGAAGGCTGATGCCTTAGCCACGTTGGCTTCGATGTATAAAGTCAATTTTTGGAATGAAGCTCCAAGAATTGTCCTTTCTCGTCTTGATAGACCTGCATTCGTTTTTGCGATCGAGGAAGCCTCCGATGGCAAGCCATGGTTCCATGACATCCAGACTTTCCTTATGACTAAGGAGTATCCTGCGAGAGCGTCAACCCAGGATAAGAAGACTCTGAGGAGGCTTTCTTGAAATTTTTATCTCAATCCTGATGGAGTTTTGTATAAGAGAAACCACGATCTCATGCTACTCAGATGTGTAGATGAGAAAGAAGCGAGTATGCTCATGGAAGAAGTCCATGAAGGCACATTTGGTACGCACGCCGCCGGGCATGCTATGACAAGGAAGATCCTAAGAGCAGGATACTACTGGCTGACGATGGAGTCGGATTGCTTTAAATTCGCGAAGAGATGTCATAAATGCCAGATTTATGCTGATAAGATTCATGTGCCGCCGTGCCCGTTAAATGTCATGTCCTTTCCGTGGCCGTTCTCCATGTGAGGCATCGACATGATAGGCAAGATCGAGCCCACTGCATCTAACGATCATCGCTTCATTCTAGTAGCCATCGATTACTTCACCGAGTGGGTGGAGGCAGCCTCATACGCTAATGTGACCAAGCAGGTGGTGGCTAAATTCGTAAAGAGGGACATCATCTGTGGTTACGGAATTCCCGAGCGGATCATTACTGATAATGGTTCGAATCTGAATAACAAGATGATGAAGGAGTTGTGCCAGAGTTTCAAGATTGAACATCACAACTCATCTCCTTACCGGCCGAAGATGAATGGGGCCATTGAAGCGGCGAACATGAACATTAAGAAGATTGTACAGAAGATGGTTGTGACCTATAAGGATTGGCACGAGATGTTGCCATTCGCATTGCACGGTTATCGTACGACAGTGCGTACATCAACTGGGGCAACTCCTTTCTCATTGGTGTAAGGTATGGAAGTTGTCCTACCGTTAGAAGTTGAGATCCCTTCTTTACGAGTTTTGGTTGACGTGAAACTCGATGAGGCAGAATGGATTAAGAACCGACTAAACCAACTCAGCCTGATGGACGAGAAGAGATTAGCATCGATTGCATATGGTCGTCTGTACCAAAGCCGAATGAAGAAAGCTTATGATAAGAAGGTGCGTCCTAGAAGCTTTCAGACGGGTGATCTCGTCCTGAAGAAGATTCTTCCTCCACACTCCGATCACTGGGGCAAGTGGACTCCCAATTACGAAGGTCCGTACGTCGTCAGCAAAGTCTTTTCGGGAGGAGCATTGCTGTTATCCATGATGGATGGCGAAGATTTTGCATCCCCGGTGAACACGGACGTAGTTAAAAAATACTTTGCTTAAAAAACGACCTGCTGGAAAGAAAAAGAGTATCCAGGCAAAAATGGGGCATCCCGGCGAACCATAAAAAAGGAAAAAGGTTCGGGCAAAAATTAGGAATATAAAAGAAAAGAATGTACACCCGCAAAGTCGAAAACCTGGAAGGGCGACTTTGACAAAAAAGGGTATCCCGGTGGATTGAAAACCCGGAAGGGCGATTCAGGCAAAAGTTAGGGATTTGAAAAAAGCAAATGACTGCGTTCCGCATATGGACTTTCTTTGTTTAGTGGTTTGGAGGACCTGAGGGCCATTTATCTGAATCAATCTCTTCTGAAGCTGAAGCATCGGAGAAGTAGCGAAGTCGAGTGGGTCATAGAGGGATCAACTCATGGTGTTTGTCTACGCCTCATTGCCGACATTTGTAAATACTGATGTATATTTATGTTTTATTTTTGCGCGGCTTCCTCATTTCAGGAGCTTGTATCTGTTGTAAAACATTTTTACCCATTCAGGGGTTCGTTATCAATAAAATGTATACTATTCAGCAATTCTGTTTGTCTGTTTAGCATTTATCTGTTTTGTTTGCGAAAAAGAATGCCGATGTTTTTGATAAAATGCGCATAAATAAACTTGCTGGCCTAGGCCACTGATTGTTGAAACAATGAATTACTTGAACATTGTCACAAGATGATAACCTTGATAGGTCCCTTTGAGAAGGGTATCTTGTCTGTTTGTTTGTGTTGTTGCAGGTTCCAGGCAGTACGCCGTATGCGTCCCCAAGCAGGATGATTCCTTCTTCTCCAGCAAGTTCAGCAGCACCTCCCCGTGGAGTTTGAACATGAGATCGAAAGCATTGATATGTCTCCCCGAGTAGAGAGGATTCTCTCCCCAATCAGATGTATCCTGAAGGATCGTCATCTTCCCAGCTGAGTCATACACTGAAGTGTACAACACTCGATAGTACAGACTGAAGTTTCCAGGAGAATTGAGGTTCCCCACAGAGTTGTACTCTCCCCTGTAAGTAGGACGACTCCTTCTTCCCCAGCCGAGTTTGCAGATCCCCAAGAGAGCCGAGTCCTTGGAAGCCGTTGAGGCCATGATTGGTTTTTCCCCAATAGAGTGTGGAATAGCTGATGCTGTATTTCCCCATTGGAGTCGTTATCTCCAGGAAAGTTCTAGCCGCAAAGGCCGTGCAGTTTATTTCGGCGATTGACATCGTTTTCCTCAGCAGTTGTGGTTCGTATACCCAGATGAGCGGGTCCAGGTTCTCGTAGAGCTTTATTCCCCTGCAGCAATCAACTGAAGTTCAGTTCCCCAGGCGGAATCCAATTGAGATTGGTGTGACTCCTTCTCCTTGTCAGGATGAGTCCTTCCTCCACCAGAGTGGTTCCTTCTCCTTGACAGGAGGATTCTCCCTTCGGCATTTATTTTGTTGATGGGGCCGTAGCATTTTGCATGATTGCATAGCATTTACCCTAAAGGCGTAGCATTTCCACCGTGTGGAGCATTGCGCCATTGTCAAACATATGCATATGAAACATGAGCTAGGTCATTACTGTTCTTGTTTTGCAGGTGTTCCTGCGCAGAATGGTTTGGTTCAAGATGATTCTTGAATTCCCCCAGCAAAGTTGTTTCCCCAAGATGATTCTTGAATTCTCCAGTGAAGGTGTTTGTGTAAGATGATTCTTAAAATCCCCAATGAATTCGCCAGAGTTGGTTGCTCAAGTTGATGCTTAGAGTCCCCGGCAAAGTGTTTGCTCAGGATGATTCTTGAAACCTCCAGCAGAGTTATTGGTTCAGGATGATTCTTGAAGTCTCTGGCGGAGTTACTTGTCCAAGATGATTCTTGATTTCCTCAGCAGAGTGGATTCCCCCAGAATGATTTCTGGATCCCCGAAGCAGAGTTACTTGATAGTTCTCCAGAATCCCCAGCGGAGATGCGTCATCCCCAGCAGGTTTCCGAACAGCGAAGTTGAAACTTCCCTTGAAACTTCATGATTGAAGTCCAACTGTATTAACGAAGTAGTTCTCTCAGCTGATGCGGAGTGCCTGATGGCAGAAGTTTGGATATCCCCAATTGGTTCATGATTGACTGAGAATTCTATTCCCGACTTACTGATGAAGTCCGGCTGATGCCCGAAAGCTTCTGTGAATGCCCGATGGCATGTTTAACTTGATTGTTGACCTGATGAGTCCCGAGGAATCCCGATGCCTGATGGCATGATCGACCATTTCACCGGTTACCGTGTGACCAATCCTCCAGCTAGTTGTCGTGTAGCTAGTATTTCAGTTTTCGATGATTTGTTCCCATCAGAGTACCGTGTACTTGTGTAGTTGGTAAATTTTCGAGTTTGTTGGTATTCAACCGTCTCGTACCTTGATTGCTTGAGAACCGTTCGCTTCTCACCCAGTCAGGTCCAAGCCGTTTGAATAGGGGCAGCTGTTGCACCCCAAAATTTGCCCAACACTTCTTTACCCAGCTTGTGTTTCATTTCATTCACATTAGCATTATCATTTGCATTTCATTGACATGTATGCAGGAGATCAAGAGGTATGATTACCAATCAAGGGCTACACAAGACTTTGAAGCTAGCTAAGAAGGTTATTCAAGTATTCAAGGGTTGATATCCTTGTCAGAGAAGATAAAAGAGCCTTAGAGAGAGTGATTGAAACCAAGAGGGTGTGTCTCCTAACTTGAGAGTTGTGGGAAGTCATCAGATGATTATGAAGCCATGAAGATAGAGTTGAGGTCTTGAGAGAGCTCATGATAAGTGTTGAAGCTCACTTTGATGCCTAGACAGGTCATTGTGCAAGATTGAGAAGCCTCAGCCATGAGTGGTGCAGCTAGGGTTTGACTGGGTCAACCCTAAGTCAACTGATGATTTGAAGAAGGTTGAGACCTAATTCAAGAGCCATGTGATCATGGATTGATACATTGAGATGTTATAAGGATGATTCCAAGGTCAAATCATCATAATTCAAGAGTTTGAGAAGTTCCAAGCTAGGGTTTCTAAGGCCTGATAGTGTAAAATCCCCTAGTTTGACCCCTATCTTCAAGGCAGTTTAGCTTAAGATGTGATTGTCATCTCATCTTTCCCCCAACATGAATGTTGTAGAGCAGGGTCCTAGATTTAATTTGAGTGCTAGAAGTCCTTGATAGGATTTGTAGAACTCAAGTTATGACTTTGACAAGTTACAGGTCATCTGAGATATGTGAATTTGGGGGCTTGAAAGTTGTCCAACTTGCATGAAACGTTTGCCCTAGAAGGATGATTCCTATGAACTTTTGGTCAACATGAATGTTGTTCCTTATCCCCTTAGATTTCTAGAGAGTACTATAAGTCCTTGATAGGATTTGTAGAACTCAAGTTATGGCTTTGACAAGTCAAGGGCATTTTGGTCATTTGGAGATTATAGGTCATTTCAACCATAAGGCCATAACTCCTACTTGCAAGCTTCAAATGAGAAAATGTCGAACATCAAACTTGTTCAAAATGATGTTTTAAGGCTATTCAAAAGGTCATGAGAGGTTGGAATTGCTTGTATCTCAAAATCAAAAAAATGGCTTAAAATAAGGATGATTTTCAAATGAACCAAAGATGGAAATTGGTATTTTTGATCTACATGTCCAAACCAAGGCATGTAATATGTCATTTTGATTCTAAAACACATTTCAAGAACATTGGTTTTGCCACAATTTTGAATTGAAGTTTAATTTGTGGACTTGCTTTGAAAAGTAGTTACTTACATCTTAAGTAACATTTGCCAAACCAAAATTCAAGGCATGACCAAGGTCCCTTTCAATCCAAATACATCCAAATTACCATTAGGGGAGAAATTGGAAGGGAATGAGGGGGAGTACAAGCTGCTAGCAGAATTATGCATACCATGGCATGAGATTGAAATCTTCATGACATGAGAAATTGAATTTCTCATTAGAAGAATCTAGAGCTTTCTAGATCATACCTACATGTCCTATATATTGAATAGAGATGATCCAAGGCCTAGGTTGGTGATGATTGAAGGAGAGAGTAGAGATTGAGATTGAAAACTCATTGCTTGCAACTGAATTCGGTTACACATTTCCATTCACTTTCCATCCATTTTCTTGATTGCAATCTCTTCCTTGGATGCTAGTGAATGATTCCAGATCATAATCAAGGCAAATTCGTGGTTGATTGGTGTTCTTGATCTCAGATTTTGTCACCTGCAACTCAGATTCGAATCCAAGAATTGAAGCCATTTCAATCAAGTTTATTGCATACAGAAACTTGTAATTGATTCACTGAAGGAGTCTGGAGCATTTGAGGGCTTGATTTGAAGGTTTACTACTTCTGTGCATACGAAATTCTCAGGTTAGTAACTTTCTATCTCCAGCTTGAATTAGGTAGAATTAAGAGGAGCTAGGATGTTAGATGCATTGTGGATTGATGTAGGAAGGTTTTCAGATCATTAATTTGAGAGTTAGTAACCAATTAGGGTTGTTACCATTTTCGGGTGAGATGTGGTTCTTGCGAATCTTGAGGTTTTAGAGAGAATTAATGGTATGATTGAGTTCCTTGTGAGATTTGGGACAAGTTTCATTAAGGAATCGTGGCCAATGGTGGATTCTATGGCAAGTTAGGGTTGTGAGATGACGACCGGAGAATGTCACCGGCGGTGGCTTTGGGCGCGCAGGTGGCCTGAGTTTCAGAGATTTTGAATTGGGGAAGATGATCCCAGAGCCCTTGGATTGTGGTTTGACTTGGACCAAAGACTTCATCCAACGGCCACGCGTGCTTCTAATTTTGTGAAGAGTTCTGAACTGAATGAAACGATGTGTTTCATTAATCAGTGGTTTTTGGGCTTAAGGATCCAAGTGCTAATCACACCCCTTTTGTGGCCCAGTCTGGGAAATGAACTGATTCCTCTTACTATCTGCACCGTGCATTTGTTTATTTTATTTGGATTTTCTATTATTTTTCATTTTATTCATGGATATTGTTTAATTCATAAAAAATTGAAAAATGATTCAATTAATCCCATTCTTTTTGCATTGGATTAATGATTGGATCTAGTATTTTTTAGATAAAAAATATTATTATTTCATGCATTTTCTGAGTTTATGGGAATTTTTACATTTTAATTGGTATTAAAATAATCATGCTTGATGGTTGATTTTGTGGAATTTGGTTTGATCATGTGATGATGATTTTGATCTTGTTTTTTGTGAGTAGTTAGCATAGATATGCATGCTCCCCATAGATTTTTCTCACATTTTTGTGATGAATATAAGTGGTAGTTTAGGTTGAAACCTTTAGGAGCTCCATTTTTAGGGTTTATGGTTGATACCTTGTGGTTTAGATTTTATTTTTAGAACTAGGTGGATGATTCAACCTCTGATTTTTGTAGGGTAGATTCCTAATTGAATTAGGGTCCCTTAGGAATTTTTGTAGGAATTTTCAATGAAGTTTACTATTTTTGCTTGATTTTAGTTTAGATTTTAGTTTTAGATGATTCTGAGGCACTAATTCAACTAGATTAACTTCTTTAGTTCCCTTAGATTAGGGTGTCGCTTTGCTTGTTCTTGGATGATGTTGAAGACAAGTTGAAGATGCATTGGATTGCTTGAAGAGGCTTGGATGTGAAGATCTTCCCTTATTTTGGTGTAGCGTTGATTAGGTGTTAAGATTAGGGTTTGTAGGCAGAGCTTCTAGATAGATTCTCATCCTTCATAAACATGGATGATGTTGATCACTTCCATTCTTCCCTATGATGTAAGGTCCCCTTGTAAAGGCCTCATCCCTCCTTTGGTAGGATGTGTGGCTCTTTACAAGTTGGTAGAACCTTTGAGGGTCCCTTTCTCTGATGATAGGATGCTTAGTGGTGACCTTTGGTCTTCACTCTGCTACCAATCATCCACACTTTGCTCTTGATAGATGCATCTCTCTCCCTTGTTAGAGGATGGAGTTCCTTGCTTGAAGAAGATTTAAGGATGAAGTTGATACTTCTTTGTGTTTGAAGATTATTCTGAGAAGCTGAAGCTTGTAGATGAAGAAGAGCAAGTTGATGCTTATAAAAAGGAGAGACTGAAGCTTGAAGACCAAGTTGACACTTGTGTAAGAGATCAAATTAAGATTGAGTGAAGAGCTGAGGCTTGAAGAATAAAGGATAAGTTGAAACTTATGTTGATACATTGAGACCCTGAAGGAGTCAAGTTGATACTTGCAGTTAGGGTTGAAGCCTGAAGGTGGAATTTACTGAAGAGCTGAGGCTTGGAGAAGAGGGAATACGTTGATACTTATGTTTGATGTATTAAAAGCTTAGGGAAGCAAGTTGATACTTGCTATTGAAGATGATAGCTTTGAAGAGCAGTTGAAGTCTGAGGATTGAACTGCTGTCAGAAGGTTTCTTTGCTGTGAAGCTGTGGAAGCTGTTGATCTGCTTTCCTGTCTGTTTGCTTTCTGTGCAGCTGTATTGATGTGACTTGTTTGATTTGCTTGGTGCATTAGAATAAGTTCATATTTAGATTGATTTAAGCTAGGAGCATGATTGCACTAGAGGTTGAGTTGCTCCCTCTGCTTGTATTTTTACTGTATGGCTTTGCTTGCGGGTATTTGGTAGAGCCCTGCTCCCTTGCCTATGTGGGTTGTGTTTTGCTTGATGGCATTTTATTTCATTTCTTTCTGTATGATTGCAGTTATTCATATATGGCTTGAGGTCGAGATGAGCTTGTGGAGGCTGATGCCCCACACACATTTCCTCCCTCACTTGCATTGCATGCATTTTACAGTCGTTTACTGTTTACTGTTTAAACTGACGCTTTATCTGTTTCTATATCATTGACATGACCCCCTAGGAATCTCATTTCCTTTGATAAGGAACTGATGATTAGAACTTTAGGTTGAAACCTATGCATGATAACTTCTAGGAGTTCCCTGTTTCAAACTTCAACCATAGGATGAATCCTTGGCATGACAACATTAGGACTTGATAGTCTCCCCTTAGTTGAACCTGTTCGTTCTCTCTTCTCATCTCAAAACAAATTAAAATACAATAATAAAGGTTAACTGATGTCGTACGTTACGAGCCTTAAGCTATCTGAGAAAGGGTTGTCGGAGTGTTTCTTTTCGACAGCTTGGATGTTTAGTATGGCACCCTTTGGGTGACATGCGACGCATTCATTCTCAGGTCATAGTCTCTAGTGCGATATTGGTTGCAAACATCCATAAAAAACAGTTCTTCCGTAAAAGACAGAAAACAAACTTCAAACTTTTTGCCCCGTGGGCCCATAATTCAAAGGAAGCTTTTCTGAAGAAAAGAGTGTTGTTAACTCTCAGTTCTACCGCAAACGGTAACGCCTAAGTCTCCAAGGGTCGAGCTGCGTACACTAAACTGCTGGAACTGTTTGTTAACCCTACTCGATAAAACAGATGAATCTGAATTCCCTTAATCCGTATTATCCCGAACTACGTAAGCTCTGATCTCTCATACCTGTTGAGAGTACGTAGGCACGATACTGACGTATATGCGAGCCACCTTCCCCCATCCGTTACCCGTAGTTAGGCGAACTACGTTGACTGTGATTTCTCATTCTCTGATGAGAATACGTAGGCATAAAGTGCGACGCTTTGTCGAGTCATTTTCTTTTCTTTTTCAGACTAACCTTGATAGGCAGATAGATAAAACCAACCCGTCCAGTAAACACGACAAGCGTGGATCCCATCGAGTACGATGGACGTGAAGGGTGCTAATACCTTCCCCTTGCGTAACCGACTCCCGAACCCAGACAATGGTTGCGATGACCTTGTCTTATACCTTTTTCGTCAGGTTTTTCCGATCGTTTCCTTTCCCGCTCTGAGGGATAAATAACGAAAGGTGGCGACTCTTCTGTTTTGTCGGCACCTTATTTTCGCGGAAGCGACACAATCTCCTAAGAGTCTTCTGATCACGACTGGATGCCCCATCCAAATACTCTTGGTTCTTCAGGAAATTCTGGATATCATAATACCACGGTTTGCCATCGGAAGCTTCCTCAATGGAGAATATGAAAGCGGACCTATCAAGGCGAGAAATAACTATCCTGGGAGCCTCATTCCAGAAGTTAACTTTATACATTGAAGACAACGTCGCGAGAGCGTCTGTCATCTGATTTTCTGCTCGTGGTACATGGTGCAATTCCACCTTGTCAAAGAGAGGTAACAACCTCCTTGCATAATTCATATAGGGTATCATATTGGGCTGACGAGTCTCCCACTCTCCCTTGATCTGGTTCACAACTAGAGCAGAGTCCCCGTACACATCAAGATTTTTAATTCTCAGATCAATAGCTTCCTCGAGACCCATAATGCATGCTTCATATTCGGCCTCATTGTTGGTAACTGGAAAGGTCAATCTGGCAGTGAATGGGATGTGCGACCCATGGGGAGTAGTAATGATTGCCCCTATTCCACTTCCATATGAATTAACGGCACCGTCAAATATCAATTGCCATTTGGAACCCAACTCTGGACCTTCATCAGGCAACGACTCTTCATAGTCCTTCATTTTTAAGTACATGATATCCTCGTCAGCAAAATCAAACCTCATCAGTTGGTAATCATTAATTGGCTGCTCAACTAGGTACTCTGACAGGATGCTACCTTTAATAGCCTTTTGAGAAACATACTGAATATCGTATTCTGTCAGTACCATCTGCCATCGGGCAATCCTTCCGGAAAGTGCTTGCTTTTCAAACACGTATTTGATCAGATCCATCTTTGAAATTAGCATGGTTGTATGATTTAGCATGTATTGCCTCAAACGTTTGGCAGCCCAGGCTAGCGCATAACACGTCTTTTCGAGCATTGAGTAACGGGACTCACAATCTGTGAACTTTTTACTCAAGTAGTAAATCACATGCTCTTTACGTCCAGTCTCGTCATGTTGACCGAGAACACAACCCATGCTTTTCTCAAGAACCGTAAAATACATAATCAATGGTCTCCCGGCTACTGGGGGTATCAATATTGGAGGTTCCTGCAAATACTCTTTTATTTTTTCAAACTCCTTTTGACAATCATCATTCCAGGTCACAACCTGATCTTTTTTCAATAACTTGAACAATGGCTCGCACGTGGCCGTTAGATGAGATATGAACCGAGCAATGTAATTCAATCTCCCTAAAAAACCACGAACCTCTTTTTCTGTTTTCGGCGTTGGCATTTCTTGTATTGCTTTTATCTTAGCAGGATCAACCTCAATTCCTTTTTCGCTAACAATAAACCCCAATAGCTTACCAGATCTCACCCCGAAGGTGCACTTGCTAGGATTCAGCCTCAGCCTGAATTTCCTAAGCCTCTTGAACAATTTCAGAAGATTGACCAGATGCTCCTCCTCCGTCTGGGATTTGGAAATCATATCGTCAACATAGACTTCGATCTCTTTATGCATCATGTCATGAATGAGTGTTGTCATAGCACGCTGATATGTTGCCCCAACGTTCTTCAACCAAAAGGCATCACTTTGTAGCAGAACGTTCCCCACGGGGTAATAAAAGTTGTTTTCTCCATATCCTCCGGCGCCATCTTTATCTGATTATAGCCCGAAAAGCCGTCCATGAAGGAAAACACGGAGACTTGAACGGTGTTGTCGACCAACGCATCAATATGAGGAAGCGGAAAGTCATCTTTTGCGCTCACCCTATTCAAATCTCGATAGTCCACACACATCCGCACCTTACCATCTTTCTTTGGTACAGGTACTATATTGGCGACCCATGAGGGATAAGTTGTAACAGCCAGAAAACTGGCGTCCCGCTGTTTCTGAACTTCCTCTTTAATTTTCACGGCCATATCTGGTTTAGTTCTTCTGAGTTTCTACTTAACCGGTGGACATTCCTCACACAATGGCAAACGGTGGACCACCATATCAGTATCCAACCCAGGCATGTCTTCGTAAGACCAAGCAAAGATATCACTATACTCTCGAAGCATCTCGATCAAACTTTGCTTGATATCACTTTGCAGTGCAACCCCTATCCGGATATTCCTGACAACCTCTTCGGACCCCATGTTGATAATTTCAATTTCCTCCTGATGAGGCAGAATGATTCTCTCTTCTTGTTTCAAAAGTCGAGTCAGCTCTTCTGATAAGTCATTATCCTCAACAATCTCTTCTTCTGCTTGAAATATCGAGTGCTCGAAGTCGAAGCGAGTCATAGGAAGTTCGTGATCGGTGTCGTCTGAAATATGAATCCTGCAATGAGAATGGTTAAATTCTTCAAATAACGCAAATAAAGCACATAATCGCGTTTCCATTTTATTGTTAAAGCCAAACAGGAAAAACAAAGATCACAAAATTTGCATGAGAAAAATGCCTTTATTAATGATTAAACAAAGTACACACATAAGCAAGTAGCCCTGAAAACAGAATCACTATGCCCCGGGTCGGACACAAGATTATACAATAATCGAGAAAACAAATCATTACTGTTTTGTAGTCACTTGGACAAGTTCCTGGATAGACCAGTTGCATAGGCTCTGTCCTGGCACGCTGGGCTTGATCCACGAGTCTCTATCGCAATCACTATCTCCGTCTTCAGCATCAGAAACAACATTAATCGTTTTATAACAGACTCCACCTGGAGTGATCACCCCTGGCCCTTTGAACTTTGGCACGCCTGATGCGGAAGATGACGATGTCGGGCGATACCCTAACCCAAACTTGTCCATCTTGACAGGAATTTCCAAGACTTGGCCCCATCCTTTGGTTGCTCCAGCCTGAACCATTGCCTGAGCGTCTTTGTACGAAGACATGGCCACCTCTGGCCCTTTGCTGTAGACATGAGACTTGTCCTTGATCTACAACCGTTCAAAGGCTTGGCATGGTGTCTCATGGATTTCCCCATCCACTTCGACGTACTTGAATGACGAAAGATGACTAACCAGAATGTCCTTCTCTCCAAAAATAGTAACAACACTATCACCAACCATGTATTTAAGCTTCTGATGCAGCGTGGACGTCACAGCCCCTGCAGAATGTATCCATGGTCGCCCCAGTAAACAGCTGTAAGTTGGATGTATGTCCATGATGTAGAACACGGTGTCAAACACTTCCGGCCCGACCTGGAGTGGCAATGTTATGGACCCAAACAACGACCTTCTGGTCCCATCAAAAGCCCTCACGACCAAGTCACTTGGCGTGCATATGATTCCTCGGACATCTAGCTTCATCATAGCCTTCTTAGGCAACACATTCAAAGATGATCCGGTGTCTACAAGAACGTGCGACATAACAGTGCCCCGGCATTCCACTGAAATGTGCAAAGCCATATTATGATCCCGACCTCTAGGCGTCAAATCAAAGTCAGTAAATCCCAGGCTGTGTCTGACATTCACATGCGCCAGTACCCCCTCAAGTTGATTAACAGTTACTTCTTGAGGTACAAAAGATGTGTCCAAGATTTTCAACAAGGCATTCCGATGAGCCTCAGAACAAAGCAACAAAGATAGTATTGAAATTTTGGAGGGCGTCTGCTGCAAGTGCTCCACAATCTTATAGTCGCTTTTGCGAATCAACCTCATAAACTCTTCTACATCCTTGATCGATGTTTCTTTCTCTTTCGCCTTGGAAGGTCCTCCTTCATTCACTTTGGCTTTGCCTTTAGCAATCCTCTCAGCCTCGATTTCAGGTGAAATGAAAATTCTACCACTGCAGGTCATGCCTCCCGCTCCAACAAGATTACCCACTGCCCCTGCCGGCTGGCTATCCACCTTAATCTTTTCCCCGTTGCAAAAAGCTTCCGACCCATAATTCCATGGGATGGCTTTCGTACTTTCATAAGGAATGGGCCCTGCTTTCGTTATCGTGATAGTTGGCCGCTTGGCGGGCGCTGATATCGTAATAGTCTTTCGTGGAATTGTAATTGTTGCGACCTCTCCCTGCTTTTCAAATCTTACCTCACCAGGTTTCTCAACAGCAGTGCGGTCGAATTGTAAAGTTCCCTCATCAATCATGGGCTATTTACCTCTCTTCAAATCAATACAGCCTTCTGGTCGGGTCCAACAATCGAAACAGTACTCATCGCATCCGAGGAAGACCCACCCTTTCAAAAATCTGCTTTTAACATAGCTTAAAGGCGTCTTCAGATCATTTACATCCATAACCAAATCCAAATCTTCTTCTGTCAGAATAGCATTCGCTCCATGATTCAGCATTGGTTGTTGTACAATATTGGGACCATCATGACTGAAGTTAATGACTTTACTATCAATCAAATCTTGGACTTTGTGTTTAAAAGTATGACAACTCTTGATATCATGTCCGGGTGCCCCAGAATGAAATTCACAATGCTTAATAGCATCATACCCGTAAGGAAGCGCTCCTGTGGGCGGGTCCAACGTTCTCTTTTCAACCAGATTCAAACTTAACAGCGTTTGAAGCAGTTCTGCATACGTTGACGGAGGTGTATCAAATACCCTCTTTGGCTTCCCATTCTGAACCCTTCTCTGAGCAGGATTATGCCTTTGTTGTTGCTGTTGCTGTTGTTTTGGTTGTTGTCATTGCTGTGGTATAGGGATCGTCACACTAGCAACTTGTTGTTGAATATACTGATTCCTACCTCTACCTAGTCCTCGACCACCATACACTGCATTGGCGTCTCCTTGTCTTCTACCACCAAAGACCTTTTTTGCACCTCCAGCTGAGGTCGATTCACCGGCTTGAATCTTACCAATTTTAATGCCATTTTAAATCCGTTCTCCCATGAGTATCATGTCAGAAAACTACCCATCGAGCAATTGAGCAATTTATCATAATACATCCCAAAGAATGTTCCAACAAAAATATCAATCAATTCCCTTTCAACCATAGGTGGGTGTACCCTTGCCGCCAGATCATGCCAACACTGGGCATACTCCTTGAAACTCTCCCCATTCTTTTGTGAAAGACTTTGAAACTGGACCCTATTTGGCGCAAGGTCACTGTTGTGTTGATAATGTATGATGAAAGCATCAACCAATTCTTTCCAACTTCCGATCTGTGCAGGCTCTAGTCCCATGTACCATTCCAGCGATGGTCCTGACAAACTATCTTGGAAAAAATGCATAAGCATTTTCTCATCATCAGAGTAAGCAGACATCCTCCGGTAATATGAACGCACATGAACCCGTGGGCATGTATCCCCTTTATATTTATCGAAAGTGGGAGCTTTGAACTTCAATGGCACCCTCAGCCCAGGAACCAGCCCCATGGTAGCCATGTCCAAACCTACATAATTTTGATTGGCTATACCTCTTATCTGTTCCTCTAGCATTTTAATCCTCCGATCATTATCAGTGGGACCCTCAAAACCCATGCCTTTCCTAGAAAAGGCATCTTCCTGACGATCTCTGTCCCAGCATGGACCCTCATTACCATACCCATCATAAGCAGCATTACGACCATGAACGTGACCAATTTGGAAAAACCTGGGGTCATACCTCAGATTACCGAGCTCTTGATTAGTAGCCGCTGTCCCAAAGCCAGTATTGTAGGCACCCATCCCAGAACCATTGGTATTCACATTGCCAAACCCAGCATTACCGTAGCCATTATTACCAAAACCTTGATTGTTATCACCAAACCCTCCATTGCCGAAGCCCTGATTATTAAAGCCATCATTGCCATCCAGATTGCCAAAGCCAAAACCCTGATTGTTGTCACCGAATCCAGTATTGATACCAACATTCCTGTTGGTTTCCACGTTCCTATTGCCATTATCAGCATTTCTGTTACCAGTGTTGTCGTTGCCATTGCCAGTACCAGTCTCACCAGCATTTGGTATCACTTCCTCCCTGCGAGGGGTCTCAACATACACAGAGTTATATTCAGTATTACCAGCCGCTCGCGCCAGCAGCGGTTGCACCAGAGTTTGAAGATGTTCCTGGCCCTTGGCCACAGCCTCCATAGTCTGCATGAATTGGGCCAACCTATCCTGGATCTCCTGCATCTCAACTTGTACCTGATCCATGATCTTCTTACAATTACTTCTTGTAGTGTACCAGTGAGTTCTCTGTTCTTCAATCTTGGAACAACCTGAAAGACGCAGGAGATAAGATTCTAGCTCAAAAAAGGTACCTGCCATGCAATATGAAGATGCAAATGCACACATGTAAATATGCAACAGGTTAATTCCCCCCCCCCCCCCCCCCGATTCTAGTTCCGGAGAATAAGCCACAAAGACAATGGAGTCCCAAGTAAGCAAGCACAGAATCAGAAACCTCATACATAAACAAATGCCAAGAGGCAGAGTACAAAGATACAATTGAATACAACTTAAAAGACCTCGGCCCACAAGCCTGGCGATGGTCAAAATACAAGCACGAATAACAAACTACAAGAGAAAAGCAAAGATAAATCAGGACGGATGGCACGCCCGGACATCTCCCAATAGCCTCAACGTCTCCGGATGACCTGGTCTGGAGAGCAGTTCCTATATCAATAATGCATGTCGCCTAACAGTGGATCTCAACTTTTTGGCATCCTCTACACAGGCTCCCTTGCCAAAACACTCATCCAGCCTGCATCTCTTGAAGCCAGCCTTCAGTTCACAACCCCTCATTTCTTTGACCATGTTGCTCACTCTAAACTCAGCGTCACGTCTAAGAGATGCCTCTTCAGCAATCTTCGCATCCTTAGCGCTGAGCTGCTCTTCTAACCGGGAAATCTGCAGCTTCAACTCATCTTCACGCTCCTTCCGGCTAGTAAGCGTGGCATTCCAAAAAAATTCCCATTTGGAAAGTCGAGAATAAGCCTTGTTCAGAAGCTCTTTCTTAGTAGCAAGAACACTACTAACACCATTCAAGGCTACTCCCACCTTCTCTCTCCTGCTGGTCTCTTTAGTCAAATCTAAACCCAACCTATTAATCATCTCAGTCTGCTTCTTCAAAGTGAAGGTTGACTCATTCTTCTCATGCCGAAGCTGGAAAATCTCTTTCTCTAACTCTTCATTTGCTTTTTGCAACTCTTCCTTTTCAGCCAGCAGCTTGTTATACTTCTCAATCTCTACTGAAGTAGGTTCCTCAAACACCGGAGGACATAAAGGTTCTGCAGCTGGAAACGACATCAAAGAAGTCCTAACTCTCTCATGGATCCAGAGCCGATAAGGATTATAAGCTCGACTGTCACTCTTGCCAAGCAATGTCTTTCCTCCTGTGAACATTACCCCAAGCATGCCTCAATCTGACCAAAACATCTCCATCTAATAAACCCGTGAGATACAGAGATTCATGTATCTCGTTTTCAACCGGAGAGTCCCTCAAAGCATAGCCAAACTGTCTCACAAGCAGAGAAGGGTTATAGTTAATACAACCTTTCCGCCCAATCAAAGGAACGTTCGGAAAGCCACTGCAACTATATATAATATTCACTCCGAGCAGGTTCCGTTCAAACCAAACAATGTTCTTAGCACACAATCCCATCAATCTGGAAGACCAATCTAAAGTACCAGCAGTATCAACAAAAGGTCCCGTCTTAGGAAGATGTCCCTGAACCACCTGTATAGAAGAAGTACACAGCAAGAAACATTCTTTACCCGACGCTTCTCATTTTTATAGTGAATAGAATGGTAAACATCACCCAAGAGAGTAGGCGCCGGATTCTTCGAGGCAAGAATAAAGAAAGCATCTGAGTCAACAAAATCAGGCAAGTTAGGGAACAATACAATCCCATAAATGCAAACAGCCAGAATAGCACTGAAGACAATCCAACATCCATCCTTCGCACACTCCGTAGCCTTTTCAACCAAGCAAGAAAGATGAAAACCATAAGCTCCATTCAGCTTGACCAAGCCTCCGGGGAACTCAGAAGCATCTAAACTGACAATCTCAGCAAGCTTAGCCAACTCAGGCTCAGTATCCTCGTGAATAAGAGGCATCTGATCTAACACAGGAACTCCTATCATATCAAAATACTCCTCTAAAGTAGGGGCCAAAATAAAATCAGGGAACAAGAAGCATCTCAAGTGAGGCTCGTAAAACTGCATCAAGGTATACAATCCAGTCATCTCAAACACAGAAGGTCTGCACAACAAACTGAGCAGCTTCCCATAAGACTCAGCCCTCACTCTCTGATCAGCTAGAGTAACCAACCGCAACAAGGAACTGATATCTGGAGAAGGCAACCTGTAAGCAACTGTCCTCTTCATGGACTCCATGTCTGGCAAGAAGAACACTAGAATCTGAGGGGAAAAAGCACACCTGCAACATAAATACACGTTAATGAAATGCAAACATGAAAATGCAAAGACATATGCAAACAGGGGATCAAGTGCAATGCTGAAGAACTGTGTTGTGCTGTACTGCAACTTGAGAACCATCAGATCTTCTCCTCAAACCAAACCAACCACAAAATAACCCTCACAATCAATTCTCACTGATAGAGACAAACCAGGTGTTCTGAGGCTGGAGTTTTCCTGCAAAAGACCCACCTACCCCTCACAGGTATGTACTTAACTCACAGACGAGGTACGGCATCCTATGCGGTCATCAGCGTCACAGACTTTCAAGAGCGATGATACGATACCCAGAAAGTGTGGCATCATCGTCCCTTGAAGAGGCCTCACTTAGCCGAATCCCAAATGATAGGTCCCCAGAGTCAACAACCCTTAAATCCAATAACCTGTCGAGCCCAAAGGGCCAGGCAAGATGCCATCAAAGACAATCTCATCTGTGTGCAGATTTCGTAGCTAGCTGGTGCGAGCAAAGCAAGCAGGCTAACCAGTACTCTCTACTTCTAAGTCTATGTGCACTCAAGCCCAGGTCCGGCTTATCTCTCAAACTAACCCTCTACCCACAGCACAATAACAATAATATATAGTACTGAAAGTAAAGACAGAAAGATAAATACATACAAAACCCCAGACGGGAAAATAAGCGCTAGGATTGACTCACATAGGGAACCGTTGGAGTCCCCAGCAGAGTCGCCAGCTGTCGCTACTGCGAAAATTGGCGCCGGCTATGACAGAAAAGTCGCCTCCGTGCGTTATTTATCCTAAAAGAGGGAAAGGAAACGCTCAGAGAAAACCTAATGCAAAAGGGGAAAGGAATGGTCATTGCAACCAAATCCTGGATTCGGGAGTCGGTTACGCAAGGGGAAGGTATTAGCACCCCTCACGTCCGTCGTACTCGACGGGATCCACGCTTGTTTTCTATCTAAGGGTGTGTTTATCTATCTACTCTAAAGGGCTGGTCTAAAAAGAAAAGAAAATGACTCGGCAAAGTATCGCACTTTATGCCTACGTATTCCCGTCTGGAACGAGAAATCAGATTCAACGTAGTTCGCCTAACTACAGGTTATGGGGGTAGGTTGCTCGCCGAGATATTGCATCTCGTGCCTACGTACTTTCATACGGCATGAAAGATCAGAGCATACGTAGTTCGGGCTACGGAAGACACAAGCTTGTCTGACAGTTTTTTATCTCCTTATGAAAGGGTTTTCCAGATTAAGGGTCCAAGAGGATAAAAACGGAGTTTGAATGTTTGTTTGAATCTTTTACGAAAGAACGGTTTTTTAGGATGTTTGCAATCTCTGTCGCTCTAGGGACTATGACCCAGGAGTGAACGCTTCGTATGTCACCCAAAGGGTACCACACTAAACATCCAGATTATTGGAGAGAGACCCTCCACCAACCTTTTCCCAGATAGCTTAAGGCTCGTAACGTACGACTTCAATTAACCTTATTATTGTATTTTTGGATTGTTTTGAGATGAGAAGAGAAAGACACCCTAAGACTATGGTTGAAAGGGAATCTACCTACAATTATCATGCATGGTTTAAAAACCTAATGTCTTTCATAATTCCCTCTTGCACAGAGGAAATCAGAGATTCTAGGGGAAAACAGCAAAAGAAAGCAAGGAGTAACAATAAGCAGTAAAAATGCATGCTATGCAACAGTACAAGCGAGGCAAGGGAGTCCGACTCAAACTCAAACCTAAGAAAACAACAGGCAAGGGGAGAAAAGCTCCACCTCAAACCTAAAGGTAGGCAACACAAGCAAACAGACAATACAACAAAAGAAGAAAAAAACAGAGGAAGCAGCCCAAGCAGCAGCAACAATCTTCTATAGACAACAACTTCAACCTTTAACAGCAGCTCTGATCAGCAAAATTGAATTGACAGCAAAGTTGACAGCAAAGAGTCTTCATCTTCAATCTAGGTTCTATCTTCAAGCCTCTTCAATTCTTCATATTCAAACTCTAACAAGCTCCACAAGAAGAGAAATCATCATTGAGATCAAGTTACAATGCTAGGAAACCTGATGAAAACCAAAGGAATTCATCAGGAACCAACATGAAAAGAAAGTGCATCCTCAAAAGTTCTACTCATTAAGGCATGCCATTCATCCCTCCAAAGGAGAGATGGAGCTTCCTTAAGAGGACTTTGCATCATTGATGAGGATAGAAGCAAACAATGCATTCTATTTTTGAGGAAAAGAAAAGAACTAGTTTTAATGGCTCTTCCTAAAACCCTAATCCTATAAGCTTCTAAAAAGCTCCTAAAAGAGAAAGAAAACTCCAAATTAACCTCCACAAGACATCCACAGCAGCTACAAGATGTCCAACACCTCCCCAAAAAGGAATCCAAGTACTTCAAGCTCCAAAGCCACCAACAAGACCAAACAAAGCAAGGCACCAAAGATGGAACACCACATGCACCACCAACTTGCAAATTCTACCTTAAATAGAAAACTAAGTTGTAAAATTCTAATAAATTTCCTAGGGGAACATGCATGTTTTAACATTCTAGGGTTCAAATATCAAAGCCTAAATCAACTTCTAGGTCCACTAAATAAATCCTAAGTTGAAATGTGTCAAGATAAACCATAAGTTGGGAAGGCTCTAAACATCTCACCTAAAACATAACCTACTATTGTCTTAAAAATCTAATAAAATTTCTAAGAGAGCATGCACATCTAACTTACAACATACTCAAAAATCACAGCCAGATTCAATACCAAAAGATCACACCAAAATCAACAAAACAGATGTACAATAATGCAAAAATTAAAGAAATAAACAAAATGATAAAAATCAAATAAAATTGAAAAATGCATGAAAATGCAATTTATTAATCCCATAAAATCAAAATTTTAATCAGGAGCATTGAGATATTTTTAAAATATTTTTTTGATCAAAGATGAAATTATTATGATTTTTGGAATCAATATGCATTAAAATAAAATGAAAAATGATTAAAAGAAAACAAAAACCAGGAAATAATGTGGCGCGTTGGATGCAATGACCAATCAAGGAATCTAGCACTCAGGAGCTTGCCAGCACATTAGTGAAACTCTGCGTTTCACTAGGTCAAAAAAGTCAGCAAAATGAAACATGTCACAGCCGTGGGATGAGAGGAACAAGTCAAGCTTGAAACGAGATCCAATGTCTCTGAGTTTATCTTCTCCAATTCAAATGTCAAACGGAGGGAGCTCAAGTGTGGTGGCCGGAGAAGACCTCCGGTCGTCTTCTCCGGTGAGCAAGTACTCACAGGCAACCAACACTCATCAAACCTTACATGAAAATGCTCAGAATCTCACAAAGATCTCAGATATCCTATCCAAATTCTCTAGGTCAGGCTAGGTTTTAAAACACGATCCAAGTTTCAAAAATCACATCCAAATTGATCATCACCAAATCAAAATCTAATTGCATAGAAATGATCCTCACACTTCCTAGGTTAACCGGATCTATCCAAATCACATTGAAACCTTAAGATCAAGCTAAATCGTGTCCAAACAGAAATTGCACTTCAACCTAAATTGTCTCTAATTGCTTCAATTTTGATCCAGAAACGATCTATGTCTCTATTAGATCCTAACCACATGTTCATTGCTAACTACATCATGCTAGATCAAGAGGAATTTTGAAGTTTACTAACCTGGTATAGATCCACTAACAGAGGTAGCTAGAGCTTGCTTCTTGCTTCAAAACTCTCCAGACACGATCAGTGATGCAAGAGGAAGAGTCTTCAACCTTCAATTTGCTCTGAACTAGCTTGGAAATGAAAACCCGATTCTCACTCGCTCCTTGGAAATTTCACTTTCAATCTCAGCTTTCTTCACGAAATGAGCTCCAACCTGAGTATGGAATCAATGATATGCTTATATAGAGTGAGTTTGTGGGCTTTTGAAGCTTGAATGAAGCCCAATCCAGCAATTCACGATTTCTGGTTTTTCCTTCAAAGTGCACATGACAGTCGTGTATTCTGGCCATGTAGCTTGCTTCAAAATCTTCTAATCACTTGCAAAATCCCATGTGAATGAATCCAGATCAAAAGGAAAGCCTAAATTGCCTTGGTGAATGTTTTGGATATGCAACTTGCACATGAAGCAACACCATTGTAACTTGTGAAAATTGGCCTAAACTCAAAAATCTGATAATGCCATTGTTCTTAAAATTCAATTTCTACTCAAAACAAGTACTCACTTGACATGTTTTGGTCCCTTAGCCAATTATTTGAATTTTTCAACTTTTAATCCTTTGAAAATCTCCCCTTTTAAGCCATTTTAAACCAAATCTTGATATGAGTCCAATAACCACATTTTGAAACTTCTTGGCTAGCCTAAAAACTCACTTGACTTCTTGGCTAGCCTAAAAACCACATTTTGAACAAGTTTCATGTTGAACAAAAATCCATTTGACAAGTGCAAGTTGGAGATTTTGACCTATGATTGAAAATGGCCTATTATCTCACTTTCCCAAAATACCCCTGACTTGTAAACCTCATAACTTGAGTTCTACAAATCATATGGAAGACTTATAATACAATTTATAAAGCTAAGATCATGAGGAACAACTTTCATGTTGGCCAAAAGTTCAGGTGAAACCTCCTTCTAGGTCAAAAAAAGCTTTGAAGTCAGATGATTTTCACAGACAAATTCCAGAGGCATCTGAGGACTTGTAACTTGTCTGGACCATAACTTGAGTTCTATAAATCCCCTTGAGGACTTCTAGTACTCAAATTAAAGGTATTGAGATTCTATACAAGTTTCATGTTGGACAAAGATCCATTTGAAACTCGAATCTTGACTTATGTGGTCTTGAAGTTAGGCACTAAATAGGGGATTTTACACTGAAACCCTAATTTAGCAACTTCCCACTCTCTTGACTCCTCTTGACTTGATCTTGGCACAACACCACTAATGTCTCATTATATCATTTCATGAACTCCATGACCTAAAAGTAGGCTTTGATACTCTTCAATTACACAGTTGACCTATTATTAACCTAGAAGAAACCTTAATTGCTTGCACCTCAACTGTGGCTCTTGCATTTGACCCAATGACTTGATTGAGCTCTCCCATGGCCCTCTAGGAATTCTATGAGCTCCATTCACATCCTCTTCTCATATTCAATACTTCACATCCGTCTGATGGTCTTCAATTGATCCTCAAGCTAGGAGAAAATCTTCATGCAAGCATCTAAACTCTTAGGCACTCAAATTACCTCCTGATGACTTTGGTAACTTCTCAATCTTGAATGAGACCTCTTGCTAGGCTTCTCTTGATAAGAATCACACTTGATCCCCTTCTATATGAATGATATCATGATATGTAAATGATATAACTATGCAAATGTTAATGCAATGAAACATAAACCAAGTAAGGAAAGAGGTTAGGCAAATTTAGGGGTGCAACACTAAGCAAAGGTTATAACCCAAATGATACGGTGTATTACCTACTATCAGACGTATGATAGCCTAAGCAAATGTAATAAGTCAAAAGATACGGTATATTACCTATTATCAGACGTATGATAGCCTAAGCCACGGTAATAACCCAAAAGATACGGTATATTGTCTACTATCAGAGGTATCATAGCCTAAGCAAAGGTAATAACCCAAAAGATATAGTATATTACATACTATCAACGTATGATAGCCTAATCAAAGGTAATAACCTAAAAGATATGGTATATTACCTGTTATCAGACGTATGATAGCCCAAGAAAAGGTAATAACCCAAAAGAGACGGCATATTACCTACTATCAAACGTATGATGGCCTAAGCAAAGGTTATAACCCAAAAGATACGGTATATTACCTACTATCAGACGTATGATAGCCTAAGAAAAGGTAATAACCGAAAAAGATACGATATATTACCTACTATCAGACGTATGATAGCCTAAGCAAAGGATATAACCCAAAAGATACACTATACTACCTACTATCAGACGTACGATAGCCTAAGCAAAGGTAATAACCCAAAAGATACGGTATATTAACTATTATCAAACGTATGATAGCCTAAACAACGGTAATAACCCAAAAGATACGGTATATTACATACTATCAGACGTATGATAGCCTAAGCAAAGGTAATAAACCAAAAGAGACGGTATATTACATACTATCAAACATATGATAGCCTAAGCAAAGGTAATAACCCAAAAGATACAGTATATTACCTACTATCAAACGTATGATAGCCTAAGCAAAGGTAATAACCCAAAAGAGACGATATATTACCTACTATCAAATGTATGATATCCTAAACAAAGGTAATAACCCAAAAGATACTGTATATTACCTACTATCAGACGTATGATAGCCTAAGGAAAGGTAATAACCCAAAAGATACATTAGATTACCTACTATCAAACGTATGATAGCCTAAGCAAAGGTAATAACCAAAAAGATACGGTATATTACCTACTAACATACGTATGATAGCGTAAGAAAAGGTAATAACCCAAAAGATATGGTATATTACCTACTATCAAACGTATGATGGCCTAAGCAAAGGAAATAACCCAAAAGATATAGTATATTACCTACTATCAGATGTATGATAGCCTAAGTCATGGTAATAATGCAAAAGATATGGTATATTTTCAACTATCAAAAGTATGATAGCCTAAGCAAAGGTAATAACCCAAAAGATACGGTATATTACCTACTATCAGACGTATGATAGCCTAAGCAAAGGTAATAACCCAAAAGATACAGTATATTACATACTATCAGACGTATGATAGCCTAACCAAACGTAATAACCCAAAAGATACGGTATATTACCTACTATCAGACGTATGATAGCCCATGCAAAGGTAATAAACCAAAAGAGACGGTATATTACCTACTATCAAACGTATGATGGCCTAAGCAAACGTAATAACCCAAAAGATACGATATATTACCTACTATCAGACGTATGATAGCCTAAGCAAAGGTAATAGCCCAAAATATATGGTATATTACCTAATATTAGGCGTATGATAGCCTACGCAAAGGTAATAACCGAAAAAGGTACGGTATATTACCTACAATCAGAAGTATGATAGCCTAAGCAAAGGATATAACCCAAAAGATACGGTATATTACCTATTATCAAACGTATGATAGCCTAAGCAATGGTAATAACCCAAAAGATACGGTATATTACATACTATCAGATGTATGATAGCCTAAGCAAAGGTAATAACCCAAAAGAGACGGTATATTACCTACTATCAAACATATGATAGCCTAAGCAAAGGTAATAATCCAAAACATACGATATATTACCTACTATCAAACGTATGATAGCCTGTGCAAAGGTAATAACCCAAAAGAGACATTATATTACCTACTATCAAACGTATGATAGCCTAAGCAAAAGTAACAACCAAAAAGATACGGTATATTACCTATTATCATACGTATGATAGCCTAAGCAAAGGTAATAACCCAAAAGATACGGTATATTACCTACTATCAAACGTATGATTATCTAAGCAAAGGTAATAACCCAAAAGATACGATATATTACCTAGTATCAGACGTATGATAGCCTATACAAAGGTAATAACCCAAAAGATACGGTATATTACCTACTATCAGACGTATGATAGCCTAAGCAAAGGGAATAACCCAAAAGATACGGTATATTACATACTATCAGACGTATGATAGCCTAAGCAAAGGTAGTAACCCAAAAGATACGGTATATTACCTACTATCAGACGTATGATAGCCTAAGCAAAGATAATAACCCAAAAGAGACGGTATATTACCTACTATCAAACGTATGATTGCCTAAGCAAAGGTAATAACCCAAAAGATACGGTATATTACCTACTATGAGACGTATGATAGCCTAAGCAAACGTAATAACCTAAAATATATGGTATATTACCTTATATCATGCGTATGATAGCCTAAGCAAAGGTAATAACCCAAAAAGATACGGTATATTACCTATTATCAAACATATGATAGCCTAAGTAAAGGATATAACCCAAAAGATATGGTATATTACCTACTATCAGACATATGATAGCCTAAGCAAAGGAAATAACCCAAAATATAAATTATATTACCTATTATCAGACGTATGATAGCCTAAGCAACGGTAATAACCCAAAAGATACGGTATATCACCTACTATCAAACGTATGATAGCCTAAGCAAAGGTAATAACCCAAAAGAGAAGAGATATTACCTACTATCAAACGTATGATATCCTAAGCAAAGGTAATAACCGAAAAGATATGGTATATTACCTAATATCGGATGTATGATAGCCTAAGGAAAGGTATAACCCAAAAGATACGTTATATTACCTACTATCAAACGTATGATAGCCTGAGCAAAGGTAATAACCCATAAGATACTTTATATTACCTACTATAAAACGTATGATGGCCTAAGAAAAGGTAATAACCCAAAAGATACGGTATATTATCTACTATCAGACGAATGATAGCCTAAGCAAAGGTAATAACCCAAAATATACGGTATATTACCTAATATCAGGCGTATGATAGCCTAAGCCAAGGTAATAACACAAAAAGATACGCTTATTACCTAATATCAGGTGTATGATAGCCTAAGCAAAGGTAATAACCCAAAATGTATGGTATATTACCTAATTTCAGGTGTATGATAGGCTAAGCAAAGGTAATAACCCAAAAATATACGGTGTATTACCTACTATCAGACGTATGATAGCTTACGCAAAGGTAATAACCTAAAAGATATGTTATATTTGTAACGCCCGTTTTATTTCGATTATATCCAATTATGACTTTGCCATGTCTCGTTGCGTTGTAGTCGTATTTGAGTATGAGTTCGTCTCGAAGAAAGGAATTGAATCGGTCGAATTGTCGGAAAAATTCTGGTTTTGTCGGAAAACTTTCAAAATTCATATCTCTTGATCCGTAAGTCGGATTTGACCCTCGTTCGAAGCGTTGGAAAGCTAAAGAGATGTTCTATCTGGAAAAAAAATGAAATTTTGCTTCTATGACGACCGTCACAGGAGTGTGACGACCGTCACACGAGCAAAAACTGCAGTTATGTAGAATTTGAACGTGTTCTGGTGGAATGAGAATTTGTAGCAAAAATATATTCCCGTAGACTCTTTTACCCTCAATTACATCATTTTGGGAAAGAAAAGACTGAAAAGAGAAGTTACCTACTATCAAACGTATGATAGCCTGTGCAAAGGTAATAACCCAAAAGAGACATTATATTACCTACTATCAAACGTATGATAGCCTAAGCAAAAGTAATAACCAAAAAGATACGGTATATTACCTATTATCATACGTATAATATCCTAAGCAAAGGTAATAACCCAAAAGAGACGGTATATTACCTACTATCAAACGTATGATATCCTAAGCAAAGTTAATAACCCAAAAGATACGGTATATTACCTACTATCAGACGTATGATAGCCTAAGGAAAGGTAATAACCCAAAAGATACGTTATATTACCTAGTATCAAACGTATGATAGCCTAAGAAAAGGTAATAACCAAAAAGATACGGTATATTACCTACTATCATACATATGATAGCCTTAGCAAATGTAATAACCCAAAAGATACGGTATATTACCTACTATCTAACGTATGATGGCCTAAGCAAAGGTAATAACCCAAAAGATATGGTATATTACCTACTATCAGACGTATGATAGCCTATGCAAAGGTAATAACCCAAAATATATAGTATATTACCTAATATCAGGCTATGATAGCCTAAGTAAAGGTAATAACCCAAAAAGATATGGTATATTACCTGCTATCAGACGTATGATAGCCTAAGCAAAGGTTATATCCCAAAAGATACGGTATATTACCTACTATCAGACGTATGATAGCCTAAGCAAAGGTATTAACTCAAAAGATACGGTATATTACCTATTATCATACATATGATAGCCTAAGCCACGGTAATAACCCAAAAGAAACGGTATATTACCTACTATCAAAAGTATGATAGCCTAAGCAAAGGTAATAACCCAAAAGATACAGTATATTACCTACTATCAGACGTATGATAGCCTAAGCAAAGATAATAACCAAAAAGATACGGTATATTACCTACTATCATATGTATGATAGCCTAAGCAAAGGTTATAACCCAAAAGATACGGTATATTACCTACTATCAAACGTATGATATCCTAAACAAAGGTAATAACCCAAAAGAGACGGTATATTACCTACTATCAAACGTATGATAGCCTAAGGAAAGGTAATAACCCAAAAGATACGTTATATTACCTAGTATAAAACGTATGATAGCCTAAGAAAAGGTAATAACCAAAACGATACGGTATATTACCTACTATCATACGTATGATAGCATTAGAAAAGGTAATAACCCAAAAGATACGGTATATTACCTACTATTAAACATATGATTATCTAAGCAAATGTAATAACCCAAAAGATACAGTATATTACCTACTATCAAACGTATGATTATCTAAGCAAAGGTATTAACCCAAAAGATATTGTATATTACCTAGTATCAAACATATGATTGTCTAAGCAAATGTAATAACCCAAAAGATACTTTATATTACCTACTCTCAAACGAATGATAGCCTATACAAAGGTAATATCCCAAAAGATATGGTATATTACCTACTATCAAACATATGATCGCCTAAGCAAAGGTAATAACCCAAAAGATACGGTATATTACCTTCTATCAGACGTATGATAGCCTAAGCAAAGGTAATAACCCAAAATATACGGTATATTACCTAATATCAGGCGTATGATAGCCTAAGCCAAGGTAATAACACAAAAAGATACGGTCTATTACCGAATATCAGGCGTATGATAGCCTAAGCAAAGGTAATAACCCAAAATGTATGGTAAATTACCTAATTTCAGGCGTATGATAGGATAAGCAAAGGTAATAACACAAAAATATACGGTATATTACCTACTATCAGACGTATGATAGCTTAAGCAAAGGTAATAACCCAAAAGATATGTTATATTACCTATTATCAGACGTATGATAGCCTAAGCAACAGTAATAACCCAAAAGATATGGTATATTACCTACTATCAAACGTATGAGAGCCTAAGTAAAGGTAATAACCCAAAAGATACGGTGTATTACCTACTATCAGACGTATCATAGCCTAAGCAAAGGTAATAACCAAAAAGATACGGTATATTACCTACTATCAAATGTATGACAGCCTAAGCAAAGGTAATAACCCAAAAGATACGGTATATTACCTACTATCTAACGTATGATGGCCTAAGCAAGGGTAATAACCCAAAAGATATGGTATATTACCTACTATCAAACGTATGATAGCCTAGGCAAAGGTAATAACCCAAAATATATAGTATATTACCTAATATCAGGCTATGATAGCCTAAGTAAAGGTAATAACCCAAAAAGATATGGTATATTACCTACTATCAGACGTATGATAGCCTAAGCAAAGGTATTAACTCAAAAGATACGGTATATTACCTATTATCAGACGTATGATAGCTTAAGCCACGGTAATAACCCAAAAGATACGGTATATTACCTACTATCAAAAGTATGATAGCCTAAGCAAAGGTAATAACCCAAAAGATACAATATCTTACCTACTATCAGACGTATGATAGCCTAAGCAAAGATAATAACCAAAAAGATACGGTATATTACCTACTATCATACGTATGATAGCCTAAGCAAAGGTCATAACCCAAAAGATACGGTATATTACCTACTATCAAACGTATGATATCCTAAGCAAAGGTAATAATCCAAAAGAGACGGTATATTACCTACTATCAAACGTATGATATCATAAGCAATGTTAATTACCCAAAAGATACGGTATATTACCTACTATCAGACGTATGATAGCCTAAGGAAAGGTAATAACCCAAAAGATACGTTATATTACCTAGTATCAAACGTATGATAGCCTAAGAAAAGGTAATAACCAAAAAGATACGGTATATTACCTACTATCATACGTATGATAGCCTAAGCAAAGGTAATAACCCAAAAGATACGGTATATTACCTACTATCAAACATATGATTATCTAAGCAAATGTAATATCCCAAAAGATACAGTATATTACCTACTATCAAACGTATGATTATCTAAGCAAAGGTATTAACCCAAAAGATAATGTATATTACCTAGTATCAAACATATAATTGTCTAAGCAAATGTAACAACCCAAAAGATACTTTATATTACCTACTCTCAGACGAATGATAGCCTATACAAAGGTAATATCCCAAAAGAAATGGTATATTACCTACTATCAAACATATGATGGCCTAAGCAAAGGTAATAACCCAAAAGATACGGTATATTGCCTTCTATCAGACGTATGATAGCCTAAGCAAAGGTAATAACCCAAAATATACGGTATATTACCTAATATCAAGAGTATGATAGCCTAAGCAAAGGTAATAACCCAAAATATATGGTATATTACCTAATTTCAGGCGTATGATAGGCTAAGAAAAGTTAATAACCCAAAAATATAGGGTATATTACCTACTATCAGACGTATGATAGCTTAAACAAAGGTAATAACCCAAAAGATACGTTATATTACCTATTATCAGACATATGATAGCCTACGCAACAGTAATAACCCAAAAGATACGGTATATTACGAACTATCAAACATATGATAGCCTAATGAAAGGTGATAACCCAAAAGAGACGATATATTACGTACTATCAAATGTCTGATAGCCTAAGCAAAGGTAATAACCAAAAAGATACGGTATATTACCTACTATCTAACGTATGATAGCCTAAGAAAAGGTTATAATCTAAAAGATACGGTATATTACCTAATATCAGGCGTATGATAGCTTAAGCCAAGGTAATAACACAAAAAGATATACTTATTACCTAATATCAGGTGTATGATAGCCTAAGCAAAGGTAATAACCCAAAATGTATGGTATATTACCTAATTTCAGGCGTATGATAGGCTAAGCAAAGGTAATAACCCTAAAATATACGGTATATTACCTACTATCAGACGTATGATAGCTTAAGGAATGGTAATAACCCAAAAGATATATTATATTACCTATTATCAGACGTATGATAGCCTAAGCAACTGTAATAACCCAAAAGATATGGTATATTACCTACTATCAAACGTATGAGAGCGTAAGTACAGGTAATAACCCAAAAGATACGGTGTATTACCTACTATCAGACGTATGATAGCCTAAGAAAAGGTAATAACAAAAAAGATACAGTATATTACCTACTATCAAATGTATGATAGCCTAAGCAAAGGTAATAACCCAAAAGATACGGTATATTACCTACTATCTAACGTATGATGGCCTAAGCAAAGGTAATAACCCAAAAGATAAGGTATATTACCTACTATCAAAAGTATGATAGCCTAAGCAAAGGTAATAACCCAAAAGATATGGTATATTACATACTATCAAACGTATGATATCCTAAGCAAAGGTAATAACCCAAAAGAGACGGTATATTACCTACTATGAAACGTATGATATCCTAAGCAAAGTTCATTACCCAAAAGATACGGTATATTACCTACTATCAGACGTATGATAGCCTAAGGAAAGGTAATAACCCAAAAGATACGTTATATTACCTAGTATCAAACGTATGATAGCCTAAGAAAAGGTAATAACCAAAAAGATACGGTATATTACCTACTATCATACGTATGATAGCCTAAGCAAAGGTAATAACCCAAAAGATACAGTATATTACCTACCTTCAAACATATGATTATCTAGGCAAATGTAATAACCCAAAAGATACAGTGTATTACCTACTATCAAACGTATGATTATCTAAGCAAAGGTATTAACCCAAAAGATACTGTATATTACCTAGTATCAAACATATAATTGTCTAAGCAAATGTAATAACCCAAAAGATACTTTATATTACCTACTCTCAGATGAATGATAGCCTATAAAAAGGTAATATCCCAAAAGAAATGGTATATTACCTACTATCAAAGATATGATGGCCTAAGCAAAGGTAATAACCCAAAAGATACGGTATATTACCTTCTATCAGACGTATGATAGCCTAAGCAAAGGTAATAACCCAAAATATATGGTATATTACCTAATCTCAGGCCTATGATAGCCTAAGCCAAGGTAATAACACAAAAAGATATGGTCTATTACCTAATATCAGGCGTATGATAACCTAAGCAAAGGTCATAACCCAAAATGTATGGTATATTACCTAATTTCAGGCGTATGATAGGCTAAACAAAGGTAATAACCCAAAAATATACGGTATATTACATACTATCAGACGTATGATAGCTTAAACAAAAGATACGTTATATTACCTATTATCAAACATATGATAGCCTACGCAACAGTAATAACCCAAAAGATACGGTATATTACCTACTATCAAACGTATGATAGCCTAATGAAAGGTGATAACCCGAAAAAGACGGTATATTACCTACTATCAAACGTATGATAGCCTAAGCAAAGGTAATAAACAAAAAGATACGGTATATTACCTACTATCTAACGTATGATAGCCTAAGCAAAGGTAATAGCCCAAAATATACGGTATATTACCTAATATCAGGCGTATGATAGCCTAAGCCAAGGTAATAACACAAAAAGATACGCTTATTACCTAATATCAGGTTTATGTGGGCCTAAGCAAAGGTAATAACCCAAAATGTATGGTATATTACCTAATTTCAGGCGTATGTTAGGCTAACCAAAGGTAATAACCCAAAAATATACGATATATTACCTACTATCAGACGTATGATAGCTTAAGCAATGGTAATAACCCAAAAGATATGTTATATTACCTATTATCAGACGTATGATAGCCTAAGCAACAGTAATAACCCAAAAGATATGGTATATTACCTACTATCAAACGTATGAGAGCCTAAGTAAAGGTAATAACCCAAAAGATACGGTGTATTACCTACTATCAAACGTATGAGAGCCTAAGTAAAGGTAATAACCCAAAAGAGACGGTATATTACCTACTATCAGACGTATGATAGCCTAAGGAAAGGTAATAACCCAAAAGATACGTTATATTACCCAGTATCAAACGTATGATAGCCTAAGAAAAGTTAATAACCAAAAAGATACGGTATATTACCTACTATCATACGTATGATAGCCTAAGCAAAGGTAATAACCCAAAAGATACCGTATATTACCTACTATCAAAAGTATGATTATCTAAGCAAAGGTATTAACCCAAAAGATACAGTATATTACCTACTATCAAACGTATGATTATCTAAGCAAAGGTATTAACCCAAAAGATACTGTATATTACCTAGTATCAAACATATAATTGTCTAAGCAAATGTAATAACCCAAAAGATACTTTATATTACCTACTCTCAGACGAATGATAGCCTATACAAAGGTAATATCCCAAAAGATACGGTATATTACCTACTATCAAAAGTATGATAGCCTAAGCAAAGGTAATAACCCAAAAGATACAATATATTACCTACTATTAGACGTATGATAGCCTAAGCAAAGATAATAACCAAAAAGATACGGTATATTACCTACTATCATACGTATGATAGCCTAAGCAAAGGTCATAACCCAAAAGATACGGTATATTACCTACTATCAAACGTATGATATCCTAAGCAAAGGTAATAACCCAAAAGAGACGGTATATTACCTACTATCAAACGTATGATATCCTAAGCAAAGTTAATAACCCAAAAGATACGGTATATTACCTACTATCAGACGTATGATAGCCTAAGGAAAGGTAATAACCCAAAAGATACGTTATATTACCTAGTATCAAACGTATGATAGCCTAATAAAAGGTAAGAACCAAAAAGATACGGTATATTACCTACTATCATACGTATGATAGCCTAAGCAAAGGTAATAACCCAAAAGATACGGTATATTACCTACTATCAAACATATGATTATCTAAGCAAATGTAATAACCTAAAAGATACTGTATATTACCTAGTATCAAAGATATGATTGTCTAAGCAAATGTAATAACCCAAAAGATACTTCATATTACCTACTCTCAGACAAATGATAGCCTATACAAAGGTAATATCCCAAAAGATATGGTATATTACCTACTATCAAACATATGATGGCCTAAGCAAAGGTAATAACCCAAAAGATACGGTATATTACCTTCTATCACACGTATGATAGACTAAGCAAAGGTAATAACCCAAAATATACGGTATATTACCTAATATCAGGCGTATGATAGCCTAAGCCAAGGTAATAACACAAAATGATACGGTCTATTACCTAATATCAGGCGTATCATAGCCTAAGCAAAGGTAATAACCCAAAATGTATGGTATATTACCTAATTTCAGACGTATGATAGGCTAAGCAAAGGTAATAACCCAAAAATATACGGTATATTACCTACTATCAGACGTATGATAGCTTAAGCAAAGGTAATAACCCAAAAGATACGTTATACTACCTATTATCAGACATATGATAGACTAAGCAACAGTAATAACCCAAAAGATACTGTATATTACCTACACTCAAACGTATGATAGCCTAATGAAAGGTGATAACCCAAAAGAGACGGTATATTACCTACTATCAAACGTATGATAGCCTTAGCAAAGGTAATAACCAAAAAGATACGGTATATTACCTACTATCTAACGTATGATAGACTAAGCAAAGTTAATAACCCAAAAGATACTTTATATTACCTACTATTAGACGTATGATAGCCTAAGCAAAGGTAACAACCCAAAAGATATGGTATATTACCTACTATCAAACGTACGATGGCCTAAGAAAAGGTAATAACCCAAAAGATACAGTATATTCCCTACTATCAAACGTATGATATCCTAAGGAAAGGTAATAACCCAAAAGAGACGGTATATTACCTACTATCAAACATATGATAGCCTAAGCAAAGGTAATAACCCAAAAGATACGGTATATTACCTACTATCAAATGTATGATAGCCTAAGCAAAGATAATAACCAAAAAGATACGGTATATTTCCTACTATCATACGTATGATAGCCTAAGCAAAGGAAATAACCCAAAAGATACGGTATATTACCTACTATCAAACGTATGATATCCTAAGCAAAGGTAATAACCCAAAAGAGACGCTATATTACCTACTATCAAACGTATGATATCCTAAGCAAAGTTAATAACCCAAAAGATATGGTATATTACCTACTATCAGACGTATGATAGCCTAAGGAAAGGTAATAACCCAATAGATACGTTATATTACCTAGTATCAAATGTATGATAGCCTAAGAAAAGGTAATAACAAAAAAGATACGGTATATTACCTACTATTATACGTATGATAGCATTAGCAAAGGTAATAACCCAAAAGATACGGTATATTACCTACTATAAAACGTATGATTATCTAAGCAAAGGTAATAACCCAAAAGATATAGTATATTACCTACTATCAAACGTATGATTATCTAAGCAAAGGTATTAACCCAAAAGATATTGTATATTACCTAGTATCAAACATATGATTGTCTAAGCAAATGTAATAACCCAAAAGATACTTTATATTACCTACTATCAGACGTATGATAGCCTATACAAAGGTAATAACCCAAAATATATGGTATATTACCTACTATCAAACATATGATGGCCTAAGCAAAGGTAATAATCCAAAAGATACGGTATATTACCTACTATCAGACGTATGATAGCCTAAGGAAAGGTAATAACCCAAAAGATACGTTATATTACCTAGTATCAAACGTATGATAGCCTAAGAAAAGGTAATAACCAAAAAGATACGGTATATTACCTACTATCATACGTATGATAGCCTAAGCAAAGGCAATAACCCAAAAGATACAGTATATTACCTACTATCAAACATATGATTATCTATGCAAATGTAATAACCCAAAAGATACAGTATATTACCTACTATCAAACGTATGATTATCTAAGCAAAGGTATTAACCCAAAAGATATTGTATATTACCTAGTATCAAACATATAATTGTCTAAGCAAATGTAATAACCCAAAAGATACTTTATATTACCTACTCTCAGACGAATGATAGCCTATACAAAGGTAATATCCCAAAAGAAATGGTATATTACCTACTATCAATCATATGATGGCCTAAGCAAAGGTAATAACCCAAAAGATACGGTATATTACCTTCTATCAGACGTATGATAGCCTAAGCAAAGGTAATAACCCAAAATATACGGTATATTACCTAATATCAGGCGTATGATAGCCTAAGCCAAGGTAATAACACAAAAAGATACGGTCTATTACCTAATATCAGGCGTATGATAGCCTAAGCAAAGGTAATAACCCAAAATGTATGGTATATTACCTAATTTCAGGCGTATGATAGGCTAAGCAAAGGTAATAACCCAAAAATATACGGTATATTACCTACTATCAGACGTATGATAGCTTAAACAAAGGTAATAACACAAAAGATACGTTATATTACCTATTATCAAACATATGATAGCCTACGCAACAGTAATAACCCAAAAGATACGGTATATTACCTACTATCAAACGTATGATAGCCTAATGAAAGGTGATAATCCAAAAGAGACGGTATATTACCTACTATCAAACGTATGATAGCCTAAGCAAAGGTAATAAACAAAAAGATATGGTATATTACCTACTATCTAACGTATGATAGCCTAAGCAAAGGTAATAACCCTAAATATACGGTACATTACCTAATATCAGGCGTATGATAGCCTAAGCTAAGGTAATAACACAAAAAGATACCTTTATTACCTAATATCAGGTGTATGATAGCCTAAGCAAAGGTAATAACCCAAAATGTATGGTATATTACCTAATTTCAGGCGTATGATAGGCTAAGCAAAGGTAATAACCCAAAAATATACGGTATATTACCTACTATCAGACATATGATAGCTTAAGCACTGGTAATAACCCAAAAGATATGTTATATTACCTATTGTCATACGTATGATAGCCTAAGCAACAGTAATAACCCAAAAGATATGGTATATTACCTACTATCAAACGTATGAGAGCCTAAGTAAAGGTAATAACCCAAAAGATACGGTGTATTACCTACTATCAGATGTATGATAGCCTAAGAAAAGGTAATAACCAAAAAGATACGGTATATTACCTACTATCAAATGTATGATATCCTAAGCAAAAGTAATAACCCAAAAAATACGGTATATTACCTACTATCTAACGTATGATGGCCTAAGTAAAGGTAATAACCCAAAAAGATATGGTATATTACCAGCTATCAGACGTATGATAGCCTAAGCAAAGGTTATATCCCAAAAGATATTGTATATTACCTACTATCAGACGTATGATAGACTAAGCAAAGGTATTAACTCAAAAGATACGGTATATTACCTATTATCAGACGTATGATAGCCTAAGCCACGGTAATAACCCAAAAGATACGGTATATTACCTACTATCAAAAGTATGATAGCCTAAGCAAAGGTAATAACCCAAAAGAGACGGTATATTACCTACTATTAGACGTATGATAGCCTAAGGAAAGGTAATAACCTAAAAGATACGGTATATTACCTACTATCATACGTATGATAGCCTAAGCAAAGGTAATAACCCAAAAGATACAGTATATTACCTACTATCAAACATATGATTATCTAAGCAAAGGTATTAACCCAAAAGATACAGTATATTACCTATTATCAAACATATGATTATCTAAGCAAAGGTATTAACCCAAAAGATACTGTAAATTACCTAGTATCAAACATATGATTGTCTAAGAAAATGTAATAACCCAAAAGATACTTTATATTACCTACTCTCAGACGAATGATAGCCTATACAAAGGTAATATCCCAAAAGATACGGTATATTACCTACTATCAAAAGTATGATAGCCTAAGCAAAGGTAATAACCCAAAAGATACAATATATTACCTACTGTCAGACGTATGATAGCCTAAGCAAAGATAATAACCAAAAAGACACAGTATATTACCTACTATCATACGTATGATAGCCTAAGCAAAGGTCATAACCCAAAAGATACGCTATATTACCAACTATCAAACGTATGATATCCTAAGCAAAGGTAATAACCCAAAAGAGACGGTATATTACCTACTATCAAACGTATGATATCCTAAGCAAAGTTAATAACCCAAAAGATACTGTATATTACCTACTATCAGACGTATGATAGCCTAAGGAAAGGTAATAACCCAAAAGATACGTTATATTACCTAGTATCAAATGTATGATAGCCTAAGAAAAGTTAATAACCAAAAAGACACGGTATATTACCTACTATCATACGTATGATAGCCTAAGCAAAGGTAATAACCCAAAAGATACGGTATATTACCTACTATCAAACATATGATTATCTAAACAAATGTAATAACCCAATAGATACATTATATTACCTACTATCAAACGTATGATTATCTAAGCAAAGTTATTAACCCAAAAGATATTCTATATTACCTAGTATCAAAGATATGATTGTCTAAGGAAATGTAATAACCCAAAAGATACTTCATATTACCTACTCTCAGACGAATGATAGCCTATACAAAGGTAATATCCCAAAAGATATGGTATATTACTTACTATCAAACATATGATGGCCTAAGCAAAGGTAATAACCCAAAAGATACGGTATATTACCTTGTATCACACGTATGATAGCCTAAGCAAAGGTAATAACCCAAAATATACGGTATATTACCTAATATCAGGCGTATGATAGCCTAAGCCAAGGTAATAACACAAAAAGATACGGTTTTTTACCTAATATCAGGCGTATGATAGCCTAAGCAAAGGTAATAATCAAAAATGTATGGTATATTACCTAATTTCAGACGTATGATAGGCTAAGCAAAGGTAATAACCCAAAAATATATGGTATATTACCTACTATCAGACGTATGATAGCTTAAGCAAAGGTAATAACCCAAAAGATACGTTATATGACCTATTATCAGACATATGATAGCCTAAGCAACAGTGATAACCCAAAAGACACGGTATATTACCTACTATCAAACGTATGATAGCCTAATGAAAGGTGATAACCCAAAAGAGACGGTATATCACTACAAGAAAAAAAGAGATTTACGACACTTGAGTTGCGACAGTTATCACAAAACCGTCCTTATTCCTGGATTACGATGGTTGTCACGACAGTTAGGGTCAACTGTCGTAGATTTTTTGCGACAGTTACCAAAAAACCGTCCTTATTCCTGGACTAAGGCAGTTCTCACGACGGTTTGAGCCAACTGTCGCAAATTATTTAGGCATGTTGTATAAAATAATGCGACAGTTACCAAAGAACCGCCCTCTTTCCCCACTCGCGACAGTTAAGGCGAACTATCGCAATTAATTTAGTCAATCATAATCACTATTTTTTTATTCCTTTAATTTTCCACTTTTTTCTTCATTTTTATTTTCTAACCTTTTCAATTTTATTAATTAATTTAATAAATAATTATTATAATTATTATAATTTTCATGACAATGTAGCTTAATATTTTTGTTTAAAGTAATAGTAAATTATTTTCTGTTTTATTATATAGAGATGCATTTCACGACAGTATACATCTATCTCCCTTACATTTTTAAAAGATTGTTAAATATTATGACTGTTATCATTAAAGCGTCCTACAAATAAGTTCACGACTGTCTCAAGAACCGCCTTAAATTTTATGTCACGATAGTAGAACAACCGTCACCTCCTAAACCCGGTAACATAAACTATAACCAATGGCGGATCCATAACTATTTGTTTGTGGGGACTAAAAATTAATTTATGTATATTGAATAAATAAATGACTAAAAAAATTTATAAAATATAATTATCGTAATAAATTAAACTTAAAATATATAAAAATTAAAATATTATATATACTTAAAATAAAAATTTTATTTTAAAAATAATTTTTATAGTAAAAATTAAATTCAAAATATTATATCCAAAATTAAATTATTAAAATTAAACTATATTTCAAAATTTTATAAACTCAAAATTTTAGAAACAATTTTTATAATAAAAATTAAACATAAAATTTAATTATATATATTCATAATACTATAAAATATCAAATAAACAAAACAATTCAATCAATTCATTTATTAAAGAAAAATAAAAAAAAACTAATTAAAATAAAACTGTACTCCGCCATTGTTCTCCAAAATTTTATCAGTCTCGCAAAAACTGAAAATTCATTCACCTCTTTATGTGGATTTTTCTCTTCTTTTTCATAAATCTGTGTTCATGCCCTTGGAGAAAGAGGGAAAAAAACCTTTTTCTCGACCACTCACGCCGTCATTTGCGAATCACCGTCAAAGCGATCACCATCAATTCGAATCTTAACAGATTTGTCTTCTCAAATCCTAAATTACTTTCAAATCTTGAATCGGATCCTGGTTTGAAACCTTGTATGTTGTTAATTCAATGGTTTGTCCTGAGTTGGTATCAGACTCGGTTTTGTTTCCGGTGATCGTCTCTGGCTGCGGCGGTTACTTTCTCTATTGTGCTTGTTGTTTAATTTGGAGTCGTTGTTTATAATTCAGAACTGGCTTCATACTATACTTGTAATTTTAATCGAAATATTGGGTTGTGTTATTTTAGACTAGATCTTCTATAGAATATTTTGAGAAAGATATATCTAACCCATTGTCAACTGGCTATTAAGGAAGCTGTTGGCTTTCTTGGTTCAGGGATTCGGTGAGTTCGAAGGTTGTGAACTTTTTTGCCGTGCTCGTTGCAAGTCTATTGTTAATTTCAAAGGTGTGGTTCCCATTCCAAACACTTTCAATAAAGTTTCCACTTTGAAGGTTGGTTTTATTATCATATTGCTTACTCCAACTTGTTCTACCTTAGAAGCTTTGTTAATTAAGGTCACTGATGTATGTATGTCAAGAACTACATATGAACATTCTAAGAGCATAAACTTTATAATGTCCATGTAACATTTTGCAAACTAATATAATAGCAACACATTCAAATCATAAACTACTAGGATTATATTGAAAACAAGCTAATAGATGAAATATTTGTAAATGGACTCTGCCATATTGATTCCACGCCTTCATGACAATGTGTAAGTTCCTATGGTAAATGATTATAGAAATGTTTTGTGTACTACGATTATAGAAATGTCTCTCTCTTAAATCGATCTTCTGTCGGGAAACTCTATGAAATGTTTGAAAGGGTTTATACTAAATTTTACATATTTTTCTATTTGTAATTGAAGAATTTAGTGTTTTAGGTTGAAGTTAGAAGTGAGAGAATTAGCTATTCACTTGGTTGTGTTCAGTTTATACCTTATGTTCTTGATGGTCTCAAGCTGTAATGCCCGATACATGTTTCATAAAATGCTACTGAGAAAAATATAATACATTGTTTTTCTTTAATGTGTTGCTGATATTTTTTCATTGAATGTAGTTATAAGAATAGGACTCTTCATGTTGCAGTTGCTCATTGTGTCTGTGGTGCAACGAAGAGCATATTCCTGGTGTAACATCTAGCAGCAAGGTTAGTTTATATGTCTCTCTCAAGTCCTCAACATCATATAATTGTTTACTTACTGATACATCAGTAAATCTGTTTGCTTAACCATATAAAACCAAAAATGGAAATGAAACTAGTCTTTGCTCAATTTATGCAGCAACTCTATTATGTCCATAACTTGTTCTCAATTTATGCCACTATGAACTAATTTTGATGGTATAGGGCAAGACTACTTGTTTGATATTCTTTTCCTCGTAATGATATATAGAAGTCTCATTGTAGTGTAAATTCTCAAGGCAAGACTATTTGTTTGAGACTATAGGGTTAGCTTATATGTAAGTCATTTGTTTTTATAGTTATAGGAGCCTCAATTTGTTAAGTAGCAACACTATACTTTAATGCATTATATAGTGTAGGAGCCTCAATTTGTTGGGTGGCATTACACTACAAGAAAAATTATATTTAGCAACACTTAACTTACGACAGTTCAAACAAAATCATCCTAACTCACATTTAATGACACATGCTACGACAGTTTCAGCTAACTGTAGCAGCTTTAGTTCACAAAATTGAGAAATTCACACCTTTTTCATAAGAAGTAACTGGTTGCATGAATAACTGAAATCTCTCCTACAAATTTATCAGTTTTGCACTTTCAATGGTTTTGTCCTGAGTTGGTGTCAGGCTCGATTTTCTTTTCGGTGATCATGTCTAGCTGCGGCGGTTGCTTTCTCTATTGTGCTTGTTGTTTGATTTTGAGTCCTTTGCTTGTTTTGGAGTTTAAACTTGTAGCTTGATTTTTGATGTATTGTTTATAATTCAGAACAGGCTTCATAATATACTTGCGATTTAAATCGAAATATTGGGTTGTGTTATTTTAGACTAGATCTGCTATAGAATTTTTTTGAGAAAGATATAATTGTTCATAGTAGCCAAATTAGTGTTGAGATAGAAAAGTGGTAAAGTGAGAAGGTGTGGAGGCTTTTGCTCATATTTCTAATAAAATTTTATTAGAAAATATTATCTGGGGTTTCTTGCTTCCTTTCTCTTTCTAATTTGGCTTACAATATTACATGTTTTCTAAGGTTTCGTCATTTTGAAGAGCTGCATCGGCGCCTAAAAGAGTTCCCTGAGTATAATCTTCATTTGCCACCAAAACATTTTCTGTCAACTGGTTTAGATGTAGCAGTCATTCAAGAGCGGTGTGAATCGCTTGATAAATATACTTATAATACACTTGAATGATTTTATAACTGGTAAGAAATGGTAAATTAGGTTATATATCAAGAATTTGGCCATTTTATATATTTTTTGGAATCTACTAGACCCTTAATATTAAGCTACTATTAAGTTAATATATTAAGCTACTATTAAGTGTAATTTGCTTCATTTACCAATAGCTGAAATTGCATGGTAAATGAAGCTTTGGACTTGTTTGATTGTCCCACCTTTGAATGTATGTAGTAATACTGTTTTATGTCATCGATATATTCCAGGACCAAGTGTTATCGAGCATGCAGCAGAAGCTTGACGATCTTTGTGAGCAACTTAACAGTTCTGAAGAGAACAGAGTTGTTGCTATCAACAAGTTATCCAATAAGGATAGGGAGTTGCAATTGGAAGAAACATTTGGCTCCGAGAGAATTAAGTTTGTTGATTGTGGTTGTTGGCATTATGAAGAACATTCTTCATTCTATAATGATGATGGTAAGGAAGTCAAACTCATACTAACTGTATTGTGGTTGTTGTATAGCTTTTACTTGCTGCTGAACAATTATAACACTGCATCTTCCTAACGGGTTCATTGAAAAACTTAATCAATTTTATGACAGAAATTATATCTCAATTAAGCTCCTCTAGAATTTCGTTAAGTTGGAGATATAGATGGCTACTATATCTAGAATGCACAAGAAGAGTTAGGAAATTTAGTTAAGAACATGCTCAAACTTCTATCTTATTGGCGCAGGTTACCAATTTTTATGCTACTAGTAGTCGATACGGCACTCCCGATGACTTCAAGCGGTTAGGAAAAACATGCTGCTGGATCATATTTAGTATTGGACACTGAGACAGAAAAAACATGCTGCTGGATTATATTTTTGGCCTTACTTGAGTTCATTGAAATACAAGGATAATAGCTATAAACCCATGTCTGCAAGGGTGACAATTGATACTTGGTGCACCTCAGAACAAAGATACATGAGCTATTAATAAGCTTTTGTTGGAGCATATGTATAATTGAGATTTTGAGCTTGTTTGTTCCTTAGAAAAGTAAAATGCTGAATTGATCTTTTCTACGCTGACTTTGCCTTTATTCGGAAACCTGTAAATGCGAATTGTGATTTGACTTTTTGAATTAGGTAAACAGGGACAACACAAGTTCTGGGAAACGAGAATGTTCAAATATGGCGACATTGATACAAGAAAGGGGGTTGGTGAAGCCAAAAGATTAGCAGCATCTAGAAGACTACAAAACTGATTATGAAGGGCTCATGATGATACTAGAAGACCACAAGTGATTTTCTTTATTGGTGCTAACTGGAAGTAATTTTTAAGCTTTTGTAGATGTTCATGTCTATCCTCTAAGGCAAAATCATATCAAAGAATTCTTCAGCCATCAGTAGAAAATCTTGGATCATCACTTGGTGTGGAAAATTGGGCAGAATATCTTGGATCGTCATAAGTTGTACAATTATATTGATTATATTGTATATATCAAGTTATAGATTATGACATTTGATCATTTAGATATTCATAAGTATATGTTTAGTAGAAAATATAATAAGTTATTTAGAAAAGTGATATAATGAAATATCAATTTTTTTTTAAGTTATATAAATTTATATATTTGTTATATGTGAGCCTTTATATATTTGAAATACGTGAGTCTTTATATATTTGATATATTACCAAAAAACAATAATAGTTTAAATTAAAAAAACTATTATAAAAAAAAAGAGATAAAAGTAATTTAAATAAAAATAGAATATTATAAAAAAAATTCTATAGATAAAATTACGACGGTTTAAACCGTCGCAACTAGCATAAATAATATTTAGAATTAGTAAATATAATTACGAGGCAATATGGAGATTAGGACTGTTAGCTACCCGTCGTGAAAATAAATAATATTTAAAATTAGTAAATATAATTACGACGGTTGAAAACTGTCACAATATGGAGATTACGACAGTTAGCTACCAGTCGTGAAAATAACGACGGTTTGTACGACAGTTTTCACAACCGTCGCAATACGGCCTCGCGACGCACATTTCTGCGACGGGGTTGAAACCGTCGTAACTTACAAATTGCGACGGTTAAAACCGTCGTAATATGTCAAAATGAACCGTCACAATTTGCCAATTTTCTTGTAGTGTATTACCTACTATCAAACGTATGATATCCTAAGCAACGGTAATAACCAAAAAGATACGGTATATTACCTACTATCTAACGTATGATAGACTAAGCAAAGTTAATAACCCAAAAGATACTTTATATTACCTACTATCAGACGTATGATAGCCTAAGAAAAGGTAATAACCCAAAAGATATGGTATATTACCTACTATCAAACGTATGATGGCCTAAGAAAAGGTAATAACCCAAAAGATACGGTATATTCCCTACTATCAGACGTATGATATCCTAAGGAAAGGTAATAACCCAAAAGAGACGGTATATTACTTACTATCAAACATATGATAGCCTAAGCAAAGGTAATAACCCAAAAGATACGGTATATTACCTACTATCAAACATATGATAGCCTAAGCAAAGACAATAACCAAAAAGATACGGTATATTACCTACTATCATACGTATGATAGCCTAAGCAAAGGAAATAACCCAAAAGATACGGTATATTACCTACTATCAAACGTATGATATCCTAAGCAAAGGTAATAACCCAAAAGAGACGCTATATTACCTACTATCAAACGTATGATATCCTAAGCAAAGTTAATATCCCAAAAGATACGGTATATTACCTACTATCAGACGTATGAAAGCCTAAGGAAAGGTAATAACCCAAAAGATACGTTATATTACCTAGTATTAAACGTATGATAGCCTAAGAAAAGGTAATAACCAAAAAGATACGGTATATTACCTACTATCATATGTATGATAGCCTAAGCAAAGGTAATAACCCAAAAGATACGGTATATTACCTACTATAAAACGTATGATTATCTAAGCAAAGGTAATAACCCAAAAGATACAGTATATTACCTACTATCAAACGTATGATTATCTAAGCAAAGGTATTAACCCAAAAGATACTGTATATTACCTAGTATCAAACATATGATTGTCTAAGCAAATGTAATAACCCAAAAGATACTTTATATTACCTACTATCAGACGTATGATAGCCTATACAAAGGTAATAACCCAAAAGATATGGTATATTACCTACTATCAAACATATGATGGCCTAAGCAAAGGTAATAATCCAAAAGATAAAGTATATTACCTACTATCAGACGTATGGTAGCCTAAGCAAAGGTAATAACCCAAAATATACGGTATATTACCTAATATCAGGCGTATGATAGCTTAGGCAAAGGTAATAACCCAAATAGATACGGTATATTACCTAATATCAAAAGTATGATAGCCTAAGCAAAGGTAATAACCCAAAAGATACGTTATATTACATATTATCAGACATATGATAGCCTAAGAAACAGTAATAACCCAAAAGATACGGTATATTTCCTACTAGCAAACCTATGATAGCCTAATCAAAGGTGATAACCCAAAAGAGAAGGTATATAACCTACTATCAAATGTATGATAGCCTAATCAAAGGTAATAAACCAAAAGATACGGTATATTACCTACTATCAGACGTATGATAGCCTAGGCAAAGGTAATAACCCAAAATATATAGTATATTACCTAATATCAGGCTATGATAGCCTAAGTAAAGGAAATAACCCAAAAAGATACGGTATGTTACCTGCTATCAGACGTATGATAGCTTAAGCAAAGGTAATAACCCAAAAGATACGGTATATTACCTACTATCAGATGTATGATAGCCTAAGCAAAGGTAATAACTCAAAAGATACGGTATATTACCTATTATCAGACGTATGATAGTGTAAGCCACATTAATAACCCAAAAGATACGATATATTACCTACTATCAAAAGTATGATAGCCAAGGCATAGGTAATAACCCATCAGATATCGTATATTACCTAAGCAAAGGTAATAACCCAAAAGAGACTATATATTACCTACTATCAAACATATGATAGCCTAAGCAAACGTAATAACCCAAAAAGAGCCGGTATATTACCTACTATCAAACATATGATAGCCTAAGCAAACGTAATAACCCAAAAGAGACGGTATATTACCTACTATCAAACATATGATAGCCTAAGCAAACGTAATAACTCAAAAGATACAATATATTACCTACTATCAAATATATGATGGCCTAAGCAAAAGTAATAACACAAAAGATACGGTATATTACCTACTATCAGACGTACGATAGCCTAAGCAAATGTAATAACCCGAAAGAGACGATATATTACCTACTATCAAATGTATGATAGCCTAAGCAAAGGTAATAACCTAAAAGATACGGTATATTACCTACTACCAAACGTACGATAGCCCTAGCAAAGGTAATAACCCAAAAGAAATGGTATATTACCTACTATCAAACGTATTATAGCCTAAGAAACGGTAATAACCCAAAAGAAACGGTATATTACCTACTATCAAACGTATGATAGCCTAAGCAACGGTAATAACCCAAAAGATACGGTATATTACCTACTATCAAACGTATGATAGCCTAAGGAAAGGTAATAACCCAAAAGATATGTTATATTACCTACTATCAAACGTATGATTATCTAAGCTAAGTTATTAACCCAAAAGATACGGTATATTACTTAGTATCTAACATATGATTGTCTAAGCAAAGGTAATAACCCAAAAGATACTTTATATTACCTACTATCATACGTATGATAGCCAAAGCAAAGGTAATAACCCAAAAGAGATGATATATTACCTACTATCAAATGTATGATAGCCTAAGCAAAGGTAATAACCAAACGTACGATAGCCCCAGCAAAGGTAATAACCCAAAAGAAATGGTATATTACCTACTATAAAACGTATGATAGCCTAAGAAACGGTAATAACCCAAAAGAAACGGTATATTACCTACTATCAAACGTATGATAGCCTAAGCAACGGTAATAACCCAAAAGAAACGGTATATCACCTACTATCAAACGTATGATAGCCTAAGCAAAGCTAATAACTCAAAATATATGGTATATTACCTAATATCAGGCGTATGATAGCCTAAGCAAAGGTACTAACCTAAAAAGATACAGTATATTACCTAATATCAGGCGTATGATAGCCTAGGCAAAAGTAATAACCCAAAATATATAGTATATTAGTTAATATCAGGCTATGATAGCCTAAGTAAAGGTAATAACCCAAAAAGATACCGTATATTACCTGCTATCAGACGTATGATAGCCTAAGCAAAGGTTATAACCCAAAAGATACGGTATATTACCTAATATCAGACGTATGATAGCCTAAGAAAAGGTAATAACTCAAAAGATACGGTATATTACCTATTATTAGACGTATGATAACCTAAGCCACGGTAATAACCCAAAAAATACGGTATATTACCTACTATCAATAGTATGATAGCCTAAGCAAAGCTAATAACCCAAAAGATACAGTATATTACCTACTATCAACGTACGATAGCCTAAGCAAAGGTAATAACCCAAAAGAGACGATATATTACCTACTATCAAACGTATGATAGCCTAAGCAAAGGTAATAACCCAAAAGAAACGGTATATTACCTACTATCAAACATATGATAGCCTAAGCAACGGTAATAACCCAAAAGATACGGTATGTTACCTACTATCATACGTGTGATAGCCTAAGCAAAGGTAATAACCCAAAAGATACGTTATATTACCTACTATCAAATGTATGATTATCTAAGCAAAGGTAATAACCCAAAAGATACGGTATATTACCTACTATCAAACGTATGATTATCTAAGTTAAGGTAATAACCCAAAAAGATACGGTATATTACCTGCTCTCTGACGTATGATAGCCTAAGAAAAGGTTATAACCCAAAAGATACGGTATATTACCTACTATCAGACGTATGATAGCCTAAGCCACTACAATAACCCAAAAGATACGGTATATTACCTACTATCAAAAGTATGATAGCCAAAGAAAAGGTAATAACCCAAAAGATACAGTATATTACCTACTATCAGATGTATAATAGCCTAAGCAAAGGTAATAACCCAAAAGAGACGGTATATTACCTACTATCAAACGTATGATAGCCTAAGCAACGGTAATAACCCAAAAGATACGGTATATTACCTACTATCAAACGTATGATAGCCTAAGGAAAGGTAATAACCTAAAAGATACGTTATATTACCTACTATCAAACGTATGATAGTCTAAGCAAAGGTAATAACTAAAAAGATACGGTATATTACCTACTATCATACGTGTGATAGCCTAAGCAAAGGTAATAACCCAAAAGATACGGTATATTACCTACTATCAAATGTATGATTATCTAAGCAAAGGTAATAACCAAAAAGTTACGGTATATTACCTACTATCAAACGTATGATTATCTAAGCTAAGGTATTAACCCAGAAGATACGGTATATTACCTAGTATGAAACATATGATTGTCTAAGCAAAGGTAATAACCCAAAAGATACTTTATATCACCTACTATCATACGTATGATAGCCTAAGCAAAGGTAATAACCCAAAAGAAACGGTATATTACCTACTATCAAACGTATGATAGCCTAAGCAAAGGTAATAACTCAAAATATACGTTATATTACCTAATATCAGGCATATGATAGCGTAAGCAAAGGTAATAACCCAAAAAGATACATTATATTACCTAATATCAGGTGTATGATAGCCTAGGCAAAGGTAATAACCCAAAATATATAGTATATTACCTAATATCAGGCTATGATAGCCTAAGTAAAGGTAATAACCCAAAAAGATACGGTATATTACCTGCTATCAGACGTATGATAGCCTAAGCAAAGGTTATAACCCAAAAGATACGGTATATTACCTACTATCAGACGTATGATAGCCTAAGCAAAGGTAATAACTCAAAAGATACGGTATATTACCTATTATCAGACGTATGATAACCTAAGCCACGGTAATAACCCAAAAGATACGGTATATTACCTACTATCAAAAGTATAATAGCCTAAGCAAAGTTAATAACCTAAAAGATACAGTATATTATCTACTATCAGACGTATGATAGCCTAAGCAAAGGTAATATTCCAAAAGAGACGGTATATTACCTACTATCAAACGTATGATAGCCTAAGCAAAGGTAATCACCCAAACAATACGGTCTATTACTTACTATCAAGCGTACGATAGCCCAAGCAAAGGTAATAACCCAAAAGAAACGGTATATTACCTACTCTCAAACGTATGATAGCCTAAGCAATGGTAATAACCCAAAAGATATGGTATATTACCTACTATCAAACGTATGATAGCCTAAGGAAAGTTAATAACCCAAAAGATATGTTATATTACCTACTATCAAACGTATGATAGCCTAAGCAAAGGTAATAACCAAAAAGATATGGTATATTACCTACTATCACACATGTGATAGCCTAAGCAAAGGTAATAACCCAAAAGATACGGTATATTACCTACTATCAAATGTATGATTATCTAAGCTAAGGTAATAACACAAAAAAATACGGTATATTTGTTGCACCCCAAAATTTTCCCTACCTTTTTCTTAAACTGGTTTATGTTTCATTGCATTAGCATAACGTTGTCCTAGCATTATCATAGCATTGCATCATTCATCTAACAGGGGATCAAGTGTGGTTTATATCAAGAAGAGCCTATCTAGAGGTCTTATTCAAGCTTGAGAAGTCATCAAGGTCATCAGAAAGTGGTTTGAGGTCTTGTGAAGTTTAGATGCCTATATGTGGATTTTCTCCTAACTTGAGTATCAATTGAAGACCATCAGAGGGATGTGAAGAATTGATGTTGAGTAGAAGATGTATATAGAGCTCATGGAGTGCTTAGAGGGCCAAGTTAGAGCTCAATCAAGTCATTGATTCAAGTGCAAGAGCCACAGCTAAGGTGCAAGCAATTAGCGTTTCATCTGGGTCAACCCTAGGTCAACTGTGCAATTGAAGAAGTTCAAAGCCTATTTCGAGGTCATGAAGTTAATGGAATGATATGTTAAGACATTTGTGGTGTTTTGCCAAGATCAAGTCAAGAAGAATAAAGAGTGGGAGAAGTTGCTAAGGCAGGGTTCCTAGGGTAAAATCCCCTATTTAGTGCCAAACTTCCAAGCCATATAAGTCAAGATACAAGTCTCATATGACTTTGGCCTCCACATGAATGTTGTACAGCGTGCTCTTAGCTTTAATTTGAGTACTAGAAGTCCTCCATTGGATTTATAGAACTCAAGTTATGGTCCAGACGAGTTACAGGTCACCAAATGAATGTGAAATTTGTCTATGAAAATCATCTGACTTCCAAGCTATTTTTGACCTAGAAGGAGGTTTCACCTGAACTTTTGGCCAACATTAAAGTTGTTCCTTATGATCTTAGCTTTCTAAATTTTACTAGAAGTCTTCCATTTGATTTGTAGAACTCAAGTTATAATGGTTTACAAGTCAGAGGTATTTTGGGAAAGTGAGATTATAGGCCATTTTCAATCATAGGTCAAAATCTCCAACTTGCACTCTTCAAATGGAGATTTGTTCAACATGGAACTTGCTCAAAGCATGATTTTAAGTGCAACCATGTGGTCATGTAGAATTGGTTTGGCTCATAGCAAAAATTCACTTAAAATGGCCTAAAAAGGGAAATTTTCAAATGGATTAAGGAGGGAAAATTGACTTTTTGAGTTAGATTACCAAAACATGTCATGTGAATACATATTTTGAGTGGAAAACATTTTTTAAGAACATTGGCATTTCCAGAATTTTGATTTGAAGTCATTTGCACAGGCATTTCCCAAGGTTACTTCACCATGAAGTTACATAATCAAAAATAACCATTGAGATGAAACCAAGGGTGGAATCCCAGCCATTGACACTCCACATGCTGCTAGTAGTTGAATTAAAACCATTTTGGAGCCAAAATAATGCCATTTTCGTGTACATTCATGTGCAAAAAGTGTTGAAAATTTGAAAATTCATTTTGGGCTTAGAGGCAAGGATTGGGCTTTCTCTTGATCAAAATCCATTGTATATAACATTAGCAACCTTCACAAATCATCAGTTTTCGAAATTGGAGCAAAATTGATCAAGAACAAGTTTGAAAAAGTGAAGAAAATTCAAAAAGTGAATTCTCAGATTTAGATCGTTTCAAGCCAAATTAAAGATTGCAAAAGCTTCTATGATGATCATGGAGTGATTTTGGAGATTTTTGCGAAGCTTCATCAAGGTTTGAAGGCTCAGTGGAAGTTCTCCACTAGGTACTTGAATTTCAACATATCTCTCTTAATACTTGATGATTCTTTGCCATTTTTGTTTCTTTGTAATCATTGAAGCATGTAGATCATTTCTGGATAATAATTATTGATGTTCATGACGTTCGAAATTTGGAGCTCCAAACTTGAGAGATTTTGTATGAACTGTTTTTGCATGATTTTGCTTACTTTTTGCTTGATCTATAACCTCCATGACATAAGAATGAGTTTAGAATTAATTTGCAGAGGTTTTGATGAACTTGAGTTTTTGGTGTCAAACATTGTTTGCTTCGTTTCTCTTTGATCTTGCATTATTAATGATTTTTGTTGATGGATTTGGAATCCTCGTGAGAAGTAGTTGAATTTCGACGTAAATTTCATGCGAAACGGTTGAGTTTTGTGGAAGTTGTTATTGTTGTTAGAGGTCTGGTGAACCATGGCGGAGGAGGGCCGGTCGGAGCTGTTCCGGCGAGTCCAAGGAAGAAGACAAGCTGTGCACCGTCCGATCGCTACTCAAGTGTTGACCTCTTCCGCGCATCAAACGGCTACGCGCGCGCCACCTGTACCTGTCCAAAACGCAGCCATTTTGGCTTGCTAAGGGGACTGAGTGTTCCCCTGTTCGATCCCTGACAGCCACACTTTTATTTGTTTCATTTATTCACCTTATTTCACTTTCTTTATTTTCTCTTATTTTCCTGCTTTCATGGCTGTTTGGATTAATTGCTTTAAAAATAGTAAAATTGATCAAAAAATTACGAATTTTTTCTCATGATTCCTGAACGTCTTAGGAAGTTTTAGAAACTGGTTTTACATTTTTAGGATTTAATCTGAATTAGTTACGATTTTTCTTTTGTGTTAATGTCCATTGTTTTGCATATTTGACCATCTGTTTTGTTGAATTTGTTTCTTCCAATTGGTGATGAATTTGGCTTTGGTTTTTTAGTATGTTTTAGGGTAGATATTCATGTTCCTTTAGGATTGTTTTTGGTATTTTAGAACAACTTTAGGTTCTGTTTTAAGTGTTGAGATTAGAGCCTTCCCAAACTTGTGGATCACGTTAATACCCTTCAATATAGAAATTATTTAGGTGACCTAGAAGTTGAATTACGCTTTAATATTTTAACCCTAGGTTTTTCAAACATGTATGTTACCCTATAAGTTTTAGTAGAATTTTACAACTTTGTTTTCTATTTTATTTGAGTTTTGCAAGTTGCTTGTGCTTGTGGTGTTCTATTTTGTGTGCCCTTGCTTGCTTGGTTTTGTTGGTGACTTTGGAGCTGGATTTGCTTGGATTCCTTTTTGGGAGGTCTTCTAGACTTGGTGTAGCTGTTGTGGCTTGAAGATTAGAGCTTGGAGTTGAAGTTTCCTTTTCTTTTAGGAGTTGTTTTAGGAGCTTAGGAAATCAGGAGTTTAGGAAGAGCCATTAGAACTAGTTTGGTTTCTTTCATCAAACATAGAATGCATTGTGTGCTTCTATTCTATCCAATGATGTAAAGTCCTCCTAGGGAAACTCCATCTCTCCTTTGGAGGGATGTGTGGTATGCCCATAGTTGAGTAGAACTTTGAGGATGCCCTTCCATTTCAATGTTGGTACTTGATGATTTCCTTTGGTTTTCATTTGGCTTTCAACATTGCAACCTTGACCTTAGTGATTATTCCTATGCTTGGAGTATGATTGCTAGAGCTTGAAGATGAAGTTTGATGAATCTTGAAGATAGAAGCTAGCTTGAAGATGAAACCTTTTTGCTGTCAACTTTGTTGTCAAGAGGATTTGCTGTTCAGAGCTGCTGTTGAGGATTGAAGTTGTTGTCTGCTGAAGACTGTTGCTGCTGTTGTGGCTGCTTTCTCTGCTTCTTTTCTTTTGTTGTATTGTCTGTGTTGATTACCTATATGTTTGAGGTGGAGCTTGTCTCCTCTTTCCTGTTGTTTTCTTAGGTTTGAGGTTGAGCCGGACTCCCTTGCCTCGCTTGTACTGTTGCATAGCATGCATTTTACTGTTTACTGTTTACTGCTTGCTTTCTTTTGCTGTTTCCCCTAGGATCTCTGATTTCCTCTATGCAAGAGGGAATTATGACAGACATTAGGTTTTGAACCATGCATGATAACTGTAGGTAGATTCCATTTCAACCATAGTTTTAGGGTGTCTTTCTCTTCTCCTCTCAAAACAATTCAAAAACACGGTAATAAGGTTAATTGAAGTCGTAAGTTACAAGCCTTAAGCTATCTGGGAAAAGGTTGGTGGAGGGTCTCTCTCCAGCAGTCTGGATGTTAGTGTGGTACCCTTTGGGTGACATACAAAGCGTTCACTCCTGGGTCATAGTCTCTAGTGCGACGGAGATTGCGAACATCCTAAAAACAGTTCTTTCGTAAAAGACTCAAACAAACATTCAAACTCTGTTTTTGTCCTCTTGGACCTTTAATCAGGAAAACCCTTTCTTAAGGAGATAAAAAACTGTCATACAAGCTTGTGTCTTTTGTAGCCCGAACTACGTTTTCTCTGATCTTTCATGCTGTATGAAAGAACGTAGGCACGAGATGCGACATCTCGGCGAGCAACCTTCCCCCATTAACCCGTAATTAGGCGAACTACGTTGACTCTGATTTCTCGTTCTAGACGGAAATACGTAGGCATAAAGTGCGATACTTTGCCGAGTCATTTTCTTTTCTTTTTATACCAGACCTTTAGAGTAGATAGATAAACATACCCTAGATAGAAATAAGCGTGGATCCCGTCGAGTACGACGGACGTGAGGGGTGCTAATACCTTCCCCTTGCGTAACCGACTCCCGAATCCAGGATTTGGTTGCGATGACCATTCCTTTCCCTCTTTGCGTTAGGTTTACTCTGAGCGTTTCCTTTCCCTCTTGTGGGATAAATAACGCACGGTGGCGACTCTTCTGTCACAGCCGGCGCCGATTTTCGCAGTAGCGACCGTTGGCGACTCTGCTGGGGACTCCAACGGTTCCCTATGCGAGTCAATCCTAGCGCTTGTTTTCTCGTCTGGGGTTTTGTATGTATTTATCTTTTTGTATTTACTTTCAGTACTATATTATTGTTGTGGTGCTGTGGGTAGAGGGTTAGTTTGAGAGATATGCTGGACCTGGGCTTGAGTATGCACATAGACTTAGAAGTAGAGAGTAGTGGTTAGCCTGCTTGCTTTGCTCGCACCAGCTAGCCACGAAATCTGCGCTCGGACGAGATTCTCTTTGATGCTTCTTGCCTGGCCTTTTGGGCTCGACAAGTTGTCTGACCCGAGGATTGTAGACTTTGGGGACCTATCAATTGGGATTCGGCTAAGTGAGGCCTCTTCAAGGGATGATGATGCCACACCTTCTGGGTATCGTATCATCACTCTTGAAAGTCTGTGACGCTGATGACCGCATAGGATGCCGTACCTCGTCTGCGAGTTAAGTACATACCTGTGAGGGGTAGGTGGGTCTTTTTATAGGAAAACTTTAGCCTCAGAACACCTGTCAGTGAGAATTGGTTACAAGGGTCCTTTTGAGTGGTTGGTTTGGTTTAAAGCGAAGCTCTGGTTATTCTCGAGCTACAGTACAACAAACTTCTCAAGCTACAGCAGTGATCTTGATCCCTTGTGTGTGCATTTTGCATTTTGCATTTCTGTTTGCATTTGCATTTCATTTTGCATATTTATCCTCAGCCGGAACAGGGAGCTTACCCGTTTTTTGTCCGCTTCGTCAGTTGATTTCCCGACATTCGCATTTGACTTGAGTTAGCTTTTGGGAAAGGATCATGGCTTCAGAAGAGCAGAACTTGGTTGTTACTTGGGCGGAGTTTGAATTGTTGAAGAACCAGTTGAGTCAGTTCATGAAAGCCATAACAGCTGTAAATAGAGGAGAAAACAACGTTCGAAGAACTCCGGTGAACAATGTAGTTCAGCCTGTGCAAACCCCTGTCAGAGGTCCATTGTCTCTCAATGACACAGAGTATCATAGTTTCACTTTCTCTACGCCCGTTTCTCCAAGGATTATTCCACCTCCAAGAGTTGTTCTGCAGGTTAATGTTCAGGACCCAAGGACTGTTGAGTATATGAGAAGACTTCAGATGTTGGAAGATCAGATCACTGCCCTGATGAGTAAGAATACTCTCAACTTGAATGCTGCGAGCATGTGTTTGGTGCCATGCCTTGTGCTGCCTCCGAAGTTCAAGACGCCCAATTTTGAGAAATACAAAGGGGATAGCTGTCCGAAGCTACATTTGGTTATGTTCTGTAGAAGGATGACTTCACATGTCACCAATGACAAGCTCATGATTCACTGTTTCCGAGATAGTTTGATCGGAGCATCTTTGGATTGGTACATGCAGTTGAAGAGTGATAGTATCAAATCATGGCCGGATTTAGCCAATGCCTTCGTGAAGCAGTACAACTACAACCTGGATATGGCTCCTAGTCGCGTGCATTTGCAAGAGTTATCTCGGGCAGATAATGAATCCTTTAGAGGGTATGTGCAGAGATGGAGAGAATTGGCTGCCAGTGTTCAACCACCGCTTGTGGAGAGAGAAATGGTTGACCTCTTCTTGGGTACTCTGAAAGGCCGTTATTATGACATAATATTCAGTTGTACAAGCTTTGCGGGCTTGATAAGAATAGGAGAGCTTGTTGAGAGAGGACTCAAGAATGGAAAGATTCGAGATACTCCTTATATCCCAATTGATAAGAATGAATCAGTTGTCAGACCTCAAGAGGAGTGGGAAGGGGGAAGTGATGTTGTCTCAGAATACCTAGCATCTCAAGCTCAGTTTTCAGACGCTTCAAGTGTTCAAAGTCAACGGTCATATTATCGTCAGCCGCGTCAGCACGCCCGACAAAGACCAAGGAAGCCTGAAAGGCAGTTTACCTAGCTACCGGTGTCGTACAACCAGTTGTTGCCAGATTTGGTCGAAAGTGGATTGATAGTGCCGAAAGAGACTAATTCAATAATCTCACCGTATCCTCCAGGTTTTGATGCCAGCGCCTGCTGTGAGTACCATGTTGGGACACAGGGGCATTCGACAGATGATTGTAAGGTGTTTAGGAGTCAAGTTCAGAATCTGTTAGACTCTAACAAGATCTTCATCACACCTCAGGGTTTTGTTCAGATTATTGATTCTCCTTCATCCAGTTATGTGGGTTCGTCAGTTAATGTCATGGAAGACTCCACCGAAAGTGTGTGTTTGGAAGAATGTCAAACTGAGAGCTCAGTTGAATATGGAGGAAGTTGCTAGAGGTTTCTGTGCCGGGTGTCGCATCTGTTTTCTCTGCTGACCTTTTTAGCTTTCGTGCATTGTTGTTTGCTGACCATCACCAGGCTTGTTGGCTGAGGTCATTATATTCGTACTCATGTGTGCTTATATGTTGATTTTGATGGTTTTGCATATTTGTGTGAGGTGTTTATCTCTGTGCTTATAGCTTGAGTTTCTCCTTATCTTGTTGTGAATATGTGTTTTCTTTCCGCATTGCATTCTCACATAACAGGTACCTCAGAACCGTGGGTCTTATTTCCTGTTCTTCACTAGTTTGTTGCAGGAATTCTCTCAGAGTTATGGAACAGAATCAGGCTGAATTGGTTGAGGTTCGAAGCCAGCTAGGGAAGATGATGAGAGACATGCAAGAGATGCGTCTAGAATAGAAGACGCTCAAAGAGGAAAATAATCAGCTGAAGACCCAAGTGGGCTTGATTATGGAAGTGTTAAAGAGTGTGCTTAGGAAGGAGGGTGATCAACTACCTGAAGCCGCAGCAAAAAAGCTTGTTCCACTAGTGCCTGTGGAACCTGTGCCCGTGAAACCTGTGCCAAAGGTTGATAAATCTCAGATGTCTCGTGGACGACGAGGACCTTCGTATTTTGCTCTCCAGCGCATTGCTGATCGGGAAAATCAGGTGCCTAAGAGAGGCAGAGTTTATGACCAGATTCATATGGCATACGCCGTTGCATGTTTTGCTTCAATTTCAATTGGTCAAAATTCGGACTTTGGATCCACCTAAGGGTAGCCTACCAGCATGTTTCGACGTGAACACTCATTGCGACTTCCACTCTCGAGCACCGGGGCATATCCTTGAGAATTGTCATGCTTTTAAGCACAAGGTTCAAGATTTGATCGACGCAAAAGCTATTGAATTCACGCCGAGCGGCGTAACTGTACCTGATGGTCCTACCCCAGTTGTTGCTAAAATGATGGATATTCCCAAAGCTGCAGTAGATCAGAAGTATATTCTGCAATCATTGGTGTCAGAACCCCCTTGTCCCCAGTTGTCGCTGGTACCTAGACCAAGCCGGAGGATGAAAGCGCCTGAACAAAAGGAGTCCCTGATAATTCAGACTCGACCTCCAAGTTGTTCAACTACTCAAGGTCACTAATCTGTCCAATCCTTGCAACAGACGTCAGCTCCTCTCCAGAGTCAGCAGCCTTATCGTTATCGGTCAAACATGCGTGCTAAGCAAAACCCAATAAGGTCAGAGAGACAATTCACCCGAAAGCCGTTTTAAGCAGAATGGTTTTAATAAGCAACTTTGAAGATGGCTGGTTCAGCAGCGAATCAGATGTGAAAGCCCGGTTCTCGGAAGCTGGCATTTTCCTTTGTTTTATCTTGTCATTGTTTGTAGTTTCTTTCCTGTTTAAATTGCAATCTTGTTTGTAAAACTTGTTGTTTCCATTCAATTGATGATAATAAAATGAGTATGCATGTTTTGATTAAATCCATTCGTGTTCACTAATTGATTTTTATAGATATCCAACGCTTGGTTAAGCGAAATCCGGGGAGGATGACGAAAATGAACGACATGCAAGCTTCCGATATTGTATGCTTTTGAAATAAAACCTGCTGATGATGTACAGGCATTGTTTCAAATCCCTAAACACCGGATATATAAGGAAGATAATCCCTTGTCAACCCCTTTGAGCATGGTAGTAGGAGTTCTTTCTGAAAACGAAAAACCCTTAATCTTAACCTGGGGCAGGGTAGGTGTTAGCTAATTTGACCGAACGTCCAAGTTACAAAAGGAGTGTACGTTCGAGGATCAATCACACCTCTAGAGGTCGTGCCTAAAAAACCACAAGGGTTAAATTTCAAAAGTGAAACAGTCACATTATTCCCCAAAGAGTCAGACAACCAGTGTCACACGATTTGTTCAAAAAAAAGAAGGGAAGGAAAAAGAATCAAAAGCCCGCTAAGTCAAAACATGAAAACAAATGACTTAGGCAAAATTAAGGGCATCCCGCTGGACTTGAAAATCAAAAGAAACTCCAAGGAGTAAGTCCAGGCAAAAGTTAGGGATAAGAAAATGAAAAAGGAAAAGAAAGAAAAATCCTCGAACAAATACGAGTCGTGTGACCCCAAGTGTCAAAGACGAAGAGCGAGTGGCTGTCACTCCCAAAAATCATAGTTTATCGAACTATCACTCCTATCTTTCGACCTTTAAGAGGTAAGCGCTAAGGTCGAATTAGCTGAATGGAGGATTGGAGAACATCAAGGAGAATGGGTGGGTTAAAATAAATTTTGAGCCTTTATCCTTTCCTTCAAAACCGTGAGCCTGACCACGTTACAACCTTCAAAAGTCCTAATTGAAGCAGGTTTGTTTCAAAGGCATACATCGGTAAAGATCACGTCGAAGCTGACTCCTAAAATGGTTCTTCTTACCATGTTGGTACTGATGTTAGTATTCTTGATAAATGATTTGTGCATTATATGCCATAAACTGTTTTTCCTTTTCCAGTGAACAGATTGGATGTCAAAACTGTAACACCCCCTTTCTATACCCCCAAAATAAATAATTAAATCATTTAGGCACAAATTCAAAATTTCATCAGAGTACATTTGCAACGTGGCATAAAAGGGAAATATCACATTATCATAAAAATTCCAACACATACAACTCATGCTCAAACGGATATGCAACAACAGGGTAGCACCCACAAGAAATATTTAGAACAAGGCGGAAGTATCCAAATATTCCATAATTCTCCAAAACATATGTTCACATATACAATTATCATTCATCATGTTTAAAAAACATATCATCAGCAGATACATACACAGATGTATAAAAAAAAAATCAAAATAATTCCTATCTACCCGGTGCTACATATCAGAGCCGACCGACCAAAAAGGGAAGAAGCCACGCTTCACAAAAATACCTCCAGCAATCTAATCTGCAATGCCTCATAGAGCATTAAAAGAAACAACAGAAGGGTGAGAAACGATATCATAATAACAATGCATATAAACATATATATACATAATATCCAATATACGTCTTTCGCATTCTCACCGCAACTCACCTCGTCATACCGTACATCGCAATGTATTCACATTATCTATTTGCAAATAGAACACCATGCATATACAATATGCGTCAACAATGTTTATATCAGTTCATAAACACACAAAACATACATATACATATATTCACACATACATGTGTCTTCAAGCATACCAATCATGCCAATCATCAACAATTCATATAAACATTTACAATTATGTTTATTCACCATACACCATGCAAGATGTCAACATGCAACTTATAGAGACCGACACACGACTCTATGCAGATGCAAATGCGGTACCGACTCATTTCAGCAGGTTCAATTGAAGAACCAAATAACCATCGCTCACACCCCACATGGGCACACGAGGTTCTGCAGATTCTATGCGGAATGAAAATAACCATCGCAACATACGAGGTTCTGCAAATCCACCAAGGGATCAATAATTAACCATCGCTCACACCCCACAAGGGCACACGAGGTTCTGCAGATTCACCGAGGAATCAATCGACACAAGAATGCATACCATGATGCTTCACATGCAACATGACTCATGACACTCTCGAAATGCACACATGTTTACAAACATACTCATGCATTCTACACATTCATCGCATATATTCATACAAACATCATAGATTTTTAATCAAGCTAAACAATGCACATAATTGCCCAAACGGCCACAATTCATAATCTAGGATTCACGCCATACGGCTACCCACAGCACATCACAAACCAGCATATAAGCTATTAAATCAAAGAAGGGTCGATCGCCACCGAAACCCCAAGCCACGACATCACCACGCATCAGGGAAAATTCATCCTGCTACGTTCGCTACACGCTCGCCTAGCGAGCTGCTAGCGAGCGTTCTCTACCTCCTCGCCTAGCGAACTGCTAGCGAGCAAGAACAGAGGCTACAGACCTCGTTCGCCACAGCGAACCTCCAGCGAGCTCCTCGCTACTCCCTTCGCTTCCAGCGAGGGACATCAGGATCTCACTGTCCCATGTCTGGGACCGTTCGCTGCACGCTCGCCTAGCGAAATGCTAGCGAGCGTTCGCTGCGTGCTCGCCTAGCGAGCTGCTAGCGAGTCGCCTGCGAACAGCAACATTCAGTTCTGCTCCAGCACCTCCAAACTCACCAAAATCACCCGATTAAATCCAAAGTTGTTCCAGTAGCCTTAGTCTAACATATATCGTCTAACCTACATCATCTAATCACGATTCTAATCGTTAAACAACGATTCCTTTCGATTAAACCAAATTCAACCTAAAATGGAAAGTGTAGAAAAACTACCAACAATCCCAAAACAATCCAACAAAATCATACATGATTATACACATTGATAGAATAATAAAGTTTCACACCCTTACCCGATCAATCGAAAGCTTTGGTGATGATTTTTTGAAGTTCTAGGTTTTCCTCTCCATTTCTCTTCACTTCCTCTTTCTTTCTCTTCTTTTTCTTTCTATCTTACTATATTTTCTCTTTTCCTCTCTTATCTCATAATTCTATTTCCTTCCTCTCAAATTCTTTCCACTCACTAATCAATCAACTCTCATAAAATTATCCACTTAACATGATTACTAATGCCCAAAATACCCTACGGCCTATTTTACTCGAAAACTCTCCAAACAGGTAAAAAATAGCATAACATACCAATATAACATATTAACACATAATTTCCACGTTAAAATAAATAATTATCCAATTAAATCAAAAAGGACTCAATAAAATGGGAATCGGAATCGGGGCGATACAACTCTCCCCCATTTAGGAATTTTCGTCCTCGAAAATATTACCTGATTCGAACAGCTCAGGATGCGACTCACGCATCTTACTCTCCAATTCCCAAGTCATATTGCCTTCCGCAGCACCTCCCCATGCTACTTTTACATGCGAAATATCCTTGCCTCTTAGGTTCTTAACTTCTCGGTCCAAAATCATAACCGGTAAAACCTCAACCGTAAGATTATCTCTTACCTCCAGCTCATCCATAGGAATCACATGTGATGGATCTGGAACATACTTCCGAAGTTACGAAACATGGAACACATCATGCAAATTCGAAAGATTCGGAGGCAATGCCACATGATAAGCCACCGCACCAACTCGTGCAATAATTTGATACAGACCAATAAAACGAGAAGTCAACTTCTTCGACTTCAAAGCACGACCCACACCCGTAACCGGTGTAACTCTCAAAAACACATGGTCACCTTCTTAAATTCAAGATCCTTCCTTCTCTTGTCATGATAACTCTTTTGCCTATTCTAAGAAGCTTTCATCTTCTCCTGAATAAACTTCACCTTCTCCGTCGTTTGTTGTACCATCTCCGGTCCAACTACCGATCTCTCTCCGGTTTCATGCCAACACAAAGGTGTTCGACATCTCCGACCATACAAAGCCTCAAATGGTGCCATACCAATACTTGCATGAAAACTGTTGTTGTAAGTGAACTTAATCAATGCCAAAAAGCTATCCCAAACACCACCTTGCTCAAGCACACAAGCACGCAACAAGTCCTCCAACGATTGAATCGTCCTCTCAGTTTGGCCATCCGTCTGCGGATGATACGCCGAACTCAATCTCAACTTAGAACCTAAAGCCTTTTGCAAACCTTCCCAAAATCTCGAAGTAAATCTAGGATCTCTATCCGGCACGATACTCTTGGGAACTCCATGCAACTTCACAATCACCCGAACATAAATCTCGGCTAACTTTTCCAAAGGATAACTAATATCAATCGGAATAAAGTGAGCAGATTTAGTAAGCCTATCAACAATCACCCAAATAGCATTGTGACCTCTTTGCGTATTTGGTAAACCCGTAACAAAATCAATTGATATACTATCCCATTTCCATTCCGGAATATCCAACGGTTGCATCAAACCGCTAGGCTTCTAATGTTCCACCTTAGACTTCTGGCAAGTCAAACACGAATACACAAACCGAGCTACATCCCTCTTCAATCCGGACCACCAAAAGATTTTCTTCAAATCCTGATACATCTTATTCGCACCCGGATGAATACTCAAATTACTCCGGTGTCCTTCCTCCAATATCATCTTTCTCAAATCCACATCGTCGGGAATACAAATACGACCACGAAATCTCAAAACTCCAAAATTATCAATTTTAAAGTCCTCATTCTCATTCATCATCAAATCCACAAATTTCAAATCCAACTTTTGCTTTTCAAGAACGGTAGCAAGAAAATCATTCGTAACATGCAACATACCAAGTTTCAGACTTCTCGGCGTCATTTCACAAACCAAACTCAAATCTCTAAAATTCTCCAAAAGTTCCCATTCTCTTACCATCAATGTAGACATATGCACTAACTTCCGGCTCAAAGCATCGGCTACAACATTTGCCTTACCCAGATGGTAATTCAAACCAAAGTCATAATCCTTCAAAAACTCTAACCACCTCCTTTGCCTCATATTCAATTCCTTTTGTTCAAATAAATACTTCAAACTCTTGTGGTCGCTAAAAACTTCAAATCTCGCACCATAGAGATAATGCCTCCAAATTTTCAAAACAAAGACCACGACCGCCAATTCCAAATCATGCGTAGGATAATTCTTCTCATACACTCTCAATTGCCTTGAAGCATAAGCCACAACTTTACCGTCTTACATCAAAACACCACCCAAACCGAACAAAGAAGCATCACAATAAACCACAAACGATTCCGTCGGATTTGGCAAAATCAAAACCGGCGCCGTTGTCAACCGTCTCTTAAGTTCAACAAAACTCTTCTCACAATTAATGTCCCAAACAAAAGTGTTTCCCTTACAAGTCAACTGAGTCAACGGAAGTGCCAACTTCGAAAATCCCTCAATAAACCTCCGATAATAACCGGCCAAGCCCAAAAAGCTTCGGATCTCCGTAACCGACTTAGGAGCCTCGCATTGTATCACCGCATCAATCTTGGACGGATCAACACAAATACCATTACCAGAAATAACATGCCCAAGAAAACTCACTTCCGATAACCAAAACTCGCACTTGGATAACTTAGCATACAATTGCTTCTCCTTCAAAACTTGCAACACAACCCGCAAATGCTCTTCATGCTCTTCTTGAGACTTAGAGTAAATCAAAATGTCGTCAATAAACACAACTACGAAACGATCCAACTTCTCATGAAAGATACGATTCATATATTCCATAAACACACCCGGCGCATTAGAAACTCTGAATGGCATCACAGAAAATTCATAATGACCATACCGTGTCCTAAAAGTCGTCTTTTGAATATCTTCTTCTTTAACACGAATCTGGTGATAACCTGACCTCAAATCAATCTTACTAAAAACACGGGCACCAACGAATTGGTCCACCAAATCATCAATTCTAGGAAGCGGATACTTATTCTTAATAGTCACCTTATTCAACTGCCGATAATCAATACACAACCGCATGCTCCCATCTTTCTTCTTTACCAACAATACCGGCGCACCCCAAGGAGAAACACTCGGCCTAAAAAATCTTTTTCCAATAAATCATTCAATTGTTTCTTCAACTCTACCAACTCCGATGTCGACATACGATACGGTGCCATCGAAATCGGTCTAGTACCGGGAACTAGATCAATCGAAAACTCAACTTCCCTTTGCGGCGGTACATCCGTAACGTCCTCCGGAAATACTTCTGGAAAGTCACATACCACTGGAACCAAATCCAATTCAACCGTATTCTCTACCGACAGCGACGCAAACAAACAGAACACTTGAGCTTCATCCGCCAAAAGTTTCTTCAACTCTTTAGTGGATAGAAAACTCTCTTCCTCCTCATCTCCCAAAGATTGAAACCTCACCAACTTGTGATAACAATCAATACGAACTCTATTATACTGCAACCAATTCATACCCAAAATCACATCTAATCCTTCTAATGGCAAACACACCAAGTCCATAATAAAGTCCTTACCATACATGGTCAAGGGACAACTCAAACATACCGAAGACGTAGTTACCAACCCCGAAGCGGGCGTCTCAATAACCATATCACCACCACAAGAAGACAAACACAAATCCAAACGCTTAGCGCACTCGAAAGAAATAAACGAATGAGTCGCTCCGGTATCAATAATAGCAACTAAAGGAATATTATTAATAAAGCATGTACCTTTAATCAACCGATCCGCATTAGTAGTGTCTGCACCCGCTAATGCAAATACCTTCCCGCTTGACGGAGCTTGCTTTGCCTTAGTACACTTTGTACTAATATGACCAACCTCCCCACAGTTAAAACACTTAATCACATTCCTTCTACATTCAGTTGTAGCATGACCGAGACCACCACAATTAGCACACTTTTCCCCAGCCTTCTTACACTAAAAAGATTTGTGCCCCACTTCGCCGCACCTATAGCACCTAATGGGACCAGAACTTCCTCCTCCGAATTTCTTGACAAAGTGTTCCCTCTGCTTGCCTTTATCAGCAGGCGTCACATAAGGCCCACTCCTTACTGGTTGCTTCCCTCGCTTCTCATTCAAACTCTTATAGTGAGTAGAACGAGCTCTACTATCCTCTTCGAAAATTCTACAGCATTCGGTTAAGTCTGAAAATCTTCGAATCCTCTGATATCCCACAGCTTGCTTGATCTCCGGGGGCAAGCCGTTCTCGTACTTAGTACACTTGGAAAATTCCGCCGTCACCGCATCATAGTGAGGATGGAATTTCACCAACTCCGTAAACTTAGCCGTGTAGTCAACCACGGACATGTTCCCTTGTTTCAATTCTAGAAACTCCATTTCCTTCTTTCCCTTCACACTCTCCGGATAATACTTCCTCAAAAATTCAGTGCGGAACAAATCCCAAGTTATTTCCTCATCATCAACTTCAAGAATTTGTGTTATGCCGACCCAGCAGTCATCGGCTTCTTCTCTCAGCATATGAGATCCAAGTCTCACCTTGTTCCCCTCAGCGCAATTCATAACTCTGAAGATCCTCTCGACCTCCTTCAGCCAAATCTGAGCACCGTCCGGATCAAACCTTCCTTTGAACACCGGCGGCTGATTTTTTCTAAACTCATCGTTAGCATTCACATTCGGCGCACCCTGCACCGCTCGAGCCATAGCTTCCAATGCCGCAGCCATTGCATTGTCATTACGACCAGCCATATTCTGATTATTCCCAAAAATAACAACAAGGTCAAACAATCGTTCAACCAACAAAACAGCGAGACAGATACAACTGACTCAACCAGGCTCTGATACCACTTAATGTAACACCCCCTTTCTATACCCCCAAAATAAACAATTAAATCATTTAGGCACAAATTCAAAATTTCATCAGAGTACATTTGCAACATGGCATAAAAGGGAAATATCACATTATCATAAAAATTCCAACACATACAACTCTTGCTCAAACGGATATGCAACAACAGGGTAGCACCCACAAGAAATATTTAGAACAAGGCGGAAGTATCCAAATATTCCATAATTCTCCAAAACATATGTTCACATATACAATTATCATTCATCATGTTTACAAAACATATCATCAGCAGATATATACACAGATGTATCACAAAGGGAAGAAGCCACGCTTCACAAAAATACCTCCAGCAATCTAATCTGCAATGCCTCATAAAGCATTAAAAGAAACAACAGAAGGGTGAGAAACGATATCATAATAACAATGCATATAAACATATATATACATAATATCCAATATACGTCTTTCGCATTCTCACCGCAACTCACCTCGTCATACCGTACATCGCAATGTATTCACATTATCTTTTTGCAAATAGAACACCATGCATATACAATATGCGTCAACAATGTTTATATCAGTTCATAAACACACAAAACATACATATACATATATTCACACATACATGTGTCTTCAACCATACCAATCATGCCAATCATCAACAATTCATATAAACATTTACAATTATGTTTATTCACGATACACCATGCAAGATGTCAACATGCAACTCATAGAGACCGACACATGACTCTATGCAGATGCAAATGCGGTACCGACTCATTTCAGCAGGTTCAATTGAAGAACCAAATAACCATCGCTCACACCCCACATGGGCACACGAGGTTCTGCAGATTCTACGCGGAATCAAAATAACCATCGCAACATACGAGGTTCTGCAAATCCACCGAGGGATCAATAATTAACCATCGCTCATACCCCACAAGGGAACACGAGATTCTGCAGATTCACCGAGGAATCAATCGACACAAGAATGCATACCATGATGCTTCACATGCAACATGACTCATGACACTCTCGAAATGCACACATGTTTACAAACATACTCATGCATTCTACACATTCATCGCATATATTCATACAAACATCATAGATTTTTAATCAAGCTAAACAATGCACATAATTGCCCAAACGGCCACAATTCATAATCTAGGATTCACGCCATACGGCTACCCACAGCACATCACAAACCAGCATATAAGCTATTAAATCAAAGAGGGGTCGATCGCCACCGAAACGCCAAGCCACGACAGCACCACACAACAGGGAAAATTCATCCTGCTACGTTCGCTACACGCTCGCCTAGCGAGCTGCTAGCGAGCGTTCGCTACCTCGCCTAGCGAACTGCTAGCGAGCAAGAACAGAGGCTACAGACCTCGTTCGCTACCCCGTTCGCCACAGCGAACCTCTAGCGAGCTCCTCGCTACTCCCTTCGCTGCCAGCGAGGGACATCAGGATCTCACTGTCCCAAGTCTGGGACCGTTCGCTGCACGCTCGCCTAGCGAAATGCTAGCGAGCGTTCGCTGCGTGCTCGCCTAGCGAGCTGCTAGTGAGTCGCCTGCGAACAACAACATTCAGTTCTGCTCCAGCACCTCCAAACTCACCAAAATCACCCGATTAAATCCAAAGTTGTTCCAGTAGCCTTAGTCTAACATATATCGTCTAACCTACATCATCTAATCACGATTCTAACCGTGAAACAACGATTCCTTTCGATTAAACCAAATTCAACCTAAAATGGAAAGTGTAGAAAAACTACCAACAATCCCAAAACAATCCAACAAAACAGACATGATTATACACATTGATAGAATAATAAAGTTTCACACCCTTACCCGATCAATCGAAAGCTTTGGTGATGATTTCTTGGAGTTCTAGGTTTTCCTCTCCTTTTCTCTTCACTTCCTCTTTCTTTCTCTTCTTTTTCTTTCTATCTTACTATATTTTCTCTTTTCCTCTCTTATCTCATAATTCTATTTCCTTCCTCTCAAATTCTTTCCACTCACTAATCAATCAACTCTCATAAAATTATCCACTTAACATAATTACTAATGCCCAAAATACCCTCCAGCCTATTTTACTCGAAAACTCTCCAAACAGGTAAAAAATAGCATAACATACCAATATAACATATTAACACATAATTTCCATGTTAAAATAAATAATTATCCAATTAAATCAAAAAGGACTCAATAAAATGGGAATCGGAATCGGGGCGTTACAAAAACTGTCATATGCGTTGCATTAATATATCTTTTATGCAGAACAACTTGTTTTACTTTCAAGTAAGCGCTTGACAGCAGGAAAGTTTCCTACAGTGGAAAGTCCGATCATGATAAAATGCAGAACACCCGAATGCTCCGTGAACTGGGGCAAGCTATAATCCCTAGTGATGTCAGCCATCCGAAGTCGGTTATTCTGAAGCAGTCAGGTCGATATTTGATGAATCTCTCGAGGACAACCAGTGTATCTCCCCGCAGATCAACCAATCAGGGGCAGAGTCGTCGCAGACAGGGGCAGGCCACTCTAAGAAAAGCGCCGAAGTTGTTTCTTGCCTGAGGGGCATTTGATCCGAAGCATCTCTCCGAAGTACAGAGTGCTGGGGCAGTTCGTATCAGACCATCAGGGTACAGACTTTTAGATTTCCATTCGAGGAATATCCCCACAGAGATCCCACAGGCTGCGGCATATCAAAAGTGAAGGAAGCGTTCCTCTCCATGTCATCAGAGCTAATCAGAGCTACTCGAGCAGGTTTCAGCCGATCTTCAAGTGTGAGACAAATGTTGGGAAGTCGTATTATACCTTTACCTTTCAATCAGAAACTGTGAATTCAGACAGGATGTTTTCCAGCGTCAGTCGTCCCTGACTCATCATGGATAACCCAAGAGCCCAATCCTTATTGGCAATTTTCAGGAAGCCCAATTCTCATTGGAGATCCATTCCTAAAGCCCAATCTATAGTGGCAATCACTGTGAGGCCCAATCCGTGTTGGCGCATCATTTCAAAATCCCACCTTCATTGGTACGCAGGAAGACTCCGTCTGTTTTCCCCAGCAAAAGTCCAATTTTCATTGGCACGGGTAAGCTATCCCTGACAGAAGTCCAATCATACTTGGCACGTTTGGTTATCCCCAGCAGAGTTGGCTTCACCTTTCCAGCATTTGTTTTGCTGGAATAATTCTGTGATACCCGATTATCCCCAACAGAGTTGGTTTTGTCTTCAGCATTTATTTTGCTGAAACGGTTTTCTGTATCCAACTTCTCCAGCGACCCGAGCCTCCATATAGCATTTCTATCCTATATGGAGCATTACGCCATAGAAAAATTCAAACATACGCATATGCATACGAAGCATAAGCCAGTTTTTCTATCAACCTTCCGTGGCAACATGAATCACTCTGTAGTCAGTTCAAGGGGCATTTATCCAGCAGCTTTATTTGGACATCTCATTGGTTTATTTGATTTTTAGATCATACGACAGTTATGCTTTGCTCATCAGTCATCTGATATCGACAAACTTCTCTTCCTGTCAATTCCTATTGACGATGTGTTTCTCCAGCAAGTGGTTTTCTCCGTCTATCTTTAGACATCGCGAGTTTGGGTATGGTTTTCTTTCTGTCTATCATTAGGCGGTGTGAAGTTTCAAAGTTGTTTCTCCGTCTATCTTTAGACGTCATAAGTTCGAGTATGGATTTCTCCGTCTATCTTTAGGCGTCGTGAGTTTGAGCAAGATATTTTCTCCGTCTATCTTTAGACGTCATGAGTTCAAGTGGTCTTCTCCGTCTATCATTAGACATCGTGAGTTCGAGTATGGTTCTCTTTCCGTCTATCTTTAGACGACGTGAAGAGCAGGTGATTTTTCAGCAGGTTTCTTATCGTCAGTTCATATTGACAATGGGTCTCCCCAGCGAGTTTTCTCCGTCTATCATTAGACGTCGTGAGCTTGGATATGGTTTTCTTTGTCTATCTTTAGACGTTGAGAGGTTTCAAGGCGATCTTTCAGATATTGGCTTTCTTTCTGTTTATCGGATGAGATGACATTTCAAGAGGGGTTTTTCTGACCGTCGTTCCTTATTGACGTCTAGGCTCTTTGAAGAATGTTCGGTTTTCCTAGTTGATGATCTTTATCAATGACATGGCCCTTTGAAAGTGGTTTTTCTTCCTGTCGGTTCTTACTGATGATATGGCCCCTTTAAGGATATTGTTCTTTCCATCAATTCCTGTAGACGAAAGGATTCTGAAATTTGATGGGTGGTGTTGAAGTTCATATGTTTTTCTTTCCGCTAGTTCTCACTGACGCTGTGGTTCTTCGAACAAGTTTTCTTTATGTCTATCTTTAGACAATGTGATAAGATCAAGGGCATGTTGATCTGGCCTTCGGGATGATTTTCTCCGTCTATCTCTAGATGATGTGAGTATATTTCTCTTCCTGTCTATCATTATACGATGTGAGACGATCAAGTGCACGTTGATCCAACCTTCGAGTTTGTTATTTGTGGCGTCACGCAGGTAACTGGTGTTAAAGTCAAGTTCTTTATCAGATGATTGATCAGTTTGTTGCCGTAACGACTGGATTCAGTTTTTCGGATATTTCCCCCAAGAAGTTTTCGTAGTTTATTTCTGCGATTGGCAAATTTTTGGGTTCTTTTGTATTCAACCATCTTTTACCTTGATTGTCTGAAGGTCGTTCTCTCTTCACCCAGTCAGGTCCAAGCCGCTTGAATAGGGGCAGCTGTTGCACCCTAAAATTTGCCCTACCTTTTTCTTTAACTGGTTTATGTTTCATTGCATTAGCATAACATTGTCCTAGCATTATCATAGCATTGCATCATTCATCTAACAGGGGATCAGGTGTGGTTTATCTCAAGAAGAGCCTATCTAGAGGTCTTATTAAAGCTTGAGAAGTCATCAAGGTCATCAGAAAGTGGTTTGAGGTCTTGTCAAGTTTAGATGCCTATATGTGGATTTTCTCCTAACTTGAGGATCAATTGAAGACCATCAGAGGGATGTGAAGTCTTGATGTTGAGTAGAAGATGTATATAGAGCTCATGGAGTGCTTAGAGGGCCATGTTGGAGCTCAATCAAGTCATTGATTCAAGTGCAAGAGCCACAGCTGAGGTGCAAGCAATTAGGGTTTCATCTGGGTAACCCTAGGTCAACTGTGCAATTGAACAAGTTCAAAGCCTATTTCTAGGTGATAAAGTTCATGGAATGATATGTTAAGACATTTGTGGTGTTGTTCCAAGATCAAGTCAAGAAGAATCAAGAGTGGGAGAAGTTGCTAAGGCAGGGTTCCTAGGGTAAAATCCCCTATTTAGTGCCAAACTTCCAAGCCATGTAAGTCAAGATACAAGTCTCATATGAATTTTTCCTCCACATGAATGTTGTATAGGATGCTCTTAGCTTTAATTTGAGTACTAGAAATCCTCCATTAGATTTATAGAACTCAAGTTATGGTCCAGACGAGTTACAGGTCACCAAATGAACGTGAAATTTGTCCATGAAAATCATCTGACTTCCAAGCTATTTTTGACCTAGAAGGAGGTTTCACCTGAACTTTTGGCCAACATGAAAGTTGTTCCTCATGATCTTATATTTCTAAATTGTACTAGAAGTCTTCCATATGATTTGTAGAACTCATGTGATGAGGTTTACAAGTCATGGGTATTTTGGGAAAGTGAGATTATAGGCCATTTTCAATCATAGGTCAAAATCTCCAACTTGCACTCTTCAAATGGAGATTTGTTCAACATTGAACTTGCTCAAAAACATGATTTTAAGTGCAACCAAGTGGTCATGTGGAATTGGTTTGGCTCATAGCAAAAAGTCAATTAAAATGGCCTAAAAAGGGAAAATTTCAAATGGATTAAGGAGGGAAAATTGACTTTTTGAGTTAGATGACCAAAACATGTCATGTGAATACATATTTTGAGTGGAAAACATGTTTTAAGAACATTGGCATTTCCAGAATTTTGATTTGAAGTCATTTGCACAGGCATTTCCTAAGGTTACTTCACCATGAAGTTACATAATCAAAAATAACCATTGAGATGAAACCAAGGGTGGAATCCCAGCCATTCACACTCGACATGCTGCTAGTAGTTGAATTAAAACCATTTTGGAGCCAAAACAATGCCATTTTCGTATACATTCATGTGCAAAAAGTGTTGAAATTTTGAAAATTCATTTTGGGCTTAGAGGCAAGGATTGGGCTTTCTCTTGATCAAAATCCATTGTATATAACATTTCCAACCTTCACAAATCATCAGTTTTCAAAATTGGAGAAAAATTCATCAAGAACAAGTTAGAAAAAGTAAAGAAAATTCAAAAAGTGAATTCTCAGATTTAGATTGTTTCAAGCCAAATTAAAGATTGCAAAAGCTTCTATGACGATCATGGAGTGATTCTGGAGATTTTTGCGAAGCTTCATCAAGGTTTGAAGGCTCACTGGAAGTTCTCCACTAGGTACTTGAATTTCAACATATCTCTCTTAATACTTGATGATTCTTTACCATTTTTGTTTCTTTGTAATCATTGAAGCATGTAGATCATTTCTGGATAATAATTATTGATGTTCATGACGTTCGAAATTTGGAGATCCAAACTTGAGAGATTTTGTATGAACTGTTTTTACATGATTTTGCTTAGTTTTTGCTTGATCTATAACCTCCGTGACATAAGAATGAGTTTAGAATTAATTTGGAGAGGTTTTGATGAACTTGAGTTTTTGGTGTCAAACTTTGTTTCCTTCGTTTCTCTTTGATCTTGCATTATTAATGATTTTTGTTGATGGATTTGGAATCCTCGCAAGAAGTAGTTGAATTTCGATGTAAATATCATGCGAAACGGTTGAGTTTTGTGGAAGTTGTTGTTGTTGTTAGAGGGCCGGCCGGAGCTGTTCCGGCGAGTCCAAGGAAGAAGACAAGATGTGCAGTGTCCGATCGCTACTCAAGTGTTGACCTCTTCCGCGCATCAAACGGCTGCGCGCGCCACCTATACCAGTCCAAAACGCAGCCGTTTTGGCTTGCTATGGGGACTGAGTGCTCCCCTGTTCGATCCCTGGCAGCCACACTTTTATTTGTTTCATTTATTCACCTTATTTCACTTTCTTTATTTTCTCTTATTTTTCTGTTTTCATGGCTGTTTGGATTAATTGCTTTAAAAATAGTAAAATTGATCAAAAAATTACGAATTTTTTTTCATGAATTCCTGAACGTCTTAGGAAGTTTTAGACACTGGTTTTACATTTTTAGGATTTAATCTGAATTAGTTACGATTTTTCTTTTGTGCTAATGTCCATTGTTTTGCATATTTGACCATCTGTTTTGTTGAATTTTGTTCTTCCAATTGGTGATGAATTTGGCTTTGATTTTTTAGTATGTTTTAGGGTAGATATTCATGCTCCTTTAGGATGTTTGGTGGAATTTTAGAACAAATTTAGGTTCTGTTTTAGGTGTTGAGATTAGAGCCTTCCCAAACTTGTGGATCACCTTGATACCCTTCAATCTAGAAATTATTTAGGTGACTTAGAAGTTGAATTAGGCTTTAATATTTTAACCCTAGGTTTTTCAAACAAGTATGTTCCCATAGAAATTTTATTAGAATTTTACAACTTTGGTTTCTATTTTAGTTGAGTTTTGCAAGTTGCTTGTGCTTGTGGTGTTCTATTTTGTGTGTCTTTGCTTGCTTGGTTTTGTTGGTGACTTTGGAGCTGGATTTGCTTGGATTCCTTTTTGGGAGGTCTTCTAGACTTGGTGTAGCTACCGTGGCTTGAAAATTGGAGCTTGGAGTTGAAGTTTCCTTTTCTTTTAGGAGTTGTTTTAGGAGCTTAGGAAATTAGGGTTTTAGGAAGAGCCATTAGAACTAGTTTGGTTTGTTTCATCAAACATAGAATGCATTGTGTGCTTCTATTCTATCCAATGATGTAAAGTCCTCCTAGGGAAATTCCATCTCTCCTTTGGAGGGATGTGTGGTATGCCCATAGTTGAGTAGAACTTTGAGGATGCCCTTCCATTTCAATGTTGGTACTTGATGATTTCCTTTGGTTATCAACATTGCAACCTTGATCTTAGTGATTATTCCTCTGCTTGGAGTGTGCTTGCTAGAGCTTGAAGATGAAGTTTGATGAAGCTTGAAGATAGAAGCTAGCTTGAAGATGAAACCTTTTTGCTGTCAACTTTGTTGTCAAGAGGACTTGTTGTTCAGAGCTGCTGTTGAGGATTGAAGTTGTTGTCTGCTGAAGACTGTTGCTGCTGTTGTGGCTGCTTTCTCTGCTTCTTTTCTTTTGTTGTATTGTTTGTGTTGATTACCTCTAGGTTTGAGGTGGAGCTTGTCTCCTCTTGCCTGTTGTTTTCTTAGGTTTGAGGTTGAGCCGGACTCCCTTGCTTCGCTTGTTTTCTTACTGTTTACTGTTTACTGCTTGCTTTCTTTGGCTATTTCCCCTAGGATCTCTAATTTCCTCTGTGCAAGATGGAATTATGACAGACATTAGGTTTTGACCCATGCATGATAACTGTAGGTAGATTCCCTTTCAACCATAGTTTTAGGGTGTCTTTCTCTTCTCCTCTCAAAACAATTCAAAAACACAGTAATAAGGTTAATTGAAGTCGTACGTTACGAGCCTTAAGCTATCTGGGAAACGGTTGGTGGAGGGTCTCTCTCCAGCAGTCTGGATGTTAGTGTGGTACCCATTGGGTGACATATGAAGCGTTTACTCCTGGGTCATAGTCTCTAGTGCGACGGAGATTGCGAACATCCTAAAAAACAGTTCTTTCGTAAAAGACTCAAACAAACATTCAAACTCTGTTTTTGTCCTCTTGGACCTTTAATCAAGAAAACCCTTTCTTACAGAGATAAAAAACTGTCAGACAAGCTTGTGCCTTCCGTAGCCCGAACTACGTTTGCTCTGATCTTTCATGCTGTATAAAAGTACGTAGGCACGAGATGCGACATCTCGGCGAGCAACCTTCTCCCATTAACCCGTAGTTAGGCGAACTATGTTGACTCTGATTTCTCGTTCCAGACGGGAATACGTAGGCATAAAGTGCGATACTTTGTCGAGTCATTTTCTTTCTTTTTAACCTAGACCTTTAGAGTAGATAGGTAAACATACCCTAGATAGAAACAAGCATGGATCCCGTCGAGTACGACGGACGTAAGGGGTGCTAATACTTTCCCCTTGGGTAACCGACTCCCGAATCCAGGATTTGGTTGCGATGACCATTCCTTTCCCTCTTTGCGTTAGGTTTACTCTGAGCGTTTCCTTTCCCTCTTGTGGGATAAATAATGCACGGTGGCGACTCTTCTGTCATAGCCGACGCCGATTTTCGCAGTAGCGACAATATTACCTGCTATCAGACGTATGATAGCCTAAGCAAAGGTTATAACCCAAAAGATATGGTATATTACCTACTATCAGACGTATGATAGCCTAAGGAAAGGTAATAACTCAAAAGATACGGTATATTACCTATTATCAGACGTATGATAGCCTAAGCCACGGTAATAACCCAAAAGATACGTTATATTACCTACTATCAAACGTATGATAGCCTAAGCAAAGGTAATAACCAAAAAGATACGGTATATTACCTACTATCATACGTGTGATAGCCTAAGCAAAGGTAATAACACAAAAGATATGGTATATTACCTACTATCAAATGTATGATTATCTAAGCAAAGGTAATAACCCAAAAGATACGGTATATTACCTACTATCAAACGTATGATTATCTAAGCTAAGGTATTAACCCAAAAGATAAGGTATATTACCTAGTATCAAACATATGATTGTCTTAGCAAAGTTAATAACCAAAAAATTGTTAGAACACAGATTGGTTCTTAATACTTACTCTTTGTTTTGATGATAACTGTTAGGAAAATTATATTTAAGAATTATATACTCTAAAATTTGTTTGAGAGTTTTACTGCAGATTGAAATTATATTAACTCTCTAGAAGCAAATCTGCCTTGAATACAAGAAGTTATTCTGACTCTGAAGCGCCAGATGCACCTTACAGAAGAATCTGTTTGCTCCTTACAGAAGATCCTGAGCGTAGTCTCCAGAAGGATCTGAAGCAAGAAGCTCCAGAACATTCTGAGTCAGAAGCATCTGAAGCTGAAGCATCAGAAGAATAGAAGAATATGTATTGAAGAGTTTCTCAAAGCATTTATATACAAAAGTTTCTGAAAGTACCTACGCTGCCTAGTACTAAAGCTCTGTGTCAAAAATGCTCTGATGATCAACACGCTAGAAGCACACACGCTGCAGAAGACTCTGATACAGCATAGTTCTGAATCTCATTAGAAGACTCTGATCCATTCAGACTCTGAAGAACTTGCTGAAACTGAAGAAGTAATTTTCAAGAATATATCCGTTGGAGCTATTCAACGTCTCTTTCCTTATTTGTGCTAGACACACTTACACAGACAAAAAGGATTTTTCTGTGCCATCTACTTCTAGGAAAGGTCAGTTGATGTGAAGACAAAAAGGCTCAGACCTTTTTGGGACTCTCTTTTCAACGTTCAGCTTGCATGGTTCAGCTGCCTATAAAAGGAGAACTTCATTACATTCTTCAGTTACACACTTGCTGAAAAGAAATCATAATATTCTAAAAGCTCTCATTCTTATTCTTCATAGAATCTCATTGTACTTAAACTTAAGAGAAAAATCACTGTTGTGATAAAAGCTTTTTAGAAGCATTAAAACTCTTGTATTTAATTTACATTGATTGTAAAGGATATTCCTTAAGAGGATTCAGTTGGAATCAGTAGCTCTTGAGAAGACTAAGAACTGTTGTTCTTAGGTGATACTATTGTAATCAGTTTGATTTAATAGTGGATTAAGTCCTTGTTGAGAAAGGCAAATCACTCTAGGAAGGGTGGACTGGAGTAGTTGTTAAACGAACCAGGATAAAAATAATTGTGTGATTATTTTTTAAGTCTTATTTTTCCATACTTATTCAACCCCCCCTTCTAAGTATTATCTCACCTTCAGTTGGCATCAGAGCTCCGGTTCTGAGTGTGCTATCACTTAACAGTGTCAGTAAAGATCCAGAGAGATATACTTTGATAAATATATTTATTTGTTATCATGGCTGATAATTCAATGTCACATATTAACAATAAATATGAAGAGAGGGATAGGATCAGCACCAAACCTCCAATGTTTGATGGAGAAAAATTTGATTACTGGAAAGACAGAATTGAGAGTTTTTTTCCTAGGATATGATGCTGATCTATGGGATCTTGTCATAGATGGATATGTACATCCCACAGATGGCGATGGCAAAAAGATTGACAGAAAATCTATGACAGATTCTCAGAAGAAAGACTTCAGAAATCACCATAAAGCCATAACTATATTACTGAATGCTATTTCACATACAGAGTATGAGAAAATTACAAACAGGGAGACAGCTTTTGATATGTTTGAATCCCTTAAAATGACTCATGAGGGAAATTCTCAAGTTAAGGAGACAAAAGCTCTGGCTCTGATCCAGAAGTATGAGGCTTTCAAAATGGAAGACTCTGAATCTGTGGAAGCCATGTTCTCCAGATTCCAGATACTCACTGCTGGGCTGAAAGTTCTGGACAAGGGATATTCTACGTTAGATCATGTTAAGAAAATCATCAGAAGTCTGCCTATCAGATGGAGACCAATGGTGACTGCCCTGAAGATGGCCAAAGATCTGAACAAGATCTCTCTAGAAGAACTCATCAGCTCACTGAGGAGCCATGAGATTGAGCTTGAGGAAGATGAACCTCAGAAGAAAGATAAAGGTAACTCTGTAGCATTAAAATCTAACAAAACTGCTAAAGCTTTGCAGGTCATTCAAGAAAGCTCTGAAGAATCTTCTTCTTCTGAAGAAGATGAGTTATCCATGCTGTCCAGAAGGATTAACAAACTCTGGAAGCACAAGGGAAAGAAGTTTAACAACTTCAGAAGATCTGACAACAGAAAGGAATCTTCTAGTCACAGAAGATCTGCCAAGAAAGAAGTGGTGTGCTATGAGTGCAAAGAACCTGGGCACTACAAGAATGACTGCCCCAAACTTCTGAGAGAAAAACCTAAGAAGAAGTTCAACAAAAGGAAGAAGGTTTTGATGGCAACATGGGATGACTCAGATGAGTGTGAGTCATCTTCTGAATCAGAAGAAGAATGTGCAAACGTTGCACTGATGGCCAGGACAGAGGATCAAGAGGAAGGTACCTCAGGATATGAATCAGAATCAGAATCTGATGATGATGCAGAAGAGGTAATGGCTAAACTTACCAAAGAAGAACTCATTAAAGTTTTAACAGAAGTTCTTAAAAGTTATAACAACATCAAACTCAAATACAAGAAGCTGAAAAGCAATCTTGAATCTGAGATTGATCTTCTGAAAACAGAACTTGTTGAGCAGAAAGAAATAAATTTAAAAATCATGAGACTAAGTCATGTGAAAATATTTTAGAAAAATATGACTCTAGTTTTCAGAGATTTCTCACTAAGAGCATAGACAGAAGCAAGATGGCTTCCATGATCTATGGTGTTAGTGGAAACAACAGAAGAGGCATTGGATATGAGTCTTCATCTGGAAGAAATCCAAAACCTGTTGACAAACTTTTCATCAGGAAGACACCTCTGTATTCTCAATTCAAATTTGGTCACTTGAATGACATTAAACACACAAGCTCTGAGAAGAGTACTTATGTGTTTAAACCTAAGGCAAGTCAGAATAAACATTATGTTGCAAAACAGAAGTTTAGATAAACCTACAAACCAACTAACCCCAAAGGACCCAAGAAGATCTGGGTACCTAAAAACAAAATAATTCATGTTGCAGATGTTCTTAGCAGCAAGGTCAGGACACCAATCATGGTACCTAGACTCTGGATGCTCACGACACATGACAGGAGAAAAGTCTATGTTCCAAAGCCTGGAACTTAGATCTGGAGGTAACGTGAAGTTTGGAGGGAACCAGAAGGGCAAGATCATTGGATCTGGCACTATTGGAAATGGTAAACTTCCCTCTATTACTAATGTTTTGCTTGTTGAAGGGTTAAAACATAACTTATTGTCCATAAGTCAATTAAGTGACAATGGTTATGATATAACTTTTAATCAAAAATGTTGTAAAGCTATTAGTCAGAAGGATGGCTCTATCCTATTTAGTGGTAAGAGGAAAAACAACATTTACAAAATAAATCTTTCAGAACTTAAAGTTCAAAATGTTAAATGCCTCTTGTCTGTTAATGAAGATCAATGGGTCTGGCACAGAAGATTGGGCCATATTAATATGAGACGTATATCTCAGATTAATAAACTTAATCTTGTCAGAGGACTCCCTAATCTGAAGTTCACTTCAGATGCTCTTTGTGAAGCATGTCAGAAAGGGAAGTTTTCAAAAACATCTTTCAAATCTAAAAATGTTGTTTCTACCTCTAAACCATTAGAACTACTTCATATTGATCTGTTTGGACCAGTGAAAACTGCATCCATCAGAGGCAAGAAGTATGGATTGGTCATTGTTGATGACTTTAGCAGATGGACATGGGTAAAGTTCTTAAAACACAAGGATGAGTCACATTCTGTGTTCTTTGACTTCTGAAAGCAAGTCCAGAATGAAAAGAATTTCAAAATTATAAAAGTCAGAAGTAATCATGGTGGTGAATTTGAAAATAAATTTTTTGAAAAATATTTTTCTGAAAATGGCATTGCTCATGATTTTTCCTGTCCTAGAACTCCACAACAGAATGGGGTTGTAGAGAGGAAAAACAGAACTTTGCAAGAAATGGCCAAAACCATGATCAATGAGACAAATCTGGCAAAACATTTTTGGGCAGAAGCAATCAATACAACATGCTACATTCAGAACAGAGTGTCTGTTAGACCTCTTCTGAAGAAGACTCCTTATGAATTGTGGAAGAACAAAAAGCCCAACATTTCATATTTTCATCCTTTTGGATGTATCTGTTATATGTTAAACACTAAGGAAAATCTGAGCAAGTTTGATTCCAAAGCACAGAAGTGTTTCATGCTTGGATATTCTGAACGCTCTAAAGGCTACAGAGTATACAACACTGAGACACAGATTATGGAAGAATCCATTCATGTCAGATTTGATGATAAGCTTGGCTCTGAAAAGCCAAAGCAGGTTGATAACTCTGCAGATAGGGAAGTAGTCTTTATTGACTCTGAAGTTCCAGAAGCAGACAAACTTCAAGTGAAGGAACCAGAAGCAACTCCAGATGCCACTCCCTTAACTTCTCAGATGAATAATCTAAAAATTTCTGATGAGTCAACTATCAGAGGATCATCATCCAGAATTAAAGCTTCTCATCCAGAGGATGTAATTATTGGAAAGAAGGATGATCCCATCTGAACAAGATCATTTCTAAGATCATCTGAAGCATCACTTTTTGGACTAGTGTCAGAAATTGAACCATCTTCTGTAGAAGAAGCTCTGCAAGACAATGATTGGATTATTGCCATGCAAGAAGAGCTAAATCAATTCAGCAGAAATGATGTATGGGATCTAGTTCAAAGACCTCAAGGATTCAATATTATTGGTACAAAATGGGTCTTCAGAAATAAACTAAATGAGAAAGGAGAAGTTGAGAGGAATAAGGCAAGGCTGGTTGCTCAAGGGTACAGTCAGCAAGAAGGTATTGATTACACTGAGACATATGCTCCAGTGGCAAGGTTAGAATCTATACGTCTTCTTATTTCTTTTGCTGCACAAAATAACATCACTCTGTATCAGATGGATGTTAAAAGTGCCTTTCTTAATGGTATTATAGAAGAAGAAGTTTATGTCCACCAACCTCCTGGTTTGGAAAATGAAAAATTTCCAGATCATGTTTTCAAATTAAAGAAATCTCTATATGGATTAAAACAAGCTCCCAGAGCTTGGTATGAGAGATTGAGTAATTTTCTTCTGGAGAAGAATTTCATCAGAGGCAAAGTGGATACAACTCTATTTTGTAAAACAATAAAGAAAGATCTTCTAATTTGCCAAATTTATGTAGATGATATTATTTTTGGATCAACAAATATTATGCTTGGAAAGGAGTTTGCTACATGTATGCAGGCAGAATTTGAAATGAGCATGATGGGAGAACTCAGATTCTTTTTAGGAATCCAAGTTAATCAAACTCCAGAGTGCACCTACATACATCAGACAAAGTATGTTAAAGAACTTCTGAAGAAATTCAACATGTCTGACAGCAAGCTGGCAAAGACTCCAATGCATCCTACTAGCTCTCTTGGCAAAGAAGAGGTAAGTAAGAAAGTAGACCAGAAGCTCTACAGAGGTATGATTGGTTCTCTTCTTTATCTTACTGCTTCTAGACCTGACATATTATTCAGTGTTTGTCTGTGTGCTAGATTCCAATCAGATCCTAGAGAATCACACTTGACAGCTGTCAAGAGGAATCTAAGGTATCTGAAAGGTACGTCTAATGTGGGTTTGTGTTACAGAAAATCTGATGATTTCAAATTAGTTGGATTCTGTGATGCTGACTATGCTGGAGACAGAGTGGAAAGTGTTACACCCTAAAATTTGCTCAACCTTATTCACTTGGTTTATGTTTCAATATCAATAGCATTTGCATATAGAGTCATGTACATAGACTAACCATCTGCATAGCATAAGCATAGCAAGCCATGCAACAGGGGACCAATCACTATTCTCATCTCTAGAGGCCTATCAAAAGGTTATTATCCTAATTCCATCTCATTCAAGTCATCAGAAAAGAATTTGAGGGCAGAGAGTTCAGCAGATCAAGCCTTGAGTCTATCCCCTATCTGAGGGTATCTAAGGGTCAACAAGGGGGTTGGGAGCTGTGAATGGAAGGCATTGAGAGCATCTAGACATCATGAGAGGACTTAGAAAGTCATTTGGGGAAGAAAACAAGTTGTTGAGGTGACCACAAGAATTGCAGTTGAAGACAGTCAACTAGGGTTTCATCTGGGTCAACCCTGGGTCAACTCTAGGTCAACTGACTGATTGAAGGGCATCAAGGGTTATTGGAGAGATGTGGGGTTCATCATTTGACATGGAGAGTAAGAATATGTTGTCATGATAAGAAGAAATCAAGAGAAATCAAGGAGAAGAGGAGTTTCTAAATTAGGGTTTCTATGTAAAATCCCCTAGTTTAGGCCAAATTTCCAAGCAAGATAAGTCAAAATGCAAGCTTCAAATGGATCCTTGGCCAACATGAAACTTGTACAGGATCTCAAGACCTTTAATTTTAGTGGTGGAATACATCAAGGAGATTTATAGAACTCAAGTTGTGGTCCTTGCAAGTTACAGGTCATCTGAGGTATCTGAAATTTTGTCTGTGAAAGTGACTTAACTTCAAAGCAATTTTTACCCCTCAAGGAAATTTCAAATGAATTTCTGGTCAACATAAGAATTGTTCCTCATTGTCTTAGCTTTCCAGAATGGTATAGTATGCCTTCATATGATGTGTGGAACTCAACTTATGGTCTTGGCAAGCAAAGGGTATTTTGGTCATTTGTGAATTACAGGTCATTTTAACCTATGTCCAAAACTCATACAAGGAGGCCTCAAATGGAAAAACTTACAAAATCAAACTTGCTCCAAATGACATTTTGAGTCTAGAAAAGTTACCATGAGAGATTGGAAAAGTCCATATCCCAAGGTTTCAAAATTGGTGAATTTAATGAAGGAAAATGGCTTTAAAAATGATATTTTTCATATCTTGGCCAAATGATGCAAAATTATAGGTCATTTTGAATGGAAAAGGCATTTTAAAAACATTGGCTAAAGTGGAATTTTGAGCTTAGGTCATAATATGTGAGTTGTCCATGGTTGCTTGAATTGAAAGTAACATAATCCAAATTGAAAGGGAAAAGTGTAAGGGAAATTTCTCCAATGTTCTAGGAGGTTCTAATGCAACCTATATATTCATGCAAGCTGATTCATGCAAGGGTTGGTGCTCCCATTTGTCCAAAATCTCCATTTTCATCCATTTTCTCATTCTTGCATAAGCTTCTCAAACTCCATTAATTTCTCACCAAACTTCAACATTCTTGATTCAATCTTCATTATCATCTCACAAGGATCAGAATCCACATATTTGTTTGGCAAATTGAACAAGAAATCGTGCTATTCATCATCATCATTCAAGGTGCAAGAATCTTGGAACTAGGAGATTCAAAGCTTTGGAGCATCTTTGATTGCATACAGAAGGAATCACCAAGCCTACTGATCACATTCCCCTCATTACAAGCAGTTGATTTGAGGATCTTAGCACCTGTATCAAAGAATTACACCAGGTTGGTATTCTGTTCGAATTGTTTAATTTAGGTAGAATCTTAGGGTTTTGATAGCATAGAACGGTTAAGCATAGGTAGATGACTAGTTGTGGTGATTTTAGAGAGGTTTCATGAAGTTTGAACATGAGGTGGTAATTCTGTTGAGGCTCTTAACTCTTGGATTAAGGCATGAAAGTGTTAGTAGAATAGCATGTTATGATCATGAGGAAGTGTAGATTAGCTTAGGGTGAGTTTTGTGAAGAATTGGAGAGGTTTCATGTCAGGCACTAATGGTGGTTTCCATCTGTTCCACCTATCGAATTGGCTGGTTGTTTGAGTTTTAATGGAAACTATGGTTAGAGACTTGTAGAGGGAAAGAAATGGATGAATTTTTCTTTTTATGTCGTGCGTTTTCATGGCGTGTGGAGAGAGCATGAGGAGATGGAAGTATCGTGCATGGGGAGGGTTTCTGAAACCCTAAATGGCTGGAGGTAGAAGACGAACCAGGAGCCACACGATGAAGCCTTGACTCTTGACTGGGAATATCATCCAACGGTCCACGTTTAAAGCTGAGAACGGAGGGAAATTTTAAAGGTTGAAATGCAGCGTTTCATTAATTGGGGGGATTGGGCTCAGACAGTTATTCGCACCCCCCAATCTAATAAGCCCAACGCGCTGAACTTGGTTTTCCTGCTATTGTCACCCCCTCCATCTTATTTCTTTATATTTTCTTTTATTTTCTTTAAATTTTTCATTCATTTTAAAAAATTCATAACAAATAGAAAAATCATCATTTTTAATTCATTCTTTTTGCATATTTTTCTTTAGGATGTCTAGAAAATTATAAAAAAATAAAAATTGCATTTTATTTTTTATTTGATATTTTTCCCATATTTTCTAAATAAATGACATTTTACATAATTCCATTTCATACATGATTTTGTTATTTTTTGTTCTATTAAATGCTTCAATATTTTTCATTCATTCTTTTTAGGTTGTTTAGGTTAGACATTAAACTTGTAGAAATAATTTAGTTTCTATTTTTAGAAGTTAAATTTAGGTGCTTAGTGTAAGTGTGAATAACATGGACAAATTAGGGTTTTTAGGTGATAACTTAGGAGATTTGATTCTTTCCCCTTAGGACTTAGAGATTGAATAGGTTAGCTATGGGACTATAGGGGCTATGGGTAGTTATTAGATCCCCTTAGAAAAAGTCAGGCTTCCCCTACTGCTATTAATACTCTGTATATATCTGATTGACTGGTGTGGTGTGCCCTCTGGGGATTATTGCTTGCTTGCTTGGGTATTGGGATTGTCTGGGGACTTGGGAGAGCTGAAGACTTGAGGAGATGAAGACCATTGGTGATCCAGAGATTGAAGAGCAACTGCCAGAGTTGGAGAGGAGGTTCTTGCTAGCAGCTGCTGAGGAGACTAGGGTTTAGGAGCTAGGCAGAGCTCTAGATTAGAAAGCTTGTTTCTCAAACATGGAATGCCTTGTCTGCATCCATCCTTTCTCTATGATTCAAAGTCTCTTTCAGATATCCACCTCCTTCCTTTGGAAGGATCAGTGAATGTATTTGGAAGATAGAACTTTTGAGAGAAACCTGTTTGTATAATGTTAACAGTTGATGAGCCACCCTTGGTAGGCAATTTACTGTTCAACATTCCTCTCCTCTTGTTGACTGATGTTCATCCCTGAAGATTGGAGACTTGAAGAAAAGCCACTGCTTATAGAAGACTGATGATCAAAGCCCTTGCCTGAAGGCCATGAAGATGGAGATTGATGCTTGTTGAAGCCTGTAGCTGATTGGAGTACGTGAAGTCAGATATTGATGCAGAGCTGCTGTGGCTGTTTATTTTGCTGTATTTCATTTCTTGATGTATTGATTGGTTTTCCTGACTGTATTGTTTGCTGTTTACCCTGTTAGGTTGAAAGTGAAGTCTGTTAACTTTTGCCTATTGTTTTCTAGGTTCGAGGTTGAGTGGGACTCCCTTGCCTCGCTTGTATTGCTGCATCCATGCATTTTACTGTATTAGTGTATATATCTGATATTGTTTCTGTTTCTGCCTATCCCGTAGGATCTCTGCTTCTCTCTGTGCAAGAGAGGAGCATGATAGACACTAGGTCTTAACCCATGCATGATAACATTAGGTTAGTTTGTTTCCCTTCGCAACCATAGGTTAGAGTTCTGTCTCTTCTTCCTCAAAACAAACAGAAAAACACATAAAGATTTCAAACACAATAAAAGACACTTCTTCCGTAAAAGAATGTGAACTCATCAAGACGTCATTTTTGTCCGCTGGGGCTGTTAATCAGAAAAACCTTTTTCAGAAGGAATAAAATCCACCAAGACAGACTTGCGTCGTACGTGGCCCGAACTACGTTTGCTCTGATCTTTCATGCTGTATGAAAGTACGTAGGCATAGGATGCGACATCCTAGCGAGCAACCTTCCCCTCCTTTCCCGTAGGTAGGCGAACTACGTTGACTCTGATTTCTCGTTCCAGACGGGAATACGTAGGCATAAAGTGCGATACTTTGCCGAGTCACTTTTATTTTCATTTTATTTTCTTTTTAACCCTTGACCTATAGTTTAGATAGAATAACAATCCATATCCGAAGACGAGCGTGGATCCCGTCGAGTACGACGGACGTGAGGGGTGCTAATACCTTCCCCTTGCGTAACCGACTCCCGAATCCAGGTTTTGGTTGCAATGACCATACCTTTCCCGTGTTATGCGAGGTTTACTCTGAGCGTTTCCTTTCCCTCCCGTGGGATAAATAACGCACGGTGGCGACTCTTCTGTTCAGCCGGCGCCGATTTTCGCAGTAGCGACAGCTGGCGACTCTGCTGGGGAGAGTCAACGTCCCCTGGCTGCTAAGGACTGCGATAGTTCTTATGCATTTGGGATCCAACGTCCCTTTGAGAGAGTCAATCCTAGCGCTTGTTTTCCTGTCGAGGATTTTGTATGGAGTTATTGTATATTTCTGACCTTTATTTTCAGCATTATATATATTGTTATTATTGTTGTATTGGGGTGTGATGGGTGGTTCTATGATTGAGAGATAAGCCGGACCTGGGCTTGAGTGCACCTAGAATTAGAGTAGAAAGTAGTGGGCGCGTGCCGGCTTTGCTTGCATTAGTGTCTCATGAAATCTACACTCGGACGAGGTTCTTCTGGTTGGCTTCTTTTTCTACCCTTTGGGTCGAAGGGGTTGTTGGTCAGCTGAATTGTCGACTCCGGGAGCCGATCATTTGGAAGTTGGCTAAGTGAGGCCTCTTCAGGATTTGATGATGCCACTCCTTCTGGGAATCGTATCATCAACCCTGAAAGTTTGTGACGCCGACGACCGCATAGGATGCCATACCTTTGTCAGTTACTAGGACATCCAGCTGTGAGAGGGTTTTGGGGTTATGCAGGTAACTAGAATTTCAGACTACCGGTTATTTCTTGATCAGAGATCCTGGGTACTTATGGAGAGTTAGGAGGTCTGTCAGAGACCATTTCGAGATGTGTGCTGAGGTCTGTCAGAGACCAGTTGGAGAGTTCTGAGGTCTGCCAGAGACCAGTGAGAGTTATGGTTTGAGGTCTGCCAGAGACCAGTATTGGAGCTTTGTTGTAGATCTATCTGAGGCCAGGGTTTGATGACTTCTGGATGGTCTATCTGAGACCTTTCTTTATTGGGTTCAGGCTATTCAGCCACAGCTTTGGTCCCTGTTGCGTGTTACTTGCATTGCATTGCCTGCATATCCATTACCACTTGCATTCCACTAACGTGTGTCTGTGCTGCAGGTGCATTTGCATATTCCCCGGTTCTAGTGCCCAGACTTCTGAGTATTGATTATGGCTGGTTTGAGGAAGACAGTTGCGTATAAGCTGCCTTCACCTGATATTACTTCTTTGCTTGGTCTGATATCTCTCGCTGATGAGGAGGTTAGGAGAAGCTTTAGAATGAGTCATGGGAGATTACTGAGGTTAGTCTGCAAGCCCACGGCTGATGAGATGAACGGGCTATACACCTTGATGCAGTTCTATGACCCCGCATTGAGATGCTTTACTTTTGCTGACTTCATTCTAGGACCTACCGTTGAGGAGTATGTGGAGTTTACTGAGCTTCCCGTGCAGAACAAGGTTCCCTTTATTCACTCTGCTGCTGAGCCCAAGCTGGAGGACTTAGCCAAAGCCTTGCATATGAATGCTGCTGAGTTGTTAGTGACTTCTTGGCTCGGGGTTCCCGGTTTCTCTCTGGATTTTCTGGTTGGCAAGGCTCAAGAGTACGCCAAGAACGGTTGTTGGGTGGTTTTCAATGCTATTTTGGCTTTATACATTTATGGAATTGTGCTGTTTCCTAACTTGCCCAACTTTGTGGACCTGGACGCTTTCTATCTGTTTGCTGCAGGCAACCCAGTGCCAACGTTGATCGGAGACTTCTACCATTCATTGCACTATAAGAACGAAAACCGAAGGGGAAAAGTTGTTTACTGCTGTGCTCCTCTATTGAATATGTGGTTCAAAAGTCATCTCCCCATGAAGGGACCATTTGTAGACAGTGCAACCTCAGCCAGTTGGTCAGAGCGCCTGATGAGGCTATATTCCGAAGACGTTGTGTGGTTTGATCGAGACCTGTTGGGATCTGAGCTCATCTTCAGTTGTTCTGGGTATCCTAATGTGCCGCTGATAGGAAGAAAAGGGTGTATCAATTACAACCCTTCTCTATTCATTCGTCAGTTCGGATATGCGCTGAAGAATCCGCCTCAGGAGGAAGAAGTACAGGAATCTCTGTACTTCACAGGTGACGTGAAGGGGGAGTTATTAGCCAAGTTGCAACATGCCTGGACGCGTATTAACCACAGAGGGAAGCCGTTGTTAGGAAAGAATGACTGCCAGGCCTATGCACCTTACAGGGTTTGGATCCAGGAGAGAGCAAGTCGGTTGCGGATGCCATTTCCAGATGCACCAGTTCTCGTTCCCATTCCGGTAGCAGAGCCAACTACTGTTTCTAGGGAGGTCTACGAGCAAGTTGTGAAAGAAAAAGAAGCCTTGATGAAGATCAACGAAGGGTTAGAGCAAGAGCTGGCCCAGATACGCAGTGAGAAAAACAAGGCCGTGCATGCTTTCCAACAGCAGATTGAGCTAATGAACAGATTAGGGGCTGAGTTGACTGAGGAGAGGAAGAAGCGCGAACGTCTGGGGCAAGAGTTCAGAAGCTCCCATGACATGCTGGAAGCCAAAAAGAAGGCGCTCGACGCAGCACACCGAGAAATCTCCTCTTGCAATAAGACTTGGAATGCTACTCTCACCAACAATAAGATGAGAGAAGATAAGCTGAAGCAGCAAATCTCTGACCTCGAAGAGAAGTTGAAGTCTAGCATCAAGAAGTGCGAGGAAGAAGTGATGACCCGGTATAGTGTCCAGCATGCACTGAACACGGCAATCAAATCCAGAGATGAAGCGGTGTCTCAGAAGCGAAAGCTAGAAGATTGCTTCGGAGAAGCAACATGGGAAGAAACTGCTGAAGACGTGCGCCGTGTTCTTAAGAAGAGAAACCAACTTGTTCAAGGGCTGCTTGATCGACCAAGTCACCCAGAGACCAAGAAGTTGATAGAAGAGTACCAGACTTTTGGGAGAATTTGATCATTTCATGTAGTAATTTGTATGCTTTATTTGCATAGTGCTGACCATCACCAGGATTGTTGGTTGAGGTCATGCCTTCTTTGTACTCTCAGTGATGTTGTACCCTGGGCTTATTGATTTTCCCTGCAATATATGAGGCTTTCTATGATTCAGCTCCGATATTCCTATTGTCATCACTGTCACCGCACTGGCACCTTCACACTAGAACTGGGGGAATGAATTTCCCTAACGCACAGACACATTGCATTGCATTCATATTCATATTGCATTACAGGTAATCTTTGAATAAGTGTCTTATTTCCTGCTCTGTAACAGGTACTTTTCAGGATTGCAGATCAGCACCCGCACCGCTATTCTACCCGCACCAACTGTCGAAGAATCATGGATCAAATGCAGAACGAGATGCAAGATGTGCGCGAGAAGCTCGCTCTCTTTATGCAGACCATGGAAGCTATTGCGAAAGGGCAGGAGAATTTGCAGGCCATGGTCCAGCCTCTGTTGGCTCGAAATACTGGTCACGGTAATGAAGATCATCAGTCTGTGCGGGTCGATACTGTTCATGGAGACGGCACTCCCACGCCAGTGGCTCCACCTGTAGTCAATATACCCGCTGCTAATGTCAACAACGCTACCGCTGCTGTAAATGGTAACGTCGGAGTTGGAAATGAGACTGCTGTCCATAATGTTGGGCTGGGTGATGTCAATTTGGGAGATAATCTAGGCGGCAACGGCTTTGTCAATGCTGGGTTCGGATTCAATGATCAGGGATTCGATAATGCGGGGAAGTATGGCTTTAATGCTCAAGGCTTTGGGCAGGATGGTTATGGTGCGGCCAATCAGGGTTACGGAGGTTTTGGAAATGGAAACGGTACTGGATTTATGGCTTTTGGTCCTGCTGGAGGTGTTCAAGGGTATGGCAACAGAGGTCGAGGTCCGGGGATGAATCAGATCAGAGCTGGACGTAATAATGGATATGATGGGTATGGGGCTGGAAATGGTATGTGGCAAGAAGATCAGCAGGAAGATGCCTTCTCCGGAGGAGGTTTCGAAGGGCCGATGGATGACTCCCAGAAGATTAGAATGCTGGAAGAGCAGATGAGGGGAGTCCTAAACCAAAGTCTTGTGGGTTTGGACATGGCAACAATGGGCTTGGTACCTGGCTTAAGGGTGCCAATCAAATTCAAAGCTCTTGCGTTTGATAAGTATAAAGGAGACACATGTCCAAAAGTGCATGTGCGAGCTTATTACAGAAAGATGTCTGCATACTCAACTGATGAAAGAATGCTAATGCATTTCTTTCAGGATAGTCTGTCGGGTCCTTCCCTAGAGTGGTACATGGGGTTGGAGCCAACTGATATCAAGACATGGAAGCAATTAGCAGAGGCATTTGTAGCTCACTACAAGTATAATAGCGATTTGGCGCCCAATCGGGTCCAATTGGCCGGGCTGTCGCAGAAGAAGGGGGAGAGCTTTAAAGAGTACGCGCAAAGGTGGCGCGATATGGCTGCCAGGGTCCGTCCTCCGGTGGAAGATAAAGAAATGAATGACATGTTCGTCGACACATTCACAGGCTTGTTTCATGACATGTTGTTTCACACGTCTCTGGCCAGTTTTTCAGACCTAATTCTGATGGGGGAAAAGATTGAACGTAATATTAAGCAAGGAAAGTTCCAAGCCGAGGAATCAACTGCATCTGCCAGTAATAGGAAAGCTTATGGTGGGCGCCGGCAGGGCGAGGCAAGCGCAGTATTTGGAGGCCGAGGCCGAGGCCGAGGCAGGGGACGAGGACAATACCGCCAGCCGCAGCAGGTGGCGAGTGTTACTATCCCGTATCAACAACAACCACTCCAGCAACCACAACCGGTTCAGCAACAGCCAATGCCACAGCAGCAGCAGCCTCAGCAGGGGGCACAGCCAGCTCAGCGAAGATTCCAGGGTAGTAAACCAAGAAGAGTGTTTGAGAAGCCTCCCTCGACATATGCTGATTTATTGCAGACATTGTTGGGATTGAATCTGGTAGAGAAAATAACTCTGGCACCGATAACGGGAGCTCCCCCGTTTGGTTACGATGCAAGTAGGCACTGTGAGTTTCATTCTGGGGCTCCGGGCCACGATATAGAGGGTTGCCATGCTTTTAAGCATGTTGTGCAGGATCTTTTGGACAATAAGACTATCAATTTCGGAACGGCAGGTCCGAATATAGTGCAGAAACCCATGCCTAATCACGGGGCAAACGCCATTCTAACTGAGGAAGGGTGGAATCTGATTATGAATGTCGAAGACGTGAAGACGCCACTGAGCGAGATAAAGAGCCGACTGTTGCGAGGGGGTGTTTACCCAGGATGTAACGAATATTGCTTAGACTGTTGGACCCGGGCAGGGGGTGTGATGATTTGAAGAAAGGCATTCAGGCCTTAATTAATGAAGGCATATTGCAGTTCGACCAAGCAGCAACTGAAGAGCCCGCGGGGGCAGTAGCACGTGATCAGACTGATGTGGCCACGGTAACGATTCCTCGGAAGACGATCACTATTGCAGCGCCAGCTCAACGACCACCGATCACCATAACTAAGGCCGGGCCAATCCCGTACGAGAGCACGAAGGCAGTCCCATGGTCATATGGGTTGGAAGTATATTGTGACGGGATAAAGATTGATGTTAATAAACAGCCAGCCGAGACTGTGGATAATGTTGTTGGCTTAGGAGGTATGACGAGGAGTGGCAGGATCTTTATATCCCCTGAAGTGGAGGCTGAAAGATTAGCAAAAGGCAAAGGGAAAGTGGTTGAAAATGTTCCGGTGCAAGCAAGTGACAAAGAATCGGCATCGAAAGACGTAGAAGAGTTCATGCGCTTGATTCGGAAAAGTGATTATAAGATTGTGGAGCATCTGCAGCAGACACCGTCCAAAATATCTATCCTGTCATTGCTGTTGTGTTCGGAAGCCCACAGAAATGCGTTGCTGAAAGTCCTGGATACTTCTTTTGTACCCCAAGACGTCTCCGTGAACCAGCTGGAAGGAGTGTTGGCACATGTGAATGCAGGCCACAGCTTGGGCTTTACTGATTTTGACTTGACCCCGAAAGGAAGAGATCATAATATGGCGCTGCATGTGTCTGTTGAGTGTAGAGGATCAGTAATGTCACACGTATTGGTTGACACCGGATCGTCTTTGAATGTGCTACCCAAGAAGGCGATGATGAAGCTGGATGTTAGAGGAATTTTGTGTACGCCCAGCGATTTGGTAGTCAGAGCGTTTGATGGCACGCGGAGAACAGTCTTTGGATCGATCACATTGCCTCTACAGGTGGGGCCGGAGGTGTTTGTAACGGAGTTTTATATCATGGATATACAGCCTGCGTACAGTTGCTTGCTTGGAAGACCCTGGATTCATGGGGCGGGGGCAGTCACGTCCACCTTGCACCAGAAGTTGAAATATATGGTCGGAGACAGCGTAGTCACCGTGTGCGGAGAAGAGGACATCCTGGTCAGCCATCTGTCGTCATTTAAATATGTGGAGGTCGACGGAGAAATCCACGAAACACCCTGCCAGGCATTCGAAGGTTTGCGCATCAAGGACAAGGGTCCCGGGCCGAGCAAAGTGCCAGAGATAGCCGTCTCATCGTATAAAGAAGCTCAAGCTCTGGTAGAAGCAGGAGAAGCAAAGGGCTGGGGCAAAGTGCTGGACATTCCTGTGAAGATGGACCGGTTCGGGCTGGGATACCAACCGTCGTCCTCAACTCCTTCCGTGGGGGCACCCCGTTTCAGAAAGCCAATCACCATCTCTGCCAGCGGGGTGTGTCACGAAACCGTCAATGCTGCTTCGGAGTCTGATGAAGGAGACAGCGACTGTGATATGGATGCCTGGATTCAGCCAAGCACGCCAGGACAAGGACTGTGCAACTGGTCTATTCAGGAGCTTGTTCCTGTGACTTTTAAACAGTAATGCTTTGCTTTATTAATTGTTGAATAATCTGATGTCTTGCCCGGGGGCATCAGGATTTGCTTAGGGCTGTGTTGTTATGAACATTGCGTGTTAATCATTAAATAAACGGCGTTTCTTCATGTGCAAATACTGTAATCCTTGTCTTTCTTGTTTTATACTTTTCAATAAAATGGCAACGTGGTTGTTCGCTTTATACGCATTTTGAAGCACTTAACCATTCTTTTGCAGGATAACATTTTCAGATGACATCCTTGAACCACCTATGACTCGTCCCGACTTTGAGCACCCGGTATTCCAGGCCGAAGAAGAGGTTGTCGAAGATAGCGACGTTCCTGAAGAACTGTCTTGGTTAGTGAAGCAAGAGGAAAGAGCCATTCTGCCTCACGATGAGGTCATCGAAATTATCAACTTGGGGTCGGAAGGGGTTGAGAAGAATATTCGTATCGGAGCCGCGCTGCAGGGCGATATCAAGCGGAGACTGGTTGAAATGCTCCAAGAGTATAGTGATGTATTCGCTTGGTCGTATGAAGATATGCCAGGGCTCGATACAGACATGGTCGTGCATCGCCTGCCACTGAAAGAGGATTGCCCGCCGGTCAAGCAAAAGCTTCGCAGAACTCGACCAGATATGGCAATGAAGATTAAAGAGGAAGTTCAAAAACAGTGGGACGCTGGTTTCCTGGCTGTGACAAAATATCCTTCATGGGTTGCCAACATCGTACCAGTGCCAAAGAAAGATGGCAAGGTTCGAATGTGCGTGGACTATCGAGATTTGAATAAAGCAAGCCCAAAAGACGATTTTCCACTTCCTCACATTGACGTGTTAGTTGATAATACTGCTCAATACTCCGTATTCTCCTTCATGGATGGCTTTTCAGGCTATAATCAAATTAAAATGGCGCCAGAGGATATGGAGAAGACCACTTTCATAACGCCTTGGGGAACATTTTGCTACAAAGTGATGCCCTTCGGCTTGAAAAATGCTGGGGCAACATATCAGCGTGCGATGACGACTCTTTTCCATGACATGATGCATAAAGAGATCGAAGTTTATGTTGACGATATGATTGCCAAATCCCAAATGGAGGAAGAGCATCTGGTGAATCTGCTGAAGCTATTTAAAAGGCTTAGGAAGTTCAGGCTGAGACTGAACCCTAGCAAATGCACCTTCGGGGTGAGATCGGGTAAACTGCTGGGGTTTATCGTAAGCGAAAGAGGAATAGAGGTCGATCCTGCGAAAATAAAAGCAATTCAAGAAATGCCGACGCCTAAAACAGAAAAAGAGGTGCGCGGGTTTTTAGGGAGGTTGAACTACATTGCTCGGTTCATATCTCACCTAACGGCCACGTGTGAACCATTATTCAAGTTGTTGAAGAAAGATCAAGCTGTAACGTGGAACGAAAATTGTCAAAAGGCATTTGATAAAATAAAGCAGTATTTGCAGGAGCCTCCTATTTTGATACCCCCAGTAGCAGGTAGACCCTTGATAATGTATTTGACGGTTCTTGAGGGAAGCATGGGTTGTGTTCTCGGTCAACATGACGAGACAGGGAGAAAAGAGCATGCAATCTATTACCTGAGTAAGAAATTTACAGATTGTGAATCTCGGTATTCAATGCTTGAGAAAACTTGTTGGGCGCTAGCCTGGGCCGCCAAGCGTTTGAGGCAGTACATGCTGAATCATACAACCATGCTCATCTCGAAGATGGATCCTATCAAATATGTATTTGAAAAGCAGGCGTTGTCAGGTAGAATTGCCCGTTGGCAGATGGTCTTGACCGAATATGATATTCAATACGTCTCGCAGAAGGCTATAAAGGGGAATGTGCTGTCCGAGTATCTGGCGGAGCAACCTATTGAAGAATACCAATCGATGAGATGTGATTTTCCTGACGAGGATATCATGTATCTAAAGATGAAAGATTGTGAAGAGCCGTTGCCAGACGAAGGACCAGAGTTGGGTTCCAAGTGGAAGATGATATTTGACGGAGCTGTGAATGCTTATGGTAGTGGAATAGGGGCGATCATCACTACGCCACACGGGTCGCACATCCCGTTTACTGCCCGACTGACCTTTGCTGTTACTAATAACGAGGCCGAATACGAAGCTTGTATAATGGGGCTTGAAGAAGCCATTGATTTGCGAATCAAACATCTGGACGTATACGGAGACTCAGCTCTGGTGGTGAATCAGATCAAAGGGGAATGGGAGACACGTCAGCCCAATTTGATACATTACATGAATTATGCAAGGAGACTGTTGCCTTTCTTCGACAAGGTCGAATTGCATCACGTACCGCGGGCAGAAAATCAAATGGCTGACGCCCTGGCCACTTTGTCTTCCATGTACAAAGTCAACTTCTGGAATGAGGCTCCTCGAATCATTATCTCTCGGCTTGACAGGCCAGCTTATGTATTTGCTGTTGATGAAGCATCTGATGGCAAACCATGGTATTTCGATATCCTTAATTTCCTGAAGAATAAAGAGTATCCGGCTGGGGCATCCAGTCAAGATCAGAAGACTCTCAGGAGATTAGCGGGTAATTTCTATTTGAATCCGGACGGTGTCTTGTACAGAAGGAACCACGATTTGGTGTTGTTGCGTTGTGTAGACGAAAAAGAGGCAAAGCTCCTCATGGAGGAAATTCACGAAGGTACCTTTGGTACGCATGCTGGTGGACATGCTATGACGAGAAAACTGCTGCGGGCAGGTTATTTTTGGCTGACCATGGAAACTGATTGTTTCAAGTTTGCGAGGAAGTGTCACAAGTGCCAAATCTATGCTGATAAGATCCATGTGCCTCCAAGTCCTCTGAATGTAATGTCATCGCCATGGCCATTCTCTATGTGGGGAATCGATATGATTGGAAAGATCGAGCCGACAGCTTCTAACGGGCATCGGTTCATCCTAGTAGCAATCTATTATTTCACCAAGTGGGTGGAAGCGGCGTCTTACGCAAATGTAACGAAGCAAGTGGTGGCCAGATTCATCAAAAGAGATATCATTTGCCGATATGGGATTCCCGAGCGGATAATCACAGACAATGGTTCAAACCTGAATAACAAAATGATGAAGGAGCTCTGTCAGAATTTCAAGATCGAACATCACAACTCCTCCCCTTACCGACCCAAGATGAATGGCGCTGTTGAGGCGGCCAATAAGAATATCAAGAAGATCGTTCAGAAAATGGTGGTGACCTATAAGGATTGGCATGAAATGCTACCTTTTGCTTTGCACGGTTATCGTACGACGGTACGCACATCAACCGGGGCAACTCCGTTCTCGTTAGTATACAGAATGGAAGCGGTATTACCATTGGAAGTTGAGATCCCTTCTCTGAGGGTATTGCGAGACGTTCAGCTAGACGAGGCAGAATGGGTAACAAACAGATTGAACCAACTGAGCTTAATGGATGAGAAGAGGCTAGATTCTCTAGCATACGGTCGTTTGTACCAGAGCCGAATGAAGAAAGCGTACGACAAGAAGATACATCCGCGAAGCTTTCAGACGGGCGACCTTGTGCTGAAAAGGATTCTCCCGCCGCAAGCAGATCACAGGGGCAAGTGGACCCCCAACTACGAAGGGCCATACGTTGTCAGGAAAGTATTTTCGGGAGGAGCGTTGTTGTTGTCCACCATGGACGGAGAAGACTTCACGTCGCCCGTGAATTCGGACGCAGTTAAAAAATACTTTGCTTAAAATAGACCCGCTGGACAGAAAAAAGAGAGTCCAGGCAAAAATGGGGCGTCCTGGCGAACCAAAAACAGAATGAAAGGTTCGGGCAAAAATTAGGGATAAGATTGAAAAAATGTACACCCGCGAAGTTGAAAACCTACACTGGGCGGCTTCGGCAAAAAAGGGTATCCCGGTGAACTGAAAACCCGTAAAGGGCGGTTCACGCAAAAGTTAGGGATTTGAAAAGCAAATGACTGCGGTCCGAATTTGATAATTGCAATAAGCATCAATGCGGGAGAATACATTTGAGGAGCCAGTTATCGGATACAATCTCTTGAGAAGTGGGGATACCGGGAAAGCATTAGGGTCGGGCGAGTCATGGGAGGATCAGTTCGTGGTGTTCATCTGCATCCCGTTGCCGACATGTGTACAAATTTAAGTTGTCAATATTTATGCTTCTTGTGCATACTTGTATACTTGTATATTTGCTTTGTGTAGCTTCCTCATTTCAGGAGTTACATCCCGTGTACAAAACTCCGCCCATTCAGGGGCCCGATCAATAAAATACGTTATTCAGTACTTGACACTGTTCTTTACTGTTTTGTGCATGATTAACGCCTAAGTTTGATGAAACTAGCATGAGTATAACGTCGTTGGCCCTTGCCAACAGTTGCTAAAGCTTTGAATTAACTGAAAATAACGCCACTAACCTGAGTTGATTTGGTTGCATAGGCTTGTCTTGTCTTGTTTGTGTTGTTGCAGGTTTCATAACCGTACGAGGAAGATGACCGAAAGATTGCAATAACGAAAGACTCAGCCTTCACGCAGGTCATGCAGGTTCTTCCTGAAGAAGGATCGAACTCTCCAGCTAGTCGTAGCTTGTGCAAAAAAGGATCGACGATTCCAAGATCGTAAGGCTGTATTCAGACAGGTTCATCTTTCCCCGCAGGGTCATTCACTCTCCCCCAGCGGAGTCAGTGGATTTCCCCCGAGAGAATAGTCCCACCCCCAGCGGAGTTCTCTCCTTTCAGCAAATGTTCTTTCCTCCCAGTGGAACCCGGAGATCAAGACTCTCCCCAGCAGAGTTGGTGGTGGGTCCTGTCATTTATTTTGTCAGGGATACCGTGTAATATCAGTTCACTCTCCAGCAGAGAAGTCCAATCATACTTGGCATACCTGCTATTCCTCAGCAAAGTTATATGCCCCAGCAGGGGGTTACCTCAACAGGGTGCTTGGTTCGAGCTCCCAACTTCCCAGCATGGTTGACTTCACCCTTCCAGCATTTATTTTGCTGGAATAATTCTGTAGCATCTGGCTATTCCCGGCGGAGTCGGCATTATCTTCAGCATTTATTTTGCTGAAGCAGTTTCTGTACTCTAGCAGTTCAGGGGGAGAGAACTCCTGCTCAAATGAACTACCAAATATTCAAGATCTCGGCATGAGACATCCAATGATAATGTCAGTTCGGCAGTATTCCCCACAGAGTTACCAGGATAAGGTTCTCTTTTTTTTCCAAGCAGAGTTATTTGTCATCAAAAGGGTTTCATGAATCAGAATTTCAGAAGTTGCCTCCGGTTACCAGAATAGGCATCCGGTAGTTTGGTTCCCAGATATCCCCAGTAGAGTCCGCCCCAAAGTCGCTGTCACGTTGGTGCTAAGAAGTTTGTGGGTGGGGATCAATGGAGAACTAAGTCCTGACGTGGACAATTTATTCCTATATTGACGGGATTTCTTCAGAAGTGGGCGTCCTAACGTGGACAGGTTTATTTCCCCGGGTTAGTGAAGTGTGTTAGTCCTAACGTGGGCAGATTCGGGTTCTCGAAATTGGTGAAATGGGAAGTCATGACATTGACAAAAGTGATTACTCTTTGTGTTGGTGTCCTGACGTGGACCAGTTACTCTCAGCAGTTATCTTTCTTCGTGTTGGCAAAGCATGGGTCCTGACGTGGACAGATCGGACAAAGGTGTGAGTCCTGACGTGGACAAGTCTTATTTCCTCAGCAGGTCGAAGATGCCTGAGCCCTGACGTGGACAAATCAAGACGAAAGAGGGGTTCTGACGTGGACAAGTCTATTCCTTACATGGGAAAAGAGGTTTCAGTTCCTAACGTGGAAAGAATGGGTTTCCTTACGTGGAAAGATTGAGTCCTCACGCGGACATATCAAGATTGATTCCTGACGCGGAAAGAAAGAGATTATTCCTGACGTGGAAGAGGTTAACCCTGACGCGGACAGATCAAAGAAGTTATTCCTAACGTGGAAGAAGAAGATAGATTCCTTACGTGGAAAATTTAGTCCTGACGTGGACGGATTCAGAAGAAGAAGTATGCCTAATGTGGAAAGAAGGTGTGTCCATTACGTGGAAGAGAAAGAGAAACTTCAAGTCCTTACGTGGAAAGATGGGAGTCCTTACGTGGACAAATCAGAAAATAGTTCCTTACGGGGAAAGGGGATCGTGTTCCTTACGTGGAAAAGATTGAGTCCTTACGCGGACACATGGGAGGAGGACTCCTTACGTGGAAAGGTGAGTCCTAACGTGGACAGGGTTAGAACCAAAGTTGTATTCCTTACGCGAAAGATTGGAGTCCTGACGCGGGCATGTCGAGCGGTGTGGGGGTCCTTACGTGGACAGATTGGTATAGTTCTCCTTATGTGGAAAGAAGATTGCTTCCTGACGTGGAAAGACGAAAGGTGCAGTCCTGACATGGACAGATACAGAAAAGATGGTTCCTAACGTGGACAGGTGTTACTCCTAATGTGGACGATGTTATTCCTAACGTGGACAGGCGTTATTCCTAACATGGAAGAGTCTATTCCTAACGTGGACGATTTATTGGAATATCCCCCAGCGGAGTTGCCGATACTTTTCTGGGTTAACAGCAAGTGGAGTCCTAACGTGGACAGGTTCTAGATGAGATTTCTTCGTATTGATGACAGACAGAGTCCTAATGTGGACAAGAAAGCAATCTGTTATCCCCAGCGTGGTCGTTACGGGATCAGTGAGCGGCCGCAAACAGTCAGATCCAGGCAGTGGATGTCGTCACCCAAACAGGGGTGCAGTTTATTTCTGTGGTTGACAAATTTCCGGGTTTCTTAGTATTCAACCGTCTCGTACCTCGAATGTTTGAAGGTCGTTCGCTCTTCACCTAATCGGGTCCAAGTCGCTTGAATAGGGGCAGCTGTTACACCCTAAAATTTGCTCAACCTTATTCACTTGGTTTATGTTTCAATATCAATAGCATTTGCATATAGAGTCATGTACATAGACTAACCATCTGCATAGCATAAGCATAGCAAGCCATGCAACAGGGGACCAATCACTATTCTCATCTCTAGAGGCCTATCAAAAGGTTATTATCCTAATTCCATCTCATTCAAGTCATCAGAAAAGAATTTGAGGGCAGAGAGTTCAGCAGATCAAGCCTTGAGTCTATCCCCTATCTGAGGGTATCTGAGGGTCAACAAGGGGGTTGGGAGCTGTGAATGGAAGGCATTGAGAGCATCTAGACATCATGAGAGGACTTAGAAAGTCATTTGGGGAAGAAAACAAGTTGTTGAGGTGACCACAAGAATTGCAGTTGAAGACAGTCAACTAGGGTTTCATCTGGGTCAACCCTGGGTCAACTCTAGGTCAACTGACTGATTGAAGGGCATCAAGGGTTATTGGAGAGATGTGGGGTTCATCATTTGACATGGAGAGTAAGAATATGTTGTCATGCTAAGAAGAAATCAAGATAAATCAAGGAGAAGAGGAGTTTCTAAATTAGGGTTTCTATGTAAAATCCCCTAGTTTAGGCCAAATTTCCAAGCAAGATAAGTCAAAATGCAAGATTCAAATGGATCCTTGGCCAACATGAAACTTGTAGAGGATCTCAAGACCTTTAATTTGAGTGGTGGAATACATCAAGGAGATTTATAGAACTCAAGTTGTGGTCCTTGCAAGTTACAGGTCATCTGAGGTATCTGAAATTTTGTCTGTGAAAGTGACTTGACTTCCAAGCAATTTTTACCCCTCAATGAGATTTCAAATGAATTTCTGTTAAACATAAGAATTGTTCCTCATTGTCTTAGCTTTCCAGAATGGTATAGTATGCCTTCATATGATGTGTGGAACTCAACTTATGGTCTTGGCAAGCAAAGGGTATTTTGGTCATTTGTGAATTACAGGTCATTTTAACCTATGTCCAAAACTCATACAAGGAGGCCTCAAATGGAAAAACTTACAACATCAAACTTGCTCCAAATGACATTTTGAGTCTAGAAAAGTGACCATGAGAGATTGGAAAAGTCCATAGCCCAAGGTTTCAAAATTGGTGAATTTAATGAAGGAAAATGGCTTTAAAAATGATATTTTTCATATCTTGGCCAAATGATGCAAAATTATAGGTCATTTTGAATGGAAAAGGCATTTTAAAAACATTGGCTAAAGTGGAATTTTGAGCTTAGGTCATAATTTGTGAGTTGTCCATGGTTGCTTGAATTGAAAGTAACATAATCCAAATTGAAAGGGAAAAGTGTAAGGGAAATTTCTCCAATGTTCTAGGAGGTTCTAATGCAACCTATATATTCATGCAAGCTGATTCATGCAAGGGTTGGTGCTCCCATTTGTCCAAAATCTCCATTTTAATCCATTTTCTCATTCTTGCATAAGCTTCTCAAACTCCATTAATTTCTCACCAAACTTCAACATTCTTGATTCAATCTTCATTATCATCTCACAAGGATCAGAATCCACATATTTGTTTGGCAAATTGAACAAGAAATCGTGCTATTCATCATCATCATTCAAGGTGCAAGAATCTTGGAACTAGGAGATTCAAAGCTTTGGAGCATCTTTGATTGCATACAGAAGGAATCACCAAGCCTACTGATCACATTCCCCTCATTACAAGCAGTTGATTTGAGGATCTTAGCACCTGTATCAAAGAATTACACCAGGTTGGTATTCTGTTCGAATTGTTTAATTTAGGTAGAATCTTAGGGTTTTGATAGCATAGAACGGTTAAGCATAGGTAGATGACTAGTTGTGGTGATTTTAGAGAGGTTTCATGAAGTTTGAACATGAGGTGGTAATTCTGTTGAGGCTCTTAACTCTTGGATTAAGGCATGAAAGTGTTAGTAGAATAGCATGTTATGATCATGAGGAAGTGTAGATTAGCTTAGGGTGAGTTTTGTGAAGAATTGGAGAGGTTTCATGTCAGGCACTAATGGTGGTTTCCATCTGTTCCACCTATCGAATTGGCTGGTTGTTTGAGTTTTAATGGAAACTATGGTTAGAGACTTGTAGAGGGAAAGAAATGGATGAATTTTGCTTTTTATGTCGTGCGTTTTCATGGCGTGTGGAGAGAGCATGAGGAGATGGAAGTATCGTGCATGGGGAGGGTTTCTGAAACCCTAAATGGCTGGAGGTAGAAGACGAACCAGGAGCCACACGATGAAGCCTTGACTCTTGACTGGGAATATCATCCAACGGTCCACGTTTAAAGCTGAGAACGGAGGGAAATTTTAAAGGTTGAAACGCAGCGTTTCATTAATTGGGGGGATTGGGCTCAGACAGCTATTCGCACCCCCCAATCTAATAAGCCCAACGCGCTGAACTTGGTTTTCCTGCTATTGTCACCCCCTCCATCTTATTTTTTTATATTTTCTTTTATTTTCTTTAAATTTTTCATTCATTTTAAAAAATTCATAACAAATAGAAAAATCATCATTTTTAATTCATTCTTTTTGCATATTTTTCTTTAGGATGTCTAGAAAATTATAAAAAATAAAAATTGCATTTTATTTTTTATTTGATATTTTTCCCATATTTTCTAAATAAATGACATTTTACATAATTCCATTTCATACATGATTTTGTTATTTTTTGTTCTATTAAATGCTTCAATATTTTTCATTCATTCTTTTTAGGTTGTTTAGGTTAGACATTAAACTTGTAGAAATAATTTAGTTTCTATTTTTAGAAGTTAAATTTAGGTGCTTAGTGTAAGTGTGAATAACATGGACAAATTAGGGTTTTTAGGTGATAACTTAGGAGATTTGATTCTTTCCCCTTAGGACTTAGAGATTGAATAGGTTAGCTATGGGACTATAGGGGCTATGGGTAGTTATTAGATCCCCTTAGAAAAAGTCAGGCTTCCCCTACTGCTATTAATACTCTGTATATATCTGATTGACTGGTGTGGTGTGCCCTCTGGGGATTATTGCTTGCTTGCTTGGGTATTGGGATTGTCTGGGGACTTGGGAGAGCTGAAGACTTGAGGAGATGAAGACCATTGGTGATCCAGAGATTGAAGAGCAACTGCCAGAGTTGGAGAGGAGGTTCTTGCTAGCAGCTGCTGAGGAGACTAGGGTTTAGGAGCTAGGCAGAGCTCTAGATTAGAAAGCTTGTTTCTCAAACATGGAATGCCTTGTCTGCATCCATCCTTTCTCTATGATTCAAAGTCTCTTTCAGATATCCACCTCCTTCCTTTGGAAGGATCAGTGAATGTATTTAGAAGATAGAACTTTTGAGAGAAACCTGTCTGTATAATGTTAACAGTTGATGAGCCACCCTTGGTAGGCAATTTACTGTTCAACATTCCTCTCCTCTTGTTGACTGATGTTCATCCCTGAAGATTGGAGACTTGAAGAAAAGCCACTGCTTATAGAAGACTGATGATCAAAGCCCTTGCCTGAAGGCCATGAAGATGGAGATTGATGCTTGTTGAAGCCTGTAGCTGATTGGAGTACGTGAAGTCAGATATTGATGCAGAGCTGCTGTGGCTGTTTATTTTGCTGTATTTCATTTCTTGATGTATTGATTGGTTTTCCTGACTGTATTGTTTGTTGTTTACCCTGTTAGGTTGAAAGTGAAGTCTGTTCACTTTTGCCTATTGTTTTCTAGGTTCGAGGTTGAGTGGGACTCCCTTGCCTCGCTTGTATTGCTGCATCCATGCATTTTACTATATTAGTGTATATATCTGATATTGTTTCTGTTTCTGCCTATCTCGTAGGATCTCTGCTTCTCTCTGTGCAAGAGAGGAGCATGATAGACACTAGGTCTTAACCCATGCATGATAACATTAGGTTAGTTTGTTTCCCTTCGCAACCATAGGTTAGAGTTCTGTCTCTTCTTCCTCAAAACAAACAGAAAAACACATAAAGATTTCAAACACAATAAAAGACACTTCTTCCGTAAAAGAATGTGAACTCATCAAGACGTCATTTTTGTCCGCTGGGGCTGTTAATCAGAAAAACCTTTTTCAGAAGGAATAAAATCCACCAAGACAGACTTGCGTCGTACGTGGCCCGAACTACGTTTGCTCTGATCTTTCATGCTGTATGAAAGTACGTAGGCATAGGATGCGACATCCTAGCGAGCAACCTTCCCCTCCTTTCCCGTAGGTAGGCGAACTACGTTGACTCTGATTTCTCGTTCCAGACGGGAATACGTAGGCATAAAGTGCGATACTTTGCCGAGTCACTTTTATTTTCATTTTATTTTCTTTTTAACCCTTGACCTATAGTTTAGATAGAATAACAATCCATATCCGAAGACGAGCGTGGATCCCGTCGAGTACGACGGACGTGAGGGGTGCTAATACCTTCCCCTTGCGTAACCGACTCCCGAATCCAGGTTTTGGTTGCGATGACCATACCTTTCCCGTGTTATGCAAGGTTTACTCTGAGCGTTTCCTTTCCCTCCCGTGGGATAAATAACGCACGGTGGCGACTCTTCTGTTCAGCCGGCGCCGATTTTCGCAGTAGCGACAGAAAGAAAAAGTACTTCTGGAAGTTGTCAATTTCTAGGAAGAAATCTAATCTCTTGGTACAGCAAGAAGCAACCCACAATTGCACTTTCAACCACAGAGGCTGAATACATTGTTGCTGTTGGATGTAGCACGCAGATGCTCTGGATGAAAAGTCAACTAGAAGATTATCAAATTTTTGAGAGTAACATTTCTATCTTTTGTGATAATACTTCTGCTATATGTTTGTCCAAGAATCCCATTTTACATTCTAAGGCAAAACATATAGAAATTAAGCATCATTTTATCAGAGACTATGTTCAGAAGGGAGTCATAAATTTAGCCTTTGTTGATACAGATCATCAATGGGCAGATATTTTTACAAAACCCCTTGTTGAAGATAGATTCAATTTTATTCTGAAAAATATTGGTATGGATTTTTGTCCAGAATGATATTTAACAGAAGCAAATTGTTACAGATGCAAAAATGCTTAATTCATCTGAAGTATTTTTTTTGTTTATTTATTCTATTCTGATTAATATTTCTGATGTGAAACTCTAAACTAACCATCTTTAGAAGATCTGAACGTTGGCTAACGTTTCATTTCTTGAGAGAATTCAGAACAACATGCAAGCAAACACGTGTCCCACAAAATCTGAAGAGGTGGCGTGTACACAACTGAAAAGACGTTTGAGGTGAAATTTGAATAGTAAATATCTTGGTTTTCCCCCCAAATTTGTCAGAAGCATTTATTATTTGAAATGATTTTATTCTTTTTCATTTAATGCTTGCTCAAATGTGCGTTTCTTTCTAACTGTTGGTGTACCTAAGTGTTTAGTATAAATACTTGTTGTGTATTCACTTTCACACTTTTCACTCTCAGAATTTACATGCGTTTTCATCTCTTGTTCTCTCTGCATAAAAACTCAAAACCTAAGTGTTTGAAAAAGCATTCTTCAATGGCGTCTTCTTCATCAACAGCTGCACAGTTTCAATCTACAATGGCTGCTGTGACTTCAGATAACTTAGGCGCTGCTCCATATATTCCTCCCAAGAGAACTCTTCTCACACCTATTGATAAACTAGAAGTGCTGTGTGAATCTATGATTGAATTTGATTCTCTGGCTGACAATGGGTTTGATTTTCGCTCCATTGTTAGAGCTCAAGGATGGGTGAAATACTTTGATAGGTTGTTTGGACCAGTTTACCCTCTACTTGTGAAGGAATTCTGGATTCATGCATCTGTGTATCCCAAGTTTATTTTATCATCTGTGCTGGGAAAGGAGATTATCATCACAGAGGATCAGATAAGAAGACTGATTGGTTATGAAGAAACAAATGGTGTTTCCCACTTGCCAGCTGGGCGTGTGGATATGGAAGAAGTTTATGAGGAAGTTATGACTGCTGGACAAGCTTCCAACAGATTCAAAGATCTGAAGCCTGATTACAAGATCTGGGCCAAGATCTTCATGGGATGCATACATCACAGGAAGTCAACAAATTCCCCAGATTATGTCAACAATGAACAGATCTATTTTATGTACTGCCTTAGTCAGAGCAACAAGGTAGATCTTCCTTACATTCTGTTCATGCATCTGTGGAATCACATCAATGCATCCAGAGAATCTGTGAAAGAAAAAGGCCAGAAGATCAGGACTTGGATACCTTTTGGAAGGTTGCTCTCAGATCTTCTCACTGAAAATGGTTTAGTGGCTGCTCTGTATGATGCTGGGGTTACAGAGGAATTAGAGTTCATTATGGGAAAGCCTCTGAACGCTAAATGTCTTCTGAGACTCAAGATTGTAGATGAACTCACTACTGCTCCAAAGAGGTTAAATATGTCTGATTTGAATAAGAGGGTTCTAGTATCTGATTTTCCTCTATTCTTTGCTGAAGAACCTAGACATATAGTACTGATGTATATAGAGGAATGCAAAAAGGAAGGAGTACCTGTTCCAGCCAATGTGTTTCAACTTGTCAAGCAACCACTACCAGATGCAGGAGAAGAAGAAGAAGAAGAAGAAGAAGTACCACTTCAGAGGAAAAGGTCTCAGCCTGCAGCAGAATCTGAACCTGTCCAGAAGAAGGCTAAGATTGTTGAGAAGCCAAAGAATCTCTTAAAGAGAAAGGATTCTGAAGAAGCTGCCTCTGCATCTGCTAAGAGGATTAAGCTAAAAGGTACTAAAACTTCTGCTATTTCTAAAAATGTTGTTATTAATGATTCAACTATTAAGTTTGTTCCCAAACCACCTGTTACTCAAACAACTTTTGTTGCTGCCCCTAGTTCTGTCTCACCTCAAAAACAAAACACTACCTCTGTATCAAAAACACCTCAACCCAAAATACACATCAAACACTTCATTCCACGTCCATCACCATCAGTTCCACAACCAACAGAACCACAACAAACAGAATCACAACCATCAGAACTACCACAACCTTCTGAAAAACAAAACTCTGATCAACCACAAACAGAAAATCAACCACAAACTTCTGAACATCCAGAAAACCAAACCACAGAAGATCAACCAGAAAAAGACTCTGTCATACCACCATCAAACATTCCATCTTCTGAACCTGTTGCACCTGTTACTTCTGAACCCTCAAAAGTAACTTCTGCTCCTGTTTCATCAGAACCACCATCACAAAAATCTGATACCCCTTCAGAACCTACTCATATCCCTGAGACAGAAGTTCTTGATATCACTCCATTAAAAATAGTGTTTCAAGTTTCTTCTACCTCTTGTACACCTACAACATCCTCAAATTCATCTGAATCAGAAATTCATCCAGATTTTCTCATTAATCCATCTGACAAATATCCTGTACATGAACCTGAACCTGAATCAACCTTTCCTGCTAAAACCCCCATTCCAGACCCTATGCCTCCACCTGCACCTTCATCTGAGATGATTGTTCCCACTTCTAATCCATCATCATCTGGTATATCTTGTGCCCAAGTGTCTTCTCTTTATCATAATTTATCTTATGGTTTCAAACTGAAAGATTTTTATGATAGAGTTGAACCTTCTGAACCCCTGAAACCTCTGAAACCAAAACTCAGACAGGCCCTCCCATATGTGATCCTTTCATATATTCAATCTATGAACAATGAAGGATCCTTAGCAACCATATCTGCTACATCTGGTAAAGCTGTTGTTTCAGCTCTGCATCCTGCATCTGATAACACAGTTGCATCTGATAAGCAATCAACATCTGCTTTCATACCATACTCTAATGAACCCTTTGATGTTGTTTACCAACGCTCTAGACCAAAACCAAATCTGCTTAATGCTTTAAACAGATCCTTACCACAAAAACCAGAAATTCCTTTCATTCCATATTATCCTCCTCCTCTGATTTCCATCCCAAAATCACTGATACCACCAACTCCCAAACCTAAACAAATGACTCTGGAAACCTTGCTTAAACCACCACCCAGACTTAATATTGAACATTTATTTCAAACGTTTTTTCAAGAAATACAGATGTCTTTAGGTACTGTTCATAAGAGATGCTCTGAAACTATGGATGCAAATGAAACTGACATTATCTGGAAAGGATTTATCAATAGATTCAACACTGTAGCTTCTAATCTGAAGAACATCTGTTCTGATGATGCAAAGCTCAGAGCTAAAAGAACTCAATTCTGGATTGTCAACAAGACTGAACCTCTGCTTTGTTTGGATGCTCCTCCTCCTCCTCCTCCACCAGAACCAACTGCCACTGCATTGACTATGACTCTGGTAGAACCCTCTTCAGGATCTCCAGAACCTATGGCAATTGACTCTGTTCAGGCTGCAGAACCTCCACCTTCTTCATCAGAGATAAAGACAGAAAATCCAGATTTTGGTGACAAGATTACTGCTCTGGAAGCTGGTCAATCTGAAATAAAATCTTGGATGGCAAAGCAAGACAAGAAATCTAAGGACATGACAGAGTGGGTGTCTAAACAAGATGAGAAGAATGAGACAATGACTAAGTGGATGTCAAAGCAAGAGCAATCTTCATCTAAGATTACAGACCTATTGAAGATGCTTTTGTCAAAACACTCTTAGATTTGTTTCATGTTTGTGCATCTGTTGTTTTGCATCTGAATTTTATTGTTATATCTTCTGATATTTACCTATGTACTCTTGCTTTGTTATGTTAAATGAATCAGTGTTTCTCCATTGAATTATCTATTTATTGTTCCTTTTATTTGTCTTTATTAAAAGTTTTTACTTTTTGCTTATGACAAAAAAGGGGGAGAAAATAAAGATCTGAACTATTTAATATAATTTCACTAGAATGAATCTTCAGACATATATATTCTTTCTAATATTTAAATTGACCATTTCAGAACATTTGATAAGAACACTCTATAAAAGAATTTCTGAGTCTCTCAGATCATTTATCTTTTATCAACTCTGAATCTTATATCTGCAAGATATTCTGACCCTAAATTATTACAAAGATAAACAAGATCTGACTCTGAAGATTACTCAAGATAAAAAGGGAAGTTTCTATTCCTTTTTCATATTTAACTCAGGGGGAGATTCATCATCTCAGGGGGAGTTATAATTCTGTATGTTCAATTAAATAAAATTTCTGATACTTTTTGTCATCATCAAAAAGAGGGAGATTGTTAGAACACAGATTGGTTCTTAATAATTACTCTTTGTTTTGATGATAACTGTTAGGAAATTTATATTTAAGAATTATATACTCTAAAATTTGTTTGAGAGTTTTACTGCAGATTGAAATTATATTAACTCTCTAGAAGCAAATCTGCCTTGAATACAAGAAGTTATTCTGACTCTGAAGCGCCAGATGCACCTTACAGAAGAATCTGTTTGCTCCTTACAGAAGATCCTGAGCATAGTCTCCAAAAGGATCTGAAGCAAGAAGCTCCATAACATTCTGAGTCAGAAGCATCTGAAGATAATCAGAAGCATCTGAAGCTGAAGCATCAGAAGAATAGAAGAATATGTATTGAAGAGTTTCTCAAAGCATTTATATACAGAAGTTTCTGAAAGTACCTACGCTGCCTAGTACTAAAGCTCTGTGTCAAAAATGCTCTGATGATCAACACGCTAGAAGCACACACGCTGCAGAAGACTCTGATACAGCATAGTTCTGAATCTCATTAGAAGACTCTGATCCATTCAGACTCTGAAGAACTTGCTGAAACTGAAGAAGTAATTTTCAAGAATATATCCGTTGGAGCTATTCAACGTCTCTTTCCTTATTTGTGCTAGACACACTTACACAGACAAAAAGGATTTTTCTGTGCCATCTACTTCTAGGAAAGGTCAGTTGATGTGAAGACAAAAAGGCTCAGACCTTTTTGGGACTCTCTTTTCAACGTTCAACTTGCATGGTTCAGCTGCCTATAAAAGGAGAACTTCATTACATTCTTCAGTTACACACTTGCTGAAAAGAAATCATAATATTCTAAAAGCTCTCATTCTTATTCTTCATAGAATCTCATTGTACTTAAACTTAAGATAAAAATCACTGTTGTGATAAAAGCTTTTTAGAAGCATTAAAACTCTTGTATTTAATTTACATTGATTGTAAAGGATATTCCTTAAGAGGATTCAGTTGGAATCTGTAGCTCTTGAGAAGACTAAGAACTGTTGTTCTTAGGTGATACTATTGTAATCAGTTTGATTTAATAGTGGATTAAGTCCTTGTTGAGAAAGGCAAATCACTCTAGGAAGGGTGGACTGGAGTAGTTGTTAAACGAACCAGGATAAAAATAATTGTGTGATTATTTTTTAAGTCTTATTTTTCCATACTTATTCAACCCCCCCTTCTAAGTATTATCTCACCTTCAAAAAATACTTTATATTACCTACTATCATACGTATGATACCCTAAGCAAAGGTAATAACCCAAAAGAAACGGTATATTACCTACTATCAAACGTATGATAGCCTAAGCAAAGGTAATAACCTAAAATATATGGTATATTACCTAATATCAGGCGTATGATAGCCTAAGGAAAGGTAATAACCCAAAAAGATACAGTATATTACCTAATATCAGGCGTATGATAGCCTAGGCAAAGGTAATAACCCAAAATATATAGTATATTAGCTAATATCAGGCTATGATAGCCTAAGTAAAGGTAATAACCCAAAAAGATACGGTATATTACCTGCTATCAGATGTATGATAGCCTAAGCAAAGGTTATAACCCAAAAGATACGGTATATTACCTACTATCAGACATATGATAGCCTAAGCAAAGGTAATAACTCAAAAGATACGGTATATTACCTATTATCAGACGTATGATAGCCTAAGCCACGGTAATAACCCAAAAGATACGTTATATTACCTACTATCAAACGTATGATAGCCTAAGCAAAGGTAATAACCAAAAAGATATGGTATATTACCTACTATCATACGTGTGATAGCCTCAGCAAAGGTAATAACACAAAAGATACAGTATATTACCTACTATCAAATGTATGATTATCTAAGCTAAGGTAATAACCCAAAAGATACGGTATATTACCTACTATCAAACGTATTATTATCTAACCTAAGGTATTAACCCAAAAGATACGGTATATTACCTAGTATCAAACATATGATTGTCTTAGCAAAGGTAATAACCCAAAAGATACTTTATATTACCTACTATCATAGGTATGATAGCCTAAGCAAAGGTAATAACCCAAAAGAAACGGTATATTACCTACTATCAAACGTATGATAGCCTAAGCAAAGGTAATAACCCAAAATATAAGGCATATTACCTAATATCAGGCGTATAATAGCCTAAGCAAAGGTAATAACCCAAAAAGATACAGTATATTACCTAATATCAGGCGTATGATAGCCTAGGAAATGGTAATAACCCAAAATATATAGTTTATTAGCTAATATCAGGCTATGATAGCCTAAGTAAAGGTAATAACCCAAAAAGATACAGTATATTACCTGCTATCAGACGTATGATAGCCTAAGCAAAGGTTATATTCCAAAAGATACGGTATATTACCTAATATCAGACATATGATAGCCTAAGCAAAGGTAATAACTCAAAAGATACAGTATATTACCTATTATCAGACGTATGATAACCTAAGCCACGGTAATAACCCAAAAGATACGGTATATTGCCTACTATCAAAAGTATGATAGCCTAAGCAAAGCTAATAACCCAAAAGATACAGTATATTACCTACTATCAGACGTATGATTGCCTAAGCAAAGGTAATAAACCAAAAGAGACGGTATATTACCTACTATCAAACGTATGATAGCCTAAGCAAAGGTAATAACCCAAACGATACGGTATATTACTTACTATCAAACGTAAGATAGTCCAAGCAAAGATAATAACCCAAAAGAAACGGTATATTTCCTACTATCAAACGTATGATAGCCTTAGCCACGGTAATAACCCAAAAGATACGGTATATTACATACTATCAAAAGAATGATAGCCTAAGCAAAGGTAATAACCCAAAAGATACAGTATATTACCTACTATCAGACGTATGATAGCCTAAGCAAAGGTAATAACAAAAAAGATACGGTATATTACCTACTATCATACGTGTGATAGCCTAAGCAAATGTAATAACCCAAAAGATACGGTATATTACCTACTATCAAATGTATGATTATCTAAGCAAAGGTAATAACCCAAAAGATACGGTATATTACCTACTATCAAACGTATGATTATGTAAGCTAAGGTATTAACCCAAAAGATACGGTATATTACCTAGTATCAAACATATGATTGTCTTAGCAAAGGTAATATCCCAAAAGATACTTTATATTACCTACTATCATACGTATGATAGCCTAAGCAAAGGTAATAACCCAAAAGAAACGGTATATTACCTACTATCAAATGTATGATAGCCTAAGCAAAGGTAATAACCCAAAATATATGGTATATTACCTAATATCAGGCGTATGATAACCTAAGCAAAGGTAATAACCCAAAAAGACACAGTATATTATCTAATATCAGGCATATGATAGCCTAGGCAAAGGTAATAACCCAAAATCTATAGTATATTAGCTAATATCAGGCTATGATAGCCTAAGTAAAGGTAATAACCCAAAAAGATACGCTATATTACCTGCTATCAGACGTATAATAGCCTAAGCAAAGGTTATAACCCAAAAGATACAGTATATTACCTACTATCAGACATATGATAGCCTAAGCAAAGGTAATAACCCAAAAGATACGGTATATTACCTATTATCAGACGTATGATAACCTAAGCCACGGTAATAACCCAAAAGATACGAGATATTACCTACTATAAAAAGTATGATAGCCTAAGCAAATCTAATAACCCAAAAGATATAGTATATTACCTACTATCAGACGTATGATAGCCTAAGCAAACGTAATAACCCAAAAGAGACGGTATATTACCTACTATCAAACGTATGATAGCCTAAGCAAAGGTAATAACCCAAACGATACAGTATATTACTTACTATCAAACGTACGATAGTCCAAGCAAAGATAATAACCCAAAAGAAACGGTATATTACCTACTATCAAACGTATGATAGCCTTAGCCACGGTAATAACCCAAAAGATACGGTATATTTCCTACTATCAAAATTATGATAGCCTAAGCAAAGGTAATAACCCAAAAGATACAGTATATTACCTACTATCCGACGTATGATAGCCTAAGCAAAGGTAATAACAAAAAAGATACGGTATATTACCTACTATCAAACATATGATAGCCTAAGCAAAGGTAATAACCAAAAAGATACGGTATATTACCTACTATCACACGTGTGATAGCCTAAGCAAAGGTAATAACCCAAAAGATACGGTATATTACCTACTATCAAATGTATGATTATCTAAGCAAAGGTAATAACCCAAAAGATACGGTACATTACCTACTATCAAACGTATGATTATCTAAGCTAAGGTAATAACCCAAAAAGATACGGTATATTTGTTGCACCCCAAAATTTGACCAACAATTATTTATTCATTGAGTGTTTGAAAATGGATACCTTCATCAGAAAGTTCAAGAGATCCTCAGAGGAAGTGGATTGAAACCAGGGCTGTGTGCTTCACAGCTTGAGAGTTGTGGGTGCTCCTCAGATGATTCTGAGACTTTGAGAATGAACTTGATGACTGGAGAAAGCTTATGAGATGTATTTATAGCCATCATGAAGCCCAGAGAGGTCATTATGCAAGAATTCAGGAGATTCAACCATGAATGATAGGATTAGGGTTTTGACTGGGTCAACCCTAGATTAACTGAAAATTTGGAGAAGGTTGAGACCTAATCCAAGGGCCATGAGATCATGGAGTGATGCATAGAGATGTTATAAAGATGATTCCTAGGCCAACTCATCATGATTGAGGAGTTTGAGAAGTTTTGAGCTAGGGTTTCCAAGGATCATCAGTGAAAAACCCTAATTTAATCCCTATCTTCCAGGCAGTTTTAGCTCTAGATGTGATTGATATCTCATCTTCCCCACAACATGAATGTTGTAGAGCTTGTTCTAAGCTTTAATTTTAGTGTTGGAAGTCCTTGATAGGAGTTACAGAGCTCAAGTTATGGTTTTGACAAATTACAGGTCAGCTGAGGTGTGTGAATCTGGGTCCTTGAAAGTCACCCAACTTGCATACAACTTTTGCCATAGTAGGATGATTTCTATGATCTCTTGGTCAACATGAATGTTGGAGGGCATCTTCTTAGATTTAATTTGAGTGGTATAAGTCCTTGATAGGATTTGTGGAACTCAACTTATGGTTTGAGCAAGACAGGGGTATTTTGGTCATTTGTCAGTTATAGGTCATTTTTAAGCAAAGGCCATATCTCCTATTTCCATGCCTCAAATGGAAAAACTCAAAACATGAAAGTTGTTCAAAATGTGATTTTAAGGCTAGATAAGAGGTCTTGAGAGTTTGGAAATGCATGGAGCATGGATATTTTAAGATGGTCAAAATGGCTTGTAAATGGCTTATAAGTTGAAAAAGTTGGAATTGGAAATTGGTTTGGAAGATCTAGGAATCCAAAATGGGTCATCCAATATATCATTTTGATTGGAAACATCATTTTAAAAACAATGGTTTAGCCACATTTTTGAGTTTAGGCTTAAAAATTGGAGTTGCTTTGTAAATTTGTTACTTGCACTTTAAGGTATCAAAAGGAAAGATGGGAAAATGCTACATAAGGGTTTGTAAGACCTTATTTTCATGTCATAATACCATATGGGGAGAATTTAAGTAAGATTGCATGGTTTATCATGAGATGGCATGAGATTCACTCAAGATGACAAATTCAAATTATCATTGCATGAGAAGTTCTAGAAACTTCATGGAAGGTTCTCCAAGGTTCTAGACATTTCTATTCTCATATATATAAGCCCTAGGGTGGCTCCATGCATTGGTTAGAGATTTTCAAGCTTGCATACTACACTTTGATTCCTTCACTCCAAAATTGCATTTTCATTCCAAACTCCATTAAAACACCATCAATCACTACAATTCTGATCATCATCATCATCCATAATCAACATTAAGTATTTGGCAAGAAAGATTGAAGAGAATTCGTGGCTGGCTCATGTATTCCAAGTGATCACTCCAACTTGCATAAAGGATTGGCCAGGTTGATTCAAGAAGTGTGATCAAGAACCACTGCAAACAGAAGCACATAGGTCCATTGAAGATCACTTGTAGCAAGTACCAAGGCTTGGATTGGAGAAGAAACACCATAGCCATCACCACTTGCAAGGTATGCGTTTTCTCTTGAATCTCATTATTTATGCATAGTTAAGGTTTGTTGTTAGGGTAAGCATGATAGAGACCAATTAGGGATGAATCATGATGAGTATGAGAGCATTCCATGGAAGTTTGTTGTATGGCCGTTTCTGTTTAGGGAGAAAGAACTCATGCCTTAGTGTACTATAATCTTAGTTCTCTAGCTTAGTGTAATCCTCATAAGATGTAGATCATTCTAGGTTAATATGAGCCCATTCCATTTCCATGCATATCCATGTGAAACAAATGGTACCAGACCTTGCGCGCTTTGTAACTCTTTGTGGAGTGAGTCTTAATGAATTCTATGGGCATGGCTGTGTAGAGGGCAGTGAGAGGATCAATTTTGCTTTTTGGATCGAGTTAAATGGTGGAGAGATGAGAGAGCTAGATGGGATGGAAGATTCGTGTATGGGGGTTGCATTCTTGAAACCCTAAGTAACCAAAGGTAGAAGAGATAATCTCTACCATTGATTCATGTTGAATATTTGACTTTGTCCCTCAATCTCACGGTCCAAATTGAATAACGAATGGGAAGGAAAAATTCGGCCAAAACGCCGTCGTTTTGATTAGTGGGGGGCGCCTGGGCTTATCCCGTGTGCTATTCGCACCCCACCTAATTCTGGCCCATTAAAAAACCATCTAGCGTGCATTGCTATTGTCACCCCCCTCCCTTTATTTGATTCTTTTATTTTTTAATTCTTTTACTATTTTTCTTGCACTTTAAAAATTCATATAAAATCCAAAAATGCATATTTTTTAATTCTTCTTTTTCCTACATGTTAATAAACCTGTCTAGAAAAATATAAATAAATAAAATGTCCATTTTATTTTCTTTTCATATTTTTAATAGATTTTTCTCTTAAATAGCTTTTATAATGTTGAGTTTGATATCATGATTTTGTAGAATTTTGTTTAGGACCTTCCTTTAGTCTTTTTAATCCATTCTTTTTTGTGTAATTAGATATTGAATCATAGTTCACCATAGGATTTATTTCTAGATTTTTAGATTAAAATTTGATTAGTTTAATTAGGGTAGCTTTAGGGTATCCTAATTAGGGTTTAGGTTGTGCATAGGTGAAAGAATTCAATTTCTTTAGATAGTTTTGTCTTGATATTTGGGTAGAGGCATATGTGGATGTTATGGATAGATGTTGTAGGCCCTTGTGAATAATTGTTAGATTTTTCCCCATTAGTTTAGCATTTTTAGGTATTTTCTGAAGTTGCCCATTGATTTTGTCTGTCCTGGGGTTATCTGTTCATCTATGGGGTTTGTTTTGGGGAATTGGTTGTGGGGCTTGTGTTGTCTTGAGGATCTTGTTGGAGAGCATCATGAAGAGAAGATTGTAGATCAAGACTCAGAGACCCAGAGCTTGGCTTGTTCCCGGTCTGTGAGGTTTGAGATCCTGAAGTTTGAAGGAAGTTCATGGTACTTTCCTGAGGAAGGCACTATGAATGACTTTCATTCTTTCTTCTCACCTCTTTCTCAAGTATCCAATGATGTTGGAGCCAGCTTGTGAGTTTAATTTCTCCTGAGGAGGAATGTAAACTGATCACCTGTTGTTGAGCCACATGGGATACAACTCCTAAGTGGAAGCCTCCTAGTACTTTCCTGAGGAAGGTCCTATGGGTCTATTCACTTAGTTCCATTAGTTTATCTAGGATTTCTCAAGTGTCCAATGATGTTGGAGCCAACTTGTGAGTTTAATTTCTCCTGAGGAGGAATGTAAACTGATCACAGTTGTTGAGCCATATAGGATACAACTCCTAAGTGGAAGCCTCCTAATACTTTCCTGAGGAAGGTCCTATGGGTCTATTCACTTAGTTCCACTAGTTCAGATAGGATTTCCTAAATATCCAGTGATGTTGGAGCCTGCTTGTGAGTTTAATTTCTCCTGAGGAGGAATGTAAACTGATCATAGTGGTTGAGCCACATAGGATATGACTCCTGAGTATACACCTCCTAGTGCTTTCATGAGGAAGACACTATGAGTCTGCTTACTTAGCTCCCTTTCTTTGGTAAGCTTGTTCTGAAGCTTGAAGACTGGGATTGTTTTCTTGTTTAGGGTTTTGCTTTAGGGCTTTGCTTAGATTTGATCTAGATTCTGAGTTAGGGTTAGGATTAGAGAGTAGATGATTCTTTCTCAAGCATGTGTTTTGTTTGCCTGATGGCACCTCATTTCTTTTATCTGTTCATTGCTTGATAGCATGTTGTTTATCTTCAGTATGATTACTGTTATTTCATGACTGGCTTGAGGTCGAGACGAGCTTGTGGAGGCTGAAGCCCCACACACATTTCCTCCCTCACTTGCATTGCATGCATTTTACTGTTAAAGCTGATGCTTTTGTCTGTTTTGGTGTATCATTGATATGATCCCTTAGGACTCTCATTTCCTCTGATGAGGATTTGATGATAGACTTTTAGGTTGAAACCTATGCATGACAACATCTAGGAGTTCCCTGTTCAAACCTCAACCATAGGATGAATCCATGGCATGATAACAGTAGGACTTGATAGTCTCCCTCCTAGTTGGGCATGTTCTCTTCTCATCTCAAAACAGTTTAAGATACAGTAATCATGAATGATTTCTTTCGTACGTTACGAGCCTTAAGCTATCTAAGGTGGGATGTTTAGTATGGTACCCTTTGGGTGACATACGACGCATTCACTCTCAGGTCATAGTCTCTAGTGCGGTTGAGATCGCAAACACAATAAAAAACACTTCTTTCAGGAAATAACCCGTAGTTTCCCGAACTACGTTTGCTCTGATCTTTCGTACCAGATGAAAGTACGTAGGCATAGGATGCGATATCCTAGCGAGCAACCTTCAACCTTTCCCCCATAACCCCGTAGTTAGCCGAACTACGTTGACTCTGATTTCTCGTTCCAGACGGGAATACGTAGGCATAAAGTGCGACAATTTGCCGAGTCATTTTTCTTTTCTTTTTTAGCCAGCCTTGATAGGTAGATAGATTATAACCAACCCGTCCAAGTAAACAAACAAGCGAGGATCCCGTCGAGTACGACGGACGTGAGGGGTGCTAATACCTTCCCCTTGCGTAACCGACTCCCGAACCCAGACAATGGTTGCGATGACCTTGTCTTACCCTTATTCGTCAAGTTTTTCCGATCGTTTCCTTTCCCGCTCTGAGGGATAAATAACGAAAGGTGGCGACTCTTCTGTCATGCCGGCACCTTATTTTCGCGCAAGCGACAGCTGGCGACTCTGCTGGGGATCGAACCCAGAATCTCTGGTTCTCCGGTTCCCTATGAGAGTCAATCCTATCGTTTGTGTGTTTGCTTGTTGGGTTGCGTTTATTTATCGCATTTTTACTTCCCGCATTTTATTTCCCGCATTTTATTTCCAGTTTGATATGATTATCTGTGCTGCTGTGGGAGAGGGATGTTACTATGAGTGAGAAGCCGGACCTGGGCTCGAGTACACACCTAGATATAGTTGCGGAGAAGTAGTAGACGAACCTGTCTGCCGAGCAGGCACAGTTCCCTACGAAAATCTGCGCTCAGACGAGATTCTTGCAGAGGTGCTCCTTTCCGGTCCTGAGGATCTGAGGGGAGTCCAGACGTGAGGATTGTCGACTCTGGGGACCGATCATTTGGAAGTCAGCTAAGAGAGGCCTCTTCATGACTTAATGATGCCACTCCTTCTGGGAATCGTATCGTCACTCATGGAAGTCTGTGACGCTGACGACCGCATAGGATGCCATACCTTTGTCCGTGGATTAGGTCCATACCTGTGAGTGGGGTTGGGATGTTGCAGGAAACTTTGACCTTCAGACTACCTGGTTTTCTTGACAGTGAATCAGTTACGTTGGTATCACGGTTCTCGGTGGCAGATTTGACTGTTCTTGACAGAGCGGGTTTTTGATCAGAGGATTTTATCATCGGGTGTATATCTGTCCTTGATAGAGCAAGTTTCGATCAGAGTATTGTCATCAGAGGTTTGTTCCGGATAGAGCAGATTTTGAGTGGGGTCTGAAGATCTCATCGGCGGTTGTTGTTTGTTCTTGATAGGGCAGGTCTGGAGTGGGGTCCGAGGATCTCATCAGCAGCTGTGCATTTGTTCTTGATAGGGCAGATTTCTGATTTGGGGTCTGAAGGCTTCATCAACAGATGTCCCTTGATCTTGCACCCAGGGTCCTTATTATCAGTCACTTATTCTTGTCAGAGCAGGATTTTGATCTCGATCCTATCAGATGGTTATTCTCAGCAGATCAGATCAGTGGTGTTACACCGGGGTTTCCTTCTCGTCAGTGACTGTTGACACCGAATCCCCACAACAGCCACCTGGATATATTGTTGCATACCTGCATTTTGCATTAGTTTGCATGATCATTCGCATTCCATTGGCGTGTGTCTGTGACAGGTACCATTTCCCCGATCCAGGATCTCTCTCCTCTTATTGCATTACTACAGCCTCTCTCAGAAAGACTGTTGCGTACGAGTTCTTGATCCCTGATGTGTCGGAGTTGGCTATCACCAATGCTATAGGCTTCCCGTGTATGTGTGAGGTTGCTGTTTCCATGATTGGGCCCAGATTCCTCTCCTTATTATTGTCAGCAGGCGCCAGGATCGGGGGAAAATCTCTCAAGCACACAGACACACGCCTGCATCTGCATGAAGCATTTTTGCATGACATACATTCTGTTGCTTTTCCTAACCTTTGATGTTGACAGGTTTTTCAGGTACTCAGGTTCCGAGCTGCTTTCGATCTCCAGGATTGATCAAAGACTCATCCACCGCTACTCAACTCGCGCTAATCAGACAAGGATAATGGACCAGGTGCAGTCAGATGTTCAAGAGCTTCGTGAACGGATGGATCGTTTTATGGAGCTGATGCAAGTAGTTGCGAATGGGCAAGACCAGCTTCGTACTCTGGTTCAACCTCTGATCTCCAAGGTTGACAGTAATGGCATACTGCACAGAGGGGCCGTGCCTACTCCTCCTCCAGGGGATACTCCACAGAACGTTGTTCCTGCTGCCGGGGGCAACGGCAGTGCTAACGGCAATCTGATGACTAATATCGGGCTCAACGCGGCTGGCGTCGGCAATGGTAGCTTGGGAGCCAATGTTAACATAGGGCCGGTCAACGGCAATGCTGGTGCAGGAAATCTGTTGGTGCCTCAACCGTGGCTGGAGGACCATCAGGATGACATATTCTCTCAAAGAGGTGTAGAAGCAGAGTTGAATGCTGAAGCTCGACTCAGGTTCAAGGCGCTGGAAGACAAGATGAGAAACATAGAAAATCAGAACACATTGGGCGTTGATATGTCCAACCTCGGGTTGATTGCTGACTTTAAAGTACCTCACAAGTTCAAGGTGCCTACCTTTGAGAAGTATAAGGGTACTACTTGCCCCCGGGTCCACCTCCGATCTTATTATAGAAAGATGTCCGCTTATTCTGACGATGAGAAGCTGCTGATGCACTTCTTTCAGGATAGTCTTTCTGGTCCATCGCTCGAATGGTATATGGGTTTGGAGCCCGCTACTGTGCGCACCTGGAAAGATCTGGCAGAAGCGTTTGTTCTCCACTATCAATATAATAGCGACTTGGCTCCCAACCGAGTTCAGCTTCAGAATCTCTCACAGCGGAACAATGAAAGCTTCAAAGAGTACGCCCAGCGGTGGCGTGAATTGGCTGCTCGGGTTCAACCGCCTATGGTTGAGCGTGAGCTAGTGCAAATGTTCGTGGCTACCTTTCCTGGAATCTATTATGAAAAGCTGGTCAGTGGCATGACCGGAACATTCTCGGCTCTCATCACTCTGGGTGAGCATGTTGAGAACGGTATAAAGATCGGAAAAATTCAGGGCGAATCATCCTCAGTTGGAGGAGGTAGGAAGAAACCCTATACTGGCAAGCGTCGAGAGGGAGATGCCAGTGTTGTCACTAATGCTAGGAGAAAGGGCAAGGGTCCTCAGTCTCAGATTGCTAGCATAAATATCCCAGCTGCCCCACCGCAGCAGCAGCCGCCTCACCAGCAGAATCAGCAGTGGTATAGGAGATATCAGAATCGGGCTCCTATGACAAGTCGTCAGTTTGAAACTCCACCTATGTCGTATGCACAGCTTCTGCAAACGTTGCTTCAGCTCCAATTAATTCAAAAGAGGACGTTGGCTCCCTTAACAGGGGCACCACCACCAGGGTATGATGCCAGTGCTACTTGTGAGTTCCATACTGGGGCACCTGGCCATACGATTGAGAATTGTAAAGCTTTTAAGCACAAAGTCCAGGACTTGGTGGACGCCAAGGTTATCAACTTTTTTTACAACGTGCCCAACGTTACCAAAAACCCCATGCCTCATCATAAGGGGGGGTGGAGTAAATGTTGTTATCACTGAGGAGAGTTCAGACTTGCTGACTGATGTCAAAGATTTGAAGACGCCGCTGAGTTTTGTCAAGGCTAAGTTGCTGAAGAAAGGCTTCTTTCCTGGATGTGGAGAGTTATGTATGGCTTGTGCTACACTTCCTGATGGGTGTGAGCAGCTGATCGAAGGTATCCAAAGTCTGATGTCCGAGGGTATTTTGCAATTCAGCCGGAGCGTTGAGAGTGCATCAGGGGAAGTCGTGCTAAAGCAGGCAGACGAAGTTGCTACCATTACTATTCCTCGTCACCCTATTACTATTTCTGCGCCCCGACCGCCTACTATCACCATCACCAGGGCCGGACCAGTCCCATTCGAGAGTACTAATGCCGTTCCATGGCATTACGGCGCCGAAGTTTATTGTAATGGTCAGAAGATAGAGCTAGAGCCATTCGGATCGACTGTGCAGAATCTTACCGAAGTCAGTGGTATCACTAGAAGCGGTAGAGTGTTTGCGCCAGCAGAGGTTGCAGCGGAGAAAGTGGTCCGAGCTGACGCTGTGGATAAGGGTAAAGGTAAAGCTGTTGAAGAGGTCCCTGCTGGGGCAGAAAAAGACTTGCTAGTTAAAGATGCTGAAGAGTTCATGCGGCTAATCAAGAAGAGTGACTACAAAATTGTAGATCATCTTCATCAGACTCCATCAAAGATCTCTATTCTTAACCTGTTGCTGTGCTCTGAGGCGCACCGCAACGCGTTACTGAAGGTATTGAATGCTGCATACGTGCCGCAGGAGATATCAGTAAATCAACTGGAGGAAGTGGTGGCCCATGTTGTAACACCCCACTTATTCCTACCCCAAAATAATTCAATTAATCATTTAGGCATAAGTCAAAATTTTATCAGAGTACATGTAAGTCATAGCACAAAAGGGGGTATGTCACATTATCATAAAAATTCCAATGCAATACAACACCTGCTCTACAGATATGCAACAACGGGTCAACACCCACAAGAAAATATTTAGAACAAGGCGGAAACATCTAAATATTCCATATTTCCAAGACATGTATTCACATATACAATTGTCATCCAACATGTTAACAAAACATAACATCGGCAGATACATGCACATATGTATCGCAAAAGAATCGAAATAACTCCTATCTACCCGGTGCTACATATCAGAGCCGACCGACCAAAAGGGAAATGAAGTCATGCTTCACAAAATATCTCCAGCCATCTAATCTGCAATGCCTCATAGAGCATTATAAAACAGCAGAAGGGTGAGAAACAATATCATAATAAATAATGCATAAAGACATATATAAATATCTCATATCAACAATTATGCATTCTACGCATTCTCACCACAACTCACCTTGTACAATATAATATATCTATATACAACTATAACACCAAGCATACTCAATATGCATCATCAATGTTTATATCTTTTCATAAACATGCAACCACATATATATATATATCTATATATATATATATATATATATCCTCCAGTATCTACATTATGCCAAAACATACATTTCACGTTAATTCAATAAACATACACAACATGTTTATTTCACTATACATCATATACAGATGACAAATGCAAATCATAGAGGACAACTCGCTACTCTATGTAAATGCAACACAACATCGATCTAGTCGATCGTCAGATCCTCCTAAGGATCAATCTACTCTCACCCCTCATGGGTATTCTATCACTTGTCAGATTCTCCTAGGAATCACAACACTCATCAGACTCTCCTAGGAATCACACCATTCATCAGATTCTCCGAGGAATCACGCCACTCGTCAGATTCTCCGAGGAATCACACTGTTCATCAGATTCTCCAAGGAATCAGGTTAATCAGCAGACTCTCCAAGGAATCACGTATCTCGTCAGATTCTCCGAGGAATCAATTCATTCAGCAGATTCTCCGAGGAATCACACCATTCATCAGATTCTCCGAGGAATCAGGTCATACAGCAGACTCTCCAAGGAATCACACCTCTCATCAGACTCTCCTAAGAGTCATGTCTCTCCTCAGGCTCTCCTAAGAGTCCTATCACTCATCAGATTCTCCTAGGAATCAACAACACAAGAATGTATTCTATACAATTCTTGAAATGCACACACATACACATAATATGTTCATGCATCTTCACCTCATTCAATTTCATACAATCATCATACATCGCAATGTATATTACACGACACATTAGTCATTCACCTCATTATCATGCATTTTAAATCAATTTAAACAATGCACATATTTGCCCAAACGGCCACAATTCACAATCGAGGATTTACGCACGAAGGCTACCCACAGCACATGTTATCACAATAGATCACATACTTATTCATATCATAGAGGTATTAACCTATGTGAATCAACCAAACAATCACCACATGAGCAACACAGCACAAGAAAAATGCTGTCACGTTCGCCTTTATTCGCCTGGCGAACCCCCGCAGCGAACCTTCGCTAGGCTTCGCCTGGCGAACTCGCCAGCGAGCCCAAGTCAGTAGCTACTGACTTCAGTCGCCACCATTCGCCAGCACCTTCGCTGGGCGAACCTTCGCTATCCACCTTCGCCTGGCGAACTCACCAGCGAAGTCCACTGGGACTTAAACATAATTACTCGCCAGCATTCGCCGGGCTTCGCCTGGCGAAGTTTCGCCTTCGCTCGCCTGGCGAGAGCCAGCGAACCTGCGCAGAACAGCATTCTGTTCTGTCTCTCCTTCACCAATCCATCATCAACCATCTCTTAAACATCTAAATCAGTACAAATAGCATCAATACATGTTACCCGACTATTCTACGGCGTTATTACTCAGTTTCAACCGATTAAATCTTCAATCTACCGATTATTCCAACTTTTGCCCTAGAAATGGATAGTGTAGAAAACTACCAACAAGCCCAAACTAATACATATATGATGCTATACATTATTAAGATGATAAAACTTCTCACCCTTACCTGATTAATCGCAAGCTTTGATCGATTCTTGATGATTCTAGGTTTTCCTCTTTCTCTTCTCTTTCTCCTCCTCTTCTTTCTTTCTCCTTTCTTTCTCTTCTTCTTACTATCCTTTCTTTCCCTTCTATTTCCTCTTTAATATCTTTTCCATTATTTTTCCAAAACATCTATTAATTCAATATCTCACAAATATCTCACTTAATATTAAATAGGAAATGTCCAAAATACCCTTCCAAACTATTTCCTCCGAAACCTCCCAATACCGGTTAAAAATATGATAATATGTAAATATAACATATTTCCACACAAATTCTACATCCAAATATTATTCACCCAATTTAATTAAATTGGGGCCCAATAAAAGTGAAAATCGAAATCGGGGCGTTACAACTCTCCCCCACTTTAGAAATTTTCGTCCTCGAAAATATCACTTGATTCAAAACACACCGGACACGATTTCTGCGTCCTTTCCTGAATTCCCAAGTTACACACAATCGTCCACATGCATACTTCCTTATCACAATCACAGCCATGCCACGTGGCTCATAAAAGACTGTCACCCTCATCAACTCCCATTGGAGATTACAGGTACACCACTCGTACTTCACCAGGAACAACATCTAGGTCATTCTACCCCGGTGATTCTTTCCACTAGGAACGACACATTAGCCATTCTACCCTAGCGAATACAACCATGATACTTATACCTCATCAGGAATAACATACTAGTCATTCTACTCCAATGAGCTCAAATCTCTAACACGTACGTTGTCCAACGTCACCATCGTAAAGTCTTCACTGTCAATTACCATCGCATCAACGGAAAATCAAAACCAAACACTAAGCGTACTCAAAAGAAATGAACAAATGAGTCGCTCTGATATCAAACATAACAACTAAAGGTGCAACATAATTAAAGCACATACCTCAAATCAAACGATCCGCATTGGTAGTGTCTGACCCTGCCAATGCAAACACTTTCCCACTTACTGAAGCTTGCTTCGGTTTAGGACACTTCGCACTGATGTGACCCACTTCTCCACAATTGTAGCACTTCACTGCACCCATTCTACAATCCTTAACATCATGTCCAAGAACTCCACAATTAGAGCATTTGATCTTGGGCTTTCCACACATAAAAGACTTATGACCCATCTCGCCACACTTGTAGCATTTAATGGATCCAGAACTCCCTCCTCCAGATCCCTTAACAAAGTTTCCCTTATGCTTGCCCTTATCAGCTGGCGTCTCATAAGGTTCACTCCTTACTTGTCGCTTTTCTTTCTCCTCCTTCAAACTCTTGTAGTGAGTAGAACGAGCTTTGCGATCTTCTTCAAAAATTCGACAACATTCGGTCAAGTCCGAAAATCTCCTTATCCTCTGATAGCCCACCGCTTGCTTGATCTCGGGACGCAAGCCGTTCTCATACTTAACACACTTAGAGAATTCTGCCGTCACCGCATCATAGTGAGGATGAAATTTTACTAACTCCATAAACTTAGCCGTGTAATCCACCACAGACATATTGCCTTGTTTCAACTCAAGAAATTCCATTTCCTTCCTTCCTTTCACACTCTCAGGATAATACTTCCTCAAGAATTCAGCACGAAATAAATCCCAAGTTATTTCCTCGTCATCTACTTCAAGCACTTGCCTCATGCCGATCCACCAGTCATCGGCTTCTTCCCGCAACATGTGAGATCCAAGCCTCACCTTATTGCCCTCAGCACAGTTCATAACTCTGAAGATCCTCTCGATCTCTTTCAACCAATTTTGGGCACCGTCCGGATTAAACCTTCCTTTGAACACCGGTGGCTTATTCTTTCTAAACTCATCATTTGCGTTCACATTCGGCGCACCCTGCACCGCTCTAGCCATCGCCTCTAATGCCGCAGCCATAGCACTGTCATTACGACCTGCCATAATCTTCTTAATCGCAAAAACAGCAACAAGGTTAAACAACCGCTCAACCAACAAAACAATAAGACAAACACAACTGACTCAACACTGGCTCTGATACCACTTGTAACACCCCCCTTATTCCTACCCCAAAATAATTCAATTAATCATTTAGGCATAAGTCAAAATTTTATCAGAGTACATGTAAGTCATAGCACAAAAGGGGGTATGTCACATTATCATAAAAATTCCAATGCAATACAACACCTGCTCTACAGATATGCAACAACGGGTCAACACCCACAAGAAAATATTTAGAACAAGGCGGAAACATCTAAATATTCCATATTTCCAAGACATGTATTCACATATACAATTGTCATCCAACATGTTAACAAAACATAACATCGGCAGATACATGCACAGATGTATCGCAAAAGAATCGAAATAACTCCTATCTACCCGGTGCTACATATCAGAGGCGACCGACCAAAAGGGAAATGAAGTCATGCTTCACAAAATATCTCCAGCCATCTAATCTGCAATGCCTCATAGAGCATTATAAAACAGCAGAAGGGTGAGAAACAATATCATAATAAATAATGCATAAAGACATATATAAATATCTCATATCAACAATTATGCATTCTACGCATTCTCACCACAACTCACCTTGTACAATATAATATATCTATATACAACTATAACACCAAGCATACTCAATATGCATCATCAATGTTTATATCTTTTCATAAACATGCAACCACATATATATATATATATATATCTATATATATATATATCCTCCAGTATCTACATTATGCCAAAACATACATTTCACGTTAATTCAATAAACATACACAACATGTTTATTTCACTATACATCATATACAGATGACAAATGCAAATCATAGAGGACAACTCGCTACTCTATGTAAATGCAACACAACATCGATCTAGTCGATCGTCAGATCCTCCTAAGGATCAATCTACTCTCACCCCTCATGGGTATTCTATCACTTGTCAGATTCTCCTAGGAATCACAACACTCATCAGACTCTCCTAGGAATCACACCATTCATCAGATTCTCCGAGGAATCACGCCACTCGTCAGATTCTCCGAGGAATCACACTGTTCATCAGATTCTCCAAGGAATCAGGTTAATCAGCAGACTCTCCAAGGAATCACATATCTCGTCAGATTCTCCGAGGAATCAATTCATTCAGCAGATTCTCCGAGGAATCACACCATTCATCAGATTCTCCGAGGAATCAGGTCATACAGCAGACTCTCCAAGGAATCACACCTCTCATCAGACTCTCCTAAGAGTCATGTCTCTCCTCAGGCTCTCCTAAGAGTCCTATCACTCATCAGATTCTCCTAGGAATCAACAACACAAGAATGTATTCTATACAATTCTTGAAATGCACACACATACACATAATATGTTCATGCATCTTCACCTCATTCAATTTCATACAATCATCATACATCGCAATGTATATTACACGACACATTAGTCATTCACCTCATTATCATGCATTTTAAATCAATTTAAACAATGCACATATTTGCCCAAACGGCCACAATTCACAATCGAGGATTTACGCACGAAGGCTACCCACAGCACATGTTATCACAATAGATCACATACTTATTCATATCATAGAGGTATTAACCTATGTGAATCAACCAAACAATCACCACATGAGTAACACAGCACAAGAAAAATGCTGTCACGTTCGCCTTTATTCGCCTGGCGAACCCCCGCAGCGAACCTTCGCTAGGCTTCGCCTGGCGAACTCGCCAGCGAGCCCAAGTCAGTAGCTACTGACTTCATTCGCCACCATTCGCCAGCACCTTCGCTGGGCGAACCTTCGCTATCCACCTTCGCCTGGCGAACTCACCAGCGAAGTCCACTGGGACTTAAACATAATTACTCGCCAGCATTCGCCGGGCTTCGCCTGGCGAAGTTTCGCCTTCGCTCGCCTGGCGAGAGCCAGCGAACCTGCGCAGAACAGCATTCTGTTCTGTCTCTCCTTCACCAATCCATCATCAACCATCTCTTAAACATCTAAATCAGTACAAATAGCATCAATACATGTTACCCGACTATTCTACGGCGTTATTACTCAGTTTCAACCGATTAAATCTTCAATCTACCGATTATTCCAACTTTTGCCCTAGAAATGGATAGTGTAGAAAACTACCAACAAGCCCAAACTAATACATATATGATGCTATACATTATTAAGATGATAAAACTTCTCACCCTTACCTGATTAATCGCAAGCTTTGATCGATTCTTGATGATTCTAGGTTTTCCTCTTTCTCTTCTCTTTCTCCTCCTCTTCTTTCTTTCTCCTTTCTTTCTCTTCTTCTTACTATCCTTTCTTTCCCTTCTATTTCCTCTTTAATATCTTTTCCATTATTTTTCCAAAACATCTATTAATTCAATATCTCACAAATATCTCACTTAATATTAAATAGGAAATGTCCAAAATACCCTTCCAAACTATTTCCTCCGAAACCTCCCAATACCGGTTAAAAATATGATAATATGTAAATATAACATATTTCCACACAAATTCTACATCCAAATATTATTCACCCAATTTAATTAAATTGGGTCCCAATAAAAGTGAAAATCGAAATCGGGGCGTTACACATGTTAATGCTGGTAATGGGTTGGGATTTACAGATCTGGAGCTGACTCCTAAGGGAAGAGATCACAACAGCGCCTTGCACGTCTCAATAGAGTGCAGAGGCACGATTATGTCACATGTCCTGGTGGATACGGGTTCCTCGCTTAATGTGCTTCCGAAGAAGGCACTGATGAAGTTGGATACCCGTGGACTGCTTTGCACGCCCAATGATCTGGTCGTGAAAGCCTTTGACGGAACCAAGCGCCACGTCTTCGGAGAGTTGACCCTGCCAATTCAAGTTGGTCCAGAGACGTTCAATACGGTTTTCTATATCATGGATATCATGCCCGCCTATAGTTACCTCTTAGGTCGGCCATGGATCCATTCTGCTGGTGCCGTGACGTCCACGCTGCATCAGAAGCTTAAATATGCTGTCGGGGGCAGCATAGTGACCGTCTGTGGTGAAGAGGACATCATGGTAAGCCTCCTGTCGTCCTTTAAATACGTCGAAATGGATGGCGAGATCCATGAGACTCTTTGCCAAGCATTTGAAACCGTCAAGGTGAAGGAAGTAGCTCCTGTCGTCACAGAAAAGCAAGAGTTGAATCTCTCCTCGTTTAAGGAAGCTCGGGCCGTTGTCGAAGCCGGTTCCACCTCAGGCTGGGGGCATGTCTTGGATATACCAATCAAGCAGGATAAGTTTGGATTGGGATATTCTCCTGGAGCTGAAGCTTCATCTTCTTCTGGCAGCTCGTCTCGTGGGAAAGGGCCGATCCTATTCACCAAGGGGGGAGTAATTTTCGAGAGCATCAACGCTGCGTCGGAGGACAGCGGGGACAGTGATTGCGATCTTGACGCCTGGATTCAACCGAGCAAGTCGGGCGAGCGCCTCCGCAATTGGACCATCAAGGAGACTATCAAGCTGACAAGTGAAGAGTAATGATTTGCTTTTTACAATCTTTGTACAACCCTATGTCCTGCCCGGGGCATAGTGGTTTTACTGTCAAGGCCTTGTTGGATTATGTGTATGCATTTTGTTAATAAATAAAAGGCGTTTTCTTCGTAATCAAATATTGTGTTCTCTGTTATTCCTGTTTTATGTTTATTTCGAAAAACAGCAAAATGGCAACGAGGTTTGTGCTAACCTGCATATTCTTGCTTTAAACTTAACCCTTGTTATTGCAGGATCCACGTGACAGATGACATCGACTCTGGACCCTCTACGGCTCGCTACGACTTTGATTGCCCGATCTATCAAGCCGAGGATGAGATTGATGAAGACGAGGACCTTCCGAAAGAGTTGGCCTGCTTGTTGAGACAAGAGGAGAAGGTTATTCTGCCTCACGAGGAGGATATTGAGATTATAAATCTGGGTTCTGAGGAGCTCGTCAGAAATGTCAGAGTAGGGGCTGCGCTGCAGAATGATGTCAAGCATAGACTAGTCGAGATGCTTCGAGAGTATAGTGACGTCTTTGCTTGGTCATATGAGGATATGCCCGGACTTGACACTGATATTGTGGTTCATCGCTTGCCGTTGCGAGAGGATTACCCTCCAGTCAAGCAGAAGCTTAGGAGGACGAGACCAGACATGGCTGTAAAAATCAAAGAAGAAGTCCAGAAGCAGTTGGACGCAGGATTTCTAGCCGTTACCACTTACCCTCCGTGGGTCGCCAACATAGTACCTGTACCGAAGAAGGACGGTAAGGTACGTATGTGCGTCGATTATCGGGATTTGAATAGGGCGAGCCCTAAGGATGATTTCCCGTTGCCTCATATCGATGTGTTGGTCGACAATACAGACCAGTTTTCCGTGTTTTCGTTCATGGATGGCTTCTCCGGTTACAATCAGATTAAGATGGCGCCGGAGGACATGGAGAAAACGACGTTCATTACCCCCTAGGGAACATTCTGCTATAAGGTAATGCCCTTCGGTCTGAAGAACGCAGGGGCCACTTACCAGCGAGCAATGGTAACTTTGTTTCATGACATGATTCATCATGAGATCGAGGTCTATGTTGATGACATGATTGCAAAGTCCCAAACGGAGGAAGAGCATCTGGTCAATTTGTTGAAGCTGTTTGAAAGGCTTAGGAAGTTCAGGCTGAGGCTGAATCCTAACAAGTGCACTTTCGGAGTGCGGTCCGGAAAGTTATTGGGGTTTATCGTTAGTGAACGAGGTATTGAAGTTGATCCTGCGAAAATAAAAGCTATCCAAGAAATGCCAGCGCCGAAGACAGAAAAAGAAGTTCGTGGTTTCCTGGGCCGAATAAACTACATTGCAAGGTTTATCTCTCAGCTCACGGCCACCTGTGAACCGATGTTCAAGCTTTTAAAGAAAAATCAGGCGATTACTTGGAATGAGGATTGCCAGAAGGCATTCGATAAGATAAAGCAGTATCTTCAAGAACCTCCAATCTTGATACCCCCAGTGGCTGGACGGCCATTAATCATGTACTTGACGGTTCTGGAGAATAGTATGGGGTGTGTTCTCGGTCAGCACGACGAGAAGGGCAGAAAAGAGCATGCCATTTATTATTTGAGTAAAAAGTTCACTGAGTGTGAATCTCGATACTCGATGCTGGAGAAGACGTGTTATGCATTAGCCTGGGCCGCCAAACGTCTACGACAGTATATGCTTAATCACACCACTATGCTAATTTCGAAGATGGATCCGATCAAGTACGTCTTCGAGAAGCAGGCTCTTTCGGGCAGGATTGCCAGGTGGCAGATGGTGTTAACAGAATATGATATTCAGTACGTCTCTCAGAAAGCCATTAAGGGAAGCGTATTGTCTGATTACCTTGCCGAACAGCCAATCGAAGACTACCAGCCGATGAAGTTCGAGTTCCCTGACGAGGACATTATGTTTCTCAAAGCGAAGGATTGCGATGAGCCATTGCCCGATGAGGGGCCAGATAGGAAGTCTCAGTGGAAGTTGATATTCGACGGAGCGGTTAATTCCTATGGAAGTGGTATCGGGGCTATCATCACGACTCCTCACGGATCCCACATCCCGTTTACTGCGAGACTGACGTTTCCAGTTACCAACAATGAAGCCGAGTATGAAGCATGTATTATGGGTCTAGAAGAGGCAATTGATTTGAGAATCAAGAATCTAGACATATATGGTAACTCAGCGCTTGTAATCAATCAGATTAAAGGGGAGTGGGAAACTCGTCAAGCGAATCTAGTGCCGTACATGAATTATGCCAGGAGGCTGCTTCCATTCTTTGATCGGGTGGAACTTCATCATGTACCCAGGGCTGAAAATCAGATGGCTGATGCCTTAGCCACGCTGGCTTCAATGTATAAAGTCAATTATTGGAACGAGGCTCCAAGAATTGTACTTTCGCGTCTTGATAGACCAGCATTTGTGTTTGCAATCGATGATGCCACTGACGGCAAGCCATGGTTCCACGACATCCAGACCTTCCTTACGACCAAGGACTATCCTGCGGGTGCGTCAACCCAGGATAAGGAAACTCTAAGGAGGCAATCTGGGAACTTTTATCTCAATCCTGATGGAGTGCTATATAAAAGAAACCACGATCTCATGCTACTCAAATGTGTGGATGAGAAAGAGGCAAGTATGCTCATGGAAGAAGTCCATGAGGGCACATTTGGTACGCACGCCGGCGGGCATGCCATGACGAGAAAGATCCTGAGAGCAGGATATTACTGGCTGACGATGGAGTCGGATTGCTTCAGATTCGCGAAGAAATGTCACAAATGCCAGATTTATGCTGATAAAGTTCATGTGCCGCCGTGCCCATTGAATGTCATGTCCTCCCCTTGGCCGTTCTCCATGTGGGGCATCGACATGATAGGCAAGATCGAGCCCACTGCATCCAATGGTCATCGTTTCATTCTGGTAGCTATCGACTACTTCACCAAATGGGTGGAGGCAGCCTCATACGCTAATGTGACCAAGCAGGTGGTAGCTAAATTCATAAAGAGGGACATCATCTGTCGCTATGGAATTCCCGAGCGAATCATTACTGATAATGGTTCGAATTTGAACAATAAGATGATGAAGGAGCTGTGCCAGAGCTTCAAGATTGAACACCACAACTCATATCCTTACCGGCCAAAGATGAATGGCGCTGTTGAAGCGGCCAACAAGAACATCAAGAAGATTGTTCAGAAGATGGTTGTGACGTATAAAGATTGGCACGAGATGCTGCCGTTTGCCTTGCACGGTTATCGTACGACGGTGCGTACGTCGACCGGGGCAACTCCTTTCTCCTTGGTGTACGGTATGGAAGCTGTCCTACCGCTAGAAGTGGAGATTCCCTCTTTGCGAGTTTTGGTTGATGTGAAACTCGACGAGGCAGAATGGATCACGAATCGCTTGAACCAGCTCAGCCTGATGGACGAGAAGAGGTTAGCATCGATTGCATTTGGTCGCCTGTACCAGAGCCGAATGAAGAAAGCTTATGACAAGAAGGTGCGTCCTAGAAGCTTTCAGACGGGTGATCTCGTCCTGAAGAAGATCCTCCCGCCACACTCCGATCACCGGGGCAAATGGACTCCGAATTACGAAGGGCCGTATGTCGTCAGCAAGGTCTTCTCAGGAGGAGCTTTGTTGTTATCCACGATGGATGGTGAAGATTTTGCATCCCCGGTGAACGCGGACGCAGTTAAAAAATACTTTGCTTGAAAGAGACCCGCTGGACAAAAAAGAAAGAGTCCAGGCAAAAAAGGGGCATCCCGGCGAACCAAAAACAGAATAAAAGGTTCGGGCAAAAATTAGGGATATATTGAAAAAATGTACACCCGCGAAGTCGAAAACCTACACTGGGCGGCTTCGGCAAAAAAGGGTATCCCGGTGAACTGAAAACCCGTAAAGGGCGGTTCACGCAAAAGTTAGGGATTTGAATAAGCAAATGACTGCGTTCCGCATGTGAACTTTCATTGTTTAGTGGTTTGGAAGACCTGAGGGCCGTTTATCTGAATCAATCTCTTCCGAAGCTGAAGCTTCGGAGAAGTATCGAAGTCGAGTGGGTCTTAGAGGGATCAACTCATGGTGTTCGTCTACGCCTCGTTGCCAACATTTGTATATACTGATGTATATTTATGTTTTCTTTTTGCGCGGCTTCCTCATTCCAGGAGCTTGCCTCTGTTGTAAAACATTTTTGCCCATTCAGGGGTTCACCATCAATAAAATGCACATTATTCAGCAGTTCTGCTTGTCTGTTTAGCATTCATCTGTTTTGTTTGCGAATGAAAACGCCAATGTTTTTTGATAAAATGCGCATACATAAACCTGCGGGCCTAGGCCCATTGATTGTTGAAACAATTAATTAGTTGAATATTGTCACGAGATAATAACCTGGATAGGCCCTTTTGAGGAGGGTATCTTGTCTGTTTGTTTGTGTTGTTGCAGATGTAGCACCTTCCAGATGATGTGTCGTGCGCACCCCCGAAGCAGGGCGAGCCCTCCTTCTCCAGCAGAGTTCAGTAGTCTCTCCTCCGCAGAATCTGAACGCAGAACAGTGAGCATTGATATGTCCACCAGGCAGAGATGATTCTCTTCCCCAAGCAGATGCATCCTGAAGAAGCGTCACCCCCATCAGCTGGGCCAAGCACCAAAGAATGATGTCGTCTTTCCCCCAGCACCGGGTCACAAGTGCAGATTTCATAGAAGTGTTCTGGTGCCGAAGCTCGTGTTTCCCCAGTAAAGTCTCCAGTGGAATTGAGGTTCCCCCACCAGAGTCATGCTCTCTCCTGAAGATGGATGGTTCCCTCTTCCCCAGTAGAGTGTTGGAATGGCTGATGATGTATTCCCCGGCAGAGTTGTACTCTCCCTCCGAAGTCAGATGATTCTTTCTTCCCCAGTGGAATCGAATTCCTCATCAGAGTCGTACTCTCCCGTTGAAGTAGAATGATTTCTCTCTCCCCGGCTGAGTCCGCAAACCTCCAGAAGAGCAGAGTCCTTGGAAGTTGATCAGATCATGATTGGTTTTTCCCCAGTGGAGTGTGGAGCAGCTGAGGTTGTTTCCCCACAGAGTGGTTATCCCCAGAAGAGTAGCCGAGACAGCCACGCAGTTCACTCCCGCGATTGACATCGTTTTCCTTCAGCAGGTTCGGGTTCTCGTAAAGCTTCGTCCCCTGCAGCAGACAGCTGAAGTTGTTTGCCCTGCAGCAGTCAACCGGAAGATCAATTCCCCAGGCGGAGTCCAATTGATATTGGCGTGTCCACGTTCTCCTCAGCAGGATGATTCCTCTATCAGAGTAGTTCTTTCTCCTTGACAGGAGAATTCCCCCTCGGCATTTATTTTGCTGACGGGATCGCGTCATTGTGCATGGCATCTAATACTGCATAGCATTTAACACCACATAGCATTTAACGTTGCATAGCATTGTGCATAATTGCATGGCATTTAGCATAAACGCATATCATTCCCACCGTGTGGGGCATAGCGCAGAAGCATATGCATCATAAGCATGATCTAGGTCATTAGTATTCTTGCCTTACAGGCGTTCCCCCAAGGGACCAGTTGCTCAGGATTCCTGATATTCTCCCCAACAGGGTTGTTTCCTAAGATGATTCTTAAGACCCCGGTGTAATTCCCACAGTCGCTCGCTCAAGATGATTTTTGAGATCCTCAGCGAAGTCAGTTCAAGACGACCCTCGAATTCCTCAGCAGAGTCGCTTGCTTAAGATGATTCTTAAGATCTCAGTGCAGGTTCCTGAATGGTTTGCTCAGGATGATTCTTGAGCTCCCTAGTAGCATCCCCAGCAAGAGTTGCCCAGGATGATTCTTAGAAGCGCCCAACGGAGTAAGGATCTTCTCCCCAACAGGTGGCTGGCGTTTCCCCAGCATCAGGCAGGTAGATTGATATCCCCAGTCGAGCACAGTCATGATTGGCAGATGAAATGTTTCCCCAAGCGGATCCTGTAGCCTGAAGGCTATGTTCCCCCGGAAGGGTCGTTCCCCCAGAGAGCCGTTCAGAGCATTTACCGCATTCCCCATGCAGAGTATAGCAGAGGATAGTGTGTTGATCAGCCTGATGTGCTGTGTTCTCCGAAGGAGCCCGTCGTCCTCAAGTGTAAGTCCAGATGAGATTGGCAGAAAATGCAGTTCCCTTGAAGGGTAGCTCTTCTTCAGCATAAGAGTTACTCTCCCCGAGTGGATGGTTCCTCTTCCCAGCATTTATTTTGCTGGGGCATTTCCTTGCATGATTGCATAACATTTACCCAAAAGCGTAGCATTCCGTTTCGCACGGAGCATTACGCTCATTCTTCCAGCATTTGCATATGAAGCATGAACCAGGAGGTTACCTTGTTCTCGAGCAAAGATACTTGCTCCCCAGTAAAGTTGGTAGGAATCGTCTGAGTGAACTCTGTCGTTATTCTCCAGCAGTTGTTGAAGTCGTTTGGGTGAACTCTCTCGTCTTTCTGCAGCAAAGTCTACAAGGTTGTTTGGGTGAACCCTTCTTCCTTTTCCCTAGTGAGTCGTCAGGATTGTTTGGGGGAACCCTCATTCTTCTCTCCTCAACAGAGTTGTTAACTTGATGATTATGTCCGGTGACCCGGCGTGTTTGCTTTTATTTAGCAACGACTTGACAAGATGTCAAGAGAATAGCAGCGTGTGTGTTTGAATCCAAGCTCAGGTTTAGTACCTTTGGATGTGTTTGAGTCCAAGCTCAGGTTTCGTACCTTTGGATACGCTTTGAATCCAAGCTCAGGTTTTGTACCTTTGGATATGTTTGAATCCAAGCTCAGGTTTCGTACCTTTGGATGTGTTTGAATCCAAGCCCAGGTTTAGTACCTTTGGATGTGTTTGATTCCAAGCTCAGGTTTAGTACCTTTGGATATGTTTGAATCCAAGCTCAGGTTTCGTACCTTTGGATATGTTTGCTTCCAAGCTCAGGTTTCGTACCTTTGGATATGTTTGCTTCCAAGCTCAGGTTTAGTACCTTTGGATGCGTTTGATTCCAAGCTCAGGTTTAGTACCTTTGGATGCGTTTGATTCCAAGCTCAGGTTTAGTACCTTTGGATGCGTTTGAATCCAAGCTCAGGTTTCGTACCTTTGGATATGTTTGATTCCAAGCTCAGGTTTCGTACCTTTGGATATGTTTGCCTCCAATATTAGGATGTGTACCGTGGAAGTGTTTGTTTCCATCCCAAGCTCAGGTTTTGTACCTTTGAGATGTATACTTCGGATTCCCGGACCGGGTTTGACGGCGAGGCCAGACTCTTTCAATCCCCAGTAGAGATAGTGTTTGTGCGACGGTGATGTCGAGTGTCTCTAAGAGGATGTTTGTTTCCGACGGCGATGTCAGATTCAGTTTTCCAGCGACGATGCGGGGTATTCTGTCAGATGTGTTTCTCCAGCGGCGATGCGGGGTATTCTGTCAGATGTGTTTCTCCAACAGCGATGCGGGGTACTTTGTCCAGAGATGTATTTTCTCCAGCGGCGATGTTGGGTGTGGTGGTTGTCTGAAGGCAATATCAGAAGAATTTAATGTGGATAACTGACGGTGACGTCAGATCGATATTTCTCCAGCTAGTTGCCGTGCGGCTAGTGTTGCAGTATTCAAAGATTTGTTCCCCGCAGAGTACCGTGTGCTCGCGCAGTTGGCATATTTTCGGGTTTACCGATATTCAATCGTCTCGCACCTTGATTGGTTGAGAGCCGTTCGTTTCTCACCCAGTCAGGTTCAAGCCGTTTGAATAGGGGCAGCTGTTGCACCCCAAAATTTGACCAACAATTATTTATTCATTGAGTGTTTGAAAATGGATACCTTCATCAGAAAGTTCAAGAGATCCTCAGAGGAAGTGGATTGAAACCAGGGTTGTGTGCTTCACAGCTTGAGAGTTGTGGGTGCTCCTCAGATGATTCTGAGACTTTGAGAATGAACTTGATGACTGAAGAAAGCTTATGAGATGTCTTGATAGCCATCATGAAGCCCAGAGAGGTCATTATGCAAGAATTCAGGAGATTCAACCATGAATGATAGGATTAGGGTTTTGACTGGGTCAACCCTAGATTAACTGAAAATTTGGAGAAGGTTGAGACCTAGTACAAGGGCCATGAGATCATGGAGTGATGCATAGAGATGTTATAAAGATGATTCCTAGGCCAACTCATCATGATTGAGGAGTTTGAGAAGTTTTGAGCTAGGGTTTCCAAGGATCATCAGTGAAAAACCCTAATTTAATCCCTATCTTCCAGGCAGTTTTAGCTCTAGATGTGATTGATATCTCATCTTCCCCACAACATGAATGTTGTAGATCTTGTTCTAAGCTTTAATTTGAGTGGTGGAAGTCCTTGATAGGAGTTACAGAGCTCAAGTTATGGTTTTGACAAATTACAGGTCAGCTGAGGTGTGTGAATCTGGGTCCTTGAAAGTCACCCAACTTGCAGACAACTTTTGCCCTAGTAGGATGATTCCTATGATCTCTTGGTCAACATGAATGTTGGAGGGCATCTTCTTAGCTTTAATTTGAGTGGTATAAGTCCTTGATAGGATTTGTGGAACTCAACTTATGGTTTGAGCAAGACAGGGGTATTTTGGTCATTTGTCAGTTATAGGTCATTTTTAAGCAAAGGCCATATCTCCTATTTCCAAGCCTCAAATGGAAAAACTCAAAACATGAAAGTTGTTCAAAATGTGATTTTAAGGCTAGATAAGAGGTCTTGAGAGTTTGGAAATGCATGGAGCATGGATATTTTAAGATGGTCAAAATGGCTTGTAAATGGCTTATAAGTTGAAAAAGTTGGAATTGGAAATTGGTTTGGAAGATCTAGGAATCCAAAATGGGTCATCCAATATATCATTTTGATTGGAAACATCATTTTAAAAACAATGGTTTAGCCACAGTTTTGAGTTTAGGCTTAAAAATTGGAGTTGCTTTGTAAATTTGTTACTTGCACTTTAAGGTATCAAAAGGAAAGATGGGAAAATGCTACATAAGGGTTTGTAAGACCTTATTTTCATGTCATAATACCATATGGGGAGAATTTAAGTAAGATTGCATGGTTTATCATGAGATGGCATGAGATTCACTCAAGATGACAAATTCAAATTATCATTGCATGAGAAGTTCTAGAAACTTCATGGAAGGTTCTCCAAGGTTCTAGACATTTCTATTCTCATATATATAAGCCCTAGGGTGGCTCCATGCATTGGTTAGAGATTTTCAAGCTTGCATACTACACTTTGATTCCTTCACTCCAAAATTGCATTTTCATTCCAAACTCCATTAAAACACCATCAATCACTACAATTCTGATCATCATCATCATCCATAATCAACATTGAGTATTTGGCAAGAAAGATTGAAGAGAATTCGTGGCTGGCTCATGTATTCCAAGTGATCACTCCAACTTGCATAAAGGATTGGCCAGGTTGATTCAAGAAGTGTGATCAAGAACCACTGCAAACAGAAGCACATAGGTCCATTGAAGATCACTTGTAGCAAGTACCAAGGCTTGGATTGGAGAAGAAACACCATAGCCATCACCACTTGCAAGGTATGCGTTTTCTCTTGAATCTCATTATTTATGCATAGTTAAGGTTTGTTGTTAGGGTAAGCATGATAGAGACGAATTAGGGATGAATCATGATGAGTATGAGAGCATTCCATGGAAGTTTGTTGTATGGCCGTTTCTGTTTAGGGAGCAAGAACTCATGCCTTAGTGTACTATAATCTTAGTTCTCTAGCTTAGTGTAATCCTCATAAGATGTAGATCATTCTAGGTTAATATGAGCCCATTCCATTTCCATGCATATCCATGTGAAACAAATGGTACCAGACCTTGCGCGCTTTGTAACTCTTTGTGGAGTGAGTCTTAATGAATTCTATGGGCATGGCTGTGTAGAGGGCAGTGAGAGGATCAATTTTGCTTTTTGGATCGAGTTAAATGGTGGAGAGACGAGAGAGCTAGATGGGATGGAAGATTCGTGTATGGGGGTTGCATTCTTGAAACCCTAAGTAACCAAAGGTAGAAGAGATAATCTCTACCATTGATTCATGTTGAATATTTGACTTTGTCCCTCAATCTCACGGTCCAAATTGAATAACGAATGGGAAGGAAAAATTCGGCCAAAACGCCGTCGTTTTGATTAGTGGGGGGCGCCTGGGCTTATCCCGTGTGCTATTCGCACCCCACCTAATTCTGGCCCATTAAAAAACCATCTAGCGTGCATTGCTATTGTCACCCCCTCCCTTTATTTGATTCTTTTATTTTTTAATTCTTTTACTATTTTTCTTGCACTTTAAAAATTCATATAAAATCCAAAAATGCATATTTTTTAATTCTTCTTTTTCCTACATGTTAATAAACCTGTCTAGAAAAATATAAATAAATAAAATGTCCATTTTATTTTCTTTTCATATTTTTAATAGATTTTTCTCTTAAATAGCTTTTATAATGTTTAGTTTGATATCATGATTTTGTAGAATTGTTTTTAGGACCTTCCTTTAGTCTTTTTAATCCATTCTTTTTTGTGTAATTAGATATTGAATCATAGTTCCCCATAGGATTTATTTCTAGATTTTTAGATTAAAATTTGATTAGTTTAATTAGGGTAGCTTTAGGGTATCCTAATTAGGGTTTAGGTTGTGCATAGGTGAAAGAATTCATTTTCTTTAGATAGTTTTGTCTTGATTTTTGGGTAGAGGAATATGTGGATGTTATGGATAGATGTTGTAGGCCCTTGTGAATAATTGTTAGATTTTTCCCCATTAGTTTAGCATTTTTAGGTATTTTTTGAAGTTGCCCATTGATTTTGTCTGTCCTGGGGTTATCTGTTCATCTATGGGGTTTGTTTTGGGGAATTGGTTGTGGGGCTTGTGTTGTCTTGAGGATCTTGTTGGAGAGCATCATGAAGAGAAGATTGTAGATCAAGACTCAGAGACCCAGAGCTTGGCTTGTTCCCGGTCTGTGAGGTTTGAGATCCTGAAGTTTGAAGGAAGTTCATGGTACTTTCCTGAGGAAGGCACTATGAATGACTTTCATTCTTTCTTCTCACCTCTTTCTCAAGTATCCAATGATGTTGGAGCCAGCTTGTGAGTTTAATTTCTCCTGAGGAGGAATGTAAACTGATCACCTGTTGTTGAGCCACATGGGATACAACTCCTAAGTGGAAGCCTCCTAGTACTTTCCTGAGGAAGGTCCTATGGGTCTATTCACTTAGTTCCATTAGTTTATCTAGGATTTCTCAAGTGTCCAATGATGTTGGAGCCAACTTGTGAGTTTAATTTCTCCTGAGGAGGAATGTAAACTGATCACAGTTGTTGAGCCATATAGGATACAACTCCTAAGTGGAAGCCTCCTAATACTTTCCTGAGGAAGGTCCTATGGGTCTATTCACTTAGTTCCACTAGTTCAGATAGGATTTCCTAAATATCCAGTGATGTTGGAGCCTGCTTGTGAGTTTAATTTCTCCTGAGGAGGAATGTAAACTGATCACAGTGGTTGAGCCACATAGGATATGACTCCTGAGTATACACCTCCTAGTGCTTTCCTGAGGAAGACACTATGAGTCTGCTTACTTAGCTCCCTTTCTTTGGTAAGCTTGTTCTGAAGCTTGAAGACTGGGATTGTTTTCTTGTTTAGGGTTTTGCTTTAGGGCTTTGCTTAGATTTGATCTAGATTCTGAGTTAGGGTTAGGATTAGAGAGTAGATGATTCTTTCTCAAGCATGTGTTTTGTTTGCATGATGGCACCTTATTTCTTTTATCTGTTCATTGCTTGATAGCATGTTGTTTATCTTCAGTATGATTACTGTTATTTCATGACTGGCTTGAGGTCGAGACGAGCTTGTGGAGGCTGAAGCCCCACACACATTTCCTCCCTAACTTGCATTGCATGCATTTTACTGTTAAAGCTGATGCTTTTGTCTGTTTTGGTGTATCATTGATATGATCCCTTAGCACTCTCATTTCCTCTGATGAGGATTTGATGATAGACTTTTAGGTTGAAACCTATGCATGACAACATCTAGGAGTTCCCTGTTCAAACCTCAACCATAGGATGAATCCATGGCATGATAACAGTAGGGCTTGATAGTCTCCCTCCTAGTTGGGCCTGTTCTCTTCTCATCTCAAAACAGTTTAAGATACAGTAATCATGAATGATTTCTTTCGTACGTTACGAGCCTTAAGCTATCTGAGGTGGGATGTTTAGTATGGTACCCTTTGGGTGACATGCGACGCATTCACTCTCAGGTCATAGTCTCTAGTGCGGTTGAGATCGCAAACACAATAAAAAACACTTCTTTCAAGAAATAACCCGTAGTTTCCCGAACTACGTTTGCTCTGATCTTTCATACCAGATGAAAGTACGTAGGCATAGGATGTGATATCCTAGCGAGCAACCTTCAACCTTTCCCCCATAACCCCGTAGTTAGCCGAACTACGTTGACTCTGATTTCTCGTTCCAGACGGGAATACGTAGGCATAAAGTGCGACGCTTTGCCGAGTCATTTTTCTTTTCTTTTTTAGCCAGCCTTGATAGGTAGATAGATTATAACCAACCCGTCCAAGTAAACAAACAAGCGAGGATCCTGTCGAGTACGACGGACGTGAGGGGTGCTAATACCTTCCCCTTGCGTAACCGACTCCCGAACCCAGACAATGGTTGCAATGACCTTGTCTTACCCTTATTCGTCAGGTTTTTCCGATCGTTTCCTTTCCCGCTCTGAGGGATAAATAACGAAAGGTGGCGACTCTTCTGTCATGCCGGCACCTTATTTTCGCGCAAGCGACAATATTACCTGCTATCAGACGTATGATAGCCTAAGCAAAGGTTATAACCCAAAAGATACAGTATATTACCTACTATCAGACGTATGATAGCCTAAGCAAAGGTAATAACTCAAAAGATACAGTACATTACCTATTATCAGACGTATGATAGCCTAAGCCACGGTAATAACCCAAAAGATACGGTATATTACCTACTATCAAAAGTATGATAGCCTAAGCAAAGGTAATAACCCAAAAGACACAGTATATTACCTACTATCAGACGTATGATAGCCTAAGCAAAGGTAATATTCCGAAAGAGACGGTATATTACCTACTATAAAATGTATGATAGGCTAAGCAAAGGTAATAACACAAAAGATACGGTATATTACCTACTATCAAACGTACGATAGCCCAAGCAAAGGTAATAACCCAAAAGAAACGGTATATTACCTACTATCAAACGTATGATAGCCTAAGCAATGGTAATAACCCAAAAGATACGGTATATTACGTACTATCAGACGTATGATAGCCTAAGGAAAGGTAATAACCCAAAAGAGACGTTATATTACCTACTATCAAACGTATGATAGCATAAGCAAAGGTAGTAACAAAAAAGATACAATATATTACCAATTATCATACGTGTAATAGCCTAAGCAAAGGTAATAACCCAAAAGATACGGTATATTACCTACTATCAAATGTATGATTATCTAAGCAAAGGTAATAACCCAAAAGATTTGGTATATTACCTACTATCAAATGTATGATTATCTAAGCTAAGGTATTAACCCAAAAGATACGGTATATTACCTAGTATCAAACATATGATTGTCTAAGTAAAGGTAATAACCCACAAGATACTTTATATTACTTACTATCAAACGTATAATGGCCTAAGCAAAGGTAATAACCCAAAAGATATGGTATATTACCTACTATCAGACGTACGATAGCCTAAGCAATGGTAATAACCCAAAAAGATACCGTATATTACCTAATATCAGGCGTATGATAGCCTAAGTAAAAGGTAATAACCCAAAATATATGTTATATTACGAATTTTAGGCGTATGATAGGCTAAGCAAAGGTAATAATCCAAAAAGATACGGTATATTACTTACTATCAGACGTATGATAGCTTAAGCAAAGGTAATAACCCAAAAGATACGTTATATTACCTATTATCAGACGTATGATAGCCTAAGCAACAGTAATAACCCAAAAGATACGGTTTATTACCTACTGTCAAATGTATGATAGTGTAATCAAAGGTGATAACCTAAAAGAGATGGTATATTACCTACTATCAAACATATGATAGCCTAAGCAAAGGTAATAACCCAAAAGATACGGTATATTACCTACTATCTAACGTATGATAGCCTAAGCAAAGTTAATAACCCAAAAGATACGGTATATTACCTACTATCAGACGTATGATAGCCTAGGCAAAGGTAATAACCCAAAATATATAGTATATTACCTAATATCAGGCTATGTTAGCCTAAGTAATGGTAATAACCCAAAAAGATACGGTATATTACTTGCTATTAGACGTATGATAGCCTAAGCAAAGGTTATAACCCAAAAGATACGGTATATTACCTACTATCAGACGTATGTTAGCCTAAGCAAAGGTAATAACTGTAACACGCCCTTTCTATACCCCCAAATAAACAATTAAATCATTTAGGCGCTTGATAAAAGTTTCATCAGAGTTTAATTAATACATGATATAAAAGAGGTGTATCACATTATCATGAAATTAAACACATACAACATCTGCTCAAAAGATATGCAACAATGGGCAATTCACAACTGAAGAACATAGTTCTAAAACCCACATCTCAATATTTAGAATAAAGCGGAAACATCTAAACATTGAATCAATACATTCATATAAACATATATACATCATTGAGTTAACTCATATGTACAAACATCCATCACCAGATACATATGCAGATGTATCACAAAAGAAATCAAAAGCAAATGTATCTCCAAAAAGAGCCAAAGGCTTCCTAACTACCCAAATGTTATATATCAGAGCCATTGACCAAAAATAATGAAGACCTGCTTCACAAAAAGGACCTCCAGCAATCCTACTCTGCAATGGCTCATAGAGCATTATAAAACAGCAGAAGGGTGAGAAACAATATCATAACAGTCAATACATATAATTATATATCTATATACATACATGGGATTTACACAATTCAAAATCTCACCACATCTCATCACAATTCATCATTTTCCACATAAACATCTATAATTATGTTCAATTCACTCCATGCATCATATAAAGATGACCAATGCAACTCATAGAGACCGACTCACGACTCTATGCAGATGCAAATGCGGTACCGACTCAATTCAGCAGATTCTCCATGGAATCAAGTATTCAGCAGATTCTCCAAGGAATCAAATATTCATCAGATTCTCCGAGGAATCGAATATTCAGCAGATTCTCCGAGGAATCAAATACTCAGCAGATTCTCCGAGGAATCAAATATTACAGCAGATTCTCCAAGGAATCAACATCGCTAGAATGTACATCATGATGCCTTTTATGCAAAATGACTCACAACATTTCTCTACATGCATACATATTCGCAAATATATCACTATGCATATTCATCTCATACATGCAGATACAATCTATGTACATTCACAATATACTTATACTCCATAATATATATATACTCTTCATTTCAACACATACAATTCCATATAAGGCATATACTTCCTCAATCAAAATTCCACATTCTAAGATTCACGCCTTACGGCTACCCACAACGTAACGTCCCACACGACACACAAAACTATTCAATTCGATAACGATTAAACATAACCGAACAAAGAAATCCGCATGGAAAGGAAAAAAACACAGAGAATAGGAAAATGTTGTCGCATTCGCCAACCTTCGCCTGGCGAAGCCTCTGGCGAACCTTCGCTACTTAGTTCGCCTGGCGAACTTGCCAGCGAAGACCACTGGGAGTTATTCTGGAATTACTCACCAGCGAAGACCCCAAAATTTGCTCAACCTATTCTTGCCTGATTTATGTTTCATTGCATTTCATTTGCATAGTTACATCATGTACATAATTCAATCATTTGCATATCATAGCATAGCATGCCTCCAGCAGGGGATCAAAGGTGTCTATCAAGAGAAGAGCCTAGCAAGGGGTCTTATCCAAGTATGAAAAGTCATCCAGGCCATCAAGAAATGATTTGAAGTCTTGAGAAGTTTGAGTGCCTACATGTGGGTTTTGCTCCTATCTTGAGGAATATTGGGAATCATCAGTGGGATGTGAAGCATGGAATGTGAATTTGAGGTGTGTATGGATCTCATGGAGTGCCTAGAGGGCCCTATTGAAGTTGATACAAGTCATTGATTCAAGTACAATAGCCACAGTTGAGGTGCAGTCAACTAGGGTTTCATCTAGGTCAATCCTAGATCAATTGAGTAACTGAAGAGCATCAAAGCCTACTTTGAGGTCATGGGATTCATGGATTGGTATGTTGATACATGTGTGGTGTTGTGCCAAGATTAAGCAAAGAAGAATCAAGAATGTGGGAAGTTGCTAAATTAGGGTTTCAGTGTAAAATCCCCTGTTTAGTGCCTAACTTCAAAGCCACATAAGTCAAAATACAAGTTTCAAATAGATTTTTGGCCAACATGAAACTTGTATAGCATCTCAATTCCTTTAATTTGAGTACTAAAAGTCCTCAATAGGATTTATAGAACTCAAGTTATGGTCCTTGCAAGTTACAGGTCATCAGATGACTATGAAATTTATCTGTGAAAGTCACTTGACTTCCAAGCAGCTTTTTCCTTTCAAGGAGTTTTCAAATGGACTTTTGGCCAACATGAGAGTTATATATCTTAATCTTAGCTTTCCATATAGTACTAGAAGTCCTTGATAGGATTTGTAGAAATCAAGTTATGATCTTGGGAAGCCAGGGGTATTTTGGGTATTGGTGATTATAGGTCATTTGTGATCATAGGTCCATAACTCCAACTTGCAAGCTTCAAATGGAAAATTGTTCAACATGAAACTTGTTCAAAAGGATGTTTTGAGTGCAACCAAGTGGTCATGAGAGTTTGGATTGGCTTGGAACACAAATTCACTTGAGATGGCTTAAAAAGGAAGAAATTAAAAGTATTAAAAGGCCAAAAAATGGAATTTCTTGATTTAGGGTCAAACAAGCTCATGCTATATGTCATTTTGATCAGAAAATGTATTTTTAGAATGATGGCAATGTTACTTTTTGGATTTGGGGTCATTTACACACACTTCCATGTTGTAACTTAAGGATGAAGCAACACATCAATTCACCTCCATGAGATCAAAAACAAGGAAGATTACCACCCCCATTCAATTCTAAATATCATGAGGTGAGAAATTCAAGCAAAACCAGGTCAGAACAGGGCCAAATTCACTAGCTGCACATATGAGATTTTGGAAGTGCATGAGAAATTGAATTTCTCATTTAGATGGTTACATAACTTTCTAGAGGTTTCCAATAGCTTCTATATAACCATTGCAATGAGTTTAGATGGTTTTTTGGGCAAGCATTGAAGGGAATCGAGAGAGAGCAACTGAAAATTTCTCAAGTGCATCAAGAATCGGATTTTGAGATAGAGGTGGATTCAAAGTAAATTGGTGATTGGAGAAGCTTGAGAAGTGGATATTGAGTGATTCTGGAAGAAATTGGAGGCTGAATCGAAGGAAATCACTATCTGTTCATATCTCAAAACCAGGTATGCACTTTTCAATTTTCAGCATAATTTGTAGTGAATTGCGTAGGTTTTGATATGAGGATAGGTTATTGATGATGCTTAGAAGGATTTAGGCACAAGAATTGAGCAATTCGAGAATCTCTAGGTCAGTGCAAGATTTCTGTTGAGAGGATTATCTTTGGATTCTTGAGGTTTCAATCATGTTTAGATAGCAAGATTTGATCAGTGATGCATGTAGATGAAAATAAGATCATTAATTTTAGGTTTTGGTTGAATCAATACTTGGTGAATTTTCTGAAACTTGGATCGATTTCGAAGTTAGGATGAGAATCATTGAAATTGGAGTGTATATCAGGAATCAGGATGAAATTTCAAGCAGGATAGGATGTTAAGTTTTGATGTTTGATGATGTTTTGTGTGCCTGCAACCGGAGACGACGTTGGCGCAAAGCTCAGGCCACCGTCCTGAACTTTCCCTCCCAGGTTCAAATATTTGGAGAAGACGAAGTTTTAGGCGTTAGATCTAGGTTTGACCTTGACTGAGGCTAGCATTCAATGGCCACGATCGCGTGTGAGTTCTGAAGAGAATGAGTTTCACCATGAAAATCTGTGTTTCATTAAACGCATTGGGTGGGCTTAAGGGAACTCTTGCTAACCACACCCCAGTTTAGGCCCAATTGAAGATTTGAACTGAAATATGTTGCTATTCATCATGCCTGTTTTTCAATTTCCATTTTAGTTTTTCTGATTTGTTTTAGTGTGGTTCGGGCTTAGCCTTCGCTTGCTAGTAGCACCCCCCAACTGGGCCCATATATGGATTACAACTGGATTTTATTGCTATTCTCCACGCACATTTATCATTTTTGATTATTTTCTCTTATTTTCTTCATTTTCATATAGTTTAGGATTAAATTTACAATAAATAGAAAAATTAAGCAATTTAGGTTAGATTTTTTTCCCTGACTCCTTAAAGAGTCTAGAATTTAATAGGATTTAGAAATTATTAATTCATGCATTTTAGAATTTAATTGTATTTTTGAAGTTTAATTGCTTTTATTTTGAATATGGTTGGTGTGCTATTTTGCTGATTTTAGTATGGATGATTGGTGTTGATTTGTGGAGTGATTCTTTTTGCGCTAGTTAGCTTAGATATGCATGTACCCCTAGTAATTTTCTCATATTTTTGTGAGATAATTTTAGGTTGTTTTGAACATTAAACATTAAGTGGTGTAGATTTAGGGTTTTAAGATAGTACCCTTAGGTTTAGGACATAGTTTTGGGTCTTAATGGTTGATTAACCCCTTGGTTTTTCTATGGAGTGATTCTTAAGAGGTTTAGGTACCCTTAGAATTTTTTATAGGATTTTACAATTATTTTTGGTATTTTAATTAGATTTAGTTTTAGGACTAACATCTAGGAGTTTCTAATGAACTAACTTGACTAGTTTAATTCAATAGTTCCCCTTAGATTAGGGTGGTGGTGCTATTGTGCTTGGGTTAAGATGAATACCAATTCAAGATGCCTTGGAGTGCTTGAAGAAGCTTGGACATGAAGAATTTCTCATCTTGTGGATGCTTGTCAGGAGCTTAGGGAAACTAGGGTTTTAGGAAGAGCATTAGGTTAGTTTTGTTTCTTTCTTCAAACATGGAGTATATTGTTCATCTCCATTCAATCCAATGACATAAAGTCCTCTTAAAGAAGTCACATCTCTCCTTTGGAGGGATGAATGACATGCTTTAAGAGTAGAACTTTGAGGATGCCTTCCTATTACAGTGTTAAGATCTTAATGGCTTTCCTTGGTTGTCACTGAGTTTCTTAACACTTCAACTTGATCTTATTGAATGATTCTCCCTTGGAGGTGCTTGTTGAAGCTTGGCAAAGAGAAAGTTTATGCTTGTTGAAGCTAGGAGTTTTGGTGCTTGTTGAAGCTTGGTTGCTTGTTGGAGCTAGGGTTTTGTTGCTTGTTGAAGATGAAGTTAGGAGCTTGTTGAAGCTGTTTACTGGTTGAAGTTTGCTGGTTGATTGTTGAAGGTTGAAGCTTGGTGCTTGTTAAAGATTGAAGGTTTATTGGAGCTTGAAGATAGGAGCCATTCATGAAGATGAAAGTTGTTGCAGTCAAATTTTTGCTGTTTAATCACCTGTTGTTGTTCAGAGCTGCTGTTTGCTGTAGAAGTTGGTGCTGCTGCTTGGGCTGCCTCCTCTGCTTTGGTTTTTGTTCTCTATATTGTTTGTTGGCTTGTGCAGCTTGTCCCCTGAGTTTGAAGTGAATGTTGATTCACTTTGCCCGTTGTTTTCCCAGGTTCGAGGTTGAGTGGGACTCCCTTGCCTCGCTTGTATTGCTGCATTGCATGCATTTTACTGTATTTGCTTGGTTTCTTTTCTGTTTATCCCCTAGGATCTCTGGTTTCCTCTGTGCAGGAGGGAATTATGACAGACATTAGGATTCTTATCCATGCATGACAATATTAGGTTAGTTTTTATTCCCTTTTCGACCCTAGGCTTTTTAGAGCTTCTTTCTCTTCTTATCTCAAAACAAATCAAAAACACAGTAATAAGGTTAATAGATGTCGTACGTTACGAGCCTTAAGCTATTTGAGAAAGGGTTGCTGGAGAGCTTCTTTCCAGTAGTCTGGCTGCTTAGTGTGGCACCCTTTGGGTGACACGCGACGTAGTCACTCTCAAATCATAGTCTCTAGTGCGTCAGAGATTGCAAACAAACTAAAAAAAACACTTCTTTCGTAAAAGATTCAAAACAAACATCAAAGTGTCATTTTTGTCCGCTTGGACTCTTAATCAAGAAAAACCCTTTTTGAAGGAAATAAAAAACAGTCAGACAAGCTTGTGTCTTCCGTAGCCCGAACTACGTTTGCTCTGATCTTTCATGCTGTATGAAAGTACGTAGGCATAGGATGCCATATCCTAGCGAGCAACCTTCCCACCTTCATCCGTAGTTAGCCGAACTACGTGGACTCTGACTTTCCCATTGCACGAGGGAATACGTAGGCATAGAGCAGCAAAGCTCTATCGAGTCTCTTTTCTCTTTTCATTTTCTTTTTAACCTTGACCTTTAGTGTAGATAGAATAACAATCCGTACTAGAAAACAAGCGTGGATCCCGTCGAGTACGGCAGACGTGAGGGGTGTTAATACCTTCCCCTTGCGTAATCGACTCCTGAATCCAGGATTTGGTTGCGATGACCATTCCTTTCCCGTTTTGCGTTAGGTTTACTTCGAGCGTTTCCTTTCCCTTCTTTGGGATAAATAACGCATGGTGGCGACTCTTCTATCATAGCCGACGCCGATTTTCGCAGTAGCGACAACTGGCGACTCTGTTGGGGACTCCAACGGTTCCCTACGCGAGTCAATCCTAGCGCTTGTTTTCCCGTCGTGGGTTTTGTATGGATTTACCTTTCTGTATTTACTTTCAGCATTATATTATTGTTGTTATGCTGGGTAGGGGGTCAGATTGAGAGATAAGCCGGATCTGGGCTTGAGTGCACCTAGAATTAGTTGTGGAAAGTAGTGGGCGCGTGCATGCTTTGCATGTACTAGTATCCCGCAAAATCCACGCTCGGACGAGGTTCTTCTGGTTGACTTCTTTTTCAACCCTTTGGGTTGAGGGGGTTGTTAGTTAGTTGGATTGTCGACTCCGGGGACCGATCAATTGGAAGTTGGCTAAGTGAGGCCTCATCAGGACATGATGATGCCACACCTTCTAGGTATCGTATCATCAGTCTTGAAAGTCTGTGACGCTGACGACCGCATAGGATGCCGTACCTTGTGTCAGTTGATAGGACACCTACCTGTTAGAGGGATTGGGGCATGCAGGAAACTTGACCTCCAGACTACCCGATTTTCTTAATATTGGATCAGTATATGTGGTTACTTCGGGTTCTTCATCAGGACCTTGTTTTGGGTCTGTTGAGACCAAAGTGGAGCATTGTTATGGGTCTGTTGAGACAGGATTTGAGCAGTATTGTGGGTCTGTTGAGACAGATATTGTGGATGGATCTATTTCGCAATATATCACTTGATCCTTGTTGCATGCTTGCATATTGCATTGTTGCATACTCATTTTTCATATCATTAACGTGTGTCTGTGTTGCAGGTGCATTTCATACCTTCTGATTCTAGTTGCCCGGATTTCTGTCTGTTGCTATTATGGATACTTTGAAGAAGATTGTGGCTTACAAGTTGCCTACTCCAGATGTTTCTTCTTTGCTTGGTTTGATATCCTTGGCTGATGGTGATGTGAAGAGAAGCTTCAAGAAGAGTTATGGGAAACTGCTTAGGTTGGTCTGCAAACCATCCACGTATGAGCTGAACGGATTATATGCACTTATGCAGTTCTATGATCCCCCGCTGAGGTGTTTTACTTTCCCTGACTTCATTATGGCTCCGACTATGGAGGAATATGCTGAGATCTTGGAGTTAACCATTCAGAACAGAGTACCCTTCATGCATATGGGTGCTGAGCCCAAGCTGGAGGATTTGGCTGTTGCTTTGCATTTAGACTCCTCAGAGTTGCTGTTAACCTCATGGAATGGAGTTTATGGTTTTTCTCTCAAGTTCTTGGTTGGGAAAGCACAAGAGTATGCCAAGAGTGGCTGTTGGATTGTGTTTAATGCTATCCTTGCTTTGTGTATCTATGGCATTGTACTGTTCCCTAATATGCCTGACTTTGTTGATTTGGATGCATTCCATATATTTGCTTCAGGCAATCCTGTGCGTACACTGATTGGAGACTTCTATCATTCTCTGCATTATAAGAACGAGAATAGGAGGGGCAAGAACGTCTCTTGTTGTGTGCCTTTGTTGTATATGTGGTTTGATAGTCACCTGCCCAAGAAGGGTATCTTTGCTGAGTCTACAGCTACGGTGGAATGGTCTGAGCGTCTGATGGGGCTTTCTTCAGAAGATGTTGTCTGGTTTGATAGGGATTTACTGGGATCTGAGATTATCTACGGCTGCACAGGATATCCTAACGTTCCTCTGATTGGGAGGAAAGGGTGCATTAACTACAATCCTTCATTGTTGATCAGGCAATTCGGTTATGCTTTGAGAAGCTCGCCAAAAGAGGAGGAAGTGCAGGAATCTCTATACTTCACAGGTGATTTGAAGGGAGAATTGTTATCCAAGCTTCAGCATGCTTGGAATAACATCCGCAAGAAAGGGAAGCCGTTGTTGGGTAAGAATGATAGTCAAGCCTATCCTCCGTACCAAGTCTTGATCCAAGATAGGGCAAAGCAGGCGCTGATGCCGTTTCCTGCAGTATTACCTCCTGCTCCCCTCGTGGTTGAGGAGCCAACTACTGTGTCTATTGAGAGATATGGGCAGGTTGTGAAGGAGAAAGAAGAGCTGATGAAAGCCAACGAGAAGTTGGAAGAAGAGCTAGTGCAACTCAGGAGCGAAAGGAATGAAGCCGTATATTCCCTCGAGCAGCAAACAAAGCTGGTGAACCAGTTAGGTGCAGAACTGAATGAACAACGAAAGAAGCGTGAACGTTTGGGGATAGATTTCAAGAGCTCTCATGACATGCTGGAGTCTAAGAAGAAAGCACTTGATATAGCCTACCGGGAGATCTCCACATTCAACAAAACCTGGAATGCTACACTGACCAATAATAAAGAAAGAGAAGACAAACTGAAGCAACAGATCTCTGAACTGGAAGATCAGTTGAAAGCTAGCCAGAAAAAGTTTGAAGAAGAGGTTATGCGGAGATACGACATTCAGAATTCGTTGAACAAAGTTGTCAAGCGTAAGAAAGAGTCTGCATCCCAGAAGCAGAAGCTGGAGGAGTTCTTTGGAGAGGGTGCTTGGGAGGAATCCATTGGGGATCTCCAGCGTGTTATCAGGCAAAGAGACTCGCTCGTTGAAGGGTTGCTTTCCCAGTCAGATCACCCCAAGACTAAGAAATTGTTAGAGGAGTATCGGGCATATGGTGGCACTTGATTACCTTATGTACTGTTGTATATGCTTTATTTGCATTGTGCTGACCATCACCAGGATTGTTGGTTGAGGTCATGCCTTCTTGTTATTATACACTCAGTAATATTGTATTTCTGCCTTGTTGGGCTTTTCAGCAATATATGGGATGTTTTCTCCACGGATGAATCCAAGCTTCTTAGCACTGTCACTGCACTGGCACTTTGGCACTAGAATCTGGGGTTGATCTCCCTAACGCACAGACACATATTGCATTTGCATATTCCTTTTTGCATTGCCAGTTACTTGTTGAATCTGTATCTTATGTCCTGCATCTCACAGGTTTTTCAGGATTGACGACCAAAGAATCCACCGCTACTCAACCAGAAACAACTGTAAGAAAGCAATGGATCGAGTCCAGGTCGAGATGCAGGAAATCCGTGAGAAGCTGACTCTGTTCATGCAAGCTATGGAGAGTATGGCCAAGGGCCAGGAGAACCTTCAGACCTTGGTGCAGCCGCTGCTGACACGGGCAAACGAAAATGGCCATACTGACCACAATTCTGTTGGAACTCCTCACCGGGAGGAAGAGATACCAGTAGTTACTCCACCTGTTGTAACTGTCAACAGGAACACTGGTACTGGTGTAGGTGCTGGCGCTGGTAGTGGCAATACTGGAAATGGTGGTGATGGGCATGTTGTTAACAACAAAGGCAACACTGGGGATGCCCATAAAGGATTCGGTGACAATGCTGACTTTGGAAACAATGACTATGGTAATGTCAATCAGGGCGGGAACTTCGGGTTCAAGAATCAAGGCTTTGGTAATGACGGTTACAACAACAATCAGGGGTATGGCCACGGTAATGGTGGATTAGGTAATGTGAATAACAACGGCGCTGGAGCATTTCCTTTTAACAATGGTTTTGGACCTGCTGGGGTCAATCTAGGGTTCGGCAACCGAGGACAGGGTCCTATGTTCAATCAGCAAGGATTTGGTCGTAACATGGGTTAAGATGGGTATGGCAATGACTGGAATGTGGATCACCAGGACGACGCTTTTTCGGGAAGAGGTATGGGACCTGAGGGCCCCATTGACCCTGTTCAGAGGATCAGAATGCTAGAAGAGCAGATGAAAGGTGTGGTTAATCAGAACTCCGCTGGGCTAGATATGACTACTATGGGGTTGGTACCAGGGCTAAGGGTGCCATTAAAATTCAAGGCTCCAACATTCGACAAATACAAAGGGGATACCTACCCAAAGGTCCATGTACATTCTTATTATAGAAGGATGTCTGCATATTCCAATGTTGAAAGGATGCTCATGCATTTCTTTCAGGATAGCTTATCGGGACCATCATTGGAATGGTACATGGGACTGGAGCCCACTCAGATTAGAAGCCGGAAGTAGTTGGCTGATGCTTTCGTTATGCATTACAAATATAACAGCGATTTGGCGCCAAACAGAGTTCAGTTGCAGAGTCTGTTGCAGAAAAGTGGCGAAAGTTTCAAAGACTACACGCAGCGTTGGCACAATATGGCAGCTCGGGTGAACCCTCCTTTGGTTGAAAGGGAGATGAATGACATGTTTGTAGGGACATTTACAGGAATGTACTATGACAAGTTACTCAATGTTTCGAAAGGATCGAAAATGGGAGAAAGGATCCTTATGGGAGAAAGGATCGAAAATGGAATTAAAATTGGAAAGATTCAGGCAGGTGAATCTACTTCAGCTGGGGGTGTGAGAAAAGCGTTCGGCGGAAGACGACAAGGTGATACAAGCGCTGTATTTGGTGGTAGAGGCCGGGGCAGAGGTAGAAATCAGCACGTTCAACCTCAACAAATAGCTAGTGTTACTATTCCAATTCCTCAACAACAAAAGCAGCAACAACAACCACAGCAGCAGCAAAGGCAGAATCAGGGTCAGAGAAGGTTTCAGAATGCAAAGCCGAAGAGGGTATTTGATAAGCCTCCATCGACATATGCAGAGCTTCTTCAGACACTGCTGGGTTTGAATTTGGTTGAGAAAAGAACATTGGAACCGCCTACAGGACCGGTACTTCCTTATGGGTATGACGCTAATAAGCATTGCGAATTCTATTCCGGGGCGCCCGAACATGATGTAGAATCTTGTCATGCTTTCAAGCATAAAGTTCAAGACTTGCTGGACAGTAAAGCCATCAAATTTGGTCAGGTGGGGCCCAATATTGTACAACAGCCTATGCCTAATCATGGGGCAAATGCCATCTTGATAAAAGAAAATTTGAACTTGGTGATGGATGTTAACGAACTGAAGACACCATTGAGTGAGGTGAAAAGCAGGTTGCTCAGAGGGGGAGTATTCCCTGGTTGTGATGAATACTGTTTAGAGTGTTGGACCCAGCCTGAGGGTTGTACTGATTTGAAGCAGGGCATTCAGGCCATGATCGACGAAGGGACCTTGCAATTTGATCGAATTGCGGTTGAGAAGCCTGTGGAGGCATTATGTGATAAGCAGAATGATATTGCAACGGTGACGATCCCGAGGAAGACTATAACAATAACGGCGCCCACCCAGTGGCCAACTATTACGATTACCAAAGCAGGGCCTGTTCCCTTTGAGAGTACGAAAGTTGTCCCGTGGACATACGAATTAGAAGCATATTGCAACGGTGAAAAGATTGTGGTGAATAGCCAGCCAGCTGGGGCTGTTGATAATGTCGTTGGAATGGGGGGCATGACCCATAGCAGAAGGATCTTTACCTCGCCTGAAATAGAAGCAGAGAGATTGGCCAAAGGCAAAGCCAAAGTAAATGAGAGCGGGCCTACTCAGTTGAAAGAAAAGGATACGTCACTCAAGGACGTAGAGGAGTTCATGAGACTGATTCGCAAAAGCGGCTACAAATATGTTGAGCACCTACAGCAGATGCCGTCGAAGATTTCTATCTTGTCGTTGTTGTTATGTTCCGAGGCCCACCGGAACGCCTTGCTAAAGATTCTGGATACGTCATTTGTGCCTCAAGAAGTTTCTGTAAATCAGTTAGAGGGGGTAATGGCACATGTCAATGCTGGACATAGCCTGGGTTTCACAGATTTTAATCTAACACCCAGGGGTCGAGAGCACAACATGGCTTTGCATATATCGGTGGAATGCCGGGGCACCGTAATGTCGCGTGTATTGGTGGATACTGGATCGTCGTTGAACGTATTGCCAAAGAAAGCCATGATGAAATTGGACATACGGGGAATTATTTGCACGCCCAGCGATTTGGTTGTGAGGGCGTTTGACGGGACGAAAAGATCAGTGTTTGGGTCAATAAAATTACCGCTTCAGGTGGGGCCAGAAATTTTTGATACCGAATTCTACATCATGGATATCCATCCAGCTTATAGCTGCCTTCTTGGGCTCCCATGGATCCACGCTGCAGGGGCCGTGACGTCCACATTGCATCAGAAGTTGAAGTACATGGTGGGTGATAATGTTATTATCGTTTGCGGGGAGGAGGACATTTTGGTCAATCGCCTATCATCGTTCAGATATGTTGAGGTCGACGGAGAAATACACGAGACACCTTGTCAAGCCTTCGAAGGGTTGCGCATTAAAGACAAAGCTCAGGGTCCCAGCAGAATGCCAGAGGTGGCAGTGTCATCCTACAAGGAAGCTCAGGCTTTAGTGCAGACTGGTGAGACTAAAGGTTGGGGGCAGGTACTGGAGATTCCCGTGAAGAATGACAAGTTTGGGCTAGGGTATCGACCGACGTCGTCAGCATCATCTTCAGGAGCGCCCAGGTTCAAGGGACCGATAACGATTACGCCAAGCGGGGTGTGCTTTGAGACAATCAACGCTATTTCCGATGCTGAAGATGGAGATAGTGACTGTGATATGGACGCGTGGATCAAGCCAAGCGTGCCAGGACAAAGTCTCTGCAACTGGTCCATCCGGGAAACTGTTCCAGTGACTCTTAAACAGTAATGATTTGTTTTGTCAATTGTTGAATAATCCTATGTCCTACCCAGGGCATAATGATTTGACCTTAGGGCTACTTCATTATGTGTATTGCACTGTTTTAATCATGAAATAAAGGCGTTTTTCATATACAAACATTGTGATCCCTGTTTTTCAATTTTTACTTTAACAATAAATGGCAACATTGTTATTTGCTTTGTTTGCGTGTTGAAGCGTTTAACCATTTCCTTTGCAGGACTAATATTTCAGATGACATCTCCTACGAACCACCTATGAGTCGTTTCGACTTCGAGCACCCGGTATTCCAAGCAGAGGAAGAGATTGTTGAGGATAGCGACTTGCCAGAGGAGCTGACTCGTTTGTTGAAACAGGGAGAGAGAATCATTCTGCCTCATCAGGAGGAAATTGAGACTATCAACTTGGGATCGGAAGAATTTGTGAGAAATATCCGTATAGGGGTTGCGCTGCAGAGCGATGTCAAGCAAAGGCTGATTGAGATACTGCGAGAGTATAGTGATATATTTGCTTGGTCGTACGAGGATATGCCTGGGTTGGATACGGACATGGTTGTGCACCGTCTGCCGTTACGAGAGGAATGTTCGCCTGTTAAGCAGAAACTCAGAAGAACCAGACCAGACATGGCTGTGAAAATCAAGGAGGAAGTTCAGAAGCAGTGGGATGCTGGTTTCCTAGCTGTTACAACTTATCCGTCATGGGTCGCTAATATAGTACCAGTGCCGAAGAAAGACGGTAAAGTGCGAATGTGTGTAGACTACCGTGATTTGAATAGGGCGAGCCCGAAAGACGACTTTCCACTTCCTCACATTGATGTGCTAGTTGATAACACTGCTCAGTTCTCCGTATTCTCCTTCATGGACGGCTTCTCACGCTATAATCAGATCAAAATGGCACCAGAAGACATGGAGAAGACTACCTTCATTACTCCCTGGGGAACATTTTTCTACAAAGTGATGCCCTTCGGACTGAAGAACGCTGGGGCAACATATTAATGTGCTATGAAGACTCTCTTTCATGACATGATGCACAAAGAGATCGAGGTTTATGTTGATGATATGATTGCCAAATCCCAGACAGAGGAGGAACATTTGGTTAATCTGCTGAAACTGTTCAAAAGACTTAGGAAGTTCAGGTTGAGACTGAACCCTAACAAGTGCACCTTTGGGGTGAGATCGGGTAAACTACTGGGGTTTATGGTGAGCGAAAAAGGAATAGAGGTTGATCCTGCAAAGATAAAAGCTATACAAGAAATGCCGACGCCTAAAACAGAAAAAGAAGTGCGTGGGTTTTTAGGGAGGTTGAACTACATCGCTCGATTCATATCTCACCTAACTGCGACATGCGAGCCATTATTCAAGTTGTTGAAAAAGGATCAGGTGTTGACCTGGAATGAAAATTGTCAAAAGGCGTTCGACAAGATAAAAGAATACTTGCAGGAACCTCCTGTTTTGATACCCCCAGTGGCAGGGAGACCTTTGATTATGTATTTGACGGTTCTTGAGGAAAGTATGGGTTGTGTTCTCGGTCAACCCGACGAGACCGGACGTAAAGAGCATGCGATCTACTATTTGAGTAAGAAGTTTACAGACTGTGAGTCCAGATACTCAATGCTCGACAAGATGTGTTGTGCGCTAGCCTGGGCTGCCAAACATCTGAGGCAATACATGCTGAATCATACAACCATGCTAATTTCAAAGATGGATCCAATCAAATACGTTTTTGAAAAGCAAGCACTCTCCGGGAGAATTGCCCGATGGCAGATGGTGTTAACAGAATACGATATCCAATATGTCTCGCAATTGGCCATTAAAGGTAGCGTTCTGTCAGAGTACCTTGCCGAGCAGCCGGTTGAGGACTACCAATCGATGAGGTTCAATTTTCCTGACGAGGATATCATGTACCTGAAAATGAAGGATTGTGAAGAACCGTTGCCGGACGAAGGACCAGAGTTGGGTTCCAAATGGCAGTTGATATTTGACGGAGCAGTTAATTCCTATGGTAGCGGAATAGGTGCAATTATCACTACTCCTCATGGGTCGCACATCCCATTTACTGCTCGATTGACTTTTCCTGTTACCAATAATGAGGCTGAATATGAGGCTTGCATCATGGGTCTGGAAGAAGCCATTGATTTGCGAATCAAGAACCTGGATGTATACGAAGACTCAACTCTAGTCGTGAATCAGATTAAAGGAGAATGGGAGACATGTCAGCCCAATTTGATACCCTATATGAACTATGCAAGGAGATTGTTGCCTTTCTTTGACAAGGTGGAATTGCATCACGTACCGCAAGCAGAAAATAAATGGCTGACGCCCTGGCGACATTGTCTTCAATGTATAAAGTTAACTTCTGGAACGAGACTCCCCGGATTGTTATCTCTCGTCTTGATAGGCCTGCCTTCATATTTGCCATTGACGAGGCTCCCGATGGAAAACCCTGGTACTTTGACATCCAGATTTTCCTGAAGAACAAGGAGTATCCGGCTGGGGCATCCAGTCGAGATTAGAAGACTCTCAGGAGATTGGCTGGCAATTTCTATTTGAACCCGGACGGTGTCCTGTACAAAAGAAACCACGACTTGGTGTTGCTACGCTGTGTAGATGAGAAAGAGGCGAAGTTTCTCACGGAAGAGATACATGAGGGTACATTTGGTACACATGCGGGTGGGCATGCTATGACAAGAAAACTGCTGCGGGCAGGTTATTATTGGTTGACTATGGAAACAGACTGTTTCAAGTTTGCAAAGAGGTGTCATAAATGCCAGGTTTATGCAGACAAAATTCATGTGCCTCCGAGCCCTCTGAATGTGATGTCATCACCGTGGCCTTTCTCGATGTGGGGAATTGACATGATTGGCAAGATTGAGCCTACGACATCAAATGGACACCGGTTCATTTTAGTGGCAATTGATTACTTCACCAAATGGGTGGAAGCAGCATCATATGCCAATGTGACCAAACAAGTGGTAGCCAGATTTATCAAACGAGATATTATCTGCAGATATGGGATCCCTGAGCGGATTATCACCGACAACGGTTCAAATTTGAATAATAAAATGATGAAAGAGCTGTGTCAGAATTTTAAGATTGAGCATCACAACTCTTCTCCTTACCGGCCCAAGATGAATGGCGTTGTCGAAGCGGCCAATAAGAACATAAAGAAGATTGTTCAGAAGATGGTTGTGACGTATAAGGACTGGCACGAGATGTTACCTTTTGCTTTGCACGGTGTTGCACCCCAAAATTTTCCCAACATTTCTAACCTAGGTTTATGTTTCAATGGCATAATCATTTGCATTGTCATCAGGTACATAGTGTATTCATCTGCATTGCATAGCATGAGCAAGCTATCTTAATCAGGGAATCAAAGTGCTATTCCTATCTCAAGAGGTATATCCAAGGGTTTCATTCATATTCAAGTCTACTCAGGTCACCAGGGAAGAATTTGAGCTTTGAAGAGCTGCCAGGTTGATCAGTGAATTCTCTCCTATCTTGAGGCTAGTGGGGGATCATCAGAGGAAATGTGAGCTATGAGCCAAGAGCATGAGGTGTGTATGGATGTTATGAAGAGTCTAGAGAATCATTTTTGAGTAGAACCAGGTCATTTGAATGATTGCAAGGGCCTCAGTTGAAGTCAGTCAACTAGGGTCAACACTGGGTCAATTCTAGGTCAAAGAAGTGTTTTGAAGGGCATCAAGGATCATTTGAATAATGTGGGATTCATTATTTGCTATATGGATATGGATATGATTTTGTGATAAAGAAAAATCAAGAGGAGTCAAGGAGAGTTGGAGTTACTAAATTAGGGTTTCAGTGTAAAATCCCCTGATTTAGGTCAAACTTCAAAGCAGTGTAACTCAATATGCAAGCTTCATATGGATTCTTGGTCCACATGAAACTTGTAGAGTATCTTCATAGCTTTAATTTGAGTGGTGGAAGTCATCAAGATGATTTGTAGAACTCAAGTTATGGCTCTTGCAAGTTACAGGTCATCTGAGGGCACTGAAATTTGTCTGTGAAAATTGTCTGTCTTCCAAGCAACTTTTGACCTTCAAGGGTATTTCAAATGGGTTCTTGGACAACATGAGAATTGTTCCTTATTGTCTTAGCTTTCTATAATGGTACGGTATGCCTTCATATGATTTGTGGAACTCTACTTATGGTCTTGGCAAGCAAAGGGTATTTTGGTCATTTGAGGATTACAGGTCATTCTTGGCCTATGCCTAAAACTCATACAAGGAAGCTTCAAATGAAAAAAATTCTCAACATAAAAGTTGTTCAAAATGGGATTTTAAGGCTAGAAAATAAGGTGTGAAAGTTTGGAAAAGCTTAGAGCATGGAATTTTAAAATTGGTGCAAATGACTTGAAGATGGCTTATAAGTTGAAAAAGTTGAAATGAAAAATTGGTTTGGGAGATCTACAAATCCAATATGGGTCATCCAATATACCAAATTGATTACCAACATCATTCTAAAGACAATGGTTTAGCCACATTTTTGAGTTTAGGCTTAAAATTTGGACTTTCTTTGTAAATTTGTTTCTTGCATCTTAAGGCACCAAAAAGAAAAGTAAGGAAATGCTACATAAGGGTTTGAAATGCCTTGTTCTCATACCAATTACTCATTTAAGGAGATATTAAGTGGGATTGCATGGTTTATCATGAGATTGCATGAGATTTACCAAGTATGGAAAATTCAAATTCTCATTGCATGATACATTCTAGAAACTTCTTGGAAGTTTCTCAAAGTTTCTAGACACTTCTTTTGACACCTATATAAACCCTAGAGTGGGTCCAAAGCTTGGTTGGTGACTGATTGTGCTTGCATACCCTAGTTTGATTCCATAACTCCATTGTGCATTTTGATTTCAAACTCCATTAAAACTTCATCAATCATCATCATTCTTGTTGTCATCATCTTCTACCATCATCATAGAGCAATTGGCAAGCAAGAACCAGAGGAATTAGTGGTTGGCTCGTGTGATCCAAAGCTTCCCTTCAATTTGCATGAAGGTGTGGATAGAGTGATTCAAGAGGTTTGAACAAGAACCATTGCAAACAGAAGCACTAGTAGCCATTGAAGATCACTTGAGGCAAGTATCAAGGCTTGAATTGAAGGCTAACCACCATTTCCATCATCACTTTCAAGGTATGCAACTTCATTAGAATCCCACTAATTATTCAATTTTAGAACTTGTTGTTAAGATAAATGTGGTTAGAGACTCTTAGGGATGAATTGTGATGAGTTTGAAGGCATTACTTTAAGGTTGTTTCCATGGCAGTTTCTGGTTAGGGATCAAGAACTCACATGTTAGGGCGTATTAATACTAGATATCATGTTTAGAATTGTTCCCATAACCTGTAGATCATGCTAGAGTAGTTTGAACAAGGATGGTGATCATGCATATCAGTGCAATTAAAGTGTGCCCAGAACTTTCTTCTATCGGGTTTCCTTATTGGTTGAGTTTTGAGAAAATCTAGGGCCATAGTCTTGTAGAGGGTGAGGAGGGGAGTTCTTTTGGTCTTTGGATCGTGTTATTTCATGGCGGGACGAGGGAGATATAGGGAGTGGAAGTTATGCGCATGGACTAGGGTTTCAGAAACCCTAATGGCTGGTTGGAGAAGATAACGATACTACCGTTGGATCCATTGACTTGTCATCTGATCGCATGGCCCAGATTGAATCTCAGAACTGGAGGGAAAGGCCAAACAATGAAACGTTGCGTTTTCATTAAACCGTGTCTGGGCCTGATCCATTTATTTCTATCCCCACCCCCTCTTTGATAGGCCCAATGGAATGAACTTGTTTCAGTTACTATTTGAACCGTGACTTTAATCTTTTTCTTTTACATTTTAATTAAATTTCTGATGCTTCGTGGGCCTTGCCATAGTGATATTCACGCCCCCAGTTGATGGCCCACCTGAGATTATAACTAAGCGTGTCTGCTTATAACACCCCCTCCCCAATTTAATTCTTTTGTTTGATTTTCATTTCTTTTAATTTTGCATGCATTTTGTAAAATTCATAAAAAAAATGAAAACTTCATATTTTTTAATGATTCTTTTTGCATAATTTTCTTCAAGATGTCTAGAAAATTATAAAAAATAAAAATTGCATTTTATTTTGCATTTGATATTTTTCCCATATTTTCCAAATAAATGCCTATTTTAGGTGTTTCATTTCATACATGAATTTGTCAATTTTTGTTCATGCACTTCCTTGGTGATTTTAGGTCCATTACTTTTGGTGCTATCAAATATGAATGTGTAGACTCTCTGGATTTTGTACCATGATTTTTAGAAGCTTGTTTTGGTATAGTTTGCTTATGTGGCATTTAGGTGTTCAAATTAGGGTTTTAAATCAACTTAGGTGAGATAGTTCAATTCTTTTAGGAGATTTTCATTTGATTGTTGGGGTATGGACTATAGGGGTTATGGGTATAGGATAGATCCCCTTAGAAAATATTAAGATTCCCCTACTGCTACTAGTATATTGCTTATATGTGCTTAATTGTTTGGTGTGCCCTCTTTAGGGTTATCTTTTTGTCTGTGTGGGGTATTGGGTTTGGTTGGGATTTGGGGGAGAGCTGAAGACCTGTGATGATGGAGCCCACTGGAAGATTAGAGAATGAAGACCAATTTCCAGAGCTAATGAGGAGTATCTCTTGCTGGTAGCTGCTGAAGTTTGTAGGATATAGGAATTAGGCAGAGCTCTAGAGTAGCCAACTCGATTCTCAAACATGGAAGGCCTTGTCTGCCTCCATCCTTTCTCTATGATTCAAAGTCTCTTTCAAATATCCACCTCTTTCCTTTGGAAGGATTAGTGAATATATTTGAAAGATAGAACTTTTGAGGGAAAATTATCTGTATAATGTTAACAGTTAATGAGCCACCCTTGGTAGGCAGTTTACTGTTTAACATTCGTTCACTCTTGGGATTGATTCCTCAGCTTGGAGGTTAGGATTTGAAGAAAAGCCATTGGGAGATTGAGGATAAAGACTGATGTCTGCATGAAGCCTGAAGATAGGTGCTGATGCTGATAAAGACTGTTTTGCTGTTTAGCTTTTGCTGCTTTATTTCTGATGTATTGATTGACTGTATTGTTTGCTGTTTACCCTACTGGGTTGAAGGTGAATCCTGTTCACTTTCGCCTATTGTTTTCTAGGTTCGAGGTTGAGTGGGACTCCCTTGCCTCGCTTGTATTGTTGCATCCATGCATTTTACTGTATTCATTATTTTACTGTTTACTGCGTATTTGTTTTGCCTTCCGCCTATTCCCTTAGGATCTCTGTTTCTCTCTGCACAAGAGAGGAGCATGATAGACATTAGGAGTTAACCCATGCATGATAACATTAGGGTAGATTTTTTATCCCTTTTTTAACCCTAGGATTTGTAGAGTGTCATCTCTTTTTCCTTCAAAACAACAGAAAAACATTAATAAGAGGTTATAACAGAGATAATTCATTTCTTCCGTCAAAAGATTTGAACAAACATCAACCTTTTTGCAAATAAGAAAACCCTTGTTTAAGGTGAGATTTTTCATAAAAGACACTTGAACAGCTTGTGTCGCGCGTAGCCCGAACTATGTTTGCTCTGATCTTCCATGCAGTGTGGAAGTACGTAGGCATAGGATGCGATATCCTAGCGAGAAACCTTCACCCACCTTCCCCCGTAGTTAGGCGAACTACGTTGACTCTGATTTCTCGTTCCAGACGGGAATACGTAGGCATAAAGTGCGATGCTTTGCCGAGTCATGTTTTCTTTTCTTTTCAGACCTCATCCTTTAGTTTAGATAGAAGCGTAATCCGTACAAACCAAGCAAGTGTGGATCCCATCGAGTACGATGGACGTGAGGGGTGCTAATACCTTCCCCTTGCGTAACCGACTCCCGAATCCAGGTTTTGGTTACGATGACCATACCTTTTCCCGTTTTTCGCGAGGTTTACTTCGAGCGTTTCCTTTCCCTCCGTTGGGATAAATAACGCACGGTGGCGACTCTTCTGTCAGCCGGCGCCGATTTTCGCAGTAGCGACAGCTGGCGACTCTGTTGGGGAACCAACGTCCCCTGGCTGCTAAGGACTGCGATAGTTCTTATGCATTTGGGATCCAACGTCCCTTAAGAGAGTCAATCCTAGCGCTTGTTTGCCCGTCGAGGAATTTGTATGGATTTACATTTCTGTATTTACATTTCAGCATTATATTACCATTATTATTGCTGTATTATTGGGGTGTGACGGGTGTTCCATGATTGAGAGATAAGCCAGACCTGGGCTTGAGTGCACCTAGAATTAGAGTAGAGAGTAGTGGGCGCGTGCTGGCTTTGCTTGCATTAGTGTCTCATGAAATCTACACTCGGACGAGGTTCTTCTGGTTGGCTTCTTTTTCTACCCTTTGGGTCGAAGGGGTTGTTGGTCACCTGAATTGTCGACTCCGGGAACCGATCATTTGGAAGTTGGCTAAGTGAGGCCTCTTCAGGAATTGATGATGCCACTCCTTCTGGGAATCGTATCATAACCCTGAAAGTCTGTGACGCCGACGACCGCATAGGATGCCATACCTTTGTCAGTTACTAGGACATCCACCTGTGAGAAGGTTTGGGGATATGCAGGTAACTAGACCTCCAGATACCGGTTATTTCTTGATCAGAGATCCTTGGTATTTATGGATAGTTGTGAGGTCTATCAGAGACCAGCCAGAGTTATGGTATGAGGTCTATCAGGGACCAGTTGGAGTTATGTTATGAGGTCTGTCAGAGACCAGGTGCGGGTTATATTATTGGGTCTATCCGAGACCAGGCTGGAGTCCTTTGCGAAGTCTGTCTGAGGCCAGAGTTTGATGAGTATTGGAGGGTCTGTCTGAGACCTGTTCTTGGTGTGACTTGGGCTTCTTATTCAGGGCACTTGATCCCCTGTTGCAGCCGTTTGCATTGCATTGTTTGCATACCCATTTATCATTGCATGTTGCATACATACCCATATTTGCATTACAGGTTTGTGAGTCGTGTATCTTATCTCCCGCATCCGTGCAAGGTATTTTCAGGATTGAAGAAAGGCGGGTCCACCGTTACTTTACAAGAATCAACCAGAAAAAGATCATGGACGCCATGCAGCTTGAAATGCAAGAGATGCGTGACAGGATGGCCCTGTTCATGCAAACCATGGAGACTATCGCCAAAGGGCAGGAACAATTGTAGAGTCTGGTGCAGCCGTTGGTTGCTCGTGCTGAGAATAACAGCACCCCGCGTGGTGAAAATGTGGCTAACTCTCCCAGGGTTGAAAATCATCAGAGTACTGATCACATTCAAGTCGCTGGGCTGAACAACGGAGAAGCTGGTCCTGCTGGTGGGAACGGAAACACTGGTAACACTAACGGAGATACTGCAGGAGTGTTCATAGGGAACGTCAACCAGGGTTTCAACTTGGGTGCGGAGAACGTCGAGCTGAATGGCGGCAATGGTAATCAGGGCTTTCAGGGTACGAATGTGGGATATGGCAATGTGGCTGGCGCCAAAACTGGATACGGAGACCATGGTTATGGTAACGCAGGATATGGAATGGGTATGAACAACGACCAGGATATGGGCTACCTGAGGGGTAACCCCGGGTACTTCCAAGCAGGTCTGTGCCGTAACACTGGACATGCTGCATATGAAGAGATACCTCATTGGGAGGACCATCAGGAAGACGTTTTCTCAGGTCATAATGAAGGCTACGGGAGGCCTACAGGGGACAGCCTCCGCATGAGATTGTTGGAAGAAAAGGTAAATGGTCTGGCTAATCAAAACGCTGTGGGACTGGATATGTCTAACATGGGGTTGGTACCAGGGCTGAGGGTACCTCTGAAATTCAAGGCGCCATCTTTTGATAAGTATAGAGGCGACACGTGCCCGAGGGTACATGTCCGTTCATTTTACAGAAGGATGTCTGCATATTCGGACGACGAAAAGATGCTTATGCACTTTTTCCAAGACAGCTTGTCAGGGCCGTCATTGGAGTGGTACATGAGCCTGGAGCCAACACAGATCAGAACTTGGAAGGAATTGGCGGAAGCTTTCATGAAGCACTACCAACACAACAGCGATCTCGCTCCTAACAGAGTTCAGGTGCAAAGCATGTCCCAGAAGCCCAAGGAAAGCTTCAAAGAGTACGCCCAGAGATGGCGTGACCTGGCTGCGAGAGTACAACCACCTATGGTCGAGAGGGAAATGATGGACTTGTTTGTAGGGACATTCTCAGGAATGTACTACGACCGGCTGCTTAACTTCTCAATGAGTACCTTCTCCGAGCTGATCCTGATGGGGGAGCGTATAGAGAACGGGATAAAAATTGGTAAGATTCAACCGGGAGAATTTGTTTCAGCTGGAAGCAACAGGAAAGCCTTCGGTGGTAAAAGGCAAGATGATGCTAATGCGGTGTATAACGTTCAGCGGAGAAATAGGAATCAGAATCGGCGTCCACAGCCTCAAGTTGCAAGTGTGACTATTCCGGGACCACCTCAGCAACAGAGACAGCAACAGCAGCAGGCTCAGCAGCAGCCTAATCAGAATCAGCGGCGGTTTCAGGCTCCAAGGCCGAGGAGGGTATTTGAGGTACCGCCGATGTCTTACGCAGAGCTCCTTCAGACTCTATTGAAGTTACAGCTAGTTGAAAAGAGAACCTTGGCGCCGCCGACTGGCACGCCACCAGTAGGGTACGACATCAACGAGCATTGTGATTTTCACTCTGGTGCACCCGCGCACAACATCGAGAACTGTTTAGCTTTCAAGCACAAAGTGCAAGATCTGCTTAATAGCTCAACCATCAATTTTGGGAAGGAAGGTCCCAACATTACACAACAACCAATGCCAAACCATGAATAGGCTGGAGTATGGTGGACAAAGAGGAGCTCTATAGTTCGGGTGGGCCGTTAAAAGTAGATCAGAACAGTGGCAGGCTGCCTCTAATAACTGATTATGAAGATAGCTGGTTCAGCAGCAGGACAGATGTGAAAGCCCGGTTCTCGGAAGCTGGCATTTTTCTTTGTTTTATCTTGTCATTTCTTTACATTTGTAGTTTCTTTCCTGTTGAATTTGCAATCTTGTTTTGTAAAACTTGTTGTTTTCATTCAATTGATGATAATGAAATATATATGCATGTTTTGATTAAATCCATTCGTGTTCACTAATTGTTTCTACAAATATCCAACGCCTGGTTAAGAGGAATCCGGGGAGGATGACGAAAATGAACGACATGCAAAATTCCGATTGTATGCTTTTGAAATAAAACCTGTTGATGATGTACAGGCATTGTTTCAAATCCCTAAACACCGGAGTTATAAGGAAGATAATCCCTTGTCAACCCCTTTGAGCCATGTAGTAGGAGTTTCTTTCTACGAATGAAAAACCCTCAATCTTAACCTGGGGCAGGGTAGGTGTTAGCTAATTGGACCAAGCGTTCAAGTTGCAAAAGGAGTGTCCGTTCGAGGATCAATCACGCCTCTAGAGGTCGTGCCTAAAAAACCACAATGGTTAAATCAAGAGTGAGGCAGTCACATTATTCTCCAAAGAGTCAGACAACCAGTGTCACACGACTTATTCGAAAAAAAACGAAAAGTGAGAAGAATCAAAAGCCCGCTAAGTCACAACTTCAAGACAAATGACTTAGGCAAAAATGAGGGCATCCTGCTGGACTTAAAAAAATCAAAAGAAACTCAAAAAGAGTCAGTCCAGGCAAAAGTTAGGGATAAGAAAAAAGATGAAAGGAGGACAAAAAGAAAAATCCTCAAGTCAAATGCGAGTCGTGTGACCCTAAGTGTCGAAGACGAAAAGTCAGTGGCTGTCACTCTAAAAGTTCATGGGTTCTCTAACTATCACTCATATCTTTCAGCCTCTAAGAGGTGAGCGCTAAGGTCGAATTAGCTGAACATAGGATCGGAGAACATCCAGGAGAATGGGTGGGTTAAAATAAACTTTGAGCCTTTATCCTTCCCTTCAAAACCGTGAACCTGACCACGTTATAACCTTCAAAAGTCCTAATTGAAGCAGGTTGTTTCGAAAGCATACTTCGGTAAAGGCCGCGTCGATTCTGACTCCTGAAAGGGTTCCTCTTACCATGTTGGTATTGATGTTGATAAATGTTTTCTGCAGTGTATGCTACAAACTGTTTTTCCCTTTTTCCCAGCAAACAGATTGGATGTCAAAACTGTCATATGTGTTACATTAATATGTCTGTTACGCAGAACAACTTGTTTTACTTGCGAGTAAGCGCTTGACAGCAGGAAAGTTTTCTGCAATGAAAAGTATGGTTAGGATAGAATACAGAGCGCCCGAATGTTCCGAGAGCAGGGGCAAGCTATTATCGTGATTCCCAGTCAGGTCGGCCATGAGAAGTCAGCTACTCTGGGGCAATCAGGTCGAGATTCAGTTGGAGGTACTGTTCTGGACCAGCTAATCGGGGGCAAAGTCATGTGAATCAGGGGCATTGACTTCCAGTGAGTTCGGAATCGGTTAGTCTGAGGACAAGTCCCGAAGCTTCAGTTGATTAAGGGGCAGTATGCTTGAGAGGCAACTAATCGGAAGAGAGTCTTCTCGAGATCCCATCAGGGGCAGTCATGCAGAACGTGGGGATTTGAAAGCAGATACTTCAGGTGGAAAATCAGATCAGGATAGGTCGCTAGAACGCTCATTCAGGGGCGAGTCGCCGCAGAGCATTGAAACCGACTGGGTTGATCGGAGCTAATGGAGATTGAATCTTTTTGCCGTATAGTTACCGGGGCATGAAATCTCGAGGTCGTCTCATAGTAAGCGGTTCAGCGCAAGTATTCCCAGGAGGTAGATAAGGGCAAGTGGAGTGCACTGGGGCAAGCTATTCAAAAGCTCGCAAAGTTCCCCGCCAGAATCCATGGCAGGCTGGTACCCTCTCCAGAGATTGTATGTTGTGTCTTCCCCAGTGAAGTCGCCCCGGGCAAAACTGAATGTTAATTCCCCAGAAGAGTTAAGATTAATGTATCTTCAGTTCAGCATTAGCTTATCAAGCAGAGCAGAGTCCTCCCCAGTAAAGGTCGAGATGGATACGATTAACTCCCAGAGGGTTCTCGTGCAGTGCAAATCAGAATGTGTGGTTCAGTCCCCAGCTCAGTGATGGCGGGATGATTTCCCCAGCTCAGTGATGGCGGGACGATTTCCCCAGCTCAGTGATAGCAGGAGAGGTTCACCACAGAGTGTGATCAGGTGGTTGGAGCAGCTGAAAGGAGTTTTCCCGAGCGGGATTGTCCTTTCTTTCCCCAGCGAGTCGCTCTTTCTCGTCAGGAGGACCGTCATCAGCAGATTTTGGAGTTCTGAGTTCGTGAGCTATTTTCCCAGCAGGGTGGTCATCCCCAACGGAGTTAGTTCATCTTTCCAACATTTATTTTGTTGGAAGCGTATCAGCGGTATTCCGATCATCCCCAGCGGATCCAGTGTGTCTTCAGCATTTATTTTGCTGAAGTAACTCTTTGCATAAGCATGCATCATGAGCATTTGCATTCTACCCAAGTATGTAGCATTTCCATGCAGTATGGAAGCATTTCGTCATTATCAAACATGCATATTTGAAACATAAGCCAGGTGGTTACCTCTCCAGTTTCAGATATGTTATTCCTTGCCGATAAGAGAAATCGTGATTCAGGAAGATGTGGGTTTTGTGGTCAAAGTACGCAGTGATCGTATTTGTACCCTCTATGGGGTTCATATTGTAAGGCACGCAGTGATCGTGTTAATTTCGAGATGTTGATTTGTTGCCAAAGTATGCAGTGATCGTATTCGTCCGTGTTACAGCGATTATGGGTTGATACGCAGTGACCGTATTCGTCCGTTATGCAGTTTTATTATGCTGTAGGACACGCAGTGAATGTGTTCATCGGGTTGTTGGTGGCCGAAGTACGCAGTGATCGTATTCGTCCCATGTTTGAAATTGTGTCACAGCACGCAGGGATCGTGTTTCCTCCAGTCAAGAGGGTCGTGACATGAAGCGCGCAGTGATCGCGTTTATCCTATGTATGGTCAGGATATGCAGTGATCGTATTCGTCCAGTTATGTGGGTTAGTTGAGGCACGCAACACGCAGGGATCGTGTTTTTTCTCCAGTCAAGAGGATCGTGGCTCAGAACACGCAGTGATCGTGTTCAAACACGCAGTGATCGTGTTCCAGATACACAGTGACCGTATTCACGCAACACGCAGGGATCGTGTTTTTTTCTCCAGTCAAGAGGATCGTGGCTCAGAACGCGCATTGATCGTGTTCAAACACGCAGTGATCGTGTTCCAGATACGCAGTGACCGTATTCACGCAACACGCAGGGATCGTGTTTTTTCTCCAGTCAAGAGGATCGTGGTTCGAACGCGCAGGGATCGTGTTCAAGATTCGCAGTGATCGTATTCGTACAGCATGCAGTGATCGTGTTGTTAGTACCATAGGAACTTAAGATGCGGAGCGCGCAGTGATCGTGGCTATTGTATCAGTGGGTTGTTGGTCGGCATACGCAGTAATCGTATTCGTCCTGTTACATGGGTTGATTTTGTGACACACGCAGTGATCGTGTTGACATAATTCCGGGGTTTTGTTGGTCGAGATGCGCAGTGATCGCATTCGCCCTATTGCAGCACACGCAGGGATCATGTTTATCATATTGGTGGTTGAAGTACGCATTGAACATGTTCGCCTCTCCTATGTGGATTTATTTCGTCTGGCACGCAGTGATCGTGTTTATCTCATCCGGTTGGATTTATGGTCGATGTGATTGTAACGCAGCATGCAGTAATCGTGTTCGTCGTGTTTGTCCCGTTAAATGGTTTTTGTTTGTAAGACACGCAGTGACCGTGTTCGTCGCAGTTTTGTGGATTTGTTGTGCCAGACACGCAGTGATCGTGTCCGTCATGGCATATTCCCCTAGCATAGTTGCTTGGCCAAGCACTTCTCTTTCTCCCCAGCCGAGTCCTTTCTCAGAATGCTGTAGAGATGGCATAATGCAATTTCAGGGTGGTTACCCACAGTTTCCCCAGTAGAGACGTAATCCCCAGCAGGTTGTTCTTCAACGAGATACTTGGCTAAGTTCCTCGTAGTCCCTGGCAGGGTATCCTTTGACAAGTCGCTTGGTTAAGTCACTTGTATTTCCCCAGCTGAGTCTTTCTCAGGAGGATGGGGTATCAGTATTAGAAGGTGGTAATACAGATTTTCGGGTGGTTACCCGCAATTCCCCAACAGAGTTATGTTCTCCAGCAGGGTGTTACTTCAATGGGTTGCTTGGTTAAGTCCCTCATAGTCTCCAGCAGGGAGCTCGCTACAGGAGTTGTTTGGTTAAATTACTCGTAGTTTTCAACAAGGGTGCTTGGTTAAATTCCCATTTTCCCCAGCAGGTGTTTAACGGCAGTCGTCAGAATTTGTCCCCTCAGAGTTGCTTGGTTAAGTTTCTCATTTCCCCGCAGAGTCGGTTGTTCATGTCTTCGGACCTTGTCTCGTTTGGTTAAGCGTTCTCTCGTTTCTTCAGGATACGAAAAGTTGATCAGTGAAGTCAACATGACAAGTGAAGTCAATATTCTCCCGCTGGTTAGCGTGTGCTTAGTTGATAAGTGAGCTCAACAGAGGTTGATAAGTGAGATCAACAATTTCTTGTGGTGTATGCTCATTTCTTCGGAATAGAGTGGTCTGCGGACAACATCAGAGTATTTGACAGATGGATGGCTAGTTGTTGCCGTGACAACAGAAGCCAGTTCCCAGGGTTTTCTCAAGCGGTAGTCGTTTCGCAATTTATTTTTGCGGTTGGCAAATTTCCGGGTTCTTTCGTATTCAACCGTCTCGTACCTCGAATGTCTGAAGGTTGTGCGCTCTTCATCCAGTCGGGTCCAAGTCGCTTGAATAGGGGCAGCTGTTGCACCCCAAAATTTGCCCAACATTTCTAACCTAGGTTTATGTTTCAATGGCATAATCATTTGCATTGTTATCAGGTACATAGTGTATTCATCTGCATTGCATAGCATGAGCAAGCTATCTTAATCAGGGAATCAAAGTGCTATTCCTATCTCAAGAGGTATATCCAAGGGTTTCATTCATATTCAAGTCTACTCAGGTCACCAGGGAAGAATTTGAGCTTTGAAGAGCTGCCAGGTTGATCAGTGAATTCTCTCCTCTCTTGAGGCTAGTGGGGGATCATCAGAGGAAATGTGAGCTATGAGCCAAGAGCATGAGGTGTGTATGGATGTTATGAAGAGTCTAGAGAATCGTTTTTGAGGAGAACCAGGTAATTTGAATGATTGCAAGGGCCTCAGTTGAAGTCAGTCAACTAGGGTCAACACTGGGTCAATTCTAGGTCAAAGAAGTGTTTTGAAGGGCATCAAGGATCATTTGAAGAATGTGGGATTCATTATTTGCTATATGGATATGGATATGATGTTGTGATAAAGAAAAATCAAGAGGAGTCAAGGAGAGTTGGAGTTACTAAATTAGGGTTTCAGTGTAAAATCCCCTAATTTAGGTCAAACTTCAAAGCAGTGTAACTCCAGATGCAAGCTTCATATGGATTCTTGGTCAACAAGAAACTTGTAGAGTATCTTCATAGCTTTAATTTGAGTGGTGGAAGTCATCAAGATGATTTGTAGAACTCAAGTTATGGCTCTTGCAAGTTACAGGGCATCTGAGGGCACTGAAATTTGTCTATGAAAATTGTCTGTCTTCCAAGCAACTTTTGACCTTCAAGGGTATTTCAAATGGGTTCTTTGCCAACATGAGAATTGTTCCTTATTGTCTTAGCTTTCTATAGTGGTATGGTATGCCTTCATATGATTTGTGGAACTCTACTTATGGTCTTGGCAAGCAAAGGGTATTTTGGTCATTTGAGGATTACAGGTCATTCTTGGCCTATGCCTAAAACTCATACAAGGAAGCTTCAAATGAAAAACTTCTCAACATCAAAGTTGTTCAATATGGGATTTTAAGGCTAGAAAAGAAGGTGTGAAAGTTTGGAAAAGCTTAGAGCATGGAATTTTAAAATTGGTGCAAATGACTTGAAGATGGCTTATAAGTTGAAAAAGTTGAAATGAAAAATTGGTTTGGGAGATCTACAAATCCAATATGGGTCATCCAATATACCAAATTGATTCCCAACATCATTCTAAAGACAATGGTTTAGCCACATTTTTGAGTTTAGGCTTAAAATTTGGACTTCCTTTGTAAATTTGTTTCTTGCATCTTAAGGCACCAAAAAGAAAAGTAAGGAAATGCTACATAAGGGTTTGAAATGCCTTGTTCTCATACCAATTACTCATTTAAGGAGATATTAAGTGGGATTGCATGGTTTATCATGAGATTGCATGAGATTTACCAAGTATGGAAAATTCAAATTCTCATTGCATGATACATTCTAGAAACTTCTTGGAAGTTTCTCAAAGTTTCTAGACACTTCTTTTGACACCTATATAAACCCTAGAGTGGGTCCAAAGCTTGGTTGGTGACTGATTGTGCTTGCATACCCTAGTTTGATTCCATAACTCCATTGTGCATTTTGATTTCAAACTCCATTAAAACTTCATCAATCATCATCATTCTTGTTATCATCATCTTCTACCATCATCATAGAGCAATTGGCAAGCAAGAACCAGAGGAATTAGTGGCTGGCTCGTGTGATCCAAAGCTTCCCTCCAATTTGCATGAAGGTGTGGATAGAGTGATTCAAGAGGTTTGAACAAGAACCATTGCAAACAGAAGCACTAGTAGCCATTGAAGATCACTTGAGGCAAGTATCAAGGCTTGAATTGAAGGCTAACCACCATTTCCATCATCACTTGCAAGGTATGCAACTTCATTCGAATCCCACTAATTATTCAATTTTAGAACTTGTTGTTAAGATAAATGTGGTTAGAGACTCTTAGGGATGAATTGTGATGAGTTTGAAGGCATTACTTGAAGGTTGTTTCCATGGCAGTTTCTGGTTAGGGATCAAGAACTCACATGTTAGGGCGTATTAATACTAGATATCATGTTTAGAATTGTTCACATAACCTGTAGATCATGCTAGAGTAGTTTGAACAAGGATGGTGATCATGCATATCAGTGCAATTAAAGTGTGCCCAGAACTTTCTTCTATCGGGTTTCCTTATTGGTTGAGTTTTGAGAAAATCTAGGGCAATAGTCTTGTAGAGGGTGAGGAGGGGAGTTCTTTTGGTCTTTGGATCGTGTTATTTCATGGTGGGACGAGGGAGATATAGGGAGTGGAAGTTATGCGCATGGACTAGGGTTTCAGAAACCCTAATGGCTGGTTGGAGAAGATAACGATACTACCGTTGGATCCATTGACTTGTCATCTGATCGCATGGCCCAGATTGAATCTCAGAACTGGAGGGAAAGGCCAAACAATGAAACGCTGCGTTTTCATTAAACCGCGTCTGGGCCTGATCCATTTATTTCTATCCCCACCCCCTCTTTGATAGGCCCAATGGAATGAACTTGTTTCATTTACTATTTGAACTGTGACTTTAATCTTTTCCTTTTACATTTTAATTGAATTTCTGATGCTTCGTGGGCCTTGCCATAGTGATATTCGCGCCCCCAGTTGATGGCCCACCTGAGATTATAACTAAGCGTGTCTGCTTATAACACCCCCTCCCCAATTTAATTCTTTTCTTTGATTTTCATTTCTTTTAATTTTGCATGCATTTTGTAAAATTCATAAAAAAATGAAAACTTAATATTTTTTAATTATTCTTTTTGCATAATTTTCTTCAAGATGTCTAGAAAATTATAAAAAATAAAAATTGCATTTTATTTTGCATTTGATATTTTCCCCATATTTTCCAAATAAATGCCTATTTTAGGTGTTTCATTTCATACATGAATTTGTCAATTTTTGTTCATGCACTTCCTTGGTGATTTTAGGTCCATTCCTTTTGGTGCTATCAAATATGAATGTGTAGACTCTCTGGATTTTGTACCATGATTTTTAGAAGCTTGTTTTGGTATAGTTTGCTTATGTGGCATTTAGGTGTTCAAATTAGGGTTTTAAATCAACTTAGGTGAGATAGTTCAATTCTTTTAGGAGATTTTCATTTGATTGTTGGGGTATGGACTATAGGGGTTATGGGTATAGGATAGATCCCCTTAGAAAATATTAAGATTCCCCTACTGCTACTAGTATATTGCTTATATGTGCTTAATTGTTTGGTGTGCCCTCTTTAGGGTTATCTTTTTGTCTGTGTGGGGTATTGGGTTTGGTTGGGATTTGGGGGAGAGCTGAAGACCTGTGATGATGGAGCCCAGTGGAAGATTAGAGAATGAAGACCAATTTCCAGAGCTAATGAGGAGTATCTCTTGCTTGTAGCTGCTGAAGTTTGTAGGATATAGGAATTAGGCAGAGCTCTAGAGTAGCCAACTCGATTCTCAAACATGGAAGGCCTTGTCTGCCTCCATCCTTTCTCTATGATTCAAAGTCTCTTTCAAATATCCACCTCTTTCCTTTGGAAGGATTAGTGAATATATTTGAAAGATAGAACTTTTGAGGGAAAATTATCTGTATAATGTTAACAGTTAATGAGCCACCCTTGGTAGGCAGTTTACTGTTTAACATTCATTCACTCTTGGGATTGATTCCTCAGCTTGGAGGTTAGGACTTGAAGAAAAGCCATTGGGAGATTGAGGATAAAGACTGATGTCTGCATGAAGCCTGAAGATAGGTGCTGATGCTGATAAAGACTGTTTTGCTGTTTAGCTTTTGCTGCTTTATTTCTGATGTATTGATTGACTGTATTGTTTGCTGTTTACCCTACTGGGTTGAAGGTGAATCCTGTTCACTTTCGCCTATTGTTTTCTAGGTTCGAGGTTGAGTGGGACTCCCTTGCCTCGCTTGTATTGTTGCATCCATGCATTTTACTATATTCATTATTTTACTGTTTACTGCGTATTTGTTTTGCCTTCCGCCTATTCCCTTAGGATCTCTGTTTCTCTCTGCGCAAGAGAGGAGCATGATAGACATTAGGAGTTAACCCATGCATGATAACATTAGGGTAGATTTTTTATCCCTTTTTTAACCCTAGAATTTGTAGAGTGTCATCTCTTCTTCCTTCAAAACAACAGAAAAACATTAATAAGAGGTTATAACACAGATAATTCATTTCTTCTGTCAAAAGATTTGAACAAACATCAACCTTTTTGCAAATAAGAAAACCCTTGTTTAAGGTGAGATTTTTCATAAAAGACACTTGAACAGCTTGTGTCGCGCGTAGCCCGAACTACGTTTGCTTTGATCTTCCATGCAGTGTAGAAGTACGTAGGCATAGGATGCGATATCCTAGCGAGCAACCTTCACCCACCTTCCCCCGTGGTTAGGCGAACTACGTTGACTCTGATTTCTCATTCCAGACGGGAATACGTAGGCATAAAGTGCGATGCTTTGCCGAGTCATGTTTTCTTTTCTTTTCAGACCTCATCCTTTAGTTTAGATAGAAGCGTAATCCGTACAACCCAAGCAAGCGTGGATCCCATCGAGTACGATGGACGTGAGGGGTGCTAATACCTTCCCCTTGCGTAACCGACTCCCGAATCCAGGTTTTGGTTACGATGACCATACCTTTTCCTGTTTTTCGCGAGGTTTACTTCGAGCGTTTCCTTTCCCTCTGTTGGGATAAATAACGCACGGTGGCGACTCTTCTGTCAGCCGGCGCCGATTTTCGCAGTAGCAACACACGGTTATCGTACGACGGTACACACATCAACCGGGGCAACCCCTTTCTCATTGGTATACGGGATGGAGGTGGTGTTACCGTTAGAGGTCGAGATTCCTTCCCTGAGGGTTTTACGTGATGTCCAACTCGAAGAGGCAGAATAGGTTAAAGATAGGCTGAATCAGCTCAGCTTAATGGATGAGAAGAGACTAGCTTTTCTAGCATACGGTCGGCTGTATCAGAGCGGGATGAAGAAAGCTTATGACAAGAAGGTGTGCCCTCGAAGCTTTCAGACGGGCGATCTTGTTTTGAAAAAGATTCTCCCACCACAATCAGATCACAGGGGCAAGTGGACTCCCAATTACGAAGGTCCCTACGTTGTCATAAAAGTTTTCTCTGGAGGAGCCTTGTTACTATCCACCATGGATGGTGAGGACTTTACGTCTCCTGTGAATTCGGACGCAGTTAAAAAATACTTTGCTTGAAAGTGCCCCGCTGGACGGTAAAAAGAGAGTCCAGGCAAAAATGGGGCGTCCCGGCGAACCTTAAAAAATGAATAAAAGGTTCGGGCAAAAGTTAGGGATAAAATTGAAAAGATGTACACCCGCGAAGTCGAAAACCTGAAAAGGGCGACTTCGGCAAAAAAGGGTATCCCGGTGAATTGAAAACCCGCAAAGGGCGGTTCACGCAAAAGTTAGGGATTGAAAAAGCAAATGACTGCGGTCCAGATTTGATACGGCATTGCTTAGTGGTTTGGGAGTACCTGGGGGCCGTCTATCCAAAAACAATCTCTTCCGAAGGTAGAGTACCGGGAAAGCGCAGAGTCAGGCGAGTCATAGGAGGATCAGCTCATGGTGTTTGTTTGTGCCACATTGCCGACATGTATACAAATATTGTTTTGTATTTTCTTTATGCTTCTTGTGCATATAGTCATGTGTGGTTGTGCGTAACTTCCTCTTTTCAGGAGTTGCATCCAGTGTACAAAACTTTGCGTATTCAGAGGCCCATTATCAATAAAACATGTTATTCAGTACTTGATGCTTGTTCTTTATTGTTTTGTTTGTGCTGGCCCTTGCCAATAATTGCTAAAACTTCGAATTGACTGAAGTAATGTCACAGATGCTAACCCGGATAGATTCTGTTGTATAGGCCTGTTTTGTCTCGTTTGTATTTTGCAGGGTTCTTACCTTTGGAGCAAACGGTCAGGAATTGTATTCCCCGGCCAAGGTCGCTTGACGTAAGACCCGACTCTAGTTGATGTCATTCCTCAGCTAGTCGCAGCGTATCCCCAGAGAGTTGAAATGACATTTATCCCTTCCCGAAGGAGGGAATTGTTTTCCCCAGGAGAGTGTCCTCATGGAAAGCTGTCCATAGGATTAACCCCAGCAAGTCAAAATCAATGTCCCCTGCAGAGGTTGCGCTCCTCAGCGAATCGAAGATGTGCACGTTCAATCTCCAGCATGGGAGATTCCCGCAATAGTTGACCAAGTTGTTGGTTCGAAAGGTTTATATCCGCGAAGGATGGTTTTCTTGCTCCCCACAGGTCGTCTTGTCTCCGTCGGGATGATTATACCCAGCGGAATGGTAACTCTGAAGGTGTAAACTGTGCCCAGAAAGTGTGCTTTGCCCAGAAGTGTCGCTTCTTCCCCGACTAAGTTTGTTCACCAGCAGGGTGTTTGTTCTTTCCTCCCAGTGGAAATTGATGTTTAATCCCTCCCCGGCAAAGTTGGCTATGTTTCCGGCATTTATTTCACCAGAATACCTTATGATACTTGATCCTCAACATTCATGTTGTTGAGACATCATTATCAGAGTGGCCCCGACAGCTTGAGCCTGCATTCGCATTTGCATATATCGTCATATTTGCATCTACTCAAACGCGTAGCATTTCCGTGTCATACGGAGCATTACGCCATTTTCAAACATACGCATTTTGAAACATGAATCAGGTTGGTTAACCTTTTGCTTCCAGGTGTGTTTTCTCAGCAGGAGTATGGAGTTTTAGCTCAGATCTATTACCAGGTATTCGAGGTCTCGCCGTGAGACATGTGATGATACGGTTCATCTTACTATTTTCCCCACAGAGTTGCTTGTTGAAGTTTCTCTTATCCGGCCAGCGAAGTAATTTCTTCAAATCTGCTGTTACGTCAGTGTCAAAGGGTTTCATGAATCAAAATTTCAAAAGCTGCCGCCGGTTATCGAAGCAGGCGTCCGACAGTTTGGGTTCCAAATATCCCCAGTAGAGTCCTCCTCAAATTCGTTGTCACGCCAGTGCTAAAAGGTTTGTGGGTTGGGACCAATGGAGTTAGCTACTGCAGAGATAAGCAGAGAAACTGTATTCAGAATATCTACCCGTATGGATAAACAGATGTGTTTTCCTACTGGTTGACAGAAGTATTTCCCCGGAGGTCCCCAAACGTTTATTGCCTATGTTGATAAGAGTTCCTCGTGTTGACGAGATATCAGTCCTGACGTGGACAATTTATTCCTGTATTGACGGGATTTCTTCTTGTTGGCGAAGTGGGAGTCCTAACATGGACAGATTTATTTCCTCGTGTTGATGAGATGTACTAGTCCTAACGTGGGCAGATTTGATTTCTCCGTGTTGACGGAATTTGGAGTCCTGACGTGGACAAATTGATTACTCTTCGTGTTGACGGAATGGTGTCCTAACGTGGACCATTTATCCCCAGCAGATATCTTTCTTCGTGTTGACGAAACGGTGTCCTAACGTGGACAATTTACTACTATGTTGATAGGATTTCCTCGTGTTGATGAGATGTGAGTCCTGACGTGGACAAATCAAGTTACCTTCCCTCGTGTTGACGAGATGCGAGTCCTGACGTGGACAACTTTACCGTTCTTCGTGTCGACGAGATGGAGTCCTGACGTGGACAAATTTATCTCTCTCCATGGTGACGGGGTTTATTTCCTCGTGTTGACGAGATGCGGACAACTCATCCCCAGCGAAGTCGCCGAGATTTCTCCGTGTTGATGAAATTTAGAGTCCTAACGTGGACAAGTTTATGATGGGATTTCTTCGTGTTGATGAAGTGTGCGTCCTAACGTAGACAAAGTTTTGCTCTTGTTGAGGGGATATCTTCGTGTTGACGAAACCAGCGTCCTAACATGGACAAAATTCTATTCCTATGTTGTTGAGATTTCTTCGGGTTGACGAAATGTGAGTCCTGACGTGGACAAATTTGTGTTTATTCGTGATTGGACGACATTTGGGTCCAAATGTGGACAAGGTTACTCCTGTGACGACAGAATCTCTATTCGTGTTGACGAATTTGTTTCTCTTCTTGTGTTGACAAGGTTAGTCTAGTTGTGGACAGAGGTGTTTTTTTGCACAATTTGTTCAGTACCTGTGGTGTTACGTAGGTAGTTGAAGTTGAAGTCAGAATTATTATCAGACGTTGGACCAGTTGTTGCCGTAACAACCGGATTCAGTTAGGGGATGTTGCTCCCCAAGCAGTGCAGTTTATTTCTGCGGTTGGCAAATTTCTGGGTTTCCTGGTATTCAACCGTCTCGTACCTCGATTGTTTGAAGGCCGTTCACTCTTCACCCAGTCGGGTCCAAGCCGTTTGAATAGGGGCAGCTGTTGCACCCTAAAATTTGCTCAACCTTTTCTTGCCTGATTTATGTTTCATTGCATTTCATTTGCATAGTTACATCATGTACATAATTCAATCATTTGCATATCATAGCATAGCATGCCTCCAACAGGGGATCAAGGGTTTCTATCAAGAGAAGAGCCTAGCAAGAGGTCTTATCCAAGTATGAAAAGTCATCCAGGCCATCACGAAATGATTTGAAGTCTTGAGAAGTTTGAGTGCCTACATGTGGGTTTTGCTCCTATCTTGAGGAATATTGGGAATCATCGGTGGGATGTGAAGCATGGAATGCGAATTTGAGGTGTGTATGGATCTCATGGAGTCCCTAGAGGGCCCTATTGAAGCTGAGACAAGTCATTGATTCAAGTACAAGAGCCACAGTTGAGGTGCAGTCAACTAGGGTTTCATCTGGGTCAATCCTAGATCAATTGAGTAACTGAAGAGCATCAAAGCCAACTTTGAGGTCATGGGATTCATGGATTGGTATTTTGATACATGTGTGGTGTTGTTCCAAGATTAAGCAAAGAAGAATCAAGAATGTGGGAAGTTGCTAAATTAGGGTTTCAGTGTAAAATCCCCTGTTTAGTTCCTAACTTCAAAGCCACATAAGTCAAGATACATGTTTCAAATGGATTTTTGGCCAACATGAAACTTGTAGAGCATCAAAATTCCTTTAATTTGAGTACTAGAAGTACTCAAGAGGATTTATAGAACTCAAGTTATGGTCCCTGCAAGTTACAGGTCATCAGATGACTATGAAATTTATATGTGAAAGTCACTTGACTTCCATGTAGCTTTTGCATTTCAAGGAGTTTTTAAATGGACTTTTGGCCAACATGAGAGTTGTAGATCTTGATCTTATCTTTCCATAGAGTACTATAAGTCCTTGATAGGATTTGTAGAACTCAAGTTATGATCTTGGCAAGCCAGGGGTATTTTGGGTTATGGTGATTATAGGTCATTTATGATCATAGGTCCATAACACCAACTTGCAAGCTTCAAATGGAAAATTGTTCAACATGAAACTTGTTAAAAAGGATGTTTTGAGTGCAACCAAGTGGTCATGAGACTTTGGATTGGCTTGGAACACAAATTCACTTGAGATGGCTTAAAAAGGAAGAAATTAAAAGTATTAAAAGGCCAAAAAATGGAATTTCTTGATTTAGGGTCATACAAGCTCATGCTATATGTCATTTTGATCAGAAAATGTATTTTGAGAATGATGGCAATGTTACTTTTTGGATTTGGGGTCATTTACACACACTTCCATGTTGTAACTTAAGGATGAAGCAACACATCAATTCACCTCCATGAGATCAAAAACAAGGAAGATTACCATCCCCATTCAATTCTAAATATCATGAGGTGAGAAATTCAAGCAAAACCAGGTCAGAACAGGGTCAAATTCACTAGCTGCACATATGAGATTTTGGAAGTGCATGAGAAATTGAATTTCTCATTTAGATGGTTACAGAACTTTCTAGAGGTTTCCAATAGCTTCTATATAACCATTGCAATGAGTTCAAATGGTTTTTTGGGCAAGCATTGAAGGGAATCGAGAGAGAGCAACTGAAAATTTCTCAAGTGCATCAAGAATCGGATTTTGAGATAGAGGTGGATTCAAAGCAAATTGGTGATTGGAGAAGCTTGGGAAGTGGATATTGAGTGATTCTGGAAGAAATTGGAGGCTGAATCGAAGGAAATCACTATCTGTTCATCTCTCAAAACCAGGTATGCCCTTTTCAATTTTCAGCATAATTTGTAGTGAATTTCTTAGGTTTTGATATGAGGTTAGGTTATTGATGATGCTTAGAAGGATTTAGGCACAAGAATTGAGCAATTCGAGACACTCTAGGTCAGTGCAAGATTTCTGTTGAGTGGATTATCTTTGGATTCTTGAGGTTTCAATCATGTTTAGATAGCAAGATTTGATCAGTGATGCATGTAGATGAAAATAAGATCATTAATTTTAGGTTCTGGTTGAATCAATACTTGGTGAATTTTCTGAAACATGGATCGGTTTCGAAGTTAGGATGAGAATCATTGAAATTGGAGTGTATATCTGGAATCAGGATGAAATTTCAAGCAGGATAGGATGGTGTTTTGTGTGCCTGCAACCGGAGACGACGGTGGCGCAAAGCTCAGGCCACCGTCCTGAACTTTCCCTCCCAGGTTCAAATATTTGGAGAAGACGAAGTTTTAGGCGTTGGATCTAGGTTTGACCTTGACTGAGGCTAGCATCCAATGGCCACGATCGCGTGTGAGCTCTGAAGAGAATGAGTTTCACCATGAAAATCTGCGTTTCATTAAACGCATTGGGTGGGCTTAAGGGAACTCTTGCTAACCACACCCCAGTTTAGGCCCAATTGAAGATTTGAACTGAAATAAGTTGCTATTCATCACGCTTGTTTTTCAATTTCCATTTTAGTTTTTCTGATTTGTTTTAGTGTGGTTTGGGCTTAGCCTTCGCTTGCTTGTAGCACCCCCCAGTTGGGCCCATATCTGGATTACAACTGGATTTTATTGCTATTCTCCACGCCCATTTATCATTTTTGATTATTTTCTCTTATTTTCTTCATTTTCATATAGTTTAGGATTAAATTTACAATAAATAGAAAAATTAAGCAATTTAGGTGAGATTTTTTTCCCTGACTCCTTAAAGAGTCTAGAATTTAATAGAATTGAGAAATTATTAATTAATGCATTTTAGAATTTAATTGCATTTTTGAAGATTAATTGCTTTTATTTTAAATATGGTTGGTGTGCTATTTTGCTGATTTTAGTATTGATGATAAGTGTTGATTTTTGGAGTGATTCTTTTTGGGCTAGTTAGCTTAGATATGCATGTACCCCTAGTAATTTTCTCATATTTTTGTGAGATAATTTTAGGTTGTTTTGAACATTAAACATTAAGTGGTGTAGATTTAGGGTTTTAAGATAGTACCCTTAGGTTTAGGACATAGTTTTAGGTCTTAATGGTTGATTAACCCCTTGGTTTTCTTATGGAGTGATTCCTAAGAGGTAGGTACCCTTAGAATTTTTTATAGGATTTTACAATCATTTTTGGTATTTTAATTAGATTTAGTTTTAGGACTAACATCTAGGAGTTTCTAATGAACTAACTTGACTAGTTTAATTCAATAGTTCCCCTTAGATTAGGGTGGTGGTGCTCTTGTGCTTGGGTGAAGATGAATACCAATTGAAGATGCCTTGGAGTGATTGAAGAAGCTTGGACATGAAGAATTTCTCATCTTGTGGATGCTTGTCAGGAGCTTAGGGAAATTAGGGTTTTAGGAAGAGCATTAGATTAGTTTTGTTTCTTTCTTCAAACATGGAGTATATTGTTCATCTCCATTCAATCCAATGACATAAAGTCATCTTAAATAAGTCACATATCTCCTTTGGAGGGATGAATGGAATGCTTTAAGAGTAGAACTTTGAGGATGCCTTCCTATTACAGTGTTAAGATCCTAATGGCTTCCCTTGGTTGTCACTGAGTTTCTTAACACTTCAACCTGATCTTGTTGAGTGATTCTCCCTTGGAGGTGCTTGTTGAAGCTTGGCAAAGAGAAAGTTTATGCTTGTTGAATCTAGGAGTGTTGGTGCTTGTTGAAGCATGGTTGCTTGTTGGAGCTAGGGTTTTGTTGCTTGTTGAAGATGAAGTTAGGAGCTTGTTGAAGCTGTTTACTGGTTGAAGTTTGCTGGTTGATTGTTGAAGGTTGAAGCTTGGTGCTTGTTGAAGATTGAAGGTTTATTGGAGCTTGAAGATAGGAGCCATTCATGAAGGTGAAAGTTATTGCTGTCAACTTTTTGCTGTTTAATCACCTGTTGCTGTTCAGAGCTGCTGTTTGCTGTAGGAGTTGGTGCTGCTGCTTGGGCTGCCTCCTCTGCTTTGGTTTTTGTTCTCTGTATTGTTTGTTGGCTTGTGCAGCTTTCCCCCTAGGTTTGAAGTGAATGTTAATTCACTTTGCCTGTTGTTTTGCCAGGTTCGAGGTTGAGTGGGACTCCCTTGCCTCGCTTGTATTGCTGCATTGCATGCATTTTACTGTATTTGCTTGCTTTCTTTTCTGTTTATCCCCTAGGATCTATGATTTCCTATGTGCAGGAGGGAATTATGACAGACATTAGGATTCTTATCCATGCATGACAACATTAGGTTAGTTTTTATTCCCTTTTCGACCCTAGGCTTTTTAGAGCTTCTTTCTCTTCTTATCTCAAAACAACTCAAAAACACAGTAATAAGGTTAATCGATGTCGTACGTTACGAGCCTTAAGCTATTTGAGAAAGGGTTGCTGGAGAGCTTCTTTCCAGTAGTCTGGCTGCTTAGTGTGGCACCCTTTGGGTGACACGCGATGTAGTCACTCTCAAATCATAGTCTCTAGTACGTCAGAGATTGCAAACAATCTAAAAAACACACTTCTTTCGTAAAAGATTCAAAACAAACATCAAAGTGTCATTTTTGTCCGCTTGGACTCTTAATCAAGAAAAACCCTTTTTGAAGGTAATAAAAAACAGTCAGACAAGCTTGTGCCTTCCGTAGCCTGAACTACGTTTGCTCTGATCTTTCATGCTGTATGAAAGTACGTAGGCATAGGATGTCGTATCCTAGCGAGCAACCTTCCCACCTTCATCTGTAGTTAGCCGAACTACGTAGACTCTGACTTTCCCATTTCACGAGGGAATACGTAGGCATAGAGCGGCGAAGCTCTATCGAGTCTCTTGTCTCTTTTCATTTTCTTTTTAACCTTGACCTTTAGTGTAGATAGAATAACAATCCGTACTAGAAAACAAGCGTGGATCCCGTCGAGTACAGCGGACGTGAGGGGTGCTAATACCTTCCCCTTGCGTAATCAACTCCCGAATCCAGGATTTGGTTGCGATGACCATTCCTTTCCCGTTTTGCGTTAGGTTTACTTCGAGCGTTTCCTTTCCCTTCTTTGGGATAAATAACACACGGTGGCGAGTCTTCTGTCATAGTCGGTGCCGATTTTTGCAGTAGCGACAGAACCTTCGCCATTCTCATTTGCCTGGCGAACTTGCCAGTGAAGACAGGGTGGATGCTTCTGACTTGGTTCGCTGCTGCTCGCTGGGCTTCGCTTGGCGAACCAGCGAACTCAGAACTCCCATGACTGTCCAAAAGCCCAAACTTCACAAACCGACCGATTCTAAAACCAAACTACCCCAGTAAGTTCAACCCAATACCACCCGACTATCCTACTCCATCTATTCCTTGATTCTAACCGGTTAAACCATATTCTACCGATTAAATCCTAATATTGCCCTAAGATGAAAATGAGTCGAAACTCTTCTCAATTCAACATCAAACAATCAAAAGCATACATAATCATACACATTAACAGTATAATAGAGTTTCACACCCTTACCCGATCGATTGAATGCTTGGATGTTGATCTTTGATGAAATTCTAGGTTTTCCTCTTCTTTCTCCTCTTTCTCTTCTTTCTTTCCCTTGTTTTTCCACTAATGTTTCTATCTATCTCCTTTTCTCTCTTATCTCATATTCTATTTTCTTTCCTCTCCATTTCCTTCCAAACACTTACCCATTAATTCTCACACAATAATCCACTTAACACTTAATACTAATTGTCTAAAATACCCTTTACTCTATTTTCCCCGAAAATTCTCTGAATCGGTAAAATAGCACAATATTGAAATTAAACATATCAAAACATAAATTCCACAATTAAAATACGAATTATCCAAATAAATCAAAAAGGACTCAATAAAATAATGGGAATTTAGAATTTGGGGCGTTACAACTCTCCCCCACTTTAGGAATTTTCGTCCTCAAAAATATTACCTGATTCAAACAACTCCGGATGCGACTCTTGCATCTTCCTCTCCAATTCCCAAGTCATATTGCCTTCTGCAGCACCTCCCCAGGCTACTTTCACAAGCGCAATATCCTTGCCTCTTAGCTTCTTAACTTCACGATCCAAAATCCTAATTGGTAAAACCTCAACCGTAAGGTTATCTCTTACTTCAACCTTGTCCATAGGAATAACATGTGACGGATCCGGAACATACTTCCGAAGTTGCGAAACATGGAACACATCATGAAAATTTGAATGTTTCGGAGGCAACACCATACGATACGCCACAACACCCACACCTGCAATAACCTGATACGGACCGATGAAATGAGAAGTCAACTTCTTCGACTTCAAGGCACGACCCACACCCGTAACCGGTGTAACTCTCAAAAAGACATGGTCGCCTTCTTGAAACTCAAGGTCCTTCCTTCTCTTATCATGGTAACTCTTCTGCCTACTCTGAGAAGCTCTCATCTCCTCCCGAATAAACTTCACCTTCTCCGTTGTTTGTTGTACCATTTCCGGTCCAACTACCGGCCTCTCACCCGTCTCATGCCAACACAAAGGTGTTCGACATCTCCGACCGTATAAAGCCTCGAATGGTGCCATACCAATGCTCGAATGAAAACTGTTATTATTGGTGAATTCAATCAACGCCAAATAACCATCCCAAGCACCACCTTGCTCTAGCACACAAGCACGCAACAAATCTTCCAATGACTGAATTGTCCTCTCGGTTTGACCGTACGTCTGCGGATGGTAAGCCGAACTCAACCTCAACTTAGAACCCAAGGCACCTTGCAAACTTTCCCAAAATCTTGAAGTAAATCTAGGATCTCTATCCGATACAATACTCTTAGGAACTCCGTGCAACTTTACAATCACACAAACATAAATCTCGGCTAATATCTCCAAAGGATAACTAATATCAATCGGAATGAAGTGAGCAGATTTAGCAAGTCTATCAACGATCACCCAAATAACATTATGACCTCTTTGCGTATTCGGCAATCCCGTAACAAAATCCATTGATATGCTATCCCATTTCCATTCCGGAATATCCAACGGTTGCATCAATCCACTAGGCTTCTGATGTTCCACCTTCGACTTTTGACACGTCAAACACGAATACACAAAATGAGCAACATCTCGCTTTAATCCAGACCACCAAAAGATCTTCTTGAAATCATGGTACATCTTATTCGCTCCCAGATGAATACTCAAGTTACTCCGATGTCCTTCTTCCAATATCATCTTTTTCAACTCCGCATCGTCGGGAATGCAAATACGACCACGGAATTTCAAAACACCAAATTCATCAACCTTGAAATCTTCATTCTCATTCATCATCAAATCAATGAACTTCAAATACAATTTTTGTTTTTCACAAACGGTTGCAAGAAAATCATTCGTAATATGAAGCATACCAAGTCTCACACTTCTCGGCGTCACTTCACAAACCAAACTCAAATATCTAAAGCTTTGCAAAAGTTCCCACTCTTTCATCATCATTGTAGACATGTGCAACGACTTCCGACTTAAGGCATCGGCCACCACGTTTGCCTTACCCCGATGATAATTCAAACCAAAATCGTAGTCTTTCAAAAAAGACTAGCCATCTCCTTTGTCTCATGTTCAACTCTTTCTGGTCAAATAAATACTTCAAACTCTTGTGGTCGCTAAAAACTTCAAATCTTGCACCATAAAGATAATGCCTCCAAATTTTCAAAACAAACACCACGGCCGCTAATTCCAAATCATGAGTAGGATAATTCTTTTCATGCACTCTCAATTGCCTAGAAGCATAAGCCACCACTTTTCCGTCTTGCATTAAAACACCACCCAAACCGGACAAAGAAGCATCACAATAAACCACAAAAGGTTCTGTAGGATTCGGAAAAATCAAAACCGGTGCCGTCGTTAATCTTCTCTTTAATTCCATGAAACTCCTTTCACAAATAGCATCCCAAATGAAAGCCTTTCCCTTACAAGTCAACTGCGTCAACGGAAGTGCCAACTTTGAAAATCCTTCGATAAACCTCCTATAATAACCGGCCAAGTCTAAAAAGCTTCGAATTTCCGTAACTGATCTCGGAGACTCCCACTGTATTACCGCATCAATCTTGGATGGGTCAACACTAATACCATTTCCAGAAATAATATGTCCAAGAAAACTCACCTCCGATAACCAAAACTCGCACTTCGACAACTTGGCATACAATTGCTTCTCTTTCAAAATCTGCAACATAATTCTCAAATGCCCCTCATGCTCTTCTTGAGACTTAGAATAAATTAAGATGTCGTCGATGAACACCACCACAAAATGATCTAATGGCTCATGAAAAATACGATTCATATATTCCATGAACACACCCGACGCGTTAGAAACACCGAATGGCATCACCGTATACTCATAGTGACCATATCGTGTCCTAAAGGCCGTCTTTGAAACATCTTCTCCTTTCACCCGAATCTGATGATAACCCGATCTCAAGTCAATCTTACTAAAAACACGGGCTCCAACCAATTGATCCATCAAATTGTCTATTCTTGGAAGCGGATACTTATTCTTAATCGTCACTTTATTCAACTGCCGATAATCAATACACAATCGCATACTACCATCTTTCTTCTTTACTAACAATACCGGCGCACCCCAAGGAGAAACACTTGGTCTTACAAATCTCTTATCCAACAAGTCATTCAAATGCTTCTTTAACTCTACCAATTCCGATGCCGACATACGATACGGTGCCATCGAAATCGGTCTAGTACCCGAAACTAGATCAATGGAAAACTCAATCTCTCTCTCCGGCAGCACATCTTTAATATCTACCGGAAACACTTCTGGAAATTCTCGCACTACGAGAAACACCTCCAGTTCCATTTTACTCTCTACCGTCAAGGATGCAAACAAACCAATAATTGAGCTTCGTCCGCTAAAAGTTTCTTCAACTCTTTAGTGGATAGAAGACTCTCACTTCCATCATCTTCCAAATAAGGAAACCTTACCAACTTGTGATAGCAATCTAAATAAACCCTATTAAATTGCAACCAATTCATACCTAGAATCACGTCCAAACCGTCCAACGGTAAACATACTAAATCCATAATGAAGTCTTTACCATATATGGTCAAAGGACAACTTATGCATACCAAAGAAGTAGTTACCGACCCCGAAGCGGGAGTCTCAATAACCATGCCTCCACTCAAAGAAACCATGCACAAACCCAAATGCTTAGCACACTCAAGAGAAATGAACGAATGAGTCGCTCCAGTATCAATAATAGCAACTAAAGGCACATTATTAATAAAGCATGTACCTTTAATCAAATGATCCGCATTAGTAGTGTCCGCACCGGCTAATGCAAATACCTTTCCGCCTGCTGGAGCTTGCTTTGGTTTAGTACAATTGGGCTTAATGTGACCCACTTCACCACAGTTGTAGCATTTCACCACATTCCTTTTATAATCCGAAGTGGCATGTCTAGGAATCCCACAGTTAGCACACTTCTCCACAGATTTTCCACATTCAAAAGACTTGTGGCCCATTACGCCACACTTGAAACATTTAATCGCACTAGCACCTCCTTCGGGCTTCCTATCAAAGTTTTCCCTATGCTTGCCTTTATCAGCAGGCGTCACATAAGGTCCACTCCTCACCAGTTGCTTCCCCCTCTTCTCATTCAAAATCTTATAGTGAGCGGAACGAGCTTTACTATCTTCTTCAAAAATTCTACAGCATTCGGTCAAGTCTTAAAATCTCCTAACCCACCACTTGCTTGATCTCAGGGCGCAGGCCGTTCTCATATTTAATGCAGTTAGACAATTCCATCGTAACCGCATCATAGTGAGGATGAAACTTCACTAACTCTGTGAACTTAGCCGTGTAGTCTATCACAGACATATTGCCTTGTTTCAATTCCAGGAACTCCATCTCCTTCTTTCCCTTCACACTCTCAGGATAATACTTTCTCAAAAATTCGGTGCGAAATAGATTCCAAGTGATCTCCTCATCGTCTACTTCAAGAACTTGTCTCATATTGACCCACCAGTCATCGACTTCCTCTCTCAGCATGTGAGTCCCAAGTCTCACCTTGTTGCCTTCAGCATAATTCATAACTCTAAAGATCCTCTCGATCTCTTTTAACCAAATCTGAGCACCGTCCGAATCAAATCTTCGCTTGAATATCGACAGTTGATTCTTTCTAAACTCATCGTTCGCATTCACATTCGATGCGCCTTGCACCGCCCTAGCGATAGCGTCCAACGCCGCAGCCATAACATTGTCATTACGACCAGCCATATTCTAAGGATTCCCAAAAATAACAAGGTTAAACAACCGTTCAACCAACACAACAATAAGACAGACACAACTGACTCAACGCTCGCTCTGATACCACATAATGTAACACCCCCTTTCTATACCCCCAAATAAACAATTAAATCATTTAGGTGCTTGATAAAAGTTTCATCAGAGTTTAATTAATACATGATATAAAAGAGGTGTATCACATTATCATGAAATTAAACACATACAACATCTGCTCAAAAGATATGCAACAATGGGCAATTCACAACTGAAGAACATAGTTCTAAAACCCACATCTCAATATTTAGAATAAAGAGGAAACTTCTAAACATTGAATCAATACATTCATATAAACATATATATATATCATTGAGTTAACTCATATGTATAAACATCCATCATCAGATACATACGCAGATGTATCACAAAAGAAATCAAAAGCAAATGTATCTCCAAAAAGAGCCAAAGGCTTCCTAACTACCCAAATGTTACATATCAAAGCCATCGACCAAAAATAATGAAGACCTGCTTCACAAAAAGGACCTCCAACAATCCTACTCTGCAATGCCTCATAAAGCATTATAAATCAGCAGAAGGGTGTGAAACAATATCATAACAGTCAATACATATAATTATATATCTACATACATACATGGGATTTACACAATTCAAATTCTCACCACATCTCATCACAATTCATCATTTTCCATATAAACATCTAGAATTATGTTCAATTCACTCCATGCATCATATAAAGATGACCAATGCAACTCATAGAGACCGACTCACGACTCTATGCAGATGCAAATGCGGTACCGACTCAATTCAGCAGATTCTCCAAGGAATCAAGTATTCAGCAGATTCTCCAAGGAATCAAATATTCATCACATTCTCCGAGGAATTGAATATTCAGCAGATTCTCCGAGGAATCAAATATTACAGCAGATTCTGCAAGGAATCAACATCGCTTGAATGTACATCATGATGCCTTTTATGCAAAATGACTCACAACATTTCTCTACATGCATACATATTCGCAAATATATCACTATGCATATTCATCTCATACAGGCACATACAATCTATGTACATTCACAATATACTTATACTCCATAATATTTATATATATACTCTTCATTTCAACACATACCATTCCATATAAGGCATATACTTCAACAATCAAAATTCCACATTCTAGGATTCACCCCTTGCGGCTACCCACAACATAACGTCCCACACGGCACACAAAGCTATTCAATTCGATAAGGATTAAACATAACCGAACAAAGAAATCCGCATGGAAAGGAAGAAAAAAACACAGAGAATAGGAAAATGTTGTCGCATTCGCCAACCTTCGCCTGGCGAAGCCTTTGGCGAACCTTCGCTACTTAGTTCGCCTGGCGAACTTGCCAGCGAAGACCACTGGGAGTTATTCTGGAATTACTCACTAGCACTCGCTAGCACACTCGCTTGGCAAACTTGCCAGCAAATACAGGGTGGATGCTTCTGACTTGGTTCGCTGCTGCTCGCTGGGCTTCGCCTGGCGAAGCTTCACTGCCGTTCACCTGGCGAACCTGCAAACTCAGAACTCCCATGGCTGTCCGAAAGCCCAAACTTCACAAACTGATTGATTCTAAAACCAAACTACCCCAGTAAGTTCAACTCAATACCACCCGACTATCCTACTCCATCTATTCCTCGGTTCAAACCGGTTAAACCACATTCTACCGATTAGATCCTAATATTGCCCTAAGATGAAAATGAGTCGAAACTCTTCTCAATTCAACATCAAACAATCAAAAGCATACATAATCATACACATTAACAGTATAATAGAGTTTCACACCCTTACCCGATTGATTGAAAGCTTGGATGTTGATCTTTGATGAAATTCTAGGTTTTCCTCTTCTTTCTCCTCTTTCTCTTCTTTCTTTCCCTTGTTTTTCCACTAATGTTTCTATCTATCTCCTTTTCTCTCTTATCTCATATTCTATTTTCTTTCCTCTCCATTTCCTTCCAAACACTTACCAATTAATTCTCACACAATAATCCACTTAACACTTAATACTAGTTGTCTAAAATACCCTTTACTCTATTTTCCCCGAAAACTCTCTGAATAAGTAAAACAGCACAATATTGAAATTAAACATATCAACACATAAATTCCACAATTAAAATACCAATTATCCAAATAAATCAAAAAGGACTCAATAAAATAATGGGAATTCAGAATTTGGGGCGTTACAATAACTCAAAAGATACGGTATATTACCTATTATTACACGTATGATAGCCTAAGCCATGGTAATAACCCAGAAGATATGTTATATTACCTACTATCAAAAGTATGATAGCCTAAGCAAAGGTAATAACCCAAAAGATATAGTATATTACCTACTATCAGACTTATGATAGCCTCAGCAAAGGTAATACCCAAAAGAGACGGTATATTACCTACTATCAAACGTATGATATCCTAAGCAAAGGTAATAACCCAAATGATACGGTATATTACCTACTATCAAACGTACGACAGCCCAAGCAAAGGTAATAACCCAAAAGAAACGGTATATTACCTACTATCAAACGTATGATAGCCTAAGCAACGGTAATAACCCAAAAGATACGGTATATTACCTACTATCAGACGTATGATAGCCTAAGGAAAGGTAATAACCCAAAAGACACGTTATATTACCTACTATCAAACGTATGATAGCCTAAGCAAAGGTAATAACCAAAAAGATATGGTATATTACCTACTATCATACGTGTGATAGCCTAAGCAAAGGTAATAACCCAAAAGATAGGATATATTACCTACTATCAAATGTATGATTATCTAAGCAAAGGTAATAACCCAAAAGATACGGTACATTACCTACTATCAAACATATGATTATGTAAGCTAATGTATTAACCCAAAAGATACAATATATTACGTAGTATCAAATATATGATTGTCTAAGCAAAGGTAATAACTCAAAAGATACTTTATATTACTTACTATCAAACGTATGATGGCCTAAGCAAAGGTAATAACAAAACAGATATGGTATATTACCTATTAACAGACGTATGATAACCAAAGCAAAGGTAATAACCCAAAATATACGGTATATTACCTAATATCAGGCGTATAATAGCCTAAGCAAAGGTAATAACCTAAAAAGAAATAGTATATTACCAAATATCAGGCGTATGATAGCCTAAGTAAAAGGTAATAACCCAAAATATATGGTATATTACGAATTTTAGGTGTATGATAGGCTAAGCAATGGTAATAACCCAAAAAGATAAGGTATATTAGCTACTATCAGACGTATGATAGCTTAAACAAAGTTAATAACCCAAAAGATACGTTATATTACCTATTATCAGACGTATGATAGCCTAAGCAATAGTAATAACCTAAAAGATACAGAATATTACCTACTATCAAACGTATGATAGCCTAATCAAAGGTGATAACCCAAAAGAGACGGTATATTACCTACTATCAAACGTATAATAGCCTAAGCAAAGGTAATAACCCAAAAGATACGGTATATTACCTACTATCTAACGTATGATGGCCTAAGCAGAGGTAATAACCCAAAAGATACGGTATATTACCTACTATAGGACATACGATACCCTAGGCAAAGGTAATAACCTAAAATATTTAGTATATTACCTAATATTAGGCTATGATATCCTAAGTAAAGGTAATAACCCAAAAAGATACGGTATATTACCTGCTATCGGACGTACGATAGCCTAAGCAAAGGTTATAACCCAAAAGATACAGTATATTACCTACTATCAGACGTATGATAGCCTAAGCAAAGGTAATAACTCAAAAGATACGGTATAGTACCTATTATCAGACGTATGATAGCCTAAGCCACGGTAATAACCTAAAAGATACGGTATATTACCTACTATCAAAAGTATGATAGCCTAAGAAAAGGTAATAACCCAGAAGATACAGTATATTACCTACTATCAGACGTATGATAGCCTAAGCAAAGGTAATAACCCAAAAGAGATGGTATATTACCTAATATCAGGCGTATGATAGCCTAAGCAAAGGTAATAACCCAAAATATATGGTATATTACCTAATTTCAGGCGTATGATAGGCTAAGCAAAGGTAATAACCAAAAAAGATACGAAATATTACTTACTATTAGACGTATGATAGTTTAGGCAAAGGTAATAACCCAAAAGATACGTTATATTACCTACTATCAAACGTATGATAGCCTAAGAAAAGGTAATAACCAAAAAGATATGGTATATTACCTACTATCATACGTGTGATAGCCTAAGCAAAGGTAATAACCCAAAAGATACGGTATATTACCTACTATCAAATGCATTATTATCTAAGCAAAGGTAATAACCCAAAAGATACGGTATATTACCTACTATCAAACGTATGATTATCTAAGCTAATGTATTAACCCATAAGATACGGTATATTACCTAGTATCAAACATATGATTGTCTAAGCAAAGGTAATAACCCAAAAGATACTTTATATTACTTACTATCAAACGTATGATGGCCTAAGCAAAGGTAATAACAAAAAAGATACGGTATATTACCTATTATCAGACGTATGATAGCGTAAGCAAAGGTAATAACCCAAAATATATGGTATATTACCTAATATCAGGCGTATGATAGCCTAAGCAAAGGTAATAACCCAAAAAGAAATAGTATATTACCTAATATCAGGAGTACGATAGCCTAAGTAAAAGGTAATAACCCAAAATATATGGTATATTACGAATTTTTGGTGTATGATAGGCTAAGCATAGGTAATAACCCAAAAAGATAAGGTATATTACCTATTATCAGACGTATGATAGCTTAAGCAAAGGTAATAACCCAAAAGATATGTTATTTTACTTATTATCAGACGTATGATAGCCTAAGCAACAGTAATAACCCAAAAGATACGGAATATTACCTACTATCAAATGTTTGATAGCCTAATCAAATGTGATAACCCAAAAGAGGCGGTATATTACCTACTATCAAACGTATAATAGCCTAAGCAAAGGTAATAACCCAAAAGATACGGTAAATTATCTACTATCTAACGTATGATGGCCTAAGCAAAGGTAATAACCCAAAAGATACGGTATATTACCTACTATAAGACATATGATAGCCTAAGCAAAGGTAATAACCCAAAATATATAGTATATTACCTAATATCAGGCTATGATAGCCAAAGTAAAGGTAATAACCCAAATAGATCAGGTATATTACCTGCTATCAGACATATGATAGCCTAAGAAAAGATTATCCCCCAAAAGATACGATATATTACCTACTATCAGACGTATATTACCTACTATCAAACGTATGATAGCCTAAGCAAAGTTGATAACTCAAAAGATACGGTATATTACCTATTATCAGACGTATGATAGCCTAAGCAAAGGTAATAACCCCAAAGAGACGATATATTACCTACTATCAAAAGTATGATAGCCCAAGCAAAGGTAATAACCAAAAGATACAGTATATTACCTACTATCAGACGTATCATAGCCTATGCAAAAGTAATAACCTAAAAGAAACAGTATATTACCTACTATCAAACGTCTGATAGCCTAAGCAAAGGTAATAACCCAAAAGATACGGTACATTACCTACTATCAGACGTATGATAGCATAAGCAAAGGTAATAACCCAAAAGAGAGGATATATTACCTATTATCCAACGTATGATAACCTAAGCAAAGGTAATAACCCAAAAGATACGGTATATTAGCTAGTATCAAACATGTGATTGTCTAAGAAAAGGTAATAACCCAAAAGATACTTTATATTACCTATTATCAGACGTATGATAGCCTAAGCAAAGGTAATAACCCAAAAGATACGGTAAATTACCTACTATCAAACGTATGATAGCCTAAGCAAAGGTAATAACCCAAAAGATACGGTATATTACCTTTTATCAAACGTATGATATCCCAAGCAAAGGTAATAACCCAAAAGAAACGGTAGATTACCTATTATCAAACGTATGATAGCCTAAGCAACAGTAATAACCCAAAAGATACAGCATATTACCTACTATCAAACGTATGATAGCCTAAGGAAAGGTAATAACCCAAAAGATACGTTATATTACCTATTATCAAACGTATGATAGCCTAAGCAAAGGTAAGACCCAAAAAGATACGGTATATTACCTATTATCATACGTATGATAGCCTAAGCAAAGGTAATAACCCAAAAGAGACGGTATATTACCTACTATCAAACGTATGATAGCCTAAGCAAAGGTAATAACCCAAAAGATACGGTATATTACCTACTATCAAACGTACGATAGCCCAAGCAAAGGTAATAACCCAAAAGAAACGGTATATTACCTACTATCAAACGTATGATAACCTAAGAAACAGTAATAACCCAAAAGATACGGTATATTACCTACTATCAGACGTATGATAGCCTAAGGAAAGGTAATAACCCTAAAGATACGTTATATTACCTACTATAAAACGTATGATAGCCTAAGCAAAGGTAATAACCAAAAAGATACGGTATATTACCTACTATCATACGTGTGATAGCCTAAGCAAAGGTAATAACCCAAAATATACGATATATTACTTACTATCAAATGTATGATTATCTAAGCAAAGGTAATAACCCAAAAGATACGGTATATTACCTACTATAAAACGTATGATTATCTAAGCTAATGTATTAACCCAAAAGATACGGTAAATTACCTAGTACCAAAATATGATTGTCTAAACACAGGTAATAACCCAAAAGATACTTTATATTACTTACTATCAAAAGTATGATGGCCTAAGCAAAGGTAATAACCAAAAAGATACGGTATATTACCTACTATCAGTCATATGATAGCCTAAGCAAAGGAAATAACCCAAATTATACGGTATATTACCTAATATCAGGCGTATGATAGCCTAAGCAAAGGTATTAACCCAAAAAGAAATAGTATATTTTCTAATATCAGGCGTATGATAGCCTAAGTAAAAGGTAATAACCCAAAATATATGGTATCTTACGAATTTAAGGCGTATGATAGGCTAAGCAAAGGTAATAATCCAAAAAGATACGGTATATTACCTACTATAAGACGTATGATAGCTTAAGCAAAGGTAATAACCCAATAGATACGTTATATTACCTATTATCAGACGTATGATAGCCTAAGCAAAAGTAATAACCCAAAAGATACGGTATATTACCTACTATCAAACGTATGATAGCCTAAGCAAAGGTAATAACCCAAAAGATACGGTATATTACCTACTATCTAACGTATGATAGCCCAAGCAAAGGTAATAACCCAAAAGAAACGGTAGATTACCTACTATCAAACGTATGATAGCCTAAGCAATAGTAATAACCCAAAAGATACAGTATATTACCTACTATCAGACGTATGATTACATAAGGAAAGGTAATAACCCAAAAGATACGTTATATTACCTACTATCAAACGTATGATAGCCTAAGCAAAGGTAAGAACCAAAAAGATACGGTATATTACCTATTATCGTACGTATGATAGCCTAAGCAAAGGTAATAACCCAAAAGAGACGGTATATTACCTACTATCAAACGTATGATAGCCTAAGCAAAGGTAATAACTAAAAAGATACGGTATATTACCTACTATCAAACGTACAATAGCCCAAGCAAAGGTAATAACCCAAAAGAAACGGTATATTACCTACTATCAAACGTATGATAGCCTAAGCAACAGTAATAACCCAAACGATACGGTATATTACCTACTATCAGACGTATGATAGCCTAAGGAAAGATAATAACCCAAAAGATACGTTATATTACCTACTATCAAACGTATGATAGCCTAAGCAAAAGTAATAACCAAAAAGATACGGTATATTACCTACTATCATACGTGTGATAGCCTAAGCAAAGGTAATAACCCAAAATATACGGTATATTACCTACTATCAAATGTATGATTATCTAAGCAAAGGTAATAACCCAAAAGATACGGTATATTACCTACTATCAAACGTATGATTATCTAAGCTAATGTATTAACCCAAAAGATACGGTAAATTACCTAGTATCAAATTATGATTGTCTAAGCACAGGTAATAACCCAAAAGATACTTTATATTACTTACTATCAAAAGTATGATGGCCTAAGCAAAGGTAATAACCAAAAAGATACGGTATATTACCTACTATCCGACGGTTGATAGCCTAAGCAAAGGAAATAACCCAAAATATACGGTATATTACCTAATATCAGGCGTATGATAGCCTAAGCAAAGGTAATAACTCAAGATACGCTATATTACCTATTATCAGACGTATGATAGCCTAAGCCACGGTAATAACCTAAAAGATACGGTATATTACCTACTATCAAAAGTAAGATAGCCTAAGCAAAGGAAATAACCCAAATTATACGGTATATTACCTAATATCAGGCGTATGATAGCCTAAGCAAAGGTAATAACCCAAAAGAGATGGTATATTACCTAATATCAGGCGTATGATAGCCTAAGTAAAAGGTAATAACCCAAAATATATGGTATCTTACGAATTTAAGGCGTATGATAGGCTAAGCAAAGGTAATAATCCAAAAAGATACGGTATATTACCTACTATAAGACGTATGATAGCTTAAGCAAAGGTAATAACCCAATAGATACGTTATATTACCTATTATCAGACGTATGATAGCCTAAGCAAAAGTAATAACCCAAAAGATACAGTATATTACCTACTATCAAACGTATGATAGCCTAAGCAAAGGTAATAACCCAAAAGATACGGTATATTACCTACTATCTAACGTATGATAGCCCAAGCAAAGGTAATAACCCAAAAGAAACGGTAGATTACCTACTATCAAACGTATGATAGCCTAAGCAATAGTAATAACCCAAAAGATACAGTATATTACCTACTATCAGACGTATGATTACATAAGGAAAGGTAATAACCCAAAAGATACGTTATATTACCTACTATCAAATGTATGATAGCCTAAGCAAAGGTAAGAACCAAAAAGATACGGTATATTACCTATTATCGTACGTATGATAGCCTAAGCAAAGGTAATAACCCAAAAGAGACGGTATATTACCTACTATCAAACGTATGATAGCCTAAGCAAAGGTATTAACTAAAAAGATACGGTATATTACCTACTATCAAACGTACAATAGCCCAAGCAAAGGTAATAACCCAAAAGAAACGATATATTACCTACTATCAAACGTATGATAGCCTAAGCAACAGTAATAACCCAAAAGATACGGTATATTACCTACTATCAGACGTATGATAGCCTAAGGAAAGATAATAACCCAAAAGATACGTTATATTACCTACTATCAAACGTATGATAGCCTAAGCAAAAGTAATAACCAAAAAGATACGGTATATTACCTACTATCATACGTGTGATAGGCTAAGCAAAGGTAATAACCCATAATATGCGGTATATTACCTACTATCAAATGTATGATTATCTAAGCAAAGGTAATAACCCAAAAGATACGGTATATTACCTACTATCAAACGTATGATTATCTAAGCTAATGTATTAACCCAAAAGATACGGTAAATTACCTAGTATCAAATTATGATTGTCTAAGCACAGGTAATAACCCAAAAGATACTTTATATTACTTACTATCAAAAGTATGATGGCCTAAGCAAAGGTAATAACCAAAAAGATACGGTATATTACCTACTATCCGACGGTTGATAGCCTAAGCAAAGGAAATAACCCAAAATATACGGTATATTACCTAATATCAGGCGTATGATAGCCTAAGCAAAGGTAATAACTCAAGATACGCTATATTACCTATTATCAGACGTATGATAGCCTAAGCCACGGTAATAACCTAAAAGATACGGTATATTACCTACTATCAAAAGTAAGATAGCCTAAGAAAAGGTAATAACCCAAAAGATACAGTATATTACCTACTATCAGACGTATGATACCCTAAGAAAAGGTAATAACCCAAAAGAGATGGTATATTACCTAATATCAGGCGTATGATAGCCTAAGCAAAGCTAATAACCGAAAATATATGGTATATTACTTAATTTTAGGCGTATGATAGGCTAAGCAAAGGTAATAACCCTAAAAGATACGGTATATTACCTACTATCAGACGTACGATAGCTTAGGCAAAGGTAATAACCCAAAAGATACGTTATATTACCTATTATCAGACGTATGATAGCCTAAGCAAAAGTAATAACCCAAAAGATACGGTATATTACCTACTATCAAACGTATGATAGCCTAAGCAAAGGTAATAACCCAAAAGATACGGTATATTACCTACTATCTAACGTATGATAGCCCAAGCAAAGGTAATAACCCAAAAGAAACGGTAGATTACCTACTATCAAACGTATGATAGCCTAAGCAATAGTAATAACCCAAAAGATACAATATATTACCTACTATCAGACGTATGATTACATAAGGAAAGTTAATAACCCAAAAGATACGTTATATTACCTACTATCAAACGTATGATAGCCTAAGCAAAGGTAAGAACCAAAAAGATACGGTATATTACCTATTATCGTACGTATGATAGCCTAAGCAAAGGTAATAACCCAAAAGAGACGGTATATTACCTACTATCAAACGTATGATAGCCTAAGCAAAGGTAATAACTAAAAAGATACGGTATATTACCTACTATCAAACGTACAATAGCCCAAGCAAAGGTAATAACCCAAAAGCAACGGTATATTACCTACTATCAAACGTATGATAGCCTAAGCAACAGTAATAACCCAAAAGATATGGTATATTACCTACTATCAGACGTATGATAGCCTAAGGAAAGATAATAACCCAAAAGATACGTTATATTACCTTCTATCAAACGTATGATAGCCTAAGCAAAAGTAATAACCAAAAAGATACGGTATATTACCTACTATCATACGTGTGATAGCCTAAGCAAAGGTAATAACCCAAAATATGCGGTATATTACCTACTATCAAATGTATGATTATCTAAGCAAAGGTAATAACCCAAAAGATACGGTATATTACCTACTATCAAACGTATGATTATCTAAGCTAATGTATTAACCCAAAAGATACGGTAAATTACCTAGTATCAAATTATGATTGTCTAAGCACAGGTAATAACCCAAAAGATACTTTATATTACTTACTATCAAAAGTATGATGGCCTAAGCAAAGGTAATAACCAAAAAGATACGGTATATTACCTACTATCCGACGGTTGATAGCCTAAGCAAAGGAAATAACCCAAAATATACGGTATATTACCTAATATCAGGCGTATGATAGCCTAAGCAAAGGTAATAACTCAAGATACGCTATATTACCTATTATCAGACGTATGATAGCCTAAGCCACGGTAATAACCTAAAAGATACGGTATATTACCTACTATCAAAAGTAAGATAGCCTAAGAAAAGGTAATAACCCAAAAGATACAGTATATTACCTACTATCAGACGTATGGTACCCTAAGCAAAGGTAATAACCCAAAAGAGATGGTATATTACCTAATATCAGGCGTATGATAGCCGAAGCAAAGCTAATAACCGAAAATATATGGTATATTACTTAATTTTAGGCGTATGATAGGCTAAGCAAAGGTAATAACCCTAAAAGATACGGTATATTACCTACTATCAGACGTACGATAGCTTAGGCAAAGGTAATAACCCAAAAGATACGTTATATTACCTATTATCAGACGTATGATAGCCTAAGCAAAAGTAATAACCCAAAAGATACGGTATATTACCTACTATCAAACGTATGATAGCCTAAGCAAAGGTAATAACCCAAAAGATACGGTATATTACCTACTATCTAACATATGATAGCCCAAGCAAAGGTAATAACCCAAAAGAAACGGTAGATTACCTACTATCAAACGTATGATAGCCTAAGCAATAGTAATAACCCAAAAGATACAATATATTACCTACTATCAGACGTATGATTACATAAGGAAAGTTAATAACCCAAAAGATACGTTATATTACCTACTATCAAACGTATGATAGCCTAAGCAAAGGTAAGAACCAAAAAGATACGGTATATTACCTATTATCGTACGTATGATAGCCTAAGCAAAGGTAATAACCCAAAAGAGACGGTATATTACCTACTATCAAACGTATGATAGCCTAAGCAAAGGTAATAACTAAAAAGATACGGTATATTACCTACTATCAAACGTACAATAGCCCAAGCAAAGGTAATAACCCAAAAGAAATGGTATATTACCTACTATCAAACGTATGATAGCCTAAGCAACAGTAATAACCCAAAAGATACGGTATATTACCTACTATCATACGTATGATAGCCTAAGGAAAGATAATAACCCAAAAGATACGTTATATTACCTACTATCAAACGTATGATAGCCTAAGCAAAAGTAATAACCAAAAAGATACGGTATATTACCTACTATCATACGTGTGATAGCCTAAGCAAAGGTAATAACCCAAAATATACGGTATATTACCTACTATCAAATGTATGATTATCTAAGCAAAGGTAATAACCCAAAAGATACGGTATATTACCTACTATCAAACGTATGATTATCTAAGCTAATGTATTAACCCAAAAGATACGGTAAATTACCTAGTATCAAATTATGATTGTCTAAGCACAGGTAATAACCCAAAAGATACTTTATATTACTTACTATCAAAAGTATGATGGCCTAAGCAAAGGTAATAACCAAAAAGATACGGTATATTACCTACTATCCGACGGTTGATAGCCTAAGCAAAGGAAATAACCCAAAATATACGGTATATTACCTAATATCAAGCGTATGATAGCCTAAGCAAAGGTAATAACTCAAGATGCGCTATATTACCTATTATCAGACGTATGATAGCCTAAGCCACGGTAATAACCTAAAAGATACGGTATATTACCTACTATCAAAAGTAAGATAGCCTAAGAAAAGGTAATAACCCAAAAGATACAGTATATTACCTACTATCAGACGTATGATACCCTAAGCAAAGGTAATAACCCAAAAGAGATGGTATATTACCTAATATCAGGCGTATGATAGCCTAAGCAAAGCTAATAACCGAAAATATATGGTATATTACTTAATTTTAGGCGTATGATAGGCTAAGCAAAGGTAATAACCCTAAAAGATACGGTATATTACCTACTATCAGACGTACGATAGCTTAGGCAAAGGTAATAACCCAAAAGATACGTTATATTACCTATTATCAGACGTATGATAGCCTAAGCAACAGTAATAACCCAAAAGATACGGTATATTACCTACAATCAAACGTATGATAGCCTAATAAAAGGTGTTAACCCAAAAGAGACGGTATATTACCTACTATCAAACGTATGATAGCCTAAGCAAAGGTAATAACCTAAAAGATACGGTATATTACCTACTATCTGACATATCATGGCCTAAGCAAAGGTAATAACCCAAAAGATACGGTATATTACCTACTATCAGACGTATGATATCCTAGGCAAAGGTAATAACACAAAATATATAGTATATTACCTAATATCAGGCTATGATAGCCTAAGTAAAGGTAATTACCCAAAAAGATACGGTATATTACCTGCTATCAGACATATGATAGCCTAAGAAAAGGTTATAACCCAAAAGATACGGTATATTACCTACTATCAGACGTATATTACCTACTGTCGCTTGCGCGAAAATAGGGTGCCGGCACAACAGAAGAGTCGCCACCTTTCGTTATTTATCCCTCAGAGCGGGAAAGGAAACGATCGGAAAAACCTAACGAAAAAAGGGTAAGACAAGGTCGTCGCAACCATTGTCTGGATTCGGGAGTCAGTTACGCAAGGGGAAGGTATTAGCACCCCTCACGTCCGTCGTACTCGACGGGATCCACGCTTGTTATGTTTACTTGGACGGGTTGGTTTTATCTATCTACCTATCAAGGCTGGCTTAAAAAGAAAAGAAAATGACTCGGCAAAGCGTCGCACTTTATGCCTACGTATTCTCATCAAAGAACGAGAAATCAGAGTCAACGTAGTTCGCCCTACGACGGATTATGGGGGAAGGTAGCTCGCCAATACATCAGTATTGTGCCTACGTACTCTTAACAGGTATGAGAGATCAGAGCTTACGTAGTTCGGGACACTACGCTTTATTTCCTGTCTTTTACGAAAGAAGTGTTTTTTATTGTGTTTGCAATTTCAATCGCTCTAGAGACTATGACCTGAGAGTGAATGCATCGCATGTCACCCAAAGGGTACCATACTAAAGATCCAGACCGTGGAAAAGAAACTCTCCCACAATCCTTTCTCAGATAGCTTAAGGCTCGTAACGTGCGAAAGAAATCATTCATGATTACTGTGTCTTAAACTGTTTTGAGACGAGAAGAGAACAGGCCCAACTAGGAGGGAGACTATCAAGTCCTACTGTTGTCATGCCAAGGATTCATCCTATGGTTGAGGTTTGAATAGGGAACTCCTAGAAGTTGTCATGCATAGGTTTCAACCTAAAGTTCTATCATCAATTCCTTATCAAAGGAAATGAGAGTCCTAAGGGATCATGTCAATGATACACCAAAACAGACAAAGCATCAGCTTAACAGTAAAATGCATGCAATGCAAGTGAGGGAGGAAATGTGTGTGGGGCTTCAGCCTCCACAAGCTCATCTCAACCTCAAGCCAGAATGGATAACAGTAATCATACTGAAATAAACAACATGCTATCAAGCAATACAGTAAACTGCAATCATACAGAAGAAATGAAATAAAATGCCATCAGACAAACAAACCACATGGGCAAGGGAGCTGGGCTCTACCGAATACCCGCAAGCAAATCCACACAGACAAGCAGAGGGAGCGACTCAACCTCTAGTGCAATCATGCCCCTAGATTCTACCTAGTCTAGATATGAACTTATTCTAATGCATCAAGCAAGTCAAACAAAACACATCAATACAGCAAAAGAAAAAGAAAAGAAAGCAACTCCTCTCTCAACTCCAAGCTTCAGCTCTTCCAACAGCAACTCAATCTTCAGACTTCCATCACTCTTGACCAATATCAATTTGCTTTTCCAGGTTTAAACCCTTCAACATAAGGTTCAACTTATCTTCTCTTTTAAGCTTCAGCTTCTTGATCAGCTCCACCTTTAGGCTTCACTGTTAACCACAAGTATCAACTTGGCTCCTTCAGGGTCTCCATGTATCAAAGTAAGTATCAACCTCCTTTGTGCTTCAAGCTTCAGCTCTTCAGAATCAATCTCAATCACTTAGAAGTATCAATTTCATCCTTCAGTCTTTGCTTCATCTTCAGGGGTCTTCAAGTATCAACTTGCTCTTGTTGCTCTTCAAGCTTCAGCTGGCATGGCAATACTCAAGGATTCATCCTCTTCTACACTCTTCAATGAAGTCTTCATCTTCAAACTCAAGCTCAACATCTCTCAAGATAATCAAACCACAGGAAATCACTTACTGGATCAGCTGGGGATATTGAACTGCTTATTGACCACCAAAGGTGACCTATAAGGGTTCAACATCAAGGGAAGGGTACCCTCAAAAGATCTACTTCCTAGGTACTATCACTTATCCCTCCAAATGAGAGAGGTGTATACCATGGAAGGACTTTGAATCATAGGGAGGAATGGAGGTGAAAGATACCATCCATTTTTGAGAAAGAAGTTAACTAGGTCTAAGCTCTTCCTAATCCCTAAACCTAAAACAATCAACAAAACAAACAAGATCAAGCTCTCAAGCTCCTCAATGCTCCTCAATGCTCCTACTATGCTCCTCAATGCTCCTCAGAACAATACCAAGCTCTCCAAGCCCACAAAGCAAAGCAAGCAAACAATACAAGCCCACAAGGGCAACACAAACAATCATCAACTACAAAAATCATCTAAAAATAGTATACTACTATATTAAAATCTAATATAATTCCTAAGGGATCCTACATACCTACCCTTAATACCCTTATATGCTCCAATGTCTAACTTGACCTAGAAACCCAAAATTCTAGTGTTATTGTGGACCTATGTTAAGGATTAACCTAATTCTACACAACCTAATGTAATCTAATCAAAACTAAGCTAAAATTCATCACAAAATTATGGAATAAATCTAGGGGGGATTTAAAGTCCTAATCTAACTATCCTTAAAAGAATGGAATAAAAATACTAAGGGAACTAGCTAAACAAAATTCTACAAATTCATGTATCAACATTATAGAATTAAAAAGCAATTAAAATAGAAAATACACAAAAAATATTAAAAATGCATGAAATGCAAATATTTTTATTTGATAATTTTTCTAGACATTAAAATGAAATAGGAGAAAAAATCCCCATGCAAAAATCATTAATTTCCTATTTATTATGATTTTTCAAAGTTTAATATAAAATGGAGAAAAAGAAATGAAAAAGATAAAACCTAGGTGCAGATAGCAACAATGGACAGTTCAAATCATCAATGGGCTAAAAATGGGGGTGTGGGTAGTCATGCGTGCTAGGCCCAATTTAAGTCAGAAAATCAATTAAAAAATGAATGGAAAATGGAAAATAACACGGTGCAGGAAGCAACAAAATATAGTTAATTTCAACCATGGGCCAGGATTGGGGGTGTGGGTAGCAATCCAGCCCAAATTTCTTTTAATGAAACACCGCGTTTCATCATACTCAGGATTTCCCTCTTCAAATTGGAATCAAATATCAACCGTGAGATCTTGGTCTTAGTAAAGAGTCAGCCCATAATCCAATGGCCACGCACTTATCTTCTACCTCCAGCTAGGGTTCTTGGAGAAGCCATGAAAATGTAGGGCACCAAGCTTCATCTTCCTCAAACGCGAACCTCCTCAATTCTTCATGGAAAATAGAAATTTAAAACCCTATCTTTTCCATAATTTCATGCTGAATCTAACCATGATCTCAAAATCAATTGAAACATCCTAAATCCTCAAACCCGATCCAAGATCAAAGATATGCTCAATCATCAACTTCAACCATTCTTGCAATTAACTACCTCAGATTAATCACCAACTCACACTGATTGATTCTTGATGTTCATTCTATAACTCACCATAGCTCGAGTTCTTGATCATCAAAGAAATGGGGTCCATAACTCAATCTTCATCAATTGATCCCTAACTCTCCAAAATCCATCTCCTATTGGTCTCTAACATTTCTACCCTAACAATTCTACCTAAGAATGCATAAATTATGGTGTAGAGTGAGTCTTGCAAACCTGGTATTTCTTGATCAACAGATGGTGAAAACCTTCACTTCAAGCCTTGAAATTCTTCAGAAAATTTCCTTGGATGATGATCTTGCTACTGTTTGCAAAAGATTTGAGGGAGAGTGCTTGAATCTCAGAATTCGATTCTGACTTGCAACCTTGAAAATTCAATTGTCAACTTCTCAAATCACCATGGTTTTGCTCTCAAATTGATCTGCACAACTTCACCATCATCAATGGAGTGTGTTAAGATGGAAAGAATGAATGGAAATGGTTCAGAATAGGGAATTCACTTTCAACTTGCAATGGAAGCAAGTGAAATGGCCAACTCTCTTTTCTCTCAATTCTTACACCAACCTTGCATCTGAGCAAGTTCTACATGTTATATAGAATGGTTTAGAATCATCTAGAACCATCTAGGACCTTCCCATGAGAAATTGGAAATCTCATGTCATGACATTATGAATTCACTTCTCCTTATGTGCTATCTCATGCCATAGCCCTTGTAACCACCAATTCTGACTTGAAATTCTCCCCACATGAGATGTATGGTGTGTTGAGATGCATAACTAACTTGTACATTGAGTTTCTTTGAGTTTTGCTTTTGTGCCTTAAGATGCAAGCAAGACATTTCCAAAGCAGCCCCATGATCTAGGCCTCAAATCAAAATTGTGGCTGAACCATTGTTTTTAGAATGCCTTTTAGAGTCAAAATGACCTATTATATGACATGGTTTGGATGTGTAACTTGGGATTTCCAATTTTCAATTTCAACTTATTTAACTTATGCCTCCATTTTAGGTCATTTTTATCACTTTTTGATAAAAGCGTTTTCAACATCTCATGACCTCCTTACTAGCCTTAAAACATCATTCTAAGCAAGTTTGATGTTGAAGATTTTTCCATTTGAAGCTTGGAAATATGAGATATGGCCTTATGCTTGAAATGACCTATAACCTCCAAATGACCAAAATGCCCTTGACTTGTCAAAGCCATAAGTTGAGTTCTACAAATCCTATCAAGGACTTCTAGTACTCTATAGAAATCTAAGAGGATGCTCTACAACATTCATGTTGACCAATAGTTCATAGGAATTATCCTACTAGGGAAAAAGTTGGATGCAAGTTGGGTGACTTTCAAGGACCCAAATTCACATACCTCAGATGACCTGTAATTTGTCAAAGCCATAACTTGAGCTCTACAAATCCTATCAAGGACTTCTAGTACTCAAATTAAAGCTACGAGCAAGCTCTACAACATTCATGTTGTGGGGAAGATGAGATGACAATCACATCTTGAGCTAAACTGCCTTGAAGATAGGGATCAAACTAGGGGATTTTATAGTGTCAAGCCTTAGAAACCCTAGCTTGAAACTTCTCAAACTCCTCAATGATGATGAGTTGGTCTAGGAATCATCCTTATAACACTTCAATGCATCAATTCATGACCACATGGCTCTTGGATTAGGTCTCAACCCTCTCCAAATCATCAGTTGACCTAGGGCTGACCCAGTCAAACCCTAATTCCACCACTCATGGATGAGTCTTCTGAATTCTTGTACAATGACCTCTCTAGGCTTCATGATGGCTTTCAAGACATCTCATAAGCTTTCTAAAAGCTTCAAGTCTATCCTCATAGTCTCAGAATCATCTGAGGAGCTCCCATAACTCTCAAGTTATGAGACACACAACCTTGGTTTCAACCAATCTCTCTGAGGATCTCTTGAGTTCTCTGACAAAGATATCAACCTTTGAACACTTGAATAACCTTCTTGGCTAGCTTCAAAGTCTCATATAACTCTTGCTGGGTGATCATACCTCTTGATCTACTGCACACATCTCAATGAAATGCAGATGATCATGCTAGTGAACACAAGCTTGGTAAATAAATGTTGGTCAAATTTTGGGGTGCAACACCTACTATCAAACGTATGATAGCCTAATCAAAGTTAATAACTCAAAAGATACGGTATATTACCTACTATCAGACGTATGATAGCCTCAGCAAAGGTAATAACCCAAAAGAAACGATATATTACCTACTATCAAAAGTATGATAGCCCAAGCAAAGGTAATAACCCAAAAGATACAACATATTACCTACTATCAGATGTATGATAGCCTAAGCAAAAGTAATAACCCAAAAGAGACGGTATATTACCTACTATCAAACGTATGATTGCCTAAGCAAAGGTAATAACCAAAAAGATACGGTACATTACCTACTATCAGACGTATGATAGCCTAGGCAAAGGTAATAACACAAAATATATAGTATATTACCTAATATCAGGCTATGATAGCCTACGTAAAGGTAATAACCCAAAAAGATACGGTATATTACCTGCTATCAGACATATGATAGCCTAAGAAAAGGTTATAACCCAAAAGATACGGTATATGACCTACTATCAGACGTATATTACCTCCTATCAAACGTATGATAGCCTAAGCAAAGGTAATAACTCAAAAGCTACGGTATATTACCTACTATCAGACGTATGATAGCCTAAGCAAAGGTAATAACCCAAAAGAGACGATATATTACCTACTATCAAAAGTATGATAGCCAAAGCAAAGGTAATAACCCAAAAGATACAGCATATTACCTACTATCAGATGTATGATAGCCTAAGCAAAGGTAATAACCCAAAAGAGACGATATATTACCTACTATCAAACGTATGATAGCCTAAGCAAAGGTAATAACCCAAAAGAAACAGTATATTACCTACTATCAAATGTCTGATAGCCTAAGCAAAGGTAATAACCCAAAAGAGACGATATATTACCTACTATCAAACGTATGATAGCCTAAGCAAAGGTAATAACCCAAATGAAACAGTATATTACCTACTACCAAATGTATGATAACCTAAGCAAAGGTAATAAATCAAAAGATACGTTAATTTACCTACTATCAGACGTAAGATAGCCTAAGCAAAAGTAATAACCCAAAAGGTACGGTATATTACCTACTATCAAACGTATGATAGCCTAAGCAAAGGTAATGACCCAAAAGATACATTATATTACCTAGTATCAAACATATGATTGTCTAAGAAAAGGTAATAACCCAAAAGATATTTATATTTCCTACTATCAGACGTATAATAGCCTAAGCAAAGGTAATAACCCAAAAGATATGGTAAAATACCTAGTATCAAACGTATGATAGCCTAAGCAAAGGTAATAACCAAAAAGATATGGTATATTACCTACTATCAAACGTATGATAGCCCAAGAAAAGGTAATAACCCAAAAGAAATGGTAGATTACCTACTATCAAATGTATGATAGCCTAAGCAACAGTAATAACCCAAAAGATACGGTATATTACCTATTATCAGACGTATGATAGCCTAAAGAAAGATAATAACCCAAAAGACACGGAATATTACCTACTATCAAACGTATGATTAACTAAGCAAAGGTAATAACAAAAAAGATACGGTATATTACCTACTATCAAACGTATGATTATCTAAGCGAAGGTATTAACCCAAAAGACACGGTATATTACCTAGTATCAAACATAAGATTGTCTAAGCAAAGGTAATAACACAAAAGATACTTTATATTACCTATTATCATACGTATGATAGCCTAAGCAGAGGTAATAACCCAAAAGATACGGTATATTACCTACTATCAAACGCATGATGGCCTAAGCAAAGGTAATAACCTAAAACATACAGTATATTTCCTACTATCAGACGTATGATAACCTAAGCAAAGGTAATAACCCAAAATATACGGTATATTAACTAATATCAAGCATATGATAGCCTACGCAAAGGTAATAACCCAAAAAGATACGGTATATTACCTAATATCAGGCGTATGATAGCCTAAGCAAAGGTAATAACACAAAATATTTGGTATATTACCTAATTTCAGGTGTATGATAGGCTAAGCAAAGGTAATAACCGAAAAAGGTACAGTATATTACTTACTATCTGACGTATGATAGCTTAAGAAAAGGTAATAACCCAAAAGATATGTTATATTAACTAATATCAGACGTATGATAGCCTAAGCATAGGTAATAACCCAAAAGAGACGATATATTACCTACTATCGGACGTATGATAGCCTAGGAAAAGGTGATAACCCAAAAGAGACAGTATTTTACCTACTATCCAACGTATGATAGCCTAAGCAAAGGTAATAACCCAAAATGTATGGTATATTACCTACTATCAAACGTATGATAACCCAAAATATACGGTATCTTACCTACTATCAAACGTATGATAGCCTAAGCAAAGGTAATAACCCAATAAGATACGGTATATTACCTACTATTAGACGTATGATAGCCTAAGCAAAGGTAATAAACCAAAAGATACGGTATATTACCTACTATCAGACGTATTATAGCCTAAGCAAAGTTAAAAACCCATAAGAGACGATATATTACCTACTATCAAACGTATGATAGCCTAAGCAAAGGTAATAACCCAAAAGATACGGTATATTACCTACTATCAAACGTATGATAGCCTAAGCAAAGGTAATAACCCAAAAGATACGGTATATTACCTACTATATAACATATCATGGCCTAAGCAAAGGTAATAACCCAAAAGATACGGTATATTACCTACTATCAGACGTATGATAGCCTAGGCAAAGGTAATAACACAAAATATATAGTATATTACCTAATATCAGGCTATGATAGCCTAAGTAAAGGGAATAACCCAAAAAGATACGGTATATTACCTGTTATCAGACATATGATAGCCTAAGAAAAGGTTATAACTCAAAAGATACGGTATATTACCTACTATCAGACGTATATTACCTACTATCAAACGTATGATAGCCTAAGCAAAGGTAATAACTCAAAAGATACGGTATATTACCTACTATCAGACGTATGATAGCCTAAGCAAAGGTAATAACCCAAAAGAGACGATATATTACCTACTATCAAAAGTATGATAACCCAAGCAAAGGTAATAACCCAAAAGATACAGCATATTACCTACTATCAGATGTATGATAGCCTAAGAAAAAGTAATAACCCAAAAGAGACGGTATATTAACTACTATCAAACGTATGATAGCCTAAGCAAAGGTAATAACCAAAAAGATACGGTACATTACCTACTATCAGACGTATGATAGCCTAAGCAAAGGTAATAACCCAAACGAGACGATATATTACCTACTATCAAACGTATGATAGACTAAGCAAAGGTAATAACCCAAAAGAAACGGTATATTACCTACTATCAAATGTATGATAGCCTAAGAAAAGGTAATAATAACCCAAAAGAGACGATATATTACCTACTATCAAACGTATGATAGCCTGAGCAACGGTAATAACTTAAAAGGAACAGTATATTACCTACTACCAAACGTATGATAGCCTAAGCAAAGGTAGTAAATCAAAAGATACGTTAAATTACCTACTATCAGATGTAAGATAGCCTAAACAAAAGTAATAACCCAAAAGGTAAGGTATATTACCTACTATCAAACGTATGATAGCCTAAGCAAAGGTAATAACCTCAAAGATACGGTATATTACCTAGTATCAAACATATGATTGTCTAAGAAAAGGTAATAACCCAAAAGATACTTTATATTACCTACTATCAGACGTATAATAGCCTAAGCAAAGGTAATAACCCAAAAGATATGGTAAAATACCTACTATCAAACGTATGATAGCCTAAGCAATGGTAATAACCCAAAAGATACGTTATATTACCTACTATCAAACGTATGATAGCCCAAGAAAAGGTAATAACCCAAAAGAAATGGTAGATTACCTACTATCAAACGTATGATAGCCTAAGCAACGGTAATAACCCAAAAGATACGGTATATTACCTACTATCAGACGTATGATAGCCTAAGGAAAGGTTATAACCCAAAAGATACGTTATATTACCTACTATCAAACGTATGATAGCATAAGCAAAGGTAAGTACCAAAAAGATACGGTATATTACCTACTATCATACGTATGATAGCCTAAGGAAAGATAATAACCCAAAAGACACGGAATGTTACCTACTATCAAACGTATGATTAACTAAGCAAAGGTAATAACGAAAAAGATACGGTATATTACCTACTATCAAACGTATGATTATCTAAGCTAAGGTATTAACCCAAAAGATACGGTATATTACCTAGTATCAAACATAAGATTGTCTAAGCAAAGGTAATAACACAAAAGATACTTTATATTACCTACTATCATACGTATGATAGCCTAAACAAAGGTAATAACCCAAAAGATACGGTATATTACCTACTATCAAACGTATGATGGCCTAAGCAAAGGTAATAACCCAAAACATACAGTATATTTCCTACTATCAAACGTATGATAACCTAAGCAAAGGTAATAACCCAAAATATATGGTATATTAACTAACATTAGGCATATGATAGCCTAAGCAAAGGTAATAACCCAAAAAGATACGGTATATTACCTAATATCAGGCGTATGATAGCCTAAGCAAAGGTAATAACACAAAATATTTGGTATATTACCTAATTTCAGGTGTATGATAGGCTAAGCAAAGGTAATAACCGAAAAAGATTCGGTATATTACTTACTATCAGACGTATGATAGCTTAAGAAAAGGTAATAACCCAAAAGATACGTTATATTACCTAATATCAGACGTATGATAGCCTAAGCAAAGGTAATAACCCAAAAGAGACGATATATTACCTACTATCAGACGTATGATAGCCTAGGAAAAGGTGATAACCCAAAAGAGACAATATTTTACCTACTATCAAACGTATGATAGCTTAAGCAAAGGTAATAACCCAAATAAATACTTTATATTACCTATTATCTAACGTATGATAGCCTAAGCAAAGGTAATAACACAAAATATATGGTATATTACCTACTATCAAACGTATGATAACCCAAAATATACGGTATTTTACCTACTATCAAACGTATGATAGCCTAAGCAAAGGTAATAACCCAAAAAGATACGGTATATTACCTACTATCAGACGTATGATAGCCTAAGCAAAGGTAATAAACCAAAAGATACGGTATATTACCTACTATCAGACGTATGATAGCCAAAGCAAAAGTAATAACCCAAAAGGTACGGTATATTGCCTACTATCAAACGTATGGTAGCCTAAGCAAAGGTAATAACCCAAAAGATAAAGTATATTACCTACTATCAAACGTATTATAGCCTAAGCAAAGTTAAAAACCCAAAAGAGACGATATATTACCTACTATCAAACGTATGATAGCCTAAGCAAAGGTAATAACCTAAAAGAAATGGTATATTACCTTCTATCAAACAGATGATAGCCTAAGCAAAGGTAATAACCCAAAAGATACGGTATATTACCTACTATCAAATGTATGATAGTCTAAGCAAAGGTAATAGCCTAAAAGAGACGACATATTATCGACTATCAGACGTATTATAGCCTAGGCAAAGGTAATAACCCAAAATATATAGTATATTACCTAATATCAGGCTATGATAGCCTAAGTAAAGGTAATAAACCAAAAAGATACGGTATATTACCTGCTGTCAGACGTATGATAGCCTAAGCAAAGGTTATAACCCAAAAGATACGGTATATTACCTATTATATGACGTATGATAGCCTAAGCAAAGGTAATAACTCAAAAGATACGGTATATTACCTATTATCAGACGTATGATAGCCTAAGCCACAGTAATAACCCAAAATATATGGTATATTACCTACTATCAAAAGTATGATAGCCTAAGCAAGGGTAATAACCCAAAAGATTCAGTATATTACCTACTATCAGACGTATGATAGCCTAAGCAAAGGTAATAACCCAAAAGAGACGGTATATTACCTACTATCAAACGTATGATAGCCTAAGCAAAGGTAATAACCCAAAAGATACGGTATATTACCTACTATCAGACGTATGATAGCCTAAGCAAAGGTAATAACCCAAAAGAGACGATATATTACCTAATATCAAACGTATGATAGCCTAAGCAAAGGTAATAACCCAAAACATACGGTATATTACCTACTATCAAACGTATGATAGCCTAAGCAACGATAATAACCCAAAAAGATATGTTATATTACCTACTATCAGACGTATGATAGCCTATGCAAAGGTAATAATCCAAAAGATACGGTATATTACCTACTATCAGACGTATGATAGCGTAAGCAAAAGTAATAACCCAAAAGGTACGGTATATTACCTACTATCAAACGTATGGTAGCCTAAGCAAAGGTAATAACCCAAAAGATACGGTATATTACCTACTATCAAACGTATTATAGCCTAAGCAAAGTTAAAAACACAAAAGAGACGACATATTACCTACTATCAAACGTATGATAGCCTAAGCAAAGGTAATAACTCAAAAGAAATGGTATATTACCTTCTATCAAACATATGATAGCCTAATCAAAGGTAATAACCCAAAAGATACGGTATATTACCTACTATCAAACGTATGATAGCCTAAGCAAAGGTAATAACCCAAAAGAGACGATATATTACCTACTATCAGACGTGTGATAGCCTAGGCAAAGGTAATAACCCAAAATATATAGTATATTACCTAATATCAGGCTATGATAGCCTAAGTAAAGGTAATAACCCAAAAAGATACGGTATATTACCTGCTATCAGACGTATGATAGCCTAAGCAAAGGTTATAACCCAAAAGATACGTTATATTACCTAATATATGACTTATGATAGCCTAAGCAAAGGTAATAACTCAAAAAATACATTATATTACCTATTATCAGATGTATGATAGCCTAAACCACGGTAATAACTGTTTCACCCTAAAATTTGACCAACATTTCTTTACCTAGCTTGTGTTTCATTTCATTCACATTAGCATTATCATTTGCATTCAATTGACATGTATGCAGGAGATCAAGAGGTATGATTAACAACCAAGAGCTATACAAGAGTTTGAAGCTAGCTAAGAAGGTTATTCAAGTGTTCAAGGGTAGATACCTTTGTCAGAGAAGTCAAAAGATCCTCAGAGTGAGTGGTTGAAACCAAGGTTGTGTGCCTCCTAACTTGAGAGTTGTGGGAGCTCCTCAGATGATTCTGAAGCCAAGAATGTGGACTTGAAGCCTTGAGAGAGCTTATGATATGTCTTGAAAGCCATCATGAAGCCCAGATAGGTCATTGTGTAAGATTAAGAAGCCTCAACCATGATTGGTGCAATTAGGGTTTGACTAGGTCAACCCTAGGTCAACTGATGATTTGAACAAGTTTGAGACCTAATTCAAGGGCCATGTGATAATGGATTGATGAATTGAGATGTTATAAGGATGATTTCAAGGTTAACTCATCATGATTGAAGAGTTTGAGAAGTTTCAAGCTAGGGTTTCTAAGGCTTGACAGTGTAAAATCCCCTAGTTTGACCCCTATCTTCAAGGCAGTTTAGCTCAAGATTTGATTGTCATCTCATCTTGCCCCTAACATGCATGTTGTAGAGCTTGTTCTTAGATTTAATTTGAATACTATAAGTCCTTTATAGGATTTATAGAACTCAAGTTATGACTTTGACAAGTTACGAGTCATGTGAGGCATGTGAATTTGGAGCTTGAAAGTTACCCAACTTGCATCAAACCTTTGCCCAAGAAGGATGATTACTATGAACTTTTGGTCAACATGAATGTTGTTCCTTATCTTCTTAGCTTTCTAGAGAGTACTAGAAGTATTTGATAGGATTTGTAGAACTCAAGTTATGGCTTTGACAAGTCAAGGGCATTTTGGTCATTTGGAGATTACAGGTCATTTCAAGCATAAAGCCATAACTCCTATTTCCAAGCTTCAAATGGAAAAATGTTCAACATCAATCTTGTTCAAAATGATGTTTTAAGGATATTAAGGAGGTCATGAGATGTTGGAAATGCTTGTAGCTCATACTTGCCAAAATGGTCAAAATAAAGGAGGATTTAATGTATTAATGTGACCTATTTTTGGGAATTTTCAATACATGACCAAAACAATGCAAGTGACCTACCAAATTGAATGGAAAAATCATTTCAGAAACAATGGCATTATTAAAATTTTGATTTGAGGTCAAATTGAGGGACTTATCATAAGTTACTTGTAATCTAAGTTACACTTGCAAAAGATAGGAGAGATCAATGTACAAGCTATCCAAGCATTCTAACATCTCATACATCTCATCTAAGGAGATTTTCAATTCAGAACCAAGTACTGCAACAAGGGAAACATGGATTGGTGTGAGTATGGCTTGAAATGAGAAACCATGACATGAGATTTTCAAAATCTCCTTGGATGGTTCCAGAAGGTGCTAGAGGGTCCAGAATCATTCTATATATGATTTAGAAGAGGTCCATGGAAAGGGTTGGTGAGAGTTGAGGGAGGAGAGAGAGTTGGGATTCTAAATTTGTTCATTGCAAATTGAAATCCATTCTTCATTTCTACACCATTTCAATCGATTCTTTCAATTGCAATCTCTTCCTTATGAGTTACTGAGTGATTCCATAGCAAATTGAGAGCAAGAATATGGTTGAATCGTGCATGAGCTTTTGAGTTCCATCTGCTGCGAGTCACTACCGGGTTTGGAGTTGCAAGCATCTTCCATCAATTCTTTTGCAAACAGAAGCCATATCTTGATACAAGGAACGATTCTGGAAAGACTGAAGTGTTGAAGTGGAGGTTTGATACTACTGTTATTCAAGAAATCCCAGGTTTGCAACTTTCACCATACACCTTAATTTAAGCATTGTTAAGTTAGATTGTTAGGTTAGAATGGTTAGAAATAGTTAGGAGATGGATTCTGGAGAATTTGAGGGCATTTGGTTAGGTTCAAGATGATGACACCATTTCAGTTTGGATCAAGAACTTGGTGTATAGTGAGCAATAATATGAGTTCTATAGTGGAAACTGATCAGTGTAATGTGATGAACGTTTTAGACCAAACAATTTCAAGATTAGAGACAATTGATTCTTGGCCAGAATTTTGATCTATGATCGTGTTTAGGGTTAGAGTGAATTTCAATTGTTTCTAAGACTAAGGCTGTGTTCAGTGTGGAATTTGGAGTATATTAGTGCTTTAAATCATGTGTTTCGATGGAGATATGGTGAAGTTCGAATTGAGAAGGATCCATGTTTGAACTCTGTGCTGCTATGGTTCTTCCTTCCATTTCCATGGCTAGAGGTAGGAGATGATGTCCTAGCCCTCAGATTCACATATGACCCGTTGACTGGAGCCAGATCCAAGGGCTATGTTTTAACCTGAGTTTGTGAAGGAAATTCTGAGAATAATACCAAACGCTGCGTATCACTTAACTTCAGCATTGGGCTTAAGTGATGAATCACTATCCACACCCCACTCATGGCCCATTTGTGTTTTTGAACTGACTTTAGTTACTTAATGCACCGTATCTTTTCCATTTCTTTTCTATTTTTGCAATTAATTTCTGATTTAATCATGGGCCTAGCGTGCTTACTGATGACACCCCCATTTAGAGCCCATTCACATATTACACTATCCTGGGTTACTATCTGCACCAACTGTTTTGCATTTTTGTTTCTTTTTTCTTTAAACTTTAGAAAATCATATAAAATTGAAAATTAATCCAATTAAACCCATTCTTTTTGCATTTAACTCATGATTGAGTCTAGTACTTTTTAGAGAAAAAATATTTTCATTTCATGTATTTTCTGATTTAATGGGAATTTTATATTTTAATTGATATTAAAATGATTATGTTTGATGCTTAATTTTGTGGAATTTTGTATGATCTCTTGGTGATGATTTTGAGCCTAATTTTTTGTGTGTGATTAGGTTAGACATGTATGATCCCGTAGAATTTTTCTCACATTTTTGTGATGAAAATAGGTGTGCTTTCTAGATTGATATTTAGAGGCTTCCTTTTAGGGTTTAGGTTTGATACCTTGTAATGTAGAATTTAGTTCTAGGTCCAACTTGATGGTTTGATCTATGAAATTAATGTGGTAGAGTCATGATTGACATAGGTTCCCATAGTAATTTTTGTAAGATTTTAAAATTGATTTTAGTATTTTAGTTAGGACTAACTTTAGTACTAGGTTTTTGGTGATCCTAATCTACTAATTCAATTAGTTTAACTTCCTTAGTCCCCTTAGATTAGGGTTTGTGCTTGGTTGGCCTTTGGTTGATATTGAAGACAAGTTGAAGACAAGGTGAGGATGCTTGAAGTTGCTTGGAGCTTTGGATTTGTTTGTGCCTGAAGGTGTCTGATGAAGATTAGGAGATAGGACATAGGGAGAGCCTTGTAGTTAGAATGATTTCTTTCACAAACATGGAAAGCATCTTGTGCTTCCATTCCTCCCAATTACTAAAAGTCCTTCTCAGATATTCACATCCCTCCTTTGGAAGGATGAGTGGCTTTATCTGGGAAGTAGAACTTTGAGGGAACCAGTGTTTCATAATGATGAACCCTTACAGGCTTCCTTTGGTTGTCAGTAAGCTATTTATCATTCCCACTCATCCTGTTAAATCAATTATCTTCTGGTTTGAGTATCTTGAGAGATGTTGGGCTTGAGTTTGAAGATGAGGACTTCACTGAAGAGTGTGGAAGAGGATGATTCCTTGAACATTGCCATTGCAGCTGAAGCTTGAAGAGCAAGAAGAACAAGTTGATACTTGAAGATCCAGTGGAGATTGAATGAAGAGTGAAGAGTTCCTTGCTTGAAGAAGATTGAAGGATGAAGGTGACACTCCCTTGTGCTTGAAGGCTACTCTGAGAAGCTGAAGCTTGCAGGAGAAGAAGACCAAGTTGATACTGGCAAAGGAAAGAGAGCTGAAGCTTGAAGACTAAGTTGATACTTATGAGGAGGATCCAATTGAGATTGAGTGTAGACTGAAGCTTAGAGAAGAAAAGATAAGTTGATACTTAATTTGATGCTTGGAGAGCCTGAAGGAATCAAGTTGATACTTGTAGTTAAGAGTGAAGCCTGAAGGTGGAGTTGACTGGAAAGCTGAAGCTTGAAGAAGAAGATTAATTTGAAACTTATGTTTGATAGGTTGAAACCTTGGAGGAGCAAGTTGACACTTGCCATGAAAGATGGTAACCTTGAAGGGTGATTGAAGTCTGAAGACTGGATTGCTGTCAGAAGAGCTGAAGCTGGGAATTGGAGAGAGAGTTGTTGATCTTCTTTCTTGTCTGTTATCTTTCCTGTATTGATGTGCCTTGTTTGATTTGCTTGATGCATTAGAATAAGTTCATGATTAGACTGACTTTAATCTAGGAGCATGATTGCACTAGAGGTTGAGTTGCTCCCTCTGCTTGTATTGTTACTGTATGGCTTTGCTTGCGGGTATTCGGTAGAGCCCAGCTCCCTTGCCCATGTGGTTTATTTTGCTTGATAGCATTTTATTTTCTTCTGTATGATTACAATCTCTTATATTCTGCTTGATAGCATGTGGTTATTTCTGTATGATTGCAGTTATTCATATCTGGCTTGAGGTTGAGATGAGCTTGTGGAGGCTGCTGCCCCACACATATTTCCTCCCTCACTTGCATTGCATTGCATGCATTTTACAGTCGTTTACTGTTTACTGTTTGAGCTGATGTTTTATCTGTTTCTGTGTATCATTGATATGCTCCCTTAGGAATCTCATTTCCTTTGATAAGGAAATGATGATAGAACTTTAGGTTGAAACCTATGCATGATAACTTCTAGGAGTTCCCTATTTCAAACCTCAACTATAGGATGAATCCTTGGCATGACAACAGTAGGACTTGATAGTCTCCCCATTAGTTGAGCCTGTTCTCTTCTCATCTCAAAACAGCTTAAGATACAGTAATCATGAATGATTTCTTTCGTACGTTACGAGCCTTAAGCTATCTGAGAAAGGATTGTTGGAGAGTTTCTTTTCAACAATCTGGATGTTTAGTATGGCACCCTTTGGGTGACATGCGACGCATTCACTCTCAGGTCATAGTCTTTAGTGCGATTGAAATTGCAAACACAATAAAAAACACTTCTTTCATAAAAGACAGAAAACAAACTTCAAACCTTTTTGCCCCGTGGGCCCATAATTCAAAGGAAGCTTTTCTGAAGAAAAGAGTGTCGTTAAACTTCAGCGCCAACGCAAACAGGCTTTGTCCCTAACTGCTGGAACTGCTGTTTAACCCTACTCGATAAAACAGATGAATTTGAATCCCCGTAATCCGTAGTGTCCCGAACTACGTAAGCTCTGATCTCTCATACTTGTTGAGAGTACGTAGGCATAATATTGATGTATTGGTGAGCCACCTCCCCCGTAGTTTCCCGAACTACGTTGACTCTGATTTCTAATTCTCTGATGAGAATACGTAGGCATAAAGTGTGACGCTTTGCCGAGTCATTTTTTCTGTTTAAGCCAGCCTTTATAGGTAGATAGATAAACCAACTCGTCCAGTAAACACAATAAGCGTGGATCCCGTAGAGTACGACGGACGTGAGGGGTGATAATACCTTCCCCTTGCGTAACCGACTCCCGAACCCAGACAACGGTTGTGATGACCTTGTCTTATACCTTTTCGTCAGGTTTTTCCGATCATTTCCTTTCCCATTCTGAGAGATAAATAACGAAAGGTGGCGACTCTTTTGTTTTGCCGACACCTTATTTTTGCGGAAGCGACAATAACCCAAAATATACGGTATATTAACTACTATCAAAAGTATGATAGCCTAAGCAAAGGTAATAACCGAAAAGATACAGTATATTACCTACTATCAGACGTATGATAGCCTAAGCAAAGGTAATAACCCAAAAGAGATGGTATATTACCTACTATCAAACGTATGATAGCCTAAGCAAAGGTAATAACCCAAAAGATACGGTATATTACCTACTATCAGACGTATGATAGCCTAAGCAAAGGTAATAACCCATAAGAGACGATATATTACCTACTATCAAACGTGTGATAGCCTAAGCAAAGGTAATAACCCAAAAGAAATGGTATATTACCTACTATCAAACGTATGATAGCCTAAGCAAAGGTAATGACCCAAAAGAAACGGTATATTATCTACTATCAAACGTATGATAGCCTAAGCAACGGTAATAACCCAAAAGATACGGTATATTATCTACTATCAGACGTATGATAGCCTAAGCAAAGGTAATAAACCAAAAGATATGGTATATTACCTACTATCAGACGTATGATAGCCTAAGCAAAAGTAATAACCCAAAAGGTATGGTATATTGTTGCACCCCAAAATTTGCCCAACCTTTTCCTTCTTGTTTTTGCATTAGCATAACATCATCATATCATTACATTAGCATTTATGCAGGGGATCAAGCGTGATATACATCAAGGGAGGCCTATCTAGAGGTTTTATTTGAGCTTGAGGAATCACTAAAGTCACCAGGAAGTGGTTCATGCCCTTGAGAAGTTCAGATGCTTGTGTGGGGTTCATCTTGGAAAACTATGATTACAGGTCATAAAATTACAGGTCAAGTTCAATACTTTGCATAACTCAAATGGACTTTTATCCAACGTGAAAGTTGCTCTAAATGGGGTCGTTTGGTCAACTAAGCCTCAAGGTTTTAATGGGCTAGCTCATGGTTGAAGATTGATGAAAGTGACTTTGGTGAAAACATGTGAAAAGGCATAGTTTGGTATTTCTTCAAAATTTAATCAAATAAGTCCATATTTGTGCTTATTTCGAATGGAAATCGTGTTTTAAGAACATTGGCACTTTTACATTTTTCATTTGAGGATTTTATCATGGCCTATTTCGAGATTTCTTACAATTCAAGTAACATAATGGATCTTGGGCTTGGGCTTAGAAACAAGGAACTATTGTGGGTCTTAAACCTTACTTATGATGCAAGGAATATAAAAACTAAAAATCAAGGCAATTGACATTCCTCTTCCACCATTTTTCCATTTTCCCACATTTTTCTACACTTGAAAACTCAAAATTTCAATTCCATTTTTCTCCCATTCTTTTTGTCCATTCTGTAACACCCATTTTTAATTATTTAGTCATTTTATTATTATTTTAAATATTATGTGTTGGTGTGCCCTTTGGTGGGGGTGTATTTGGTGAGGTTGGTGGGTGTCCCTAATGTGGGAGGATTATTGGTGGTGTTTTGGTGAATATAATAATATATGTATAATATTAATATTGGTGGAAATACTATTATTATTATTATATTTATTATAGTTACTATTGTTATTAATATTATTATTATTTTGGTAAGATAATAATAATATTATTATTATTATTAGTATTATTTTATTAAGTTATTATTATTGGGATTAGAGAATTAAAATAGAGAATGTGAGGGATTAGTAGTTTTACGATACATTGTGAGAAGTTAGAGAAAGTGGAAAAAGAACGATAGAAAGGAGAGAAGTGAGAAGAACGGAAAAGAGAACGGAAAAGGGAGCGAAGAACGAAGGAACGGGGGAAAATCTGAATTGGCCAAACCTTGGAAGATTCTTTCATCGATCAACCGATTAACAAGGTAAGGGGGGAGAAACTTGATTGGGAATGGTTTATACATGTATAGGGTAGTTGGGGATTCCTTAACCCCGTAGGAAATTGATTGATATATGATAATATATGTATTGTTATGTTATGATTGATGATGATTGTCGTTAATTGTATAGTAATCGTTAATGAATTGGTGTTTTGGGTTGATTTGGCATATAGGGCATATAGGGTGTTTTACAGTTTTTAGGGAAAATTCTGTATGGCTTTTGAGGTATCGATAAAGTGTGTAGGTGATGATTTTGGGAATAGCAATTAGAAACCTATTGGTTACGGTAATGTGCAAGATTGGTACTAGAATAGACTGAGGATCTGAGTTGAGATGATAGGCATAATTTGGCCTAGAATACACTGCAGAACCGTGAGAAAACATGGTGAATCGCAGCATTCGCTGGGCTTCGCCTGGCGAGTGTTGGCGAAGCTTCTCCTGGCGAAGGGAGGCGAGAGTTCGCCTGGAGAGCTGAGGCGAATGGCAGCGAATAATTCAGAATTAAGTCCCAGACCTAAAGGGTAGGAACTTCGCCTGGCGAGTGTGGCCAGCGAAGGTTCGCCTGGCGAATGAAGGTTCGCCTGGCGAGTGCACTATAGTGAAATGAGGGCTTCGCCAGCAGGTTCGCATGGCGAATGCTAGCGAAGATTCGCTACGGGGCTTCGCCTGGCGAATGTCAGCGAACGTAGCAGAACCAGAATGTGAGTGTTGTGATATTTTGGCCTTGAGCTCTGGACTGGTGTGATCCCTTTGGCCTTGATGCACTGTAGGGTTGGTGAGTGTGGGATTTAACTTGCGTACTGGTGATAGTACGTGTTTCCCTTGATATTGTCGGTGGACAATTAGTTGAGGTATATGTATGTAGTGATCAGTAGGATCGTGCATCCCCGAGTAGTGGGATGTGTTTGTATCTTGGTGATAGAATATGAACTTGTTTACTAACTGATTGATTTATATGGTGTTGGTGCATGTTATATCTATGCATATATATATGTGATGTATAATGATACGATCAGGTGGATCGTGTGCACTTAGTGTGCCTGAACATAATAGTTGTGCATTGGTGTGTGCATATCATGGTGTCTTGGTGGGATGGATCATGTCTCGGATGGAGCGTAAGTGATCTGTCCGTACTCCTTTGTGGAGAATGGTGGGGTTGAATCATGTCTCGGATGGAGCGTAAGTGATTCACCCGTACTCCTTTGTGGAGAATGGTGGGGTTGAATCATGTCTCGGATGGAGCGTAAGTGATTCACCCGTACTCCTTTGTGGAGAATGGTGGGTTCGATTGAATGAACCAATGAGTCGGTACCGCATTCATGGTGTTTAGTTGCATTTTGCATTATAATATGTTATATTGTAATTTGAACAGTAGGTTCGTTATATGGTGTTGTTGGGGTGAATAATTGATGTGTTGGTGTGTTTTACTGCCTTATTACATGTATTACATTACCATTATATTTTTGATCATGATTTCTCACCCCTTTGTTGTTGTTGTGGTCTGTGCTTCTTCGGAAGTACACATAATCCAGGTGCTTAGCTAGCTTGGATATTGGTGTGATTGTCGAGTCTAGGATGCTCTGATACGTAGCACGGGACTTGGGCGTTTTTATTTACTTTATGAAGAACTTATATTTTATTTCCCTGTGAACGTATCAAACTTTTATTGGATTTTATTATTTAACGTTCCGCTGTAATTGGAGAAAAACCTTTTTATAAGGAAACGTTGTTTTTATGTGATATCCCACTTGGGAGAATTGGAACTCTGATTTTGTGCATTTATAATGTTTATTAATTTAATTGATTTTGGGAAGTGGGGTGTTACAATTGGTATCAGAGCAGGTCGGTCCGTCCAGCCAGTGTTGTTGAGTCGAGTTGAGTCTGTCCTTTATGATGTAGTTGAATACCTTTTAAACCTGGTGTTGTTGTTTTGAGCAGTATGGCAGGAAGGAACGATGGTGCATTGGCTGCTGCTATGTAAGCAATGGCACAGGCTGTTGCTAATCAGAATCAAACTGCAGATGCCCAATTCAGGAGTTTGGCGCAGTTTCAGAGCAACAAGCCGCCAACGTTCGAAGGGGGAATTCTGGACCCCGAAGCTGCTCAGAAGTGGCTGAAGGAAATTGAAAAGATCTTCAGGACTATGGAATGTAGCGATGAACAAAAGGTGAGGTTTGGTACTCACATGCTGGAGGGTGAGGCTGAAGCCTGGTGGGACAATAGTCGCCAAAGGTTGGAAGCTGCTGGAACTACCATTACTTGGGAGGTGGTTCGGAAAGGTTTTCTGGAGAAGTATTTCCCGGAAGATATCCGAAGCGCTAAGGAAATTGAATTCTTAGAGCTGAAACAGGGTAGCATGACTGTAGCAGAATATGCTGCCAAGTTTGAGGAGCTGGTGCAGTATTGTCCCCACTATAATGTGGAAGGGGCAATGACCTCTAAGTGCTTAAAGTTTGAGAATGGACTGCGTCCAGAGATTAAGTTGGGGATTGCTTGTCAGAAGATCAGGAGCTATCCTGAGCTGGTAAGCAGAAGCAGAATTTATGATAACGATAACCGAGCAAGGATTGCGCACTACAAAGCTGTTAATGACCGTAAGGGTAAGCAGAGGTTTAGTGGTACTCCTTATAGTGTTGCTGCTGATAAGGGAAAGCGTAAAGCTGTTGTTGATAAGAAGCCTAGAGATGGGAGAGCATTTGTTGAAGGGAAATGTTTTCGGTGCGGTGGTATGGGACACCGTTCTAATGATTGTCCTAATGAAGCCAAGAAGTGTTTTAAGTGTGGGAAACCAGGTCATGTGATAGCTGATTGCAGAGCAACTATGCCGACCTGTTATAACTGTGGTGAGAACGGTCATATCAGTACACATTGTGAGAAGCGGAAGAAGCCTCAAACGTCTCTGGCTGGTGGAAAAGTGTTTGCCTTGGCAGGAACTCAAGTTGCCAGTGATGAGCGTGTGATCAGAGGTACTTGTATTATCAATAATATTCCTTTGATTGCTATTATTGATACGGGTGCAACGCACTCATTTATTTCTGTAGATTGTGTGGAGAGGATAGGTTTAGTGCCGTCCACTCTGGAGAGACGGATGACTATTGAGACACCCTCTATAGGTTCAGTGACTACTTCTTTGGTATGCCTGAAGTGTCCGCTGACTATTTTCGGTAGAGAATTTGGAGTGGATCTGATTTGTCTACCACTTGGTAAGTTGGATGTTATTTTGGGTATGAACTGGTTAGAGTTCAACCGAGTCTACATCGATTGTTTTCGGAAGGAATTGTTGTTCCTGACCCCTGAAGAGGAAGTTGTGGCAAGTTCTTTGTCTAATAAAGAATTGAGGGCCTTGTTGGAAGATGAAACTAGAGTGTTTGCTTTATTTGCAACTTTATCGATGGATAACAAAGTGCCAATGGAGGAATTAGCAGTGGTGAATGAATTTCCAGAAGTGTTTCCTGACGACATGACGGAATTGCCTCCGACGCGAGAAGTAGAATTTGGTATTGATCTTGTTCCTGGTACGAGACCTATTTCTATGGCACCGTACAGGATGTCTGCAGTGGAATTGGCTGAGTTGAAGTCTCAGATCGGAGAATTGTTGGATAGAAAGTTTATTAGACCAAGTGTATCGCCGTGGGGAGCTCCAGTGTTGTTGGTGAAGAAGAAGGATGGTAGTATGCGTCTGTGCATCGATTACCGTCAATTGAATAAAGTGACTATTAGGAATTAGTATCCTTTACCTAGGATTGATGATTTGATGGACCAGCTGGTGGGAGCTCGTGTATTTAGTAAGATCGACTTAAGGTCGGGTTATCATCAGATGAGGGTAAAAGAAGGTGATATTCAGAAGACTGCCTTTAGGACTCGATATGGACATTACGAATATGCTGTAATGCCGTTTGGAGTGACTAATGCATCGGGAGTATTTATGGAGTATATGAACAGAATTTTCCATTCTTACTTGGATCAGTTCATTGTAGTGTTTATCGATGATATATTAATTTATTCTAAATCTGATGAAGAGCATGCAGGACATCTGAGAATTTCCTTGCAAGTGTTGAAGGAAAATAAATTATTTGCTAAACTGTCAAAGTGTGACTTTTGGTTGAAGAAAGTAAGTTTCTTGGGGCATGTAATATCTGAAGATGGAATAGCGGTGGATCCGTCAAAAGTAAGTGCAGTATTGCAGTGGGAACCGCCGAAGACAGCGATAGAGATTAGAAGCTTTTTGGGGTTAGCCGGTTATTACCGTAGGTTTATTGAAGGGTTCTCTAATTTGGCGTTACCATTAACTCAGTTGACGAGAAAGAACCAAGTTTTTGTATGGGATGCCGCTTGTGAAGAAAGTTTTGAAGAGTTGAAAAAGAGATTGACTACGGCACCGGTGTTAGTGTTACCGACTCCGAGTGAACCATTTGTGGTGTACTGTGATGCGTCTAAGATGGGATTAGGCGGGGTCCTGATGCAGAATGGTAAAGTAGTAGCATATGCATCGCGACAATTGAGAGTGCATGAGCGAAATTATCCGACTCATGATCTTGAATTAGTTGCGGTTGTTTTTGTGTTGAAAATTTGGAGACACTATTTATATGGTTCAAGATTTGAAGTGTTTAGTGATCATAAGAGTCTGAGATACCTGTTTGATCAGAAAGAGCTGAATATGAGGCAGAGAAGATGGTTGGAATTTTTGAAGGATTATGACTTCAGTTTGAGTTATCATCCAGGAAAGGCCAATGTAGTGGCAGATGCTTTGAGTAGGAAAGTAATTCATATGGCAGCTCTGATGGTGAAAGAAATTGAGTTAATTGAACAGTTTAGGGATTTGAGCATGGTTTGTGAGACTACTGCAGATAGTGTAATGTTGGGTATGTTGCAGGTAAATAACGACTTCTTGGATATGATTAGAGAAAATCAGAAGTTGGATGTGAAATTGGTAGATTTGATGCCTGGAGTAGGGAGTGACTCCGATAGTGACTTTAAATTGGATAGTACAGGTGTGTTGAGATTTAGAGGCAGGATTTGTGTGCCAGATGATGAAGAATTGAAAAAGTCAATTTTGAGCGAAGGACATCGTAGTAGCCTGAGTATTCATCCGGGAGCTACGAAAATGTATCATGATTTGAAGAAATTATTTTGGTGGTCTGGTATGAAAAGAGACATAGCTCAATTTGTGTATGTCTGTTTGACATGTCAGAAGTCGAAGGTGGAACACCAGAGACCTTCTGGATTTATGCAACCATTAGAGATTCCGGTTTGGAAATGGGATTGCATTACCATGGATTTTGTGACAGGTTTGCCGAATACGGCGAGAGGTTTTGATGCTATATGGGTGATTGTGGATCGATTGACGAAGTCTGCACACTTTATGCCGATCAATATTAGTTTTCCGTTAACGAAGCTGGCGGAGATTTACATTCGGGTAATTGTGAAGTTGCATGGTGTTCCGTCCAGTATTGTGTCGGATAGAGATCCACGGCTTACTTCGGAATTTTGGAAGAGCTTGCAGGAAGCTTTGGGAACTAAGTTGAAATTTAGTTCAGCTTATCATCCGCAAACTGATGGTCAGTCGGAGAGGACTATTCAGTCGCTTGAAGATTTGTTGAGAGCTTGTGTATTGGAAAAGGGTGGTGCGTGGGATACTCATTTACCATTGATTGAGTTCACGTACAATAACAATTACCATTCTAGTATCGGAATGGCACCGTTTGAAGCTTTGTATGGGAGGAGGTGTAGGACTCCTCTGTGTTGGTATGAAACTGGTGAGAATGTGGTGCTTGGACCAGAAATTGTACAGCAGACTACTGAGACAATTCAGATGATTCGTGAGAAAATGAAAGTGTCTCAGAGTAGGCAGAAAAGCTATCATGATAATCGGAGGAAAGAGTTGGAATTCTGTGTAGGTGATCAAGTATTCCTAAGAGTTAATCCGATGACTGGTGTGGGTCGTGCATTGAAGTCCAAGAAGCTGGATCCTAAGTTCATTGGACCTTATGAGATTTTGCAGAGAATTGGTGATGAGGCTTATAGGGTGGCGCTGCCGCCTGAGTTGTCGAATCTACATGATGTGTTTCATGTGTCGCAATTGCGAAAGTATGTTTCTGATCCATCTCATGTGATTCAGAGAGATGATGTTCAGGTTCGGGAGAATCTTACTGTTGAGACGATGCCGTTGAGGATCGAGGACCGTAAGATGAAACAACTCCGAGGGAAAGAGATACCTTTGGTGAAGGTAGTTTGGGGAGGTGCTGCAGGAGGCAGTGTGACCTGGGAGTTGGAAAGCAGGATGCGAGAAGCGTATCCAGAGCTATTTCCATCCGGTATATTTCGAGGACGAAAATAATTAAAGTGGGGGAGAGTTGTAACACCCATTTTTAATTATTTAGTCATTTTATTATTATTTTAAATATTATGTGTTGGTGTGCCCTTTGGTGGGGGTGTATTTGGTGAGGTTGGTGGGTGTCCCTAATGTGGGAGGATTATTGGTGGTGTTTTGGTGAATATAATAATATATGTATAATATTAATATTGGTGGGAATACTATTATTATTATTATATTTATTATAGTTACTATTGTTATTAATATTATTATTATTTTGGTAAGATAATAATATTATTATTATTATTATTATTATTTTATTAAGTTATTATTATTGGGATTAGAGAATTAAAATAGAGAATGTGAGGGATTAGTAGTTTTACGATACATTGTGAGAAGTTAGAGAAAGTGGAAAAAGAACGATAGAAAGGAGAGAAGTGAGAAGAACGGAAAAGAGAATGGAAAAGGGAGCGAAGAACGAAGGAACGGGGGAAAATCTGAATTGGCCAAACCTTGGAAGATTCTTTCATCGATCAACCGATTAACAAGGTAAGGGGGGAGAAACTTGATTGGGAATGGTTTATACATGTATAGGGTAGTTAGGGATTCCTTAACCCTGTAGGAAATTGATCGATATATGATAATATATGTATTGTTATGTTATGATTGATGATGATTGTCGTTAATTGTATAGTAATCGTTAATAAATTGGTGTTTTGGGTTGATTTGGCATATAGGGCATATAGGGTGTTTTACAGTTATTAGGGAAAATTCTGTATGGCTTTTGAGGTATCGATAAAGTGTGTAGGTGATGATTTTGTGTAGGGTGTTTTACAGTTATTAGAAATCTATTGGTTACGGTAATGTGCAAGATTGGTACTAGAATAGACTGAGGATCTGAGTTGAGATGATAGGCATAATTTGGCCTAGAATACACTGCAGAACCGTGAGAAAACTTGGTGAATCGCAGCATTCGCTGGGCTTCGCCTGGCGAGTGTTGGGGAAGTTTCGCCTGGCGAAGGGAGGTGAGAGTTCGCCTGGCGAGCTGAGGCGAATGGCAACGAATAATTCAGAATTAAGTCCCAGACCTAAAGGGTAGGAACTTCGCCTGGCGAGTGTGGCCAGCGAAGGTTCGCCTGGCGAGTGCACGATAGTGAAATGAGGGCTTCGCCAGCAGGTTCGCCTAGCGAATGCTAGCGAAGGTTCGCTACGGGGCTTCGCCTAGCGAATGTCAGCGAACGTAGCAGAACCAGAATGTGAGTGTTGTGATATTTTGGCCTTGAGCTCTGGACTGGTGTGATCCCTTTGGCCTTGATGCACTGTAGGGTTGGTGAGTGTGGGATTTAACTTGCGTACTGGTGATAGTACGTGTTTCCCTTGATATTGTCGGTGGACAATTAGTTGAGGTATATGTATGTAGTGATCAGTAGGATCGTGCATCCCCGAGTAGTGGGATGTGTTTGTATCTTGGTGATAGAATATGAACTTGTTTACTAACTGATTGATTTATATGGTGTTGGTGCATGTTATATCTATGCATATATATGTGATGTATAATGATACGATCAGGTGGATCGTGTGCACTTAGTGTGCCTGAACATAATAGTTATGCATTGGTGTGTGCATATCATGGTGTCTTGGTGGGATGGATCATGTCTCGGATGGAGCGTAAGTGATCTGTCCGTACTCCTTTGTGGAGAATGGTGGGGTTGAATCATGTCTCGGATGGAGCGTAAGTGATTCACCCGTACTCCTTTGTGGAGAATGGTGGGTTCGATTGAATGAACCAATGAGTCGGTACCGCATGCATGGTGTTGAGTTTCATTTTGCATTATAATATGTTATATTGTAATTTGAACAGCAGGTTCGTTATATGGTGTTGTTGGGGTGAATAATTGATGTGTTGGTGTGTTTTACTGCCTTATTACATGTATTACATTACCATTATATTTTTGATCATGATTTCTCACCCCTTTGTTGTTGTTGTGGTCTGTGCTTCTTCGGAAGTACAGATAATCCAGGTGCTTAGCTAGCTTGGATATTGGTGTGATTGTCGAGTCTAGGATGCTCTGATACGTAGCACGGGACTTGGGCGTTTTTATTTACTTTATGAAGAACTTATATTTTATTTCCCTGTGAACGTATCAAACTTTTATTGGATTTTATTATTTAACATTCCGTTGTAATTGGAGAAAAACCTTTTTATAAGGAAACGTTGTTTTTATGTGATATCCCACTTGGGAGAATTGGAACTCTGATTTTGTGCATTTATAATGTTTATTAATTTAATTGATTTTGGGAAGTGGGGTGTTACACATTCCACCATTGCAAATCACTTCCACATCATTCTTACAATTGATTCATCCATTTTTGGCCATAATTGATGCATGAACCAAGCTACACAACCCCATTAAAGTGAGCTCCAAGTGGAAAATTGATTTTCTGTTTTACACCATTTCAAGGCTTTCTTCCCATCCAAACACCTTCCTCATCAATTATAGAACGTGTCCATATAGTTTTCTCAAAGAATTGGTGATTATTTGAAGCTCTAGAGATCCATTTTCAGAGGTACTTACATTTCAAGATATCTCACGATTTATTCATCTTTCTTGCGCCATTTTTATACCATTGCACTCCACTCATCTCCTATTTGGATTCTGGTACAAAAAAGATTATTTTTGTGGCAATTTTATGTTCTTGAAAGTCTTGGATCCATACACGGGTTTTGAGCTAGAGGGAATTTTAAGAGAAACTAAGGACATATTCTTACTCCCCACGAAAAACTACACAACTTTGGTTCAAAAATCATTTGATTTGGTTGAGTATGGAGAGAGTTAAGTGATATTGAAGCTTGCCGGAAAAAGTTCCGTCCGGCCGGTAATGCGTGTATGGCGCTGCAATTCTCAGCTCGGCCAATGGAAGAAGAAAGGTTCCATGCCTTTAGATCACGCCAAAGCTAAGACTTTGTCATCCAATCTCGCGGCCAGGATCATGCCACACGCGCTGCCACCTCACCACTTCATTAATCCTTGTGGCACGCCAACTCAGCCTGTGTATTCCATGACCCCAGTTCGATTCCCAACCATGCCACTTTTATTTATTCTCACTATTTCTCTTGTTTTCTCATGTGTTCATGTGCTATTCCATGTTCTTTTATTTTTCTGTTTTATATGCTGACTTCTAAATATCATAAAAAATAGGAAAATTAGTCTTTTTGATCCCCATTTTTTCTGCGTAATCTTCAAGATGTCTAGAAATTTATAGATTTGGAACCATATTTTTTCCATTTTTCGTCATTTTATTAGATTTTTTTACATTTTAGTTGTCAAAAAAATAGCAATGCTGGTGCTATCATGTTGTGAATTTTCTTTGACCTATCAAAACACAATTTAAATGTCAATCCTTTTGCAGGGATCTCATACACATGTTGAGGTATTGTGATATATATTTGTGGGAATTTTATTGTACCATTTTAGTTGGTTTTGGATGCTTTCTTTAACATGCTCCATTTTAACTTTTCCTTTGGTATACATGAGATATCTTGCAATGTTTTCATCTTATTTGACCATTTCTCTTTGGATATTTTTATGATATCTCTCACCCCTGGTTTGTGACTTGATGTAGGGCATTGGAGATTTTTATTTGAATTTTTTAGCACCATTTGCTATTTTTTTCCATATTTTTGTATTCGGACTTGTAATTTGGACATTCGAACGGACCTCGGTTTTCTTTCGGCTCCAACGGCCTCGAATTGTTTGTGTGATGAATGCTAGGGTTCTTATTGCTTATTATAGACATTATATAGGATGTGTAGATCATTGATTGGCTGGTTTTATCATACATAGTTGCCCATTAGGTTCCATATTTCCATGATAGCACGTTAAGATCCCAAATTGTGGTATGCGTACGTCATTCGTAGGTTTTATAGCCTCGTATCACTTTATAATCACTTGTGGCCAAGATTGCATGTTTAGCATAGGCCACCTTCCATTCATTATGGGCTTGAGGTTGCGATGACCATTCCTTTTCCCTCTTTTCATTAGGTTTTCTCTGAGCGTTTCCTTTCCCTCCTTTGGGATAAATAACGCACGGTGGCGACTCTTCTGTTCAGCCGGCGCCGATTTTCGCAGTAGCGACATATATTACCTACTATCAAACGTATGGTAGCCTAAGCAAAGGTAATAACCCAAAAGATACGGTATATTACCTACTATCAAACGTATTATAGCCTAAGCAAAGGTAAAAACCGAAAAGAGACGATATATTACCTACTATCAGACGTATGATAGCCTAGGAAAAGGTAATAACCCAAAATCTATAGTATATTACCTAATATCAGGCTATGATAGCCTAAGTAAAGGTAATAACCCAAAAAGATACGGTATATTACCTGCTATCAGACGTATGATAGCCTAAGCAAAGGTTATAACCCAAAAGATACGGTATATTACTTATTATATGAAGTATGATAGCCTAAGCAAAGGTAATAACTCAAAAGATATGGTATATTACCTATTATCAGACGTATGATAGCCTAAGTCACGGTAATAACTCAAAATATATGGTATATTACCTACTATCAAAAGTTTGATAGCCTAAGCAAAGGTAATAGCCCAAAAGATACAGTATATTACCTACTATCAGACGTATGATAGCCTAAGCAAAGGTAATAACCCAAAAGAGACGGTATATTACCTACTATCAAACGTATGATAGCCTAAGCAAAGGTAACAACCCAAAAGATACGGTATATTACGTACTATCAAACGTATGATAGCCTAAGCAAAGTTAATAACCCAAAAGAGACGATATATTACCTACTATCAAACGTATGATAGCCTAAGCAAAGGTAATAACCCAAAAGAAATGGTAAATTACCTACTATCAAACGTATGATAGCCTAAGCAAAGCTAATAACCCAAAAGAAACGGTATATTACCTACTATCATACGTATGAGAGCCTAAGCAACGGTAATAACCCAAAAGATACGGTATATTACCTACTATCAGACGTATGATAGCCTAAGCAAAGGTAATAAACCAAAAGATGCGGTATATTACCTACTATCAGACGTATGATAGCCTAAGCAAAAGTAATAACCCAAAAGAAATGGTATATTACCTACTATCAAATGTATGATAGCCTAAGCAAATGTAATAACCCAAAAGATACGGTATATTACCTACTATCAAACGTATTATAGCCTAAGCAAAGGTAAAAACCGAAAAGAGACGATATATTACCTACTATCAGACGTATGATAGCCTAGGAAAAGGTAATAACCCAAAATCTATAGTATATTACCTAATATCAGGCTATGATAGCCTAAGTAAAGGTAATAACCCAAAAAGATACGGTATATTACCTGCTATCAGACGTATGATAGCCTAAGCAAAGGTTATAACCCAAAAGATACGGTATATTACTTATTATATGAAGTATGATAGCCTAAGCAAAGGTAATAACTCAAAAGATATGGTATATTACCTATTATCAGACGTATGATAGCCTAAGTCACGGTAATAACTCAAAATATATGGTATATTACCTACTATCAAAAGTTTGATAGCCTAAGCAAAGGTAATAGCCCAAAAGATACAGTATATTACCTACTATCAGACGTATGATAGCCTAAGCAAAGGTAATAACCCAAAAGAGACGGTATATTACCTACTATCAAACGTATGATAGCCTAAGCAAAGGTAACAACCCAAAAGATACGGTATATTACGTACTATCAAACGTATGATAGCCTAAGCAAAGTTAATAACCCAAAAGAGACGATATATTACCTACTATCAAACGTATGATAGCCTAAGCAAAGGTAATAACCCAAAAGAAATGGTAAATTACCTACTATCAAACGTATGATAGCCTAAGCAAAGCTAATAACCCAAAAGAAACGGTATATTACCTACTATCATACGTATGAGAGCCTAAGCAACGGTAATAACCCAAAAGATACGGTATATTACCTACTATCAGACGTATGATAGCCTAAGCAAAGGTAATAAACCAAAAGATGCGGTATATTACCTACTATCAGACGTATGATAGCCTAAGCAAAAGTAATAACCCAAAAGAAATGGTATATTACCTACTATCAAACGTATGATAGCCTAAGCAAATGTAATAACCCAAAAGATACGGTATATTACCTACTATCAAACGTATTATAGCCTAAGCAAAGGTAAAAACCCAAAAGAGACGATATATTACCTACTATCAGACGTATGATAGCCTAGGCAAAGGTAATAACCCAAAATATATAGTATATTACATAATATCAGGCTATGATAGCCTAAGTAAAAGTAATAACCCAAAAAGATACGATATATTACCTGCTATCAGACGTATGATAGCCTAAGCAAAGGTTATAACCCAAAAGATACGGTATATTACCTATTATATGAAGTATGATAGCCTAAGCAAAGGTAATAACCCAAAAGATACAGTATATTAGCTACTATCAGACGTATGATAGCCTAAGCAAAGGTAATAACCCAAAATATACGGTATATTACCTACTATTAAACGTATGATACCCTAAGCAAAGGTAATAAATAACCCAAAAGAGACGATATATTACCTACTATCAAACGTATGATAGTATAAGCAAAGGTAATAACCCAAAAGAAATGGTATATTACCTAATATCAAACGTATGATAGCCTAAGCAAAGGTAATAACCCAAAAGAAATGGTATATTATCTACGATCAAACGTATGATAGCCTAAGCAACGGTAGTAACCCAAAAGATACGGTATATTACCTACTATCAGACGTATGATAGCCTAAGCAATGGTAATAAACCAAAAGATACGGTAAATTACCTACTATCAGACGTATGATAGCCTAAGCAAAAGTAATATCCCAAAAGTTACGGTATATTACCTACTATCAAACGTATGATAGCCTAAGAAAAGGTAATAACCCAAAAGATACGGTATATTACCTACTATCAAACGTATGATAGCCTAAGCAAAGGTAATAACCCAAAAGAGACGATATATTACCTACTATCAGACGTATGATAGCCTAGGCAAAGGTAATAACCCAAAATATATTGTATATTACCTAATATCAGACTATGATAGCCTAAGTAAAGGTAATAACCCAAAAAGATACGGTATATTACCTGCTATCAGACGTATGATAGCCTAAGCAAAGGTAATAACCCAAACGAGACGATATATTACCTACTATCAAACGTATGATAGCCTAAGCAAAGGTAATAAATCAAAAGATACGGTATATTACCTACTATCAGAGGTATGATAGCCTAAGCCATGGTAATAACCCAAAATATATGGTATATTACCTACAATCAAAAGTATGATAGCCTAAGCAAAGGTAATAACCCAAAAGATACAGTATATTACCTACTATCAGACGTATGATAGCCTAAGCAAAGGTAATAACCCAAAATATACGGTATATTACCTACTATCAAACGTATGATAGCCTAAGCAAAGGTAATAACCCAAAAGATACGGTATATTACCTACTATCAGACGTATGATAGCCTAAGCAAAGGTAATAACCCAAAATATATTATATATTACCTAATATCAGGCTATGATAGCCTAAGTAAAGGTAATAACCCAAAAAGATACGGTATATTACCTTCTATCAGACGTATGATAGCCTAAGCAATGGTTATAACCCAAAAGCTATGGTATATTACCTGTTATATGACGTATGATAGCCTAAGCAAAGGTAATAACTCAAAAGATATGGTATATTACCTATTATCAGACGTATGATAGCCTAAATCATGATAATAACACAAAATATACGGTATATTACCTTCTATCAAACGTATGATAGCCTAAGCAAAGGTAATAACCCAAAAGATACGGTATATTACCTACTATCAGACGTATGATAGCCTAAGCAAAGTTAATAACCCAAAAGAGATGATATATTACCTACTATCAAAAGTATGATAGTCTAAGCAAAGGTAATAACCCAAAAGAAATGGTATATTACCTAATATCAAACGTATGATAGCCTAAGCAATGGTAATAACCCAAAAGAAACAGTATATTATCTACTATCAAACGTATGATAGCCTAATCAACGGTAATAACCCAAAAGATACGGTATATTACCTACTATCAGACGTATGATAGCCTAAGCAATGGTAATAAACCAAAAGATACGGTATATTACCTACTATCAGACGTATGATAGCCTAAGCAAAAGTAATAACCCAAAAGGTACGGTATATTACCTACTATCAAATGTATGATAGCCTAAGCAAAGGTAATAACCCGAAAGATACGGTATATTACCTACTATCAAACGTATGATAGCCTAAGCAAAGGTAACAACCCAAAAGGGATGATATATTACCTACTATCAGACGTATGATAGCCTAAGTAAAGGTAATAACCCAAAAAGATATGGTATATTACCTGCTATCAGACGTAATGTAGCCTAAGCAATGGTTATAACCCAAAAGCTACGGTATATTACCTGTTACATGACGTATGATAGCCTAAGCAAAGGTAATAACTCAAAAGATATGGTATATTACCTATTATCAGACGTATGATAGCCTAAATCATGGTAATAACCCAAAATATACGGTATATTACCTACTATCAAAAGTATGATAGCCTAAGCAAAGGTAATAGCCCAAAAGATACGGTATATGACCTACTATCAGACGTATGATAGCCTAAGCAAAGGTAATAACCCAAAAGAGATGATATATTACCTACTATCAAACGTATGATAGTCTAAGCAAAGGTAATAACCCAAAAGAAATGGTATATTACCTAATATCAAACGTATGATAGCCTAAGCAAAGGTAATAACCCAAAAGAAATGGTATATTATCTACTATCAAACGTATGATAGCCTAAGCAACGGTAATAACCCAAAAGATATGGTATATTACCTACTATCAGACGTATGATAGCCTAAGCAATGGTAATAAACCAAAAGATATGGTATATTACCTAATATCAGACTATGATAGCCTAAGTAAAGGTAATAACCCAAAAAGATACGGTGTATTACCTGCTATCAGACGTATGATAGCCTAAGCAAAGGTAATAACCCAAAAGATACGGTATATTACCTACTATTAGACGTATGATATCCTAAGCAAAGGTAATAAATCAAAAGATACGGTATATTACCTACTATCAGAGGTATGATAGCCTAAGCCATGGTAATAACCAAAAATATATGGTATATTACCTACAATCAAAAGTATGATAGCCTAAGCAAAGGTGATAACCCAAAAGATACAGTATATTACCTACTATCAGACGTATGATAGCCTAAGCAAAGGTAATAACCCAAAAGAGACGATATATTACCTACTATCAAACGTATGATAGTCTAAGCAAAGGTAATAACCCAAAAGAAATGGTATATTACCTAATATCAAACGTATGATAGCCTAAGCAAAGGTAACAACCCAAAAGAAACGGTATATTATCTACTATCAAACGTATGATAGCCTAAGCAACGGTAATAACCCAAAAGATACGGTATATTACCTACTATCAGACGTATGATAGCCTAAGCAATGGTAATAAACCAAAAGATACGGTATATTACCTACTATCAGACGTATGATAGCCTAAGAAAAAGTAATAACCCAAAAGGTACGGTATATTACCTACTATCAAGCGTATGATAGCCTAAGCAAAGGTAATAACCCAAAAGATACGGTATATTACCTACTATCAAACGTATGATAGCCTAAGCAAATGTAATAACCCAAAAGAGACGATATATTACCTACTATCACACGTATGATAGCCTAGGCAAAGGTAATAACCCAAAATATATTATATATTACCTAATATCAGACTATGATAAAGGTAATAACCCAAAAAGATACGCTATATTACCTGCTATCAGACGTATGATAGCCTAAGGAAAGGTAATAACCCAAAAGATACGGTATATTACCTACTATTAGACGTATGATATCCTAAGCAAAGGTAATAAATCAAAAGATACGGTATATTACCTACTATTAGAGGTATGATAGCCTAAGCCATGGTAATAACCCAAAATATATGGTATATTACCTACAATCAAAAGTATGATAGCCTAAGCAAAGGTGATAACCCAAAAGATACAGTATATTACCTACTATCAGACGTATGATAGCCTAAGCAAAGGTAATAACCCAAAATAGACAATATATTACCTACTATCAAACGTATGATAGTCTAAGCAAAGGTAATAACCCAAAAGAAATGGTATATTACCTAATATCAAACGTATGATAGCCTAAGCAAAGGTAACAACCCAAAAGAAACGGTATATTATCTACTATCAAACGTATGATAGCCTAAGCAACGGTAATAACCCAAAAGATACGGTATATTACATACTATCAGATGTATGATAGCCTAAGCAATGGTAATAAACCAAAAGATACGGTATATTACCTACTATCAGACGTATGATAGCCTAAGAAAAAGTAATAACCCAAAAGGTACGGTATATTACCTACTATAAAATGTATGATAGCCTAAGCAAAGGTAATAAACCAAAAGATACGGTATATTACCTACTATCAAACGTATGATAGCCTAAGCAAAGGTAATAACCCAATAGGGACGATATATTACCTACTATCAGACGTATGATAGCCTAGGCAAAGGTAATAACCCAAAATATAGTGTATATTACCTAATATCAGGCTATGATAGCCTAAGTAAAGGTAATAACCCAAAAAGATACGGTATATTACCTGCTATCAGACGTAATGTAGCCTAAGCAATGGTTATAACCCAAAAGCTACGGTATATTACCTGTTATATGACGTATGATAGCCTAAGCAAAGGTAATAACTCAAAAGATACGGTATATTACCTACTATCAGAGGTATGATAGCCTAAGCCATGGTAATAACCTAAAATATATGGTATATTACCTACAATCAAAAGTATGATAGCCTAAGCAAAGGTGATAACCCAAAAGATACAGTATATTACCTACTATCAGACGTATGATAGCCTAAGCAAAGGTAATAACCCAAAAGAGACGATATATTACCTACTATCAAACGTATGATAGTCTAAGCAAAGGTAATAACCCAAAAGAAATGGTATATTACATAATATTAAACGTATGATAGCCTAAGCAAAGGTAACAACCCAAAAGAAACGGTATATTATCTACTATCAAACGTATGATAGCCTAAGCAACGGTAATAACCCAAAAGATACGGTATATTACCTACTATCAGACGTATGATAGCCTAAGCAATGGTAATAAACAAAAAGATACAGTATATTACCTACTATCAGACGTATGATAGCCTAAGAAAAAGTAATAACCCAAAAGGTACGATATATTACCTACTATAAAATGTATGATAGCCTAAGCAAAGGTAATAAACCAAAAGATACGGTATATTACCTACTATCAAATGTATGATAGCCTAAGCAAAGGTAATAACCCAATAGGGACGATATATTACCTACTATCAGACGTATGATAGCCTAGGCAAAGGTAATAACCCAAAATATATTGTATATTACCTAATATCAGGCTATGATAGCCTAAGTAAAGGTAATAACCCAAAAAGATACGGTATATTACCTGCTATCAGACGTAATGTAGCCTAAGCAATGGTTATAACCCAAAAGCTACGGTATATTACCTGTTATATGACGTATGATAGCCTAAGCAAAGGTAATAACTCAAAAGATATGGTATATTACCTATTATCAGACGTATGATAACCTAAATCATGGTAATAACCCAAAATATACGGTATATTACCTACTATCAAAAGTATGATAGCCTAAGCAAAGGTAATAGCCCAAAAGATACGGTATATGACCTACTATCAGACGTATGATAGCCTAAGCAAAGGTAATAACCCAAAAGAGATGATATATTACCTACTATCAAACGTATGATAGTCTAAGCAAAGGTAATAACCCAAAAGAAATGGTATATTACCTAATATCAAACGTATGATAGCCTAAGCAAATGTAATAACCCAAAAGAAATGGTATATTATCTACTATCAAACGTATGATAGCCTAAGCAACGGTAATAACCCAAAAGATACGGTATATTACCTACTATCAGACGTATGATAGCCTAAGCAATGGTAATAAACCAAAAGATACGGTATATTACCTACTATCAGACGTATGATAGCCTAAGCGAAAGTAATAACCCAAAAGGTACGGTATATTACCTACTATCAAACGTATGATAGCCTAAGCAAAGGTAATAACCCAAAAGATACGGTATATTACCTACTATCAAACGTATGATAGCCTAAGCAAATGTAATAACCCAAAAGAGACGATATATTACCTACTATCACACGTATGATAGCCTAGGCAAAGGTAATAACCCAAAATATATTGTATATTACCTAATATCAGACTATGATAAAGGTAATAACCCAAAAAGATACGGTATATTACCTGCTATCAGACGTATGATAGCCTAAGCAAAGGTAATAACCCAAAAGATACGGTATATTACCTACTATTAGACGTATGATATCCTAAGCAAAGGTAATAAATCAAAAGATACGGTATATTACCTACTATCAGAGGTATGATAGCCTAAGCCATGGTAATAACCCAAAATATATGGTATATTACCTACAATCAAAAGTATGATAGCCTAAGCAAAGGTGATAACCCAAAAGATACAGTATATTACCTACTATCAGACGTATGATAGCCTAAGCAAAGGTAATAACCCAAAAGAGACGATATATTACCTACTATCAAACGTATGATAGTCTAAGCAAAGGTAATAACCCAAAAGAAATGGTATATTAGCTAATATCAAACGTATGATAGCCTAAGCAAAGGTAACAACCCAAAAGAAACGGTATATTATCTACTATCAAACGTATGATAGCCTAAGCAACGGTAATAACCCAAAAGATACGGTATATTACCTACTATCAGATGTATGATAGCCTAAGCAATGGTAATAAACCAAAAGATACGGTATATTACCTACTATCAGACGTATGATAGCCTAAGAAAAAGTAATAACCCAAAAGGTACGGTATATTGCCTACTTTAAAATGTATGATAGCCTAAGCAAAGGTAATAAACCAAAAGATACGGTATATTACCTACTATCAAACGTATGATAGCCTAAGCAAAGGTAATAACCCAATAGGGACGATATATTACCTACTATCAGACGTATGATAGCCTAGGCAAAGGTAATAACCCAAAATATATTGTATATTACCTAATATCAGGCTATGATAGCCTAAGTAAAGGTAATAACCCAAAAAGATACGTTATATTACCTGCTATCAGACGTATGATAGCCTAAGCAAAGGTTATAACCCAAAAGCTACGGTATATTACCTGTTATATGACGTATGATAGCCTAAGCAAAGGTAATAACTCAAAAGATACGGTATATTACCTATTATCAGACGTATGATAGCCTAAATCATGGTAATAACCCAAAATATACGGTATATTACCTACTATCAAAAGTATGATAGCCTAAGCAAAGGTAATAGCCCAAAAGATACAGTATAATACCTACTATCAGACGTATGATAGCCTAAGCAAAGGTAATAACCCAAAAGAGACGGTATATTACCTACTATCAAACGTATGATAGCCTAAGCAAAGGTAATAACCCAAAAGATACGGTATATTACCTACTATCAGACGTATGATAGCCTAAGCAAAGGTAATAACCCAAAAGAGACGGTATATTACCTACTATCAAACGTATGATAGCCTAAGCAAAGGTAATAACCCAAAAGAAATGGTATATTACCGACCATCAAACATATGATAACCTTAGCAAAGGTAAAAACCCAAAAGAAACGGTATATTACCTACTATCAAACGTATGATAGCCTAAGCAAAGGTAATAACCTAAAAGATACGGTATATTACCTACTATCAAACGTATGATAGCCTAAGCAAAGGAAATAACCCAGAAGATACGGTATATTACCTACTATCAAACGTATGATAGCCTAAGCAAAGGTAATAACCCAAAAGAGACGATATATTACCTACTATCGGACGTATGATATCCTAGGCAAAGGTAATAACCCAAAATATATAGTATATTACCCAATATCAGGCTATGATAGCCTAAGTAAAGGTAATAACCCAAAAAGATACGGTATATTACCTGCTATCAGACGTATGATAGCCTAAGCAAAGGTTATAACCCAAAAAATACGGTATATTACCTGTTATATGATGTATGATAGCCTAAGCAAACGTAATAACTCAAAAGATATGGTATATTACCTATTATCAGATGTATGATAGCCTAAATCACGGTAATAACCCAAAATATACGGTATATTACCTACTATCAAAAGTATGATAGCCTAAGCAAAGGTAATAGCCCAAAAGATACAGTATATTACCTACTATCAGACGTATGATAGCCTAAGCAAAGGTAATAACCCAAAAGAGACGATATATTACCTACTATCAAACGTATGATAGCCTAAGCAAAGGTAATAACCCAAAAGAAACGGTATATTACCTACTATCAAACGTATGATAGCCTAAGCAAAGGTAATAACCCAAAAGATACGGTATATTACCTACTATCAAACGTATGATAGCCTAAGCAAAGGTAATAACCAAAAAGAGACGATATATTACCTACTATCAGACGTATCATAGCCTAGGCAAAGGTGATAACCCAAAATATATGGTTTTCACCTAATATCAGGCTATGATAGCCTAAGTAAAGGTAATAACCCAAAAAGATACGGTATATTACCTGCTATCAGACGTATGATAGCCTAAGCAAAGGTTATAACCCAAAAGCTACGGTATATTACCTGTTATATGACGTATGATAGCCTAAGCAAAGGTAATAACTCAAAAGATACGGTATATTACCTATTATCAGACGTATGATAGCCTAAATCATGGTAATAACCCAAAATATACGGTATATTACCTACTATCAAAAGTATGATAGCCTAAGCAAAGGTAATAGCCCAAAAGATACAGTATAATACCTACTATCAGACGTATGATAGCCTAAGCAAAGGTAATAACCCAAAAGAGACGGTATATTACCTACTATCAAACGTATGATAGCCTAAGCAAAGGTAATAACCCAAAAGATACGGTATATTACCTACTATCAGACGTATGATAGCCTAAGCAAAGGTAATAACCCAAAAGAGACGGTATATTACCTACTATCAAACGTATGATAGCCTAAGCAAAGGTAATAACCCAAAAGAAATGGTATATTACCGACCATCAAACATATGATAACCTTAGCAAAGGTAAAAACCCAAAAGAAACGGTATATTACCTACTATCAAACGTATGATAGCCTAAGCAAAGGTAATAACCTAAAAGATACGGTATATTACCTACTATCAAACGTATGATAGCCTAAGCAAAGGAAATAACCCAGAAGATACGGTATATTACCTACTATCAAACGTATGATAGCCTAAGCAAAGGTAATAACCCAAAAGAGACGATATATTACCTACTATCGGACGTATGATATCCTAGGCAAAGGTAATAACCCAAAATATATAGTATATTACCCAATATCAGGCTATGATAGCCTAAGTAAAGGTAATAACCCAAAAAGATACGGTATATTACCTGCTATCAGACGTATGATAGCCTAAGCAAAGGTTATAACCCAAAAAATACGGTATATTACCTGTTATATGATGTATGATAGCCTAAGCAAACGTAATAACTCAAAAGATATGGTATATTACCTATTATCAGATGTATGATAGCCTAAATCACGGTAATAACCCAAAATATACGGTATATTACCTACTATCAAAAGTATGATAGCCTAAGCAAAGGTAATAGCCCAAAAGATACAGTATATTACCTACTATCAGACGTACGATAGCCTAAGCAAAGGTAATAACCCAAAAGAGACGATATATTACCTACTATCAAACGTATGATAGCCTAAGCAAAGGTAATAACCCAAAAGAAACGGTATATTACCTACTATCAAACGTATGATAGCCTAAGCAAAGGTAATAACCCAAAAGATACGGTATATTACCTACTATCAAACGTATGATAGCCTAAGCAAAGGTAATAACCAAAAAGAGACGATATATTACCTACTATCAGACGTATCATAGCCTAGGCAAAGGTGATAACCCAAAATATATGGTTTTCACCTAATATCAGGCTATGATAGCCTAAGTAAAGGTAATAACCCAAAAAGATACGGTATATTACCTGCTATCAGACGTATGATAGCCTAAGCAAAGGTTATAACCTAAAAGATACGGTATATTACCTGTTATATGACGTATGATAGCCTAAGCAAAGGTAATAACTCAAAAGATATGGTATATTACCTATTATCAGACGTATGATAGCCTAAATTAAGGTAATAACCCAAAATATACGGTATATTACCTACTATCAAAAGTATGATAGTCTAAGCAAAGGTAATAGCCCAAAAGATACAGTATATTGCCTACTATCAGACGTATGATAGCCTAAGCAAAGGTAATAACCCAAAAGAGACGATATATTACCTACTATCAAACGTATGATAGCCTAAGCAAAGGTAATAACCCAAAAGAAATGGTATATTACCAACTATCAAACGTATGATAGCCTAAGCAAAGGTAATAACCCAAAATAAATGGTATATTACCTACTATCAAACGAATGATAGCCTAAGCAACGGTAATAACCCAAAAGATACGGTATATTACCTATTATCAGACGTATGATATCCTAAGCAAAGGTAATTAACCAAAAGATATGGGATATTACCTACTATCAGACGTGTGATAGCCTAAGCAAAAGTAATAACCCAAAAGGTATGGTATATTACCTACTATCAAACGTATTATAGCTTAAGCAAAGGTAAAAACCCAAAAGAGACGATATATTACCTATTATCAAACGTATGATAGCCTAAGCAAAGGTAATAACCCAAAAGAAATGGTATATTACCTTCTATCAAACGTATGATAGCCTAAGCAAAGGTAATAACATAAAAGATACGGTATATTACCTACTATCAAACGTATGATAGCCTAAGCAAAGGTAATAACCCAAAAAAGACGATATATTACTTACTATCAGACGTATGATAGCCTAGGCAATGGTAATAACCCAAAATATATAGTATATTAACTAATTTCAGGCTATGATACCCTAAGTAAAGGTAATAACCCAAAAAGATACGGTATATTACCTGCTATCAGACGTATGATACCCTAAGCAAAGGTTATAACCCAAAAGATACGGTATATTAGCTACTATATGACGTATGATAGCCTAAGCAAAGGTAATAACTCAAAAGATACGGTATATTACCTATTATCAGACGTATGATAGCCTAAGTCACGGTAATAACACAAAATATACGGTATATTACCTACTATCAAAAGTATGATAGCCTAAGCAAAGGTAATAACCCAAAAGATACAGTATATTACCTACTATTAGACGTATGATAGCCTAAGCAAAGGTAATAAATCAAAAGGGACAGTATATTACCTACTATCAAACGTATGATAGCCTAAGCAAAGGTAATAACCCAAAAGATACGGTATATTACCTACTATCAGACGTATGATAGCCTAAGCAAAGGTAATAACCCAAAAGATACAGTATATTACCTACTATCAGACGTATGATAGCCTAAGCAAAGGTAATAAATCAAAAGATACGGTATATTACCTACTATCAGACGTATGATAGCCTAAGCAAAAGTAATAACCCAAAATTTACGGTATATTACCTACTATGGTAGCCTAAGCAAAGGTAATAACCCAAAAGATACAGTATATTACGTACTATCAAACGTATTATAGCCTAAGCAAAGGCAAAAACCAAAAGATATGGTATATTACCTACTATTAGACGTATGGTAGCCTAAGCAAAGGTAATAACCCAAAAGATACAGTATATTACCTACTATCAAACGTATTATAGCCTAAGCAAAGGTAAAAAACCAAAAGAAACGCTATATTACCTACTATCAAACGTATGATAGCCTAAGCAAAGATAATAACCCAAAAGAAATGGTAAATTACCTTCTATCAAACGTATGATAGCCTAAGCAAAGGTAATAACCCAAAAGATACAATATATTACATACTATCAGACGTATGATAGCCTAAGCAAAAGTAATAACCCAAAAGATACGGTATATTACCTACTATCAAATGTATGATAGCCTAAGCAAAGGTAATAACCCAAAAGACACGGTATATTACCTACTATCTGACGTATGATAGCCTAGGAAAAGGTAATAACCCAAAATATATAGTATATTACCTAATATCAGGCTATGATAGCTTAAGTAAAGGTAATAACCCAAAAAGATACGGTATATTAACTGCTATCAGACGTATGATAGCCTAAGAAAAGGTTATAACCTAAAAGATACGGTATATTACCTGTTATATGACGTATGATAGCCTAAGGAAAGGTAATAACTAAAAAGATATGGTATATTACCTATTATCAGACGTATGATAGCCTAAATCACGGTAATAACCCAAAATATACGGTATATTACCTACTATCAAAAGTATGATAGCCTAAGTAAAGGTAATAGCCCAAAAGATACAGTATATTACCTACTATCAGACGTATGATAGCCTAAGCAAAGGTAATAACCCAAAAGAGACGGTATATTACCTACTATCAAACGTATGATAGCCTAAGCAAAGGTAATAACCCAAAAGATACGATATATTAACTAATATCAGACGTATGATAGCCTAAGCAAAGGTAATAACCAAAAAGAGACGATATATTACCTACTATCAGACGTATCATAGCCAGGGCAAAGGTGATAACCCAAAATATATGGTTTTCACCTAATATCAGGCTATGATAGCCTAAGTAAAGGTAATAACCCAAAAAGATACGGTATATTACCTGCTATCAGACATATGATAGCCTAAGCAAAGGTTATAACCTAAAAGATACGGTATATTACCTGTTATATGACGTATGATAGCCTAAGCAAAGGTAATAACTCAAAAGATATGGTATATTACCTATTATCAGACGTATGATAGCCTAAATTAAGGTAATAAACCAAAATATACGGTATATTACCTACTATCAAAAGTATGATAGTCTAAGCAAAGGTAATAGCCCAAAAGATACAGTATATTGCCTACTATCAGACGTATGATAGCCTAAGCAAAGGTAATAACCCAAAAGAGACGATATATTACCTACTATCAAACATATGATAGCCTAAGCAAAGGTAATAACCCAAAAGAAATGGTATATTACCAACTATCAAACGTATGATAGCCTAAGCAAAGGTAATAACCCAAAATAAATGGTATATTACCTACTATCAAACGAATGATAGCCTAAGCAACGGTAATAACCCAAAAGATATGGTATATTACCTATTATCAGACGTATGATAGCCTAAGCAAAGGTAATAAACCAAAAGATACGGTATATTACCTACTATCAGACGTGTGATAGCCTAAGCAAAAGTAATAACCCAAAAGGTATGGTATATTACCTACTATCAAACGTATGATAGCCTAAGCAAAGGTAATAACCCAAAATATACGATATATTACCTACTATCAAACGTAGGATAGCCTAAGTAACGGTAACAACCCAAAAAGATACGTTATATTACCTAGTTTTAGACGTATGATTGCCTAAGCAAAGGTAATAAATTAAAAGATACGGTATATTACCTACTATCAAACGTATTATAGCTTAAGCAAAGGTAAAAACCCAAAAGAGACGATATATTACCTATTATCAAACGTATGATAGCCTAAGCAAAGGTAATAACCCAAAAGAAATGGTATATTACCTTCTATCAAACGTATGATAGCCTAAGCAAAGGTAATAACATAAAAGATACGGTATATTACCTACTATCAAACGTATGATAGCCTAAGCAAAGGTAATAACCCAAAAAAGACGATATATTACTTACTATCAGACGTATGATAGCCTAGGCAATGGTAATAACCCAAAATATATAGTATATTAACTAATTTCAGGCTATGATACCCTAAGTAAAGGTAATAACCCAAAAAGATACGGTATATTACCTGCTATCAGACGTATGATACCCTAAGCAAAGGTTATAACCCAAAAGATACGGTATATTAGCTACTATATGACGTATGATAGCCTAAGCAAAGGTAATAACTCAAAAGATACGGTATATTACCTATTATCAGACGTATGATAGCCTAAGTCACGGTAATAACACAAAATATACGGTATATTACCTACTATCAAAAGTATGATAGCCTAAGCAAAGGTAATAACCCAAAAGATACAGTATATTACCTACTATTAGACGTATGATAGCCTAAGCAAAGGTAATAAATCAAAAGGGACAGTATATTACCTACTATCAAACGTATGATAGCCTAAGCAAAGGTAATAACCCAAAAGATACGGTATATTACCTACTATCAGACGTATGATAGCCTAAGCAAAGGTAATAACCCAAAAGATACAGTATATTACCTACTATCAGACGTATGATAGCCTAAGCAAAGGTAATAAATCAAAAGATACGGTATATTACCTACTATCAGACGTATGATAGCCTAAGCAAAAGTAATAACCCAAAATTTACGGTATATTACCTACTATGGTAGCCTAAGCAAAGGTAATAACCCAAAAGATACAGTATATTACGTACTATCAAACGTATTATAGCCTAAGCAAAGGCAAAAACCAAAAGATATGGTATATTACCTACTATTAGACGTATGGTAGCCTAAGCAAAGGTAATAACCCAAAAGATACAGTATATTACCTACTATCAAACGTATTATAGCCTAAGCAAAGGTAAAAAACCAAAAGAAACGGTATATTACCTACTATCAAACGTATGATAGCCTAAGCAAAGGTAATAACCCAAAAGAAATGGTAAATTACCTTCTATCAAACGTATGATAGCCTAAGCAAAGGTAATAACCCAAAAGATACAATATATTACATACTATCAGACGTATGATAGCCTAAGCAAAAGTAATAACCCAAAAGATACGGTATATTACCTACTATCAAATGTATGATAGCCTAAGCAAAGGTAATAACCCAAAAGACACGGTATATTACCTACTATCTGACGTATGATAGCCTAGGAAAAGGTAATAACCCAAAATATATAGTATATTACCTAATATCAGGCTATGATAGCTTAAGTAAAGGTAATAACCCAAAAAGATACGGTATATTAACTGCTATCAGACGTATGATAGCCTAAGAAAAGGTTTTAACCTAAAAGATACGGTATATTACCTGTTATATGACGTATGATAGCCTAAGGAAAGGTAATAACTAAAAAGATATGGTATATTACCTATTATCAGACGTATGATAGCCTAAATCACGGTAATAACCCAAAATATACGGTATATTACCTACTATCAAAAGTATGATAGCCTAAGTAAAGGTAATAGCCCAAAAGATACAGTATATTACCTACTATCAGACGTATGATAGCCTAAGCAAAGGTAATAACCCAAAAGAGACGGTATATTACCTACTATCAAACGTATGATAGCCTAAGCAAAGGTAATAACCCAAAAGATACGATATATTAACTACTATCAGACGTATGATAGCCTAAGCAAAGGTAATAACCCAAAAGAGACGATATATTACCTACTATCAAACGTATGATAGCCTAAGCAAAGGTAATAACCCAAAAGAAACGGAATATTACCTACTATCAAACGTACGATAACCTAAGCAAAGATAATAACCCAAAATATACGATATATTACCTACTATCAAACGTATGATAGCCTAAGCAATGGTAATAACCCAAAAAGATACTTTATATTACCTACTATTAGACGTATGATAGCCTAAGCAAAGGTAATAAATTAAAAGATACGGTATATTACCTACTATCAGACGTATGATAGCCTAAGCAAAAGTAATAACCCAAAATGTACGCTATATTACCTACTATCAAACGTATGGTAGCCTAAGCAAAGGTAATAACCCAAAAGATACGGTATATTACCTACTATCAAACGTATTATAGCCTAAGCAAAGGTAAAAACCCAAAAGAGACGATATATTACCTATTATCAAACGTATGATAGCCTAAGCAAAGGTAATAACCCAAAAGAAATGGTATATTACCTTCTATCAAACGTATAAAAGCGTAAGCAAAGGTAATAACATAAAAGATACGGTATATTACCTACTATCAAACGTATGATAGCCTAAGCAATGGTAATAACCCTAAAAAGACGATATATTACCTACTATTAGACGTATGATAGCCTAGGCAATGGTAATAACCCAAAATATATAGTATATTAACTAATATCAGGCTATGATACCCTAAGTAAAGGTAATAACCCAAAAAGATACGGTATATTACCTGCTATCAGACGTATGATAGCCTAAGCAAAGGTTATAACCCAAAAGATACGGTATATTACCTACTATATGACGTATGATAGCCTAAACAAAGGTAATAACTGAAAATATATGGTATATTACCTATTATCAGACGTATGATAGCCTAAGTCACGGTAATAACACAAAATATACGGTATATTACCTACTATCAAAAGTATGATAGCCTAAGCAAAGGTAATAACCCAAAAGATACAATATATTACCTACTATTAGAGGTATGATAGCCTAAGCAAAGGTAATAACCCAAAAGATACGGTATATTACCTACTATCAGACGTATGATAGTCTAAGCAAAGGTAATAACCCAAAAGAGACGATATATTACCTACTATCAAAGGTATGATAGCCTAAGCAAAGGTAATAACCCTAAAGAAATGGTATATTACCTACTATCAAACAAATGATAGCCTAAGAAAAGGTAATAACCAAAAAGAAACGGTATATTACCTACTATCAAACGTATGATACCCTAAGTAAAGGTAATAACCCAAAAAGATACGGTATATTACCTGCTATCAGATGTATGATAGCCTAAGCAAAGGTTATAACCTAAAAGATACGGTATATTACCTACTATATGACGTATGATAGCCTAAGCAAAGGTAATAACTCAAAAGATACGGTATATTACCTATTATCAGACGTATGATAGCCTAAGTCACGGTAATAACACAAAATATACGGTATATTACCTACTATCAAAAGTATGATAGCCTAGGCAAAGGTAATAACCCAAAAGATACAGTATATTACCTACTATTAGACGTATGATAGCCTAAGCAAAGGTAATAACCCAAAAGAGGCGGTATATTACCTACTATCAAACGTATGATAGCCTAAGCAAAGGTAATAACCCAAAAGATACGATATATTACCTACTATCAGACGTATGATAGCCTAAGGAAAGGTAATAACCCAAAAGATATGGTATATTACCTACTATCAGACGTATGATAGCCTAAGCAAAGGTAATAAATCAAAAGATACGGTATATTACCTACTATCAGACGTATGATAGCCTAAGCAAAAGTAATAACCCAAAATGTATGGTATATTACCTACTATCAAACGTATGGTAGCCTAAGCAAAGGTAATAACCCAAAAGATACGGTATATTACGTACTATCAAACGTATTATAGCCTAAGCAAAGGTAAAAACCAAAAGATACGGTATATTACCTACTATCAGACGTATGATAGCCTAAGCAAAAGTAATAACCCAAAAGGTACGTTATATTACCTACTATCAAACGTATGATAGCCTAAGCAAAGGTAATAACCCAAAAGAAACGGTATATTACCTACTATCAAACGTATGATAACTTAAGCAAAGGTAATAACCCAAAATATACGATATATTACCTACTATCAAACGTATGATAGCCTAAGCAATGGTAATAACCCAAAAAGATACGTTATATTACCTACTATCAGACGTATGATAGCCTAAGCAAAGGTAATAAATCAAAAGATACGATATAATACATACTATAAGACGTATGATAGCCTAAGCAAAAAAAATAACCCAAAATGTACAGTATATTACCTACTATCAAACGTATGGTAGCCTAAGCAAAGGTAATAACCCAAAAGAGACGGTATATTACCTACTATCAAACGTATGATAGCCTAATCAAAGGTAATAACCCAAAAGAAATTGTATATTACCTTCTATCAAACGTATGATAGCCTAAGCAAAGGTAATAACCCAAAAGATACAATATATTACATACTATCTGACGTATGATAGCCTATGCAAAAGTAATAACCTAAAAGATACGGTATATTACCTACAATCAAATGTATGATAGCCTAAGCAAAGGTAATAACCCAAAAGATACGGTATATTACCTACTATCTGACGTATGATAGCCTAGGAAAAGGTAATAACCCAAAATATATACTATATTACCTAATATCAGGCTATGATAGCCTAAGTAAAGGTAATAACCCAAAAAGATACGGTATATTACCTACTATAAAACGTATGATAGCCTAAGCAAAGGTTATAACCCAAAAGATATGGTATATTACCTAATATCAGACGTATGATAGCCTAAGCCACGGTAATAACCTAAAAGATACGATATATTACCTACTATCAAAAGTATGATAGCCTAAGCAAAGGTAATAACCCAAAAGATACAGTATATTACCTACTAACAGACGTATGAATGCCTAAACAAAGGTAATAACCCAAAAGATACGGTATATTACCTACTATCAGACGTATGATAGCCTAAGCAAAGGTAATAACCCAAAATATACGATATATTACCTACTATCAAATGTATGATAGCCTAAGCAACGGTAATAACCCAAAAAGATACGTTATATTACCTACTATTAGACGTATGATAACCTAAGCAAAGGTAATAAATTAAAAGATACGGTATATTACCTACTATCAAACGTATGATAGCCCAAGCAAAAGTAATAACCCAAAATGTACGGTATATTACCTACTATGAAACGTATGGTAGCCTAAGCAAAGGTAATAACCTAAAAGATAAGGTATATTACCTACTATCAAATGTATTATAGCCTAAGCAAAGGTAAAAACCCAAAATAAATGGTATATTACCTTCTATCAAACGTATGATAGCCTAAGCAAAGGTAATAACACAAAAGATACGGTATATTACCTACTATCAAACGTATGATAGCCTAAGCAAAGGTAATAACCCAAAAAAGACGATATATTACCTACTATCAGACGTATGATAGCCTAGGCAATGGTAATAACCCAAAATATATAGTACGTTAACTAATATCAGGCTATGATACCCTAAGTAAAGGTAATAACCCAAAAAGATACAGTATATTACCTGCTATCAGACGTATGATAGCCTAAGCAAAGGTTTTAACCCAAAAGATACGGTATATTACCTACTATATGATGTATGATAGCCTAAGCAAAGGTAATAACTCAAAAGATACGGCATATTACCTATTATCAGACGTATGATAGCCTAAGTCACGGTAATAACACAAAATATACGGTATATTACCTACTATCATAAGTATGATAGCCTAAGCAAAGGTAATAACCCAAAAGATACAGTATATTACCTACTATAAGACGTATGGTAGCCTAAGCAAAGGTAATAACCCAAATGAGACGGTATATTACCTACTATCAAACATATGATAGCCTAAGCAAAGGTAATAACCCAAAAGATACGGTATATTACCTACTATCAGACGTATGATAGCCTAAGTAAAGGTAATAACCCAAAAGATACGGTATATTACCTACTATCAGACGTATGATAACCTAAGCAAAGGTAATAAATCAAAAGATACGGTATATTACCTACTATCAGACGTATGATAGCCTAAGCAAAAGTAATAACCCAAAATGTACGGTATATTACCTACTATTAAACGTATGGTAGCCTAAGCAAAGGTAATAACCCAAAAGATACGGTATATTACCTAGTATTAAACGTATTATAGCCTATGCAAAGGTAAAAACCAAAAGATACGGTATATTACCTACTATAAGACGTATGATAGCCTAAGAAAAAGTAATAACCCAAAAGGTACGTTATATTACCTACTATCAAACGTATGATAGCCTAAGCAAAGGTAATAACCTAAATGAAACGGTATATTACCTACTACTTAACATATGATAACTTAAGCAAAGGTAATAACCCAAAATATACGATATATTAACTACTATCAAACGTATGATAGCCTAAGCAACGGTAATAACCCAAAAAGATACGTTATATTACCTACTATCAGACGTATGATAGCCTAAGCAAAAGTAATAACCCAAAATGTAATAACCCAAAAGATACGGTATATTACCTACTATCAGACGTATGATATCCTAAGCAAAGGTAATAACCCAAAAGATACGGTATATTACCTACTATCAAACGTATTATAGCCTAAGCAAAGGTAAAAACCCAAAAGAAATGGTATATTACCTTCTATCAAACGTATGATAGCCTAAGCAAAGGTAATAACACAAAAGATACGGTATATTACCTACTATCAAACATATGATACCCTAAGCAAAGGTAATAACCCAAAAGATACGGTATATTACCTACTATCAGACGTATGATAGCCTAAGCAAAGGTAATAACCCAAAAGATACGGTATATTACCTACTATCAGACGTATGATAACCTAAGCAAAGGTAATAAATCAAAAGATACGGTATATTACCTACTATCAGACGTATGATAGCCTAAGCAAAAGTAATAACCCAAAATGTACGGTATATTACCTACTATCAGACGTATGATAGCCTAAGCAAAAGTAATAACCCAAAATATACGGTATATTACCTACTATCAAAAGTATGATAGCCTAAGCAAAGGTAATAGCCCAAAAGATACAGTATATTACCTACTATCAGACGTATGATAGCCTAAGCAAAGGTAATAACCCAAAAGAGACGATATATTACCTACTATCAAACGTATGATAGCCTAAGCAAAGGTAATAACCCAAAAGAAACGGTATATTACCTACTATCAAACGTATGATAGCCTAAGCAAAGGTAATAACCCAAAAGATACGGTATATTACCTACTATCAAACGTATGATAGCCTAAGCAAAGGTAATAACCAAAAAGAGACGATATATTACCTACTATCAGACGTATCATAGCCTAGGCAAAGGTGATAACCCAAAATATATGGTTTTCACCTAATATCAGGCTATGATAGCCTAAGTAAAGGTAATAACCCAAAAAGATACGGTATATCAGACGTATGATAGCCTAAGCAAAGGTAATAACCCAAAAGATACGATATATTACCTGTTATATGACGTATGATAGCCTAAGTAAAGGTAATAACCTAAAAGATACGGTATATTACCTGTTATATGACGTATGATAGCCTAAGCAAAGGTAATAACTCAAAAGATATGGTATATTACCTATTATCAGACGTATGATAGCCTAAATTAAGGTAATAACCCAAAATATACGGTATATTACCTACTATCAAAAGTATGATAGTCTAAGCAAAGGTAATAGCCCAAAAGATACAGTATATTGCCTACTATCAGACGTATGATAGCCTAAGCAAAGGTAATAACCCAAAAGAGACGATATATTACCTACTATCAAACGTATGATAGCCTAAGCAAAGGTAATAACCCAAAAGAAATGGTATATTACCAACTATCAAACGTATGATAGCCTAAGCAAAGGTAATAACCCAAAATAAATGGTATATTACCTACTATCAAACGAATGATAGCCTAAGCAACGGTAATAACCCAAAAGATACGGTATATTACCTATTATCAGACGTATGATAGCCTAAGCAAAGGTAATAAACCAAAAGATACGGTATATTACCTACTATCAGACGTGTGATAGCCTAAGCAAAAGTAATAACCCAAAAGGTATGGTATATTACCTACTATCAAACGTATGATAGCCTAAGCAAAGGTAATAACCCAAAAGAAACGGTATATTACCTACTATCAAACGTCTGATAACCTAAGCAAAGGTAATGACCCAAAATATACGATATATTACCTACTATCAAACGTAGGATAGCCTAAGTAACGGTAACAACCCAAAAAGATACGTTATATTACCTAGTTTTAGACGTATGATTGCCTAAGCAAAGGTAATAAATTAAAAGATACGGTATATTACCTACTATCAAACGTATTATAGCTTAAGCAAAGGTAAAAACCCAAAAGAGACGATATATTACCTATTATCAAACGTATGATAGCCTAAGCAAAGGTAATAACCCAAAAGAAATGGTATATTACCTTCTATCAAACATATGATAGCCTAAGCAAAGGTAATAACATAAAAGATACGGTATATTACCTACTATCAAACGTATGATAGCCTAAGCAAAGGTAATAACCCAAAAAAGACGATATATTACTTACTATCAGACGTATGATAGCCTAGGCAATGGTAATAACCCAAAATATATAGTATATTAACTAATTTCAGGCTATGATACCCTAAGTAAAGGTAATAACCCAAAAAGATACGGTATATTACCTGCTATCAGACGTATGATACCCTAAGCAAAGGTTATAACCCAAAAGATATGGTATATTAGCTACTATATGACGTATGATAGCCTAAGCAAAGGTAATAACTCAAAAGATACGGTATATTACCTATTATCAGACGTATGATAGCCTAAGTCACGGTAATAACACAAAATATACGGTATATTACCTACTATCAAAAGTATGATAGCCTAAGCAAAGGTAATAACCCAAAAGATACAGTATATTACCTACTATTAGACGTATGATAGCCTAAGCAAAGGTAATAAATCAAAAGGGACAGTATATTACCTACTATCAAACGTATGATAGCCTAAGCAAAGGTAATAACCCAAAAGATACGGTATATTACCTACTATCAGACGTATGATAGCCTAAGCAAAGGTAATAACCCAAAAGATACGGTATATTACCTACTATCAGACGTATGATAGCCTAAGCAAAGGTAATAAATCAAAAGATACGGTATATTACCTACTATCAGACGTATGATAGCCTAAGCAAAAGTAATAACCCAAAATTTACGGTATATTACCTACTATCAAACGTAAGGTAGCCTAAGCAAAGGTAATAACCCAAAAGATACAGTATATTACGTACTATCAAACGTATTATAGCCTAAGCAAAGGCAAAAACCAAAAGATATGGTATATTACCTACTATCAGACGTATGGTAGCCTAAGCAAAGGTAATAACCCAAAAGATACAGTATATTACCTACTATCAAACGTATTATAGCCTAAGCAAAGGTAAAAAACCAAAAGAAACGGTATATTACCTACTATCAAACGTATGATAGCCTAAGCAAAGGTAATAACCCAAAAGAAATGGTATATTACCTTCTATCGAACGTATGATAGCCTAAGCAAAGGTAATAACCCAAAAGATACAATATATTACATACTATCAGACGTATGATAGCCTAAGCAAAAGTAATAACCCAAAAGATACGGTATATTACCTACTATCAAATGTATGATAGCCTAAGCAAAGGTAATAACCCAAAAGACACGGTATATTACCTACTATCTGACGTATGATAGCCTAGGAAAAGGTAATAACCCAAAATATATAGTATATTACCTAATATCAGGCTATGATAGCTTAAGTAAAGGTAATAACCCAAAAAGATACGGTATATTAACTGCTATCAGACGTATGATAGCCTAAGAAAAGGTTATAACCTAAAAGATACGGTATATTACCTGTTATATGACGTATGATAGCCTAAGCAAAGGTAATAACTAAAAAGATATGGTATATTACCTATTATCAGACGTATGATAGCCTAAATCACGGTAATAACCCAAAATATACGGTATATTACCTACTATCAAAAGTATGATAGCCTAAGTAAAGGTAATAGCCCAAAAGATACAGTATATTACCTACTATCAGACGTATGATAGCCTAAGCAAAGGTAATAACCCAAAAGAGACGGTATATTACCTACTATCAAACGTATGATAGCCTAAGCAAAGGTAATAACCCAAAAGATACGATATATTAACTACTATCAGACGTATGATAGCCTAAGCAAAGGTAATAACCCAAAAGAGACGATATATTACCTACTATCAAACGTATGATAGGCTAAGCGAAGGTAATAACCCAAAAGAAACGGAATATTACCTACTATCAAACGTACGATAACCTAAGCAAAGATAATAACCCAAAATATACGATATATTACCTACTATCAAACGTATGATAGCCTAAGCAATGGTAATAACCCAAAAAGATACTTTATATTACCTACTATTAGACGTATGATAGCCTAAGCAAAGGTAATAAATTAAAAGATACGGTATATTACCTACTATCAGACGTATGATAGCCTAAGCAAAAGTAATAACCCAAAATGTATGCTATATTACCTACTATCAAACATATGGTAGCCTAAGCAAAGGTAATAACCCAAAAGATACGGTATATTACCTACTATCAAACGTATTATAGCCTAAGCAAAGGTAAAAACCCAAAAGAGACGATATATTACCTATTATCAAACGTATGATAGCCTAAGCAAAGGTAATAACCCAAAGGAAATGGTATATTACATTCTATCAAACGTATAAAAGCCTAAGCAAAGGTAATAACATAAAAGATACGGTATATTACCTACTATCAAACGTATGATAGCCTAAGCAATGGTAATAACCCTAAAAAGACGATATATTACCTACTATTAGACGTATGATAGCCTAGGCAATGGTAATAACCCAAAATATATAGTATATTAACTAATATCAGGCTATGATACCCTAAGTAAAGGTAATAACCCAAAAAGATACGGTATATTACCTGCTATCAGACGTATGATAGCCTAAGCAAAGGTTATAACCCAAAAGATACGGTATATTACCTACTATATGACGTATGATAGCCTAAACAAAGGTAATAACTGAAAATATATGGTATATTACCTATTATCAGACGTATGATAGCCTAAGTCACGGTAATAACACAAAATATACGGTATATTACCTACTATCAAAAGTATGATAGCCTAAGCAAAGGTAATAACCCAAAAGATACAATATATTACCTACTATTAGAGGTATGATAGCCTAAGCAAAGGTAATAACCCAAAAGATACGGTATATTACCTACTATCAGACGTATGATAGTCTAAGCAAAGGTAATAACCTAAAAGAGACGATATATTACCTACTATCAAAGGTATGATAGCCTAAGCAAAGGTAATAACCCAAAAGAAATGGTATATTACCTACTATCAAACAAATGATAGCCTAAGAAAAGGTAATAACCAAAAAGAAACGGTATATTACCTACTATCAAACGTATGATACCCTAAGTAAAGGTAATAACCCAAAAAGATACGGTATATTACCTGCTATCAGATGTATGATAGCCTAAGCAAAGGTTATAACCTAAAAGATACGGTATATTACCTACTATATGACGTATGATAGCCTAAGCAAAGGTAATAACTCAAAAGATACGGTATATTACCTATTATCAGACGTATGATAGCCTAAGTCACGGTAATAACACAAAATATACGGTATATTACCTACTATCAAAAGTATGATAGCCTAAGCAAAGGTAATAACCCAAAAGATACAGTATATTACCTACTATTAGACGTATGATAGCCTAAGCAAAGGTAATAAATCAAAAGGGACAGTATATTACCTACTATCAAACGTATGATAGCCTAAGCAAAGGTAATAACCCAAAAGATACGGTATATTACCTACTATCAGACGTATGATAGCCTAAGCAAAGGTAATAACCCAAAAGATACGGTATATTACCTACTATCAGACGTATGATAGCCTAAGCAAAGGTAATAAATCAAAAGATACGGTATATTACCTATTATCAGACGTATGATAGCCTAAGCAAAAGTAATAACCCAAAATTTACGGTATATTACCTACTATCAAATGTATGGTAGCCTAAGCAAAGGTAATAACCCAAAAGATACAGTATATTACGTACTATCAAACGTATTATAGCCTAAGCAAAGGCAAAAACCAAAAGATATGGTATATTACCTACTATCAGACGTATGGTAGCCTAAGCAAAGGTAATAACCCAAAAGATACAGTATATTACCTACTATCAAACGTATTATAGCCTAAGCAAAGGTAAAAAACCAAAAGAAACGGTATATTACCTACTATCAAACGTATGATAGCCTAAGCAAAGGTAATAACCCAAAATAAATGGTATATTACCTTCTATCAAACGTATGATAGCCTAAGCAAAGGTAATAACCCAAAAGATACAATATATTACATACTATCAGACGTATGATAGCCTAAGCAAAAGTAATAACCCAAAAGATACGGTATATTACCTACTATCAAATGTATGATAGCCTAAGCAAAGGTAATAACCCAAAAGACACGGTATATTACCTACTATCTGACGTATGATAGCCTAGGAAAAGGTAATAACCCAAAATATATAGTATATTACCTAATATCAGGCTATGATAGCTTAAGTAAAGGTAATAACCCAAAAAGATACGGTATATTAACTGCTATCAGACGTATGATAGCCTAAGAAAAGGTTATAACCTAAAAGATACGGTATATTACCTGTTATATGACGTATGATAGCCTAGGCAAAGGTAATAACTAAAAAGATATGGTATATTACCTATTATCAGACGTATGATAGCCTAAATCACGGTAATAACCCAAAATATACGGTATATTACCTACTATCAAAAGTATGATAGCCTAAGTAAAGGTAATAGCGCAAAAGATACAGTATATTACCTACTATCAGACGTATGATAGCCTAAGCAAAGGTAATAACCCAAAAGAGACGGTATATTACCTACTATCAAACGTATGATAGCCTAAGCAAAGGTAATAACCCAAAAGATACGATATATTAACTACTATCAGACGTATGATAGCCTAAGCAAAGGTAATAACCCAAAAGAGACGATATATTACCTACTATCAAACGTATGATAGCCTAAGCGAAGGTAATAACCCAAAAGAAACGGAATATTACCTACTATCAGATGTATGATAGCCTAAGGAAAGGTAATAACCCAAAAGATACGGTATATTACCTACTATCAGACGTATGATAGCCTAAGCAAAGGTAATAAATCAAAAGATACGGTATATTAACTACTATCAGACGTATGATAGCCTAAGCAAAAGTAATAACCCAAAATGTATGGTATATTACCTACTATCAAACGTATGGTAGCCTAAGCAAAGGTAATAACCCAAAAGATACGGTATATTACGTACTATCAAACGTATTATAGCCTAAGCAAAGGTAAAAACCAAAAGATACGGTATATTACCTACTATCAGACGTATGATAGCCTAAGCAAAAGTAATAACCCAAAAAGATACGTTATATTACCTACTATCAAACGTATGATAGCCTAAGCAAAGGTAATAACCCAAAAGATACAATATATTACATACTATCAGACGTATGATAGCCTAAGCAAAAGTAATAACCCAAAAGATACGGTATATTACCTACTATCAAATGTATGATAGCCTAAGCAAAGGTAATAACCCAAAAGACACGGTATATTACCTACTATCTGACGTATGATAGCCTAGGAAAAGGTAATAACCCAAAATATATAGTATATTACCTAATATCAGGCTATGATAGCTTAAGTAAAGGTAATAACCCAAAAAGATACGGTATATTAACTGCTATCAGACGTATGATAGCCTAAGAAAAGGTTATAACCTAAAAGATACGGTATATTACCTGTTATATGACGTATGATAGCCTAGGCAAAGGTAATAACTAAAAAGATATGGTATATTACCTATTATCAGACGTATGATAGCCTAAATCACGGTAATAACCCAAAATATACGGTATATTACCTACTATCAAAAGTATGATAGCCTAAGTAAAGGTAATAGCGCAAAAGATACAGTATATTACCTACTATCAGACGTATGATAGCCTAAGCAAAGGTAATAACCCAAAAGAGACGGTATATTACCTACTATCAAACGTATGATAGCCTAAGCAAAGGTAATAACCCAAAAGATACGATATATTAACTACTATCAGACGTATGATAGCCTAAGCAAAGGTAATAACCCAAAAGAGACGATATATTACCTACTATCAAACGTATGATAGCCTAAGCGAAGGTAATAACCCAAAAGAAACGGAATATTACCTACTATCAGATGTATGATAGCCTAAGGAAAGGTAATAACCCAAAAGATACGGTATATTACCTACTATCAGACGTATGATAGCCTAAGCAAAGGTAATAAATCAAAAGATACGGTATATTAACTACTATCAGACGTATGATAGCCTAAGCAAAAGTAATAACCCAAAATGTATGGTATATTACCTACTATCAAACGTATGGTAGCCTAAGCAAAGGTAATAACCCAAAAGATACGGTATATTACGTACTATCAAACGTATTATAGCCTAAGCAAAGGTAAAAACCAAAAGATACGGTATATTACCTACTATCAGACGTATGATAGCCTAAGCAAAAGTAATAACCCAAAAAGATACGTTATATTACCTACTATCAAACGTATGATAGCCTAAGCAAAGGTAATAACCCAAAAGATACGGTATATTACCTACTATCTGACGTATGATAGCCTAGGAAAAGGTAATAACCCAAAATATATAGTATATTACCTAATATCAGGCTATGATAGCCTAAGTAAAGGTAATAACCCAAAAAGATACGGTATATTACCTACTATAAAACGTATGATAGCCTAAGCAAAGGTTATAACCCAAAAGATACGGTATATTACCTAATATCAGACGTATGATAGCCTAAGCCACGGTAATAACCTAAAAGATACGATATATTACCTACTATCAAAAGTATGATAGCCTAAGCAAAGGTAATAACCCAAAAGATACAGTATATTACCTACTAACAGACGTATGAATGCCTAAACAAAGGATATAACCCAAAAGATACGGTATATTACCTACTATCAGACGTATGATAGCCTAAGCAAAGGTAATAACCCAAAATATACGATATATTACCTACTATCAAACGTATGATAGCCTAAGCAACGGTAATAACCCAAAAAGATACGTTATATTACCTACTATTAGACGTATGATAGCCTAAGCAAAGGTAATAAATTAAAAGATACGGTATATTACCTACTATCAAACGTATGATAGCCTAAGCAAAAGTAATAACCCAAAATGTACGGTATATTACCTACTATCAAACGTATGGTAGCCTAAGCAAAGGTAATAACCTAAAAGATACGGTATATTACCTACTATCAAACGTATTATAGCCTAAGAAAAGGTAAAAACCCAAAAGAAATGGTATATTACCTTCTATCAAACGTATGATAGCCTAAGCAAAGGTAATAACACAAAAGATGCGGTATATTACCTACTATCAAACGTATGATAGCCTAAGCAAAGGTAATAACCCAAAAAAGACGATATATTACCTACTATCAGACGTATGATAGCCTAGGCAATGGTAATAACCCAAAATATATAGTACGTTAACTAATATCAGGCTATGATACCCTAAGTAAAGGTAATAACCCAAAAAGATACAGTATATTACCTGCTATCAGACGTATGATAGCCTAAGCAAAGGTTTTAACCCAAAAGATACGGTATATTACCTACTATATGATGTATGATAGCCTAAGCAAAGGTAATAACTCAAAAGATACGGCATATTACCTATTATCAGACGTATGATAGCCTAAGTCACGGTAATAACACAAAATATACGGTATATTACCTACTATCATAAGTATGATAGCCTAAGCAAAGGTAATAACCCAAAAGATACAGTATATTACCTACTATAAGACGTATGGTAGCCTAAGCAAAGGTAATAACCCAAATGAGACGGTATATTACCTACTATCAAACATATGATAGCCTAAGCAAAGGTAATAACCCAAAAGATACGGTATATTACCTACTATCAGACGTATGATAGCCTAAGCAAAGGTAATAACCCAAAAGATACGGTATATTACCTACTATCAGACGTATGATAGCCTAAGCAAAGGTAATAAATCAAAAGATACGGTATATTACCTACTATCAGACGTATGATAGCCTAAGCAAAAGTAATAACCCAAAATGTACGGTATATTACCTACTATTAAACGTATGGTAGCCTAAGCAAAGGTAACAACCCAAAAGATACGGTATATTACCTACTATTAAACGTATTATAGCCTATGCAAAGGTAAAAACCAAAAGATACGGTATATTACCTACTATAAGACGTATGATAGCCTAAGCAAAAGTAATAACCCAAAAGGTACGTTATATTACCTACTATCAAACGTATGATAGCCTAAGCAAAGGTAATAACCTAAATGAGACGGTATATTACCTACTACCAAACATATGATAACTTAAGCAAAGGTAATAACCCAAAATATACGATATATTAACTACTATCAAACGTATGATAGCCTAAGCAACGGTAATAACCCAAAAAGATACGTTATATTACCTACTATCAGACGTATGATAGCCTAAGCAAAAGTAATAACCCAAAATGTATGGTATATTACCTACTATCAAACGTATGGTAGCCTAAGCAAAGGTAATAACCCAAAAGATATGGTATATTACCTACTATCAAACGTATTATAGCCTAAGCAAAGGTAAAAACCCAAAAGAGACGATAAATTACCTACTATCAAACGTATGATAGCCTAAGCAAAGGTAATAACCCAAAAGAAATGGTATATTACCTTCTATCAAACGTATGATAGCCTAAGCAAAGGTAATAAACCAAAAGATACAGTATATTACATACTATCAGACGTATGATAGCCTAAGCAAAAGTAATAATGTATGATAGCCTAAGAAAAGGTAATAACCCAAAAGATACGGTATATTACCTACTATCTGATGTATGATAGCCTAGGCAAAGGTAATAACCCAAAATATACAGTATATTACCTAATATCAGGCTATGATAGCCTAAGTAAATGTAATAACCCAAAAAGATACGGTATATTACCTACTATCAAACGTATGATAGCCTATGCAAAGGTTATAACCCAAAAGATACGGTATATTACCTATTATCAGACGTATGATAGCCTAAGCCACGGTAATAAACCAAAAGATACGGTATATTACCTACTATCAAAAGTATGATACCCTAAGCAAAGGTAATAACCCAAAAGATACAGTATATTACCTACTAACAGACGTAAGATAGCCTAAACAAAGGTAATAACCCAAAAGAGACGGTATATTACCTACTATCAAAGATATGATAGCCTAAGCAAAGGTAATAACCCAAAAGATACGGTATATCACCTACTATCAGACGTACTATAGCCTAAGCAAAGGTAATAACCCAAAAGAGACGATATATTACCTACTATCAAACGTATGATAGCCTAAGCAAAGGTAATAACCCAAAATAAATGGTATATTACCTTCTATCAAACGTATGATAGCCTAAGCAAAGGTAATAACCCAAAAGATACAATATATTACATACTATCAGACGTATGATAGCCTAAGCAAAAGTAATAACCCAAAAGATACGGTATATTACCTACTATCAAATGTATGATAGCCTAAGCAAAGGTAATAACCCAAAAGACACGGTATATTACCTACTATCTGACGTATGATAGCCTAGGAAAAGGTAATAACCCAAAATATATAGTATATTACCTAATATCAGGCTATGATAGCTTAAGTAAAGGTAATAACCCAAAAAGATACGGTATATTAACTGCTATCAGACGTATGATAGCCTAAGAAAAGGTTATAACCTAAAAGATACGGTATATTACCTGTTATATGACGTATGATAGCCTAGGCAAAGGTAATAACTAAAAAGATATGGTATATTACCTATTATCAGACGTATGATAGCCTAAATCACGGTAATAACCCAAAATATACGGTATATTACCTACTATCAAAAGTATGATAGCCTAAGTAAAGGTAATAGCGCAAAAGATACAGTATATTACCTACTATCAGACGTATGATAGCCTAAGCAAAGGTAATAACCCAAAAGAGACGGTATATTACCTACTATCAAACGTATGATAGCCTAAGCAAAGGTAATAACCCAAAAGATACGATATATTAACTACTATCAGACGTATGATAGCCTAAGCAAAGGTAATAACCCAAAAGAGACGATATATTACCTACTATCAAACGTATGATAGCCTAAGCGAAGGTAATAACCCAAAAGAAACGGAATATTACCTACTATCAGATGTATGATAGCCTAAGGAAAGGTAATAACCCAAAAGATACGGTATATTACCTACTATCAGACGTATGATAGCCTAAGCAAAGGTAATAAATCAAAAGATACGGTATATTAACTACTATCAGACGTATGATAGCCTAAGCAAAAGTAATAACCCAAAATGTATGGTATATTACCTACTATCAAACGTATGGTAGCCTAAGCAAAGGTAATAACCCAAAAGATACGGTATATTACGTACTATCAAACGTATTATAGCCTAAGCAAAGGTAAAAACCAAAAGATACGGTATATTACCTACTATCAGACGTATGATAGCCTAAGCAAAAGTAATAACCCAAAAAGATACGTTATATTACCTACTATCAAACGTATGATAGCCTAAGCAAAGGTAATAACCCAAAAGATACGGTATATTACCTACTATCTGACGTATGATAGCCTAGGAAAAGGTAATAACCCAAAATATATAGTATATTACCTAATATCAGGCTTTGATAGCCTAAGTAAAGGTAATAACCCAAAAAGATACGGTATATTACCTACTATAAAACGTATGATAGCCTAAGCAAAGGTTATAACCCAAAAGATACGGTATATTACCTAATATCAGACGTATGATAGCCTAAGCCACGGTAATAACCTAAAAGATACGATATATTACCTACTATCAAAAGTATGATAGCCTAAGCAAAGGTAATAACCCAAAAGATACAGTATATTACCTACTAACAGACGTATGAATGCCTAAACAAAGGATATAACCCAAAAGATACGGTATATTACCTACTATCAGACGTATGATAGCCTAAGCAAAGGTAATAACCCAAAATATACGATATATTACCTACTATCAAACGTATGATAGCCTAAGCAACGGTAATAACCCAAAAAGATACGTTATATTACCTACTATTAGACGTATGATAGCCTAAGCAAAGGTAATAAATTAAAAGATACGGTATATTACCTACTATCAAACGTATGATAGCCTAAGCAAAAGTAATAACCCAAAATGTACGGTATATTACCTACTATCAAACGTATGGTAGCCTAAGCAAAGGTAATAACCTAAAAGATACGGTATATTACCTACTATCAAACGTATTATAGCCTAAGAAAAGGTAAAAACCCAAAAGAAATGGTATATTACCTTCTATCAAACGTATGATAGCCTAAGCAAAGGTAATAACACAAAAGATGCGGTATATTACCTACTATCAAACGTATGATAGCCTAAGCAAAGGTAATAACCCAAAAAAGACGATATATTACCTACTATCAGACGTATGATAGCCTAGGCAATGGTAATAACCCAAAATATATAGTACGTTAACTAATATCAGGCTATGATACCCTAAGTAAAGGTAATAACCCAAAAAGATACAGTATATTACCTGCTATCAGACGTATGATAGCCTAAGCAAAGGTTTTAACCCAAAAGATACGGTATATTACCTACTATATGATGTATGATAGCCTAAGCAAAGGTAATAACTCAAAAGATACGGCATATTACCTATTATCAGACGTATGATAGCCTAAGTCACGGTAATAACACAAAATATACGGTATATTACCTACTATCATAAGTATGATAGCCTAAGCAAAGGTAATAACCCAAAAGATACAGTATATTACCTACTATAAGACGTATGGTAGCCTAAGCAAAGGTAATAACCCAAATGAGACGGTATATTACCTACTATCAAACATATGATAGCCTAAGCAAAGGTAATAACCCAAAAGATACGGTATATTACCTACTATCAGACGTATGATAGCCTAAGCAAAGGTAATAACCCAAAAGATACGGTATATTACCTACTATCAGACGTATGATAGCCTAAGCAAAGGTAATAAATCAAAAGATACGGTATATTACCTACTATCAGACGTATGATAGCCTAAGCAAAAGTAATAACCCAAAATGTACGGTATATTACCTACTATTAAACGTATGGTAGCCTAAGCAAAGGTAACAACCCAAAAGATACGGTATATTACCTACTATTAAACGTATTATAGCCTATGCAAAGGTAAAAACCAAAAGATACGGTATATTACCTACTATAAGACGTATGATAGCCTAAGCAAAAGTAATAACCCAAAAGGTACGTTATATTACCTACTATCAAACGTATGATAGCCTAAGCAAAGGTAATAACCTAAATGAGACGGTATATTACCTACTACCAAACATATGATAACTTAAGCAAAGGTAATAACCCAAAATATACGATATATTAACTACTATCAAACGTATGATAGCCTAAGCAACGGTAATAACCCAAAAAGATACGTTATATTACCTACTATCAGACGTATGATAGCCTAAGCAAAAGTAATAACCCAAAATGTATGGTATATTACCTACTATCAAACGTATGGTAGCCTAAGCAAAGGTAATAACCCAAAAGATATGGTATATTACCTACTATCAAACGTATTATAGCCTAAGCAAAGGTAAAAACCCAAAAGAGACGATAAATTACCTACTATCAAACGTATGATAGCCTAAGCAAAGGTAATAACCCAAAAGAAATGGTATATTACCTTCTATCAAACGTATGATAGCCTAAGCAAAGGTAATAAACCAAAAGATACAGTATATTACATACTATCAGACGTATGATAGCCTAAGCAAAAGTAATAATGTATGATAGCCTAAGAAAAGGTAATAACCCAAAAGATACGGTATATTACCTACTATCTGATGTATGATAGCCTAGGCAAAGGTAATAACCCAAAATATACAGTATATTACCTAATATCAGGCTATGATAGCCTAAGTAAATGTAATAACCCAAAAAGATACGGTATATTACCTACTATCAAACGTATGATAGCCTATGCAAAGGTTATAACCCAAAAGATACGGTATATTACCTATTATCAGACGTATGATAGCCTAAGCCACGGTAATAAACCAAAAGATACGGTATATTACCTACTATCAAAAGTATGATACCCTAAGCAAAGGTAATAACCCAAAAGATACAGTATATTACCTACTAACAGACGTAAGATAGCCTAAACAAAGGTAATAACCCAAAAGAGACGGTATATTACCTACTATCAAAGATATGATAGCCTAAGCAAAGGTAATAACCCAAAAGATACGGTATATCACCTACTATCAGACGTACTATAGCCTAAGCAAAGGTAATAACCCAAAAGAGACGATATATTACCTACTATCAAACGTATGATAGCCTAAGCAAAGGTAATAACCCAAAAGAAACAGTATATTACCTACTATCAAACGTATGATAGCCTAAGCAAAGGTAATAAACCAAAATATACGGTATATTACCTACTATCAAACATATGATAGCCTAAGCAACGGTAATAACCCAAAAAGATACGGTATATTACCTAGTATCAGACGTATGATAACCTAAGCAAAGGTAATAAACCAAAAGATACGGTATATTACCTACTATCAGTTGTATGATAGCCTAAGCAAAAGTAATAACCCAAAAGGTACGGTATATTACCTACCATCAAACGTATGATAGCCTAAGCAAAGGTAATAACCCAAAAGATACGGTATATTACCTACTATCAAACGTATTATAGCCTAAGCAAAGGTAAAAACCCAAAAGAGACGATATATTACCTACTATCAAACGTATGATAGCCTAAGCAAAAGTAATAACCCAAAAGAAATGGTATATTACCTTCTATCAAACGTATGATAGCCTAAGCAAAGGTAATAACCCAAAAGATACAGTATATTACATACTATCAGACGTATGATAGCCTAAGCAAAAGTAATAACCCAAAAGATACGGTATATTACCTACTATCAAATGTATGATAGCCTAAGCAAAGGTAATAACCCAAAAGATACGGTATATTACCTACTATCTGACGTATGATAGCCTAGGCAAAGGTAATAACCCAAAATATACAGTATATTACCTAATATCAGGCTATGATAGCCTAAGTAAAGGTAATAACCCAAAAAGATACGGTATATTACCTACTATCAAATGTATGATAGCCTATGCAAAGGTTATAACCCAAAAGATACGGTATATTACCTATTATCAGACGTATGATAGCCTAAGCCACGGTAATAAACCAAAAGATACGGTATATTACCTACTATCAAAAGTATGATACCCTAAGCAAAGGTAATAACCCAAAAGATACAGTATATTACCTACTAACAGACGTATGATAGCCTAAACAAAGGTAATAACCCAAAAGCGACGGTATATTACCTACTATCAAAGATATGATAGCCTAAGCAAAGGTAATAACCCAAAAGATACGGTATATCACCTACTATCAGACGTACTATAGCCTAAGCAAAGGTAATAACCCAAAAGAAACAGTATATTACCTACTATCAAACGTATGATAGCCTAAGCAAAGGTAATAACCCAAAAGAAACAGTATATTACCTACTATCAAATGTATGATAGCCTAAGCAAAGGTAATAACCCAAAATATACGGTATATTACCTACTATCAAACATATGATAGCCTAAGCAACGGTAATAACCCAAAAAGATACGGTATATTACCTAGTATCAGACGTATGATAACCTAAGCAAAGGTAATAAACCAAAAGATACGGTATATTACCTACTATCAGTTGTATGATAGCCTAAGCAAAAGTAATAACCCAAAAGGTACGGTATATTACCTACCATCAAACGTATGATAGCCTAAGCAAAGGTAATAACCCAAAAGATACGGTATATTACCTATTATCAAACGTATTATAGCCTAAGCAAAGGCGATAACCTAAAAGAGAATATATATTAACTACTATCAAATTGATGATAGCCTAAGAAAAGGTAATAACCCAAAAGAAACGGTATATTACCTACTATCAAACGTATTATAGCCTAAGCAAAGGTAAAAACCCAAAAGAGACGATATATTACCTACTATCAAACGTATGATAGCCTAAGCAAAGGTAATAACCCAAAAGAAATGGTATATTCCCTTCTATCAAACGTATGATAGCCTAAGCAAAGGTAATAAGCCAAAAGATACAGTATATTACATACTATCAGATGTATGATAGCCTAAGCAAAAGTAATAACCCAAAAGATACGGTATATTACCTACTATCAAATGTATGATAGCCTAAGCAAAGGTAATAACCCAAAAGATACGGTATATTACCTACTATCTGACGTATGATAGCCTAGGCAAAGGTAATAACACAAAATATATAGTATATTACCTAATATCAGGCTATGATAGCCTAAGTAAATGTAATAACCCAAAAAGATACGGTATATTACCTACTATCAAACGTATGATAGCCTATGCAAAGGTTATAACCCAAAAGATACGGTATATTACCTATTATCAGACGTATGATAGCCTAAGCCACGGTAATAAACCAAAAGATACGGTATATTACCTACTATCAAAAGTATGATACCCTAAGCAAAGGTAATAACCCAAAAGATACAGTATATTACCTACTAACAGACGTAAGATAGCCTAAACAAAGGTAATAACCCAAAAGAGACGGTATATTACCTACTATCAAAGATATGATAGCCTAAGCAAAGGTAGTAACCCAAAAGATACGGTATATCACCTACTATCAGACGTACTATAGCCTAAGCAAAGGTAATAACTCAAAAGAGACGATATATTACCTACTATCAAACGTATGATAGCCTAAGCAAAGGTAATAACCCAAAAGAAACAGTATATTACCTACTATCAAACGTATGATAGCCTAAGCAAAGGTAATAAACCAAAATATACGGTATATTACCTACTATCAAACATATGATAGCCTAAGCAACGGTAATAACCCAAAAAGATACGGTATATTACCTAGTATCAGACGTATGATAACCTAAGCAAAGGTAATAAACCAAAAGATACGGTATATTACCTACTATCAGTTGTATGATAGCCTAAGCAAAAGTAATAACCCAAAAGGTACGGTATATTACCTACCATCAAACGTATGATAGCCTAAGCAAAGGTAATAACCCAAAAGATACGGTATATTACCTACTATCAAACGTATTATAGCCTAAGCAAAGGTAAAAACCCAAAAGAGACGATATATTACCTACTATCAAACGTATGATAGCCTAAGCAAAAGTAATAACCCAAAAGAAATGGTATATTACCTTCTATCAAACGTATGATAGCCTAAGCAAAGGTAATAACCCAAAAGATACAGTATATTACATACTATCAGACGTATGATAGCCTAAGCAAAAGTAATAACCCAAAAGATACGGTATATTACCTACTATCAAATGTATGATAGCCTAAACAAAGGTAATAACCCAAAAGATACGGTATATTACCTACTATCTGACGTATGATAGCCTAGGCAAAGGTAATAACCCAAAATATACAGTATATTACCTAATATCAGGCTATGATAGCCTAAGTAAATGTAATAACCCAAAAAGATACGGTATATTACCTACTATCAAACGTATGATAGCCTATGCAAAGGTTATAACCCAAAAGATACGGTATATTACCTATTATCAGACGTATGATAGCCTAAGCCACGGTAATAAACCAAAAGATACGGTATATTACCTACTATCAAAAGTATGATACCCTAAGCAAAGGTAATAACCCAAAAGATACCGTATATTACCTACTAACAGACGTAAGATAGCCTAAACAAAGGTAATAACCCAAAAGAGACGGTATATTACCTACTATCAAAGATATGATAGCCTAAGCAAAGGTAATAACCCAAAAGATACGGTATATCACCTACTATCAGACGTACTATAGCCTAAGCAAAGGTAATAACCCAAAAGAGACGATATATTACCTACTATCAAACGTATGATAGCCTAAGCAAAGGTAATAACCCAAAAGAAACAGTATATTACCTACTATCAAACGTATGATAGCCTAAGCAAAGGTAATAAACCAAAATATACGGTATATTACCTACTATCAAACATATGATAGCCTAAGCAACGGTAATAACCCAAAAAGATACGGTATATTACCTAGTATCAGACGTATGATAACCTAAGCAAAGGTAATAAACCAAAAGATACGGTATATTACCTACTATCAGTTGTATGATAGCCTAAGCAAAAGTAATAACCCAAAAGGTACGGTATATTACCTACCATCAAACGTATGATAGCCTAAGCAAAGGTAATAACCCAAAAGATACGGTATATTACCTACTATCAAACGTATTATAGCCTAAGCAAAGGTAAAAACCCAAAAGAGACGATATATTACCTACTATCAAACGTATGATAGCCTAAGCAAAAGTAATAACCCAAAAGAAATGGTATATTACCTTCTATCAAACGTATGATAGCCTAAGCAAAGGTAATAACCCAAAAGATACAGTATATTACATACTATCAGACGTATGATAGCCTAAGCAAAAGTAATAACCCAAAAGATACGGTATATTACCTACTATCAAATGTATGATAGCCTAAGCAAAGGTAATAACCCAAAAGATACGGTATATTACCTACTATCTGACGTATGATAGCCTAGGCAAAGGTAATAACCCAAAATATACAGTATATTACCTAATATCAGGCTATGATAGCCTAAGTAAAGGTAATAACCCAAAAAGATACGGTATATTACCTACTATCAAACGTATGATAGCCTATGCAAAGGTTATAACCCAAAAGATACGGTATATTACCTATTATCAGACGTATGATAGCCTAAGCCACGGTAATAAACCAAAAGATACGGTATATTACCTACTATCAAAAGTATGATACCCTAAGCAAAGGTAATAACCCAAAAGATACAGTATATTACCTACTAACAGACGTATGATAGCCTAAACAAAGGTAATAACCCAAAAGAGACGGTATATTACCTACTATCAAAGATATGATAGCCTAAGCAAAGGTAATAACCCAAAAGATACGGTATATCACCTACTATCAGACGTACTATAGCCTAAGCAAAGGTAATAACCCAAAAGAAACAGTATATTACCTACTATCAAACGTATGATAGCCTAAGCAAAGGTAATAACCCAAAAGAAACAGTATATTACCTACTATCAAACGTATGATAGCCTAAGCAAAGGTAATAACCCAAAATATACGGTATATTACCTACTATCAAACATATGATAGCCTAAGCAACGGTAATAACCCAAAAAGATACGGTATATTACCTAGTATCAGACGTATGATAACCTAAGCAAAGGTAATAAACCAAAAGATACGGTATATTACCTACTATCAGTTGTATGATAGCCTAAGCAAAAGTAATAACCCAAAAGGTACGGTATATTACCTACCATCAAACGTATGATAGCCTAAGCAAAGGTAATAACCCAAAAGATACGGTATATTACCTATTATCAAACGTATTATAGCCTAAGCAAAGGCGATAACCTAAAAGAGAATATATATTAACTACTATCAAATTGATGATAGCCTAAGAAAAGGTAATAACCCAAAAGAAACGGTATCATACCTACTATCAAACGTATTATAGCCTAAGCAAAGGTAAAAACCCAAAAGAGACGATATATTACCTACTATCAAACGTATGATAGCCTAAGCAAAGGTAATAACCCAAAAGAAATGGTATATTCCCTTCTATCAAACGTATGATAGCCTAAGCAAAGGTAATAAGCCAAAAGATACAGTATATTACATACTATCAGATGTATGATAGCCTAAGCAAAAGTAATAACCCAAAAGATACGGTATATTACCTACTATCAAATGTATGATAGCCTAAGCAAAGGTAATAACCCAAAAGATACGGTATATTACCTACTATCTGACGTATGATAGCCTAGGCAAAGGTAATAACACAAAATATATAGTATATTACCTAATATCCGGCTATGATAGCCTAAGTAAAGGTAATAACCCAAAAAGATACGGTATATTACCTACTATCAAACAAATGATAGCCTTAGCAAATGTTATAACCCAAAAGATACGGTATATTACCTATTATCAGACGTATGATAGCCTACGCCACAGTAATAACCCAAAAGATACGGTATATTACCTACTATCAAAAGTATGATACCCTAAGCAAAGGTAATAACCCAAAAGATACAGTATATTACCTACTAACAGACGTATGATAGCCTAAACAAAGGTAATAACCCAAAAGAGACGGTATATTACCTACTATTAAAGATATGATAGCCTAAGCAAAGGTAATAACCCAAAATATACGGTACATCACCTACTATCAAACGTACTTTAGCCTAAGCAAAGGTAATAACCCAAAAGAGACGATATATTACCTACTATCAAATGTATGATAGCCCAAGCAAAGGTAATAACCCAAAAGAAACAGTATATTACCTACTATCAAACGTATGATAGCCTAAGCAATGGTAATAACCCAAAATATACTGTATATTACCTACTATCAAACATATGATAGCCTAAGCAACGGTAATAACCCAAAAAGATACGGTATATTACCTACTATCAGACGTATGATAACCTAAGCAAAGGTAATAAACCAAAAGATACGGTATATTACCTACTATCAGTTGTATGATAGCCTAAGCAAAAGTAATAACCCAAAAGATACGGTATATTACCTACCATCAAACGTATGATAGCCTAAGCAAAGGTAATAACCCAAAAGATACGGTATATTACCTATTATCAAACGTATTATAGCCTAAGCAAAGGTGATAACCTAAAAGAGAAGATATATTAACTACTATCAAATGGATGATAGCCTAAGAAAAGGTAATAACCCAAAAGAAACGGTATATTACCTACTATCAAACGTATTATAGCCTAAGCAAAGGTAAAAACCCAAAAGAGACAATATATTACCTACTATCAAACGTATGATAGTCTAAGCAAAGGTAATAACCCAAAAGAAATGGTATATTCCCTTCTATCAAACGTATGATAGCCTAAGCAAAGGTAATAAGCCAAAAGATACAGTATATTACATACTATCAGACGTATGATAGCCTAAGCAAAAGTAATAACCCAAAAGACACGGTATATTACCTACTATCAAATGTATGATAGCCTAAGCAAAGGTAATAACCCAAAATATATAGTATATTACCTAATATCAGGCTATGATAGCCTAAGTAAAGGTAATAACCCAAAAAGATACGGTATATTACCTACTATGAAACGTATGATAGCCTAAGCAATGGTTATAACCCAAAAGATACGGTATATTACCTACGAACAGACGTATGATAGCCTAAGCAAAGGTTATAACCCAAAAGATACGTTATATTACCTATTATCAGACATATGATAGCCTAAGCAAAGGTAATAACTCAAAAGATAGGGTATATTACCTATTATCAGACGTATGATAGCCTAAGCCACGGTAATAACCCAAAAGATATGGTACATTACCTACTATCAAAAGTATGATAGCCTAATCAAGGTAATAACCCAAAAGATACAGTATATTACCTACTAACATATGTATGATAGCCTAAACAAAGGTAATAACCCAAAAGAGACAGTATATTACCTACTATCAAAGGTATGATAGCCTAAGCAAAGGTAATAACCCAAAAGATACGGTATATTACCTACTATCAAACGTACTATAGCCTAAGCAAAGGTAATAACCCTAAAGAGACGATATATTACCTACTATCAAACGTATGATAGCCTAAGCAAAGGTAGTAACCCAAAAGAAATAGTATATTACCTACTATCATACGTATGATAGCCTAAGCAAAGGTAATAACCCAAAATATATGGTATATTACCTACTATCAAACTTATAATAGCCTATGCAATGGTAATAACCCAAAAAGATACGGTATATTACCTACTATCAGACGTATGATAACCTAAGCAAAGGTAATAAACCAAAGGTTACGGTATATTACCTACTATCAGTTGTATGACAGCCTAAGCAAAAGTAATAACCCAAAAGGTACAGTATATTACCTACCATCAAACGTATGATAGCCTAAGCAAAGGTAATAACCCAAAAGATACGGTATATTACCTATTATCAAACGTATCATAGCCTAAGCAAAGGTGATAACCCAAAAGAGAAGATATATTACCTACTATCAAACGTATGATAGCCTTGAAAAGGTAATAACCCAAAAGAAACGGTATATTACCTACTATCAAACGTATGATAGCCTAAGCAAAGGTAATATTATGTTTCAGATATTAAAATAAATATTATTATGGAAGCCAAAATGCATCTGAACAGTTTTCTACGTAAAGCTCTGAATCATCAGAAGTAAGTGATCAGAAGACTCTGAGCGCTGCTAGAAGAGACTCAGAAGCAGAAGCTGCAGAAGACTCTGAAGCGTAGTTGAAGAATTTGTATGAAGAGTTTCAAGCATTGTTTCGAGAAGATTCTGAATGTACTTTACGCTGCAAGTACAGAGGCTTTGTTATTTAAACTCTGCTCTGAGTGATACTCATGCTGAAAGCACTGGCTGCAAAACTTTGATGACATCAAGACTCTGATGTTGATAACTTTGAGACAAAAGCATTGTTGAAGAAAATATTATTCAAAGATATATCCGTTGGCATATTCCAAACGACTCTTTCCTTATTCATGTATGGCATAGGAAATCAGACAAAAGGGATTTGTCTGAACATTCCTCTTCTGGGAAAGCTAGAGTCAATAGAAGAGAAAAGGCTACAGCTAGTCAGCAGTGCACAATCTTCAAGCATTGGACTTTCTAGTCTATAAAAGGATGTCTTCAACAACATTTCAAGGTTAACGAATCATTGACGAATTACTGAGAAATCAAATCAAAACTACTCTCAAGCTCTCATACAATTTCATTTCATAAGCTGAATAATTTTATTCGTTCTTAAACTAAGTGTAAAAATCACAGTTTGTAATATAGCTTATTAGAAGCAACTTAAACACTTGTTAGTTTACATTTATTTGTAAAAGGTTCCTTAAGAAGACCAAGTTGTGGTCAGATTTTATTGAGAAGACTAAGACAGTTGTTCTTAGTGGTTGACACTGTAATCTGTTTGAATATAGTGGATTAAGTCCTTGTGGAGAAAGACAAATCACCTTGATAGGGTGGACTGGATTAGTTGAGTTCAACGAACCAGGATAAAATCATTGTGTTGTTTTTATTGCCATAATTTTTCTAAACCCTTATTCAACCCCCCCCCCCCCCCTTCTAAGTGTTTTCCTCACCTTCAGTTGGCATCAGAGCTCCGGTTCTGTTAGTGCTCTCACTTCACCATGAACAGAGAAGATCCAGTTGAGAAAAACTCCATACATCTTGTTCTTTATTCATCATGGCTGCTGAAGCTTCTACTTCAACTTCATACAACAACAGATACGATGATAAAGATAGAATTAGCACCAAACCTCCCATGTTTGATGGTGAGAAGTTTGACTACTGGAAAGACAGAATAGAAAGCTTCTTTCTGGGTTATGATGCTGATTTGTGGGATTTAGTAACTGATGGTTACACTCATCCTACCAATGATGAAGGGAAAAAGATTGACATGAAATCTATCTTTGATCTTCAGAAAAGGAGTTTAGAAACCACCACAAAGCAAGAACCATCTTATTAAATGCAATATCTCATACAGAGTATGAGAAAATAACAAACAGAGATACTGCATTTGATATGTTTGAATCTCTGAAGATGACTCATGAAGGGAACTCACAAGTTAAGGAGACCAAGGCTCTGGCTCTGATCCAGAAATATGAAGCCTTCAAAATGGAGGAGTCTGAATCTGTAGAAACTATGTTCTCTAGATTTCAGATTCTCACAGCTGGCTTGAAAGTTCTGGACAAGGGTTATTCCACTGGTGATCATGTCAAAAAGATCATCAGAAGTTTGCCAACCAGATGGAGACCAATGGTCACAGCTCTGAAGCTAGCAAAGGATCTGAACAAGATCACACTAGAGGAACTGATCAACTCTCTGAGGAGTCATGAGATTAAACTAGAGGAAGACGAGCCTCAGAAAAAAGGTAAGTCTGTTGCTTTAAAGTCTAACAAATTTGTTAAAGCGTTGCAGGTTATAGAAGAAAGTTATGAAGAATCTTCTTCTGAAGAAGAAGATGAATTGTCCCTGCTGTCTAGAAGGATCAACAAACTCTGGAAGCATAAACGGAGGAAGTTCAAGAACTTCAAGAAGCCAGATCAACGTAAAGAGTCTTCTGGACACAGAAGATCTTGAAAGAAAGAGGTTGTCCGCTATGAATGCAAGGAACCTGGGCACTATAAGAATGAATGCCCAAAACTTCATAAGGAGAAGCCAAAAAAGGAAGTATGATCATAAAAAGAAAGTTCTGATGGCAACCTTGGATGATTTAGATGCATCCGATTCGTCATCAGAGTCAGAAGAAGAATGTGCAAACATAGCCCTCATGGCTGACGTAGAAGACCATGCAGAAACTTCTGGATCAGAATCAGAATCAGATTCTGAGGAGGTATTTTCTAAACTCACTAGAGAAGAACTTTCTGAAAGTTTATCAAAAATTTTGGAAAGCTACAGCCAAATCAAACTCAAATACAAGAAGCTTCAAAATTGTCTTGCATCTGAGAATGATCAGCTGAGGTCTGAGGTTGCTGAGCTTAGAGCAGAAAATCTTAAAATAAAAAATGATTTAGAAAATGCTCAAAACCTACATCATGCTCAAAATGTATTTTAGAAGAGTATGACTATAGCTTTCAGATGTTTCTGACTAGAGGCCCAGATAGAAGCAAGATGGCTTCAATGATCTATGGCACTAGCAAAAACAACAGGAAGGGTGTTAGATATGAATCTTATTTTGGGAAGAATTTAAATCCAAAACGTGTTGGTAAAATGATCATAAAGCATTCTCCTCTATATACTCATTTCAAATTTGGTCATTTGAATGATATTAAACACACAAGTTCTGATCTGAACAAACCTGTGTTTAAATCAAAACCTCAGAAGAACAAGGATGCTTATAAGGGAAAGAAATTCAGAAAGAATTTCAGACCTACTAACCCCAGAGGACCTAGAAAAATATGGGTACCTAAAGACAAAATTATTTTTGTTGCAGACATCCTTAGCAGCAAAGTTGAAACACCAGTCCTGGTACCTGGACTCTGACTGCTAGCGTCATATGACGGGAAGAAGGTCTATGTTCCAAAGCCTTGAGCTTAGATCTGGAGGTGATGTCAAGTTTGAAGGGAACCAGAAGGGAAAGATAATTGGCTCTGGAACAATAGATAATGGTAACCTTCCTTCCATTTCTAATGTTTTACTTGTTGAAGGATTAGCGCATAACTTATTGTCCGTAAGTCAATTAAGTGACAATGGTTATGACATAATCTTCAATCAAAAATGTTGCAAGGCTGTTAGTCAAAAGGATGGCTCTATCCTCTTTAATGGAAAAAGGAAGAACAACATTTATAAAATCAATCTTTAAGAACTTAAGGTTCAGAATGTAAAATGCCTCTTGTCTGTTAATGAAGAGCAATGGGTCTGGCACAAAAGATTGGGGCATATTAGTATGAGACGTATATCTCAGATTAATAAACTCAATCTGGTCAGAGGACTTCCTCAGTTAAAGTTCAACTCAGATGCTTTTTGTGAAGCATGTAAGAAAGTAAATTTTCAAAATCTTCTTTCAAAACAAAGAATGTTGTTTCAACCTCAAGACCATTAGAGTTGCTTCATATTGATCTGTTTGGACCAGTGAAAACTGCATCCATCAGAGGCAAGAAGTATGGATTAGTCATTGTTGATGACTACAGCAGATGGACATGGGTAAAATTCCTGAAACACAAGGATGAGTCTCATGCTGAATTTATTGACTTCTGCAAACAAGTCCAGAACGAGAAGGATTTTAAAATTGTTAAAGTCAGAAGTGATCATGGTGGTGAACTTGAAAAAAAATATTTTGAAAAATATTTTAAAGAAAATGGCATTACACATGATTTCTCCTGCCCTAGAACTCCTCAACAAATGGAGTCGTGGAGAGGAGAAATAGAACATTGCAAGAAATGGCCAGAACCATGATCAATGAGACTAATCTGGCAAAACATTTTTGGGCAGAAGTAGTGAATTCAACTTGTTATATTCAGAACAGAGTGTCAGTTAGACCTCTTCTGAGTCGTGGAGAGGAGAAATAGAACATTGCAAGAAATGGCCAGAACCATGATCAATGAGACTAATCTGGCAAAACATTTTTGGGTAGAAGTAGTGAATTCAACTTGTTATATTCAGAACAGAGTGTCAGTTAGACCTCTTCTGGAGAAGACTCCTTATGAACTTTGGAGGAATAGAAAGCCCAAAATTTCTTATTTCCATCCTTTTGGATGTGTATGTTTTATGTTGAATACTAAAGAGAATCTGAACAAGTTTGATTCTAAAGCACAAAAGTGTTTCATGCTTGGGTATTCTGAACTCTCTAAAGGCTACAGTGTATACAATACCGAGACACAAATTGTGGAGGAATCAATACATGTTAGATTTGATGATAAGCTTGGCAATCAAAAGCCAAAGCAGCTTGAAAATTCTGCAGATAGAGAAGTCATTCTCACAGACTCTGAAGACTCAGAGGCAGATAATGCTCAAGCAGAAGCAACGCCAGATGCAACTCCATTGGCTGCTCAGATGAACAATTTGAATATTTCTGAAGAACCAAATGTTAAAGGATCATCATCCAGAATCAAGGCCTCTCACCCAGAGGATATGATAATTGGAAAGAAGGATGACCCTATCAGAACAAGGTCATTTCTCAGATCATCTGGAACGTCACTTTTTGGGTTGATGTCTATCATTGAACCAACTTCTGTTGATGAGGCTCTGAGCGATAATGATTGGATACTTGCTATGCAAGAAGAGATAAATCAATTCACCAGAAATGACGTTTGGGATCTAGTTCCAAGACCAAAAGGGTTCAACATCATTGGAACTAAATGGGTCTTCAGAAACAAATTAAATGAGCAAGAAGAAGTTGTAAGAAACAAAGCAAGGCTAGTTGCTCAAGGGTACAGTCAGCAAGAAGGAATTGACTACACAGAGACTTATGCTCTTGTGGCCAGGTTAGAGTCTATACGCCTACTCATTTCTTTTGCTGCACAAAATAACATCACTCTATATCAGATGGATGTTAAGAGTGCCTTCTTAAATGGTATTGTAGAAGAGGAAGTTTATGTTCATCAACCCCCTGGCTTTGAAAATGATAAATTTCCAGAACATGTTTTCAAACTTAAGAAATCACTCTATGGTTTAAAATAAGCTCCCAGAGCTTGGTATGAAAGATTGAGTAATTTTCTTTTGGAAAAGAATTTTATCAGAGGCAAAGTGGACACAACTCTCTTCTGTAAATCATTTAAGAAAGACTTGTTAATTTGTCAAATTTACTTAGATGATATTATATTTGGATCTACCAATATTACGCTGGGAAAGGAGTTTGCTCTGTCTTTGCAGGATGAATTAGAGATGAGCATGATGGGAGAACTCAGATTCTTTCTAGGAATCCAAGTCAATCAAACTCCAGAATGTACTTACATACATCAGACTAAGTATGTGAAGGAGCTTCTAAAGAAGTTTAACATGACTGAAAGCAAATTTTCTAAAACCTCAATGCATCCTACAAGCACTCTTTGTAAGGAAGAGGTAAGTAAGAAAGTAGATCAAAAGCTTTACAGAGGTATGATTAGATCTCTTCAGTATTTGACTGCTTCTAGACCTAATATTCTATTTAGTGTTTGTCTGTGTGCCAGATTCCAATCAGATCCTAGAGAATCTCACTTAACAGCTGTTAAGAGGATTCTAAGGTATCTGAAAGGTACTACTAACGTGGGTTTGTGTTATAGAAGATCTGATAACTATAAATTAGTTGGATTCTGTGATGCTGACTATGCTGGATACAGAGTTGAAAGAAAGAGTACTTCTGGAAGCTGCCAGTTTCTTGGAAGTCATCTGATCTCTTGGTTCAGCAAGAAGCAACCCACAATTGCACTTTCAACAACAGAAGCAGAATACATTGCTGCTGCTGGTTGTAGCACTCAGATGCTCTGGATGAAGAGTCAACTAGAAGACTATCAGATCCATGAGAGTAACATTTCAATCTTCTGTGATAATACTTTTGCTATATGCTTGTCTAAAAATCCTATTTTACACTCTAAGGCTAAGCATATAGAGATAAAACATCACTTCATCGGAGACTATGTTCAGAAGGGAATTATCAGTTTAAACTTTGTTGATACAGATCATCAATGGGTTGATATTTTTACAAAACCCCTTGCTGAAGATAGATTTAAATTTATTCTGAAAAATATAAGTATGGATTTCTGTCCAGAATAACATGTTTACCAGAAGAAATTTTCTCAGATGAAAATGTTTTAACTCTAAAGTATTACATCTATTTATTTATTATTTATTATTTCATTTATTGTGTTTAAATCGGAACTAACAAGCCTCAGAGGATCTGAACGTTGGCTAACGTTTCATTTCTCAAAGAAGCTTCAGAAGCACGTGAAAGCAAACACGTGTAACTCTGAATCTGAAAAAGTGGAGTGCACATTACTAAATTGACGTTTAAGGTTCTGTTTTTGAATATTGAGTTTCTCGTTTTCCCCCCAAATTGTCAGAATCATTAATTGCTTGAAATGATTATATTCTTTTTATTAAATGCTAAGTGTAAGCGTGCTGAACTTGTGACTCTTGTGTGCCCTAATTTCTTCTATAAATACCATAACACTTCACTTTTCACACTTTTCACTCTCTCACACTCTTGTATGCATTTCTGCTTGTTTCATTGTTTTCATCTCTCTCCCAAACCCAAACCGTTCGTAACCCTAAAACTCTCTCAAGAACAATAATGGCTACTTCTTCATCAACTTTTGCTCAGTTTCAATCTAGCATGGCTGCTGTTTCATCCTCCAACATGGTAGCTGTTGCCTTCAAGGAACCTGTTAGAACGTTACACACACCTGTTGACAAACTGGAAGTCTTGTGTGAATCCATTGTGGACTTTGAATCTATTACTGAAAATGGGTATGATCTTCGTCCCATTGTTGATGCTCAATGCTGGACTAAGTTCTTTGATAGGCTGATGGGACCAGTTTATCCATGTATGGTAAAAGAATTTTGGATCCATGCTACTACTTTCCCTAAGTTCATAGTTTCATATGTTCTAGGTAAATAAATCATTATAACTGAAGATCTGATAAGGAAGCTCATAGGTTATGAAGAAACTGATGGAGTTACAAATCTGCCAGCTGGGCGTGTGGATATGACTGATGTATATAGGGAAGTTTGCTCATATGGAGAAGCTTCTAACAAGGTGAAAGATCTGAAGCCAAACTACAGGATCTGGGCTAAGATCTTTATGGGTTGCATTCACCACGGGAAGTCTTCAAACTCTCCTAACTATGTAAACACTAATCAGATGTACTTCATGTACTGTCTGAGTCAGAGCACAAAGTTGGATCTTCCGTATCTTCTTTTCAATCATCTTTGGATACATGTTAAACAATCATGGGAAGAAGTCAGAACCAAACATCAGAAGATGAGGAAATGGATTTCGATGGGAATACTCATTTCAGACATTCTGACTGAGAATGGTCTGGTTGGACATCTGACAGAAGCAGGATTAAAGGAAGAGTTAGCTTCTGTAGTTGGAAAACCAGTGGATGATTTTCCTATGTTCTTCGCTAATGAACCAAGGGAAATTATTTTGAATTACATTGCAACGTGTCTGAAAGATGGAACTCCTCTACCAACAAATCTGGTTCAGAAGGCAGGCGAACCTGCTCCAGATCTTTATGAGGCAAGACACAAGAAGAAGAGGAAGGTTGTTGAAGAAGGATCTTCAAAACCCAAGAGGAAAGCCTCTGGTGAAGCTGCTGCTGTCAAACCTAAGAGGGTCAAGAAGCAAAAGGCTAATCCTCCTGAGGTAAGTTTAGATTCTATCTTGCAAACTGTCAAAGAGGTACTAACATCTGATCAACCTATCCATGAACCTTTACTCTCACCTTCACCTTCTCCTCCTCGTGTTTCTAAACCAAAGAAACCTTATGTAACAACTCATTCTGTACCCCAACCATAAGCAACTCCATCTGAAAAGCAAAACTCTGCACCAAAACAACCATCTGATATTCCCCCTCTAATAAACAAACCTCTACAACACAACAAAACTCTGAAATTCCACCACCAGAACCAAAAACTACTAAACCACTACCAGAAGAACCTACTCCACATCAACCTGAACCACAAACAGAACAACCCATCCCCTCTGTTCCTCAACCAGAACAACATCAACCTTCTGAATCATTCATATCTGATTTTGAGGTTCTTGACGTTCAACCTTTGAAGATGTTGTTTGATGTCTCGTCAACATCCTTTCATTCTTCTGCTTCATCTGATTCTTCTGAATCTGATGTTCCCCCAGAAGTAAACTCACCAACCTCACTACGTGGCTATGAACCAAGATCATCTGATTTTGTTTCCTTTACTTCTTTCAAACCTTTACCTTCTGATACCCTTCCCTCTGGACTCAAGCTCAAACACTTCTATCCAAAACATCTTCTACACCATATCCTCATTCTCTGTTCATTATCCCAACCCTTACAATACCATCCCCAACAGAACAACCAAAAACACCATCTCTAGAAAACTTCCTAAAACCTAAACCTAGAATGGATGTTGGTATGCTTTTTGATGGCTTCAAGAAGGAAATGAATGTGTGGATATCCTCTGTGAAGAAAGATTGTTTCTCTAGTGTGAATCCAGATGCTTTTGAAGCCTCTTGGAACAGATTCATCTCAAGGTTCAACACTATTGCTTCAAATCTTCGCACCATTTGCTCTGATGATGCAAAGGTGAAATTTGCTGAAGTTATCAGACAAACTTTTCTGAACATGAGTAGACTTTTCCTCCAGAAGCAGCTGTTGCTGAAGAAACTGTTGTGCCTAATCAGTCTGCTCTGATGATTGTGGAACAATCTTCTACTTATGTGATTCAAGAAACTGCATCTGCATCTGCAATGGTCACTGATAGTGCTCTAGCTACTGAATCTGCATCTACACCTGCTTCTTTTGAGATCAAGACAGAAAGACCAGATCTTGAAGAAATGTTTGCTCTGCTAGAAGCCAGCAACAAAGAGATCAGAACATGGATGGTCCAGCAAGAACAAACAACAAATGAGATTAAGACTTGGATTTCTAAACAAGAGGAATCTAATTCTCAGATTACTGATCTTCTAAAGTTGATAGCCTCTCGCCAAACTTAGTTTCTTTTTCTATTATGTTTGTGCACATGTTTGCTGTGTTTTGTTATCTTGTTGTTTTCTCTGAATGTTTTCTTGATTCTATTTATCTATGAAGTTGGATGTTTCATTATCTATGCCTATATTGTTTTTCTCTGTTATTCTTTTCTGTCTTAAAAAGTTTTTCTTTTTGATTATGACAAACAGGGGGAGAAAAAGAAATTCTATTTGTTAAAAAATAAACAGTTACTAAAATGGAATTCAGACATAATAATTATAAATAACATTGAATTTTTAGTCTTTCAGAACTATAACGTATCATCTGACAAAATTCATTTAAGTTACCCTGAGAATCCCCAAACAAGACTTTTATTCAAACTAGGTTTACCAGGTTCTGATTACCAAGCTCTGATCCTAAAAGTTAACCAGGCTCTGATTCTGGAAAGAAAATTAGTAAGAGTAAACCAGGCTCTAATTCTGGAAAGCAAATCAGGCTCTGATTCTGGAAAGCAAATCAATCTATTACCATGCTCTAATTCTGAAAAGCAAATCAAGCTTTGATTCTGAAAAGTATATTCTAACTATGATTCTAACCAGGCTCTTATTCTGAAAAGTATACTCATGCAAAAAGGAAAGTATTTTCTTCTATTAGAGTATTCAATTCATGGGAAGATTCTTTATCTTAGGGGGAGTTATATATTTTATCTTTTTTATTGAACAAAATTTCCTATGTTTTTGTCATCATCAAAAAGGGGGAGATTGTAAGAACACAGATTGGTGTTTAATTATATCTCTATGTTTTGATGATAACTCTAATGAAATTTTGTATTATGAAAATATATACTCTAATTTTGTTCTAGTGTTTTTGTTTCAGATATTAAAATAAATATTATTATGGAAGCAAAAATGCATCTGACTAGTATTCTACGCAAAGCTCTGAAGCATCAAAAGCAAGTGATCAGAAGAATCTGAGCGCTGCCAGAAGAGACTCTGAAGCAGAAGCTGCAGAAGACTCTAAAGCGTAGTTGAAGAATTTGTATGAATAGTTTCAAGCATTGTTTCAAGAAGACTCTGAATGTACTTTGCGCTGCAAGTACAGAGGCTTTGTTATTTAAACTCTTCTCTGAGTGATACTCACGCTGAAAGCACTGGCTGCAAAACTCTGATGACATCAAGACTCTGATGTTGATAACTATGAGACAAAAGCATTATTGAAGAAAATATTATTCAAAGATATATCCGTTGGCATATTCCAAACGACTCTTTCCTTATTCATGTATGGCACAAGAAATTAGGCAAAAGGGATTTTTTTGAACATTCCTCTTCTAGGAAAGCTAGATTCAATAGAAGACAAAAGGCTACAGCTACTCAGCAGTGCATAGTCTTCAAGCATTGGACTTTATAGTCTATAAAAGGATGTCTTCAATAACATTTCAAGGTTAACAAATCGTTGACGAATTACTTAGAAATCAAATCAAAACTACTCTCTAGGTCTCATACAATTTCATTTCATAAGCTGAATAGTTTTATTCATTCTTAAACTAAGTGCAAAAATCACAATTTGTGATATAGCTTTTTAGAAGCAACTTAAACACTTGTTAGTTTACATTAATTTGTAAAAGGTTCCTTAAGAAGACCAAGTTGCGGTCAGATTTTCTTGAGAAGACCAAGACAATTGTTCTTAGTGGTTGACATTGTAATCTGTTTGAATATAGTGGATTAAGTCCTTGTGGAGAAAGGCAAATCACCTTGATAGGGTGGACTGGATTAGTTGAGTTCAACGAACCAGGATAAAAACATTGTGTTGTTTTTATTGCCATAATTTTTCTAAACCCTTATTCAACCCCCTTTCTAAGTGTTTTTCTCACCTTCAGTAATAACCCAAAAGATACGGTGTATTACCTACTATCAGACGTATGATAGCCTAAGGAAAGGTAATAACCCAAAAGATATTGTATATTACCTACTATCAGGCGTATGATAGCCTAAGCAAAGCAAATACCAAAAAGATACGGTATATTACCTACTATCATACGTATGATAGCCTAAGAAAAGGTAATAACCCAAAATATACGGTATATTACCTACTATCAAACGTATGATTACCTAAGCAAAGGTATTAACCCAAAAGATACGGTATATTACCTAGTATCAAACGTATGATTGTCTAAGCAAAGGTGATAACCCAAAAGATATGGTATATTACCTACTATCAAACGTATGATAGCCTAAGCAAAGGTAATAACCCAAAAGATACTGTATATTACCTACTATCAAAAGTATGATATCCTAAGCTAAGGTAATAACCCAAAAGATATGGTATATTACCTACTATCAGACGTATGATAACCTAAGCAAAGGTAGTAACCTAAAAGATACAGTATATTACCTACTATCAAACGTATGATAGCCTAAGCAAAGGTAATAACCTAAAAGATACGATATATTACCTACTATCAAACATATGATAGCCTAAGCAAAAGTAATAACCCAAAAGAGACGATATATTACATACTATCAAACGTATGATAGCCTAAGCAAAGGTAATAACCCAAAAGAAATGGTGTATTACCTACTATCAAACATATGATAGCCTAAGCAAAGGTAATAACCCAAAACATACGGTATATTACCTACTATCAAACGTATGATAGCATAAGCAAAGGTAACAATCCAAAAGATACGGTACATTACCTACTATCAAACGTATGATAGTCTAAGCAAAGGTAATAACCCAAAAGAAACAATATATTACCTACTATCTGTCGCTACCGCGAAAATAAGGTGCCGGTAAAACAGAAGAGTCGCCACCTTTCGTTATTTATCCCTCAGAACGGGAAAGGAAACAATCGGAAAAACCTGACGAAAAGGTATAACACAAGGTCATCGCAACCATTGTCTGGGTTCGGGAGTCGGTTACACAAGGGGAAGGTACTAGCACCCCTCATGTCCATCGTACTCGATGGGATCCATGCTTGTTGTGTTTATCTGACGGGTTGGTTTTATCTATCTACCTATCAAGGCTGGTCTGAAAAGAAAAGAAAGTGACTCGGCAAAGCGTCGCACTTTATGCCTACGTATTCTCATCAGAGAATGAGAAATTAGAGTCAACGTAGTTCGCCTAACAACGGGTTATGGGGGAAGGTGGCTCGCCAATACGTCAGTATTGTGCCTACGTACTCTCAACGGGTATGAGAGATCAGAGTTTACGTAGTTCGGGATAATTCGGATTATGGGAATTCAGATTCATCTGTTTTATCGAGTAGGGTTAACAAACAGTTCCATCAGTTGGATGTATGCAGCTCGACCCTTGGAGACTTAGGCATTACCGTTTGCGGTAGAACTAGGAGTTAACGACACTCTTTTCTTCAGAAAAGCTTTCCTTTGAATTATGGGCCCACGGGGCAAAAAGGTTTGAAGTTTGTTTTCTGTCTTTTACGAAAGAACTGTTTTTTTATGGATGTTTGCAACCAATATCACACTAGAGACTATGACCTGAGAGTGAATGTGTCGCATGTCACCCAAAGGGTACCATACTAAACATCCAAGCTGTCGAAAAGAACTCTCCGACAACCCTTTCTCAGATAGCTTAAGGCTCGTAACGTATGACGTCAGTTAACCTTTATTTCTGTATTTTAATCTATTTTGAGATGAGAAGAGAGAACAGGCTCAACTAAGGGGAGACTATCAAGTCCTAATGTTGTCATGCCAAGGATTCATCCTATGGTTGTGGTTTGAAACAGGGAACTCCTAGAAGTTATCATGCATAGGTTTCAACCTAAAGTTCTAATCATCACTTCCTTATCAAAGGAAGTGAGATTCCTAGCGGATCATGTCAATGGTAAACAGAAACAGATAAAGCATCAGCTTAAACAGTAAACAGTAAACAGTAAACGACTGTAAAATGCATGCAATGCAAGTGAGGGAGGAAGTATGTGTGGGGCATCAGCCTCCACAAGCTCATCTCAACCTCAAGCCAAGTATGAAATATGAATAACTGCAACCATACAGAAGAAATAACATGCTATCAAGCAAATCAAGTGACTGCAATCATACAGAGAAAATGAAATAAAATGCCATCAAGTAAACCACATAGGCAAGGGAGCAGGGCTCTACCAAATACCAGCAAGCAAAGCCATGCAGTAAAAATACAAGCAGAGGGAGCAACTCAACCTCTAGTGCAATCATGATCCTAGCTTACATCAGTCTAGATATGAACTTATTCTAATGCATCAAGCAAATCAAACAAGTCACATCAATACACTTGCACAGAAAGAAAACAGACAATCAAGAAAGCAGATCAACAGCTTCCACAGCTCCACAGCCAAGCAATCTTCTGACAGCAGTTCAGTCCTCAGTCTTCAACTGCTCCTCAAGGCTATCATCTCCAATAGCAGGTGTCAACTTGCTTCTTCAAGCTTCTAAACTATCAAACATAAGTATCAACTTATTCTCTCTTCTTTAGGCCTCAGCTCCAAAGTAGATTCCACCTTCAGGCTTCACTCCCAATTACAAGTATCAACTTGTTCCTTCAGGCTCTTAATGCATCAAACATAAGTATCAACTTGTTCTCTTCCTCAAGCTTCAGCTCTTTCTTTAATCTTCAATGAATTCCTCTCACAAGTATCAACTTGCTCCTCTTGATCTTCAAGCTTCAGCTCTCTCTTCCTTACAAGTATCAACTTGGTCTACGTGATCTACAAGCTTCAGCTTCAATGGCAGTCTTCAAATGCAGAGAAGTATCAACTTCTAGCCTCTTCAGTCTTCTTCAAGCAAGGAACTACATCCTCTAGCAAGGGAGGAAGATTCATCTAACAAGAGCAAAGTTTGGATGATTGGTAGCAGAGTGAAGACCAAAGGTCACCACTAAGCATCCTATCATCAGAGAAAAGGACCCTCAAAGGTTCTACCAACTTGTAAAGAGCCACACATCCTACCAAAGGAGGGATGAGGCCCTTACAAGGGGACCTTACATCACAGGGAAGAATGGATGTGATCAACATCTTCCATGTTTATGAAGGAAGAGAATCTATCTAGAAGCTCTGCCTACAAACCCTAATCTTAACACCTAATCAACACTACACCAAAAGAAGGGAAGATCTTCACATCCAAGCTTCTTCAAGCACTCCATTGCATCTTCAACTTGCTTTCATCATCCACCAAGGGTAAAAACAACACAAGCTTACTCTAAGGGAACCTAAGGGGTTAATCTAGTCACATTAGTGCATTAGAATCATCCAAAGTTAGCACCTAAACTAAAATCAAACAAAAATAGTAAACTACATTGTAAATTCCTACAAAAATTCCTAAGGGATCCTAATTCAATCATGAATCTACCATACAAAATTCAGAGGTTGAATCATCCACCAAGTTCTAGATATAAAACCTAAATCATAAGGTATTAACCATAAACCCTAAAAATGGATCTCCTAAAGATTCAACCTAAAACTACCACTTACATTCATCACAAAAATGTGAGAAACATCTAGGGGGAACATGAATATCTATGCTAGCTACACACAAAAAATCAAGGCAAGAATCCTCATCAAATGATCAAACCAAATTCAACAAAACTGAGTATCAACCATGATTATTTTAACATCAATTAAAATTCAAAAAATGCTAATAAAATAAAAAATGCATGAAATATTAATATTTTTTATCTAAAAAAAACTAGATTCAATCATGAATCAATGGAAAAAAGATTGAGATTAATTGAGTCATTTTTCAATTTTTCATGAATTATTTACTAAACTATGTAAAATGAAGAAAATAAATGAAATTAAAAGAAATTGGTGAAACCTGCGTGGTAAATAGCAAATATTTCTCACTAATTTCTGGATTGGGCCAAGGGGGGGGGTGTTGATATCAATCAGTCCAAAGCCCAGGCGCTCCAATTATCAAACTGAAACAAAAGAAAACAATGCACACCCAGTTTCGAACCCACGTTCCCTTGGATGCACGCCTCTCATCACAAAGCCTGAACTACCCTAAGTGAAACGCAGCGTTGAGGGGAGGGGGGTACGTGGCGCCACACACGCGCTTGGATCCAGGTCTGAGTCAAAGTCCTCTTCAGGAATGAACGCCTCAGATTATGTCTTCTTCATTTCCAATCTCTGCAACCTCTTGCCCTGCGCGCGCGAAGACCACCGCCGGTGGCTTTTCCGGTCACCATCAAGCAACCCTAACTCTCTCCACACTCACCCATTTCACACGATTTCTTGATGAAAGTTGACCAGAATTCTATAAGGAATTCAACCATACCACTCATTCCTTCTAAAAACGCAAGAATCCAAGAATAGCAATCTCAACCGAAAATGGCATAAACCCTATCTTGTCTCTAACCATCAAATTACTTATCCAGAAAGCTTCTAGCAATGATCTGCAATGCATCTAACCTATCAAAACCTAGCCAAACTACCTGGATCATGCTACATGATGAGAATTACATACCTGTAAATTTTGGATGCACAGAGCACTGAAACCTTCAAATCAACCTTCAAGAATCTCCAGATACCTTCACTAACACCAAAGGAAGCTTCTGTATGCAACAAATTGGATTGAAACTCTCTGAATTCTTGAATTCGATTTTGACTTGCAAGCTATGAATTCAAGGTGCTCTCTCACGATTTGGCTATGATCTTGGCTCAAATTCTATCTGGAATCACTCATACACTCTAGGGGGAGATGTTGAAAGCAAGAATTTGGATGGAAACAGACCAAAAGTGTGTAACCGAATTTGGTTTGCAAGAAGAAAATTCAGAACTCAATCTCTCTTTTCTCTCCTAATTCTCACCAACCTTGGCCTTGGACCAGCTCTAGAGCTTATATAGAACCAGTGGGAATGGTCTAGAAGTTCCTAGAACCATCTATATGAGATATCCAATATCTCTTGCTTTTGAATTTCTCATCTCATGCTCATCCATGGCAGCCCTGCTTGCAGCTTGTTTATCACCTCATTCTCATCCAAATTCTCCTCAAATGAGATTATGAAGGTGTTTGGATGGATTGGAGCATTGGTCTTGCACTTGTGCATAGTTTGGTTTATGTAACTTACATCATAAGCAATCAAATGCAAATCTTTGAATGGGGCCTCAAATGAAAAAAACCAACATTGCCATTGTCTCATTTGGTCACAAATGAATTATTTGACCTATAAGTTTGCCTCATTTGGTCACAAATTCCTTTTACAATAAAAATGACCTATAAGTTTGTCTCATTTGGTCACCAAATGAATTATTTGAATTTTTGACCATTAAATCCTTTTAATTCTTCTTTTTTCAAAGTTTCTTGAACCAAGTCTCTCCTTGAGCCATTTCAATGTCTCCTTGATGCAAGGTCAAGGTTAAAACCCCATTTTGAGCAACTTTCTAGTTGAACAAAACTTCATTTGAGGCCTCTAAGTTGGTGAAAATAGCCTATGATCACAAATGACCTATAATCACCAAATGTCCAAAATACCCTTGACTTGTCAAAGCCATAAATTATGTTCTACAAATCCTATCAAGGACTTCTAGTACTCTCTAGAAAGCTAAGAGGATAAGTAACAACATTCATGTTGACCAAAAGTTCATAGGAATCATCCTTCTAGGGAAACGGTGCCATGCAAGTTGGGTAACTTTCAAGCTCCAAATTCACATTTCTCAGATGACTTGTAACTTGTCTGGCTCATAACTTGAGTTCTACAAATCCTATGAAGGACTTCTAGCACTCAAATTAAAGCTAAGATCATTCTCTACAACAATCATGTTGGTGGCAAGATGAGATGACAATCACATCTTGAGCTAAATTGCCTTAAAGATAGGGGTCAAACTAGGGGATTTTACACTGTCAAGCCTTAGAAACCCTAGCTTGAAACTTCTCAAGCTCTTCAATCATGATGAGTTGACCTTGGAATCATCCTTATAACATTTCAATGTATCAATCCATGATCACATGGCTCTTGGATTAGGTCTCAACCTTCTTCAAATCATTAGTTGACTTAGGGTTGACCCAGTCAAACCCTAATTGCACCAATCATGGTTGAGGCTTCTTAATCTTGCACAATGACCTGTCTAGGCCTCAAAGTGATCTTCAATACTTCTCATGAGCTCTCTCAATATCTCAAGTCCATCCTCATGGCCTCAGAATCATCTGATGGCTTTCCACAACTCTCAAGTTAGGAGGCACACACTCTTGGTTTCAACCATTCTCTCTGAGGATATTTTAACTTCTCTGACAAGGATATCAACCCTTGAGCACCTGAACAACCTTCTTAGCTAGCTTCAAAGTTTTGTATAGCTCTTGATTGGTAATCATACCTCTTGATCTCCTGCATACATGTCAATGAAATGCAAATGATAATGCTAATGTGAATGAAATGAAACACAAGCTAGGTGAAGAAATGTTGGGCAAATTTTGGGGTGCAACAACTTCCCCTATTCAAACGGCTTGGACCTGACTGGGTGAGAAGCGAACGGCTCTCAAACAATCAAGGTAAGAGACGGTTGAATACCAACAAACCCGGAAATTTGCCAACTGCACAAGTACACGGTACTCTGATGGGGACAAATCTTCGGAAACTAAAACAATAGCTGCACGGCAACTAGCTGGAGAAATGGTCACACGGTAATTGGTGAAGGGTCTAAGCTCAAATCTCCGTCACGATGATCATCTAATTTCACTGTAGATCTTCGTCCTCAAGTCATCAAGGGCTCGCTGGTTACTCGGTAACTGGCGGTACCTAGCTGACATTGCCATCAGGCATTCTGTGGCACTGCTGCGGAAGAATTCCTCGGGACTCATCAGGTCTTTAGGAATTTTTTAAGACTCAAGTTAATTATGTCGTCGGGCGTTCAAGGGAATTTTCAGGCGTCAGCCAGACTTCATCAGTAACCCTGGAATAGAATCTTCGGTCAATCATGAACCAAATAAGGATATACAATCTTTTGCCGTCAGGCGCTCTGCGTCAGCTGAGCAAACTGCTTCGACATCGCAGCTGGACTTCATCAATAAGTCTGGGGCTTTGGCACCGCTGCCGGACATCAATCATCAAGTCTTCAAGGGAAACTTCAGCTTCTCTGCTCACCAACCTGTTGGGGATGACACATCTCCGTTGGGGATTCTGGAGAACTATTAAGTAACTCTGCTTCGGGGATCCAGAAATTATTCTGGGTGAATCAACTCTGCTGAGGACTTCAAGAATCATCTTGGACAAATAACTCCACTGGGGACTTTAAGAATCATCCTGAACCAACAACTCTGCTGGAGATTTCAGGAATCATCCCGAGCAATCACTCTACCGGGGACTCTAAGCATCAACTTGAGCAACCAACTCTGGCGAATTCACTGGGGATTTTAAGAATCATCTTAAGCAAACCACTACGCTGGGGAATTCAAGGATCATCTTGGGCGAGCGACTTTACTGGGAAATACCTGTAAAACAAGAACGGTAACAACCTAGCTTATGTTTCACATGCATATGTTTGACAATGGCGCAATGCTCCACACGGTGGAAATGCTATGCGTTTAGGATGGATGTTATGCACTCATGCAAAAATGTTATGAGCCCATCAGCAAAATAAATACTGAAGGGAGAATCCTCCTGTCAAGGAGAAAGGACCACTCTGGTGAAGGAAGGAATCATCCTGCCGAGGAGAAGAAATCACACCAATCTCAATTGGACTCCGCCTGGGGAAATGATCTTTAGTTAACTGCTGTAGGGGAACAAAGTTTGACGAGAACTTGGACCTGTTCGTCTGGGTATACGAACCACAACTGCTGAGGAAAACGATGTCAATCGCAGAAATAAGATACACGACCTTCGCGGCTAAAACATTCCTAGAGATAACGACTCCGGTGGGGAAATACAGCATCAGCTATTCAACACTCTACTGGGGAAAACCAATCATGGCCTGAGTGGCCTCCAAGGACTCGGCTCTCTTGGGGAACTGCAGACTCGGCTGGGGATGTAGGAATCATCCTGCTTACGGGGGAGAGTACAACTTTGAGGGGAATTTCAATTCCGCTGAAAACTTCAGTCTTGAACTGTCGAAAGCTGCATACTTCAGTATATGACTCAGCTGGGGAAGCAACGATCCTTCAGGATACATCTTGTCGGGGAGAGAATCTCCTCTGCTTGGGGAGACATATCAATGCTCTGCTTGAGGAGACATATCAATGCTCTTGGTCTTATGTTCAGACTCCACGGGGAGATGCTGCTACATTTGCTGGGGAAGAAGGAATCATCCTGCTTGGGGACGCATGCGGCGTACTGCCTAATATGCTATACCTGCGATAACACAAACAAACAGACAAGATATCCTTCTCAAAGGGACCTATCAAGGTTATCATCTTGTGACAATGTTCAAGTAATTCATTATTTCAACAATCAGTGGCCTAGGCCAGTAAGTTTATGTATGCGCATTTTATCAAAAACATTGGGGTTCTTTTTCGCAAACAAAACAGATAAATGCTAAACCAGCAAACAGAATCACTGAATAGTATACATTTTATTAATAACGAACCCCTGAATGAGCAAAAGTGTTTTACACCAGATGCACGCTCCTGGAATGTGGAAGCCGCGCAAAAATAAAACATAAATATACATCAGTATATACATAAATGTCGGCAATGAGGCGTAGATGAACACCATGAGTTGATCCCTCTATGACCCACTCGACTTCGATACTTCTCTGACGCTTCAGCTTCAGAAGAGATTGATTCAGATAAACGGCCCTCAGGTCTTCCAAACCACTAAACAATGAAAGTCCACACGCGGAACGCAATCATTTGCTTTTTCAAATCCCTAAATTTTTCCTGAATCGCCCTTCCGGGTTTTCGATTCACCGGGATACCCTTTTTTGCCAAAGTCTCCCTTCCAGGTTTTCGACTTTGCGGGTGTACATTCTTTTCTTTTATATCCCTAATTTTTGCCCGAACCTTTTTCCTTTTTTATGGTCCGCCGGGATGCCCCATTTTTGCCTGGATATTCTTTTTCTTTCCAGCGGGTCATTCTTTAAGCAAAGTATTTTTTAACTGCGTCCGCATTCACCGGGGATGCAAAATCTTCGCCATCCATCGTGGATAACAACAAGGCTCCTCCCGAGAAGACCTTGCTGACGACATACGGACCTTCGTAATTGGGAGTCCATTTGCCCCGGTGATCGGAGTGTGGAGGAAGAATCTTTTTCAGGACGAGATCAACCGTCTGAAAGCTTCTAGGACGCACCTTCTTGTCATAGGCTTTCTTCATTCGGCTTTGGTACAGAAGACCATATGAGATCGATGCTAACCTCTTCTCGTCCATCAGGCTAAGTTGGTTTAGTCGGTTTTTAATCCATTCTGCCTCATCGAGTTTCACGTCAACCAAAACTCGTAAAGAAGGGATCTCAACTTCTAACGGTAGGGCAACTTCCATACCGTACACCAGTGAGAAAGGAGTTGCCCCGGTTGATGTACGTACCGTTGTACGATAACCGTGCAGTGCAAATGGTAACATCTCGTTTCAATCTTTATAGGTCACAACCATCTCCTGTACAATCTTCTTGATGTTCTTGTTAGCCGCTTCAACGGCGCCATTCATCTTCGGCCGGTAAGGAGATGAATTGTGGTGTTCAATCTTGAAACTCTGGCACAACTTCTTCATCATCTTGTTATTCAAATTCGAACCATTATCAGTAATGATCCGCTCGGGAATTCCGTAACGACAAATGATGTCCCTCTTTATGAATTTAGCCACCACCTGCTTGGTCACATTAGCATACGAGGCTGCCTCCACCCACTTGGTGAAGTAGTCGATGGCTACTAGAATGAAGCGATGACCGTTAGATGCAGTGGGCTCGATCTTGCCTATCATGTCGATGCCCCACATGGAGAACGGCCACGGGGAGTGTAACACCCTTCTAAACCCCACGGATAATATATGAATAATCGGAGTAAATTTCCATGCATTTACAAAAGGGCATTACACATAACTTTCAAAATATCAAAACCACCTGTCATGCTCATTACTATTTCAATATAAAATTATGCTTCACAAAACTTCACTTTGCATGTAGCAGGGGATTCAATTATACCACAATTTTCATAAAAGAAACATTTGTTTTTATCACATAAAACAACATCACTTATTGAAAAATTGGGCTGTTACAACCCTCCTCCACTTTAGGAATTTTCGTCCTCGAAAATGTTACCTGATTCAAATAACTCTGGATACGACTCTCGCATCCTAATCTCTCAACTACCTCCACCAAAGGAATCTCTATACCTCGAAGTTGCTTCTCGTTCATCCACCTGAACTAGCAATGTCTCTACAATCAAATCCTCTCTTACTCGTACACTATCCATCTGAATCAATGCACTTCCTCAACTTAGACACATGAACATATCATGCAATTCCCACAAGCGACAGCGGTAAAACAATCTAACATGCTATTTTCTCCATGATTCTGCTACGCCACTCTGATACAGATCAACAAAACACAGTGGGTGCTTCCGAGACCTCTAGCTCGACCGACACCAGTTACTATTGTAACTCTCGAAACACGTCTTTTCTTGGGTCCTTTTAATCTTTCTTGTCGTCTCTTGCACAATCTCAGGTCCGAGTACAACATTCTCGCCTGGCACACATCAACATAAAGGATTCCTACACCTCTTTCCGTACAAAGCCTCATACAATGTCATTCCGATACTAGAATGATCATTGTCATTGTAGGTAATTCAAGCAACGATAGTTAACTATCCCACGATCCACCTTGATCCAACACACAAGCTCTCCACAAATCCCCTACATACTAGATAGTTCTCTTTGTCTGTCCATTCCTTCCACGGATGCTAGACAGAGTTCAACTTCAACATGACACCCAAAGCATCTACAACTTTCTCAAAATCTCAACGAAAATTCAGATTCTCATCTGACACAATATTCGATGGTAACCCATACTACCCCGCAACTTCCTCACTATACCTCTTAGCTAGCTTCAACATAGAATGATTCATCCTCATTAGTAAGAAATGAGTTAATCTTGCCAATCCATTCATAACCACTCAAGTCGAATCATATCCCTTCACATTTCTTCGGAAAACCCGACACAAAATCCATGGGAATACTATCCCATACCATTAAGAAATATTCAACAGTTGTATTAGGTCCAACAACCTCTGATGTTCACACTTCGACTTCCGATAAGTCAAACCAGCACATACCACTTCAACCACTTATCTCTCCATCTATCTCAATGTTCTTCTTCCAGAGTACTCTTATCCAACTCACACTATTTGGAACACACACTCCATCACGACATCTCATGGTACCATTCTCATTAATCCGAAAATCAGCTCTTCGACTTCAATTCATTAAATTCAATCAATCTATTAACTCAAATTAGAACTTCGACTTCTTCGAATCTTATCAAGAATACCTATAGTCAGTCTCAAGATACAAAGCTCAACTCCCTAAGATATTTTCTTCACAGACCAAACTCATATCCCGAATTTGCTTCATCAGTTCTAACTCATTACCAACATCATTGGTATATACAGAAATTTCCAATTCGATACCTCTGCTACCACTTGGTCTCACTCGAATGGTAATTCAACCCAAAACCATACTCCTTCAGAAGTCCCTATTTATTTCCTCTGCACCATATTCAACTCTTTTTCAAATCAACAAATACCTTAAGTTCTTAAGATCACCAACCATCTCAAATCTCAACTAAACAATTGAGGCTTCCAAACTCCGGCACAAACACGCAACAACAACCAACTCCAATTACTTGTCAGATAATTCCCTTATGTACTTTAAGTTGCCTTAAAGCATAACCAAAACTCGCTGATGTTGTACTTAACATATCCCCCAATCATATCAACCAAACATCACAAAACACAACAATTTGTTCTATCGGATTCGGCAAAACAAATACACGAGCTGTTGACAGCTTTTCTAACAATTCCTTAAACTTTCTTCACAGTAGAATATTACTACTTCTTCTCCAACACTGATAACTTAAGTTCCCGATGCTCAACATGATCCTCTATACTCTTCGAGTATATCCAAATATCATCGGTTACCCAACCATTGACTTACTCAATTAAGTATGGAGAATCCCATGCCAAACAGACACTCAATCTGTGAGTTATGGCGAAAACACGAACCGCACTTTCCGCACTTACTACAACATCCAAACATATTCTATCAGTAAATAACTTAATTCCATGTCACTACTTCACCATCATATAAAGTATTGTAATAACCTCCAACGCTTCTCATCTGACGTCATTCTGAGTTACGGTTCTCCCATTAGGACAAAATACGAAAACAACAACGTCACCATTAGAAGGTCATTCAACACATCTCCAACTCTTAAAATGTTTAAAGTCCAATTACCGATATAGTATCCCACATCTTACTTCCTTTAATAATCACCAGAAGTCACTATCCACCCTTTATATACTCGACCTCATAATCTATTACCATAGCACAGACACCAGACACAAGTCTCAAAACTACTCAATCAATTTAATTCTTTGACTATCCAAATAGAAATATAACATGGAGCTCTCAATATCAGACTAGTTTCCGCAACTAAGCCGATCACAACCCCACTTCACGTCTTGGCTATCACTACCTTCATTAACACTCAAAACTCCCATCAAAATTAAACATCTCAACACTGTCCTGCGCCGACTCATCAAAATAATTCTTAAGCACTTGGCTTAATTCCAAACAATTCACTGCTCACGCCATTTAAGCTTGCAAGACACATCTATCCCATCCAACACAATCCCAACTACTATCAACAAGAGATTAAGGGTGATCAGTTCCTCAATTTGTTAATAGACAGTCGACAATCATAATGGGGCATAAACCGTCTTTACCAAACTATAAGAGCGTTCAACCATACACTAAGCTACAACTTCACACTTGCAGCATCTTGGAGAAGCACCCGTTTCTCCCCCACTTGAATCATTCTCACTCTTGCAGACAAAGGTTAGACAACAAACATGTATCGACAGTGTTTTCACACACATGTCGTATACCAGGGAACAAACAACATTAGACAACTTGGCCAGACGGACCGACCTGCTCTGATACCACTAATGTAACACCCTTCTAAACCCCACGGATAATATATGAATAATCAGAGTAAATTTTCGTGCATTTACAAAAGGGCATTACACATAACTTTCAAAATATCAAAACCACCTGTCATGCTCATTACTATTTCAATATAAAATTATGCTTTACAAAACTTCACTTTGCATGTAGCAGGGGATTCAATTATACCATAATTTTCATAAAGGAAACATTTGTTTTTATCACATAAAACAACATCACTTATTGAAAAATTGGGCTGTTACAGGGAGGACATGATATTTAACGGGCACGGCGGCACATGAATCTTATCAGCATAAATCTGGCATTTATGACATCTCTTCGCGAATTTAAAGCAATCTGATTCCATCGTCAGCCAGTAGTATCCTGCTCTCAGGATCTTTCTCGTCATAGCATGCCCGTCGGCGTGCGTACCAAATGTGCCTTCATGGACTTCTTCCATGAGCATACTCGCCTCTTTCTCATCTACACATCTGAGTAGCACGAGATCGTGGTTTCTTTTATACAAAACTCCATCAAGATTGAGATAAAAATTTCCAGACAGCCTCCTCAGAGTCTTCTTATCCTGGGTTAACGCTCCCGCAGGATACTCCTTAGTCATAAGGAAAGTCTGGATATCATGGAACCATGGCTTGCCGTCGGAGACTTCCTCGATCGCAAAGACAAATGCAGGTCTATCAAGACAAGAAAGGACAATCCTTGGGGCTTCATTCCAAAAATTGACTTTATACATTAAAGCCAATGTGGCTAAGGCATCAGCCATCTAGTTTTCAGCTCTAGGCACATGATGGAGTTCCACTCGATCAAAGAACGGAAGCAGCCTTCTGGCATAGTTCATGTACGACGCCAAATTCAATTGACGAGTCTCCCACTCCCCTTTAATCTGGTTGATCACAAGTGCCGAGTCACCATATACATCTAGGTTCTTGATTCTCAAATCAATTGCTTCTTCTAGACCCATGATGCATGCTTCGTACTCCGCTTCGTTATTGGTAACCGGAAACGTCAGTCTCGCGGTAAACGGGATGTGGGATCCGTGGGGAGTCGTGATGATCGCTCCAATGCCACTTCCATAAGAATTAACCGCCCCGTCAAATATCAATTTCCATTGGGATTTCCTATCTGGACCCTCGTCGGGCAACGATTCTTCACAATCTTTCGCTTTGAGAAACATGATATCCTCATCAGGTAATTCAAATTTCATCGGCTGATAATCCTCGATCGGCTGTTCGGCAAGGTACTCGGACAATACGCTTCCCTTGATGGCCTTCTGGGAAACGTACTGAATGTCATATTCCGTCAACACCATTTGCCATCTGGCAATCCTGCCCGAAAGCGCTTGTTTCTCGAAGACGTACTTGATCGGATCCATCTTCGAAATTAGCATGGTTGTGTGATTGAGCATGTACTGTCTTAGACGTTTGGCAGCCCAGGCTAGTGCACAACACGTCTTCTCCAGCATCGAGTAACGAGATTCACAGTCTGTGAACTTTTTACTCAAATAGTAAATGGCATGCTCCTTTCTGCCCGTCTCGTCGTGCTGACCGAGAACACACCCCATACTATTCTCAAGAACTGTCAAGTACATGATTAAAGGTCGTCCAGCCACTGGGGGTATCAAGATGGGAGGTTCCTGTAGATACTGTTTTATCTTATCAAATGCCTTCTGGCAATCCTCGTTCCAGATAATCGCCTGATCTTTCTTTAGTAGTTTGAACATCGGTTCACACGTGGCCGTGAGCTGAGATATAAACCTTGCAATATAGTTTATTCGGCCCAGGAAACCACGAACTTCTTTTTCTGTTTTTGGCGCTGGCATTTCTTGTATTGCTTTTATCTTTGCAGGATCAACCTCAATGCCTCTTTCACTCACGATAAACCCTAGTAGTTTTCCAGACCGTACTCCGAAAGTACACTTGTTAGGATTCAGCCTCAACCTGAACTTCCTAAGCCTCTAAAAAAGCTTCAGCAAATTGACCAGATGTCCCTCCTACGTTTGATACTTTGCAATCATGTCATCAACATAGACTTCAATCTCATGATGAATCATATCATGAAACAAAGTGACCATTGCTCGTTGGTAAGTGGCCCCTGTGTTCTTCAGACCGAAAGGCATTACCTTGTAGTAAAACGTTCCCCAAGGTGTAATAAACGTGGTTTTCTCCATGTCCTCCGGCGCCATCTTGATCTGATTGTAGCCGGAGAAGCCATCCATGAACGAAAATACGGAGAACTAAGCTGTATTGTCGACCAACACATCAATATGAGGGAGCGGGAAATCATCTTTAGGGCTCGCCTTATTCAAATCTTGATAATCGACGCACATTCGCACCTTACCGTCCTTCTTAGGTACGGGCACTATGTTGGCGACCCACGGAGGGTAAGTGGTGACCGCTAAGAAGCCAGCATCAAGCTGCTTCTGCACTTCTTCTTTGATCTTAACGGCCATATTTGGTCGTGTCCTCCTAAGCTTCTGCTTGACGGGAGGACAATCTTCTCGCAGCGGCAAGTGGTGGACCACAATGTCAGTATCAAGTCCGGGCATATCTTCGTATGACCAAGCAAAGACGTCACTATACTCTCTTAGCATCTTGACCAATCTCTGCTTGACATCACTCTGCAATGCAGCCCCTATCCTGATGTTCCTGACAAGTTCTTCAGAACCCAGATTCACAATCTCAATTTCTTCTTCGTGAGGCAGAATAACTTTCTCTTCTTGTTTCAACAAGCGGGCCAGCTCTTCGGGAAGGTCTTCGTCTTCATCAATCTCTTCTTCGGCTTGATAGATCGGGCAATCGAAGTCGAAGTGAGTCGTAGAAGGTCCAGAGTTGATGTCATCTGCTATGTGGATCCTGCAATAACAAGGGTTAAGCTTAAAACAAGGATATGCAGGTTAGCACAAACCCCATTGCCATTTTGTTGTTTTTCAAAACAAATATAAAACAGGAATAACAGAGATCACAACATTTGAATACGAAGAAAAACGCCTTTTGATTTATTGGTAAAATGCATGTACATAATCAAACAAGGCCCTGACAATAAAACCACTATGCCCCGGGTAGGACATAGGGTTGTACAATGATTGGAGAAATTAAATCATTACTCTTTGCCTATCACTTGGATGGTATCTCTGATGGACCAGTTATTGAGGCTCTCGCCTGGTTTGCTTGGCTGGATCCAAGAGTCGAGGTCGCAATCGCTGTCCTCGCCGTCTTCAGACACAGCGCTGAAACTTTCAAATATCACCCCGCCACTGGTAAACTGGATCGGCCCTTTACCTCGCGACGCACTGTGAGAAGAGGAGGCTTCAGCCGCAGGAGAGTAACCCAACCCGAACTTGTCTTGCTTGTTAGGTATCTCTAGAATTCATCCCCAACCTGGGGTAGATCCGGCTTGAACGACGGCTCGGGCTTCCTTGAAGGAAGAGAGAGTCATCTCTGGTTTTTCAGTTATTACAGGAGCCACGTTCTTGACCTTAACGACTTCGAATTCCTGACATAGGGTTTCGTGGATTTCCCCATCCATCTCAACATATTTGAAGGATGACAAATGGCTCACCATTATATCCTCCTCGCCACAAACAGTTACGACGCTACCTCCAACAACATACTTGAGCTTCTGGTGCAACGTGGAGGTCACCGCGCCAGCAGAGTGGATCTATGGCCGGCCTAGCAGACAGCTGTAGGCAGGCATGATGTCCATAATGTAGAAGACTGCGTCAAATGTTTCCGGCCCTACTTGGATTGGTAGCGTTACCTCCCCGAAAACATGACGTTTGGTTCCATCGAACGCTTTCACAACCAGATCACTGGGTGTGCAAATCAATCCTCGAGTATCTAACTTCATCAATGCTTTCTTCGGAAGAACATTGAGTGACGACCCCGTGTCCACCAACACATGAGACATAATCGTTCCCCTACACTCTATCGAGATGTGCAGGGCATTGTTGTGGTTTCTTCCCTTCGGCGTCAGCTCCAGGTCAGTGAACCCTAACCCGTTTCCAGCATTCACGTGGGCTACGACCCCTTCTAACTGGTTGACCGATATTTCCTGCGGTACATACGTGGCGTTCAAAACCTTTAACAGCGTGTTGCGATGTGCCTCAGAACACAGCAACAAATTCAGGGTCCTTAACAAGTAAGTCCTTCTCTACCCCACGAGGGATTTCCTCAACGACTTTACTCTTTCCTTTATCGGTTATTTCAGCTTTGTCCACTTTGTCCGCCACAATCTCAGGTGGAGCGAATACTCTTCCGCTGCGCGTGATTCCGCCAATGCCCCCTAGGTTATCCACAGACGACCCAGATGGTTCCAGTTCCAACTTCTGTCCGTTTCAGTAGACGTCTGCCTCATAATGCCATGGGACAACATTGGTGCTTTCAAAAGGTATCGGCCCAGGCTTGGTGATGGTAATCGTGGGTGGTCTGGGTGCAGAAATAGTTATCGTTCGGCGAGGGATGGTTATGGTGGCAACCTTATCATCTTGCTTCAGCATTACCTCTCTAGATCCACATTCGGCCCTTCGGCTAAACAGCAAGATCCCTTCGGTCATCAGACTCTGAATCCCTTCTACCAAATGCTCACATCCATCAAGACGAGTCGCAGAACCCATACACAATTCTCCGCAGCCTGGAAAGAAACCTCTTTTCATCAGCTTGGCTTTAACGAAGCTAAGAGGTGTCTTCAGATCCTTGACGTTAGTCAGTAGATCCAAATTCTCGTCTTCAATAACGGCATTCACCCCACTTCCCCTATGATTCGGCATAGGGTTCTTCGTGACATTTGGCACATTATCTGAGAAGTTGATGATCTTGGCATCCACCATATCTTGCACCTTGTGCTTGAAGGCTTTGCAGTTTTCTATCGTATGGTCGGGTGCCCCTGAGTGAAAATCACAAGTTGCATTCGCATCATAACCTGGAGGAGGTGCCCCTGTCAAGGGAGCCAGGGTTCTCTTTTGAATTAGCTGTAATTGGAGCAGAGTTTGTAACAGTTGAGCATAAGACATGGGTGGTGTCTCAAGGTGACGACTTGATAGAGGTGCCCTGTTCTGATACTTTATGTACCCTTGCTGATTCGGCTGCTGCTCTGGCTGTTGGACCGCGGGGATGGTTATGCTAGCCACCTGCTGGTGCTTGCCCTTGCCTTTCCTTCGAGCGTTAGACACGGCGCTCGTCTCTCCTTCACGCCTTTTGCCACCATATGGTTTCTTTCCTCCTCCAGCTGAGGATAGATCACCTTGAATTTTCCCCAACTTGATCCCATTTTCAACGTGCTCTCCCATGATGATGAGATCAGAGAAGCTCCCAGACATACTGCTGACAAATTTCTCGTAATAAACCCCTGGGAGGGTGGCTACAAACATTTCAACAAGTTCCCGCTCAACCATCGGCGGCTGAACCCTAGCTGCCAATTCACGCCACCGCTGGGCGTAGTCTTTGAACCCTTCGTTGTTCCTCTGTGACAAATTCTGCAGTTGAACTCAGTTCGGAGCCAAGTCACTGTTATATTGGTAATGGTACACGAATGCTTCAGCAAGTTCCTTCCACGTGCGCACACTGGTAGGTTCCAGACTCATGTACCATTCCAGGGAGGGCCCGGACAAGCTATCCTGAAAGAAGTGCATCAGCAACTTCTCGTATTCAGAGTGAGCGGACATTTTCCGGTAGTATGATCTCAGGTGGACGCGAGGGCAAGTGGTGCCCTTGTACTTCTCAAAGTTGGGTACCTTGAACTTGGGAGGCACCTTGAAGTCAGCAATCAGTCCCAACTTGGACATGTTAACATCCATGGTGTTCAGGTTCTTGAAATTCCTCATCTTATCCTCGAGTGCCTTAAACCTCAGACGTGCTTCAGCAGTCAGCTCTCCTTCAGCACCTTTCTGTGAGAACAAATCGTCTTGACGGTCTTCTAACCATGGATGAGGCCCATACAGATTCCCAACACTTGTGTTGCCGTTGCCCAGCCCAACATTGACATTAGCTTCGAAATTCCCATTACCGACACCAGTCGTATTACCATTGAGCCCCATGTTAGCGATCACATTGCCGTTGCCACTACCATTCCCCCCGGTCACGGGGATGCCATTCTGAGGAGTTTCAACAGGTGGAGGGGTTGGAACAGTCCCACCACGGAGTACACCATTGCTATCAACCCTTGAAATCAGGGGCTGAACGAATGTTCTGAGCTGATCCTGGCTGTTGGCAACCACTTGCATGAGTTCCATGAAGCGGTCCATCCTCTCTCGGAGTTCTTGAACGTCAGTCTGCACTTGCTCCATAGCTCTAGCTTGATTTGCTCTGGTCAGATAGCGGTGGATTAGTCTTTGATCAATCCTGGAACAACCTGTATACACAAAGGGTTAGAAAAACGGCAAAGTGCTCGTTATGCAGATGCCTCATGCAAATGCAAACGTGTGTTTGTGCGTTAGGGAGATTCCCCCCCCCCCCCCCCCCCCCCGATCCTAGTGCCTGAGTGCCAGTGCTGATAATAAGAAGTCTGAGTCCAGTCATGGAAATAACATCTAATATATATAAAGAAAGCCCATCAAGGCGGTACACAACGTCACTGAGTACAAGCAGAATCAATAGCATGACCTCGACCAATAAGCCTGGTGATGGTCAGCATACAACAATGATCAAAACAAAAGGGTTACAAATATAGTCAAGCACGACCACGGGCTCGAAACTCTTCTAACAGATCCCTTGTTTCTGGATTATCAGGCCGAGTGAGCAACCCTTCGACGAGTAGCTCCCTCTGCTTAATAGTGTATTGAAGACCTTCAACTGAGTCTTCCCATGCTCCTTCGCTGAAACAATCTTCTAGCTTCCGCTTCTTGGATTCAAACGTCAGCTTGCGCTCCTTTAGGTTAGCAAGAGCTTTGTTCAGCAGGCCTTCAGCGGCATATCTGCGAGCGGTTTCTTCATCAAACCTTTTCTCACTAGCCTTCACCTAGGCTTTCAACTTGGAGATCTGTTGCTTCAGTTTATCCTCCCGTTCCTTGTCGTTGGCTAGGGTGGCCTTCCAATGCTGATTAAATTTGGATATCCTCTGGTACACTTCATCTAAGTGCTGCTTCTTAGTAGCTAGTACGTCATTAACGGCTTTGAAGTCCCGACCCAAGCGCTCACGCTCAGCCATCTGCTTAGTCAAATATGTCCCTAACTGGTTCACCAGCTCTGTCTGCCTCTTGAAGGAATGGACGGCTTCACTTTTCTCGCTTCTGAGTTGAGCCAATTCTTTCTCCAGTGCTTCATTTTCCTTTTTCAGCTCATCTCTCTCAGCTAACGCCTGATTATGCTGCTGAATAGGCACGGTGGTAGGCTCTTCAATCCCTGGGGGGCTTTCTAGCTGGGCAGGTGGAAACGGCATCCCTATAGCATCTGCTCTGGCTCTGATCCAAGTCACGTATGGAGCGTAGGCTTGGCTATTACTCTTCCCCAGCAACGACTTTCCCCACTTACAGATACCATTCCAAGCGTGCTGAAGCTTAGATAACATATCCTCTCTAGAAGACCAGTGAGGTATAGAGATTCCTACACCTCTTCATCCTTCGGCGGAGCTCTCAAAGCATAAGCAAACTGTCGGACCAGCAGAGATGGATTATAGTTGATACGGCCCTTCCTGCCTATCATAGGCACATTCGAAAACCCGCTGCAGCTGAAGATAATCTCAGTACCCAACCTATCTCTATCAAACCAGTCAATATCCTCCGCTGATAGACTCATCAAACGCTCAGACCACTCAGCGGTGGCTGCAGACGAAGCAAAGGGGCCCTTCTTGGGTAGGTGACTATCAAGCCATCTATAGAGTAGGGGCACACAGCATGAGACGTTCTTACCCCTTCTGTTCTCGTTTTTGTAGTGGACGGAATGGTAGACATCTCCTATCAAGGTAGGGACTGGATTCCCTGATGCAAAGATGTGAAAGGCGTCGAAGTCTACAAAGTCGGGCATATTGGGGAACAGAATGATGCCATATATGCACAGAGCAAGGATGGCGTTGAACACGATCCAACATCCGTCTTTGGCACACTGCTGGGCCTTTCCCACTAAGAATTGCAAGGAGAAACCGGGAACCCTGTTCCAACTAGACAAGACCAACTCGGAGGCATCTAGATGGAGTGAAGGAGCTAGACTAGCCAGATTAGGCTCAACATCCATATGAACAAAGGGCATCTAACTCTTGATAGGCACACCTAACAGATCAGCATACTCCTCTAGGGTGGGTGCGAGAATAAAGTCCTGGAAAGTGAAGCATCTCAAAGGAGGATCGTAGAACTGCAGCAAGGCGTGCAACCCGTTCAACTCAAACACAGAAGGATTACGAACCAAGCTGAGCAATTTCCCATAAGACTTTCTGAATTCATCTCTCACAGAATCATCTGCCAAAGCAATCAAACCAGTCAGTTGAACAACATCAAGAGTGGGGAACTTGTAGGCCACAGTCTTCCTCAGAGAACCCATAATGGCACAAAAGAAGGTAAGAAAACCTGAATCGGGGGAAAAGGTACCTGCAACACAGACACACGTTAATGAAATGCGAATGAGTATGCAAAACAATGCAAAATGCAATCATGCAGCGGGAGATCAAGACGACTGGTGCTGTGAAGATTCTGTATCAACAAAACCATAATACTGCTCTGTCAAGAACAACCATGTCTCCGATGAGAAGAAAACCCAGATATCGGACCATAAATCTGCTCTGTCAAGAACAAACACACATCTGATAATAAGGACCTCCGATACAGGACCATAAATCTACTCTGTCAAGAACAAACACACATCTGATAACGGGAACCTCTGACACCAACAAAACCGATTCACTATCAAGAAAACCAGGTATTCTGAAGGTTAAGGCTTCCTGCAACAAACCCAACCCTGCTCACAGGTATGGACCTAAACTGACACAAGTTCGGCATCCTATGTGGTCATCAGCGTCACAGACATTCTAGAGGGGTGATACGATACCCAGAAGGTGTGGCATCACCGTCTCCTGAAGAGGCCTCACTCAGCTGAATTCCAAATGATCGGTCCCCAGAGTCGAAAATCCTCCAAACCAACAACCCCTCAGGCCCAAAGGGCCGGAAAAGAAGTCAACCGGGAGAACCTCGTCTGAGCGTGGATTTCATGAGACACTAGTGCCTGCAAAGCAAGCACGCGCCCACTAATTTCCACAACTAATGCTAGGTACACTCAAGCCTGGGTCTGGTTTCTCACTCATCAGAATGCCCGTCCCACAACAGCACAAATAATCATATCATACTGAAAATAAAGTGCGGGAAATAAAATGCGATAAATAAACACAACCCAACAAGTAATCATACAAGCGCTAGGATTGACTCTCACAGGGGACGTTGGATCCCCTAACTGACTCGCATAAGGGACGTTGGATCCCAGGAAACTATCACGTCCCCAGCAGAGTCGCCAGCTGCTGGGGATGACCCAGACAACCAGGAAGAAAATCCAAGACAAGACTCGCTTAGAGAACCATCGAAATCCCCAGCAGAGTCGCCAGCTGTCGCTACCGCGAAAATAAGGTGCTGGCAAAACAGAATAGTCACCACCTTTTGTTATTTATCCCTCAGAACGGGAAAGGAAACGATCGGAAAAACCTGACGAAAAGGTATAAGACAAGGTTATCACAACCATTGTCTGGGTTCGGGAGTCGGTTACGCAAGGGGAAGGTATTAGCACCTCTCACGTCCATCGTACTCGATGGGATCCACGCTTGTTGTGTTTATCTGACGGGTTGGTTTTATCTATCTACCTATCAAGGCTGGTCTGAAAAGAAAAGAAAGTGACTCGGCAAAGCGTCCCACTTTATGCCTACGTATTCTCATCAGAGAATGAGAAATCAGAGTCAACGTAGTTCTCCTAACTACGGGTTATGGGGGAAGGTGGCTCGCCAATACGTCAGTATTGTGCCTACGTACTCTCAACGGGTATGAGAGATCAGAGCTTACGTAGTTCGGGATAATACGGATTACGGGAATTTAGATTCATCTGTTTTATCGAGTAGGGTTAACAAACAGTTCCAGCAGTTGGATGTACGCAGCTCGACCCTTGGAGACTTAGGCGTTACCGTTTGCGGTAGAACCAGGAGTTAACGACACTCTTTTCTTCAGAAAAGCTTTCCTTTGAATTATAGGCCCACGGGGCAAAAAGGTTTGAAGTTTGTTTTCTGTCTTTTACAGAAGAACTGTTTTTTTATGGATGTTTGCAACCAATATCACACTAGAGACTATGACCTGAGAGTGAATGCATCGCATGTCACCCAAAGGGTACCATACTAAACATCCAATCTGTCGAAAAGAACTCTCCGACAACCCTTTCTAAGATAGCTTAAGGCTCGTAACGTACGACGTCAGTTAACCTTTATTTCTGTATTTTAATCTGTTTTGAGATGAGAAGAGAGAACAGGCTCAACTAAGGGGAGACTATCAAGTCCTAATGTTGTCATGCCAAGGATTCATCCTATGGTTAAGGTTTGAAACAGGGAACTCCTAGAAGTTATCATGCATAGGTTTCAACCTAAAGTTCTAATCATCACTTCCTTATAAAAGGAAGTGAGATTCCTAGGGGATCATGTCAATGGTAAACAGAAACAGATAAAGCATCAGCTTAAACAGTAAACAGTAAACGACTGTAAAATGCATGCAATGCAAGTGAGGGAGGAACTGTGTGTGGGGCATCAGCCTCCACAAGCTCATCTCAACCTCAAGCCAAGTATGAAATATGAATAACTGCAATCATATAAAATAAATAACATGCTATCAAGCAAATCAAGTGACTGCAATCATACAGAGAAAATGAAATAAAATGCCATCAAGTAAACCACATAGGCAAGGGAGCAGGGCTCTACCAAATACCAGCAAGCAAAGCCATGCAGTAAAAATACAAGCAGAGGGAGCAACTCAACCTCTAGTGCAATCATGCTCCTAGCTTACATTAGTCTAGATATGAACTTATTCTAATGCATCAAGCAAATCAAACAAGTCACATCAATACAGTTGCACAGAAAGAAAACAGACAACCAAGAAAGCAGATCAACAGCTTCCACAGCTCCACAGCCAAGCAATCTTCTGACAGCAGTTCAGTCCTCAGTCTTCAACTGCTCCTCAAGGCTATCATCTCCAATAGCAGGTGTCAACTTGCTTCTTCAAGCTTCTAAACTATCAAACATAAGTATCAACTTATTCTCTCTTCTTTAGGCCTCAGCTCCAAAGTAGATTCCACCTTCAGGTTTCACTCCCAATTACAAGTATCAACTTGTTCCTTCAGGCTCTTAATGCATCAAACATAAGTATTAACTTGTTCTCTTCCTCAAGCTTCAGCTCTTTCTTTAATCTTCAATGTATTCCTCTCACAAGTATCAACTTGTTCCTCTTGATCTTCAAGCTTCAGCTCTCTCTTCCTTACAAGTATCAACTTGGTCTACCTGATCTACAAGCTTCAGCTTCAATGGTAGTCTTCAAATACAGAGAAATATCAACTTCTAGCCTCTTCAGTCTTCTTCAAGCAAGGAACTCCATCCTCTAGCAAGGGAGGAAGATTCATCTAACAAGAGCAAAGTTTGGATGATTGGTAGCAGAGTGAAGACCAAAGGTCACCACTAAGCATCCTATCATCAGAGAAAAGGACCCTCAAAGGTTCTACCAACTTGTAAAGAGCCACACATCCTACCAAAGGAGGGATGAGGCCTTTACAAGGGGACCTTACATCACAGGGAAGAATGGAAGTGATCAACATCTTCCATGTTTATGAAGGAAGAGAATCTATCTAGAAGCTCTGCCTACAAACCCTAATCTTAACACCTAATCAACACTACACCAAAAGAAGGGAAGATCTTCACATCCAAGCTTCTTCAAGCACTCCATTGCATCTTCAACTTGCTTTCATCCACCAAGGGTAAAAACAACACAAGCTTACTCTAAGGGAACCTAAGGGGTTAATCTAGTCAAATTAGTGCATTAGAATCATCCAAAGTTAACACCTAAACTAAAATCAAACAAAAATAGTAAACTACATTGTAAATTCCTACAAAAATTCCTAAGGGGTCCTAATTCAATCATGAATCTACCATACAAAATTCAGAGGTTGAATCATCCACCAAGTTCTAGATATAAAACCTAAATCATAAGGTATTAACCATAAACCCTAAAAATGGATCTCCTAAAGTTTCAACCTAAAACTACCACTTACATTCATCACAAAAATGTGAGAAACATCTAGAGGTAACATGAATATCTATTCTAGCTACACACAAAAAATCAAGGCAAGAATCCTCATCATATGATCAAACCAAATTCAACAAAACAAAGTATCAACCATGATTATTTTAACATCAATTAAAATTCAACAAATGCTAATAAAATCAAAAATGCATGAAATATTAATATTTTTTCTCTAAAACAATCTAGATTCAATCATGAATCAATGGAAAAAAGACTGGAATTAATTGAGTCATTTTTCAATTTTTCATGAATTATTTACTAAACTATGTAAAATGAAGAAAATAAATGAAATTAAAAGAAATTGGTGAAACCTGCGTGGTAAATAGCAAATATTTCTCACTAATTTCTGGATTGGGCCAAGGGGGGGGGTGTTGATATCAATCAGTCCAAAGCCCAGGCGCTCCAATTATCAAACTGAAACAAAAGAAAACAATGCACACCCAGTTTCGAACCCACGTTCCCTTGGATGCACGCCTCTCATCACAAAGCCTGAACTACCCTAAGTGAAACGCAACGTTGAGGGGAGGGGGGTACGTGGCGCCACACACGCGCTTGGATCCAGGTCTGAGTCAAAGTCCTCTTCAGGAATGAACGCCTAAGATTATGTCTTCTTCATTTCAAATCTCTGCAACCTCTTGCCCTGCGCGCGCGAAGACCACCGCTGGTGGCTTTTCCGGTCACCATCAAGCAACCCTAACTCTCTCCACACTCACCCATTTCACAGGATTTATTGATGAAAGTTGACCAGAATTCTCTAAGGAATTCAACCATACCACTCATTCCTTCTAAAAACGCAAGAATCCAAGAATAGCAATCTCAACCGAAAATGGCATAAACCCTATCTTGTCTCTAACCATCAAATTACTTATCCAGAAAGCTTCTATCAATGATCTGCAATGCATCTAGCCTATCAAAACCTAGCCAAACTACCTGGATCATGCTACATGATGAGAATTACATACCTGTAAATTTTGGATGCACAGAGCACTGAAACCTTCAAATCAACCTTCAAGAATCTCCAGATACCTTCACTAACACCAAAGGAAGCTTCTGTATGCAACAAATTGGATTGAAACTCTCTGAATTCTTGAATTCGATTTTGACTTGCAAGATATGAATTCAAGGTGCTCTCTCACGATTTGGCTATGATCTTGGCTCAAATTCTATCTGGAATCACTCATACACTCTAGGGGGAGATGTTGAAAGCAAGAATTTGGATGGAAATGGACCAAAAGTGTGTAACCGAATTTGGTTTGCAAGAAGAAAATTCAGAACTCAATCTCTCTTTTCTCTCCCAATTCTCACCAACATTGGCCTTGGACCAGCTCTAGAGCTTATATAGAACCAGTGGGAATGGTCTAGAAGTTCCTAGAACCATCTATATGAGATATCCAATATCTCTTGCTTTTGAATTTCTCATCTCATGCTCATCCATGGCAGCCCTGCTTGCAGCTTGTTTATCACCTCATTCTCATCCAAATTCTCCTCAAATGAGATTATGAAGGTGTTTGGATGGATTGGAGCATTGGTCTTGCACTTGTGCATAGTTTGGTTTATGTAACTTACATCATAAGCAATCAAATGCAAATCTTTGAATGGGGCCTCATATGAAAAAAACCAACATTGCCATTGTCTTTAAAATGCCTTTTACAATCAAAATGACCTATAAGTTTGTCTCATTTGGTCACCAAATGAATTATTTGAATTTTTGACCATTAAATCCTTTTAATTCTTCTTTTTTCAAAGTTTCTTAAACCAAGTCTCTCCTTGAGCCATTTCAATGTCTCTTTGATGCATGTTCAAGGATAAAACCCCATTTTGAGCAACTTTCTAGTTGAACAAGACTTCATTTGAGGCCTCTAAGTTGGTGAAAATAGCCTATGATCACAAATGACCTATAATCACCAAATGTCCAAAATACCCTTGACTTGTCAAAGCCATAAATTGAGTTCTACAAGTCCTATCAAGGACTTCTAGTACCCCCTAGAAAGATAAGAGGATAAGTAAAAACATTCATGTTGACCAAAAGTTCATAGGAATCATCCTTCTAGGGCAAAAGTGCCGTGCAAGTTGGGTAACTTTCAAGCTCCAAATTCACATTCCTCAGATGACTTGTAACTTGTCTGGCTCATAACTTGAGTTCTACAAATCCTATCAAGGACTTCTAGCACTCAAATTAAAGCTAAGATCATGATCTACAACAATCATGTTAGGGGAAAGATGATATGAAAATCACATCTTCAGCTAAATTGCCTTGAAGATAGGGGTCAAACTAGGGGATTTTACACTGTCAAGCCTTAGAAACCCTAGCTTGAAACTTCTCAAGCTCTTCAATCATGATGAGTTGACCTTGGAATCATCCTTATAACATCTCAATGTATCAATCCATTATCACATGGCTCTTGGATTAGGTCTCAACCTTCTTCAAATCATCAGTTGACTTAGGGTTGACCCAGTCAAACCCTAATTGCACCAATCATGGTTGAGGCTTCTTAATCTTGCACAATGACCTGTCTAGGCCTCAAAGTGATCTTCAACACTTCTCATGAGCTATCTCAAGACCTCAAGTCCATCCTCATGGCCTCAGAATCATCTGATGGATTTCCACAACTCTCAAGTTAGGAGGCACACACTCTTGGTTTCAACCATTCTCTCTGAGGATCTTTTAACTTCTCTGACAAGGATATCAACCCTTGAGCACCTGAATAACCTTCTTATCTAGCTTCAAAGTCTTGTATAGCTCTTGATTGGTAATCATACCTCTTGATCTCCTGCATACATGTCAATGAAATGCAAATGATAATGCTAATGTGAATGAAATGAAACACAAGCTAGGTGAAGAAATGTTGGGCAAATTTTGGGGTGCAACACTATCAGACGTATGATACCCTAAGCAAAGGTAATAACCCAAAAGATACAGTATATTACCTACTCTCATGCGTATGATATCCTAAGCAAAGATAATAACACAAAAGAAACGGTATATTACCTACTATCAGACGTATGATGGCCCAAGAAAAGGTAATAACCCAAAAGATATGGTATATTACCTACTATCAGATGTATGATAGCCTAAGCAAAGGTAATAACTCAAAAGAGACGGTATATTACCTACTATCAAATGTATGATACGCTAAGAAAATGTAATAACCCAAAAGATACATTAAATTACCTACTATCAAACGTATGATAGCCTAAGCAAAGGTAATAACCCAAAAGATATGATATCTTACCTACTATCAAATGTATGATAGCCTAATAAAGGTAATAACCCAAAAGAAATGGTAGATTACCTACTATCAAACGTATGATAGCCTAAGCAAAGGTAATAACCCAAAAGATTCGGTGTATTACCTATTATCAGACGTATGATAGTCTAAGGAAAGGTAATAACCCAAATGATACGTATATTACCTACTATCAGGGGTATGATAGCCTAAACAAATGTAATAACCCAAAAGACGCGTACATTACCTACTATCAGACATATGCTAGCCTAAGAAAAGGTAATAACCCATAAGATATGGTATATTACCTACTATCAAACGTATAATTACCTAAGCAAAGGATTTATCCCAAAAGATACGGTATATTACAGAGTATCAAACGTATGATTGTCTAAGCAAAGGTAATAACCCAAAAGATACGGTATATTACCTACTATCAAAAGTATGATAGCCTAAGCAAAGGTAACAACCCAAAAGATACGGTATATTACCTACTATCAAATGTATGATAGCCTAAGCAAAGGTAATAACCCAAAAGATACGGTATATTACCTACTATCAGGCGTATGATAGCCTAAGTAAAGATAATAACCCAAAACATACGGTATATTACCTACTATCAGACGTATGATGGCCTAAGAAAAGGTAATAACCCAAAAGATACGGTAAATTACCTACTATAAGACGTATGATAGCCTAAGCAAAGGTAATAACCCAAAAGAGACGGTATATTACCTACTATCAAACGTATGATAGCCTAAGCAAAGGTAATAACCCAAAAGATACGGTAAATTACCTACTATCAAACGTAAGATAGCCTAAGCAAATATAATAACCCAAAAGAGACGATATATTACGTACTATCAAATGTATGATAGCCTAAATAAAGGTAATAACCCAAAAGAAATGGTATATTACATACTATCAAACGTATGATAGCCTATGCAAAGGTGATAACCTAAAAGATACGGTGTATTACCTACTATCAGACGTATGATAGTCTAAGGAAAGGAAATAACCCAAATGATACGGTATATTACCTACTATAAGGGGTATATTAGCCTAAACAAAGGTAGTAACCAAAAAGATACAGTATATTACCTACTATCATACGTATGATAGCCTAAGAAAAGGTAATAACCCAGAAGATACGGTATATTACCTACTATCAAACGTAGGATTACCTAAGCAAAGGATTTAACCCAAAAGATACGGTATATTACAGAGTATCAACCGTATGATTGTCTAAGCAAAGGTAATAACCCAAAAGATACGGTATATTACCTACTATCAAATGTATGATAGCCTAAGCAAACGTAATAACCCAGAAGATACAATATATTACCTACTATCAAAAGTATTATAGCCTAAGAAAAGGTAATAACCCAAAAGATACGGTATATTACCTACTATCAGACATATGATAGCCTAAGCAAAGGTAATAACCCAAAAGATACGGTATATTACCTAATATCAGGCGTATGAAAGCCTAAGCAAAGGTTATAACACAAAAGTTACGGTACATTACCTACTATCAAATGTATGATAGCCTAAGGAAAGGTAATAACCCAAAAGATGCGATATATTACCTACTATCAAATGTATGATAGCTTAAATAAAGGTAATAACCCAAAAGAAATGGCATATTTCCTACTATCAAACGTACGATAGCCTAAGCAAAGGTAATAACCCAAAAGATACGGTGTATTACCTACTATCAGACGTATGATAGTCTAAGGAAAGGTAATAACCTAAATGATACGATATATTACCTACTATCAGGGGTATGATAGCCTAAACAAAGGTAATAACCAAAAAGATATGGTATATTACCTACTATCATACGTATGATAGCCTAAGAAAAGGTAATAACCCAGAAGATACGGTATATTACCTACTATCAAACGTATGATTACCTAAGCAAAGGATTTATCCCAAAAGATACAGTATATTACAGAGTATCAAACGTATGATTGTCTAAGAAAAGGTAATAACCCAAAAGATACGGTATATTACCTACTATCAGACGTATGATAGCCTAAGCAAAGGTAACAACCCAAAAGATACGGTATATTACCTACTATCAAACGTATGATAGCCTAAGCAAAGGTAATAACCCAAAAGAGACAATATATTAACTATTATCAGACGTATGATACCCTAAGCAAAGGTAATAACCCAAAAGATACGGTATATTACCTACTATCAGGCGTATGATAGCCTAAGAAAAGATAATAACCTAAAAGATACGGTATATTACCTACTATTAGACGTATGATGGCCTAAGAAAAGGTAATAACCCAAAAGATACGGTATATTACCTAATATCAGACGTATGATAGCCTAAGCAAAGGTAATAACCCAAAAGAGACGGTATATTACCTACTATCAAACATATGATAGCCTAAGCAAAGGTAATAACCCAAAAGATACGGTAAATTACCTACTATCAAACGTAAGATAGCCTCAGCAAAGGTAATAACCCAAAAGAGACGATATATTTCCTACTATCAAATGTATGATAGCCTAAATAAAGGTAATAAGCCAAAAGTAATGGTATATTACCCACTATCAAACGTAAGATAGCCTAAGCAAAGGTAATAACCCAAAAGATACGGCATATTGCCTACTATCAGACGTATGATAGTCTAAGGAAAGGTAATAACCCAAATGATACGGTATATTGCCTACTATCAGGGGTATGATAGCCTAAACAAAGGTAATAACCAAAAAGATACGGTATATTATCTACTATCAAACGCATGATTACCTAAACAAAGGATTTATCCCAAAAGATACGGTATATTACAGAGTATCAATCGTATGATTCTCTAAGCAAAGGTAATAACCCAAAAGATACGATATATTACCTACTATCAAACGTATGATAGCCTAAGCAAAGGTAATAACCCAAAAGATACAATATATTACCTACTATCAAAAGAATGATAGCCTAAGAAAAGGTAATAACCCAAAACATACGGTATATTACCTACTATCAGACGAATGATAGCCTAAGCAAAGGTAATAACCTAAAAGATACGGTATATTACCTACTATCAATCGTATGATAGCCTAAGCAAAGGTAATAACCCAAGAGATACGGTATATTACCTACTATCAAACGTATGATAGCCTAAGCAAAGGTAATAACCAAAAAGATATGATATATTACCTACTATCAAAGGTATGATAGCCTAAGAAAAGGTAATAACCCAAAAGAAACAGTATATTACCTTCTATCAAATGTATGATAGCCTAAGCAAAGGTAATAACCCAAAAGATACGGTATATTACCTACTATCAGACGTATGATAGCCTAAGCAAAGGTAATAACCTAAAATATACGGTATATTACCTACTATCAACCGTATGATAGCCTAAGCAAAGGTAATAACCCAAGAGATACGGTATATTACCTACTATCAAACGTATAATAGCCTAAGAAAAGGTAATAACCCAAAAGAGACGATATATTACCTACTATCAAACGTATGATCGCCTAAGCAAAGGTAATAACCCAAAAGAAACGGTATATTACCTACTATCAAACGTATGATAGCCTAAGCAAAGGTAATAACCCAAAAGATACGGTATATTACCTACTATCAAATGTATGATAGCCTAAGCAAAGGTAATAAAACAAAAGATACAGTATATTACCTACTATCAAACGTATGATAGCCTAAGCAAACGTAATAACCCAAAAGAAACAATACATTACCTATTATCAGACGTATGATAGCCTAAGCAAAGGTAATAACCCAAAAGATACCATATATTACCTACTATCAGGAGTATGACATCCTAAGCAAAGATAATAACCCAAATGATACGGTATATTACCTACTATCAGACGTATGATAGCCTAGGAAAAGGTAATAACCTAAAAGATACGGTATATTACCTAATATCAGGCGTATGAAAGCATAAGCAAAGGTTATAACACAAAAGTTACGGTATATTACCTACTATCAAACGTATGATAGCCAAAGCAAAGGTAATAACCCGAAAGACGCGATATATTACCTACTATCAAATGTATGATAGCCTAAATAAAGGTAATAACCCAAAAGAAATGGCAAATTACCTACTATCAAACGTACGATAGCCTAAGCAAAGGTAATAAACAAAAAGATACAGTGTATTACCTACTATCAGACGTATGATAGTCTAAGGAAAGGTAATAACCTAAATGATATGGTATATTACCTACTATCAGGGGTATGATAGCCTAAACAAAGGTAATAACCAAAAAGATATGGTATATTACCTACTATCATACGTATGATAGCCTAAGAAAAGGTAATAACCCAGAAGATACGGTATATTACCTACTATCAAACGTATGATTACCTAAGCAAAGGATTTATTCCAAAAGATACAGTATATTACAGAGTATCAAACGTATGATTGTCTAAGAAAAGGTAATAACCCAAAAGATACGGTATATTACCTACTATCAGACGTATGATAGCCTAAGCAAAGGTAACAACCTAAAAGATACGGTATATTACCTACTATCAAACGTATGATAGCCTAAGCAAAGGTAATAACCCAAAAGAGACAATATATTACCTATTATCAGACGTATGATACCCTAAGCAAAGGTAATAACCCAAAAGATACGGTATATTACCTACTATCAGGCGTATGATAGCCTAAGCAAAGATAATAACCTAAAAGATACGGTATATTACCTACTATTAGACGTATGATGGCCTAAGAAAAGGTAATAACCCAAAAGATACGGTATATTACCTAATATCAGACGTATGATAGCCTAAGCAAAGGTAATAACCCAATAGAGACGGTATATTACCTACTATCAAACGTATGATAGCCTAAGCAAAGGTAATAACCCAAAAGATACGGTAAATTACCTACTATCAAACGTAAGATAACCTAAGCAAAGGTAATAACCCAAAAGAGACGATATATTTCCTACTATCAAATCTATGATAGCCTAAATAAAGGTAATAAGCCAAAAGAAATGGTATATTACATACTATAAAACGTATGATAGCCTAAGAAAAGGTAATAACCCAAAAGATACGGTGTATTGCCTACTATCAGGGGTATGATAGCCTAAACAAAGGTAATAACCAAAAAGATACGGTATATTATCTACTATCAAACGTATGATTACCTAAACAAAGGATTTAACCCAAAAGATACAGTATATTACAGAGTATCAACCGTATGATTGTCTAAGCAAAGGTAATAACCAAAAGATATGGTATATTACCTACTATCAAACGTATGATAGCCTAAGCAAAGGTAATAACCCAAAAGATACAATATATTACCTACTATCAAAAGAATGATAGCCTAAGAAAAGGTAATAACCCAAAACATACGGTATATTACCTACTATCAGACGAATGATAGCCTAAGCAAAGGTAATAACCTAAAAGATACGGTATATTACCTACTATCAAACGTATGATAGCCTAAGAAAAGGTAATAACCCAAGAGATATGGTATATTACCTACTATCAAACGTATGATAGCCAAAGCAAAGGTAATAACCCAAAACATATGATATTTTACCTACTATCAAAGGTATGATAGCCTAAGCAAAGGTAATAACCCAAAAGAAACGGTATATTACCTTCTATCAAATGTATGATAGCCTAAGCAAAGGTAATAACCCAAAAGATACGATATATTACCTACTATCAAATGTATGATAGCCTTAGCAAAGGTAATAACCTGAAAGATACGATATATTACCTACTATCAAACGTATGATAGCCTAAGCAAACATAATAACCCAAAAGAGACAATATATTACCTATTATCAGACGTATAATAGCCTAAGCAAAGGTAATAACCCAAAAGATACGAGATATTACCTACTATCAGGAGTATGATATCCTAAGCAAAGATAATAACCCAAAAGATACGGTATATTACCTATTATCAGACGTATGATAGCCTAGGAAAACGTAATAACCCAAAAGAGACGATATATTACCTACTATCAAATGTATGATAGCCTAAATAAAGGTAATAAGCCAAAAGGAATGGTATATTACCTACTATCAAACGTATGATAGCCTAAGCAAAGGTAATAACCCTAAAGATACGATGAATTACCTACTATTAGACGTATGATAGTCTAAGGAAAGGTAATAACCCAAATGATACGGTATATTACCTACTATCAGGGATATGATAGCCTAAACAAAGGTAATATTCAAAAAGATACGGTATATTAGCTACTATCATACGTATGATAGCCTAAGAAAAGGTAATAACCCAGAAGATACAGTATATTACCTACTATCAAACGTATGATAGCCTAAGCAAAGGTAATAACCCAAAAGATATGGTATATTACAGAGTATCAACCGTATGATTGTCTAAGCAAAGGTAATAACCTAAAAGATACGATATATTAGCTACTATTAAACGTATGATAGCCTAAGCAAAGGTAATAATCCAAAAGATATGGTATATTACCTACTATCAAACGTATGATAGCCTAAGCAAATGTAATAACCCAAAAGAGATGATATATTACCTACTATCAAAGGTATGATAGCCTAATCAAAGGTAATAACCCAAAAGAAACGGTATATTAGCTTCTATCAAATGTATGATAGCCTAAGCAAAGGTAATAACCCAAAAGATACGGTATATTACCTACTATCAAATGTATGATAGCCTTAGCAAAGGTAATAACCTAAAAGATACGGTATATTACCTACTATCAAACGTATGATAGCCTAAGCAAACGTTATAACCTAAAAGAGACAATATATTACCTATTATCAGACGTATGATAGCCTAAGCAAATGTAATAACCCAAAAGATACGATATATTACCTACTATCAGGAGTATGATATCCTAAGCAAGGATAATAACCCAAAAGATACGGTATATTACCTATTATCAGACGTATGATAGCCTAGGAAAACGTAATAACCTAAAAGAGACGATATATTACCTACTATCAAATGTATGATAGCCTAAATAAAGGTAATAAGCCAAAAGGAACGGTATATTACCTACTATCAAACGTATGATAGCCTAAGCAAAGGTAATAACCCAAAAGATACGATGAATTACCTACTATCAGACGTATGATAGTCTAAGGAATGGTAATAACCCAAATGATACGGTATATTACCTACTATCAGGGATATGATAGCCTAAACAAAGGTAATATCCAAAAAGATATGGTATATTACCTACTATCATACGTATGATAGCCTAAGAAAAGGTAATAACCCAGAAGATACGATATATTACCTACTATCAAACGTATGATTACCTAAACAAAGGATTTAACCCAAAAGATACTGTATATTACAGAGTATCAACCGTATGATTGTCTAAGCAAAGGTAATAACCCAAAAGATACGGTATATTACCTACTATCAAACGTATGATAGCCTAAGCAAAGGTAATAACCCAAAAGATACAGTATATTACCTAATATCAAAAGTATAATAGCCTAAGCAAAGGTAATAACCCCAAACATACGGTATATTACCTACTATCAGACGTATGATAGCCTAAGCAAAGGTAATAACCTAAAAGATACCGTATATTACCTACTATCAAACAGATGATAGCCTAAGAAAAGGTAATAACCGAAAAGAAACGGTATATTACGTACTATCAAACGTATGATAGCCTAAGAAAAGGTAATAACCCAAAAGATACGGTATATTACCTACTATCAAATGTATGATAGCCTAAGCAAAGGTAATAACCCAAAATATACGGTATATTACCTACTATCAAACGTATGATAGCCTAAGCAAATGTAATAACCCAAAAGAGACAATATATTACCTATTATCAGACGTATCATAGCCTAAGCAAAGGTAATAACCCAAAAGATACGATATATTACCTACTATCAGGAGTATGATATTCTAAGCAAAGATAATAACCCAAAAGATACGGTATATTACCTACTATCAGACGTATGATAGCCTAGGAAAAGGTAATAACACAAAAGATAGGGTATATTACCTAATATCAGGCGTATGAAAGCCTAAGCAAAGTTAATAACCCAAAATATATGGTATATTACCTAATATCAGGCGTATGATAGGCTAAGCAAAGGTAATTACCCAAAAAGATAAGGTATATTACCTACTATCAAACGTATGATAGCCTAAGCAAAGGTAATAACCCAAAAGATACAGTGTATTACCTACTATCAGACTTATGATAGTCTAAGGAAAGGTAATAACCCAAATGATACGGTATATTACCTACTATCAGGGGTATGATAGCCTAAACAAAGGTAATAACCAAAAAGATACTGTATATTACCTACTATCATACGTATGATAGCCTAAGAAAAGGTAATAACCCAAAAGATACGGTATATTACCTACTATCAAACGTATGATTACCTAAGCAAAGGATTTATCCTAAAAGATACAGTATATTACAGAGTATCAAACGTATGATTGTCTAAGCAAAGGTAATAACCCAAAAGATACGGTATATTACCTACTATCAAACCTATGATAGCCTAAGCAAAGGTAATAACCCAAAAGACACGGTATATTACCTACTATCAAAAGTATGCTAACCTAAGCAAAGGTAATAACCCAAAAGATAAGGTATATTACCTACTATCAGACGTATGATAGCCTAAGCAAAGGTAACAAGCCAAAAGATACGGTATATTACCTACTATCAAACGTATGATAGCCTAAGCAAAGGTAATAACCTAAAAGAGACAATATATTACCTATTATCAGATGTATGATACCCTAAGAAAAGGTAATAACCCAAAAGATACGGTATATTACCTACTATCAGGCGTATGATAGCCTAAGCAAAGATAATAAACCAAAAGATACGGTATATTACCTACTATCAGACGTATGATGGCCTAGGAAAAGGTAATAACCCAAAAGATACGGTATATTACCTACTATCAGACGTATGATAGCCTAAGCAAAGGTAATAACCCAAAAGATACGATGAATTACCTACTATCAGACGTATGATAGTCTAAGGAAAGGTAATAACCCAAATGATACGGTATATTACCTACTATCAGGGATATGATAGCCTAAACAAAGGTAATATCCAAAAAGATACGGTATATTACCTACTATCATACGTATGATAGCCTAAGAAAAGTTAATAACCCAGAAGATACGGTATATTACCTACTATCAAACGTATGATTACCTAAACAAAGGATTTAACCCAAAAGATACTGTATATTACAGAGTATCAACCGTATGATTGTCTAAGCAAAGGTAATAACCCAAAAGATACGGTATACTACCTACTATCAAACGTATGATAGCCTAAGCATAGGTAATAACCCAAAAGATACAGTATATTACCTAATATCAAAAGTATGATAGCCTAAGCAAAGGTAATAACCCCAAACATACGGTATATTACCTACTATCAGACGTATGATAGCCTAAGCAAAGGTAATAACCTAAAAGATACCGTATATTACCTACTATCAAACATATGATAGCCCAAGCAAAGGTAATAACCCAAAAGAGACGAGATATTACCTACTATCAAAGGTATGATAGCCTAAGAAAAGGTAATAACCGAAAAGAAACGGTATATTACCTACTATCAAACGTATGGTAGCCTAAGAAAAGGTAATAACCCAAAAGATACGGTATATTACCTACTATCAAATGTATGATAGCCTAAGCAAAGGTAATAACCCAAAATATACGGTATATTACCTAGTATCAAACGTATGATAGCCTAAGCAAATGTAATAACCCAAAAGAGACAATATATTACCTATTATCAGACGTATCATAGCCTAAGCAAAGGTAATAACCCAAAAGATACGATATATTACCTACTATCAGGAGTATGATATTCTAAGCAAAGATAATAACCCAAAAGATACGGTATATTACCTACTATCAGACGTATGATAGCCTAGGAAAAGGTAATACCCAAAAGATAGGGTATATTACCTAATATCAGGCGTATGAAAGCCTAACAAAGTTAATAACCCAAAATATATGGTATATTACCTAATATCAGGCGTATGATAGGCTAAGCAAAGGTAATTACCCAAAAAGATAAGGTATATTACCTACTATCAAACGTATCATAGCCTAAGCAAAGGTAATAACCCAAAAGATACAGTGTATTACCTACTATCAGACTTATGATAGTCTAAGGAAAGGTAATAACCCAAATGATACGGTATATTACCTACTATCAGGGGTATGATAGCCTAAACAAAGGTAATAACCAAAAAGATACTGTATATTACCTACTATCATACGTATGATAGCCTAAGAAAAGGTAATAACCCAGAAGATACGGTATATTACCTACTATCAAACGTATGATTACCTAAGCAAAGGATTTATCCTAAAAGATACAGTATATTACAGAGTATCAAACGTATGATTGTCTAAGCAAAGGTAATAACCCAAAAGATACGGTATATTACCTACTATCAAACCTATGATAGCCTAAGCAAAGGTAATAACCCAAAAGACACGGTATATTACCTACTATCAAAAGTATGCTAACCTAAGCAAAGGTAATAACCCAAAAGATAAGGTATATTACCTACTATCAGACGTATGATAGCCTAAGCAAAGGTAACAAGCCAAAAGATACGGTATATTACCTACTATCAAACGTATGATAGCCTAAGCAAAGGTAATAACCCAAAAGAGACAATATATTACCTATTATCAGACGTATGATACCCTAAGAAAAGGTAATAACCCAAAAGATACGGTATATTACCTACTATCAGGCGTATGATAGCCTAAGCAAAGATAATAAACCAAAAGATACGGTATATTACCTACTATCAGACGTATGATGGCCTAGGAAAAGGTAATAACCCAAAAGATACGGTATATTACCTACTATCAGACGTATGATAGCCTAAGCAAAGGTAATAACCCAAAAGAGACGGTATATTACCTACTATCAAACGTATGATAGCCTAAGCAAAGGTAATAACCCAAAAGATACGGTAAACTACGTACTATCAAACGTAAGATAGCCTAAGCAAAGGTAATAACCCAAAAGAGACGATATATTACCTATTATCAAATGTATGATAGCCTAAATAAAGGTAATAAGCCAAAACAAATGGTATATTACCTACTATCAAACGTATGATAGCCTAAGCAAAGGTAATAACCCAAAACATACGGTGTATTACCTGCTACCAGACGTATGATAGTCTAAGGAAAGGTAATAACCCAAATGATACGGTATATTACCTACTATCAGGGGTATGATAGCCTAAACAAAGGTAATAACCAAAAAGATACGGTATATTACCTACTATCATACGTATGATAGCCTAAGAAAAGGTAATAACCCAGAAGATACGGTATATTACCTACTATCAAACGTATGATTACCTAAACAAAGGATTTAACCCAAAAGATACGATATATTACATAGTATCAACCGTATGATTGTCTAAGCAAAGGTAATAACCCAAAAGAAACGGTATATTACCTACTATCAAACGTACGATAGCCTAAGCAAAGGTAATAACCCAAAAGATACAGCATATTACCTACTATCAAAAGTATGATAGCCTAAGCAAAGGTAATAACCCAAAAGATACGGTATATTACCTACTATCAGACGTATGATAGCCTAAGCAAAGGTAATAACCAAAAAGATACGGTATATTACCTGCTATCAAACGTATGATAGTCTAAGCAAACGTAATAACCCAAAAGAGACAATATATTACCTATTATCAGATGTATGATACCCTAAGAAAAGGTAATAACCCAAAAGATACGATATATTACCTACTATCAGACGTATGGTAGCCTAGGAAAACGTAATAACCCAAAAGAGACGATATATTAACTACTATCAAATGTATGATAGCCTAAATAAAGGTAATAAGCCAAAAGAAATGGTATATTACCTACTATCAAACGTATGATAGCCTAAGCAAAGGTAATAACCCAATTGATACGATGAATTACCTACTATCAGAAGTATGATAGTCTAAGGAAAGGTAATAACCCAAATGATACGGTATATTACCTACTATCAGTGGTATGATAGCCTAAACAAAGGTAATAACCAAAAAGATATGGTATATTACCTACTATCAAACGTATGATTACCTAAACAAAGGATTTAACCCAAAAGATACGGTATATTACAGAGTATCAATCGTATGATTGTCTAAGCAAAGGTAATAACCCAAAAGATACGGTATATTACCTACTATCAAACGTATGATTACCTAAACAAAGGATTTAACCCAAAAGATACGGTATATTACAGAGTATCAACCATATGATTGTCTAAGCAAAGGTAATAACCCAAAAGATACGGTATATTACCTACTATCAAACATATGATAGCCTAAGCAAAGGTAATAACCCAAAAGATACAGTATATTACCTACTATCAAAAGTATGATAGCCTAAGCAAAGGGAATAACCCAAAAGATACGGTATATTACCTACTATCAGACGTATGATAGCCTAAGCAAAGGTAATAACCTAAAAGATACGGTATATTACCTGCTATCAAACATATGATAGCCTAAGTGTTGCGGTGAAAATCGGATATCAAGCTATTGAATTAACTTGAATCTTAATTCTTTTACAACTGGTCTTTAATTTATCCAAAGGATAACTCTAAAGAAAGAAAGAACCTTTTACGCGATGTGACAACTACGCTTTAAGAGATTCGGGGAACGGGGGTTGGTTATGCATAGGGTAGGTATTTCACATCCTAAACATCTGTAGTACTCTACAGGAACCTTTTGTTTGTTTGCATGCTAAGTTTGTTAAATGTTTGCTATGGATTGGGATTGGGTAAAACGTGTAGGTTAAGACCTAAAGATAGTTTCTAGGTTTGCTCGAAAAGACGTCGCGTCCTCTGCCTACGTATCCTAACCAGGATAGAATCAGAGCAATCGTAGTTAACCTTACAAGGGATGAAGAACACTTGATTATGATCAAGGTTCAAAGGGGATCAAACATATCCATGCTTGGGTAGATTTTAAGAAAACTCTCTAGATCTATGTTGAACTCTCAAGAAAGGGGAGTAAGTAATCACGTCCATGATTCTTACATAGAGTTAACCAAACTCTAACTAGTTCTATATTGTAAGGTCAATTGGTTCTATCCAGACCAAAAGGAGGAAGAAGGGGGAAGGTTGCTCGTCAAGATATCGCATCTTGTGCCTATGTATCCTCATTGTCCAATGAGAAATCAGAGCGGTCGTAGTTCGGGCATGAACTACAGAATAAGGATTTATTGGTTCTTTTCAGACCAAAAAGAGGGAGAAGGCTTTATCCAGACCTATGAGTTTAAATCCTATTGGTTCTATCCAGACCAAAAGGAGGGGGAGGTTCTATCCAGACCTATGAGTTTAAATCCTATTGGTTCTATCCAGACCAAAAGAGGGAGAAGGTTCTATCCAGACCTATGATTGAAATCCTATTGGTTCTATCCAGACCAAAAGGGGGAGAAGGTTCTATCCAGACCTATGATTGAAATCCTATTGGTTCTAGCCAGACCAAAAGGAGGAGAAGGTTCTATCCAGACCTATGATTGAAATCCTATTGGTTCTATCCAGACCAAAAGGAGTAATGAGCTATCTATGACCCAATGGTCAATAGAGAGACTTTCCTTTGGAAGGGAAAAGAGGAGGTAACTGGGATGAGAACTAAAGAGTTCCATCACTTGGAGAAGAAAATAATTAACAAAGTATAAACATATTCAAGCATGAGGAATATAGAAGACAATGATTATGATCAAGGATTAACCAACACATTACAATGAGTAAGTATTTTGAGTAGGACGAATGGTTACGACCAATTATAGTAAGCATATTACAATAAGCATGTCTTGACAAAGGTGTAGGCATATTTTGACAAAGATTGAAAGCATGATGAAGGTAACAACCGTATAAACAAATAACAATTTGAAAATAATCATGTCATAACCTCAAAGCGTAACAACAATATGCATAGATAACAATCTCACACAATTAAATTAGTTTAGCCTCGTAATTTAGGAGGTACATGGCAAGAGGATTACTTGACAAAGTAAAGATGAAGAAATCATGGTGACAACCATGGGAGAAAGTCCTAACATGCTCACTAATATGCAAGGAATGAGAATAAATGAATATCTAAGAGCAAACAATCATAGTGAAAAAGAAAATCATCTGCGTATGGGAGATAACAATCTCAATACCAAGAAAACTTCGAAGTAACCAAAAGGCATGAAAGTGAACAAACATGGAATTTAAAAATATCACATGAAAGTAGGTATCAAGACAAATATAATGCAAAAGAATGGGAGAAAAATGATGAAAAACGAGTGAGATATGAATTTTTGAAGTTGGAGTGAAAAATGGCAAGTTTTACAAGTAACTTTCACTGGTGGAAGTTTAGTATAAAAAGTGACAATTTTCTTTCTGGGCAGTTTTACATGTAACTTCCACTGGTGGAGGTTTAGTGTAAAAAGTGTCAAATTTCTTTTCATGCAATTTTACAAGTAACTTCCACTGGTGGATGTTTAGTGTAAAAAGTGACAATTTTCTGGCTGGGCAAAAATACACAACAAATGGATTTACGTTTTGTATCGTAACTTCCTAACCGTTAATCGGATCGGCACAAAATTTATATGGAAATTGGGTAGAATAGAATAAGGAAGAAGATGGTAATATCAGTTTTCTAAAATTCTCAATGTGCAAGAAAATTCGATAGCTGGTGTGTATTAGTGTTATGTGTTGCATTTTGAAGAATTCCAACAAACTCAAACACTCTCAAGTCAGGACAAGCACTCATACAAGATTCAAACATGATATAGAATGATGCTATCAATTCAAACTTTCTGAAATCCAACAGAATGTGTATATGTCATGTGAAATGCAAAATAGTGAAGGAAAGTGCATTTTGGAATTCATGGATCTAACTAGATGATTTAAGAAGCAAATGAAGGTATGGACATGTTTGAAATATGCTACAGATCCAGTTTCAAAAGACATAGGATCAAAAAGAAAATCAGAAACAGAAAAGGGATGTGAGTCGCATCAATGCACTTGAAAATGCCATCTCAATGATTCAAACCAAACAAAAGTAAGACATAAAACCAGTCTGCACTAGCTCTATACATGCTACGTATGAATTTTCATGATTCTAAGAGGACTCAAAACAAATCAAATTAAACATGTTACATGGACTGCAGTTTTAATGCTCAAGAGCTGGAGTGGTTTTCAGAAAAAAAAAGCAAGAACATTTTTCTTTTTAAGTACAACCATCAATTGATCACACATGATCCACAACATTTCCAACATACCCTCAGTTTCAAAAATGCATCATACATATAAACTTGACAGTTCAGCATGAAGTTAATGCTAGCATAAAAGGCTGACCAATTTAAAACAGCAAGTAGTACACAAACCAATATTGCTCAATATTCATCAAAATGGCCTCAACTCAAATAGTTAAGGATTTCAAAGATTCAGTTGAAGTTTGATAATAAAGGGATTAACCAAACTCAAATCAGGCCATGATAACAAAGTTAAGTGTGATTACCAAATCAGCATGCATCATGAAATCCTACAACTGCAGTACTTTTCACCAAGGCAGTGTACACACATACATCATGATACTAACAACTAAAAGCTAGTATGCTGAACATGTTTAACAGTTCTAACAGAAGAAACATCTTGAAATTTTTAATATGTCAAAGGTATGCATTCATCCACAACAATCATAACAACACCAAACCAATGTTTTAAATGAGAGTTAACAAACACAAACCAAATTTATCATGAAAAATCAAATCCTCCACAGCAGAGGGCACAGTCCTAACATTCCTATGTTAATCATCATGCATCACACTTTGAAACAACTTTTGGCATAACAGAATGAGAAAGATATTATTGACATGAATGCAAAGCATGGTGACCTATGATTACTAGCAAGTAGTTTCTGGCATGCCCACATATGATTCACAAAACATGAAGGGGTATATGGTTCAGTTGCAAAGAGATCACACACACACCACAAATGTAGATAAGGATGAGTTACAACTCAAAAAGAGTGCACATCGTAAGCAAGAAGGATATGGGCATATGGTCATGGTAAATTTAGCTCAAAGATGCAATTGGATATAAGTGAGGGTCTGTTCAAATTTTAAATGCAATTCTCAATGATTAAATCCAAAGAAAAAGAACTCATTTTATCCTTAAAACGAAAAGTAAGTGGCCAGTTGTAAAATGGTGAACATGGAATAAACTTGTCAATAGGCAATGCAACAACAACAAGTCCTCAAAAGTAGCAAAACTGACAGGAGTAATGTACTACAGTTTTGATAACCGTTGACAATAATAACACTCATGTATCTTCAAAATTCACACAAGCTTCAAATCCAAAGTAAAGCACATAAACTTAAAAATTTATAGAAACTAAACTGAAGAGTAAATGAGCAAGATTTAAGCCATACAATCATATACACATCATTCATATGTAGGTTTGAGTGTGTTCAAGCAATTAACAAAGTTCAAACTGGACTGTAACAGAATTTGACATTAAAGTTGGCATTTAGTGCTTGAACAAGCATGAACAAATTCAAAATCATCATGAGGCACAAACAAACTAAACTAGACATTCATACACACTAACATATGATAACAAGTAATTCCAAACTTAAAAACTAGTTGACAAACCAGTGTACATACAAATGGACATGCTGCTACCCCAAAATTTGGTTCAAAATGCAGTAGCAGAGCATTTTTACCACAAGCAATATTTTTCAAGCCAACCACCATATGAACATACATGCTATGTGGTATATGTCATGTCTAAAGTGTCAAGATAAGTGCAAACCAACTATACAAGAAATCCAACATGTGAACCAAAGAAAATCAATTATGTGCAGTTTTGATAACAATCACATTATGGCATGGCATTGATATGAGTTAGGTTGAGGAAGACTTACCTCTTGTAGATGAGCTCTAAGCCAGCAAAAAGTACCAAGAAAACCAGAGGTGCTTCCTTCTTTGCAGTGATATGGAAATTGCTTCCTCTTGAAGCAACAAAAGCCAAACTTCAAGTCAGTTGTAGTTGTAGTGTTTCCAGTTAATTTGTGAGGCCTCAAACAGTTGTAATATGGTGTATGAGAGGTTCTAGGAGTGTTAGATCAACAAGAAACAACTTGAACCAAGATTTGACAAGTTTTGAGGACTATGGTCAAACTTCTCTAGTGTGGGAGTTGACTTTTGTGGGAATGAGCTTTTTGAGTGGCTTGAAGGTGTAGACACCTTCTATATGGCATATATGATTTGTATGGATGCTTTTCAAGGCCTTGGAAGTAGTGGAACTGGTCTTGAGCAGAATCTTGCCCAAGACAGCTTTTTGGTAAAAATGGAGATTTTGATATTTTTGAGTTTTTGAGAGAATGAGAAAATATTGAGAGAAATGTTTCTCTTGGTTTTTAGAGTATGCTCTGGTGTGATATAGAGTGTGGAGAAACCTCTATTTATAGGCCATGAGGAGCTTGGGGGCAGATTTGATGTATTGGCTCTTTGGAGGGAAAATTGGAGAAAATTTTCCACAAAATCTTGGCACATCTTCATCCATCATGCTCTTGGCTCAATGCAAGAAAGAACTCAAGTGGGATGAGATGTTTGAGGTGATTGAAATGAGGCTAGAGTGTAGAGATGGCAGCTACTACATCATTGCATAATGTTTCTCTTTCCTCTCTTTTATTTGAATAAAATAATGTCAAGTTGCTTCAATCTTGCAATGTCCTTCAAACCATCCTATCTTCTGGTTTTCTCCTCATCCACACCTCTCATTATCAGTTTAAATTACAATCCAAGGGCTGAGAATGGCTAATGTGATGAAAATCTGATTTTGAGAAGTTTTTACCAAAGTGGTTTCAAGTGTGACAGGCCCAACTTTCATGACCCATAACTCTTAGCTCACAAATCCTCTTGAGGAGTTCTTGTACTTTTTAGAAAGCCCTCATATAGCTATACAACTTTCATGTTTTGGGAATTTCCAAATTCTTGATGGAACTAGGTTGAAAAACCCTTCAAAGTCCTTTACCCTTGAAAAATGATTTTTTCTATAACTCCAATTCCATGAATTTTTTGAATATGGACCACTGTGGGACTTTTGTAGGGTTTGTCAAGACCTTTCAAACAAGCTTAGAACCACTTCAATTGGATGTGTGGTTGAGGATTTATGGTCTTGCCCCTTTCGAAACCCTAATTCCCGATTTTTGCAATTACTTCCTAACCCTTGATCCAATGGTCGTGAAATTTTATGGGGAGGTGTAATATGATATGAGGAACATTTTTCAATCACACCTTGAAGTCAAATTCCTTATTGTTGGAGAGTTGACTTTTTGGTCAACCTTTCGATCGATCGGTGTCTATCGAGTCGCCCGTTGGTGATCCGGACATCCTGAGGACTTGAAACTCTTTGGATGGGCTTTACTAAGCCATAGGAGCTTAATGGACCTTGATTCCATCATTGAAATACTCTTTGAAACAAAGGTCAAACTACAGTTGACTTTTCCTAATCGGAAAAACCCTAATCGGGCGTCTTGAACTACACTCCTCTCAATTTCCAGGTGACCACCTCAAATTGAATCCATACTTGATCCAATGTTGTATTATTGATGATGTGGAGGCTTATTTGAAGTTGGATCAATCCGAAACATTGATTGATCAGACCACCGAAATCTCGATTTTGACGGTACGGAACCCTAATTCATCTGCATCTTAACAAAGATAAACTTGAAATGGGTTAAGGTTAGTTAATCAAATGAACATGATCCTACAATGATGATGAGGATCTAAGGGGTCATAATTTGGGGTGCAACAGATGCCCCTATTTAAATATCTTCACTAGATGATAATGAGAGATGACAATCCTCATAGAATCGTAGTGAAAGGTATTTAAATATAGCAAACCAGAAATTTTGTCCCTTAGATCGATGGTATGCAAAAGGACAAATGCAAATATGCCATGAATCTATATGATGTTATATGATGCTTGAATGCAAGACAGATGCAGACACACGAACAAATACGAAAGAACGGCAAAAGACGAGTAACCACTCACGGGGACCCAACACACTGGGGAAAGATTCCAAGCGAAGTAAACAAGATAGTTCAAACATGACTAAGGATGCTTGTTCAAGGAAATATTTCACGCAGGGGACACAAATTCCACTGGGGAAGACACATATTTATTGGGGAAAGGAGATATGAATCTCACTGGGGATAACCAGATGATGAAGCCCGCCGGGGAAGATGACAATTCTTCACTAGGGAAACGAAAGAAAAGAAATGCAAACCACACTGGGGAAAAAAAACCCAATGGGGAAAACTTTGCTGGGGAACCAATCCACTGGGGAAGCACAACTTCACCGAGGAAAAGACGGAACGAAGACACCAATCTCACCGGGGATAACCAGGTGAGAAAATTTCTTATAACGAAGAATTCAGACGGGATCTTCAGGAAAAGGTTAGAAAAAAGACCGGACGTGCTGGGGAAAACAGTATCCACTAATTCTCCAAGGCTCGACTGGGAAAGCAAAAGCTTCAATTGGGGAGACTGGTGACGACCGGAACAATAAATAGCTTCAAACAGTGCTAGTTGCCACTAGACTTACTGGGGAAGGTTGGTGACGACCAATCCAAAGTTCGGTTTCCAAAGAAGTGCTAAGTACCACTAGACTTCCTGGGGATATAGTGACAACCAAGTCGAAGTTCCCATTTTAATTGGGAATTCCAAACAATACAGGACTTCAGCTGGGGACGTTGGTAACAATCAACTTTCGGTACCAATAACGATTAGTTTTCCGGTAACGCTAGTAACTATTGGATTTTCAAAGAGTTTGGTGACGACCAGGAAGCATAAATATATCCCTCAATACCTTAGGAACAAAAGCCAAACATCCTTAATACATTAGGTTATAGAAGAGACACAACCCTCAATACATTAGGATTGGACGAAGATCCTCAAAACATTAGGAATGGAAGTTGAACATCCTCAATACATTAGGATATAGAAGAGACACAACCCTTAACACATCAGGATTGGGCGAACACCCTCAAAACAATAGGAACGAAAGTTGAAACATCCTCAATACATTAGGATATGAAAGCTGAACATCCTCAATACATTAGGATATAGAACACTTCATGCAAACGCAACCACTTTAGTCTCTGGGAATTTCTGAACTCGGGATCCAAAGCATACATATCCAAAGGTACACAACCTGTGCTCGGGATGGCAACAAACAATCTCCCAAAGGTACAAAACCTGTGCTTGGAATCCAACAATACATCTCCAAAGGTACACAACCTGAGCTTGGGATGAAACAATACATCTCCAAAGGTACACAACCTGAGCTTGGGATGAAAACAAACATCTATCTCCAAAGGTACACAACCTGTGCTCGGGATAGAAACAAACTTCTTCCAAAGGTACGAAACCTGTGCTTGGAATCAAACAATACATCTCCAAAGGTACGAAACCTGAGCTTAGGATGAAAACAAACATCTATCTCCAAAGGTACACAACCTGTGCTTGGGATAGAAACCAACTTCTTCCAAAGATACGAAACTTGTGCTTGGAGTCAAACAATACATCTCCAAAGGTACATAGCCTGAGCTTGGGATGGCAACCATCGTAACTTAGTTTGGAATGATATACAACCAAATTGTCAGTATTTATTGTCCATTGATTTTCATAATGCCAATTACCAACGGGCCTTTCTTGAAATATGATTGGTCACCACCAAATTACTTATATCAGTATCCACTGGATTTTCAAACAATGCAGGTCACAACCGTGCGTCGACATCCTTAAGATAAACTTCTCAAATGTGACTGCCATTTATCACTGGTGCAGGTTAAGCTTCTCTACAGAGACTGCCACTTACCACTGAAGACGATTAAACTTCTCCGAAGAGACTGCCATTTATCACTGAAGACGATTAAACTTATCCGAAGAGACTGCCATTTATCGTTGATGAAGGTTAAGCTTCTCCTAAGATATTGCCACTCACCGTTGAAGACGATTAAACTTCTCCGCAAAGACTGCCATTTACCGTTGATGAAGGTTAAGCTTCTCCCAAGAGACTGCCACTCACCTGTTGATGACGATTAAACTTCTCCGAAGAGATTGCCATTTATCGCTGAAGACGATAAGCTTCTTGTCAAAGATTGCCACTTATCTGTGAATACGATTAAACTTCTCCGAAGAGACTGCCATTTATCGTTGATGAAGGTTAAGCTTCTCCAAAGAGACTGCCACTCACCTGTATTGCAATATAAGATGTTCTTCTTGATAGTGCAAAATAAATGCACGTCCAGGTAGGTTCAGCGACCGACAGGGTCCGAAGTTCAATCTAGGATCAAGCTAGAAAGAAACTGTCAAACAAGACTCCAACCACTGAGAAATGAACTCGAATGGTGACTTACCTTATCCAATCATGGAAAAAGACAACTGAAGCAACCATCATCCACGAGGATTAAAATTTGTGGGGAATTGATAAAGGATGGATGTTTTATGCTTAAGGGCTGACAACTCTATTAGAGAGAGACAAACACACCCAATCACTGAGGGGGGAACCAAGGTGAAACAGGAACAGGCAACAACCAGAGATAGCAACAATGCACGGATGCTATGCATATGCTTTAGGCCATACTTATGTTTATGCTGACAAATTAGACAAAACAAAACTGGAGATGAAATAAGCATATCGACACGGAGACCCAACCAAAATTGGACATCAAAGGGATGATCATGAAGAACAACAATTCCACTTCAAGGTTACCACCTTCTTTGGGAGAGAGTAATCTTCTCAGGCCAAAACATCAAGACTTCACTTGGATTTCCATCATGAGTTTGAATTCTATGTTGAAGGAAAATCACCAAGGGAAGTTCCAAGATCAACCGAAGTAACAACTTAATCGGAGAGCTGACAAAGGGTATCATGAGACCAAAACATTTATGCCCCATTATGATAATAATCATCTTCAAGTGAGCAATGGCTCTTGCGATAAATAGTCTTCAAACTTTTCTGCCCCAGATTACACGGTTTGTGAGAAGAAGTCATAAGGATGCTTTTACAAAAGAAACGGCATAAAGATGCTTCAATGTCTTCAAACACTTATAGAGAGATTTTCAAATCTCGACGTGATTGCCCCAGTTTAACGGTGCTTGCACAACAAAGTCTTCAGACTGTGGAAGTAACGACTGGGTAACAAACTTGCCCCTACTAGTTGGTAACTGCAAAAGTATTGCCCCAGACTAAACTGTTCCTCGAGAGTTTCATCTGATCTTGACCTGGTTGGCTCTGATTAGCTGAACGTTACAACAAATGATTAACAAATCCTTTAAATTGGTTGCCCCAGGCTGAGCTTCCTTTATCAAGTTAAATTCCCTAGCTGACAACGCTCGTTGGGATTCCTTTGATATTGGATTATTTTGCACGCAATGCTGTTCATTAAAAATTGGCAATTTTCAATGTAAAATTCATGCAATCTTTTGAAAACATTTTTTGATCAAACACACACAGCGGAGTGATTAAGTGATCAAAGTGAAAGTGATCCAATCATTTTACAAATGATGGATAAAGTGATTAATACACACAATTAACAAAGATCAATAGGAGTCAGGTTATCCAACCTTGATGTAATATGCTTTCAAAACAACCTTACCTCAATTAGGTCTTTTGTGGGTTGTAACGTGGCTTGGTTCATGGCTCATGAAACAAAGGATAAAGGCTCAAAGTTATTTGGTCCCACCCACTCTCCATGATGAACTCCAATCTTACGCTCAGCTAACTCAAACTATACACTCAGGTTCTTGCAGGCTTAAGAATTGGACTGATGATAGTTGGCGATGGTTCACAAACCTAGGGTAGTCACCACTCCCTTACAGTATTTGATAGCTTTTTTCTATTTGAGGATTTTTAAGAGTGATAACTCTTACATCATTCCTCTTTTTTTTTATCCCTGACTTTTGTCTGAACCTCTTTGCTCGAATATACAGTCAATGGGATGCCCCATTTTTTCCCAAGTCTCCTTCATAGGTTTCGACTTAGCAGGCTTTTTCTTTTTTCACTTTTCTTCTTTCTTTCAAGAAAGGGGGTGACTACCTGGTTTAATGGATTGAACCATCATCGTCTTTTATGCTGAAAAGCATCTTCGACACTTTCTTGTTGTGTACGAAGGAAAACCTGAGTGCACCACTTTTATATGACAAGTGTCTTGTATGCACATATCTTCAAGTTAACTGAGAACTACCCGCCCCCAGGTTTGAGATTTAAGGTTTCTGTTTTTGTAAAGAAAGAAAACTCCTACTTCTAGGCTCGAAGGGGTTAACGAGGGATTATCTTCCTTATTTCTCCAGTGTTTAGGGATTGAAACAATGCCTTACATCATAGACAAAGTTAAATTGAAAGCATATCAACAGCAGTTATGGATATAATTTTCATCATCCTCCCCAATCTTTGCTTTAAACAATAGTTTAGTAAACAAAAGAAATTTTTGCATTTTTCGTTATCTCATAACAATGAAAAGAAAGAGAGAGAGTGAAACGAATGGACTTAATCAAAAGATGCACAAACATTTCATTTAATCTTGCCAATTCAAATAAACAACAGCTCACAAGCAACACAAATGCGAAGAAAACACAACAAAATGCTGAAACAGTCTACAGTTTCCAGCCTTAGGGAATTAAAATTGTTTAACAAAACAAATTTCAAATTTTAGGCCCATGCGGGGAAACACCTTCAACAACCACATGCTCCTTGTGATATAGAATTATGAGGGGTCTCACGGGTCCTTTGCCTTTAGATTCAGGAATCGCAGCACTGTCCTTTGATTTATCCTCCCGAGGTTTCAGCAACTCTTGCAATCTTAGTTTAAAACCTTCACATTCTTCAACTAGGTGCCCTGTTGTTCCAGTATGATATCCACAATCCACTCTTGGATGGTCTTCCTCGAGGATCAAGCGTTTGTCAATGATTAGCTCTTGTACAAGATAACTCAATGCTATACATGCATCCAAGTTGTGTCCTTCGGCTCCTTTGTGAAATTCACAGTTTAGGTTCGCATTATGCCATGGTCCTGGCACCGGATTGGATAATCGTGGAGTCACTAGTGAGTTCTGAATCAGTAGCGGGTAAAGCTTGCTTAACGGTACTGGAGTTTGTCTATCGCAAGTCTTATCTTTCCTGACATGATCCTTCTTGTTCAATTTTCGGCTTTGAGAAGCTTGAGGAGGAACAAACACTGAATGTTGGGCGTACTGACGCAATTGATGGTTATTTGTTCGTTGATACCGAGAATGTCCTTGAGTCGGAGGAATCATCGGAGATAATGCATCCCTAGTTTCTCTGGACGTCACACGGTCAAGGTGACCTTCCTTTTTCATCATGTTCTGCAATGTCTCTAGAACCCAATTCATCTGACATTTGAGAATTCTGATGTCCTCTTTCAGCATTTCCTGAGCTTTCAAAAGTCCCTCCATTGTTGCCATTTGTCTCGGATATGTGCTAGGTATCCCTTCTCTATCTGTGATCAAAAGCGACGCAAGGCTAAGAAATGCAAATGCAATAAAATCAAACTCGTTTTACAAAACTCAGAAGACTGACTAGGTCAAAACCCTCATTTCATCAATCGTTGGAAAAGTTACAACTTTTAAAAATACCAGAGATCGACTGAGTTTTACAAAACTAGTTGCGACATGATATGTTTATGGTGATATGATGTTTATGAATGCAAGAATGCACAAACACGGGCAAATGCAAAGATCACACATATGCACAAAAACACAAGCTTAGGTTTAAAGGGCGAGCGTGGGTCCAAGGTCTACCCATCCCAAAGGATTTGCACTATGGGTTAATTTGTACCTGCCGAACGGGTTCTATCAGAGTTCCCAGAGTCAACAACCCATCTTTTAGATATTATCAACTTCCCAAATCACTTGGTAATCGATAATATTCTCAAGAGAGTCTCGTCCAAGTGTAGTATCGCGTATCAACTATTTTGGAAATACTTCCTTATAGCCATTGCACTACATCCTAATAAGGCCAAAGTAGGGTAGAATGTATCTAAAAGTCCACAGTGTCATGGGCTCCTTCGTCGAAAGTAGCATTGTTTTCACGAATACTCGATCAACAATACTAAAACTTTCAAGAGGGCCTACACTGAGCGGTGTTTTCTCAAGTTAGCTTGGTCGAGAATCAACTCCCTATAAGCCTTCTTGAATATACCACCATCCTATCATAATTGCACTCAAGTCCGGGTATAGGACCGTCTCACCACTCAAGTTACCCAATACCCAACAGTTAAGCAAATATATTGACAAATATACATGTTAAGCAAATATTCACAAATATAGCATGCAATTAAACAAAATAGGCTAAACCCTCAAGTTAAGCGTCCCCAGTGAAGTCGCCATTTCTGTTGCGGTGAAAATCGGATATCAAGCTATTGAATTAACTTGAATCTTAATTCTTTTACAACCGGTCTTTAATTTATCCAAAGGATAGGTCTAAAGAAAAAAGAACCTTTTACACGATGTGACAACAACGCTTTAAGAGATTCGGGGAAGGGGGGTTGGTTATGCATAGGGTAGGTATTTCACATCCTAAACATCTGTAGTACTCTACAGGAACCTTTTGTTTGTTTGCATGCTAAGTTTGTTAAATGTTTGCTATGGATTGGGATTGGGTAAAACGTGTAGGTTAAGACCTAAAGATAGTTTCTAGGTTTGCTCGCAAAGACGTCGCGTCCTCTGCCTATGTATCCTAACCAGGATAGAATCAGAGCAATCGTAGTTCACCTTACAAGGGATGAAGAACAATTGATTATGATCAAGGTTCAAAGGGGAACAAACATATCCATGCTTAGGTAGAGTTTAAGAAAACTCTCTAGATCTATGTTGAACTCTCAAGAAAGGGGAGTAAGTAATCACGTCCATGATTCTTACATAGAGTTAACCAAACTCTAACTAGTTCTATGTTGTAAGTTCAATTGGTTCTATCCAGACCAAAAGGAGGAAGAAGGGGGAAGGTTGCTCATCAAGATATCGCATCTTGTGCCTACGTATCCTCATTGTCCAACGAGAAATCAGAGCGATCGTAGTTCGGGCACGAACTACAGAATAAGGATCTATTGGTTCTTTCCAGACCAAAAAGAGGGAGAAGGCTCTATCCAGACCTATGAGTTTAAATCCTATTGGTTCTATCCAGACCAAAAGGAGGGGGAGGTTCTATCCAGACCTATGAGTTTAAATCCTATTGGTTCTATCCAGACCAAAAGGGGGAGAAGGTTCTATCCAGACCTATGATTGAAATCCTATTGGTTCTATCCAGACCAAGAGGGGGAGAAGGTTCTATCCAGACCTATGATTGAAATCCTATTGGTTCTATCCAGACCAAAAGGAGGAGAAGGTTCTATCCAGACCTATGATTGAAATCCTATTGGTTCTATCCAGACCAAAAGGAGTAATGAGCTATCTATGACCCAAGGGTCAATAGAGAGACTTTCCTTTGGAAGGGAAAAGAGGAGGCAACTGGGATGAGAACTAAAGAGTTCCATCACTTGGGGAAGAAAATACTTAACAAAGTATAAACATATTCAAGCATGAGGAATATAGAAGACAATGATTCTGATCAAGGATTAACCAACACATTACAATGAGTAAGTATTTTGAGTAGGACGAATGGTTACGACCAATTATAGTAAGCATATTACAGTAAGCATGTCTTGACAAAGGTGTAGGCATATTTTGACAAAGATTGAAAGCATGATGAAGGTAACAACCGTATAAACAAATAACAATTTGAAAATAATCATGTCATAACCTCAAAGCGTAACAACAATATACATAGATAACAATCTCACACAATTAAATTAGTTTAGCCTCGTAATTTAGGAGGTACATGCCAAGAGGATTACTTAACAAAGTAAAGATGAAGAAATCATGGTGACAACCATGGGAGAAAGTCCTAACATGCTCACTAATATGCAAAGAATGAGAATAAATGAATATCTAAGCGCAAACAATCATAGTGAAAAGAAAATCATCTGCGTATGGGAGATAACGATCTCAATACCAAGAAAACTTGCAAGTAACCAAAAGGCATGAAAATTAACAAACATGGAATTTAAAAATATCACATGAAATTAGGCATAAAGACAAATATAATGCAAAAAGAATGGGCTAAAAATGATGAAAAATGAGTGAGATATGAATTTTTGAAGTTGGAGTGAAAAATGGCAAGTTTTACAAGTAACTTCCACTGGTGGAAGTTTAGTATAAAAAGTGACAATTTTCTTCCTGGGCAGTTTTACAAGTAACTTCCACTGGTGGAGGTTTAGTGTAAAAAGTGTCAAATTTCTTTTCATGCAATTTTACAAGTAACTTCCACTGGTGGAAGTTTAGTGTAAAAAGTGACAATTTTTTGGCTGGGAAAAAATACACAACAAATGGATTTACGTTTTGCATCGTAACTTCCTAACCGTTAATCGGATCGGCACAAAATTTATATGGAAATTGGGTAGAATTGAATAAGGAAGAAGATGGTAATCTCAGTTTTCTAAAATTCTCAATGTGAAAGAAAATTCGATAGCTGGTGTGTATTAGTGTTATGTGATGCATTTTGAAGTTTTCCAACAAACTCAAACACTCTCAAGTCAGGCCAAGCACTCATACAAGATTCAAACATGATATAGAATGATGCTATCAATTCAAACTTTCTGAAATCCAACAAAATGTGTATATGTCATGTGAAATGCAAAATAGTGAAGGAAAGTGCATTTTGGAATTCATGGATCTAACTAGATGATTTAAGAAGCAAATGAAGGTATGGACATGTTTGAAATATGCTACAGATCCAATTTCAAAAGACATAGGATCAAAAAGAAAATCAGAAACAGAAAAGGGATGTGAGTCGCATCAATGCACTTGAAAATGCCATCTCAATGATTCAAACCAAACAAAAGTAAGACATAAAACCAGTCTGCACTAGCTCTATACATGCTACGTATGAATTTTCATGATTCTAAGAGGACTCAAAACAAATCAAATTAAACATGGCACATGGACTGCAGTTTTAATGCTCAAGAGCTGGAGTGGTTTTCAGAAAAAAAAAGCAACAACAGTTTTCTTTTTAAGTACAGCCATCAATTGATCACACATGATCCACAACATTTCCAACATACCCTCAGTTTCAAAAATACATCATACATATAAACTTGACAGTTCAGCATGAAGTTAACGCTAGCATAAAAGGCTGACCAATTTAAAACAGCAAGTAGTACACAAACCAATATTGCTCAATATTCATCAAAATGGCCTCAACTCAAACAGTTAAGGATTTCAAAGATTCAGTTGAAGTTTGATAATAAAGGGATTAACCAAACTCAAATCAGGCCATGATAACAAAGTTAAGTGTGATTACCAAATCAGCATGCATCATGAAATCCTACAACTGCAGTACTTTTCACCAAGGCAGTGTACACACATACATCATGATACTAACAACTAAAAGCTAGTATGCTGAACATGTTTAACAGTTCTAACAGAAGAAACATCTTGCAATTTTTAATATGTCAAAGGTATGCATTCATCCACAACAATCATAACAATACCAAACCAATGTTTTAAATGAGAGTTAACAAACACAAACCAAATTTATCATGAAAAATCAAATCCTCCACAGCAGAGGGCACAGTCCTAACATTCCTATGTTAATCATCATGCATCACACTTTGAAACAGCTTTTGGCATAACAGAATGAGAAAGATATTATTGACATGAATGCAAAGCATGGTGACCTATGATTACTAGCAAGTAGTTTATGGCATGCCCACATATGATTCACAAAACATGAAGGGGTATATGGTTCAGTTGCAAAGAGATCACACACACACCACAAATGTAGATAAGGATGAGTTACAACTCAAAAAGAGTGCACATTGTAAGCAAGAAGGATATGGGCATATGGTCATGGTAAATTCAGCTCAAAGATGCAATTGGATATAAGTGAGGGTCTGTTCAAATTTTAAATGCAATTCTCAATGATTAAATCCAAAGAAAAAGAACTCATTTTATCCTTAAAACCAAAAGTAAGTGGCCAGTTGTAAAATGGTGAAAATGGAATAAACTTGTCAATAGGAAATGCAACAACAACAAGTCCTCAAAAGTAGCAAAACTGACAGGAGTAATGTACTACAGTTTTGATAACCGTTGACAATAATAACACTCATGTATCTTCAAAATTCACACAAGCTTCAAATCCAAAGTAAAGCACATAAACTTAAAAATTTATAGAAACTAAACTGAAGAGTAAGTGAGCAAGAATTGAGCCATACAATCATATACGCATCATTCATATGTAGGTTTGAGTGTGTTCAAGCAATTAACAAAGTTCAAACTGGACTGTAACAGAATTTGACATTAAAGTTGGCATTTAGTGCTTGAACAAGCATGAACAAACTCAAAATCATCATGAGGCACAAACAAACTAAACTAGACATTCATACAGACTAACATATGATAATAAGTAATTCCAAACTTAAAAACTAGTTGAGAAACCAGTTTACATACAAATGGACATGCTGCTACCCCAAAATTTGGTTCAAAATGCAGTAGCAGAGCATTTTTACCACAAGCAATATTTTTCAAGCCAACCACCGTATGAACATACATGCTATGTTGTATATGTCATGTCTAAAGTGTCAAGATAAGTGCAGACCAACTATACAAGAAATCCAACATGTGAACCAAAGAAAATCAATTATGTGCAGTTTTGATAACAATCACATTATGGCATGGCATTGATATGAGTTAGGTTGAGGAAGACTTACCTCTTGTAGATGAGCTCTAAGCCTGCAAAAAGTACCAAGAAAACCAGAGGTGCTTCCTTCTTTGCAATGATATGGAAGTTGCTTCCTCTTGAAGCAACAAAAGCCAAACTTCAAGTCAGTTGTAGTTGTAGTGTTTCCAGTTAATTTGTGAGGCATCAAACAATTGTAATATGGTGTATGAGAGGTTCTAGGAGTGTTAGATCAACAAGAAAAGACTTGAACCAAGATTTGACAAGTTTTGAGGACTATGGTCAAACTTCTCTAGTGTGGGAGTTGACTTTTGTGGGAATGAGCTTTTTGAGTGGCTTGAAGGTGTAGACACCTTCTATATGGCATATATGATTTGTATGGATGCTTTTCAAGGCCTTGGAAGTAGTGGAATTGGTCTTGAGCAGAATCTTGCCCAAGACAGCTTTTTGGTAAAAATGGAGATTTTGATATTTTTGAGTTTTTGAGACAATGAGAAAAGATTGAGAGAAATGTTTCTCTTGGTTTTTAGAGTATGCTCTGATGTGGTATAGAGTGTGGAGAAACCTCTATTTATAGGCCATGAGGAGCTTGGGGGCAGATTTGATGTATTGGCTCTTTGGAGGGAAAATTGGAGAAAATCTTCCACAAAATCTTGGCACATCTTCATCCATCATGCTCTTGGCTCAATGCAAGCAAGAACTCAAGTGGGATGAGATGTTTGAGGTGATTGAAATGAGGCTAGAGTGTAGAGATGGAAGCTGTTACATCATTGCATAAAGTTTCTCTTTCCTCTCTTTTATTTGAATAAAATAATGTCAAGTTGCTTCAATCTTGCAATGTCCTTCAAACCATCCTATCTTCTGGTTTTCTCCTCATCCACACCTCTCATTATCAGTTTAAATTACAATCCAAGGGCTGAGAATGACTAATGTGATGAAAATCTGATTTTGAGAAGTTTTTACCAAAGTGGTTTCAAGTGTGACAGGCCCAACTTTCATGACCCATAACTCTTAGCTCACAAATCCTGTTGAGGAGTTCTTGTACTTTTTAGAAAGCCCTCACGTAGCTCTACAACTTTCATGTTTTGGGAATTTCCAAATTCTTGATGGAACTAAGTTGAAAAACCCTTCAAAGTTCTGAAAAAGTGGTTTGTATGGCCAGAATTTGTGAAATTTCACTAAGTCCTTTACCCTTGAAAAATGATTTTTTCTATAACTCCAATTCCATGAATTTTTTGAATATGGACCACTGTGGGACTTTTGTAAGGTTTGTCAAGACCTTTCAAACAAGCTTAGAACCACTTCAATTGGATGTGTGGTTGAGGATTTATGGTCTTGCCCCTTTCGAAACCCTAATTCCCGATTTTTGCAATTACTTCCTAACCCTTGATCCAATGGTCGTGAAATTTTATGGGGAGGTGTAATATGATATGAGGAAAATTTTTCAATCACACCTTGAAGTCAAATTCCTTATTGTTGGAGAGTTTACTTTTTGGTCAACCTTTCGATCGATCGGTGTCTACCGAGTCGCCCGTTGGTGATCCGGACATCCTGAGGACTTGAAACTCTTTGGATGGGCTTTACTAAGCCATAGGAGCTTAATGGACCTTGATTCCATCATTGAAATACTCTTTGAAACAAAGGTGAAACTACAGTTGACTTTTCCTAATCGGAAAAACCCTAATCGGGCGTCTTGAACTACACTGCTCTCAATTTCCAGGTGACCACCTCAAATTGAATCCATACTTGATCCAATGTTGTATTCTTGATGATGTGGAGGCTTATTTGAAGTTGGATCAATCCGAAACATTGATTGATCAGACCACCGAAATCTTGATTTTGATGGTACGGAACCCTAATTCATCTGCATCTTAACAAAGATAAACTTGAAATGGGTTAAGGTTAGTTAATCAAATGAACATGATCCTACAATGATGATGAGGATCTAAGGGGTCAAAATTTTGGGTGCAACAGATGCCCCTATTTAAATATCTTCACTAGATGATAATGAGAGATGACAATCCTCATAGAATCGTAGTGAAAGGTATTTAAATATAGCAAACTAGAAATTTTGTCCCTTAGATCCGATGGTATGCAAAAGGACAAATGCAAATATGCCATGAATCTAAATGATGTTATATGATGCTTGAATGCAAGACAGATGCAGACACACGAACAAATACGAAAGAACGGCAAAAGACGAGTAACCACTCACGGGGACCCAACACACTGGGGAAAGATTCCAAGCGAAGTAAACAAGATAGTTCAAACATGACTAAGGATGCTTGTTCAAGGAAATATTTCACGCAGGGGACACAAATTCCACTGGGGAAGACACATCTTCATTGGGGAAAGGAGATATGAATCTCACTGAGGATAACCAGATGATGAAGCCCGCCGGGGAAGATGACAATTCTTCACTGGGGAAACGAAAGAAAAGAAATGCAAACCACACTGGGGAAAGAAAACCCAGTGGGGAAATCTTTGCTGGGGAACCAATCCACTGGGGAAGCATAACTTCACCGGGGAAAAGACGGAACGAAGACACCAATCTCACCGGGGATAACCAGGTGAGAAAATTTCTTATAACGAAGAGTTCAAACGTGATCTTCAGGAAAAGGTTAGAAAAAAGGCCGGACGTGCTGGGGAAAACAGTATCCACTAATTCTCCAAGGCTCGACTGGGAAAGCAAAAGCTTCAACTGGGGAGACTGGTGACGACCGGAACAATAAATAGCATCAAACAGTGCTAGTTCCCACTAGACTTACTGGGGAAGGTTGGTGACGACCAATCCAAAGTTCGGTTTCCAAAGAAGTGCTAAGTACCACTAGACTTCCTTGGGATATGGTGACAACCAAGTCGAAGTTCCCATTTTAATTGGGAATTCCAAACAATACAGGACTTCAGCTGGGGACGTTGGTAACAATCAACTTTCGGTACCAATAACGATTAGTTTTCCGGTAATGCTAGTAACTATTGGATTTTCAAAGAGTTTGGTGACGACCAGGAAGCACAAATATATCCCTCAATACGTTAGGAACAAAAGCCAAACATCCCCAATACATTAGGTTATAGAAGAGACACAACCCTCAATACATTAGGATTGGACGAAGATCCTCAAAACATTAGGAATGGAAGTTGAACATCCTCAATACATTAGGATATAGAAGAGACACAACCCTTAACACATCAGGATTGGGCGAACACCCTCAAAATGATAGGAACGAAAGTTGAAACATCCTCAATACATTAAGATATGAAAGCTGAACATCCTAAATACATTAGGATATAGATCACTTCATGCAAACACAACCACTTTAGTCTCTGGGAACTTCTGAACTCGGGATCCAAAGCATACATCTCCAAAGGTACACAACCTGTGCTCGGGATGGCAACAAACAATCTCCCAAAGGTACAAAACCTGTGCTTGGAATCCAACAATACATCTCCAAAGGTACACAACCTGAGCTTGGGATGAAACAATACATCTCCAAAGGTACACAGCCTGAGCTTGGGATGAAAACAAACATCTATCTCCAAAGGTACACAACCTGTGCTCGGGATAGAAACAAACTTCTTCCAAAGGTACGAAACCTGTGCTTGGAATCAAACAATACATCTCCAAAGGTACGAAACCTGAGCTTGGGATGAAAACAAACATCTATCTCCAAAGGTACACAACCTGTGCTTGGGATAGAAACCAACTTCTTCCAAAGGTACGAAACCTGTGCTTGGAATCAAACAATACATCTCCAAAGGTACATAGCCTGAGCTTGGGATGGCAGCCATCGTAACTTAGTTAGGAATGATATACAACCAAATTGTCAGTATTTATTGTCCATTGATTTTCATAATGCCAATTACCAACAGGCCTTTCTTGAAATATGATTGGTCACCACCAAATTACTTATATCAGTATCCACTGGATTTTTAAACAATGCAGGTCACAACCGTGCGTCGACATCCGTAAGATAAACTTCTCAAATGTGACTGCCATTTATCACTGGTGCAGGTTAAGCTTCTCTACAGAGACTGCCACTTACCACTGAAGACGATTAAACTTCTCCGAAGAGACTGCCATTTATCGCTGAAGACGATTAAACTTCTCCGAAGAGACTGCCATTTATCGTTGATGAAGGTTAAGCTTCTCCTAAGAGATTGCCACTCACCGTTGAAGACGATTAAACTTCTCCGCAGAGACTTCCATTTACCGTTGATGAAGGTTAAGCTTCTCCCAAGAGACTGCCACTCACCTGTTGATGACGATTAAACTTCTCCGAAGAGACTGCCATTTATCGTTGAATACGATTAAACTTCTCCGAAGAGACTGCCATTTATCGTTGATGAAGGTTAAGCTTCTCCCAAGAGACTACCACTCACCTGTTGATGACGATTAAACTTCTCCGAAGAGACTGCCATTTATCGCTGAATATGGTTAAGCTTCTCCCAAGATATTGCCACTCACCTGTTGATGACGATTAAACTTCTCCGAAGAGACTGCCATTTATCGCTGAAGACGATTAAACATCTCCGAAGAGACTGCCATTTATCGCTGATGAAGGTTAAGCTTCTCCAAAGAGACTGCCACTCACCGTTGAAGACGATTAAACTTCTCCGAAGAGATTGCCATTTATCGCTGAAGACGATAAGCTTCTTGTCAAAGATTGCCATTTATCTGTGAATACGATTAAACTTCTCCGAAGAGACTGCCATTTATCATTGATGAAGGTTAAGCTTCTCCAAAGAGACTGCCACTCACCTGTATTGCAATATAAGATGTTCTTCTTGATAGTGCAAAATAAATGCACGTCCAGGTAGGTTCAGCGACCGTCAGGGACCGAAGTTCAATCTAGGTTCAAGCTAGAAAGAAACTGTCAAACAAGACTCCAACCACTGAGAAATGAACTCGAATGGTGACTTACCTTATCCAATCATGGAAAAAGATAACTGAAGCAACCATCATCCACGAGGATAAACTTTGTGGGGAATTGATAAAGGATGGATGTTTTATGCTTAAGGGCTGACAACTCTATTAGAGAGAGACAAACACACCCAATCACTAAGGGGGGAACCAAGGTGAAACAGGAACAGGCAACAACCAGAGATAGCAACAATGCACGGATGCTATGCATATGCTTTATGCCATACTTATGTTTATGCTGACAAATTAGAAAAAACAAAACTGGAGATGAAATAAGCATATCGACACGGAGACCCAACCAAAATTGGACATCAAAGGGATGATCATGAAGAACAACAATTCCACTTCAAGGTTACCACCTTCTTTAGGAGAGAGTAATCTTCTCAGGCCAAAACATCAAGACTTCACTTGGATTTCCATCATGAGTTTGAATTCTTTGTTGAAGGAAAATCACCAAGGGAAGTTCCAAGATCAACCGAAGTAACAACTTAATCGGAGAGCTGACAAAGGGCATCATGAGACCAAAACATTTATGCCCCATTATGATAATAATCATCTTCAAGTGAGCAACGGCTCTTGCGATAAATAGTCTTCAAACTTTTCTGCCCCAGATTACACAGTTTGTGAGAAGAAGTCATAAGGATGCTTTTACAAAAGAAACGGCATAAAGATGCTTCAATGTCTTCAAACACTTATAGAGAGATTTTCAAATCTCGACGTGATTTCCCTAGTTTAACGGTGCTTGCACAACAAAGTCTTCAGACTGTGGAAGTAACGTCTGGGTAACAAACTTGCCCCTACTAGTTGGTAACTGCAAAAGTATTGACCCAGACTAAACTGTTCCTCAAGAGTTTCATCTGATCTTGACCTGGTTGGCTCTGATTAGCTGAACGTTACAACAAATGATTAACAAATCCTTCAAATTGGTTGCCCCAGGCTGAGCTTCCTTTATCAAGTTAAATTCCCTAGCTGACAACGCTCGTTGGGATTCCTTTGATATTGGATTGTTTTGCACGCAATGCTGTTCATTAAAAATTGGCAATTTTCAATGTAAAATTCATGCAATCTTTTGAAAACATTTTTTGATGAAACACACACGGCAGAGTGATTAAGTGATCAAAGTGAAAGTGATCCAATCATTTTACAAATGATGGATAAAGTGATTAATACACACAATTAACAAAGATCAATAGGAGTCAGGTTATCCAACCTTGATGTAATATGCTTTCAAAAAAACCTTACCTCAATTAGGTCTTTTGTGGGTTGTAACGTGGCTTGGTTCATGGCTCATGAAACAAAGGATAAAGGCTCAAAGTTATTTGGTCCCACCCACTCTCCATGATGAACTCCAATCCTACGCTGAGCTAACTCAAACTATACACTCAGGTTCTTGCAGGCTTAAGAATTGGACTAATGATAGTTGGCGATGGTTCACAAACCTAGGGTAGTCACCACTCCCTTACAGTATTTGATAGCTTTTTGCTATTTGAGGATTTTTATGAGTGATAACTGTTACATCATTCCTCTTTTTTTTATCCCTTACTTTTGTCTAAACCTCTTTGCTCGAATATACAGTCAATGAGATGCCCCATTTTTGCCCAAGTCTCCTTCATAGGTTTCGACTTAACGGGCTTTTTCTTTTTTCACTTTTCTTCTTTCTTTCGAGAAAGGGGGTGACTACCTGGTTTAATGGATTGAACCATCATCGTCTTTTATGATGAAAAGCATCTTCGACACTTTCTTGTTGTGTACGAAGGAAAACCTGAGTCCACCACTTTTATATGACAAGTGTCTTGTATGCACATATCTTCAAGTTAACTGAGAACTACCCGCCCCCAGGTTTGAGATTTAAGGTTTCTGTTTTTGTAAAGAAAGAAAACTCCTACTTCTAGGCTCGAAGGGGTTAACGAGGGATTATCTTCCTTATTTCTCCAGTGTTTAGGGATTGAAACAATGCCTTACATCATAGGCAAAGTTAAATTGAAAGCATATCAACAACAGTTATGGATATAATTTTCATCATCCTCCCCAATCTTTGCTTTAAACAACAGTTTAGTAAACAAAAGAAATTTTTGCATTTTTCGTTATCTCATAACAATGAAAAGAAAGAGAGAGAGAGAAACGGTTGGACTTAATCAAAAGATGCACAAACATTTCATTTAATCTTGCCAATTCAAATAAACAACAGCTTACAAGCAACACAAATGCGAAGAAAACACAACAAAATGCTGAAACAGTCTACAGTTTCCAGCCTTAGGGAATTAAAATTGTTTAACAAAACAAATTTCAAATTTTAGGCCCATGCGGGGAAACACCTTCAACAACCACATGCTCCTTGTGATATATAATTATGAGGGGTCTCACGGGTCCTTTGCCTTTAGATTCAGGAATCGCAGCACTGTCCTTTGATTTTTCCTCCCGAGGTTTCAGCAACTCTTGCAATCTTAGTTTAAAACCTTCACATTCTTCAACTAGGTGCCCTGTTGTTCCAGTATGATATCCACAATCCACTCTTGGATGGTCTTCCTCGAGGATCAAGCGTTTGTTAATGATTAGATCTTGCACAAGATAACTCAATGCTATACATGCATCCAAGTTGTGTCCTTCGGCTCCTTTGTGAAATTCACAGTTTAGGTTCGCATTATGCCATGGTCCTGGCACCGGATTGGATAATCGTGGAGTCACTAGTGAGTTCTGAATCAGTAGCGGGTAAAGCTTGCGTAACGGTACTGGAGTTTGTCTATCGCAAGTCTTATCTTTCCTGACATGATCCTTCTTGTTCAATTTTCGGCTTTGAGAAGCTTGAGGAGGAACAAACACTGAATGTTGGGCGTACTGACGCGATTTATGGTTATTTGTTCGTTGATACCGAGAATGTCCTTGAGTCGTAGGAATCATCGGAGATAATGCATCCCTAGTTTCTATGGACGTCACACGGTCAAGGTGACCTTCCTTTTTCATCATGTTCTGCAATGTCTCTAGAACCCAATTCATCTGACATTTGAGAATTCTGATGTCCTCTTTCAGCATTTCCTGAGCTTTCAAAAGTCCCTCCATTGTTGCCATTTGTCTCGGATATGTGCTAGGTATCCCTTCTCTATCTGTGATCAAAAGCGACGCAAGGCTAAGAAATGCAAATGCAATAAAATCAAACTCGTTTTACAAAACTCAGAAGACTGACTAGGTCAAAACCCTCATTTCATCAATCGTTGGAAAAGTTACAACTTTTAAAAATACCAGAGATCGACTGAGTTTTACAAAACTAGTTGCGACATGATATGTTTATGGTGATATGATGTTTATGAATGCAAGAATGCACAAACACGGGCAAATGCAAAGATCACACATATGCACAAAAACACAAGCTTAGGTTTAAAGGGCGAGCGTGGGTCCAAGGTCTACCCATCCCAAAGGATTTGCACTATGGGTTAATTTGTACCTGCCGAACGGGTTCTATCAGAGTTCCCAGAGTCAACAACCCATCTTTTAGATATTATCAACTTCCCAAATCACTTGGTAATCGATAATATTCTCAAGAGAGTCTCGTCCAAGTGTAGTATCGCGTATCAACTATTTTGGAAATACTTCCTTATAGCCATTGCACTACATCCTAATAAGGCCAAGGTAGGGTAGAATGTATCTAAAAGTCCACAGTGTCATGGGCTCCTTCGTCGAAAGTAGCATTGTTTTCACGAATGCTCGATCAACAATACTAAAACTTTGAAGAGAGCCTACACTGAGCGGTGTTTTCTCAAGTTAGCTTGGTTGGGAATCAAATCCCTATAAGCCTTCTTGAATATACCACCATCCTATCACAATTGCACTCAAGTCCGGGTATAGGACCGTCTCACCACTCAAGTTACCCAATACCCAACAGTTAAGCAAATATATTGACAAATATACATGTTAAGCAAATATTCACAAATATAGCATGCAATTAAACAAAATAGGCTAAACCCTCAAGTTAAGCGTCCCCAGTGAAGTCGCCATTTCTGTTGCAGTGAAAATCGGATATCAAGCTATTGAATTAACTTGAATCTTAATTCTTTTACAACCGGTCTTTAATTTATCCAAAGGATAGGTCTAAAGAAAGAAAGAACCTTATACGCGATGTGATAACAACGCTTTAAGAGATTCGGGGAACGGGGGTTGGTTATGCATAGGGTAGGTATTTCACATCCTAAACATCTGTAGTACTCTACAGGAACCTTTTGTTTGTTTGCATGCTAAGTTTGTTAAATGTTTGCTATGGATTGGGATTGGATAAAACGTGTAGGTTAAGACCTAAAGATAGTTTCTAGGTTTGCTCGCAAAGACGTCGCGTCCTCTGCCTACGTATCCTAACCAGGATAGAATCAGAGCAATCGTAGTTCACCTTACAAGGGATGAAGAACACTTGATTATGATCAAGGTTCAAAGGGGAACAAACATATCCATGCTTGGGTAGAGTTTAAGAAAACTCTCTAGATCTATGTTGAACTCACAAGAAAGGGGAGTAAGTAATCACGTCCATGATTCTTACATAGAGTTAACCAAACTCTAACTAGTTCTATGTTGTAAGGTCAATTGGTTCTATCCAGACCAAAAGGAGGAAGAAGGGGGAAGGTTGCTCGTCATGATATCGCATCTTGTGCCTACGTATCCTCATTGTCCAATGAGAAATCAGAGCGGTCGTAGTTCGGGCACGAACTACAGAATAAGGATCTATTGGTTCTTTCCAGACCAAAAAGAGGGAGAAGGCTCTATTCAGACCTATGAGTTTAAATCTTATTGGTTCTATCCAGACCAAAAGGGGGAGAAGGTTCTATCCAGACCTATGATTGAAATCCTATTGGTTCTATCCAGACCAAAAGGGGGAGAAGGTTCTATCCAGACCTATGATTGAAATCCTATTGGTTCTATCCAGACCAAAAGGAGGAGAAGGTTCTATCCAGACCTATGATTGAAATCCTATTGGTTCTATCCAGACCAAAAGGAGTAATGAGCTATCTATGACCCAAGGGTCAATAGAGAGACTTTCCTTTGGAAGGGAAAAGAGGAGGCAACTGGGATGAGAACTAAAGAGTTCCATCACTTGGGGAAGAAAATACTTAACAAAGTATAAACATATTGAAGCATGAGGAATATAGAAGACAATGATTATGATCAAGGATTAACCAACACATTACAATGAGCAAGTATTTTGAGTAGGACAAATGGTTACGACCAATTATAGTAAGCATATTACAATAAGCATATCTTGACAAAGGTGTAGGCATATTTTGACAAAGATTGAAAGCATGATGAAGGTAACAACCGTATAAACAAATAACAATTTGAAAATAATCATGTCATAACCTCAAAGCGTAACAAAAATATGCATAGATAAAAATCTCACACAATTAAATTAGTTTAGCCTCGTAATTTAGGAGGTACATGGCAAGAGGATTACTTGACAAAGTAAAGATGAAGAAATCATGGTGACAACCATGGGAGAAAGTCCTAACATGCTCACTAATATGCAAGGAATGAGAATAAATGAATATCTAAGCGCAAACAATCATAGTGAAAAAGAAAATCATCTGCGTATGGGAGATAACGATCTCAATACCAAGAAGTTTAGTGTAAAAAGTGACAATTTTCTGGCTGGGCAAAAATACACAACAAATGGATTTACGTTTTGTATCGTAACATCCTAACCGTTAATCGGATCGGCACAAAATTTATATGGAAATTGGGTAGAATTGAATAAGGAAGAAGATGGTAATCTCAGTTTTCTAAAATTCTCAATGTGCAAGAAAATTCGTTAGCTGGTGTGTATTAGTGTTATGTGATGCATTTTGAAGTTTTCCAACAAACTCAAACACTCTCAAGTCAAGCCAAGCACTCATACAAGATTCAAACATGATATAGAATGATGCTATCAATTCAAACTTTCTGAAATCCAACAGAATGTGTATATGTCATGTGAAATGCAAAATAGTGAAGAAAAGTGCATTTTGGAATTCATGGATCTAACTAGATGATTTAAGAAGCAAACGAAGGTATGGACATGTTAGAAATATGCTACAAATCCAGTTTCAAAAGACATAGGATCAAAAAGAAAATCATAAACAGAAAAGGGATGTGAGTCGCATCAATGCACTTGAAAATGCCATCTCAATGATTTAAACCAAACAAAAGTAAGACATAAAACCAGTTTGCACTAGCTCTATACATGCTACGTATGAATTTTCATGATTCTAAGAGGACTCAAAACAAATCAAATCAAACATGGCACATGGACTGCAGTTTTAATGCTCAAGAGCTGGAGTGGTTTTCAGAAAAAAAAGCAAGAACAGTTTTCTTTTTAAGTACAGCCATCAATTGATCACACATGATCCACAACATTTCCAACATACCCTCAGTTTCAAAAATGCATCATACATATAAACTTGACAGTTCAGCATGAAATTAATGCTAGCATAAAAGGCTGACCAATTTAAAACAGCAAGGAGTACACAAACCAATATTGCTCAATATTCATCAAAATGGCCTCAACTCAAACAGTTAAGGATTTCAAAGATTCAGTTGAAGTTTGATAATAAAGGGATTAACCAAACTCAAATCAGGCCATGATAACAAAGTTAAGTGTGATTACCAAATCAGCATGCATCATGAAATCCTACAACTGCAGTACTTTTCACCAAGGCAGTGTACACACATACATCATGATACTAACAACTAAAAGCTAGTATGCTGAACATGTTTAACAGTTCTAACAGAAGAAACATCTTGCAATTTTTAATATGTCAAAGGTATGCATTCATCCACAACAATCATAACAACACCAAACCAATGTTTTAAATGAGAGTTAACAAACACAAACCAAATTTATCATGAAAAATCAAATCCTCCACAGTAGAGGGCACAGTCCTAACATTCCTATGTTAATCATCATGCATCACACTTTGAAACAGCTTTGGGCATAACAGAATGAGAAAGATATTATTGACATGAATGCAAAGCATGGTGACCTATGATTACTAGAAAGTAGTTTATGGCATGCCCACATATGATTCACAAAACATGAAGGGGTATATGGTTCAGTTGCAAAGAGATCACACACACACACCACAAATGTAGATAAGGATGAGTTACAACTCAAAAAGAGTGCACATTGTAAGCAAGAAGGATATGGGCATATGGTCATGGTAAATTCAGCTCAAAGATGCAATTGGATATAAGTGAGGTTCTGTTCAAATTTTAAATGCAATTCTCAATGATTAAATCCAAAGAAAAAGAACTCATTTTATCCTTAAAACCAAAAGTAAGTGGCCAGTTGTAAAATGGTGAAAATGGAATAAACTTGTCAATAGGCAATGCAACAACAACAAGTCCTCAAAAGTAGCAAAACTGACAGGAGTAATGTACTACAGTTTTGATAACCGTTGACAATAATAACACTCATGTATCTTCAAAATTCACACAAGCTTCAAATCCAAAGTAAAGCACATAAACTTAAAAATTTATAGAAACTAAACTGAAGAGTAAGTGAGCAAGAATTGAGCCATACAATCATATACACATCATTCATATGTAGGTTTGAGTGTGTTCAAGCAATTAACAAAGTTCAAACTGGACTGTAACAGAATTTGACATTAAAGTTGGCATTTAGTGCTTGAACAAGCATGAACAAACTCAAAATCATCATGAGGCACAAACAAACTAAACTAGACATTCATACACACTAACATATGATAACAAGTAATTCCAAACTTAAAAACTAGTTGACAAACCAGTTTACATACAAATGGACATGCTGCTACCCCAAAATTTGGTTCAAAATGCAGTAGCAGAGCATTTTTACCACAAGCAATATTTTTCAAGCCAACCACCATATGAACATACATGCTATGTGGTATATGTCATGTCTAAAGTGTCAAGATAAGTGCAGACCAACTATACAAGAAATCCAACATGTCAACCAAAGAAAATCAATTATGTGCAGTTTTGATAAGAATCACATTATGGCATGGCATTGATATGATTTAGGTTGAGGAAGACTTACCTCTTGTAGATGAGCTCTAAGCCAGCAAAAAGTACCAAGAAAACCAGAGGTGCTTCCTTCTTTGCAGTGATATGGAAATTGCTTCCTCTTGAAGCAACAAAAGCCAAACTTCAGGTCAGTTGTAGTTGTAGTGTTTCCAGTTAATTTGTGAGGCCTCAAACAGTTGTAATATGGTGTATGAGAGGTTCTAGGAGTGTTAGATCAACAAGAAACAACTTGAACCAAGATTTGACAAGTTTTGAGGACTATGGTCAAACTTCTCTAGTGTGGGAGTTGACTTTTGTGGGAATGAACTTTTTGAGTGGCTTGAAGGTGTAGACACCTTCTATATGGCATATATGATTTGTATGGATGCTTTTCAAGGCCTTGGATGTAGTGGAACTGGTCTTGAGCAGAATCTTGCCCAAGACAGCTTTTTGGTAAAAATGGAGATTTTGATATTTTTGAGTTTTTGAGAGAATGAGAAAAGATTGAGAGAAATGTTTCTCTTGTTTCTTTTGGTGTGGTATAGAGTGTGGAGAAACCTCTATTTATAGACCATGAGGAGCTTGGGGGCAGATTTGATGTATTGGCTCTTTGGAGGGAAAATTGGAGAAAATCTTCCACAAAATCTTGGCACATCTTCATCCATCATGCTCTTGGCTCAATGCAAGCAAGAACTCAAGTGGGATGATATTTTTGAGGTGATTGAAATGAGGCTAGAGTGTAGAGATGGCAGCTATTACATCATTGCATAAAGTTTCTCTTTCCTCTCTTTTATTTGAATAAAATAATGTCAAGTTGCTTCAATCTTGCAATGTCCTCCAAACCATCCTATCTTCTGGTTTTCTCCACATCCACACCTCTCATTATCAGTTTAAATTACAATCCAAGGGATGAGAATGGCTAATGTGATGAAAATCTGATTTTGAGAAGTTTTTACCAAAGTGGTTTCAAGTGTGACAGGCCCAACTTTCATGACCCATAACTCTTAGCTCACAAATCCTCTTGAGGAGTTCTTATACTTTTTAGAAAGCCCTCATGTAGCTCTACAACTTTCATGTTTTGGAAATTTTCAAATTCGTGATGGAACTAAGTTGAAAAACCCTTCAAAGTTCTGAAAAAGTGGTTTGTATGGCCAGAATATGGACCACTGAAAAATGGACCACTGAAAAACCCTTCAAAGTCCTTTACCCTTGAAAAATGATTTTTTCTATAACTCCAATTCCATGAATTTTTTGAATATGGACCACTGTGGGACTTTTGTAGGGTTTGTCAAGACCTTTCAAACAAGCTTAGAACCACTTCAATTGGATGTGTGGTTGAGGATTTATGGTCTTTCTCCTTTCGAAACCCTAATTCCCGATTTTTGCAATTACTTCCTAACCCTTGATCCAATGGTCGTGAAATTTTATGGGGAGGTGTAATATGATATGAGGAACATTTTTCAATCACACCTTGAAGTCAAATTCATTATTGTTGGAGAGTTGGCTTTTTGGTCAACCTTTCGATCGATCGGTGTCTACCGAGTCGCCCGTTGGTGATCCGGACATCCTGAGGACTTGAAACTCTTTGGGTGATCCTCATCATCTTTGAAACATAGGTCAAACTACAGTTGACTTTTCCTAATCGGAAAAACCCTAATCGGGCGTCTTGAACTACACTGCTCTCAATTTCCAGGTGACCACCTCAAATTGAATCCATACTTGATCCAACGTTGTATTATTGATGATGTGGAGGCTTATTTGAAGTTGGATCAATCCGAAACATTGATTGAACAGACCACCGAAATCTCGATTTGGACTGTACGGAATCCTAATTCATCTGCATCTTAACAAAGATAAACTTGAAATGGGTTAAGGTTAGTTAACCAAATGAACATGATCCTACAATGATGATGAGGATCTAAGGGGTCAAAATTTGGGGTGCAACACTAAGCAAAGTTAATAACCCAAGAGATACGGTATATTACCTACTATCAAATGTATGATAGCCTAAGCAAAGGTAATAACCCAAAAGATACGGTATATTACCTACTATCAAATGTATGATAGCCTAAGCAAATGTAATAACCCAAAAGAGACAATATATTACCTATTATCAGACGTATCATAGCCTAAGCAAAGGTAATAACCCAAAAGATACGATATATTACCTAATATCAGGAGTATGATAGCCTAGGAAAAGGTAATAACCCAAAAGATACAATATATTACCTAATATCAGGCGTATGAAAGCCTAAGCAAAGTTAATAACCCAAAATATATGGTATATTACCTAATATCAGGCGTATGATAGGTTAAGCAAAGGTAATAACCCAAAAAGATAAGGTATATTACCTACTATCAAACGTATGATAGCCTAAGCAAAGGTAATAACCTAAAAGATACGGTGTATTATCTACTATCAGACGTATGATAGTCTAAGGAAAGGTAATAACCCAAATGATACGGTATATTACCTACTATCAGGGGTATGATAGCCTAAACAAAGGTAATAACCAAAAAGATACGGTATATTACCTACTATCATACGTATGATAGCCTAAGAAAAGGTAATAACCCAGAAGATACGGTATATTACCTACTATCAAACGTATGATTACCTAAGCAAAGGATTTATCCCAAAAGATATAGTATATTACAGAGTATCAAACATATGATTGTCTAAGCAAAGGTAATAACCCAAAAGATACGGTATATTACCTACTATCAAACGTATGATAGCCTAAGCAAAGGTAATAACCAAAAAGATACGGTATATTACCTACTATCAGACGTATGATAGCCTAAGCAAAGGTAATAACCTAAAAGATACGGTATATTACCTACTATCAAACGTATGATAGCCTAAGCAAAGGTGATAACCCAAGAGATACGGTATATTACCTACTATCAAACGTATGATAGCCTAAGCAAAGGTAATAACCCAAAAGAGACGATATATTACCTACTATCAAAGGTATGATAGCCTAAGCAAAGGTAATAACCCAAAAGAAACGGTATATTACCTACTATCAAATGTATGATAGCTTAAGCAAAGGTAATAACCCAAAAGATACGGTATATTACCTACTATCAAATGTATGATAGCTTAAGCAAAGGTAATAACCCAAAAGATACGGTATATTACCTACTATCAAATGTATGATAGCCTGGGCAAAGGTAATAACCCAAAAGATACGGTATATTACCTACTATCAAATGTATGATAGCCTAAATAAAGGTAATAAGCCGAAAGATACGGTATATTACCTACTATCAGACGTATGATAGCCTAGGAATACGTAATAACCCAAAAGAGACGATATATTACCTACTATCAAATGTATGATAACCTAAATAAAGGTAATAAGCCAAAAGAAATGGTATATTCCCTACTATCAAACGTATGCTAGCCTAAGCAAAGGTAATAACCCAAAAGATACGATGAATTACCTACTATCAGAAGTATGATAGTCTAAGGAAAGGTAATAACCCAAATGATACGGTATATTACCTACTATCAGGGGTATAATAGCCTAAACAAAGGTAATAACCAAAAAGATACGGTATATTACCTACTATCATACGTATGATAGCCTAAGAAAAGGTAATTACCCAGAAGATACGGTATATTACCTAGTATCAAACGTATGATTACCTAAACAAAGGATTTAACCCAAAAGATACGGTATATTACAGAGTATCAACCGTATGATTGTCTAAGGAAAGGTAATAACCCAAAAAATACGGTATATTACCTAATATCAGGCGTATGATAGGCTAAGCAAAGGTAATAACCCAAAAAGTTAAGGTATATTACCTATTATCAGACGTATGATAGCCTAAGCAAAGATTATAACCCAAACGTTAAGGTATGTTACCTACTATCAAACGTATGATAGCCTAAGCAAAGGTAATAACCCAAAAGAGACGATATATTACCTACTATCAAATGTATGATAGCCTAAATAAAGGTAATAACCCAAAAGAAATGGTATATTACCTACTATCAAACATATGATAGCCTAAGCAAAGGTAATAACCCAAAAGATACGGTGTATTACCTACTATCAGACGTATGATAGTCTAAGGAAAGGTAATAACGCAAATGATACTATATATTACCTACTATCAGGGGTATGATAACCTAAACAAAGGTAATAACCAAAAAGATACGGTATATTACCTACTATCATACGTATGATAGCCTAAGAAAAGGTAATAACCCAGAAGATACGGTATATTACCTAATATCAAGCGTATGAAAGCCTAAGCAAAGTTAATAACCCAAAATATATGGTATATTACCTAATATCAGGCGTATGATAGGCTAAGCAAAGGTAATAACCCAAAAAGATACGGTGTATTACCTAGTATCAGACGTATGATAGTCTAAGGAAAGGTAATAACCCAAATGATACGGTATATTACCTACTATCAGGGGTATGATAACCTAAACAAAGGTAAAAACCAAAAAGATACGGTATATTTCCTACTATCATACGAATGATAGCCTAAGAAAAGGTAATAACCCAGAAGATACGGTATATTACCTACTATCAAACGTTTGATTACCTAAACAAAGGATTTAACCCAAAAGATACGGTATATTACAGAGTATCAACCGTATGATTGTCTAAGCAAAGGTAATAACCCAAAAAAATACGTTATATTACCTACTATCAAACGTATGATAGCCTAAGCAAAGGTAATAACCCAAAAGATACAGTATATTACCTACTATCAAAAGTATGATAGCCTAAGCAAAGGTAATAACCCAAAAGATATGGTATATTACCTACTATCAGACGTATGATAGCCTAAGCAAAGGTAATAACCTAAAAGATACGGTATATTACCTACTATCAAACGTATGATAGCCTAGACAAAGGTAATAACCCAAGAGATACGGTATATTACCTACTATCAAACGTATGATAGCCTAAGCAAAGGTAATTACCCAAAAGAGACGATATATTACCTACTATCAAAGGTATGATAGCCTAAGCAAAGGTAATAACCCAAAAGAAACGGTATATTACCTACTATCAAACGTATGATAGCCTAAGCAAAGGTAATAACCCAAAAGATACGGTATATTACCTACTATCAAATGTATGATAGCCTAAGCAAAGGTAATAACCCAAAAGATACGGTATATTACCTAGTATCAAACGTATGATAGCCTAAGCAAATGTAATAACCCAAAAGATACGATATATTACCTACTATCAGGAGTATGATATCCTAAGCAAAGGTAATAACCCAAAAGATATGGTGTATTACCTACTATCATACGTATGATACCCTAAGCAAAGGTAATAACACAAAAGATACGATATATGACCTACTATCAAACGTATGATTCCCTAAGCAAAGTTATTAACCCAAAAGATACGGTATATTACCTGGTATCAAACATATGATTGTCTAAGCAAAGGTAATAACCCAAGAAGTTAAGGTATATTACCTATTATCAGACGTATGATAGCCTGAGCAAAGATTATAACCCAAACGATAAGGTATGTTACCTACTATCAAACGTATGATAGCCTTAGCAAAGGTAATAACCCAAAAGACACGATATATTACCTACTATCAAATGTATGATAGCCTAAATAAAGGTAATAACCCAAAAGATATGGTATATTACCTACTATCAAACATATGATAGCGTAAGCAAAGGTAATAACCCAAAAGATACGGTGTATTACCTACTATCAGACGTATGATAGTCTAAGGAAAGTTAATAACCCAAATGATACGGTATATTACCTACTATCAGGGGGATGATAGCCTAAACAAAGGTAATAACCAAAAAGATACGGTATATTACCAACTATCATACGTATGATAGCCTAAGAAAAGGTAATAACCCAGAAGATACGGTATATTACCTACTATCAAACGTATGATTACCTAAGCAAAGTATTTAACCCAAAAGATACGGTATATCGCGTACTATGAAGAGTATGATAGCCTAAGGAAACGTAATAACCCAAAAGATACGGTATATTACCTACAATCAAACGTATGATAGCCTAAGCAAAGGTAATAACCCAAAAGATACGGTGTATTACCTACTATCAAAAGTATGATAGGCTAAGCAAAGGTAATATCCCAAAAGAAACAGTATATTACCTACTATCAGACATATGATAGCCTAAGCAAAGGTAATAACCGAAAAGATACGGTATATTACCTACTATCAAAAGTATGATAGCCTAAGCAAAGGTAATAACCCAAAAGAGACGGTATATTACCTACTATCAGACGTATGATAGCCTAAGCAAAGGTAATAACCCAAAAGAGACGGTATATTACCTACTATCAAACGTATGATAGCCTAAGCAAAGGTAATAACCAAAAAGATACGGTGTATTACCTACTATCATATGTATGATAGCCTAAGCAAACGTAATAACCCAAAAGATACAGTATATGACCTACTATCAAACATATGATTCCCTATGCAAAGGTATTAACCCAAAAGAGACGGTATATTACCTACTATCAAACGTATGATAGCCTAAGCAAAGGTAATAACCCAAAAGATACGGAGTATTACCTACTATCATACGTATGATAGCCTAAGCAAAGGTAATAACCCAAAAGATACGGTATATGACCTACTATAAAACGTATGATTCCCTAAGCAAAGGAATTAACCCAAAAGATACAGTATATTACCTGGTATCAAACGTATGATTGTCTAAGCAAAGGTAATAACATAAAAGTTATGTTATATTACCTACTATCAAATGTATGATAACCTAAGAAAAGGTAATAACCCAAAAGATATGGTATATTACCTACTATCAAAACTATTATAGCCTAAGCAAAGGTAATAACCCAAAAGATACGGTATATCGCGTACTATGAAGAGTATGATAGCCTAAGGAAACGTAATAACCCAAAAGATACGGTATATTACCTACAATCAAACGTATGATAGCCTAAGCAAAGGTAATAACCCAAAAGATACGGTGTATTACCTACTATCAAAAGTATGATAGGCTAAGCAAAGGTAATATCCCAAAAGAAACAGTATATTACCTACTATCAGACATATGATAGCCTAAGCAAAGGTAATAACCGAAAAGATACGGTATATTACCTACTTTCAAAAGTATGATAGCCTAAGCAAAGGTAATAACCCAAAAGAGACGGTATATTACCTACTATCAGACGTATGATAGCCTAAGCAAAGGTAATAACCCAAAAGAGACGGTATATTACCTACTATCAAACGTATGATAGCCTAAGCAAAGGTAATAACCATAAAGATACGGTGTATTACCTACTATCATATGTATGATAGCCTAAGCAAACGTAATAACCCAAAAGATACAGTATATGACCTACTATCAAACATATGATTCCCTATGCAAAGGTATTAACCCAAAAGAGACGGTATATTACCTACTATCAAACGTATGATAGCCTAAGTAAAGGTAATAACCCAAAAGATACGGAGTATTACCTACTATCATACGTATGATAGCCTAAGCAAAGGTAATAACCCAAAAGATACGGTATATGACCTACTATAAAACGTATGATTCCCTAAGCAAAGGAATTAACCCAAAAGATACAGTATATTACCTGGTATCAAACGTATGATTGTCTAAGCAAAGGTAATAACATAAAACTTATGTTATATTACCTACTATCAAATGTATGATAACCTAAGAAAAGGTAATAACCCAAAAGATATGGTATATTACCTACTATCAAAACTATTATAGCCTAAGCAAAGGTAATAACCCAAAAGATACGGTATATTACCTACTATCAGACGTATGATAGCCTAAGCAAATGGAGTAACCCAAAAGATACGGTATATCACCTAATATCAAGAATATGATAGCCTAAGCAAATGTAATAACCCAAAATATACGGTATATTACCTACTATGAGACGTATGATAGCCTAAGCAAAGGTAATAACCAAAAAGATACGATATATTACCTACTATCAAACGTATGATAGCCTAAGCAAATGTAATAACCAAAAAGATACGGTATATTACCTACTATCATACGTATGATAGCCTAAGCAAAGGTAATAACCCAAAAGATACAGTATATTACCTACTATCAAACGTATGATTCCCTAAGCAAAGGTATTAACCCAAAAGATACAGTATAATACCTGGTATCAAACGTATGTTTGTCTAAGCAAAGGTAATATAACAAAAGTTACGGTATATCACCTACTATCAAACGTATGATAGCCTAAGCAAAGGTAATAACCCAAAAGATACGGTATATTACCTACTATCAAAAGTATGATAGCTTAAGCAAAGGTAATAACCCAAAAGATACGGTATATTACATACTATCAGACGTATGATAGCCTAAGCAAAGGTAATAACCCAAAAGAGATGGTATATTACCTACAATCAAACGTATGATAGCCTAAGCAAAGGTAATAACCCAAAAGAGACAGTATATTACCTACTATCAAATGTATGATAGCCTAAGCAAAGGTAATAACCCAAAAGATACGGTGTATTACCTACTATCATACGTATGATAGCCTAAGCAAAGGTAATAACCCAAAAGATACGGTATATGACCTACTATCAAACGTATGATTCCCTAAGCAAAGGTATTAACCCAAAAGAGACGGTATATTACCTACTATCAAACGTATGATAGCCTAAGCAAAGGTATTAACCCAAAAGTGACGGTATATTACCTACTATCAAACGTATGATAGCCTAAGCAAAGGTAATAACCCAAAAGATACAGTATATTACCTACTATCAAACGTATGATTCCCTAAGCAAAGGTATTAACCCAAAAGATACAGTATAATACCTGGTATCAAACGTATGTTTGTCTAAGCAAAGGTAATATAACAAAAGTTACGGTATATCACCTACTATCAAACGTATGATAGCCTAAGCAAAGGTAATAACCCAAAAGATACGGTATATTACCTACTATGAAAAGTATGATAGCTTAAGCAAAGGTAATAACCCAAAAGATACGGTATATTACATACTATCAGACGTATGATAGCCTAAGCAAAGGTAATAACCCAAAAGAGATGGTATATTACCTACAATCAAACGTATGATAGCCTAAGCAAAGGTAATAACCCAAAAGAGACAGTATATTACCTACTATCAAATGTATGATAGCCTAAGCAAAGGTAATAACCCAAAAGATACGGTGTATTACCTACTATCATACGTATGATAGCCTAAGCAAAGGTAATAACCCAAAAGATACGGTATATGACCTACTATCAAACGTATGATTCCCTAAGCAAAGGTATTAACCCAAAAGAGACGGTATATTACCTACTATCAAACGTATGATAGCCTAAGCAAAGGTATTAACCCAAAAGAGACGGTATATTACCTACTATCAAACGTATGATAGCCTAAGCAAAGGTAATAACCCAAAAGATATGGTGTATTACCTACTATCATACGTATGATACCCTAAGCAAAGGTAATAACACAAAAGATACGATATATGACCTACTATCAAACGTATGATTCCCGAAGCAAAGTTATTAACCCAAAAGATACGGTATATTACCTGGTATCAAACATATGATTGTCTAAGCAAAGGTAATAACACAAAAGTTACGGTATCTTACCTACTATCAAACGTATGATAAATCGGCGCCGGCTATGACAGAAGAGTCGCCACCGTGCGTTATTTATCCCACAAGAGGGAAAGGAAACGCTCAGAGTAAACCTAATGCAAAGAGGGAAAGGAATGGTCATCGCAACCAAATCCTGGATTCGGGAGTCAGTTACGCATGGGGAAGGTATTAGCACCCCTCACGTCCGTCGTACTCGACGGGATCCATGCTTGTTTTCTGTCTAAGGGTGTGTTTATCTATCTACTCTAAAGTTTTAGGTTAAAAAAGAAAATGAAAATGACTCGGCAAAGTATCGCACTTTATGCCTACGTATTCCCGTCTGGGACGAGAAATCAGAGTCAACGTAGTTCGCCTAACTACGGGTAAAGGGGGGAAGGTTGCTCGTTGAGATGTCGCATCTCGTGCCTACATACTTTCATACGGTATGAAAGATCAGAACAAACGTAGTTCGGGCTACGAAAGACACAAGTTTGTCTGACAGTTTTTTATCTCCTTCTGAAAAGGGTTTCCTGATTAAAGGTCCAAGAGGACAAAACAGAGTTTGAATGTTTGTTTGAGTTTTTTATGAAAGATTTGTTTTTTAGGATGTTTGCAATCTCAGTCGCACTAGAGACTATGACCCAGGAGTGAATGCCTCGTATGTCACCCAAAGGGTACCACACTACACATCCAGATTACTGGAGGGAGACCCTCCACCAACCTTTTCCCAGATAGCTTAAGGCTCGTAACATACGACTTCAATTAACCTTATTACTGTATTTTTGAATTGTTTTGAGAGGAGGAGAGAAACACCCTAAAACTATGGTTGAAAGGGGAATCTACCTACAGTTATCATGCATGGATCAAAAACCTAATGTCTGTCATAATTCCCTCTTGCACAGAGGAAATCAGAGATTCTAGGGGAAACAGGAAAAGAAAGCAAGCAGTAAACAGTAAACAGTAGAATGCATGCTATGCAACAGTACTAGTGAGGCAAGGAAGAAAACAACAGGCAAGTGGAGACAAGCTCCACCTCAAACCTAAGGGTAATTGTCACACCCTCATTTTGGCCTTTAGCCTTTATACCTTACATTCACCATATCATACATCATTTTATTGCATATCGGGCATGTGGGTACAGATTGGGTCGACTTGTCATTTTCCATTTTTAAATGAGATAACTTGTCTATCTTGGACTACATGGAAGAAAAGGTTCATCATCTAAAGTTTGATCAAAATTGGAAAGTCTATTCTTGTAGATTTCTTCAAAGATAAGTTACTTGACAAAATGTTAGGATATGCAAGTCCATAATTCAATACTTCATCCATTTCAAGCATGATGGTTCTAGGGAAATCCATCATTCAAGATTAGAGGCAAGAATATTACCAAGATAAACTTTATGATATTACAAGAATGTCATTTGTTACAATATATCCAACTCTAAGTAATGATTAGAATTTATTTCTAATCTTCATTCAAGCTTCTAATCAAATTCATGCCACACCAAGTCCACTTTATGCTTACAAACATCTAAGAAATATGTAAGGATTAAATCAACATTGGATTGTTTTAAGACCAAGATTATGCATGTTAATCATAAGCAAAATAGTCCCATGCAAAAGTGACAAATTTCCTCATGTCACATCACACACATTGCAAAAAACCAGAAAAATAGAGAGCTTTGGAAACCAAAAAAAAAAGAGAGTGAGATAGAACCGAGAGAACCACTAAAGAGTAGAACCTTTACAATATAGAGTGAAGAGGAGTGAAGGACATTCAACTAAGACCAAGGAGGACTTGCAAGAAGAAGAAACTCTTGGGTATCCATTTCCTCAAACTCTTCTCTCCTTATTTCTTTGTTATTATATTCATTTTCCGTACTCTTTTATGAGTTGTTGAACTGTATATGTCATGTAAGGTCCCATAAGGGACCAATAAACCATTCTTAAGAACCGTAAAAACGAAACGAAAACACAAAAAAATTAGGGTTTTGGTTCTGGAAGCAGAACACGGGCCGTGTCACACGACACGGCCGCCCGTGTCACACTTCTGGATGGCCTTTTCAATGAAAAATACCCAGGTCTCACAACACGGGCCGTGTTACACGACACGGCCACCCGTGTTACACCTCTGTTTGAGGTTTTCTATGTGAAAAATCCCCAGGCTTCACAACACGGGCCGTGTCACACGACACGGCCACCCGTGTTGCACCTCTGTTTGCCCTAAAAAACCGTTTTTATCCCAGGCCTTGTGACATGTCACACCTCTGTCAAAACCCTAAACTCCTATTTTCATGCACCTTGTGACACGGGCCGTGTCACATAACACGGCCACCCGTGTCACACCGCTGTTTTACCGTTTGTTTCGTTATTTTTACCTCCAAAAAAATTTTTCTCAAAGAGTTCGCGTTTTTATTGGCATGTCTCGATTTTTTTTTATGCAACTAACTTCATTTGTTTGTATGTTTTTAATGTGAATGTTGTTATGGTCCTTGTTGACCTTTGATTCTTAAAACCTTTTTAAAAACAAACTCTCTATTTTATCGAGCCATTTTCAACCTTGTAAGCCGATTGCCTTGTGCATCACCATCAACCTTGTCCGTATCACCTCAAATACATTTTTACAAACAATAAACCTTGATCCAACATCAAGTGATCCTTTTCTCATAAAAAATCCAAAACACAATAAGTATACGATTAGGACTATACACCATGTATTTTAAAGTGGTGGAGAAGGAATGAGAATGGAACTCTCCTACACTTGTTCCGAATGTTTTGAATACAAGGCGCTCGACTTGGTTATTCGAGACATTCACTTCTATCCAAAGTCTTTTGTGTATAATCTTAATCAAGAACCATTTTTATTCAAAAAAAAACATAAAAATAACATCAACTCATCAAATTTATTTTCGCCTTAGGGCATCAATCCAAAAACCCTTTTTCAAGGTATAAAATCAACCAACAAACAACAATTTCATAAAGCCTCTGAACTATGGAGCTCTGATTCTTCACTTCTTTTAAGTGAGGATACGTAGGCACAAGGGCCACAATCCTTGGCGAGCACTATAATAAAACCTCAACCCCTCTTTTTCCTAAAACAAGCAAACGAATAGATAAACACCCACTCAAGCAAAACAACCTAGGAGGTTCCCATCGAGTACAATTGATGCGAGGGGGTGCTAATACCTTCCCCTCGCATAACCGACTCCCGAACCCTAAGACTTGGTTGCGACGACCACGCTCTTTCCTTTTCCCAAAGGTTTTATCGCTATTTCCCTTTCCCTCCGTGGGATAAATAAAATCCGGTGGCGACTCTGTGTCATTTTTCGCGTAGCGACAGTAATCAACACAAGCAAAAATACAATACAAAGAAAGACAAAAGATACAGAGGAGGCAACCCAAGCAGCAGCAACAAACTCCTACAGCAGACAGCAACAACAAGTTCTAAACATCACAGTTGAAAAGACAGCAAAGTTGACAGCAAGACTTCATCTTCAAGCTAACTTCTATCTTCAAGCTTCATCAAACTTCATCTTCAAGCTCTAGCAAGCACCCTCTAAGCAAAGGATTAATCACTAAGATCAAGGTTGAAATGTTGAAAACTTAATGAAAGCCAAAGGAAATCCTTAAGTACCAACATTGAAATGGAAAGATATCCTCAAAGTTCTACTCAACTATGGGCATACCACACATCCCCCCAAAGGAGAGATGGAGTTTCCCTAGGAGGACTTTACATCATTGGATGGAATAGAAGCGCACAATGCATTCTATGTTTGATGAAACAAAACCAAAACTAGCTCTAATAGCTCTTCCTAAAACCCTAATTTCCTAAGCTCCTAAAACAACTCTTAAAAGAAAAGGAAACTTCAACTCCAAGCTCCAATCTTCAATCCATAGCAACTACACCAAGTCCAGAAGACCTCCCAAAAAGGATTCCAAGCCAAGCAAGCTCCAAAGTCACCAACCAAGCCAAACAAGCAAAGGCACTCAAGAGAGAACAACACAAACACAAGCAATTTGCAAAATTCCACAAAAATAGCAAACAAAATTATAAAATTCTAATTAAATTCCAAGTTGGACACGAATGTTTTAACAACATAGGGTTAAAATATTAAATCCAAATTCAACTTCTAAGTCACCTAAATAAATTCTAGATTGAAAGGTATCAAGGTAATCCACAAGTTTGGGAAGGCTCTAATCTCAACACATAAAATAGAACCTATAATTTTTCTAAAATTCTAATAAAAATCCTAAGGGAACATGAATATCTACCCTAAAACATACTAAAAAATTAAAGCCAAACTCATCACCAATTGGAAGAACAAAATTCTACAAAACAAGTGGACAATTATGCAAATATTAAAGAATTAACAAAAATGAGAAAAAACAAATTAAATTGAAAAATGCATGAAAATGCATTTTATTGATTTCAGAAAATCACAAATTCCCTTAAGATCATGGAGATATTTTTGGATTATTTTTCTGATAAAAAATGAATTTTATATGATTTTTAGAATGAAAGTGAATTAAAATAAAATCAAAATCAATTAAAACTAAATAAAATGCAAGATAAAACAAGGAACGTAGGATTAAGAGACCAAGTCCTCTCATCTGAGGCTCCAGAACACGCCACATAAGCTGCCAACTCAGTTAAATGAAACGCAGCGTTTGCTGCAGTCAAGGTCAACCAAATAAGAATCAATCGTGGCCATCAAACGCGCTTACAAAGTCTCACTTTCAACTTGATCTGATGGTTGTGCATCATCTTCCTCATTTGAATCCAAAAACGGAGGGAAGTTTCTCAGGTGGCCGGAGAAGACTTCCGGTTGTCTTCTCCGGCGAGCAAGCAATCACAGGTGTCCAAACAACATCAAACTTAACATGATTCCTCTCAGAATTTCACACTGAATCCAAATATCACATCCATTTCCTCTAGATCCGGCTAGGTTTTAAGATTCGAAGGCAAACTCAAAATGCACCTCAATTCTGATCATCATCAAATCCTAAATTAATTGCACAGAAATGTTCCTCATGCCTCCTAGGTCATCATGATCTATCCAATTCATGTTAATTCCTCATGATCAAGCCAAATCGTGCCTCAACAGAATTCATACATGATCCTACATTGTCTCTAATTGTCCAAATTCCTATCCAGAAACTATCTACATCTCTTCCTGATCCTAACAGTATGTGCAAATTGATCTACCACTTCCTAGAACTATGAGAAAGTTGAAGTTTACATACCTGGTGTAGATCTCTGAATTGATGTGACTAGAGCACGATTCTAGCTTCAAAAGTTTCCAGAATCACTTAATGATGTATGAAGAAGATGTTAGAAACTTTAATTGCTCTTGATTTTTCCTTGAATCCAAAACTCGATCTACACTTGCTTGCTTGAAATTTCACTTGCTCTCTCTGCTTCAGCCACGAATTACACACCAACCCTTGCTCAAATCTTCTTCTGAACATTTATAGAATCGTTTGGGACCTTCTAGAGTCCAAGCCCAGGCCCAAATTGGATGATCCAAAAACTCCAACCTCTCCAAAATTTTCACATGGCAAGTGCATGATTTGCTCAAACAGCTTGCCTTAGAAGCTTTGAATCACTTGCATACCACCTTTGGTGTGTACTCAGACCAAAAAGAAACTCCACATTGCCTTGGTGAATGAATTGCCATGAGGTTGCTTAAGTGTGAAGAAACAAGTGAAAAACTCATGAATTAAGGGTCAATTGAAAAAACTAAAAGAACCAATATTTCCAAAACATGATTTCTGATCAAATCAAGTACTCATTTGACTTGTTTTGGTCACATAACCAATAATTTTGAATTTTTCAACTTTAAATCCTTTGAAAATCTCCCTTATTCAAACCATTTCAAACCAAGTCTTGCTATGAGCTCAATCAATCCATCATGACCTCTTGTCTAGCCTAAAAACCCCATTTTTAACAACTTTCATGTTGAACAAAATTGCATTTGACAAGTGCAAGTTGGAGATTTTGGCCTATGATTGAAAATGACCTATAATCTCACTTTCCCAAAATACCCCTGACTTGTAAAACTCATAACTTGAGTTCTACAAATCATATGGAAGACTTATAGTACAATTTAGAAAGCTAAGATCATGAGGAACAACTTTCATGTTGGCCAAAAGTTCAGGTGAAACCTCTTTCTAGGTCAAACATTGCTTTGAAGTCAGATGATTTTCACAGACAAATTTCAGTGGCATCTGAGGACTTGTAACTTGTCTGGACCATAATTTGAGTTCTATAAATCCAATGGAGAACTTCGAGTACTAAAATTAAAGGTATTGAGATGCTCTACAAGTTTCATGTGGGCCAAAAATCCATTTGAAGCTTGTATCATGACTTATGTGGTCTTGAAGTTAGGCACTAAACAGGGGATTTTGCACTGAAACCCTAACTTAGCAACTTCCCACACTCTTGATTCTTCTTGATTTGATCTTGGCACAACATCACAAATGTCTTATCACATCATTTCATGAACTTCATGACCTAAAAGTAGGCTTTGATACTCTTCAATTACCCAGTTGACTTAGGATTGATCCAGATGAAACCTTAATTGTTTGCACTTCAACTATAGCTCTTGTATTTGACCCAATGACTTGATTAATCTCTCCCATGGCCCTCTAGGAATTCTATGAGATCCATACACATCCTCTTCTCACATTCAACATTTCATAACCCTCTGATGGTCTTCAATTTATCCTCAAGTTAGGAGAAGAATCACACTCCAACATCTAAACCCTTAGGCACTCAAACCACCCTTTTGATGATTTTGATAACTCTCAATCTTGAATGAGACCTCTTGCTAGGCCTCTCTTGAGAAGAACCAACTTGATCCCCTGCTATATGAATGATACCATGATATGCATAGGATATAACTATGCAAATGATAATGCAATGAAACATAAACCAGGTAAGAAAAGTTTGAGCAAATTTTGGGGTGCAACAATTACCTACTATCAAAAGTATGATAGCCTAAGCAAAGGTAATAACCCAAAAGATATGGTATATTACCTACTCTCAGACGTATGATAGCCTAAGCAAAGGTAATAACACAAAAGATACGGCATATCACCTACTATCAAGAGTATGATAGCCTAAGCAAATGTAATAACCCAAAAGATACGGTATATTACCTACTATGAGACGTATGATAGCCTAAGCAAAGGTAATAACCCAAAAGAGACGGTATATTACCTACTATCAAACGTATGATAGCCTAAGCAAAGGTTATAACCCAAAAGATATGGTGTATTACCTACTATCAGACGTATGATAGCCTAAGGAACGGTAATAACCCAAAAGATACAGTATATTACCTACTATCAGGCGTATGATAGCCTAAACAAAGGTAATAACCAAAAAGATACGGTATATTACCTACTATCATACGTATGATAGCCTAAGCAAAGGTAATAACCCAAAAGATATGGTATATTACCTACTATCAAACGTATGATTCCTTAAGGAAAGGTATTAACCCAAAAGATACGGTATATTACCTGGTATCAAACGTATGATTGTCTAAGCAAAGGTAATAACACAAAAGTTACGGTATATCACCTACTATCAATCGTATGATAGCCTAAGCAAAGGTAATAACCTAAAAGATACGGTATATTACCTACTATCAGACGTATGATAGCCTAAGCAAAGGTAATAACTCAAAAGATACGGTATATTACCTACTATCAAACGTATGTTAGCCTAGGAAAAGGTAATAACCTAAAAGATACGGTATATTACCTAATATCAGGCGTATGATAGCTTAAGCAAAGTTAATAACCCAAAATATATGGTATATTACCTAATATCAGGCGTATGATAGGCTAAGCAAAGGTAAGAACCCAAAAAGATAAGGTGTATTACCTACTATCAGACATACGATAGCCTAAGCAAAGGTTATAACCCAAAAGATACGGTATATTACCTACTATCAGAAGTAGGATAGCTTAACCAAAGGTAATAACCCAAAAGATACGTTATATTACCTATTATCAGACATATGATAGCCTAAGCAAAGGTAATAACTCAAAAGATATGGTATATTACCTATTATCAGACGTATGATAGCCAAAGCCACGATAATAATCCAAAAGATATGGTATATTACCTACTATCATACGTATGATAGCCTAAGCAAAGGTAATAACTCAAAAGAGACGATAAATTACCTACTATCAGACGTATGACAGCCTAACCAAAGGTAATAACCCCAAAAGAAACGGTATATTACCTACTATCAAACGTATGATAGCCTAAGCAAAGGTAATAACCCAAAGTATACGGTGTATTACCTACTATCAGACGTATGATAACCTAAGCAAAGGTAATAACCCAAAAGAGACGATATATTACCTACTATCAGACGTATGATAGCCTAAGCAAACGTAATAACCCAAAAGAGACAATATATTAACTATTATCAGACGTATGATAGCTTAAGCAAAGGTAATAACCCAAAAGATATGGTATATTACCTACTATCAGACGTATGATAGCCTAAGCAAAGATCATAACCCAAAAGATACCGTATATTACCTAATATCAGGCGTATGATAGCCGAAGCAAAGTTAATAACCCAAAAGATACGGTATATTACCTAATATCAGGCGTATGATAGGCTAAGCAAAGGTAATAACCCAAAAGATACGGTATATTACCTACTATCAAATGTATGATAGCCTAAGCAAAGGTAATATCCCAAAAAATATGGTATATTACCTAATATCAGACGTATGATAGCCTAAGGAAAGGTAATAACCCAAAAGATACGGTATATTACCTACTATCAGGCGTATGATAGGGCAAGCAAAAGTAATAACCAAAAAGATACAGTATATTACCTACTATCAAACGTATGACAGCCTAAGCAAAGGTAATAACCCAAAAGATACGGTGTATTACCTAATATCAGATGTATGATAGCCTAAGGAAAGGTAATAACCCAAAAGATACGGTATATTACCTACTATCAGGCGTATGATAGCCTAAGCAAAGGTAATAACCAAAAAGATACGGTATATTACCTATTATCATACGTATGATAGCCTAAGCAAAGGTAATTACCCAAAAGATATGGTATATTACCTACTATCAAAAGTATGATAGCCTAAGCAAAGGTAATAACCCAAAAGATACGGTATATTACCTACTATCAGACGCATGATAGCCTAAGCAAAGGTAATAACCTAAAAGATAGAATATATTACCTACTATCAAACGTATGATAGCCTAAACAAAGGCAATAACCTAAAAGATACGGTATATTACCTACTATCAAACGTATGATAGCCTAAGCAAAGGTAATAACCCAATAGAGACAATACATTACCTATTATCAGACGTATGATAACCTAAGCAAAGGTAATAACCCAAAAGATACGGTATATTACCTACTATCAGGCGTATGATAGCCTAGGAAAAGCTAATAACCTAAAAGATACGGTATATTACCTAATATCAGGCGTATGATAGCCTAAGCAAACTTAATAACCCAAAATATATGGTATATTACCTAATATCAGGCGTATGATAGGCTAAGCAAAGGTAATCACCCAAAAATATAAGGTATATTACCTACTATCAAACGTATGATAGTCTAAGCAAAAGTTATAACCCAAAAGATAAGGTATATTACCTATTATACGACTTATGATAGCCTAAGCAAAGGTAATAACTCAAAAGATACGGTATATTACCTACTATCAAACGTATGATAGCCTAAGCAAAGGTAATAACCTAAAAGATACGGTGTATTGCCTACTATCATACGTATGATAGCCCTAGCAAAGGTAATAACCCAAAAGATATGGTATATGACCTACTATCAAACGTATTATTCCCTAAGCAAAGGTATTAACCCAAAAGATACGGTATATTACCTGGTATCAAACGTATGATTGTCTAAGCAAAGGTAATAACCCAAAAGATACGGTATATTACCTACTATCAGACGTATGTTAGCCTAAGCAAAGGTAATAACACAAAAGATACGGTATATCACCTACTATCAAGAGTATGATAGCCTAAGCAAATGTAATAACCCAAAAGATACGATATATTACCTACTATCAAACGTATGATAGCCTAAGCAAAGGTAATGACACAAAAGATACGGTGTATTACCTACTACCAGGCGTATGATATCCTAAGCAAAGATAATAACCCAAAAGATACGGCATATTACCTACTATCAGACGTATGATAGCCTAGGAAAAGGTAATAACCTAAAAGATACGGTATATTACCTAATATCAGGCGTATGATAGCTTAAGCAAAGTTAATAACCCAAAATATATGGTATATTACCTAAGATCAGGCGTATGATAGGCTAAGCAAAGGTAAGAACCCAAAAAGATAAGGTATATTACCTACTATCAGACATATGATAGCCTAAGCAAAGGTTATAACCCAAAAGATATGTTATATTACCTATTATCAAACTTATGATGGCCTAAGCAAAGGTAATAACTCAAAAGATACGGTATATTACCTATTATCAGACGTATGATAGCCAAAGCCATGGTAATAACCCAAAAGATACGGTATATTACCTACTATCAGACGTATGATAGCCTAAGCAAAGGTAATAACCCAAAAGAGACGATAAATTACCTACTATCTGACGTATGATAGCCTAGGTAAAGGTAATAACCCCAAAAGAAACGGTATATTACCTACTATCAAACTTATGATAACCTAAGCAAAGGTAATAACCCAAAGTATACGGTGTATTACCTACTATCAGACGTATGATAGCCTAAGCAAAGTTAATAACCCAAAAGAGACGATATATTACCTACTATCAGACGTATGATAGCCTAAGCAAAGGTAATAACCCAAAACATACGGTATATTACCTACTATCAAACGTATGATAGCCTAAGCAAAGGTAATAACCCAAAAGATACGGTAGATTACCTACTATCAAACGTATGATAGCCTAAGCAAATGTAATAACCCAAAAGAGACAATATATTACCTATTATCAGACGTATGATAGCTTAAGCAAAGGTAATAACCCAAAAGATACGGTATATTACCTACTATCAGGCGTATGATATCCTAAGCAAAGATAATAACCCAAAAGATATGGTATATTACCTACTATCAGACGTATGATAGCCTAGGCAAAGGTTATAACCCAAAAGATACGGTATATTACCTAATATCAGGCGTATGATAGCCTAAGCAAAGTTAATAACCCAAAAGATACGATATATCACCTAATATCAGGCGTATGATAGGCTAAGTAAAGGTAATAACCCAAAAGATACGGTATATTACCTACTATCAAACGTATGATAACCTAAGGAAAGGTAATAACCCAAAAGATACGGTATATTACCTACTATCAGGCGTATGATAGCCTAAGGAAAGGTAATAACCCAAAAGATACGGTATATTACCTACTATTAAACGTATGATAGCCTAAGGAAAGGTAATAACCGAAAAGATACGGTATATTACGTAGTATCAAACGTATGATAGCCTAAGGAAAGGTAATAACCCAAAAGATACGGTATATTACCGACTATCAGGCGTATGATAGCCCAAGAAAAAGTAATAACCAAAAAGATACGGTATATTACCTAGTATCAAACGTATGATAGCCTAAGCAAAGGTAATAACCTAAAAGATACGGTGTATTACCTACTATCAGACGTATGATAGCCTAAGGAAAGGTAATAACCCAAAAGATACGCTATATTACCTACTATCAGGCGTATGATAGCCTAAGCAAAGGTAATAACCAAAAAGATACGGTATATTACCTATTATCATACGTATGATAGCCTAAGCAAAGGTAATAAGCCAAAAGATATGGTATATTACCTACTATCAAAAGTATGATAGCCTAAGCAAAGGTAATAACCCAAAAGATATGATATATTACCTACTATCAGACGTATGATAGCCTAAGCAAAGGTAATAACCTAAAAGATAGAATATATTACCTACTATCAAACGTATGATAGCCTAAGCAAAGGAAATAACCCAAAATATACGGTATATTACCTACTATCAAACGTATGATAGCCTAAGCAAGGGTAATAACCGAAAAGAGACATTATATTACCTATTATCAGACGTATGATAGCCTAAGCCAAGGTAATAACCCAAAAGATATGGTATATTACCTACTATCAGGCGTATGATATCCTAAGCAAAGATAATAACCCAAAAGATACGGTATATTACCTACTATCAGATGTATGATAGCCTAGGAAAAGGTAATAACCTAAAAGATACGGTATATTACCTAATATCAGGCGTATGATAGCCTAAGCAAAGTTAATAACCCAAAATATGTGGTATATTACCTACTATCATACGTATGATAGCCTAAGCAAAGGTAATCACCCAAAAAGACAAGGTATATTACCTACTATCAGACGTATGATAGTCTAAGCAAAAGTTATAACCCAAAAGATACGGTATATTACCCACTATCAGACGTATGAGAGCTTAAGCAAAGGTAATAACCCAAAAGATACGTTATATTACCTATTATCAGACTTATGATAGCCTAAGCAAAGGTAATAACTCAAAAGATACGGTATATTACCTACTATCAAACGTATGATAGCCTAAGCAAAGGTAATAACCCAAAAGATACGGTGTATTACCTACTATCATACGTATGATAGCCTAAGCAAACGTAATAACCCAAAAGATACGGTATATGACCTACTATCAAACGTATTATTGTCTAAGCAAAGGTAATAACCCAAAAGATACGGTGTATTACCTACTATCAGACGTATAATAGCCTAAGCAAAGGTAATAACACAAAAGATACGGTATATCACCTACTATCAAGAGTATGATAGCCTAAGCAAATGTAATAACCCAAAAGATACGGTATATTACCTACTATCAAACGTATGATAGCCTAAGCAAAGGTAATGACACAAAAGATACGGTGTATTACCTACTACCAGGCGTATGAAATCCTAAGCAAAGATAATAACCCAAAAGATATGGCATATTACCTACTATCAGACGTACGATAGCCTAGGAAAAGGTAATAACCTAAAAGATACGGTATATTACCTAATATCAGGCGTATGATAGCTTAAACAAAGATAATAACCTACTACCAGGCGTATTACCTACTACCAGGCGTATGATATCCTAAGCAAAGGGAATAACCCTAAAGATATGGCATATTACCTACTATCAGACGTACGATAGCCTAGCAAAAGGTAATAACCTAAAAGATACGGTATATTACCTGATATCAGGCGTATGATAGCTTAAGAAAAGTTAATAACCCAAAATATATGGTATATTACCTAAGATCAGGCGTATGATAGGCTAAGCAAAGGTAAGAACCCAAAAAGATAAGGTATATTACCATCTATCAGACATACGATAGCCTAAGCTAGGTTATAACCCAAAAGATACGTTATATTACCTATTATCAAACTTATGATGGCCTAAGCAAAGGTAATAACTCAAAAGATACGGTATATTAACTATTATCAGACGTATGATAGCCAAAGCCACGGTAATAAACCAAAAGATACGGTATATTACCTACTATCAGACGTATGATAGCCTAAGAAAAGGTAATAACCCAAAAGAGACGATAAATTACCTACTATCAGACGTATGATAGCCTAAGTAAAGGTAATAACCCCAAAAAGAAACGGTATATTACCTACTATCAAACGTATGATAGCCTAAGCAAAGGTAATAACCCAAAGTATATGGTGTATTACCTACTATCAGACGTATGATAGCCTAAGCGAAGGTAATAACCCAAAAGAGACGATATGTTACCTACTATCAGACGTATGATAGCCTAAGAAAAGGTAATAACCCAAAAGATACGGTATATTACCTACTATCAAACGTATGATAGCCTAAGCAAAGGTAATAACCCAAAAGATACGGTAGATTACCTACTATCAAACGTATGATAGCCTAAGCAAACGTAATAACCCAAAAGAGACAATATATTACCTATTATCAGACGTATGATAGCTTAAGCAAAGGTAATAACCTAAAAGATACGGTATATTACCTACTATCAGGCGTATGATATCCTAAGCAAAGATAATAACCCAAAAGATACGGTATATTACCTACTATCAGACGTATGATAGCCTAGGAAAAGGTAATAACCTAAAAGAAACGGTATATTACCTAATATCAGGCGTATGATAGCCTATGCAAAGTTAATAACCCAAAATATAAGGTATATTACCTAATATCAGGCGTATGATAGGCTAAGCAAAGGTAATAACCCAAAAAGATAAGGTATATTACCTACTATCAGACGTATGATAGCCTAAGCAAAGGTTATAACCCAAAAGATACGGTATATTACCTACTATCAGACGTATGATAGCTTAAGCGAAGGTAATAACCCAAAAGATATGTTATATTACTTATTATCAGACTTATGATAGCCTAAGCAAAGGTAATAACTCAAAAGATACGGTATATTACCTACTATCAAACGTATGATAGCCTAAGCAAAGGTAATAACCCAAAAGATACGGTGTATTACCTACTATCAGACGTATGATAGCCTAATCAAAGGTAATAACCCAAAAGAGTCGATATATTACCTACTATCAGACGTATGATAGCATAAGCAAAGGTAATAACCCAAAAGAAAGGGTATATTACCAACTATCAAACGTATGATAGCCTAAGCAAAGGTAATAACACAAAAGATATGGTGTATTAACCACTATCAGACATATGATAGCCTAAGGAAAGCTAATAACCCAAAAGAGACGATATATTACCTACTATCAGACGTATGATAGCCTAAGAAAAGGTATAAACCAAAAGATACGGTATAATACCTACTATCAAATGTATGATAGTCTAAGCAAAGGTAATAACCCAAAAGATATAGTATATTACCTACTATCAAACGTATGATAGCCTAATCAAACGTAATAACCCAAAAGAGACAATATATTACCTATTATCAGACGTATGATAGCCTAAGCCAAGGTAATAACCTAAAAGATACGATATATTACCTACTATCAGGCGTATGATATGCTAAGCAAAGATAATAACCCAAAAGATACGGTATATTACCTACTAACAGACGTATGATAGCCTAAGCAAAGGTAATAACCCAAAAGATACGGTATATTACCTACTATCAGACGTATGAACGCCTAAGCAAAGGTAATAACCCAAAAGATACGGTATATTACCTACTATCAAATGTATGATAGCCTAAGAAAAGCTAATAACCCAAAAGAGACGGTATATTACCTACTATCAAACGTATGATAGCCTACGCAAAGGTAATAACCAAAAAGATACGGTATATTACCTACTAACAGACGTATGATAGCCTAAGCAAAGGTAATAACTGTCGCTATTGCGAAAATAAGGTGCCGGCAGAACAGAAGAGTCGCCACCTGTTGCACCCTAAAATTTGCTCAACCTTATTCACTTGGTTTATGTTTCAATATCATTAGCATTTGCATATAGAGTCATGTATTCCTCTGCATTGCATAGCATGGGCAAGTCATCCAACAGGGGACCAATCATTATTCTCGTCTCTAGAGGCCTATCAAGAGGTTATTATTCAAATTCAATCTCATTCAAGTCATCAGAAAGAATTGGGAAGCTATCAAGTCAATGGATCAAGCAGTTCATCTATCTCCTATCTGAGGGTACCTGGGGATCATCAAGGAAAGTATGAGCTGTGAATTGAAGGCATGAGGAGTATCTAGACATCTTGGAGGACTTAGAAAGTCATTTGGAGAAGGAGACAAGTCATTGGTGTAGTCACAAGAGTTGTGGAGGAAGACAGTCAACTAGGGTTTCATTTGGGTTAACCCTGGGTCAACCCTAGGTTAAAGGATTGATTGAAAGGCATTGAGGGCTATTGAGGAGATGTGGGGTTTATCATTTGACATGAAGAATAAGGATATGTTGTTATGCTAAGAAGAATTCAAGAGAAATCAAGGAGAAGAGGAGTTTCTAAATTAGGGTTTCTGGGTAAAATCCCCTAGTTTAGGTCAAACTTCCAAGCAAGATAAGTCAAAATACAAGTTTCAAATGGATCCTTCGCAAACATGAAACTTGTAGAGGATCTCAAGACCTTTAATTTGAGTGGTGGAAGACATCAAGGAGATTTATAGAACTCAAGTTATGGTCCTTGCAAGTTACAGGTCATCTGGGGTATCTGAAAGTTTGTCTGTAAAAGTGACTTGACTTCCAAGCTATTTTTACCCCTCAAGGAGATTTCAAATGAATTTCTGGTCAACATAAGAATTGTTCCTAATTGTCTTAGATTTCTAGAATGGTATGGTATGCCTTCATATGATTTGTGGAACTCTACTTATGGTCTTGGCAAGCAAAGGGTATTTTGGTCATCTGAGGATTACAGGTCATTCTTAGCCTATGCCTAAAACTCATACAAGGAAGCTTCAAATGAAAAACTTCCCAACATCAAAGTTGCTCAAAATGCCACTTTAAGTCTATAAAAGAAGTTATGAAATCTTTGAAATGCATAGAATGAGACTTGACCAAAGTTGGTGAAAAATGACCTAAAAAAGGCATATAACTTGAAAAAGTTCAAGTTGGAAAATGGTTTGAGAGATCTACAAATCCAATAGGGGTCATCCAATATACCAAATTGATTCCCAACCTCATTTTAAAGACATTGGTTCAGCCACATTTTTGAGTTTAGGCTTAAAAATGGGACTTCCTTTGTAAATTTGTTTCTTGCATCATAAGGCAACATGGTAAAACTCAACACAAGGCAAGGAAAAGCTTGGTTTTTCATACCTACACTCCTAATATCTCATGAAAGGAGATTTTCACACAAGTTTACCCAAGGTGCAAGCATGATATGAGATGATTCAAAATACCATCAAATGATAAGTTCATGAAAGTTCCACGAGTTTCTAGATCCCTCTAGGACCAATCTAGAAGCTTCTCATTCTGTTAATCCTCACCTATATAAGGAAATGAAGCCATTTGTGCATTGGTTGGTGATTCTTTGAGCTTGCAAACACTACTTTGATTCCTTCACTCCCATTTGCATTTTCTCTTCAAACTCCATTGAAGCTTCATCAATCATCTCTATTTCTGTTATCATCATCATCCACCATCATCATAGAGTAATTGGCAAAGAAAATTGAGGGGAATTCGTGACTGGTTAGGGTGATCCAATTTTACACTCCAACTTGCATGAAGAGGGGGATCAGGTGATTCAAGAAGATTGAGCAACAACTATTGTAAACAGAAGAATCAGCATCCATTGGAGATCAACATTGGAGGTTAACAAGTCTTGAATTGCAGCACAACTACACCTGCCATCATCACTTGCAAGGTAGGCATTTCCCTTCGAATCTCCTTATTTATCCAGTTATAGATCATATGGTTAGGATAAAGATGCTTAGAGACCATAGGGGATTGAATTCTGAGAATTATGGAGACTTCTATGAAGTTCCATGGCAGGTCACCATTTCTTTAAGTTCCAAGAACAAGCTGTGCATTAGGTTGTAATTGATATGGGATAGCATGGAATGATGAGGGTAGCATATAGAGCAACTTTAGATCATTAGGATTGAGTTCTAGCAAGGTTGATGTCAGAAGAGCATGGTGAAACCCTAGCTTTCGTGCCCTCTGTTTGGGGTCTACAAGGAGTGTTAGCAAAAACTAAGATTGAGAATGGATTCCTTGTGATTAGTAGATCATTTTAGGGTCTTGAATTTTTCGTTTTCATCAAGTGAGCATGGAGAACGATCGGGTTGAATTTTCGTGCATGAAGTATGTTTTGCTGAAACCCTAATGGAAATTTGGAGAAGACGGGTTATCTGCCGTTGGATCGTTATGCTTAGTTGACCCTTTAATCCAATCTAACGGCTGTGATTCAAATGAGAAACGAAGGGAAGACTGGAAGCTGCAACGCAACGTTTAATTAAGTGAATAACTCTGGGCCTCAGCAAACTTCGCTACCCACACCCCCTCGCTTGGCCCAATTCAAATTTAAACATAAAACCCTTACTTTCTGCACCGCTTACATTTTATTTTTTCTTTTATTTTTTCATCTCATTTTCTGACGCGCTGGGCTTAGTGAATTTGATATTCACACCCCACTTGCCAAGCCCACCTGGAACCACAACTAGGCGCCCTTGCCGATGGCACCCCCCTCCCTTTTTATTCATATTTTGTCATTTTTATTTCTTTAATATTTTCTCATCCTTTAAAAAATCATATAAAAATGAAAAATTAATATTTTTTGATTCTTGTTTTTCCTATAGGTCAATAATTCTGTCTAGAAAATTATAAAAAATAAAAATTGCATTTTATTTTTTTATTTGATATTTTTCCCATATTTTCCAAATAAATGCCTATTTTAGGTGTTTCATTTCATACATGATTTTGATAAATTTTGTTCTAATAGTTGCTTTAATATTTTTTGTCCATTCTTTTTAGGTTGATTAATAGACATTGTTAGCTTGTACATGCAATTTAGCTCTCATTTTTAGGAATTAATTTTAGGGGTTTAGTTTAGGTGTGAATAACATGAATAAAATTAGGGTTTTAAATCAACTTAGGTGAGATAGTTTAATTCTTTTAGGAAATTTTCGTTTGATTTTTGGGGTATGGACTATAGGGATTATGGGTATAGGGTAGGTCCCCTTAGAAATCACTAGGATTCCCCTACTGCTATTAGTATATTACTGTCTGTATTTAATTGATTGGTTTGGTGTGCCCTCTGGGGATTTCTGTTTGTCTGTGTGGGTATTGGGATTGTCTGGGGATTGGGGGAGCCGGAGACTTGTGATGATGAAGCCATTGGAGATCCAGAGCTTGAAGACCAACTTCCAGAGTTGATGAGGAGATTCCTGCTAGCAGCTGTTGAGGAGATTAGGGTTTAGGAGCTAGGCAGAGCTCTAGATTAGAAAGCTTGATTCTCAAACATGGAAGGTCTTGACTGCCTCCATTCCTCTCTATGATACAGAGTCTCTCTAAGACGCTCACCCCCTTCCTTTGGAAGGCTTGGTGCTACTGTCTAAGGGATAGAACTCTTGAGAGAAAATATCTTATGTGTTAGTAGCAGTTGGTTTGCCACCCTTGGTAGTCAACTAATTGCTTAACACCCAATTCACTCTTGAGATTGATCCCTCAGCTTGGAGGATAAGACTTGAAGAAAAGCCATTGCAGATGGAAGACTGGTGATCAAAGACCCTGCTTGAAGGCTGTGGAGATGGAGATTGACGCTTGCTAAAGCTTGAAGCCAGATGTTGTTGCAGAGCTGCTGTGGCTGTTTATTTTTGTTGTATCTCATTCTTGATGTATTGATTGGTTTCCTGGACTGTATTGTTTGTTGTTTACCCTGTTAGGTTGAAAGTGAAGTCTGTTCACTTTTGCCTATTGTTTTCCAGGTTCGAGGTTGAGTGGGACTCCCTTTCCTCGCTTGTATTGTTGCATCCATGCAATTTACTACTTTACTGTATATATCTGATATTGTTTCTGTTTCCGTCTATTCCCTTAGGATCTATGTTTCTCTCTGTGCAAGAGAGGAGCATGATAGACACTAGGTCTTAACCCATGCATGATAACATTAGGTTAGTTTGATTCCCTTCGCAACCGTAGGTTAGGGTTCTGTCTCTTCTTTCTCAAAACAAACAGAAAATACATTAAAGATTTCAAACAAAATAAAAGACACTTCTTCCGTAAAAGAATGTGAACTCATTGAGACGTCATTTTTGTCCGCTTGGACCGCTAATCAGAAAAACCTTTTTCAGAAGGAATAAAATCAATTAAGACAGACTTGTGTCGTACGTGGCCCGAACTACGTTTGCTCTGATCTTTCATGCTGTATGAAAGTACGTAGGCATAGGATGTGATATCCTAGCGAGCAACCTTCCCCTCCTTTCCCGTAGGTAGGCGAACTACGTTGACTCTGATTTCTCGTTCCAGACGGGAATACGTAGGCATAAAGTGCGATACTTTGCCGAGTCCTTTTATTTTCTTTTAACCCCCTTAACCTGTAGAGTAGATAGAATAACAATCCATACCCGAAAACAAGCGTGGATCCCGTCGAGTACGACGAACGTGAGGGGTGCTAATACCTTCCCCTTGCGTAACCGACTCCCGAATCCAGGTTTTGGTTGCGACGACCATACCTTTCCCGTGTTGTGCAAGGTTTACTCTGAGCGTTTCCTTTCCCTCCCGTGGGATAAATAACGCACGGTGGCGACTCTTCTGTTCAGTCGGCGCCGATTTTCGCAGTAGCGACACCACCTTTCGTTATTTATCCCTCGGAGCGGGAAAGGAAACGATCGGAAAAACCTAACGAAAAAAGGGTAAGACAAGGTCGTCGCAACCGTTTTCTGGGTTCGGGAGTCGGTTACGCAAGGGGAAGGTATTAGCACCCCTCACGTCCGTCGTACTCGACGGGACCCACGCTTGTTGTGTTTACTGGACGAGTTGGTTTATCTATCTACCTATCAAGGTTGGCTTAAATAGAAAAGAAAATGACTTGGCAAAGCGTCGCGCTTTATGCCTAAGGTATATTACCTAATATCAGATGTATGATAGCCTAAGCAAAGGTAATAACCCAAAAGATACGGTATATTACCTACTATTAGACGTATGATAGCCTAAGCAAAGGTAATAACCTAAAAGATAGGGTATATTACCTACTATCAAACGTATGATAGCATAAGATAACCCAAAAGATACGGTAGATTACTTACTATCAAACGTATGATACCCTAAGCAAAGTTAATACCCAAAAGATACGGTGTATTGCCTACAATCAAACATATGATGGCCAAAGGAAAGGTAATAACCTAATAGATACGGTATATTACCTACTATCAGGCGTATGATAGCCTAAGTAATGGTAATAACCAAAACGATACGGTATATTACGTACTATCAAACGTATGATAGACTAAGCAAAGGTAATAACCCAAAAGATACGGTGTATTACCTACTATCAGACATATGATAGCCTAAGGAAAGGTAATAACCCAAAAGATACGGTATATTCCCTACTATCAGGCGTATGATAGCCTAAACAAAGGTAATAACCAAAAAGATACGGTATATTACCTACTATCATACGTATGATAGCCTAAGCAAAGGTAATAACCCAAAACATACGGTATATTACCTACTATAAAACGTATGATAGTCTAAGCAAAGGTAATAACCCAAAATATACGGTATATTACCTACTATCAAAAGTATGATAGCCTAAGCAAATGTAATAGCCCAAAAGATACAGTATATTACCTACTATCAAACGTATGATAGCCTAATCAAAGGTAATAACCCAAAAGAAACGGTATAGTACCTACTATCAAACGTATGATAGCCTAAGCAAAGGTAATAACTCAAAGGAGACAATATATTACCTATTATCAGACGTATGATAGCCTAAGCAAATGTAATAACCCAAAAGATACGGTATATTACCTACTATCAGGCGTATGAGATCCTAAGCAAAGATAATAACCCAAAAGATACGATATATTACCTACTATCAGACGATTGATAGCCTATGAAAAGGTAATAACCTAAAAGATACGGTATATTACCTACTATCAGATGTATGATAGCTTAAGCAAAGGTAATAACGTAAAAGATACGTTATCTTACCTATTATCAGACGTATGATAGCCTAAGCAAAGGTAATAACTTAAAAGATACGGTATATTACCTATTAACAGTCGTATGATAGCCTAAGCCACTGTAATAACCCAAAAGAAACTGTATATTACTTACTATCAAACGTATGATAAGCTAAGCAAAGGCAATAACCCAAAAGATACGGTATATTACCTACTATAAAACGTATGATAGCCTAAGCAAAGGTAATAACCCAAAAGAGACAATATATTACCTATTATCAGACGTATGATAACCTAAGCAAAGGTAATAACCCAAAAGATACGGTATATTACCTACTATCAGGCGTATGATATCCTAAGCAAAGATAATAACCCAAAAGATACGGTATATTACCTACTATCAGACGTATGATAGCCTAGGAAAAGGTAATAACCTAAAAGATACGGTATATTACCTAATATCAGGCGTATGATAGCCAAAGCAAAGTTAATAACCCAAAATATATGGTATATTACCTAATATCAGGTGTATGATAGGCTAAGCAAAGGTAATAACCCAAAAAGATAAGGTATATTACCTACTATCAGACGTATGATAGCCTAAGCAAAGGTTATAACCCTAAAGATACGGTATATTACCTACTATCAGACGTATGATAGCTTAAGCAAAGGTAATAACCCAAACGATACGTTATATTACCTTTTATCAGACTTATGATATCCTAAGCAAAGGTAATAACTCAAAAGATACGGTATATTACCTACTATAAAACGTATGATAGCCTAAGCAAATGTAATAACCCAAAAGATACGGTATATTACCTACTATCAAACGTATGATAGCCTAAGCAAAGGTAATAACCCAAAAGATACGGTAGATTACCTACTATCAAACGTATGATAGCCTAAGAAAACGTAATAACCCAAAAGAGACAATATATTACCTATTATCAGACGTATGATAGCTTAAGCAAAGGTAATAACCCAAAAGATACGGTATATTACCTACTATCAGGCGTATGATATCCTAAGCAAAGATGATAACCCAAAAGATATGGTATATTACCTACTATCAGACGTATGATAGCCTAGGCAAAGGTAATAACCCAAAAGATACGGTATATTACCTAATATCAGGCGTATGATAGGCTAAGTAAAGGTAATAACCCAATAGATACGGTATATTACCTACTATCAGGCGTATGATAACCTAAGGAATGGTAATAACCCAAAAGATATGGTATATTACCTACTATCAGGCGTATGATAGCCCAAGCAAAAGTAATAACCAAAAATATACGGTATATTACCTACTATCAAACGTATGATAGCCTAAGCAAAGGTAATAACCCAAAAGATATGGTGTATTACCTACTATCAAACGTATGATAGCCTAAGCAAAGGTAATAATCCAAAAGATACGCTATATTACCTACTATCAGGCGTATGATAGCCTAAGCAAAGGTAATAATCAATAAGATACGGTATATTACTTATTATCATACGTATGATAGCCTAAGCAAAGGCAATAACCCAAAAGATTTGGTATATTACCTACTATCAAAAGTATGATAGCCTAAGCAAAGGTAATAACCGAAAAGATACGATGTATTACCTACTATCAAACGTATGATAGCCTAAGCAAAGGTAATAACCTAAAAGATAGAATATATTACCTACTATAAAACGTATGATAGCCTAAGCAAAGGAAATAACCCAAAAGATACGGTATATTACCTACTATCAAACATCTGATAGCCTAAGCAAGGGTAATAACCCAAAAGAGATAATATATTACCTATTATCAGACGTATGATAGCCTAACCAAAGGTAATAACCCAAAAGATACGGTATATTACCTACTATCAGACGTATGATAGCCTAGGAAAAGGTAATAACCTAAAAGAAACGGTATATTACCTAATATCAGGCGTATGATAGCCTATGCAAAGTTAATAACCCAAAATATAAGGTATATTACCTAATATCAGGCGTATGATAGGCTAAGCAAAGGTAATAACCCAAAAAGATAAGGTATATTACCTACTATCAGACGTATGATAGCCTAAGCAAAGGTTATAACCCAAAAGATACGGTATATTACCTACTATCAGACGTATGATAGCTTAAGCGAAGGTAATAACCCAAAAGATACGTTATATTACTTATTATCAGACTTATGATAGCCTAAGCAAAGGTAATAACTCAAAAGATACGGTATATTACCTACTATCAAACGTATGATAGCCTAAGCAAAGGTAATAACCCAAAAGATACGGTGTATTACCTACTATCAGACGTATGATAGCCTAATCAAAGGTAATAACCCAAAAGAGTCGATATATTACCTACTATCAGACGTATGATAGCCTAAGCAAAGGTAATAACCCAAAAGAAAGGGTATATTACCAACTATCAAACGTATGATAGCCTAAGCAAAGGTAATAACACAAAAGATACGGTGTATTAACCACTATCAGACATATGATAGCCTAAGGAAAGGTAATAACCCAAAAGAGACAATATATTACCTACTATCAGACGTATGATAGCCTAAGAAAGGGTATAACCCAAAAGATACGGTATAATACCTACTATCAAATGTATGATAGTCTAAGCAAAGGTAATAACCCAAAAGATATGGTATATTACCTACTATCAAACGTATGATAGCCTAATCAAACGTAATAACCCAAAAGAGACAATATATTACCTATTATCAGACGTATGATAGCCTAAGCCAAGGTAATAACCTAAAAGATACGGTATATTACCTACTATCACGCGTATGATATCCTAAGCAAAGATAATAACCCAAAAGATACGGTATATTACCTACTAACAGACGTATCATAGCCTAAGCAAAGGTAATAACCCAAAAGATACGGTATATTACCTACTATCAGACGTATGATAGCCTAAGCAAAGGTAATAACCCAAAAGATACGGTATATTACCTACTATCAAATGTATGATAGCCTAAGAAAAGCTAATAACCCAAAAGAGACGGTATATTCCCTACTATCAAACGTATGATAGCCTACGCAAAGGTAATAACCAAAAAGATACGTTATATTACCTACTAACAGACGTATGATAGCCTAAGCAGAGGTAATAACTGTCGCTACTGCGAAAATAAGGTGCCGGCAGAACAGAAGAGTCGCCACCTTTCGTTATTTATCCCTCGGAGCGGGAAAGGAAACGATAGGAAAAACCTGACGAAAAAAGGGTAAGACAAGGTCGTCGCAGCCGTTTTCTGGGTTCGGGAGTCGGTTACGCAAGGGGAAGGTATTAGCACCCCTCACGTCCGTCGTACTCGACGAGATCCACGCTTGTTGTGTTTACTGGACGAGTTGGTTTATCTATCTACCTATCAAGGCTGGCTTAAATAGAAAAGAAAATTACTCGGCAAAGCGTCGCGCTTTATGCCTACGGTATATTACCTAATATCAGATGTATGATAGCCTAAGCAAAGGTAATAACCTAAAAGATACGGTATATTACCTACTATTAGACGTATGATAGCCTAAGCAAAGGTAATAACCTAAAAGATAGGGTATATTACCTACTATCAAACGTATGATAGCATAAGATAACACAAAAGATACGGTAGATTACCTACTATCAAACGTATGATAGCATAAGATAACACAAAAGATACGGTAGATTACCTACTATCAAACGTACGATAGCCTAAGCAAAGGTAATAACCCAAAAGATACGGTGTATTGCCTACTATCAAACGTATGATGGCCAAAGGAAAGGTAATAACCTAATAGATACGGTATATTACCTACTATCAGGCGTATGATAGCCTAAGTAATGGTAATAACCAAAACGATACGGTATATTACATACTATCAAACGTATGACAGACTAAGCAAAGGTAATAACCCAAAAGATACGGTGTATTACCTACTATCAGACATATGATAGCCTAAGGAAAGGTAATAACCCAAAAGATACGGTATATTAGCTATTATCAAACATATGATTCCCTAAGCAAAGGTATTAACCCAAAAGATACGGTATATTACCTAGTATCAAACGTATGATTGTCTAAGCAAAGGTAATAACCCAAAACATACGGTATATTACCTACTATCAAACGTATGATAGTCTAAGCAAAGGTAATAACCCAAAATATACTGTATATTACCTACTATCAAAAGTATGATAGCCTAAGCAAATGTAATAGCCCAAAAGATACGGTATATTACCTACTATCAAACGTATGATAGCCTAATCAAAGGTAATAACCCAAAAGATACGGTATAGTACCTACTATCAAACGTATGATAGCCTAAGCAAAGGTAATAACTCAAAAGAGACAATATATTACCTATTATCAGACGTATGATAGCCTAAGCAAAGGTAATAACCCAAAAGATACGGTATATTACCTACTATCAGGCGTATGAGATCCTTAGCAAAGATAATAACCCAAAAGATACGATATATTACCTACTATCAGACGATTGATAGCCTAAGAAAAGGTAATAACCTAAAAGATACGGTATATTACCTACTATCGGATGAATGATAGCTTAAGCAAAGGTAATAACCTAAAAGATACGTTATCTTACCTATTATCAGACGTATGATAGCCTAAGCAAAGGTAACAACTTACAAGATACGGTATATTACCTATTAACAGAGGTATGATAGCCTAAGCCACGGTAATAACCCAAAAGAAACTGTATATTATTTACTATCAGACGTATGATAGCCTAAGCAAAGGCAATAACCCAAAAGATACGGTATATTACCTACTATCAAACGTATGATAGCCTAAGCAAAGGTAATAACCCAAAAGAGACAATATATTACCTATTATCAGACGTATGATAGCCTAAGCAAAGGTATTAACCCAAAAGATACGGTATATTACCTACTATCAGGCGTATGATATCCTAAGCAAAGATAATAACCCAAAAGATACGGTATATTACCTACTATCAGACGTATGATTGCCTAGGAAAAGGTAATAACCTAAAAGATACGGTATATTACCTAATATCAGGCGTATGATAGCCTAAGAAAAGTTAATAACCCAAAATATATGGTATATTACCTAATATCAGGCGTATGATAGGCTAAGCAAAGGTAATAACCCAAAAAGATAAGGTATATTACCTACTATCAGACGTATGATAGCCTAAGCAAAGGTTATAACCCCAAAGATACGGTATTTTACCTTCTATCAGACGTATGATAGCTTAAGCAAAGGTAATAACCCAAACGATACGTTATATTACCTATTATCAGACTTATGATAGCCTAAGCAAAGGTAATAACTCAAAAGATACGGTATATTACCTACTATCAAACGTATGATAGCCTAAGCAAAGGTAATAACCCAAAAGATACGGTGTATTACCTACTATCAGACGTATGATAGCCTAATCAAAGGTAATAACCCAAACGAGTCGATATATTACCTACTATCAGACGTATGATAGCCTAAGAAAAGGTAATAACCCAAAAGATATGCTATATTACCTATTATCAAACGTATGATAGTCTAAGCAAAGGTAATAACAAAAAAGATACGGTATATTACCTACTATTAAACGTATGATAGCCTAATCAAACGTCATAACCCAAATAAGACAATATATTACATATTATCATACGTATGATAGCCTAAGCCAAGGTAATAACCTAAAAGATACGGTATATTACCTACTATCAGGCGTATGAGATCCTAGGCAAAGATAATAACCCAAAAGATACGATATATTACCTAGTATCAGACGATTGATAGCCTAAGAAAAGGTAATAACCTAAAAGATACGGTATATTACCTACTATCAGATGTATGATAGCTTAAACAAAGGTAATAACCTAAAAGATACGTTATCTTACCTATTATCAGACGTATGATAGCCTAAGCAAAGGTAATAACTTAAAAGATACGGTATATTACCTATTAACAGACGTATGATAGCCTAAGCCACGGTAATAACCCAAAAGAAACTGTATATTACTTACTATCAGACGTATGATATCCTAAGCAAAGGAAATAACCCAAAAGACACGGTATATTACCTACTATCAAACATATGATAGCCTAAGCAAAGGTAATAACCCAAAAGAGACAATATATTACCTATTATCAGACGTATGATAGCCTAAGCAAAGGTAATAACCCAAAAGATACGGTATATTACCTACTATCATGCGTATCATATCCTAAGCAAAGATAATAACCCAAAAGATACGGTATATTACCTACTATCAGACGTATGATAGCCTAGGAAAAGGTAATAACCTAAAATATACGGTATATTACCTAATATCAGGCGTATGATAGCCTAAGAAAAGTTAATAACCCAAAATATATGGTATATTACATAATATCAGGCATATGATAGGCTAAGCAAAGGTAATAACCCAAAAAGATAAGGTATATTACCTACTATCAGACGTATGATAGCCTAAGCAAAGGTTATAACCCCAAAGATACGGTATTTTACCTTCTATCAGACGTATGATAGCTTAAGCAAAGGTAATAACCCAAACGATACGTTATATTACCTATTATCAGACTTATGATAGCCTAAGCAAAGGTAATAACTCAAAAGATACGGTATATTACCTAGTATCAAACGTATGATAGCCTAAGCAAAGGTAATAACCCAAAAGATAAGGTGTATTACCTACTATCAGACGTATGATAGCCTAATCAAAGGTAATAACCCAAACGAGTCGATATATTACCTACTATCAGACGTATGATAGCCTAAGAAAAGGTAATAACCCAAAAGATATGCTATATTACCTATTATCAAACGTATGATAGTCTAAGCAAAGGTAATAACAAAAAAGATACGGTATATTACCTACTATTAAACGTATGATAGCCTAATCAAACGTCATAACCCAAATAAGACAATATATTACCTATTATCAGACGTATGATAGCCTAAGCCAAGGTAATAACCTAAAAGATACGGTATATTACCTACTATCAGGCGTATGATATCCTAAGCAAAGATAATAACCCAAAAGATACGGTATATTGCCTACTATCAGACGTATGATAGCATAGGCAAAGGTAATAACCCAAAAGATACGGTATATTACCTAATATCAGGCGTATGATAGCCTAAGCAAAGTTCATAACCCAAAAGATACGGTATATTACCTAATATCAGACGTATGATAGCCTAAGCAAAGGTAATAACCCAAAAGATACAGTATATTACCTACTATTAGACGTATGATAGCCTAAGCAAAGGTAATAACCTAAAAGATAGGGTATATTACCTACTATCAAACGTATGATAGCATAAGTTAACCCAAAAGATACGGTAGATTACCTACTATCAAGCGTATGATAGCCTAAGCAAAGGTAATAACCCAAAAGATACGGTGTATCGCCTACTATCAAACGTATGATGGCCAAAGGAAAGGTAATAACCCAATAGATACGGTATATTACCTACTATCAGGCGTATGATAGCCTAAGCAATGGTAATAACCAAAAAGATACGGTATATTACGTACTATCAAACGTATGATAGACTAAGCAAAGGTAATAACCCAAAAGATACGGTGTATTACCTACTATCAGACGTATGATAGCCTAAGGAAAGGTAATAACCCAAAAGATACGGTATATTACCTACTATCAGGCGTATGATAGCCTAAGCAAAGGTAATAACCAAAAAGATACGGTATATTACCTATTATCAAACATATGATTCCCTAAGCAAAGGTATTAACCCAAAAGATACGGTATATTACCTAGTATCAAACGTATGATTGTCTAAGCAAAGGTAATAACCCAAAACATACGGTATATTACCTACTATCAAACGTATGATAGTCTAAGCAAAGGTAATAACCCAAAATATACGGTATATTACCTACTATCAAAAGTATGATAGCCTATGCAAATGTAATAGCCCAAAAGATACGGTATATTACCTACTATCAAACGTATGATACCCTAATCAAAGGTAATAACCCAAAAGATATGGTATAGTACCTACTATCAAACGTATGATAGCCTAAGCAAAGGTAATAACTCAAAAGAGACAATATATTACCTATTATCAGACGTATGATAGCCTAAGCAAAGGTAATAACCCAAAAGATACGGTATATTACCTACTATCAGGCGTATGAGATCCTAAGCAAAGATAATAACCCAAAAGATATGATATATTACCTACTATCAGACGATTGATAGCCTAAGAAAAGGTAATAACCTAAAAGATATGGTATATTACCTACTATCAGATGTATGATAGCTTAAGCAAACGTAATAACCTAAAAGATACGTTATCTTACCTATTATCAGACGTATGATAGCCTAAGCAAAGGTTGTAACTTAAAAGATACGGTATATTACCTATTAACAGACGTATGATAGCCTAAGCCACGGTAATAACCCAAAAGAAACTGTATATTACTTACTATCAGACGTATGATAGCCTAAGCAAAGGCAATAACCCAAAAGATACGGTATATTACCTTCTATCAAACATATGATAGCCTAAGCAAAGGTAATAACCCAAAAGAGACAATATATTACCTATTATCAGACGTATGATATCCTAAGCAATGGTAATAACCCAAAAGATACGGTATATTACCTACTATCATGGGTATGATATCCTAAGCAAAGATAATAACCCAAAAGATACGGTATATTACCTACTATCAGACGTATGATAGCCTAGGAAAAGGTAATAACCTAAAATATACGGTATATTACCTAATATCAGGCGTATGATAGCCTAAGAAAAGTTAATAACCCAAAATATATGGTATATTACCTAATATCAGGCGTATGATAGGCTAAGCAAAGGTAATAACCCAAAAAGATAAGGTATATTACCTACTATCAGACGTATGATAGCCTAAGCAAAGGTTATAACCCCAAAGATACGGTATTTTACCTTCTATCAGACGTATGATAGCTTAAGCAAAGGTAATAACCCAAACGATACGTTATATTACCTATTATCAGACTTATGATAGCCTAAGCAAAGGTAATAACTCAAAAGATACGGTATATTACCTACTATCAAACGTATGATAGCCTAAGCAAAGGTAATAACCCAAAAGATACAGTATATTACCTACTATTAGACGTATGATAGCCTAAGCAAAGGTAATAACCTAAAAGATAGGGTATATTACCTACTATCAAACGTATGATAGCATAAGTTAACCCAAAAGATACGGTAGATTACCTACTATCAAACGTATGATAGCCTAAGCAAAGGTAATAACCCAAAAGATACGGTGTATCGCCTACTATCAAACGTATGATGGCCAAAGGAAAGGTAATAACCCAATAGATACGGTATATTACCTAGTATCAGGCGTATGATAGCCTAAGCAATGGTAATAACCAAAAAGATACGGTATATTACGTACTATCAAACGTATGATAGACTAAGCAAAGGTAATAACCCAAAAGATACGGTGTATTACCTACTATCATACGTATGATAGCCTAAGCAAAGGTAATAACCCAAAAGATACGGTATATTACCTACTATCAGGCGTATGATAGCCTAAGCAAAGGTAATAACCAAAAAGATACGGTATATTACCTACTATCATACGTATGATAGCCTAAGCAAAGGTAATAACTCAAAAGAGACAATATATTACCTATTATCAGACGTATGATAGCCTAAGCAAAGGTAATAACCCAAAAGATACGGTATATTACCTACTATCAGGCGTATGAGATCCTAAGCAAAGATAATAACCCAAAAGATACGATATATTACCTACTATCAGACGATTGATAGCCTAAGAAAAGGTAATAACCTAAAAGATACGGTATATTACCTACTATCAGATGTATGATAGCTTAAGCAAAGGTAATAACCTAAAAGATACGTTATCTTACCTATTATCAGACGTATGATAGCCTAAGCAAAGGTAGTAACTTAAAAGATACGGTATATTACCTATTAACAGACGTATCATAGCCTAAGCCACGGTAATAACCCAAAAGAAACTGTATATTACTTACTATAAGAAGTATGATAGCCTAAGCAAAGGCAATAACCCAAAAGATACGGTATATTACCTACTATCAAACATATGATAGTCTAAGCAAAGGTAATAACCCAAAAGAGACAATATATTACCTATTATCAGACGTATGATAGCCTAAGCAAAGGTAATAACCCCAAAGATACGGTATATTACCTACTATCATGCGTATGATATCCTAAGCAAAGATAATAACCCAAAAGATACGGTATATTACCTACTATCAGACGTATGATAGCCTAGGAAAAGGTAATAACCTAAAATATACGGTATATTACCTAATATCAGGCGTATGATAGCCTAAGAAAAGTTAATAACCCAAAATATATGGTATATTACCTAATATCAGGCGTATGATAGGCTAAGCAAAGGTAATAACCCAAAAAGATAAGGTATATTACCTACTATCAGACGTATGATAGCCTAAGCAAAGGTTATAACCCCAAAGATACGGTATTTTACCTTCTATCAGACGTATGATAGCTTAAGCAAAGGTAATAACCCAAACGATACGTTATATTACCTATTATCAGACTTATGATAGCCTAAGCAAAGGTAATAACTCAAAAGATACGGTATATTACCTACTATCAAACGTATGATAGCCTAAGCAAAGGTAATAACCCAAAAGATACAGTATATTACCTACTATTAGACGTATGATAGCCTAAGCAAAGGTAATAACCTAAAAGATAGGGTATATTACCTACTATCAAACGTATGATAGCATAAGTTAACCCAAAAGATACGGTAGATTACCTACTATCAAACGTATGATAGCCTAAGCAAAGGTAATAACCCAAAAGATACGGTGTATCGCCTACTATCAAACGTATGATGGCCAAAGGAAAGGTAATAACCCAATAGATACGGTATATTACCTACTATCAGGCGTATGATAGCCTAAGCAATGGTAATAACCAAAAAGATACGGTATATTACGTACTATCAAACGTATGATAGACTAAGCAAAGGTAATAACCCAAAAGATACGGTGTATTACCTACTATCATACGTATGATAGCCTAAGCAAAGGTAATAACCCAAAAGATACGGTATATTACCTACTATCAGGCGTATGATAGCCTAAGCAAAGGTAATAACCAAAAAGATACGGTATATTACCTACTATCATACGTATGATAGCCTAAGCAAAGGTAATAACTCAAAAGAGACAATATATTACCTATTATCAGACGTATGATAGCCTAAGCAAAGGTAATAACCCAAAAGATACGGTATATTACCTACTATCAGGCGTATGAGATCCTAAGCAAAGATAATAACCCAAAAGATACGATATATTACCTACTATCAGACGATTGATAGCCTAAGAAAAGGTAATAACCTAAAAGATACGGTATATTACCTACTATCAGATGTATGATAGCTTAAGCAAAGGTAATAACCTAAAAGATACGTTATCTTACCTATTATCAGACGTATGATAGCCTAAGCAAAGGTAGTAACTTAAAAGATACGGTATATTACCTATTAACAGACGTATCATAGCCTAAGCCACGGTAATAACCCAAAAGAAACTGTATATTACTTACTATAAGAAGTATGATAGCCTAAGCAAAGGCAATAACCCAAAAGATACGGTATATTACCTACTATCAAACATATGATAGTCTAAGCAAAGGTAATAACCCAAAAGAGACAATATATTACCTATTATCAGACGTATGATAGCCTAAGCAAAGGTAATAACCCCAAAGATACGGTATATTACCTACTATCATGCGTATGATATCCTAAGCAAAGATAATAACCCAAAAGATACGGTATTATACCTACTATCAGACGTATGATAGCCTAGGAAAAGGTAATAACATAAAATACACGGTATATTACCTAATATCAGGCGTATGATAGCCTAAGAAAAGTTAATAACCCAAAATATATGGTATATTACCTAATATCAGGCGTATGATAGGCTAAGAAAAGGTAATAACCCAAAAAGATAAGGTATATTACCTACTATCAGACGTATGATAGCCTAAGCAAAGGTTATAACCCCAAAGATACGGTATTTTACCTTCTATCAGACGTATGATAGCTTAAGCAAAGGTAATAACCCAAACAATACGTTATATTACCTATTATCAGACTTATGATAGCCTAAGCAAAGGTAATAACTCAAAAGATACGGTATATTACCTACTATCAAACGTATGATAGCCTAAGAAAAGGTAATAACCCAAAAGATACAGTGTATTACCTACTATCAGACGTATGATAGCCTAATCAAAGGTAATAACCCAAAAGAGTCGATATATTACCTACTATCAGACGTATGATAGCCTAAGAAAAGGTAATAACCCAAAAGATACGGTATTTACCTATTATCAAACGTATGATAGTTTAAGCAAAGGTAATAACCCAAAAGATACGGTATATTACCTACTATTAAACGTATGATAGCCTAATCAAACGTAATAACCCAAATAAGACAATATATTTGTGTTTCGACTCATTTCATTTCGCATTTGCATACCACGTACATTGCATTTTTTCCAGTCAGATTGACTTTATCGGGATTACAACCCTCTGATCACGCTTCAGGCATTTCAGGCCAATACGAGGAGTTATTTTTAGAATTGGTGCTCGTTCCCTGTGTTTTCAGCTCTCGCTGTTGTTTTTGAGGACATCTCGGTGTCCGGTTTTTACCGTTTATTTCGCTGTATTCGCGCATCTTTTTTTCTCTTCTAATCGATTTAATTGGCTGTGTTGTACTTCTAGATTTTTTTAATGGATTTAATTGATTTTTCTAGATATTAGATAGATTTTTTTAATAGCTTTAATAGATATTAAATGTTTTTAAATAGTTTTAGTTTTAATTTCTTTTTAAGAATAATTCATTTTTAGAGATAATGGTCTTAATAAGATAATTGGGTCTAGAGTTTAAGTAGATTTTTTAAAAATGATTTTTAATAGGATAATTCCCTTACTAGGATTTTTTTTAAATAGGATTAATAGAGTTTTTCCTATTTTTTAGAAATTAATAGAATTTTAATAGTTAATTCTCTTTTTAGATTGAATTTGGGTTTAGGATTAAGTAGACATTAATTAGATCTTAATCACTATTTTTAGATGTTAATTAGGGTCTTAATTCATTTTAATTGGATTTATTAGCCTTAATTAGGTTTAGAATAGTCTTAATTTTCATTTAGGCTTTAATTGCAGTTTTAATTTTTGTTTAGTATTAATTGGGTTTAATTAGGGTATTAATCCTCAATTTAGTCATTAAGTGGGTAGATTAGTCAGAATTAATTGCATCCCCTTGTTAATTCAGTTTTAATTCGTTAATCATGTGTTAATTGGGTGTTAATCCAAATTCGTGGGCCATGTGTCAGCTTTGGAGGCCCACAAACCCAGTCCAACTCGCTGCCACTTGGCAGTATATGAAGCCATCCACGCGTGTGTATCAGGTACCACCACTTCATTCTTCACTTCCACGTTTCACACTCAGAACTAGCCACGCGTCCCACTATCCCTCTCTCCCCTTCCATGCAGAGCCCCACGTGGCTCTCATCTATCTCACCATCCCCCTCGCCGCCGGCCATGCAGCCGCCTTAGGGACCGCCGCAACTGTTGCCGGCGTCTCGCCGAAAACTGCGTTTCATCACCTTCTCCGAGCAACCTTCATCGTTCTCGCTCACACATTCATCAATCTCCAAGAACTTTCGCCCAAAATCTTCAAATCTTCATCATTAATTCACCGGAAAACTCATATGAATCCTTCGATCATCTCATTTCCAGATTCTCCGTAAAATTCGTTGATCTTCATCAACAAACTGCAAGATCCTTCAAGATCTTCGTAGCTTCATAACACTTTTGCCAGATTCTTCGTTGATCTTCATCAACAGTTCAAGAAGCCTCAAAATATATCCAGATCTTCGTCAATTCTTCGTCCCCGTTCGTGTGGTTCTTCAGAAGCCAATCATCCGTCCTTGATGTTTATCACATTTTTCATATTATTTTCTAGATCTGTGCTGAGACTCATCCTCGTCCTTCATCATCTATCTTCGTTTTTCCAGAAATCCATCAAGATCTTCCTCCTCTTCGTAAGGACCTTCAAGATGTGAAGTTAGAATTTCCAGAATTCGTTTACATCTTCGAAGATTTTTCATCAGAGACCACCAATAATCTTCAAGCGAACTTCGCATCGATTATCGTTAGCATCATCAGGAATCTTCATCCCCTCCAGATCTGAACTCGCTCACTACCATCTTCAGGTAAGAGTCTCCAGGATTTGTTGACTTTCAACAACACCATAGATCTGTGTTCATCATCTTCGTAGTACTTGCTGTTCACCGAAGTCTTTAGGGAACACCAAGCTTCTTCAACATGTTCATCATTTCTTCAAGAACTCTTTCAAGAACGCTCGATCGGAGTTCATCACCTTCGTCCAGAAACATCAAGAAACTCAGGCGCCTTCGTCGAAGATCCTCATCTTCTTCATCTTGTTTAGTTGTGAGGATTTCGCTAGGGTTTGCAGGTTACAGGTTTTGAAGGGAGATTGATCTCGGAGAGATTGAGGGAGACAAAGAGCTTGCGAGAGAGAGAGGCTGAGGAAACGGCGGTGGAAGCATGAACAGTGAAAGAGGAGTTTGAGAGGTTAGGGTTTTTGTTTGCTGAAGCATGGACCACGTGGCGCTGGACTGGGCATCAGGCCCAAGTTGTGTTTTTTGGCAGCACACCTCCGTTTTTCCTTTCCCCCTCCCCCCCCCCCCCCCCCCCCCCCCCCCCCGTTTGTGTGTGTGTAGCTGGGCTGGGCCCATTCTCCTTTACCATATCATACACCCTGCGTCTGGATATTCACCCCTCCCCGTTTTTGGGCATTTTTGCTGGGCTCTGGGCCCAGTTTCCTTGGTTTTACTAACTGCAGTACCCCCTGTAAATCATGCACCCCCCCCTGTACATTTTTGTTAATTTTCTTGTATGGTTTTAATTGTAATTTTTTAGAATAGTTATATAATCCTAGAATATAATTAGCATATTGATTAGCATGTTAGGATTATAATTAGGATTTAATTTTCTTTAGAGAATTGTTTTAGTTTAATATGCTTAGACTATAATTGTTAGTATATTTTCTCTTAATAGAATTTTAATAGAATAATTCTTAGAATAGGTTGTAATTAGCATATTATGCTCTTTAGGGAATTTTAGATAATATTTCTCTTAGATTCCTCCTTTATATTTCTTAGAATATTTTCTAGTAGAAGTTAATTGCTAATTCTTAGAATAGGTTGTAGTTAGCATATTATGCTCTTTAGTGGAGCTTGCACGCACTTCAGGAGCCCAGGAGCTGCTTTGTTCAACATCACCATCATCGTCGTATTCAAGTCTTCAAGCAACCGTCGAGTGTTGTGAGTTGTATCGTTAGATCGTCGGAAATGACAGTTGAGGAGTTTCATCTCAATCGTCTAGGATGTCTAGTATGGACCCTTTGGGTGATGTGCGACGCATTCACTCTTACGTCTTAGGTTCTTGCGTGTGTGTCCCGAGTTCCTTCCCGTTTAGGCGTAGGCCTGCTTCCTCTTTGTTCTCGCCCCCGTGCGGCCGAAACCCTTTTTCTCTCGCGTTCAGGCGATCGAGACCCCTTCTCTTGCCCCCGTGCAATCGAGACTAGTTTCCCGAACTACGTAAGCTCTGATCTCTCATACCTGTTGAGAGTACGTAGGCACAATACTGATGTATTGGCGAGCCACCTTTCCACTTTTCCCGTAATCCGTCGAACTACGTTTGCTCTGATCTCCCGTGCCAGACGAGAGTACATAGGCATAGGATGCGACATCCTAGCGAGCTCCCTTCTCCCTTTTTCCCGTTTCCCCATTTTAGCTGTAGTAGGCTGAACTACAGTTGCTCTGATTTTCTCTGAAGAGAATATGTAGGCATGGGATGCGATATCCTAGCGAGTACACTAACAACTAACCTTTTTGTTCTCTCGCTGCCGTGCGATCGAGACTTTCCCGCTGACGACTGATGTTTCCCTTTCTCTTGCCCGAGCGCATTTGAGACCAGACCGTAGTTCTAGTTCCCGTAGGTTCCCGTACCTCTAAACCCGACATACTACGTTCGTTCTACCGCAAACAGGTACGCCTAAGTCTCCAATGGTCGAGCAGCGTCCACCTAACTGCTAGAATGCGTATGCTAGTATCGTCAATCCTTCCTCTCACCCCCGTGTGATCAAGAACACCCTGTCTAGCCGTAGTTAGCCTGAACTACGTCTTGCTCTGATTTCTCTGACGAGAATACGTAGGCACAAGACGCGACGTCTTGGCGAGCAAACTTCCCCCGTAGTTTCCCGAACTACGTTGACTCTGATTTCTCTTTCTCTGATGAGAATACGTAGGCATAGAGTGCGACGCTCTATCGAGTCAGTTTCTTTCCGTTTAGATTTAGCAGTCGTAGATAGATTGTTTTTCACCCGTAGACAAACCAACAAGCGTGGATCCCGTCGAGTACGATAGACGTGAGGGGTGCCAATACCTTCCCCTTGCGTAACCGACTCCCGAACCCAGACAATGGTTGCGATGACCTTGTCTTATACCTTTTCGTCAGGTTTTTCCGATCGTTTCCTTTCCCGCTCTGAGGGATAAATAACGAAAGGTGGCGACTCTTCTGTTTTGCCGACACCTTATTTTCGCGGAAGCGACAGCTGGCGACTCTGCTGGGGAACTGCGACGGTTCCTTATGCATTTGGGATCCAACGTCCCTTAGAGAGAGTCAATCCTAGCGCTTGTTTGCGTGTCTGTGGGTGTTTATTTTTGTGTTGTATATTACTGATGTATTTACATTTTCCGCACTATATTATTATCTGTTGCTATTGTGCTGTTGCGGGATGGGGGCTCTAATGAGTGAGAAGCCAGAACCAGGCTTGAGTGTACCTAGCATTAGTTGTGGAAATTAGTGGGCGCGCACTTGCTTGGCAGGCGCTAGTGTCTCATGAAATCCACACTCAGACGAGGTTCTCCCGGTTGACTTCTTTTTCAACCCTTTAGGTTGAGGGGGTTGTTGGTTTGGAGGATTGTCGACTCTGGGGACCGATCATTTGGAAGTTTGCTAAGTGAGGCCTCTTCAGGACAGGATGATGCCACACCTTCTGGGTATCGTATCATCAGTCTTGAAAGTCTGTGACGCTGACGACCGCATAGGATGCCGAACTTGTGTCAGTTTAGGTCCATACCCGTGAGTGGGAGGGTTTTTGCAGGAAACTTGACTTCCAGCCTACCCGATATTTTGGTTTTCTCTCGTCAGAGCAGACTTATCCCGTCAGCAGCGCAGCAGCAATCAGAGCTTTGTGGGGGGTTGTGATCCCGTGTTTGCTGCATCTTGCATTGCATTTGCATAAGCATATTTGCATCATATCGCATATCATTCTCCAGCTAGCCAGAGCTCTTATCCAGCCTTTGTTTTGCTTCAGAGGGTGATTCTCCGGTGTCTGGTCTGAGCAAGTGTTGATTGTTGGAAGACGACCAAGGGGTTGAAGCAGAATTGATCAGAATCAAGCAGTGAAGTCAGTTGAAAGTTGTTGGTAGCTATGTCAGAGAGCAGCTTCCACTTTGTTGATACCTTGTCAGGTTTCACTGTGACGTCCAATCCATTGTATGGTTCTGTGCCTGATGAAGACTTTCCGCAAGCGAACAACCTTACTGCAACTCGACTTGTACAACCTTCTGTTGAAGACCGAGATCTACATGAGCAGTTTGTTGTCCGAAGTATTGATACCTCAGACTATCAGGGTGTTGTTTTCCCTGTGCCAAATTCCCGAAGAGAGGTCCCGATAGCAAAGACTGAAGACCCATTAGCTCTCGTGTATGCTAAAAGGTTTCGTGCGTTGGATGAAAGATTCAAAGCCTTGAAAGATAAAGACGCTGTTAACCCTAATGCTGTAGACATGTGTCTGGTTTCTGGCCTAGTGTTACCTCCGAAGTTCAGAGCGCCGAGATTCGAAAAGCACAAAGGAGATAGTTGCCCGAAGCAACATTTGGTGATGTTCTGCCGAAGAATGACTTCATTTGTGCATAACGACAAGTTGATGATTCACTGCTTTCAGGACAGTCTGACTGGGGCATCTCTGAGTTGGTATATGCAGTTGGAGAGTAATCAGATCCGATCATGGGTGGATTTAGCCAATGCTTTTCTGAAGCAGTATGACTACAATCTTGATATAGCTCCTAGTCGCATGCGCTGCAAGAATTGTGTCAAGGGAACAATGAACCTTTCAGGAAGTATGTTCAGAGATGGAGAGAATTTGCTGCTAGAGTGCAACCACTGCTTCTAGACCGAGAGTTAAAAGGCGTGTTCGTAAACTCCTTGCAGAGCCCGTACTTCGAAAGAATGCTTGGAGTTGCACCAAATTTCTCTGAATTGGTAAGGGCAGGAGAGCGCATCGAGTGTGGTGTAAAGATTGGAAGAATCCAGAATGTTTCCGGCGGTCAGGCTAGTGAAACTTAATCTCTCTATAGCTGTCAAACTGAAGAAGGAGTTGTGGTCAATGTAATCATGAATGATGTTGGGTATCCTCGAGATGAATCGGTGAAATCTGTTGGTTCTTCGTCTTCTCAGCGGTCAGTATCCTCTGTGTCTCGTTGTTCTGGACAGACAATTGTGCCTAGGGAACCACATCGGGAACCTTATGTCGCTCCTCTTGCAAATCCACGAGCCCGTGGCCGAGGTTATCATAATCAGCGTCAGAATCAGAACCGACCTCGTAACAACTTGGAACGAAGGAATGCTCCTTCTCATCTAGTGCCTGTGCCGTATAGCCAGATTCTGCCACATTTGATTCAGAACTCTTTGGTGGAACCCAAAGCTCTTAAGCCCATGCCAGAGCCTTACCCTCCTGGGTACAACCCCCATGCTCAGTGTGTTTACCATGGTGGATCCCTGGGGCATTCAACTGAAGACTGCAAAGCTTTCCAGGCAAAAGTGCAACAGTTGATCGACAAAGGGTGCATTTCCTTTCCAGAAGGAGTTTTGGTTGTGCATGACAACCTCTCAGCTGTCTGAGCTCGCAGATTCAGAGGGTTATTTGCAAGAAGCCAGTGGTCCAGACAGACAGACGTCCTCTGCATTGGCAGTCCTCAGACTTTTTATCATTTGCATTTGTAGTTTCCTTTCTGTTAGTTACTACTTGTTGTTAAACATTGTTTGTTTCGAATGGTAATATTGATAAAGTGACTATGCATTTTTCTGAATTAATCATGTCGCTGTCACTCATTTACTGCATTGCACTGACACTTGCATTTTTTTTTCTCCACTTTATCACTATGATTAGTAAAGATTGGAGGGAGGATGACGAAACTGAATACTCATAACCGATGATCGTATGCTTTCAGATAAAACCTTGCCTATGACGTACAAGGCATTGTTTCAAATTCCCTAAACATCAGAGAGATAAGGAGTTAGTCCCTTGTTAACCACTTCGAGCCAAGAAGTAGAAGTTTTTTTGGACTTTTAAACCCTCACATCTTAACCTGGGGCAGGGTAGTCGTCAGTTAGCTTGACCGAGCGTTCAAGTCTTATGGAGGAATGTTGTCTTTCGAGGACCAATCACATTGTATCCCTCCCCAGAGGTTGTACCTCGTCCACCACAATGGTTAAACCTCACCAATCAGGAGTGAGACAGTTATAAACCTTTCGGATGAATCCAGGCAACCAGTGTCACACGACTGTGTTCCAAAAGAAAAAAAGAAAGAATAAGAAAGCCCGCTAAGTAAAAAGAAACAAAAAGCAGGAAAGCAAATACTTAGGCAAAAATCAGGGCATCCCGCTGGACTTCAAAAGGAAAATCTAAAAGAACTCTGAAGAGTCAGTCCAGGAAAAAATTAGGGAATCAAAAGAATGAAAAAGAAAGGATACAAAAAGAAAAATCCTCGAACAAGGACAAAGTCGTGTAGATACAGGCACCGAACGAAAAAGGAGTAACTGTCACTCCGAAGCACCTTGTGAATTCTTTAACCAGTTGTTCCCAATAGTCAACATACCTCTCGAAGACGCGGGCGCACGAACCAAGTTAACTGAACTTTAGGATCGGAGATCATCACGTAGAAGCGGTGGGTACAAATCATGACTTGAGCCTAATATCCTTTGTTTCACGAACCGTGAACCCGACCACGATACTACCCTTAAAAGACCTAATTGAGGCAGGGTTTATTCTGAAAGCGCATTACGATAAGGTTGAGTAACCTGACTCCTACATGATTTGCTAATCATATCCTTGTTGTATTTTTCACTGATCAAATCAGCACTACGTTTGAACTCTTTGGTTCATTCGTCACTCACTATCATGACACGTAAATGAGTGACAACATTTTCAAAATCTGCATGAACACTGCATTAAAATTACCATTCGTGAATAAACAATTTTAATTGCAGGTCAGTGATTGACACGGAGGAAATTCCAACAGGGAATAGTCAATCAGGACTGAATCGTTAGCAGTCTGGATCAGAATGGTATACTGCGAAGCCCTGTGAATCTGGGGCATTGACTTCCAGTGAGTTTGGAATCAGTCAGTCTGAGGACAAGTCCCGAATGATCGGTTGATTATGGGACAGATTATTCAAGAAGCAGTTGATCAGAAGTGAACCTTCTCGAGACCCAATCAGGGGCAGTTATCCAGAACTCTTGTGATTTGAGGGCAGATCCCTCCAGTGTTCAATCAGGGCATGTTAAGTCGCTCAACGCTTGTTCAGGGGCAAGCTACTTCAGAAGTATATTGAAACCAACCATGCTGAGAGTTGGTTAATTGAGGATGAATCCTTTCGTTGTACAGATGTTGGGGCAAGCCATCTGAAGATTGTCTCGTTGCCAGCTGCTTTCTGTTCAGAATGAATTTTCCCAAGAGTCGGATTGGGGCAAGTTGAGTTGTGCTGGGGCAAGTTGTTCAAATGAGTTTGTTCACCCTAGCAAGAGTTGAGTGTCGGGGAATCGTGTCATTACCCTGCCAAAACCTGAACCTTCTGAAGAAGCCTTGCTGTCATTGGATTGTTATCCTATAGCCTAACCTGTTACTTGGCAGAACCTTGTAACCAAATTGTTTTAAAGTCCCGTTCTCGTCTGGAAAACTGGAGATCAGTTCTCGTATGAAATCCAAACCAGAAACCAACCCTGTCTGGTCACTTTTTCTGTAACCTATTGTTCAACCAGTTCCCGTCTGGCTAACACAGTTTTAAAGTCCAGTTCTCGTCTGGCAAACCGTAAGTCAGTTCTCGTCTGACAACCTAACATATGTTGCTATCAGTTCTCGTCTGATAGTCCACCTTGAATGCTAGTTCTCGTCTAGTATTTCCCCTTCAAATCCACTTTTGTCGGTAACCGGAAATAAATCCCTATCACCATAAACCTATCCCTAAACCAGAAAAAGCCTAAATGTATTCGACACGATGATTCCTAGTGACTCGTATGTTGTCACATTCCCCGACACAAGGCTCGAGTGATCCCAACTCCATGATTGGTGTTCTGAATTCCCTGTGTTGATGTTGTTGAATCAGGATTATTTTCTCAGCAGAGATGTACAGTTTGAGATTGTTTCCCCTGAGCAGTTTGAGGTTGCAGCAAGTTGAGATGGCATTTATCCCTTATCAAAGTAGGATCAAGATTGTCCTCGACGGGTTTGATTGATTTTCCCGGTAGAGTGTGGCCATCCCAAGCATCGAATGTTGATTAGCCTGATGTGCTATTTTCCTAAGTGGGTTGAGACTGAAGCTTTCCCTGACGACAAATTTGGGTTTATTTCCCCAGCAGTGGGACTGATGCAATGTTGTATCCCCACAGAGTCCAAGTTTGACTCCTTTTCCCTCAGAGTCCAGGTCATTGACTCCTTCCTCAAGCAGAGGTCGACGTTGATTCCCTCACTGAGTAATCTCCAGACGAGTAGATTTTGATGTCAGACAGAGAAGAGTTATTGCTCAGCAGATTGCTCTGCACCCTATAAGGACTTAGGGTGTTCTAAAAGGACCGTTCATGGTTGTTTTCCTCAGTGAAGTGATATTCAATTTCAGTGATCGATTGTTATCTTCCGCAGTCGCCAGAGGTGTGTCCTTGATAGGATCGGTACATCTCCAACAGAGTTGTACAATGAGTAGCCAAGGATGGATATCCCCAGCAGTGTTGATACACAGGTATTCCTCATCAGACTCGATAGTCCAGCAGGTGTTACCCAGAAGGGTCAGTCTCCGTAAGGCGTGTGCAAGATTACCCTCAACAGGTCAGGATTGATATCCCTGGCAGAGTGTAGCCATTCCCGGCAGATTGATTGTGCATTCCCAACGGTTTAGGATCGAAGTTCTCCCTGACAAGCGGGTTTGGGTTTATTTCTCCAGCACTGGGTCAGTGTGCAGTTTCTCGTAGGAGACTATTCACAAGTTTTCAGCTTTTGATATTTCAGACTGAAGTCTCCAGCGGAATTGAAATTCCCCACAGAGTCTGAACGTGAGATCGTGAGCATTGATATGTGTTTCCCCAGGTAGAGAAGATTCTCTCCCCAATCAGATGTATCCTGAAGGAACGTCATCTCCCCAGCTGAGTCATACACGGAAGTGTGTAGCAATTGATAGTTCCAGACTGAAGTCTCCAGGAGAATTGGAATTCCCCACAGAGTCGTACTCTCCCCTGTAAGCAGGACGATTCCTTCTTCCCCAGCCGAGTTTGTAGTTCCCCAAGAGATTCGAGTCCTTGGAAAGCGTTCAGGCCATGATTGGTGCTCCCTAGTAGAGTGTTGAGTAGCTGATGCTGTATTTCCCCACCAGACTCATTTTCTCCCGGAAAGTTTTGCCGCGAAGGCTTTGCAGTTTATTTCTGCGATTGATATCGTTTCCTCGACAGTTTGTGGTTTGAATACCTGGTTGAGCGGGTTCAGGTTCTCGTAGAGCGTCGTTCCCCTGCAGCAGTCGACTGAAGTTTGCTTCCCCATGCGGAGTCCGATTGAGATTGGCGTGACGTTTTCTCCGTGGCATGAGGATTCCTTCCCCCACCAGAGTGGTTCTTTCTCCTTGACAGGAGGCTTCTCCCTTCAGCATTTATTTTGCTGATGGGGCCATAGCATGTTGCACAATTGCATAACATTTACCCTGAAAACGCGTAGCATTTCCACCGTGTGGAGCACTGCGCCATTGTCAAAGCATGTGCATACGAAACATGAGCTAGGTCGTTACCGTTCTTGTTTTGCAGGGGTTCCTCCGCAGAGTCGCTTGCTCAAGATGATTCTTGAATTCCCCAGCAAAGTCGTTTGCCCAAGATGATTCTCGAATTCTCCAGCGAAGGTGCTTGTTTAAGATGATTCTTAAAATCCCCTGTAAATTCGCCAGAGTCGGTCGCTCAAGTTGACGCTTAGAGTCCCCGGCAGAGTGTTTGCTCAGGATGATTCCTGAAATCTCCAGCAGAGTTATTGGTTCAGGATGATTCTTGAAGTCCCCACGGCGTTATTTGTTCAAGATGATTCTTGATGTCCTCAGCAGAGTTGACTCACCCAGAATGATTTCTGGATCCCCGAAGCAGAGTTACTTGATAGTTCTCCAGAATCTCCAGCGGAGATGTGTCATCCCCAGTAGGTTTCTGAACAGCGAAGTTGAAACTTCCCTTGAAGACTTGATGATTGAAGTCCAACCGTATTGACGAAGCAGTTCTCTCAGCTGATGCGGAGTACCTGATGGCAGAAGTTTGTATATCCCCAACTGGTTTATGATTGACTGAGAATTCTATTCCCGACTTACTAACGAAGTCCGGCTGATGCCCGGACATTTCTTTGAATGCTCGATGGCATGATTAACTTGATGATTGACCTGATGAGTCCCGAGGAAGCTTGATGCCTGACGGCGTGATCGACCATGCATTACCGGTTATCGTGTGACCAATTCCCCAGCTAGTTGTCGTGCAGCTAATTTTTCAGTTTTCGAAGATTTGTTCCCATCAGAGTACCGTGTACTTGTGCAGTTGGTAAATTTCCGGGTTTGTTGGTATTCAATCGTCTCGTACCTTGATTAGTTGAGAGCCGTTCGCTTCTCACCCAGTCAGGTCCAAGCCGCTTGAATAGGGGCAGCTGTTGCACCCCAAAATTTGACCAACTAGTTATCACAATTTGGCTCGTGTTTCGACTCATTTCATTTCGCATTTGCATACCACGTACATTGCATTTTTTCCAGTCTGATCACGCTTCAGGCATTTCAGGCCAATACGAGGAGTTATTTTGAGAATTGGTGCTCGTTCCCTGTGTTTTCAGCTCTCGCTGTTGTTTTTGAGAACATCTCGGTGTCCGGTTTTTACCGTTTATTTCCCTGTATTCGCGCATCTTTTTTTTTCTTCTAATCGATTTAATTGGTTGTGCTGTACTTCTAGATTTTTTTAATGGATTTAATTGATTTTTCTAGATATTAGATAGATTTTTTTAATAGCTTTAATAGATATTAAATGTTTTTAAATAGTTTTAGTTTTAATTTCTTTTTAAGAATAATTCATTTTTAGAGATAATGGTCTTAATAAGATAATTGGGTCTAGAGTTTAAGTAGATTTTTTAAAAATTATTTTTAATAGGATAATTCCCTTACTAGGATTTTTTTTAAATAGGATTAATAGAGTTTTTCCTATTTTTTAGAAATTAATAGAATTTTAATAGTTAATTCTCTTTTTAGATTGAATTTGGGTTTAGGATTAAGTAGACATTAATTAGATCTTAATCACTTTTTTTAGATGTTAATTAGGGTCTTAATTCATTTTAATTGAATTTATTAGCCTTAATTAGGTTTAGAATAGTCTTAATTTTCATTTAGGCTTTAATTGCAGTTTTAATTTTTGTTTAGTATTAATTGGGTTTAATTAGGGTATTAATCCTCAATTTAGTCATTAAGTGGGTAGATTAGTCAGAATTAATTGCATCCCCTTGTTAATTCACTTTTAATTCGTTAATCATGTGTTAATTGGGTGTTAATCCAAATTCGTGGGCCATGTGTCAGCTTTGGAGGCCCACAAACCCCAGTCCAACTCGCTGCCACTTGGCAGTATATGAAGCCATCCACACGTGTGTATCAGGTACCACCACTTCATTCTTCACTTCCACGTTTCACACTCAGAACTAGCCACGCGTCCCACTATCCCTCTCTCCCCTTCCATGCAGAGCCCCACGTGGCTCTCATCTGTCTCACCGTCCCCCTCACCGCCGGCCATGCAGCCGCCTTAGGGACCGCCGCAACTGTCGCCGACGTCTTGCCAGAATCTCGCCGGAAACTGCGTTTCATCACCTTCTCCGAGCAACCTTCATCGTTCTCGCTCACACATTCATCAATCTCCAAGAACTTTCGCCCAGAATCTTTAAATCTTCATCATTAATTCACCGGAAAACTCATATGAATCCTTCGATCATCTCATTTCTAGATTCTCCGTAAAATTCGTTGATCTTCATCAACAAACTGCAAGATCCTTCAAGATCTTCGTAGCCTCATAACACTTTTGCCAGATTCTTCGTTGATCTTCATCAACAGTTCAAGAAGCCTCAAAATATATCCAGATCTTCGTCAATTCTTCGTCCCTGTTCGTGTGGTTCTTCAGAAGCCAATCATCCGTCCTTGATGATTATCACATTTTTCATATTATTTTCTAGATCTGTGTTGAGACTCATCCTCGTCCTTCATCATCTATCTTCGTTTTTCCATAAATCCATCAAGATCTTCCTCCTCTTCGTAAGGACCTTCAAGATGTGCAGTTAGAATTTCCAGAATTTGTTAACATCTTCGAAGATTTTTCATCAGAGACCACCAATAATCTTCAAGCGAACTTCACATTGATTATCGTTAGCATCATCAGGAATCTTCATCCCCTCAAGATCTGAACTCGCTCACTATCATCTTCAGGTAAGAGTCTCCAGGATTTGTTGACTTTCAACAACACCATAGATCTGCGTTCATCATCTTCGTACTACTTGCTGTTCACCGAAGTCTTCAGGGAACACCAAGCTTCTTTAACATGTTCATCATTTCTTCAAGAACTCTTTCAAGAACGCTCGATCGGAGTTGATCACCTTCGTCCAGAAACATCAAGAAACTCAGGCGCCTTCGTCGAAGATCCTCATCTTCTTCATCTTGTTTAGTTGTGAGGATTTCGCTAGGGTTTGCAGGTTACAGGTTTTGAAGGGAGATTGATCTCGGAGATATTGAGGGAGACAAAGAGCTTGCGAGAGAGAGAGGCTGAGGAAACGGCGGTGGAAGCATGAAAAGTGAAAGAGGAGTTTGAGAGGTTAGGGTTTTGGTTTGCTGAAGCATGGACCACGTGGCGCTGGACTGGGCATCAGGCCCAAGTTGTGTTTTTTGGCAGCGCACCTCCGTTTTTCCTTCCCCCCCCCCCCCCCCCCCCCGTTTGTGTGTGTGTAGCTGGGCTGGGCCCATTCTCCTTTACCATATCATACACCCTGCGTCTGGATATTCACCCCTCCCCGTTTTTGGGCATTTTTGCTGGGCTCTGGGCCCAGTTTCCTTGGTTTTACTAACTGCAGTACCCCCTGTAAATCATGCACCCCCCCTGTACATTTTTGTTAATTTTCTTGTATGGTTTTAATTGTAATTTTTTAGAATAGTTATATAATCCTAGAATATAATTAGCATATTGATTAGCATGTTAGGATTATAATTAGGATTTAATTTTCTTTAGAGAATTGTTTTAGTTTAATATGCTTAGACTATAATTGTTAGTATATTTTCTCTTAATAGAATTTTAATAGAATAATTCCTAGAATAGGTTGTAATTAGCATATTATGCTCTTTAAGGAATTTTAGATAATATTTCTCTTAGAGTCCTCCTTTATATTTCTTAGAATATTTTCTAGTAGAAGTTAATTGCTTATTTTTAGGAGTAGCATTTTATTTCCATTTGTTAGTGGGTTTGTCTCCTATTTTCTCTCCTATTTTCGTTTCTGTCCGATTTTATCTTCGATTTTATTGTTGGCTGGCTGTGTGACACGATTCAATTGGAGAATGATTTTCGATATCATTTCTCCATCTTGTCTTTGACACGAATATCAATATGCTACCTCTCAGTGTTCGATTTCTCGTATAAGTCGAACCATGACGGTCTAAGCGTTACATTGTTCTGATTCGAGCGTCATCATCAAAGATCCAGAGAGGAGAAGATTGGAATGGAGCTTGCGCGCACGCCAGGAGCCCAGGAGCTGCTTCGTTCAACATCATCATCATCGTCGTATTCAAGTCTTCAAGCAACCGTCGAGTGTTGTGAGTTGTATCGTTAGATCGTGGGAAATGATAGTTGAGGAGTTTCTTCTCAATCGTCTAGGATGTCTAGTATGGTACCCTTTGGGTGACATGCGACGCATTCACTCCTACGTCTTAGGTTCTTGCGTGTGTGTCCCGAGTTCCTTCCTGTTTAGGCGTAGGCCTGCTTCCTCTTTGTTCTCGCCCCCGTGCGGTCGAAACCCTTTTTCTCTCGCGTTCAAGCGATCGAGACCCCTTCTCTTGCCCCCGTGCAATCGAACCTAGTTTCCCGAACTACGTAAGCTCTGATCTCTCATACCTGTTGAGAGTACGTAGGCACAATACTGATGTATTGGCGAGCCACCTTTCCACCTTTCCCGTAATCCGTTGAACTACGTTTGCTCTGATCTCCCGTGCCAGACGAGAGTACGTAGGCATAGGATGCGACATCCTAGCGAGCTCCCTTCTCCCTTTTTCCCGTTTCCCCGTTTTAGCTGTAGTAGGCTGAACTACAGCTGCTCTGATTTTCTCTGAAGAGAATATGTAGGCATAGGATGCGATATCCTAGCGAGCACACTAACAACTAACCTTTTTGTTCTCTCGCTGTCGTGCGATCGAGACTTTCCCGCTGACGACTAATGTTTCCCTTTCTCTTGCCCGAGCGCATTTGAGACCAGACCGTAGTTCTAGTTCCCTTAGGTTCCCGTACCTTTAAACCCGACATACTACGTCCGTTCTACCGCAAACAAGTACGCCTAAGTCTCCAATGGTCGAGCAGCGTCCACCTAACTGCTAGGATGCGTACGCTAGTATCGTCAATCCTTCCTCTCACCCCCGTGTGATCGAGAACACCCTGTCTAGCCGTAGTTAGCCTGAACTACGTCATGCTCTGATTTCTTTGACGAGAATACGTAGGCACAAGACGCGACGTCTTGGCGAGCAAACTTCCCCCGTAGTTTCCCGAACTACGTTGACTCTGATTTCTCTTTCTCTGATGAGAATACGTAGGCATAGAGTGCGACGCTCTATCGAGTCAGTTTCTTTCCGTTTAGATTTAGCAGCCGTAGATAGATTGTTTTTCCCCCGTAGACAAACCAACAAGCGTGGATCCCGTCGAGTACGACGGACGTGAGGGGTGCTAATACCTTCCCCTTGCGTAACCGACTCCCGAACCCAGACAATGGTTGCGATGACCTTGTCTTATACCTTTTCGTCACGTTTTTCCGATCGTTTCCTTTCCCGCTCTGAGGGATAAATAACGAAAGGTGGCGACTCTTCTGTTTTGCCAGCACCTTATTTTCGCGGAAGCGACAATAACCCAAAAGATACGGTATATTACCTACTATCAAACGTATGATAGCCTAAGAAAAGGTAATAACCCAAAAGATACGGTGTATTACCTAATATCAGACGTATGATAGCCTAAGGAAAGGTAATAACCCAAAAGATACGGTATATAACCTACTATCAGGCGTATGATATCCCAAGCAAAAGTAATAACCAAAAAGATACGGTATATTACCTACTATCAAACGTACGATAGCCTAAGCAAAGGTAATTACCCAAAAGATACGGTGTATTACCTACTATCAGACATATGATAGCCTAAGGAAAGGTAATAACCCAAAAGATACGTTATATTACCTACTATCAGGCGTATGATGGCCTAAGTAAAGGTAATAACCAAAATGATACGGTATATTACCTACTATCTTAGGTATGATAGCCTAAGCAAAGGTAATAACCCAAAAGATATGGTATATTACCTACTATCCAAAGTATGATAGCCTAAGCAAAGGTAATAACCCAAAAGATACGGTATATTACCTACTATTAGAAGTATGATAGCCTAAGCAAAGGTAATAACCTAAACGAGAGGGTATATTACCTACTATCAAACGTATGATAGCATAAGATAACCCAAAAGATACAGTAGATTACCTACCATCAAACGTATGATAGCCTAAGCAAAGGTAATAACCCAAAAGATACGGTGTATTACCTACTATCAGACGTATGATGGCCTAAGGAAAGGTAATAACCCAAAAGATACGGTATATTACCTACTATCAGGCGTATGATAGCCTAAGCAAAGGTAATAACCAAAAAGATATGGTATATTACCTACTACCAAACGTATGATAGCCTAAGCAAAGGTAATAACCCAAAAGATACGGTGTATTACCTACTATCAGACGTATGATAGCCTAAGCAAAGGTAATAACCAAAAAGATACGGTATATTACCTACTATCATACGTATGATAGCCTAAGGAAAGGTAATAACCCAAAAGATACGGTATATTACCTACTATCAAACATATGATTCCCTAAGCAAAGGTATTAACCTAAAAGATACGGTATATTACCTAATATCAAACGTATGTTTGTCTAAGCAAAGGTAATAACCCAAAAGATACGGTATATTACCTACTATCAAACGAATGATTGCCTAAGCAAAGGTAATAACCCAAAAGATACGGTATAGTACCTACTATCAAACGTATGATAGCCTAAGCAAAGGTAATACCTCAAAAGAGACAATATATTACCTATTATCAGACGTATGATAGCCTAAGCAAAGGTAATAACCCAAAAGATACGATATATTACCTACTATCAGGCGTATGAGATCCTAAGCAAAGATAATAACCCAAAAGATACGATATATTACCTACTATCAGACGTATGATAGCCTAAGAAAAGGTAATAACCTAAAAGATACGGTATATTACCTACTATAAGATGTATGATAGCTTAAGCAAAGGTAATAACCTAAAAGATACATTATCTTACCTATTATCAGACGTATGATAGCCTAAGCAAAGGTAATAAGTTAAAAGATACGGTATATTACCTATTAACAGACGTATGATAGCCTAAGCCACGGTAATAACCCAAAAGAAAATGTATATTACTTACTATCAGACGTATGATAGCCTAAGCAAAGGCAATAACCCAAAAGATACGGTATATTACCTACTATCAAGCGTATGATATCCTAAGCAAAGATAATAACCCAAATGATACGGTATATTACCTACCATCAGACGTATGATAACCTAGGAAAAGGTAATAACCTAAAAGATACGGTATATTACCTAATATCAGGCGTATGATAGCCTAAGCAATGTTAATAACCCAAAATATATGGTATATTACCTAATATCAGGCGTATGATAGGCTAAGCAAAGGTAATAACCCAAAAAGATAAGGTATATTACCTACTATCAGACGTATGATAGCCTAAGCAAAGGTTATAACCCCAAAGATATGGTATATTACCTAGTATCAGACGTATGATAGCTTAAGCAAAGGTAATAACCCAAACGATACGTTATATTACCTATTATCAGACTTATGATAGCCTAAGCAAAGGTAATAACTCAAAAGATACGGTATATTACCTACTATCAAACGTATGATAGCCTAAGCAAAGGTAATAACCCAAAAGATACGGTGTATTACCTACTATCAGACGTATGATAGCCTAATCAAAGGTAATAACCCAAAAGAGTCGATATATTACCTACTATCAGACGTATGATAGCCTAAGAAAAGATAATAACCCAAAAGATATGGTATATTACCTATTATCAAACGTATGATAGTCTAAGCAAAGGTAATAACCCAAAAGATACGGTATATTACCTACTATTAAACGTATGATAGCCTAATCAAACGTAATAACCCAAATAAGACAATATATTACCTATTATAGACTTATGATAGCCTAAGCCAAGGTAATAACCTAAAAGATACGGTATATTACCTACTATCAGGCGTATGATATCCTAAGCAAAGATAATAACCCAAAAGATAAGGTATATTACCTACTATCAAACGTATGATAGCATAAGATAACCCAAAAGATACGTTAGATTACCTACCATCAAACGTATGATAGCCTAAGCAAAGGTAATAACCCAAAAGATACGGTGTATTACCTACTATCAGACGTATGACGGCCTAAGGAAAGGTAATAACCCAAAAGATACGGTATATTACCTACTATCAGGCGTATGAGATCGTAAGCAAAGATAATAACCCAAAAGATACAATATATTACCTACTATCAGACGTATGATAGCCTAAGAAAAGGTAATAACCTAAAAGATACGGTATATTACCTACTATCAGATGTATGATAGCTTAAGCAAAGGTAATAACCTAAAAGATACGTTATCTTACCTATTATCAGACGTATGATAGCCTAAGCAAAGGTAATAACTTAAAAGATACGATATATTACCTATTAACAGACGTATGATAGCCTAAGCCACGGTAATAACCCAAAAGAAACTGTATATTACTTACTATCAGACGTATGATAGCCTAAGCAAAGGCAATAACCCAAAAGATACGGTTTATTACCTACTATCAAACGTATGATAGCCAAAGCAAAGTTAATAACCCAAAAGAGACAATATATTACCTATTATCAGATGTATGATAGCCTAAGCAAAGGTAATAACCCAAAAGATACGGTATATTACCTACTATCAGGCGTATGATATCCTAAGCAAAGATAATAACTCAAAAGATACGGTATATTACCTACTATCAGACGTATGATAACCTAGGAAAAGGTAATAACATAAAAATACGGTATATTACCTAATATCAGGCGTATGATAGCCTAAGCAATGTTAATAACCCAAAATATATGGTATATTATCTAATATCAGGCGTATGATAGGCTAAGCAAAGGTAATAACCCAAAAAGACAAGGTATATTACCTACTATCAGACGTATGATAGCCTAAGCAAAGGTTATAACCCCAAAGATACGGTATATTACCTACTATCAGACGTATGATAGCTTAAGCAAAGGTAATAACCCAAACGATACGTTATATTACCTATTATCAGACTTATGATAGCCTAAGCAAAGGTAATAACCCAAAGGATACGGTGTATTACCTACTATCAGACGTATGATAGCCTAATCAAAGGTAATAACCCAAAAGAGTCGATATATTACCTACTATCAGACGTATGATAGCCTAAGAAAAGGTAATAACCCAAAAGATACGGTATATTACCTATTATCAAACGTATGATAGTCTAAGCAAAGGTAATAACCCAAAAGATACAGTATATTACCTACTATTAAACGTATGATAGTTTAATCAAATGTAATAACCCAAATAAGACAATATATTACCTATTATAGACTTATGATAGCCTAAGCCAAGGTAATAACCTAAAAGATACGGTATATTACCTACTATCAGGCGTATGATATCCTAAGCAAAGATAATAACCCAAAAGATACGGTATATTACCTACTATCATACGTATGATAGCCTAGGCAAAGGTAATAACCCAAAAGATACGGTATATTACCTAATATCATCCGTATGATAGCCTAAGCAAAGTTAATAACCCAAAAGATACAGTATATTATCTAATATCAGTCGTATGATAGGCTAAGCAAAGGTAATAACCCAAAAGATACGGTATATTACCTACTATCAAACATATGATAGCCTAAGAAAAGGTAATAACCCAAAAGATACGGTGTATTACCTAATATCAGACGTATGATAGCCTAAGGAAAGGTAATAACCCAGAAGATACGGTATATAACCTACTATCAGGCATATGATAGCCCAAGCAAAAGTAATAACCAAAAAGATACGGTATATTACCTACTATCAAACGTACGATAGCCAAAGCAAATTTAATAACCCAAAAGATACGGTGTATTACCTACTATCAGACATATGATAGCTTAAGGAAAGCTAATAACCCAAAAGATACGTTATATTACCTACTATCAGGCATATGATGGCCTAAGTAAAGGTAATAACCAAAATGATCCGGTATATTACCTACTATCTTACGTATGATAGCCTAAGCAAAGGTAATAACCCAAAAGATATGGTATATTACCTACTATCCAAAGTATGATAGCCTAAGCAAAGGTAATAACCCAAAAGATACGCTATATTACCTACTATTAGAAGTATGATAGCCTAAGCAAAGCTAATAACCAAAAAGATAGGGTATATTACCTACTATCAAACGTATGATAGCATAAGATAACCCAAAAGATACGGTAGATTACCTACCATCAAACGTATGATAGCCTAAGCAAAGGTAATAACCCAAAAGATACGGTGTATTACCTACTATCAGACGTATGATGGCCTAAGGAAAGGTAATAACCCAAAAGATACGGTATATTACCTACTATCAGGCGTATGAGATCGTAAGCAAAGATAATAACCCAAAAGATACGATATATTACCTACTATCAGACGTATGATAGCCTAAGAAAAGGTAATAACCCAAAAGATACGGTGTATTACCTAATATCAGACGTATGATAGCCTAAGGAAAGGTAATAACCCAGAAGATACGGTATATAACCTACTATCAGGCATATGATAGCCCAAGCAAAAGTAATAACCAAAAAGATACGGTATATTACCTACTATCAAACGTACGATAGCCAAAGCAAATTTAATAACCCAAAAGATACGGTGTATTACCTACTATCAGACATATGATAGCCTAAGGAAAGCTAATAACCCAAAAGATACGTTATATTACCTACTATCAGGCATATGATGGCCTAAGTAAAGGTAATAACCAAAATGATCCGGTATATTACCTACTATCTTACGTATGATAGCCTAAGCAAAGGTAATAACCCAAAAGATATGGTATATTACCTACTATCCAAAGTATGATAGCCTAAGCAAAGGTAATAACCCAAAAGATACGCTATATTACCTACTATTGAAAGTATGATAGCCTAAGCAATGCTAATAACCAAAAAGATAGGGTATATTACCTACTATCAAACGTATGATAGCATAAGATAACCCAAAAGATACGGTAGATTACCTACCATCAAACGTATGATAGCCTAAGCAAAGGTAATAACCCAAAAGATACGGTGTATTACCTACTATCAGACGTATGATGGCCTAAGGAAAGGTAATAACCCAAAAGATACGGTATATTACCTACTATCATGCGTATGAGATCGTAAGCAAAGATAATAACCCAAAAGATACGATATATTACCTACTATCAGACGTATGATAGCCTAAGAAAAGGTAATAACCTAAAAGATATGGTATATTACCTACTATCAGATGTATGATAGCTTAAGCAAAGGTAATAACCTAAAAGATGTGTTATCTTACCTATTATCAGACGTATGATAGCCTAAGCAAAGGTAATAACTTAAAAGATACGGTATATTACCTATTAACAGACGTATGATAGCCTAAGCCATGGTAATAACCCAAAAGAAACTGTATATTACTTACTATCAGACGTATGATAGCCTAAGCAAAGGCAATAACCCAAAAGATAGGGTATATTACCTACTATCAAACGTATGATAGCCTAAGCAAAGGTAATAACCCAAAAGAGACAATATATTACCTATTATCAGAAGTATGATAGCCTAAGCAAAGGTAATAACCCAAAAGATACGGTATATTACCTACTATCAGATGTATGATATCCTAAGCAGAGATAATAACTCAAAAGATACGGTATATTACCTACTATCAGACGTATGATAACTTAGGAAAAGGTAATAACCTAAAAGAAACTGTATATTACTTACTATCAGACGTATGATAGCCTAAGCAAAGGCAATAACCCAAAAGATACGGTATATTACCTACTATCAAACGTATGATAGCCTAAGAAAAGGTAATAACCCAAAAGAGACAATATATTACCTATTATCAGATATATGATAGCCTAAGCAAAGATAATAACCCAAAAGATACGGTATATTACCTACTATCAGACGTATGATATCCTAAGCAAAGATAATAACTCAAAAGATATGGTATATTACCTACTATCAGACGTATGATAACTTAGGAAAAGGTAATAACCTAAAAGATATGGTATATTACCTAATATCAGGCGTATGATAGGCTAAGCAAAGGTAATAACCCAAAAAGATAAGGTATATTACCTACTATCAGACGTATGATAGCCTAAGCAAAGGTTATAACCCCAAAGATACGGTATATTACCTACTATCAGATGTATGATAGCTTAAGCAAAGGTAATAACCCAAACGATACGTTATTTTACCTATTATCAGACTTATGATAGCCTAAGCAAAGGTAATAACTCAAAAGATACGGTATATTACCTACTATCAAACGTATGATAGCCTAAGCAAATGTAATAACCCAAAAGATACGGTGTATTACCTACTATCAGACGTATGATAGCCTAATCAAAGGTAATAACCCAAAAGAGTCGATACATTACCTACTATCAGACGTATGATAGCCTAAGAAAAGGTAATAACCCAAACGATACGGTATATTACCTATTATCAAACATATGATAGTCTAAGCAAAGGTAATAACCCAAAAGATACGGTATATTACCTACTATTAAACGTATGATAGCCTAATCAAACGTAATAACCCAAATAAGACAATATATTACCTATTATAGACTTATGATAGCCTAAGCCAAGGTAATAACCTAAAAGATACGGTATATTACCTACTATCAGGCGTATGATATCCTAAGCAAAGATAATAACCCAAAAGATACGATATATTACCTACTATCAGACGTATGATAGCCTAGGCAAAGGTAATAACCCAAAAGATACGATATATTACCTAATATCATCCGTATGATAGCCTAAGCAAAGTTAATAACCCAAAAGATACAGTATATTATCTAATATCAGTCGTATGATAGGCTAAGCAAAGGTAATAACCCAAAAGATACGGTATATTACCCACTATCAAACGTATGATAGCCTAACAAAAGGTAATAACCCAAAAGATACGGTGTATTACCTAATATCAGACGTATGATAGCCTAAGGAAAGGTAATAACCCAGAAGATATGGTATATAACCTACTATCAGGCGTATGATAGCCCAAGCAAAAGTAATAACCAAAAAGATACGGTATATTACCTACTATCAAACGTACGATAGCCTAAGCAAAGGTAATAACCCAAAAGATACAGTGTATTACCTACTATCAGACATATGATAGCCTAAGGAAAGGTAATAACCCAAAAGATACGTTATATTACCTACTATCAGGCGTATGATGGCCTAAGTAAAGGTAATAACCAAAATGATACGGTATATTACCTACTATCTTACGTATGATAGCCTAAGCAAAGGTAATAACCCAAAAGATATGGTATATTACCTACTATCCAAAGTATGATAGCCTAAGCAAAGGTAATAACCCAAAAGATACGGTATATTACCTACTATTAGAAGTATGATAGCCTAAGCAAAGGTAATAACCAAAAAGATAGGGTATATTACCTACTATCAAACGTATGATAGCATAAGATAACCCAAAAGATACGGTAGATTACCTACCATCAAACGTATGATAGCCTAAGCAAAGGTAATAACCCAAAAGATACGGTGTATTACCTACTATCAGACGTATGATGGCCTAAGGAAAGGTAATAACCCAAAAGATACGGTATATTACCTACTATCAGGCGTATGAGATCGTAAGCAAAGATAATAACCCAAAAGATACGATATATTACCTACTATCAGACGTATGATAGCCTAAGAAAAGGTAATAACCTAAAAGATATGGTATATTACCTACTATCAGATGTATGATAGCTTAAGCAAAGGTAATAACCTAAAAGATGCGTTATCTTACCTATTATCAGACGTATGATAGCCTAAGCAAAGGTAATAACTTAAAAGATACGGTATATTACCTATTAACAGACGTATGATAGCCTAAGCAAAGGTAATAACTTAAAAGATACGGTATATTACTTATTATCAGACGTATGATAGCCTAGGCAAAGGCAATAACCCAGAAGATACGGTATATTACCTACTATCAAACGTATGATAGCCTAAGCAAAGGTAATAACCCAAAAGAGACAATATATTACCTATTATCAGATGTATGATAGCCTAAGCAAAGGTAATAACCCAAAAGATACGGTATATTACCTACTATCAGACGTATGATATCCTAAGCAAAGATAATAACTCAAAAGATACGGTATATTACCTACTATCAGACGTATGATAACTTAGGAAAAGGTAATAACCTAAAAGATATGGTATATTACCTAATATCAGGCGTATGATATGCTAAGCAAAGGTAATAACCCAAAAAGATAAGGTATATTACCTACTATCAGACGTATGATAGCCTAAGCAAAGGTTATAACCCCAAAGATACGGTATTTTACCTACTATTAGATGTATGATAGCTTAAGCAAAGGTAATAACTCAAAAGATACGGTATATTAACTACTATCAAACGTATGATAGCCTAAGCAAAGGTAATAACCCAAAAGATACGGTGTATTACCTACTATCAGACGTATGATATCCTAAGAAAAGGTAATAACCCAAAAGATACGGTATATTACCTATTATCAAACGTATGATAGTCTAAGCAAAGGTAATAACCCAAAAGATACGGTATATTACCTACTATTAAACGTATGATAGCCTAATCAAAGGTAATAACCCAAATAAGACAATATATTACCTATTATAGACTTATGATAGCCTAAGCCAAGGTAATAACCTAAAAGATACGGTATATTACCTACTATCAGGCGTATGATATCCTAAGCAAAGATAATAACCCAAAAGATACGATATATTACCTACTATCAGACGTATGATAGCCTAGGCAAAGGTAATAACCCAAAAGATACGGTATATTACCTAATATCATCCGTATGATAGCCTAAGCAAAGTTAATAACGCAAAAGATACAGTATATTATCTAATATCCGCCGTATGATAGGCTAAGCAAAGGTAATAACCCAAAAGATACGGTATATTACCTACTATCAAACGTATGATAGCCTAAGAAAAGGTAATAACCCAAAAGATACTGTGTATTACCTAATATCAGACGTATGATAGCCTAAGGAAAGGTAATAACCCAGAAGATACGGTATATAACCTACTATCAGGCGTATGATAGCCCAAGCAAAAGTAATAACCAAAAAGATACGGTATATTACCTACTATCAAACGTACGATAGCCTAAGTAAAGGTAATAACCCAAAAGATACGGTGTATTACCTACTATCAGACATATGATAGCCTAAGGAAAGGTAATAACCCAAAAGATACGTTATATTACCTACTATCAGGCGTATGATGGCCTAAGTAAAGGTAATAACCAAAATGCTACGGTATATTACCTACTATCTTACGTATGATAGCCTAAGCAAAGGTAATAACCCAAAAGATATGGTATATTACCTACTATCCAAAGTATGATAGCCTAAGCAAAGGTAATAACCCAAAAGATACGGTATATTACCTACTATTAGAAGTATGATAGCCTAAGCAAAGGTAATAACCAAAAAGATAGGGTATATTACCTACTATCAAACGTATGATAGCATAAGATAACCCAAAAGATACGGTAGATTACCTACCATCAAACGTATGATAGCCTAAGCAAAGGTAATAACGCAAAAGATACGGTGTATTACCTACTATCAGATGTATGATGGCTTAAGGAAAGGTAATAACCCAAAAGATACGGTATATTACCTACTATCATGCGTATGATAGCCTAAGCAAAGGTAATAACCAAAAAGATACGGTAGATTACCTACTATCAAACGTATGATAGCCTAAGCAAAGGTAATAACCCAAAAGATACGTTGTATTTCCTACTATCAGACATATGATGGCCTAAGGAAAGGTAATAGCCCAAAAGATACGGTATATTACCTACTATCACGCGTATGATAGCCTAAGCAAAGGTAATAACCCAAAAGATACGGTATATTACCTACTATCAAACATATGATTCCCTAAGCAAAGTTATTAACCCAAAAGATACGGTATATTACCTAGTATCAAACGTATGTTTGTCTAAGCAAAGGTAATAACCCAAAAGATACGGTATATTACCTACTATCAAACGTATGATTGCCTAAGCAAAGGTAATAACCCAAAATATACGGTATATTACCGACTATCAAAAGTATGATACCCTAAGCAAATGTAATAGCTCAAAAGATACGGTATATTACCTACTATCAAACGTATGATAGCCTAAGCAAAGGTAATATTCCCAAAAGATACGGTATATTACCTACTATCAAACGTATGATAGCCTAAGCAAAGGTAATAACTCAAAAGAGACAATATATTACCTATTATCAGACGTATGATAGCCTAAGCAAAGGTAATAACCCAAAAGATACGATATATTATGTACTATCAGGCGTATGAGATCCTAAGCAAAGGCAATAACCCAAAAGATACGATATATTACCTACTATCAGACGTATGATAGCCTAAGAAAACGTAATAACCTAAAAGATACGGTATATAACCTACTATCAGACGTATGATAGCTTAAGCAAAGGTAATAACCTAAAAGATACGTTACCTTACCTATTATCAGACGTATGATAGCCTAAGCAAAGGTAATAACTTAAAAGAGACGGTATATTACCTATTATTAGACGTATGATAGCCTAAGCCATGGTAATAACCCAAAATAAATTGTTTATTACTTACTATCAGACGTATGATAGCCTAAGCAAAGGTAATAACTCAAAAGATATGGTATATTACCTACTATTAGACGTATGATAGCCTAAGCAAAGGTAATAACCCAAAAGAGACGGTATATTACCTACTATCAAACGTATGATAGCCTAAGATAAGGTAATAACCCAAAAGAAAGAGTATATTACCTACTTTCAAATGTATGATAGCCTAAGCAAAGGTAATAAACCAAAAGATACGGCATATTACCTACTATCAAACGTGTGATAGCCTAAGGAAAGGTAATAACCCAAAAGATACGGTATATTACCTACTATCAAACGTATGATAGTCTAAGCACAGGTAATAACCCAAAAGATACGGTATATTACCTACTATCAAAAGTATGATAGCCTAAGCAAAGGTAATAACCCAAAAGTTACGGTATCTTACCTACTATTAGAAGTATGATAGCCTAAGCAAAGGTAAAAACCTAAAAGATAGGGTATATTACCTATTATCAAACGTATGATAGCATAAGATAACCCAAAAGATACGGTAGATTACCTACTATCAAACGTATGATAGCCTAAGCAAAGGTAATAACCCAAAAGATACGGTGTATTTCCTACTATCAGACATATGATGGCCTAAGGAAAGGTAATAACCCAAAAGAAACGGTATATTACCTACTATCACGCTTATGATAGCCTAAGCAAAGGTAATAACCAAAAAGATACGGTATATTACCTACTATCAAACGTATGATAGCCTAAGCAAAGGTAATAACCCAAAAGATACGGTGTATTACCTACTATCAGACGTATGATAGCCTAAGGAAGGTTAATAACCTAAAAGATACGGTATATTACCTACTATCAGGCGTATGATAGCCTAAGCAAAGGTAATAACCAAAAAGATATGGTATATTACCTACTATCATACGTATGATAGCCTAAGCAAAGGTAATAACCCAAAAGATACGGTATATTACCTACTATCAAACATATGATTCCCTAAGCAAAGGTATTAACCCAAAAGATACGGTATATACCTAGTATCAAACGTATGATTGTCTAAGCATAGGTAATAACCCAAAAGATACGATATATTACCTACTATCAAACGTATGATTGCCTAACCAAAGGTAATAACCCAAAATATACGGTATATTACCTACTATCAAAAGTATGATAGCCTAAGCAAATGTAATAGCCTAAAAGATACGGTATATTACCTACTATCAAACGTATGATAGCCTAAGCAAAGGTAATAACCCAAAAGATACGGTATATTACCTACTATCAAACGTATGATAGCCTAAGCAAAGGTAATAACTCAAAAGAGACTATATTACATATTATCAGACGTATGATAGCCTAAGCAAAGGTAATAACCCAAAAGATACGGTATATTACCTACTATCAGGCGTATGAGATCCTAAGCAAAGATAATAACCCAAAAGATACGATATAATACCTACTATCAGACGTATGATAGCTTAAGCAAAGGTAATACACTAAAAGATACGTTATCTTACCTATTATCAGACGTATGATAGCCTAAGCAAAGGTAATAACTTAAAAGATACGGTATATTACCTATTATTAGACGTATGATAGCCTAAGCCATATTAATAACCCAAAAGAAATTGTATATTACTTACTATCAGACGTATGATAGCCTAAGCAAAGGTAATAACTCAAAAGATATGGTATATTACCTACTATCAGATGTATGATAGCCTAAGCAAAGATAATAACCCAAAAGAGACGGTATATTACCTACTATCAAACGTATGATAGCCTAAGATAAGGTAATAACCCAAAAGAAAAAGTATATTACCTACTATCAAACGTATGATAGCCTAAGAAAAGGTAATAAACCAAAAGATACGGTGTATTACCTACTATCAAACGTGTGATAGCCTAAGGAAAGGTAATAACCCAAAAGATACGGTATATTACCTACTATCAAACGTATGACAGTCTAAGCATAGGTAATAACCCAAAAGATACGGTATATTACCTACTATCAAACGTATGATAGCCTAATCAAACGTAATAACCCAAAAGAGACAATATATTACCTATTATCAGACGTATGATAGCCTAAGCTAAGGTAATAACCTAAAAGATACGGTATATTACCTACTATCAGGCATATGATATCCTAAGCCAAGGTAATAACCCAAAAGATAGGGTATATTACCTAATATCAGGCGTATGATAGCCTAAGCAAAGTTAATAACCCAAAAGATACAGTATATTACCTAATATCAGGCGTATGATAGGCTTAGCAAAGGTAATAACCCAATAGATACAGTATATTACCTACTACCAAACGTATGATAGCCTAAGCAAAGGTAATAACACAAAAGATACGATATATTACCTAATATCAGACGTATGATAGCCTAAGGAAAGTTAATAACCCAAAAGTTACGGTATATTACCTACTATCAGGCGTACGATAGCCCAAGCAAAAGTAATAACCAAAAAGATACGGTATATTACCTACTATCAAACGTACGATAGCCTAAGCAAAGGTAAAAACCCAAAAGATACGGTGTCTTACCTACTATCAGACATATGATAGCCTAAGGAAAGGTAATAACCCAAAAGATAAGTTATATTACCTACTATCAGGCGTATGATGGCCTAAGTAAAGGTAATAACCAAAATGATACGGTATATTACCTACTATCTTACGTATGATAGCCTAAGCAAAGGTAATAACCCAAAAGATACGGTATATTACCTACTATCAAAAGTATGATAGCCTAAGCAAAGGTAATAAAATAAAAGATACGGTATATTACCTACTATTAGATGTATGATAGCCTAAGCAAAGGTAATAACCTAAAAGATAGGGTATATTACCTACTATCAAACCTATGATAGCATATGATAACCCAAAAGATACGGTAGATTACCTACTATCAAACGTATGATAGCCTAAACAAAGGTAATAACCCAAAAGATACAGTGTATTACCTACTATCAGACGTATGATGGCCTAAGGAAAGGTAATAACCCAAAAGATACAGTATATTACCTACTATCAGGCGTATGATAGCCTAAGCAAAGGTAATAACCAAAAAGATACGGTATATTACCTACTATCAAACGTATGATAGCCTAAGAAAAGGTAATAAACCAAAAGATACGGTGTATTACCTACTATCAAACGTGTGATAGCCTAAGGAAAGGTAATAACCCAAAAGATACGGTATATTACCTACTATCAAACGTATGACAGTCTAAGCATAGGTAATAACCCAAAAGATACGGTATATTACCTACTATCAAACGTATGATAGCCTAATCAAACGTAATAACCCAAAAGAGACAATATATTACCTATTATCAGACGTATGATAGCCTAAGCTAAGGTAATAACCTAAAAGATACGGTATATTACCTACTATCAGGCATATGATATCCTAAGCCAAGGTAATAACCCAAAAGATAGGGTATATTACCTAATATCAGGCGTATGATAGCCTAAGCAAAGTTAATAACCCAAAAGATACAGTATATTACCTAATATCAGGCGTATGATAGGCTTAGCAAAGGTAATAACCCAATAGATACAGTATATTACCTACTACCAAACGTATGATAGCCTAAGCAAAGGTAATAACACAAAAGATACGATATATTACCTAATATCAGACGTATGATAGCCTAAGGAAAGTTAATAACCCAAAAGTTACGGTATATTACCTACTATCAGGCGTACGATAGCCCAAGCAAAAGTAATAACCAAAAAGATACGGTATATTACCTACTATCAAACGTACGATAGCCTAAGCAAAGGTAAAAACCCAAAAGATACGGTGTCTTACCTACTATCAGACATATGATAGCCTAAGGAAAGGTAATAACCCAAAAGATAAGTTATATTACCTACTATCAGGCGTATGATGGCCTAAGTAAAGGTAATAACCAAAATGATACGGTATATTACCTACTATCTTACGTATGATAGCCTAAGCAAAGGTAATAACCCAAAAGATACGGTATATTACCTACTATCAAAAGTATGATAGCCTAAGCAAAGGTAATAAAATAAAAGATACGGTATATTACCTACTATTAGATGTATGATAGCCTAAGCAAAGGTAATAACCTAAAAGATAGGGTATATTACCTACTATCAAACGTATGATAGCATATGATAACCCAAAAGATACGGTAGATTACCTACTATCAAACGTATGATAGCCTAAACAAAGGTAATAACCCAAAAGATACAGTGTATTACCTACTATCAGACGTATGATGGCCTAAGGAAAGGTAATAACCCAAAAGATACAGTATATTACCTACTATCAGGCGTATGATAGCCTAAGCAAAGGTAATAACCAAAAAGATACGGTATATTACCTACTATCAAACGTATGATAGCCTAAGCAAAGGTAATAACCCAAAAGATACGGTGTATTACCTACTATTACACGTATGATAGCCTAAGGAAAGGTAATAACCTAAAAGATACGATATATTACCTACTATCAGGCGTATGATAGCCTAAGCAAAGGTAATAACCAAAAAGATACGGTATATTACCTACTATCATACGTATGATAGCCTAAGCAAAGGTAATAACCCAAAAGATACGGTATATTACCTACTATCAAAAGTATGATTGCCTAAGCAAAGGTAATAACCTAAAAGATACGGTATATTACCTACTATCAGACCAATGATAGCCTAAGCAAAGGTAATAACCTAAAAGATAGGGTATATTACCTACTATCAAACGTATGATAGCCTAAGCAAAGGTAATAACCCAAAAGATACAGTATATCACCTACTATCAAACGTATAATAGCCTAAGCAATGGTAATAACCCAAAAGATATGGTGTATTACCTACTATCAGACGTATGATCGTCTAAGGAAAGGTAAAAACTCAAAAGATACGGTATATTACCTACTATCAAACATATGATTCTCTAAGCAAAGGTAATAACCCAAAATATACGGTATATTACCTACTATCAAAAGTATGATAGCCCAAGCAAATGTAATAGCCCAGAAGATACGGTATATTACCTACTATCAAACATATGATAGCCTACGCAAAGGTAATAACCCAAAAGATACGGTATATTACCTACAATCCAACGTATGATAGCCACGACAAAGGTAATAACTCAAAAGAGACAATATATTACCTATTATCAGACGTATGATAGCCTAAAGAAAGGTAATAGCCCAAAAGATACGGTATATTACCTACTATCAGGCGTATGAGATCCTAAGCAAAGATAATAACCCAAAAGATACGATATATTACCTACTATCAGACGTATGATAGCCTAAGAAAAGGTAATAACGTAAAAGATACGGTATATTACCTACTATCAAACGTATGATAGCTTAAGCAAAGGTAATAAACTAAAAGATACGTTATCTTACCTATTATCAGACGTATGATAGCGTAAGCAAAGGTAATAACTTAAAAGATACGGTATATTACCTATTATTAGACGTATGATAGCCTAAGCCATGGTAATAACCCAAAAGAAATTGTATATTACTTACTATCAGACGTATGATAGCCTAAGCAAAGGTAATAACTCAAAAGATATGGTATATTACCTACTATCAGATGTATGATAGCCTAAGCAAAGATAATAACCCAAAAGAGACGGTATATTACCTACTATCAAACGTATGATAGCCTAACATAAGGTAATAACCCAAAAGAAAAAGTATATTACCTACTATCAAACGTATGATAGCCTAAGCAAAGGTAATAACCCAAAAGATACGGTATATTACCTACTATCAAACGTATGATAGTCAAACAAAGGTAATAACCCAAAAGATACGGTATATTACCTACTATCAAACGTATGATAGCCTAATCAAACGTAATAACCCAAAAGAGACGATATATTACCTATTATCAGACGTATGATAGCCTAAGCTAAGGTAATAACCTAAAAGATACGGTATATTACCTACTATCAGGCATATGATATCCTAAGCCAAGGTAATAACCCAAAAGATAGGGTATATTACCTAATATCAGGCGTATGGCAGCCTAAGCAAAGTTAATAACCCAAAAGATACAGTATATTACCTAATATCAGGCGTATGATAGGCTAAGCAAAGGTAATAACCCAATAGATACAGTATATTACCTACTACCAAACGTATGATAGCCTAAGAAAAGGTAATAACACAAAAGATACGGTGTATTACCTAATATCAGACGTATGATAGCCTAAGGAAAGTTAATAACCCAAAAGTTTCGGTATATTACCTACTATCAGGCGTACGATAGCCGAAGCAAAAGTAATAACCAAAAAGATACGGTATATTACCTACTATCAAACGTACGATAGCCTAAGAAAAGGTAATAACCCAAAAGATACGGTGTCTTACCTACTATCAGACATATGATAGCCTAAGGAAAGGTAATAACCCAAAAGATACGTTATATTACCTACTATCAGGCGTATGATGGCCTAAGTAAAGGTAATAACCAAAATGATACGGTATATTACCTATTATCTTACGTATGATAGCCTAAGCAAAGGTAATAACCCAAAAGATACGGTATATTACCTACTATCAAAAGTATGATAGCCTAAGCAAAGGTAATAAAATAAAAGATACGGTATATTACCTACTATTAGAAGTATGATAGCCTAAGCAAAGGTAATAACCTAAAAGATAGGGTATATTACCTACTATCAAACGTATGATAGCATAAGATAACCCAAAAGATACGGTAGATTACCTACTATCAAACGTATGATAGCCTAAGCAAAGGTAATAACCCAAAAGATACAGTGTATTACCTACTATCAGACGTATGATGGCCTAAGGAAAGGTAATAACCCAAAAGATACGGTATATTACCTACTATCAGGCATATGATAGCCTAAGCAAAGGTAATAACCAAAAAGATACGGTATATTACCTACTATCAAACGTATGATAGCCTAAGCAAAGGTAATAACCCAAAAGATACGGTATATTACCTACTATCAAACATATGATTCCCTAAGCAAAGGTATTAACCAAAAAGATACGGTATATTACCTAGTATCAAACGTATGATTGTCTAAGAAAAGGTAATAACCCAAAAGATACAGTGTATTACCTACTATCAGACGTATGATTGCCTAAGCAAAGGTAATAACCCAAAATATACGGTATATTACCTACTATCAAAAGTATGATAGCCTAAGCAAATGTAATAGCCCAAAAGATATGGTATATTACCTACTATCAAACGTATGATAGCCTAAGCAAAGGTAATAACCCAAACGATACGGTATATTACCTACTATCCAACGTATGATAACCACGGCAAAGGTAATAACTCAAAAGAGACAATATATTACCTATTATCAGACGTATGATAGCCTAAGCAAAGGTAATAACCCAAAAGATACGGTATATTACCTACTATCAGGCGTATGAGATCCTAATCAAAGATAATAACCCAAAAGATACGATATATTACCTATTATCAAACGTATGATAGCCTAAGAAAAGGTAATAACCTAAAAGATACGGTATATTACCTACTATCAGACATATGATAGCTTAAGCAAAGGTAATAACCTAAAAGATACGTTATCTAACCTATTATCAGACGTATGATAGCCTAAGAAAAGGTAATAATTTAAAAGATATGGTATATTACCTATTATTAGACGTATGATAGCCTAAGCCATGGTAATAACCAAAAATAAATTGTATATTACTTACTATGAGACGTATGATAGCCTAAGCAAAGGTAATAACTCAAAAGATATGGTATATTACCTACTATCAGACGTATGATAGCCTAAGCAAAGGTAATAACCCAAAAGAGAGGGTATACTACCTACTATCAAACGTATGATAGCCTAAGATAAGGTAATAAACGAAAAGATACGGTGTATTATCTACTATCAAACGTGTGATAGCCTAAGGAAAGGTAATAACCCAAAAGATATGGTATATTACCTACTATCAGGCGTATGATAGCCTAAGCAAAGGTAATAACCATAAAGATACGGTATATTACCTACTATCATATGTATGATAGCCTAAGCAAAGGTAATAACCTAAAAGGTACGGTATATTACCTACTATCAAACATATGATTCCCTAAGCAAAGTTATTAACCTAAAAGATACGGTATATTATCTAGTATCAAATGTATGATAGCCTAAGCAAAGGTAATAACTCAAAAGAGACAATATATTACCTATTATCAGACGTATGATAGCCTACGCAAAGGTAATAACCCAAAAGATACGACATATTACCTACTATCAGGCGTATGTGATCCTAAGCAAAGATAATAACCCAAAAGATACGGTATATTACCTTCTATCAGACGTCTGATAACCTAGGAAAAGGTAATAACCTAAAAGATACGGTATATTACCTACTATCAAACGGATGATAGCTTAAGCAAAGGTAATAACCTAAACGATAAGTTATCTTACCTATTATCAGACGTATGATAACCTAAGCAAAGGTAATAACCTAAAAGATATGGTGTATTACCTACTATCAGACGTATGATAGCATAAGGAAGGGTAATAACCCAAAAGGTACGGTATATTACCTACTATCAGGCGTATGATAGCCTAAGCAAAGGTAATAACCAAAAAGAGACGATATATTACCTACTATCAAACATATGATAGGCTAAGCAAAGGTAATAACCCAAAAGATACGGTATATTACCTAATATCAGACGTATGATAGCCTAAGCAAAGGTAATAACCAAAAAGAGACGATATATTACCTATTATCAAACGTATGATAGCCTAAGCAAAGGTAATAACCCAAAAGATACGGTATATTACCTACTATCAAACGTATGATTCCCTATGCAAAGGTATTAACCCAAAAGATACGGTATCCTACCTAGTATCAAATGTATGATTGTCTAAGGAAAGATAATAACCAAAATGATACAGTATATTACCTACTATCATACGTATGATAGCCTAAGCAAAGGAAATAACCCAAAAGATACGGTATATTACCTACTATCAAAAGTATGATAACCTAAGGAAATGCAATAGCCCAAAAGATACAGTATATTACCTACTATAAAACGTATGATAGCCTAAGCAAAGGTAATAACGCAAGAGATACGGTATATTACCCACTATCAAACATATGATAGCCTAAGCAAAGGTAATAACCCAAAAGAGACAATATATTACCTATTATCAGACGTATGATAGCCTAAGCAAAGGTAATAACCCAAAAGATATGGTATATTACCTACTATCTGTCGCTACTGCAAAAATCTGTGCCGACAAAACAGAAGGGTCGCCACCTTTTGTTATTTATCTCTCAGAACGGGAAAGGAAAAGATCGGGAAAAACCTGACACAAAGGGTATAAGACAAGGTCATCGCAACCATTGTCTGGGTTCGGGAGTCGGTTACACAAGGGGAAGGTATTAGCACCCCTCACGTCCATCGTACTCGATGGATCCACGCTTGCTAGTTTGTCTGACGGGTGAAAAACAATCTATCTACGGCTTTTAAGGCTAAACGGAAAGGAATTTACTCGATAGAGCATCACACTCTATGCCTACGTATTCCCTTGTGCAATGGGAAAGTCAGATTCATCGTAGTTCGGGAAACTACGGGGGAAATGGGCTCGCCGAGATATCTCATCTCGTGCCTACATACTTTCACACCGCATGAAAGATCAGAGCTTATGTAGTTCGGGCTAACTACGGCTAGACAGGGTGTTCCCGATCACACAGGGGTGAGAGAAGGGATTGACGATACTAGCGTACGCATTCTAGCAGTTAGGTGTTTGCTGCTCGCTCGACGGAGACTTAGGCGTTACCTGTTTGCGGTAGAACGGACGTAGTATGTCGGGTTTGAAAGGTATGGGAACCTACGGGTTCTAGAACTACAGTCTGGTCTCGATTGCGCTCGGGCAAGAGAAAGGATAACATCAGTCGTCAGCGGGAAAGTCTCGATCGCACGGCAGCGAGAGAACAAAGAAGTTAGTTGTTAGTGTGCTCGCTAGGATATCGCATCCTATGCCTACATATTCTCGTCTGGTACGAGAAATCAGAGCAGCTGTAGTTCAGCCAACTACAGCAAAAAGGGAAAAAGGGAAAAGGGAGCTCGCTAGGATATCGCATCCTATGCCTACGTACTCTCGTCTGGTACGAGAGATCAGAGCAAACGTAGTTCGACGGGAAAACGAGTCTCGATTGCATAGGGGCAAGAGAAGGGGTCTCAATCGCCTGAATGCGAGAGAAAAAGGGTTTCAATCGCCAGGGGGCGAGAACAAAGAGGAAACAGGCTTACGCCCAAACGGGAAGGAACTCAGGACACACACGCAAGAACCTAAGGCATAGGAGCGAATACGTCGCATGTCACCTAAAGGGTACCATACTAGACATTCTAGACGATTAAGAAGAAACTACTCAACGGTCATTTCCCACGTATCTAACGATACAGCTCACAACACTCGACGGTTGCCTGAAGACTTGAATAAGATGATGTTGAACGAAGCGGCTCCGTTGGCTCCTGACATACACGCAAGCTCCATTCCAATCTTCTCCTCTCTGGATACTTGATGAGGACGCTCGAACCAGTACCAATGTATCGCTTAGACCGTCATGGTTCGAATTATACGAGAAATCGAACTCTCAGAGGTAGCGTATTAATATCCGTGTCAAAGACAAGATAGAGAAATGATATCGAGAATCATTCTCCAATTGAATCATGTCACACGGCCAGCCAAGAAATAAAATCGACAGTAGAATCGGATAGAAAAGAAAATAATAGAGAAATCCAACACTAAATGGAAATAAAAGTCTACTCCTAAAATTAACAATTAAATTCTACTAGAAAAAATTCTAAAGAAATATTAAAAGAAATTGTATAAACAAAATAGAATATAAAAAAAAATCTATCTAAAATAGTTTATACTATTCTATAAAGAAAATAGAAAAAATCTATATTAAATCTACAATATTTTATAAAGAAAACTAGAATAACATTCTATATTAAATCTATACTATGAACTATAATCCCTAAGGAAAAAATAAAAAAATAGAACTACACTATTACAATCAATCATCCAATACAAGGGAAAAATTAAATTGCAAAGGGGAGGGGGGTACAATCTGCAAAACTAAGGTGAATGCAGAAAAAAACAGCAACTGGGCCTTAAGCCCACAATACAAAAAAATAAAAAGAAAAACAAAGCCAAAAGGGGGGGGGGGGTGCGCTGGAAATGAAGGTATGAGGCTAGCAAAATTATTGTTGGGCCCAGCCCATAAACAACAAAAAAACATCAAAAAAACTAGGGACGGGGGGTGTATGCAGAACAGAAGGTGTAGATCCAAAAAACTCGTTGGGCCTGAGGCCCAATGCCCAAATCCCTTTCCCTTCTCCCACTCCTCACTCAGAAAAATGGAACCCTAACCCTAGCTCCTTCTCTCCGCCGTTTCTGCCACTGTTCTCCGTCTCCGCTCCCTCTCAATCTCAAACAGTCTCAACCTCCATCTTTTACTTTTCGTTTCAACCTCTGTTCTTTCCCAAACCACCGCGAATTTGCCAAGAACCGTAACATGGAGAAACCATCCTAAATCCGGAGATTGTGAAAAGATTCGTCGCTGCATGTTGATGATGAACCCGACGGTTCCTTGAAGGTTCTTGGAAGATCAACCTTCTGTTGGTGCTTCTGATGAAGATCTAGAGAACGTCTTGAACGACGAAGATCTTGAATGCCACGATGAACATTGCATGAACAAGGATGAATATTCTGGAAATTTGGTTCGTGCATTGAGGAGGTTCTTGAATCGGAAGATCTGAAGGTATTGACGAAAGATCTGGAAGAATTTGAAGTTAGCATTGATGATGGTTGAATGTTTTGACATGAAGATCCATGGAGATCGTGAAAGATTTCTGGCGAAGATTGATACATGTTCTTGATGAATGACGAACAAGGATGAACACCTCATGGATTTTCTGGGAAACGATGGAGGCTTGATGCAGATCTGGTAAACCTTGCTAAGAACATTATGACGTTCTTGAAGATCTGGAAAAAACATGAAGAACGAATAAAGTTGTTGAATGTTCATTGAAGATTCTCCGGAAAAAATGACGAAGGTGATGAACATGAGGATTTCTGGAAAAATGATGAGTTCCGGTGACGGTTACCGGTGGAAAACGCAGTTTCCGGTGACAGTTAGGGTGGCTCCGGCGGCGGTTGCATGGCCGGCCGGTGAAGGAAGATGGTGAAGCCAGTGAGAGACACGTGGGGGACACATGGCGTGCATGCCGAGAGAGAGAGAGAGAGAGAGAGAGACAAGTGGCTGGTGATGTGGTGAGTGCTGAAGTGAGGTGGTGGAGAGAGAATGAGACGTGTGGCAGGCTCTATATCATGACAAGTGGCGCGTACTGGACAGTGGGCCTCCAAACTTAGACACATGGCCCACTGAAAAGGGATTAACTCTGATTCCAATTAAAAGCCTAATAAATTTCAATTAACGGTGATTAGGATGATGATTAAAGCTAATTAACCTCTAAACGAAAATTAATACTACCTAGACCTAATTAAAGCTAATTAAGGTGACTAAAACCTGATTAAAATCTAAGTAACTCTAAAAAGAAATTAACCTAGAAAAGAAATATTAAACTCTATTAAATCAATTAATATCTAAAATGATTAAATCCACTAAATTCTAGATAAATTAATAATGGAAAAAAAATCTATTAAAACCAAATTAAATCTATTTAAAAAATTTCTAGAAAAAGAAATACCCTATTAAAACTATTAAAACTTCATTAAAAATCAATTTAATATCTATTAAACAAAAATCTATTTAAAACTATTTTAAAAGAATTATCTATTTAAAATTCTAGAAAAACTATTTAATCTATAAGAATATATTTAAAAAAATCCTATTTAATATCTAGAAAAAAGTCAATTAAATCTATTAAAATCTATGTAAAAATTTCCAGAAAATAAGGGAAAAACTAAAAATGCCATAAAACCAATTAAATTGATTAGAAAACAAATGCGCGAACGTAGCGAAATAAGCGGTAAAAACCGGACACCGAAATGTCCTCAAAAATAACAGCGAGAGCTGAAAACACCGGGACGGGCACAAATTCCAAAAATAAAACCCGCTTATCTGTGGCCTGTTACACCCCCTTCTATACCCCAAATAAATGCATATAAAACATTCAAGCATATACAAATTCATCAGAGTAAAAGTTTTAGAATAAGCTATAAAAGAAGAATGTCACAACTTTACCAATAAAACACTTTCACATTTTTGCTCTATAGAATATGTAACATTTTTCATAGTTTTAGAAATCACATTTCAACATTTAATTTAAGCGGAAGATAACATCATTTGATCAGGTCCAAAATATTAATTCAAATGCACATAAGTCATCCAGATTAATACATCATATCAGTTAGATTACAAAACCACATCAGCTGATACATCGCAATGTATCACAAAAGAATGACTATACTAGTCTAACTACCCGGTGTTACATATCAGAGCAGCAGACTCAAAAGAATGAAGACTATTCTTCACAAAAGGACTCCAGCATCCTAATCTGCAATGCCTCATAGAGCATTATAAAACAGCAGAAGGGTGAGAAATATAACCATAATAATCAATGCATAAGATTATATATATACAGGTATCATATAATTGCATTCTACGTTTCTCACCACAAATTCATTTCATAGTTATATTTACCATATTCAACAAATATGAACATACCCAAACATATCCCTTCATACATATTCCCTAGTCATCCAAAACCCATTATATTCACAAGCATATTTCATATATCCATGACATTTATGCTATTATCACGTCATCAAACAATACACACATATCCACGATATGTTCCCATGCATTTCTCACAACTATTAACGATGCACACATATCCACGATATGTTCCCATGCATCCCTCACAATTATTAACGATGCACACATATCCACGATATGTTTCCATGCATCCCTCACAATTATTAACGATGCACACATATCCACGATATGTTCCCATGCATCCCTCACAATTATTAACGATGCACACATATCCACGATATGTTCCCATGCATCCCTCACAATTATTAACGATGCACACATATCCACGATATGTTCCCATGCATCTCTCACATAATTGTATATCCGTTAAGCATTCGCAAGTTCATTAGACAATACATATACATTCATCATTGTATTTAACATGTATTTCTATTTATCATAATTAATACGCATCGCACCTCAACTAGGATTCACGCCCGGAGGCTACCCACAGTACACATCATCACAATAGATCATATCTATATCATATCATAGAGGTATTAACCTATGCGGATCAATCAAACAATCACCACATGAGCAACACAGCAAAAGGAGAATGCTGTCACATTCGCCTTCATTCGCCTGGCGAACCCTCGCAGCGAACCTTCGCCTGGCCTTCGCCTGGCGAACTCTCTCAGCGAATACTCGCTAGGCTTCGCCTGGAGAAACTCCCCAGCGAGGCCAAGTCAGTAGCTACTGACTTCATTCGCCACCACTCGCCAGCACCTTCGTTGGGCGAACCTTCGCTATCCAACTTCGCCTGGCGAACTCGCCAGCGAAGTCCACTGGGACTTAATCATAATTATTCGCAGGTATTGGCTAGGCTTCGCCTTCGCTCGCCTGGCGAGAGCCAGCGAACCTGCGCAGAACAGAATTTCATTCTGTCTTCTCCTTCACCATTCCACCATCAACCCTCTCTTACACATCCAAATCAGTATAAAAAGCATCCATACATGTTACCCGACTATTCTACGGCATTATTGCTCAGTTTCAACCTATTAAATCATCATTCTACCGATTAATCCAACATTTGCCCTAATTGGAAAGTGATGAAAACTCTACCAAAACCCCAACCCAACATACATAACATCATACAATGATTAAATAGCAATGTTTCTCACCCTTACCTCGATTAATCGGAGCTTTGATGTTGGTTCTTGATGATTTCCACTTTTCCTCTTCTTCTCTTCTCTTTCTCTCCTTTCTTCTTCTTTCCTCTTTCTCTCCAAATGTTTTTCTCTTTTTTTCTCTTTCTTTCTTTTATTTTCTTTCCTCCCAATTTCCTTCTGAATTTCTATCCATACCAATTAATAAAAATTAATTTCCAACATTAATAAAAATCCCACTAAATCAATTAATTACTATAATTAATTATTTAATGAAATTTGGGCTGTTACAGCTCTCCCCCACTTTAGGAATTTTCGTCCTCGAAAATGTTACCTGATTCAAACAGTTCTGGATAAGACTCCTTCATCCGACTCTCAAGCTCCCAAGTAACATTTCCACCAGCCGGTCCTCCCCAAGCGACCTTCACTAAAGCAATCTCTTTACCTCGAAGCTGCTTCAATTTCCGATCCTCAATCCGCATTGGTGATGTCTCAACAGTTAGGTTATCTCTCACCTGCACATCATCTATTTGGACTACATGAGACGGATCCGCAATGTATTTCCTCAACTGAGATACATGGAATACGTCGTGAAGATTAGCAAGCGACGGTGGTAAAGCCACACGATAGGCCACTTCTCCTATCCTCTGCAAAATCTGATAAGGACCAATGAAACGCGGCGACAACTTGCGCGACTTCAGTGCCCTACCAACACCTGTCATCGGAGTGACCCGAAGAAACACATGATCTCCTTCTTGAAATTCAAGTGCCTTCCTCCTCTTGTCATAATAACTCTTCTGACGACTCTGAGTAATTCTCATCTTCTCTTGAATCATCTTGATCTTATCAGTGGTCTGTTGAACTAACTCGGGTCCAACAACAGAACTCTCTCCGGATTCGAACCAACACAATGGTGTCCTACACCGCCTACCATACAACGCCTCAAATGGTGCCATTCCAATATTCGAATGGAAACTGTTGTTGTAGGTAAACTCAATCAAAGGCAAGTAGCTATCCCAAGGTCCTCCTTTTTCCAATACACAAGCTCTCAAAAGATCTTCAAGCGACTGAATCGTCCTCTCCGTCTGACCATCAGTCTGAGGATGATATGCTGAACTCAAACGCAACTTAGTACCCAAAACACTCTGCAGGCTCTCCCAAAATCTCGAAGTGAACCTCGGATCTCTATCCGAAACAATACTCGACGGAATACCATGCAAACACACAATCCTCTCAATATACAACTTAGCCAACTTCTCCAAAGGGTAATCCATACGCATAGGAATAAAGTGAGCAGATTAAGTCAATCTATCCACGATAACCCAAATAGCCTCAAAATTACTCGGCGTCCTCGGCAAACCCGATACAAAATCCATGGAGATACTATCCCATTTCCACTCAGGAATAAACAACGGCTTCATCAAACCCGATGGCTTCTGATGCTCAATCTTTGACTTCTGGCAAGTCAAACAAGAATATACAAATTCCGCGATATCCTTCTTCATACTAGGCCACCAAAATACTTTCCTCAAATCCTGATACATCTTAGTAGCACCCGGATGAATACTCAATCCGCTACGATGTCCTTCCTCAAGGATGCTCTTCTTAAGCTCAACCATGTTCGGAACACAAACTCGATCCCGACATCTCATAATACCATTCTCATCAATCCGAAAATCACCACCTTGGCCTTGGTTGATTAAAGTCAACCGATCAACTAAGCTCAAATCCGATTTTTTTCCTTCTCGAATTTCGTCCAAAATACCACTCGTAAGCTTTAACATACCCAACTTGAATCCAAAAGAAGTTCTCTCACATACCAAACTTAAATCTCGAAATTGCTCGACCAATTCTAACTCTTTCACCATCAACGCCGACATATGCAATGATTTCCGACTCAATGCATCCGCTACTACATTCGCTTTACCCGGATGGTAATTCAAGCCAAAATCATAATCCTTCAAAAGTTCAAGCCATCTTCTTTGTCTCACATTCAATTCCTTTTGATCAAAGAGATATCTCAAACTCTTGTGGTCACTAAACACTTCAAATCATGCGCCAAATAAATAATGCCTCCAAAGTTTCAACACGAACAAAACGGCGGCCAACTCTAAGTCATGCGTCGGATAATTCTTCTCATGCACTTTGAGTTGTCTCGAAGCATAAGCTACAACTTGGTTATTCTGCATCAACACACCTCCTAAACCCATCAAAGAAGCATCACAATACACAACGAATGTTTCTTCTGGATTTGGCAGAATCAAAACAGGAGCTGTCGTCAACCTTCGCTTAAGTTCTTGAAAACTCGCTTCACACTTGGCGTCCCAAACAAAGGCTTGACCTTTCTTAGTCAACTGTGTCAACGGTAACGATAACTTAGCAAATCCTTCAATAAACTTCCGATAATAACCGGCTAAACCAAGAAAACTTCTGATCTCAAAAACTGACTTCGGAGTCTCCCATTGCGACACCGCTTCCACCTTCGACGGATCGACCGCAATACCACTACTAGAAATCACATGCCCAAGGAAACTAACTTCCTTCAACCAAAATTCACACTTAGAAAGCTTCGCGAACAACTGCTTCTCTCTCAGCACAGATAACACAGTCTTCAGATGCTCGGCATGCTCTCCTTCGCTCTTCGAATAAACCAAGATGTCGTCGATAAATACAACCACAAACTTATCCAAATACGGATGGAAAATCCTATTCATGTACTCCATAAATACACCTGGTGCATTAGTCACACCAAATGGCATCACGGAATACTCATAGTGTCCATACCTCGTCCGAAAGGCTGTCTTCTGAATATCCTCAGCTTTCACACGGATCTGATGATACCCAGATCTCAAATCGATCTTGCTGAACACGCTTGCACCAACCAACGGATCCATCAGATCATCAATCATTGGAAGTGGATACTTATTCTTAATAGTCACCTTGTTCAACTGTCTGTAATCCACACAGAGCCTCATAGAACCCTCTTTCTTCTTAACCAACAACACCGGTGCACCCCACGGTGACACGCTCGGACGAATAAACCTCTTTTCAAGCAAATCCTAGAGTTGACTCTTCAACTCTTTTAACTCCGAGGCCGACATACGATATGGAGCCATCGATATCGGACTAGTTCCAGGAATTAAATCTATCGAAAACTCCACTTCTCGCTCCGGCGGTAAATCCTTTATCTCATCAGGGAATACTTCCGGAAAATCTCTAACAATGGGTAAGGCATCGATCTCTTCACTTTCACTAGTCCTCAAAGTTTCCATAAGCATAAATACCTTAGCCCCATCTTGTACCGATTCCTTCACTTGTTTCCTCGTCATAAACAAATCCCTTTCAACATCTGAATCGGGAAAAATAACCGTTTTGTCAAAACAGTTAATATACACACGATTAAATTTTAACCAATTCATTCCAAGAATGACATCCAGTTGATCTAAATGAAGACACACTAAATCAATCCCAAAATCTCTACCGAAAATACTCAACGGGCAATTCAAGCAAACATACGGTGTAGTTACCGAACCCATAGCAGGAGTATCAATAACAATACCGCCACCAATCACAGACAACTCAAGATTCAACCTTCTAACACAATCCAAAGAAATAAAAGAATGCGTAGCTCCGGTATCAATTATAGCGGTCAAAGGTATACTATTAATAAAACACGTACCTCTGATCAAGCGATCGTCACTAGCAGTCTCAGATCCAGATAGAGCGAACACTTTCCCGCTCCCTTGATTCTTCTTCGGCTTATCGCATTTGGTACTAATGTGTCCTTGCTCGCCACAGTTGTAGCAAGTCACATTTGCACCTCTTCTGCATTCAAGGGCTTTGTGGCCTGGCTTGCCACACTTAAAACACGCCTTCTCAACACTCTTGCATTCCGAAGCACGGTGTCCCTCTTCACCGCACCTATAACACTTCATCGGAGTAGAAACTCCCCCACTTGGCCTCTTGCCATAACCCATTCTCTGCTTCCCTTTGTCTGCAGGAGTCACATAAGGTTTTCCTCTGAATTGACCTTTTCCTTTCTTATCACTTAAACTCTTGTAGTGGCTAGACCGAGCCCTACTGTCTTCATCATAGATTCTGCTCTTGTTAACCAACTCAGAAAACCGTCTGATTTCCTGGTACCCAATAGCTTGTCTAATCTCGGGTCTCAAACCGTTTACAAACTTGAGGCACTTAGACCTCTCAGCATTACCAGTATTATAGTGAGGACAAAATTTGATCAACTCCTCAAATTTCGCCGCATACTCAGCAACCGTCGAATTACCTTGCTTCAACTCAAGAAATTCGATCTCTTTCTTTCCTCGCACATCCTCTGGAAAATACCTCTCCAGAAAGGTTTCTCTAAACAAATCCAACGTAATCACAATATCATCTTCCTCAAATCTTTGGCGAGTGTTACCCCACCAATCTTCAGCTTCTTCTTCGAGCATATGAGTCCCAAACTGCACCTTCTGTGCATCCGGGCAATTCATAACTCGAAAAATCTTTTCCACAGCTTTCAACCAAATTTGTGCCTTGTCCGGTTCATGAGTTCCCTTGAAGACCGGAGGGTTATTCTTTTGGAATTTCCCCAAAGCACAAAATCCATCATCAGCATGATTCCTCACATTCATATTGGCCGGATGATTCTGCCCAATTGCCCCCGCCAATCTCGTCAATGCCTCCGCAATCGCTTCATCGTTCCTCCCTGCAACCATCTTACTAATTCCAACAACAGAACTACGTAAGAACAACCAATATTGATAATGCAACACACGCATATCAATAACACACAGGAAGAAAACACTCTAACAACTTGGCCGGACGGACCGACCTGCTCTGATACCACTATTGTTACACCCCCTTCTATACCCCAAATAAATGCATATAAAACATTTAAGCATATACAAATTCATCAGAGTAAAAGTTTTAGAATAAGGTATAAAAGAAGAATGTCACTTTACCAATAAAACACTTTCACATTTTTGCTCTATAGAATATGTAACGTTTTTCATAATTTTAGAAATCACATTTCAACATTTAATTTAAGCGGAAGATAACATCATTTGATCAGTTCCAAAATATTAATTCAAATGCACATAAGTCATCCAGATTAATACATCATATCAGTTAGATTACAAAACCACATCAGCTGATACATCGCAATGTATCACAAAAGAATGACTATACTAGTCTAACTACCCGGTGTTACATATCAGAGCAGCAGACTCAAAAGAATGAAGACTATTCTTCACAAAAGGACTCCAGCATCCTAATCTGCAATGCCTCATAGAGCATTATAAAACAGCAGAAGGGTGAGAAATATAACCATAATAATCAATGCATAAGATTATATATATACAGGTATCATATAATTGCATTCTACGTTTCTCACCACAAATTCATTTCATAGTTATATTTACCATATTCAACAAATATGAACATACCCAAACATATCCCTTCATACATATTCCCTAATCATCCAAAACCCATTATATTCACAAGCATATTTCATATATCCATGACATTTATGCTATTATCACGTCATCAAACAATGCACACATATCCACGATATGTTCCCATGCATTTCTCACAACTATTAACGATGCACACATATCCACGATATATTCCCATGCATCCTTCACAATTATTAACGATGCACACATATCCACGATATGTTCCCATGCATCCCTCACAATTATTAACGATGCACACATATCCACGATATGTTCCCATGCATCCCTCACAATTATTAACGATGCACACATATCCGCGATATGTTCCCATGCATCCCTCACAATTATTAACGATGCACACATATCCACGATATGTTCCCATGCATCTCTCACATAATTGTATACCCGTTAAGCATTCGCAAGTTCATTAGACAATACATATACATTCATCATTGTATTTCACATGTATTTCTATTTATCATAATTAATACGCATCGCACCTCAACTAGGATTCACGCCCGGAGGCTACCCACAGTACACATCATCACAATAGATCATATCTATATCATATCATAGAGGTATTAACCTATGCGGATCAATCAAACAATCACCACATGAGCAACACAGCAAAAGGAGAATGCTGTCACATTCGCCTTCATTCGCCTGGCGAACCCTCGCAGCGAACCTTCGCCTGGCCTTCGCCTGGCGAACTCTCTCAGCGAACACTCGCTAGGCTTCGCCTGGCGAAACTCCCCAGCGAGCCCAAGTCAGTAGCTACTGACTTCATTCGCCACCACTCGCCAGCACCTTCGCTGGGCGAACCTTCGCTATCCAACTTCGCCTGGCGAACTCGCCAGCGAAGTCCACTGGGAGTTAATCATAATTATTCGCCAGTATTCGCTAGGCTTCGCCTGGCGAGAGCCAGCGAACCTGCGCAGAACAGAATTTCATTCTGTCTTCTCCTTCACCATTCCACCATCAACCCTCTCTTACACATCCAAATCAGTATAAACAGCATCCATACATGTTACCCGACTATTCTACGACATTATTGCTCAGTTTCAACCGATTAAATCATCATTCTACCGATTAATCCAACATTTGCCCTAATTGGAAAGTGATGAAAACTCTACCAAAACCCCAACCCAACATACATAACATCATACAATGATTAAATAGCAATGTTTCTCACCCTTACCTCGATTAATCGGAGCTTTGATGTTGGTTCTTGATGATTTCCACTTTTCCTCTTCTTCTCTTCTCTTTCTCTCCTTTCTTCTTCTTTCCTCTTTCTCTCCAAATGTTTTTCTCTTTTTTTCTTTTTCTTTCTTCCTCTATTATATATTTCCTTTTATTTTCTTTCCTCCCAATTTCCTTCTCAATTTCTATCCATACCAATTAATAAAAATTAATTTCCAACATTAATAAAAATCCCACTAAATCAATTAATTACTACAATTAATTATTTAATGAAATTTGGGCTGTTACATGGCCTGGAATGCCTGAAGCGTCAGGAGACGCTGTAACCCCGATAAAATCAATCTGACTGCCAAAATGCAATGTATGCGGTATGTAAATGAAGAATGCAAAATGCGATAATTGGTTGGTCAAATTTTAGGGTGCAACAGCTGCCCCTATTCAAGCGGCTTGGACCTGAAGGGTTGAGAAGCGAACGACTTTCAATATTTCAAAGGTAGAAGACGGTTGAATACAAAAGAAACCCAGAATTTGCCAACCTGCAGAAATAAACTGCACAAACTGCTTGGGGAAAATATCCAGAACACCGAATCCAGTTCTCACGGCAACAAACTAATCAATCATCTGACAAAGAAACTGACTTTAGCACTAGTTATCTGCGTGACGCCACAGGTAACAAACCCGAAAGTTGGATCAACATGCACTTGATCCTCTCACACCGTCTAATGATAGACAGGAAGAAAAACAATCTTGATCTCGTATCGTCTAATGATAGACAAGAGGAAAATTCTATTCACATCTCGCATCGTCTAATGATAGACGAGAGGAAAATTCTATTCAAATCTCGCATCGTCTAATGATAGACGAGAGGAAAGTAATATTCAAATCCCGCATCGTCTAATGCTAGACGAGAGGAAAATCAATCCAAATCTCGCATCGTCTAATGATAGACGAGAGGAAAACCTTGTCCGAAGAGCCACATCGTCAGTGAGAACTAATGTAAGGAAAACCATATAAACTTCAACACTACCCATCAAATTTCAGAATCCTTTCGTCTACAGGAATTGATGGAAAGAACAATATCCTCAAAAGGGCCACATCATCAATAAGGATTGACAGGAAGAAAACCACCTTCAAAGAGCCATGTCATCAATAAGAATCGACAACTAGGAAAACCAAACATTCTTCAAAGAGCCTCGTCGTCAATAAGGATCAACAGTCAGGAAACACTTCTTGAAATGTCATCTCATCCGATAAACAGAAAGAAAGCCAATATCTGAAAGATCGCCTTGAAACCTCTCAACGTCTCAAGATAGACGGAGAGAAAGCCATAGCCAAAACTCATGACGTCTAATGATAGACGGAGAAAACTCGCTGGGGAGACACATCATCAATATGAGCTGACAGTAAGAAACCCGCTGAAAAATCACCTAAAACTTCACGTCGTCTAAAGATAGACGAAAAGAAAACCATACTCGAACTCACGACGTCTAATGATAGACGGAGAAAACCATGCTCGAACTCATGACGTCTAAAAATAGACGGAGAAAATTCCTGCTGGGGGAAATACATCGTCAATAGGAATTGACGGGAAAACATTCTATCTTTATCAGATGATCGATAGACAAAGCATAATCGTCGTATGATCTAAGAATCAAATACCAAAGAGCTGTCTGATCAAAGCTGCTGAATAAATGCCCCTGAACTGATTACAGAGTACTTCATGTTGCCACGTAAGGCTGATAGAAACTGGCTTATGCTTCGTATGCATATGCGTATGTTTGAATTTTTCTATGGCGTAAATGCTCCATATAAGATGGAATGCTATGCATTTGACGATGAAATGCAAATATGATGATATATGCAAGATGTAAATGCAGGCTCAGGCTGCTGGAGAAAAGCTGTACAGAAGACCCATTCCAGCAAAATAAATGCTGGAAAGGTGAAGCCAACTCCGCTGATGGAGAAACTGGATACGGAACCACTTCAGCAAAATAAATACTGAAGACAAAGCCAACTCCGCTGGGGATAACTGGATATCACAAAATTATTCTAGCAAATTAAATGTTGGAAAGGCGACCCGACTCCGCTGGGGGTAACCAAATGTGCTAAGCATGATCGGACTTCCCTGGGAATAGGTTACACGTGCCAATGAAGATTGGAATTTTGCAGGGGAAAACAGACGAAGTCTTCCTACATACCAATGAAGCTTGGATTTTGAAACTGATGCGCCAGCACGGATGGGCCTCACAGTGATTGCCAATATGGATTGGGCTTTAGGAATGGCTCGCCAATGAGAATTGGGCTTCCTGAAAATTGCCAATAAGGATTGGGCTCTTGGGCTATCCATGATGGGTCAGGTACGACTGACGCTGGAAAACATCCTGTCTGAATTCACAGTTTATGATTGAAGGGTCAAGGATGGTGACACGACTTCCCGACATTTGTCTCACACTTGAAGATCGGCTGAACCTGCTCGAGTAGCTCTGATTAGCTCTGATGACACGGAGAGGAACAATTCCTTCGCTTCCGATATTTCCCCAGCCTGTGGGATCTCTGTAGGGATATTCCTCAAGAGGAAATCTAAAAATATGTACCCTGATGGTCGGACACGAACTGCCCCAGCACTCTGTACTTCGGAGAGATGCTTCGGATCAAATGCCCCTCGGATGAGAAACAACTTCAACGCTTTTCTTAGAGTGGTCTGCCCCTGTCTGCGACGACTCTGCCCCTGATAGGCTGATCTGCGGGGAGATACACTGGTTGTCCTTGAGAGATTCAGCAAATCTCGACCTGACTGCTTCAGAATAACCGACTTCGGATGGCTGACATCACTAGGGATTATAGCTTGCCCCAGTTCACGGAGTATTCAGGCGTTCTGCATTCTATCATGATCAGACTTTTCACTGTAGGAAACTTTCCTGTTGTCAAGCGCTTACTGTCGCTACTGCGAAAATCGGCGCCGGCTGAACAGAAGAGTCGCCACCGTGCGTTATTTATCCCAAAGGAGGGAAAGGAAACACTCGAAGAAAAGCTAACACGAAACGGGAAAGGAATGGTCGTCGCAACCAAATCCTGGATTCGGGAGTCGATTACGCAAGGGGAAGGTATTAGCACCCCTCAAGTCCGTCGTACTCGACGGGATCCATGCTTGTTTTCTAGTACGGATTTTTATTCTATCTACTCTAAGGGCCAGGGTTAAAAAGAAAAGAAAAGGACTCGGCAAAGTATCGCACTTTATGCCTACGTATTCCCGTCTGGAACGAGAAATCAGAGTCAACGTAGTTCGCCTACCTACGGGAAAGGAGGGGAAGGTTGCTCGCTAGGATATCGCATCCTATGCCTACGTACTTTCATACAGCATGAAAGATTAGAGCAAACGTAGTTCGGGCTACGGAAGACACAAGCTTGTCTGAATGTTTTTTTTATCTCCTTATGAAAGGGTTTTCCTGATTAAGAGTCCAAGCGGACAAAAATGACAATTTGATGTTTGTTTTCAGTCTTTTATGCAAGAACTGTTTTTATGATGTTAGCAATCTCTTACGCACTATAGACTATGATTTGAGGGTGAACCTAATACTATACTAAGTATATCAAAAATAATTTCATCAAAATGTGAAGTAAAATGGCTATACAAAATTCAGAAACAATATGTACAAAATGGAATGAAATAAAAAGCAATTAAAAGTAAAAATGCACCAGAAATAGAAAAATGCATGAAATGTCAATTTTATTTTTTTATAATTTTCTTGAGATCTTTATGAAAATGAGGGGAAAAATCCCATGCAAAAAAGTTAATTTTTGAATTTATTATGAATTTTCAAAGAACTAGGCATGAAATGAAAAATTAAAGAAAATATGAGAAAATGACAAATGCGTGTGATGAATAGCAATTAAAAACAATGTAAAAAGCAAACTGGGCCCAGAGTGGGGTGTGTCTAGCAATGCGCGCCTAAGCCCAAACTAATCAGAAATTAATAGTAAAAATAGAAAGAAAACAGAAAAAACGTTGGTGAGAATAGCAATGAAATCATGTGTGTTTTTGGATGGGCCATCACTTGTGGGTGGGAGTAGTAGTTTATTCACTTAAGCCCAAGATTTCAGATAAGTGGAACGGTGCGTTTAGGGTTCAGACTTCTCCTTCACAAATTGAAACAAAATCACAGCCATCAAATCATGTTTTTGGTCAAAGTCATCGTGTAATCTAAGGGCTATCAACTTGTCTTCTTCATTTGAACAAATCTGGGAGGGAAACATCCATGGAAACAGAGCTTAAGAACATCAACTTCCTCCAATTCGCACTCCACTAAATCCTCATCAAACATCAAAATTAAACACCCTAACTCACTTGAAATTTCACCCTGAATCTAACTATGCTAATCATAATCAGTGAAACTCATCCTAACTAAAATCACGATGGAATTCTCAGAAATCACTCAAGAATCAATTCACACCAAACTCCAAATTATTAGGTCTATCATCAACACCATGCTCCACCCTGAGTTCATTCCACTATCTAACTAGGTTTAATTCTCAAAAATCACCAAGATATGCTCATGAACAGAAATCATGTCACCTAAAGAATTGTCTCTAAACCTTGCCAATTGCTACCAGGAAGCTTCTAACCATCATCTACAATGAGTCTAACCTAACAAAACCTAAAGAAACTACATGGATTATGCTGTAGGATGAGATTTACATACCTGCAAATTCTTGATGAACATAACGACAAAACCTCCAAATTAAGCTCCAAGATTCTCCAGATACAATCTATGAATGGTAATCAAGCTTCTGTATGCATCAAATTTGGTTGAATCCCTCTGAATCCTTGAATTCGATTTTCAGTTGCAAGTGATGAACTCCAAGTGCCAACTCACGATTCTTCAGTGTTCTTGCTCAATACTCCATCTGAAATCACACACATATGCTTGATCAAGGTTCTGAATGCAAAAGAAAGGATTGAAATGGATTGAATCGTGTAACTGAATTCTGTTTTGCAAATGGAAGGTTGAAAATGCAATCTCTCTATTCTCTCTCAATTCTCACCAACTAGTGATCTGAATACTTCATATGTATATATAGAGCATGAATGAATGTTCTGGAAAGTTCTGGATCCATCCAATGAGAAGATCAAATTCTCATATCATGAAAATCTCCTTGTATGATATGTTCATATCAATTCAGATAACAGCTTGCGTTTGCCTCCAATTCTGATTCAATTTGTCCTCTAATGAAATTTAGGAAGTGTTTGGATGGAATAGAGCCATGGTTATGCCTTGCAAAGAGGTTTTGCATTTGTTACTTATGATGTAAGTAACCAATTTACAAAGCAAGTCATAAAAATATCCCTCAACTCAAAAATGTGGCAATGTCAATGTTCTCAAAATGTATTTTACAATCAAATTGGTATGTCATATGGCTTGGTTTGGACTTGTAGATCAAAAATCCCAATTTTCATCCTTGATTCATTTAAAATTTACCCTTATTTTAGGCCATTTTTGTGATTTTGTGAAGCAAGCCATTCCAAGCTCTCATGACCTCTTAACCAGCCCAAAAACATCATTTTGAACACATCTCATGTTGAACATTTTTCCATTTGATGAGTGGAAGATAGAGATTTTGACCTATGTTGGAAAATGACTTGTAATTCAACTTTCCCAAAATACCCCTGGGTTGCCAAGACCATAACTTGAGTTCTCCAAATCCTCTTGAGGACTTATAGTACTAAAATTAAATATAAGACCAATATCTACAACTCTTATGTTGGCGAAGAATCCATTTGAAAACTCCTTCATGGGCAAAAGTTGCTTTGAAGTCAAGTGAATTTTACAGATAAATTTCAGTGTCCTCTAGAGACCCATAACTTGCAAGGACCATAACTTGAGTTCTACAAATATTCTTGAAGACTTATAGTACTCAAATTAAAGCTATTGAGAAGCTCTACAAGTTTCATGTTGACCAAGAATCCATTTGAAACTTGCATTTTGACTTATCTGGCTTGGAAGTGAGGCCTAAATTAGGGGATTTTACACTGAAACCCTAATTTGGTAACTCCTCCTACTCTTGATTCTCTTTGATTTATCCTTGGCACAACACCACACATGTATCCACATATCAATTCATGAATCCCACATCCTTCAACTAAGCCTTGATGCTCTTCAATCACTCAGTTGACCTAGGGTTGACCTAGGGTTGACCTAGGGTTGACCCAGATGAAACCCTAGTTGACTGTACTTCAACTCTGGCTCTTGTACTTGTATCAATGACTTTTCTCATATTCAAAATGACCCTCTAGGTCTTCCATGATCTTTGTGCACATTCCATACCCTCAATTCATAGTTCATACTCCATTGATGATACTCAATATACCCCAAATTAGGAGAGAAATCCACTTGTTGACATTCAAAACTCCTCAAGGTTTCAGCCCATTTCTGATGACTTGGATAGTCTCTTAGGCTCAAATAACACCCCTAGCTAGGCTTCTTCTCTTGGTAGACACCTTGATCCCTTGTTGGAGGCATGCTATGTTATGATATGCAAATGATTGGGCTATGTACATGGTTGACTATGCAAATGATAATGCAATTGAAACATAAACCAGGTGAAATAGGTTGAGCAAATTTTAGGGTGCAACAACTGCCCCTATTCAAACGGCTTGGACCCGACTGGGTGAAGAGCGAACGGCCTTCAAACATTCAAGGTACGAGACGGTTGAATACCAAGAACCTGGAAATTTGCCAACTGCAGAGATAAACTGCACCAATGTTTGGGGAACAAAACCCACCAAAATATTCCATCTTGCCATGGACTAATTCTATCCATACAGACAACACCACCTCTCTGCCGATCGTAGCAGTACTTGACTCTAGCGACTCAAGCTGTGTAGCGTCTCTGTCCATTTACAGTATCTTATCCTTCTATGGACACGCAACTGATCATTATTTTTTCACGTGACTCCATCAACCAAATGGGTATGATTAACTCTACTAACATCATACAATCTTTCTGACGCTTTTGCCGGGGAAATAACTCTACCAACAAAACATGACTCTGCCCATGATGTAGGAAAATAACTCTGCTACCACTATGGGTAAATAACACCGCCATCGCTACGGGTAATACTCTGTCATTACTACCGGAAAATAACACCGCCATCGCTACGGGAGATATTCTGTCATCACTACAGGAAAATAGCACCGCCATCGCTACGGGTAATACTCTATCATCACTACAGGAAAATAACACCGCCATCACTACGGGTAATACTCTGTCACCACTACAGGAAAATAACACCGCCATTGCTACGAGTAATACTCTGTCACCACTACAGGAAAATAACACCGCCATTGCTACGGGTAATACTCTGTCATCACTACAGGAAAATAACACCGCCATCGCTACGGGTAATACTCTGTCATCATTACAGGAAAATAACACCGCCATCACTACGGGTAATACTCTGTCATCACTACAGGAAAATAACACCGCCATTACTACGGGTAATACTCTGTCATCACTACAGGAAAATAACACCGCCATCGCTACGGGTAATACTCTGCCATCACTACAGGAAAATAACACCGCCATCGCAACGGGTAATACTCTGTCACCACTACAGGAGAATAACTCCGCCATCGCTACGGGTAATACTCTGTCACCACTACAGGAAAATAACACCGCCATCGCTACGGGTAATACTCTGTCACCACTACAGGAAAATAACACCGCCATCGCTACGGGTAATACTCTGATTACAGCTTCTCTGCCTATCTTTGCAGTAGCTAACTCCATCAATCAAATGGGTAACACAATACGAGTCCAGTCTTCCAACTTTTAGCGCCGACACGGCAACAAATCTGAAAAGGAATCTACTGGGTATTTTCTGAAATCACACTGCCAGACACTCACTGCGACATAAGCGGAAACTTTCAACAATCGATTCACGAAGTCTTTTGATACTGACATAACAACAATCTTAAAGAAATCCTCCGCTGGAGGGGTAAGAGAAACTTAAACAAGCAACTCTGTGGGGAATAATGACAAGACGAATATTATCATCACATGTCTCATGCTGAGACCTTTAATATTTGGTAATTGATCTGAGCAAGAGCTCCCTCCACCTGCAAGGGAAACAACACTTGAAAACCAAAGGTTAACCAACTCGGCTTATGTTTCAAAATGCGCATGTTTGACAATGGCGTAATGCTCCGCGTTTTTGGGTAGATGCAAATATGACACTATATGCCAATGCGAATGCAGGCTCAAGCTGCTGGGGAAACTCTGACAAGCTTGCTTCAACACGGCTGTTGAGAGCAAATACCACCATTTTGGGGATGAACGGGTATCATAAAGTCCTCCGGCAAAATAAATGTCGGACATACAACCAAATCCACCGGGGAGAGATTAAACTTCGATTTCTACTGGGAGGAACGAACATCCTCGGCTGGGGAGAGTAACCCAGCTAGGGAAGAAATGACTCGGCTGGGGAAACATGAACCTTCCGGGGAAACGCACTGTCTGGGCACAACTTACAAACTCGGAGCTACCACTCTGCTGAGGATAATCCTTCTGAACCAACTATGACTTGGTTAAAAACTACGGGAATTCTCCCAGCTGGGGATTGATCATTCACATACTTGACTCTCTGGGGAGTGCAACCTCTACAGGGGATACTGATTTTGACTGGCTGGGGATATCTCTTGGACGGCTTCCAAAAGAATACTCTTCTGGGGAAAATGATCCTTCCTTCGGTAAGGGATAACATCATCTCAACCTCTGGGGATGAGGTGCGACCTGCGTGGGGATTAGCGTCAAACGAAATCAAGTCTTTCCCCACGAGCCTCCGACTGGGGGCCGCAAGATTCTGAATGTCCGCTTCAAGGGCGAGAACCCTGCAAAGCACAAACGAGACAACACAAATCTGTACAACCAAATCTATTTGGGTTAGTGTCCGGGACATTACTTCAGTCAATTCAAAGTTTTATCAATCATTGGCAAGGGCCAGCAAAGTTATGCACATGCAAGTTCATCGGAAAACTGGCATTTTCCACATACAAAACAGTAAAGCATAATCATCAAATACTGAATAACATGTTTTATTAATAACAGGCCTCTGAATAGGCAAAGCTTTGTACATCGGATGCAATTCCTGAAAAGAGGAAGTTATGCACACACACATACATATATGCACAAAAAGCATAAAAATACAAATACAACTCGAATTTGTACACATGTCGGCAACGTGGTGCAGACAAACATCGTGAGTTGATCCTCCTATGACTCGCCTGACTCTGGCGCTTTCCCGGTATTCAATTTTCGGAATAGATTGTGTTGGATAAACGAACCCTCAGGCGCTCCCAAACCACTAAGCAATGCAGTATCAAATTTGGACCGCAGTCATTTGCTTTTTTAATCCCTAACTTTTGCGTGAATCGCCCTTTGCGGGTTTTCAATTCACCGGGATACCCTTTTTTGCCGAAGTCACCCAATGCAGGTTTTCGACTTCGCGGGTGTACATCTTTTCAATTTTATCCCTAACTTTTTCCCGAACCTTTTATTCATTTTTTACGGTTCGCCAGGATGCCCCATTTTTGCCTGGACTCTCTTTTTACTGTCTAGCGAGTCTCTTTCAAGCAAAGTATTTTTTAACTGCGTCCGAATTCACAGGAGACGAAAAGTCTTCACCATCCATGGTAGATAGTAGCAAGGCTCCTCCAGAGAAGACTTTTCTGACAACGTAGGGCCCTTCGTAATTAGGGGTCCACTTGCCCCTGTGATCTGTTTGTGGCGGGAGAATCCTCTTCAGCACAAGGTCACCCGTCTGAAAGCTTTGCGGACATATCTTCTTATCGTATGATTTCTTCATCCGGCTTTGATACAACCGACCGTATGCGAGAGAAGCTAGCCTCTTCTCATCCATTAAGCTGAGCTGATTCAGTCTATCTTTAACCCATTCTGCCTCGTCAAGTTGGACATCTCGTAAAACCCTCAAGGAAGGAATCTCCACTTCCAACGGTAACACTGCCTCCATTCCGTATACCAATGAAAAAGGGGTTGCCCCGGTTGATGTGCGTACCGTCGTACGATAATGTGCAAAGCAAAAGGTAGCATCTCGTGCCAGTCCTTATACGTCACAACCATCTTCTAAACAATCTTCTTTATGTTCTTATTGGCCGCTTCAACAGCGTCATTCATCTTGGGTCGGTAAGGAGAAGAGTTGTGATGCTCAATCTTGAAATTCTGACACAGCTCTTTCATCATCTTGTTATTCAAATTCGAACCGTTGTCGGTGATAATCCGCTCAGGGATTCCATATCTGCAGATAATATCTCGTTTGATAAATCTGGCTACCACTTATTTGGAGACATTGGCATATGATGTTGCTTCCACCCACTTGGTGAAGTAATCAATTGCCACCAAAATGAACCGGTGTCCGTTTGATGCCGTAGGCTCAATCTTGCCAATCATATCAATTCCCCACATCAAGAACGACCACAGTGATGACATCACATTCAGAGGACTTGGGGGTACATGGACCTTGTCCGCATAAATTTGGCATTTATGACACCTCTTTGCAAACTTGAAACAGTCTGTTTCCATAGTTAGCCAGTAATAACCTGCTCGCAGCAGTTTTCTCGTCATGGCATGCCCACCAGCATGTGTACCAAACGTACCTTCATGTATCTCTTCCATGAGCAACTTTGCTTCTTTCTCATCTACACAGCGTAGCAACACCAAGTCGTGGTTTCTTTTGTACAGGACACCGTCAGGATTCAAATAGAAATTGCCAGCCAATCTCCTGAGAGTTTTCTGATCTCGACTGGATGCCCCTGCCGGGTACTCCTTGTTCTTCAGGAAATTCTGGATGTCAAAGTACCAGGGTTGACCATCGGGAGCTTCGTCAATGGCAAATATGAAGGCATGCCTATCAAGCCGAGAGATAACAATCCGGGGAGCCTCATTCCAGAAGTTAACTTTATACATCGAAGACAACGTCGCCAGGGCGTCAGCCATTTGATTTTCTGCTCGCGGCACATGATGCAATTCCACCTTGTCAAAGAAAGGCATCAATCTCCTTGCATAATTCATATATGGTATCAAATTGGGCTGCCGTGTCTCCCATTCTCCTTTTATCTGATTCACCACTAGAGCTGAGTCTCCGTATACGTCCAGATTCTTGATTCGCAAATCAATAGCTTCTTCCAGACCCATGATGCAAGCCTCATATTCAGCTTCATTATTGGTAACCGGAAAGGTCAATCGAGCAGTAAATGGATGTGCGACCCATGAGGAGTAGTAATAATTGCACCTATTTCGCTACCATAGGAATTTACAGCTCCATCAAATATCAACTGCCATTTGGATCCCAACTCTGGTCCTTCATCCGGCAACGGTTCTTCACAATCTTTCATCTTCAGGTACATGATATCCTCGTCAGGAAAATCAAACCTCATCGATTGGTAGTCCTCAACAGGCTGCTCCGCAAGGTACTCTGACAAAACGCTACCTTTAATAGCCTTTTGCGAGACATATTGAATATCATATTCGGTTAACACCATCTGCCATCGGGCAATTCTTCCAGAGAGTGCTTGCTTCTCAAACACGTATTTGATTGGATCCATATTTGAAATGAGCAGGGTTGTATGATTTAGCATGTATTGCCTCAAACGTTTGGCGGCCCAGGCTAGCGCACAACACGTCTTCTCGAGCATTGAGTATCTGGACTCACAGTCTGTGAACTTCTTACTCAAATAATAGATCGCATGCTCTTTAAGCCCGGTCTCGTCGTGTTGAACGAGAACACAACCCATACTTTCCTCAAGAACTATCAAATACATAATCAAAGGTCTCCCGGCCACTGGGGGTATCAAAATAGGAGGTTCCTGCAAGTAGTCTTTTATCTTGTCGAACGCCTTTTGACAATTTTCGTTCCAGGTCACAACCTGATCCTTCTTTAGCAACTTGACTAACGGCTCGCACGTTGCAGTTAGGTGAGATATGAACCGGGCGATATAGTTCAACCTCCCTAAGAACCCACGCACCTCTTTTTCTGTTTTAGGCGTCGGCATTTCTTGTATTGCTTTTATTTTCGCAGGATCAACCTCTATTCCTTTTTCGCTCACGATAAACCCCAGTAGTTTACCTGATCTCACCCCAAAGGTGCACTTGTTAGGGTTCAGTCTCAACCTGAACTTCCTAAGCCTTTTGAACAGTTTCAACAGATTAACCAAATGCTCCTCCTCCGTCTGGGATTTGGCAATCATATCATCAACATAAACCTCGATCTCTTTGTGCATCATTTCATGAAAGAGAGTCTTCTCCATGTCTTCTGGCGCCATTTTGATCTGATTATAGCCCGAGAAGCCATCCATGAATGAGAACACGGAGAATTGAGCAGTGTTATCAACCAGCACATCAATGTGAGGAAGTAGAAAGTCATCTTTCGGGTTCGTCCTATTCAAATCACGGTAGTCTACACACATTCGCACCTTACCGTCTTTCTTCGGCACTGGCACAATATTAGCGACCCATGAGGGATATTTTGTAACAGCTAGGAAACCAGCATCCCACTGTTTTTGCACTTCCTCTTTGATCTTCACAGCCATGTCCGGTCTAGTTCTTCGGAGTTTCTGCTTAATAGGCGGACATTCCTCTCGCAGTGGCATACGGTGAACGACCATATCCGTATCCAACCCAGGCATATCCTCGTACGACCAAGCAAATATATCACTGTACTCTTTGAGCATCTCAACCAACTTTTGCTTAATGTCGCTCTGCAGCGCAGCCCCTATACGGATGTTTCTCACAACCTCTTCCGAACCCAAATTGATAATCTCAATGACTTCCTCATGAGGCAGAATGATTCTTTCTTCTTGTTTCAATAACCAGGTCAACTCTTCTGGCACTTCGCCATCTTCGACAATCTCTTCCTCAGCCTGAAATACCGGGTGCTCGAAGTCGAAGTGAGTCATACGCGGTTCATAGATGTCATCTGAAATAGTAATCCTGCAAAGGAAATGGTTAAATGCTTCAAAACACGTACAAAGAAAATAACCACGTTGCCATCTTATTGTTAAAACAAAAACAGGAAAAACAGGGATCACAACATTTGTTTATGAAAAACGCCTTTATTTCATGATTAAACAATGTAATGTACATAACCAAATGGCCCTAAGCAAAATCACTATGCCCCGGGTAGGGCACAGGATTATTCAACAATTAAGAAAACAAATCATTACTGTTTAGTTGTCACGGGAACAGTTTCCCGGATAGACCAATTGCAGAGACTTTGTCCTGGCACGCTTGGCTTGATCCATGCGTCTATATCACAGTCGCTGTCTCCTTCTTCAGAATCGGAAACAACATTGATAGTGTCGAAGCTCACCCCGCTTGGTGTAATGGTTATTGGTCCTCTGAACTTGGGCGTTCCTGAAGAGAATGCTGATGACGAAGGATGATATCCAAGTCCGAACCTTTCATTCTTCACGGGAATCTCCAACACCTGACCCCAGCCCTTGGTTTTTCCTGTCTGCACCAGAGCTTGAGCCTCTTTATAAGATGACACAGCCACATCTGATGCTTTCCTGGGTACTGAAGCTTCGTCTTTAATTTTTAGCCCTTCAAATGCCTGACAGGGTGTCTCGTGTATTTCGCCGTCGACCTCCACATATTTGAATGAAGACAGATGGCTAACGAGAATATCTTCTTCTCCACAAACAGTGACGACACTATCCCCCACCATATACTTCAACTTTTGGTGCAACGTGGATGTGACTGCCCCAGCAGCATGAATCCATGGGCGTCCAAGAAGGCAACTATACGCTGGCTGGATGTCCATTATATAGAATTCAGTTTCAAAAATTTCCGGCCTCACCTGCAATGGTAATGTTATTAATCCGAAAACCGACCTCCTCGTTCCATCGAACGCTCTCACCACTAAGTCACTGGGTGTGCAGATAATCCCCCTGATATCCAACTTCATCATGGCTTTCTTCGGTAGCACATTCAGGGAAGATCCAGTGTCTACTAAAACATGGGACATGACCGTGCCCCGGCATTCAACTGACACATGCTGTGTTTGAAGCAGTTCGGCATATGTTGAAGGAGGCATTTCAAATACTCTCCTTGGCTTGCCCTCTAGGATTCTGCGTTGGGCGGAGTGTTGCCTTTGTTGTTGCTGTTGCTGCTGCGGCTGCTGTTGCTGCTGTTGTTGTTGTTGTTGTGGTGGAAAAGGGATGGTAACGCTAGCTATCTGTTGAGACTGAGCATATTGATTTCGTCCTCTGCCCTGGCCTCTGCCACCAAACACGGCACTAGAATCACCTTGTCGCCTACCACTGAATGCTTTCCTGGTACCTCCTGCGGGGGCAGACTCACCTGCTTGGAATCTTCCAACCTTAATCCCGTCTTCGACCATCTCACCCATAAGAATCAAATCTGAAAAACTGCTCAACGAAACATTAAACAATTTTTCGTAATATATCCCCGTAAATGTCCCAATGAACATATTATTCATTTCTCTTTCAGCTAACAGAGGATGTACTCTTGCTTCCATATCGCGCCATCTCTGCGCATACTCTTTAAAGCTTTCCCCGTTCTTCTGCGACAAACCTTGCAATTGAACTCGGTTCGGTGCCAGATCACTGTTATATTTATAATGCAGGATGAAAGCATCAGCCAGTTGCTTCCAGGTTTTAATCTGTGCGGGCTCCAACTGTTGGTGTAAGCCCTAGAGGCCAATACTTTTTGGTACTTGTATCGGATTATTCGTTTAATAATAAAAGGCATTTCTTTATTATGTTTGTCTTTCAGAATAATAAAGTCCCTAGAATAGTTAGTTTGTTTAATGAAATGTTAAGTGTGACTTAATCATGAGATCCCATTAAACATAAAGACATTATTCTTAAAATATCCGTAGTCAAGCTTTATTGCAAAGTGGGATAACATTAAAAGCATTGAGACTATTATGAAGATAGACTGATGATCACATCTCATGGATCATGGATAAAGAGTTATCAAGTCTTGACATAGGTATAAATATTAGGAGTAATATTTATACCGGATTGACCCACTATGAGAATACTACATAGTATGTTATGCAAAGTGTCATAAGTTATTCTCATGGTGATAATGGTGTATTACCACCCTTCGACCTGAAACCACTATGGACCCTAGATGTAGAGTCGGGTGCTTTATTGCTGATCAAACATTATCCGTAACTGGATGATCATAAAGACAGTTGATGGGCACTCCACGAAGCATGCTGAGGGACATGAGTGTCCTAGATGGAATTTGCCAATCCTGCATAACAGGAGAAATGTCTAAGGGCCCAATATTGAACTGGACAAGGATGACACAGTGTATGCCTTGTGTTCAATATAGACATAGGGGCAAAAGGGTAATTGTACAAACATATATTATCACGAAAAAGGTTTTGTCAAATCACATGACATTTTCGTGACTTGGGTAGCAGTGATGTGTTGCTAGATACCGCTTACTGTTTATTATGTTAAATATATAATTTAATATAATTACCAACGTTACGAAATCCTACAGGGTCACACACATAAGGACAGTTTGATGAGAGATAGAGAAATCAAAGGAACACCGTAAGGTACGGTGCACTTAAGTGAAAAATAGAAATTCGGATAATATAATAATAATTATTGTTATTTTATAATGGTTATAAAATAATAATAAAATAAATATATTTATTATAATAATAGTTATTATAATAATATATAATATTATTATGGATCATGTGAATTAGGGTTTTAGCCCGCAGCCCACAAGAGAGTCTATAAAAGGAACCCTTGTGATGAAGCTTTCACTTGATGCAATTTCGTTTTTGATTCTCTTTTCTCACTCAAATAATTCCGTTCGTAAGCAGCTAGCACTGTGACCGGAAGCTGTTCGTGTGGACTGAGTAGAGGCGTTGCACTTCATCAACGCTTGTGATCGCTGCATCAAAGATCTGAATCGCCACAAAGAGGTAACGATTCTATCACTGACCATGCTCATTCGTGAGGATCACTAAAGGAAAATTTTTGTTTTCCGCTGCGTTTAGATCGCAATTTTCCTTCAGTGGTATCAGAGCCACTTACGAAACCATGGATCTGATAGCTGTTAAATTTCCGTCTTTTCTGTATTTGATTCGATTAAAACACAGAATGAATTTAACAATAAACGATTAATTAAATTTGGCATCTGTTGTGTACGATTTGGATGATTGATGTTGATTATGCTTCGGAATCCGACATTAGTATGGTGAAGTTGTGCGATACATTGATCATCCATAGGTTACACAATTAGATCGATCACTTTTATATAAGATATAAGAAATTCTGATGCAAAGATGGTATATGGGATATACTGTTTTGATTTCATCCATTCAATCACATAAGGATTGTAATTCTTTTGAAAGATCATCACTTTCATTCGCTTCGGAATCCGACATTAGTATGGTGAAGCAATGATATGTTGATCTATCATATTGAGTTATCAATCGAGTTGTGTTTGACGGCATGAAATTGTTGCATTAGGATTAATGGCAGTACAAGTGTTGTATTGCCGCAGACTTTTCCGGTTGGGATTGTAAATGCACAAAAGTTGTGCAGGAAACGACGTGAAATACAATGAAGTGTTCATAAAAATTTTCGCTGGGGCGCTGCCCCTAACAACCCCGCAAGGGGGCGCTGCCCCCTCGACCGGGCAGCGGAACCCCCGGCTAAGTCTGCAAAGTGTGATCAATCAGTCGAAATTTAATTTAGTTTATTTAATTATCGGAATTTTAAACTAATAATAAAAGTGTGTTTATTATTATTTATTTGTGGTGATCAGTTATGGCCTTAGTTTTGTTTTGGGATTTTTGAATACGGCCTGCGTGTCGTGCCTCTCTCTCAATCTCTTTATGTAACTTCTTTTCTCATCTCACTCCCTCGTATGTAAAACGAGTTTTCTTATATGTAATGTAATATTATGTTATGAAAAAAAAAAAAAGGAAGTATTCAATATTAAAGGAGGATAACCTTGGAGATCATGCTTGGAGAAGCTTAGATCGTTATTAGGTTAGCTTAGGTTCTCTCATTGGCTTGAGAGAACAATTGCGTTAGGGGCCATAATTGTATCTTTTTTATATGTATGTTTATGCATGTAATTGTATGTTGATGCATGTGAGAGACGTTTTGCATGTGAAGCCGGTGAGATCAAACTAATAACAAATTCCCTCAAAATTAAATATTAAGTTTATGCTTTCCAATTTTTAGCACTCATCAAGACTAGTATCGAGCATTGTAGGTTTCGCCTACGCGAGGTGCATGTTCTATATTAGTAAGGTGTGATGGGATAATTGTAATATCCAATTGCTAAAACAATGGGTCAAACTTAACTAAACAAATTATAATAAGATTATATATGTTTAGAAGCAAGAATTGGGAATGATTCATGTGATGGATCAGAATAAGGAGTTATTCACCCAATTGAAAATATTCGAGAGTTGTATGAGATACAATTGGAAGGAGTTCCTACCTAAATAACTTAGTTTTGTGTAATCAGCCTAACGCTGACTTAAAACAAAGTGAAACATGGATCTCGACCCACTAGAAAGTCTTCCAACGGGATTTTCCGAATCAAATGATGAGGGTCATTTGTTTTGAATAAAATAGTGGGAGCATATTTGATTAAAGGCCTAATTAAATATGTTGTTTTAATGATACTTATATTTTCATATTTCTCTTGTAGATTACCATGACAACAAACACATCGAACAATATTTTGCGATCCATCCTAGATAAGGAAAAATTGTCTGGGACAAATTTCTTGGATTGGCACCGTAATCTGAGGATTGTCCTCAAGCACGATAAGAAGCTGTATGTCTTGGAGACACCAGTTCCTGAGGAGGAACCTCCTAGTTCTGCACCAAAGGCAGAAAGAGATGCTTATAAGAAGCATTTCGATGATGCCAATGAAACCGCTTGCCTCATGCTTGCTACCATGAACTCTGAGTTGCAAAAGCAACACGAGAACATGTCTGCGTTCGATATGATCGGACATCTGAAAACGCTTTATCAAGAGCAAGCAAGAAATGAGAGGTTTCAGGTTTCAAAGTCCCTTTTTAACAGCAAGTTAGCTGAGGGAGCCCCTGTAAGTCCCCATGTACTCAAGATGATTGGGTATGTGGAGAACCTTGACAGATTAGGGTTTCCCCTTGGAAAGGAACTTGCGATTGATCTGATCTTGCAATCGTTGCCAGAGAGCTTCAGTCAGTTTGTCCTGAATTTCAATATGAATGACTTGGACAAAAGTCTTCCAGAACTGCTAGGCATGTTGAGAACTGCTGAGCAGAATATGAAGACAAAAGGGAAATCCATTCTGATGGTCAGTAATGGAAAGAAACAGAACAAGAGGCCCATCAAACAGGGTGGTAGAGGGAAAGGCAAGGAAGTTGCCAAACCCAAACCCACTCCTCCTGTTTTGAAGCCTAGTGGAGGAATAGCAAAGGAGGGCACTTGCTTCCATTGCGGTAAGACCGGACATTGAAAGAGAAATTGCCCAAAGTACCTGGAAGATAAGAATAATGGAGTAGAGACTTCAAATTCAGGTATTTTTGTTATTGAAATTAATTTATCTACTTCTGCATCATGGGTATTAGATACTGGATGCGGTTCTCACATTTGTACTAATGTGCAGGGGCTAAAAAGGAGTAGAAATTTGGCAAAAGGTGAAGTTGACCTACGAGTTGGCAATGGAGCAAAGGTTGCTGCTTTAGCTGTAGGAACTTATGTTTTAACTTTACCTAGTGGTTTAATAATTCAGTTAGAGAACTGTTATTATGTACCTGCAATTAGCAGGAATATTATTTCCGTTTCTTGTTTGGACAAGTTTGGTTTTTCATTCATAATAAGGAACAATTGTTGCTCCATTTATTTGAATGATATATTCTATGCTACTGCAAAAATGAATAATGGACTATATGTCCTTGATCTTGAAATGCCAATTTATAACATTAATACTAAAAGGTTGAAACCTAATGAGTTGAATCCAACTTACCTTTGGCACTGTCGATTAGGCCACATAAATGAGAAACGCATTTCCAAACTCCATAAAGATGGACTCTTGGACTCTTTTGATTATGAATCATACGAGACATGCAGATCTTGTTTAATTGGAAAGATGACAAAATCCCCATTCATAGGAAAAGGTGAAAGGGCTAATGATCTTTTGGCACTCATACATACTGATGTATGTGGACCACTGAACATACCAGCCAGAGGAGGTTTTCAGTACTTCATCACTTTTACTGATGACTTCAGTAGATACGGATATGTGTATTTAATGAAACACAAATCTGAGTCCTTTGAAAAGTTCAAGGAATTCAAGAATGAAGTACAAAACCAACTAGGTAAGAATATTAAAGTTCTTCGATCAGATCGAGGCGGTGAATATTTAAGCCTAGAATTTGATGACCATCTAAAAGAGTATGGGATTCAATCCCAACTTACTCCTCCTGGAACACCACAATGGAATGGTGTATCTGAGAGAAGAAATCGAACCTTGTTAGACATGGTCCGATCCATGATGAGTCACGTCGATCTTCCAAACTCCTTTTGGGGACATGCATTATTAACAGCAGCTTACACACTTAACCGTGTTCCATCCAAAAAGGTTGATAAGACACCATATGAGATATGGAGTGGTAAGAAACCACATATGTCTTACATGAAGATTTGGGGTTGCGAGGTTTACGTCAAACGACAAATTTCAACCAAGCTTGAGCCCAAATCTGACAAATGCTTATTTGTGGGGTATCCTAAAGAAACAAGAGGATATTACTTCTACAATCCTTCTGAGGGCAAAGTGTTTGTCGCTCGAACTGGAGTCTTTCTGGAAAGGGATTTTATTTCCAAAGGAAACAGTGGGAGGAAAATAGAGCTTGAAGAAATTCAAGAATCACAAAACATTGAAACACCTATGGAGGAACTAGAGCAGGAAACACAAGTAGTTGTGGAAGAGCAACCTGCTCAAGAAGAACAAGACCAGCGTAGGTCAAGCAGGATACGTCACCAACCTGAGAGATATGGATATCTCATAAGTGATCAGGGTGATGTATTACTCATGGATCAAGATGAGCCTATGACCTACAAAGAGGCCATAACTGGTCCTGAGTCTGAGAAGTGGCTAGAAGCCATGAAATCTGAAATGGATTCCATGTACACAAACCAGGTTTGGACCTTGGTAGAACCTCCTATAGGAGTTAACCCTATAGGATGCAAGTGGGTCTTCAAGAAGAAGACTGACATGGATGGTAAGGTACATACCTATAAAGCAAGACTGGTTGCAAAAGGCTATAAACAAATTCATGGGGTTGACTATGATGAAACCTTTTCACCAGTTGCAATGCTTAAATCTATTCGGATTTTACTTGCCATCGCTGCATATCATGATTATGAAATATGGCAGATGGATGTCAAAACTGCTTTCCTTAATGGGAATCTTCTTGAGGATGTGTACATGACACAACCTGAAGGATTTGACATACCACAAGATGCCCAAAAGATATGCAAGTTACAGCGATCAATCTATGGATTGAAGCAAGCTTCCAGAAGCTGGAATCTTCGTTTTGATGAAACCGTAAAACAATATGGATTCATCAAAAATGAAGATGAACCTTGTGTCTACAAGAAGGTTAGTGGGAGCATGATCGTGTTTCTGGTATTATATGTAGATGACATATTACTCATTGGAAACGATGTCCCTACCTTGCAACAAGTGAAGACTTGGTTAGGGAATTGTTTTTCTATGAAAGACCTAGGTGAAGCAGCCTATATATTAGGAATTAGGATCTATAGAGATAGATCACAAAAACTGCTTGGCCTAAGTCAGAGTACATACATAGATAAAGTGTTGAGACGCTTTAATATGCATGATTCCAAGAAAGGATTCATACCTATGCAACATGGTCTGTGTTTATCAAAAACAAAATCCCCTTCAACTAAGGAAGAAAGGGATCGCATGAATAAGATTCCATATGCATCTGCAATAGGATCTATCATGTATGCCATGTTATGTACTCGACCAGATGTCTCGTATGCATTAAGTGCAACGAGTAGGTACCAATCTGATCCCGGTGATGCTCACTGGGTAGCTGTCAAGAATATTCTTAAGTACTTGAGAAGGACTAAGGATTCATTCTTGATATATGGAGGTCAGGAAGAGCTTGATGTAATTGGTTACACTGATGCTAGCTTCCAGACAAATAAGGATGATTTTAGATCACAATCTGGTTATGTGTTCTGTCTCAATGGTGGCGCTGTGAGCTGGAAAAGTTCAAAGCAAGAAACAGTTGCTGATTCTACAACTGAGGCCGAGTATATTGCTGCCTCAAATGCAGCAAAGGAAGCTGTTTGGATCAAGAAGTTCATTAGTGAACTTGGCATAGTCCCTAGCATTGTGGATCCCATTGGTTTATATTGTGATAACAATGGTGCTATCGCACAAGCTAAGGAGCCTAGATCTCACCAATGATCCAAACACATACTTAGGCGTTATCACCTCATTCGAGAGATAATCGATCGGGGAGATGTGAAGATATGCAGAGTACCTACACTTGACAATATCGCTGACCCATTAACAAAGCCTCTTGCGCAACAGAAGCATGATGGTCATACTAGATCTATGGGTATTAGGGGTATGCCTAATTGGCTCTAGTGCTAGTGGGAGATTGTTGGTGTAAGCCCTAGAGGCCAATACTTTTTGGTACTTGTATCGGATTATTCGTTTAATAATAAAAGGCATTTCTTTATTATGTTTGTCTTTCAGAATAATAAAGTCCCTAGAATAGTTAGTTTGTTTAATGAAATGTTAAGTGTGACTTAATCATGAGATCCCATTAAACATAAAGACATTATTCTTAAAATATCCGTAGTCAAGCTTTATTGCAAAGTGGGATAACATTAAAAGCATTGAGACTATTATGAAGATAGACTGATGATCACATCTCATGGATCATGGATAAAGAGTTATCAAGTCTTGACATAGGTATAAATATTAGGAGTAATATTTATACCGGATTGACCCGCTATGAGAATACTACATAGTATGTTATGCAAAGTGTCATAAGTTATTCTCATGGTGATAATGGTGTATTACCACCCTTCGACCTGAAACCACTATGGACCCTAGATGTAGAGTCGGGTGCTTTATTGCTGATCAAACATTATCCGTAACTGGATGATCATAAAGACAGTTGATGGGCACTCCACGAAGCATGCTGAGGGACATGAGTGTCCTAGATGGAATTTGCCAATCCTGCATAACAGGAGAAATGTCTAAGGGCCCAATATTGAACTGGACAAGGATGACACAGTGTATGCCTTGTGTTCAATATAGACATAGGGGCAAAAGGGTAATTGTACAAACATATATTATCACGAAAAAGGTTTTGTCAAATCACATGACATTTTCGTGACTTGGGTAGCAGTGATGTGTTGCTAGATACCGCTTACTGTTTATTATGTTAAATATATAATTTAATATAATTACCAACGTTACGAAATCCTACAGGGTCACACACATAAGGACAGTTTGATGAGAGATAGAGAAATCAAAGGAACACCGTAAGGTACGGTGCACTTAAGTGAAAAATAGAAATTCGGATAATATAATAATAATTATTGTTATTTTATAATGGTTATAAAATAATAATAAAATAAATATATTTATTATAATAATAGTTATTATAATAATATATAATATTATTATGGATCATGTGAATTAGGGTTTTAGCCCGCAGCCCACAAGAGAGTCTATAAAAGGAACCCTTGTGATGAAGCTTTCACTTGATGCAATTTCGTTTTTGATTCTCTTTTCTCACTCAAATAATTCCGTTCGTAAGCAGTTAGCACTGTGACCGGAAGCTGTTCGTGTGGACTGAGTAGAGGCGTTGCACTTCATCAACGCTTGTGATCGCTGCATCAAAGATCTGAATCGCCACAAAGAGGTAACGATTCTATCACTGACCATGCTCATTCGTGAGGATCACTAAAGGAAAATTTTTGTTTTCCGCTGCGTTTAGATCGCAATTTTCCTTCACCAACCCCATGTACCATTCGAGTGACGGTCCTGACAGGCTGTCTTGAAAGAAATGCATAAGCATGCTTTCGTCATCTGAATATGCAGACATCCTTCTGTAATAAGAGCGGACATGCACCTTAGGGAAAGTGTCCCCCTTATATTTGTCGAAAGTGGGAGCTTTGAATTTCAGCGGTACCCTCAGCCCAGGCACCAAGCCCATAGTAGTCATGTCTAATCTGGTAGAATTCTGATTAGCCATACCTTTCACCTGTTCTTCAAGCATTTTAATCCTCTGAGTATTGTCAACGGGTCCCTCAAATCCCATGCCTCTTCCCGAAAAGGCGTCCTCTTGACAGTCTTCGCCCCAGTTCACATTTTCATTTCCGTACCCGTCATAACCAGTGTTGCGACCAAACCCTTGTTGATTAGTCATGGGACCTCGTCCCCCATTACCGAAACCTAGGTTGACCCTAACAGGTCCAAACCCAGTGTTGACAGGAATCACCCCAACACCGTTCATATTACCAAATCCATCGTACCCTTGGTTAGTGTTACCAAAATCGTCATAACCGAAACCCTGAGTGTTGAAGCCGAACTTTCCGCCCTGATTGTCGTACTTAAACCCCTGGTCATTATAGCCGAACCCATTGTTACCAAAATCATTACCGCCATTGTAGTTACCACCGCCCAAATTGGCATCTCCAACTCCAACTTTGTTAACAACAGTCTCATTTCCATTCCCTGTGTTACCATTGCCAGCGCCAGCGTCATTGTTTACAACCACAACAGGTGGGGTCACCACAGGTGGGACCACGGGCGTAGGGGGCCCATCTTCAGGAATAGTCTCAACGTGCGCGGAGTTGTGGTCATTGTTGCCATTCCCATTAGCCCGCGTCAGCAGCGACTGCACTAAAGTCTGGAGGCTCTCCTGGCCCTTAGCAACGTTCTCCATTGCCTGCATGAACAGATTCAACTTCTCGCAGATTTCCTGCATCTCGTTCTGCATCTGGTCCATAATTCTCTTGCAGTTGGTACGAGTAGAGTATCGATGTGGGCGCTGACCGTCAATCCTGAAAGACCTGTAGGTGCAGGAAATAAGATACAGATTCCATGATTAACTGGAAATGCAATATGAATGCAGATGCAAATGTGTAAATATCCTACAGGTTATATTCCCCCCCGATTCTAGTTTCGGAGAGAAGGCCATCATGACAATGGAGTCCCCATCAAGCAAGCAAGGAATCAGAAAATCCTCATATATAAACACATGCCAAGAGGCTGAGTACAAGAGTACAACTGAATACAACTGAAGAGACCTCGGCCAACAAGCCTGGCGATGGTCCAAATACAAGTACAAATAACAAAGGCAAGGCAAAGATAAATCAGGCCAAATGGCGTGCTCTGACGTCTTCCAATATCCTCAATATCTCCGAGTTCCCTAGTCGGGAGATCAGCTCTTGTATCAGTAAAGCATGCCGCTCGGTAGTGGATCTCAGCTTTTTGGCATCGTCCTTGTAGGTTCCTTCGCCAGAACTCTTGTCAAATTTGTACCTCTTGGAACCGGTCTTCTCTTCATAACCTCTCGGCTTCTCGTCAATGTCACTTACTCTGAGCTCAGCAGCGCTCCTAAGTGATGTCTGTTCAGTAATCTTTGCGTCTTGGGCTCTAATTTGTGCCTCTAGCGTGGCAATCTGCGGCTTCAGTTCATCTTCGCGCTCCTTCCGCTTGGTAAGCGTGGCATTCCACAAAGCTTCCCACTTGCTGAGACGAGAATAAGCTTTGCTTAGAAGTTCCTTCTTGGAAGCAAGCACCTTGCTAACACCGTTCAAGGCTATCCCCACTTTTTCTTTCTTGTTGGTCTCTTCCGTCAGCTCTGATCCCAACCTGTTAATCAATTCAGTCTGTTCCTTCACAGTGAAGGTGGCTTCATTCTTCTCACGACGTAGCTGGAAGATCTCCTTCTCTAACTCATCATTAGCTTTCTTCAGTTCTTCGTTTTCAGCCAACAATTTGTTATACTTCTCACTCCCTTCCAAAGTAGGTACCTCAATCAATGGAAGATACAGGGGTTCCGCAGCAGGGTATGGCATCAAGGAAATCCTAGCTCTCTCTCGGACCCAAGCCAAATAAGGATCATAAGCTCTGCTGTTGCTCTTACCGAGCAAAGCTTTCCCTCTCCTATGGATGTTAGCCCATGCATGTCTCAATCTGACCAAAACAGCTGTGTCTAATAAGCCCATGAGATACAGAGATTCCTGTATCTCTTTCTCAATAGGAGCGTCCCTCAAAGCATAACCGAATTGTCGTACCAGCAATGAAGGGTTATAGTTAATGCAGCCTTTCCGTCCAATCAGGGGGACATTCGGAAAGCCACTGCAACTATATATAATGTCAGCGCCAAGCATGTTTCGATCAAACCAAATGATGTTCTCAGCAGACAGCCCCATCAACCGGGAAGACCAATCCAAAGTATCAACAACATCAACAAAAGGCCCTGTCTTCGGAAGATGTCCCTGGAACCACCTGTACAAAAGAGGAAGACAGCAGGAAACATTCTTGCCACGACGTTTCTCATTCTTATAGTGAATAGAATGATAAACATCGCCCAAGAGAGTAGGAACTGGATTCTTCGAGGCAAGAATCAGGAAGGCGTCTGAGTCGACAAAATCTGGCACATTAGGAAACAAGACAATTCCGTAGATGCAGACAACTAGAATGGCACTGAAGGCAACCCAACATCCACTCTTCGCGCACTGTGTAGCCTTCTCAACCAGGACAAACAGGTGAAAACCATAAGCTCCGTTCAACTTGACCAAGCCTCCGGGGAACTCAGAAACGTCTAAACTGACAATCTCAGCAAGTGTAGCCAACTCAGGCTCAGCATCAACATGTACAAAGGGCACCTGGTCTAACACAGGAACTCCCAACATAACATGATACTCCTCCAAAGTGGGTGCTAGAATATAGTCGGGAAATAAGAAGCATCTCAGCTGCGGCTCATAAAACTGCATCAAAGTATACACCCCAGTCATCTCGAATGCTGAAGGTCTGTACAACAAGCTAAGCAATCTCCCATGAGATATTCTGAACTCAGCGCTCACTTTCTCATCTGCTAGAGCAACTAAACCCAGCAAGGAACTGATATCTGGCGAATGCAACCGGTAAGCAACTGTCTTCTTCAGGGACTCCATGTCTGGCTAGCAGATATACTAGAATCAGAGGGGAGTGATCACCTGCAACATAAATACATGTTAATGAAATGCAATCATGAAAATGCACATGCATATGCAAACAAGGGACCAAGTGCAATGCTGATAGATTAGGCTGCTTTGTACTGAAGCCTGAGAACCATCCAATCTTCATCTCAAACCAAACCAACCACTCAAATGAACCTTGTAACCACATCTCACTGACAGAGATAAACCAGGTATTCTGAGGTCAAAGGTTTCCTGCAAACAGACCCACCTACCTCTCACAGGTATGTACTTAATTCGCAGACGAGGCACGACATCCTATGCGGGTTCAACGTCACAGACTTTCAAGAGCGATGATACGATACCCAGAAGGTGTGGCATCATCCTCCCTTGAAGCGGCCTCACTTAGTTGAATCCCAATTGATAGGTCCCCAGAGTTGACAATCCTCGGGTCAGACAACTTGTCGAGCCCTAAGGGCCAGGCAAGAAGCATCAAAGAGAATCTCGTCCGAGCATAAATTTTGTGGCTAGCTGGTGCGAGCTAAGCAAGCAGCCTAACCATTACTCTCTACTTCTAAATCTATGTGTAACCACAAGCCCAGGTCCGACTTATCTCTCAACAGATTACCCCCTTCCCACAGCAGCAATAACAGTATAAAGCTGATAATAAAATGCGGAAAGTAAAGACAGAAAAGTAAATCTATACAACACCCATGACGGGAAAACAAGCGCTAGGATTGACTCGCATAGGGGATATTCCTGTCCCCAGCAGAGTCGCCAGCTGTCGCTACTGCGAAAATCGGCGTCGACTGAACAAAAGAGTCGCCACCGTTCGTTATTTATCCCAAAGGAGGGAAAGGAAACGCTCGAAGTAAACCTAACGCAAAACGGGAAAGGAATGGTCGTCGCAACCAAATCCTGGATTCGGGAGTCGATTACGCAAGGGGAAGGTATTAGCACCCCTCACGTCCGTCATACTCGACGGGATCCATGCTTGTTTTCTAGTACGGATTGTTATTCTATCTACTCTAAGGGTCAGGGTTAAAAAGAAAAGAAAAGGACTCGGCAAAGTATCGCACTTTATGCCTACGTATTCCCGTCTGGAACGAGAAATCAGAGTCAACGTAGTTCGCCTACCTACGGGAAAGGAGGGGAAGCTTGCTCGCTAAGATATTGCATCCTATGCCTACACACTTTCATACAGCATGAAAGATCAGAGAAAACGTAGTTCGGGCTACGGAAGACACAAGCTTGTCTGAATGTTTTTTTTATCTCCTTATGAAAGGGTTTTCCTGATTAAGAGTCCAAGCGGACAAAAATGACAATTTGATGTTTGTTTTCAGTCTTTTACGCAAGAACTATTTTTTATGATGTTAGCAATCTCTGACGCACTAGAGACTATGATTTGAGGGTGACTACGTCGTATGTCACCCTAAGGGTAACACACTAGGCAGTCAGATTTCTGAAGAGTGACCCTCCAGCAATATTCTCTCAAATAGCTTAAGGCTCGTAGCGTACGACGTCGATCATCCTTATTACTGTGTTTTGAATTGTTCTGAGATGAGAAGAGAAAGAAATCTAAAAAACCTAGGGTTGGAAATGGGAATCAAAACTACCCTAATGTTATCATGCATGGATTACAACCTAATGTCTGTCATAATTCCCTCCTGCACAGAGGAAATCAGAGATCCTAGGGGATAGACGGAAAAGAAATAGCATATATACAGTAAACAGTAAGTATGCATGAGATGCAGCAGTACAAGCGAGGCAAAAGAGTCCCACTCAACCTCGAACCTGGGAAAACAATAGGCAAAGTGAAACAGCTTCACTTCAAACCTAAGGGGCAAGCCGAACAAGCCAACAATCAATACAGAAAAAGAAATAAAACCCAACACCAGCTCTGACAGCAAGACCAGCTCCTACAGTAAGCAGTTCAAACAACACCTGCTCCGACAGCTACAGTTGATTAACAACAAAAGGTTGACAGTAGCAACTTCAAGCAAGATCCCATCTTCACTTTCCAATGGTATTCAAGCTTCAGATAAGCTCTTATCTCCAATAATCTTCAGCTTTAGCAAGCACTGAATCCCAACAAACAAACAACTTCAAACAGCAGCAAAACCCTAATTTTCACAGTTAACTAGCTTTGACAGGCACAAGCTTCCTCTTATCCAGTCATCAATACCCTTATTATTTTCAAAAGGCTCCCAATCTTCAATGCAAATACTCACAGGAGAGAATCAACTAATAGATGAAGTTGGAATGTTAAGAGGCTTAATGATAACCCAGGGAAATCATTAAGATCTTATCATAGCAAGTGAGAGGTATCCTCAAGGTTCTACCCAATCAAAGCATGCTCTACATCCCGCCTAAGGAGAGATGGAAGTTCTTTTGGGGGACCTTATGTCATAGGATGGAATAGAGGCACAAGAAGCTCTCTATGTTTGACAGAAGAAATCAGTCTACTCTAAAGCTCTCCCTATATCTCCTACCTCCTAAGTCTTCACAAAGCATCTTCAAGCACAAGAAACTTCAAGCTCCAAGCTCCATCATTTGTCTTCAATCTTCTTCCATGTCTTCATATACTCCTCAAGCCAAGCACAAACCTCAAGCCCAATTGAAATGCCCAAAACCCAAAAAACAAAGTAACTTCCCAAGAGGGAAACACACCACTATCAACTCACTTGCAAAAATCCAATAAAATGGAAATACTCCTCATAAAATCCTAGATTAATTTCTATGGGACCCTAACTATGTACCCTATACCCCATATAAACCCCAAGGCCTAAATCAAACCCTAGGTCTACAAACTATGTGTTGAAATGCACCTATGTCAAGGTAAACCCTAATCCTAATCACCCTAAAGTTTATGGTTCAAAACTAACTAAAATTAAATCACAAAAATGTGATAAAATTCCAGGGGGAACCTAATACTATATACTAACTCTAGCAAAAATAATTGCATCAAAATGTGAAGTAAAATGGCTATACAAAATTCAGAAACAATATGTACAAAATGGAATGAAATAAAAAGCAATTAAAAATAAAAATGCACCAGAAATATAAAAATGCATGAAATGTCAATTTTATTTTTCTATAATTTTCTTGAGATCTTTATGAAAATGAGGGAAAAAATCCCATTCAAAAAAGTTAATTTTTGAATTTATTAAGAATTTTCAAAGAACTAGGTATGAAATGAAAAATTAAAGAAAATATGAGAAAATGACAAATGCGTGTGATGAATAGCAATTAAAAACAATGTAAAAATCCAACTGGGCCCAGAGTGGGGTGTGTCTAGCAATGCGCACCTAAGCCCAAACTAATTAGAAATTAATAGTAAAAATAGAAAGAAAACAGAAAAAACGTTGGTGAGAATAGCAATGAAATCATGTGTGTTTTTGAATGGGCCATCACTTGGGGGTGGGAGTAGTAGTTTATTCACTTAAGCCCAAGATTTCAGATAAGTGGAACGGTGCGTTTAGGGTTCAGACTTCTCCTTCACAAATTGAAACGAAATCACAGCCATCAAATCATGTTTTTGGTCAAAGTCATTGTGTAATCTAAGGGCTATCAACTTGTCTTCTTCATTCGAACAAATTTGGGAGGGAAACATCCATGGAACCAGAGCTTAAGAACATCAACTTCCTCCAATTCGCACTCCACTAAATCCTCATCAAACATCAAAATTAAACACCCTAAGTCACTTGAAATTTCACCCTGAATCTAACTATGCTAATCATAATCAGTGGAACTCATCCTAACTCAAATCACGATGGAATTCTCAAAAATCACTCAAGAATCAATTCACACCAAACTCCAAATTATTAGGGCTATCATCAACACCATGCTCCACCCTGAGTTTATTCCACTATCTAACTAGGTTTAATTCTCAAAAATCACCAAGATATGCTCATGAACAGAAATCATGTCACCTAAAGAATTGTCTATAAACCTTGCCAATTGCTACCAGGAAGCTTCTAACCATCATCTACAATGAGTCTAACCTAACAAAACCTAAAGGAACTACATGGATTATGCTGTAGAATGAGATTTACATACCTGCAAATTCTTGATGAACAGAACGACAAAACCTCCAAATTAAGCTCAAGATTCTCCAGATACAATCTATGAATGGTAATCAAGCTTCTGTATGCATCAAATTTGGTTGAATCCCTCTGAATCCTTGAATTCGATTTTCAGTTGCAAGTGATGAACTCCATGTGCCAACTCACGATTCTTCAGTGTTCTTGCTCAATACTCCATCTGGAATCACTCACATATGCTTGATCAAGGTTCTGAATGCAAAAGAAAGGATTGAAATGGATTGAATCGTGTAACTGAATTCTGTTTTGCAAATGGAAGGTTGAAAATGCAATCTCTCTATTCTCTCTCAATTCTCACCAACTAGTGATCTGAATCACTTCATATGTATATATAGAGCATGAATGAATGTTCTGGAAAGTTCTGGATCCATCCAATGAGAAGATCAAATTCTCATATCATGAAAATCTCCTTTTATGCTATGTTCATATCAATTCAGATAACAACTTGCCTTTGCCTCCAATTCTGATTCAATTTGTCCTCTAATGAGATTTAGGAAGTGTTTGGATGGAATAGAGCCATGGTTATGCCTTGCAATGAGGTTTTGCATTTGTTACTTATGATGTAAGTAACCAATTTACAAAGCAAGTCATAAAAATATCCCTCAACTCAAAAATGTGGCAATGTCAATGTTCTAAAAATGTATTTTACAATCAAATTGGTATGTCATATGGCTTGGTTTGGACTTGTAGATCAAAAATCCCAATTTTCATCCTTGATTCATTTAAAATTTACCCTTATTTTTGGCCATTTTTGTGATTTTGTGAAGCAAGCCATTCCAAGATCTCATGACCTCTTATCTATACCAAAAACATCATTTTGAACACATCTCATGTTGAACATTTTTCCATTTGAGGAGTGGAAGATAGATATTTTGACCTATGCTGGAAAATGACTTGTAATTCAACTTTCCTAAAATACCCCTGGGTTGCCAAGACCATAACTTGAGTTCTCCAAATCCTCTTGAGGACTTATAGTACTCAAATTAAAGCTAAGACCAAGATCTACAACTCTTATGTTGGCTCAGAATCCATTTGAAATCTTCTTGAAGACTTCTAGTACTTAAATTAAAGCTATTGAGAAGATTTACAAGTTTAATGTTGACCAAGAATCCATTTGAAACCTGCATTTTGACTTATCTGGCTTGGAAGTGAGGCCTAAATTAGGGGATTTTACACTGAAACCCTAATTTGGTAACTCCTCCTACTCTTGATTCTCTTTGATTTATCCTTGGCACAACACCACACATTTATCCATATATAAATTCATGAATCCCACATCCTTCAACTAAGCCTTGATGCTCTTCAATCACTCAGTTGACCTAGGGTTGACCTAGATGAAACCCTAGTTGACTGTACTTCAACTCTGGCTCTTGTACTTGTATCGATGACTTGTCTCATCTTCAAAATGAACCTCTAGGTCTTCCATGATCTTTGTGCACATTCCATACCCTCAATCTATAGTTCATACTCCATTGATGATACTCAATATACCCCAAATTAGGAGAGAAATCCACTTGTTGACATTCGAAACTCCTCAAAGTTTCAGCCCATTTCTGATGACTTCGATAGTCTCTTAGGCTCAAATAACACCCCTAGCTAAGCTTCTTCTCTTGGTAGACACCTTGATCCCTTGTTGGAGGCATGCTATGTTATGATATGCAAATGATTGGGCTATGTACATGGTTGACTATGCAAATGATAATGCAATTGAAACATAAACCAGGTGAAATAGGTTGAGCAAATTTTAGGGTGCAACACTTACTCGAAAGTAAAACAAGTTGTTCTGCACAAAAGATATATTAATGCAATGCATATGATAGTTTTAACATCCAATCTGTTCACTGGAAAAGGAAAAACAGTTTATGGCATATAACGAACAAATCATCTATCAGAATATCAACATCAGTACCAACATGGTAAGAAGAACCCTTTTAGGAGTCAGCTTCGACGCGATCTTTACCGATGTATGCCTTCGAAACAAACCTGCTTCAATTAGGACTTTTGAAGGTTGTAACATGGTCAGGTTCACGGTTTTGAAAGAAAGGATAAAGGCTCAAACTTTATTTTCACCCACCCGTTCTCCGTGATGTTCTCCAATCCTACGTTTAGCTAATTCGACCTTAGCGCTCACTTCTCAGAAGTTGAAGGATAGGAGTGATAGTTCGAAAAACCATGAATTTTTGGAGTGACAGCCACTCACTTTTCGTTTTTGACACTTGGGGTAACACGACTCGTATTTTGTTCGAGGATTTTTCTTTTGTGATCCTTTTCGTTTTTTGTTTCTAGTTTTTCGCTTTCCCTAATTTTTGCCTGGACTGCCTCCTTTGAGCTTCTTTTGATTATTAAGTCCAGCGGAATGCCCTCTTTTTTGCCTAAGTCATTTGCTTTCAAGTTTTGACTTAGCGGGCTTTTGATTCTTTTTGCTTTCTCTTTTTTTTTTTGAACAAGTCGTGTGACACTGGTTGTCTGACTCATTGGGGAATAATGTGACTGTTTCACTCCTGATGCTTAACCACCACGGTTTCTTAGGCACGACCTCTAGAGGTGTGATTGATCCTCTAACGGGCACTCCCTTCTGCAATTTGGACGCTCGGTCAAATTAGCTAACACCTACCATGCCCCGGGTTAAGATTGAGGGTTTTTTCGTTTTCCGAAAGAAACTCCTACTACCAGGCTCAAAGGGGTTAACAAGGGATTATCTTCCTTATAACTCCAGTGTTTGGGGATTTGAAACAATGCCTGTACATTATCAGCAGGTTTTATTTTCAAAAGCATACTTTATCGGAAGCTCGTGCGTCTTTAAACTTCGTCATCCTCCCCAGATTCCGCTTAACCAAGCGTTGGACGTCTGTAAAAACAATTGAGTGAACATGAATGGACTAAATCAAAACATGCATATTCATTTCACTCTCAATATCAATTGAAAACAATACAAGTTTTACGAATGCAATTTGCGCTTTAACAGAAAAGAAACTAAAAATGCAAAGAAATGACATGATAAAACATAGATTGCCAGTTGCTGGGAACCGGGCTTCTCGATCTCGATTTGCTGCTGAGCCAGCCATTTTCAGAATTACTCGTCGAAGTCATCCTGATACTCTTCCGAACATCTGCTATCAGTGAACTCTCCCATAACCTGAACTGATTCACCCACTTGGCTGGATAAAGGATGGTCGACACCATGAGGCGTGACAGGTATCCTGTTAGAATCTATCAAGGCTTGAATCTGGCTTCGAAGCACCTTACAGTCATCTGTTGAATGCCCCTGTGCCCCAACGTGGTACTCATAGCGAGCGTTGGCATAAAAACCTGGGGGATAAGGCGGGATCATTGGATCGGTCTCCTTCGGCACTATCAACCCCCTTTTGACCAAATCCAGCAACAATTAACTATACGACATCGGTAGCTGAGTAAACTATTTTTCAGGTTTTCTTGGTCTTCGTCGGGCGTGCTAACGCGGCTGACGATGATACGACTGTTGACTCTGGCGGGTAACAGATATCTGACATACAGACCCAACAGGTTGCTGACTCTGAGTACTCGAAGTGTCAGGATACTGAATCTGAGGTACGGGAGATTCTGAGACAACATCACTGCTTTTCTCCCCTTCTTCTTGAGAACTGACAATTGATTCATCTTCATAAACTGCAGTATAAGGAAAGTCCTGAATCTTTCCGCTCTTGATTCCACTCTCAACATGTTCTCCTACTCTTATCAAGTCCGCAAAGCTTGCATTTCCACAACTGAACAATGCGTCATAGTAACGGCTCTTCAAAGTATCCAAGAAAAGGTCAACCATTTCTCTATCCACAAGCGGTGGTTGAACACGAGCAACCAATTCTCTCCATCTCTGCACATATCCTCTAAAGGATTCGTTATCCGCCCGAGATAACTCTTGCAAATGCACGCGACTAGGATTCATATCCAGGTTGTAGTTGTACTGCTTCACGAAGGCATTGTCTAAGTCATACCATGACTTGATGTTGTCACTCTTCAACTGCATGTACCAATCCAAAGATGCTCCGATCAAACTATCTTGGAAACAATGAATCATAAGCTTGTCATTGGTGACATGTGAAGTCATTCTTCCGTAGAACATAACCAAATGTATTTTCGGACAACTATCCCCTTTGTATTTCTCAAAATTGGGCATTTTGAACTTCGGAGGCAACACAAGGCCTGACACCAAACACATCCTCGCCGCATTCAGGTCAAGAGTATTCTTGTTTATCAAGGCAGCCACCTGATCTTCCAACAGCTGAAGTCTCCTCGTATCCTCAACAGCCCTAGGGTTCTCAGCATTGACCCTCGGAGCGGACCTCTGACGATCTGGCACATGAAATGCTGATAGTCTGTGTCCCGGAGAGAAGTGCATCTCTGTCTCCGACAGGAATCTGCACATTCTGGGCTACATTGTTCACGGAGTCCTCTGAATGTTGTTCTCTCCTCTTGTCATAGCTGTTATGACTTCCATGACTTGGCTCACCTGGTTCTTCAACAACTCAAACTCTGCCCTGGTAACAAACTGATTCTGCTCTTCGGAGTCCATGACCCTTCCAGAAACTAACTCAAGTCCAATGCAAATGTCGGGAAGTCAACTGCGATTTGGACGAAAGACTGGTAAGCTCTCTGTTCCAGTTGAGTACGGACATGCAAGCATGAGATGCACATGAAATGCAATGCAAAATGAAACAAACACGGGATCACAGCCCCTACAAAGCTCTGAATATTGTTGCGCTGCTGACGGGATAAGTTCGCTCTGACGAAAGAAAACCAAAATACCGGGTAGGCTGGAAGTCAAGTTTCCTACAAAAAACCCTCCCACTCAAGGGTATGGACCTAAACTGACACAAGTTCTACATCCTATGCGGTTATCAACGTCACACACTTTCAAGAGCGATGATACGATACCTAGAAGGTGTGGCATCATCATCCCTTGAAGCGGCCTCACTTAGTTGAATCCCAAATGATCGGTCCTCAGAGTCTACAATCCTCGGGTCAGACAACTTGTCGAGCCCAAAGGGCTAGGCAAGAAGCATCAAAGAGAATCTCGTCCGAGCGTAGATTTCATAGCTAGCTGGTGCGAGAAAAGCAAGCAGGCTAACCACTACTCTACACTTCTAAGTCTATGTGCACTCAAGCCCAGGTTTGGCTTATCTCTCATCAGAGCTCCCCTCCCACAACAGCACAATAGCAACAAATAATTATAAGTGCGGGAAATGTAAATATAGCAGTAATATACAACGCACAAAAATAAACACCCAAAGACAAGCAACAAGCGCTAGGATTGACTCTCGTCAGGACATTGGATCCCTTAGATTGACTCGCATAGGGGACGTTGGATCCCCAGGAAACTATCGCAGTCCCCAGCAGAGTCGCCAGTTGCTGGGGATTGCCCAAGCAGCTAGGAAGAGAATCCAAGACAAGACTCGCTTAGAGAACCAGAGTCCCCAGCAGAGTCGCCAGCTGTCGCTACTGCGAAAATCGGTGTCGGCAAAACAGAAGAGTCGCCACCTTTCGTTATTTATCCCTCAGAACAGAAAAGGAAACGATCAGGAAAAACCTGACGCAAAGGGTATAAGACAAGGTCATCGCAACCATTGTCTGGGTTCGGGAATCGGTTACGCAAGGGGAAGGTATTATCACCCCTCACGTCCATCGTACTCGATGGGATCCACGCTTGCTGGTTTATCTGACAGGTGAAAAACAATCTATCTACAGCTTCTAAGGCTAAACGGAAAGGAATTGACTCGATAGAGCATCGCACTCTATGCCTACATATTCCCTTGTGCAATGGGAAAGTCAGAGTCATCGTAGTTCGGGAAACTACGGGGGAAATGGGCTCGCCGAGATATCGCATCTCGTGCCTACGTACTTTCACACGGCGTGAAAGATCAGAGCTTACGTAGTTCAAGCTAACTACGGCTAGACAGGGTGTTCTCGATCACACAGGGGTGAGAGAAGGGATTGACGATACTAGCGTACGCATTCTAGCAGTTAGGTGTTTGCTGCTCGCTCGACGGAGACTTAGGCGTTACCTGTTTGCGGTAGAATGGACGTAGTATGTCGGGTTTGAAAGGTATGGGAACCTACGGGTTCTAGAACTACGGTCTGGTCTCGATTGCGCTCGGGCAAGAGAAAGGATAACATCAGTCGTCAGCAGGAAAGTCTCGATCGCACGGCAGCGAGAGAACAAAGAAGTTAGTTGTTAGTGTGCTCGCTAGGAAATCGCATCCTATGCCTACATATTCTCGTCTGGTACGAGAAATCAGAGCAGCTGTAGTTCAACCAACTACAGCAAAAAGGGAAAAAGGGGAAAGGGAGCTCGCTAAGATATCGCATCCTATGCCTACGTACTCTCGTCTGGTACGAGAGATCAGAGCGAACGTAGTTCGACGGGAAAACGAGTCTCAATTACACAGGGGCAAGAGAAGGGGTCTCAATCGCCTGAATGCGAGAGAAAAAGGGTTTCGATCGCCAGGGGGTGAGAACAAAGAGGAAACAGGCTTATGCCCAAACGGGAAGGAACTCGGGACACACACGCAAGAACCTATGGGGTAGGAGCGAATACGTCGCATGTCACCCAAAGGGTACCATACTAGACATTCTAGACGATTGAGAAGAAACTCCTCAACGGTCATTTTCCACGTATCTAACGATATAGCTCACAACACTCGACGGTTTCCTGAAGACTTGAATAAGATGATGTTGAACGAAGCGGCTCCGTTGGCTCCTGACATGCGCGCAAGCTCCATTCCAATCTTCTCCTCTCTGGATACTTGATGAGGACACTCGAACCACTACCAATGTATCGCTTAGACCGTCATGGTTCGACTTATACGAGAAATCGAACTCTCAGGGGTAGCGTATTGATATCCGTGTCAAAGACAAGATAGAGAAATGATATCGCGAATCATTCTCCAATTGAATCATGTTACACGGCCAGCCAAGAAATAAAATCGACAGTAGAATCGGATAGAAAAGAAAATAGGAGAGAAATCCAACACTAAATGGAAATAAAAGTCTACTCCTAAAATTAACAATTAAATTCTACTAGAAAAAAATTCTAAAAAAATATGAAAAGAAATTGTATAAAGAAAATCGAATATAAAAAAAATTCCATCTAAAATATTCTATATTATTCTATAAAGAAAATAGAAAAAATCTATATTAAATCTACAATATTCTATAAAGAAAACTAGAATAAAATTATATATTAAATCTATACTATGAACTATAATCCCTAAGGAAAAAATTAAAAAATAGAACTACACTATTACAATCAATCATCTAATACAAGGGAAAAATTAAATTGCAAAGGGGAGGGGGGTACAATCTGCAAAACTATGGTGAATGCAGAAAAAAACAGCCACTGGGCCTTAAGCCCACAATACAAAAAAATAAAAAGAAAAACAAAGCCAAAAGGGGGAAAACGCAGTTTTCGGCGACGGTTAGGGTGGCTCCGGCGGCAGTTGCATGACCGGCCGGTGAAGGAAGATGGTGAAGCCAGTGAGAGACACGTGGGGGACACATGTGGAGAGAGAGAGAGAGAGAGAGAGAGAGAGAGACAAGTGGCTGGTGATGTGGTAAGTGCTGAAGTGAGGTGGTGGAGAGAGAATGAGACGTGTGGCAGGCTCTATATCGTGACAAGTGGCGCGTACTGGACTGTGGGCCTCCAAACTTAGACACATGGCCCACTGAAAAGGGATTAACTCTGATTCCAATTAAAAGCCTAATAAATTGCAATTAACGATGATTAGGATGATGATTAAAGCCAATTAACCTCTAAACGAAAATTAATACTACCTAGACCTAATTAAAGCTAATTAAGGTGACTAAAACCTGATTAAAATCTAATTAACTCTAAAGAGAAATTAACCTAGAAAAGAAATATTAAACTCTATTAAATCAATTAATATCTAAAATTATTAAATCCACTAAATTCTAGATAAATTTATAATGGAAAAAAAATATATCAAACAAAATTAAATCTATTTAAAAAATTTCTAGAAAAAGAAATACCCTATTAAAACTATTAAAACTTCACTAAAAATCTATTTAATATCTATTAAACAAAAATCTATTTAAGACTATTTAAAAATAATTATCTATTTAATATCTATAAGAATATATTTAAAAAATCCTATTTAATATCTAGAAAAAACTCAATTAAATCTATTTTATCTATAACAATATATTTAAAAAATCCTATTTAATATCTAGAAAAAACTCAATTAAATCTATTAAAATCTATGTAAAAATTTCCAGAAAATAAGGGGAAAAACTAAAAATGCCATAAAGCCGATTAACAGCGAGAGCTGAAAAATAACAGCGAGAGCTGAAAACACCGGGACGGCCACAAATTCCCAAAATAAAACCCGCTTATCTGTGCCCTGGAATGCCTGAAGCGTCAGAAGAGGCTGTAACCCCGATAAAATCAATCTGACTGCCAAAATGCGATGTATGCGGTATGTAAATGCAGAATGCAAAATGCGATAATAGGTTGGTCAAATTTTGGGGTGCAACACTATCAGGCTATGATATCCTAAGCAAAGATAATAACCCAAAAGATATGCTATATGACCTACTATCAGACGTATGATAGCCTAGGAAAAGGTAATAACCTAAAAGATACGGTATATTACCTAGTATCAGACGTATGATAGCCTAAGCAAAGGTAATAACCTAAAAGATAGGGTATATTACCTATTATCAGACGTATGATAACCTAAGCAAAGGTAATAACTCAAACGATACGGTATATTACCTATTATCAGACGTATGGTAGCCTAAGCCACGGTAATAACCCAAAAGAGACGGTATATTACCTACTATCATACGTATGATAGCCTAGGCAAAGGTAATAACCCAAAAGAAACGGTATATTACCTACTATCAAAGGTATGATAGCCTAAGCAAAGGTAATAACCCAAAAGATACGGTGTATTACCTACTCTCAGACGTATGATAGCCTAAGGAAAGGTAATAACCCAAAAGATACGGTATATTACCTACTATCAGGCGTATGATAGCCTAAGCAAAGGTAATAACCGAAAAGATATGGTATATTACCTACTATCATGCGTATGATAGCCTAAGCAAAGGTAATAACCCAAAAGATACGGTATATTACCTACTATCAAAAGTTTGATAGCCTAAGCAAAGGTAATAACCTCAAAGATATGGTATATTACCTACTATCAGACCTATGATAGCCTAAGCAAAGGTAATAACCTAAAAGATAGGGTATATTACCTACTATCAAACGTATGATAGACTAAGCGAAGGTAATAACCCAAAAGATACGGTATATTACCTACTATCAAACGTATGATAGCCTAAGCAAAGGTAATAACCCAAAAGATACGGTGTATTACCTACTATCAGACGTATGATGGTCTAAGGAAAGGTAATAACCCAAAAGATACGGTATATTACCTACTATCAGGCGTATGATATCCTAAGCAAAGGTAATAACCAAAAAGATACGGTATATTACCTACTATCAAACGTATGATAGCCTAAGCAAAGGTAATAACCCAAAATATATGGTGTATTACCTACTATCACTCGTATGATAGCCTAGGGAAAGGTAATAACCCAAAAGATATCGTATATTACCTACTATAAAGCGTATGATAGCCTAAGCAAAGGTAATAACCCAAAAGATACGATATATTACCTACTATCATTCGTATGATAGCCTAAGAAAAGGTAATAACCCAAAAGATACGGTATATTACCTACTATCAAAAGTATGATAGCCTAAGCAAAGGTAATAACCTAAAAGATACGGTATATTACCTACTATCAGACCTATGATAGCCTAAGCAAAGGTAATAACCTAAACGATAGGGTATATTACCTACTTTCAAACGTATGATAGCCTAAGCAAAGGTAATAACCCAAAAAATACGGTATATTACCTACTATCAAACGTATGATAGCCTAAGCAAGGTAATAACCCAAAAGATACGGTGTATTACCTACTATCAGACGTATGATAGCCTAAGGAAAGGTAATAACCCAAAAGATACGGTATATTACCTACTATCAGGTGTATGATATCCTAAGCAAAGGTAATAACCAAAAAGATACTGTATATTACCTACTGTCAAATGTATGATAGCCTAAGCAAAGGTAATAACACAAAATATGCGGTGTATTACCTACTATCAGACGTATGATAGCCTAAGGAAAGGTAATAACCCAAAAGATACAGTATATTACCTACTATCAGGCGTATGATAGCCTAAGCAAAGGCAATAACCAAAAAGATACGGTATATTACCTACTATCATACGTATGATAGCCTAAGCAACGGTAATACCCCAAAAGATACGGTATATTACCTACTATCAAATGTATGATTCCCTAAGCAAAGGTATTAACCCAAAAGATACAGTATATTACCTAGTACCAAATGTATGATTGTCTAAGCAAAGGAAATACCCCAAAAGATACGGTATATTACCTACTATCAAACGTATGATAGCCTAAGCAAATGTAATAACCCAAAACATACGGTATATTACCTACTATCAAAAGTATGATAACCTAAGAAAATGTAATAGCCCAAAAGATACGGTATATTACCTACTATCAAACGTATGATAGCCTAAGCAAAGGTAATAACCCAAAAGATACGGTATGTTACCTACTATCAAACGTATGATAGCCTAAGCAAAGGTAATAACACAAAACATACAGTATATTACCTACTATCAGACGTATGATAGCCTAAGCAAAGGTAATAACCCAAAAGATACGGTATATTACCTACTATCAATCGTATGATATCCTAAGCAAAGATAATAACCCAAAAGATACGGTATATTACCTACTATCAGACATATGATAGCCTAGGAAAAGGTAATAACCTAAAAGATACGGTATATTACCTAATATCAGGCGTATGATAGCCTATGCAAAGTTAATAACCGAAAAGATACGGTATATTACCTACTATCATACGTATGATAGCCTAAGCAAAGGTAATAACCCAAAAGATACGGTATATTACCTACTATCAAAAGTATGATTGCCTAAGCAAAGGTAATAACCTAAAAGATACGGTATATTACCTACTATCAGACGTATGATAGCCTAAGCAAAGGTAATAACCTAAAAGATATGGTATATTACCGACTATCAAACGTATGATATCCTAAGCAAAGGTAATAACTAAAAAGATACGGTATATTATGTACTATTAAACGTACGATAGCTTAAGCAAAGGTAGTAAGCCAAAAGATACAGTATATTACCTACTATCAAACGTATAATAGCCTAAGCAACGGTAATAACCCAGAAGATACGGTGTATTACCTACTATCAGACGTATGATGGTCTAAGGAAAGGTAATAACCCAAAAGATACGGTATATTACCTACTATCAGGCGTATGATATCCTAAGGAAAGGTAATAACTAAAAAGATACGGTATATTATGTACTATTAAACGTACGATAGCTTAAGCAAAGGTAGTAACCCAAAAGATACGGTGTATTACCTACTATCAGACGTTTGATAGCCTAAGGAAAGGTAATAACCCAAAAGATACGATATATTACCTACTATCAAACGTATGATAGCCTAAGCAAAGGTAATAACACAAAACATACGGTATATTACCTACTATCAGACGTATGATAGCCTAAGCAAAGGTAATAACCCAAAAGATACGGTATATTACCAACTATCAGGCGTATGATATCCTAAGCAAAGATAATAACCCAAAAGATACGGTATATTACCTACTATCAGACGTATGATAGCCTAGGAAAAGGTAATAACCTAAAAGATACGGTATATTACCTAATATCAGGCGAATGATAGCCTATGCAAAGTTAATAACCGAAAAGATACGGTATATTACCTACTATCATACGTATGATAGCCTAAGCAAAGGTAATAACCCAAAAGATACGGTATATTACCTACTATCAAAAGTATGATTGCCTAAGCAAAGGTAATAACCTAAAAGATACGGTATGTTACCTACTATCAGACGTATGATAGTCTAAGCAAAGGTAATAACCCAAAAGATACGGTATATTACCGACTATCAAACGTATGATAGCTTAAGCAAAGGTAATAACCCAAAAGATACGGTATATTACCTACTATCAAAAGTATGATAGCCTAAGCAAAGGTAATAACCTAAAAGATACGGTATATTACTTACTATCAGACGTATGATAGCCTAAGCAAAGGTAATAACCTAAAAGATAGGGTATATTACCTACTATCAAACGTATGATAGCCTAAGAAAAGGTAATAACCCAAAAGATACAGTATATTACCTACTATCAAACGTATAATAGCCTAAGCAACGGTAATAACCCAAAAGATACGGTGTATTACCTACTATCAGACGTATGATGGTCTAAGGAAAGGTAATAACCCAAAAGATACGGTATATTACCTACTATCAGGCGTATGATATCCTAAGCAAAGATAATAACCCAAAAGATACGATATATTACCTACTATCAGACGTATGATAGCCTAGGAAAAGGTAATAACCTAAAAGATACGGTATATTACCTAATATCAGGCGTTTGATAGCCTATGCAAAGTTAATAACCGAAAAGATACAGTATATTACCTACTATCATACGTATGATAGCCTAAGCAAAGGTAATAACCCAAAAGATACGGTATATTACCTACTATCAAAAGTATGATTGCCTAAGCAAAGGTAATAACCTAAAAGATACGGTATATTACCTACTATCAGGCGTATGATAGCCTAAGCAAAGGTAATAACCTAAAAGATACGGTATATTACCTACTGTCAGACTTATGATAGCCTAAGCAAAGGTAATAACCTAAAAGATAGGGTATATTACCTAATATCAAACGTATGATGGCCTAAGCAAAGGTAATAACCCAAAAGATACAGTATATTACCTACTATCAAACGTATAATAGCCTAAGCAACAGTAATAACCCAAAAGATACGGTGTATTACCTACTATCAGACGTATGATGGTCTAAGGAAAGGTAATAACCCAAAAGATACGGTATATTACTTACTATCAGGCGTATGATATCCTAAGCAAAGGTAATAACTAAAAAGATACGGTATATTATGTACTATTAAACGTACGATAGCTTAAGCAAAGGTAGTAACCCAAAAGATACGGTGTATTACCTACTATCAGACGTTTGATAGCCTAAGGAAAGGTAATAACCCAAAAGATACGGTATATTACCTACTATCAAACGTATGATAGCCTAAGCAAATGTAATAACCCAAAACATACGGTATATTACCTACTATCAAAAGTATGATAGCCTAAGAAAATGTTATAGCCCAAAAGATACGGTATATTACCTACTATCAAACATATGATAGCCTAAGCAAAGGTAATAACCCAAAAGATACGGTATGTTACCTACTATCAAACATATGATAGCCTAAGCAAAGGTAATAACACAAAACATATGGTATATTACCTACTATCAGACGTATGATAGCCTAAGCAAAGGTGATAACCCAAAAGATACAGTATATTACCTACTATCAAATGTATAATAGCCTAAGCAACGGTAATAACCCAAAAGATACAGTGTATCACCTACTATCAGACGTATGATGGTCTAAGGAAAGGTAATAACCCAAAAGATACGGTATATTAATTACTATCAGGCGTATGATATCCTAAGCAAAGGTAATAACCAAAAAGATACGGTATATTATGTACTATTAAACGTACGATAGCTTAAGCAAAGGTAGTAACCCAAAAGATACGGTGTATTACCTACTATCAGACGTTTGATAGCCTAAGGAAAGGTAATAACCCAAAAGATACGGTATATTACCTATTATCAAACGTATGATAGCCTAAGCAAATGTAATAACCCAAAACATACGGTATATTACCTACTATCAAAAGTATGATAGCCTAAGAAAATGTAATAGCCCAAAAGATACGGTATATTACCTACTATCAAACGTATGATAGCCTAAGCAAGGGTAATAACCCAAAAGATACGGTATGATACCTACTATCAAACGTATGATAGCCTAAGCAAAGGTAATAACACAAAACATACGGTATATTACCTACTATCAGACGTATGATAGCCTAAGCAAAGGTAATAACCCAAAAGATACGGTATATTACCTACTATCATGCGTATGATATCCTAAGCAAAGATAATAACCCAAAAGATACGGTATATTACCTACTATCAGACATATGATAGCCTAGGAAAAGGTAATAACCTAAAAGATACGGTATATTACCTAATATCAGGCGTATGATAGCCTATGCAAAGTTAATAACCGAAAAGATACGGTATATTACCTACTATCATACGTATGATAGCCTAAGCAAAGGTAATAACCCAAAAGATACGGTATATTACCTACAATCAAAAGTATGATTGCCTAAGCAAAGGTAATAACCTAAACGATAGGGTATATTTCCTATTTTCAAACGTATGATAGCCTAAGCAAAGGTAATAACCCAAAAGATACGGTATATTACCTACTATCAAACGTATGATAGCCTAAGCAAGGTAATAACCCAGAAGATACGGTGTATTACCTACTATCAAACGTATGATATCCTAAGGAAAGGTAATAACCCAAAAGATACGATATATTACCTACAATCAGGTGTATGATATCCTAAGCAAAGGTAATAACCAAAAAGATACGGTATATTACCTACTATCAAACGTATGATATCCTAAGCAAAGGTAATAATACAAAATATACGGTGTATTACCTACTATCAGATGTATGATAGCCTAAGGAAAGGTAATAACCCAAAAGATACGGTATATTACCTACTATCAGGCGTATGATAGCCTAAGCAAAGGCAATAACCAAAAATATACGGTATATTACCTACTATCATACGTATGATAGCCTAAGCAACGGTAATACCCCAAAAGATACGGTATATTACCTACTATCAAATGTATGATTCCCTAAGCAAAGGTTTTAACCCAAAAGATACAGCATATTACCCAGTACCAAACGTATGATTGTCTAAGCAAAGGTAATAACCCAAAAGATACGGTATATTACCTACTATCAAACGTATGATAGCCTAAGCAAATGTAATAACCCAAAACATACGGTATATTACCTACTATCAAAAGTATGATAGCCTAAGAAAATGTAATAGCCCAAAAGATACGGTATATTACCTACTATCAAACGTATGATAGCCTAAGCAAAGGTAATAACCCAAAAGATACGGTATGTTACCTACTATCAAACGTATGATAGCCTAAGCAAAGGTAATAACACAAAACATACGGTATATTACCTACTATCAGACGTATGATAGCCTAAGCAAAGGTAATAACCCAAAAGATACGGTATATTACCTACTATCAGGCGTATGATATCCTAAGCAAAGGTAATAACCTAAAAGATACGGTATATTACCTACTATCAGGCGTATGATAGCCTAGGAAAAGATAATAACCAAAAAGATACGGTATATTACCTACTATCAAACGTATGATAGCCTAAGCAAAGGTAATAACCCAAAAGATACGGTATATTACCTACTATCGAAAGTATGATTGCCTAAGCAAAGGTAATAACCTAAAAGATACGGTATATTACCTACTATCAGACGTATGATAGCCTAAGCAATGGTAATAACCTAAAAGATATGGTATATTACCGACTATCAAACGTATGATAGCTTAAGCAAAGGTAATAACCCAAAAGATACGGTATATTACCTACTATCAAAAGTATGATAGCCTAAGCAAAGGTAATAACCTAAAAGATACGGTATATTACCTACTATCAGACCTATGATAGCCTAAGCAAAGGTAATAACCTAAAAGATAGGGTATATTACCTACTATCAGACGTATGATAGCCTAAGCAAAGGTAATAACCCAAAAGATACAATATATTACCTACTATCAAACGTATAATAGCCTAAGCAACGGTAATAACCCAAAAGATACGGTGTATTACCTACTATCAGACGTATGATTGTCTAAGGAAAGGTAATAACCCAAAAGATACGGTATATTACCTACAATCAGGCGTATGATATCCTAAGCAAAGGTAATAACTAAAAAGATACGGTATATTATGTACTATTAAACGTACGATAGCTTAAGCAAAGGTAGTAACCCAAAAGATACGGTGTATTACCTACTATCAGACGTTTGATAGCCTAAGGAAAGGCAATAACCCAAAAGATACGGTATATTACCTACTATCAAACGTATGATAGCCTAAGCAAATGTAATAACCCAAAACATACGGTATATTACCTACTATCAAAAGTATGATAGCCTAAGAAAATGTAATTGCCCAAAAGATACGGTATATTACCTACTATCAAACGTATGATAGCCTAAGCAAAGGTAATAACCCAAAAGATACGGTATGTTACCTACTATCAAACATATGATAGCATAAGCAAAGGTAATAACACAAAACATACGGTATATTACCTACTAATAGACGTATGATAGCCTAAGCAAAGGTAATAACCTAAAAGATACGGTATATTACCTACTATCAGGCATATGATATCCTAAGCAAAGATAATCACCCAAAAGATACGGTATATTACCTACTATCAGACGTATGATAGCCTAGGAAAAGGTAATAACCTAAAAGATACGGTATATTACCTAATATCAGGCGTATGATAGCCTATGCAAAGTTAATAACCGAAAAGATACGGTATATTACCTACTATCATACGTATGATAGCCTAAGCAAAGGTAATAACCCAAAAGATACGGTATATTACCTACTATCAAAAGTATGATTGCCTAAGCAAAGGTAATAACCTAAAAGATACGGTATATTACCTACTATCAGACGTATGATAGCCTAAGCGAAGGTAATAACCTAAAAGATAGGGTATATTACCTACTATCAAACGTATGATAGCCTGAGCAAAGGTAATAACCCAAAAGATATAGTATATTACCTACTATCAAACGTATAATAGCCTAAGCAACGGTAAAAACCCAAAAGATATGGTGTATTACCTACTATCAGACGTATGATGGTCTAAGGAAAGGTAAAAACCCAAAAGATACGGTATATTACCTACTATCAGGCGTATGATATCCTAAGCAAAGGTAATAACTAAAAAGATACGGTATATTATGTACTATTAAACGTACGATAGCTTAAGCAAAGGTAGTAAGCCAAAAGATACAGTATATTACCTACTATCAAACGTATAATAGCCTAAGCAACGGTAATAACCCAAAAGATATGGTGTATTACCTACTATCAGACGTATAATGGTCTAAGGAAAGGTAATAACCCAAAAGATACGCTATATTACCTACTTTCAGGCGTATGATATCCTAAGCAAAGCTAATAACTAAAAAGATACGGTATATTACGTACTATTAAACGTACGATAGCTTAAGCAATGGTAGTAACCCAAAAGATACAGTGTATTACCTACTATCAGATGTTTGATAGCCTAAGGAAAGGTAATAACCCAAAAGATACGGTATATTACCTACTATCAAACGTATGATAGCCTAAGCAAATGTAATAACCCAAAACATACGGTATATTACCTACTATCAAACGTATGATAGCCTAAGCAAGGTAATAACCCAAAAGATACGGTGTATTACTGTTGCACCCCAAAATTTGACCAATATTTCTTTACCTTGCTTGTGATTCTTCTCATTCATCATTAGCATTATCACTTGCAAGAGATCAAGAGGTATTAGTACCAATTAAGACTTTTAAGCTAGCCAAGAAGGTTATTCAAGTGTTCAAGGGTTGATATCTTTGTCAGAAAAGCTAAAAGATCCTCAGAGAGACTGGTTGAAACCAAAGTTGTGTGCCTCCTAACTTGAGAGTTGTGGGAGCTCTTCAGATGATTCTGAAGCTATGAGGATGGACTTGAAGCTTTGAGAGAGCTTATGAGATGTCATGAAAGCCATCATGAAGCCTAGAGAGGTCATTGTACAAGAATAAGAAGACTCAGCCATGAGTGGTATAATTAGGGTTTTACTGGGTCAACCCTAGGTCAACTGATGATTTGGAGAGGGTCGAGACCTAATCCAAGAGCCATGTGATCATGGATTGATGCATTGAGATGCTATAAGGATGATTCCAAGATCAACTCATCATGATTGAGGAGTTTGAGAAGTTTCAAGCTAGGGTTTCTAAGGCTTGACAGTGTAAAATCCCCTAGTTTGACCCCTATCTTCAAGGCAGTTTAGCTCAAGATGTGATTGTCATCTCATCTTATCCCCAACATGAATGTTGTATAGCTTGTTCTTAGCTTTAATTTGAGTACTAGAAGTCCTTGATAGGATTTGTAGAGCTCAAGTTATGACTTTGACAAGTTACGGGTTATTTGAGGTATGTGAATCTGGGGCCTTGAAAGTCACCCAACTTGCATCCAACTTTTTCCCAAGAAGGATGATTCCTATGAACTTTTGGTCAACATGAATGTTGTTCCTAATCTTCTTAGCTTTCTATAGAGTACTAGAAGTACTTGATAGGATTTTTAGAACTCAAGTTATGGCTTTGACAAGTCAAGGGCATTTTGGTCATTTGGATATTATAGGTCATTTCAAGCATAAGGCCATAACTCCTATTTCCAAGCTTCAAATGGAAAAATCTTCAACATCAAACTTGCTTAAAATTATGTTGTAAGGCTAGTAAGGAGATCATGAGATGTTGAAAAGGCTTGTAGCAAAAAATGGTAAAAATGACCTAAAATGGAGGCATAAGTTAAATAAGTTCAAGTTGGAAATTGAAATTTCCAATCTACACATCCAAACCATGGCATATAATAGGTCATTTTGACTCTAAAAAGAATTTTAGAAACAATGGTTCAGCCACATTTTTGAATTAAGTCTTAGATCATGGACTTGCTTTGGAATATGGTTGCTTGCATAATAAGGAACAAATGCAAAACACAAGGAAAGGCAATGTACAAGCTAGCTAAGTGTCTTAACATGTCATATATCTCATCTAAGGATATTTTCAAGTCAAGGCAAGTTGCTGCAAGAGGTATGACATGAGATGATACATGAGATGGATGGAAATCATAAACTCATGACATGAGAATCCCAAATTCTCATTGGATGATTCCAGATGGTTCTAGAGAGGTACAATGCATCCTATATAGTGTATAGAACTTGCTCAGATGCAAGGTCGGTGAGAGATTTGAGAGAAGAGTGAGATAGCCATTTCAATTGCTTCCATTGCAAGTTGAAATCAATTTCCACTTTCTGCTTCATTTCCATTGCTTCTGTCTATCCAAACACATTCCATTGATCACACTGAATGTGTGCATACCAAATTGAAGGCAAGATCATGAAGAATTGAAGAGATAGCTTTTGGATTTTGAAGGTTGCAAGTCACAATCGAGTTTGGAGATTCAGGCTTTCTTGTCAAATCTTTTGCAAACAGAAGCTTCATCATCATTCAAGGATTGATTCTGAAGAGTTTGAGAGCCTGAAGTGGAGGATTACCATATCTGATAATCAAGATTTGACAGGTTAGTAACTTTTCTTCTACACCATAATTTAAGCATGATTAGGTAGAATTGTTAGGTTAGAACGGTTAGAGACAAATAGGAGATGAATTCTGTGAAGTTTGAGATCAATTGGTGAAGGTTGAGTTGGTGACACCATTTTTGGTTTGATCAAGAACACGAGATATAGTGACCTATAGCATGAGTTTGATATCAAGAATTAACCAGTGTGAGGTGGTGATCATTCTGAGTCAATTAATTTCAAGAATTGTTAGAACTGAAGTTTGAGCATATCTTTGATCTTGGATCGGGTTTGGAGATTTAGGATGATTCAATGGATTTTAAGGCCATGGTTGTGATCAGCATGGAATTTAGAACAGATTAGGGTTTTGAATTTTAGTTTTTTCATGGAGAATTGAGGTGATACGAGTTGGGAGAAGCTTGAGCTTGAAGCTCTGTTTCCATGGCTTCCTCATTTGAACCCTAGCTGGAGGAAGAAGATGAAGACGTGGCTGTTGGATGCACAAAGACTCATTGACTGGGACTTGGATCGTGTGGCTGAGATTCAATTTCGTTTGAAGAGGGAAATTCTGAACAATGAAACGCGGCGTTTCATTGAACCTGAGGGTTTGGGCTTTAGTTGAGTTTGATAACCACACCCCCATTCATGGCCCAATCAGGAATTGAACTGTATTTCTTTACTCTTTGCACCGTGTCTTTTTCTTTTTCTTTATATTTTGTTAATTGATTTTCAGATGAAAACTGGGCCTGGCGCGCATTGATATCCCCACCCCCATTTTGAGCCCAACCATGATTTGAACTGAATATAATTGCTATCTGCACCAAGGTTTTCCCATTTTAATTTCTTTTTCTCCATTTTTCTTTAATCTTTGAAAAATAATAATAAATAGAAAAATGATGATTTTTGTATGGAAATTTTTTCTCCCATTTCACATTAATGTCTAGAAAATTATGAAATCGAAATATTTGCATTTCATGAATTTTTAATATTTTTCATGTATTTTCTCTTTTAATAGCTTTTTATTTCCTTTTATGTTGATGCATTGATTTGTAGAGTTTTGTTTAGCTAGCTCCCTTGGAATTTTTAGGCCATTCTTTTTAGGATAGTTAGGTTAGGACTTTATCTCCCCTCTGGATTTATTCCATAATGTTGTGATTAATTTTCGATTAGTTTTGCTTAGATGACTTTAGGTTGTATAGAATTAGGTCAATCCTTAACATAGGTCCACAATAACACTAGAATTTTGGGTTTCTAGGTCAAGATAGATATTGGGACATATAGGGTATTAAGGGTAGGTATATAGGATCCCCTAGAAATTATATTAGATTTTAATATAGTAGTATACTATTTTTAAATGATTTTTGTAGTTGCTTGTTGTTTGTGTTTCCCTTGTGGGCTTGTATTTTGTTTTGCCTTGCTTTATGGGTTTTTGCTTGGCTTGGTGGGCTTGATCTTGCTTGGAGGAGCATGGAGGAGCATAGTAGAAGACTTGAGGATTGAAGAAGGAGCTTGAGAGCTTGAAGTCTTGTTTATTTTGTTGTTGTTTTAGGGTTAGGAATTAGGGAGAACTTAGACATAGCTAATTTCTTTCCTAAACATGGATGGTATCTTTCACCTCCATTCTTCCCTATGATTCAGAGTCCTTCCATGGTACTCACCTCCCTCCTTTGGAGGGATAAGTGATGGTACCTAGGAAGTAGAACTTTTGAGGGAACCATTCCTTTGATGTTAAACCCTTATAGGTCACCTTTGGTGGTCAATAAGCAGTTTAACACCCCAGCTTATCCAGTTAAGTGATTTCCTCTGGTTTGAGTATCTTGAGAGATGTTGGGCTTGAGTGTGAAGATGAAGACTTCATTGAATAGTATGGAAGAGGATGATTCCTTGAGCATTGCCATTGCAGCTGAGGCTTGAAGAGCAAGGAGAGCAAGTTGATACTTGAAGATCCAGTAAAGATTGAATGAAGAGCTGAGGCTTAAAGATTGAAGGATGAAGTTGATGCTTCTAAGTGATTGAAGACTACTCAAAGAAGCTGAAGCTTGCAGTAAGAGAAGACCAAGTTGATACTGGTGAAGCAAAGAGAGCTGAAGCTTGAAGACTAAGTTGATACTTATGAAGGAGGATTCAATTGAGATTGAGTGTAGAGCTGAAGCTTGAAGGAACAAAGGATAAGTTGATACTTACTTTGAAGTTTGGAGATCCTGAAGGAATCAAGTTGATACTTGTGATTAAGAGTGAAGCCTGAAGGTGGAGCTGATTAAAGAGCTGAAGCTTGAAGAAGAGGATAGGTTGAAACTTATGTTTGATGGGTTGAAACCTGGCGAAGCAAATTGATATTTGTCAAGAATGATTGAAGTCTGAAGACTGAGTTGCTGTCAGAAGAGCTGAAGCTTGGAGTTGAGAGAGGAGTTGATCTGCTTTCTTGTCTGTTTTTCTGTATTGCTGATGTGCCTTGTTTGACTTGCTTGATGCATTAGAATAAGTTCATATCTAGACTAGGTTTAATCTAGGAGCATGATTGCACTAGAGGTTGAGTTGCTCCCTCTGCTTGTATTGTTACGGTATGGCTTTGCTTGCGGGTATTCGGTAGAGCCCGGCTCCCTTGCCCATGTGGTTTGTTTTGCTTGATAGCATGATTTTATTTTTATCTGTATGATTGCAGTTTACTGTATTTTGCTTGATAGCATGTTTTATTTCTTCAGTATGATTACTGTTATTCATTCTGGCTTGAGGTTGAGATGAGCTTGTGGAGGCTGCTTCCCCACACACATTTCCTCCCTCACTTGCATTGCATGCATTTTACCGCTGTTTACTGTTTAAGCTGATGCTTTATCTGTTTCTGTGTATCATTAACATGATCCCTTAGGACTCTCATTTCCTTTGATAAGGAAGTGATGATAGAACTTTAGGTTGAAACCTATGCATGATAACTTCTAGGAGTTCCCTGTTTCAAACTTCAACCATAGGATGAATCCTTGGCATGACAACAGTAGGACTTGATAGTCTCCCCGTAGTTGGGCCTGTTCTCTTCTCATTTTAAAACAGCTTAAGATACAGTAATCATGAATGATTTCTTTCGTACGTTACGAGCCTTAAGCTATCTGAGAAAGGATTGTGGGAGAGTTTCTTTTCCACAGTCGGGATGTTTAGTATGGTACCCTTTGGGTGACATGCGACACATTCACTCTCAGGTCATAGTCTTTAGTGCGATTGAAATTGCAAACACAATAAAAGACACTTCTTTCGTAAAAGACAGAAAACAAACTTCAAACCTTTTTGCCCCATGGGCCCATAATTCAAAGGAAAGCTTTTCTGAAGAAAAGAGTGTCGTTAAACTTCAGCGCCACCGCAAACAGGCTTTGTCCCTAACTGCTGGAACTGTTGTTTAACCCTACTCGATAAAACAGATGAATCCGAATTCCCATAAGCCGTATTAGCCCGAACTATGTAAGCTCTGATCTCTCAAGCCTGTTGAGAGTACGTAGGCACAATACTGACGTATTGGCGAGCTACCTTCCCCGTATCCCATAGTAGGCCGAACTACGTTGACTCTGATTTCTCATTCTCTGATGAGAATACGTAGGCATAAAGCGCGACGCTTTGCCGAGTCATTTTTCTTTTCTGTTTAAACCAGCCTTGATAGGTAGATAGATAAACCAACTCGTCCAGTAAACACAACAAGCGTGGATCCCGTCAAGTACGACGGACGTGAGGGGTGCTAATACCTTCCCCTTGCGTAACCGACTCCCGAACCCAGACAATGGTTGCGATGACCTTGCCGAGGGATAAATAACGAAAGGTGGCGACTCTTCTGTTTTGCCGGCACCTTATTTTCGCGTAAGCGACAGCTGGCGACTCTGCTGGGGACTTGATAGTTTCCTGGGATCCAACGTCCCGTATGCGAGTCAGTTTGGGGATCCGACGTCCCCTGCGAGAGTCAATCCTAGCGCTTGTATGATGACTTGTTAGGTTGTGTTTATTTATCGCATTTTATTTCCCGCACCTTATTTTCAGTATGATATGATTATCTGTGCTGTTGTGGGAGGGGCATTCTGATGAGTGAGAAGCCAGACCCAGGATTGAGTGAACATAGCATTAGTTGTGGAATTTAGTGGGCGCGTGCTTGCTTGGCAGGCACTAGTGTCTCATGAAATCCACGCTCAGACGAGGTTCTCCCGGTTGGCTTCTTTTTCAACCCTTTGGGTTGAGGGGGTTGTTGGTTTGGAGGATTGTCGACTTTGGGGACCGATCATTTGTGATTCAGTCGAGTGAGGCCTCTTCATGAGCTGGTGATGCCACGCCTTCTGGGTATCGTATCACCCCTCTTGAATGTTTGTGACGCTGATGAACGCATAGGATGCCGAACTTGAGTCAGTTTAGGTCCATACCTATGAGCAGGGTTGGGTTTATTGCAGGAAACTTTGACCTTCAGACTACCTGGTTTTCTTGACAGTGAATCAATTTTGTTGGTACCGGAGGTTCTCATCATCAGCTATATGATTGTTCTTGACAGAGCAGAGCTTTGGTCCTGTATCAGAGGACCTTGTATTCAGAGATGGGTATTTGTTCTTGACAGAGCAGGGTTTTGATTGGGATCAGAGGATCTTATCATCAGATGTGTATTTGTTCTTGACAGAGCAGGGTTTTGATTGGGATCAGAGGATATTTTCATCAGATGTGTGTTTGTCCTTGACAGAGCAGGTTTATGATTGGGATCAGAGGATCTCATCAGCAGATGTATGTTTGTTCTTGACAGAGCATAGTTAGGGTCCTGTGTCAGAGATCTTTATTATCAGATGTTTGTTCTTGACAGAGCAGAGTTTTGGTCCTGTGTCAGAGGTCCTTATTGTCAGATGTTTGTTCTTGACAGAGCAGACTTATGGCCTTATCAGATGTGTGTTCTTGACAGAGCAGATTTGTGGTCCGATACCCGAGTTTTCTTATCATCAGATATAGTGGTTGTTCTTGATAGAGCAGCATCATGGTCTGTTGATACAGAAGCTCTACAACACAGTTGCCTTGATCTCCTGCTGCATGATTTCATTTTACATTGCTTTGCATACTCATTTGCATTTCATTAACGTGTGTCTGTGTTGCAGGTACCGTTTTCCCCGATCCAGGATTTCTTGCCTCCTATTGTATTTGTTATGGGTTCTCTGAGGAAGACCGTGGCTTACAAGTTCCCTGCCCCTGATGTGGTTCAGCTGACTGGTTTGATTGCCTTAGCAGATGATTCTGTGAGAGACGAGTTCAAAAAATCTTACGGCAAATTGCTCAGCTTGGTTCGTAAACCTTCTGCGTTCGAGTTGAATGGGTTGCACGCTCTGCTGCAGTTCTACGACCCTCCGTTGAGATGCTTCACTTTCCAGGATTTTGTTCTCGCACCCACGATAGAGGAATATGCTGATTTGTTAGGTGTGCCTATCAAAAGGCAGATGCCTTTTGTTCATATGGATGCTGAGCCTGATCTGGCTAGTCTAGCTCCTTCACTTCATCTGGATGCCTCAGAGTTGGTATTGTCTAGTTGGAACAAAGTTCCCGGTTTCTCCTTGCAGTTCTTAGTGGGTAAGGCTCAGCAGTGCGCCAAAGATGGATGTTGGGTCGTGTTCAATTCCATCCTCGCTCTGTGCATATACGGCATTATTCTGTTCCCCAATATGCCCGACTTTGTAGACTTCGATGCTTAGGAATCAAGTCCCTACCTTGATAGGAGATGTCTACCATTCCGTCCACTACAAAAACGAGAATAGAAGGGGCAAGAATGTCTCATGCTGTGTGCCCTTGCTTTATAAATGGCTTGATAGCCATCTTCCCAAGAAGGGTCCCTTTGTTTCGTCTGCAGCCACAGCTGAGTGGTCCGAGCGTCTGATGAGTTTATCTGCAAAGGATATTGACTGGTTTGACAGAGATAGGTTAGGTACCAAGATTATCTTCAGCTGCAACGGGTTTCTGAACATGCCTTTGATAAGCAGGAAGGGCTGTGTAAACTATAATCCGTCCTTGCTGGTCCGACAGTTCGCGTATACTTTGAGAGCTCCACCGAAGGATGAAGAGGTGCAGGAATCTCTGCACCTCACTGGTCTTCTAGAGGGGGATCTGTTATCTAAGCTTCAGCGCGCTTGGAATGGCATCAGTAAGAGGGGAAAACCATTGCTAGGAAGAAGCAATAATCAAGCCTACCCTCCGTATGTGACTTGGATTAGAGCCAGAGCAGATGCTATAGGGATGCCGTTTCTTCCGGCCAAGCCAGAAAGCCCTCCAATGATCGAAGAGCCTACTACTGTGCCCATTCTGCAGCATAATCAGGTGTTAGCTGAGCGAGATGAATTGAAGCGGGCAAATGAAGAACTGGAGAAAGAATTGGCTCAGCTCCGAAGCGAGAGAAACGAAGCCGTTTATTCCTTCAAGAGGCAGACAGAGCTGGTGAACCGGCTAGGTACAGACCTGGCTAAGCAGATAGCTGAGCGTGAGCGCATGGGTCAAGACTTCAAAGCTGTCAACGACGTACTAGCTACGAAGAAGCAGCACTTGGACGAAGCATATTGGAGGATATCCAAGTTCAACCAGCACTGGAAGGCCTCCCTAGCCACCAGGAAAGAGCGGGAGGATAAGCTGATGCTACAGATCTCCAAGCTGGAAGCCCAGGTGAAGGCTAGTGAGAAGAGGTTTGATGAATAAACCGCTCGCAGATATGCCGCCGAAGGCCAGCTCAACAAAGCTCTCGCTAACCTGAAGGAGCGCAAACTGACGTTTGAATCCAATAAGCGGAAGCTAGATGATTGTTTCGGCGAAGGAGCATGGGAAGATTCGGTCGAAGGTCTTCAGTACACCATTGTGCAAAGGGAATTACTCGTCGAAGGGTTACTCACTCTGCCTGATCATCCAGAAACGAAGGAGTTGTTAGAAGAGTATCGCACCCGTGGCCGTGCTTGACTGTTTGTATTCCTTTTGTTTTGATCATTGTTGTATATTGACCATCACCAGGCTTGTTGGCTGAGGTCACGCTATTGATTCATCTTGTACTCGCTGATGCTGTGTACTGCCTTGATGGGCTTTCTTTATATATGAGATTATTATTTCCATGACTAGACTCGGACTTCTTATTGTCAGCACTGGCACTCAGGCACTAGGATCGGGGGAGATCTCCCTAACACACAGACACACGTTTGCATTTGCATGAAGCATTTGCATAACGAGCACTTTGTCGTTTTTTCCTAACCCTTTTGTGTTTCCAGGTTATTTCAGGTTGTTCCAGGATTGATCAGAGACCTATCCACCGCTATCCGACCAGAGCTAATCAAACCAGGATCATGGAGCAAGTGCAAACTAATGTTCAGGAACTCCGCGAAAGAATGGATCGCTTCATGGAGCTCATGCAAGCGGTCGCCAATGGCCAGGATCAGCTTAGAACCTTGGTTCAGCCTCTGATTTCAAGGGTTGATAGCAATGGCGTACTCCATGGTGGGACCGTGCCTACCCCTCCACCAGTTGAAACTCCTCAGAATGGCGTCCCCGTGACCGGGGGGAACGACAGTGCCAACGACAATGTGATAGCTAACATGGGACTCAATGGCAATACGACGGGCGTCGGTAATGGGAGTCTTGAAGCTAATGTCAATGTTGGGCTGGGCAACGACAATGCAGGTGTCGGGAATCTGTTTGGGCCTCAGCCGTGGTTAGAAGACCGTCAGGACGATGTATTCTCTCAGAGAGGTGCTGAAGGGAAGCTGACTGCTGAAGCACGGCTAAGGTTCAAAGCACTCGAGGATAAGATGAGAAATATCGAGAATCATAACACTTTGGGCGTTGATATGTCCAAGTTGGGATTGATTGCTGATTTTAAGGTGCCTCCCAAGTTCAAGGTACCTAACTTTGAAAAGTATAAGGGCACCACTTGCCCTCGCGTCCACCTGAGATCGTATTACAGGAAAATGTCAGCTCATTCTGATGACGAGAAGTTGTTGATGCACTTCTTTCAGGACAGTCTGTTCGGACAATCCCTCGAATGGTACATGATCTGGAGCCTACTAGTGTGCGCACGTGGAAGGACCTTGCTGAAGCATTTGTGCACCACTACCAATATGATAGCGACTTGGCCCCGAATCGAGTCCAACTACAGAATCTGTCACAAAGGAACAATGAAGGGTTTAAGGAATACGCCCAGCAGTGGCGTGAGTTGGCAGCCAGGGTTCAGTCGCCGATGGTTGAACGTGAGCTTGTGCAGATGTTCGTAGCCACCCTCCCAGGGGTTTACTATGAGAAATTGGTCAGCGACATGTCCGGAACCTTCTCAGATCTCATTATCACGGGTGAGCACATCGAAAATGGGATCAAGCTCGGGAAAATTCAATGTGAGTCATCCTCAGCTGGAGGAGGCGGCAAGAAACCTTATGGTGGCAAAAGACGGGAAGGATAAACGAGCGCCGTGACCAACGCTCGAAGGAAGGGTAAAGGCTCTCACCAGCAGGTGGCCAGCATAACTATCCTGGCAGTTCAGCAGCCGCAGCAGCAGCAGCAACCGAATCAACAAGGGTACAGAAAGTATTAGAATCGGGCACCGCTGTCGAGCCGTCACCTCGAAACACCGCCCATGTTGTACGCGCAACTATTGCAGACTTTGCTTCAGCTACAGTTGATCCAGAAGAGAACCTTGGCTCCCTTGGCAAGGGCACCTCCGCCAGGTTATGACGCTAATGCAACGTGTGAGTTTCACTCAGGGGCACCGGGCCACACAATAGAGAACTACAAAGCCTTTAAGCACAAGGTGCAGGACATGGTGGACGCTAAGATCATTAACTTCTCGGATAATGTGCCAAATGTCACGAAGAATCCTATGCCAAATCATAGGGGAGGTGGAGTAAGTGCCATTATTGAAGACGAGAGCTTGGATTTGTTGACTGACGTCAGAGATCTGAAGACACCGCTTAGCTTCGTTAAAGCCAAGCTGATGAAAAGGGGTTTCTTTCTAGGTTGTGGAGAACTGTTTATGGGGTGTACGACAAGTCCTGATGGATGTGAACAGTTGGTAGAAGGAATTCAAAGTCTGATGACTGAAGGGATTTCACAGTTTAGCCGGAGGACCGAATGTGGATCAGGAGAGGTAGTGCTGAAGCAAGATGATGAGGTCGCCACCATCACCATCCCTCGCCAGACAATAACTATTTCTGCACCCAGGCCGCCCACAATTACCATCACCAGAGCTGGGCCGATACACTTCGAAAGCACTAATGTTGTCCCACGGCATTACGGGGCTGAAGTCTACTGCAATGGCCAGAGGTTGGAGCTAGAACCGTTTAGGTCGTCCGTGGAGAACCTTACGGGAATCAGTGGTATTACTCGCAGCGGAAGAGTGTTTGCACCACCCGAGGTCGTGGCGGACAAGACGGTCAGAGCTGACGCAACCGATAAAGGTAAAAGTAAAGTCGTTGAAGAGATCCCGCGTGGGGCCGAAAAAGAGTTACTTGTTAAAGACGCCGAGGAGTTTATGCAGTTGATTAAAAAGAGCGACTACAAGATTGTGGATCATCTCCATCAGACACCCTCGAAGATTTCTATTCTGAACTTGTTGCTGTGTTCTGAAGCACACCGCAACGCACTGCTGAAGGTGTTGAACGCCGCCTATGTACCGCAGGAAATATCGGTAAACCTGGTAGAAGAGGTCGTAGCCCACGTAAATGTTGGAAATGGGCTAGGGTTCACTGACCTAGAGCTGACGCCGAAGGGGAGGAACCACAATAGTGCCCTGCACATCTCGATAGAGTGTAGGGGAACGATTATGTCACACGTGCTGGTGGACACGGGTTCGTCGCTTAATGTTCTTCCGAAGAAGGCATTAATGAAGTTGGATACTCGTGGAGTGATTTGCACACCCAGTGATCCGGTTGTGAAGGCGTTTGATGGAACTAAACGCCACGTTTTCGGGGAGGTGACCCTGCCAATCCAAGTCGGGCCAGAAACATTCGATGCGATCTTTTACATTATGGACATCATGCCTGCCTACAGCTGCCTCTTGGGCCGGCCATGGATCCATGTTGCGGGTGCCGTGACCTCCACGTTGCACTAGAAACTCAAATATGCTGTCGGAGGTAGCATAATGACCGTTTGCGGTGAGGAAGACATAATGGTGAGCCATTTCTCGTCCTTCAAGTATGTGGAGATGGACGGGGAAATCCACGAGACTCTATACCAAGCGTTCGAAGCCGTCAAAGTGAAGGACGTAGCTCCTGTAGTCACCGAAAAGCCAGAGATGACTCTCTCCTCATTCAAGGAAGCTCGGGCCGTTGTCCAAGCCGGATCTACCCCAGGCTGGGGGCGAATTTTGGAGATACCTAACAAGCAAGACAAGTTTGGGTTGGGATATTCTCCTGGAGCTGAAGCTTCTTCTTCTTCTTCTAGCAATGCGTCGCGAGGTAAAGGGCCGATCCAGTTTACCAGTGGCGAAGTGATATTCGAAAGCATCAATGACGTGTCTGAAGACAGCGGAGATAGCGACTGCGACCTCGACTCTTGGATCCAGCAAGGCAAGCCAGGCGAGGGCCTTACCAACTGGTCCGTCAAGGATATCATCCCGATGACAAGCGAAGAGTAATGATTTACTTTTTCCAATCATTGTACAACCCTATGTCCTACCCGGGGCATAGTGGTTTTACTGTCAGGGCCTTGTTGGATTATCTACATGCATTTTGTTAATAAATCAATGGCGTTTTGTTCATATTCAAATATTGTGATCTCTATTATTCCTGTTTTATATTTGTTTTGAAAAACAATAAAATGGCAATGGGGTTTGTGCTAACCTGCATATCCTTGTTTTAAGCTTAACCCTTGTTATTGCAGGATCCACATAACAGATGACATCTACTCTGGACCATCTACGACTCACTTCGACTTCGATTGCCCGATCTATCAAGCTGAAGAAGAGATTGATGAAGACGAAGACCTTCCTAAAGAGTTGGCCCGCTTGTTGAAACAAGAAGAGAAAATTATTCTGCCTCATGAAGAGGAGATCGAGATCGTGAATCTGGGTTCTGAAGAACTCGTCAGAAATGTCAGGATTGGAGCTGCATTGCAGAGTGATGTCAAGCAGAGATTGGTCGAGATGCTGAGAGAGTATAGTGACGTCTTTGCTTGTTCATACGAAGATATGCCCGGACTTGACACTGACATCGTAGTTCACCACTTTCCGCTGCGAGAAGATTGTCCTCCCGTTAAGCAGAAGCTTAGGAGGACACGACCAAATATGGCCGTTAAGATCAAAGAAGAAGTGCAGAAGCAACTTGATGCTGGCTTCTTAGCGGTCACTACTTACCCTCCGTGGGTCGCCACATAGTGCCTGTACCGAAGAAGGACGGTAAGGTACGAATGTGCGTCGATTATCGGGATTTGAATAGGGCAAGCCCTAAGGATGATTTCCCGCTGCCTCATATCGATGTGTTGGTCGACAACACGGCCCAGTTCTCCGTGTTTTCGTTCATGGATGGCTTCTCCGATTACAATCAGATCAAGATGGCGCCGGAGGACATGGAGAAAACGAAGTTTATCACTCCTTGGGGAACATTTTGCTACAAGGTAATGCCTTTCGGTCTGAAGAACGCAGGGGCCACTTACCAACGAGCAATGGTTACTTTGTTTCATGATATGATTCATCATGAGATGGAAGTCTATGTTGATGACATGATTGCGAAGTCCCAAACGGAGGAGGGACATCTGGTCAATTTGCTGAAGCTTTTTGAGAGGCTTAGGAAGTTCAGGTTGAGGCTGAATCCTAACAAGTGTACTTTCGGAGTACGGTCCGGAAAGCTACTAGGGTTTATCGTGAGTGAAAGAGGCATCGAGGTTGATCCTGCGAAAATAAAAGCGATACAAGAAATGCCAGTGCCAAAAACAGAAAAAGAAGTTCGTGGTTTCTTGGGCAGAATAAACTACATTGCAAGGTTTTTCTCTCAGCTCACGGCCACGTGTGAACTGATGTTCAAACTGCTAATGAAAGATCAGGCGATTATCTGGAACGAGGATTGCCAGAAGGCATTTGACAAGCTAAAACAGTATCTGCAGGAACCTCCGATCTTGATACCCCCAGTGGCTGGACGGCCATTAATCATGTACTTGGCAGTTCTTGAGAATAGTATGGGATGTGTTCTCGGTCAGCACGACGAGACGGACAGAAAGGAGCATTCCATCTACTACTTGGGTAAAAAGTTCACTGACTGTGAATCTCGTTACTCGATGCTGGAGAAGACATGTTGTGCACTAGCCTGGGCTGCTAAACGTTTACGACAGTACATGCTCAATCACACCACTATGCTAATTTCGAAGATGGATCCGATCAAGTACGTCTTCGAGAAGAAAGCGCTTTCGGGCAGGATTGCCAGATGGCAAATGGTGTTGACGGAATATGATATTCAGTACGTGTCCCAGAAGGCCATCAAGGGCAGCGTACTGTCTGATTACCTTGCCGAACAGCCAATCGAGGATTACCAACCGATGAAATTTGAATTCCCTGATGAGGATATCATGTTTCTTAAAGCGAAGGACTGCGATGAACCGTTGCCCAACGAGGGGCCAGATAGGAAATCCCAGTGGAAATTGATATTTGACGGGGCGGTTAATTCTTATGGAAGTGGCATCGGGGCGATCATCACGACTCCCCACGGATCCCACATCCCGTTCACTGCGAGACTGACGTTTCCAGTCACCAATAACGAATCGGAGTACGAAGCATGCATCATGGGTCTAGAAGAGGAAATTGATTTGAGAATCAAGAACCTAGACGTATATGGTGACTCGGCGCTTGTGATTAACCAGATTAAAGGGGAGTGGGAGACTCGTCAATCGAATTTGGTGCCGTACATGAACTATGCCAGAAGGCTACTTCCGTTCTTTGATCGAGTGGAACTCCATCATGTGCCCAGGGCCGAAATCAGATGGCTAATGCCTTAGCCACGTTGGCTTCGATGTATAAAGTAAATTTTTGGAATGAAGCCCCAAGGATTGTCCTTTCTCGTCTTGATAGACCTGTGTTCATTTTTGCAATCGAGGAAGCCTCCGACGGCAAGCCATGGTTCCATGACATCCAGACCTTCCTTATGACTAAGGAGTATCCTGCGGGTGCGTCAAACCAGGATAAGAAGACTCTGAGGAGGCTGTCTGGAAATTTCTATCTCAATCCTGATGGAGTTTTGTATAAAAGAAACCACTATCTCGTGCTACTCAGATGTGTAGATGAGAAAGAAGCGAGTATGCTCATGGAAGAAGTCCATGAAGGCACATTTGGTACGCACGTCGGCGAGCATGCTATGACAAGAAAGATCCTGAGAGCAGGATACTACTGGATGACGATGGAATTGGATTGCTTTAAATTTGCAAAGAGATGTCATAAATGCGAGATTTATGCTGATAAAGTTCATGTGCCGCCGTGCCCGTTGAATGTCATGTCCTCCCCGTGGCCATTCTCCATGTGGGGCATCGACATGATAGGCAAGATCGAGCCTACTGCATCTAATGGTCATCGCTTCATTCTAGTAGCTATCGACTACTTCACCAAGTGGGTGGAGGCAGCCTCATATGCTAATGTGACAAAGCAAGTGGTGGCTAAATTCATAAAGAGGGATATCATTTGTTGTTACGGAATTCCCGAGCGGATCATTACTAATAATGGTTCGAATATGAATAACAAGATGATGAAGGAGTTGTGCCAGAGTTTCAAGATTGAACACCACAACTCATCTCTTTATCGACCGTAGATGAATGGCGCCGTTGAAGCGGCTAATAAGAACATCAAGAAGATCGTTCAAAAGATGGTTGTGACCTACAAGGATTGGCACAAGATGTTGCCATTTGCACTGCACGGTTATCGTACAATGGTGCGTACGTCAACCGGGGCAACTCCTTTCTCCTTGGTGTACGGTATGGAAGTTGTCCTACCGTTAGAAGTGGAGATCCTTTCTTTGCGAGTTTTGGTTGATGTGAAACTCGATGAGGCAGAATGGATTAACAACCGACTAAACTAACTCAGCCTGATGGACGAGAAAAGGTTAGCATCGATTGCATATGGTCGTCTGTACCAAAGCCGAATGAAGAAAGTTTATGATAAGACGGTGCGTCCTAGAAGCTTTCAGACGGGTGATCTCGTCCTGAAGAAGATTCTTCCTCCACACTCCGATCACCGGGGCAAGTGGACTCCCAATTACGAATGTCCCTACTATTGCACCCTAAAATTTTACCAACATTTATTTACCCATCAAGAGTTATATGAGACTTTGAAGCTAGCCAAGGAGGCTATTCAAGTGTTCAAATATTGATATCTTTGTCAGAGAGCTCAGGAGATCCTCAGAGGAATTGGTTGAAACCAAGGTTGTGTGTCTCATAACTTGAGAGTTGTGGGAGCTCCTCAGATGATTCTGAGACCATGAGGATGGACTTGAAGCTTTGAGAAAGCTTATGAGATGTCTTGAAAGCCATCATGAAGCCTAGAGAGGTCATTGTGCAAGAATTCAGAAGATTCAACCATGAGTGGTAGAATTAGGGTTTGACTGGGTCAACCCTAGGTCAACTAATGATTTGGAGAGGGTTGAGACCTAATCCGAGAGCCATGTGATCATGGAATGATGTATTGAGATGTTATAAGGATGATTCCTAGACCAACTCATCATGATTGAGGAGTTTGAGAAGTTTCAAGCTAGGGTTTCTCAGGATTGATAGTGTAAAATCCCCTAGTTTGATCCCTATCTTCAAGGCAGTTCAGCTCAAGATGGGATTGTCATCTCATCTTTCCCACAACATGAATGTTGTAGAGCTTGTTCTTAGATTTAATTTGAGTAGTAGAAGTCCTTGATAGGATTTGCAGAGCTCAAGTTATGGTTTTGACAAATTACAGGTCATCTGAGGTATGTGAATCTGGGTCCTTGAAAGTCACCCAACTTGCAGACAAATTTTGCCCTAGTAGGATGATTCCTATGGATTCTTGGTCAACATGAATGTTGAATAGAATCTTCTTAGCTTCCTAGAGAGTACTAGAAGCCCTTGATAGGATTTGTAGAACTCAACTTATGGCTTTGACAAGCCAAGGGCATTTTGGTCATTTGGAAGTTATAGGTCATTTCAAGCATAAGGCCATACCTCCTATTTCCAAGCTTCAAATGGAAAAATCTTCAACATCAAACTTGCTTAGAATGATGTTTTAAGGCTAGTAGGGAGGTCATGAGATGTTGAAAAGGCTCATATCAAAAAGTGATAAAAATGGCCTAAAAATGAGGCATAAGTTAATTCAAGTGAAATTGAAAAATGGAAATCATAAGCTATAAGTCCAAAACATGTCATGTAATAGGTCATTTTGACTCCAAATGACATTATAAGAACAATGGTTCAGCCACAATTTTGATTTGAGGCTTGCATCATAGGGCTGCTTTGTAATTGGATTGCTTGCATATTAGGGTACCAAGCCAAAACTCACAAAAACTCAATAAACAAGGTACTTATGCATTGTAACTTACCCTAGATCTCATGTAAGGAGAATTTCAAATCAGAAACCAAGGTTGCAAGGGTTTTGGCATGAGATACCATGTGGTGAGAAATGAAAATTCAAAATACCATTGCATGAAAAGATCAAGTTCTCATTAGATGAACCTAGATGGTTCTAGATTGTTCTAAACCATTCTATATAACCATTGTGACTTGCTCAGATGCAAGGTTGGTGTTAATTGGTGTAGAGAAGAGAGATTGAAATCCAAAAGCTTCCATTGCAAGTCATATTCAAACTTCACATTCTTCTTCATTGCCATCCCATTTTTCTTCACAAACCTTCTCCATAGATCTTGCTGAGTGTGTTCATGCTGAGTTGAAGCTCCATTGATGGAGAATTGAAGGTGTTCACATTGGATTTGCAAAGAAGCATTTGTCATTGGATCTTGAAGTACAAGCTCTCTCCTCCCAATCTTTTGCAAACAGAAGAAGATTCATCATCCAAGGAGTGTTCTTGAAGAGTTTCAAGCATTGAAAGCAAGGGTTTCACCAGCTACCATTCCAAGAAGCCAGGTTTGAAAAATCCCTTCCACCTCATAATCTAGGCATGGTTAGGGTAATTTATTAGTTTAGAACTATTAGAGACAATTAGGTGACCAATTCTGATGAGTTTGGGGGCATTTGGTGAAGTTTCAACTATGGATGTCATTTCTTGATGGAGTAAGAATGAGTGATATATTGAGTGTTAATGCAAGATTAGTGGCTGATTTTGATTAGTGTAACATGATAAGCATTTTGATGTCAAGAAAGTTGAGTTTGGTTGAAGTCATGGATTGGTCATATTTTGAGATTAGCTTGGTTTCACAGTCGGGTTTGAGTATAGAGATTGTTTCAATGAGAACCAATTCCATGACCATGTTCAGCGTGGAAAATGGATCAAGATCGTGTTTTATTTTGTTAAAATTGATGAAGAAATGAGGCCACACGAAGAGGTGGAAGTTTGTTGCATGGGGCTGTGTTTTAATGGTGATTCTGCAAACCCTAGGGCGTGAGGAAGAAGACGATCCTACAGCCATCAGATCGCGCGCAGACTCATTGACTTTCTCAAGATCCAACGGTCCACGTTTAAACTCGTTTGTGGAGGGAATCAGAAACAAGGCGAAACGCCGCGTTTCATTTAAGTGGCATTCTGGGCTTTGAGTGAATCATGCTAAACCCACCCCCCTATCAGGCCCAATTGGATTTTTAACTAAGATTGGCTTCTATCTGCACCACTCATTTTTTCTTTTTCTTTTGATTTTTAATTGTTTTCTGATTTGGATAGTGGGCTTAGGCGCTTTTCTGTTTGCACCCCCATGTCTGGGCCCATGCATGATTTTAACTGCATATTGTTTCTTCTTGCACCCCATGCTTTCATTTCCATATTATTTTTTCTCCATTTTTTTCATATTTTAGAAAATCATATTAAATAGAAAAATCAATATTTTTTAATGGGAGTTTTTTCTCCCCTTTCATATTTTTGTCTAGAAAAATATAAAATAAAAACATTTTTCATATCATGCATTTTAATATTTTTTGCATATTTTCTTCTTTAATTGCTTTTTATTGCTTTTAAGTTGATATATGAATTTGTAGAATTTAGTTTAGGTAGCTCCCTTTAGATTTTTAGGTCAATCTTTTTAGGGTAGTTAGATATATGTTTTAGGTTCCCCCTGGATTAATTCCATATTTTTGTGGTGATTTTTATGATAGTTTTGATTAGATAATTCTAGGTTGTGTAGAATTAGGTTAAACTTCAACATAGGTCCATAATAACTTTAGATTTTGGGTTTTTAGGACAAGTTAGACTATGGGGCATATATGGGTATTAAGGGTAGGTATGTAGGATCCCTTAGAAATTATATTAGGATTTAATATAATAGTATGCTATTTTTAGTTGATTTTTGTATTGGTTGATTGTTTGTGTTGCCTTTAGGGCATGTTTGCTTTTAGTTGCTTTGCTTTATGGGCTTGGAGAGCTTGATCTTGTCCTAAGGAGCATTGTGGAGCATAGTAGAAGACTTGAAGATGCATTGAGGAGCTTGAGAGCTTGATCTTTTCCTTTTTGTTGTTTTAGGGTTAGGGATTAGGAAGAGTTTAGATGTAGATAACTTCTTTCTCAAAGGTGGATGGTATCATTCCACCTCAATTCCTCCCTATGATTCAAAGTCCTTTCATGGCATACACCTATCTCCTTTTGAGGGATAAGTGATGTACCTAAGAAGTAGAACTTTTGAGGGAACCATTCCTTTGATGTTGAACCCTTATAGGTCACCTTTGGTGGTCAAATAGGCAGTTCAGTATCCCCAGCTTATCCAGTAAGTGATTTCCTCTGGTTTTGATTATCTTGAGAGATGTTGAGCTTGAGTTTGAAGATGAAGACTTCATTGAAGAGTATTGAAGAGGATGAATCCTTGAGTATTGCCATTCCAGCTGAAGCTTGAAGAGCAACAAGAGCAAGTTGACACTTGAAGATCCCTGAAGATTAGGTGAAGCCTGAAGGTGGAGCTGATCAAAGAAGCTGAAGCTTAAGGGAGAAGATAAGTTGAAACTTATGTTGTAGGGTTGAAACCTGGAAAAGAAATTCATATTTGAAGTCTGAAGACTGAGTTGCTTTTGGAAGAGCTGAAGCTTAAGGTTGAGAGAGGAGTTGATCAGTTTTCTCCTTTTTCTTTTCTGTATTGCCGTGTTTTGCTTTACTTGTCTGATGCATTAGAATAAGTTCATATCTAGAATAGGTAGAATCTAGGAGCATGATTGCACTAGAGGTTGAGTTGCTCCCTCTGCTTGTATTGTTACTGTGTGGCTTTGCTTGCGGGTATTCGGTAGAGCCCAGCTCCCTTGCCCATGTGGTTTGTTTGCTTGATGGCATTTTATTTTATTTTTATCTGTATGATTGCAGTTTACCGTTTATTGCTTGATAGAATGTTGTTTATATTTCAGTATGATTACTGTTATTTCATTCTGGCTTGAGGTTGAGATGAGCTTGTGGAGGCTGAAGCCCCACACACATTTCCTCCCTCACTTGCACTGCATGCATTTTACCGTTAAGCTGATGCTTTATCTGTTTCGGTGTATCATTGACATGATCTCTTAGGACTCTCATTTCCTTGGATAAGGATTTGATGATAGAATCTTAGGTTGAAACCTATGATAACAGTAGTACTTGATAGTCTCCCTCCTAGTTGGGCCTGTTCTCTTCTCATCTCAAAGAAGTTTAAGATACAGTAATCATGAATGATTTCTTTCGTACGTTACAAGCCTTAAGCTATCTGAGAGAGTGTTGTGGGAGAGTTTCTTTTCCACAGTCTGGATGTTTAGTATGGTACCCTTTGGGTGACATGCGACGCATTCACTCTCAGGTCATAGTCTATAGTGCGATTGAAATCGCAAACACAATAAAAAACACTTCTTTCGTAAAAGACAGGAAATGAATCGTAGTTTCCCGAACTACGTGAGCTCTTATCTCTCATGCCTGTTGAGAGTACGTAGGCACAAGATGGCGATGTCTTGGCGAGCTACCTTCCCCCATAACCCTTCGTAGGCCGAACTACGTTGACTCTGATTTCTCATTCTCTGATGAGAATACGTAGGCATAAAGTGCGACGCTTTGCCGAGTCATTTTTCTTTTCTTTTTCAGCCAGCCTTGATAGGTAGATAGAATAAAACCAACCCGTCCAAGTAAACACAACAAGCGAGGATCCCGTTGAGTACGACGGACGTGAGGGGTGCTAATACCTTCCCCTTGCGTAACCGACTCCCGAACCCAGACAATGGTTGCGATGACCTTGTCTTACCCTTTTTCGTCAGGTTTTTCCGATCGTTTCCTTTCCCGCTCTGAGGGATAAATAACGAAAGGTGGCGACTCTTCTGTCATGCCGGCACCTTATTTTCGCGCAAGCGACAGCTGGCGACTCTGCTGGGGACTTGGAGAGTTCCCTATGTGAGTCTCGCCTTGGATTTTCTTCCTAACTGTCTGGGTCATCCCCAGCAGCTGGCGACTCTGCTAGGGACTTGGAGAGTTCCCTATGTGAGTCTCGCCTTGGATTTTCTTCCTAGCTGTCTGGGTCATCCCCAGCAGCTGGCGACTCTGCTGGGGACCGAACCCAGAATCTCTGGTTCTCTGGTTCCCTATGCGAGTCAATCCTAGCGCTTGTATGTTTGCTTGTTGGGTTGCGTCTATTTATCGCATTTTACTTCTCGCACTTTATTTCCCGCATTTTATTTCCAGTTTGATATGATTATCTGTGCTGTTGTGGGATGGGAGTTCTGATGAGTGAGAAGCCAGACCCAGGCTTGAGTGCACCATAGAATTAGAGTGGAAATTAGTGGGCGCGTGCTTGCTTTGTAGGCACTAGTGTCTCATGAAATCCACGCTCAGACGAGGTTCATCCGGTTGGCTTCTCTTTCAACCCTTTGGGTTGAGACAGTTGCTGGTTTGGTGGATTGTCGACTCTGGGGACCGATCATTTGTGATTCAGCTAAGTGAGGCCGCTTCATGAGCTGGTGATGCCACACCTTCTGGGTATCGTATCACCCCTCTTGAAAGTCTGTGACGCTGATGAACGTATAGGATGTCGTACCTTGATTCAATTTAGGTCCATACCCGTGAGTGGGAGAGTTTTTGCAGGAAACTTGACTTCCAGCCTACCCGATATTTTGGTTCTCTCTCGTCAGAGCAGACTTATCCCGTCAGCAGCGCAGCAGCAATCAACACTTTGTGGGGGTTGTGATCCCGTGTTTGCTGCATCTTGCATTGCATTTGCATTTGCATTCCTGCATCATATTGCATATCATTCGCCAGCTAGTCAGAGCTCTTATCCAGCCGTTATTTTCTGAAGGTGAGTGTTGAAGACGACCAAAGGATTGAAGCAGATTTGATCAGAATCGAGCATTGAAGTCAGTTGAAGGTTATCAGTAGCTATGTCAGAGAGCAGCTTCTAGTTTGGTGATACCTTGTCGGGTTTCACTGTGACGTCCAATCCTTTGTACGGATCTACGCGTGACAAAGACTTTCCGCAAGTGAACAACCTTACTGCAGCTAAGCTTGCACAGCCTTCTGTTGAAGACCGAGGTCTACGTGAGCAGTTTGTCGTCCGAGGGGAACGTTCTCCTTCTGTTGATGTCTCAGACTACCAGGGTTTTGCCTTCCCTGTGCCAAAGTCTCAAAGAGAGGTCCCGATAGCAAAGAATGAAGACCCATTAGCTCCCGTGTATGCTGAAAGGTTTCGTGCATTGAATGAAAGATTCAAAGCCTTGAAAGGTAACGACGCTGTTAACCGTAGTGCTGCAGACATGTGTCTGGTTCCTGGCCTAGTGCTACCTCCGAAGTTCAGAATGCCGAGGTTTGAAAGGTACAAAGGAGATAGTTGCCCGAAGCAACACTTGGTGATGTTCTACCGAAGAATGACTTCATTCGTGCACGACGACAAGCTGATGATTCATTGCTTTCAAGATAGTCTGACTGGGGCATCTCTGAGTTGGTATATGCAGTTAGAAAGTGATCAGATCCGATCATGGGTGGATTTAGCCAACGCTTTTCTGAAATAGTATGACTACAATCTTGACGAAGCTCCTAGTCGCATGCAGCTGCAAGAATTGTCTCAAGGGGACAATGAACCTTTCAGAAAGTATGTTCAGAGATGGAGAGAATTTGCTGCTAGAGTGCAACCACCGATTCTAGACCAAGAGCTGAAAGGCATGTTCGTAAACTCCTTGCAGAGCCCGTACTTCGAAAGAATGCTTGGAAATGCACCAAATTTCTCTGAATTGGTAAGGGCAGGAGAACGCATCGAGTATGGTGTAAAGACTGGAAGAATCCAGAATGTTTCAGGAAGTCAGGCTAGTGAAACCGAATCTCTCTGTAGCTTTCAAACTGAAGAAGGAAATGTGATCAATGCAATCATGAATGATGTCGGGTATCCTCAAGACGAATCGGTGAAGTCTGTTGGTTCTCCATCTTCTCAGCGGTCAGTATCTTCTGTCTCTCGTTATTCTCGACAGACAATTGTGCCTGGGGCACCCTATCAGGAACCTTATGTCGTTCCTCTTGCAAATCCACGAGCCCGTGGCCGAGGCTATCAGACTCAGCGTCAGAATCTGAATCGACCTTGTAACAACTTGGAACGAAGGAATGCTCCTTCTCATCCAGTGCCTGTGCCGTATAGCCAGATTCTTCCCCATTTGATTCAGAATTCTTTGGTGGAACCTAAAGCTCTTAAGCCCGTGCCAGAGCCTTACCCTCCTGGGTACAATCCCCATTCTCAGTGTGGTTACCATGGTGGATCTCCTAGGCATTCAACTGAAGATTGCAAAGCTTTTCAGGCAAAAGTGCAACAGTTGATCGACAAAGGGTGCGTTTCCTTTCCAGATGGAGTTTTGGTCGTGCATGACAACCTCTCAGTTGTCTAAGCTTGCAGATTCAGATGGTTATTTCCAGAAGCCAGTGGTCCAGACAGGCAGACGTCCTCAGCATTGGCAGTCCTCAGACTTTTTATCATTTGCATTTGTAGTTTCTTTTCTGTTAGTTACTACTTGCTGTTAAACATTGTTTGTTTCGAATGGTAATGTTAATAAAGTGACTATGCATTTTTCTGAATTAATCATGTTGTTGTCACTCATTTACTGCATTGCACTGACACTTGCACTTTATTCACTCCACTCTATCACTATGATTAGCAAAGATTGGAGGGAGGATGATGAAACTGAATACTCATAACCGATGATCGTATGCTTTCAGATAAAACTTTGCCACGTACAAGGCATTGTTTCGAATCCCCTAAACACCGGAGATATATGGTAGAGAATCCCTTGTTAACCACTTCGAGCCGAGAAGTAGGAGTTTCCTTCGGACTATTGAACCCTCACATCTTAACCCGGGGCAGGGTAGTTGTCAGTTAGCTTGATCGAGCGTTCAAGTCTTTTGGAGGAGTGTTGCCTTTCGAGGACCAATCACATCGTATTTTTCCCCAGAGGTCGTACCTCGTCAACCACAATGGTTAAACCTCACCAATCAGGAGTGTGACAGTTATAAACCTCTCGTATGAATCCAGACAGCCAGTGTCGCACGACTTGTTCCAAAGAAAAAAGGAATAAGAAAGCCCGCTAAGTAAAAAAGAAAAGCTGGAAAGCAATTACTTAGGCAAAAATCAGGGTATCCCGCTGGACTTCAAAAGAAAAATTGAAAAGAACTCTGAAGAGCCAGTCCAGGCAAAAATTAAGGAATCAAAAGAATGAAAAAGAAAGGATATCAAAAGAAAAATCCTCGAACAAGGACAAAGTCGTGTGGATACAGGCACCGAAAACGAAGAAAAGTAACTGTCACTCCGAAACACCTTGTGAGTTCTTTAACCAGTTGTTCCCAGTATTCAACATACCTCTCGAAGAGGCAAGCGCTCGAGCCAAGTTAGCTGAACTTTAGGATCGGAGATCATCACGAAGAAGGGGTGGGTACAAATCATAATTTGAGCCGAATATCCTTTGTTTCACGAACCGTGAACCCGACCACGATACAACCCTTAAAAGACCTAATTGAGGCAGGGTTTATTCTGAAAGCGCATTACGATAAGGTTGAGTAACCTGACTCCTGCATGATTTGCTAATCATATCCTTGTTGTACTTTTCACTGATCGAATCAGCACTACGTTTGAACTCTTTGGTTCATTCGTCACTCACTAGCATGACACGTAAATGAGTGACAGTACATTTTTTCAAAATCTGCATGAACACTGCATTAAAATTACACTTCGTGAATAAACAATTTTAATTGCAGGTCAGTAGTTGATACGAAGGAACTCTGACAGGGAATAGTCAATCGGGACTGAATCGTAGCAGTTTGGATCAGAATGGTATACTGTGAAACCCTGTGAATTTGGGGCATTGACTTCCAGAGAGTTTAGAATCAGTTTGTCTGAGGACAAGTCCCGGAGTATCGGTTGATTATGGGACAGATTGTTCAGGAAGCAGTTGATCAGAAGTGAATCTTCTCGAGACCCAATCAGGGGCAGTTATCCAGAATTCTTGTGATTTGAGGGCAGATCCCTCCAGTGTTCAATCAGAGCATGTTGAGTCGCTCATCGCTCGTTCAGGGGCAAGCTACTTCAGAAGTATATTGAACCCAACCATGCTGAGAGTTGTTTAGCTGAGGATGAATCCTTCCGTTGTACAGATGTTGGGGCAAGCCATCTGAAGATTGTCTCGTTGCCCGCTGCTTTCTGTTCAGAATGAATTTTCCCAAAAGTCAGATTGGGGCAAGTTGAATTGCACTGGGGCAAGTTGTTCAAATGAGTTTGCTCACCCCAGCAAGAGGTGAGTGTCGGGGAATCATGTCATTACCCTACCAAAACCCGAGCCTTCTGAAGAAGCCTTGCTGTCATTGGATCTTTATCCTACAGCCTAACCTGTTACTTGGCTGAACCTTGTAACCGAATCGTTTCAAAGTCCAGTTCCCGTCTGGCAAACCGGAGATCAGTTCTCCAAACCAGAAACCGGCCCTGTCTGGTCACCTTTTCTGTAACCTATTGTTTAACCAGTTCTCATCTGGCTAACACAGTTTTAAAGTCCAGTTCTCGTCTGGTAAACCAGAAATCAATTCCCATCTGATATCCAAACCAGAAGTCAGTTCTCGTCTGACAACCTAACGTATTTTGCCATCAGTTCTCATCTGATAGTCTACCCTCGAATGCTCGTTCTCGTCTAGTATTCCCCTTCAAATCCACTTTCATTGGTAACTAGAAATGAATCCCTATCACCATAAACCTATCCCTAAACAGGAAAAAGCCTAATTGTACCTGGCCCGATGATTCCTAGTGACTCGTATGTTGTCACATTCCCCGACACAAGGCTCGAGTGATCCCAACCCCATGATTGGTAGTCTGTATTCCCTGTGTTGATGTTGTCGAATCAGGATTATGGACTCAACAGAGACGTATAGTTTGAGACTGTTTCCCCTGAGTAGTCTGAGACTGCAGCAAGTTGAGATAGCATTCATCCCTTATCAGAGTAGGATCAAGATTATCCTCAGTAGGGCAAGATTAATAGCCCCGGCAGAGTATGGCCATCCCAAGCATTGAGCGTTGATTAGCCTGATGTGTTGTCTTCCCAAGTGGGTTGAGACTGAAGCTTTCCCTGACCAGCAGATTTGGGTTTATTTCCCCAGCAGTGGGACTGACGCAACGTTGTACCCCACAGAGTCCAAGTTTGACTCCTTTCTCTCCGAGTCCAGGTCATTGACTCATTCTTCAAGCAGAGGTCGACATTGATTCCCTCATTGAGTAACCTCCAGACGGGTAGATATTGGCAGAGAAGAGTTATTTCTCAGCAGATTGCTTCGTACCCTATAAAGACTTAGGGTGTTCAAAAAGGACCGTTCAGGGTTGTTTTCCTCAGTGAAGTGAGATCCAATTTCAGTGATCGATTGTTGTCTTCCGAAGATGCCAGAGGTGTGTCCTTGATAAGATCAGTACATCTCCGACAGAGTTGTACAAGGAGTAGCTAAGGATTGATATCCCCAGCAGTGTTGATACACAGGTATTCCTCATCAGACTTGATAGTCCAACATGTGTTACCCAGAAGGGTCAGTCTCCTAAAGGCGTATGCAAGATTACCCTCGGCAGATCCAGATTGATATCCTCGATAGAGTTCAGCAGTCTCTCCCCGCAGAGTCTGAACGCGAGATAATGAGCATTGATATGTCTCCCCAGGCATAGAAGATTCTCTCCCCAAGCAGATGCATCCTGAAGGAATGTCACCTCCTAAGCTGAGTCACGCGCCGAAGCGTGAATTTCCCCCAGCACCGGGTCACAAGTGCAGGTTTCATAGAAATGGTCACACGCCGAAGCATGATTTATTTCTCCCTCGCACCGGGTTACAAGTGCAGGTTTCATAGAAATGTTCAGGCGCCGAAGCTCGTGTTCATCCCCCCGCACCGGGTCACAAGTGCAGGTTTCGTAGGAAACTATTCGTACGCCGAAGTATGCAGCGACTGATGGTGCCAGACTAAAGTCTCCAGCGGAATTGAAATTCCCCACCAGGGTCGTACTCTCTCCCGAAGTAGGATGATTCCCTCTTCGCCAGCAGCGTGTTGGAACAGCTGATGTTGTTTCCCCACAGAGTTGTACTCTCTCCCGAAGTCGGATGATTCCTTCTTCCCCAACAGAATTGAGATTCCCCCGCAGAGCCGTACCCTCTCTAGTGAAGCAGTTGGGACCATGAGTGGTTTTCCCCAGTAGAGCATTGAACAGCTGATGTTGTATTCTCCCCCAGAGTCGTACTCTCCAGCGAAGCAGAATGATTTCTCCTTCCTCAGCCGAGTTTGCAGATACCCAGGAGAGCCGAATCCTTGGAAGTTGATCAGACCATGATTGGTTTTCCCCAGTGGGAGTGTTGAGCAGCTGAATTTGTTTCCCCACAGAGTCTTATCTCCAGAAGAGTAGCCATGAAGGTCATGCAGCTTATTCTCGCGATTGACATCGCTTTTCTCTCAGCAGGGCCAGGTTCTCGTAGAGCTTCGTTCCCCTGCAGCAGTCAAATGAAATCGTTTCACCCGCAGCAGTCAACTGAAGTTATGTCCCATGCGGAGTCCAATTGATATTGGCGTGACCATGTTCTCCTCAGCAGGATGATTCCTCTATCTGAGTAGTTCTTTCTCCTTGAAAGGAGGATTCCCCCTTCGGCATTTATTTTGCTGACGGGATCGCATCATTGTGCATGATTACATAGCATTTAGCATAAACGCATAGCATTTCCACCGTGTGGAGCATAGCGCCGAAGCATATGCATAATAAACATGATCTAGGTTGTTACCGTTCTTGTTTTGCAGGTGTTCCGCCGTAGAATTGATTGCTCAGGATGATTCCTGACATCCTCCCCAACAAAGTCACTGGCTCAGGATGATTCTTGAGATCCCCAGCGAAGTCTTCAGTTCAGTATGATTCTTGAATTCCTCAGCAGGGCCGTTTGCTTAAGATGATTCTTAATCTCCCCAGTGGAGCCCCAGTGAAGGTTGCCCAGAATGATTTCTGAAGCCCCAAGAGAGCCGAATCCTTGGAAGCTGTTCAAGCCATGATTGGTTTGTCCCCGACAAGAGTTGCCCAGGATGATTCCTGGAATCCCCAACAGAGTGTTCGCTCAGGATGATTCCTGAAATCTCCAGAATGGTTGTCGGTTCAAGATGATTCTTGAAGTCCCCGACGGAGTTATTTGTTCAAGATGATTCTTGAAGTCCTCAGCAGAGGTGAGTTATCCCGAATGATTTCTGGACCCCCGGAGCGGAGTTACTTGATAGTTCTCCAGATCCCCAGCGGCGAAGCGTCCTCCCCAGCAGGTTTTCTAACGGCAAAGTTGAAATCTCCTTTGAAGACTCCATGATTGAAGTCTGACCGTGTTAATGAAGTAGTTCTCTCAGTAATGCGGAATGCCTGATGGCATGATCAACCTGATGGTTGAAGTCCGGCTGATGCCCGACAATTTCTTGGAATGCCTGACGGCATGATGAACCTGATGGTTGAAGTCCGGCTGATGCCTGACAGTGTTCTTTGAATGCCTGATGGCATGATCGACTATGTATTACTGGTTACCGTGTGAATTCCCCAATGAAGTTTCTTCACTATGTATTACTGGTTACCGTTCGCTCCTCATCCAGTCAGGTTCAAGCCGTTTGAATAGGGGCAACTGTTGCACCCTAAAATTTGACCAACATTTATTTACCCATCAAGAGTTATATGATATTTTGAAGCTAGCCAAGGAGGCTATTCAAGTGTTCAAAGATTGATATCTTTGTCAGAGAGCTCAGGAGATCCTCAGAGGAATTGGTTGAAACCAAGGTTGTGTGTCTCATAACTTGAGAGTTGTGGGAGCTCCTCAGATGATTCTGAGACCATGAGGATGGACTTGAAGCTTTGATAAAGTTTATGAGATGTCTTGAAAGCCATTATGAAGCCTAGAGAGGTCATTGTGCAAGAATTCAGAAGATTCAACCATGAGTGGTAGAATTAGGGTTTGACTGGGTCAACCCTAGGTCAACTGATGATTTGGAGAGGGTTGAGACCTAATCCGAGAGCCATGTGATCATGGAATGATGTATTGAGATGTTATAAGGATGATTACTAGACCAACTAATCATGATTGAGGAGTTTGAGAAGTTTCAAGCTAGGGTTTCTCAGGATTGACAGTGTAAAATCCCCTAGTTTGATCCCTATCTTCAAGGCAGTTCATCTCAAGATGGGATTGTCATCTCATCTTCCCCACAACATGAATGTTATAGAGCTTCTCCCTAGCTTTAATTTGAGTAGTAGAAGTCCTTGATAGGATTTGCAGAGCTCAAGTTATGGTTTTGACAAATTACAGGTCATCTGAGGTATGTGAATCTGGGTCCTTGAAAGTCACCCAACTTGCAGACAACTTTTTCCCTAGTAGGATGATTCCTATGGATTCTTGGTCAACATGAATGTTGAAGATAATCTTCTTAGCTTCCTAGATAGTACTAGAAGTTCTTGATAGGATTTGTAGAACTCAGCTTATGGCTTTGACAAGCCAAGGGCATTTTGGTCATTTAGAAGTTATAGGTCATTTCAAGCATAAGGCCATATCTCCTATTTCCAAGCTTCAAATGGAAAACTCTTCAACATCAAACTTGCTTAGAATGATGTTTTAAGGATATTAGGGAGGTCATGAGATGTTGAAAAGGCTCATATCAAAAAGTGATAAAAATGGCCTAAAAATGAGGCATAAGTTAATTCAAGTGAAATTGAAAAATGGAAATCATAAGCTATAAGTCCAAACCATGTCATGTAATAGGTCATTTTGACTCCAAATGACATTCTAAGAACAATGGTTCAGCCACAATTTTGATTTGAGGCTTGCATCATAGGGCTGCTTTGTAATTGGATTGCTTGCATATTAGGGTACCAAGCCAAAACTCACAAAACTCAATAAACAAGGTACTTATGCATTGCAACTTACCCTAGATCTCATGTAAGGAGAATTTTAAATCAGAAACCAAGGTTGCAAGGGTTTTGGCATGAGATACCATGTGGTGAGAAATGAAAATTCAAAATACCATTGCATGAAAAGATCAAGTTCTCATTAGATGATCCTAGATGGTTCTAGACTGTTCTAAACCATTCTATATAACCATTGTGACTTGCTCAGATGCAAGGTTGGTGTTAATTGGTGTAGATAAGAGAGATTGAAATCCAAAAGCTTCCATTGCAAGTCATATTCAAACTTCACATTCTTCTTCATTGCCATCCCATTTTTCTTCACAAACCTTCTCCATAGATCTTGCTGAGTGTGTTCATGCTGAGTTGAAGCTCCATTGATGGAGAATTGAAGGTGTTCACATTGGATTTGCAAAGAAGCATTTGTCATTGGATCTTGAAGTACAAGCTCTCTCCTCCCAATCTTTTGCAAACAGAAGAAGATTCATCATCCAAGGAGTGTTCTTGAAGAGTTTCAAGCATTGAAAGCAAGGGTTTCACCAGCTACCATTCCAAGAAGCCAGGTTTGCAAAATCCCTTCCACCTCATAATCTAGGCATGGTTAGGGTAATTTATTAGTTTAGAACTGTTAGAGACAATTAGGTGACCAATTCTGATGAGTTTGGGGGCATTTGGTGAAGTTTCAACTATGGATGTCATTTCTTGATGGAGTAAGAATGAGTGATATATTGAGTGTTAATGCAAGATTAGTGGCTGATTTTGATTAGTGTAACATGATAAGCATTCTGATGTCAAGAAAGTTGAGTTTGGTTGAAGTCATGGATTGGTCATATTTTGAGATTAGCTTGGTTTCACATTCGGGTTTGAGTATAGAGATTGTTTCAATGAGAACCAATGCCATGACCGTGTTCAACGTGGAAAATGGATCAAGATCGTGTTTTATTTTGTTAAAATTGATGAAGAAATGAGGCCACACGAAGAGGTGGAAGTTTGTTGCATGGGGCTGTGTTTTAATGGTGATTCTGCAAACCCTAGGGCGTGAGGAAGAAGACGATCCTACAGCCATCAGATCGCGCGCAGACTTGTTGACTTTCTCAAGATCCAACGGTCCATGTTTAAACTCGTTTTTGGAGGGAATCAGAAACAAGGAGAAACGCCGCGTTTCATTTAAGTGGCATTCTGGGCTTTGAGTGAATCATGCTATACCCACCCCCCTATCAGGCCCAATTGGATTTTGAACTAAGATTGGCTTCTATCTGCACCGCTCATTTTTTCTTTTTCTTTTGATTTTTAATTGTTTTCTGATTTGGATAGTGGGCTTAGGCGCTTTTCTGTTTGCACCCCCATGTCTGGGCCCAAGCATGATTTTAACTGCATATTGTTTCTTCTTGCACCCCATGCTTTCATTTCCATATTATTTTTTCTCCATTTTTTTTTCATATTTTAGAAAATCATATTAAATAGAAAAATCAATATTTTTTAATGGGAGTTTTTTCTCCCCTTTCATATTTTTGTCTAGAAAAATATAAAACAAAAACATTTTTCATATCATGCATTTTAATATTTTTTGCATATTTTCTTCTTTATTGCTTTTTATTGCTTTTAAGTTGATATATGAATTTGTAGAATTTAGTTTTTGTAGCTCCCTTTAGATTTTTAGGTCAATCTTTTTAGGGTAGTTAGATATATGTTTTAGGTTCCCCCTGGATTAATTCCATATTTTTGTGGTGATTTTTAGGATAGTTTTGATTAGATAATTCTAGGTTGTGTAGAATTAGGTTAAACTTCAACATAGGTCCATAATAACTTTAGATTTTGGGTTTTTAGGACAAGTTAGACTATGGGGCATATATGGGTATTAAGGGTAGGTATGTAGGATCCCTTAGAAATTATATTAGGATTTAATATAATAGTATGCTATTTTTAGTTGATTTTTGTATTGGTTGATTGTTTGTGTTGCCTTTAGGGCATGTTTGCTTTTAGTTGCTTTGCTTTATGGGCTTGGAGAGCTTGATCTTGTCCTAAGGAGTATTGTGGAGCATAGTAGAAGACTTGAAGATGCATTGAGGAGCTTGAGAGCTTGATCTTTTCCTTTTTGTTGTTTTAGGGTTAGGGATTAGGAAGAGTTTAGATGTAGATAACTTCTTTCTCAAACGTGGATGGTATCATTCCACCTCCATTCCTCCCTATGATTCAAAGTCCTTCCATGGCATACACCTATATCCTTTGGAGGGATAAGTGATGCACCTAAGAAGTAGAACTTTTGAGGGAACCATTCCTTTGATGTTGAACCCTTATAGGTCACCTTTGGTGGTCAAATAAGCAGTTCAGTATCCCCAGCTTATCCAGTAAGTGATTTCCTCTGGTTTTGATTATCTTGAGAGATGTTGAGCTTGAGTTTTAAGATGAAGACTTCATTGAAGAGTATTGAAGAGGATGAATCCTTGAGTATTGCCATTCCAGCTGAAGCTTGAAGAGCAACAAGAGCAAGTTGACACTTGAAGATCCTTGAAGATTAGGTGAAGCCTAAAGGTGGAGCTGATCAAAGAAGCTGAAGCTTAAGGGAGAAGATAAGTTGAAACTTATGTTGTAGGGTTGAAACCTGGAAAAGCAATTGATATTTGAAGTCTGAAGACTGAGTTTCTTTTGGAAGAGCTGAAGCTTAAGGTTGAGAGAGGAGTTGATCAGTTTTCTTCTTTTTCTTTTCTGTATTGCTGTGTTTTGCTTGACTTGTCTGATGCATTAGAATAAGTTCATATCTAGAATAGGTAGAATCTAGGAGCATGATTGCACTAGAGGTTGAGTTGCTCCCTCTGCTTGTATTGTTACTGTGTGGCTTTGCTTGCGGGTATTCGGTAGAGCCCAGCTCCCTTGCCCATGTGTTTTGTTTGCCTGATGGCACTTTATTTCATTTTTATCTGTATGATTGCAGTTTACCGTTTATTGCTTGATAGCATGTTGTTTATATTTCAGTATGATTACTGTTATTTCATTCTGGCTTGAGGTTGAGATGAGCTTGTGGAGGCTGAAGCCCCACACACATTTCCTCCCTCACTTGCACTGCATGCATTTTACCGTTAAGCTGATGCTTTGTCTGTTTCGGTGTATCATTGACATGATCCCTTAGGATTCTCATTTCCTTTGATAAGGATTTGATGATAGAATCTTAGGTTGAAACCTATGCATGACAACTTCTAGGAGTTCCCTGTTCAAACCTCAACCATAGGATGAATCCATGGCATGATACCAGTAGGACTTGATAGTCTCCCTCCTAGTTGGGCCTGTTCTCTTCTCATCTCAAAGCAGTTTAAGATACAGTAATCATGAATGATTTCTTTCGTACGTTACGAGCCTTAAGCTATCTGAGAGAGGGTTGTGGGAGAGTTTCTTTTCCACAGTCTGGATGTTTAGTATGGTACCCTTTGGGTGACATGCGACGCATTCACTCTCAGGTCATAGTCTCTAGTGCGATTGAAATCGCAAACACAATAAAAAACACTTCTTTCGTAAAAGACAGGAAATGAACCGTAGTTTCCCGAACTACGTGAGCTCTGATCTCTCATGCCTGTTGAGAGTACGTAGGCACAAGATGGTGATGTATTGGCGAGCTACCTTCCCCCATAACCCTTCGTAGGCCGAACTACGTTGACTCTGATTTCTCATTCTCTGATGAGAATACGTTGGCATAAAGTGCGACGCTTTGCCGAGTCATTTTTCTTTTCTTTTTCAGCTAGCCTTGATAGGTAGATAGAATAAAACCAACCCGTTCAAGTAAACACAACAAGCGAGGATCCCGTCGAGTACGACGGACGTGAGGGGTTCTAATACCTTCCCCTTGCGTAACCGACTCCCGAACCCAGACAATGGTTGCGATAACCTTGTCTTACCCTTTTTCGTCAGGTTTTTCCGATTGTTTCCTTTCCTGCTCTGAGGGATAAATAACGAAAGTTGGCGACTCTTCTGTCATGCAGGCACCTTATTTTCGCGCAAGCGACACCTACGTCGTCAGCAAGGTCTTCTCGGGTGGAGCATTGTTGTTATCCACGATGGATGGCGAAGATTTTGCATCCCCGGTGAACGCGGACGCAGTTAAAAAATACTTTGCTTAAAAAGGGACCCGTTGGAGAGAAAAAGAGCATCCAGGCAAAAATGGGGCATCCCGGCGAACCATAAAAAAGGAAAAAGGTTCGGGCAAAAATTAGGGATATAAAGAAAAGAATGTACACCCGCAAAGTCGAAAACTCGGAAGGGCGGCTTTGGCAAAAAAGGGTATCCCGGTGAACCGAAAACCCGCAAAGGGCAGTTCACGCAAAAGTTAGGGATTTGAAAAAGCAAATGACTGCATTCCGCGCGTGGACTGTATTTGTTTAGTGGTTTGGAAGACCTGAGGGCCATTTATGTGAATCAATCTCTTCTGAAGCTGAAGCGTCGGAGAAGTATCGAAGTCGAGTGGGTCATAGAGGGATCAACTCATGGTGTTCGTCTACGCCTCGTTGCCGACATTTGTATATACTGATGTATATTTATGTTTTATTTTTGCGCGGCCTCCTCATTCCAGGAGCTTGCATCTGTTGTAAAACATTTTTACCCATTCAGGGGTTCGTTATCAATAAAATGTATACTATTTAGCAATTATGTTTGTCTGTTTAGCATTTATCTGTTTTGTTTGCGAAAAAGAACGCCGATGTTTTTTATAAAATGCGCATACATAAACTTACTGGCCTAGGCCACTGATTGTTGAAACAATGAATTACTTAAACATTGCCATAAGATGATAACCTTGATAGGTCCCTTTGAGAAGGGTATCTTGTCTGTTTGTTTGTGTTGTTACAGGTGTAGCATAGTCCAAGCAGTACGCCGTACGCGTCCCCAAGCAGGATGATTCCTCCTTCTCCAGCAAGGTTCAGCAGTCTCTCCCGCAGAGTCCGAACGTGATATCGTAAGCATTGATATGTTTCCCCAGGAAGAGAAGATTCTCTCCCCAGTCAGACGCACCCTGGAGGAATGTCGTCTCCTCAGCTGAGTCGTTCACTGAAGTGTGCAGCAATTGATAGTTCAGACTGAAGTCCCCAGCGAAATTGAGATTCCCCGCAGAGTAGTACTCTTCCCTGTAAGCAGGATGATTTCTTCTTCTCCAGCCGAGTTTGCAGATCCCCAAGAGAGCCGAGTCCTTGGAAGCCGCTCAGGCCATGATTTGTTTTCCCCAGTAGAATGTTGAATAGCTGATGCTGTATTTCCCCGCCAGATTCGTTATCTCCAGGAAGGTTGGCTGCGAATGCCGTGCAGTTTGTTTCCGCGATTGACATCGCTTTCCTCAGTAGGTCCAGGTTCTCGTAGAGCTCCGTCCCCCGGCAGCAGTCAACTGAAGTTCATTTCCCCATGCAGAGCCCGATTGAGATCGGCGTGACCTTTTCTCCGTGGCAGGATGATTCCTTCCTCCACCAGAGTGGTCCTTTCTCCTGGACAGGAGGATTCTCCCTTCAACATTTATTTTGCTGGCGGGATCGCAGCATGTTGCATGATTGCCTAACATTTTGCATGAGTGCACAACATTCCCACCGTGTGGAGCATTGCGCCATTGCCAAAGCATATGCATAATAAGCATGATCTAGGTTGTTACCGTTCTTGTTTTGCAGGTGTTCCGCCGCAGAATTGATTGCTCAAGATGATTCTTGAATTCTCCCCAACGGAGTCGCCTGATCAAGATGATTCTTGAAATCCCCAGCAAAGTCTTCGGCCCAAGATGATTCTTGAATTCTCCAGCGAAGGCGTTCGTTTAAGATGATTCTTAAAATCCCCAGTGAAGTTGCAAGAGTTAGTTGCTCAAGTTGACTCTTAGAGTCCCCGAAAGAGTATTTGATCAGGGTGATTCCTGAAATCTCCAGCAGAGTCTTTGGTCCAAGATGATTCTTGAAGCCCCCGGCGGAGTTATTTGTCTGAGATGATTCTTGATTTCCTCAGCAGAGATGATTCACCCAGAATGATTTCTGGATCCCCGAAGCAGAATTACTTGATAGTTCTCCAGAATCCCCGGCGGAGATGTGTCATCCCCAACAGGTTTCTAAACAGCAAAGTGGAAACTTCCCTTGAAGACTTTATGGTTGAAGTCCAACCGTATTGATGAAGCAGTTCTCTTAGCTGATGCGGAGTGCCTGACGACAGAAGTGTGGATATCCCTAACTGGTTCATGATTGACCGAGAATTCTATTCCCGACTTATTGATGAAGTCCGGCTGCTGCCCAAAAATTTCTTTGAATGCCCTATGGCATGACTAACCCGATTGTGGGCCTGACGAGTCCCGAAGAAACTTGATGCCTGACGGCATGACCGACCATGTATTACCGGTTACCGTGCGACCAATTCCCCAGCTAGTTGCCGTGCAGCTAATATTTCAGTTTTCGAAGATTTGTTCCCATCAGAGTACCGTGTACTTGTGTAGTAGGCAAATTTCCGGGTATGTCGGTATCCAACCGTCTCGCACCTTGATTGGTTGAAAGTCGTTCGCTCTCACCCAGTCAGGTCCAAGCCGTTTGAATAGGGGCAGCTGTTGCACCCCAAAATTTGACCAACATTTCTTTACCTAGCTTATGTTTCATTTCATTCACATTAGCATTATCATTTGCATTTCATTGACACGTATGCAGGAGATCAAGTGGTATGATTACCAATCAAGAGCTACACAAGACTTTGAAGCTAGCCAAGAAGGTTATTCAAGTGTTTAAGGGTAGATATCTTTGTCAGAGAAGTCAGAAGATCCTCAGAGAGAGTGGTTGAAACCAAGGTGGTGTGCCTCCTAACTTGAGAGTTGTGGAAGACCTCAGATGATTCTGAAGCCAAGAATGTGGACTTGAAGCCTTGAGAGAGCTTATGAGATGTATTGAAAGCCATCATGAAGCCTAGACAGGTCATTGTGCAAGATTAAGAAGCCTCAGCCATGTTTGGTATGATTAGGGTTTGACTGGGTCAACCCTAGGTCAACTGATGATTTGGAGAGGGTTGAGACCTAAACCAAGAGCCATGTGATCATGGACTGATGCATTGAGATGCTATAAGGATGATTCCAAGGTTAACTCATCATGATTGAAGAGTTTGAGAAGTTTCAAGCTAGGGTTTCTAAGGCTTGACAGTGTACAATCCCCTAGTTTGACCCCTATCTTCAAGGCAGTTTAGCTCAAGATGTGATTGTCATCACATCTTGCCCCCAACATGAATGTTGTAGAGCTTGTTCTTAGCTTTTATTTGAGTACTATAAGTCCTTCATAGGATTTGTAGAGCTCAAGTTATGACTTTGGCAAGTTACAGGTCATTTGAGGTATGTGAATCTGGGGCCTTGAAAGTCACCCACCTTGCATCCAACTTTTGCCCAAGAAGGATGATTCCTATGAACTTTTGGTCAAAATGAATGTTGTTCCTTATCTTCTTAGCTTTCTAGAGAGTACTATAAGTCCTTGATAGGATTTGTATAACTAAACTTATGGTTTTGACAAGTCAAGAGCATTTTGGTCATTTGGAGATTACAGGTCATTTCAAGCATAAGGCCATAACTCCTATTTCCAAGGTTTAAATGGAAAAATCTTCAGCATCAAACTTGCTTAAAATGATGTTTTAAGGCTAGTAAGGAGGTCATGAGATGTTGAAAAGGCTTGTAGCTCAAAGTCACAAAAATGACCTAAAATAAGGGCATAAGTTAAATAAACCAAAGTTGGAAATTGATATTTTCAACCTACACATCCAAACCATGGCATGTAATATATCATTTTGAACCTAGAAAACATTTTAGAAACAATTCATGGACTTGTTTTGAAAAGCACTTGCTTGCATATTAAGTAACATGTGCATAACTTAAAATTGAGGCATGTGCAAGGAACTTGGCAAGCTAAACCCTTCCAAAATGTCACTAGGGGAGAAATTGAAAGAGGATGGGATTGGTTTCAAGCTGCAAAACAGAATTGAGCATGGCATGATAAGTGATTCAAAATCTCATGACATGAGATGTGTAAAATCTCATTGGAAGGATCTAGAGGGTTCTAGATCATCCAAACTTCATCTATATATTGAGTAGAATGGATCCATGGCAGAGGTTGGTGATCATTGAAGGATTGAGCTTAGTTTGAGATTGAGTTTTCATAGCTTGCAAGTGCAATCGGTTTCACCAAATTCCTCCATTTCCTTCCATGTTCTTGATTGATTCTTCTTCCATGAGTGTAAAGGATTGATTCCAGACCATTTCCAAGAAGAATTGGTGGCTAGATCATGTGGGAGCAAGTGGTTTTCAGCACCTGCAACTCAGCATCGTGTTTCAAGATTGAAGTAGTTTCCATTGAATCTTTTGCATACAGAAGCAAGGAGGAGGTTCAGTGATCGTGTCCAGAAGATTTAAGGGCTTGAAGTGAAGATTTCGTGCATCTGTTATTCAATAATTTCCAGGTTGGTAATCTTCTTCCTATAGCTTGATTTAGGTAGAATTAGGTTGAATTAAGGTGCTAGATTAGTTGTAAAATGGCCTAGGATGGATTTCAGATGGTTAATTGATGAATTAGAGACAAAATAAAAAGATCACCATTTTCGGTTGAGATTGGGAGATGATGATTCTTAGGGTTTCAGAGGAAACTATGGGCATGGTTGAGTTCGTGACAAGATTTGGAATGATTTTCATGTTTTGACCTCTTGGATTAGAGGCCTCTAGGAAGAACTAGGGTTGAAGGGGACGATCGGAGCTCCACCGGCGGTGGCCGGAGCTGGGCGCGAAGTTCAGACATTTGAAATGGAGAAGATGAAGTTCTCACCATTGGATGATGGATTGACCATTGACTGGGAGAAGATCCAAGGGCCACGTTTTAATTCTGAGTTGTGAAGGGTTTCTGAAGGAAATAATGCGTTTCATTTATTTGGTGCTTTGGGCCTAGTAATCTGAGTGCTATCCACACCCCCCAGCGAGCCCAACCCATGTTTTTAACTGAAAATGTTTACTTCCTGCACCGTGCGCTTCATTATTTTAATTTGATTTTCATTTAATTTCCATTTAATTCATGATTCTTGTAAAATTCATAATAAATTGGATATTAATCCAATCACACCCATTCTTTTTGCATATTACTCATGATTGAGTCTATTATATTTTAGAGAAAAAATATTTTCATTTCATGTAATTTATGATTTATTTGGAATTTTTCATTTTAATTGATATTAAAATGTTCATGTTTGATGCATACTTTTGTGGAATTTTGTTTGGTCATGTGGTGATGATTTTGAGCCTAGTTTTTTGTGTGTGATTAGGTTAGACATGTATGATCCCATAGAATGTTTCTCACATTTATGTGATGAAAATAGGTGTGACTTCTAGATTGATGTTTAGATGCTTCCTTTTTAGGGTTTTAGGTTGATGCCTTAGAATGTAGGATTTAGTTCTAGGTCCAATTTGATGGTTTGATCTTTGAAACTAATGTGGTAGAGTCATGATTGACATAGGTTCCCATAGTAATTTTTGTAGGATTTTACAATTGATTTTAGTATTTTAGTTAGGACTAACTTTAGTGCTAGGTTTTAGGTGATCCTAATTTACTAATACAACTAGTTTAACTCATTTAGTTCCCTTAGATTAGGGTTTGTGCTTGGTTTGCCTTTGGTTGAGATTGAAGACAAGTTGAAGACAAGAGGAAGATGCTTGAGGTGGCTTGAAGTTGCTTGGAGCTCTAGATTTGCTTGTGCCTGAAGGTGTCTGATAAAGATTAGGAGATAGGACATAGGGAGAGCCTTATAGTTAGAATGATTTCTTTCACAAATATGGAAAGCATCTTGTGCTTCCATTCCTCCAAATGATTAAAAGTCCTTCTCAGGTATTCACATCCCTCCTTTGGAGGAATGAGTGGCTTTATCTGGGAAGTAGAACTTTGAGGGAACCAGTCTCTCATAATGATAAACCCTTACAGGCTTCCTTTGGTTGTCAATAAGTTGTTTATCATTTCCACTCATCATGTTCAATCAGTTGTCTTCTAGTTTGAGTATCTTGAAAGATGTTGGACTTGAGTTTGAAGATGAGGACTTCATTGAAGAGTGTGGTAGAGGATGATTCCTTGAGCATTGCCATTTCAGCTGAAGAGCAAGAAGAACAAGTTGATACTTGAGGACCCAATTGAGATTGAGTGTAGAGCTGAGGCTTGAGGAATAAAGGATGAGTTGATACTTACATTGAGACTTGAGAGCCTGAAGGAATCCAATTGATACTTGTGGTTAAGAGCAAAGCCTGAGGGTGGAGTTGACTGGAAAGCTGAAGCTTGAAGAAGAAGATTAAGTTGAAACTTATGTTGAAGGGTTGAAACCTGGAGAAGCAAATTGATATTTGTCATGGAGGATGATAGCCTTGAAGGGTGATTGAGGTCTGAAGACTGGATTGCTGTCAGAAGAGCTGAAGCTTGGAGTTGAGAGAGGGAGTTGTTGATCTTCTTTCCTGTTTGTTTTCTTTTCTGTATTGATGTGCCTTGTTTTATTTGCTTGATGCATTAGAATAAGTCCATATCTAGACTAACTTCAATCTAGGAGCATGATTACACTAGAGGTTGAGTTGCTCCCTCTACTTGTACTGTTACTATATAGCTTTGCTTGCGGGTATTCGGTAGAGCCCTGCTCCCTTGCCCATGTCGTTTATTTTGCTTGATAGCATGATTTTATTTTATCTGTATGATTGCAGTTTACTGTATTTTGCTTGATAGCATGTTGTTATTGTTGCTGTATGATTGCAGTTATTCATTCTGGCTTGAGGTTGAGATGAGCTTGTGGAGGCTGCTGCCCCACACACATTTCCTCTCTCACTTGCATTGCATGCATTTTACAGCTGTTTACTGTTTACTGTTTAAGCTGATGCTTTATCCGTTTCTGTTTATCATTGACATGATCCCCTAGGAATCTTACTTCCTTTGACAAGGAAGTGATGATAGAACTTTAGGTTGAAACCTATGTATGATAACTTCTAGGAGTTCCCTGTTTTAAACTTCAACTATAGGATGAATCCTTGGCATGACAACAGTAGGACTTGATAGTCTCCCCGTAGTTGAGCCTGTTCTCTTCTCACTTCAAACAGCTCAAGATACAGTAACCATGAATAATTTCTTTCGTACGTTACGAGCCTTAAGCTATCTGAGAAAGGATTGTTGGAGAGCCTCTTTTCAACAGTCCGGATGTTTAGTATGGCACCCTTTGGGTGACATGCGACGCATTCACTCTCAGGTCATAATCTTTAGTGCGATTGAAATTGCAAACACAATAAAAACACTTCTTCCGTAAAAGACAGAAAACAAACTCCAAACTTTTTTGCCCCGAGGGCCCATAATTCAAAGGAAAGCTTTTCTGAAGAAAAGAGTGTTGTTAAACTTCAGCGCCAACGCAAACAAGCTTTGTCTCTAACTGCTGGAACTGTTGTTTAACCCTACTCAATAAAAAAAGATGAATCTGAATGCCCGTAATCCGTAGTATCCCGAACTACGTAAGCTCTGATCTCTCAAACCTATTGAGAGTACGTAGGCACAATACTGACGTATTGGCGAGCCACCTTCCCCATAACCCGTCGTAGGCCGAACTACGTTAACTCTGATTTCTAATTCTCTGATGGGAATACGTAGGCATAAAGTGCGACACTTTGCCGAGTCATTCTCTTTTCCTTTTAAGCCAGCCTTGATAGATAGATAGATAAACCAACTCGTCTAGTCAACACAACAAGCGTGGACAACGTCGAGTACGACGGACGTGAGGGGTGCTAATACCTTCCCCTTGCGTAACCGACTCCCGAACCCAAACAATGGTTGCGAGGACCTTGTCTTACCCTTTTTCGTCAGGTTTTTCCGATCGTTTCCTTTCCCGCTCTGAGGGATAAATAACGAAAGGTGGCGACTCTTGTGTTTTGCCGGCACCTTATTTTCGCGGAAGCGACAGCTACTATCAGACGTATGATAGCCTAAGCAAAGGTAATAACCTAAAAGATACGGTATATTACCTAATATCAGGCGTATGATAGCCTAAGCAAAGTTAATAACCCAAAATATATGGTATATTACCTAATATCAAGCGTATGATAGGCTAAGTAAATGTAATAACCCAAAAGATACGGTGTATTACCTACTATCAGACGTATGATAGCCTAAGGAAAGGTAATAACCCAAAAGATACGGTATATTACCTACTATCAGGCGTATGATAGCCTAAGCAAAGGTAATAACCCAAACGATACGGTATATTACCTGCTATCAAAAGTATGATAGCCTAAGCAAATGTAATAGCCCAAAAGATAATGTATATTACCCACTATCAAACGCATGATAGCCTAAGCAAAGGTAATAACCCAAAAGATACGATATATTACCTACTATCAAACTGATGATAGCCTAAGCAAAGGTAATAACCAAAAAGAGACAATATATTACCTATTATCATATGTATGATAGCCTAAGCAAAGGTAATAGCCCAAAAGATACAGTATATTACCCACTATGAAACGTATGATAGCCTAAGCAAAGGTAATAACCCAAAAGATACGGTATATTACCTACTATCAAACGTATGATAGCCTAAGCAAAGGTAATACCCAAAAAGAGACAATATATTACCTATTATCAGACGTATGATAGCCTAAGCAAAGGTAATAACCCAAAAGATACGGTATATTACCTACTATCAGGCGTATGATATCCTAAGCAAAGATAATAACCCAAAAGATACGGTATATTACCTACTATTAGACGTATGATAGCCTAGGAAAAGGTAATAACCTAAAAGATAGGGTATATTACCTAATATTAGGCGTATGATAGCCTAAGCAAAGTTAATAACCCAAAATATATGATATATTACCTAATATCAGGCGTATGATAGGCTAAGTAAAGGTAATAACCCAAAAGATACGGTGTATTACCTACTATCAGACGTATGATAGCCTAAGGAAAGGTAATATCCCAAAAGATACGGTATATTACCTACTATCATGCGTATGATAGCCCAAGCAAATGTAATAACCAAAAAGATACGGTATATTACCTACTATCAAACGTATGATAGTCTAAGCAAAGGTAATAACCTAAAAGATACGGTGTATTACCTACTATCAGACGTATGATAGCCTAAGCAAAGGTAATAACCCAAAAGATATGGTATATTACCTACTATCAAACGTATGATAGCCTAAGCAAAGGTAATAACCCAAAAGAAACGGTGTATTACCTACTATCAGACGTATGATAGCCTAAGGAAAGCTAATAACCCAAAAGATACGACATGTTACCTACTATCAGGCATATGATAGCCCAAGCAAAAGTAATAACCCAAAAGATGCAGTGTATTACCTACTATCAGACGTATGATAGCCTAAGGAAAGGTATGAACCCAAAAGATAAGGTATATTACCTACTACCAGGCGTATGATAGCGTAAACAAAGGTAATAACCCAAAAGAGACGGTATGTTACCTACTATCAAACGTATGATAGCCTAAGCCACGGTAATAACCCAAAAGATACGGTATATTACCTACTATCATACGTTTGATAGCCTAAGCAAAGGTAATAACCTAAAAGATACGGTATATTACTTACTATCAAACGTATGATAGACTAAGAAAAGGTAAGAACCCAAAAAATACGGTATACTACCTACTATCAAACGTATGATAGCCTAAAAAAAGGTAATAACCCAAAAGATACAGTGTATTACCTACTATCAGCCGTATGATAGCCTAAGGAAAGGTAATAACCCAAACGATACGGTATATTACCTACTATCAGGCGTCTGATAGCCTAAGCAAAGGCAATAACCCAAAAGATACGGTATATTACCTACTATCAAACGTATGATAGCCTACACAATGGTAATAATCCAAAAGAGACAGTATATTACCTATTATCAGACGTATGATAGCCTAAGCAAAGGTAATAACTCAAAAGATACGGTATATTACCTACTATCAGGCGTATAATATCCTAAGCAAAGGTAATAACCTAAAAGATAGGGTATATTACCTACTATCAGACGTATGATAGCCTAAGAAAAGTTAATAACACAAAATATATGGTATATTACCTAATATCAGGCGTATGATAGGCTAAGCAAACGTAATAACCCAAAAAGATAAGGTATATTACCTACTATCAAACGTATGATAGCCTAAGCAAAGGTTATAATCCAAAAGATACGGTATATTACCTACTATCAGACGTATGATAGCTTAAGCAAAGGTAATAACTCAAAAGAGATAGTATATTACCTATTATCAGACGTATGATAGCCTAAGCAAAGATAATAACTCAAAAGATACGTTATATTACCTATTATCAGACGTATGATAGCCTAAGCCACGGTAATAACCCAAAAGATACGGTATATTACCTACTATCAAAAGTATGATAGCCTAAGCAAAGGTAATAACCCAAAAGATACGGTATATTACCTACTATCAGACGTATGATAGCCTAAGCAAAGGTAATAACCTAAAAGATACGGTATATTACCTACTATCAAACGTATGATAGCCTAAACAAAGGTAATAACCCAAAATATACGGTATACTACCTACTATAAAACGTATGATAGCCTAAGTAAAGGTAATAACCCACAAGATACGGTGTATAACCTACTATCAGACGTATGATAGCCTAAGGAAAGGTAATAACCCAAAAGATACGGTATATTACCTACTATCAGGCGTATGATAGCCTAAACAAAGGTAATAACCAAAAAGATACGGTATATTACCTACTATCATACGTATGATAGCCTAAGCAAAGGTAATAACCTAAAAGATACGGTATATTACCTACTATCAAAAGTATGATAGCCTAAGCAAAGGTAATAACCTAAAAGATACGGTATATTACCAACTATCAGACGTATGATAGCCAAAGCAAAGGTAATAACCTAAAAGATAGGGTATATTGCCTACTATCAAACATATGATAGCCTAAGCAAGGGTAATAACCCAAAAGATATGGTATATTACCTACAATCAAACGTATGATAGCCTAAGGAAAGGTAATAACCCAAAAGATAAGGTATATTACCTACTACCAGGCGTATGATAGCCTAAACAAAGGTAATAACCCAAAAGAGACGGTATGTTACCTACTATCAAACGTATGATAGCCTAAGCCACGGTAATAACCCAAAATATACGGTATATTACCTACTATCAGACGTTTGATAGCCTAAGCAAAGGTAGTAACCTAAAAGATACGGTATATTACTTACTATCAAACGTATGATAGCCTAAGCATAGGTAATAACCCAAAAGATACGGTATACTACCTACTATCAAACGTATGATAGCCTAAGTAAAGGTAATAACCCAAAAGATACGGTGTATTACCTACTATCAGACGTATGATAGCCTAAGGAAAGGTAATAACCCAAACGATACGGTATATTACCTACTATCAAACGTATGATAGCCTACGCAATGGTAATAACCCAAAAGAGACAATATATTACCTATTATCAGACGTATGATAGCCTAAGCAAAGGTAATAACTCAAAAGATACGGTATATTACCTACTATCAGGCATATAATATCCTAAGCAAAGATAATAACCCAAAAGATACGATATATTACCTAGTATCAGACGTATGATAGCCTAGGAAAAGGTAATAACCTAAAAGATACGGTATTATACCTAATATCAGGCGTATGAAAGCCCAAGCAAAGTTAATAACCCAAAATATATGGTATATTACCTAATATCAGGCGTATGATAGGCTAAGCAAAGGTAATAACCCAAAAAGATAAGGTATATTACCTACTATCAGACGTATGATAGCCTAAGCAAAGGTTATAATCCAAAAGATACGGTATATTACCTACTATCAGACGTATGATAGCTTAAGCAAAGGTAATAACTCAAAAGATACAATATATTACCTATTATCAGACGTATGATAGCCTAAGCAAAGATAATAACTCAAAAAAGATACGTTATATTACCAATTATCAGACGTATGATAGCCTAAGCCACGGTAATAACCCAAAAGATACGGTATACTACCTACTATCAAACGTATGATAGCCTAAGTAATGGTAATAACCCAAAAGATATGGTGTATTACCTACTATCAGAGTATGATAGCCTAAGGAAAGGTAATAACCCAAAAGATACGGTATATTACCTACTATCAGGCGTATGATAGCCTAAGCAAAGGTAATAACCCAAAAGATACGGTATATTACCTACTATCATACGTATGATAGTCTAAGAAAAGGTAATAACCCAAAAGATACGGTATATTACCTACATTCAAAAGTATGATAGCCTAAGCAAAGGTAATAACCTAAAAGATACGATATATTACCGACTATCAGACGTATGATAGCCTAAGCAAAGGTAATAACCTAAAAGATAGGGTACATTGCCAACTATCAAACGTATGATAGCCTAAGCAAGGGTAATAACCCAAAAGATACGGTATATTACCTACTATCAAACGTATGATAGCCTAAGCAAAGGTAATAACCAAAAAGATATGGTATATTACCTATTATCATACATATGATAGCCTAAGCAAAGGTAATAACCCAAAATATAAGGTATATTACCTACTATCAAACGTTTTATTCCCTAAGCAAAGGTATTAACCCAAAAGATACGGTATATTGCCTAGTATCCAACGTATGATTATCTAAGCAAAGGTATTAACCCAAAAGATACGGTATATTGCCTAGTATCCAACGTATGATTATCTAAGCAAAGGTAATAACCCAAAAGATACGGTATATTACCCACTATCAAACGTATGATAGCCTAAGCAAAGGTAATAACCCAAAAGATACGGTATATTACCTACTATCAAACGTATAATAGGCTAAGCAAAGGTAATAACCCAAAAGATACGGTATATAACGTACTATCAAACGTATGATAGCCTAAGCAAAGGTAATGACCCAAAAGAGACAATATATTACCTATTATCAGACGTATAATAGGCTAAGCCAAGGTATTAACCCACAAGATACGGTATAATACCTACTATCAGGCGTATGATATCCTAAGCAAAGATAATAACCCAAAAGATATGGTATATTACCTACTATCAGACGTATGGTAACCAAGGAAAAGGTAATAACCTAAAAGATATGGTATATTACCTAATATCAGGCGTATGATAGCCTAAACAAAGTTAATAACCCAAAATATAAGGTATATTACCTAATATCAGGCGTATGATAGGCTAAGCAAAGGTAATAACCCAAAAAGATAAGGTATATTACCTACTATCAGACGTATGATAGCCTAAGCAAAGGTAATAACCCAAAAGAGACGGTATGTTACCTACTATCAAACGTATGATAGCCTAAGCCACGGTAATAACCCAAAATATACGGTATATTACCTACTATCAGATGTTTGATAGCATAAGCAAAGGTAATAACCTAAAAGATACGGTATATTACTTACTATCAAACGTATGATAGCCTAAGCATAGGTAATAACCCAAAAGATACGGTATACTACCTACTATCAAACGTATGATAGCCTAAGTAAAGGTAATAACCCAATAGATACGGTGTATTACCTACTATCAGACGTATGATAGCCTAAGGAAAGGTAATAACCCAAACGATACGGTATATTACCTACTATCAAACGTATGATAGCCTTCGCAATGGTAATAATCCAAAAGAGGCAGTATATTACCTATTATCAGACGTATGATAGCCTAAGCAAAGGTAATAACTCAAAAGATACGGTATATTACCTACTATCAGACGTATGATAGCTTAAGCAAAGGTAATAACTCAAAAGATACAGTATATTACCTATTATCACACGTATGATAGCCTAAGCAAAGATAATAACTCAAAAGATACGTTATATTACCTATTATCAGACGTATGATAGCCTAAGCCACGGTAATAACCTAAAAGATACGGTATATTACCTACTATCAAAAGTATGATAGCCTAAGCAAAGGTAATAACCCAAAAGATATGGTATATTACCTACTATCAGACGTATGATAGCCTAAGCGAAGGTAATAACCTAAAAGATACGGTATATTACCTACTATCAAACGTATGATAGCCTAAACAAAGGTAATAACCCAAAAGATACGGTATACTACCTACTATAAAACGTATGATAGCCTAAGTAAAGGTAATAACCCAAAAGATACGGTGTATTACCTACTATCAGACGTATGATAGCCTAAGGAAAGGTAATAACACAAAAGATACGGTATATTACCTACTATCAGGCGTATGTTAGCCTAAACAAAGGTAATAACCAAAAAGATGCGGTATATTACCTACTATCATACGGATGATAGCCTAAGAAAAGGTAATAACCCAAAAGATACGGTATATTACCTACTATCAAAAGTATGATAGCCTAAGCAAAGGTAATAACCTAAAAGATACGGTATATTACCGACTATCAGACGTATGATAGCCTAAGCAAAGGTAATAACCTAAAAGATAGGGTATATTTCCTACTATCAAACGTATGATAGCCTAAGCAAGGGTAATAACCCAAAAGATATGGTATATTACCTACTATCAAACGTATGGTAGCCTAAGCAAAGGTAATAACCCAAAAGAGACGGTATGTTACCTACTATCAAACGTATGATAGCCTAAGCCACGGTAATAACCCAAAATATACGGTATATTACCTACTATCAGACGTTTGATAGCATAAGCAAAGGTAATAACCTAAAAGATACGGTATATTACTTACTATCAAACGTATGATAGCCTAAGCATAGGTAATAACCCAAAAGATACGGTATACTACCTACTATCAAACGTATGATAGCCTAAGTAAAGGTAATAACCCAATAGATACGGTGTATTACCTACTATCAGACGTATGATAGCCTAAGGAAAGGTAATAACCCAAACGATACGGTATATTACCTACTATCAAACGTATGATAGCCTTCGCAATGGTAATAATCCAAAAGAGACAGTATATTACCTATTATCAGACGTATGATAGCCTAAGCAAAGGTAATAACTCAAAAGATACGGTATATTACCTACTATCAGACGTATGATAGCTTAAGCAAAGGTAATAACTCAAAAGATACAGTATATTACCTATTATCACACGTATGATAGCCTAAGCAAAGATAATAACTCAAAAGATACGTTATATTACTTATTATCAGACGTATGATAGCCTAAGCCACGGTAATAACCTAAAAGATACGGTATATTACCTACTATCAAAAGTATGATAGCCTAAGCAAAGGTAATAACCCAAAAGATATGGTATATTACCTACTATCAGACGTATGATAGCCTAAGCAAAGGTAATAACCTAAAAGATACGGTATATTACCTACTATCAAACGTATGATAGCCTAAACAAAGGTAATAACCCAAAAGATACGGTATACTACCTACTATAAAACGTATGATAGCCTAAGTAAAGGTAATAACCCAAAAGATACAGTGTATTACCTACTATCAGACGTATGATAGCCTAAGGAAAGGTAATAACCCAAAAGATACGGTATATTACCTACTATCAGGCGTATGTTAGCCTAAACAAAGGTAATAACCAAAAAGATACGGTATATTACCTACTATCATACGGATGATAGCCTAAGAAAAGGTAATAACCCAAAAGATACGGTATATTACCTACTATCAAAAGTATGATAGCCTAAGCAAAGGTAATAACCTAAAAGATACGGTATATTACCGACTATCAGACGTATGATAGCCTAAGCAAAGGTAATAACCTAAAAGATAGGGTATATTTCCTACTATCAAACGTATGATAGCCTAAGCAAAGGTAATAACCCAAAAGATACGGTATATTACCTACTATCAAACGTATGGTAGCCTAAGCAAAGGTAATAACCCAAAAGAGACGGTATGTTACCTACTATCAAACGTATGATAGCCTAAGCCACTGTAATAACCCAAAAGATACGGTATATTACCTACTATCAGACGTTTGATAGCATAAGCAAAGGTAATAACTTAAAAGATACGGTATATTACTTACTATCAAACGTATGATAGCCTAAGCATAGGTAATAACCCAAAAGATACGGTATACTACCTACTATCAAACGTATGATAGCCTAAGTAAAGGTAATAACCCAATAGATACGGTGTATTACCTACTATCAGACGTATGATAGCCTAAACAAAGGTAATAACCCAAACGATACGGTATATTACCTACTATCATACGTATGATAGCCTTCGCAATGGTAATAATCCAAAAGAGACAGTATATTACCTATTATCAGACGTATGATAGCCTAAGCAAAGGTAATAACTCAAAAGATACGGTATATTACCTACTATCAGGCGTATGATAGCCTAAACAAAGGTAATAACCAAAAAGATACGGTATATTACCTATTATCAGACGTATGATAGCCTAAGAAAAGGTAATAACCCAAAAGATACGGTATATTACCTACTATCAAAAGTATGATAGCCTAAGCAAAGGTAATAACCTAAAAGATACGGTATATTACCGACTATCAGACGTATGATAGCCTAAGCAAAGGTAATAACCTAAAAGATAGGGTATATTTCCTACTATCAAAAGTATGATAGCCTAAGCAAGGGTAATAACCCAAAAGATACGGTATATTACCTACTATCAAACGTATGGTAGCCTAAGCAAAGGTAATAACGTAAAAGATACGTTGTATTACCTACTATCAGACGTATAATAGCCTAAGGAAAGGTAATAACCCAAAAGATACGGCATATTACCTACTATCAGATGTATGATAGCCTAAGAAAAGGTAATAACCCAAAAGATAAGGTATATTACCTACTACCAGGGGTATGATAGCCTAAGCAAAGGTAATAACCCAAAAGAGACGGTATGTTACCTACTATCAAAAGTATGATAGCCTAAGCCACGGTAATAACCCAAAAGATATGGTATATTACCTACTATCAGACGTTTGATAGCCTAAGCAAAGGTAATAACCCAAAAGATATGGTATATTACCTACTATCAGACGTATGATAGCCTAAGCAAAGGTAATAACCTAAAAGAGACTGTATATTACCTACTATCAAACGTATGATAGCCTAAGCCACTGCAATAACGCAAAAGATACGGTATATTACCTACTATCAAACGTATGATAGCCTGAGCAAAGATAATAACCCAAACGATACTGTATATTACCTACTATCAAAGGTATGATAGCCTAAGCAAATGTTACAGCCCAAAAGATACGGTATATTACCTACTATCAAACGTATGATAGCCTACGCAATGGTAATAACCCAAAAGAGACAGTATATTACCTATTATCAGACGTATGATAGCCTAAGCAAAGGTAATAACTCAAAAGATACGGTATATTACCTACTATCAGGCGTATAATATCCTAAGCAAAGATAATAACCCAAAAGATACGGTATATTACCTAGTATCAGACGTATGATAGCCTAGGAAAAGGTAATAACCTAAAAGATACGGTATATTACCTAATATCAGGCGTATGAAAGCCCAAGCAAAGTTAATAACCCAAAATATATGGTATATTACCTAAAATCAGGCGTATGATAGGCTAAGCAAAGGTAATAACCCAAAAAGATAAGGTACATTACCTACTATCAGACGTATGATAGCCTAAGCAAAGGTTATAATCCAAAAGATACGGTATCTTACCTACTATCAGACGTATGATAGCTTAAGCAAAGGTAATAACTCAAAAGATACAATATATTACCTATTATCAGACGTATGATAGCCTAAGCAAAGATAATAACTCAAAAAAGATACGTTATATTACCTATTATCAGACGTATGATAGCCTAAGCCACGGTAATAACCCAAAAGATACGTTATATTACCTACTATCAAAAGTATGATAGCCTAAGCAAAGGTAATCACCCAAAAGATACGGTATATTACCTACTATCAGGCGTATGATAGCCTAAGCAAAGGTAATAACCCAAAAGATACGGTATATTACCTACTATCATACGTATGATAGCCTAAGGAAAGGTAATAACCCAAAAGATATGGTATATTACCTATTATCATACATATGATAGCCTAAGCAAAGGTAATAACCCAAAATATAAGTTATATTACCTACTATCAAACGTTTTATTCCCTAAGCAAAGGTATTAACCCAAAAGATACGGTATATTGCCTAGTATCCAACGTATGATTATCTAAGCAAAGGTATTAACCCAAAAGATACGGTATATTGCCTAGTATCCAACGTATGATTATCTAAGCAAAGGTAATAACCCAAAAGATACAGTATCTTACCTACTATCAAACGTATGATAGCCTAAGCAAAGGTAATAACCCAAAAGATACGGTATATTACCTACTATCAAACGTATAATAGGCTAAGCAAAGGTAATAACCCAAAAGATACGGTATATTACATACTATCAAACGTATGATAGCCTCAGCAAAGGTAATGACCCAAAAGAGACAATATATTACCTATTATCAGACGTATAATATATTACCTATTATCAGACGTATAATAGGCTAATACCTACTATCATGCGTATGATATCCTAAGCAAAGATAATAACCCAAAAGATATGGTATATTACCTACTATCAGACGTATGGTAACCAAGGAAAAGGTAATAACCTAAAAGATATGGTATATTACCTAATATCAGGCGTATGATAGCCTAAACAAAGTTAATAACCCAAAATATAAGGTATATTACCTAATATCAGGCGTATGATAGGCTAAGCAAAGGTAATAACCCAAAAAGATAAGTTATATTACCTACTATCAGACGTATGATAGCCTAAGCAAAGGTTATAACCCAAAATATACGGTATATTACCTACTATCAGACGTATGATAGCTTAAGAAAAGGTAATAACCCAAAAGATACGTTATATTACCTATTATCAGACGTATGATAGCCTAAGCAATGGTAATAACTCAAAAGATATGGTATATTACCTATTATCACTCGTATGATAGCCTAAGCCACGGTAATAACCCAAAAGATAAGGTATATTACCTACTATCAGACGTATTACAGCCTAAGCAAAGGTGATAACCCAAAAGATACGGTATATTACCTACTATCAAACGTATGATAGCCTAAGGAAAGGTAATAACCCAAAACTTACGATATATTACCTACTATCAAATGTATGATAGCCTAAGCAAAGGTAATAACCCAAAAGATACAGTGTATTACCTACTATCAGATGTATGATAGCCTAAGGAAAGGTAATAACCCAAAAGATACGGTATATTACCTACTATCAAACGTATGATTCACTAAGCAAAGGTACTAATCCAAAAGATACAGTATATTACCTACTATCAAACGTATGATTATCTAAAAAAGGTAATAACCCAAAAGATACGGTATATTACCTACTATCAAACGTATGATTCCCTAAGCAAAGGTGATAACCTAAAAGATATGGTATATTACCTACTAACAAAAGTATGATAGCCTAAGCAAATGTAATAACCCAAAAGATACGGTATATTACCTACTATCAAACATATGATAGCCTAAGCAAAGGTAATAACCCAAAAGTTATGGTGTATTACCTTCTATCAGATGTATGATAGCCTAAGCAAACGTAATAACCCAAAAGATACGGTATATTACCTACTATCATACATATGATAGACTAAGAAAAGGTAATAACCCAAAAGATACGGTATATTACCTACTATCAAAAGTATGATAGCTTAAGCAACGGTAATGACCTAAAAGATATGGTATATTACCTATTATCAGACGTATGATACCCTAGGCAAAGGTAATAACCTAAAAGATAGGGTATATTGCCTACTATCAAACGTATTATAGCCAAAGCTAGGGTAATAACCCAAAAGATACAGTATATTACCTACTATCAAACGTATGATAGCCTAAGCAAACGTAATAACCCAAAAGATACGGTGTATTACCTACTATCAGATGTATGATAACCTAAGGAAAGGTAATAACCCAAAAGATACGGTATATTACCTACTATCAGGCGTATGATAGCCTAAGCAAAGGTAATAACCAAAAAGATACGGTATATTACCTATTATCATATATATGATAGCTTAATCAAAGGTAATAACCAAAAAGATACGGTATATTACCTACTATCAAACGTATGATTCACTAAGCAAAGGTACTAATCCAAAAGATACGGTATATTACCTACTATCAAATGTATGATTATCTAAGCAAAGGTAATAACCCAAAAGATACGGTATATTACCTACTATCAAACGTATGATTCCCTAAGCAAAGGTGATAACCCAAAAGACACGGTATATTACCTACTAACAAAAGTATGATAGCCTAAGCAAATGTAATAACCCAAAAGATACGGTATATTACCTACTATCAAACATATGATAGCCTAAGCAAAGGTAATAACCCAAAAGATATGTTGTATTACCTACTATCAGATGTATGATAGCCTAAGCAAACGTAATAACCCAAAAGATATGGTATATTACCTACTATCATACGTATGATAGACTAAGAAAAGTTAATAACCCCAAAGATACGGTATATTACCTACTATCAAAAGTATGATAGCTTAAGCAAAGGTAATGACCCAAAAGATACGGTATATTACCTACTATCAGACGTATGATACCCTAGGCAAAGGTAATAACCTAAAAGATAGGGTATATTACCTACTATCAAACGTATGATAGCCTAAGCAGAGGTGATAATCCAAAAGATACGGTATATTATTTACTATCAAACGTAGGATAGCCTAAGCAAGGGTAATAACCCAAAAGATACGGTATATTACCTACTATCAAACGTATGATAGCCCAAGCAAAAGTAATAACCCAAAAGATACGGTGTATTACCTACTATCAGACGTATGATATCCTAAGGCAAGGTAATAACCCAAAAGATACGATATATTACCTACTATCATATGTATGATAGCCTAAGCAAAGGTAATAACCCAAAACATACGGTATATTACCTACTATCAAACGTATGATTCCCTAAGCAAAGGTATTGACCCAAAAGATTAGGTATATTACCTAGTATCAAACGTATGATTGTTTAAGCAAAGGTAATAAACCAAAAGATATAGTATATTACCTACTATCAAACGTATGATAGCCTAAGCAAAGGTAATAACCCAAAAGATACGGTATATTACCTACTATCAAAAGTATGATAGCCTAAGCAAAGATACTAACCCAAAAGAGACAAGATATTACCTATTATCAGACGTATGATAGCCTAAGCAAATGTAATAACCCAAAAGATACGGTATAATACCTACTATCAGGCGTATAATATCCTAAGCAAAGATAATAACCCAAAAGATACGGTATATTACCTACTATCTGACGTATGATAGCCTAGGAAACAGTAATAACCTAAAAGATACGGTATATTACCTAATATCAGGCGTATGATAGCCTAAGCAAAGTTAATAACCCAAAATATAAGGTATATTACCTAATATCAGGCGTATGATAGGCTAAGCAAAGGTAATAACCCAAAAAGATAAGGTATATTACCTACTATCAGACGTATGATAGCCTAAGCAAAGGTTATAACCCAAAAGATACGGTATATTACCTACTATCAGACGTATGATAGCTTAAGAAAAGGTAATAACCCAAAAGATACGTTATATTACCTATTATCAGACGTATGATAGCCTAAGCAAAGGTAATAACTCAAAAGATATGGTATATTACCTATTATCAGACGTATGATAGCCTAAGCCACGGTAATAACCCAAAAGACACGGTATATTAACTAATATCAGAGGTATGATAGCCTAAGCAAAGGTAATAACCCAAAAGATACGGTATATTACCTACTATCAGACGTATGATAGCCTAAGCAAAGGTAATAACCCAAAAGAGACGGTATATTACCTACTATCAAACGTATGATAACCTAGGAAAAGGTAATAATCTAAAACATACGGTATATTTCGTAATATCATGTATATGATAGCCTAAGCAAAGTTAATAACCCAAAATATATGGTATATTACCTAATATCAGGGGTATGATAGGCTAAGCAAAGGTAATAACCCAAAAGAAACGGTATATTAACTACTATCAAACGTATGATAGCCTAAGAAAATTTAATAACTCAAGAGATACGGTGTATTACCTACTGTCAGGCGTATGATAGCCTACGGTAAGGTAATAACCCAAAAGATACGGTATATTACCTACTATCAGGCGTATGATAGCCTAAGCAAAGGTAATAAGCAAAAAGATACGGTATATTACATACTATCATACGTATGATAGCCTAATCAAAGGTAATAACCCAAAAGATACGGTATATTACCTACTATCTAACGTTTAATTCCCTAAGCAAAGGTATGGACCCAAAAGATTAGGTATATTACCTAGTATCAAACGTATGATTGTCTAAGCTAAGGTAATAAACGAAAAGATACAGTATATTACCTAGAATCAAACGTATGATAGCCTAAGCAAAGGTAATAAACCAAGAGATACGTTATATTACCTACTATCAGACGTATGATAGCCTAAGCAAAGGTAATATCCTAAAAGATACGGTATATTACGTACTATCAAACATATGATAGCCTAAGCAAAGTTAATAACCCAAAAGATACAGTATATTACCTACTATCAAACGTATGATAGCCTAAGCAAAGGTAATAACCCAAAAGAGACGGTATATTACCTACTATCAAACGTATGATAGCATATGCAAAGGTAATAACCCAAAAGAAACAGTATACTACCTACTATCAAACGTATGATACCCTAAGCAAAGGTAATAACCCAAAAGATATGGTATATTACCTACTATCAAACATATGATAGCCTAAGCAAACGTAATAACCCAAAAGAGACAATATATTACCTATTATCAGACGTATGATAGCCTAAGCAAAGGTAATAACCCAAAAGATACAGTATATTACCTACTATCAAGCGTATGATATCCTAAACAAAGGTAATAAACCAAAAGATACAGTATAATACCTACTATCAGGCGTATGATAGCCTAAGCAAAGATAATAACCCAAAAGACACGGTATATTACCTGCTATCAGAGGTATGATATCCTAAGCAAAGGTAATAACCTAAAAGATACGGTATATTACCTAATATCAGGCATATGATAGCCTAAGCAAAGTTAATAACCCAAAATATAAGGTATATTACCTAATATCAGGCGTATTATAGGCTAAGCAAAGGTAATAACCCAAAAAGATAAGGTATATTACCTACTATCAAACGTATGACAGCCTAAGCAAAGGTTATAACCCAAAAGATACGGTATGTTACCTACTATCAGACGTATGATAACTTAAGCAAAGGTAATAACCTAAAAGATTTGTTATATTACCTATTATCAGACGTATGATAGCCTAAGCAAAGGTAATAACTCAAAAGATACGGTTAATTACCTATTATCAGACGTATGATATCCTAAGCCATGATAATAACCCAAAGGATATGGTATGTTACCTACTATCAGACGTATGATAGCCTAAGCAAAGGTAATAACCCAAAAGTTACAGTATATTACCTACTATTAGACGTATGATAGCCTAAGCAAAGGTAATAACCTAAAAGATACGGTATACTACCTAGTATCAAACGTATGATAGCCTAAAGAAAGGTAATAACCCAAATGATACGATATATTACCTACTATAAAACGTATGATAGCCAAGCAAACGTAATAACCCAAAAGAAACGGTATATTACCTACTATCAAACGTATGATAGCCTAAGGAAAGGTAATAACCCAAAAGATACGGTGTATTACTAACTCTTACACGTATGATAGCCTAAGGAAAGGTAATAACGCAAAAGATACGGTATATTACCAACTATCAGGCGTATGATAGCCTAAGCAAAGCTAATAACCAAAAAAAGATATGGTATATTACCTACTATCATACGTATGATAGCCTAAGCACAGGTAATAACCCAAAAGATACGGTATATTACCTACTATCAAATGTATGATTCCCTAAGCAAAGGTATTAACCCAAAAGATACGGTATATTACCTAGTATCAAACGTATGATTGTCTAAGCAAAGGTAATAACCCAAAAGATATGGTATATTACCTACTATAAAACGTATGACAGCCTAAGCAAACGTAATAACCCAAAAGATACGGTATATTACCTACTATCAAAAGTATGATAGCCTAAGCAAAGGTATTAACCCAAGAGATACGGTATATTACCTAGTATCAAACGTATGATTGTCTAAGCAAAGGTAATAACCCAAAAGAAACAGTGTATTACCTACTATCAAACGTATGATGGCCTAAGCAAAGGTAATAACCCAAAAGATACGGTGTATTACCAACTCTCAGACGTATGATAGCCTAAGGAAAGGTAATAACCCAAAAGATACGGTATATTACCTACTATCAGGCGTATGATAGCCTAAGCAAATGTAATAACCAAAAAGATATAGTATATTACCTACTATCATACATATGATAGCCTAAGCAAAGGTAATAACCCAAAAGATACGGTATATTACCTACTATCAAATGTATGACTCCCTAAGCAAAGGTATTAACCCGAAAGATACATTATATTACCTACTATCAAAAGTATGATAGCCTAAGCAAAGGTAATAACCCAAAAGATACGGTATATTACCTACTATCAGACGTACGATAGCCTAAGCAAAGTTAATAACCTAAACGATACGGTATATTACCTATTATCAAACGTAGGATAGTCTAAGCAAAGGTAATAACCCAAAAGATACGGTATATTACCTACTATCAAACGTACGATAGCCTAAGCAAAGATAATAACCCAAAAGAAACGGTATATTACCTACTATCAAACGTATGATAGCCTAAGCAAACGTAATAACCCAAAAGATACGGTATATTACCTACTATAAGACGTTTGATAGCCTAAGCAAAGGTAATAACCCAAAAGATACAGTATATTACCTACTATCAGGCGTATGATAGCATAAGCAAAGGTAATAACCCAAAAGAGACAATATATTACCTACTATCAGGCGTATGATAGCCTAAGCAAAGGTAATAACCTAAAAGATATGGTATATTACCTAATATCAGGCGTATGATAGCCTAAGCAAAGTTAATAACCTAAAATATATGGTATATTACCTAATATCAGCCGTATGATAGGCTAAGCAAAGCTAATAACCCAAAAAGATAATGTATATTACCTACTATCAAACGTATGATAGCCTAAGCAAAGGTTATAACCCAAAAGATACGGTATATTACCTACTATCAAACGTACGATAGCCTAAGCAAAGATAATAACCCAAAAGAAACGGTATATTACCTACTATCAAACGTATGATAGCCTAACCAAACGTAATAACCCAAAAGATACGGTATATTACCTACTATCAGACGTTTGATAGCCTAAGCAAAGGTAATAACCCAAAAGAGACAATATATTACCTACTATCAGGCGTATGATAGCCTAAGCAAAGGTAATAACCTAAAATATATGGTATATTACCTAATATCAGGCGTATGATAGACTAAGCAAAGTTAATAACCCAAAATATATGGTATATTACCTAATATCAGGCGTATGATAGGCTAAGCAAAGCTAATAACCCAAAAAGATAATGTATATTACCTACTATCAAACGTATGATAGCCTAAGCAAAGGTTATAACCCAAAAGATACGGTATATTACCTACTATCAAACGTACGATAGCCTAAGCAAAGATAATAACCCAAAAGAAACGGTATATTACCTACTATCAAACGTATGATAGCCTAACCAAACGTAATAACCCAAAAGATACGGTATATTACCTACTATCAGACGTTTGATAGCCTAAGCAAAGGTAATAACCCAAAAGATACAGTATATTACCTACTATCAGGCGTATGATAGCATAAGCAAAGGTAATAACCCAAAAGAGACAATATATTACCTACTATCAGGCGTATGATAGCCTAAGCAAAGGTAATAACCTAAAAGATACGGTATATTACCTAATATCAGGCGTATGATAGCCTAAGCAAAGTTAATAACCCAAAATATATGGTATATTACCTAATATCAGGCGTATGATAGGCTAAGCAAAGGTAATAACCCAAAAAGATAATGTATATTACCTACTATCAAACGTATGATAGCCTAAGCAAAGTTTATAACCCAAAAGATACGGTATATTACCTACTATCAAACGTATGATAACTTAAGTAAGGGTATTAACCTAAAAGATTCGTTATATTACCTATTATCAGACGTATGATAGCCTAAGCAAAGGTAATAACTCAAAAGATACGATTTATTACCTATTACCAGACGTATGATATCCTAAGCCACAGTAATAACCCAATAGAAATGGTATATTACCTACTATCAACCGTATGATAGCCTACGCAAATGTAATAACCCAAAAGATACGGTATATTACCTACTATCAAACGTATGATAGCGTAAGCAAAGGTAATAACCCAAAAGAGAGGATATATTACCTACTATCTAACGTACGATTGCCTAAGCATAGGTAATAACCCAAAAGAAACGGTATATTACCTACAATCAAACGTATGATAGCCTAAGAAAACGTAATAACCAAAAAGATACGGTATATTACCTACTATCAAATGTATGAAAGCTTAAGCGAAGGTAATAACCCAAAAGAGAAAATATATTACCTACTATAGAACGTATGATAGCCTAAGCAAGGGTAATAATCCAAACGATACGGTATATTACCTACTATCAGGTGTATGATAGCCTAAGCAAAGTTAATAACCCAAAATATATGGTATATTACCTAATGTCAGGCGTATGATACGCTAAGCAAAGGTAATAACCCAAAAAGATAAGGTATATTACCTACTATCAGACGTATGATAGCCTAAGCAAAGGTTATAATCCAAAAGATACGGTGTATTACCTATTATCAGACGCATGATAGCCTAAGCAACAATAATAACCCAAAAGATACGGTATATTACCTACTATCAAACGTATGATAGCCTAAGCAAAGGTGATAACCCAAAAGAGATGGTATATTACCTACTATCAAACGTATGATAGCCTAAGCAAGGGTAATAACACAAAAGATACGGTATATTACCTACTATCAGACGTCTGATAGCCTAGGCAAAGGTAATAACCCAAAATATATGCTATATTACCTAATATCCGGCTACGGTAGCCTAAGTAAAGGTAATAACCTAAAAATATACGGTATATTAGCTACTATCAGACGTATGATAGCCTAAGGAAAGGTTATAACCCAAAAGATACGGTATATTACCTATAATCAGACGTATGATAGCCTAAGCAAAGGTAATAACCCCAAAGATACGGTATATTACCTACTATCAGACGTATGATAGCCTAAGCAAAGGTAATAATGTAACACCCTTCTAACCCCACGGAATAATACATAATTAATCAGAGTAAATTAACATGCTTTCACAAAAGGGCGTCACAAAATTTTACAAAATCTCAACATTCACCTGTCATACTCATGTAACATTGAAATAAATAGTCATACTATTAAATTTTCATCTTGCATGTAACAGCGGATTCAATTTATTTACATAAATCCCATCACAGAATATTCATGTTCATCACTTAGGCACAGAGGCCATTATCACATATTCAAATACATTTAAAACATAACTTAGAATACACAATATATCTCTAAGGCATAAACCTGACGATCCCAGTGTTACATAACCAGAGCATGACCTGACCCAACATAATTAAATACTAAATAGCTGCACCAACAGCGAACTCGCAACTACTAGCAGTGCTACACCAAGATACCTGCACGATGTCATATAGGACATCATTCCAGCAGAAGGTTGAGAAATATTATCATAATAATCAATGCATACAATTATATATATACACAATTATAGAATACATATAACCCACATTTCTCACCATAATTCATTTCCATTATCAGATGCATCACAACGTGCATATAAACAAACATAGACGTTCATCAAGCATTTTCATCATGTATACATCCATAAATCTCAACATCCCACATAAACATACACATGTTATGTTTTATCCGCCAATTCACTATTACACATTCACATATCTCAATTACACAAGTAATGCGCACACGCATATTCCACACTTCTCACCATACTTCATCATAACTCATCATATACTTTACAAAGCATACTTATATAAACAAATAGGGACAATCATCAAGCATATTCTTCATGCACATATCCATAGTTCTCATCAATCCACATAACATACACATAAGCATTTTTGCATACGACAATCTTATATTCACACTCTCAAATCAACAAGTCATGCACACACGCATGCTTCATACAACAATCACAAATATCCCATGTGACTCAATACAACTCATGCCATGTGGTACCAACACTTGTTATCATTTTTCGGTTTTTACGTTTAAACCGGGTCCACCCTTCTAGACCGATAACAACAAAGCCCATCCCCTAGGCTTTCAAACCCACCCTTCTAGGTTTGGGACAAGCCACTAGTCTCCACGAAACTAGCAACATTGCCTCTTGACTAAATGATGCATATGCAATCAACCAACAAAATGCACTTAAGACCATTCCTGCATCTTAATCCCATGCATTCAAATAATTCATCCCTTCAAGAATTACAACATGATTGCACACACAACATATTCATAACAATTCAAGGCATTCACATTGAATACCATTAGCACATCATCAAACAATGCACACATATCCAAGATATGTTCCCATGCATTTCTCACAATTATTAAACAATGCACCCATATCCAAGATATGTTCCCATGCATTTCTCACAATTATTAAACAATGCACACATATCCACGATATGTTCCCATGCATTCTCACAATTAATCACATGCACACAATATGCATTTATAACATCTATCAAGCAATGCACACATATCCACAATATGTTCTCATGCATTCTCAAGTAATTCATCATACAAGAATTACATCATGCTCACACGCATAACACATTTACCACGCAACGCACATATATTCACAATATATTCTCATGCATTGTTCACATATAATCACATCCAATCAATATACATTCACAATATCGTGCCAAACGACGACGAATTCATCACAATAATCATGCATTTTAAACATGTTAAAATAATGCATACAAATATTTGTCAAAAGAATGCAATTCATATTTGATCCTATCATCTAGGATTCACGCCCAAAGGCTACCCACAGCTCATCACGATAGTACACAAGCTATTCATATCACATAGGGTCAACATAATTGAACTAAGAAATTAATCATTGGATGGATAAAATAGAAAAGAAACAATGATGTCCTGCTCACCACCCTTCGCCTGGCGAAGCCATTGGCGAATGCTCGCTGGGACCTTCGCCTGGCGATCTCGCCAGCGAACAGAAGTCAGTAGCTACTGACTTGATTCGCTACCCTTCACTGATGTACTCGCCTGGTGAACCTTCGCCACTTACCTTCGCCTGGAGAACTTGCCAGCGAAGACCACTGAGAGTTTTCTTGAATTATTCGCCAGCTATTCGCTGGGCTTCGCCTTCACTTGGCTGGCGAGAGCCAGCGAAACTGCGATATCAGAACCCTCATTCTGTCCCAAAACTTCTACCATCCAAAAATCGACCGATTCTCACCGAACCAGTTCCAGTAATCTTAATCCCACATCACCCGACTATTCTACGGCATTATTTCCAGTTTCTAACCGATTAAACTACGATTCTACCGATTAAATCCATTTTTCCCTAACTTGAAAAATGGTGGAAACTCACAACAAACCAAACCCACACATACATAATCATACACATGGATTAAATAACAATGTTTCTCACCCTTACCTTGGTTTAATTGAAACTTGAAGCGGATCCTTGATCTTTCCAAGCTTTTCCCTCTTCTCTTCTCTTTTCTCGTCTTTCTTTCTGTCTCTTCTCTTTATTTCCCTTATGTCTTCTTTTACATCTATTTTCCTTTATATACTTTCCATTTGATTTTTCTTCCTATTATATTTCTATTCTCATAATATCTACCAAATTCTTTCTCACAAAATATCTCATCTAGACATTAATTAGAAGATATCTGGTAAATCCACATTAGTCGACCAAATATAATAAATTAGTTAAATCCCTTAACTCCTATAATTTAAATAAATCCAATGATTCCTTTAAATCAAATAAACCACTTAAACCAATTAATTAGTACCAATAATTAATTACTGAAAACTGGGCTAAGCAATGGTAATAACCCAAAAGATACGGTATATTACATACTATCAAACGTATGATAGCCTAAGCAAAGGTAATAACCCAAAAGACACGGTATATTACCTACTATAAAAAGTATGATAGCCTAAGCAAAGATAATAACCCAAAAGATACGGTATATTACCTACTATCAGACGTATGATAGCCTAAGCAAAGGTAATAACCTAAAAGATACGGTATGTTACCTACTATCAGACGTATGATACCCTAAGCAAAGTTAATAACCAAAACGATACGGTATATTACCTAATATCAAACGTATGATGGCCAAAGCAAAGGTAATAACCCAAAAGATACGGTATATTACCTACTATCAGACGTATGATAGCCTAGGAACAGGTAATAACCCAAATGATACAGTATATTACCTAATATCAGGGGTATGATTGCCTAAGCAAAGATAATAACCCAAAAGATACGGTATATTACCTACCATCAGACGTATGATACCCTAAGCAAAGGTAATAACCCAAAGGATACAGAATATTACCTAATAGCAAATGTATGATGGCCTAAGCAAAGGTAATAACCCAAAAGATACAGTATATTTCGTACTAGCAGACGTATGATAACCTAAGCAAAGGTAATAACCCAAAATATACGGTGTATCACCTAATATCAGGCGTATGATAGCTTAAGCAAAGGTAATAACCCAAAAGATACGTTATATTACCCATTATCAGGCGTATGATAGCCTAAGCAAAGGTTATAACCAAAAAGATACAGTATATTACCTACTATCAGACGTATGATAGCCTAAGCAAAGGTAATCACCCAAAAGCTTCGGTATATTACCTATTATCAAACGTATGATAGCCTAAGCAATGGTAATAACCCAAAAGATACGGTATATTACCTACTATCAAACGTATGATAGCCTAAGCAAAGGTAATAACACAAAAGATATGGTGTATTACCTACTATCAAACGTATGATAGCCTAAGCAAAGTTAATAACCCAAAAGAAATAGTATATTACCTACTATCAAACGTATGATAGCCTAAGCAAAGGTAATAAGCCAAAAGATACGGTGTATTACCTAATATCAGACGTATGATAGCCTAAGGAAAGGTAATAACCCAAGAAATACGTTATATTCCCTACTATCAAATGTATGATAGCCTAGGCAAATGTAATAACCAAAAAGATACGGTATATTACCTACTATCATACGTATGATAGCCTAAGCAAAGGTAATAACCCAAAAGATACGGTATATTACCTACTATCAAACGTATGATAGCCTAAGCAAAGGTAAAAACCCAAAAGATACGATATATTACCTACTATCAAAAGTATGATACCTTAAGCAAAGGTAATAACCCAAAAGATACTGTATTAAACCTACTATATGACGTATGATAGCCTAAGCAAAGGTAGTAACCCAAAAGATACAGTATATTACCTACTATCAAACGTATGATAGCCTAAGAAAAGGTAATAACCCAAAAGAAATTGTATATTATCTACTATCAAACGTATGATAGCCTAAGCAAAGGTAATAACCCAAAAGAAATTGTATATTATCTACTATCAAACGTATGATAGCCTAAGCAAAGATAATAACCCAAAAGATACGGTATATTACCTAATATCAGGCGTATGATAGCCTAAGCGAAGGTAATAACCCAAAAATATACGGTATATTACCTACTATCAGACCTATGATTGCCTAAGCAAAGGTTATAACCCAAAAGATACAGTATATTACCTACTATCAGACGTATGATAGCCTAACCAACGGTAATAACCCAAAAGATACGGTATATTACCTACTATCAATAGTATGATAGCCTAATCAAAGATAATAACCCAAAAGAGACGATATATTACCTACTATCAAACGTATGATAGCCTAAGCAAAGGTAGCAACCCAAAATAAACCGTATATTCCCTACTATCAAACGTATGATAGCCTAAACAAAGGTAATAAGCCAAAAGTTACGGTGTATTACCCACTATCAGACATATGATAGCCTAAGGAAAGGTAATAACCCAAAAGATACGTTATATTACCTAATATCAAATGTATGATAGCCTAAGCAAATGTAATAACCAAAAAGATACAGTATATTACCTACTATCATGCGTACGATTGTCTAAGCAATGTTAATAACCCAAAAGATACGGTATATTACATACTATCAAACGTAGGATTATCTAAGCAAAAGTGTTAACCCAAAAGATACGGTATATTACCTAGTATCAAACGTACGATTGTCTTAGCAAAGGTAATAACTCAAAAGATACGGTATATTACCTAATATCAAACGTATGATAGCCTAAGCAAAGGTAATAACCCAAAAGATACGGTATATTAGGAACTATCAAACCTATGACAGCCTAAGCAAAGGTAATAACCCAAAAGAGACGATATATTACCTACTATGAAACGTATGATAGCCTAAGCAAACATAATAACCCAATAGATACGGTATATTACCTACTATCAGACGTATGATAGCCTTAGCAAAGGTTATAACCTAAAAGATACGGTATATTACCTACTATCAGACGTATGATACCCTAAGTAAAGGTAATAACCCAAACGATATGGTATAATACCTACTATCAAACGTATTGCCTAAGCAAAGGTAATAAGCCAAAAGATACGGTGTATTACCTACTATCAGACGTATGATAGCCTATGGAACGCTAATAACCCAAAAGATACGTTATATTACCTACTATCAAACGTATGATAGCCTAAGCAAAGGTAATAACCAAAAAGATACGGTATATTACCTACTATCATACGTACGATAGGCTAAGCAAAGGTAATAACCCAAAAGATACAGTATATTACCTATTATCAAATGTAGGTATATTACCTATTATCAAACGTACGATTGTCTAAGCAAAGGTAATAACCCAAAAGTTACTGTATATTAACTACTATTAAACGTATGATAGCCTAAGCAGAGGAAAGAACCCAAAAGATACGGTATATTACCTACTACAAGACGTATGATAGCCTAAGCAAAGGTAATAACCCAAAAGATACGGTATATTACGTAATATCAGGCGTATGATAGCCTAAGCAAAGATATTAACCCAAAAAGATACGGTATATTACCTACTATCAGACATATAATAGCCTAAGTAAAGGTTATAACCCAAAAGATACAGTATATTACCTACTATCAGACGTATGATAGCCTAAGGAAAGGTAATAACTCAAAAGATACGGTATATTACCTATTATCAGACGTATGATAGCCTAAGCAACAGTAAAAACCCAAAAGATACGGTATATTACCTACTATCAAACGTACGATAGCCTAAGCAAAGGTAATAACCCAAAAGATATGGTGTATTACCTACTATCAGACGTATGATAGCCTAAGCAAAGGTAATAACCCAAAAGAGACGATATACTACCTACTATCAAACGTATGAGAGCCTAAGCAAAGGTATTAACCCAAAAGAAACGGTATATTACCTACTATCAAACGTATTTCCTAAGCAAAGGTAATAAGCCAAAAGATACGGTGTATTACCTACTATCAGACGTATGATAGCCTATGGAACGGTAATAACCCAAAAGAAACGTTTTATTACCTACTATCAAACGTATGATAGCCTAAGCAAAGGTATATTACCTACTATCATACGTACGATAGGCTAAGCAAAGGTAATAACCCAAAAGATACAGTATATTACATACTATCAAATGTAGGGTTATCTAAGCAAAAGATACGGTATATTACCTATTATCAAACGTACGATTGTCTAAGCAAAGGTAATAACCCAAAAGATACTGTATATTAACTTCTATCAAACGTATGACAGCCTAAGCAAAGGAAATAACCAAAAAGATACGGTATACTACCTATTTTCAAAAGTATGATAGCCTAAGCAAAGGTAAGAACCCAAAAGATACGGTATATTACCTACTACAAGACGTATGATAGCCTAAGCAAAGGTAATAACCCAAAACATACGGTATATTACCTACTATCAAACGTATGATAACCTAAGCAAAGATAATAACACAAAAGAGATGATATATTACCTACTATCAAATGTATGATAGCCTTAGCAAAGATAATAACGCAAAAGAGACGATATATTACCTAGTATCAAACGTATGATTGTCTAAGCAAACGTAATAACCCAAAGGATACGGTATACTACCTAATATCAGGGATATGATAGCATAAGAAAATATAATAACCCAAAAGACACGATATATTACCTACTATCAGACGTATGATAGCCTAAGCAAAGGTAATAACCTAAAAGAAACAATATATTACCTACTATCAGACGTATGATACCCTAAATAAAGGTAATAACCCAAACGATACGGTATATTACCTAATATCAAATGTATGATGGCCTAAGCAAAGGTAATAACCCAAAAGATACGGTATATTACCTACTATCAGATGTATGATACCCTGAGCAAAAGTAATAACCCAAAAGAGACGATATATTACCTACTATCAAACATATGATAGCCTAAGCAAAGGAAATAAACAAAAAGAAACGGTATATTACCTACTATCAAACGTAAGATAGCCTAAGCAAAGGTAATAAGCCAAAAGATACGGTGTATTACCTACTATCAGACGTATAATAGCCTAAGCAAATGTAATAACCAAAAAGATACGGTATATTACCTACTATCATACGTATGATAGCCTAAGCAAAGGTAATAACCCAAAAGATACGGTATATTACCTACTATCAAACGTAGGATTATCTAAGCAAAGGCAATAATTCAAAAGATACGGTATATTACCTAGTATCAAACGTACGATTGTCTAAGCAAAGGTAATAACCCAAAAGATACGGTATATTATCTACTATCAAACGTATGATAGCCTAAGCAAAGGTAATAACCAAAAAGATACGGTATATTACCAATTATCAAATGTATGGTAGCCTAAGCACAGGAAATAACCAAAAAGGTAGAGTGTACTACCTATTATCATGCGTATGATAGCCTAAGGAAAGGTAATAACCCAAAAGATATGGTATATTACCTACTATCAAACGTATGAAAGCTTAAGCAAAGGTAATAACCCAAAAGATACGGTATATTACCTACTATCAAAAGTATGATAGCCTAAGATAAGGTAATAACCCAAAAGATACGGTACATTATCTACTATCAGACGTATGATAGCATAAGCAACGATAATAACCCAAAAGATACGGTATATTACCTACTATCAAACGTATGATAGCCTAAGCAAAGGTAATAACCCAAAAGAGACGATATATTACCTAGTATCAAACGTATGATAGCCTAAGCAAAGATAATAACCCAAAAGATACGGTATATTACCTACTATCAGTCGTATGATAGCCTAAGCAAAGGTAATAACCTAAAAGATATGGTATATTACCTACTATCAGACGTATGATACCCTAAGCAAAGGTAATAAGCTAAACGATACGGTATATTACCTAATATCAAATGTATGATGGCCTAAGCAAAGGTAATAACCCAAAAGATATAGTATATTACCTACTGGCAGACGTATGATAACCTAAGCAAAGGTAATAACCAAAAATATACGGTATATTACGTTATATCAGGCGTATGATGGCCTAAGCAAAGGTAATAACCCAAAAGATAAGGTATATTACCTACTATCAGAGGTATGATAGCCTAAGCAAAGGTTACAACCCAAAAGATATAGTATATTACCTACTATCAGACATATCATAGCCTAAGCAAAGTAATAACCCAAAAGATACGGTATATTACCTATTATCAGACGTATGATAGCTTAAGCAAAGGTAATAACCCAAAAGAGACAATATATTACCTACTATCAAATGTATGATAGCCTAAGCAAAGGTGATAACCCAAAAGAAATGGTATATTACCTACTATCAAACATATGATAGCCTAAGCAAAGGTAATAAGCCAAAAGATACGGTATATACCTACTATCAGATGTATGATAGCCTAAGGAAAGGTAATAACCAAAAAGATATGGTATATTACCTACTATCATACGTATGATAGGCTAAGCAAAGGTAATAACCCAAAAGATACGGTAATTACATACTATCAAACATAGGATTATCTAAGCAAAAGATACGGTATATTACCTTGTATCAAATGTACGATTGTCTAAGCAAAGGTAATAACCCAAAAGATACGATATATTAACTACTATAAAACGTATGATAGCCTAAGCAAAGGCAATAACCAAAAAGTTACGGTATACAACCTACTATCAAAAGTATGATAGCCTAAGCAAAGGTAATAACCCAAAAGATACGGTACATTACCTACTATCTGACGTATGATAGCGTAAGCAAAGGTAATAACGCAAAAGATACGGTATATTACCTACTATCAAACGTATGATAGCCTAAGCAATGGAAATAACCTAAAAGGGACGATATATTACCTACTATCAAACGTATGATAGCCTAAGCAAAAATCAAACGTATGATAGTCTAAGCAAAGGTAATATCCCAAAAGACACAGTATAATACCTACTATCAGACGTATGTTAGCCTAAGCAAAGGTAATAACCTAAAAGATATGGTATATTACCTACTATCAGACGTATGATAGCCTTGGAAAAGGTAATAACCTAAAAGATATGGTATATTACCTAATATCAGGGGTATGATAGCCTAAGCAAAGGTAATAAACAAAAAGATACAGTATATTACCTACTATCAGACGTATGATACCCTAAGCAAAGGTAATAACCCAAACAATATGGTATATTACCTAATATCAAACGTATGATAGCCTAAGGAAAGGTAATAACCCAAAGGATACGGTATATTACCTACTACCAGACGTATGATACCCTAAGCAAAGGTAATAACCCAAAAGATATGGTATATTACCTACTATTAAACGTATGATACCCTAAGCAAAGGTAATAACCCAAAAAATACGGTATATTACCTACTATCAGACGTATGATAGCCTAAGCAAAGGTAATAACCCAAAAGATACGGTATATTACCTATTATCAGATGAATGATAGCCTAAGCAACGGTAATAACCCAAAAGATACGGTACATTTCATACTATGAAACGTATGATAGCCTAAGCAAAGGTAATAACACAAACGATACGGTGTATTACCTACTATCAAACGTATGATAGCCTAAGCAAAACTAATAACCCAAAAGACACGATATATTACCTACTATCAAACGTATGATAGCCTAAGCAAAGGTAATAACGTAAAAGAAACGGTATATTACCCACTATCAAACGTATGATAGCCTAAGCAAAGGTAATAAGCCAAAAGATACATGGTATTACCTACTATCAGATGTATGATAGCCTACGGAAAGGTAATAACCTAAAATATACGTTATATTACCTACTATCAAACGTATGATAGCCTAAGCAAATGTAACAACCCAAAAGATACAGTATATTACTTACCATCAGACGGATGATACCTTAAGCAAAGGTAATAACCCAAACGATACGGTATATTACCTAATATCAAATGTATGATGGCCTAAGCAAAGGTAATAACCTAAAAGATACGATATATTACCTACTATCAGACGTATGATAGCCTAAGCAAAGGTAATAAGTTTAAATAAACGGTATATATTACCTAATATGAGGCGTATGATAGCCTAAGCAAAGGTAATAACCCAAAAAGATATGGTATATTACCCACTATTAGACGTATGTTAGCCTAAGCAAAGGTTATAACCCAAAAGATACAGTACATTACCTACTATCGAACGTATGATAGCCTAAGCAAAGGTAATAACCCAAAAGATATGGTATATTACCTATTATCAGTTGTATGATAACCTAAGCAAAGGTAATAACCCAAAAGATACAGTATATTACCTACTATCAAACGTATGATAGCCTAAGCAAAGGTAATAAACCAAAAGATACGGTGTATTTCCTACTATCAAACGTATGATAGCCTAAGCAAAGGTAATAACCCAAAAGGAACGATATATTACCTACTATCAAAAATATGATAGCCTAAGCAAAGGTAATAACCTAAAATATACGGTATATGACCTACTATCAGACGTATGATAGCCTAAGCAAAGGTAATATCCTAAAAGATAAGGTATATTACCTACTATGAAACGTATGATAGCCTAAGCAAAGGTAATAACCCAAAAGATATGGTATATTACCTACTAATAAACGTATGATACCCTAAACAAAGGTAATAACCCAAACAATATGGTATATTACCTAATATCAAACGTATGATGGCCTAAGCAAAGGTAATAACTCAAAAGATACGGTATATAACCTACTATCAGACGTATGTAGCCTAAGCAAAGGTAATAACCCAAAAGATACGGTATATTACCTATTATCAGACGTATGATAGCCTAAGCAACGGTAATAACCCAAAAGATACGGTATATTACCTACTATCAACCGTATGATAGCCTACGGAAAGGTAATAACCCAAAAGATACGGTGCATTACCTACTATCGAATGTATGATAGCCTAAGCAAGAGTAATAACCCAAAAGAGACGATATATTACCTACTATCAAACGTATGATAGCCTAAGCAAAGGTAAAAACCCAAAAGAAACGGTATATTACCTACTATCAAACGTATGATTGCCTAAGCAAAGGTAATAAGCCAAAAGATACGTTGTATTACCTACTATCAGACGTATGATAGCCTAAGGAAAGGTAATAACCTAAAAGATATGTTATATTACCTACTATCAAACGTATGATAGCCTAAGCAAATGTAATAACCAAAAAGATACGGTATATTACCTACTATCATACGTATGATAGCCTAAGCAAAGGTAATAACCCAAAATTACTGTATATTGCCTACTATCAAACGTAGGATTATCTAAGCAAAGGTAATATCCCAAAAAATATGGTATATTACCTAGAATCAAACGTAAGATTGTCTAGGCAAACGTAATAACCCAAAAGAAACGTTATATTACCTACTATCAAACGTATGATAGCCTAAGCAAAGGTAATAAGCCAAAAGCTACATTGTATTACCTACTATCAGACGTATGATAGCCTAAGGAAAGGTAATAACCTAAAAGATATGTTATATTATCTACTATCAAACGTATGCTAGCCTAAGCAAATGTAACAACAAAAAAGATACAGTATATTACTTAGTATCAGACGGATGATAGCCTAAGCAAAGGTAATAACCCAAACGATACGGTATATTACCTAATATCAAATGTATGATGGCCTAAGCAAAGGTAATAACCCAAAACATACGTTATATTACCTACTATCAGACATATGATAGCCTAAGCAAAGGTAATAACTTAAAATAAACAGTATATTAACTAATATGAGGCGTATGATAGCCTAAGCAAAGGTAATAACCCAAAAAGATAAGGTATATTACCTACTATCAGACGTATGTAGCCTAAGCAAAGGTTATAACCCAAAAGATACAGTATATTACCTACTATCGGACGTATGATAGCCTAAGCAAAGGTAATAACCCAAAGGATACGGTATATTACCTAATATCAGGCGTATGATAGCCTAAGCAAAGATATTAACCCAAAAAGATACGGTATATTACCTACTATCAGACGTACAATTGTCTAAGCAAAGGTTATAACTCAAAAGATACAGTATATTACCTACTATCAGACGTATGACAGCCTAAGCAAAGGAAATAACCAAAAAGATACGGTATACTACCTATTTTCAAAAGTATGATAGCCTAAGCAAAGGTAAGAACCCAAAAGATACGGTATATTACCTACTACAAGACGTATGATAGCCTAAGCAAAGGTAATAACCCAAAAGATACGGTATATTACCTACTATCAAACGTATGATAACCTAAGCAAAGATAATTAGACAAAAGAGACGATATATTACCTCCTATCAAATGTATGATAGCCTTAGCAAAGATAATAACGCAAAAGAGACGATATATTACCTAGTATCAAATGTATGATTGTCTAAGCAAAGGTAATAACCCAAAAGATACGGTATACTACCTAATATCAGGGATATGATAGCATAAGCAAAGATAATAACCCAAAAGACACGATATATTACCTACTATCAGACGTATGATAGCCTAAGCAAAGGTAATAACCTAAAAGAAACAGTATATTACCTAATATCAGACGTATGATACCCTAAGCAAAGGTAATAACCCAAACGATACGGTATATTACCTAATATCAAATGTATGATGGCCTAAGCAAAGGTAATAACCCAAAAGATACGGTATATTACGTACTATCAGACGTATGATACCCTAAGCAAAGGTAATAACCAAAAAGAAACGGTATATTAGCTACTATCAAACATATGATTGCCTAAGCAAAGGTAATAAGCCAAAAGATACGGTGTATAATCTACTATCAGACGTATGATAGCCTAAGCAAATGTAATAACCAAAAAGATACGGTATATTACCTACTATTATACGTATGATAGCCTAAGCAAAGGTAATAACCCAAAAGGTACGGTATATTACCTACTATCAAACGTAGGATTATCTAAGCAAAGGTAATGACCCAAAAGATACGGTATATTACCTAGTATCAAACGTATGATAGCCTAGGCAAAGATAATAACCCAAAAGACACGATATATTACCTAGTATCAAATGTATGATTGTCTAAGCAAAGGTAATAACACAAAAGATACGGTATATTACCTAATATCAAGGATATGATAGCATAAGCAAAGATAATAACCCAAAAGACACGATATATTACCTACTATCAGACGTATGATAGCCTAAGCAAAGGTAATAACCTAAAAGAAACAGTATATTACCACCTATCAGACGTATGATACCCTAAGCAAAGGTAATAACCCAAACGATACGGTATATTACCTAATATCAAATGTATGATGGCCTAAGCAAAGGTAATAACCCAAAAGATACGGTATATTACGTACTATCAGACGTATGATACCCTAAGCAAAGGTAATAACCCAAAAGATACGGTATATTACCTACTATCAAACGTATGATAGCTTAAGCAAAGGTAATAACCAAAAATATACGGGATACTACCAATTATCAAATGTATGGTAGCCTAAGCAAAGGTAATAACCAAAAAGGTAGAGTATATTACCTACTATCATGCGTATAATAGCCTAAGCAAAGGTAATAACCCAAAAGATATGGTATATTACCTACTATCAAACGTTGTATTATCTAAGCAAAAGTATTAACCCAAAAGATACGGTATATTACCTAGTATAAAACGTATGATAGCTTAAGCAAAGGTAATAACCCAAAAGATACGGTATATTACCTACTATCAAACGTATGATAGCTTAAGCAAAGGTAATAACCCAAAAGATACGGTATATTACCTACTATCAAAAGTATGATAGCCTAAGAAAAGGTAATAACCCAAAAGATACGGTATATTATCTACTATCAGACGTATGATAGCCTAAGCAACGGTAATAACCCAAAAGATACGGTATATTACCTACTATCAAACGTATGATAGCCTAAGCAAAGGTAATAACCCAAAAGAGATGATATATTACTTACTATCAAACGTATGATAGCCTAAGCAAAGATAATAACCCAAAAGATACGGTATATTACCTCTTATCAGACGTATGATAGCCTAAGCAAAGGTAATAACCTAAAAGATACGGTACATTACCTACTATCAGACGTATGATACCCTAAGCAAAGGTAATAAGTTAAACGATACGGTATATTACCTAATATCAAACGTATGATGGCCTAAGCAAAGGTAATAACCTAAAAGATATAGTATATTACCTACTGGCAGACGTATGATAACCTAAGCAAAGGTAATAACCCAAAATATACGGTATATTACCTAATATCAGGCGTATGATAGCCTAAGGAAAGGTTACAACCCAAAAGATACAGTATATTACCTACTATCAGACGTATCATAGCCTAAGCAAAGTAATAACTCAAAAGATACGGTATATTACCTATTATCAGACGTATGATAGCCTAAGCAAAGGTAATAACACAAAAGAGACGATATATTACCTACTATCAAATGAATGATAGCCAAGGCAAAGGTAATAACCCAAAAGAAACGGTATATTACCTACTATCAAACGTATGATAGCCTAAGCAAAGGTAATAAGCCAAAAGATACGGTGTATTACCTACTATCAGACGTATGATAGCCTAAGGAAAGGTAGTAGCCCAAAAGATACGTTATATTACCTACTATCAAACGTATGATAGCCTAAGCAAAGGTAATAACCAAAAACATATGGTATATTACCTACTATCATACGTATGATAGGCTAAGCAAAGGTAATAACCCAAAAGATACGGTAATTACATACTATCAAACATAGGATTATCTAAGCAAAAGATACGGTATATTACCTAGTATCAAACGTACGATTGTCTAAGCAAAGGTAATAATCCAAAAGTTACTATATATTAACTACTATCAAACGTATGATAGCCTAAGAAAAGGTAATAACCAAAAAGTTACGGTATACTACCTACTATAAAAAGTATGATAGCCTAAGCAAAGGTAATAACCCAAAAGATACGGTACATCACCTACTATCTGACGTATGATAGCCTAAGCAAAGGTAATAATGCAAAAGATACGGTATATTACCTACTATCAAACGTATGATAGCCTAAGCAAAGGAAATAACCCAAAAGAGACGATATATTACCTACTATCAAACGTATGATAGCCTAAACAAAGATTATAACCCAAAAGAGACGATATATTAGCTAGAATCAAACATATGATAGTCTAAGCAAAGGTAATAACCCAAAAGACACGGTATATTACCTACTATCAGACATATGATTGCCTAAGCAAAGGTAATAACCCATAAGATATGGTATATTACCTACTATCAGACGTATGATAGCCTTGGAAAAGGTAATAACCTAAAAGATACAGTATATTACCTAATATCAGGGGTATGATAGCCTAAGCAAAGGTAATAAACAAAAAGATACAGTATATTACCTACTATCAGACGTATGATACCCTAAGCAAAGGTAATAACCCAAACGATATGGTATATTACCTAATATCAAATGTATGATAGCCTAAGGAAAGCTAATAACCTAAAAGATATGGTCTATTACCTACTATCAGACGTATGATACCCTAAGCAAAGGTAATAACCCAAAAGATACGGTATATTACCTACTATCAGACGTATGATACCCTAAGCAAAGGTAATAATCTAAAAGATACGGTATATTACCTACTATCAGATGTATGATAGCCTAAGCAAAGGTAATAACCCAAAAGATACGGTATATTACCTATTATCAGACGTATGATAGCCTAAGCAAGGGTAATAACCCAAAAGATACGGTATATTACCTACTATGAAATGTATGATAGCCTAAGCAAAGGTAATAACGCAAACGATATGGTGTATTACCTACTATCAAACGTATGATAGCCTAAGCAAAAGTAATAACCCAAAAGAAACGATATATTACCTATTATCAAACGTATGATAGCCTAAGCAAAGGTAATAACCCAAAAGTTACATTGTATTACCTACTATCAGACGTATGATACCCTAAGCAAAGGTATTAACCTAAAAGATACGTTATATTACCTACTATCAAACGTATGATAGCCTAAGAAAATGTAACAACCAAAAAGATACAGTATATTACTTACTATCAGATGGATGATACCCTAAGCAAAGGTAATAACCCAAAAGATACGGTATATTACCTACTATCAGACGTATGATAGCCTAAGGAAAGGTAATAACTTAAAATAAGCGGTATATATTACCTAATATGAGGCGTATGATATCCTAAGCAAAGGTAATAACCCAAAAAGATATGGTATATTACCTACTATTAGACTTATGTTAGCCTAAGCAAAGGTTATAACCCAAAAGATACAGTATATTACCTACTATCGGACGTATGATAGCCTAAGCAAAGGTAATAACCCAAAAGATATGGTATATTACCTATTATCAGACGTATGATAGCCTAAGCAACGGTAATAACCCAAAAGATACAGTATATTACCTACTATCAAACGTTTGATAGCCTAAGCAAAGGTAATAACCCAAAAGATACGGTGTATTCCCTAGTATCAAACGTTTGATAGCCTAAGCAAAGGTTATAACCAAAAAGGGACAATATATTACCTACTATCAAAAATATGATAGCCTAAGCAAAGGTAATAACCTAAAATATACGGTATATTACCTACTATCAGACGTATGATAGCCTAAGCAAAGGTAATAACCTAAAAGATAAGGTATATTACCTACTATGAAACGTATGATAGCCTAAGCAAAGGTAATAACCCAAAAGATACGGTATATTACCTACTATTAAACGTATGATACCCTAAGCAAAGGTAATAACCCAAACGATACGGTATATTACCTATTATCAGACGTATGATAGCCTAAGCAACAGTAATAACCCAAAAGATACGGTATATTACCTACTATCAAACGTATGATAGCCTAAGGAAAGGTAATAACCAAAAAGATACGGTGTATTACCTACTATCAAACGTATGATTTCCTAAGCAAAGGTAATAAGCCAAAAGATACGTTGTATTACCTACTATCAGACTTATGATAGCCAAAGGAAAGGTAATAACCTAAAAGATTCGTTATATTACCTACTATCAAACGTATGATAGCCTAAGCAAATGTAATAACCAAAAAGATACGGTATATTACCTACTATCATACATATGACAGCCTAAGCAAAGGTAATAACCCAAAATTACGGTATATTGCCTAGTATCAAACGTAAGATTGTCTAAGCAAACGTAATAACCCAAAAGAAACATTATATTACCTACTATCAACGTATGATAGCCTAAGCAAAGGTAATAAGCCAAAAGATACATTGTATTACCTACTATCAGACATATGATAGCCTAAGGAAAGGTAATAACCTAAAAGATACATTATATTACCTACTATCAAACATATGATAGCCTAAGCAAATGTAACAACAAAAAAGATATTGTATATTACTTACTATCAGACGGATGATACCCTAAGCAAACGTAATAACCCAAACGATACGGTATATTACCTAATATCAAATGTATGATGGCCTAAGCAAAGGTAATAACCTAAAAGATACGGTATATTACCTAATATCAAACGTATGATAGCGTATGCAAAGGTAATCACTTCGAATAAACGGTATATTACCTAATATGAGGCGTATGATAGACTAAGCAAAGGTAATAACCCAAAAAGATATGGTATATTACCTATTATCAGACGTATGTAGCCTAAGCAAAGGTTATAACGCAGAAGATACAATATATTACCTACTATCGGACGTATGATAGCCTAAGCAAAGGTAATAACCCAAAAGATACGGTATATTACCTATTATCAGACGTATGATAACCTAAGCAACGATAATAATCCAAAAGATACAGTATATTACCTACTATCAAACGTATGATAGCCTAAGCAGAGGTAATAACCCAAAAGATACGGTGTATTCCCTACTATCAAACGTATGATAGCCTAAGCAAAGGTAATAATCCAATAGATACGGTGTATTACCTACTATCAGACGTATGATAGCCTAAGGAAAGGTAATAACCCAAACGATACGGTATATTACCTACTATCAAACGTATGATAGCCTTCGCAATGGTAATAATCCAAAAGAGACAGTATATTACCTATCATCAGACGTATGATAGCCTAAGCAAAGGTAATAACTCAAAAGATACGGTATATTACCTACTATCAGACGTATGATAGCTTAAGCAAAGGTAATAACTCAAAAGATACAGTATATTACCTATTATCAGACGTATGATAGCCTAAGCAAAGATAATAACTCAAAAGATACGTTATATTACCTATTATCAGACGTATGATAGCCTAAGCCACGGTAATAACCCAAAAGATACGGTATATTACCTACTATCAAAAGTATGATGGCCTAAGCAAAGGTAATAACCCAAAAGATACGGTGTATTACCTACTATCAGATGTATGATAGCCTAAGCAAAGGTAATAACCTAAAAGATACGGTGTATTACCTACTATCAAACGTATGATAGCTTAAACAAAGGTAATAACCCAAAAGATACGGTATACTACCTACTATAAAACGTATGATAGCCTAAGTAAAGGTAATAACCCAAAAGATACGGTGTATTACCTACTATCAGACGTATGATAGCCTAAGGAAAGGTAATAACCCAAAAGATACGGTATATTACCTACTATCAGGCGTATGATAGCCTAAACAAAGGTAATAACCAAAAAGATACGGTATATTACCTACTATCATACGTATGATAGCCTAAGAAAAGGTAATAACCCAAAAGATACGGTATATTACCTACTATCAAAAGTATGATAGCCTAAGCAAAGGTAATAACCTAAAAGATACGGTATATTACCGACTATCAGACGTATGATAGCCTAAGCAAAGGTAATAACCTAAAAGATAGGGTATATTTCCTACTATCAAAAGTATGATAGCCTAAGCAAGGGTAATAACCCAAAAGATACGGTATATTACCTACTATCAAACGTATGGTAGCCTAAGCAAAGGTAATAACATAAAAGATACGTTGTATTACCTACTATCAGACGTATAATAGCCTAAGGAAAGGTAATAACCCAAAAGATACGGCATATTACCTACTATCAGATGTATGATAGCCTAAGAAAAGGTAATAACCCAAAAGATAAGGTATATTACCTACTACCAGGGGTATGATAGCCTAAGCAAAGGTAATAACCCAAAAGAGACGGTATGTTACCTACTATCAAAAGTATGATAGCCTAAGCCACGGTAATAAGCCAAAAGATATGGTATATTACCTTCTATCAGACGTTTGATAGCCTAAGCAAAGGTAATAACCCAAAAGATATGATATATTACCTACTATCAGACGTATGATACCCTAAGCAAAGGTAATAACCCAAATGAGACTGTATATTACCTACTATCAAACGTATGATAGCCTAAGCCACTGCAATAACGCAAAAGATACGGTATATTACCTACTATCAAACGTATGATAGCCTGAGCAAAGATAATAACCCAAACGATACTGTATATTACCTACTATCAAAGGTATGATAGCCTAAGCAAATGTTACAGCCCAAAAGATACGGTATATTACCTACTATCAAACGTATGATAGCCTACGCAATGGTAATAACCCAAAAGAGACAGTATATTACCTATTATCAGACGTATGATAGCCTAAGCAAAGGTAATAACTCAAAAGATACGGTATATTACCTACTATCAGGCGTATAATATCCTAAGCAAAGATAATAACCCAAAAGATACGGTATATTACCTAGTATCAGACGTATGATAGCCTAGGAAAAGGTAATAACATAAAAGATACGGTATATTACCTAATATCAGGCGTATGAAAGCCCAAGCAAAGTTAATAACCCAAAATATATGGTATATTACCTAATATCAGGCGTATGATAGGCTAAGCAAAGGTAATAACCCAAAAAGATAAGGTACATTACCTACTATCAGACGTATGATAGCCTAAGCAAAGGTTATAATCCAAAAGATATGGTATATTACCTACTATCAGACGTATGATAGCTTAAGCAAAGGTAATAACTCAAAAGATACAATATATTACCTATTATCAGACGTATGATAGCCTAAGCAAAGATAATAACTCAAAAAAGATACGTTATATTACCTATTATCAGACGTATGATAGCCTAAGCCACGGTAATAACCCAAAAGATACGTTATATTACCTACTATCAAAAGTATGATAGCCTAAGCAAAGGTAATCACCCAAAAGATACGGTATATTACCTACTATCAGGCGTATGATAGCCTAAGCAAAGGTAATAACCCAAAAGATACGGTATATTACATACTATCATACGTATGATAGCCTAAGGAAAGGTAATAACCCAAAAGATATGGTATATTACCTATTATCATACATATGATAGCCTAAGCAAAGGTAATAACCCAAAATATAAGTTATATTACCTACTATCAAACGTTTTATTCCCTAAGCAAAGGTATTAACCCAAAAGATACGGTATATTGCCTAGTATCCAACGTATGATTATCTAAGCAAAGGTATTAACCCAAAAGATACGGTATATTGCCTAGTATCCAACGTATGATTATCTAAGCAAAGGTAATAACCCAAAAGATACTGTATCTTACCTACTATCAAACGTATGATAGCCTAAGCAAAGGTAATAACCCAAAAGATACGGTATATTACCTACTATCAAACGTATAATAGGCTAAGCAAAGGTAATAACCCAAAAGATACGGTATATTACATACTATCAAACGTATGATAGCCTAAGCAAAGGTAATGACCCAAAAGAGACAATATATTACCTATTATCAGACGTATAATAGGCTAAGCCAAGGTATTAACCCACAAGATACGGTATAATACCTACTATCAGGCGTATGATATCCTAAGCAAAGATAATAACCTAAAAGATATGGTATATTACCTACTATCAGACGTATGGTAACCAAGGAAAAGGTAATAACCTAAAAGATATGGTATATTACCTAATATCAGGCGTATGATAGCCTAAACAAAGTTAATAACCCAAAATATAAGGTATATTACCTAATATCAGGCGTATGATAGGCTAAGCAAAGGTAATAACCCAAAAAGATAAGGTATATTACCTACTATCAGACGTATGATAGCCTAAGCAAAGGTTATAACCCAAAATATACGGTATATTACCTACTATCATACGTATGATAGCTTAAGAAAAGGTAATAACCCAAAAGATACGTTATATTACCTATTATCAGACGTATGATAGCCTAAGCAATGGTAATAACTCAAAAGATATGGTATATTACCTACTATCACTCGTATGATAGCCTAAGCCACGGTAATAACCCAAAAGATAAGGTATATTACCTGCTATCAGACGTATTACAGCCTAAGCAAAGGTGATAACCCAAAAGATACGGTATATTACCTACTATCAAACGTATGATAGCCTAAGGAAAGGTAATAACCCAAAACTTACGATATATTACCTACTATCAAATGTATGATAGCCTAAGCAAAGGTAATAACCCAAAAGATACGGTGTATTACCTACTATCAGATGTATGATAGCCTAAGGAAAGGTAATAACCCAAAAGATACGGTATATTACCTACTATCAAACGTATGATTCACTAAGCAAAGGTACTAATCCAAAAGATACAGTATATTACCTACTATCAAACGTATGATTATCTAAGCAAAGGAAATAACCCAAAAGATACGGTATATTACCTACTATCAAACGTATGATTCCCTAAGCAAAGGTGATAACCTAAAAGATATGGTATATTACCTACTAACAAAAGTATGATAGCCTAAGCAAATGTAATAACCCAAAAGATACGGTATATTACCTACTATCAAACATATGATAGCCTAAGCAAAGGTAATAACCCAAAAGTTATGGTGTATTACCTTCTATCAGATGTATGATAGCCTAAGCAAACGTAATAACCCAAAAGATACGGTATATTACCTACTATCATACATATGATAGACTAAGAAAAGGTAATAACCCAAAATATACGGTATATTACCTACTATCAAAAGTATGATAGCTTAAGCAACGGTAATGACCTAAAAGATATGGTATATTACCTATTATCAGACGTATGATACCCTAGGCAAAGGTAATAACCTAAAAGATAGGGTATATTGCCTACTATCAAACGTATTATAGCCAAAGCTAGGGTAATAACCCAAAAGATACAGTATATTACCTACTATCAAACGTATGATAGCCTAAGCAAACGTAATAACCCAAAAGATACGGTGTATTACCTACTATCAGATGTATGATAACCTAAGGAAAGGTAATAACCCAAAAGATACGGTATATTACCTACTATCAGGCGTATGATAGCCTAAGCAAAGGTAATAACCAAAAAGATACGGTATATTACCTATTATCATATATATGATAGCTTAATCAAAGGTAATAACCAAAAAGATACGGTATATTACCTACTATCAAACGTATGATTCACTAAGCAAAGGTACTAATCCAAAAGATACGGTATATTACCTACTATCAAATGTATGATTATCTAAGCAAAGGTAATAACCCAAAAGATACGGTATATTACCTACTATCAAACGTATGATTCCCTAAGCAAAGGTGATAACCCAAAAGACACGGTATATTACCTACTAACAAAAGTATGATAGCCTAAGCAAATGTAATAACCCAAAAGATACGGTATATTACCTACTATCAAACATATGATAGCCTAAGCAAAGGTAATAACCCAAAAGATATGGTGTATTACCTACTATCAGATGTATGATAGCCTAAGCAAACGTAATAACCCAAAAGATATGGTATATTACCTACTATCATACGTATGATAGACTAAGAAAAGTTAATAACCCCAAAGATACGGTATATTACCTACTATCAAAAGTATGATAGCTTAAGCAAAGGTAATGACCCAAAAGATACGGTATATTACCTACTATCAGACGTATGATACCCTAGGCAAAGGTAATAACCTAAAAGATAGGGTATATTACCTACTATCAAACGTATGATAGCCTAAGCAGAGGTAATAATCCAAAAGATACGGTATATTATTTACTATCAAACGTAGGATAGCCTAAGCAAGGGTAATAACCCAAAAGATACGGTATATTACCTACTATCAAACGTATGATAACCCAAGTAAAAGTAATAACCCAAAAGATACGGTGTATTACCTACTATCAGACGTATGATATCCTAAGGCAAGGTAATAACCCAAAAGATACGATATATTACCTACTATCATATGTATGATAGCCTAAGCAAAGGTAATAACCTAAAACATACGGTATATTACCTACTATCAAACGTATGATTCCCTAAGCAAAGGTATTGACCCAAAAGATTAGGTATATTACCTAGTATCAAACGTATGATTGTCTAAGCAAAGGTAATAAACCAAAAGATATAGTATATTACCTACTATCAAACGTATGATAGCCTAAGCAAAGGTAATAACCCAAAAGATACGGTATATTACCTACTATCAAAAGTATGATAGCCTAAGCAAAGGTACTAACCCAAAAGAGACAAGATATTACCTATTATCAGACGTATGATAGCCTAAGCAAATGTAATAACCCAAAAGATACGGTATAATACCTACTATCAGGCGTATAATATCCTAAGCAAAGATAATAACCCAAAAGATATGGTATATTACCTACTATCAGACGTATGATAGCCTAGGAAACGGTAATAACCTAAAAGATACGGTATATTACCTAATATCAGGCGTATGATAGCCTAAGTAAAGTTAATAACCCAAAATATAAGGTATATTACCTAATATCAGGCGTATGATAGGCTAAGCAAAGGTAATAACCCAAAAAGATAAGGTATATTACCTACTATCAGACGTATGATAGCCTAAGCAAAGGTTATAACCCAAAAGATACGGTATATTACCTACTATCAGACGTATGATAGCTTAAGAAACGGTAATAACCCAAAAGATACGTTATATTACCTATTATCAGACGTATGATAGCCTAAGCAAAGGTAATAACTCAAAAGATATGGTATATTACCTATTATCAGACGTATGATAGCCTAAGCCACGGTAATAACCCAAAAGACACGGTATATTACCTAATATCAGAGGTATGATAGCCTAAGCAAAGGTAATAACCCAAAAGATACGGTATATTACCTACTATCAGACGTATGATAGCCTAAGCAAAGGTAATAACCCAAAAGAGACGGTATATTACCTACTATCAAACGTATGATAACCTAGGAAAAGGTAATAATCTAAAACATACGGTATATTTCGTAATCTCATGTATATGATAGCCTAAGCAAAGTTAATAACCCAAAATATATGGTATATTACCTAATATCAGGGGTATGATAGGCTAAGCAAAGGTAATAACCCAAAAGAAACGGTATATTAACTACTATCAAACGTATGATAGCCTAAGAAAATTTAATAACTCAAGAGATACGGTGTATTACCTACTGTCAGGCGTATGATAGCCTACGGTAAGGTAATAACCCAAAAGATACGGTATATTACCTACTATCAGGCGTATGATAGCCTAAGCAAAGGTAATAACCAAAAAGATACGGTATATTACATACTATCATACGTATGATAGCCTAATCAAAGGTAATAACCCAAAAGATACGGTATATTACCTACTATCTAACGTTTAATTCCCTAAGCAAAGGTATTGACCCAAAAGATTAGGTATATTACCTAGTATCAAACGTATGATTGTCTAAGCTAAGGTAATAAACGAAAAGATACGGTAAATTACCTAGAATCAAACGTATGATAGCCTAAGCAAAGGTAATAAACCAAGAGATACGTTATATTACCTACTATCAGACGTATGATAGCCTAAGTAAAGGTTATATCCTAAAAGATACGGTATATTACGTACTATCAAACATATGATAGCCTAAGCAAAGTTAATAACCCAAAAGATACAGTATATTACCTACTATCAAACGTATGATAGCCTAAGCAAAGGTAATAACCCAAAAGAGACGGTATATTACCTACTATCAAACGTATGATAGCATATGCAAAGGTAATAACCCAAAAGAAACAGTATACTACCTACTATCAAACGTATGATACCCTAAGCAAAGGTAATAACCCAAAAGATACGGTATATTACCTACTATCAAACATATGATAGCCTAAGCAAACGTAATAACCCAAAAGAGACAATATATTACCTATTATCAGACGTATGATAGCCTAAGCAAAGGTAATAACCCAAAAGATACAGTATATTACCTACTATCAAGCGTATGATATCCTAAACAAAGGTAATAAACCAAAAGATACAGTATATTACCTACTATCAGGCGTATGATAGCCTAAGCAAAGATAATAACCCAAAAGACACGGTATATTACCTGCTATCAGAGGTATGATATCCTAAGCAAAGGTAATAACCCAAAAGATACGGTATGTTACCTACTATCAGACGTATTATAGGCTAAGCAAAGGTAATAACCCAAAAAGATAAGGTATATTACCTACTATCAAACGTATGACAGCCTAAGCAAAGGTTATAACCCAAAAGATACGGTATGTTACCTACTATCAGACGTATGATAACTTAAGCAAAGGTAATAACCTAAAAGATTTGTTATATCACCTATTATCAGACGTATGATAGCCTAAGCAAAGGTAATAACTCAAAAGATACGGTTAATTACCTATTATCAGACGTATGATATCCTAAGCCATGATAATAACCCAAAGGATATGGTATATTACCTACTATCAGACGTATGATAGCCTAAGCAAAGGTAATAACCCAAAAGTTACAGTATATTACCTACTATTAGACGTATGATAGCCTAAGCAAAGGTAATAACCTAAAAGATACGGTATACTACCTACTATCAAACGTATGATAGCCTAAAGAAAGGTAATAACCCAAATGATACGATATATTACCTACTATAAAACGTATGATAGCCAAGCAAACGTAATAACCCAAAAGAAACGGTATATTACCTACTATCAAACGTATGATAGCCTAAGCAAAGGTAATAACCCAAAAGATACAGTGCATTACTAACTCTTACACGTATGATAGCCTAAGGAAAGGTAATAACGCAAAAGATACGGTATATTACCAACTATCAGGCGTATGATAACCTAAGCAAAGCTAATAACCAAAAAGATATGGTATATTACCTACTATCATACGTATGATAGCCTAAGCACAGGTAATAACCCAAAAGATACGGTATATTACCTACTATCAAATGTATGATTCCCTAAGCAAAGGTATTAACCCAAAAGATACGGTATATTACCTAGTATCAAACGTATGATTGTCTAAGCAAAGGTAATAACCCAAAAGATATGGTATATTACCTACTATAAAACGTATGACAGCCTAAGCAAATGTAATAACCCAAAAGATACGGTATATTACCTACTATCAAAAGTATGATAGCCTAAGCAAAGGTATTAACCCAAGAGATACGGTATATTACCTAGTATCAAACGTATGATTGTCTAAGCAAAGGTAATAACCCAAAAGAAACAGTGTATTACCTACTATCAAACGTATGATGGCCTAAGCAAAGGTAATAACCCAAAAGATACGGTGTATTACCAACTCTCAGACGTATGATAGCCTAAGGAAAGGTAATAACCCAAAAGATACGGTATATTACCTACTATCAGGCGTATGATAGCCTAAGCAAATGTAATAACCAAAAAGATATAGTATATTACCTACTATCATACATATGATAGCCTAAGCAAAGGTAATAACCCAAAAGATACGGTATATTACCTACTATCAAATGTATGACTCCCTAAGCAAAGGTATTAACCCAAAAGATACAGTATATTACCTACTATCAAAAGTATGATAGCCTAAGCAAAGGTAATAACCCAAAAGATACGGTATATTACCTACTATCAGACTTACGATAGCCTAAGCAAAGTTAATAACCTAAACGATACGGTATATTACCTATTATCAAAGGTATGATAGTCTAAGCAAAGGTAATAACCCAAAAGATACGGTATATTACCTACTATCAAACGTACGATAGCCTAAGCAAAGATAATAACCCAAAAGAAACGGTATATTACCTACTATCAAACGTATGATAGCCTAAGCAAACGTAACAACCCAAAAGATACGGTATATTACCTACTATAAGACGTTTGATAGCCTAAGCAAAGCTAATAACCCAAAAGATACAGTATATTACCTACTATCAGGCGTATGATAGCATAAGCAAAGGTAATAACCCAAAAGAGACAATATATTACCTACTATCAGGCGTATGATAGCCTAAGCAAAGGTAATAACCTAAAAGATATGGTATATTACCTAATATCAGGCGTATGATAGCCTAAGCAAAGTTAATAACTCAAAATATATGGTATATTACCTAATATCAGGCGTATGATAGGCTAAGCAAAGCTAATAACCCAAAAAGATAATGTATATTACCTACTATCAAACGTATGATAGCCTAAGCAAAGGTTATAACCCAAAAGATACGGTATATTACCTACTATCAAACGTACGATAGCCTAAGCAAAGATAATAACCCAAAAGAAACGGTATATTACCTATTATCAAACGTATGATAGCCTAAGCAAACGTAATAACCCAAAAGATACGGTATATTACCTACTATCAGACGTTTGATAGCCTAAGCAAAGGTAATAACCCAAAAGATACAGTATATTACCTACTATCAGGCGTATGATAGCATAAGCAAAGGTAATAACCCAAAAGAGACAATATATTACCTACTATCAGGCGTATGATATCCTAAGCAAAGGTAATAACCTAAAAGATACGGTATATTACCTAATATCAGGCGTATGATAGCCTAAGCAAAGTTAATAACCCAAAATATATTGTATATTACCTAATATCAGGCGTATGATAGGCTAAGCAAAGGTAATAACCCAAAAAGATAATGTATATTACCTACTATCAAACGTATGATAGCCTAAGCAAAGGTTATAACCCAAAAGATACGGTATATTACCTACTATCAAACGTATGATAACTTAAGTAAGGGTATTAACCTAAAAGATTCGTTATATTACCTATTATCAGACGTATGATAGCCTAAGCAAAGGTAATAACTCAAAAGATACGGTTTATTACCTATTACCAGACGTATGATATCCTAAGCCACAGTAATAACCCAATAGAAATGGTATATTACCTACTATCAACCGTATGATAGCCTACGCAAATGTAATAACCCAAAAGATACGGTATATTACCTACTATCAAACGTATGATAGCGTAAGCAAAGGTAATAACCCAAAAGAGAGGATATATTACCTACTATCTAACGTACGATTGCCTAAGCATAGGTAATAACCCAAAAGAAACGGTATATTACCTACAATCAAACGTATGATAGCCTAAGAAAACGTAATAACCAAAAAGATACGGTATATTACCTACTATCAAATGTATGAAAGCTTAAGCGAAGGTAATAACCCAAAAGAGAAAATATATTACCTACTATAGAACGTATGATAGCCTAAGCAAGGGTAATAATCCAAACGATACGGTATATTACCTACTATCAGGTGTATGATAGCCTAAGCAAAGTTAATAACCCAAAATATATGGTATATTACCTAATGTCAGGCGTATGATACGCTAAGCAAAGGTAATAACCCAAAAAGATAAGGTATATTACCTACTATCAGACGTATGATAGCCTAAGCAAAGGTTATAACCCAAAAGATACGGTATATTACCTATTATCAGACGCATGATAGCCTAAGCAACAATAATAACCCAAAAGATACGGTATATTACCTACTATCAAACGTATGATAGCCTAAGCAAAGGTGATAACCCAAAAGATATGGTATATTACCTACTATCAAACGTATGATAGCCTAAGCAAGGGTAATAACACAAAAGATACGGTATATTACCTACTATCAGACGTCTGATAGCCTAGGCAAAGGTAATAACCCAAAATATATGCTATATTACCTAATATCCGGCTACGGTACCCTAAGTAAAGGTAATAACCTAAAAATATACGGTATATTAGCTACTATCAGACGTATGATAGCCTAAGGAAAGGTTATAACCCAAAAGATACGGTATATTACCTATAATCAGACGTATGATAGCCTAAGCAAAGGTAATAACCCCAAAGATACAGTATATTACCTACTATCAGACGTATGATAGCCTAAGCAAAGGTAATAATGTAACACCCTTCTAACCCCACGGAATAATACATAATTAATCAGAGTAAATTAACATGCTTTCACAAAAGGGCGTCACAAAATTTTACAAAATCTCAACATTCACCTGTCATACTCATGTAACATTGAAATAAATAGTCATACTATTAAATTTTCATCTTGCATGTAACAGCGGATTCAATTTATTTACATAAATCCCATCACAGAATATTCATGTTCATCACTTAGGCACAGAGGCCATTATCACATATTCAAATACATTTAAAACATAACTTAGAATACACAATATATCTCTAAGGCATAAACCTAACGATCCCAGTGTTACATAACCAGAGCATGACCTGACCCAACATAATTAAATACTAAATAGCTGCACCAACAGCGAACTCGCAACTACTAGCAGTGCTACACCAAGATACCTGCACGATGTCATATAGGACATCATTCCAGCAGAAGGTTGAGAAATATTATCATAATAATCAATGCATACAATTATATATATACACAATTATAGAATACATATAACCCACATTTCTCACCATAATTCATTTCCATTATCAGATGCATCACAACGTGCATATAAACAACATAGACGTTCATCAAGCATTTTCATCATGTATACATCCATAAATCTCAACATCCCACATAAACATACACATGTTATGTTTTATCCGCCAATTCACTATTACACATTCACATATCTCAATTACACAAGTAATGCGCACACGCATATTCCACACTTCTCACCATACTTCATCATAACTCATCATATACTTTACAAAGCATACTTATATAAACAAATAGGGACAATCATCAAGCATATTCTTCATGCACATATCCATAGTTCTCATCAATCCACATAACATACACATAAGCATTTTTGCATACGACAATCTTATATTCACACTCTCAAATCAACAAGTCATGCACACACGCATGCTTCATACAACAATCACAAATATCCCATGTGACTCAATACAACTCATGCCATGTGGTACCAACACTTGTTATCATTTTTCGGTTTTTACGTTTAAACCGGGTCCACCCTTCTAGACCGATAACAACAAAGCCCATCCCCTAGGCTTTCAAACCCACCCTTCTAGGTTTGGGACAAGCCACTAGTCTCCACGAAACTAGCAACATTGCCTCTTGACTAAATGATGCATATGCAATCAACCAACAAAATGCACTTAAGACCATTCCTGCATCTTAATCCCATGCATTCAAATAATTCATCCCTTCAAGAATTACAACATGATTGCACACACAACATATTCATAACAATTCAAGGCATTCACATTGAATACCATTAGCACATCATCAAACAATGCACACATATCCAAGATATGTTCCCATGCATTTCTCACAATTATTAAACAATGCACCCATATCCAAGATATGTTCCCATGCATTTCTCACAATTATTAAACAATGCACACATATCCACGATATGTTCCCATGCATTCTCACAATTAATCACATGCACACAATATGCATTTATAACATCTATCAAGCAATGCACACATATCCACGATATGTTCTCATGCATTCTCAAGTAATTCATCATACAAGAATTACATCATGCTCACACGCATAACACATTTACCACGCAACGCACATATATTCACAATATATTCTCATGCATTGTTCACATATAATCACATCCAATCAATATACATTCACAATATCGTGCCAAACGACGACGAATTCATCACAATAATCATGCATTTTAAACATGTTAAAATAATGCATACAAATATTTGTCAAAAGAATGCAATTCATATTTGATCCTATCATCTAGGATTCACGCCCAAAGGCTACCCACAGCTCATCACGATAGTACACAAGCTATTCATATCACATAGGGTCAACATAATTGAACTAAGAAATTAATCATTGGATGGATAAAATAGAAAAGAAACAATGATGTCCTGCTCGCCACCCTTCGCCTGGCGAAGCCATTGGCGAATGCTCGCTGGGACCTTCGCCTGGCGATCTCGCCAGCGAACAGAAGTCAGTAGCTACTGACTTGATTCGCTACCCTTCACTGATGTACTCGCCTGGTGAACCTTCGCCACTTACCTTCGCCTGGAGAACTTGCCAGCGAAGACCACTGAGAGTTTTCTTGAATTATTCGCCAGCTATTCGCTGGGCTTCGCCTTCACTTGGCTGGCGAGAGCCAGCGAAACTGCGATATCAGAACCCTCATTCTGTCCCAAAACTTCTACCATCCAAAAATCGACCGATTCTCACCGAACCAGTTCCAGTAATCTTAATCCCACATCACCCGACTATTCTACGGCATTATTTCCAGTTTCTAACCGATTAAACTACGACTCTACCGATTAAATCCATTTTTCCCTAACATGAAAAATGGTGGAAACTCACAACAAACCAAACCCACACATACATAATCATACACATGGATTAAATAACAATGTTTCTCACCCTTACCTTGGTTTAATCGAAACTTGAAGTGGATCCTTGATCTTTCCAAGCTTTTCCCTCTTCTCTTCTCTTTTCTCGTCTTTCTTTCTTTCTCTTCTCTTTATTTCCCTTATGTTTTCTTTTACATCTATTTTCCTTTATATACTTTCCATTTGATTTTTCTTCCTATTATATTTCTATTCTCATAATATCTACCAAATTATTTCTCACAAAATATCTCATCTAGACATTAATTAGAAGATATCTGGTAAATCCACATTAGTCGACCAAATATAATAAATTAGTTAAATCCCTTAACTCCTATAATTTAAATAAATCCAATGATTCCTTTAAATCAAATAAACCACTTAAACCAATTAATTAGTACCAATAATTAATTACTGAAAACTGGGCTAAGCAATGGTAATAACCCAAAAGATACGGTATATTACATACTATCAAACGTATGATAGCCTAAGCAAAGGTAATAACCCAAAAGACACGGTATATTACCTACTATAAAAGGTATGATAGCCGAAGCAAAGATAATAACCCAAAAGATACGGTATATTACCTACTATCAGACGTATGATAGCCTAAGCAAAGGTAATAACCTAAAAGATACGGTATGTTACCTACTATCAGACGTATGATACCCTAAGCAAAGTTAATAACCAAAACGATACGGTATATTACCTAATATCAAACGTATGATGGCCAAAGCAAAGGTAATAACCCAAAAGATACGGTATATTACCTACTATCAGACGTATGATAGCCTAGGAACAGGTAATAACCCAAATGATACAGTATATTACCTAATATCAGGGGTATGATTGCCTAAGCAAAGATAATAACCCAAAAGATACGGTATATTACCTAACATCAGACGTATGATACCCTAAGCAAAGGTAATAACCCAAAGGATACAGAATATTACCTAATAGCAAATGTATGATGGCCTAAGCAAAGGTAATAACCCAAAAGATACAGTATATTTCGTACTAGCAGACGTATGATAACCTAAGCAAAGGTAATAACCCAAAATATACGGTGTATCACCTAATATCAGGCGTATGATAGCTTAAGCAAAGGTAATAACCCAAAAGATACGTTATATTACCCATTATCAGGCGTATGATAGCCTAAGCAAAGGTTATAACCAAAAAGATACAGTATATTACCTACTATCAGACGTATGATAGCCTAAGCAAAGGTAATCACCCAAAAGCTTCGGTATATTACCTATTATCAAACGTATGATAGCCTAAGCAATGGTAATAACCCAAAATATACGGTATATTACCTACTATCAAACGTATGATAGCCTAAGCAAAGTTAATAACCCAAAAGAAATAGTATATTACCTACTATCAAACGTATGATAGCCTAAGCAAAGGTAATAAGCCAAAAGATACGGTGTATTACCTAATATCAGACGTATGATAGCCTAAGGAAAGGTAATAACCCAAGAAATACGTTATATTCCCTACTATCAAATGTATGATAGCCTAGGCAAATGTAATAACCAAAAAGATACGGTATATTACCTACTATCATACGTATGATAGCCTAAGCAAAGGTGATAACCCAAAAGATACGGTATATTACCTACTATCAAACGTATGATAGCCTAAGCAAAGGTAAAAACCCAAAAGATACGATATATTACCTACTATCAAAAGTATGATACCTTAAGCAAAGGTAATAACCCAAAAGATACTGTATTAAACCTACTATATGACGTATGATAGCCTAAGCAAAGGTAGTAACCCAAAAGATACAGTATATTACCTACTATCAAACGTATGATAGCCTAAGAAAAGGTAATAACCCAAAAGAAATTGTATATTATCTACTATCAAACGTATGATAGCCTAAGCAAAGGTAATAACCCAAAAGAAATTGTATATTATCTACTATCAAACGTATGATAGCCTAAGCAAAGATAATAACCCAAAAGATACGGTATATTACCTAATATCAGGTGTATGATAGCCTAAGCGAAGGTAATAACCCAAAAATATACGGTATATTACCTACTATCAGACCTATGATTGCCTAAGCAAAGGTTATAACCCAAAAGATACAGTATATTACCTACTATCAGACGTATGATAGCCTAAGCAACGGTAATAACCCAAAAGATACGGTATATTACCTACTATCAATAGTATGATAGCCTAATCAAAGATAATAACCCAAAAGAGACGATATATTACCTACTATCAAACGTATGATAGCCTAAGCAAAGGTAGAAACCCAAAATAAACCGTATATTCCCTACTATCAAACGTATGATAGCCTAAACAAAGGTAATAAGCCAAAAGTTACGGTGTATTACCCACTATCAGACATATGATAGCCTAAGGAAAGGTAATAACCCAAAAGATACGTTATATTACCTAATATCAAATGTATGATAGCCTAAGCAAATGTAATAACCAAAAAGATACAGTATATTACCTACTATCATGCGTACGATTGTCTAAGCAATGTTAATAACCCAAAAGATACGGTATATTACATACTATCAAACGTAGGATTATCTAAGCAAAAGTGTTAACCCAAAAGATACGGTATATTACGTAGTATCAAACGTACGATTGTCTTAGCAAAGGTAATAACTCAAAAGATACGGTATATTACCTAATATCAAACGTATGATAGCCTAAGCAAAGGTAATAACCCAAAAGATACGGTATATTAGGAACTATCAAACCTATGACAGCCTAAGCAAAGGTAATAACCCAAAAGATACGGTGTATTACCTACTATCAGACGTATGATAGCCTATGGAACGCTAATAACCCAAAAGATACGTTATATTACCTACTATCAAACGTATGATAGCCTAAGCAAAGGTAATAACCAAAAAGATACGGTATATTACCTACTATCATACGTACGATAGGCTAAGCAAAGGTAATAACCCAAAAGATACAGTATATTACCTATTATCAAATGTAGGTATATTACCTATTATCAAACGTACGATTGTCTAAGCAAAGGTAATAACCCAAAAGTTACTGTATATTAACTACTATTAAACGTATGATAGCCTAAGCAGAGGAAATAACAAAAAAGATACGGTATACTACCTATTATCAAACGTATGATAGCCTAAGCAAAGGTAAGAACCCAAAAGATACGGTATATTACCTACTACAAGACGTATGATAGCCTAAGCAAAGGTAATAACCCAAAAGATACGGTATATTACGTAATATCAGGCGTATGATAGCCTAAGCAAAGATATTAACCCAAAAAGATACGGTATATTACCTACTATCAGACATATAATAGCCTAAGTAAAGGTTATAACCCAAAAGATACAATATATTACCTACTATCAGACGTATGATAGCCTAAGGAAAGGTAATAACTCAAAAGATACGGTATATTACCTATTATCAGACGTATGATAGCCTAAGCAACAGTAAATACCCAAAAGATACGGTATATTACCTACTATCAAACGTATGATAGCCTAAGCAAAGGTAATAACCCAAAAGATATGGTGTATTACCTACTATCAGACGTATGATAGCCTAAGCAAAGGTAATAACCCAAAAGAGACGATATACTACCTACTATCAAACGTATGAGAGCCTAAGCAAAGGTATTAACCCAAAAGAAACGGTATATTACCTACTATCAAACGTATTTCCTAAGCAAAGGTAATAAGCCAAAAGATACGGTGTATTACCTACTATCAGACGTATGATAGCCTATGGAACGGTAATAACCCAAAAGAAACGTTATATTACCTACTATCAAACGTATGATAGCCTAAGCAAAGGTAATAACCAAAAAGATACGGTATATTACCTACTATCATACGTACGATAGGCTAAGCAAAGGTAATAACCCAAAAGATACAGTATATTACATACTATCAAATGTAGGATTATCTAAGCAAAAGATACGGTATATTACCTATTATCAAACGTACGATTGTCTAAGCAAAGGTAATAACCCAAAAGATACTGTATATTAACTTCTATCAAACGTATGACAGCCTAAGCAAAGGAAATAACCAAAAAGATACGGTATACTACCTATTTTCAAAAGTATGATAGCCTAAGCAAAGGTAAGAACCCAAAAGATACTGTATATTACCTACTACAAGACGTATGATAGCCTAAGCAAAGGTAATAACCCAAAAGATACGGTATATTACCTACTATCAAACGTATGATAACCTAAGCAAAGATAATAACACAAAAGAGATGATATATTACCTACTATCAAATGTATGATAGCCTTAGCAAAGATAATAACGCAAAAGAGACGATATATTACCTAGTATCAAACGTATGATTGTCTAAGCAAACGTAATAACCCAAAAGATACGGTATACTACCTAATATCAGGGATATGATAGCATAAGAAAATATAATAACCCAAAAGACACGATATATTACCTACTATCAGACGTATGATAGCCTAAGCAAAGGTAATAACCTAAAAGAAACAATATATTACCTACTATCAGACGTATGATACCCTAAATAAAGGTAATAACCCAAACGATACGGTATATTACCTAATATCAAATGTATGATGGCCTAAGCAAAGGTAATAACCCAAAAGATACGGTATATTACCTACTATCAGACGTATGATACCCTGAGCAAAAGTAATAACCCAAAAGAGACGATATATTACCTACTATCAAACATATGATAGCCTAAGCAAAGGAAATAAACAAAAAGAAACGGTATATTACCTACTATCAAACGTAAGATAGCCTAAGCAAAGGTAATAAGCCAAAAGATACGGTGTATTACCTACTATCAGACGTATAATAGCCTAAGCAAATGTAATAACCAAAAAGATACGGTATATTACCTACTATCATACGTATGATAGCCTAAGCAAAGGTAATAACCCAAAAGATACGGTATATTACCTACTATCAAACGTAGGATTATCTAAGCAAAGGCAATAATTCAAAAGATACGGTATATTACCTAGTATCAAACGTACGATTGTCTAAGCAAAGGTAATAACCCAAAAGATACGGTATATTATCTACTATCAAACGTATGATAGCCTAAGCAAAGGTAATAACCAAAAAGATACGGTATACTACCAATTATCAAATGTATGGTAGCCTAAGCAAAGGAAATAACCAAAAAGGTAGAGTGTATTACCTATTATCATGCGTATGATAGCCTAAGGAAAGGTAATAACCCAAAAGATATGGTATATTACCTACTATCAAACGTAGGATTATCTAAGCAAAAGTATTAACCCAAAAGATACGGTATATTACCTAGTATAAAATGTACGATTGTCTAAGCAAAGGTAATAACCCAAAAGATACGGTATATTACCTACTATCAAACGTATGAAAGCTTAAGCAAAGGTAATAACCCAAAAGATACGGTATATTACCTACTATCAAAAGTATGATAGCCTAAGATAAGGTAAGAACCCAAAAGATACGGTACATTATCTACTATCAGACGTATGATAGCCTAAGCAACGATAATAACCCAAAAGATACGGTATATTACCTACTATCAAACGTATGATAGCCTAAGCAAAGGTAATAACCCAAAAGAGACGATATATTACCTAGTATCAAACGTATGATAGCCTAAGCAAAGATAATAACCCAAAAGATACGGTATATTACCTACTATCAGACGTATGATAGCCTAAGCAAAGGTAATAACCTAAAAGATATGGTATATTACCTACTATCAGACGTATGATACCCTAAGCAAAGGTAATAAGCTAAACGATACGGTATATTACCTAATATCAAATGTATGATGGCCTAAGCAAAAGTAATAAACCAAAAGATATAGTATATTACCTACTGGCAGACGTATGATAACCTAAGCAAAGGTAATAACCAAAAATATACGGTATATTACGTTATATCAGGCGTATGATGGCCTAAGCAAAGGTAATAACCCAAAAGATAAGGTATATTACCTACTATCAGAGGTATGATAGCCTAAGCAAAGGTTACAACCCAAAAGATATAGTATATTACCTACTATCAGACATATCATAGCCTAAGCAAAGTAATAACCCAAAAGATACGGTATATTACCTATTATCAGACGTATGATAGCTTAAGCAAAGGTAATAACCCAAAAGAGACGATATATTACCTACTATCAAATGTATGATAGCCAAAGCAAAGGTGATAACCCAAAAGAAATGGTATATTACCTACTATCAAACATATGATAGCCTAAGCAAAGGTAATAAGCCAAAAGATACGGTATATACCTACTATCAGATGTATGATAGCCTAAGGAAAGGTAATAACCAAAAAGATATGGTATATTACCTACTATCATACGTATGATAGGCTAAGCAAAGGTAATAACCCAAAAGATACGGTAATTACATACTATCAAACATAGGATTATCTAAGTAAAAGATACGGTATATTATCTTGTATCAAATGTACGATTGTCTAAGCAAAGGTAATAACCCAAAAGATACGATATATTAACTACTATCAAACGTATGATAGCCTAAGCAAAGGCAATAACCAAAACGTTACGGTATACAACCTACTATCAAAAGTATGATAGCCTAAGCAAAGGTAATAACCCAAAAGATACGGTACATTACCTACTATCTGACGTATGATAGCGTAAGCAAAGGTAATAACGCAAAAGATACGGTATATTACCTACTATCAAACGTATGATAGCCTAAGCAAAGGAAATAACCTAAAAGGGACGATATATTACCTACTATCAAACGTATGATAGCCTAAGCAAAAATTATAACCCAAAAGAGACGATATATTAGCTAGAATCAAACGTATGATAGTCTAAGCAAAGGTAATATCCCAAAAGACACAGTATAATACCTACTATCAGACGTATGTTAGCCTAAGCAAAGGTAATAACCTAAAAGATATGGTATATTACCTACTATCAGACGTATGATAGCCTTGGAAAAGGTAATAACCTAAAAGATATGGTATATTACCTAATATCAGGGGTATGATAGCCTAAGAAAAGGTAATAAACAAAAAGATACAGTATATTACCTACTATCAGACGTATGATACCCTAAGCAAAGGTAATAACCCAAACAATATGGTATATTACCTAATATCAAACGTATGATAGCCTAAGGAAAGGTAATAACCCAAAGGATACGGTATATTACCTACTACCAGACGTATGATACCCTAAGCAAAGGTAATAACCCAAAAGATATGGTATATTACCTACTATCAAACGTATGATACCCTAAGCAAAGGTAATAACCCAAAAGATACGGTATATTACCTACTATCAGACGTATGATAGCCTAAGCAAAGGTAATAACCCAAAAGATACGGTATATTACCTATTATCAGATGAATGATAGCCTAAGCAACAGTAATAACCCAAAAGATACGGTATATTTCCTACTATGAAACGTATGATAGCCTAAGCAAAGGTAATAACACAAACGATACGGTGTATTACCTACTATCAAACGTATGATAGCCTAAGCAAAACTAATAACCCAAAAGACACGATATATTACCTACTATCAAACGTATGATAGCCTAAGCAAAGGTAATAACGCAAAAGAAACGGTATATTACCCACTATCAAACGTATGATAGCCTAAGCAAAGGTAATAAGCCAAAAGATACATGCTATTACCTACTATCAGATGTATGATAGCCTATGGAAAGGTAATAACCTAAAATATACGTTATATTACCTACTATCAAACGTATGATAGCCTAAGCAAATGTAACAACCCAAAAGATACAGTATATTACTTACCATCAGACGGATGATACCTTAAGCAAAGGTAATAACCCAAACGATACGGTATATTACCTAATATCAAATGTATGATGGCCTAAGCAAAGGTAATAACCTAAAAGATACGATATATTACCTACTATCAGACGTATGATAGCCTAAGCAAAGGTAATAAGTTTAAATAAATGGTATATATTACCTAATATGAGGCGTATGATAGCCTAAGAAAAGGTAATAACCCAAAAAGATATGGTATATTACCCACTATTAGACGTATGTTAGCCTAAGCAAAGGTTATAACCCAAAAGATACAGTACATTACCTACTATCGGACGTATGATAGCCTAAGCAAAGGTAATAACCCAAAAGATATGGTATATTACCTATTATCAGTTGTATGATAACCTAAGCAAAGGTAATAACCCAAAAGATACAGTATATTACCTACTATCAAACGTATGATAGCCTAAGCAAAGGTAATAAACCAAAAGATACGGTGTATTTCCTACTATCAAACGTATGATAGCCTAAGCAAAGGTAATAACCCAAAAGGAACGATATATTACCTACTATCAAAAATATGATAGCCTAAGCAAAGGTAATAACCTAAAATATACGGTATATGACCTACTATCAGACGTATGATAGCCTAAGCAAAGGTAATATCCTAAAAGATAAGGTATATTACCTACTATGAAATGTATGATAGCCTAAGCAAAGGTAATAACCCAAAAGATATGGTATATTACCTACTAATAAACGTATGATACCCTAAACAAAGGTAATAACCCAAACGATATGGTATATTACCTAATATCAAACGTATGATGGCCTAAGCAAAGGTAATAACCCAAAAGATACGGTATATAACCTACTATCAGACGTATGTAGCCTAAGCAAAGGTAATAACCCAAAAGATACGGTATATTACCTATTATCAGACGTATGATAGCCTAAGCAACGGTAATAACCCAAACGATACGGTATATTACCTACTATCAACCGTATGATAGCCTACGGAAAGGTAATAACCCAAAAGATACGGTGCATTACCTACTATCGAATGTATGATAGCCTAAGCAAGAGTAATAACCCAAAAGAGACGATATATTACCTACTATCAAACGTATGATAGCCTAAGCAAAGGTAATAACCCAAAAGAAACGGTATATTACCTACTATCAAACGTATGATTGCCTAAGCAAAGGTAATAAGCCAAAAGATACGTTGTATTACCTACTATCAGACGTATGATAGCCTAAGGAAAGGTAATAACCTAAAAGATATGTTATATTACCTACTATCAAACGTATGATAGCCTAAGCAAATGTAATAACCAAAAAGATACGGTATATTACCTACTATCATACGTATGATAGCCTAAGCAAAGGTAATAACCCAAAATTACTGTATATTGCCTACTATCAAACGTAGGATTATCTAAGCAAAGGTAATATCCCAAAAAATATGGTATATTACCTAGTATCAAACGTAAGATTGTCTAGGCAAACGTAATAACCCAAAAGAAACGTTATATTACCTACTATCAAATGTATGATAGCCTAAGCAAAGGTAATAAGCCAAAAGCTACATTGTATTACCTACTATCAGACGTATGATAGCCTAAGGAAAGGTAATAACCTAAAAGATATGTTATATTACCTACTATCAAACGTATGCAAGCCTAAGCAAATGTAACAACAAAAAAGATACAGTATATTACTTAGTATCAGACGGATGATACCCTAAGCAAAGGTAATAACCCAAACGATACGGTATATTACCTAATATCAAATGTATGATGGCCTAAGCAAAGGTAATAACCCAAAACATACGGTATATTACCTACTATCAGACATATGATAGCCTAAGCAAAGGTAATAACTTAAAATAAACAGTATATTAACTAATATGAGGCGTATGATAGCCTAAGCAAAGGTAATAACCCAAAAAGATAAGGTATATTACCTACTATCAGACGTATGTAGCCTAAGCAAAGAATATAACACTAAAGATACAGTATATTACCTACTATCGGACGTATGATAGCCTAAGCAAAGGTAATAACCCAAAGGATACGGTATATTACCTAATATCAGGCGTATGATAGCCTAAGCAAAGATATTAACCCAAAAAGATACGGTATATTACCTACTATCAGACGTACGATTGTCTAAGCAAAGGTTATAACTCAAAAGATACAGTATATTACCTACTATCAGACGTATGACAGCCTAAGCAAAGGAAATAACCAAAAAGATACGGTATACTACCTATTTTCAAAAGTATGATAGCCTAAGCAAAGGTAAGAACCCAAAAGATACGGTATATTACCTACTACAAGACGTATGATAGCATAAGCAAAGGTAATAACCCAAAAGACACGATATATTACCTACTATCAGACGTATGATAGCCTAAGCAAAGGTAATAACCTAAAAGAAACAGTATATTACCTACTATCAGACGTATGATACCCTAAGCAAAGGTAATAACCCAAACGATACGGTATATTACCTAATATCAAATGTATGATGGCCTAAGCAAAGGTAATAACCCAAAAGATACGGTATACTACCTAATAACAGACGTATGATACCCTAAGCAAAGGTAATAACCAAAAAGAAACGGTATATTAGCTACTATCAAACATATGATTGCCTAAGCAAAGGTAATAAGCCAAAAGATACGGTGTATAATCTACTATCAGACGTATGATAGCCTAAGCAAATGTAATAACCAAAAAGATACGGTATATTACCTACTATTATACGTATGATAGCCTAAGCAAAGGTAATAACCCAAAAGGTACGGTATGTTACCTACTATCAAACGTAGGATTATCTAAGCAAAGGTAATGACCCAAAAGATACGGTATATTACCTAGTATCAAACGTATGATAGCCTAGGCAAAGATAATAACCCAAAAGACACGATATATTACCTAGTATCAAATGTATGATTGTCTAAGCAAAGGTAATAACCCAAAAGATACGGCATACTACCTAATATCAGGGATATGATAGCATAAGCAAAGATAATAACCCAAAAGACACGATATATTACCTACTATCAGACGTATGATAGCCTAAGCAAAGGTAATAACCTAAAAGAAACAGTATATTACCTACTATCAGACGTATGATACCCTAAGCAAAGGTAATAACCCAAACGATACGGTATATTACCTAATATCAAATGTATGATGGCCTAAGCAAAGGTAATAACCCAAAAGATACGGTATATTACGTACTATCAGACGTATGATACCCTAAGCAAAGGTAATAACCCAAAAGATACGGTATATTACCTACTATCAAACGTATGATAGCTTAAGCAAGGGTAATAACCAAAAATATACGGTATACTACCAATTATCAAATGTATGGTAGCCTAAGCAAAGGTAATAACCAAAAAGGTAGAGTATATTACCTACTATCATGCGTATAATAGCCTAAGCAAAGGTAATAACCCAAAAGATATGGTATATTACCTACTATCAAACGTTGTATTATCTAAGCAAATGTATTAACCCAAAAGATACGGTATATTACCTAGTATAAAACGTATGATAGCTTAAGCAAAGGTAATAACCCAAAAGATACGGTATATTACCTACTATCAAACGTATGATAGCTTAAGCAAAGGTAATAACCCAAAAGATACGGTATATTACCTACTATCAAAAGTATGATAGCCTAAGAAAAGGTAATAACCCAAAAGATACGGTATATTACCTACTATCAGACGTATGATAGCCTAAGCAACGGTAATAACCCAAAAGATACGGTATATTACCAACTATCAAACGTATGATAGCCTAAGCAAAGGTAATAACCCAAAAGAGATGATATATTACCTACTATCAAACGTATGATAGCCTAAGCAAAGATAATAACCCAAAAGATACGGTATATTACCTCTTATCAGACGTATGATAGCCTAAGCAAAGGTAATAACCTAAAAGATACGGTACATTACCTACTATCAGACGTATGATACCCTAAGCAAAGGTAATAAGTTAAACGATACGGTATATTACCTAATATCAAACGTATGATGGCCTAAGCAAAGGTAATAACCTAAAAGATATAGTATATTACCTACTGGCAGACGTATGATAACCTAAGCAAAGGTAATAACCCAAAATATACGGTATATTACCTAATATCAGGCGTATGATAGCCTAAGCAAAGGTATTAACCCAAAAAGATACGGTATATTACCTACTATCAGACGTACGATAGCCTAAGGAAAGGTTACAACCCAAAAGATACAGTATATTACCTACTATCAGACGTATCATAGCCTAAGCAAATTAATAACTCAAAAGATACGGTATATTACCTATTATCAGACATATGATAGCCTAAGCAAAGGTAATAACACAAAAGAGACGATATATTACCTACTATCAAATGAATGATAGCCTAAGCAAAGGTAATAACCCAAAAGAAACGGTATATTACCTACTATCAAACGTATGATAGCCTAAGCAAAGGTAATAAGCCAAAAGATACGGTGTATTACCTACTATCAGACGTATGATAGCCTAAGGAAAGGTAGTAGCCCAAAAGATACGTTATATTACCTACTATCAAACGTATGATAGCCTAAGCAAAGGTAATAACCAAAAACATATGGTATATTACCTACTATCATACGTATGATAGGCTAAGCAAAGGTAATAACCCAAAAGATACGGTAATTACATACTATCAAACATAGGATTATCTAAGCAAAAGATACGGTATATTACCTAGTATCAAACGTACGATTGTCTAAGCAAAGGTAATAATCCAAAAGTTACTATATATTAACTACTATTAAACGTATGATAGCCTAAGAAAAGGTAATAACCAAAAAGTTACGGTATACTACCTACTATAAAAAGTATGATAGCCTAAGCAAAGGTAATAACCCAAAAGATACGGTACATCACCTACTATCTGACGTATGATAGCCTAAGCAAAGGTAATAATGCAAAAGATACGGTATATTACCTACTATCAAACGTATGATAGCCTAAGCAAAGGAAATAACCCAAAAGAGACGATATATTACCTACTATCAAACGTATGATAGCCTAAACAAAGATTATAACCCAAAAGAGACGATATATTAGCTAGAATCAAACGTCTGATAATCTAAGCAAAGGTAATAACCCAAAAGACCCGGTATATTACCTACTATCAGACATATGATTGCCTAAGCAAAGGTAATAACCCATAAGATATGGTATATTACCTACTATCAGACGTATGATAGCCTTGGAAAAGGTAATAACCTAAAAGATACAGTATATTACCTAATATCAGGGGTATGATAGCCTAAGCAAAGGTAATAAACAAAAAGATACAGTATATTACCTACTATCAGACGTATGATACCCTAAGCAAAGGTAATAACCCAAACGATATGGTATATTACCTAATATCAAATGTATGATAGCCTAAGGAAAGCTAATAACCTAAAAGATATGGTCTATTACCTACTATCAGACGTATGATACCCTAAGCAAAGGTAATAACCCAAAAGATACGGTATATTACCTACTATCAGACGTATGATACCCTAAGCAAAGGTAATAATCTAAAAGATACGGTATATTACCTACTATCAGATGTATGATAGCCTAAGCAAAGGTAATAACCCAAAAGATAAGGTATATTACCTATTATCAGACGTATGATAGCCTAAGCAAGGGTAATAACCCAAAAGATACGGTATATTACCTACTATGAAATGTATGATAGCCTAAGCAAAGGTAATAACGCAAACGATACGGTGTATTACCTACTATCAAACGTATGATAGCCTAAGCAAAAGTAATAACCCAAAAGAAACGATATATTACCTATTATCAAACGTATGATAGCCTAAGCAAAGGTAATAACGCAAAAGATACATTGTATTACCTACTATCAGACGTATGATACCCTAAGCAAAGGTAATAACCTAAAAGATACGTTATATTACCTACTATCAAACGTATGATAGCCTAAGAAAATGTAACAACCAAAAAGATACAGTATATTACTTACTATCAGATGGATGATACCCTAAGCAAAGGTAATAACCCAAAAGATACGGTATATTACCTACTATCAGACGTATGATAGCCTAAGGAAAGGTAATAACTTAAAATAAGCGGTATATATTACCTAATATGAGGCGTATGATATCCTAAGCAAAGGTAATAACCCAAAAAGATATGGTATATTACCTACTATTAGACTTATGTTAGCCTAAGCAAAGGTTATAACCCAAAAGATACAGTATATTACCTACTATCGGACGTATGATAGCCTAAGCAAAGGTAATAACCCAAAAGATACGGTATATTACCTATTATCAGACGTATGATAGCCTAAGCAACGGTAATAACCCAAAAGATACAGTATATTACCTACTATCAAACGTATGATAGCCTAAGCAAAGGTAATAACCCAAAAGATACGGTGTATTCCCTAGTATCAAACGTTTGATAGCCTAAGCAAAGGTTATAACCAAAAAGGGACAATATATTACCTACTATCAAAAATATGATAGCCTAAGCAAAGGTAATAACCTAAAATATACGGTATATTACCTACTATCAGACGTATGATAGCCTAAGCAAAGGTAATAACCTAAAAGATAAGGTATATTACCTACTATGAAACGTATGATAGCCTAAGCAAAGGTAATAACCCAAAAGATACGGTATATTACCTACTATTAAACGTATGATACCCTAAGCAAAGGTAATAACCCAAACGATATGGTATATTACCTAATATCAAACGTATGATGGCCTAAGCAAAGGTAATAACCCAAATGATACGGTATATAACCTACTATCAGACGTATGTAGCCTAAGCAAAGGTAATAACCCAAATGATACGGTATATTACCTATTATCAGACGTATGATAGCCTAAGCAACAGTAATAACCCAAAAGATACGGTATATTACCTACTATCAAACGTATGATAGCCTAAGGAAAGGTAATAACCCAAAAGATACGGTGTATTACCTACTATCAAACGTATGATAACCTAAGCAAAAGTAATAACCCAAAAGAGACGATATATTACCTACTATCAAACGTATGATAGCCTAAGCAAAGGTAATAACCCAAAAGAAACGGTATATTACCTACTATCAAACGTATGATTTCCTAAGCAAAGGTAATAAGCCAAAAGATACGTTGTATTACCTACTATCAGACGTATGATAGCCAAAGGAAAGGTAATAACCTAAAAGATTCGTTATATTACCTACTATCAAACGTATGATAGCCTAAGCAAATGTAATAACCAAAAAGATACGGTATATTACCTACTATCATACATATGATGGCCTAAGCAAAGGTAATAACCCAAAATTACGGTATATTGCCTACTATCAAACGTAGGATTATCTAAGCAAAGGTAATAACTCAAAAAATACGGTATATTACCTAGTATCAAACGTAAGATTGTCTAAGCAAACGTAATAACCCAAAAGAAACATTATATTACCTACTATCAACGTATGATAGCCTAAGCAAAGGTAATAAGCCAAAGGATACATTGTATTACCTACTATCAGACGTATGATAGCCTAAGGAAAGGTAATAACCTAAAAGATACGTTATATTACCTACTATCAAACATATGATAGCCTAAGCAAATGTAACAACAAAAAAGATATTGTATATTACTTACTATCAGACGGATGATACCCTAAGCAAACGTAATAACCCAAACGATACGGTATATTACCTAATATCAAATGTATGATGGCCTAAGCAAAGGTAATAACCTAAAAGATACGGTATATTACCTAATATCAAACGTCTAATAGCGTATGCAAAGGTAATCTCTTCAAATAAACGGTATATTACCTAATATGAGGCGTACGATAGACTAAGCAAAGGTAATAACCCAAAAAGATATGGTATATTACCTATTATCAGACGTATGTAGCCTAAGCAAAGGTTATAACGCAGAAGATACAATATATTACCTACTATCGGACGTATGATAGCCTAAGCAAAGGTAATAACCCAAAAGATACGGTGTATTCCCTACTATCAAACGTATGATAGCCTAAGCAAAGGTAATAACCCAAAAGGGACGATATATTACCTACTATAAAAAATATGATAGCCTAAGAAAAGGTAATAACCTAAAATATACGGTATATTACCTACTATCAGACATATGATAGCCTAAGCAAAGGTAATAACCTAAAAGATAAGGTATATTACCTACGAAGAAACGTATGATAGCCTAAGCAAAGGTAATAACCCAAAAGATACAGTATATTACCTACTATTAAACGTATGATACCCTAAGCAAAGGTAATAACCCAAAAGATATGGTATATTACCTACTATCAAATGTATGATTATCTAAGCAAAGGTAATAACCCAAAAGATACGGTACATTACCTACTATCAAACGTATGATTATCTAAGGAAAGGTAATAACCCAAAAAGATACGGTATATTACCTACTATCAAACGTATGATAGCCTAAGAAAAAGTAATAACCCAAAAGAGACGATATATTACCTACTATCAAACGTATGATAGCCTAAGCAAAGGTAATAACCCAAAAGAAACGGTATATTACCTACTATCAAATGTATGATTGCCCAAGAAAAGGTAATAAGCCAAAAGATACGTTGTATTACCTACTATCAGACGTATGATAGCCTAAGGAAAGGTATTAACCTAAAAGATACGTTATATTACCTACTATCAAACGTATGATAGCCTAAGCAAATGTAATAACCAAAAAGATACGGTATATTACCTACTATCATACGTATGATAGCCTAAGCAAAGGTAATAACCCAAAATTACAGTATATTGCCTACTATCAAATGTAGGATTATCTAAGCAAAGGTAATACCCTAAAATATACGGTAAATTACCTAATATCAGGCGTATGATAGCCTTAGCAAAGGTAATAACCCAAAGAGATACGATATATTACCTACTATTAGACGTATGTTAGCCTAAGCAAAGGTTATAACCCAAGAGATACAGTATATTACCTACTATCAGACGTATGATAGCCTAAGCAAAGTTAATAACCCAAAAGATAAGGTATATTACCTACTATCAGACGTATGATAGCCTAAGCAACGGTAATAACCCAAAAGATACGGTATATTACCTACCTTCAAACGTATGATAGCCTAAGCAAAGGTAATAACCCAAAAGATATGGTGTATTACCTACTATTAAACGTATGGTAGCCTACACAAAGTTAATAACCCAAAAGAGACGATATATTACCTACTATCAAACGTATGATAGCCTAAGCAAAGGTAATAACCCAAAAGAAACGGTATATTACCTACTATCAAATATATGATAACCTAAAGAAAGGTAATAATCCAAAACATACGATGTATTACCTACTATAACACGTATGATAGCCTATGGAAAGGTAATAACCCAAAAGATACGCTATATTACCTACTATCAAACGTAAGATAGCCTAAGCAAAGGTAATAACCAAAAAGATACGGTACATTACCTACTATCTGACGTATGATAGCCTAAGCAAAAGGTAATAACACAAAAGATACGGTATATTACCTACTATCAATCGTATGATAGTCTAAGCAAAGGTAATAACCCAAAAGAGACGATATATTACATACTATCAAATGTATGATAGCCTAAGCAAAGTTAATAACCCATAAGAGACGATATATTACCTAGTATCAAACGTATGATTGTCTAAGCAAAGGTAATAACCCAAAAGATACGGTATATTACCTACTATCACACGTATGATAGCCTAAGAAAAGGTAATAACCCAAAAGATATGGTATATTACCTACTATCACACGTATGATAGCCTTGGAAAAGGTAATAACCCAAAAGATACGGTATATTACCTAATATCAGGGGTATGATAGCCTAAGCAAAGATAATAACCCAAAAGATACAGTATATTACCTACTATCAGACGTATGATAGGCTAAGCAAAGGTAACAACAAAAAAGATACAATATTTTACTTACTATAAGACGTATGATACCCTAAGAAAAGGTAATAACCCAATTGATACAGTATATTACCTAATATCAAATGTGTGATGGCCTAAGGAAATGTAATAACCCAAAAGATACGGTATATTACCTACTATCAGACGTATGATAGCCTTAGCAAAGGTAATAACCTAAAATATACGGTAAATTACCTAATATCATGCGTATGATAGCCTTAGCAAAGGTAATAACCCAAAAAGATATGGTATATTACCTACTATTAGACGTATGTTAGCCTAAGCAAAGGTTATAACCCAAAAGATACAATATATTACGTACTATCAGACGTATGATAGCCTAAGCAAAGGTTATAACCCAAGAGATACAGTATATTACCTACTATCAGACGTATGATAGCCTAAGCAAAGTTAATAACCCAAAAGATAAGGTATATTACCTACTATCAGACGTATGATAGCCTAAGCAACGATAATAACCCAAAAGATACGGTATATTACCTACCTTCAAACGTATGATAGCCTAAGCAAAGGTAATAACCCAAAAGATACGGTATATTACCTACTATTAAACGTGTGATAGCCTAAGCAAAGGTAATAACCCAAAAGAGAAGATATATTACCTACTATCAAACGTACGATAGCCTAAGAAAAGGTAATAACCCAAAAGAAACGGTATATTACCTACGATCAAACGTATGATAGCCTAAGCAAACTTAATAACCCAAAAGATACGGTATATTGCCTACTATCAAACGTATGATAACCTAAGCAAAGGTAATAACCCAAACGATATGGTATATTACCTACTATCAAACGTATGATAGCCTAAGCAAAGGTAATAACCCAAAAGAGACAATATATTACCTACTATCAGACATATTATAGCCTAAGCAAAGGTAATAACCTAAAAGACATGGTACATTACCTACTATCAGGCGTATGATAGGCTAAGGAAAGGTAATAACCCAAAAAGATAAGGTATGCTACCTACTATCAGACGTATGATAGTCTAAGCAAAGGTTATAACCCAAAATATACGGTATATTACCTACTATCAAACGTATGGTGGCTTAAGCAAAGGTAATAACCCAAAAGATACGGTATATTACCTACTATCAGACGTATGATAGCCTAAGCAAAGGTAATAACCCAAAATATACGGTATATTACCTAATATCAGGCATATGATAGCCTATAGCAAAGGTAATAACCCAAAAAGATATGGTATATTACTTACTATAAGACGTATGATAGCCTAAGCAAAGGTTATAACCCAAAAGATATGATATATTACCTACTTTCAGACGTATGATAACCTAAGCAAATGTAATAACTCAAAAGATACGATATATTACCTATTATCAGACGTATGATAGCCTAAGCAAAGTGTTGCGTTGAAAATTGGATATCAAGCTATTGATTAACTTGAATCTTATTTCTTTTTACAACCGGACTTTATTTTATCCAAAGGAAAGGTCTAAAGAGAGAAAAACCGTTTTCGCGATGTAACGATAACGCTTTAAGAGATTCGGGGATCGGGGGTTGGTTATACCTAGGGAAGGTGTTAGCACCCTAAATATCTGTAGTACTCTACAGGAACCTTTTGTTTGATTGCTTGCTAAGTGTGAAATATGTACTGTGGATTGGGAAAAGATATGAGTTGAAACCTAAAGTTATATACACTAAGTTTGCTCGCAAAGACATCGCGTCTTCGGCCAACGTATCCTAACTAGGATAGAATCAGAGCAATCGTAGTTCACCTCACAAGGGATAAAGAACACTTGATTATGATCAATGTTTAAGGGGAACAAATATGACAATGTTTGTATGGAGTTTGACAAAACTCCCTATTCTAAGTTGTAATATTCAAAAGGGGAAGTAAGAAATCATGACGATGATTCTTACACAGAGTTGACGAACTCTTTCCTAGGGTTCTAGTTGAAGAACACTCCTAGTACAGGTGGGTCTCTTAGACTTAAGGCAAAGTCTAATGGTTTCTAATCTAGGGTTAAAGTGACTTAACAAAGTCAAGAGAAGGGTGAGTGTGTTATCCATGACATGAGGGTCAAGTGGGCAGACCTTCCTTTGGAGGGAGACTGGGGAAGCAACTGGATGAAAGCTAACAGGCTTCATCACTTGGGGAAAGAAAAATAAAAGGGAAAGGTACAACATAATAAAACATTTCATGCTAACAAATATATGAGATGATAAGGATGAAAGCACATTGATAAACACAGACGAAAATACAAGAATTGTAACGACAGATCGCATTCAAATACAGTCAACAGACGGGATGAGATAAACATAGTTACAACTCAAAGTAAAAAGTCCTAGCATGTTAACTAACATGTATGGACATGAATACAAACAAATTTCACAAACAAAACCAAGTGGAAGCACACAAAAGTTCATCTGCAAATGCATAAACGGACGCGAAACGCATTTAAATTGTACACAGTTAAAAGAGGTGATAAAATGTGCAAACATGAAAATAAATTATATGGCATGAAAGTAGATACAAAGATGAACACGATGAAAAAAGAACAGGCGAAAAACAATAACAATTGACAGAGATACGATTTTTTGAAGTTTGAGTTAAAAATACCAAAAAAATACAAAAGAGTTGCCCTCCTCAGGGGTTGAACTCAGGAACATGGGGTACAAGGCGCGCTTGGCAATATGGTCTTACCACTGGGGTGGCTATACATCCGTTTGTAAAAGCCACCCCTTTAATTAATAAGGGTAAACATTTTCAAATGGCTGGGCAAGAATAACACATAATCAATGCAAATACATTTTATATCGTAACTTTCTCATCGCTCAACGAAACGACACAAAATTTATATGCTTCTAGCCTAGAAAAACAAGAGGAACATGATGGTGGTGGTAGTTTTTCCAAATTCCCCTCCTACTGCAAAACCCGATAGTAGGTGTGATTTTGAGCTTAAAATGCATTTTGATGTGTGTAGCTTTATACAATCATGTTCAATTCAAACCAACTATGCACACAAACCACATAAGTCACATAGAATGATTCTGAACCCTCAAATATGTTCTATGTCAACAGAGCATGAAAATGATATGTTAAATGCAAGATCTTAGTGAAAACATGCATATTGAGGTGACAAGTTCATGATAGCTTGTTTTGAGTTTAAATGATAAGGCTAGCAGTTCACAAATAATGAATATGAAGTGTTGGCATGATGATTTAGATGAAGAATACTCTTATGCCAAAAGTGCCACATGAGGTGAATGATGTATGTAAAAAAGGAAATGCATCTAGAAGCATGAGATTTGAGACAGCTTGTGCCTACTATTCTCAATCCAAACCAAACACACATACAATTCATATAAGTGATAAGGAAAGATTCTAAAACCTCAACATGTTTCAATGCTAACAGTGGTTAAAGTAGTATGTCATGAGCACAATTTTGGTGGAAAATGCACATTGAAGTAGAAATCACATGACAACTTGTTTTTCTACTAAATGATCATGCAAGCATATTCTAAATGATGAGTATGAGGTGTTAGAAAAGTAATTTTGATGCAAAACAAACTCATGTAAAAAAATGGTATGTGAGTTGCTTGATGATCTTTATGTGTTTGTGGCAATATGTGAATATGACCTATATGCAAAACCAAAACAAAATGAACACATAAGCACTTTCTAAATGTGATTTGGAACATGTTCACATGATGAAAACAGAATTTTAAAGCTTTATGCAAAAATGAAACTTCAACTGTTTTGGATTTTTCTGTCAGTACCATTGCAAAAGCATAAAAATGATGTTATAATATAAGCAAGGATGTCAAGGTTGCCAGCATACTGATTTGACAGAGACTGCTCAAATTCATGACTTGATGAAATGTAAAGTGAAACACATAATGCAGTAGTATTGATGCACCAAAACAGGATTCTTGGAGGGTTGCTACCCATATGCCAATATGCAGACAGTTTGAACAAACTAAAAAATCATAATGCATAGCCAGATGAATCCTAAGTAGTTGAATTCCAAGTTGTGAAAGTTTTAAAAAGATATGTTGTACATTGAATGTCAATAGAGATATTTGCTTTAAAACTTTACAATGTAAACTGGTTTTGCAATTGGGCCCTGGCAGTGTTTTTGTGACAGAGGTAAATTATTTGGTAATCATGCTTTAAACACACCAACAGTCATATGTAAAACAGCAAACACACCACTGAATGCACACAGAAATTTCACTCAGGAATCCAAGTTGGTTTAAACAGCATCCACAAGACCTATCCTCTTGGAGTATCCTAGCAGTCTCAAAATAAGCCAACACATCTTGCATACTATGTTGAGGTTTTACTTATGAATCAGGACCTAGAACTAATCTTAACATGAGCATCACAGTTGACTCTAGACAGGGGCAGCAATATACCTTAAGGAGGGTGATGAAAGCCTACTTAAAATGCCCCATATGACAGTTAGTATATTCACAAGATAACATGGTAGATAGTTTTTAACAAACTCACACATTATAATCAACATTTAGCAAGAACAAGTTTATGTTAACACTCACAACAAATCTATCATTCATCACATACCAAATATCATGAAGAATCATCAAGTGCTCATAACTTCAAAATGCACCAAAATGCTCAAAATGCCAAAATCATGAAAAAAGATACAAGAGCCAAAGTGTACAAGTTACATACCTCTTGTAGACCCTTTTAAGCAAGCTAGAACAGTCAAGAAACCCAGAGATCCTTAATTCACTTCTTTGCCTTGAACTATACGTCACTTTTAAACAATAATGCACTTGTGATGCCAAATGAAGAAATAGGAGTCTCCAATGGTTGCTAGCAGTTTGGACAGTTGAGAAACATCATTGGTAAGGTGTTGGGATGATTAGAATGCCAAGAAACTATGTGGAACAAGTTATGGCAATTTTTGTAGCTTTTGGTCAAAGTAGTGTGGGGATGAGTTTGACTTTTTGATTCTTGAGGTTTTTTGATGGTTTAATGGAGCAAACACCTTCTATATGTAATTTAGAATTTGTGTGGATGGCGGTTGAGGTATTGGAAAGTATAGAAATAAGTTTGGGCAGAATTCTCTCCATGACAGATTTTGGAGTTTTTGAGAATTTTGGAGATTTTGGAATTTGGAAGCAAGATGTGGAAATAGTGATGACATAATTTTTATCTAGTTTTTAGAAAGTGTGTTGTGTTCTAAATGAGGTGAAGACACCCTCCTTTTATATGCAAATGGGATGCGGGCTTGCTTGGTGAGATTGCTTCATCATGAAGGTTTAAGATATTTGAGAAAACCTCTCTTGGAGGGTTTGATCATGTTCTGATCCAAGGCCTCATTTGTCAAGCACAATGATGGTTTTTCTGAGGTTGATAGCAAGCTAGGAGGTGTAGGAGTGAGGCTGGTTCAGTTTACTTTCCACGAGCTTTTACTTTTCAATTTTGGTGCAAGTTGCCCACTTGCAAGGCAATGAACTCCAATTGGTTTTTTCTTGATTTTCTGCATAACCTTCTGTTCTCTCATGCCACACACATCTCATACATCAGATACAACATATTGGATCAACAAAATTTGGCAAAATTGATGAAAGAAGTCATTCTTGAAAATTGGCCAATGTGGGACTAAAGTGTGAAACCCTCAACTTTGCACCTATGTAACTTTCTGCTCATAACTCCTCTTGAGGACTTCTTATACTTTTTGGAAATCCCTCACATAGCTCTAAAACATTCATGTTTTCATGAGTTTCAATTTATCAAAGTAACTTGGCCAAAAAGCCCTCCAAAGTTGCTAAAAATGAGCTTAAAAAAATGGAATTTTCCTAAGTCTTTTTCCCCTCTTGAAATGAATTTGACCATAACTCAAAATGTATGCATTTTCTGATCATGGACCACTTAGGGACTTTTGTAGGACTTGTCAAGAGATTCCAAATGAGCTTTGAACCAACTCAATTGGATGTGTGGTTAAGGAGTTATGGTTTAGCCCCTTTCAAAACCCTAATTTCTCGATTTTTCGATTACTCCTTCATCCTTGATCCAATGGTCATGAAAATTGATATGCAAGTCCAATATGACATAAGGAACAACTTTGTTTCACAACTTGAAGTCCAATTCATAAAATTTGGAGAGTTGACTTTTCGGTCAACCGTACGACCGATCGATGATTACCGAGTCACCTGTTGACATTCTGGGCCTCCTGAGACTTTGGAACTTCTTGGGTGAACTCTATTAAGCTATTTGAACTTCATGAATCACAATCTCACCATTTAAACATCTTCCGACCTCAAAGTCAAACTACAGTTGACTTTTACTAGTCCAAAACCCTAATCAGGTGCTCTGAAATGTATTGCTCTGAATTCTGGGGTAACAACCTCACATTGGCTTCTCAGTTAATATTATGTAATACCATTGACCATGTTTCCTATTTGAATGGGCCCAAAACATTGACTAATCACAAACCCTGAAGTTTTGATTTTGACTGCACGAAACCCTGATTCATCTGTAATTTGACAAAGACAGACTTGCACTGGATTAAAGTTAGAAAGTTCATGAGTATGCTCCTAAAATGATAATGAGAATCTAAGGGGTCAAACTTTGGGGTGCAACAGTTGCCCCTATTTAAATATCTTCACTATATGGCATTGAGAGATGACGATCCTCGTAGAGTCGCAGTGAAAGGTATTTAAATATAGAGAACCGAAAATTTTGTCCCTTAGATCCGGTGATAGGCAAAAGGACAAGTTATGCCATGAATTATAAATGATGCTTTATGATGCTTTGAATGCAAGACATATGCAAGAGACAGAAAAAACAAAACAACGAGTAACTACTAGCGGGGGCCTGACATTGTGGATCCGACACTGGGGAATACCGAGGTATAACAATCAATAGTTCAAACATGACTAGTGATAACGGAGAGAAAAAAAATGAGGGAGCGCGAAGTCTAATGAAGATGACAATCTTACTGGGAAAAGCAAACACTTCACCGGGGAACAAGGTAGATTTCTACCAGGGACAGGAGCGACTTTTTACTGGGGAATTAAAACTCGAACCTCGCTGGGGATGATCAGATGAGGAACTTCCTATAGTGAAGAGTTCAATCGGGATCTTCAGGAATGGACTAGAAATAAAGACAAAACATGATGGGAAATACTAGTGACGACTAGATCTCCGAGACTTGTTTGGGGAAAAAGGTTTCACTGGGGATAATGATGTCACCCAGTTTTAAACAGATGGCTTAGGCAGTGCTAGTAACCACTAGACTTCCTGGAGGTAATGGTAACGACCAACCTGAGATAACAACAAATGAATTTTTAAATCCAATCGGTAATGCAGGACTTCGACTGGGGAATTTGGGGACGACCAAATTTCAAGTAATGCCAGTAACTACTGGACTTAAAGGAGATTGGTAACGACCAAGTCCGGGTCCCAATGACGATTGGTTTCCAAGCAATGCCAGTTACGACTGGTCTTTGAAGGTTGGTAACGACCAAATCAGGGTACCAACGCATGTGATTTTGAGAATGTCGTCCAGCAGCTAGGTTTTAGCTAGGGAGATTGGTAACAACCAAACCAAAAAGATACCAATAACGATTGGATTTCAAATGACACCAGTTACGACTGGACTTCCATGGGGAAGGTTGGTAACGACCAACAAGACACCAATGACAATTGGGTTTCGAACATCTGCCAGTTACGACTGGACCTAAACGGAAATCAATTAGTAACGACTAGATTTCACAGGGGATTTGCTAGTGACGACTAGACTTCAGAGGGAAAGGTTGGTAACAACCGAACCAAAAGGTAATAACGAGTGGGGTTAAGACAATGCCAGCTACGACAGGTTCAAAGAAAAAGATAGGGTAACGACCCAAAAGAATACCAATGACGATTAGATTTCGAACACAACCAGTTACGACTGGGGAATTTTAAAGGAAAAAAGGTGGTGACGACCGAAACAAGGATACCGACGAGTGGAATTTAAGCCAATGCCAGTTACGACTGGTTCAAAGGAAAATAGGGTAACGACCCAAAAGAACACCAATGACGATTGGCTTTTAAAACAATGCCTGTTACAATAGGACTTTAAACAGAATTTCACCAGCAGTGATTATACATTCACTGGGAATCAGAAGACGACACACTGAACTCGAGAGACCGAATGAATCACACTGAACCCTGGCTGAAAAAGTGTATGCAGTCTTTGACAACTAGATCCACTCTCAATAGGGGAACATAACTTTTAAATAGGCTATTCAGAGATGACAAAGTAAATTCAAAACACAATGCTCAGAAGTCTTCTACTGGGGACCAGTCCTTATATCATCATAAGAGGTTCTTTGAGGAAACAGTTTTCCAGGTTTGATACCTACACATGACCAAAGGAGAATTGGCAGTTTGACCTGTTTATACTTCATTGGGGAATGCAATCATATCGTATATCAAAGCTTTCGCTACCCTGAGGTTTCGGGGAAGTATGATTTTCCTTGCCTTTCCATGAGCTGGAGTTTTTTACGTGTGTCAATCTTTTCAAGTTTTATTCAAATAATATGATCAACGAACAATATTTTGCATAACAAAAAAATTAAGGAAAAGATAATTTTGCAAAGGAAAGAATGGCTCAACACTGATTTTATCCAAGAATGAAATCTTGTAAATGACAAAATTCCATAGAGATTTTACAAGTGAAAAATGGCAACATGGATAAGGTTACATTGAATCCCATGACCATCCATTCCTAAAGACTAAAATCCCCCAAACCTTGCTTCCGACGAGAGTAGTTGGAAGTGGATCTCCTGTTCAATCTTCTGCAATGGTGACAACCTTTTGAAGTAGTGACAACTCTTCTGATGCAGTGAAACGCCATTGTCCCTAACTTTTGCCTGGATCGCCCTTTCGGGTTTTCAATCCACCGGGACGCTCATTTTTGCCTAAGCCGCCCTTTCGGGTTTTCAACTTAGCGAGCTTTTATTTTTCTCCTTTTTCCTTTTTCTTCTTTTTTCTTTAACCCTAACTTTTGCATAAGCCGTTCTTTTGAGTTTTCGGCTTATCGGGTTCTTCTTCTTTTAGGCGTAATATTTTCGGACTGCATCAGAATTCACTGGGTGAGTAAGCTGCTCCCCGTCCATAGTTGTGAGAATTAATGAGCCTCCTAAGAATACTGTCTTTACAACAAACGGGCCATCATAATTAGGCATCCACTTCCCTCGGGCGTCCTTATGAACTGGTAAGATTTTCTTTAGTACAAGCTCCCCTTCTCGGAATTCCCGGACACAGACCTTCTTGTCAAAAGCTCTTTTAATCTTTTTCTGATACAATTGACCATGACACATTATAGACATGCGCTTTTCATCGATAAGATTCAGATGATGAAACCTTTCCCTTACCCATTCTGCTTCTTCAAGCTTAGTTTCCATTATGACCCTCAAAGACGGTATCTCGACCTCAATAGGAAGTACCGCATCCATTTCATATACCAAAGAAAAAGGGGTTGCCCTGTTGAAGTGCGGACGGACGTTCTGTATCCATGCAACGCGAATGGCAGCATCTCATGCCAATCTTTGTAAGTTTTCACCATCTTTTGCAGGATCTTTTTGATGTTTTTATTTGCAGCTTCTATAGCTCCATTCATTTTGGGGCGATAGGGAGAAGAATTGTGATGTTCAATTTTGAAGTCATCGTACAACTCTTTCATGACTTTGTTGTTCAAATTGGTACCATTGTCCGTTATGATTCGGCTTGGAATCCCGTAACGACAGATAATTTCCTTTTTTATGAAACGGGCCACCACTTGCTGAGTAATATTAGTGTAAGATGCAGCTTCAACCCACTTCGTGAAATAGTCAATAGCAACCAGAATAAATCGGTGTCCATTAGAAGCTTTTGGTTCAATTGGCTCAATCATATCGATGCTCCACATAGAAAAAGGCCATGGTGATGACAACACATTTAGCAACGTTGGAGGTACATGCATCTTGTCTGCATAAATCTAACATTTGTGACACTTTGCGTATTGAATACAGTCAGTTTCCAAGGTCAACCAGTAGTAACCAGCCCTTAAAATCTTTTTAGACATAGCGTATCCATTGGCATGAGTGCCGAATATTCCTTCATGAACATCTTGCATTAACAACTCTGCTTCTCGTCGGTCAACACATCTAAGTAGGACCATATCATGATTCCTTTTGTAAAGCACATTATTGCTGAGAAAGAACTTGGATGCTAATCGTCTCAGAGTTTTCTTGTCGAATGACGTAGCATCTGCCGGATACTCTTGTTTCAACAGGTAATTCTTTATGTCATAGAACCATGGCTTATCATCAGTCTCTTCTTCAATCATTTGATAGTAGGCGGGCTCAGTCTTGCGTTTAATTCTGATGAGAGTGGCATCATTGACATCCCTGACTTTCCACATTGAGGCTAGCATGGCTAGGGCATCGGCAATGTGATTTTCAGATCTCGGGACATGCTTGAAAGTGATTTCATCGAAATATTCCATCATTTTGACAATATAGGCTTTATAAGGAATCAAGTTTTCATGTCTAGTTTCCCATTCTCCAGTAACCTGATAAATAACCAAAGCTGAATCCCCACTGACTTCAAGAAGTTTGATTTTGAGGTCAATAGCTGCCTCGAGGCCGAGAATGCAAGCTTCATATTCAACGATATTGTTTGTACAGTCAAAATCCAATCTGGCTGTGAATGGAGTGTAACCACCTTCCGGAGTCATTAACACGGCGCCTACACCATGCCCACTGTAGTTGGAGGAACCATCGAACATCATTTTGCACCAAAGACCTTCCTGCGGACCATCATCAAGACTTGGCTCTTTACAATCTTTTACTAACATAATGTCTTCATCTGGGAAATCAAATTTGAGAGGCCCATAGTCTTCCACTGGTTGATCTGCAAGATATTCCGACAAAACACTACCCTTGATAGACTTCTGAGCTACGTACTAGATGTCATATTTGTAAGTACAGAGTATGCCTGAGAGGGGGGGTGAATTAGGCTTTTAGGTACTTTTTCCGATTTTTCGGTATTCTTGAAATTTTACTGGTTAGGTTCTTGGTGATGAATGCAGTAGAAATAAAAAACAAAGTGGACACCAAGATTTATAGTGGTTCCCCTCACAATCCGAGAGTACTCCACTCCCCTTTCAACACGAAAGAGAGTTTTCACTATTGTTTAATAAAGTACAACCTATCACACCATCAACCGGTGAGGCCTACTATCAAACAATAAAAATCAACAAGTGTACAAGAACAATCCTCTTGTAAACACTCACCCTTGTGTCCAACAAACCTGGATCACAAGTCAAAATACAAGTAATCTGAATACTTTGATTTGAGAGTAATAATGGTAATATCAATGCTGAGATTGATCTTCTCCTTCTGATCAAAATTCACTCATTTAATTTCAACACAAGTGTTCAATGCTATGCATATGAAAGATATGATCAATATGAACACTTTTGAAAAGATTTGAAAAGTATTTGAAAGTGGTGAATTTGATTCAAAGAATTGTTTTGAAATTGATTATTGGAGGATGTTTTTCAATTTGAAAAAATCAGAATTTATATGTGTAAACACACCTTTTCCAACAGGTATATTTGAGTATAATTCAAAATATGAACTGGTATAATTTTCAAACCATTTTTGAACTTGAAACAAAGCCATTTTTCAAAATACGTCCAGTGTTAATCAGTTAACCTATATGGTTAATCAGTTAACACTTGAACGTTATACCAAAATATTCAAAATTTGAAATGGTTAACCGGTTAAACTATATGGTTAATCGGTTAACACTGCTATTTTTCAGAAAAATGCTTATAAAAATAGTGTTATACCAATTCTAATAGTTTAAAAAGTATGCTAATGCAATGTGATCAAATGATAAAGATGTTGAACACTTGTATATCAATTAAATTAATGGATTTTGATATACCATAGCTTGTGTCCAAAACTTTGAAAGTTGATCAGTCCAATGTTCATGAAGCTTTGAATGTTGATCACTTCCATTCCACTTGATCTTGGTCTGTTGAAAGCGTTTGGCTTTTTGCACAGATGAATTATTCTTGATCTTGATGTTGACGTCATCAAAACTTTGAGATGAAGCTTGCTTCTACAATCTCCCCCTTTTTGATGATGACAACCAAAATGATCTTGTGCAATTTTTTACGATGATTAGCAATGATCTTGTTTTCTCCCCCTATGTCCATGAACTCCCCCTATCGAATACATAGGCAAAAATTCTGCACACATAGACATAAGAAAGCCAAAGCTCTTCTCCCCCTTTGTCATAAGCAAAAAGGAAGGAGATTTCAAGAAAGAAAACTAGATAGACCAATAATGCAAGCAATCACAAGAATATGGAAGCAAAGCATAATGAAATTAAACGGCAGCAATACTGCGAATATTGTACGAGTTACAATGCCAAATAAAAACAGAGTTCAAACATAAATGAAAGCATAAAACATCAAAAACTAGAAAACAATGCAATAAAAGACATCAACAACAACATATTCTCTAAAGATCCTCATCAGGCATATCCACATCATCTTATTCCTCTTCTTCACTATCATCCTCTTCTTCAATCTCTTCGTCCACAACTCGGGTGTTGGAATGTAGAGGGTTAAGAATAAGGTTTCTGAGGGAGGCAATGGCTCGGGAGGTCTCTCTATGCATATTCATTGACTCTCGATGCTGGTTCATCATGGTTGTATAGAGAAACTCACTTGTAAGACCCCCTTCAGGCATTGGATATGCGTGATGGACAGGACCGTCATCGGTATACCTGTATGTACCGTCAGCCGCTTTGATAATACCAGTATTTTTGATAATGTTAATCTCATTGATCTCATTAGTTGTAGGTTTCATCTTGGAGGAGGGTTCCCTATTGAGGTCTAGTTCAATTAATTCCAGGATTCTCGAAATCAATCGAGCATACAGTAACCGTGTGATGCACTGAAGATGCTGCTGCAGATGATACATGATGGTCAGAATCCAATTGAACTTTATGCGATTCTTGATTGCATACAAAAGCTGCTCTCTAAGTCATTAATCTGAGAGTGGTGGAATCCTTTGGGATGAGGACATAGCAGATAATGTAATGAAGCATTCGATCAGATACCGTCAGATTCTTGGCATAGCACAGCATACGAGCGGTGCGAGAGTTTGCAATAACTGTTTCTTTTGAGAACCTGCAAATCTGATAGTAATACTCAATTTTATCATAATTTGCCCAAGGTCCATCTACATGGTTTATACCTTTCCTCAGGAAGCAGCCTTTTGATGGAATCTTAAGGTGTCTAGCAAGGGTCGATAATTTCTCAACAAACTCATGGTCTCTAATGGTGGAACGAATCATGTGGTTCTCATCCATGTCCAGATATACAGCCATCTTACTCATAAAAGCTTTAACAAGATCAGGATAAATAATACCAGAGTCGGTGACAAACTTGTCGATGCACTGATATTCCAATAGTGTAGGAAAGTCAAAAGAAATTGCAAGAAAAGCTCGGGGATTTACGTACTTTACCGGCAGAAGTTGACGAACACGAACTTTGAAATCCATGCGCCTCTTTTTGGTGGTTTCCATTGGAATGTTGTCGTCATCAGATTCTGATGCATACTCAGGAAGCTTTCCCTTTCCTTTGCGTGAGGATGCCATGGATGAAAGTTTGAAAGAACTGAAGTTGTGGGTTCTGAGGAAGTTAGGGTTTGAGAAGTTGTGGGGATGGTTATGAGGAGTTATCCAACTTTAGAGAGTGGGAGAGAGAAGTTAGGGTTTGAAGAGGGAGGTTCCACAAAACTCTTTAAGAGGGGATAGGATTTTGGATATGGATTTGGACTCTTAAGAGAATATGGACCACATAAAAAATGCGTTTATCATATATAATATTTTCAAAAATTTAATTAATTTTCGTTTCTGATTTTTAGAAAATTTAACAGTGTTAATCGGTTAACCATATAGGTTAATCGGTTAACACATTAAAAAATTGAGTCAGAATTGAAAATTTAACAGTGTTAACCGGTTAACCCATATGGTTAATCGATTAACACGCTCAAATTTTTGAAAAATACTTAAAAACAGAATGCATACATATGAAAACATAACACAAATAATGCATACACATATTAGAGAAAAGGTCAGATGTCACCTTCATCATGAATCCCAAGTTCTCGCCGAATTTTGTAGAATGGTTCTTTCGCCAATGGTTTGGTGAAGATTTCGGCGAGTTGATTGTGCGTGTCGACGAAAGTAACATCTACATCTCCATTCAATACGTGATCTCAAAGGAAGTGATGTCGGATATCTATATGTTTTGTTCTTGAATGCATGACCAGGTTCTTTGTAATATTGATGGCACTTGTATTATCACATCTAAGAGGAATGCAGCCGAGATCTATACCGTAATCGAGGAGTTGTTGCTTGAGCCACAGAATTTGTGCACAACAACTTCCTGCTCCAATATATTCCGCTTCGGCTGTACTGAGTGCCACACACGCTTGCTTCTTGCAGGCCCCATGATACTAATGCATTCCCGAGAATGTGACATGTACCGCTTGTGCTTTTTCTATCGGTCTTACATCCTGCATAGTCAGCGTCAGAGTAACCAACTAAAGAACAAATACTACCTTTTGGATACCATAATCCGACGTTCATTGTCCCTTTGAGATACTTTATGATTCTCTTTACGGCTGTGAGATGCGATTCCTTCGGACTTGCTTGAAAGCGTGCACACAAACAAACGCTAAACATAATGTCAGGACGGCTTGCCGTCAAATATAGTAATGAACCGATCATACCTCGATATTTTGTTATATCAACTGGAGTACCAAATTCATCTTGATCAACGTACGTTCCGGATCCCATAGGAGTGGAAATCACCTTGCAACTGTCCATATCGAATTTCTTCAACAATTCCTTGCAAGACTTGGATTGGTTGAGGAAGATGCCATCCTTAGTTTGCTTGATTTCTAGTCCAAGAAAATAATTCAATTTTCCCATCATGGACATCTCGAACTCTCCCTACATCATAAGTGAGAATTCTTCGCAAAGCTCTTTGTTTGTTGATCCGAAGATGATGTCGTCGACATAGACTTGAACCAATAAAGTGTTTCCTTTGATCTTCTTTATGAACAATGTCTTGTCAACCTTTCCTTTTGTAAATCCCTTCTCACATAAGAAATTGCTAAGGCGGTCATACCATGCTCTTGGTGCTTGTTTTAGTCCGTAGAGTGCCTTTTTCAGTTTGTAGATATGTGAGGGATTCTTGAAGTCTTCAAAACCCGGAGGTTGTTTGACGTAGACTTCCTCATTAATGTACCCATTCAGGAAAGCACTTTTGACATCCATCTGGAACAACTGAAAATTCATAGAACAAGCATAAGCAAGTAGTAATCTAATTGCTTCTAACCTTGCTACCGGAGCGAACGTTTCATCAAAATCAATTCCTTCCTCCTGGTTGTAGCCTTGTGCGACCAATCTTGCTTTGTTACGAACTATGATCCCATTCTCGTCAAGTTTATTCTTGAACACCCATCTTGTTCCTATGATGTGCTTATGGTCTGGTCTTGGTACAAGACTCCAAACATGATTCCTTTCGAATTGATTGAGTTCTTGTTGCATTGCTACAATCTATTGGTCGTTGCCTAAAGCTTCATCAATCTTGGTTAGTTCAATTTGAGATACAAAAGCCATGTTGAGACAAGCATCCTTTAGATTAAGTTGAGTTGCAACGCCTTGGCTAATATCACCAATAACTTTATCTATCGGGTGATCTCTATGCGTTCTCCATTCCTTCGGAAGATCTTGATGTTCTTCAATGATTTGAGTGACATCTTCTTGTGGTATTTCTTGATTCTTTGAAAACTCTTCTTGTTGTTGTGGAGAACCTACTATATCATCATCATCATTCATAATAATATTATCCTCTTTCGAGGGGTTAGTCTCATCAAACGAAACATGAATGGATTCTTCAATAGTAAGTGTTTTCTTATTAAAAATTCTAAATGCTTTACTATAGAGAGAGTAACCAAGAAATATACCTTCGTCGGATTTCTCATCAAACTTACCGAGATTATCTTTGTTGTTGTTGAGAACAAAGCATTTGCATCCGAATATGTGGAAGAATGCTATATTTGGTTTTCTACCCTTGAACAACTCATACGGAGTCTTTTTGAGGAGTGGTCAAATATTGACACGGTTGCTTACGAAGCATGCTGTACTAACTGCATCTGCCCAAAAATATTTAGGAAGATTTGTGTCGCTGAGCATTGTCCTTGCATGCTCTACCAGTGATCTATTCTTCCGTTCTACGACACTGTTTTGTTCAGGCGTCCTTGGTGCTGAAAAATTATGAGAAATTCCATACTCTTCGCAAAATTCTTCAAAGTCTGAATTTTGGAATTCTCCACCGTGGTCGCTTCTTATAGAGGCTATGGTGAGTGATTTCTCATTTTGAATTTGATTTGCATATTTCTTGAATGCTTTAAAAGCATCACTTTTCTGCACTAAAAACAATGTCCAAGTGTATCGAGAGAAATCATCAACAATAACTAAGGCGTAGAAATTACCTCCGAAGCTTTTTGTTCTTGATGGACCGAAAAGATCCATATGCAACAATTGAAGTGGCCTTGATGTAGAAACCACTTGCTTGGATTTGAAAGTTGTCTTGGTCTGTTTTCCCTTTTGACATGCATCGCATAACTTATCCTTGATGAATTTTATCTTCGGAAGACCAACAACTAGATCATGCTTTATCAACTTGTTTAAATGCTCCATATGAATGTGAGCAAATCTCTTATGCCAAAGCCATGCCTCGTTGTTGTTCTCCATAAGACACTTTTACCTTCAAGGAAGAGTTATCAAAAGAAATCATAAAAATGTTATTATATCTTTTACCTTTTAACAAAATGTCATGAGTGACTTCATGTTCTATCAAGCATTCCTCCTTTGTGAAGTTGATTCGGAACCCTTTGTCACACAATTGACTTATGCTCAGTAGGTTGTGTTTAAGGCCTTCCACATAAAGAACGTCTTCGATGATTGTACATGGAGGTGCACCAATGGTTCCAACTCCAAGAATTTTTCCCTTATTATCATCACCGTAAGTGACGTATCCTTTGGCCTTTAATGATAGACTTGAAAATTTGTTTATGTCTCCCGTAATATGCTTCGAGTAACCGCTATCAAGATACCATTGATTAGTGGTTGTCTTCAAGCATACCTACAACACAAAATTAAGTAGTGTTAGGTACCCAAATTACTTTGGGTCCTTGATAGTTAGTACCTTTTTCAACCCACACATAATGCCCTTTAGCAACACCAATATTGCGCACATAACAAGCATTAGGTGTATGGCCTTTAATTCCACAATAAGAACATGTAGGTTGAAAGTGACTTCTATATCTAGGAACATAATTCTTTTTCTTTGCAATGCTTTTCTTGTTATGATTTTGATGCTGAACTTTAGAAGTGCTGGCCTTTTCTTTAACAATTTGTTCACTTGCTCTTACGAAAACGGTCTTATTGGTGCTTGGTTTTAAAATTTTAGAATATCCTAATCCACTTTTATCATTAGGATATCTTTGATGTTTTAGAATTTCTTCCAAGCCAATTTGACCTTTTTCGTATCTTTCTAAAATTCTTTTGAGTTGAACAATTTAGAAAGATAAAGACTCACACTTCTTACATACAAGACTTTGTTTTTCATCCATCAGTTTCTGTTTTTCATCTTCAATATTTTTCATAAAAACAGAGTTTTGTTCTTCTAAAGATGAGATTCTTTTCTTTTGTGATGAGATGTTTTTATACAAAGTCTTGCACTCTTTTATAAGTTCATCTATAATTTCTTGTGCATCATTATCATAAACAGAAAAATTACTACTAACCTCATTTTCTTCATCGGAGTGGTGAGAGGCCATTAACGCCATATTTGCACATTCATCATTTTCCGATTCCGATTATGAACTTACTTCGTTGTCGTTCCATGCGACATAACCCTTCTTCATTTTGAAATCCTTCTTGCCTTTGAATTTTCCTTTATTTGCGAGTTTTGGGCAATCTGGCTTTATGTGAACTTGTTTCCTACATTCGTAACATGTAATTTCTTGGTTTGATGTGGGTGCCTCCTTTTTCCTGAAATGTCTATTCTTTTTAGAAAAAGAGGAAATTTTATTATTTTTAAAAAACTTACCAAGCTTCTTTACTAGAAGCATGAAATTTTCGTCTTCGGAAGATTCGTCATTTTTGTCATCCTTTGTGTCAATCTTCAAGGCAATTCCTTTGGACTTCTTGTCTTGACTTTCATGCTTCTCAAGCCTTCCAAGTTCTAGTTCATGCTCTTGAAGTTTGCCAAATAAGGAAGCGGATGTCATTGTTGAAAGACTCTTCTTTTCTGAAATAGCGGTCACCTTTGGTTGCCATTCTCTTGTTAAGGATCTTAGGACTTTTAAGTTGAGATCATCATTGGTGAAGGTTTTCCCGAGAACAATCAGATGATTAGTTAGATGAACGAATCTCTTTTGTATGGCAACAATGGATTCACCATGCTGCATACGGAACATTTCATATTCTTGACTTAAAGTATTAAGTCTTGATCTTTTTACTTTGGTTGTCCCTTCATGCGTTTCTACCAGGGTGTCCCAAATTTCCTTTCCTGATTTACACTGTGATATACGGAAGAATTCGTCCATACTGAGAGCGCTTTGAAGTATGTTGATTGCTTTCTTCTCATTCAAAATTTTCTTCTTGTCATCTTCATCATATGAGGATTTTATCTTTGGAGTGCCTACATTATTTATGACGCTCATAGGAACATGCGGACCAGTTTCTACGGTTTCCCATATACCGTCTCCTTGAGCCTCAAGATGTGCCTTCATACAAATTTTCCAAAAGACGAAGTTTTCTCCAGAAAAGAGTGGTGGCTTGTTACTGCTTCCACCATCTTTGAAAACCGGGTTAGTACTAGCGGAAGCCATTAGGATCGATAGGAACAGGTTACCTTAACCTGCTCTGATGCCAATTGTAAGTACAGAGTATGCCTAAGAGGGGGGGTGAATTAGGCTTTTAGGGACTTTTTCCGGTTTTTTGGTATTCTTTAAATTTTACTGGTTAGGTTCTTGGTGATGAATGCAGTAGAAAGAAAAAACAAAGTGGACACCAAGATTTATAGTGGTTCCCCTCACAATCCGAGAGTACTCCACTCCCCTTTCAACATGAAAGAGAGTTTTCACTATTGTTTAATAAAGTACAACCTATCACACCATCAACCGGTGAGGCCTACTATCAAACAATAAAAATCAACAAGTGTACAAGAACAATCCTCTTGTAAACACTCACCCTTGTGTCCAACAAACCTGGATCACAAGTCAAAATACAAGTAATCTGAATACTTTGATTTGAGAGTAATAATGGTAATATCAACGCTGAGATTGATCTTCTCCTTCTGATCAAAATTCACTCATTTAATTTCAACACAAGTGTTCAATGCTATGCATATGAAAGATATGATCAATATGAACACTTTTGAAAAGATTTGAAAAGTATTTGAAAGTGGTGAATTTGATTCAAAGAATTGTTTTGAAATTGATTATTGGAAGATGTTTTTCAATTTGAAAAACTCAGAATTTATATGTGTAAACACACCTTTTCCAACAGGTATATTTGAGTATAATTCAAAATATGAACTGGTATAATTTTCAAACCATTTTTGAACTTGAAACAAAGCCATTTTTCAAAATACGTTCAGTGTTAATCAGTTAACCTATATGGTTAATCGGTTAACACTTGAACTGGTTAACCGGTTAACCGGTTAACCTATATGGTTAATCGGTTAACACTGCTATTTTTCAGAAAAATGCTTATAAAAATAGTGTTATACCAATTCTAATAGTTTAAAAAGTATGCTAATGCAATGTGATCAAATGATAAAGATGTTGAACACTTGTATATCAATTAAATTAATGGATTTTGATATACCATAGCTTGTGTCCAAAACTTTGAAAGTTGATCAGTCCAATGTTCATGAAGCTTTGAATGTTGATCACTTCCATTCCACTTGATCTTGGTCTTTTGAAAGCGTTTGCCTTTTTGCACAGATGAATTATTCTTGATCTTGATGTTGACGTCATCAAAACTTTGAGATGAAGCTTGCTTCTACAATATTCGGATAACAACATATGCCAACGGGCGAGTCTTCCAGTCTGAGCAGGCTTATCAAAAATATACTTTATTGGATCCATTTTTGAAATCAACAAAGTGGTATGACAAATCATGTACTGCCTCAAACGTTTAGCAGCCCATGCAAAAGCACAACAAGTTTTCTCCAGAAGTGAATATCTGCTTTCACAATCAGTAAACTTCTTGCTCAAATAATATATCGCATGTTCTTTTCGTCCAGATTCGTCCTGCTGGCCTAACACACAACCCATTGAATTCTCAAGCACTGTTAAATACATGAAGAGAGGTCTTCCTGGAACCGGAGGTATTAAGATTGGAGTCTCTTGTAGGTAACCTTTGATTTTATCAAATGCTTGCTGACAATCTGAATTCCAAACAACCGTCTGGTCTTTGCGTAACAATTTAAAGATGGGCTCACAAGTAGGAGTCATATTGGAAATAAATCTGGATATGTAGTTCAGTCTTCCAAGAAAACCCCTGACTTGCTTTTCTATTTGTGGAGCTGGCATGTATTGAATGGCTCAGACTGTGTCTGGATCTACTTCAATCCCTCGATGGCTGACAATGAAACCGAGTAATTTCCCAGATCTTACCCCAAAGGTACACTTGGCTGGATTCAGTCTCAATTGATATTTCCTGAGTCTCCTAAACAATTTCAAAAGATGTTCCAAATGATCCTCCTTGTTTTGAGATTTGGCTATCATATCATCAACATATACCTCTATCTCCTTGTGCATCATATCATGAAATAAAGTTACCATGGCCCTTTGATACGTAGCACCTGCGTTTTTCAACCCAAACGGCATAACTTTGTAACAATAGGTCCCCCAAGGAGTGATGAATGTAGTCTTCTCCATGTCATCTGGGTCCATTTTGATTTGATTGTACCCGGAGAAACCATCCATAAAAGAGAATACTTCAAAACGGGTTGTATTGTCTACCAAGGTGTCAATATGTGGCAGTGGAAAGTCATCCTTTGGACTGGCTTTATTTAGATCTCGATAATCCATGCACATCCAAACTTTCCCATCTTTCTTCGGCACAGGAACAATGTTGGCTACCCACACAGGGTATTTGGAGACTGCTAAGAAACCTGCGTCTATCTGCTTTTTCACCTCATCCCGAATTTTAAGAGCCATGTCGGGTCTGGTTCTTCGGAGCTTTTGCTTAACTGGTGGGCATTCTGGTCGAAGTGGTAATTTGTGAACTACTATATCAGTGTCTAGACCCGGCATATCCTGGTAGGACCAAGCAAATACATCCACATATTCTTTCAAGAGTTCTTCTAGTTGCTGCTTGACTTCTGCCCCTAAACATGCCCCAATTTTGACCTCTTTCCTATCTTCTTCGGTGCCAAGGTTGATAACTTCTACCTGTTCCTTATAGGGTTGAAGCTTTGCATCCTCTTTTTGGGCCAATCTTACCAGTTCATCAGGAATTTCAAAGTCTCCGTCCTCGTCTTCAGCTTGGTAAATTGGTGAATCAAGGTCAGGAGGAAATGCATGGTCACAAAATTCAATGGGGTTTTGAACATTGCTGCAGGTGGGAATGGCTTAATTTTATTAAAACACACAAAGATAAATGCAACACATAACAGAGAAAGAATGTTTTGGTTTTTTAAGATTGCCATTTTTCGTTTTAAAATGAAAGCAAAAGCAGTAAAGGAAATAACACAAAGAAATTAACAAAATAGTTCATTTTCATTGATTTTCTTTGAAAGCATGGGGCCCTTACAAAACATTCCTATAGCCTCGAGCATGGCGATGGAGATTTAAAACAAAACAAGAAAAGAAAGACAAACAAATTACTTTGACTCAGGAAAAACCAAAGGAATCTCAATAGTTTCCCAGTTGCTCAAGGCAGTGTTGCAATGATATACTAAATGCTCCAGGTCTTCATCTTTAAAATCCTCTTCCACAACACTGACTTGGAAACCTCCGCTGATGAATACTTCTTGTATAGTCTTCGGATTCCCTTTGTCATGTGTTGGTGCTTCATCATGAGTTGGTTTGTAACCCAACCCCTGGCGATCCATCTTTGGTTTGACTTCGATAATCTCTCCCCAACCTGCAGGAATGCCCTCTTCCAGTGTCGACTTGACGCTCTGAGTGGATGTAAAGGACGGACCACTCTTCACCACCATTTCCTCTAATATCATTGCATTGGCTATTTCTAGTGCCTGAAACGAAGTCTCTAGTGCATCTTCATATGCTTCAATGTACCGAAATGATGACAGATTGCTAACCATTAGTTCTTCTTCACCATGTACAATTATCAGTTTATCATTTACCACGAACTTCATTCTTTGATGTAGGGTGGAAGTCACTGCCCCAGCCTCATGGATCCAAGGACGTCCTAATAAACAACTGTAAGCCGGATTAATGTCCATCACTTGAAACACAATGTTGAATTCATGGGGTCCCACCAAAATTGGTAACTCTACTTCACCAATAACCGCTCTTCTTGAACCATCGAAAGCTTTTACGATCAATGATGTTGGCTTCATCTCTGCCCCAACATATGCTAATCTGGCGAGTGACCTTGCGGGTAGTACATTTAATGAGGATCCTGTGTCGACCAGTACTCGGGCTAGAGTGTCTTTTTGGCATTTGATAGAGATGTGCAGTGCACAATTATGATTACGTCTTTCTTTCGGCAATTCAGCATCACTGAAACTCAACGTGTTGCATGCTGTGATGTTGGCCACTACCGAATCAAACTGACCGAGAGAAATATCTTTCGTTACATGGGCCTGTCTCAACACTTTTTGTAATGCTTCCCTGTGAGCCAGAGAATTTATCAAGAGCGACAAGATTGATATTTTTGATGGCGTCTGATGAAGCTGATCTATCACTTTGTAATCACTTCTTCGAATAATTCTCAAAAATTACTCATCATTTCCTTCTTTTGTGCTCGGAGTTTCTCTTTCTTTGGTTATTGTGGCGGGAGTAACTTCTTTGGGAAAGCTACTGCCACTTTCGGTTGATAGATCGGACCACTACAGGTCATTTTGCTAGTGCCTGCAATGTTTGTTACGTCCATCTGATCATCTGTTTGAACAACCCTTCTTGATTCTTGGTCTATCACGGTCACGTTGTATTTCCACGGAACGACCCTTGTATTATCATAAGGAAATGGTCTTGGTTTTTGGACTACAATTGGTCGAGGCTGACCAATAGCAGTTTTATTGAAGATAGGCTTCACACTTTTGTTGAATACCAGAACTTTCTCTTTTTTCTTGGACAGATCAAAAACGGGCTCAATCACAAAAACTTCTTCTTTCCTTACTGGACTACATACTTGCAATATCCCCTCATTCATCAATCTTTATATATCCTTTCGTATCACGTCACACCCACTAGAGTCAACAGAACATTCTTTATAGTTATTATGCATGCTTTCAAACAACCCTACTTTTGACAACTTCTCGTGTAATGTTTTCAACGGCGTTCTGATCTTCGTCACATCATCAACTATCTTCTCATCTGACCCTTCTATTGCATTGACCCCTCCGTGATTTGGTAGTGGATTACTTTTAACATTTGGTGGTACATCATCAAAAGACAAGATTTTCTTTTCCATCAACTCTCTCACAAGATGTTTCAAAGCAAAGCACCCCTCCAGGTAATGGCCAGCGGCACCCTCGTGAAAAGCACAATGAGCATTTGGGTTGTAATGGGGAGATGTTGTATCTAGATTCAGTGGCCTTGTTGTTATTAAACCTTAGTGAACTAAAGAAGGGTATAATTCTGTATATGTCATTGGTATTTGTGGGAGTGGAGGTTTTGTGGTTGGCCTCCAGTTTTGATAATTCTGTCTGGGTTGTTGAACTCTCTGCTGATGGTTTTGTTGATAGGGTGGAGCGTTGGGCGCGCGTTGATACCCTTGTTGATTTGGCTGAAATGCGGGCGCTGGCTGCCCTGACTGATAACCTGGGACAGGATGGTTAAATGTTGGGGCTACAGCTGCCACATATTCTTGTTGGACATATTGTACCGGATATACTAGTCGCTGTTGCTGAATTTGCTGAGCATAATTTGGTTGAACTTGCTGGAAAAAACCTTGTTGAGGCTGCGGGTAATGCTGATACAGTGGTCTCAAAATATGATTCCTTCTTCCCATTACTGCATTTGTCTCACCTTCTCTCTTTTTGTGAAAACCACTATTAACCTTCTTGACATTGCTGTTACTAGAACTGCTGGTACTGCTGGCTACCTTCCCGTTCTTCATTCCCGACTCTACTCTTACTCCCACGGCTACGATATCAGAAAAACTTGCAGACATACTACTGATCATTTTTTCATAAAATTCTGGTCTTACTGTGTCAACAAACCAGTCTGTTAATTCTTTTTCATTCAGAGGAGGTTCCACCTGAGATGTTGTCTCTCTCCACCGTTGCGCGTACTCTTTAAACGATTCTGTACTTTTCTGTGACATACTTAACAATTGTCTTCTATCCGGGGCCATATCCATGTTGTACTTATAGTGCTTCATAAAAGCGTCAGCCAAGTCTTGGAAATTGTGAATCCTTGATTGGTCTAAACTTAAATACCACTTGGCCGGAGCCCCCTTCAAACTATCTTGGAAACAGTGGATCATTAACTTGTCGTCTTCGACGTGCGCAGCCATTCTTCGATAATACATGATTAGATGTGTGCGAGGACAGGTTGCACCACAATATTGATCGAAACTTGGAACTTTAAACTTAGGTGGAATCACCAATCCAGATACTAGACACATATCTCTGGCGTCAGTACCAAAGATATTGTTCCCTTCCATTGCTCGGACCTTTCTTCCTATAGTTTCAACACTTTCTTTCAATTTTTCATGTAACCCACTCTTTTCTTCATCCCCATCAAGACCTTCATACACGGGTGGAGGATTGTGGAACACAGGGCGTGCCTGAATCTGTACAGCAACTGGAGTATATGTAGGAATTTCCTGAGGAACTTCTCCCCCTAGGGAAACTGTCTGCTGAGTGACTCTTGGTGGAGGTACAAATCCTGGAGGTAATCCATAAGTTGGCACGTTTGCAATAGTAACAGCCGTCGGGATTGGTTCTGTAGTGATTTCAGAGACAACGATGGCTTGAGTGTCCAACTGTGCGCAGATAGCTTGCAATGCTTCCATAATCTTCCCCATACCTCCTCGGAGCTCTCCGAGTTCATTGTCGATTCTATCTACATCTAAGTTTTGTTCTTCCATCCTTAAGCGAGCTTGGGCTCGGGTGTTGTATCGATGTTGGCGGTTCAGTGTGATTCTTTCTCTCTCTCTGGAGACAAGACAATGAGATGAGACACAACACAAGAACATGCACATGCAATGCTTATGAATGTAAAATGTAACAATGAAAAATTAATCATTCAAGGAATCCAAAGAAATATTTGCAAAAATTATAACAATGGGGAGATAAGCAAATTCAAAGTCTTCATAGATTAACAACTGAGAGTTTTACAACAACAATTCTGAAACTGAAATACAAGTCTTTAATACAAAATACATGATGAAATGAAACAGAAAACAAAAGGATTTTAAATCTTCTAGTTGGATGGCCCTTCGTCTTCTGGCTGACTTCTCTTCCCACCTTGATGGATCAATTCTTGAAGTTCTTCCTTCTCTTGCATAGCCTTGAAATACTTATCTCTCCAAGTTTTTCCTTCTTTCTCAGCTTTTGCCAAAGCAGCTTTCAATTCTTCTACGAGAGTAGGCTTGGGTGAGTCAGGGTCAAAGCGAGTATAGAACATCTTCATTGCCACTTCTCTTACCCATGATAGGTAAGATTCTGAAACAGTAGTGTCATGGTAACCTAGGGCAGTTACTCCCCTCGTGTGGACATAACGCCAAGCATACACAATTCGAGCCCTATAAGCGGGATTCTTCCCTTCCTCCAAGTAAAATCTTCTCAAAAAGTCTGGATCTGGTTGCTCTTCCATGGGGTGCCCCAACTGTCGACGAGCCAGAATAGGATTATAGCTGATGCAACCATTGACGCTGATAAGCGGTACATTCGGAAAATCTCCACAGCTTTGGATCATGGCAATTCCTCCATACATAGGGTCATACCACTTAATATCTGAGTGTTTGAGTAATAGCAGCTTTTCTGTCCAGGAGAGCCCATTTTGCTTATCCCAGATGGCTGGAATTTCTGACAAGTGCGAAATAAACCACTTTTGCAGGAGAACGGTGCAACATTCAATTCGTCCAACTCCATAACGGTTTCTTCGGTGGAGGGTAAAGTAAGTGTCAGCCAGCAAGGTAGGTACATGATTTTTGATCAAGAAAAGATTGATCGCATTTGCGTCCACAAAATCACTAGCAGTTGGGAACAGAAATGGTCCGTAAATGAGTAAAACCAGGATGGCCTTAAATGCTTCAGTATTCTTTTACAAGGCATAGCTCTGAGCTTTTTCATACAGGAACATAGCTGGAAATCCATACAACCCTCCTTTAGCACCCATATGAGATCGTACCTCGTCCACCTCCAAATACGCGGCCTCTGCAATTGCTCTTTCATTAGGAGTCCCCTTTCTTCCAGAAAATGGGCTAGGAGTGACGCCTACTCCCATTAGGGCGGAATATTCTTCTAAAGTTGGTAGCAACTGATAATCTGGAAATGTGAAACAATGATAGGTTGAATCATAGAATTGCACGAGTGCGGATAACATCTCTTCATACACTTGAACTTCTAGCAAAGACAGCATATTCCCATGCCTTTCTCTGAATGCCTCGGGGTCTTCTACTATACTTACCAGTTTCTTCAAGTTCTCCAATATTGGTATTTGGAACACAACCTCTTCTTTCTTTCCAGAATCCATCCTATAATATCTGCAAAACAATCTTTAGTTCCTTGAATGATTAATTAATGAAAATGCAAATGCAAAGGTTTCATGGAACTCAGATCAAAACATCATTTCATTTCATTGATTTTTAAGATTGCATTACAAAACATCTAGTAAATTTTACAAAAGTCCTAAATATAAGGCTGAGAGTATTCTAAATAAAAGTCTTCTTTTGCTTTGAGTTTCTTGATTTCTTCTTCCATCTGAGTCTTCTCGAGAACGAGTTTGTCCACGACTAGTTTCCATTGAGTTGGCTGGGAGCTGGAAGAAGGTAAGCCTTCCTGTGTCTTCCTCTTCTTATAAGCAACCATTTCCTCATCCTTCACCTGCAGTTGTCTACGGAGTTCTTCATTCTCTTCCATGGCTACTTGGTACTTATATTTCCAGGCTACTTCAGTTTGTTGTGATTTCCTCAAAGCAATTTTTAACTTCTCCTCTTCAGACATGAAGATCATTATGTGTTCCTCCTCTAAAGCCATGGGTTTCTGCTGGGAATAAGGCATCTTTAGCTAAATAGCTCTCTTTCGGACACATTGGAGATAAGGCTCGAGAGAGATGCAATTAGGTTTCCCCAAGTCTTCCTTCCCTTTCTTGTGTACATGTCCCCAAGCTTTTAAAATCTCTTCTTTCAATTCTAAACTTCCCTTAAAGAAAATATTCTCCACATGAGCGCTGTTTGGTTTGTCCTTCAGAGGATATCCAAGCTGACGGCGAGCGAGAACAGGGTTGTAATTGATTCCTCTGTAACAGCCCAAATTTCATTAAATAATTAATTGTAGTAATTAATTTATTTAGTGGGATTTTATCAATGTTGGAAATTAATTTTTATTAATTGGGATTAATAGAGAATTAAGAAGGAATTGGAGAGGAAGGAAAATGAAGGAAATATATAAGAGAGAAAGAAAAGAAAAGAAAGATAGAAAACATTTGGAAAGAAAGAGGAAAGAAGAAGAAAGGAGAGAAAGAGAAGAGAAGAAAAGGAAAAGTGGAAATCATCAAGAACCAACATCAAAGCTCCGATTAATCGAGGTAAGGGTGAGAAATGTTTCTATTTGATCATTGTATGATGTTATGTATGTTGGGTTGGGGTTTTGGTAGAGTTTTCATCACTTTCCAATTAGGGCAAACGTTGGAATAATCGGTAGATTGATGATTTAATCGGTTGAAACTGAGCAATAATGCCGTAGAATAGTTGGGTAACATGTGTTGATGCTGTTTGTACTGATTTTGTTGTGTGAGAAGTTGGATGATGGTGGATGGTGGAGGTGGAACAGAATAGGGTTCTGTTCTGCGCAGGTTCGCTGGCTCTCGCCAGGCGAGCGAAGGCGAAGCTTCGCCAGGCGAAGCCTAGCGAATGTTGGCGAATAATTATATTTAAGTCCCAGTGGACTTCGCTGGTGGGTTCGCCAGGCGAAGTTGAGTAGCGAGGGTTCGCCCAGCGAAGGTGCTGGCGAATGGTGGCGAATGAAGTCAGTAGCTACTGACTTGGGCTCGCTGGGAAGTCTCGCCAGGCGAAGCCTAGCGAGTGTTCGCTGAGAGAGTTCGCCAGGCGAAGGCCAGGCGAAGGTTCGCTGCGAGGGTTCGCCAGGCGAATGGAGGCGAATGTGACAGCATTTTTCCTTTGCTGTGTTGTTCATGTGGAGATGGTTTGGTTGCCTCTCAGAGGTCAATACCTCTATGATATGATATAGATATGATCTATTGTGATGATGTGTGTTGTGGGTAGCCTACGGGCGTGAATCCTAGAATTGTGATTTGAATGTTAATTGCATCAAGTATAAATACATGTGAACATAATGGGTGATTATGTGTGTATTATTTAATGAACTTGTGAATGCTTGATGTGTATACAATTATGTGATGAGTATGCATGAGAACATTGTGAATATGTGTGCATCACTTGTAATTGTATGATTGGTATTGTGATGTGAATACCTTGATTGTTGTGATATATGCTGTATGTGCAATCATTGTGTAATTCTTGAAGAGATGAATTATGTAAATGCATGAGATTAAGATGTCGGTCTTAAGTGCATTTGTCGTGGTTGATTGTACATGCATCATTTAGTCAAGAGGCAATGTCTAATAGTTTCGTGGAAACTAGTGGCTTGTCCCAAACCTAGAAGAGTGGGTTTGAAGGCTTAGAGGACGGGCCTTTGTGGTTATCGGTCTAGAAGAGTGGACCCGGTTTAATGTAAAAACCGAAAAAGATAACGGGTTATCGGTCTAGAAGAGTGGACCCGGTTTAATGTAAAAACCGAAAAAAGATAACGAGAGTCGGTACCGCATTGCATGAGTTGCATTGAGTTATTGAGTCACATTGATATATGACATATGCATGAAGAGATGCTTATGTGTGAATGATGAGATTGTGGAAATTGTAAGTGTATGCATAATGTGGAAATGCTTTGTGAATATCCAGGTTTGTCTATATATGTGTGGTAAATATATATGACTAAGAGAATGAAGTATGGTGAGAAATGTGAATATGTGTTATATGACTACCTATATATATATAATCTTATGCTTTGATTATTATGGTTATATTTCTCACCCTTCTGCTGTTTTATAATGCCCTATGAGGCATTGCAGATTAGGATGCTGGAGTCCTTTTGTGAAGTTAGTCTTCATTCTTTTGTGTCGGCTGCTCTGATATGTAACACCGGGTAGTTAGACTAGTATAGTCATTCTTTTGTGATACATTGCGATGTATCAGCTGATGTGGTTTTGTAATCTAACTGATATGATGCATTAATCTGGATGACTTATGTGCATTTGAATTAATATTTTGGAACTGATCAAATGATGTTATTTTCCGCTCAAATTGAATGTTGAAATGTGAATTCTAAAACTACGAAATTGTTACATATTTTATGGAGCAAAATGTTAAAGAGTTTCGTTGGTGAAATTGTGGCATTCTTCTTTTATACCTTATTATAAAACCTTTTTACTCTGATAATTTGTATGTGCTTAATTGTTTTATATGCATTTATTTGGGGTGTAGAAGGGGGTGTTACAATAGTGGTATCAGAGCAGGTCGGTCCGTCCGGCCAAGTTGTTAGAGTGTTTTTCCCTGTGTGTTATTGATATGCGTGTGTTGCATTATCAATATTGGTTGTTCTTACGTGGTTCTGTTGCTGGAATTAGTAAGATGGTTGCAGGAAGGAACGACGAAGCGATTGCGGAGGCATTGACGAGATTGGCGGGGGCAATTGGGCAGAATCCTCCGGCCAATGTGAATGAGAGGAATCATGCTGATGATGGATTCCGTGCTTTGGGGAAATTCCAAAAGAATAACCCTCCGGTCTTCAAGGGAACTCATGAACCGGACAAGGCACAAATTTGGTTGAAAGCCGTGGAAAAGATTTTTCGAGTTATGAATTGCTCGGATGCACAGAAGGTGCAGTTTGGGACTCATATGCTCGAAGAAGAAGCTGAAGATTGGTGGGGTAATACTCGCCAAAGATTTGAGGAAGATGATATTGTGATTACTTGGGATTTGTTTAGAGAAACCTTTCTGGAGAAGTATTTTCCAGAGGATGTGCGGGGGAAGAAAGAGATCGAATTTCTTGAGTTGAAGCAAGGTAATTCGACGGTTGCTGAGTATGCGGCGAAATTTGAGGAGTTGATCAAATTTTGTCCTCACTATAATACTGGTAATGCTGAGAGGTCTAAGTGCCTCAAGTTTGTAAACGGTTTGAGACCCGAGATTAGACAAGCTATTGGATATCAGGAAATCAGACGGTTTTCTGAGTTGGTTAACAAGAGCAGAATTTATGACGAAGACAGTAGGGCTAGGTCCAGCCACTACAAGAGTCTAAGTGACAAGAAAGGAAAGGGACAATTCAGAGGAAAACCTTACGTGACTCCTGCTGATAAGGGGAAACAAAAGGTTGGTTTTGGCAAGAGGCCAAGTGGGGGAGTTTCTACCCCGGTTAGGTGTTACAATTGTGGTGAAGCGGGGCATCGTGCTCCGGAGTGCAAAAGTGTTGATCTGAAGTGTTTTAAGTGTGGCAAGCCAGGCCACAAGGCTCTAGAGTGTAGAAGCGGTGCGGGTGTTACTTGCTATAACTGTGGTGAGCGAGGGCACATCAGTACCAAGTGCGATAAGCCGAAGAAGAATCAAGGGAGCGGGAAAGTGTTCGCTCTATCTGGATCTGAGACTGCTAGCGACGATCGATTGATCCGAGGTACGTGCTTCATTCATGGTACACCTTTGATCGCTATAATTGATACCGGAGCTACGCATTCTTTTATTTCTTTGGATTGTGTTAGAAGGTTAAATCTTGAGTTGTCTGTGATTGGTGGCGGTATGGTTATTGATACTCCTGCTATGGGTTCGGTAACTACACCGTATGTTTGCTTGAATTGCCCGTTGAGTATTTTCGGTAGAGATTTTGGGATTGATTTAGTGTGTCTTCATTTGGATCAACTGGATGTCATTCTTGGAATGAATTGGTTAAAATTCAATCGTGTGTATATTAACTGTTTTGACAAAACGGTTATTTTTCCCGACTCGGATGTTGAAAGGGAATTGTTTATGACGAGGAAACAAGTGAAAGAATCGGTGCAAGATGGGGCTAAGGTATTTATGCTTATGGCAACTTTGAGGACTGGTGAGAGTGAAGGGATTGATGGTTTGCCCATTGTTAGAGATTTTCCGGAAGTATTCCCTGATGAGATAAAGGATTTACCGCCGGAGCGAGAAGTGGAGTTTTCGATAGATTTGATTCCTGGAACTAGTCCGATATCGATGGCTCCATATCGTATGTCGGCCTCAGAGTTAAAAGAGTTGAAGAGTCAACTTGAGGATTTGCTTGAAAAGAGGTTTATTCGTCCGAGCGTGTCACTGTGGGGTGCACCGGTGTTATTGGTTAAGAAGAAAGAGGGTTCTATGAGGCTCTGTGTGGATTACAGACAGTTGAACAAGGTGACTATTAAGAATAAGTATCCACTTCCAAGGATTGATGATCTGATGGATCAGTTGGTTGGTGCAAGCGTGTTCAGCAAGATTGATTTGAGATCTGGGTATCATCAGATCCGTGTGAAAGCTGAGGATATTCAGAAGACGGCCTTCCGAACGAGGTATGGACACTATGAGTATTCCGTGATGCCATTTGGTGTGACTAATGCACCGGGTGTATTTATGGAGTACATGAATAGGATTTTCCATCCTTATTTGGATAAGTTTGTGGTGGTGTTTATCGACGACATCTTGGTTTATTCGAAGAGCGAAGGAGAGCATGCCGAGCATCTGAAGATTGTGTTATCTGTGCTGAGAGAGAAGCAGTTGTTCGCGAAGCTTTCTAAGTGTGAATTTTGGTTGAAGGAAGTTAGTTTCCTTGGTCATGTGATTTCTAGTAGTGGTGTTGCGGTTGATCCATCGAAGGTTGAAGCGGTGTCGCAATGGGAGACTCCGAAGTCAGTTTTTGAGATCAGAAGTTTTCTTGGTTTAGCCGGTTATTATCGGAAGTTTATTGAAGGATTTGCTAAGTTATCGTTGCCGTTGACGCAGTTGACTAGGAAAGGTCAATCCTTTGTTTGGGACGCCAAGTGTGAAGCGAGTTTTCAAGAACTTAAGCGAAGGTTGACGACAGCTCCTGTTTTGATTCTGCCAAATCCAGAAGAACCATTCGTTGTGTATTGTGATGCTTCTTTGATGGGTTTAGGAGGTGTGTTGATGCAGAATAACCAAGTTGTGGCTTATGCTTCGAGGCAACTCAAAGTGCATGAGAAGAATTATCCGACGCATGACTTAGAGTTGGCCGCCGTTGTGTTCGTGTTGAAGCTTTGGAGGCATTATTTGTTTGGTGCGAGGTTTGAAGTGTTTAGTGACCACAAGAGTTTGAGGTATCTTTTTGATCAAAAGGAATTGAATGCGAGACAAAGAAGATGGCTTGAACTTTTGAAGGATTATGATTTTGGCTTGAATTACCATCCGGGTAAAGCGAATGTTGTAGCGGATGCATTGAGTCGGAAATCATTGCATATGTCGGCGTTGATGGTGAAAGAGTTAGAATTGGTCGAGCAATTTCGAGATTTGAGTTTGGTATGTGAGAGAACTTCTTTTGGATTTAAGTTGGGTATGTTAAAGCTTACGAGTGGTATTTTGGACGAAATTCGAGAAGGACAGAAATCGGATTTGAGCTTAGTTGATCGGTTGACTTTAATCAACCAAGGCCAAGGTGGTGATTTTCGGATTGATGAGAATGGTATTATGAGATGTCGGGATCGAGTTTGTGTTCCGAACATGGTTGAGCTTAAGAAGAGCATCCTTGAGGAAGGACATCGTAGCGGATTGAGTATTCATCCGGGTGCTACTAAGATGTATCAGGATTTGAGGAAAGTATTTTGGTGGCCTAGTATGAAGAAGGATATTGCGGAATTTGTGTATTCTTGTTTGACTTGCCAGAAGTCGAAGATTGAGCATCAGAAGCCATCGGGTTTGATGAAGCCGTTGTTTATTCCTGAGTGGAAATGGGATAGTATCTCCATGGATTTTGTATCGGGTTTGCCGAGGACGCCGAGTAATTTTGAGGCTGTTTGGGTTATCGTGGATAGGTTGACTAAATCTGCTCAGTTTATTCCTATGCGTATGGATTACCCTTTGGAGAAGTTGGCTAAGTTGTATGTTGAAAGGATTGTGTGCCTGCATGGTATTCCGCTGAGTATTGTTTCGGATAGAGATCCGCGGTTTACTTCGAGATTTTGGGAGAGCCTGCAGAGTGCTTTGGGTACTAAGTTGCGTTTGAGTTCAGCGTATCATCCTCAGACTGATGGTCAGACGGAGAGGACGATTCAGTCGCTTGAAGATCTTTTGAGAGCTTGTGTATTGGAAAAAGGAGGAGCTTGGGATAGCTACTTGCCTTTGATTGAGTTTACCTACAACAACAGTTTCCATTCGAGTATTGGTATGGCACCATTTGAGGCGTTGTATGGTAGGAGGTGTAGGACACCATTGTGTTGATTCGAGTCCGGAGAGAGTTCTGTTGTTTGACCCGAGTTAGTTCAACAGACTACTGATAAGATCAAGATGATTCAAGAGAAGATGAGAATTACTCAGAGTCGTCAGAAGAGTTATTATGACAAGAGGAGGAAGGCACTTGAATTTCAAGAGGGAGATCATGTGTTTCTTCGAGTCACTCCGATGACAGGTGTTGGTAGGGCACTGAAGTCGCGCAAGTTGTCGCCGCGTTTCATTGGTCCTTATCAGATTTTGCAAAGGATAGGAGAAGTGGCCTATCGTGTGGCTTTACCACCGTCGCTTGCTAATCTTCATGACGTATTCCATGTATCTCAGTTGAGGAAATACATTGCGGATCCGTCTCATGTAGTCCAAATAGATGATGTGCAGGTGAAAGATAACCTGACTGTTGAGGCATCACCTATGCGGATTGAGGATCGGAAATTGAAGCAGCTTCGAGGTAAAGAGATTGCTTTAGTAAAGGTCGCTTGGGGAGGACCGGCTGGTGGAGATGTTACTTGGGAGCTTGAGAGTCGGATGAAGGAGTCTTATCCAGAACTGTTTGAATCAGGTAACATTTTCGAGGACGAAAATTCCTAAAGTGGGGGAGAGTTGTAACAGCCCAAATTTCATTAAATAATTAATTGTAGTAATTAATTTATTTAGTGGGATTTTATCAATGTTGGAAATTAATTTTTATTAATTGGGATTAATAGATAATTAAGAAGGAATTGGAGAGGAAGGAAAATGAAGGAAATATATAAGAGAGAAAGAAAAGAAAAGAAAGATAGAAAACATTTGGAAAGAAAGAGGAAATAAGAAGAAAGGAGAGAAAGAGAAGAGAAGAAAAGGAAAAGTGGAAATCATCAAGAACCAACATCAAAGCTCCGATTAATCGAGGTAAGGGTGAGAAATGTTTCTATTTGATCATTGTATGATGTTATGTATGTTGGGTTGGGGTTTTGGTAGAGTTTTCATCACTTTCCAATTAGGGCAAAAGTTGGAATAATCGGTAGATTGATGATTTAATCGGTTGAAACTGAGCAATAATGTCGTAGAATAGTTGGGTAACATGTGTTGATGCTGTTTGTACTGATTTTGTTGTGTGAGAAGTTGGATGATGGTGGATGGTGGAGGTGGAACAGAATAGGGTTCTGTTCTGCGCAGGTTCGCTGGCTCTCGCCAGGCGAGCGAAGGCGAAGCTTCGCCAGGCGAAGCCTAGCGAATGTTGGCGAATAATTATATTTAAGTCCCAGTGGACTTCGCTGGTGGGTTCGCCAGGCGAAGTTGAGTAGCGAGGGTTCGCCCAGCGAAGGTGCTGGAGAATGGTGGCGAATGAAGTCAGTAGCTACTGACTTGGGCTCGCTGGGAAGTCTCGCCAGGCGAAGCCTAGCGAGTGTTCGCTGAGAGAGTTCGCCAGGCGAAGGCCAGGCGAAGGTTCGCTGCGAGGGTTCGCCAGGCGAATGGAGGCGAATGTGACATCATTTTTCCTTTGCTGTGTTGTTCATGTGGAGATGGTTTGGTTGCCTCTCAGAGGTCAATACCTCTATGATATGATATAGATATGATCTATTGTGATGATGTGTGTTGTGGGTAGCCTACGGGCGTGAATCCTAGAATTGTGATTTGAATGTTAATTGCATCAAGTATAAATACATGTGAACATAATGGGTGATTATGTGTGTATTATTTAATGAACTTGTGAATGCTTGATGTGTATACAATTATGTGATGAGTATGCATGAGAACATTGTGAATATGTGTGCATCACTTGTAATTGTATGATTGGTATTGTGATGTGAATACCTTGATTGTTGTGATATATGCTGTATGTGCAATCATTGTGTAATTCTTGAAGAGATGAATTATGTAAATGCATGAGATTAAGATGTCGGTCTTAAGTGCATTTGTCGTGGTTGATTGTACATGCATCATTTAGTCAAGAGGCAATGTCTGTTAGTTTCGTGGAAACTAGTGGCTTGTCCCAAACCTAGAAGAGTGGGTTTGAAGGCTTAGAGGACGGGCCTTTGTGGTTATCGGTCTAGAAAAGTGGACCCGGTTTAATGTAAAAACCGAAAAAGATAACGGGTTATCGGTCTAGAAGAGTGGACCCGGTTTAATGTAAAAACCGAAAAAAGATAACGAGAGTCGGTACCGCATTGCATGAGTTGCATTGAGTTATTGAGTCACATTGATATATGACATATGCATGAAGAGATGCTTATGTGTGAATGATGAGATTGTGGAAATTGTAAGTGTATGCATAATGTGGAAATGCTTTGTGAATATCCAGGTTTGTCTATATATGTGTGGTAAATATATATGACTAAGAGAATGAAGTATGGTGAGAAATGTGAATATGTGTTATATGACTACCTATATATATATATATAATCTTATGCTTTGATTATTATGGTTATATTTCTCACCCTTCTGCTGTTTTATAATGCTCTATGAGGCATTGCAGATTAGGATGCTGGAGTCCTTTTGTGAAGTTAGTCTTCATTCTTTTGTGTCGGCTGCTCTGATATGTAACACCGGGTAGTTAGACTAGTATAGTCATTCTTTTGTGATACATTGCGATGTATCAGCTGATGTGGTTTTGTAATCTAACTGATATGATGCATTAATCTGGATGACTTATGTGCATTTGAATTAATATTTTGGAACTGATCAAATGATGTTATTTTCCTCTCAAATTGAATGTTGAAATGTGAATTCTAAAACTACGAAATTGTTACATATTTTATGGAGCAAAATGTTAAAGAGTTTCGTTGGTGAAATTGTGGCATTCTTCTTTTATACCTTATTATAAAACTTTTTTACTCTGATAATTTGTATGTGCTTAATTGTTTTATATGCATTTATTTGGGGTGTAGAAGGGGGTGTTACATCCTCCACTTGTACCTAGAAGAGGTACGTTACCAAAGCTTCCACAACTGTCAATGATTCTTATTCCATTATAACTACGACTATACCAATCGATATCAGAGTGAGTAAGAGCCATAACCTTCTGTGACCACCAACCTTCCTTCTAAAAAGCATGAGCCTTAGGTAAGTGAGAAATAAACCACTTATACAACAACGGGGCACATCAGACAATCATTCCTCCTTTATGTAGATTTCTCAAGTGAACCGAATGATATGCGTCAGCTAGTAAAGTAGGCACAGGGTTTTTCTTCAAGAATATCTTGATGGCATTGAGATCCACAAAGTTATCAAAGCTTGGAAACAAGAAGATTCCATAAATGAGCAAGGCAAGAATAGCTTCGAATGTATCCATACTCAAGTGATCAGCATAATATTGTGCTTTTCCGACCAAGAACTCTGCAGTCAAACCAAAGACTCCTCCTTTAGTAACCATATTTTTCTGAATATCCACCAATCCCAAACGCGTAGCTTTAGCAATTTCTTCTTCCTTAGGGTCCTTCTCCATGATTGGAAAAGGAGAGTCTTCAAGAATAGGTAAACCAATCAAGCAAGAATATTCCTCAAGTGTAGGTACCAGCTGATAATCAGGGAAAGTGAAACAATGATAGAGTGGATCATAAAACTGGAGGAGTGTGGAGAGAAGTCCTAGATCCATCTTCCTTTTTACCCTCAACAATGACAATAAGTTCCCATACCTGCTCTTGAATCCTTCTAGATCTGTTATCAAAGTGCTCAACCTTTCTATGTCATCCAAATTAGGACTTTTGTAAGTGTACTTTATGGTTTTCTTTTTTCCACTGTCCATGATGATCCTAATTTTTACAAACAAGAGATCTGAGTTCCATGAAACCTTTATGATATGATGTTCATGAATGCATGAATGCACAAACACAGGTAAGCACAGATTCACATATACACATGGATAAAAACAGATAAAGGTTTTGGTTTGGAGAACATGAGTAAGGAGTCAAGGTCTACCCTCCCTAAAGGTATGTACTAAGGTTTCCACAACTGCAGAACAAGGTTCTAAAAGAATTCCCGGAGTCCTCGACCCATCTTTCGGATATTATCAATGTCCCAAATACTTGGTGGTCGATAATATTCTCAAAAGAGTCTCGTCCAAGTGTAGTATCGTGTATCAACTGCTTTGGAATTACTTCCTTATAGTCATCGCACTACATCCTAATAAAGCCATAGTGGGGGAAAAGGTAATCTTAAGGTCCTCAGTATCACGGGCTCCCATGTAGAAAGTAGCATTGTTTTCACGAATACTTGATCAACAATACAACTCTCAAAAGGGCCTCTACTAAGTGGTGGTTTTCTCATGTCAACTTGGTCGGAATCAACTCCCTATAAGTTTCCTTGAATATACCACCGTCCTATCATAAATACGCTTAAACACGGGTATAGTGTTGTCTCACCATTCAAAATTCCCAAGAACCAACATAGCACATATGTACATATTTACAAGTATTCACAAATAAGCAAGTATTCAAACAAGATAGGTTAAACCCTCAAAATAAAGTACTTCCCTAGTGAAGTCGCCATTTCTGTTGCAGTGAAAATTGGATATCAAGCTATTGATTAACTTGAATCTTATTTCTTTTTACAACCGGACTTTATTTTATCCAAAGGAAAGGTCTAAAGAGAGAAAAACCTTTTTCGCGATGTAACGACAACGCTTTAAGAGATTCGGGGATCGGGGGTTGGTTATACCTAGGGAAGGTGTTAGCACCCTAAATATCTGTAGTACTCTACAAGAACCTTTTGTTTGATTGCTTGCTAAGTGTGAAATATGTACTATGGATTGGGAAAATATATGAGTTGAAACCTAAAGTTATATACACTAAGTTTGCTCGCAAAGACATTGCATCTTCTGCCTACGTATCCTAACTAGGATAGAATCAGAGCAATCGTAGTTCACCTTACAAGGGATAAAGAACACTTGATTATGATCAAGGTTCAAGGGGAACAAACATGACAATGTTTGTGTGGAGTTTGACAAAACTCCCTATTCTAAGTTGTAATATTCAAAAGGGGAAGTAAGAAATCATGACGACGATTCTTACACAGAGTTGACGAACTCTTTCCTAGGGTTCTAGTTGAAGAACACTCCTAGTATAGGTGGGTCTCTTAGACTTAAGGCAAAGTCTAATGGTTTCTAATCTAGGGTTAAAGTGACTTAACAAAGTCAAGAGAAGGGTGAGTGTGTTATCCATGACATGAGGGTCAAGTGGGCAGACTTTCCTTTGGAGGGAGACTGGAGAACCAACTGGACGAAAGCTAACAAGCTTCATCACTTGGGGAAAGAAAAATAAAAGGGAAAGGTACAACATAATAAAACATTTCATGCTAACAAATATATGAGATGATAAGGATGAAAGCACATTGATAAACACAGACGAAAATACAAGAACTGTAACGACAGATCGCATTCAAATACAGTAAACAGACGGGATGAGATAAACATAGTTACAACTCAAAGTAAAAAATCCTAGCATGTTAACTAACATGTATGGACATGAATACAAACAAATTTCACAAACAAAACCAAGTGGAAGCACACAAAAATTCATCTGCAAATGCATAAACGGACGCAAAACGCACTTAAATTGTACACAGTTAAAAGAGGTGATAAAATGTGCAAACATGAAAATAAATTATATGGAATGAAAGTAGATACAAAGATGAACACGATGAAAAAAGAACGGGCGAAAAACGTTAAAAATTGAGAGAGATACGATTTTTTGAAGTTTGAGTTAAAAATACCAAAAAAATACAAAAGAGTTGCCCTCCTCAGGGGTCGAACTCAGGAACATGGGGTACAAGGCGCGTTTGGCAATATGGTCTTACCACTGGGGTGGCTATACATCCGTTTGTAAAAGCCACCCCTTCAATTAATAAGGGTAAACATTTTCAAATGGCTGGGCAAGAATAACACATAATCAATGCAAATACGTTTTATATCGTAACTTTCTCATCGCTCAACGAAACGACACAAAATTTATATGCTTCTAGCCTAGAAAAACAAGAGGAACATCATGGTGGTGGTAGTTTTTCCAAATTCCCCTCCTAATGCAAAACCCTATAGTAGGTGTGATTTTGAGCTTAAAATGCATTTTGATGTGTGTAGCTTCATACAATCATGTTCAATTCAAACCAACTATGCACACAAACCACATAAGTCACATAGAATGATTTTGAACCCTCAAATATGTTCTATGTCAACAGAGCATGAAAATGATATGTTAAATGCAAGATCTTAGTGAAAACATGCATATTAAGGTGACAAGTTCATGATAGCTTGTTTTGAGTTTAAATGATAAGGCTAGCAGTTCACAAATAATGAATATGAAGTGTTGGCATGATGATTTAGATGAAGAATACTCTTATGCCAAAAGTGCCACATGAGGTGAATGGTGTATGTAAAAAAGGAAATGCATCTTGAAGCATGAGATTTGAGACAGCTTGTGCCTACTATTCTCAATCCAAACCAAACATACGTACAGTTCATATAACTGATAAGGAAAGATTCTAAAACCTCAACATGTTTCAATGCTAACAGTGGTGAAAGTAGTATGTCATGAGCACAATTTTGGTGGAAAATGCACATTGAAGTAGAAAGCACATGACAACTTGTTTTTCTACTAAATGATCATGCAAGCATATTCTAAATGATGAGTATGAGGTGTTAGAAAAGTAATTTTGAAGCAAAACAAACTCATGTAAAAAAATGGTATGTGAGTTGCTTGATGATCTTTATGTGTTTGTGGCAATATGTGAATATGACCTTTATGCAAAACCAAAACAAAATGAACACATAGGCACTTTCTAAATGTGATTTGGAACATGTTCACATGATGTAAATAGAATTTTAAAGCTTTACACAAAAAGGAAACTTCAACTGTTTTGGATTTTTCTGTCAGTACCATTGCAAAAGCACAGAAATGATGTTATAATATAAGCAAGGATGTCAAGGTTGCCAGCATACTGATTTGACAGAGACTGCTCAAATTCATGACTTGATGAAATGTAAAGTGAAACACATAATGCAGTAGTATTGATGCACCAAAACAAGATTCTTGGAGGGTTGCTACCCATATGCCAATATGCAGACAGTTTGAACAAACTAACAATCATAATGCATAGCCAGATGAATCCTAAATAGTTGAATTCCAAGTCGTGAAAGTTTTAAAAAGATATGTTGTACATTGAATTTCAACAGAGATATTTGCTTTAAAACATTACAATGTAAACTGGTTTTGCAATTGGGCCCTGGCAGTGTTTTTGTGACAGAGGTAAATTATTAGGTAATCATGCTTTAAACACACCAACAATCATATGTAAAACAGGAAACACACCACTGAATGCACACAGAAATTTCACTCAGGAATCCAAGTTGGTTTAAACAGCATCTACAAGACCTATCCTCTTGGAGTATGCTAGCAGTCTCATAATAAGCCAACACAGCTTGCATACTATGTTGAGGTTTTACTGATGAATCCGGACCTAGAACTAATCTTACCATGAGCATCACAGTTGACTCTAGACAGGGGCAGCAAAATACCTTAAGGAGGGTGATGAAAGCCTACTCAAAATGCCCGATATGACAGTTAGTATATTAACAAGATAACATGGTAGATAGTTTTTAACAAACTCACACATTATAATCAACATTTAGCAAGAACAAGTTTATGTTAACACTCACAACAAATCTATCATTCATCACATACCAAATATCATGAAGAATCATCAAGTGCTCATAACTTCAAAATGCACCAAAATGCTCAAAATGCCAAAATCATGAAAAAAGATACAAGAGCCAAAGTGTACAAGTTACATACCTCTTGTAGACCCTTTTAAGCAAGCTAGAACAGTCAAGAAACCCAGAGATCCTTAATTCACTTCTTTGCCTTGAACTATACTTCACTTTTAAACAAAAATGCACTTGTAATGCCAAATGAAGAAATAGGAGTCTCCAATGGTTGCTATCAGTTTGGACAGTTGAGAAACATCATTGGTGAGGTGTTGGGATGATTAGAATGCCCAGAAACTATGTGGGACAAGTTATGGCAATTTTTGTAGCTTTTCGTCAAAGTAGTGTGGGGATGAGTTTGACTTTTTGATTCTTGAGGTTTTTTTATGGTTTAATGGAGCAAACACCTTCTATATGTCATTTAGAAGTTGTGTGGATGGCGGTTGAGGTATTGGAAAGTATAGAAATGAGTTTGGGCAGAATTCTCTCCATGACAGATTTTGGAGTTTTTGAGAATTTTGGAGATTTTGGAATTTTGAAGCAAGGTGTGGAAATAGTGATGACAGAAGTTTTGTCTGGTTTTTAGCAAGTGTGTTGTGTTCTAAATGAGGTGAAGACACCCTCCTTTTATAGGAAAATGGGATGAGGAGCTTGCTTGGTGAGATTGCTTCATCATGAAGTAAGGTTTCAGATATTTGAGAAAACCTCTCTTGGAGGGTTTGATCATGTTCTGATCCAAGGCCTCATTTGTCCAGCACAATGATGGTTTTTCTGAGGTTGATAGCAGGCTAGGAGGTGTAGGAGTGAGGCTGGTTCAGTTTACTTTCCACCTCATGCTTTTACTTTTCAATTTTGGTGCAAGTTGCCCACTTGCAAGGCAATGAACTCCAATTGGTTTTTTCTTGATTTTCTGCATAACCTTCTATTCTTTCATGCCACACACATCTCATACATCAGATACAACATATTGGATCAACAAAATTTGGCAAAATTGATGAAAGAAGTCATTCTTGAAAATTGGCCAATGTGGGACTAAAGTGTGAAACCCTCAACTTTGCACCTATGTAACTTTCTGCTCATAACTCCTCTTGAAGACTTCTTATACTTTTTGGAAAGCCCTTACATAGCTATAAAACATTAATTTTTTCATGAGTTTCAATTTCTCAAATTAACTTGGCCAAAAAGCCCTCCAAAGTTGCTAAAAATGAGCTTAAAAAAATGGAATTTTCCCAAGTCTTTTTCCCCTCTTGAAATGAATTTGACCATAACTCAAAATCTATGCATTTTCTGAGCATGGACCACTTAGGGCCTTTTGTAGGACTTGTCAAGAGCTTCCAAATGAGCATTGAACCAACTCAATTGGATGTGTGGTTAAGGAGTTATGGTTTAGCCCCTTTCAAAACCCTAATTTCCCGATTTTTCGATTACTCCTTCATCCTTGATCCAATGGTCATGAAAATTGATAAGCAAGTCCAATATGACATAAGGAACAACTTTGTTTCACAACTTGAAGTCGAATTCATAAAATTTGGAGAGTTGACTTTTCGGTCAACCGTACGACCGATCGGTGATTACCGAGTCACCTGTTAACATTCTGGGCCTCCTGAGACTTTGGAACTTCTTGGATGAACTTTATTAAGATATGTGAACTTCATGAATCACAATCCCACCATTTAAACATCTTCCACCCTCAAAGTCAAACTACAGTTGACTTTTACTAGTCCAAAACCCTAATCGGGTGCTCTGAAATGTACTGCTCTGAATTCTGGAGTAACAACCTCACATTGGCTTCTCAATTGACATTATGTAATACCCTTGACCTTGTTTCCTATTTGAATGGTCCCAAAACATTGACTAATCACAAACCCTGAAGTTCTGATTTTGACTGCACGAAACCCTGATTCATCTGTAATTTGACAAAGACAGACTTGCACTGGATTAAAGTTAGAAAGTTCATGAGTATGCTCCTAAAATGATAATGAGAATCTAAGGGGTCAAAATTTGGGGTGCAACACAAAGGTAATAACCCAAAAGATACGGTATATTACCTACTATCAGACATATGATAGCCTAAGCAAAGATAATAACCCAAAAGAGACGATATATTACCTACTATCAAACGTATGATAGCCTAAGCAAAGGTAATAACCAAAAGATACAATATATTGCCTACAATCAAACGTATCATAGCCTAAGAAAAGGTAATAACCCAAAAGAGACATATATTACCTGCTATCAAACGTATGATAGCCTAAGCAAAGGTAATAACCCAAAAGAAATGGTATATTACCTACTATCAAACATATGATAGCCTAAGCAAAGGTAATAACCCAAAAGATACCCTGTATTACCTACTATCAAACGTAAAAACCCAAAAGATACGGTATATTACCTACTATCAGGCGTATGATAGCCAAAGCAAAGGTAATAACCAAAAAGGTACAGTATATTACTTACTATCAGACGGATGATACCCTAAGCAAAGGTAATAACCCAAACGATACGGTATATTACCTACTATCAAACTTATGATAGCCTAAGCAAAGGTAACAACCAAAAAGATACAGTATATTACTTACTATAAGACGGATGATACCCTAAGCAAAGGTAATAACCCAAACAATACGGTATATTACCTAATATCAAATGTATGATGGCCTAAGAAAAGGTAATAACCCAAAAGATACGGTATATTACCTACTATCAAACGTATGATAGCCTAAGCAAAGGTAATAACATAAAATAAACGGTATATTACCTAATATGAGGCGTATGATAGTCTAAGATAAGGTAATAACCCAAAGAGATATGGTATATTACCTACTATCAAACGTATGTTAGTCTAAGCAAAGGTTATAACCCAAAAGATACAGTGTATACCTACTATCGGACGTATGATAGCCTAAGCAAAGGTAATAACTCAAAAGATACAGTATATTACCTATTATCAAACGTATGATAGCCTAAGCAACGGTAATAACCCAAAAGATACAGTATATTACCTACTATCAAACGTATGATAGCCTAAGCAGAGGTAATAACCCAAAAGATACGGTGTATTACCTACTATCAAACATATGATAGCCTAAGCAAAGGTAATAATCGAAAAGGGACGATATATTACCTACTATCAAAAATATGATAGCCTAAGCAAAGGTAATAACCTAAAATATACGGTATATTACCTACTATCAGACGTATGATAGCCTAAGCAAAGGTAATAACCTAAAAGATAAGGTATATTATGTACAATGAAACGTATGATAGCCTAAGCAAAGGTAATAACCCAAAAGATACGGTATAATACCTACTATTAAACGTATGATACCCTAAGCAAAGGTAATAACCCAAACGATATGGTATATTACCTAATATCAAACGTATGATGGCTTAAGCAAAGGTAATAACCCAAAAGATACGGTATATTACCTTCTATCAGACGTATGTAGCCTAAGCAAAGGTAATAACCCAAAAGATACGGTATATTACCTATTATCAGACGTATGATAGCCTAAGCAAAGGTAATAACCCAAAAGAAACGGTATATTACCTACTATCAAATGTATGATAACTTAAAGAAAGGTAATAATCCAAAACATACGGTGTATTACCTACTATCAGACGTATGATAGCCTATGGAAAGGTAATAACCCAAAAGATAAGTTATATTACCTACTATCAAACGTAAGATAGCCTAAGCAAAGGTAATAACCAAAAAGATACGGTATATTACCTACTATCAAATGTACGATAGTCTAAGCAAAGGTAATAACCCAAATGAGACGATATATTAGCTACTATCAAACGTATGATAGCCTAAGTAAAGTTAATAACCCATAAGAGACGATATGTTACCTAGTATCAAATGTATGATTGTCTAAGCAAAGGTAATAACCCAAAAGATACGGTATATTACCTACTATCACACGTATGATAGCCTAAGAAAAGGTAATAACCTAAAAGATATGGTATATTACCTACTATCAGACATATGATAGCCTTGGAAAAGGTAATAACCAAAAAGATACGGTATATTACCTAATATCAGACGTATGATAGCCTAAGCAAAAGTACTAACCCAAAAGAGACGATATATTACCTATTATCAAACGTATGATAGCCTAAGCAAAGGTAATAACCCAAAAGAAACGGTATATTACCTACTATCAAACGTATGATTGCCTAAGCAAAGGTAATAAGCCAAAAGATACGTTGTATTACCTACTATCAGACGTATGATAGCCTAAGGAAAGGTAATAACCCAAAAGATACGTTATATTACCTACTATCAAACGTATGATAACCTAAGCAAAGGTAATATCCTAAAAGAGAAGATATATTACCTACTATCAAACGTACGATAGCCTAAGAAAAGGTAATAACCCAATAGGAACGGTATATTACCTACTATCAAACGTATGATAGCCTAAGTGTCGCTTCCGCGAAAATAAGGTGTCGGCAGAATAGAAGAGTCGCCACCTTTCGTTATTTATCCCTCGGAACAGGAAAGGAAACGATCGGAAAAACCTGACGAAAATGTATAAGACAAGGTCATCGCAACCATTGTCTGGGTTCGGGAGTCGGTTACGCAAGGGGAAGGTATTAGCACCCCTCACGTCCGTCGTACTCGACGGGATCCACGCTTGTTGTGTTTACTGGACGAGTTGGTTTATCTATCTACCTATCAAGGCTGGCTTAAACAGAAAAGAAAATGACTCGGCAAAGCGTCGCGCTTTATGCCTACGTATTCTCATCAGAGAATGAGAAATCAGAGTCAACGTAGTTCGACCTACTACAGGTTACGGGGACGGTGGCTCGCCAATACATCGGTATTGTGCCTACGTACTCTCAACAGGTATGAGAGATCAGAGCTTACGTAGTTCGGGATAATACGGATTACGGGAATTCAGATTCATCTGTTTTTATCGAGTAGGGTTAAACAACACTTCCAGCAGTTAGGGACAAAGCCTGTTTGTGTTGGCGCTGAAGTTTAACGACACTCTTTTCTTCAGAAAAGTTTCCTTTGAATTATGGGCCCACGGGGCAAAAAGGTTTGAAGTTTGTTTTCTGTCTTTTACGAAAAAACTGTTTTTTATGGTTGTTTGCAATTTCAATTGCACTAGAGACTATGACCTGAGAGTGAATGCGTCGCATGTCACCCAAAGGGTGCCATACTAAACATCCAGATTATTGAAAGAAACTCTCCAACAATCCTTTCTCAGATAGCTTAAGGCTCGTAACGTACGAAAGAAATCATTCATGATTACTGTATCTTAATCTGTTTTGAGATAAGAAGAGAACAGGCTCAACTAAAGGGAGACTATCAAGTCCTAATGTTGTCATGCCAAGGATTCATCCTATGGTTGAGGTTTGAACAGGGAACTCCTAGAAGTTATCATGCATAGGTTTCAACCTAAAGTTCTATCATCACTTCCTTATCAAAGGATGTGAGAGTCCTAAGGGATCATGTCAGTGAGATACGGAAACAAATAAAGCATCAGCCTAAACAGTAAACAGTAAACGACTGTAAGATGCATGCAATGCAAGTGAGGAAGGAAATGTGTGTGGGGCAGCAGCCTCCACAAGCTCATCTCAACCTCAAGCCAGATATGAATAACAGTAATCATACTGAAGAAATAACATGCTATCAAGAAGAATAGGATAAACTGAAATCATACAGAAGAAAATGGAATGCTTTCAAGCAAAATAAACCACATGGGCAAGGGAGCAGGGTTCTACTGAGCTTCAGCTCTTCTAACAGCAATCCAGTCTTCAGACTTTAAGCACCCTTCCAGGCTATCATCTCTCATGACAAATATCAATTTGCTTTTCCAGGTTTCAAACCTTCAACATAAGTTTCAACTTAAACTCCTTCTCCAAGCTTCAGCTCTTCAGTCAGTTCTACCTTCAGGCTTCATTCTTAACCACAAGTATCAACTTGATTCCTTCAGATTCTCAATCATCCATGTAAGTATCAACTTATCTTTTATTCCTCAGCTTCAGCTTTTCAGGGTAATCTTTAATCACTTAGAAGTGTCAACTTCATCCTTCAATTCTTTCTCAAGCCTCAGCTCTTCATTCAATCTCCTTTGGGGTCTTCAAGTATCAACTTGCTCTTCAAGCTCTTCAGGCATCAACTACAATGGCAATGCTTAAGGAATCATCCTCTTCTACACTCTTCAATGAAGACTTCATCTTCAAACTCAAGCCCAAGATCTTTCAAGATCCTCAAACCAGAAGAAATCACTTAACTGGATAAGCTAGGATATTAAACTGCTTATTGACCACCAAAGGAGGCCTATAAGGGTTTAACATCAGAAGAATGGTTCCCTCAAACGTTCTACTTCCTAGGTACCATCACTTATCCCCCCAAAGGATGGAAGTGAATACCATGGAAGGACCTTGAATCATGGGGAAGAATGGAGGTGAAAGATACCATCCATGTTTAAGAAAGAAATTAACTAAGTCTAAGCTCTACTTAATTCCTAACCCTAAACCAACAACAAAACAAACAAGTCTTCAAGCTCTCAAGCTCCTTCTTCAATCTTCAAGTCTTCCACTATGCTCCTCCATGCTCCACAAAGCAATACCAAGCCCACCAAGCCAAGCAAAAGCCCACAAAGCAAAGCAAAACAAAATACAAGCCCACAAGGGCAACACAGACAACAATCAATTACAAAAATCAATTAAAAATAGTATACTATTATATTAAAATCTAATATAATTTCTAGGGGATCCTATATAACTACCCTTAAACCCTATATGTCCCAATATCTAACTTGACCTAAAAACCCAAAATTCTAGTGTTATTGTGGACCCATGTTAAGGATTGACCTAAATCTACACAACCTAAAGTCATCTAATCAAAACTAATCAAAAACTAATCACAAAATTATGGAATAAATCCAGAGGGGAGCTAAAGTCCTAATCTAACTATTCTAAAAAGAATGGTGCAAAAATATAAAGGGAACTAGCTAACCAAAATTCTACAAAACTATGTATCAACATAAAATGAATTAAAAAGCTATTAAAAGAGAAAATATACAAAAAATATAAAAAATGCATGAAATGCAAATGTTTTGATTTTATAATTTTCTAGACATAAATGTCAAATAGGAGGAAAAATCCCCATGCCAAAATCATTAGTTTTCTATTTTATATGAATTTTCAAATGTTAAGGAAAAATAAAGAAAAATAAAATAAAATGTGAAAACAGTTGCGGTGCAGATAGCAAGGAGATGCAGTGCATTGACCAGATGGGCTCCAAATGGGGGTGTCATCAGTAAACGCGCTAGGCCCATATTTAACTCAGAAAACAAATAACAAAAATATAAAGAAAAAAAGAAATAAACACGGTGCAGAAAGTAGAGAAAATTAGTTCAAATCATGACTGGGTCGTGGATGGGGGTGTGACTAGCGGTCTAGCAACTAAAGCCCAGAGCTTCCTTTTAATGAAACTCTACGTTTCATCGTTTTCAGACTTTCCCTCTCACAATGCTCAAATCAAACGTGGCCTTTGGATCTGATCCCAGTCAATGAGTCTTACTGCAATCTAACGGCCATTGAGTCATCACCTACCTTCAGCACGGGTTTTGGAAGCAAGAATCCATGGAAATAGAGTTTCATAGTATCACCTCCCTCCATTCGCAGAACCTCAAATATCACTCAAAATTCATCTTTTAAAACACTAATCTACTCTAAATTCCATACTGATCATAACCATAGTCTTAGAATTCAAAGAATCATCCTCAATCTCTAAACCCGATATTGAATCCAAATTATGCTCAAATCTCAATTCTGACTATTCTTGAAATTGATTATACCAGCATACTCACCATATTACCCTGATTAAAACTTGCTATAGAACTCATGTTATATCTCACTACACCTCATGTTCTTGCTCAAGAAAGAAATGGTGTCATCATCTTGATCCTCTCCAAATGATCTCAAAATCTCCAGAATCCATCTCCTACTTGTTTCTAACCGTTCTATACTAACAAACTAACTTAACAATGCCTAAATTAAGGTGTGGATCAAAAGTTGCAAACCTGGAAATTTCTGAATATCAGTGATAGTAAAACTCCACTTCAGGCCCTCTAACTCTCCAGAATCTTTCCTTGATTGATATTAATGCTTCTGTTTGCAAAAGATTCGATCCAAGAAGCTTGCAATTCAAAATTCGATGGTGACTTGCTTCTTGCCAAATCCAAATGCCAACTCTTCAAACCTTCATGATCTTGCTCCCAAATTTGTATGCACACACTCAGTATGATCAATGGAAGGTGTTAGGATGGAAAGAAACAATGGAATTGATGAAGAATATGGAAATTGGTTTTTACTTGCAATGGAAGAAATGAAATGGCAATCTCACTCTCCTCTCTCAACTCTCACCAACCTTTCTGGAAGCATCCAATGAGAATTTGAGATTCTCATGTCATGAGTTTTTGAATCACTTATCATGCCATGCTCAATTCTGTTTGCAGCTTGAAAACCATCATATTCTCTTTCAAAATATCCCCTAGTGACATTTTGGAATGGTTTAGCTTGCCAAGTTCCTTGCCCATGCCTCAATTCTAAGTTTTGCAAATGTTGCTTAATATGCAAGTAACCATTTTCCAAAGCAAGTCAATGATTTAGACCTCAAATCAAAAATGTGGCTAAACCATTGTTTCTAAAATATTTTCTAGAGTCAAAATGATATATTACATGCCATGGTTTGGATGTGTAACTTGAAATTTTCAATTTCCAACTTTGACTTATTTAACTTATGCCTTCATTTTAGGTCATTTTTACCACTTTGAGATACAAGCCTTTTCAACATCTCATGACCTCCTTACTAGCCTTAAAACATAATTTTAAGCAAGTTTGATGTTGAACATTTTTCCATTTGAAGCTTGGAAATAGGAGTTATGGCCTTATGCTTGAAATGAGCTATAATCTCTAAATGACCAAAATGCCCTTGACTTGTCAAAGCCATAAGTTGAGTTCTACAAATCCTATCAAGGAATTCTAGTACTCTCTAGAAAGCTAAGAAGATAAGGAGCAACATTCATGTTGACCAAAAGTTCATAGGAATCATCCTTCTTGGGCAAACGTTTGATGCAAGTTGGGTAACTTTCAAGCCCCCAGATTCACATACCTCAGGTGACCTGTAACTTGTCAAAGTCATAACTTGAGCTCTACAAATCCTATCAAGGACTTCTAGTACTCAAATTAAAGCTAAGAGCAAGCTCTACAACATTCATGTTAGGGGTAAGATGATATGACAATCACATCTTGAGCTAAACTGCCTTGAAGTTAGGGGTTAAACTAGAGGATTTTACATTGTCAAGCCTTAGAAACCCTAGCTTGAAACTTCTCAAACTCTTCAATCATGATGAGTTGACCTTGGAATCATCCTTATAATATCTCAATGCACCAATCCATGATCACATGGCTCTTGGATTAGGTCTCAACCCTCTCCAAATCATCAGTTGACTTAGGGTTGACCCAGTCAAACCCTAATTGCACCACTCATGGCTGAGTCTTCTTAATCCTGCACAATGACCTGTCTAGGCTTCATGATGGCTTTCAAGACATCTCATAAGCTCTCTCAAGGCTTCAACTCCACATTCTTGGCTTCAGAATCATCTGATGAGCTTCCCACAACTCTCAAGTTAGGAGACACACACCCTTGGTTTCAATCACTCTCTCTGAGGATCTTTTAACTTCTTTGGTAAGGATATCAACCCTTAAGCACTTAGATAAACCTTCTTAGCTAGCCTCATAGTCTTGTATAGCTCTTTATTGGTAATCGTACCTCTTCATCTCCTGCACACATGTCAATGAAATGCAAATGATAATGCTAATGTGAATGAAATGAAACACAAGCTAGGTAAAGAAATGTTGGTCAAATTTTGGGGTGCAACAGTTGCCCCTATTCAAACGGCTTGAACCTGACTAGGTGAGAAGCGAACGGCTCTCAACCAATCAATGTGCGAGACGGTTGAATACTGAAAAACCCATAGATTTGCCAACTGCACAAGTACACGGTACTCTGACGGGAACAAATCTTCGAACACTGAAATATTAGCTGCACGACAACTAGCTGGGGAATTGGTCACACGGTAACCGGTGATACATGGTCGATCATGCCGTCAGGCATCAAGATTCCTCGGGACTCATCAGGTCAACAATCAAGTTAAATCATGCCGTCGGGCATTCAAAGAAAACTTTCGGGCATTAGCCGGACTTCATCAGTAGGTCGGGAATAGAATTCTCGGTCAATCATGAACCAATTGGGGATATCCGAACTTCTGCCATCAGGCACTCCGCATCAGCTGAGAGAACTGCTTCATTAACCCGGTGGGACTTCAATCGTCAAGTCTTCGAGCGAAGTTTCAACTTTGCTATTTAGAAACCTGCTGGGGATGACGCATCTCTGCTGGGGATTCTGGGGAAATATCAAGCAACTCTGCTCCAGGGATCCAGGAATCATTCTGGATGAATCGTCTCTGCTGAGGAAATCAAGAATCATCTTGAACAAATAACTCTATGGGGACTTCAAGAATCGTCCCGAACCGATAACTCTGCTGGAGATTTCAGGAATCATCCTGAGCCAACACTCTGTCGGGGAGAATTCAAGAATCATCTTGGGCTGAAGACTTTGCTGGAGAATTCAAGAATCATCTTTAGCAAGCGACTCCGTTGGGGAGAATTCAAGAATCATCTTGAGCAATCAGTTCTGCGGTGGAACACCTGCAAAACAAGAACGGTAACAACCTAGATCATGCTTATTATGCATATGCTTCGGCAATGGCGCAATGCTCCACACTGTGGGAATGTTATGCGTTTATGATAGATGCTATGCAATCATGCAGAATGAGGCGATCCCGTCGACAAATAAATGCTGAAGGGAGAATCCTCCTGTCAAGGAGAAAGAACCACTCTGATGGGGAAGGAATCATCCCATTAAGGAGAAAAAGGTCACGCCAATCTCAATCGGGCTCTGTGGGGGAAGTGAACTTCAGTTGACTGCTGCAGGGGAACGAAGCTTTACGAGAACCTGGACCTGCTGAGGGAAAGCGATGTCAATCGCAGAAATAAACTGCACGACCTTCGCGGCTAACCTTCTGGAGATAACGACTCCGTCGGGGAAATACGGCATCAGCTATTCAACATTCTACTGGGGAAAACCAATCATGGTCCCAATTGCTTCCCAGGACTCGACTCTCTTGGGGATTTGCAAACTCGGCTGGGGAAGAAGGAATCATCCCCCTTACGGGGGGGAGTATGACTCTGCGGGGAATTTCAATTCTGATAGAGACTTCAGTTTGGAACTATCGATTGCTGCATGCTTCAGCGCATGACTCAGCTGGGGAGATGTCGTTCCTTCAGGATGTACTTGGTTGGGGAGAGAATCTTCTCTGCCCGGGGAGACATATCAATGCTCACGATCACATGTTCGGACTCTGCAGGGAGAGACTACTGAACCTTGCTGGAGAAGGAGGAATCATCCTGCTTGGGGATGCGCACGGCGCACTGTGTGGTACATGCTACACCTGCAACGACACAAACAAACAGACAAGACACCTTTCTCAAAGGGACCTATCAAGGTTATCATCTTGTGACAATGTTTAAGTAATTCATTGTTTCAACAATCAGTGGCCTAGGCCAGTAAGTTTATGTATGCGCATTTTGTCAAAAACATCGGCGTTCTTTTTCGCAAACAAAACAGGCAAATGCTAAACAGACAAACATAATTGCTGAATAGTATACATTTTATTGATAACGAACCCCTGAATGGGTAAAAATGTTTTACAACAGATGCAAGCTCCTGGAATGAGGAAGCCGCGCAAAAATAAAACATAAATATACATCAGTATATACAAATGTCGGCAACGAGGCATAGACGAACACCATGGGTTGATCCCTCTATGACCCACTCGACTTTGATACTTCTCCGACGCTTTAGCTTCACAAGAGATTGATTCGGATAAACGGCCCTCAGGTCCTCCAAACCACTAAACAATGAAAGTCCACACACGGAACGCAGTCATTTTCTTTTTCAAATCCCTAACTTTTGCGTGAACCGCCCTTTGTGGGTTTTCAGTTCACCGGGATACCCTTTTTTGCCAAAGTCGCCCATCCGGGTTTTCGACTTTGCGGGTGTACATTTTTTCGATTTTTATCCCTAATTTTTGCCCGAACCTTTTTTCCTTTTTTATGGTTCGCCGGGATGCCCCATTTTTGCCTGGACTCTCTTTTTACTGTCCAGCGGGTCGCTTTCAAGCAAAGTATTTTTTAACTGCGTCCGCGTTCACCGGGGATGCAAAATCTTCACCATCCATCGTGGATAACAACAAAGCTCCTCCCGAGAAGACCTTGCTGACGACGTACGGACCTTCGTAATTAGGAGTCCACTTGCCCCGGTGATCGGAGTGTGGAGGAAGAATCTTCTTCAGGACGAGATCACCCGTCTGAAAGCTTCTAGGACGCACCTTCTTATCATAAGCTTTCTTCATTCGGCTTTGGTATAAACGACCATGCGCAATCGATGCTAACCTCTTCTCGTCCATCAGGCTGAGTTGGTTTAGTCGGTTCTTAATCCATTCTGCCTCGTCGAGTTTCACGTAAACCAAAACTCGCAAAGAAGGGATCTCCACTTCTAACGGTAGGACAACTTTCATGCCGTACACTAAGGAGAAAGGAGTTGCCCCGGTTGACGTACGTACCATTGTACGATAACCGTGCAATGCAAATGGCAGCATCTCATGCCAATCCTTGTAGGTCACAACCATCTTCTGAACAATCTTCTTTATGTTCTTATTGGCCGCTTCAACGGCGCCATTCATCTTCGGCCGGTAAGGAGACGAGTTGTGGTGTTCAATCTTGAAACACTGGCACAGCTCCTTCATCATCTTGTTATTCAGATTCGAACCATTATCCGTAATGATCCGCTCGGGAATTCCGTAACGACAGATGATATCCCTCTTTAGGAATTTAGCCACCACCTGCTTGGTCACATTAGCATATGAGGCTGCCTCCACCCACTTGGTGAAGTAGTCAACAGCTACTAGAATGAAGCGATGACCGTTAGATGCAGTGGGCTCGATCTTGCCTATCATGTCGATGCCCCACATGGAGAACGGCCACGGGGAGGACATGACATTTAACGGGCACGGCGGCACATGAACTTTATCAGCATAAATCTGGCATTTATGACATCTCTTCGCGAATTTAAAGCAATCCGATTCCATCGTCAGCCAGTAGTATCCTGCTCTCAGGATCTTTCTCGTCATAGCATGCCCGCCGGCGTGCTTACCAAATGTGCCTTCATGGACTTCTTCCATGAGCATACTCGCCTCTTTCTCATCTACACATCTGAGTAGCACGAGATCGTGGTTTCTTTTATACAAGACTCCATCAGGATTGAGATAAAAATTTCCAGATAGCCTCCTCAGAGTCTTCTTATCCTGGGTTGACGCTCCCTCAGTATACTCCTTAGTCATAAGGAAACTCTGGATGTCATGGAACCATGGCTTGCTGTCAGAGGCTTCCTCGATCGCAAAGACGAATGCAGGTCTATCAAGACGAGAAAGGACAATTCTTGGAGCTTCATTCCAAAAATTGACTTTATATATCGAAGCCAACGTGGCTAAGGCATCAGCCATCTAATTTTCGACCCTGGGTACATGATGGAGTTCCACTCGATCAAAGAACGGAAGCAGCCTTCTGGCATAATTCCTGTACGGCACCAAACTCGATTGACGAGTCTCCCACTCCCCTTTAATTTGGTTAATCACAAGTGTTGAGTCACCATATACGTCTAGGTTCTTGATTATCAAATCAATTGCCTCTTCTAGACCCATGATACATGCTTCGTACTCCGCTTCATTATTGGTGACTGGAAACGTCAGTCTCGCAGTGAACGGGATATGGGATCCGTGGGGAGTCGTGATGATCACCCCGATGCCACTTCCATAGGAATTAACCGCCCCGTCAAATATCAATTTCCACTGGGATTTCCTATCTGGCCCCTCGTCGGGCAACGGTTCATCGCAATCCTTCGCTTTGAGAAACATGATATCCTCATCAGGGAATTCAAATTTCATCGGCTGGTAATCCTCGATCGGCTGCTCGGCCAGGTAATCAAACAATACGCTGCCCTTGATGGCCTTCTGGGAAACGTACTGAATGTCATATTCGGTCAACACCATTTGCCATCTGGCAATCCTGCCCGAAAGCGCTTGCTTCTCGAAGACGTACTTGATCGGATCCATCTTAGAAATTAGCATGGTGGTGTGATTGAGCATGTACTGTCGTAAACGTTTGGCAGCCCAGGCTAGTGCACAACACGTCTTCTCCAGCATCGAGTAACGAGATTCACAGTCAGTGAACTTTTTACTTAAGTAGTAAATGGCATGCTCCTTTCTGCCCGTCTCGTCGTGCTGACCGAGAACACACCCCATACTATTCTCAAGAACTGTCAAGTACATGATTAAAGGTCGTCCAGCCACTGGGGGTATCAAGATTGGAGGTTCCTGAAGATACTGCTTTATCTTGTCGAATGCCTTCTGGAAATCCTCATTCCAGGTAATCGCCTGATCTTTCTTTAATAGATTGAACATCGGTTCACACATGGCCGTGAGCTAAGAAATAAACCTTGCAATGTAGTTTATTCGGCCCAGGAAGCCACGAACTTCTTTTTCTGTTTTTTGCACTGGCATTTCTTGTATCGCTTTTATTTTCGCTGGATCAACCTCGATGCCTCTTTCGCTCACGATAAACCCCAGTAGCTTTCCGGACCGTACTCCGAAAGTACACTTGTTAGGATTCAGCCTCAACCTGAACTTTCTAAGCCTCTCAAAAAGCTTCAGCAAATTGACCAGATGTCCCTCCTCTGTTTGGGACTTCGCAATCATGTCATCAACATAGACTTCAATCTCATGATGAATCATGTCATGAAATAAAGTTACCATTGCTCGTTGGTAAGTGGCCCCTGCGTTCTTCAGACCAAAAGGCATTACCTTGTAGAAGAATGTTCCCCAGGGAGTGATAAACGTTGTTTTCTCCATGTCCTCCGGCGCCATCTTGATCTGGTTGTAACCGGAGAAGCCATCCATGAACGAAAACACGGAGAACTGGGCGGTGTTGTCGACCAACACATCGATATGAGGCAACGGAAAATCATCCTTAGGGCTCGCCCTATTCAAATCCCGATAATCGACGCATATTCGTACCTTACCGTCCTTCTTCGGCACAGGCACTATGTTGGCGACCCACGGAGGGTAAGTAGTGACCGCTAAGAAGCCAGCATCAAGCTACTTTTGCACTTCTTCTTTGATCTTAACGGCCATATCTGGTCGCGTCCTCCTAAGCTTCTGCTTAACAGGAGGACAATCTTCTCGCAACGGCAAGTGGTGGACCACGATGTCAGTGTCAAGTCCGGGCATATCTTCGTATGACCAAGCAAAGATGTCACTATACTCTCTTAGCATCTCGATTAATCTCTGCTTGATATCACTCTGCAGTGCAGCCCCTATCCTGACGTTTTTGACGAGTTCTTCAGAACCCAGATTCACGATCTCAATCTCCTCTTCATGAGGCAGAATAATTTTCTTCTCTTGTCTCAACAAGCGGGCCAACTCTTCAGGAAGGTCTTCGTCTTCATCAATCTCTTCTTCGGCTTGATAGATCGGGCAATCGAAGTCGAAGTGAGTCGTAGAAGGTCCAGAGTCGATGTCATCTGTTTTGTGGATCCTGCAATAACAAGGGTTAAGCTTAAAACAAGGATATGCAGGTTAGCACAAACCCCATTGCCATTTTATTGTTTTTCAAAACAAATATAAAACAGGAATAACAGAGATCACAATATTTGAATACGAAGAAAACGCCTTTTGATTTATTAACAAAATGCATGTACATAATCCAACAAGGCCCTGACAATAAAACCACAATGCCCCAGGTAGGACATAGGATTGTACAATGATTGGAAAAAGTAAATCATTACTCTTCGCTTGTCATCTGGATGATATCCTTGACGAACCAATTGTTGAGGCCCTCGCCTGGCTTGCTTGGCTGGATCCAAGAGTCGAGGTCACAGTCGCTATCTCCACTGTCTTCAGACATCGTATTGACGCTTTCAAATATCACTCCGCCACTGGTAAACTGGATCGACCCTGTACCTCGCGACGCACCGCTAGAAGAAGAAGCTTCAGCTCCAGGAGAATATCCCAACCCAAACTTGTCTTGCTTGTTAGGTATCTCCAAAATTTTCCCCCAGCCTGGGGTAGATCCGGCTTGGACAACGGCCCGAGCTTCCTTGAATGAGTAGAGAGTTATCTCTGGCTTTTCGGTGACTACAGGAGCTACGTCCTTCACCTTGACAGCTTTGAACGCTTGGCATTGAGTTTCATGGATTTCACCGTCCATCTCAACATACTTGAAGGACGACAAATGGCTCACCATTATGTCTTCCTCGCCACACACGCTTACGATGCTACCTCCGACAGTGTACTTGAGTTTCTGGTGCAACGTGGAGGTCACGGCACAAGCAGCATGGATCCATGGCCGGCCCAAGAGACAGCTGTAGGCAGGCATGATGTCCATAATATAAAAGACCGCGTCGAACGTTTCCGGCCCGACTTGGATTGGCAGGGTCACCTCCCTGAAAACATGACGTTTAGTCCCATCGAACGCCTTCACAACCAGATCACTGGGTGTGCAAATCACTCCGCCAGTGTCCAACTTCATTAATGCCTTCTTCGGAAGAACATTAAGTGACGAACCTGTGTCCACCAGCACGTGTGACATAATCGTGCCCCTACACTCTATCGAGATGTGCAGGGCGCTATTGTGGTTCCTCCCTTTTAGCGTCAGCTCTAGGTCTGTGAACCCTAACCCATTTCCGGCATTCACGTGGGCTACGACCTCTTCCAGCTGATTTACCGATATTTCCTGCGGTACATATGCGGCGTTCAACACCTTCAGCAGTGCGTTGCGGTGTGCTTCAGAACAAAGCAATAAGTTCAGGATGGAAATTTTCGAGGGCGTCTGATGGATATGATCCACAATCTTGTAGTCACTCTTTTTAATCAACCGCATAAACTCCTCGGCGTCCTTAACGAGTAAGTCTTTTTCTGCCCCACGCGGGATCTCTTCAACGACTTTACTTTTACCTTTATCAGTTGCGTCAGCTCTGACCGCCTTGTCCGCCACGACCTCGGGTGGTGCAAACACTCTTCCGCTGCGAGTAATACCATTGATTCCCGCAAGGTTCTCCACAGACGACCCAAACGGTTCTAGCTCCAACTTCTATCCGTTGCAGTAGACTTCGGCCTCATAATGCCATGGGACAGCATTAGTGCTTTCGAAGGGTATCGACCCAGTTCTAGTGATGGTAATTGTGGGCGGCCTGGGCGCAGAAATATTTATCATCTGGCGAGGGATGGTGATGGTGGCGACCTCATCATCTTGCTTCAGCACTATCTCTCCTGATCCACATTCGGCCCTCCGGCTAAACTGTAAAATCCTTTCAGTCATCAGACTTTGAATTCCTTCTACTAACTGTTCACATCCATTAGAACGTGTGGCACAGTCCATACACAGTTCTCCGCAACCTGGAAAGAAACCCCTTTTCATCAGCTTAGCCTTGACGAAGCTAAGCGGCGTCTTTAGATCTCTGACGTCAGTCAACAAATCCGAACTCTCGTCTTTGATAATGGCGTTGACTTCGCCTCCCCTATGATTCGGGATAGGATTCTTCGTGACATTTGGCACATTATCCGAGAAGTTGATGATCTTGGCGTCCACCATGTCCTGCACCTTATGCTTGAAGCTTTGCAGTTCTCTATTGTGTGGCCTGGTGCCCCTGAGTGAAATTCACAAGTTGCATTCGCGTCGTACCCTGGCGGAGGTGCCCATGTCAAGGGAGCCAAGGTCCTCTTCTGGATCAATTGTAGCTGAAGCAAAGTCTGCAATAGTTGCGCGTACGACATGGGCGGTGTCTCGAGGTGACGGCTCGACAAAGGTGCCCTATTCTGATACTTTCTGTACCCCTGTTGATTTGGTTGCTGCTGCGGCTGCTGTGGAACTGCCGGGATAGTTATGCTGGCCACCTGTTGGTGAGGGCCCTTACCCTTCCTTCGAGCGTTGGTCACAGCGCTCGTTTCACCTTCTCGTCTTTTGCCACTATAAGGTTTCTTTCCTCCTCCTCCAGCTGAGGATGACTCACCTTGAATTTTCCCAAGCTTGATCCCATTTTCGATGTGCTCACCCGTGATAATGAGATCTGAGAACGTTCCAGACATACCGCTGACCAACTTCTCATAGTAAACCCCTGGGAGGGTGGCTACGAACATCTGCACAAGCTCACGTTCAACCATCGGCGGCTGAACCCTGGCTGCCAACTCACGCCACCGCTGGGCGTATTCCTTAAACCCTTCATTGTTCCTTTGCGACAGATTCTGCAGCTGGACTCGGTTCGGGGCCAAGTCGCTATTGTATTGGTAGTGGTGCACAAATGCTTCAGCAAGGTCCTTCCACGTGCGCACACTGGTAGGCTCCAGACCCATGTACCATTCGAGGGATGGCCCGGACAGACTGTCTTGAAAGAAGTGCATCAGCAACTTCTCGTCCTCAGAATGAGCGGACATTTTTCTGTAATACGATCTCAGGTGGACGCGAGGGCAAGTGGTGCCCTTGTACTTTTCAAAGTCAGGCACCTTGAACTTAGGAGGCACCTTGAAATCAGCAATCAATCCCAACTTGGACATATCAACGCCCAAAGTGTTTTGATTCTCGATATTTCTCATCTTATCCTCGAGTGCCTTGAACCTAAGCCGTGCTTCAGCATTCAGCTCTCCTTCAGCACCTCTCTGAGAGAACACATCGTCCTGACGATCTTCTAACCACGGCTGAGGCCCAAACAGATTCCCAACACCTGCATTGCCATTGCCCAGCCCAACATTAGCTTCCAGACTCCTGATACCGACGCCCGTCGTATTGCCATTGAGTCCCATGTTAGCTATCACATTGCCATTGGCACTGCCATTGCCCCCGGTCACAGGGACGCCATTCTGCGGAGTCTCAACTGGTGGAGTAGTAGGCACAGTCCCCCCATGGAGTACGCCATTGCTATCAACCCTTGAAATCAAAGGCTGAACCAAAGTTCTGAGCTGATCCTGGCCATTGGAGACCGCTTGCATGAGCTCCATGAAGCGATCCATTCTTTCGCGGAGTTCCTGAACATCAGTTTGCACTTGCTCCATGATCCTGGTTTGATTAGCTCTAGTCGGATAGCGGTGAATAGGTCTCTGATCAATCCTGGAACCACCTGAAACAACCTGAAAACACAAAAGGGTTAGGAAAAAAACGACAAAGTGCTCGTTATGCAAATGCTTCATGCAAATGCAAACGTGTGTCTATGCGTTAGGGAGATCTCCCCCGATCCTAGTGCGTGAGTGCCAGTGCTGATAATAAGAAGAAGTCCGAGTCCAATCATGGAAATAACAATCTCATATATAAAGAAAGCCCATCAAGGCAGTACACAACATCAGCGAGTACAAGATGAATCAATAGCGTGACCTCAGCCAACAAGCCTGGTGATGGTCAGCATACAACAATGATCAAAACAAAAGGAATACAAATAGTCAAGTACGGCCACGGGCGCGATACTCTTCTAACAACTCCTTCGTTTCTGGATGATCAGGCAGAGTGAGTAACCCTTCGACGAGTAATTCCCTTTACACAATGGTATACTGAAGACCTTCGACCGAATCTTCCCATGCTCCTTCGCCGAAACAATCTTCTAGCTTCCGCTTCTTGGTCTCAAACATCAGTTTGCGCTCCTTCAGGTTAGCGAGAGCTCTGTTGAGCTGGCCTTCAGCGGCATATCTGCGAGCGGTTTCTTCATCAAACCTCTTCTCACTAGCCTTCACCTGGGCCTCCAGCTTGGAGATCTGTAGCATCAGCTTATCCTCCCGCTCTTTCCTGGTGGCTAGGGAGGCCTTCCAATGCTGGTTGAACTTGGATATCCTCCGATACGCTTCGTCCAAGTGTTGCTTCTTCGTAGCAAGTACGTCATTGACAGCTTTGAAGTCTTGACCCATGCGCTCACGCTCGGCTATCTGCTTAGTCAGGTTCGTTCCCAGCCGGTTCACCAGCTCTATTTGCCTTTTGAAGGAATGAACGGCTTCGTTTCTCTCGCTTCGGAGCTGAGCCAATTCTTTCTCCAATTCCTCATTGGCCTTCTTCAATTCATCTCGCTCAGCTAACACCTGATTATGCTGCTGAATGGGCACAGTAGTAGGCTCTTCGATCATTGGAGGGCTTTCTGGCTTGGCAGGAAGAAACAGCATCCCTATAGCATCTGCTCTGGCTCTGATCCAAGTCACATATGGAGGGTAGGCCTGATTATTGCTTCTCCCTAGCAATGGTTTTCCCCTCTTACTGACGCCATTCCAAGCGCGCTGAAGCCTAGATAACAGATCCCCCTCTAGAAGACCAATGAGGTACAGAGATTCCTGCACCTCTTCATCCTTTGGTGGAGCTCTCAAAGCATACGCGAACTGTCGGACCAGCAAAGATGGATTGTAGTTTATACAACCCTTCCTGCCTATCAAAGGCACGTTTGGAAACCCGCTGCAGCTGAAGATAATCTCGGTACCCAGCCTATCTCTGTCAAACAAGTCAATATCCTATACAGATAAACTCATCAGACGCTCGGACCACTCAGCTGTGGCTGCAGACGAAACAAAGGGACCCCTCTTGGGCAGATGACTATCAAGCCATTTATAAAGCAAGGGCACACAGCACGAGACATTCTTGCCCCTTCTGTTCTCGTTTTTTGTAGTGGATAGAATGGTAGACATCTTCTATCAAGGTAGGGACTGGATTCCCTGATGCAAAGATATAAAATGCATCGAAGTCTACAAAGTTGGGCATATTGGGGAACAGGATGATGCCATATATGCACAGAGCGAGGATGACGTTCAACACGACCCAACATCCATCTTTGGCGCACTGCTGAGCCTTTCCCACTAAGAACTGCAAGGAGAAACCGGGAACCTTGTTCCAACTAGACAATACCAACTCGGAGGCATCCAGATGGAGTGAATGAGCTAAACTAGCCAGATCAGGCTCAACATCCATATGAACAAAAGGCATCTGCCTCTTGATAGGCACACCTAACAAATCAGCATATTCCTCTAGCGTGGGTGCGAGAACAAAATCCTGGAAAGTGAAGCATCTCAGCGGAGGGTCGTAGAACTGCAGCAAAGCGTGCAACCCATTCAACTCGAACGCAGAAGGTTTACGAACCAAACTGAGCAATTTGCCGTAAGACTTTCTGAACTCATCCCTCACAGAATCATCTGCTAAAGCAATCAAACCGGTCATCCGAACCACATCAGGGGCAGGGAACTTGTAGGCCACGGTCTTCCTCAGAGAACCCATAACAATACAATAGGAGGCAAGAAATCCTGGATTGGGGAAAACGGTACCTGCAACACAGACACACGTTAATGAAATGCAAATGCGTATGCAAAACAATGTAAAATGCAATCATGCAGCAGGAGATCAAGGCAACTGTGCCGTGGAGATTCTGTATCAACAAAACCATAATCCTGCTCTATCAAGAACACCCATTATATCTGATAATAAGAAATCTCTGGTATCAGACCATAAATCTGCTATGTCAAGAACACACACATATAGGACCATAAATCTGCTCTGTCAAGAACAAACATCTGATAATAAAGACCTCCGATACAGGACCAAAAATTCTGCTCTATCAAGAACAACCATGCATCTGCTGTTGAGATCTTCAGACCCCTATCATAAATCTGCTCTGTCAAGAACACGCATATATATCTCTGAATGTAAGGCCCTCTGATATAGGACCAAAGCTCTGCTCTGTCAAGAACAATCATACATCTGCTGATGAGATCCTCTGATCCCAATCATAAACCTGCTCTATCAAGAACAAATACACATCTCTGAATATAAGGTCCTTTGATACAGGACCATAACTCTGCTCTGTCAAGAACAATCAATTATCTGATGATGAGAACCTCCGGTATCAACAAAACTGATTCACCAGGTAGTCTGAAGGTCAAAGTTTCCTGCAATAAACCCAACCCTGCTCACAGGTATGAACCTAAACTGACTCAAGTTCGGCAGCCTATGCGTTCATCAGCATCACAGACATTCAAGAGGGGTGATACGATACCCAGAAGGTATGGTATCACCAGCTCATGAAGCGGCCTCACTCAGCTGAATCACAAATGATCGGTCCCCAGAGTCGACAATCCTCCAAACCAACAACCGTCTCAACCCAAAGGGTTGAAAGAGAATCCAACCGGGAGAACCTCGTCTGAGCGTGGATTTCATGAGACACTAGTGCCTGCCAAGCAAGCACGCGCCCACTAATTTCCACAACTAATTCTATGTTCACTCAAGCCTGGGTCTGGCTTTTCACTCATCAGAATGCCCCTCCCACAACAGCACAGATAATCATATCATACTGAAAATAAAGTGCGGGAAATAAAGTGCGATAAATAAACACAACCTAACAAGTAATCATACAAGCTCTAGGATTGACTCTCGCAGGGGACGTTGGATCCTCAAACTGACTCGCATACGGGACGTTGGATCCCAGGAAACTATCAAGTCCCCAGCAGAGTCGCCAGCTGTCGCTTCCGCGAAAATAAGGTGCCGGCAGAACAGAAGAGTCGCCACCTATCGTTATTTATCCCTCGGAACGGGAAAGGAAACGATCGGAAAAACCTGATGAAAAGGTATAAGACAAGGTCATCGCAACCATTGTCTGGGTTCGGGAGTCGGTTACGCAAGGGGAAGGTATTAGCACCCCTCACGTCCGTCGTACTCGACGGGATCCACGCTTGTTGTGTTTACTGGACGAGTTGGTTTATCTATCTACCTATCAAGGCTGGCTTAAACAGAAAAGAAAATGACTCGGCAAAGCGTCGCGCTTTATGCCTACGTATTCTCATCAGAGAATGAGAAATCAGAGTCAACGTAGTTCGGCCTACTACGGGTTACGAGGACGGTAGCTCGCCAATACATCGGTATTGTGCCTACGTACTCTCAACATGTATGAGAGATCAGAGCTTACGTAGTTCGGGATGATACGGATTACGGGAATTCAGATTCATCTGTTTTTATCGAGTAGGGTTAAACAGCAGTTCCAGCAGTTAGGGACAAAGCCTGTTTACGTTGGCGCTGAAGTTTAATGACACTCTTTTCTTCAGAAAAGCTTCCTTTGAATTATGGGCCCACGGGGCAAAAAGGTTTGAAGTTTGTTTTTTGTCTTTTACGGAAGAACTGTTTTTTATGGTTGTTTGCAATTTCAATTGCACTAGAGACTATGACCTGAGAGTGAATGCGTCGCATGTCACCCAAAGGGTGCCATACTAAACATCCAGACTGTTGAAAAGAAACTCTCCAACAATCCTTTCTCAGATAGCTTAAGGCTCGTAACGTACGAAAGAAATCATTCATGATTACTGTATCTTAATCTGTTTTGAGATGAGAAGAGAACAGGCTCAACTAAAGGGAGACTATCAAGTCCTAATGTTGTCATGCCAAGGATTCATCCTATGGTTGAGGTTTGAACAGGGAACTCCTAGAAGTTATCATGCATAGGTTTCAACCTACAATTCTATCATCACTTCCTTATCAAAGGATGTGATAGTCCTAAGGGATCATGTCAGTGAGATACGGAAACAGATAAAGCATCAGCCTAAACAGTAAACAGTAAACGACTGTAAGATGCATGCAATGCAAGTGAGGGAGGAAATGTGTGTGGGGCAGCAGCCTCCACAAGCTCATCTCAACCTCAAGCCAGATATGAAAAACAGTAATCATACTGAAGAAATAACATGCTATCAAGCAGAATAGGATAAACTGAAATCATACAGAAGAAAATGGAATGCTATCAAGCAAAATAAACCACATGGGCAAGGGAGCAGGGCTCTACCGAATACCCGCAAGCAAAGCCATACAGTAACATTACAAGCAGAGGGAGCAACTCAACCTCTAGTGCAGTCATGCTCCTAGATTAAAGTCAGTCTAATCATGGACTTCTTCTAATGCATCAAGCAAGTCAAACAAGGCACATTAGCACAGAAAGGAAAACAGACAAAAAAAAGAAAGCAGATCAACAACTCTCTCAACTCCAAGCTTCAGCTCTTCTAACAGCAATCCAGTCTTCAGACTTTAAGCACCCTTCAAGGCTATCATCTCTCATGACAAATATCAATTTGCTTTTCTAGGTTTCAAACCTTCAACATAAGTTTCAACTTAAACTCCTTCTCCAAGATTCAGCTCTTCAGTCAGTTCTACCTTCAGGCTTCATTCTTAACCACAAGTATCAACTTGATTCCTTCAGATTCTCAATCATCCATGTAAGTATCAACTTATCTTTTATTATTCAGCTTCAGCTTTTCAGGGTAATCTTTAATCACTTAGAAGTGTCAACTTCATCCTTCAATTCTTTCTCAAGCCTCAGCTCTTCATTCAATCTCCTCTGGGGTCTTCAAGTATCAACTTGCTCTTCAAGCTCTTCAGGCCTCAACTACAATGGCAATGCTTAAGGAATCATCCTCTTCCACACTCTTCAATGAAGTCTTAATCTTCAAACTCAAGCCCAACATCTTTCAAGATACTCAAACCAGAAGAAATCACTTAACTGGATAAGCTAGGATATTAAACTGCTTATTGACCACCAAAGGAGGCCTATAAGGGTTTAACATCAGAAGAATGGTTCCCTCAAACGTTCTACTTCCTAGGTACCATCACTTATCCCTCCAAAGGATGGAGGTGAATACCATGGAAGGACCTTGAATCATGGGGAAGAATGGAGGTGAAAGATACCATCCATGTTTAAGAAAGAAATTAACTAAGTCTAAGCTCTACTTAATTCCCAACCCTAAAACAACAACAAAACAAACAAGTCTTCAAGCTCTCAAGCTCCTTCTTCAATCTTCAAGTCTTCCACTATGCTCCTCCATACTCCACAAAGCAATACCAAGCCCACCAAGCCAAGCAAAAGCCCACAAAGCAAAGCAAAACAAAATACAAGCCCACAAGGGCAACACAGACAACAATCAATTACAAAAATCAATTAAAAATAGTATACTATTATATTAAAATCTAATATAATTTCTAGGGGATCCTATATAACTACCCTTAATACCCTATATGTCCCAATATCTAACTTGACCTAAAAACCCAAAATTCTAGTGTTATTGTGGACCTATGTTAAGGATTGACCTAAATCTACACAACCTAAAGTCATCTAATCAAAACTAATCAAAAACTAATCACAAAATTATGGAATAAATCCAAAGGGGAGCTAAAGTCCTAATTTAACTATCCTAAAAAGAATGGTGCAAAAATATAAAGGGAACTAGCTAAACAAAATTCTACAAAACTATGTATCAACATAAAATGAATTAAAAAGCTATTAAAAGAGAAAATATACAAAAAATATTAAAAATGCATGAAATGCAAATGTTTTGATTTTATAATTTTATAGACATAAATGTGAAATAGGAGGAAAAATCCCCATGCCAAAATCATTAGTTTTCTATTTTATATGATTTTTCAAAGGTTAAGGAAAAATAAAGAAAAAGAAAATAAAATGTGAAAACAATTGCGGTGCAGATAGCAAGGAGATGCAGTGCATTGACCAGATGGGCTCCAAATGGGGGTGTCATCAGTAAACGCGTTAGGCCCATATTTAACTCAGAAAACAAATAACAAAAATATAAAGAAAAAAGAAATAAACACGGTGCAGAAAGTAGAGAAAATTAGTTCAAATCATGATTGGGCCGTGGATGGGGGTGTGACTAGCGGTCTAGCAACTAAAGCCCAGAGCTTCCTTTTAATGAAACGCTATGTTTCATCGTTTTCAGACTTTCCCTCTCACAATGCTCAAATCAAACGTGGCCTTTGGATCTGATCCCAGTCAACGAGTCTTACTGCAATCTAACGACCATTGAGTCATCACCTACCTTCAACCAGGGTTTTGGAAGCAAGAATCCATGGAAACAGAGTTTCATAGTATCACCTCCCTCCATTCGCAGAACCTCAAATATCACTCAAAATTCATCTTTTAAAACACTAATCTACTCTAAATTCCATACTGATCATAACCATAGTCTTAGAATTCAAAGAATCATCCTCAATCTCTAAACCCGATAGTGAATCCAAATTATGCTCAAATCTCAATTCTGACTATTCTTGAAATTGATTATACCAGCATACTCACCATATTACCCTGATTAAAACTTGCTATAGAAGTCATGTTATATCTCATTACACCTCATGTTCTTGCTCAAGAAAGAAATGGTGTCATCATCTTGATCCTCTCCAAATGATCTCAAAATCTCCAGAATCCATCTCCTACTTGTTTCTAACCGTTCTATACTAACAAACTAACTTAACAATGCCTAAATTAAGGTGTGGATCAAAAGTTGCAAACCTGGAAATTTATGAATATCAGTGGTAGTAAGACTCCACTTCAGGCCCTCTAACTCTCCAGAATCTTTCCTTGATTGATATTAATGCTTCTGTTTGCAAAAGATTCGATCCAAGAAGCTTGCAATTCAAAATCCGATGGTGACTTGCTTCTTGCCAAATCCAAATGCCAACTCTTCAAACCTTCATGATCTTGCTCCCAAATTTGTATGCACACACTCAGTATGATCAATGGAAGGTGTTAGGATTGAAAGAAACAATGGAATTGATGCAGAATATGGAAATTGGTTTTTACTTGCAATGGAAGAAATGAAATGGCAATATCACTCTCCTCTATCAACTCTCACCAACCTTGCATCTGAGCAACTTCTAATCAATATATAGGATGGTTCTGAACCATCTAGAACTTTCTGGAAGCATCCAATAAGAATTTGAGATTCTCATGTCATGAGTTTTTGAATCACTTATCATGCCATGCTCAATTCTGTTTGCAGCTTGAAAACCATCCTATTCTCTTTCAAAATCTCCCCTAGTGACATCTTGGAATGGTTTAGCTTGCCAAGTTCCTTGCCCATGCCTCAATTCTAAGTTTTGCAAATGTTGCTTAATATGCAAGTAACCATTTTCCAAAGCAAGTCCATGATTTAGACCTCAAATAAAAAATGTGGCGAAACCATTGTTTCTAAAATGTTTTCTAGAGTCAAAATGATATATTACATGCCATGGTTTGGATGCGTAGCTTGAAATATTCAATTTCCAACTTTGACTTATTTAACTTATGCCTTCATTTTAGGTCATTTTTACCACTTTGCGCTACAAGCCTTTTCAACATCTCATGACCTCCTTACTAGCCTTAAAACATCATTTTAAGCAAGTTTGATGTTTAAAATGTTTCCATTTGAAGCTTTGAAATAGGAGTTATGGCCTTATGCTTGAAATGACCTATAATCTCTAAATGACCAAAATGCCCTTGACTTGTCAAAGCCATAAGTTGAGTTCTACAAATCCTATCAAGGACTTATAGTACTCTATAGAAAGCTAAGAAGATAAGGAACAACATTCATGTTGACCAAAAGTTCATAGGAGTCATCCTTCTTGGGAAAAAGTTTGATGCAAGTTGGGTGACTTTCAAGGCCCCAGATCCACATACCTCAAATGACCTGTAACTTGTCAAAGTCATAACTTGAGCTCTACAAATCCTATCAAGGACTTCTAGTACTCAAATTAAATCTAAGAGAAAGATCAACAACATTCATGTTGGGGGTAAGATGAGATGACACTCACATCTTGAGCTAAACTTCCTTGAAGTTAGGGGTCAAACTAGGGGATTTTACACTATCAAGCCTTAGAAACCCTAGCTTGAAACTTCTCAAACTCTTCAATCATGATGAGTTGACCTTGGAATCATCCTTATAACATCTCAATGCACCAATCCATGATCACATGGCTCTTGGATTAGGTCTCAACCCTCTCCAAATCATCAGTTGACCTAGAGTTGACCCAGTCAAACCTTAATTGCACCACTCATGGTTGAGTCTTCTTAATCCTGCACAATGACCTGTCTAGGCTTCATGATGGCTTTCAAGACATCTCATAAGCTCTCTCAAGGCTTCAAGTCCACATTCTTGGCTTCAGAATCATCTGATGAGCTTCCCACAACTCTCAAGTTAGGAGACACACACCCTTGGTTTCAATCATTCTCTCTGAGGATCTTTTAACTTCTTTGGTAAGGATATCAACCCTTAAGCACTTAGATAAACCTTCTTAGCTAGCCTCATAGTCTTGTATAACTCTTGATTGGTAATCGTACCTCTTGATCTCCTGCACACATGTCAATGAAATGCAAATGATAATGCTAATGTGAATGAAATGAAACACAAGCTAGGTAAAGAAATGTTGGTCAAATTTTGGGGTGCAACACTAAGCAAACGTAATAACCCAAAAGATACGTATATTACCTACTATCAAACGTATGATAACCTAAGCAAAGGTAATAACCCAAAAGATATGGTATATTACCTACTATCAAACGTATGATAGCCTAAGCAAAGGTAATAACCCAAAAGAGACAATATATTACCTACTATCAGACATATCATAGCCTAAGCAAAGGTAATAACCTAAAAGATACGGTACATTATCTACTTTCAGGCGTATGATAGGATAAGGAAAGGTAATAACCCAAAAAGATAAGGTATACTACCTACTATCAGACGTATGATAGTCTAATCAAAGGTTATAACCCAAAAGATACGGTATATTACCTAATATCAAACGTATGGTGGCTTAAGCAAAGGTAATAACCCAAAAGATACGGTATATTACCTACTATCAGACGTATGATAGCCTAAGCAAAGGTAATAACCCAAAATATACGGTATATTACCTAATATCAGGCATATGATAGCCTATAGCAAAGGTAATAACCTAAAAAGATATGGTATATTACTTACTATAAGACGTATGATAGACTAAGCAAAGGTTATAACCAAAAAGATATGATATATTACCTACTTTCAGACGTATGATAACCTAGCAAAGGTAATAACTCAAAACATACGGTATATTACCTATTATCAAACGTATGATAGCCTAAGCAAAGGTAATAACCCAAAAGATACGGTATATTACCTACTATTAGACATATGATAGCCTAAGCAAAGGTAATAACCCAAAAGAGACGGTATATTACCTACTATCAAACGTATGATAGCCTAAGCAAAGGTAATAACCAAAAGATACAATATATTGCCTACAATCAAACGTATCATAGCCTAAGCAAAGGTAATAACCCAAAAGAGACATACATTACCTACTATCAAACGTATGATAGCCAAAGCAAAGGTAATAACCCAAAAGAAATGGTATATTACCTACTATCAAATGTATGATAGCCTAAGCAAAGGTAATAACCCAAAAGATACCCTGTATTACCTACTATCAAACGTATGATAGCCTAAGGAAAGGTAATAACCCAAAAGACACGGTATATTACCTACTATCAGGCGTATGATAGCCAGAGCAAAGGTAATAACCTAAAAGATATAGTATATTACTTACTATCAGACGGATGATACCCTAAGAAAAGGTAATAACCCAAACGATACGGTATATTACCTAATATCAAATGTATGATGGCCTAAGCAAAGGTAATAACCCAAAAGATACGGTATATTACCTACTATCAGACGTATGATAGCCTAAGCAAAGGTAATAACTTAAAATAAACGGTATATTACCCAATATGAGGCGTATGATAGCCTAAGATAAGGTAATAACCCAAAACGATATGGTATATTACCTACTATCAGACGTATGTTAGCCTAAGCAAAGGTTATAACCCAAAAGATACAGTATATACCTACTATCGGACGTATGATAGCCTATGCAAATGTAATAACCCAAAAGATATGATATATTACCTATTATCAGACGTATGATAGCCTATGCAACGGTAATAACCCAAAAGATACAGTATATTACCTACTATCAAACGTATGATAGCCTAAGCAAAGGTAATAACCCAAAAGATACGGTGTATTACCTACTATCAAATGTATGATAGCCTAAGCAAAGGTAATAATCCAAAAGGGACGATATATTACCTACTATTAAAAATATGATAGCCTAAGCAAAGGTAATAACCTAAAATATACGGTATATTACCTACTATCAGACGTATGATAGCCTAAGCAAAGGTAATAACCTAAAAGATAAGGTATATTACCTACTCTGAAACGTATGATAGCCTAAGCAAAGGTAATAACCCAAAAGATACAGTATATTACCTACTATTAAACGTATGATACCCTAAGCAAAGGTAATAACCCAAACGATATCTTATATTACCTAATATCAAACGTATTATGGCCTAAGCAAAGGTAATAACCCAAAAGATATGGTATATTACCTGCTATCAGACGTATGTAGCCTAAGCAAAGGTAATAACCCAAAAGATACGGTATATTACCTATTATCAGATGTATGATAGCCTAAGCAACGACAATAACCCAAAAGATACGGTATATTACCTACTATCAAACGTAGGATGGCCTAAGGAAAGGTAATAACCCAAAAGATACGGTGTATTACCTACTATCAAACGTATGATAGCCTAAGCAAAAGTAATAACCCAAAATAGACGATATATTACCTACTATCAAACGTATGATAGCCCAGGCAAAGGTAATAACCCAAAAGAAACGGTATATTACCTACTACCAAACGTATGATTGCCTAAGCAAAGGTAATAAGCCAAAAGATATGTTGTATTACCTACTATCAGACGTATGATAGCCTAAGGAAAGTTAATAACCTAAAAGATACGTTATATTATCTACTATGAAACGTATGATAGCCTAAGCAAATGTAAAACAAAAAGATACGGTATATTACCTACTATCATACGTATGATAGCCTAAGCAAAGGTAATAACCCAAAATTATGGTATATTGCCTACTATCAAACGTAGGATTATCTAAGCAAAGGTAATAACCAAAAAAATACAAAATATTACCTAGTATCAAACGTAAGATTATCTAAGCAAAGGTAATAACCCAAAAGATGCGATATATTACCTACTATCAAACGTATGATAGCCTAAGAAAAGGTAATAACCCAAAAGATACGGTATATTACCGGCTATCAAAAGTTTGATAGCCTAAGTAAAGGTAATAACCCAAAAGATAAGGTATATTACCTACTATCAGACGTATGATAGCCAAAGCAACGGTAATAACCCAAAAGATACGGTATATTACCTACCTTCAAACGTATGATAGCCTAAGCAAACGTAATAACCCAAAAGATATGGTGTATTACCTACTATTAAACGTATGGTAGCCTAAGCAAAGGTAATAACCCAAAAGAGACGATATATTACCTGCTATCAAACATATGATAGCCTAAGCAAAGGTAATAACCCAAAATAAACGGTATATTACCTACTATCAAATGTATGATAACTTAAAGAAAGCTAATAATCCAAAACATACGGTACATTACCTACTATCTGACGTATGATAGCCTAAGCAAAGGTAATAACACAAAAGATACGGTATATTACCTACTATCAAACGTATGATAGCCTAAGCAAAGGTAATAACCCAAAAGAGACGATATATTAGCTACTATCAAACGTATGATAGCCTAAGCAAAGTTAATAACCCATAAGAGACGATATGTTACCTAGTATCAAACGTATGATTGTCCAAGCAAAGGTAATAACCCAAAAAATACGGTATATTACCAACTATCACACGTCTGATAGCCTAAGCAAAGGTAATAACCCAAAAGATATGGTATATTACCTACTATCAGACGTATGATAGCCTTGGAAAAGGTAATAACCCAAAAGATACGGTATATTACCTAATATCAGGGGTATGATAGCCTAAGCAAAGATAATAACCCAAAAGATACGGTATATTACCTATTATCAGACGTATGATAGCCTAAGCAAAGGTAACAACAAAAAAGATACAATATATTACTTACTATTAGACGTATGATACCCTAAGCAAAGGTAATAACCCAAACGATACAGTATATTACCAAAATCAAATGTATGATGGCCTAAGCAAAGGTAATAACCCAAAAGATATGGTATATTACCTACTATCAGACGTATGATAGCCTTAGCAAAGGTAATAACCCAAAAAGATATGGTATATTACCTACTATCAGACGTATGATAGCCTAAACAAAGGTAATAACCTAAAAGATAAGGTATATTACCTACTATGAAACGTATGATAGCCTAAGCAAAGGTAATAACCCAAAAGAAACAGTATATTAACTACTATTAAGCGTATGATACCCTAAGGAAAGGTAATAACCCAAACAATATGGTATATTACCTAATATCAAACGTATGATGGCCTAAGCAAAGGTAATAACCCAAAAGATACGGTATATTACCTGCTATCAGATGTATGTAGCCTAAGAAAAGGTAATAACCCAAAAGATACGGTATATTACCTATTATCAGACGTATGATAGCCTAAGCAACGGTAATAACCCAAAAGATACGGTATATTACCTATTATCAAACGTATGATAGTCTAAGGAAAGGTAATAACCCAAAAGATACGGTGTATTACCTACTATCAAACGTATGATACACTAAGGAAAAGTAATAACCCAAAATAGACGATATATTACCTACTATCAAACGTATGATAGGCTAAGCAAAGGTAATAACCCAAAAGAAACGGTATATTACCTACTATCAAACGTATGATTGCCTAAGCAAAGGTAATAAGCCAAAAAAATACGTTGTATTACCTACTATCAGACGTATGATAGCCTAAGGAAAGGTAATAACCTAAAAGATACATTATATTATCTACTATGAAACGTATGATAGCCTAAGCAAATGTAATAACCAAAAAGATATGGTATATTACCTACTATCATACGTATGATAGCCTAAGCAAAGGTAATAACCCAAAATTACGGTATATTGCCTACTATCAAACGTAACATTATCTAAGCAAAGGTAATAACCCAAAAAATACTAAATATTACCTAGTGTCAAACGTAAGATTGTCTAAGAAAAGGTAATAACCCAAAAGATACGATATATTACCTACTATCAAACGTATGATAGCCTAAGAAAAGGTAATAACCTAAAAGATACGGTATATTACCGGCTATCAAAAGTTTGATAGCCTAAGTAAAGGTAATAACCCAAAAGATAAGGTATATTACCTACTATCAAACGTATGATAGCCTAAGAAAAGGTAATAACCTAAAAGATATGGTGTATTACCTACTATTAAATGTATGGTAGCCTAAGCAAAGGTAATAACCCAAAAGAGACGATATATTACCTACTATCAAACGAATGATAGCTGTTGCACCCCAAAATTTGACCAACATTTATTTACCTATCAAGAGTTGTGTGAGACTTTGAAGCTAGCCAAGAAGGCTATTCAAATGTTCAAAGGTTGATACCTTTGTCAGAGAACTCAAGAGATCCTCAGAGAGCTTGGTTGAAACCAAGGTTGTGTGCCTCATAACTTGAGAGTTGTGGGAGCTCCTCAGATGATTCTGAGACTATGAGGATGGACTTGAAGCCTTGAGAAAGTTTATGATATGCCTTGAAAGGCATCATGAAGCCTAGAAAGGTCATTGTACAAGAATTCAGAAGATTCAACCATGAGTGGTGGAATTAGGGTTTGACTGGGTCAACCCTAGGTCAACTGATGATTTGGAGAGGGTTGAGACCTAATCCAAGAGCCATAAGATCATGGATTGGTGCATTGAGATGATATAAGGATGATTCCTATACCAACTCATCATGATTGAGGAGTTTGAGAAGTTTTAAGCTAGGGTTTCTAAGGATTGACAGTGTAAAATCCCCTAGTTTGATCCCTATCTTCAAGGCAGTTTAGCTCAAGATGTGATTGTCATCTCATCTTCCCCACAACATGAATGTTGTAGAGATTGTTCTTAGATTTAATTTGAGTACTAGAAGTCCTTGATAGGATTTGTAGAGCTCAGGTTATGACTTTGACAAATTACAGGTCATCTGAGGTATGCGAATCTGGGTCCTTGAAAGTCACCCAGCTTGCAGACAACTTTTTCCCTAGTAGGATGATTCCTATGGATTCTTGGTCAACATGAATGTTGAATAGCATCTTCTTAGCTTTCTATAGAGTACTAGAAGTCCTTGATAGGATTTGTAGAACTTAACTTATGGCTTTGACAAGCCAAGGGCATTTTGGTCATTTGGAAGTTATAGGTCATTTCAAGCATAAGGCCATATCTCCTACTTCCAAGCTTCAAATGGAAATATCTTCAACATCAAAGTTGCTTAGAATGATGTTTTAAGGCTAGTAGGGTGGTTATGATATGTTGAAAAGGCTCATATCAAAAAGTGATAAAAATGGCCTAAAAATGAGGCATAAGTTAATTAAGGTGAATTTGAAAAATGGAAATCACAAGCTATAAGTCCAAACCATGTCATGTAATAGGTCATTTTGACTCCAAATGACATTATAAGAACAATGTTTCAGCCACAATTTTGATTTGAGGCTTGGATCATAGGGCTGCTTTGGAATTGGATTGCTTGCATATTAAGGTACCAAACCAAAACTCAACAAAACTCAATACACAAGGTAGTTATGCATTGTAACTCATCCAAAATCTCATGTGGGGATAAATTCAAGTCAGAAACCAAGGATACAAGGGATATGGCATGAGATAGCATGTAAGGAGAATGAGAAATCAAAATACCATGACATGAAAAGATCAATTTCTCATTGGATTGTTTTAGGGGGTTCTAGATGATTCTAAACCACTCTATATAACAAGTGTAACTTGCTCAGATGCAAGGTTGGTGAGAATTGGTGCATGAAAGAGAGAGTGAAATCCAAAATCTTCCATTGCAAGTCACATTCAATTTCTTCATTCTCCTTCATTCCCATCCATTTTTTCTTCACAAACATATTCCATAGATCCCTCTGAGTGTGTGCATGCTGAATTGAAGCTCCATTGATGGAAGATTGAAGGTGTTCCCATTGGATTTGCAAAGAATCAATTATCATCGAATCTTGAAGTACAAGCTCTCTCCCTCAGAATTTTTGCAAACAGTAGAAGTTTCATCATCCAAGGATCATTCTTGAGGAGTTTCAAGCCTTGAATTGAAGATCTACTACATCTGCCATATCAAGAAGCCAGGTTTGCAAAATCTCTTTCACCTCATCATTTAGGCATGGTTAGGTTAAGTTATTAGTGTAGAATTGTTAGAGACAACTAGGTGATCAATTCTAGAGACTTTAGGAGCATTTGATGAAGTTTCAGTTATGGATACCATTTCTTGATGGAGCAAGAACTAGTGAGATAGTGAGTGATAATGCAAAATAGATAGCTTGTTTTAACCAGTGGAATGTGAGGATCATTTTGATGTAAAGAAATCTGAGTTTGGTTGAAGTTGAGGATTGACCATGTTTTGAGATTAATTTGGTTGCACTATCGGGTTGCATGGTAGAGATCATTTCAATGCATTTCAAGGTTGGGATCGTGATCAGGGTGAAAAATGGATCAACTTAGGGTTTTAAATGGTTGAATTTGATGATGATTCGAGGTAATACAAAGGGATGGAAGTTTGTTGCATGGAATCTGTTTTCATGGGGTTTCAGAAAACCCTAGGCGCAAGGAAGAAGACGATCTCGCAGCCGTCAGATGCAAGCGCTGACCCTTGACTTGAGAAGGGATCCAATGGTCCAGATTTAATTTCGTTTTTGGAGGGATCTCAGAACCAATGAAACGCCGCGTTTCATTAAAGAAGAAACTCTGGGCTTAGTGAATTAATGATATCCCCACCCCCTTTTCAGGCCCATTGGATTTTTTAACTGCATTTTGTTGCTACTCTCACCGTGACTTTTTTATTTTATGTTTGATTTTCTAATGGTTTTCTGATTTAAATATTGGGCCCAGCGTGCTTTTTGTTCCCACCCCCCAGTCTGGGCCCAAGCATTATTTTAACTGCATATCATTACTTGTCACACCCCATTTTCATATTTGCATTTTATTTTTCTCCATTTTTATTTTAATCTTGTAAAATTCATATAAAATGGAAAATTCAAAATTTTTTCATGGGAGTTTTTTCTCCTACATATTTTTGTATAGAAAAATATAAAATAAAAACATTTTGTATTTCATGCATTTTAGTATTTTTTGCATATTTTCCATTTTAATAGCTTTTTAATTCTTTTATGTTGATCAATGATTTTGTAGAATTTAGTTTAGGTAGTTCCCTTAGTATTTTTAGGTAATTCTTTTTAGGATAATTAGATATATGTTTTAGCTTCCCCCTGGATTTATTCCATAATTTTGTGATAATTGTTTGGATAGTTTTGATTAGATGCTATTAGGTTGTGTAGAATTAGGTTAAACTTCAACATAGGTCCATAATAACTTTAGATTTTGGGTTTTTTAAGACAAATTAGACTATGGGGCATATATGGGTATTAAGGGTAGGTATATAGGATCCCTTAGAAATTATATTAGGATTTAATATAGTAGTATGCTATTTTTAGTTGATTTTTGTATTGGTTGATTGTTTGTGTTGCCCTTGTGGGCTTGTATTTTAGATTGCTTTGCTTTGTGGGCTTTGAGAGCTTGATCTGGTTCTAAGGAGAATTGAGGAGCATAGCAGAAGACTTGAATATGGATTGAGGATCTTGAGAGCTTGATCTTATTTCCTTTTTGTTGCTTTAGGGTTAGGGATTAGGAAGAGTTTAGACTTAGACAACTTCTTTCTCAAACATGGATGGTATCTGTCACCTCCATTCCTCCCTATGATTCAAAGTCCTTCCATGGTATACACCTCTCTCCTTTGGAGGGATAAGTGATGTACCTAGGAAGTAGAACTTTTGAGGGAACCATTCCTTTGATGTTGAACCCTTATAGGTCACCTTTGGTGGTCAAATAAGCAGTTCAATATCCTCAGCTTATCCAGTAAGTGATTTCCTCTGGTTTGATTGTCTTGAGAGATGTTGAGCTTGGGCTTGAAGATGAAGACTTCATTGAAGAGTATTGAAGAGGATGAATCCTTGAGTATTGCCATTCCAGCTGAAGCTTGAAGAGCAACAAGAGCAAGTTGATACTTGAAGACCCCTGAAGATTAGGTGAAGCCTGAAGGTGGAGCTGATCAAGAAGCTGAAGCTTAAAGGGAGAAGATAAGTTGAAACTCATGTTGAAGGGTTGAAACCTGGAAAAGCAAATTGATATTTGTCAAGAGTGATTGAAGTCTGAAGACTGGATTGCTGGTGGAGAAGCTGAAGCTGGAGGTTGAGAGAGAAGCTTTCTCTTCTGTTTTCTTTTCTATATTGCTGTGTTTTGTTTGACTTGTCTGATGCATTAGAAATAGTCCATATCTAGAATAGGTAGAATCTAGGAGCATGATTGCACTAGAGGTTGAGTTGCTCCCTCTGCTTGTATTGTTACTGTGTGGCTTTGCTTGCGGGTATTCGGTAGAGCCCAGCTCCCTTGCCCATGTGGTTTGTTTGCCTGATGGCATTTCATTTCATTTTATCTGTATGATTGCAGTTTACTGTTATTGCTTGATAGCATGTTGTTTATCTTTCAGTATGATTACTGTTATTTCATTCTGGCTTGAGGTTGAGATGAGCTTGTGGAGGCTGAAGCCCCACACACATTTCCTCCCTCACTTGCATTGCATGCATTTTACTGTTAAGCTGATGCTCTGTCTGTTTTGGTGTATCATTGACATGATCCCTTAGGACTCTCATTTCCTTTGATAAGGATTTAATGATAGAATCTTAGGTTGAAACCTATGCATGACAACTTCTAGGAGTTCCCTGTTCAAACCTCAACCATAGGATGAATCCATGGCATGACAACAGTAGGACTTGATAGTCTCCCTCCTAGTTGGGCCTGTTCTCTTCTCATCTCAAAACAGTTTAAGATACAGTAATCATGAATGATTTCTTTCGTACGTTACGAGCCTTAAGCTATCTGAGAAAGGATTGTGGGAGAGTTTCTTTTCCACAGTCTGGATGTTTAGTATGGTACCCTTTGGGTGACATGCGACGCATTCACTCTCAGGTCATAGTCTCTAGTGCGATTGAAATCGCAAACACAATAAAAAACACTTCTTTCGTAAAACACAGGAAATAAACTGTAGTTTCCCGAACTACGTGAGCTCTGACCTCTCATACCTGTTGAGAGTACGTAGGCACAAGATGGCGATGTCTTGGCGAGCTACCTTCCCCCATAACCCTTCGTAGGCTGAACTACGTTGACTCTGATTTCTCATTCTCTGATGAGAATACGTAGGCATAAAGCGCGACGCTTTGCCGAGTCATTTTTCTTTTCTTTTTCATCCAGCCTTGATAGGTAGATAAAATAAAACCAACCAGTCCAAGTAAACACAACAAGCGAGGATCCCTTCGAGTACGACGGACGTGAGGGGTGCTAATACCTTCCCCTTGCGTAACCGACTCCCGAATCCAGACAAAGGTTGCGACGACCTTGTCTTACCCTTTTTCGTCAGGTTTTTCCGATCGTTTCCTTTCCCGTTCTGAGGGATAAATAACGAAAGGTGGCGACTCTTCTGTCATGCCGGCACCTTATTTTCGCGCAAGCGACAATAGCCTAAGCAAAGGTAATAACCCAAAAGAAACGGTATATTACCTACTATCAAATGTATGATAACTTAAAGAAAGGTAATAATCCAAAACATACGGTGTATTACCTACTATCAGACGTATGATAGCCTATGGAAAGGTAATAACCCAAAAGATAAGTTATATTACCTACTATCAAACATAAGATAGCCTAAGCAAAGGTAATAACCAAAAAGATACGGTATATTACCTACTATCTGACGTAGGATAGCCAAAGCAAAGGTAAAACACAAAAGATACGGTATATTACCTATTATCAAACGTACGATAGTCTAAGCAAAGGTAATAACCCAAAAGAGACGATATATTAGCTACTATCAAACGTATGATAGCCTAAGCAAAGTTAATAACTCATAAGAGACGATATGTTACTTAGTATCAAACGTATGATTGTCTAAGCAAAGGTAATAACCCAAAAGATACGTTATATTACCTACTATCACACGTATGATAGCCTAAGCAAAGGTAATAACTCAGAAGATATGGTATATTACCCACTATCAGACGTATGATAGCCTTGGAAAAGGTAATAACCCAAAAGATACGGTATATTACCTAATATCAGTGGTATGATAGCCTAAGTAAAGATAATAACCCAAAAGATACGGTATATTCCCTACTATCAGACGTATGATAGCCTAAGCAAAGGTAACAACAAAAAAGATACAATATATTACTTACTATCAGACGTATGATACCCTAAGCAAAGGTAATAACCCAAACGATGCAGTATATTACCAAAATCAAATGTATGATGGCCTAAGCAAAGATAATAACCCAAATGATATGGTATATTACCTACTATCAGACGTATGATAGCCTTAGCAAAGGTAATAACCTAAAATATACGGTATATTACCTAATATCAGGCGTATGATAGCCTTAGCAAAGGTAATAACCCAAAAAGATATGGTGTATTACCTACTATCAGACGTATGATAGCCTAAGCAAAGGTAATAACCTAAAAGATAAGGTATATTACCTACTATGAAGCGCATGATAGCCTAAGCAAAGGTAATAACCCAAAAGATTCGGTATATTACCTACTATTAAACGTTTGATACCCTAAGCAAAGGTAATAACCCAAACGATATGGTATATTACCTAATATCAAACGTTTGATGGCCTAAGCAAAGGTAATAACCCAAAAGATACGGTATATTACCTGCTATCTGACGTATGTAGCCTAAGCAAAGGTAATAACCCAAAAGATACGGTATATTACCTATTATCGGACGTATGATAGCCTAAGCAACGGTAATAACCCAAAAGATACGGTATATTACCTACTAGAACGTATGATAGCCTAAGGAAAGGTAATAACCCAAAAGATACGGTGTATTACCTACTATCAAATGTATGATAGCCTAAGTAAAAGTTATAACCCAAAATAGACGATATATTACCTACTACCAAACGTATGATAGCCTAAGCAAAGGTAATAACCCAAAAGAAACGGTATATTACCTAATATCAAACGTATGATTGCCTAAGCAAAGGTAATAGGCCAAAATATACGTTGTATTACCTACTATCAGACGTATAATAGCCTCAGGAAAGGTAATAACCTAAAAGATACGTTATATTATCTACTATCAAACGTATGATAGCCTAAGCAAATGTAATAACCAAAAAGATACGGTATATTACCTACTATCATACGTATGATAGCCTAAGCAAAGGTAATAACCCAAAATTATGGTATATTGCCGACTATCAAAAGTAACATTATCTAAGCAAAGGTAATAACCCAAAAAATACAAAATATTACCTAGTATCAAACGTAAGATTGTCTAAGCAAAGGTAATAACCCAAAAGATACGATATATTACCTACTATCAAACGTATGATAGCCTAAGAAAAGGTAATAACCCAAAAGATACGGTATATTACCGGCTATCAAAAGTTTGATAGCCTAAGTAAAGGTAATAACCCAAAAGATAAGGTATATTACCTACTATCAAACGTATGATAGCCTAAGCAAAGGTAATAACCCAAAAGATATAATGTATTACCTACTATTAAACGTATGGTAGCCTAAGCGAAGGTAATAACCCAAAAGAGACGATATATTACCTACTATCGAACATATGATAGCCTAAGCAAAGGTAATAACCCAAAAGAAACGGTATATTACCTACTATCAAATGTATGATAACTTAAAGAAAGGTAATAATCCAAAACATACGGTGTATTACCTACTATCAGACGTATGATAGCCTATGGAAAGGTAATAACCCCAAAGATAAGTTATATTACCTACTATCAAACGTAAGATAGCCTAAGCAAAGGTAATAACCAAAAAGATACGGTATATTACCTACTATCTGACGTATGATAGCCTAAGCAAAGTTAATAACACAAAAGATATGGTATATTAGCTACTATCAAACGTACGATAGTCTAAGCAAAGGTAATAACCCAAAAGAGACGATATATTAGCTACTATCAAACGTATGATAGCCTAAGCAAAGTTAATAACCCATAAGAGACGATATGTTACCTAGTATCAAACGTATGATTGTCTAAGCAAAGGTAATAACCCAAAAGATACGGTATATTACCTACTATCACACGTATGATAGCCTAAGCAAAGGTAATAACTCAGAAGATATGGTATATTACCCACTATCAGACGTATGATAGCCTTGGAAAAGGTAATAACCCAAAAGATACGGTATATTACCTAATATCAGTGGTATGATAGCCTAAGTAAAGATAATAACCCAAAAGATACGGTATATTCCCTACTATCAGACGTATGATAGCCTAAGCAAAGGTAACAACAAAAAAGATACAATATATTACTTACTATCAGACGTATGATACCCTAAGCAAAGGTAATAACCCAAACGATGCAGTATATTACCAAAATCAAATGTATGATGGCCTAAGCAAAGGTAATAACCCAAATGATATGGTATATTACCTACTATCAGACGTATGATAGCCTTAGCAAAGGTAATAACCTAAAATATACGGTATATTACCTAATATCAGGCGTATGATAGCCTTAGCAAAGGTAATAACCCAAAAAGATATGGTGTATTACCTACTATCAGACGTATGATAGCCTAAGCAAAGGTAATAACCTAAAAGATAAGGTATATTACCTACTATGAAGCGTATGATAGCCTAAGCAAAGGTAATAACCCAAAAGATTCGGTATATTACCTACTATTAAACGTTTGATACCCTAAGCAAAGGTAATAACCCAAACGATATGGTATATTACCTAATATCAAACGTTTGATGGCCTAAGCAAAGGTAATAACCCAAAAGATACGGTATATTACCTGCTATCTGACGTATGTAGCCTAAGCAAAGGTAATAACCCAAAAGATACGGTATATTACCTATTATCGGACGTATGATAGCCTAAGCAACGGTAATAACCCAAAAGATACGGTATATTACCTACTAGAACGTATGATAGCCTAAGGAAAGGTAATAACCCAAAAGATACGGTGTATTACCTACTATCAAATGTATGATAGCCTAAGGAAAAGTTATAACCCAAAATAGACGATATATTACCTACTATCAAACGTATGATAGCCTAAGCAAAGGTAATAACCCAAAAGAAACGGTATATTACCTAATATCAAACGTATGATTGCCTAAGCAAAGGTAATAGGCCAAAAGATACGTTGTATTACCTACTATCAGACGTATAATAGCCTCAGGAAAGGTAATAACCTAAAAGATACGTTATATTATCTACTATCAAACGTATGATAGCCTAAGCAAATGTAATAACCAAAAAGATACGGTATATTACCTACTATCATACGTATGATAGCCTAAGCAAAGGTAATAACCCAAAATTATGGTATATTGCCTACTATCAAAAGTAACATTATCTAAGCAAAGGTAATAACCCAAAAAATACAAAATATTACCTAGTATCAAACGTAAGATTGTCTAAGCAAAGGTAATAACCCAAAAGATACGATATATTACCTACTATCAAACGTATGATTGCCTAAGAAAAGGTAATAACCCAAAAGATACGGTATATTACCGGCTATCAAAAGTTTGATAGCCTAAGTAAAGGTAATAACCCAAAAGATAAGGTATATTACCTACTATCAAACGTATGATAGCCTAAGCAAAGGTAATAACCCAAAAGATATAATGTATTACCTACTATTAAACGTATGGTAGCCTAAGCAAAGGTAATAACCCAAAAGAGACGATATATTACCTACTATCGAACGTATGATAGCCTAAGCAAAGGTAATAACCCAAAAGAAACGGTATATTACCTACTATCAAATGTATGATAACTTAAAGAAAGGTAATAATCCAAAACATACGGTGTATTACCTACTATCAGACGTATGATAGCCTATGGAAAGGTAATAACCCCAAAGATAAGTTATATTACCTACTATCAAACGTAAGATAGCCTAAGCAAAGGTAATAACCAAAAAGATACGGTATATTACCTACTATCTGACGTATGATAGCCTAAGCAAAGTTAATAACACAAAAGATATGGTATATTAGCTACTATCAAACGTACGATAGTCTAAGCAAAGGTAATAACCCAAAAGAGACGATATATTAGCTACTATCAAACGTATGATAGCCTAAGCAAAGTTAATAACCCATAAGAGACGATATGTTACCTAGTATCAAACGTATGATTGTCTAAGCAAAGGTAATAACCCAAAAGATACAGTATATTACCTACTATCACACGTATGATAGCCTAAGCAAAGGTAATAACCCAAAAGATATGGTATATTACCTACTATCAGACGTATGATAGCCTTGGAAAAGTTAATAACCCAAAAGATACGGTATATTACCTAATATCAGGGGTATGATAGCCTAAGCAAAGATAATAAGCCTAAAGATACGGTATATTACTTACTATCAGACGTATGTTACCCTAAGAAAAGGTAACAACCCAAACGATACAGTATATTACCAAAATCAAATGTATGATGGCCTAAGCAAAGGTAATAACCCAAAAGATATGGTATATTACCTACTATCAGATGTATGATAGCCTTAGCAAAGGTAATAACCTAAAATATACGGTATATTAACTAATATCAGGCGTATGATAGCCTTAGCAAAGGTAATAACCCAAAAAGATATGGTATATTACCTACTATCAGACGTATGTTAGCCTAAGCAAACGTTATAACCCAAAGGATACAGTATATTACCTACTATCAGACGTATGATAGCCTAAGCAAAGGTAATAACCCAAAAGATATGGTATATTACCTATTATCAGACGTATGATAGCCTAAGCAACGGTAATAACCCAAAAGATACAGTATATTACCTACTATCAAACGTATGATAATCTAAGCAAAGGTAATAACCCAAAAGATTTGGTTTATTACCTACTATCAAACGTATGATACCCTAAGCAAAGGTAATAACCCAAAAGATACGGTATATTACCTACTATTAAACGTATGATAGCCTAAGCAAAGGTAATAACCCAAAAGAGAAGATATATTACCTACTATCAAACGTACGATAGCCTAAGAAAAGGTAATAACCCAAAAGAAATGGTATATTACCTACTATCAAACGTATAATAGCCTAAGCAAACGTAATAACCCAAACGATACGGTATATTACCTACTATCAAACGTATGATAACCTAAGCAAAGGAAATAACCCAAAAGATATGGTATATTACCTACTATCAAACGTATGATAGCCTAAGCAAAGGTAATAACCCATAAGAGACAATATATTAAATAGTATCAGAAATATCATAGCCTAAGCAAAGGTAATAACCTAAAAGATACGGTATATTACCTACTATCAAACGTATGATAACCTAAGCAAAGGTAATAACCTAAAAGATACGGTATATTACCTACTATCAAACGTATGATAACCTAAGCAAAGGTAATAACCTAAAAGATACGGTATATTACCTACTATCAAATGTATGATAGGCTAAGGAAAGGTAATAACACAAAAAGATAAGGTATACTACCTACTATCAGACGTATGATAGTCTACGCAAAGGTTATAACCCAAAAGATACGGTATATTACCTACTATCAAACGTATGGTGGCTTAAGCAAAGGTAATAACCCAAAAGATACGGTATATTACCTACTATCAGACGTATTATAGCCTAAGCAAAGGTAATAACCCAAAATATACGGTATATTACCTAATATCAGGCATATGATAGCCTATAGCAAAGGTAATAACCCAAAAAGATATGGTTTATAACTTACTATAAGACGTATGATAGCCTAAGCAAAGGTTATAACCCAAAAGATATGATATATTACCTACTTTCAGACGTATGATAACCTAAGCAAAGGTAATAACTCAAAAGATACGGTATATTACCTATTATCAGACGTATGATAGCCTAAGCAAAGGTTATAACCCAAAAGATACGGTATATTACCTACTATCAGACATATGATAGCCTAAGCAAAGGTAATAACCCAAAAGAGACGGTATATTACCTACTATCAAACGTATGATAGCCTAAGCAAAGGTAATAACCAAAAGATACAATATATTGCCTACAATCAAACGTATGTTAGCCTAAGCAAAGGTAATAACCCAAAAGAGACATATATTACCTGCTATCAAACGTATGATAGCGTAAGCAAAGGTAATAACCTAAAAGAAATGGTATATTACCTACTTTCAAACGTATGATAGCCTAAGCAAAGGTAATAACCCAAAAGATACGTTGTATTACCTACTATCAAACGTATGATAGCCTAAGGAAAGGTAATAACCCAAAAGATACGGTATATTACCTACTATCAGGCGTATGATAGCCAAAGCAAAGGTAATAACCAAAAAGATATAGTATATTACCTACTATCATACGTATTAGAGCCTAAGCAAAGGTAATAACCCAAAAGATACGGTATATTACCTACTATCAAACGTATGATTACATAAGCAAAGGTATTAACCCAAAAGATACGGTATATTACCTACTATCAAACGTATGATTGTCTAAGAAAAGGTAACAACCCAAAAGATACGGTATATTACCTACTATCAAACACATGATAGCCAAAGCAAAGGTAATAACCTAAAAGATACAGTATATTACCTACTATAAGACGTATAATAGCCTAAGCAAAGGTAATAACCCAAAACATACAGTATATTACCTACTATCAAACGTATGATAGCCTAAGCAAAGGTAATAACCTAAAAGATACAGTATATTACCTACTATCAGACGTATAATAGCCTAAGCAAAGGTAATAACCCAAAAGAGACGATATATTACCTACTATCAAACGTATATAGCCTAAGAAAAGGTAATAACCCAAAAGAAACAACATATTACCTACTATCAAACGTATGATAGCCTAAGCAAAGGTCATAACCTAAAAGATACGGTATATTACCTACTATCAAACGTATGATAGCCTAAGCAAAAGTAATAACCCAAAAGATACGGTATATTACCTACTATTAAACGTATGATAGCCTAAGCAAAGGTAATAACCTAAAAGAGACGATATATTAACTACTATCAAACGTACGATAGCCTAAGCAAAGGTAATAACCTAAAAGAAATGGTATATTACCTACTATCAAACGTATGATAGCCTAAGCAAAGGTAATAACCCAAAAGATACGTTGTATTACCTACTATCAAACGTATGATAGCCTAAGGGAAGGTAATAACCCAAAAGATACGGTATATTACCTACTATCAGGCGTATGATAGCCAAAGCAATGGTAATAACCAAAAAGATATAGTATATTACCTAATATCATACGTATTAGAGCCTAAGCAAAGGTAATAACCCAAAAGATACGGTATATTACCTACTATCAAACGTATGATTACATAAGCAAAGGTATTAACCCAAAAGATACGGTATATTACCTACTATCAAACGTATGATTGTCTAAGAAAAGGTAATAACCCAAAAGATACGGTATATTACCTAGTATCAAACGCATGATAGCCAAAGCAAAGGTAATAACCTAAAAGATACAGTATATTACCTACTATAAGACGTATAATAGCCTAAGCAAAGGTAATAACCCAAAACATACAGTATATTACCTACTATCAAACGTATGATAGCCTAAGCAAAGGTAATAACCTAAAAGATACAGTATATTACCTACTATCAGACGTATAATAGCCTAAGCAAATGTAATAACCCAAAAGAGACGATATATTACCTACTATCAAACGTATATAGCCTAAGAAAAGGTAATAACCCAAAAGAAACAACATATTACCTACTATCAAACGTATGATAGCCTAAGCAAAGGTCATAACCTAAAAGATACGGTATATTACCTACTATCAAACGTATGATAGCCTAAGAAAAGTAAATAACCCAAAAGATACGGTATATTACCTACTATCAAACGTATAATAGCCTAAGCAAAGGTAATAACCTAAAAGATACGGTATATTACCTACTATCAGACGTATGATAGCCTAAGAAAAGGTAATAAACTAAAAGATAAAGTATATTGCCTACTATCAAACGTATGATAGCCTAAGCAAAGGTAATAACCCAAAAGATACGGTATATTACCTACTATTAAACGTATGATAGCCTAAGCAAAGGTAATAACCTAAAAGAGACGATATATTAACTACTATCAAACGTACGATAGCCTAAGCAAAGGTAATAACCCAAAAGAAACGGTATATTACCTACTATCAAACGTATGATAGCCTAAGCAAACGTAATAACCCAAAAGATACGGTATATTACCTACTATCAAACGTATGATAACCTAAGCAAAGGTAATAACCCAAAAGATATGGTATATTACCTACTGTCAAGCGTATGATAGCCTAAGCAAAGGTAATAACCCAAAAGAGACAATATATTACCTACTATCAAACGTATGATAGCCTAAGCAAATGTAACAACCCAAAAGATACGGTATATTACCTACTATCAGGCGTAAGATATGCTAAGGAAAGGTAATAACCCAAAATGATAAGGTATATTACCTACTATCAGACGTATGATAGCCTAAGCAAAGTTTATAACCCAAAAGATACGGTCAATTACCTACTGTTGCACCCCAAAATTTGCCCAACATTTCTTCACCTAGCTTGTGTTTCATTTCATTCACGTTAGCATTATCATTTGCATTTCATTGACATGTGTGCAAGAGATCAAGAGGTATGATTACCAATTAAGAGCTATACAAGAATATGAAGCTAGCTAAGAAGGTTATTCAGGTGCTCAAGGGTTGATATCCTTGTCAGAGAAGTTAAAAGATCCTCAGAGAGAGTGATTGAAGCCAAGTGTGTAGGTCTCCTAACTTGAGAGTTGTGGGGAAGACCATCAGATGATCCTGAGGCCATGAAGATGGACTTGAGGTCTTGAGAGAGCTCATGATAAGGTTTGAAGATCACTTTGAGGCCTAGACAGGTCATTGTGCAAGATTAAGAAGGCTCAGCCATGAGTGGTGCAGCTAGGGTTTGACTGGGTCAACCCTAAGTCAACTGATGATTTGAAGAAGGTTGAGACCTAATCCAAGAGCCATGTGATCATGGATTGATACATTGGGATGTTATAACGATGATTCCTAGGTTAACTCATCATGATTGCAGAGTTTGAGAAGTTTCAAGCTAGGGTTTCTAAGGCTTGACAATGTAAAATCCCCTAATTTGACCCCTATCTTCAAGGCAATTTAGCTCACGATGTGATTGTCATCTCTTATTGACCCCAACATGATTGTTTTATAGCATGGTCTTAGCTTTAATTTGAGTGCTAGAAGTACTTGATAGGATTTGTAGAACTCAAGTTATGGCTTTGACAAGTTACAAGTCATCTGAGGTATGTGAATTTGGAGCTTGAAAGTTACCCAACTTGCATGAAACGTTTGCCCAAGAAGGATGATTCCTATGAACTTTTGGTCAACATGAATGTTGTTCCTGATTCTCTTAGCTTTCTAAAAAGTACTAGAAGTCCATGATTGGATTTGTAGAACTCAAGTTATGGCTTTGACAAGTCAAGGGTGTTTTGGAAATTTGTGATTATAGGTCATTTGTGATCATAGGTCATTTTCACCAACTTAGACATCTCAAATGGAATTTTGTTCAACTTGAAAGTTTCTCAAAATGGGGTTTTAACCTTGACCATGTATCAAGGAGACATTGAAATGACTCAAGGAAGGATGTGGTTCAAGGAATTGAAACAAAAATTGAAACAATTCATTTTGTGTCCAAACAAGGCAAAATAATAGGTCATTTTGAATGGAAAAATCATTTTAGAAACTTTGGCATTGCTAGAATTTTGGTTTGAGTCCATTTTCATGCCATTTCATGTTTTTTCTTCATGATGAAGCAACATATCAAACTCGCACCATTGGATTGCAAACAAGGAAGAGAACATAACAAACCAATTCAATATCTCATGAGATGAATTTTCCAAGCATTTTCATGCCCAAACAGAGCCAGAATCGTGACTGGTGCGGATGACATTTTGAAGAGAAATTGAAATTGCAAAATCTCATTTGGGTGGTTACAGAACTTTCTAGATGATTCTAATGAGTTCTATATAAGATTTGGAGTGTGTTCATCCATTTTTTTGGAAGCATTCGAAGCTGGCAGCAGAGAAAGCAAGTGAAAACTCAGAGCTGCAACTCAAGATCGTGTTTTAAGATTGAAGAGGAATCAAGCCAAATTGAGGTGTGCATTAGCTTCAGAGGAAGATTTGGAGTGAGTCTGGATCATTGTGGAGGAGGAATCGAGCAAGAAATTGCACCTGTTCTTCATCTGAAACCAGATTTGTACAAATCGAAATTGTGCTTAATTTAGGGAGAGATAGCTAGAAATCTTTATGTGGTTAGGTTCTTATCATGACATAGATGGATTTTGGTACAAGAATTTGATGGATAGAGACACTTTAGGTCATGGATCATTTTCTGTTGAGGTTGATATCACAAGAGTCTTGAAGGAATAATCATGATTGGATAGTGGAAATTGATCAGTGAGAAGTGTAGATTACATTAGGATCATTATTGTTGGGAATTGTGATGATCAAGATTTGGTGGATTTCTGAAAATTCTATCGTGTTTGGAGTTAGAGAAGGAATTAGTGAATTTGGATGATGGATTCGTGATCAGGATGAAAAACAGTGGGATGATGATTCGTTTCAGTTTTTTTCATGACATGTGTACACCACTTCACCGGAGAAGACGGTGGCGCTGCAACTCAGGCCACCGTCTGAGAACTCCATCCATCTCAGTTTGAATTTGGGGACGACGTGCATGAGCCCTCAGATGAAGGTTGGACCTTTGACTCAATCCAAGGATACACGACCACAATTTGATTTTGAACTCTGAAGAGAGACTTTGAATGAAATGCACCGTTTCATTAATTGGTTTGGTTTGGGCTTAGTGTACTGAGTGATATTAACACCCCTAACTTGGCCCAATCTGTGAAATGAACTTGACATAATTGCTATTTGATACACAGGTTTTATCATTTTCTTCCTATTTTCTTTTATTTTGCACATTTCATATAGTTTAGAAAATAATTCACAATAAATAGGAAAATAACTCAATTTGATCCAGATTTGTTTCCCCTGACTCATGAATGAGTCTAGAATTTTAGGAAATTGAAAGATTAGGAATTCATGCATTTTTTATTTTAACTACATTTTTTTTGTATTTGAATTGATATTAATTTCATTATGGTTGATACCTTGTCTTGTGAATTTTTGTGTGATCATTTGATGATGATTTTTGAGCTGATTTTTTGTGTGTAGTTAGCTTAGACATGTATGCTCCCATAGTATTTTTCTCACATTTTTGTGATGAAATTAGATGAGGTTTTTAGATTGAAACTTTAGGTGCTCTAGTTTTAGGGTTTAACCTTAGTACCTCAGAGTTTAGGATTTAATTCTAGGACTTATTGGATGATTTAATCTCTGGAATTAACATGATAGAGTCATGATTGACTTAGGTTCCCATAGTTATTTTTGTAGGATTTTACAATTGGTTTTAGTATTTTAGTTTGAATTAACTTTAGTACTAGGTTTTAGGTGATCCTAACTTGCTAACTCAACTAGAATGACTTCTTTAGTTCCCTTAGATTAGGGTTTTGCTCTTCTTGCTCTTGGATGATGATTAAGGCATGTGTGGGCTGCTGTGGAAAGCATGGTGGAGCTTGGACTTGAAGCTTGCTCTTCCTTTGGTGTAGTTTGTTTAGGGTTAAGAATTAGGGTTTTAGGGAGATCTTCAGACTAGACTTTCTTCCTTCATAAAACATGGAAGGTGTTGATCACTTCCATTCCTCCCTATGATATAAGGTCCCATTGTGAAGGCCTCATCCCTCCTTTGGTAGGATGAATGGCTCCTAACAAAGTGGTAGAACCTTTGAGGGTTCCTTTCCTTGATGGTAGAATGCTTAGAGGGGACCTTTGGTCTTCACTTTGCTTTCCACTATCCACACCTTGCTCTTGTTAGATGAATCTTTCTCCCTTGCTAGAGGATGGAGTTCCTTGCTAGAGGATGGAGTTCCTTGCTAGAAGATTGAAGGTGCTAGAGGTTGCTACTTCCCTTTGTTTGAAGACTACCATTGGAGCTGAAGCTTGAAGATCAAGAAGAACAGGTTGACACTTGTGGGATGAAGATCAAATTGAAATTGAAGAAAGAGTTGAAGCTTGAAGAAGATGAAGAACAAGTTGACACTTGTGATTGATGTATTGAAAGCTTGAAGAAGCAAGTTGATACTTGCTATTGAAGATGAGAACCTTGAAGAACAGTTGCAGACTGAAGACTGAGCTGCTGTCAGAGGACTGCTTTGCTTTGCTGTGGAAGCTGTTGATTTGCTTTCTTTCATGTCTGTTTGCTTTATGTGCAACTGTATTGATGTGAATTGTTTGATTTGCTTGATGCATTAGAATAAGTTCATATTTAGACTGATTTAAGCTAGGAGCATGATTGCACTAGGGGTTGAGTTGCTCCCTCTGCTTGTATTGTTACTGTATGGCTTTGCTTGCGGGTATTCGGTAGAGCTCAGCTCCCTTGCCTATGTGGTTTGTGATTTGCTTGATGACATTTTATTTTTTCTCTTCTGTATGATTGCAGTTATTCATATCTGGCTTGAGGTCGAGACGAGCTTGTGGAGGCTGATGTCCCACACACATTTCCTCCCTCACTTGTGTTAGACTAAGGCACGGATCTAGAAGGGGGGGTTGAATAGATCCCTTTTAAAAATTTGAGTGGCGCTACCAATAAAATTGGTTTTCAAAATTGTTTTCAAATGCGGAAGCGGCCTTGGAAAATATAGTCTAAAACGAACAACTATTGGAGAGCCGGATATGCGTCAAGCAGATGAATTTAAGACGATAACGGATAGTAAATCACTACACACTTTTATGCAAAACTCAGATGTGATTCACTCGTACTATTTCCTTATTCCAATGATCAAAAATTACACCAAAACTAGCAGCAAAATTAAGGCAATTTTAGTTCAGCACTTTTGTCGAACAGTTGGTGTGCAAACTAGCAGCAAAATTAAGGCAATTTTAGTTCAGCACTTTTGTCGAACAGTTGGTGTGCACAAATACCTTAAATGATATTTGTGTTGAATGAGTGATTGAAAAAGCCTTAGTACAGTATTTCTATTGTACTTAGTAGTTAAAAAACAGTGTTTCACCAACTCACTCAATCAATACTACAATTTGACAAAATCACTTATTCTAGAATCACTTAATTTTTAAGCTGTAATTGAAAATGCAGAAAATAAAGGAACACAAGATTTGATGAGGCAGTTCCCCCAGTCGTCCTCGCGTTGGGGTACGTCTGCCCTCAATTCTACAATGAGAATTGAGATATGTATTGAATAGATATCACCTGTTTGGTAGAACAGTTATACACAAGAATCGATAGACAATTGATACAAACAATCTTAATGTTGCTGATAATTTCTACCACTTCTTGCCCCTTGATTCAAGATGAATCAAGTCCTCCAATTTGATGTGAATGACCTCCGATTGCAGCCACCTTATTGACAACTCTTCCGTTGATCAAACCTTCGGCACGGCTGATCTTAGACACACCCAAATTGAACCCGGAACGTCTTCAACCTTTCAACGCCCTAGCTACTTGATTGATCAACCTTCCGCTAATCAATCACCTTCGCACTCGCTTGATTGTTGAACCGACGATTCCGTAACAAAAGCCTTCAAAACCTGTAGTCTTGATAGGTAAAACCTCAAAGGTTTTCTCCCAAGAAACACCTGCACCAGCTTCCACTCGAACCGGATCTTCAATCACGCGTTCGAACCTTATCACCGTCGAGCAAACCACAAACCGCAGCAAAAAATTGATTATCTGTAATTTGAGGATTTGTGAGTTGATTGAACGATGAAGATGAAGAACACTGATGCACCTCTTTCACGTTTCTTGACCTGAACACTTTCTCACAATGCTTTCAAAAATGTTAGTTGTTAAAATTGAAAAGACAGCTATTTATAGTAATATACAAAACAGACAGTTGACAGATCAATGAAACATAGCAGAATTTCTGTTTCTGCGCGCGAACGGTCGACCATAGGGTCGGCGTGCGCTGAGCCGTGTGACACTCAAACTGTCATGCGCCGAGTCAGCGGTCGACGCATGATCTTCATGCGCTGAGCCGTCTGATTCTTAAACCTGCATGCGCCAAGTTAACGGTCGACGCATGACCTTCATGCGCTGAGCCGTGTGAACTGAATGAAACTGTGTGCTGACGGTATGGTCGGCTCATGGTTCAAAAATCTGCAAAAACATAAATTTCTACAGCTTTTTGTGCATTACGTCATTGTAAAAATTGAATCATAAGTAGCGTGAATGATTTAAACGAAAGAAGGATATCTTTTAGCAAGTTGTCATCATCAAAAACCAGAGGCACGCTTGTGTTGGTAGATACTTTGCCTTCACATTCTCCCCCTTTTTGATGATGGCAACCTACTGTTACGCTACACGTGATAGGTATAGGTATGCTCCCCCTTTCGATAGGTATAGGTATGCTCCCCCTTTCTTTTACAATTATAGCGGTCGTAATCATCGTCTATCTACTGCTCGGTTCTCCCCCTTTGACAACATCAAAAAGAGGTAAACTCGTGACACAATAACAACACATTGAATCATGCATAAATGAGATACCAACAGATGAGAAGTAAACAACAGTTATACATACGATGGAGATAACAGTTAATAGATTACAGAACCACAAAAAATGTCATGATAGCAACATAGAAGTAAGCAACAATCATAGTGAGTTTGGGCAGAAAAGCAAAACACAACAAACAAAATGAATGCAAGCCAAAACAGGAAACAACAAATGACATATGAGCGCATGCTAATAGCCCCGTCCACGTCCGCGACCACGACCACGCCTGTCATAGTAATGAGGATGGCGTTGGGGATGAGCTAGATCAGTAAATTCTTCTGTGATGTTATTCAAAAAGTCAAGACTGTCGACAATGGCGCGCTCTTCAGCTTGATGACAGTGAGTTAGAGTCTCGAATCGAGCGTCCAGCTGAGTCGACATTCCACTGATCCGTTCATTTTGGTTATGCAGTTCAGAACGAATTTGTGCCATTCTTTCATTTTGATCCCTCATGAATTGTTGCTGTTGTTCCTGCATATTGGTCATAAAATTTCGCTGTTCCAACTGCATCGACTGCATCATTTCTAAAATCTCCGAATTGTTTGACGGTTGTTGAGGAGAAGGTGGGTCTGCAGTGCTTGGTTGATACGGCTGATAGAATTTGCCAAGGGTGGTCCACCCGGTGTATTGCCATTCACCCCAGCCTTGGTTATTCTCCTCATCCTCATTTTCCTGTTGGTTTGAGTAGGCAGACCAGTTATTGTGTTGATTGTCATCTTGATATGTTTGTTGATAGTTTTCAGAAGGCACGTATGGTTGATGACCTTCATTAATATCGTGGTCCAGCTGAGTCTCATCAGCGGTTTCTTGTGCCTCTCCTGCATTGTCACCTTGATTGTCTTCATCTTCACTTGAGCTTCCTTCTGCTTCTTCATCTTCTCCACCCTCTGACTCATCAGCACTTTCTTCACTCGAGGAGGCAGCTGCAGCCATGGTTGAGCGCCGATAAAATCTGTACTTTTTGAGCGACTGATCCCACACATATCCCATCATAGCAAAGACCTTTGAACTGAACTCTTTATCGGAAGAAATTGGAGTATACGGAAAAGACGGGTAATTGATACCTGCAGAGTTTAAAGCTTCCTGAATGAATGAGCCATAGGCGAGCGCGGTGCCTCGCTTGGAGTCTCTTAGTTCATACATCCGGCTTGCAAAAATTGGTCGACTCAATATGCAACAAACAGCAGATTTTTGTATTTTACCATATTCAGAGGTACATGCTATGCAAAAATGATGTCATGACATATAAGAAAAAAAATATCTATATACATATGCAGTAGATGTCATACAAATTTAGCGTAGTATAAGCGATATGATTTGAGATCAACAGGATTATCAAACAAAGAGAGAGAGAAAGAACAATATCACCTTGATGCCTGATTTGCTTGATACACAACATACTTATACTTACACGAATATCAAATTGTTAGAAGTACAACAGCATGATTATTTGAATGAAATAAGATAACATCAGCAAATATTATTCCCGTTCCGAAATGTCGAGGATGCCAAGTTCTCGGCGGATATGAAAGAAAGGTTCCGTTGCTAGCGGCTTTGTGAAAATGTCCGCTAGTTGGTTTTTAGTGTCAACGTGTTCAAATACAACATCACCTTTCTCAACATGGTCCCTAAGAAAATGGTGTCGAATTTCTATATGTTTAGTGCGAGAGTGTAATACGGGATTTTTGGTAAGGTTAATAGCGCTAGTGTTGTCACATAGGATAGGAATACGTTCAAGTTTAAGATTGAAATCTAGTAGTTGTTGCTTAATCCACAGAATTTGAGCACAACAACTACCAGCGGCAACGTATTCCGCCTCGGCCGTTGATAAAGCAACTGAAACTTGTTTCTTGCTATGCCAACTAACCAAGGAGTTTGAAAACAAATGACATGTACCACTAGTGCTTTTCCTATCCGATTTGCACCCGGCAAAGTCGGAATCGGAGTAACCTACCAACGAGCAATCACTACCCTTAGAATACCACAATCCATACTTCGGGGTACCTGACAGGTATCGAAGAATTCGTTTAACAGCTTTTAGGTGGGATTCTTTGGGACATGATTGGTATCGTGCACACATGCACACACTAAACATAATATCAGGACGTGACGCAGTAAGATAGAGAAGTGAACCAATCATACCTCTATATCGTTTTACCTCTACGTCCTTGCCATTTTCATCTTTATCCAAATTTACGCATGTAGGCATTGGGGTGTCTATGGCCTTGGATTTTGCCATGTCAAATCTCTTGATCAAGTCCAAACAATATTTTGTTTGGCTCACGAATGTCCCTTCTTGGAGTTGTTTAATTTGCAGGCCGAGGAAGTATGTGAGCTCCCCCATCATACTCATCTCGAATTCGCCCTGCATGAGGTCAGAAAACTCTCTCACGAGATTCATGTTAGTGGATCCAAATATAATATCGTCAACATAGATTTGCACCAAAATCAAGTGCTTTCCTTGACGTTTAATGAAGAGTGTAGTGTCAACCTTTCCTCGTGAGTACCCCTGATTAAGTAAAAACTTACTTAGTCGCTCATACCAAGCTCTAGGAGCTTGTTTGAGACCATATAAAGCTCTTTTTAACTTGTAAACATGTTCAGGGTATTCATGAGATTCAAAACCGGGAGGTTGAGACACATATACTTCTTCATTTATGTGACCGTTAAGGAACGCACTTTTAACATCCATTTGAAATAACTTAAAATCCTTTGCACATGCAAAGGCGAGTAAAAGGCGTATAGCCTCGAGTCGGGCAACCGGCGCATAAGTTTCCTCATAGTCGATGCCTTCCTCTTGGTTATACCCTTGAGCGACCAATCTCGCTTTATTACGGGTTATTACCCCGTTTTCGTCCAACTTGTTCCTAAACACCCATCGGGTGCCGATTACTCGATGGCCTCGCGGAGGAGGGACAAGGTCCCATACCTCGTTTCTTTTAAACTGATTTAGTTCCTCTTGCATCGATAAAAACCAGTGCTCATCGAGTAGGGCCTCTTTGGGGTTTTTAGGCTCTATTTGTGAAACGAAAGCGAAGTGATAACAAAAGTTACTTAGCTTAGATCGAGTGGTGACTCCCTTTGTGATGTCTCCGAGAATATTGTCAATTGGATGATCTTTACACGACTTCCAAGCTTGAGGGAGATCATCGTTTGTAGGCGGATGAGCTTCCTCAGTTACCTCATGGTGTGCATCCTTATCCTCCTCAATTTTGACTCTATCGGGTTGATCAATCCCCGTTTCGCCACCTTTGAGTATGTCTTCTGTGGATGTACCTGCACCATGAACAACACTATCCTTTCCGACATTTCTCGGATAGGACTCATCAAACGTAACGTGCACAGACTCTTCAACAGCTAGTAATCTTTTATTATAAATCCTATATGCTTTACTTGATTGCGAGTACCCTAGAAAAATGCCTTCATCGGCTTTTGAATCAAACTTGCCCAAGTTTTCCTTTCCATTGTTTAATACAAAGCACTTGCATCCAAAAACATGAAGGTGAGAAACATTAGGCTTTCGCCCTTTTAAAAGTTCATACGGAGTTTTGTTTAGAATGGGGCGGATGAGTACCCTATTCAAAACATAACATGCCGTACTAATGGCGTCGGCCCAAAAGTATTTTGGTAAACCACTATCATTAATCATTGTTCTTCCCAATTCTTCTAAAATTCTGTTTTTACGCTCCACAACCCCATTTTGTTGAGGAGTTCGTGGAGCCGAGAAGTTATGATCGATGCCATGGTTACCGCAATATTCTTCAAATAAATGATTTTCAAATTCACCTCCGTGGTCACTTCTTATTGACACAATGTTTGTATTTAACTTATTTTGGGAGAGCTTGGCAAATCTCTCAAAAGCGGCAAACGTGTCACTTTTACTCACTAAGAAGATGGTCCAACAGAACCTAGAAAAGTCGTCCACTATTACGAATCCGTAATAGTTTCCTCCTAGACTTTTGATCCTAGACGGCCCAAACAAGTCCATATGAAGTAGTTCAAGAGGTCTCGTTGTTGAAATAATCTTTTTGGATTTAAAGGAGATCCTCGTTTGTTTTCCTTTTTGACAAGCATCACAAAGGTGATCCTTGGTGAACTTAATTTTGGGAAGTCCTAGTACTAGATCTTTTGAGACAATCTTATTGAGTAAGTCAAAGTTGACATGCGCTAAGCGCCTATGCCATAGCCATGAGTCTTCACTCATAGATATGAGACATTGATCGCTTGTTGGGGATACCACATTCAAGTCAAGCATATACACATTGTTTACTCTAAAACCAATAAACACATTCTTCTTATCACTTTCATGCACAATTTTGCAGCAATCTTTTGAAAAGGAAACATTGTAACCTTTGTCGCATAATTGGCTAATGCTAAGGAGATTATGTTTAAGGTTTTCGACAAGCAACACATCGGAAATTGTAGTAGAGGAGGGATTACCTATACTACCTTTACCTAGTATCGCTCCGCGGTTGTTATCACCGTATGTTACATACCCTTTCTTCTTAGCCACGAAGTCTATGAATAAGGATATGTCTCCAGACATGTGCCTTGAGCACCCACTATCAAGAACCCATCTTCTCTCGGTGGACTCGACACATTTCACCTGTCAAAATATAACTCAGAAAAGGGAGGTACCCAATGGCATATTGGGTCCTAATAGGTTAGCGACAAGACGGTTGCGTTTGGGCAACCATTGGTAGATGCCTTTAGGAACAAGAAATCTCCTAAATCGACATTTACCAATGGAGTGGCCTTTCTTGCAACAGTAAAAGCATACAAAATCGACATTAGAATCACTTTCACTTGCTTGATCCCTAATTACATATGCATATTTTTGATATGGGTTTATCATACTTTTTCTAAAATCCTTTTTATCGATTGCAAATGTAATTTTAGGTTCAAGTGCCTTGTCTAATTTGGCCTTAAGGTTTCTAACCTCACCTTGCCAAATATGACAAGTATCACAACCAAAGTTAAAAGGATTACTATTGTCCTTACAATCCGATTCATTATCTTTCACAATGGAAGCCTTAAGGTCCTCTAATTTCTTTTCGGACTCTAAGACTTTGTGCTCTAAATATGTAAAAATTCTTCTATTAGAAGCAAGTTTCTTAAAGGCTTCAGTTGCTTCCTTGTGTAAAACATCGAATGCGGTTTGTAATTCGGAATGAGACATATTAGATGACATATTATATCTAGAGTGACGTACCTGTTTCTTTTTCTTTTTCTGATTTGCGGAGAGACATAGATTCACGGACTCTTCTTCATCACTAGAGCTTTCATTAGAGGAGGAAGAATCACTGTCGCTTTCCCACGCGATGTACGCCCTCCTAGGCCTTGATGCTCTCTTATGTGACTTCGATTGTTCCTTTTCATTTCCCTTGTTGTTCATTGGACAGTCCGGTTTGTAGTGACCGGGCTTTCCACATTTATAGCACGTTCCTCTAGTCTTTTTGCCTTTTTGATTGTCATCTTTGGAGAACCTTGATTGCCTTCGGAAATTTACCAGGTTCTTCTCCGAATGTTGGATGCCGTTCTTTCTCACGTACCGGTTATACCGTTTAACGAACAGCCCCATGTCCTCATTTATGTCTTCTTCTTCGTCGTCGCTTGAAGAATAATCACTTTGCTCTTTTGCTTTAGACTTCGAGGAAGAAGCCTTAAGAGCTATGGACTTCTTTTCACTCATCTTTACTTTGTCCTTCTTTTCTTTCCTTTCATGTTGGTCAAGACTCAAGAGTACCTGTTCATGCTCTTGTAGTTTGCCAAACAATGTAGTCAGGTCTAATACCGTAAGATCATTTGCCTCTTTGATGGCGGTCACTTTCGGCTGCCATTCCCTGCTAAGACATCTCAAAACTTTATTAGTAGCAAGATCATTGGAAATAGGTCTTCCTAGTGAATGTAATCTGTTTATGAGATGAGTAAATCTCTTTTGCATGTCAGCAATGGTTTCCCCTTGCTCCATGAAAAAAAGATCAAACTCTTGTATAAGAGTGTTGATTCGAGCCAACTTAACATCGTTTGTCCCCTCATGGGCAATTTGTAGTGCATCCCACATAGTTTTAGCCGTAGGGCAATGGGATACACGGTAGTATTCATCTACACCTAATGAGGAGATTAGAATGTTCTTAGCTTTCCAATCGTAATTATACTTTCGCTCATCGTCGTCGGTCCATTGTGCTTCGGGCTTTGGCACAACTTCGTTATTCTCATTTGTCATGGTTATTTCAATCGGACCATTGAGAATAACGTTCCATATCTTTCTATCTATGGAATTAATGTGCACCCGCATACAGTCTTTCCAATAGCTATAATTTTCACCGTTAAAAACGGGAGCTCTATTGTACGCCCCTTTTGGTTCGTTAGCCATTATTCTATCAATGTTGTATTTGAAGCACCGGAGAACCGGAGCTCTTGATACCACTTGTTAGACTAAGGCACGGATCTAGAAGGGGGGGTTGAATAGATCCCTTTTAAAAATTTGAGTGGCGCTACCAATAAAATTGGTTTTCAAAATTGTTTTCAAATGCGGAAGCGGCCTTGGAAAATATAGTCTAAAACGAACAACTATTGGAGAGCCGGATATGCGTCAAGCAGATGAATTTAAGACGATAACGGATAGTAAATCACTACACACTTTTATGCAAAACTCAGATGTGATTCACTCGTACTATTTCCTTATTCCAATGATCAAAAATTACACCAAAACTAGCAGCAAAATTAAGGCAATTTTAGTTCAGCACTTTTGTCGAACAGTTGGTGTGCAAACTAGCAGCAAAATTAAGGCAATTTTAGTTCAGCACTTTTGTCGAACAGTTGGTGTGCACAAATACCTTAAATGATATTTGTGTTGAATGAGTGATTGAAAAAGCCTTAGTACAGTATTTCTATTGTACTTAGTAGTTAAAAAACAGTGTTTCACCAACTCACTCAATCAATACTACAATTTGACAAAATCACTTATTCTAGAATCACTTAATTTTTAAGCTGTAATTGAAAATGCAGAAAATAAAGGAACACAAGATTTGATGAGGCAGTTCCCCCAGTCGTCCTCGCGTTGGGGTACGTCTGCCCTCAATTCTACAATGAGAATTGAGATATGTATTGAATAGATATCACCTGTTTGGTAGAACAGTTATACACAAGAATCGATAGACAATTGATACAAACAATCTTAATGTTGCTGATAATTTCTACCACTTCTTGCCCCTTGATTCAAGATGAATCAAGTCCTCCAATTTGATGTGAATGACCTCCGATTGCAGCCACCTTATTGACAACTCTTCCGTTGATCAAACCTTCGGCACGGCTGATCTTAGACACACCCAAATTGAACCCGGAACGTCTTCAACCTTTCAACGCCCTAGCTACTAGATTGATCAACCTTCCGCTAATCAATCACCTTCGCACTCGCTTGATTGTTGAACCGACGATTCCGTAACAAAAGCCTTCAAAACCTGTAGTCTTGATAGGTAAAACCTCAAAGGTTTTCTCCCAAGAAACACCTGCACCAGCTTCCACTCGAACCGGATCTTCAATCACGCGTTCGAACCTTATCACCGTCGAGCAAACCACAAACCGCAGCAAAAAATTGATTATCTGTAATTTGAGGATTTGTGAGTTGATTGAACGATGAAGATGAAGAACACTGATGCACCTCTTTCACGTTTCTTGACCTGAACACTTTCTCACAATGCTTTCAAAAATGTTAGTTGTTAAAATTGAAAAGACAGCTATTTATAGTAATATACAAAACAGACAGTTGACAGATCAATGAAACATAGCAGAATTTCTGTTTCTGCGCGCGAACGGTCGACCATAGGGTCGGCGTGCGCTGAGCCGTGTGACACTCAAACTGTCATGCGCCGAGTCAGCGGTCGACGCATGATCTTCATGCGCTGAGCCGTCTGATTCTTAAACCTGCATGCGCCAAGTTAACGGTCGACGCATGACCTTCATGCGCTGAGCCGTGTGAACTGAATGAAACTGTGTGCTGACGGTATGGTCGGCTCATGGTTCAAAAATCTGCAAAAACATAAATTTCTACAGCTTTTTGTGCATTACGTCATTGTAAAAATTGAATCATAAGTAGCGTGAATGATTTAAACGAAAGAAGGATATCTCTTAGCAAGTTGTCATCATCAAAAACCAGAGGCACGCTTGTGTTGGTAGATACTTTGCCTTCACAACTTGCATTGCATGCATTTTACAGTCGTTTACTGTTTACTGTTTAAGCTGATGCTTTATCTATTTCTGTTTATCATTGACATGATCCCCTATGAATCTCACTTCCTTCGATAAGGAAGTGATGATTAGAACTTTAGGTTGAAACCTATGCATGATAACTTCTAGGAGTTGAAGGTGAGAAAATACTTAGAAGGGGGGGTTGAATAAGTATGACAGAAAATAATCAAAGATAAAAACTCAAGTATTTTTATCCTGGTTCGTTGAACTCAACTACTCCAGTCCACCCTTTCCAAGAGTGATTTGCCTTTCTCAACAAGGACTTAATCCACTATTCAAATCAACTGATTACAAATAGCAACACCTAAGAACAACTGTTCTTAGTCTTCTCAAGAGCTACTGATCTAACCTAGATCCTCTTAAGGAAAACAACACCTAAGAACAACTGTTCTTAGTCTTCTCAAGAGCTACTGATCTAACCTAGATCCTCTTAAGGAAAACTTCCTTTACAAATTAATGTAATACAATGTAAGAGTAATAAATTGCTTCTATGAAAGCTATAAACACAACTGTGTTATTTCTCTAAGTTTAGAACAAAGTATGAACTATAAAGAATATGAGAGCTTTTCGCGTGAGAGAGTTCTTGCAATTGTTTTCGTCACTTGAAGAATGAGCTATGATATCCTTTATATAGCCACTTGAATATTGGAGAGAATATTTTACCGTTGGAGAAGATATTTCCAATATCAAATAGTACTGTCCTTTGTACTATTGCAGCAGAGAGACGGCGCACAAAATGTGGGTGTAGCAATTGTCTGCTGAGCTGTGAATTTACCATATATGGAATGTATCAGAGGAATAATCTTCTTGCAGAGATTTATGTCTATCCCAATTAAGGAAAGATTTGCTGGCATATTCCAACGGATATATTAAAATAATCTTCTTCAAATAATTCTTCAGATAGTTCAGATCAACAATCAATATCAGAGTCTTCAGTCTTCAGAATCTTCTGGAAACTTCAGAGCCTAAGATGTTCTTCAGATGTTGCTGAATCAGAGTCTGGTGCAGCTGTGTGCTTGAAGCGTAACATGCTCTTAGATCAGAGTCTTCACTCAGATCAGAGTCTTCTCTCATTCAGAGTCTCTTCACTCAGAGTCTTCTTTCATTCAGATTCTTGATAATATATGCAGCGTGTTGTATCTTCAGAATCTTGATGACTAAGCTCTTATACTTCAGATTCTTCTAATCTTCAGATGCTCTTGAGCCATTCAGAATTTATTGTTCACATCAAATTTGCTCTTTAAGATTAAAATCTTTTGTGCCTGTAGAAAACAGTTTAGAACAAATTTAGAGAGTATAATTCTTGTATACAAATTATCATTAATGTTATCATCAAAACATAGAGATATTACTAAGACACAATCTGTGCTCTTACAATCTCCCCCTTTTTGATGATGACAAAACATGAGAAATTTGTTCAATAAAAATATGAATTAAAATTACTCCCCCTGAGATTTACAATCTCCCCCTGAAATGAATACTCTAATGGAATTAGATACTTCCCTTTCTGGTTGAGTACATTTCAGATTCAGAGCCTGATTGAAGCCTGGTTGACATATGTTTGACTTCTAGAGTCAAAGCTTGATGCCATATTAAAGCTTGATGCCAGATGAACAACTTCAGAACACCTGGTTGTTTATCTTGCCATTTCCTGTCTTGAGTTATCTTTTAGATCATAGTACTCAAGGTTAGATATCAGAGTCTGGTCTACTCAGATTTAGCTATTTTTGATCAGGTTCTGAAAAGATAGATCTCAGGAAAAACTTCAATGAAATTTGTCAGATTTTTTAATAATATCTGGGACACTTAAATTCAAAGAATGTTAGTAACATGTCTGACTTAGTTCAGATAATTGCTTATAGATTTGAACAATCAGATTCTATTTTGTTTCTCCCCCTTTTTGTCATAATCAAAAAGAATTTTAAAAGACAGTAAAGATGCAGAAGAAACACATATCCAGATAAGCAAAAAGATCATTGTCATTAAGTCAAGAGAACATCCAGATTCAGATAAAAGCATACAAAACATATCAGAAGAAAATCAAAACAAAGCAAAACATGAAAAACTTGTGCAAAACATCAAGTAGGTTTAGCAGATGAGGCTTGTTGAGAAGCAATGAGTTGCAGCAGTGCTGTAATCCTTTCTGAATTTCCATCTTGCTTAGCCATCCAAGTTTTCATTTCTTCATTTGTTTTCTTTTGATCAACCAAAAAATCCTTAAGTTCTTTGACATCCTTCTGAAGATCTGTAGATTCTGAAACAGTAGATTCTGAAACAGTCTGAGTAACATCAGGTGCAGGAATTTCTGGAGGTGGAGGAGCTTCTAGAAGAAGAATAGGAGGAGTGTTTCTCTTAATCCGTTTTTGATAAGCAGCAAACCTTACTTTTGACAATCTAAGACATTGAGTTCTGATTTTCAAAGCCTCCCTATTCAGTCTGTAAAGATATTTCTTCCAAACAGCGTCAGCAGCCTCTTTGTCCATAGTAGTCATGCAAACATCCATAATGTCAGCAAAGTCTGAGACATTATCCCTATCAAAATCTCTTAACAGAGTATAAACACGTGATCCCAATTCTGCTTCATCAGGGATTCTGGGTTTTCTTGGTTGGGTTAGTTGTGTTTGTGGTGTTTGTTCAGAAGGTTGAGGTTGTGAAGATGGATGTTCAGATGTTTGTGGTTCAGAAGGTTGAGGATTGATTTGTGGTTCAGATGTTGGTTGGTTGGTTTGTGGTTCAGATGTTTGTTGGTCAGAATGTTGTGGTTGAGGTATTGAGGGAATTGGTTGGGTTTCTGTTGGTTGTGGAGTGTTTTGGATTTCAAGAGGTTGTGGAGTGAGAGTTTGAGTTGGGGAATTTTGTGGAGAAGGTGGATGTTCAGAAGTTGGAGATTTAAACAGCTGTTTCCAAACACTCTCAGAACGAGGTTGTTTGAGATCATTCAAGCATTCATTAATGTAACCAGATGATTCATCATCAGATGATGCATCAGAGTGGTTAGATTTTTCAGAAGTTGAAGATAAATTGACAGACTGGTTTAAAGGTGTGACATCTAATATCTCATTAGGATCAATGAGATATTCAGGTTGGTCAGAGTGTTCAGGGTGAACATCCTCTGGAATGGTATATTCTGGGATAGTGTTTTGTGGTTGTGGTGTTGTTTGTTGAGTTTGTTGTGGAATTTCTGTTTGTATGTTTGTTGGTTGCTTGGATTGTGGTGTATGAGGGGGGACAGAAGATGGTTTGGGGGTATCAGAATGATGAACAGGATTAGAATCAGTGTTAAATACCTGTTTCAGAGTATCTCTAATTTCTTCAAAAGTTGCTGCAGGAGGATTTGGTTGAACCTTCTTCAGCTTCTTCCTTTTCTTCTTCTTTTCAGCATCTGAATGCTTCCTTTTCTTCTGATGACCTTCACTATCAATTTTTCTCTTACGTCTTCTTTCCCTTGTCAAATCAGGAAGAACTTGGCCTTCCTTCTGCACAAGATTGGCAGGAATCTCAACACCATCTCTTAGGCAGCGAGCAACATACTCAGCAATAATTTCTCTAGGTTCATCTGAGGTGAATAAAGGAAAATCCTTAACAGGAATCCTTCTTCCCCTAACTTCTTCAGAGTTAGTTTTCCTTGGTTTCTCAGATAAATCATCAACCAGTTTCATCCTTCTCAGAGTTAAACCGTTTATTTCAGAGCCAATGATATAAGTCAGATCTTCTGTCAACCCAGCCTCTTGCAGATGCGCCACAAGTTGGTTTTCTATCAGAATATCTGAAATCAGCCTTCCCATAGGGATCCATGTTCTGACTTTTCCAGATTTATCTCTGGCTGTTTCCCTTGTTTCCTTGACGTGAGACACCAGATGATTAAACAACAAATATGGAAGATCAATCTGAATGTTTTGGTGTAAACAATACATGAAGTAAAGTTGTTCAGCATTAACATAATCAGAAGAGTTTGAAGAGGGTCTGTGAAAGATGGTGTTCATGAAAATCTTAGCCCATATCTTGTAAGTGGGTTTCAAGAACTTAACCTTCTTACAAGGTTCACCAGTAGTACAGATTTCTTGACATACATCTTTCAGGTCTTCACGCGCAGAAGACAGAGAGGTTACTCCATCAGTTGCCTTAAAACCTATGAGTTTCCTTATCAGGTTTTCAGTGATAACTATCTTTTTTCCCAGCACACAGGAGTGAATGAACTTTGGAGTAGCATATGCATGGATCCAGAACTCCTTCACTAACTTTGGATACACAGGACCCATAAGCCTGTCAAAGTAACCGTCCCAGCCTTGTGCTTTGATTGAAGAAATCAGATCAAACCCATTTTCAGCAAGATCTTCTAAGTCCACGAAACTTTCACACAGAACTTCTAGTGAATCAACAGCAGTTAGGAGAGTGCGTACTGGTTCTATGACAGTGGTAGCATTTTTGGTAGTAACAGCTTTTGAAGTAGATGCCATTGTTGACGATGATGAAGAAGATGAAGGTTTCTGAGTTCTTTTAGGGTTTGCAAAGAGAGAGAACAACAAACAAAAGCGCATATGTGTTTGAGAATGTGAAAAGTGTGAATGTGTTATGAGAGTGGTTTATATAGACAAATAAAGCAAGCATGGGAAACACAACAGACACACATAGGACACATACGCACGTTTGCATTAAATGAAAAGTAATCATTTTTAATTATGATATGACATTTGGGGGAAAATCAAGACAGATTGAGATTTTCAAAGCAATACCTTAAACGTCATAATCAGTAGGTGTACTCCATCTTTTCAGATTCTGAGTGACACGTGTTTGCTTGCATGTGATTCTATAACTCTTAAGAAATGAAACGTTTTCAACTTTCAGATCCTCTGAGATGGTCAGTTCAGAGTTTCACAAAAAAAAAATAATTCACAGATAAATTAAACAAGCAAGACAGATGAAATACTTCAGAGTGTTAAACACTTAGCATCTGAGAAGTTGACTCTGAGAAATATTACTCTGGACAAAAATCCATACAAATATTTTTCAGAATAAACTTAAACCTATCTTCAGCAAGGGGTTTTGTGAAAATATCTGCCCATTGATGATCTGTATCAACAAAGGCTAAATTTATTACACCCTTCTGAACATAGTCTCTGATGAAATGATGTTTAATCTCTATATGTTTGGCCTTAGAGTGTAAAATTGGATTTTTGGATAAACATATAGCAGAAGTATTATCACAGAAGATAGAAAGATTACTCTCATAGATTTGATAATCTTCTAGTTGACTCTTCATCCAGAGCATCTGAGTGGAACATCCAGCAGCAGCAATGTATTCTGCCTCTGTGGTTGATAGTGCAATTGTTGGTTGCTTCTTGCTGTACCACGAGATCAGATGACTTCCAAGAAACTGACAGCTTCCAGAAGTACTTTTGCGCTCAACTCTATCTCCAGCATAGTCAGCATCACAGAATCCAACTAGTGAATATTCGTCAGATCTTCTCTTCCTTACCTAGAGTGCTTGTAGGATGCATTGGAGTCTTTGCCATTTTGCTATCCAGCATGTTAAACTTCTTCAGAAGCTCTTTAACATACTTGGTCTGATGTATGTAGGTGCACTCTGGAGTCTGATTTACTTGGATTCCCAGAAAGAATCTCAGTTCTCCCATCATGCTCATCTCAAATTCTGCCTGCATACATTTAGCAAACTCCTTTCCAAGCATAATATTTGTTGATCCAAAAATAATATCATCTACATAAATTTGACAAATCAACAAATCTTTCTTAATGGTTTTACAAAATAGTGTGGTATCCACTTTTCCTCTGATGAAATTTTTCTTCAGAAGAAAATTACTCAACCTCTCATACCAAGCTCTGGGAGCTTGTTTTAGTCCATAAAGAGATTTTTTCAGTTTGTAAACATGATCTGGAAAATTTTCATTTTCAAAACCAGGAGGTTGGTGGACATACACTTCCTCTTCTATAATTCCATTAAGAAAAGCACTTTTAACATCCATCTGATAAAGAGTGATGTTATGTTGTGCAGCAAATGAAATAAGCAAGCGTATAGACTCTAACCTTGCAACAGGAGCATATGTTTCTGTGTAGTCTATGCCTTCTTGTTGACTGTAGCCTTGAGCAACCAGTCTTGCTTTGTTCCTTTCAACTTCTCCTTTCTCATTAAGTTTATTTCTGAAAACCCATTTTGTTCCAATGACATTGAAACCTTTAGGTCTTGGAACCAGATCCCAGACTTCATTCCTTGTGAATTGATTCAGCTCCTCTTGCATAGCTAAAATCCATTCATTATCTTCCAGAGCCTCATCAACAGATGTTGGTTCTATAATTGACACTAAGCCACAGAAGGAAGATTCAGAAGTTCTGAGAAATGCTCTTGTCCTTATTGGATCATCTTTCTTTCCAATTATCACATCCTCTGGATGAGAAGCTTTCATTCTGGAAGAAGATCCTCTGACTATTGGTCTTTCAGAAATATGCAGATTGTCAAGTTGGGAAGTTAGAGGCGTAGCATCTGGGTTTGCTTCAGAGTCTTTGTCTTCAGTCTTGTCTGCCTCTGAGCCTTCAGAGTCTGTGAGAATAACTTCTCTATCTGCAGAACTTTCAACTTGCTTTGGCTTTTCAGAGCCAAGCTTATCATCAAATCTAACATGAATAGATTCTTCCACAATCTGTGTTTCAGTATTGAATACTCTGTAGCCTTTAGAGCGTTCAGAATAACCAAGCATGAAACACTTCTGTGCTTTGGAATCAAACTTGTTCAGATGATCTTTAGTGTTAAGCATATAACAAATACATCCAAATGGATGAAAATAAGCAATGTTGGGCTTTCTGTTTCTCCACAATTCATAGGGAGTCTTTTCCAGAAGAGGTCTTACAGACACTCTGTTCTGAATATAACATGCTGTATTTATTGCTTCTGCCCAAAAGTATTTTGCCAGATTTGTCTCGTTGATCATGGTTCTGGCCATTTCTTGCAATGTTCTATTTTTCCTCTCTACAACTCCATTTTGTTGTGGAGTTCTAGGACAGGAGAAATCATGTGCAATTCCTTTTTCAGAAAAATATTTTTCAAAATATTTGTTTTCAAATTCACCACCATGATCACTTCTGACTTTAATAATTTTGCATTCTTTTTCAGTCTGGACTTGATTGCAGAAGTCAATGAACACAGAATGAGACTCATCCTTGTGTTTTAGAAACTTTACCCATGTCCATCTGCTGTAGTCATCTACAATGACTAACCCATACTTCTTGCCTCTGATGGATGCAGTTTTCACTGGTCCAAACAGATCAATATGAAGTAATTCCAATGGTCTAGAAGTGGAAACAACATTTTTTGGTTTAAAATGAGATTTTGAAAATTTACCCTTTTGACATGCGCCACACAGAGCATCTGAATTGAACTTCAGATTAGGGAGTCCTCTGACCAGATTGAGTTTATTAATCTGAGATATACGTCTCATATTAATATGTCCCAATCTTCTATGCCAGACCCATTGCTCATCATTCACAGATAAAAGGCATTTTACATTTTGAACTTTAAGTTCTGAAAGGTTAATTTTGTAAATGTTGTTTTTCCTCTTTCCACTGAATAGGATTGAACCATTCTTTTGACATACAGCTTTGCAACATTTTTGATTAAAGATGATATCATAACCATTGTCACTTAATTGACTTATGGACAATAGATTATGTTTCAATCCTTCAACTAACAGAACATTAGAAATAGAGGGTAGGTTACCATTACCTATTGTACCAGAGCCAATGATCTTGCCCTTCTGGTTCCCTCCAAATTTCACGTCCCCTCCAGATCTAAGTTCCAGGCTTTGGAACATAGACCTTTCGCCCGTCATATGTCGTGAGCATCCAGAGTCCAGGTACCATGATTGGTGTCTGGATTTTGCTGCTAAGAACATCTGCAACAGGTATTATTTTACTTTTAGGTACCCAGATCTTCTTGGGTCCTTTGGGGTTAGATGTTCTGTGGTTTTGCCTAAACTTCTGTTTTTCAACATAGTGTTTATTCTGGCTAGCCCTTGGCTTAAACACATAAGTACTCTTTTCAGAGCTTGTATGTTTAATATCATTCAGATGACCAAACTTAAAATGAGAATACAGAGGAGTCTTCTTGATGAAGAGTTTATCAACAAATTTTGGATTGCTTCCAGAGGAAGATTCACATCCAATGCCTCTTCTGTTGTTCCCACTAACACCATAGATCATAGAAGCCATTTTGCTTCTGTCTATGCTTTTAGTGAGGAATCTTTTAAAACTGGAGTCATATTTTTCTAAAATATTTTCACTTGACTCTGTTTCAGTATCAGATTCTTGTTGAGTTGTTTCTAAATCATTTTTGAGTTTTAAATTTATTTCTTTCTGCTCAACAAGTTCTGTTCTCAGAAGATCAATCTCAGATTCAAGATTGCTTTTCAGCTTCTTGTATTTGAGTTTAATCTTGCTGTAGCTTTCCAACATGTCAGATAAACTTTCAACAAGTTCAGCTCTGGAGAGTTCAGAAAATACCTCTTCAGAGTCAGAGTCTGATTCTGACTCAGATTCAGATGATGACGTTCCTTCATCTTGATCATTTGTGTTGGCCATCAGCGCAACATTTGCACATTCTTCCTCAGATTCAGAAGATGATTCAGATTCATCTGAGTCATCCCATGTAGCCATCAGAACCTTTTTCTTTTTATCAAACTTCCTTTTGGGTTTTTCCTTTTGAAGTTTGGGACATTCACTCTTGAAGTGTCCAGGTTCTTTACATTCATAGCAAGTGGCCTCTTTCTTGCCAGATCTTCTGTGTCCAGAAGATTCTCTCTTTTGATCAGATCTTCTGAAGTTGTTGAACTTCTTCCCTTTGTGCTTCCAGAGTTTGTTGATCCTTCTGGACAGCATGGATAGTTCATCTTCTTCAGAAGAAGAAGATTCCTCAGAGCTTTCTTCATTTACCTGCAAAGCTTTAACAGATTTGTTAGATTTAAAAGCTAAGGATTTACCTTTATCTTTCTTCTGGGGTTCATCTTCCTCCAGCTCAATCTCATGACTTCTCAAAGAACTGATGAGTTCTTCTAATGAGATTTTGTTCAGATCCTTGGCCAGCTTCAATGCAGTCACCATAGGTCTCCATCTGGTAGGAAGACTTCTGATGATCTTCTTGACATGATCAGATGTTGAGTAGCCCTTGTCCAGAACTTTCAACCCAGCTGTTAGAATCTGAAATCTGGAAAACATAGTCTCAATGTTCTCAGATTCTTCCATCTTGAACGCTTTATACTTCTGTATCAGCGCCAGAGCCTTTGTTTCTTTCACCTGAGAGTTTCCCTCATGAGTCATTTTGAGAGACTCAAACATATCATGAGCAGTGTCTCTGTTGGTAATCTTCTCATACTCTGTATGAGAGATTGCATTAAGAAGTATGGTTCTGGCTTTGTGATGATTCTTGAATTCTTTCTTCTGCTCCTCAGTCATTGATTTTCTATCAATCTTTTTGCCATCCTTAGTAGGATGTTCATATCCATCAATGACTAAATCCCAGAGATCAGCATCATACCCCAAGAAAAAACTTTCAAGTCTATCTTTCCAATAATCAAATTTTTCTCCATCAAACATTGGAGGTTTGGTGCTGATTCTGTCTCCTTCATATTTGTTGCTTGATGTAGGAATATCACCCATATTAGCAACCAAATAAATAACAGAGTATTCTTCTCACTGGATCTTTATCTGTCACGGTTAAGTGAATGCACACGCAGAACCGGAGCTCTGATGCCAACTGAAGGTGAGAAAATACTTAGAAGGGGGGGTTGAATAAGTATGACAGAAAATAATCAAAGATAAAAACTCAAGTATTTTTATCCTGGTTCGTTGAACTCAACTACTCCAGTCCACCCTTTCCAAGAGTGATTTGCCTTTCTCAACAAGGACTTAATCCACTATTCAAATCAACTGATTACAAATAGCAACACCTAAGAACAACTGTTCTTAGTCTTCTCAAGAGCTACTGATCTAACCTAGATCCTCTTAAGGAAAACAACACCTAAGAACAACTGTTCTTAGTCTTCTCAAGAGCTACTGATCTAACCTAGATCCTCTTAAGGAAAACTTCCTTTACAAATTAATGTAATACAATGTAAGAGTAATAAATTGCTTCTATGAAAGCTATAAACACAACTGTGTTATTTCTCTAAGTTTAGAACAAAGTATGAACTATAAAGAATATGAGAGCTTTTCGCGTGAGAGAGTTCTTGCAATTGTTTTCGTCACTTGAAGAATGAGCTATGATATCCTTTATATAGCCACTTGAATATTGGAGAGAATATTTTACCGTTGGAGAAGATATTTCCAATATCAAATAGTACTGTCCTTTGTACTATTGCAGCAGAGAGACGGCGCACAAAATGTGGGTGTAGCAATTGTCTGCTGAGCTGTGAATTTACCATATATGGAATGTATCAGAGGAATAATCTTCTTGCAGAGATTTATGTCTATCCCAATTAAGGAAAGATTTGCTGGCATATTCCAACGGATATATTAAAATAATCTTCTTCAAATAATTCTTCAGATAGTTCAGATCAACAATCAATATCAGAGTCTTCAGTCTTCAGAATCTTCTGGAAACTTCAGAGCCTAAGATGTTCTTCAGATGTTGCTGAATCAGAGTCTGGTGCAGCTGTGTGCTTGAAGCGTAACATGCTCTTAGATCAGAGTCTTCACTCAGATCAGAGTCTTCTCTCATTCAGAGTCTCTTCACTCAGAGTCTTCTTTCATTCAGATTCTTGATAATATATGCAGCGTGTTGTATCTTCAGAATCTTGATGACTAAGCTCTTATACTTCAGATTCTTCTAATCTTCAGATGCTCTTGAGCCATTCAGAATTTATTGTTCACATCAAATTTGCTCTTTAAGATTAAAATCTTTTGTGCCTGTAGAAAACAGTTTAAAACAAATTTAGAGAGTATAATTCTTGTATACAAATTATCATTAATGTTATCATCAAAACATAGAGATATTACTAAGACACAATCTGTGCTCTTACAGGAGTTCCCTGTTTCAAACCTCAACCATAGGATGAATCCTTGGCATGATAACAGTAGGATGCTTGATAGTTTCCCCATAGAAGTCGTTCTCTTCTCATCTCAAAACAATAGTAAAAAACGTAATAAAGGCAAGTTAGTATAAGCGCGTTACAAGCCTTAAGCTACTTGGGTAATGATAATTGAGCGGCCTCCTCTCAATCATCTAGAATGTTTAGTATACGTCCTTTGGACGATATGCGACGCATTCGTTCCCAGGTCATAGTCTCTAGTGCTGTACAAACTACATACAACCATAAAAAACGGTTCTTCCGTAAAAGACAGAAAACGAACTTTAAAACTTTTTGCCCCGTGGGCCCATAATTCAAAGGAGTCTTTTCTGAAGAAAAGAGTGTCGTTAACTTCCAGTTCTACCGCAAACGGTAACGCCTAAGTCTCCAAGAGTCGAGCTGCATACACCAAGCTGCTGGAACTATTTGTTAACCCTACTCGAAAAATTAATGAATCTGAATTCCCGCAATCCGTATTATCCCGAACTACATAAGCTTTGATCTCTCTGTCGCTACTGCGAAAATCGGCGCCGGCTGAACAGAAGAGTCGCCACCGTGCGTTATTTATCCCAAAGGAGGGAAAGGAAACGCTTAGAGTAAACCTACCGCAAAGACGGGAAAGGAATGGTCATCGCAACCAAATCCTGGATTCGGGAGTCGGTTACGCAAGGGGAAGGTATTAGCACCCCTCACGTCCGCCGTACTCGACGGGATCCACGCTTGTTTTCGGGTACGGATTGTTATTCTATCTACTCTACAGGTCTGGGGTTAAAAGAAAAGAAAATGACTCGGCAAAGTATCGCACTTTATGCCTACGTATTCCCGTCTGGAACGAGAAATCAGAGTCAACGTAGTTCGCCTACCTACGGGAAAGGAGGGGAAGGTTGCTCGCTAGGATATCGCATCCTATGCCTACGTACTTTCATACGGCATGAAAGATCAGAGCAAACGTAGTTTGGGCCACGTACGACACAAGTCTGTCTTGATTGTTTTTATCTCCTTATGAAAGGGTTTTCCTGATTACTGGTCCAAGCGGACAAAATTGACGTTTTGATGAGTTCACATTCTTTTTACGGAAGAAGTGTCTTTTTTTGTGTTTCAAATCTTATTGTGTTTTTCTGTTTGTTTTGAGAAAGAAGAGACAGAACTCTAACCTATGATTGCAAAGGGAATCAAACTAACCTAATGTTATCAGGCATGGGTTAAGACCTAATGTCTATCATGCTCCTCTCTTGCGCAGAGAGAAACAGAGATCCTAAGGGATAAACGGAAACAGAAACAATAACATATATACAATAAAGCAGTAAAATGCATGGATGCAGCAATACAAGCGAGGCAAGGGAGTCACACTCAACCTCGAACCTAGAAAACAACAGGCAAAAGCGAACAAAATTCGCTTTCAACCTAACAGGTTAAATGGCAAACAATACAGTCAGGGAAATTTAAACAATACATCAAAAATTAAAAATAAACAGCAAAAGCAGTCTTCATCAACATCTGTCTTCAAGCAATCAGTTGCCTACCACGGGTGGCCTACTGATTGCTAACATGATATAGACAGTTTTCTCTCAAAAGTTCTATCTTTTAAATACATTCACTAATCCTTCCAAAGGAAGGAGGTGGGTATTAAAAGATACCTTGAATCATAGAGAAAGAATGGAGGCAAACAAGACCTTCCATGTTTATGAAGCAAGTTTTCTACTCTAGAGCTCTGCCTAGCTCCTAGATCCTATAACCTTCAACAGCTGCCAGCAAGAGATACTCCTCATCAACTCTGGAAATTGGTCTTCATTCTCTTAATCTTCAATGGGCTTCATCAGCACAGTCTTCAGCTCAAACCCAAACCCCAAGCAGGCCCAATACCCCACACAGTCAAACAATAACCCTAGAGAGGGCACACCACACAATCAAGCCGATACAGGAAATATACTAGTAGTAATAATAGAATAGGGGAACTCCTAGCATTTTCTAAGGGATCTATTATCTACCCATAATACCCCTATAGTCCCATACCCCAAAATTCAAACTACAACTCCTAAAAGAAATGATTTATTATACCTATGTTATATCTAAACCCTAGTTTTGATTCCCCTAATCACACCTAAACAACCCATCTAAAATTTAATCCTAAAATCATGAATTAAGTCTCATATGAAAATTAAAGTCCTAAGTGAAGTACTCTAAAAAGAATGGGTCCAAAATATACAAGGATCTAGCTAAACTAAAATCAACAAGATCAAGTGTTAAACTAAACATCATTTAAAACCTATTTAAAATAAAAATATACTAAAAATGCAAAAATAAGATAAAATGCTAATTTTGTTACATGACAATTTTCTTAACAGAAATAAGAAAAAGATGCAAAAACAACCACTCAAAAATATGGAATTTTCAATTTGTTATGATTTTTCAAACAATTAAGAAAAATGAATGAAATTAAAATGAATTAGATTTGGTTAGGGGTGCAGTTAGTAGTTATTTAAGTTGAAAAATGGATGATGGGCCCAGACTGGGGGTGCGCGTAGTAAGGCGCGTCTGGGCCCAGTTAATCAGAAAACTCAAAAGAAAAATAAAAAACCACAACGGTGCAGAAAGTAAGAAATATAGGTCAATTTGAGGTTGGGCCTTGAAAGTGGTGGTGTGGCTAGCACTTGCACTTAAGCCCAGTCTGGAGACATAAGTGAAATGGTGCGTTTCACGTTTATGAATTCCCTCTCGTTTTCAACTTCAAATCCTGGCCATTGGATGCGTTTCTCAGTCAACCAAGTCTTCTAGATCCAACGGGCATTGACTCGTCTTCTTCATTACACTTAGGGTTTCTGCAAATGCCTCCATGAACACAGCTTCATGCACACTATCTTCTATCAACTCGTGCGTGCTCAATTCTCCATCAAATTCAAACATGTAAAAAGCAAAATCACTCTAATTTTCTCCCTGAATTCGCTCATATCATCAGCATCAATTCATATCACATAAATCATGAAACACGATCTCCAACTTAGAACTACTCAGAAATTTCATCATCACCAATCCACAATCTAAGTGTACTAATCTCTTCCTGACCTTTCACTGATCAATAATCACTAACAATTCAAGATTCTAACAACTTAATCATTAAGTTCTAAGGCTCAACAGAATTAGTGCTCCAATGGTGAACTCCATGAAATGCTCTCAAATCCATCAGAATTATTCATCTAACTATTCCTAACAGTTCTAACCTAATAACTCTACATCATGCTAACTAAATTAAGCCAATTCGAAGAGATTACTAACCTGGTGTAATCTTGAAAACAGAGGGAGAAATCCTTGGATTCACAGCTTGCAATGCTTTGGACTTGATAAATGGACTTGGTTCTTGGTTCTGTATGCAACAACACTTGCTCAAATGCTCTTGATCTTGCAATTGAATTCTTCTTGCACTTTGGATGATGAAGTTGGTAGCACACGAACTCTACTTCAATTCAACCATATCTTGATGGAAACTTGCTCTATGATGAATGTAGATGATGATAGGATCAAGAATTTTGAAGAATGATGAAGATTTGATAGAGTTTTTGTGTAATTTGCAAAATTGAGGAATGAGATGTAACTATGAGTTTTCAACCAAATGAATCACCAACCAATGATTGGATCCACCCTACTCAATATATAGATGCTCATGGAACCATCTAGAACTTGTTAGAAACTTCTTGTGCACAAATCCCTTGTGTTTTGGCATGTGTAACTTCATACATAAGCAACCAATGATATCTCTCAAACTTTGAACTAAACTCAAAAATCCACTATTGCCAATGGTCTCAAAACATTATTTCCAATCAAAATGACCTATAATTTCATCCCATTTGGACATGTTATGAAAAATCTCATTTTTAGGTCACTTTTATTCATTAAATTCACCTTTTAATTGACCAAATTTGGAACCTTGAGCTATGAGCATTTCCAAACTTTCATGATCACTTTTATAGACTCAAAATGTCATTTGGAGCAAGTTTGATGTTGTGAAGTTTTTCATTTGAAGCTTCCTTGTATGAGTTTTGGGCATAGGCTTGAAATGACCTGTAATTCTCAAATGACCAAAATACCCTTTGCTTGCCAAGGTCATAAGTAGAGTTCCACAAATCATATGAAGGCATACCATACCTTTCTAGAAAGCTAATACAATCAGGAACAACTTTCATGTTTACCAGAAATCCATTTGAAAGCTCCTTGAGGGGTAAAGGTTGCTTGGAAGACAAGTAACTTTCACAGACAAAATTTCAGATGCCTCAGATGACCTGTAACTTGCAAGAACCATAAATGGAGTTCTATAAATCTCCTTGATGTCTTCCACCACTCAAATTAAAGGTATTGAGATACTCTACAAGTTTCATGTTGGCCAAGGATCCATTTGGAGCTTGAATTTTGAATTATCTTGCTTGGAAGTTTGACCTAAATTAGGGGATTTTACACAGAAACCCTAATTTAGAAACTCCTCTTCTTCTTGATTTCTCTTGATTTCTCCTTGGCACAACACCACATCCATATCTACATGTCAAATGATGAACCCCACATCTCTCAAATAGACCTTGATGCCTTTCAATCAATCATTTGACCTAGGGTTGACCTAGGGTTGACCCAGATGAAACCCTAGCTGACTGTCTTCAACTGCAACTCTTGTGATCACATCAATGACTTGTCTCACTTTCAAAATGACTCTCCATGTCTTCCATGATGTCTATATACCCTACATGACCTCAATTCCTTGCTCATAACTTCTTTGATGATCTTCAAATACCCTCAAGATAGGAGATAGATCCACTGCTTGATCCATTAACTTCTCTAGGTTTCCATTTCTTTCTGATGACTTGGATAGGCTTGAATTTGAATAATAACCTCTTGATATGCCCATAGGGATAAGAATTGCATTTGGTCCCTTGTTGGATGGCTTGCCCATGCTATGCTATGCAGATGAATTAATTATGTACATGACCTAATATGCAAATGACAATGCAATTGAAACATAAACCAAGTGAAGTAGGTTGAGAAAATTTTAGGGTGCAACAGCTGCCCCTATTCAAGCGACTTGGACCCGACTGGGTGAAGCGCGAACAACCTTCAAACATTCGAGGTACGAGACAGTTGAATACTAAGAACCCGGAAATTTGCCAACCGCAGAAATAAACTGCACCACTGTTTGGGGACCGACATCCACTAACTGAATCTGGTTGTTACGGCAACAATTGATCCGACGTCTGATAATTCTGATTTCAACTTCAACCACCTATGTAGCGCCACAGGTACTGAACACTTTTCGCAAAACACATCTGTCCACAACTGGACTAACCTTATCAACACAAGAAGAGAGACAAATTCGTCAACACGACTAGAGATTCTGTTGTCACCGGAGTAACCTTGTCCACCTCTGGACCCAAATTTTGCCAACTCGCGGATAAACGCAAATCTGTCCACGTCAGGACTCACATCACGGAAAAATCCCGGCGCTTTCGCTGGGGAAACATTTCTGTCTAATCACAGGAAACTCCATCCGTCTATCCATACGGGAAAACCATCTGTCTAAACACAGGAAACAATCTCTGTCCATCCCAGGTAACATCTCCGTCAACACGGGTAACATCTCTGCCCATCACAGGCAACATCTCCGTCAACACGGGTAACATCTCCGTCAACACGGGTAACCTCTCCGTCAACACGGGTAACATCTCTGTCTATCACAGGTAACATCTTCGTCAACACGGGTAACATCTCTGCCCATCACAGGCAACATCTCCGTCAACATGGGTAACATATCCGTCAACACGGGTAACCTCTCCGTCAACACGGGTAACATCTCTGTCTATCACAGGTAACATCTCCGTCAACACGGGTAACATCTCTGCCCATCACAGGTAACATCTCCGTCAACACGGGTAACATCTCTGTCTATCATAGGTAACATCTCCGTCAACACGGGTAACATCTCTGCCCATCACAGGTAACATCTCTGTCAACACGGGTAACATCTCTGCCCATCACAGGTAACATCTCCGTCAACACGGGTAACATCTCTGTCTATCACAGGTAACATCTCCGTCAACACGGGTAACATGTCTGCCCATCACAGGTAACATCTCCGTCAACACGGGTAACCTCTCCGTCAACACGGGTAACATCTCTGTCTATCACAGGTAACATCTCCGTCAACACGAGTAACATCTCTGTCTCTGCTACGGGTAAACACTTTGCCAAATACAGGAAAATATCTCCGCCTCTGCTACGGGTAAACACTCTGCCAAATACAGGAAAATATCTCCGCCTCTGCTACGGGTAAACACTCTACCAAATACAGGAAAATATCTCCGCCTCTGCTACGGGTAACTACTCTGCCTAATACAGGAAAATATCTCCGCCTCTGCTACGGGAAAATCATCTGTCTGAACACAGGAAATTTTATCCGCCTATTCATACGGGAAAATCATCTGCCTGAACACAGGAAACTTCATTCGCCTATTCATACGGGAAAATCATCTAATACAGCTTTTCTGCCTATCTTTACAGCAGCTAGCTCCATCAATCACATGGGTAACACAATATGAGTCTAGTCTTCCAATTTTCAGTGCTGACATGGCAGCAAATCTGAGAAGGCTTCTACTGGGGATTTTCTGAATCCATACTTCCAGACAACTTCCAAAACCGATTCACGAAATCTTTTGATATTGTTATAACAACAACCTTGAAGAAATACTCCTCTGGAAGGGTAAGAGAAACTTAATCAAGCAACTCTGTGGGGAGCAATGCCACAACGGACATCATCATTACATGTCGTACGCCGAGATCTAAATGTTTGGTAATTAATTTGAGCAAGAGCTCCCTCCACCTGCAAGGGAAACAACACTTGAAAACAAACGGTTAACCAACCTGGTTTATGTTTCAGAATACATATGTTTGACAATGGCGTAATGCTCCATTCGACATGGAAATGCTACGCGTTTTTTTATTTGGTGGATGCAAGTATGACACTATATGCCGATGCAAATGCAGACTCGAACTGCTGGGATACAGAAACTGCTTCAGCAAAATAAATGCTGAAGACAACGCCAACTCCGCTGGGGGTAACCAGGTGCCACAGAATTATTCCAGCAAAATAAATGCTGGAAGAGTGAAGCCAACTTCGCTGAGGGATAATTGAATGCGCCAATCCTGATTGGACTTCTGCTGGGGAGTGAACGGGTATCACACAGTATTCCGACAAAATAGATGCCAGGGCACACAGCCAACTCTGCCGGGGAGAGTTTTCTTTTTTAATCTTTGAGTTTCACTGGGAGGAAAGACAACACTTGCTGGAAAGAGAACTCCGCTGGGGACGAAACGATTCTCTTGGGGAAAATCAACTGACTCCGCTGGGGGAGAGTAAATGACCCTACTGGGAAGGGTAGACTGTCTAAGTACAGCTCACGAGTTGGAAATGTTAATCTTCTGAGGCTAAACCACTCTGCTCGGGATGCACTGTCTGAATACAACCTTCGATCTAGGAATCGTCACTTCTGCTGAGAGTAAACAACCCTGTTGGAGAATGTCCTTTGGATAAGCTGCGACTAGCTGGAGAATTCAATCCTTCTTCAGTGAGGAACAATGTTATCTTGGAAGCGCGACCTGCGTGGGGATCGAGTCTTTCGTTACGAGCTTCTGGTCAATACTGCAATCTTTTGATCGTCCACTTCATACGGCTACGAACCCTGCAACACCACAAACAAGACAAGACAAGTCTATGCAACCAAATCTATTCGAGGTAGTGTTAGTGACATCATTTTCAGTTAATTCAAAGTTTTAGCAATTATTGGCAAGGGCCAGCGACGTTATACACTTGCTAGTTTCATTAAACCTAGGCGTTTATCACGTACAAAACAGTAAAGAACCAGCATCAAATACCGAATAACATGTTTTATTGATTGGGCCCCTAAATGGGCAGAGTTTTGTACACGGAATGTAACTCCTGAAAAGAGGAAGCTACGCACAACAACTATACAAGTATGCACAAGAAGCATAAATATAATGACAAATCAAATTTGTACACATGTCGGCAACGGGATGCAGACGAACACCACGAGCTGATCCTCCTATGACTCACCCGACTCTAACGCTTTTCCCGACATTCACACTTCCGAAAAGATGGTATCTGATAATTGACCCCTCAGGTATATTCTCCCGCACCAATGCTCACTGTAGTATCAAATTCGGACCGCAGTCATTTGCTTTTCAAATCCCTAACTTTTGCGTGAACCGCCCTTTACGGGTTTTCAGTTCACCGGGATACCCTTTTTTGCCGAAGCCGCCCAGTGTAGGTTTTCAACTTCGCGGGTGTACATTTTTTCCAATTTTATCCCTAATTTTTGCCCGAACCTTTCATTTTGTTTTTGGTTCGCCAGGATGCCCCATTTTTGCCTGGACTCTCTTTTTTCTGTCCAGCGGGTCAATTTCAAGCAAAGTATTTTTTAACTGCGTCCGAATTCACAGGCGACGTAAAGTCTTCACCGTCCATGGTGGACAACAATAAAGCCCCTCCTGAAAAGACTTTTCTGACAACGTATGGCCCTTCGTAATTGGGGGTCCACTTGCCCCTGTGATCTGCCTGTGGCGGGAGAATCCTTTTCAACACAAGGTCGCCCGTCTGAAAGCTCCGAGGATGTATCTTCTTATCATATGCTTTCTTCATTCGGCTCTGGTACAAACGACCGTATGCTAGAGAAGCTAGCCTCTTCTCATCCATTAAACTCAGCTGGTTCAACCTGTCTTTCACCCATTCTGCCTCGTCTAGTTGGACGTCTCGTAACACTCTCAGGGAAGGAATCTCAACTTCCAGTGGTAGCACTGCTTCCATTCCATATACCAACGAGAACGGGGTTGCCCCGGTTGATGTGTGTATCGTCGTACGATACCCGTGCAAAGCAAAAGGTAGCATCACATGCCAATCCTTATAGGTCACCACCATCTTCTGAACAATCTTCTTTATATTCTTATTGGCCGCTTCAACAGCGCCATTCATCTTGGGTCGATAGGGGGAGGAGTTGTGATGCTCGATCTTAAAATTCTGACAGAGCTCCTTCATCATTTTGTTATTCAGGTTTGAACCGTTGTCGGTGATTATCCGCTCGGGGATCCCATATCTACAAATGATATCTCTCTTTATGAATCTGGCTACCACCTGCTTAGTCACATTTGCGTAAGATGCCGCCTCCACCCATTTGGTGAAGTAATCGATTGTTACCAGAATGAACCGGTGTCCATTAGAAGCCGTAGGCTCGATCTTTCCAATCATATCAATTCCCCACATCGAGAATGGCCATGGTGACGACATCACATTCAGAGGACTCGGAGGCACATGGATCTTATCTGCATAGATTTGGCACGTGTGGCACTTCCTCGCAAACTTGAAACAATCAGTTTCCATAGTTAGCCAAAAGTAACCTGCCCGCAGCAACTTCCTCGTCATAGCATGCCCACCAGCTGGCGTACCAAATGTACCCTCATGTATTTCCTCCATGAGCAACTTCGCCTCTTTCTCATCTACACAACGTAGTAACACCAAGTCGTGATTTCGCCTGTATAAGACACCGTCCGGATTCAAATAGAAATTACCCGCCAATCTCCTGAGAGTCTTTTGATCGTGACTGGATGCCCCAGCCGGATACTCTTTGTTCTTCAGGAAATTAAGGATATCAAAATACCATGGTTTATCATCGGATGCTTCGTCAATGGAAAATACGAAGGCAGGTCTGTCAAGCCGAGAGATAACAATTCTGGGAGCCTCATTCCAGAAGTTGACTTTGTACATGGAAGACAAAGTGGCCAGGGCGTCAGCCATCTGATTCTCTGCTCGCGGTACATGATGCAATTCAACCTTGTCGAAGAAAGGCAACAATCTCCTCGCGTAATTCATGTACGGTATCAAATTGGGCTGACGTGTCTCCCATTCCCCTTTTATTTGATTCACCACCAGAGCTGAGTCTCCGTATACATCCAGATTTTTGATTCGCAAATCAATGGCTTCTTCAAGCCCCATGATACAAGCTTCGTATTCGGCTTCATTATTGGTAACTGGAAAGGTCAATCGAGTAGTAAACGGGATGTGCGACCCGTGTGGAGTAGTGATGATTGCCCCTATTCCGCTACCATAGGCGTTTACAGCTCCGTCAAATATCAACTTCCATTTGGAGCCCAATTCTGGTCCTTCGTCTGGCAACGGCTCTTCACAATCTTTCATCTTTAGGTACATGATATCCTCGTCAGGAAAATCAAACCTCATCGATTGGTAGTCCTCAATAGGCTGCTCTGCCAAGTATTCAGACAATACACTCCCCTTTATAGCCTTCTGCGAGACATACTGGATGTCATATTCGGTCAAAACCATCTGCCAACGGGCAATTCTCCCCGATAATGCTTGCTTTTCGAATACATATTTGATAGGATCCATCTTCGAGATGAGCCTGGTTGTATGATTCAGCATGTATTGCCTCAAACGCTTGGCGGCCCAGGCCAGCGCGCAACAAGTTTTTTCGAGCATTGAATATCGAGATTCACATTCAGTAATCTTCTTACTCAAGTAGTAGATCGCATGCTCTTTTCTTCCTGTCTCGTCGTGTTGACCGAGAACACAACCCATACTTCCCTCAAGAACTGTCAAATACATAATCAAGGGTCTCCCTGCCACTGGGGGTATCAAAATAGGAGGCTCCTGCAAATACTGCTTTATTTTATCGAACGCCTTTTGACAATTTTCATTCCACGTTACAGCCTGGTCTTTTTTCAACAGCTTGAATAATGATAACACGAAATCATATAGATATTTTCATGCATATTTCAACTAAAGTCTAACCGTTTTCGATCCGATTTCGGGTTATTTCCGTGTATTTGTCTGATGTTTTTGCAGGTATTCAACGATCACGTCTAAACAAGGCAACATGAAGAAAAGAAGCAATCCCAGATGAAATATGGACGAAAAAGGAGTGAAAACACAATGAAAAGCGCAGCAGACAGTTTTTGCTGATGTGACGACCGTCACAGATGCATGACGACCGTCACACGGGTGACGACCGTCACACCTTGTGACGACCGTCATGCAGGCAAAAACGCCCCACTCAGATTACACGTCAAAAGAGCAATTCCAATTCCCATTAAATGATCCACTACTCCCTAAATTATCTGCCTCAAGGTCCATCATCCTCAGACATAACCGTTGGGATTCCACATGTAACAGCCCAAATTTCATTAAATAATTAATTGTAGTAATTAATTGATTTAGTGGGATTTTTATTAATGTTGGAATTAATTTTTATTAATTGGAATTAATAGAGAATTGAGAAGGAATTGGAGAGGAAAGAAAATAAAAGGAATATATAAGTGGGGAAGAAAAGAAAAGAAAGATAGAAAAACATTTGGAAAGAAAGAGGAAAGAAGAAGAAAGGAGAGAAAGAGAAGAGAACAAGAGGAAAAGTGGAAATCATCAAGAACCAACATCAAAGCTCCGATTAATCGAGGTAAGGGTGAGAAATGTTTCTATTTGATCATTGTATGATGTTATGTATGTTGGGTTGGGGTTTTGGTAGAGTTTCCATCACTTTCCATTTAGGGCAAAATGTTGGATAATCGGTAGATTGATGATTTAATCGGTTGAAACTGAGTAGTAATGCCGTAGAATAGTCGGGTAACATGTATTCATGCTGTTTATACTGATTTGGATGTGTAATAGAGGGTTGATGATGGATTGGTGAAGGAGAAGACAGAATAGGGTTGTGTTCTGCGCAGGTTCGCTGGCTCTCGCCAGGCGAGCGAAGGCGAAGCTTCGCCAGGCGAAGCCTAGCGAATGCTGGCGAATAATTATGATTAAGTTCCAGTGGACTTCGTTGGCGAGTTCGCCAGGCGAGGTTGGATAGCGAAGGTTCACCCAGCGAAGATGATGGCGAATGGTGGCGAATGAAGTCAGTAGCTACTGACTTGGGTTCGCTGGGAAGTCTCGCCAGGCGAAGCCTAGCGAGTGTTCGCTGAGAGAGTTCGCCAGGCGAAGGCCAGGCGAAGGTTCGCTGCGAGGGTTCGCCAGGCGAATGAAGGCGAATGTGACAGCATTCTTCTCTTGCTGTGTTGTTCATGTGGTGATGGTTTGGTTGCTTCACATAGGTTAATACCTCTATGATATGATATAGATATGATCTATTGTGATGATGTGTACTGTGGGTAGCCTCCGGGCGTGAATCCTAGTTAATGTGCGATGCGTATTAATTATGATAAATAGAATTACATGTGAATACAATGATGAATGTATGTGTATTGTCTAATGAACTTGCGAATGCTTAATGGGTATACAATTATGTGATGAGTATGCATGAGAACATTGTGGATATGTGTGCATGGCTTATAATTGTATAAATGGTATTGTGATGTGAATACCTTGATTATGTGATATATGTTGTATGTGCAATCATTGTGTAATTCTTGAAGTGATGAATTATGTAAATGCATGAGATTAAGATGTCGGTCTTAAGTGCATTTGTTGTGATTGATTGTACATGCATCATTTAGTCAAGAGGCAATGTCTGTTAGTTTCGAGGGAACTAGTGGCTTGTCCCAAACCTAGAAGTGTGGGTTTGAAGGCTTAGAGGACGAGCCTTTGTGGTTATCAGTCTAGAAGTGTGGACCCGGTTTAATGTAAAAACCGAAAAAAAGATAACGGGTTATCGGTCTAGAAGTGTGGACCCGGTTTAATGTAAAAACCGAAAAAAGATAACGAAAGTCGGTACCACATTGCATGAGTTGCATTGAGTTGTTGAGTCACATTAATATATGACATATGCATGAAGTGATGCTTATGTGCGAATGATGAGATTGTGAAATTGTGAGAGTATGCATGATGTGGAAATGCTTTACAAATATTCGTGTTGTCATTATATGTGTGGCAAATATATATGACTAAGAAATTGAATTTTGGTGAGAAATACGGAGTGGAAGTTGTATTGATTACCTATATATATATATATATATATATATATATATATATATATATATATATATATATATATATATATATATATATATATATATATATATATATATATATATATATATATATATATATATATATATATATATATATATATATATATATATATATATATATATATATATATATATATATATATATATATATATATATATATATATATATATATATATATATATATATATATATATAATCTTATGCTTTGATTATTATGGTTATATTTCTCACCCTTCTGCTGTTTTATAATGCTCTATGAGGCATTGCAGATTAGGATGCTGGAGTCCTTTGTGAAGTTAGTCTTCATTCTTTTGAGTCGGCTGCTCTGATATGTAACACCAGGTAGTTAGACTAGTATAGTCATTCTTTTGTGATACATTGCGATGTATCAGCTGATGTGGTTTTGTAATCTAACTGATATGATGTATTAATCTGGATGACTTATGTGCACTTGAATTAATATTTTGGAACTGATTAAATGATGTTATCTTCCGCTTAAATTAAATGTTGAGATGTGATTTCTAAAACTACAAAAATGTTACATATTTTTATGGAGCAAAAATGTGAAAGGGTTTTGTTGGTGAAACTGTGACATTCTTCTTTTATACCTTATTATAAAACCTTTTTACTCTGATAATTTGTAAGTGCTTAATTGTTTTATATGCATTTATTTGGGGTATAGAAGGGGGTGTTACAATAGTGGTATCAGAGCAGGTCGGTCCGTCCGACCAAGTTGTTAGAGTATTTTTCCTGTGTGTTATTGATATGCGTGTGTTGCATTATCAATATTGGTTGTTCTTACGTGGTTCTGTGGTTGGAATTAGTAAGATGGTTGCAGGAAGGAACGACAAAGCGATTGCGGAGGCATTGACGAGATTGGCGGGGGCAATTGGGCAGAATCCTCCGGCCAATGTGAATGTGAGGAATCATGCTGATGATGGATTCCGTGCTTTGGGGAAATTCCAAAAGAATAAACCTCCGGTCTTCAAGGGAACTCATGAACCGGACAAGGCACAAATTTGGTTGAAAGCTGTGGAAAAGATTTTTTGATTTATGAATTGCTCGGATGCACAGAAGGTGCAGTTCGGGACTCATATGCTCGAAGAAGAAGCTGAAGATTGGTGGGGTAATACTCGCCAAAGATTTGAGGAAGATGATATTGTGATTACGTGGGATTTTTTTAGAGAAAATTTTCTGGAGAAGTATTTTCCAGAGGATGTGCGGGGGAAGAAAGAGATCGAATTTCTTGAGTTGAAGCAAGGTAATTCGACGGTTGCTGAGTATGCGGCGAAACTTGAGGAGTTGATCAAATTTTGTCCTCACTATAATACTGGTAATGCTGAGAGGTCTAAGTGCCTCAAGTTTGTGAACGGTTTGAGACCCGAGATTAGACAAGCTATTGGGTACCAGGAAATCAGAAGGTTTTCTGAGTTGGTTAACAAGAGCAGAATTTATGACGAAGACAGTAGGGCTAGGTCTAGCCACTACAAGAGCCTAAGTGATAAGAAAGGAAAAGGACAATTCAGAGGAAAACCTTATGTAACTCCTGCTGATAATGGGAAACAAAAGGTTGGTTTTGGCAAGAGGCCAAGTGGGGGAGTTTCTACCCAGGTCAGGTGTTACACTTGTGGTGAAGCGGGGCATCGTGCTTTGGAGTGCAAAAGTGTTGAACCGAAGTGTTTTAAGTGTGGCAAGCCAGGCCACAAGGCTCTAGAGTGTAGAAGCGGTGCGGGTGTTACTTGTTATAACTGTGGTGAGCGAGGGCACATCAGTACCAAGTGCGATAAGCCGAAGAAGCGGGAAAGTGTTCGCTCTATCTGGATCTGAGACTGCTAGCGACGATCGCTTGATCAGAGGTACGTGTTTTATTAATGGTATACCTTTGATCGCTATAATTGATACCGGAGCTACGCATTCTTTTATTTCTTTAGATTGTGTTAGAAGGTTAAATCTTGAGTTGTCTGTGATTGGTGGCAGTATGGTTATTGATACTCCTGCTATGGGTTCGGTAACTACACCGTATGTTTGCTTGAATTGCCCGTTGAGTATTTTCGGAGAGAGATTTTGGGTTTGATTTAGTGTGTCTTCATTTAGATCAACTGGATGTCATTCTTGGAATGAATTGGTTAAAATTCAATCGTGTGTATATTAACTGTTTTGACAAAACGGTTATTTTTCCTGATTCGGATGTTGAAAGGGATTTGTTTATGACGAGGAAACAAGTGAAGGAATCGGTACAAGATGGGGCTAAGGTATTTATTCTTATGGCAACTTTGAGGACTAGTGAAGGTGAAGAGATTGATGCTTTGCCCATTGTTAGAGATTTTCCGGAAGTATCCCCTGAAGAGATAAAGGATTTACCGCCGGAGCGAGAAGTGGAGTTTTCGATAGATTTGATTCTTGGAACTAGTCCGATATCGATGGCTCCATATCGTATGTCGGCCTCGGAGTTAAAGAGTTGAAGAGTCAACTTGAGGATTTGCTTGAAAAGAGGTTTATTCGTCCGAGCGTGTCACCGTGGGGTGCACCAGTGTTGTTGGTTAAGAAGAAAGAGGGTTCTATGAGGCTCTGTGTGGATTACAGACAGTTGAACAAGGTGACTATTAAGAATAAGTATCCACTTCCAAGGATTGATGATCTAATGGATCAGTTGGTTGGTGCAAGTGTGTTCAGCAAGGTTGATTTGAGATCTGGGTATCATCAGATCCGTGTGAAAGCTGAGGATATTCAGAAGATGGCCTTTCGGACGAGGTATGGACACTATGAGTATTCCGTGATGCCATTTGGTGTGACTAATGCACCAGGTGTATTTATGGAGTACATGAATAGGATTTTCCATCCGTATTTGGATAAGTTTGTGGTGGTGTTTATCGACGACATCTTGGTTTATTCGAAGAGCGAAGGAGAGCATGCCGAGCATCTGAAGATTGTGTTATCTGTGCTGAGAGAGAAGCAGTTGTTCGCGAAGCTTTCTAAGTGTGAATTTTGGTTGAAGGAAGTTAGTTTCCTTGGTCATGTGATTTCTAGTAGTGGTATTGCGGTTGATCCGTCGAAGATTGAAGCGGTGTCGCAATGGGAGACTCCGAAGTCAGTTTTTGAGATCAGAAGTTTTCTTGGTTTAGCCGGTTATTATCGGAAGTTTATTGAAGGATTTGCTAAGTTATCGTTGCCATTGACGCAGTTGACTAGGAAGGGTCAAGCCTTTGTTTGGGACGCCAAGTGTGAAGCGAGTTTTCAAGAACTTAAGCGAAGGTTGACGACAACTCCTGTTTTGATTCTGCCAAATCCAGAGGAACCATTCGTTGTGTATTGTGATGCTTCTTTGATTGGTTTAGGAGGTGTGTTGATGCAGAATAACCAAGTTGTAGCTTATGCTTCGAGGCAACTCAAAGTGCATGAGAAGAATTATCCGACGCATGACTTAGAGTTGGTCGTCGTTGTATTTGTGTTGAAACTTTGGAGGCATTATTTATTGGGCGCAAGATTTGAAGTCTTTAGTGACCACAAGAGTTTGAGATATCTTTTTGATCAAAAGGAACTGAATGCGAGACAAAGAAGATGGCTTGAACTTTTGAAGGATTTTGATTTTGGCTTGAACTACGATCCGGGTAAAGCAAATGTAGTAGCGGATGCATTGAGTCGGAAATCATTGCATATGTCGGCGTTGATGGTGAAAGAGTTAGAATTGGTCGAGCAATTTCGAGATTTGAGTTTGGTATGTGAGAGAACTTCTTTTGGATTTAAGTTGGGTATGTTAAAGCTTACAAGTGGTATTTTGGATGAGATTTGAGAAGGACAGAAATTGGATTTGAGCTTAGCTGATCGGTTGACTTTAATCAACCAAGGCCAAGGTGGTGATTTTTGGATTGATGAGGATGGTATTATGAGATGTCGGGATCGAGTTTGTGTTCCAAATGTTGTTGAGCTGAAAAAGAGTATTCTTGAGGAAGGACATCGTAGCGGATTGAGTATTCATCCGGGTGCTACTAAGATGTATCAGGATTTGAGGAAAGTATTTTGGTGGCCTAGTATGAAGAAGGATATCGCGGAATTTGTGTATTCTTGTTTGACTTGCCAGAAGTCAAAGATTGAGCATCAGAAGCCATCCGGTTTGATGAAGTCGTTGTTTATTCCTGAGTGGAAATGGGATAGTATCTCCATGGATTTTGTATCGGGTTTGCCGAGGACGCCGAGTAATTTTGAGGCTATTTGGGTTATCGTGGATAGGTTGACTAAATCTGCTCACTTTATCCCTATGTGTATGGATTACCCTTTGGAGAAGTTGGCTAAGTTGTATATTGAGAGGATTGTGTGTCTGCATGGTATTCCGTTAAGTATTGTTTCGGATAGAGATCCGCGGTTTACTTCGAGATTTTGGGAGAGCTTGCAGAGTGCTTTGGGTACTAAGTTGCGTTTGAGTTCAGCGTATCATCCTCAGACTGATGGTCAGACGGAGAGGACGATTCAGTCGCTTGAAGATCTTTTGAGAGCTTGTGTATTGGAAAAAGGAGGAGCTTGGGATAGCAACTTGCCTTTGATTGAGTTTACCTACAACAACAGTTTCCATTCGAGTATTGGTATGACACCATTTGAGGCGTTGTATGGTAGGCGGTGTAGGACACCATTGTGTTGGTTCGAGTCCGGAGAGAGTTCTGTTGTTGGACCCGAGTTGGTTCAACAGACTACTGATAAGATCAAGATGATTCAAGAGAAGATGAGAATTACTCAGAGTCGTCAGAAGAGTTATTATGACAAGAGGAGGAAGGCACTTGAATTTCAAGAGGGAGATCATGTGTTTCTTCGAGTCACTCCGATGACAGGTGTTGGTAGGGCACTGGAGTCGCGCAAGTTGTCGCCGCGTTTCATTGGTCCTTATCAGATTTTGCAAAGGATAGGAGAAGTGGCCTATTGTGTGGCTTTACCACCGTCGCTTGCTAATCTTCATGACGTATTCCATGTATCTCAGTTGAGGAAATACATTGCGGATCCGTCTCATGTAGTCCAAATAGATGATGTGCAGGTGAGAGATAACCTGACTGTTGAGACATCACCTATGCGGATTGAGGATCGGAAATTGAAGCAGCTTCGAGGTAAAGAGATTGCTTTAGTGAAGGTCGCTTGGGGAGGACCGGCTGGTGGAAATGTTACGTGGGAGCTTGAGAGCCAGATGAAGGAGTCTTATCCAGAACTGTTTGAATCAGGTAACATTTTTGAGGACGAAAATTCCTAAAGTGGGGAGAGTTGTAACAGCCCAAATTTCATTAAATAATTAATTGTAGTAATTAATTGATTTAGTGGGATTTTTATTAATGTTGGAATTAATTTTTATTAATTGGAATTAATAGAGAATTGAGAAGGAATTGGAGAGGAAAGAAAATAAAAGGAATATATAAGTGGGGAAGAAAAGAAAAGAAAGAGGAAAGAAGAAGAAAGGAGAGAAAGAGAAGAGAACAAGAGGAAAAGTGGAAATCATCAAGAACCAACATCAAAGCTCCGATTAATCGAGGTAAAGGTGAGAAATGTTTCTATTTGATCATTGTATGATGTTATGTATGTTGGGTTGGGGTTTTGGTAGAGTTTCCATCACTTTCCATTTAGGGCAAAATGTTGGATAATCGGTAGATTGATGATTTAATCGGTTGAAACTGAGTAATAATGCCGTAGAATAGTCGGGTAACATGTATTGATGCTGTTTATACTGATTTGGATGTGTAATAGAGGGTTGATGATGGATTGGTGAAGGAGAAGACAGAATAGTGTTCTGTTCTGCGCAGGTTCGCTGGCTCTCGCCAGGCGAGCGAAGGTGAAGCTTCGCCAGGCGAAGCCTAGCGAATGCTGGCGAATAATTATGATTAAGTTCCAGTGGACTTCGCTGGAGAGTTTGCCAGGCGAGGTTGGATAGAGAAGATTCGCCCAGCGAAGGTGCTGGCGAATGGTGGCGAATGAAGTCAGTAGCTACTGACTTGGGTTCGCTGGGAAGTCTCGCCAGGCGAAGCCTAGCGAGTGTTCGCTGAGAGAGTTCGCCAGGCGAAGGCCAGGCGAAGGTTCGCTGCGAGGGTTCGCCAGGCGAATGAAGGCGAATGTGACAGCATTCTTCTCTTGCTGTGTTGTTCATGTGGTGATGGTTTGGTTGTTTCACATAGGTTAATACCTCTATGATATGATATAGATATGATCTATTGTGATGATGTGTACTGTGGGTAGCCTCCGGGCGTGAATCCTAGTTAATGTGCGATGCGTATTAATTATGATAAATAGAAACACATGTGAATACAATGATGAATGTATGTGTATTGTCTAATGAACTTGCGAATGCTTAATGGGTATACAAATATGTGATGAGTATGCATGAGAACATTGTGGATATGTGTGCATGACTTATAATTGTATAAATGGTATTGTGATGTGAATACCTTGATTGTGTGATATATGCTGTATGTGCAATCATTGTGTAATTCTTGAAGTGATGAATTATGTAAATGCATGAGGTTAAGATGTCGGTCTTAAGTGCATTTGTTGTGATTGATTGTACATGCATCATTTAGTCAAGAGGCAATGTCTGTTAGTTTCGAGGGAACTAGTGGCTTGTCCCAAACCTAGAAGTGTGGGTTTGAAGGCTTAGAGGACGGGCCTTTGTGGTTATCTGTCTAGAAGTGTGGACCCGGTTTAATGTAAAAACCGAAAAAAAGATAACGGGTTATCGGTCTAGAAGCGTGGACCCGGTTTAATGTAAAAACCGAAAAAAGATAACGAAAGTCGGTACCGCATTGCATGAGTTGCATTGAGTTGTTGAGTCACATTAATATATGACATATGCATGAAGTGATGCTTATGTGCGAATGATGAGATTGTGAAATTGTGAGAGTATGCATGATGTGGAAATGCTTTACAAATATTCGTGTTGTCATTATATGTGTGGCAAATATATATGACTAAGAAATTGAATTGTGGTGAGAAATACGGAGTGGAACTTGTATTGATTACCTATATATATATATATAATCTTATGCTTTGATTATTATGGTTATATTTCTCACCCTTCTGCTGTTTTATAATGCTCTATGAGGCATTGCAGATTAGGATGCCGGAGTCCTTTGTGAAGTTAGTCTTCATTCTTTTGAGTCGGCTGCTCTGATATGTAACACCGGGTAGTTAGACTAGTATAGTCATTCTTTTGTGATACATTGCGATGTATCAGCTGATGTGGTTTTGTAATCTAACTGATATGATGTATTAATCTGGATGACTTATGTGCACTTGAATTAATATTTTGGAACTGATTAAATGATGTTATCTTCCGCTTAAATTAAATGTTGAAATGTGTTTTCTAAAACTACAAAAATGTTACATATTTTTATGGAGCAAAAATGTGAAAGGGTTTTGTTGGTGAAACTGTGACATTCTTCTTTTATACCTTATTATAAAACCTTTTTACACTGATAATTTGTAAGTGCTTAATTGTTTTATATGCATTTATTTGGGGTATAGAAGGGGGTGTTACACCACTTCTATAAAAAGGGAAGCAGGGGACTTCAGAAAGTGTGCTGCATTCATACCACGAAGTGCTGCCAAATTTAATTTCCAGAGCAAATTTACTTTCCAGTTTTTATTTGTATCCATTTCTCCAGTTTTTATTTGTATTCCCTTTCCTTTATTTCCCTTTTCATTTCCTCATTCCCATTTCCGCTCTTCTGTAATTGTTACTGCACTGTACGATCGAATTGGAACTAAAGACAAAATCCTGCTAACATCTGTGGAGCATCTGCCCAAAGGCCAATTGGCATTATTTACAGGTTTTCATTTTGATCGACTTCTATTTCATTATAATGCAATTTATTATTTATTATTATTATTTATGTTTTTTTTTTCAAATTCCATGTCTAGCTAAACTTAGGCAATCGATATGTAGTAATAATTCGAATGGGATTTGATAACTCTGGTTTGAAAACTTTCTTTTCACAAAAGTAATTTATGGTCTAAGTGTTTAAAATTGATTCACGAAATAAACTTCGTCGCGAAAGCGAGAACTTATTTAAAAGTAGTTTTGCCACGAAAGTGGGAAATTAATTAAGATACGAACCAACAAGCGAAAGCTGCGGTAAGGTCAGATAGTAAACACTAGGCATTTGTTTTAATAACAGCGAAAGCACTTTAAAACGAATTAGAACTTAGAGATTTCCAAAAAATAGTTTTAACCCCGAACGAGATACGAAAGTGTACGTTTGGCCCTTAGGATTATGATTAGCGTCAATAACCATCGTGAGACGAGAGTCTTCAAATCTCCATTTTCTGCTTAAATAAACTGCGAAAACTATTTCATACACTAGTAACTTATCAAATCCCTGAAGAACATAATTACTACGTATCGATCCAATTAATTAAAATCTAAACAGTAATCTTAGTTCCCCCTTTTAGTGACAACCTTATTCCCTTAAAACATATTCTACCTAGCTAAACATAGTAACTCCCGAGAACACTAGTTTGATTACGAGTCCCTGTGGGATCGATATCTTTTATTACTACGCGATAGACTGTGCACTTCCAGTTAGTTGTATTAGACATAGAAAGTTGCGATCAAGTTTTTGGCGCCGTTGCCGGGGACCCGTTTAGTCAATAGTGTAACCTTCTGTTACGCCGTATAGACTAGGTAAACAATTTTCATTTTTCCTTTACTAGTGCTGTCGATTGTATGCCAAGAGATCGCCCACAAAGCGATATCTTGAAACCTTCAGTCGCAGAACTAGAACGCTTCTTACACCTAAGAAGCCGAATCATTGAGTACCAACTCAAACATAACATTCCCGATCCTCTCACTCCCATTCCCAAATCAGAAGAAGAATCGACGATGGCTGAAGGACCTCCGAACAAACCGCTGAAGGCATACGCTACACCATCCCAGATGGAGCCTAGAAGTAGCATTGCTGCCCCAGCTATTACCCGAAATGATTTTGAGCTGAAACCATCATTGCTGTCAGCTGTACAACAAAACCAATTCTCAGGAAACGCAACTGAGGATCCGAACGAACATCTAACGAAGTTTGTACAATAGCAGACACAGTGAAAGCAAATGGAGTAACGCCAGACGCGATAAGACTTCGTCTTTTCCCATTCTCTCTTAGAGACAGAGCGTGGACATGGTTACAATCGTTACCATCCAACTCCGTTACGACGTGGGAGCAATTGAAGAACGTTTTCTTAGCGAGATATTTTCCACCAAGCAAAACTGCTATGCTTAGAGCTCAAATCAACGGATTTCGACAGAAAGATACTGAATCTCTCTACGAAGCATGGGAACGATTCAAAGATATGATGAGAACATGTCCTCACCACGGTCTAGAAGACTGGGTGACAATCCATACTTTCTATAATGGGCTTCTATACAATACTAGATTGACAATAGACGCTGCCGCGGGCGGTGCACTTATGGATAAGCCATACGATGAAGCCTATCAATTAATAGAAAACATGTCCCAAAACCATTGCCAATGGGGAGGTGAACGCACTCCAAATGAGAAAACCTCAGCGAAAGGTGGGATGTACGATATCAGCAGCCTTGAAAAGTTCAATGCTAAAGTAGATGCTCTAGCACAGAAGATTGATAGTCTGACCATTAACCCCACTGCAACTGTCGCTGCAGTAACTCCAAATTGCGAGTTATGCGGAAGCACCACTCATAATGCACCCGAATGCCCATTGATAGCCGGAATCCCGCCAGACCAGGTAAATTATGCTCAAGGAAATCCCTACGCAAATACCTACAACCCAGGTTGGCGAAATCATCCAAACTTTTCTTACAAAAGCGAAAATGCATTGCAAATGCCTACCGCTCCGCAAGGATACCAAAAACCAGCTGCTCAGAATGCACCTAGGAAATCAAACCTCGAATTGATGATGGAAAGGTTCATAGCTACTCAAGCTCAAACGAACAAAGAGTTCCTGAATCAAAACATACACACTAGCGAGCAAATTAAACAGCTGACAGGAAAAGTAGACGCTTTAGCCACCCACAACAAAATGTTAGAAACTCAGATACCACAAGTGGCTCAACAGCAAGCATCTGCTGCCGCACCTGCTGGCACATTTCCTGGACAACCCGAACAGAATCCCAAAGGCCAAACAAATGCAGTGATACTAAGAAGTGGAAAAGAATTGGACGAACCGATCGATCCGAGGACCGAAAACTCAGCCATGCAACAGAAACCAACTGAACAAGCAGAAAAGGAATCTGAGTTAGAGAAGAAGGAGGACAACGAGAAGGAGGATACCGCAAGTGAAAAAACTCAAGCACCTCCAGCGCCATATAAACCACCTATTCCTTATCCGCAAAGACTAATAAACTCCAAAACTTCAGGACAGTTTAAGAAATTTGTAGAGCTCCTTAAACAGTTGAATATTACTATTCCTTTTACAGAAGCGATAACTCAAATGCCGTCATACGCCAAATTTCTCAAAGAGATCCTGTCGAATAAGAGAAAGATCGAGGATAATGAAACAATTACACTTACTGTAGAGTGTAGCGCTATTATTCAGAACCGCATGCCTCCTAAATTAAAAGACCCAGGTAGTTTCTCCATACCCTGCGTCATAGGAAAGTTCGTAATAGACAAAGCTCTATGCGATTTAGGAGCTAGTATCAGTGTTATGCCCTTATCTATATGCAAAAAGCTGAATATGGGAGACCTCAGGCCGACCAAAATGTCCGTACAATTAGCTGACAGATCAGTAAAATACCCAGTCGGAATACTGGAAAACGTTCCAGTACGCATAGGAAAATTCTACATTCCAACCGACTTCATAATCATGGACATCAAGGAAGATACTGTAACTCCAATTATCCTAGGAAGACTGTTCCTAGCTACAGCTGGAGCAATTATAGACGTGAAGAAAGGAAGGCTAACATTCGAAGTAGGAGAAGAAAAGATAGAGTTCATTCTCACCAAGTTCTTACAAGCACCAGCAATAGACGATACCTGCTATTTAGTAGACGAAATTGACGAATGCATAAGAGAACTTGAAAATGAAGAGACCACGTATTCAGAAATAATAAAGATTCAAATACCCGATATTTCTGAAGACGGCAATTGGCGTAAACCGTATAAAGATGACAGCCTAAGCGAAAGCTTAGCACTGACACCAAACCATATGCCAGATCCGAAGAACCCATATTTAGAACTTAAAACACTACCCAAAAACCTCAGATATGAATATCTAGACGATGAACTAAAAAGACCAGTGATAGTCAACGCCGACTTAGGACGACCAGAAACCGAAAAGTTATTAGAAGTCCTAAAGAAGTACCCCACCGCGTTAGGCTATAACATAAGCGATTTGAAAGGTATAAGCCCTTCGATCTGTATGCATCGAATTACAATAGAGGAAGACTCTAAAACCTCTCGAGAGCATCAGAGAAGACTAAACCCCATCCTGAGCACTGTAGTCAGAGATGAAGTAAAGAAATTACTAGATGCAGGAATCATCTATCCGATCTCCGATAGTGAATGGGTTAGCCCAGTTCATGTCGTACCAAAGAAAGGAGGAGTCACAGTAGTTAAAAACAAAAAAGGCGAATCAATAACAAAAAGAGTCGTGACTGGAAGTAGGATGTGTATTGATTATAGGAAGCTTAACAAGGCTACGCGCAAAGATCACTTCCCGCTACCCTTCATAGACCAAATGTTGGAAAGATTAGCCAAACATTCATATTTCTGCTATCTAGATGGTTACTCAGGATTCTTCCAAATTCCCATCCATCCTGATGACCAAGAAAAGACTACATTCACCTGCCCTTACGGTACTTTTGCTTACCGCCGAATGCCGTCCGGACTCTGTAACTCTCCAGCAACCTTCCAAAGATGCATGATGGCAATCTTTGCAGATTTCATAGACGACATTATGGAAGTTTTTATGGACGATTTCTCGGTATGTGGACAAAGTTTCGAAGGATGCTTACAAAACTTAGAAATGGTACTAGAACGTTGCGTAAAAGTAAACCTCGTCCTAAATTGGGAGAAATGCCATTTTATGGTCCGACAAGGAATAGTTCTAGGACACGTCATATCAGATAGAGGGATTGAGGTAGACAGAGCTAAAATAGAGATTATAAAAGATCTCCAACCTCCAAAATCCGTACGAGAAATACGGAGTTTTCTAGGACATGCCGGTTTCTACAGAAGATTTATAAAAGATTTCTCGAAAATCACAAAACCTTTGACTGGCCTGTTAATGAAAGATGCTGAGTTCATCTTCGACGACGACTGTTTAAAAGCATTCGAAACATTAAAATCAGCCCTTCTCACCGCACCAATCATGCAACCACCAGATTGGAGACTACCGTTTGAAATCATGTGCGACGCGAGTGATTACGCTGTAGGCGCAGTTCTAGGACAAAGGAAGGACAAGAAACTCCATGCTATCTACTATGCCAGTAGAACCTTAGATCCTGCCCAAATGAACTACGCTACCACAGAAAAGGAACTTTTAGCAGTTATATTTGCGCTTGACAAATTCCGTTCTTACTTAGTAGGAGCAAAAATTATAATATACACAGACCACGCTGCCATAAGGTACCTAACAAGCAAAAAGGATGCCAAACCAAGACGATTGAGATGGATCCTGTTACTACAAGAGTTTGACTTAGAAATCAAAGATAAGAAAGGAACCGAGAACGTTGTTGCAGATCACTTATCCCGAATAGAAGGCATCAGACACGAACCAGTACCGATAAATGACGATTTCCCGTACGAACGTCTGATAGCCAAATTAGAAAGTGACACACCCAACTCAATCTCGGAAGATCCTGAATTCGAAAAAGCCGTAGAAGCCGTCTATGCCCAAGTCACATTACCTTGGTATGCTGACATCGTTAATTACCTCGTTGCGGGCGTGCTTCCACCAGATCTTACTTATCAGCAAAAGAAGAAATTCTTCCACGATCTGAAACACTATTATTGGGATGAACCCCTACTCTTCAAGAGAGGGGCCGACAACATATATCGTCGCTGTGTCCCAGAGGAAGAAATAGAAAATATTATTTCCCAATGCCATTCAGCACCGTACGGTGGTCATGCTAGTACGTCCAAGACGTGCGCTAAGATTCTCCAAGCCGGCTTATTCTGGCCTAATCTCTGGAAAGACGTTCACATCGCTGTGCAAAAGTGCGATAGATGCCAACGAACTGGCAACATCTCACGACGCAATGAAATGCCTCAGAAAGGAATCTTAGAGGTAGAAATCTTCGACGTCTGGGGAATAGATTTCATGGGACCTTTCCCACCTTCTTTTGGAAATAACTACATACTCGTCGCTGTCGATTACGTGTCTAAATGGATAGAAGCCATAGCTGCTCCAACAAATGACGCACGAGTAGTAATCAAACTCTTCAAGAACACTATCTTTCCTAGATTCGGTGTACCCAGACTCGTCATTAGTGACGGAGGATCTCACTTCATATCACGAATATTCGATAAACTTCTCTCTAGATATGGAGTCAAGCACCGAGTAGCTACACCTTATCATCCGCAAACTAGCGGACAAGTAGAGGTCTCAAACAGAGAAATAAAACAGATCTTGGAAAAGACTGTCGCTACCTCAAGGAGAGACTGGTCATCGAAGCTACAAGAAGCTTTATGGGCTTATAGGACCGCATTTAAGACACCAATAGGTACTACCCCCTATAAATTAGTTTACGGTAAATCCTGCCATCTCCCTGTAGAGTTAGAGCATAAGGCCTTTTGGGCTATTAAGACACTCAACTTCAACTACACCGAGGCAGGAGAAAAGCGAATCTTGAACTTACACGAGTTGGAAGAACTTCGATTAGATGCTTACGAAAATGCCCGTATCTACAAAGAACGAACTAAAAAGTGGCATGATAAACGTTCAATCAGGAAACAATTCAGTGTGGGAGACATCGTATTGCTCTTCAATTCACGATTAAAACTCTTTCCAGGAAAACTAAAATCTAGGTGGTCTGGACCCTATGAAGTGACTAAAGTACTTCAGAGTGGAGCTGTTGAAATTATCGACAAGACAGATGCACCGTTTATCGTAAACGGGCAACGTCTAAAACATTACAATAAGAACGACAATAGCCCTCAAATTAGCAATATAACATTGCTTGAGCTTCCGGCTCAAACACCAGAATAGCTTCTCACCAAGCTATCGTCAGGCTTTAGACGTTAAAAACAGCGCTTATTGGGAGGCAACCCAAATTCCCCTCGTTATTGCATTTCATTTTTCTTTAAAATTCTACTTTGAAAAATCCAACAAAAATCCTAAAATTACTACTACTTTCTACTTTCGTTCATTTTCGTACTTTTATTCTTGTTTTATTTTTTCCCTTTTGTCTTTTGTTTCTACCACTTTTCGTTTCTAAAAATCCTGACTTCAATTTCTTGTTTCAAACTTTTCAGGATTTTTAAAGTCTTCAAAACATTTCTTCTGTTTTCTCCGAATTACCTGCGAATATGGCCGAGTACGATTTCACAAAGGTTCACTTCCAAGGACTCGCTCAAAAGGCAAGATTTGCAGCACTGACCGAAAGAGAATTCGCCTTAACGTTGCATTATGACAAGGCTACTATGGATAAACTAGGGATCACGGATAGCATTCAATACCTGTTCAATCAACTAGGTTGGGAGAACACTGCTCTGAAAACACGTTTCGCTACCTACAAGGATCTTACCTATGAATTCCTTAGCTCTTTCAGATACACACCCAACTATGGCTTTGGAACCCGCTCAGAATTGATTACCTTCAGATTGTTTGGAATGGACCAAACCCATAGCCGGATGTCACTAGCTAACCTCCTAGGATTCCCTAGCGGACCGCATGTGTTCATCAGTGCAGAAGATGACGATATTGATTTGCAACTCGAGCACTTCTGGGGTAGAATCACAGGCGACTATCACCCTGAACCAGACAGAATGTACAATGATGACATTCATAACCCAGCCTTTAGATACTTCCATAAGATACTAGCTCACACCTTGTTTGGAAAAGAAGAAAATATTACCACAGTGTCTAAGGAAGAGTTATTCATCATGCTCTGTGCTTCTCAGGGACTGACAGTAAACGCAGTGCCTTTCATGATGAGATCCTTCAAACGCCTCACGCTGGAACCTCAGACACCTATTATTATAGGAGGCCTAGTAACAATGATTGCCCACGAGCTTGGCCTTAGATTCCATCTAAATGCCAACACTCGTTTTGGTACCATCAGACCCATGAACATACAATTCTGCTTTAACAGGCGCATCTTAGGGACTATGGGACCTGGACCGTATGAGTACCTTATTAACGAAAAACCAGTACAGCTATTCACACTGCCTGATCATCTGATGACAAGCATCCACAACAAGGATAACTGGCTCTACGAATTGGATGAGCCTATGGGACCTCCTTCACCACAGTCAACACCCCAGAACTATATGTATGACAGTGACCACATCTCTGAGGCACACGACTACATGTACTATGAGGACGCCGCCTCTGAAAATGAAGTAGACCCTATGACTCCTCCACACTACAATACTTATCCTGAGCCTATCCCTGAGGAAACAACCGACAAAATGGATACCGTGTTACTCAGATTGGACGACGTTGATAAATCTCTAACTAATATAAAAGCTGATATCGCAGGCATGCACAGTGACCTGGTAGGCTTCATGGATCTAGTCTGCGACCAACTCGACTACTATTCACGGAAATTTGATGAGTTGAAGGCACGGAAAGATTAGTTATTAGCTCGTAGCAGTAGTTTCAGTTTAGTCTAGTCTAGTTTAGTTCAATTTAATCATTTGGTATTCTCACATTGTTCGTTTCATTATGTACTACATACAATTGTTTCCATTTTATGTTATTTCAATTCTAGTTTTTACTCAATTATTCTGTTTTCGCATTATTGGTTGTTTGATGGCTGTTATATTACATCACCGTATCAATACTAAGCTTTAAAATCACCTCGAGTACGCCCTCAGAGCAAAATTCTGCATTCTACAGATTTTGCTACTGTGACGACCGTCACAGCCCCATGACGAGCGTCACGCGGGTGACGACCGTCACAGCCCCATGACGAGCGTCACGCGGGTGACGACCGTCACACCTTTGTGACGACCGTCACGCAGTCCAGAACTGCTATCTGATAACAGGGTTCGTGTTCCCTTCCACTCCCCCCATTATCACTTTCAAACTTCCAAAATTCATACCCCACTACGATTTTCATCCTCCCCACATTGCCCTATATACCTAAACTCCAAACTCAACCTCCAAACCACCGTTCTGTCAATTTTTTCCTCTCTGCCCAAAAACCCCAAAACCTCCGAAACCTCTCCATCTTCAACAATGGCCGGAAACGCAGATGTCAGCAACATTTCCTTCCCTGAGGGCGAGTTAGGCGAGAGACAACGAGCACAGTACATTGCATTTCATCAGAGGTCACTCCAGCCAACTCACTACCCGCACCTTCCATCACTTACGGAGCTCGGACTCCTTGAAGGTGTAACCTGGATGCTTCAACGAGCGGGCATCTGGAACCTCTGCACCAACCCCCAGCCGACTTACGAACAACTCACTCTTGAGTTCTTGAGTTTGTTCTCATACATCACCAGCAGCGGCGAACTCAACCAGCACACAGGTGCCGCTTGTTTCCGAATGTTCGGCGTCAACTATCAAGTGAATACGAATCAGATCGCCAGCATCCTACAGTTACCTCGCGGCGACAACGCTCATCGCCGCATCACCGACCAGTTCTAGCACGAAGCCTTCGCGCTGTGGTATCAGTTGACCGGCCTAAATGCCGATGGTTGGGACTCCCTGCACGCCACTCACATCCATAACCCCGCCATCAGGTACTTTCACAGAGCGTTGAGTAACATTATCTTCGCCAGAGACAGCAACCACAAAGTGAACTCCAAGGAGCTCTTCTTTCTTCATTGCATCTTCAACAATGAACCCGTCAACGCTACCCCGTTTCTGCTGGCCCACATTCAGGCCAACTGCAACCGTGGCTCGAAGCCATTCAACTTTGGCGGGATTGTCACGGCGATTGCACTTGGGCTGAACCTTGGCGACCGCCTCCAGCACCTCCAGTCCATCCCCTCGGTGTTCCTTGACACCGACCACTGCAGAGCCTCCCATCTCATCCGCTCCCGAGCTGATGGGAAATACCATCCGGTCGTGCGTGGAAAGACCGTCAGAAGCATCATCCTTCCGTACCGCACCCGCATCCATCCGGAGGACCGTACCAACTGGTTGTTCGACCTCACTGCCCCTCCTGCTGCTACTGTTCCTACTCAGGATCCCACTCATGATTCCGAAGATGAAATCCAAGCTGAGTTGGACAGGTCCGAGCAGCCAGAGGCATCGCAGCCTCCTTCTCCAGTAGGAACATCTTCTCGCCGCCGCCGTCACCATCCCGTGCCAGATTACACCGAAGAGGACCTCCGTCGCTCCCTAGACCAGCAGGCACAGATACTCACGATGCTGCAGCAGCAGAACCAGCGAGCTGACCAGTTCGAAGCTTGGCACCGGACTCAAATGCAACAACTTCACACCGGCCAAGCTACGATCACTGAGAGTCTAGCGAATCTGACCCTGCAGGTCGAAGGACTCCGAGACACGGTCTACCACACCGGAGCCATGAGCTATGAGGACAGAGTAGCCCTTGCTAGAGCCAGAGGACGCCAGCGTGGACGTGACAGACCCCGGGACTAGATTTTCATTTTTTTCCTTCATTGTTTACTATATTTCAGTTCCTTGTATTTTCATTTTCAATTGTATCTCCCTCTCGCATGCTTCAGGAATCAGTGAGGACACTGATCGAGATAGTGTGGGAGCGGAGCCTTATTTCCACTGTATTCTGACATTCCCTTATTTCCTATATTTCCATTTCACTGCACTTTGAATTCTGGTAATATCTATTTTTACATTTTCTATTTCTAGCAAATAAAGCTCGTCTATATATTTCTCACGTTACGCAAACAATCCCCACATTATCCAACGTAAACAAAAACTTTCATTTGTTCCTCAAAAGCAAAAAGCATCACGAGAATGCACCTGAGTTCAAAACGAGTTTCGAAATTCCGAGGAAACGACAGTTCTAACAAAACCAGTATCGTCCAGACACCTTAGATCTCTAGTTTATGTGAGTCGGTTTCACCACCTACGTGTACCAAAGTCTCAAGTGTCTACGCAAACTCAACCCCGAGTAGTTTATACTAGCAGTCAACACCATCCTAAAAACACTTCTAAGCAAGCGACCGATGCAAATAAGTGTATGATCTCCAAAAAGATGAAAAATCATGAAAAGAGAGCTAAAAAGCCCAAGAATATAGGATACGTTTCCTTCTAAGTTAGGTGCTCCTCACCCGAGCATTTAGCCCAACGGCACGAAAAACCCATTGAAAAATCAATGACACCAAATTATGATCAATGAAGAAGATCAAAAACAAAAACGAGATCATATTCACTAACAGGTCGACTTGCCATGAAAGTGTGCGGACAACGGGCTTAATGTGATTGCGCTAGAACAAACAGGGTGAACTTGCCACGAGAACCTTGACACCAAGATACGGTAGCATTGACTGAGACCGATTTGCATAAAAGGGAGACCTCCAGAGACTTGTAGTCCAGTGTCGTCATGATACTCGTCTTGTTCCTACCAAAGAATCCCGGTTTTTCCAAACTCTGCGAACGAAGAAGCAGCCTCGTGCTTGCCGACTTTTCCACGTTTTACTTGAGGACAAGAAAAGATTCAAGCTTAGTGGAGTTTGATAACACGAAATCATATAGATATTTTCATGCATATTTCAACTAAAGTCTAACCGTTTTCGATCCGATTTCGGGTTATTTCCGTGTATTTGTCTGATGTTTTTGCAAGTATTCAACGATCACGTCTAAACAAGGTAACATGAAGAAAAGAAGCAATCCCAGATGAAATATGGACGAAAAAGGAGTGAAAACACAATGAAAAGCGCAGCAGACAGGTTTTGCTGATGTGACGACCGTCACAGATGCATGACGACCGTGACACGGGTGACGACCGTCACACCTTGTGACGACCGTCATGCAGGCAAAAACGCCCCACTCAGATTACACGTCAAAAGAGCAGTTCCAATTCCCATTAAATGGTCCACTACTCCCTAAATTATCTGCCTCAAGGTCCATCATCCTCAGAGATAACCGTTGGGATTCCACTTCTATAAAAAGGGAAGCAGGGGACTTCAGAAAGTGTGCTGCATTCATACCACGAAGTGCTGCCAAATTTAATTTCCAGAGCAAATTTACTTTCCAGTTTTTATTTGTATCCATTTCTCCAGTTTTTATTTGTATTCCCTTTCCTTTATTTCCCTTTTCATTTCCTCATTCCCATTTCCGCTCTTCTGTAATTGTTACTGCACTGTACGATCGAATTGGAACTAAAGACAGAATCCTGCTAACATCTGTGGAGGATCTGCCCAAAGGCCAATTGGCATTATTTACAGGTTTTCATTTTGATCGACTTCTATTTCATTATAATGCAATTTATTATTTATTATTATTATTTATGTTTTGTTTTTCCAAATTCCATGTCTAGCTAAACTTAGGCAATCGATATGTAGTAATAATTCGAATGGGATTTGATAACTCTGGTTTGAAAACTTTCTTTTCACAAAAGTAATTTATGGTCTAAGTGTTTAAAATTGATTCACGAAATAAACTTCGTCGCGAAAGCGAGAACTTATTTAAAAGTAGTTTTGCCACGAAAGTGGGAAATTAATTAAGATACGAACCAACAAGCGAAAGCTGCGGTAAGGTCAGATAGTAAACACTAGGCATTTGTTTTAATAACAGCGAAAGCACTTTAAAACGAATTAGAACTTAGAGATTTCCAAAAAATAGTTTTAACCCCGATCGGGATACGAAAGTGTACGTTTGGCCCTTAGGATTATGATTAGCGTCAATAACCATCGTGAGACGAGAGTCTTCAAATCTCCATTTTCTGCTTAAATAAACTGCGAAAACTATTTCATACACTAGTAACTTATCAAATCCCTGAAGAACATAATTACTACGTATCGATCCAATTAATTAAAATCTAAACAGTAATCTTAGTTCCCCCTTTTAGTGACAACCTTATTCCCTTAAAACATATTCTACCTAGCTAAACATAGTAACTCCCGAGAACACTAGTTTGATTACGAGTCCCTGTGGGATCGATATCTTTTATTACTACGCGATAGACTGTGCACTTGCAGTTAGTTGTATTAGACATAGAAAGTCGCGATCAAATAACGGCTCACACGTAGCCGTTAGGTGAGATATGAACCTAGCAATGTAGTTCAGTCTCCCTAAAAAGCCACGGACTTCTTTTTCCGTTTTAGGCGTCGGCATTTCCTGTATTGCTTTTATTTTTGCAGGATCAACCTCTATTCCTCTTTCGCTCACGATAAACCCCAGCAGTTTACCCGATCTCACCCCGAAGGTGCACTTGTTAGGGTTTAGTCTCAGCCTGAACTTCCTAAGCCTTTTGAATAACTTCAGCAGATTCACCAAATGCTCTTCCTCCGTCTGGGATTTGGCAATCATATCATCGACATAAACTTCGATCTCTTTATGCATCATATCATGGAAAAGAGTCGTCATTGCACACTGATACGTTTCCCCAGCATTCTTCAATCCGAAGGGCATCACTTTATAACAAAATGTTCCCCAAGGTGTTATGAAAGTAGTCTTCTCCATGTCTTCTGGTGCCATTTTAATCTGATTATAGCCCGAGAAGCCATCCATGAAGGAGAATACGGAGAATTGAGAAGTCTTGTCAACTAGCACATCGATGTGAGGAAGCGGAAAATCATCTTTCGGGCTCGCTTTGTTCAAATCACGGTAATCTACGCACATTCTCACTTTACCGTCTTTCTTTGGCACTGGTATAATATTAGCGACCCATGAGGGATATTTTGTAACAGCTAGGAAACCAGCATCCCACTGCTTTTGAACCTCCTCCTTAATTTTCACTGCCATATCAGGTCTAGTTCTGCGAAGCTTCTGCTTGACCGGCGGGCATTCTTCTTTTAACGGCAGGCGGTGCACAACCATATCTGTATCCAGCCCAGGCATGTCTTCATACGACCAAGCGAACACATCACTATACTCTCTGAGCATTTCAACCAGTCTTCGCTTGACGTCGCTCTGCAGCGCAGCTCCTATACGGATGTTCTTTTCAACCCCTTCCGACCCCAGGTTAATAATTTCGATGACCTCCTCATGAGGCAGAATGACTCGTTCTTCTTGCTTTACCAACCAAGACAATTCTTCGGGAACGTCGCCATCTTCGACAATCTCTTCTTCGGCCTGAAATACCGGGTGCTCAAAGTCGAGACGAGTCATAGGCGGTTCAATGATGTCATCTGAAAATGTTATCCTGCAAAAGGAATGGTTAAATGCTTCAAAATGCGTATAAAGCGAATAACCACGTTGCCATTTTATTGTAAAACACAAAACAAGAAAAACAGAGATCGCAATATTTGTACATGAAAAACGCCTTTTATTTAATGATTAAACACGCAATGTACATAACAGCACGACCCTAGGCAAAATCATGATGCCTCGGGTAAGACACCAGATTGTTCAACAATTAAGAAAACAAAGTATTACTGTTTGTGAGTCACAGGAACAATCTCCTGAATAGACCAATTGCATAACCCTTGTCCTGGCACGCTTGGCTGAATCCAGGCGTCCATGTCGCAGTCACTGTCTCCTTCTTCGGAATCTGAAACAACGTTGATGGCCTCGTGACACACTCCACTAGCAGTGATGGTTATCGGTCCTCTGAAACGGGGTGCCCCAGCAGCAGGCGTTGATGACGACGGTTGATATCCCAGCCCAAATCGGTCCATCTTCACGGGAATATCCAGCACCTTGCCCCAGCCCTTTGTCTCACCAGTCTCTACTAGAGCCTGAGCCTCCTTATATGACGAGACAACTACCTCTGACGCTTTACTCGGCCCGCGACCTTTGTCTTTGATGTGCAACCCTTCAAAGGCTTGATAGGGTGTTTCATGAATCTCGCCGTCGACTTCTACATACTTGAATGATGACAGATGGCTAACCAATATATCTTCTTCTCCACAGACCGTGACCACACTGTCCCCTACCATGTATTTCAGCTTTTGATGCAAGGTAGAAGTGACTGCCCCTGCACCATGGATCCAGGGTCGTCCGAGAAGGCAGCTGTATGCTGGCTGGATGTCCATAAAATAAAATTCAGTCGCGAAAACCTCCGGCCCCACCTGTAGAGGTAACGTTATGGATCCAAAGACTGTTCTTCGTGTACCATCAAATGCCCTGACCACCAAGTCACTAGGCGTACAAAGGATCCCTCTGACATCCAGTTTCATCATCGCTTTCTTAGGCAGCACGTTCAAGGAAGAGCCGGTGTCTACCAATACATGAGACATGACTGATCCTCTACACTCAACAGAGACGTGCAACGCCATGTTATGCTCTCTCCCCTTCGGGGTCAAATCAAAGTCTGTAAATCCCAAGCTATGACCTGCGTTCACATGCGCCAACACCCCCTCCAGCTGATTCACGGAAACATCTTGGGGTACGAAGGACGTATCCAGAACCTTCAGCAATGCATTTCTGTGAGCTTCAGAACATAATAGCAACGACAATATAGATATCTTTGACGTCTTCTGTTGGAGGTGCTCAACAATCTTATAATCGCTCTTGCGAATAAGGCGCATGAACTCTTCTACATCCTTCGATGCCGTTTCTTTTTCGTTCCTCTGCACCGGGACATTCTCATTCATCTTTCCTTTTCCCTTCGCCAGTCGCTCAGCCTCTACCTCAGGCGATATGAAGATTCTCCCACTTCTTGTCATCCCTCCGGTACTGACGACGTTGTCTACAACCTCAACTGGCTGCTTATTAACATCAATTTTCACCCCATCACAGTATACTTCCAACCCATAAGTCCAGGGGACTGCCTTAGTACTCTCATAAGGGATTGGTCCGGCCTTGGTGATAGTGATCGGCGGTCGCTTGGCCGGCGCCGTTATAGTTATCCTTTTTCGGGGAATCGTCACAGTAGCTACATCACTTTGCTTGTCTGCTAATACCTCTGCAGGTTCCTCAACTGCCGTTCTGTCGAATTGCAATGTGCCTCCATCTATTAAAGCCTGAATACCCTTCTTTAAGTCAGCACACCCCCCAGCTTGGGTCCAACACTCTAAACAATACTCGTCGCAACCTGGATACACACCTCCTTGCAATAACCTTCTCTTTATCTCACACAACGGTGTCTTTAGGTCGTCAACCTTCATAATCAAGTTCAAACCCTCCTCGGTTAAAATGGTGTTTGCCCCATGGTTGGCCATGGGCTTTTGCACTATGTTCGGACCCGCCTGTCCAAAATTGATAGCCTTACTATCCAATAGATCCTGTACCACATGCTTGAACGCGTGGCAACCCTCTACATCGTGGCCAGGAGCCCCGGAGTGGAATTCACAGTGCCTGCTTGCATCGTAACCGTATGGAGGAGTGCCTGTTATTGGCGCCAGAGTTCTCTTTTCCACCAAGTTCAAACCCAGTAACGTCTGTAGCAATTCTGCTTACGTTGAAGGAGGCGTTTCAAACACCCTCCTTAGTTTGCCCCCCTGGACTCTGCGCTGGGCAGGATGTGCCCCCTGTTATAGATGTTGTTGCTGTTGTTGTTGTATTGGTTGTTGCTGAAACGGAATAGTAACGCTTGCCACCTGCTGCGGTGATTGTACTGGTTTCGACCTCTGTCCCGGCCTCGGCCTCGGCCCCCAAACACTGCGCTTGCATCACCTTGACGGCGCCCACCGAAAGTCCTTCTATTACTGCCAGCTGAGGTGGATTCCTCAGCTTGGAACCTTCCCTGTTTAATGTTTCTTTCAATCTTCTCTCCCATCAGGATTAAGTCTGAGAAATTGCCCAAAGAAGTATGAAACAACTTGTCATAAAACATGCCAGTGAATGTTCCTATGAACATATCATTCATTTCCTTGTCCTCCAAAGGAGGATGAACTCGAGCAGCCATGTCGCGCCATCTCTGCGCATACTTTTTGAAGCTCTCGCCCTTCTTCTGGGACAACCCCTGCAATTGGACCCGGTTGGGTGCCAAGTCACTGTTGTACTTATAGTGAGCCACAAATGCTTCAGCCAGCTGCTTCCATATCTTTATCTGAGTTGGTTCCAATCCCATATACCACTCGAGGGAAGGACCAGACAAGCTATCTTGAAAGAAATGCATTAGCATCCTCTCATCGTTTGAATACGCCGACATCCTTCTGTAGTATGACCGCACGTGCACTTTTGGACAGGTATCCCCCTTATATTTGTCGAATGTGGGAGCTTTGAATTTTATTGGTACCCTCAGGCCAGGCACCAGACCCATTGTTGTCATATCTAAGCCAACAGCACTTTGATTCACGACCCCCCTCATCTGCTCCTCGAGCATCCTGATTCTCTGAGAGTCATCCATAGGACCTTCGAAACCTCCACCGGAGAAAGCATCCTCTTGCTGGTCTTCTTGCCAATTACCGTTCCCAGTTCCGTATCCATCGTACCCGTTGTTACGGCCAACTCTAGTCTGATTCATTACAGGGCCTCGCCCCCTGTTACCATATCCCGGGGCGACTCCTGCAGGTCCGAAAGCCATTAACCCAGCGCCATTTCCATTTCCGAATCCGCCATAACCCTGATTAGTCATACCAAATCCGTCCTGTCCGAAGCCCTGAGCGTTGAAGCCGTACTTCCCAGTATGATCAAACCCCTGGTCATTGAAGCCGAATCCATTATTGCCGAAGCCATTACCTCCCATATTATCACCTAGGTTGACATCTCTGAACCCAACGTTGTTGACGACAGTCTCGTTACCGATTCCAACGTTACCGTTCCCGGCGGCGGCGCCGTTGTTCACATTGGCAGCAGGTATGTTTACTACAGGTGGAGCCACTGGTGTGGGAGTACCATCCCCGTGAATAGTGTCGACTCGCACAGACTGATGATCCTCATTTCCGTGCCCAGCATTTCTTACCAACAGAGGCTGCACCAAAGCTTGCAAATTCTCCTGTCCTTTCGCAATGGTCTCCATTGTCTGCATGAAGAGCGCCAGCTTCTCACGCATGTCCTGCATTTCATTCTGCATCTGATCCATAATTCTTCGGCAGTTGGTACGAGTGGAGTATCGGTGCGGGCACTGACTTTCAATCCTAAAAAGACCTGGTACAGTGCAGGAAATGAGATACAGTTCAATAATCACCTGTAATGCAATATGACTGGGAATGCAATGCAATATGTGTCTGTGCATTAGGGAATGTCGTTCCCCGATTCTAGTGCGAATGTGCCAGTGTGGTGACAGTGACAGCAATACGATGTTCGGAGCCGAATCATAGAAAACACCTCATATATTGCAGAGAAATCCATTAAGCCACAGAATACAATATCACTGAGTGTACAATAAGAAGGCATGACCTCAACCAACAATCCTGGTGATGGTCAGCGCTATGCAAATAAAGCATACACGTCAATACATGAAATGGTCAAGTACTCCCATATGCCTGGTACTCCTCTAGTAACTTCTTAGTCTCTGGATGACTTGGTCGGGTAAGCAGACCTTCAACAAGTAGATCTCTTCGCTTGAGAACACGTCGCAAATCACCAGCGGATTCCTCCCATGCCCCTTCTCCGAAGCGATCCTCTAGCTTCCGCTTCTGAGACACAGCTTCTTTCTTGCCTTCGATGGCCTTGTTCAATGCATTCTGGAGACTATATCTGGCGATTACCTCCTCTTCATACTTCTTGGTGCTAGCCTTCAACTGCTCTTCGAGTTCAGAAATTTGCTGCTTCAATTTGTCTTCCCTCTTTTTGTTGTTGGTTAGCGTAGCATTCCACGTCTTGTTACAAGAAGAGATTTCCCGGTGGGCGGCATCGAGTGCTTTCTTTTTGGACTCCAACATGTCATGAGAGCTTTTGAATTCTTTCCTCAGGCGTTCACGCTTCTTCTTCTCTTCAGTCAATTCAGCACCTAGCCTGTTTACTAACTTGATCTGCTGTTGGAAAGAATGCACAGCCTGGTTCTTCTCACTACGCATCTGAGCCAGTTACTTTTCCAACCCTTCATTGATCTTCATCAAGGCCTCCTTTTCTTTTACAACTCGCTCGTAGACCTCTATAGTAACAGTGGTTGGTTCTTCCTCTGGAATATGAACAGGGGTTGGTGCAGCTGGAAATGGCATCAGCAACTGTCTTGCTCTCTCTTGGATCCAAACTTTGTAGGGTGCATAAGCCTGACAATCGTTCTTCCCTAACAGTGGTTTCCCTCTTCTGTTGATACGTGTAATACCCCAAATTTTACCCTAAGATTTGTCATCGCATTTCATTGCATTTTTATTGCATTTAATCAATTACTAACAAATTTGTGTAGTCGTTTGACTTTTTGCAGGTAAATATCATATGGCATGCATTTTTTTTCTAATAAATAAAATGGCATAATTGGCAAGAGGACATGTGTAAGGAGTTGTGAGTGTGAGAGGTTGTGAGGGTCAGAGGGTTTTCTTTAGAAAAGAGGAGAGAGAATGGGAGAAACAAAGGAGATCCCCAGAGAAGAAAGGCGGTCGTTCCCACAACTCGTCAGAGGGATTGGAGCTCTCCAGTGTTCCCTTATTCAAACCTTTTTCACATTTACCGAAGCAAACCTCCGATTCGTAGGTTAAATTACTAAACCTTTTGCCTTTTCATATTTATGTGCATATTTTGCCATGTTAATGTGTTTAGGTCCGTTAAATTACTAAACCTTTTGATTTTTCATATTTATGTGCATATTTTGCCATGTTAATCTCCATGTGTATTTAGGTCCGTAGATTTTAATATCAAAACCCTTTTTTAACAAAACCTTTTTTTAAAATCAAAACCCTTTTTTTATTTATTATTAAAACCTTTTTTAGTAAGACTTTTTTTTTTAAAAAACTGAAAAGCCTTTTTGTTCCGAAAAAAAAACCTTTTTGTTCCCAAAAAACCTTTTTCTCAAAAAACTGAAAAGTCTTTTTTTGGGATGAAAAGCCTTTTTTGTTCTAAAAAAACTGAAAAGACTTTTCCCCCAAAAACTTTTTTTTATAATTTAAACTTAATTTATTTTATAATTTTAACTTAAATATTTTTTATTAAAAAATTAAAACCTTTTTTTTATAATTAAAATATTAAAAAATTAAAACCTTTTCGTAAGGAACTCCTGATGTTTGATGTTTGTCGTGTCATTTTATGTACCCTTTTATTACTTTTTTTTCTTTTGGCATTTCATGTGCATGCTCGAGGTTGAGATGTGCTTGTGGTGGCCACAACCCCACACTATTTTCCTCCCTCACTTCATTCTAAGTGTCATTACATATTTTCATATTCTTCATGTTTTCAGAAATGTTTCTTTGTTTCTTTATACCCTCTGCCTTTATTACTTTTCTTATTTCTGTACCTTAATTATTCCTCCATATAATGATTTGTCATATTTTCACATTTTTTACAGTTTTATCCTTGCGAAGGATTAGGTCCAGCCTTTTGGCCGCTTAGTCAATAGCCTTACCCCTTTAATGAATCAAACCCTGTTTAGCCTAGGTGTCCCGCCGTGGGCAAAATTGCTTTTATCCTAGTGTTAGGCCAAAAGAGTCGTCGTACTCTATCTTAAGGTTTTCCGCCGTGGAATCCCTAATTTAACCCTATTTTAATTTTAATTAACATTTTTTTAACATAGAGATTGGAGTCTCTGAACAAACCTTGGCCACAGCCAAGATGTTTCTAACCTCCCTTTTGAGGGGAACTACAGTTACTCTGATTCCATTCCCGTAAGGATATGTAGGCACAAGATGCGATGTCTTGCCGAGTAAACTTAGAATTAACCCCTAGGTCTTTTTTAATTTTCAATCCTTTGTATATACCCTATAGCAAAATAATTAATGAAATAAATAATAAAAAATAAGCAAAAGGTACCTGTAGAGTACTACAGAAGTTTAGGGTGCTAATACCTTCCCTAAATTTAACCAACCCCCTTACCTAGATCTCTCCCCGTTAGGTTTTTCCTTTCTTTAACCTTTCCTTCGGATAAATCAAAGACCGGTTGTAAATGAATTAAGATTCAAGTTAATCAATAGCTTGACATCCAAATTTCACCGCAACAGAAAATGGCGACTTCACTGGGGACTCCTAACTATTGAGGGTTATCCCTATTTTGTTTATTTTTCTTTATATATTTATTTTATTATATATTTTGCTCACTTGTATGTATATATTGGGGTACCTTACTTGGAGTTACTGTGTTGTGAGATAAGTCCTACACCCGGACTTGAGCGACCTTATGATAGGATGGCTGATATATTCGACGAGGCTTATAGGGAGTGAGTCCCGACTAAGCTAAATCGAGAATCACCGCTCAATTGAGACACTTTCGAAAATGGTTCGGTTGATCGAGTGTAGTCGTGAAAACTTTTACCGTTATCGATTGGAGTCTGTGATACTGGGAACCGTAGTACCTTTACACCATCTTGGCCTTATCTAGGACGTAGTGCGGGAACTATGTGGGAGTAGTCCTACAATGGTTGCTACGCGATACTACACTCGAACGAGGTTCTCTTGGGAATATTATCGACCCTCGAGTCAGTCGGGAAGTCGATAATATCTGAAAGATGGACTGATGACTTTGGGCACTGATTTAGAACCCTTGTTCTGCAGGTACAATCAACCTATAGTACATACCTCTTTGGGAAGGGTAGACCTTGACTCCATTCATTGTTCCTCTAACTTAGGACCTTTTGTTTGCTTATGTGTATTTGTGCTTCGCATCCATAAAGCATCATATCATTTCTAGTTTCAAGGAATTCAGCAGTCCTTTGCAAATTCGAAAAGCCTTACATTTTAAAGTCTAAAATTTTTTCCAACTTTTTTAAAAAAGCAATATTCGCAATCGACCGTTGAAATTCCTGAAACCATTGCATGGCATCAGCATCACATTTTTGCATTGCATTTGTCCCCCAGTTTCTCCTTCTTGGTCCTATCGTCTTCTAGTGTACCTTTGAGTCGTCAAGCTGATTCCTCGACACAGATATCAGACCAGAAACGGAACAGGAGTCACTTTGATCCTATTCTCATGACTTACACAGAGCTATATCCTGACTTAGTCCGGCAAGGACTGATTACTACAAAGGCTTTACCACCTCCTCTTAATCCTCCGGCTGGATTTAGGGCTGATCTCCATTGTGCTTCCCATGAGGGTGCCCCAGGCCATGACTTGGAGCATTGTTTTGCATTGAAGGCTAGAGTATGTGAATTGGTTAGAACTGGAATACTTGATTTTACAGACAGTCATCCGGATGTTCAGAAAAATCCCTTGCCAGTACATCAGAAATGAAGTTTTGTCACTAGGCCTTTTGTTTCTCGTTGTTTGCACTTTCCTTATTTTGTTTAAGTTGTTTGCTTTTAATTATGTTTGTACTTTCATTAATGAAATAAGCATTGCGACTTTTGATTCAATTCATTTCCGTCCATTTATTTGCATCTTTATGCTTTATTTTTCAAATGTTTACTTCTTGTCCAAAAATTTGATATGCTAAGATCGGAGGGAGGATGATGAAAACGTTATACCCATAATTGTTGTCAGTATGCTTTCAATCAAACCTTGTTGACGATGTAAGGCATTGTTTCAATTCCCAAACACTGGAGAAATAAGGAAGTTAATCCCTCGTTACCCCCTTCGAGCCTAGAAGTTGGAGTTTCTTTCGTTACAAAAAACCCACAATTTTAACCTTGGGATGGGTAGTTCTCAGTTAACTTGGTTGTGTGTTCATACGATACACCTTTCATTAACAAATTTTCCTTCGCACACGTCAAACAAGTGTCAAAGATGTTTTCTAATCAAAAGGTCGATGATGGTTCACCGTAATCATTAAAATCAAACAGTCACTTTCCTTCACACAAAAAAATAATCAAAAGAAGCCCGCTAAGTCAAAACCTATGAAGGAGACTTAGGCAAAACTGGGGCATCCCGCTGACTGTAAACTCTAAAATAAATAGTTCAGGCAAAATTTAGGGATAATACAAAGAGATTTTTAAATCCTTATCTTGAAAATCCTCAATGTCAAAACAATCAAATGTTATAGGGGAGTAGTGGCTACCTTTTCATAGGTCCCTTTGACTTCTGAATCATCACTGTGACGATCAATGAAATCCCTAACTTATGGGAACCTGAATGCATAGTATGAGTTAACTGAGCATAGGACTGAAGATCATCACGTAGATTGGGTGGGTACAAATAAATTTTGAGCCTTTATCTTTTGTTTCATAAACCGTGAACCAGGCCACATTACAACCCTCAAAAGACCTAATTGAAGCAAGGTTATTTTGAAAGTATACTACAACAAGGTTGCGTAACCTGACTCCAAAAGATCCTTGCGAATCATTTATTTTGGCAATACACTTTTATTTTAAACTTTGAGTGTCTTGAACGGCCTTGTTCTGACTAACGACTCATGTATTTTCCATCTTTCAATAATAATTTTTCAAAAATCGCATGAACTTTGCATTACCATGTTTGTATGAATATTTTTGTTTGCAAACTGGCTTTCCTCTAAGGAATTTTCAAACAATGAGAAACTTGGTCAAGTGATCTTATCAGGGGCAAGTTCCTTTTACATCCTGTCAAAGAATCAGTTCAAGATTTGTTCAAGGCAGTATCTTCTCAGATTTGGTTTATCCAGAGAATTGTTCAAGACTCAGACTGGGGCAAGCCCTCCGAGGATACAGCAAAATAGTCGATTCCACGAATCAGACAGCTGAAGCAATTATCAATTCATTTGACCTGGGGAAGTTTACTTGCATAATCCCTAAGCAGTTATTCATCATTCCTACAGTGACTATCAACTTGATACAGTTTAACAGAATGACAGTGATCTCCGTGTTAAGGAATCAGTCCTCTAGTTTTGTCATCTCACCGAAAGAGTCGAGCCCTGTCGTCGATGTCTGCATTTGCATTTGATCATATCTCATAGCATAATTCCTATACATGTGCATATCTTGGGTGCTTTATTCCCCATTTACATTTCTATCTTGGGTGCTTTATTCCCCATTTACATTTCTATCTTGGGTGCTTTACTCCCCATTTACATTTTTATCTTGGGTGCTTTACTCCTCATTTACATTTTTATCTTGGGTGCTTTACTCCCCATTTACATTTTTATCTTGGGTACTTTACTCCCCATTTACATTTCTATCTTGGGTGCTTTATTCCCCATTTACCTCTCTATCTTGGGTGCTTTACTCCCCATTTACATTTTTATCTTGGGTGCTTTACTCCCCATTTACATTTCTATCCTGGGTGCTTTACTCCCCATTTACATTTTTATCTTGGGTGCTTTACTCCCTATTTACATTTCTATCCTGGGTGCTTTACTCCCCATTTACATTTCTATCTTGGGTGTTTTACTCCCCATTTACCTTCTATCCTTGGGTGTTTTATCCCCCATGTACCTTTTATCTCGGGTGTTTTATTCCCCGTTTACCAGATATTCCTGGGTTTACCTAACACCATTGTGTTTTACCCCCATTTGCTTTTTTTCTCCCTGAGGTCGTGTTTTACTCGTGTCTTACCTTGTGGGCAAAATTTATTTACTTGGCATCATGGGTGTTTTATCCCCATTTGCGTTTTTCTCCTGAGCTCGTGTTTTACCCGCGTCTTACCTTGCGGACAATTTCTAATTTACTTGGCACCTATCAACAATTCTGTGTCGTGTCTACCCGACGTTCTTCCAGGTATGACATGTCTTCTTCCCTAGTGCAATTCCTCGATGGGCCGTCCCCTGTGACGTTGTTTCGTCTGTATCCGTGCATTTGTAATTTTTCATCATACGCATCATATCAGATTTAGCATTATAGTTTGTTTTGTTTTGTCCATATCATTGAATAGCACTGCGTCTAAAGGCAAAATTTTCGGTTATCTGTATTTAAATCCCTCCACCACGATTTCTCGAGTCTCTGTTGCTCGAATCACCCGGTGAAGTTATTTAAATAGGGGCAACTGTAATACCCCAAAGTTTGCCCTAAGATTTGTCATCGCATTTCATTGCATTTTTATTGCATTTAATCAATTACTAACAAATTTGTGTAGTCGTTTGACTTTTTGCAGGTAAATATCATATGGCATGCATTTTTTTTCTAATAAATAAAATGGCATAATTGGCAAGAGGACATGTGTAAGGAGTTGTGAGTGTGAGAGGTTGTGAGGGTCAGAGGGTTTTCTTCAGAAAAGAGGAGAGAGAAAGGGAGAAACAAAGGAGATCCCCAGAGAAGAAAGGCGGTCGTTCCCACAACTCGTCAGAGGGATTGGAGCTCTCCAGTGTTCCCTTATTCAAACCTTTTTCACATTTACCGAAGCAAACCTCCGATTCGTAGGTTAAATTACTAAACCTTTTTCCTTTTCATATTTATGTGCATATTTTGCCATGTTAATGTGTTTAGGTCCGTTAAATTACTAAACCTTTTGCTTTTTCATATTTATGTGCATATTTTGCCATGTTAATCTCCATGTGTATTTAGGTCCGTAGATTTTAATATCAAAACCCTTTTTTAACAAAACCTTTTTTTAAAATCAAAACCCTTTTTTTATTTATTATTAAAACCTTTTTTAGTAAGACTTTTTTTTTAAAAAACTGAAAAGCCTTTTTGTTCCGTAAAAAAAAACCTTTTTGTTCCCAAAAAACATTTTTCCCAAAAAACTGAAAAGCCTTTTTTTGGGATGAAAAGCCTTTTTTGTTCTAAAAAAACTGAAAAGACTTTTCCCCCCAAAACTTTTTTTTATAATTTAAACTTAATTTTTTTTATAATTTTAACTTAAATATTTTTTATTAAAAAATTAAAACCTTTTTTGTATAATTAAAATATTAAAAAATTAAAACATTTTCGTAAGGAACTCCTGATGTTTGATGTTTGTCGTGTCATTTTATGTACCCTTTTATTTTTTTTTTCTTTTGGCATTTCATGTGCATGCTCGAGGTTGAGATGTGCTTGTGGTGGCCACAGCCCCACACTATTTTCCTCCCTCACTTCATTCTAAGTGTCATTACATATTTTCATATTCTTCATGTTTTCAGAAATGTTTCTTTGTTTCTTTATACCCTCTGCCTTTATTACTTTTCTTATATCTGTACCTTAATTATTCCTCCATATAATGATTTGTCATATTTTCACATTTTTTATAATTTTATCCTTCCGAAGGATTAGGTCCAGCCTTTTGGCCGCTGAGTCAATAGCCTTACCCCTTTAATGAATCAAACCCTGTTTAGCCTAGGTGTCCCGCCGTGGGCAAAATTGCTTTTATCCTAGTGTTAGGCCAAAAGAGTCGTCGTACTCTGTTTTAAGGTTTTCCTCCGTGGAATCCCTAATTTAAACCTATTTTAATTTTAATTAACATTTTTTTAACATAGAGATTGGAGTCTCTGAACAAACCTTGGCCACATCCAAGATGTTTCTAACCTCCCTTTTGAGGGGAACTACAGTTACTCTGATTCCATTCCCGTAAGGATATGTAGGCACAAGATGCGATGTCTTGTCGAGTAAACTTAGAATTAACCCCTAGGTCTTTTTTAATTTTAAATCCTTTGTATATACCCTAAAGCAAAATAATTAATGAAATAAATAAAAAAAAATAAGCAAAAGGTACCTGTAGAGTACTACAGAAGTTTAGGGTGCTAATACCTTCCCTAAATTTAACCAACCCCCTTACCTAGATCTCTCCCCGTTAGGTTTTTCCTTTATTTAACCTTTCCTTTGGATAAATCAAAGACCGGTTGTAAATGAATTAAGATTCAATTTAATCAATAGCTTGACATCCAAATTTCACCGCAACAATACGCATCCATGCGTGCTGAAGCTTTGCTAGTAACTCTCCATTCAAATCACCGGTGAAGTACAGAGATTCCTGTACTTCCTCCTCCTGAGGTGGGTTCTTTAACGCGTATCCAAACTGGCGAACAAACAGAGATGGGTTATAATTGATACACCATTTTCTTCCTATCAAAGGAACATTAGGATACCTCGAACAACTGAAAATAAGCTCAGACCCCAACAGGTCTCGGTCAAACCACTTAATGTCTTCAGAAGATAGTCTCATCAAGCGCTCTGGCCAGTCGGTTGTAGTTGCACTATCCACAAAAGGTCCCTTCAGGGGTAGATGGCTCTTAAACCACATGTTCAACAGCGGCGCACAACAGTAAACAGTCTTTCCCCTTCTGTTTTCATTTTTGTAGTGCAATGAATGATAGAGATCTCCAATCAAAGTGGGTACCAGGTTGCCAGCAGCAAACAGATGAAAGGCGTCCAAGTCCACGAAATTGGGTAAATTGGGAAACATCACTATTCCGTAGATGCATAGAGCCAAGATAGCATTAAAGACTATCCAGCACCCGCTCTTGGCGTATTCTTGAGCTTTGCCAACCAGAAAATCAAGGGAGAAACCTGGAACCCCAAACCAAGAAGTCACTAATAGTTCAGAAGCGCTCATGTGCAAGGCCTTTGCTAAGTCCTCCAGCTGGGGCTTAGCGTCACGATGGATGAAGGGAACCTTATTTTGTACTGGCAGCTCGATAAACTCCGGGTATTCTTCCATGGTAGGCCCCAAAATAAAGTCAGCAAACGTGAAACATCTTAATGCAGGGTCATAGAATTGCATCAAGGTGTACAGCCCATTCATCTCGACAGTAGTTGGCTTGCAGACCAATCTCAACAATCTTCCATGACTCATCCTGAAACTTCTCCTAACCTCCTCATCAGCAAGGGACATCAGACCAAGTAGGGGAGTAACGTCAGGTGTAGGTAACTTGTACGCAACTATCTTTCTCAAACCAGCCATGATCAATAAGCAGAAGTCCGGGCACTAGAACCAGAGAATATGCAAATGCACCTGCAGCACAGACACACGTTAATGAAATGCATATGATAATGGTTATGCGATCAATGCAATGCAAATAGATGCAACAGGGACCAAATGCCATGGCTGAGAAGCCTGAACCATATCAAAAGTCTCTGATAGACCCTCTAGAATTCCTCAAACCCTGGTCTTGGACAGACCCAATACAAAGCTCCAACACTGGTCTCTGATAGACCCCATAACATAACTCTGACTGGTCTCTGATAGACCTCATATCATAACTTCAACTGGTCTCTGATAGACCTCTCAACTGTCCATAAATACCCAGAATCTCAGATCAAGAAACAAACCGGTATTTGAAGGTCTAGTTACCTGCATAACCCCAAACCCCTCTCACAGGTAGGTGTCCTAGCAACTGACAATGGTACGGCATCCTATGCGGTCGTCGGCGTCACAGAATTTCAGGGTTGATGATACGATTCCTAGAAGGAGTGGCATCATCAAATCCTGAAGAGGCCTCACTTAGCCAACTTCCAAATGATCGGTTCCCGGAGTCGACAATTCAGCTAACCAACAACCCCTTCGACCCAAAGGGTAGAAAAAGAAGTCAACCAGAAGAACCTCGTCCGAGTGTAGATTTTGTGGGACGCTAATGCAAGCAAAGCCGGCACGCGCCCACTACTTTCTACTCTAATTCTAAGTGCACTCAAGCCTAGGTCCGGCTTATCTCTCAATCATAGAACACCCGTCACAACCCCAATACAACAATAATAATAGTAATATAATGCTGAAAATAAATGATAGAAATATAAATCCATACAAAATCCTCGACGGGAAAACAAGCGCTAGGATTGACTCGCTTAAGGGACGTTGGATCCCCAGCAGAGTCGCCAGCCGCCGTTGCTGCGAAAATCGGCGCCGGCTGAACAGAAGAGTCGCCACCGTGCGTTATTTATCCCAAAGGAGGGAAAGGAAACGCTCAGAGTAAACCTACCACAAAGACGGGAAAGGAATGGTCATCGCAACCAAATCCTGGATTCGGGAGTCGGTTACGCAAGGGGAAGGTATTAGCACCCCTCACGTCCGCCGTACTCGACGGGATCCATGCTTGTTTTCGGGTACGGATTGTTATTCTATCTACTCTACAGGTCTGGGGTTAAAAGAAAAGAAAATGACTCGGCAAAGTATCGCACTTTATGCCTACGTATTCCCGTCTGGAATGAGAAATCAGAGTCAACGTAGTTCGCCTACCTACGGGAAAGGAGGGGAAGGTTGCTCACTAGGATATCGCATCCTATGCCTACGTACTTTCATACGGCATGAAAGATCAGAGCAAACGTAGTTCGGGCCACGTACGACACAAGTCTGCCTTGATTGTTTTTATCTCCTTATGAAAGGGTTTTCCTGATTACTGGTCCAAGCGGACAAAATTGACGTTTTGATGAGTTCACATTCTTTTTACGGAAGAAGTGTCTTTTATTGTGTTTGAAATCTTATTGTGTTTTTCTGTTTGTTTTGAGAAAGAAGAGACAGAACTCTAACCTATGATTGCAAAGGGAATCAAACTAACCTAATGTTATCAGGCATGGGTTAAGACCTAATGTCTATCGTGCTCCTCTCTTGCGCAGAGAGAAACAGAGATCCTAAGGGATAAACGGAAACAGAAACAATAGCATATATACAATAAAGCAGTAAAATGCATGGATGCAGCAATACAAGCGAGGCAAGGGAGTCACACTCAACCTCGAACCTAGAAAACAACAGGCAAAAGCGAACAAAATTCGCTTTCGACCTAACAGGTTAAATGGCAAACAATACAGTCAGGGAAATTCAAACAATACATCAAAAATTAAAAATAAACAGCAAAAGCAGCAAAAGCAGTCTTCATCAACATCTGTCTTCAAGCAAGGTCTCTATCTTCAATCTTCAATGGCTTTTCTTCAAGTCCCAATCTCCAAGATGAGCAGCAGTCAACAAGATGGATGGGATGTTAAGCAATCAGTTCCCTACCAAAGGTGGCCTACTGATTGCTAACATGATATAGACAGTTTTCTCTCAAAAGTTCTATCTTTTAAATACATTCACTAATCCTTCCAAAGGAAGGAGGTGGGTATTAAAAGAGACCTTGAATCATAGAGAAAGAATGGAGGCAAACAAGACCTTCCATGTTTATGAAGCAAGTTTTCTACTCTAGAGCTCTGCCTAGCTCCTAGATCCTATAACCTTCAACAGCTGCCAGCAAGAGATACTCCTCATCAACTCATGAAATTGGTCTTCATTCTCTTAATCTTCAATGGGCTTCATCAACATAGTCTTCAGCTCAAACCCAAACCCCAAGCAGGCCCAATACCCCACACAGTCAAACAATAACCCTAGAGAGGGCACACCACACAATCAAGCAGATACAGGAAATATACTAGTAGTAATAATAGAATAGGGGAACTCCTAGCATTTTCTAAGGGATCTATTATCTACCCATAATACCCCTATAGTCCCATACCCCGAAATTCAAACTACAACTCCTAAAAGAAATGATTTATTACACCTATGTTATATCTAAACCCTAGTTTTGATTCCCCTAATCACACCCAAACAACCCATCTAAAATTTAATGCTAAAATCATGAATTAAATCTCATATGAAAATTAAAGTGCTAAGTGAAGTACTCTAAAAAGAATGGGTCCAAAATATACAAGGATCTAGCTAAACTAAAATCAACAAGATCAAGTGTTAAACTAAACATCATTTAAAACCTATTTAAAAGAAAAATATACTAAAAATGCAAAAATAAAATAAAATTCTAATTTTATTAGATGACAATTTTCTTAACAGAAATAAGAAAAAGATGCAAAAACAACCACTCAAAAATATGGAATTTTCAATTTGTTATGATTTTTCAAACAATTAAGAAAAATGAATGAAATTAAAATGAATTAGATTTGGTTAGGGGTGCAGTTAGTAGTTATTTAAGTTGAAAAATGGATGATGGGCCCAGACTGGGGGTGCGCGTAGCAAGGAGCGTCTGGGCCCAGTTAATCAGAAAACTCAAAAGAAAAATAAAAAACCACAACGGTGCAGAAAGTAAGAAATATAGGTCAATTTGAGGTTGGGCCTTGAAAGTGGTGGTGTGGCTAGCAATTGCACTTAAGCCCAGTCTGGAGACATAAGTGAAACGGTGCGTTTCACGTTTCTGAATTCCCTCTCGTTTTCAACTTCAAATCCTGGCCATTGGATGCGTTTCTCAGTCAACCAAGTCTTCTAGATCCAACGGGCATTGACTCGTCTTCTTCATTACACTTAGGGTTTCTGCAAATGCCTCCACGAACACAGCTTCATGCACACTATCTTCTATCAACTCATGCGTGCTCAATTCTCCATCAAATTCAAACATGTAAAAAGCAAAATCACTCTAATTTTCTCCCTGAATTCGCTCATATCATCAGCATCAATTCATATCACATAAATCATGAAACACGATCTCCAACTCAGAACTACTCAGAAATTTCATCATCACCAATCCACAATCTAAGTGCACTAATCTCTTCCTGACCTTTCACTGATCAATAATCACTAACAATTAAAGATTCTAACAACTTAATCATCAAGTTCTAAGGCTCAACAGAATTAGTGCTCCAATGGTGAACTCCATGAAATGCTCTCAAATCCATCAGAATTATTCATCTAACTATTCCTAACAGTTCTAACCTAATAACTCTACATCATGCTAACTAAATTAAGCCAATTCGAAGAGATTACTAACCTGGTGTAATCTTGAAAACAGAGGGAGAAATCCTTGGATTCACAGCTTGCAATGCTTTGGACTTGATCAATGGACTTGGTTCTTGGTTCTGTATGCAATAACACTTGCTCAAATGCTCTTGATCTTGCAATTGAATTCTTCTTGCACTTTGGATGATGAAGTTGGTAGCACACGAATTCTACTTCAATTCAACCAGATCTTGATGGAAACTTGCTCTATGATGAATGTAGATGATGATAGGATCAAGAATTTTGAAGAATGATGAAGATTTGATAGAGTTTTTGTGTAATTTTCAAAATTGAGGAATGAGATGTAACTATGAGTTTTCAACCAAATGAATCACCAACCAATGATTGGATCCACCCTACTCAATATATAGATGCTCATGGAACCATCTAGAACTTGTTAGAAACTTCTTGTGCACAAATCCCTTGTGTTTTGGCATGTGTAACTTCATACATAAGCAACCAATGATATCTCTCAAACTTTGAACTAAACTCAAAAATCCACTATTTCCAATGGTCTCAAAACATTCTTTCCAATCAAAATGACCTATAATTTCATCCCATTTGGACATGTTATGAAAAATCTCATTTTTAGGTCACTTTTATTCATTAAATTCACCTTTTAATTGACCAAATTTGGAACCTTGAGCTATGAGCATTTCCAAACTTTCATGATCACTTTTCTAGACTCAAAATGTCATTTGGAGCAAGTTTGATGTTGTGAAGTTTTTCATTTGAAGCTTCCTTGTATGCGTTTTGGGCATAGGCTTGAAATGACCTGTAATTCTCAAATGACCAAAATACCCTTTGCTTGACAAGGTCATAAGTAGAGTTCCACAAATCATATGAAGGCATACCATACCTTTCTAGAAATCTAAGACAATGAGGAACAACTTTCATGTTTACCAGAAATCCATTTGAAAGCTCCTTGAGGGGTAAAAGTTGTTTGGAAGACAAGTAACTTTCACAGACAAAATTTCAGATGCCTCAGATGTCCTGTAACTTGCAAGAACCATAACTTGAGTTCTATAAATCTCCTTGATGTCTTCCACCACTCAAATTAAAGGTCTAGAGATCCTCTACAAGTTTCATGTTGGCCAAGGATCCATTTCAAGCTTTAATTTTGAATTATCTTGCTTGGAAGTTTGACCTAAATCAGGGGATTTTACACAGAAACCCTAATTTAGAAACTCCTCTTGTTCTTGATTTCTCTTGATTTATCCTTGGCAAAACACCACATCCATATCTACATGTCAAATGATGAACCCCACATCTCTCAAATAGACCTTGATGCCTTTCAATCAATCATTTGACCTAGGGTTGACCCATATGAAACCCTAGCTGACTGTCTTCAACTGCAACTCTTGTGATCACATCAATGACTTGTCTCACTTTCAAAATGACTCTCCATGTGTTCCATGATGTCTATATACCCTCCATGACCTCAATTCCTTGCTCATAACTTCTTTGATGATCTTCAAATACCCTCAAGATAGGAGATAGATCCACTGCTTGATCCATTAACTTCTCTAGGTTTCCATTTCTTTCTGATGACTTGGATAGGCTTGAATTTGAATAAGAACCTCTTGATATGCCCATAGGGATAAGAATTGCATTTGGTCCCTTGTTGGATGGCTTGCCCATGCTATGCTATGCAGATGAATTAATTATGTACATGACCTAATATGCAAATGACAATGCAATTGAAACATAAACCAAGTGAAGTAGGTTGAGCAAATTTTAGGGTGCAACACTCTCATATCTGTTGAGAGTACGTAGGCACAATACTGATGTATTGGCGAGCCACCTTCCCCGTTACCCGTAGTCAGTCGAACTACGTTGACTCTGATTTCTCATTCTCTGATGAGAATACGTAGGCATAAAGTGCGACGCTTTGCCGAGTCATTTTATTTTCTTTTCAGACCAGCCTTGATAGGTAGATAGATAAAACCAACCCGCCAGATAAACATAAATAAGCATGGATCCCATCGAGTACGATGGACGTGAGGGGTGCTAATACCTTCCCCTTGCGTAACTGACTCCCGAACCCAGACAATGGTTGCGATGACCTTGTCTTATACCTTTTTCGTCAGGTTTTTCTGATCGTTTCCTTTCCCGTTCAGAGGGATAAATAATGAAAGGTGGCGACTCTTCTGTTTTGCCGGCACCTTATTTTCGCGGTAGCGATAGCTGGAGACTCTACTGGGGACTTGATAGTTTCCTAGGGATCCAACGTCCCTTATGCGAGTCAATTTGGGGATCCAACGTCCCCTGCGAGAGTCAATCCTAGCGCTTGTATGATTACTTGTTGGGTTGTGTTTATTTATCGCACTTTATTTCCCACACTTTATTTTTCAGTATGATGTGATTATCTGTGCTGTTGTGGGAGGGGCATTATGATGAGTGAGAAGCCAGACCCAGGCTTGAGAGCTACATAGTATTAGAGTGGGTTAGTGGAGGAAGTGCTTGGTTTGCTTGCAGCCGTTGTAATCCACACTCAGACGAGGTTCTCTTTGATGGCTTCCTATTGGTCCTTTGGACTCGAGGGGTTGTTGGATCTGAGGATTGTCGTCTCTAGGAACTGATCATTTGGAATTCAGCTAAGTGAGGCCGCTTCAAGAGATGATGATGCCACACCTCCTGGGTATCGTATCGTCATTTCTTGAAAGTCTGTGACGCTGATGACCGCATAGGATGTCGAACCTTTTCCGTAATTAGGTCCATACCTGTGAGCAGGGTCGGGTTATTGCAGGAAACCTTAACCTTCAGACTACCTGGTTTTCTTGATAGTGAATCAGTTTTGTTGGTGTCAGGGCTTCTTCTCATCAGATATATGTGTGTTCTTGACATAGCAGATTTATGGGTATTCTCATCAAATATGGTTGTTCTTGACAGAGCAGAGTTATGGTCTGATATCAGAGGTTCTCATCATCAGATGTGTGTGTTCTTGACAGAGCAGGGTTATGGTCTAGTATCAGGGGTTACTTCTCATCAGAGATATGGTTGTTCTTGACAGAGCAGTATTTTGGTTTTGTTGATACAGAATCTTCACCTTCATCTCCTCAACAACACAGTTGTCTTGATCTCCTGCGGCATGATTGCATTTTGCATTGTTTGCATCCTCATTTGCATGTCATTAACGTGTGTCTGTGTTGCATGTGCATATTTCTCCCCTAGTTCTAGTGATCTTGGTCCTTATGTCAGATATGGCATCTCTGAAGAAGACAGTTGCTTACAAGCTACCGACACCTGACATCCGAGAGTTGCGGACTTTGATTTCTTTGGCTGATAAGACAGTGATGGAGAGTTTCAGACAGAGTTATAGGAGACTGCTGAGTATTGTGTATAAGCTTCCTACGTACGAGTTGAATGGCCTCTATGCTCTGCTGCAGTTTTATGACCCACAGCTCAGATGCTTTGTGTTTCCAGACTATGTCCTAGCTCCGACCCTGGAGGAGTACTCTGACCTGTTAGGGGTGCCTTTGATGAATCAAATGCCTTACTACCATGTTGAGGGTAAACCCAAATTGAGTATGTTGACTGACGCTCTGCATGTAGATGAGTCTGAATTGGAAGGGATGGTATCCATAAATATTGGAGTTCATGGTTTCATTTTGTCTTTCCTGATGGAAAAAGCCCTAAAGCTTGTCGAGAAGGGTCGCTGGGATGTATTCAATGCCTTCTTAGCCCTCTGTATCTATGGGATCGTGTTATTCCCAAGTCACTCGGACTTCATAAGCATGGATGCGTGCCATATATTTGCCTCCGGGAATCCAGTGCCCACTCTCCTCGGAGACGTCTACCATTCAGTTCACAGCAAGAATCAAAACAGAAAGGGGAAGAACGTGGCATGTTGTGCTCCTTTACTGTATAAGTGGTTTGATAGCCATCTTCCTAAGTCAGGGCTGTTCATTGATTATGCTGAGTCTTCGCCTTGGTCTGCAGGTTTGATGGGTTTGACTGTTAATGATATCATCTGGTTTGATAGAGATCTGCTGGGCAAGGATATTGTACATAGCTGCTGTGACTTTCCAAACGTCCCGTTGTCGTAAGGAATGGATGTATCAACTATAATCCATCTCTGCTAGTACGACAATTTGGGTATGCACTACGAGGTCCTCCTGAAGAGGAAGAGATACAGGAATCTCTGTATCTCATAGGGTTGCTTGAAGGCGACACTTTGATCAAGGTACATAATCCTTGGAGCAAAATTCACCGAAAGGGGAAAGTCTTGCTGGGAAAGAGCAATAACAAGGCCTTTGATCCGTATGTGACTTGGATTCGAGAAAGAGCAGCCAAGTTTCTGATGCCGTTTCCTGCCGTGGAACCAATGTGTGCTCCCGTGTACAAAGAGCCTACTATAGTTGATATTCAGAAATTCAACCAGGTACTCCAAGAGAAGGAAGAGCTACAAAAGGCCAACGAAGAATTGGAGAAAGAGATTGCTCAAATTCAGAAAGAGAAAAGTGAAGCCGTTTATACCTGCAAGAAGTAGACTGAGATGATCAACCGTCTAGGCTCCAACCTGACCAAAGAGATTGATGCTAGGGAACGTCTGGGGTTGGACCTGAAGTCAGTACATGGCGTGTTGACAACCAAGAAACAGGATTTGGACAGAGTGTATCGGAAGCTAACCCAATACGAGAGGGTCTGGAGCAGCACCCTAGCGAAATACAAAGAGCGGAAAGAAAAGCTGAAGCAGCGAGTCGCCGAGCTGGAAGCTCAGATTATGGTGAAAAACGAGAGTACAGAGGCTGAAGCCTCCCTGCAACATGACGTCCAGTATAGATTGGCTGAGGCCAAGGCGAATTTACAAGATTTTCAACTCCGGGCTGATGCTAAGAGGAGTAGAGTCGAGAACCATTCTGAAGAAGGTGTTTCTAGGAGCTTTGCCGAGAACCTCCCAGAGTCCATCAGGTAGAGGGACCTGCTAGCCCAGGGTTTGCTTACTCAGCCAGGTCATCCCGCTACAAAGAAATTGATAGAAGATTTTCGTGCCCGTGGCCGCACCTGATCTTTTATATCTCTTTTTACATTTTATGCATTGATATGCTGATCACCGCCAGGTCTGTTGGTTGGGGTCATGCCTTGTTGCTTCAGTTGTATGTGATTACAGTTGTACGCTGCCCGAGCGGGCTTTTTAGATGAATATATGAGGATTTCTTTTCCATGATTGGATCATAGAATTTATTTGTCTAGGAAACTAGGATCGGGGGGGGGGGGATCTTCCCAAGGCACAGACACACATTTGCATTTGCATTTGCTTTTGCATTTGCATAACGAGCACCTTGTCGTTTTTTTTCTAACCCTTTGTGTATGCAGGTTGTTCCAGGATTGATCGAAGACTGATCCACCGCTATCCGACCAAAACAAATCAAGCTAGAGCAATGGAACAAGTGCAGACTGACGTCCAGGAACTCCGGGAGAGGATGGACTGCTTCATGGAGCTCATGCAAGTGGTCGCCAACGGCCAAGACCAGCTCAGAACATTGGTCCAGCCTCTGATCTCAAGGGTCGACAGCAATGGTGTGCTTCATGGGGGGAGCGTTCCAACCCCTCCACCTGTTGAAACTCCTCAGAATGGCATCCCCGTGACTTGGGGGAATGGAAGTGGTAACGGCAATGTGATCACTAACATCGGGCTCAATGGTAATACGACTGGCGTCGGCAATGGAAATTTTGAAGCTAATGGCAATGCTAGACTGGGCATCGGCAACACAGGTGCTGGAAATCTGTACGGTCCTCATCCATGGCTAGAAGATCGTCAAGAAGATCTGTTCTCACAGAGGAGTGCTGAAGGAGAACTGACTGCTGAAGCACGTATGAGGTTTAAGACACTCGAGGACAAAATGAGGAATTTCGAGAACCTGAACACTATGGGGGTCGACATGTCTAAATTGGGATTGATTTCTGATTTCAAGGGGCCTCCCAAATTCAAGGTACCCGACTTTGAGAAGTACAAGGACACCACTTGCCCTCGTGTCCACTTAAGGTCATACTACCGAAAGATGTCTGCTCACTCTGAAGACGAGAAGCTGCTGATGCACTTCTTTCAGGATAGCTTGTCCGGGCCATCCTTAGAATGGTACATGAGTTTGGAACCCCCCAGTGTGCGCACGTGGAAGGAACTTGTTGAAGCCTTTGTGCATCATTATCAGTATAACAGTGACTTGGCTCCGAACCGGGTTCAACTGCAGAACTTGTCGCAGAGGAACAACGAAGGGTTCAAAGAATACGCTCAGCGATGGCGTGAATTAGCAGCTAGAGTTCAACCGCCGATGGTTGAACAAGAGCTCGTTGAGATGTTTGTAGCCACTCTCCCGGGGGTATATTACGAGAAATTGGTCAGTGGTATGTCAGGGAGTTTCTCAGATCTCATCATCACTGGCGAGCACGTCGAGAATGGGATCAAGTTAGGGAAAATCCAGGGTGTTGATCTATCCTCGGCTGGAGGAGGAAAGAAACTGTATGGTAAAAAAAGGCGTGAAGGAGAAACGAGCGTTGTGTCTAACGCTCGAAGGAAGGGTAAAAGACAGTTCCAGCAGGTGGCTAGCATAACCATCCCTGCTGTCCAACAACCCCAGCCACAGCAGCAGCCGCAACAACAACAACCAAATCAGCAAGGGTACAGAAAGTATCAGAACAGGGCACCTCTGTCAAGTCGTCACCTCGAGACGCTGCCCGTGTCTTATGCTCAGCTGTTACAAACTCTGCTTCAGTTACAGCTAGTCCAAAAGAGAACCCTGGATCCCTTGACAAGGGCACCTCCGCAAGGTTATGATGCAAATGCAACATGTGATTTTCACTCGGGGGCACCTGGCCACACGATAGAAAACTGCAAAGCCTTCAAGCACAAGGTGAAAGATATGGTGGATGCTAAGATCACCAATTTCTCAGATAATGTGCTGAATGTCACAAAGAACCCTATGCCGAATCATAGGGGAGGTGGGGTGAATGCCATTATTGAAGATGAGGATTTAGATGTGTTGACTGATGTCAAGGATCTGAAGACACAGCTTAGCTTCGTTAAAGCCAAGCTAATGAAGAGAGGCTTCTTTCCGGGCTGTGGAGAACTGTGTATGGGATGTACGACTCGTCCTGATGGATGTGAACAGTTGATAGAGGGGATTCAGAGTCTGATGACCGAAGGAATCTTGCAGTTTAGCCGAAGGGCCGAATGTGGATCTGGAGAGGTAATGCTGAAGCAGGATGATGAGGTTGCCACCATCACCATCCCTCGCCAGACGATAACCATTTCTGCACTCAGGCCGCCCACAATTACCATCACCAAAGCTGGGTTGATACCTTTTGAAAGCACCAATGTTGTCCCGTGGCACTATGGGGCAGACGTCTATTGTAACGGACAGAAGTTGGAACTGGAACCATCTGGGCAGTCTGTGGATAACCTAGTGGGAATTGGTGGAATCACGCGCAGCGGAAGAGTATTTGCTCCACCTGAGATTGTGGCGGACAAAGCAGACAAAGCTGAGGAAATTGGTAAGGGAAAGAGTAAAGTCGTTGAGGAAACCCCTCATGGGGTAGAGAAGGACTTACTTGTAAAGGACGCTGAAGAGTTCATGAAGTTGATCAAGAAGAGTGATTACAAGATCATTGACCATCTCCATCAAACACCCTCGAAAATCTCCATCCTGAATTTGTTGCTGTGTTCGGAGTCACATCGTAACGCGTTGTTAAAGGTTTTGAATGCGACGTATGTACCGCAGGAAATCTCGGTCAACTAGTTGGAAGGGGTAATAGCCCACGTGAATGCTGGAAATGGGTTAGGGTTCACTGACCTGGAGCTGACGCCGAAGGGAAGAAACCACAACAGCGCCCTGCACATCTCGATAGAGTGTAGGGGTACGATTATGTCACATGTGTTGGTAGACACTGGGTCATCGCTCAATGTTCTTCCGAAGAAAGCATTGATGAAGTTAGATACTCGAGGATTGATTTGCACACCCAGTGACCTAGTTGTGAAGGCTTTCGATGGAACCAAGCGTCATGTTTTTGGAGAGGTAACGTTGCCAATCCAAGTTGCGCCGGAAACTTTCGACGCAGTCTTCTACATTATGGACATCATGCCTGCCTAAAGTTGTCTCTTAGGCCGAGCATGGATCATTTCTGCTGGTGCTGTGACCTCCACGTTGCACCAGAAGCTCAAGTATGTTGTAGGGGCAGCATCGTGACGGTATGTGGCGAGGAAGACATAATGTTGAGCCATTTGTCGTCCTTCAAATATGTCGAGATGGATGGGGAAATCCACTAAACCCTATGTCAGGAGTTCGAAGCTGTTAAGGTCAAGGACGTGACTCCAGTAATGACTGAGAAACCAGAGATGACTCTCTCTTCCTTCAAGGAAGCCCGGGCCGTTGTTCAAGCCAGATCTACCCCAGGCTGGGGGCAGGTTCTAGAAATACCTAACAAACAGGATAAGTTTGGGTTAGGATACTCTCCTACGGCTGAAGCCTCCTCTTCTCACAGTGCGTCGCGAGGTAAAGGGCCGATCCAATTTACCAATGGCAGGGTGATATTTGAAAGCGTCAATGCAGTGTCTGAAGATGGCGAGGACAGCGATTGCGACCTGGACTCTTGGATCCAGCCAAGCAAACCAGGCCAGAGCCTTACCAACTGGTCCATCAGGGATACCATCCAAGTAACAGGCAAAGAGTAATGATTTACTTTCTCCAATTGTTGTACAACCCTATGTCCTACCCGGGGCCTAGTGGTTTTATTGTCAGGGCCTTGTTTGATTATGTACATGCATTTTACCAATAAATCAAAAGGCGTTTTTCTTCACATTCAAATGTTGTGATCTCTGTTAATCCCGTTTTATATTTGTTTTGAAAAACAATAAAATGGCAATAGGGTTTTTGCTAACCTGCATATCCTTGTTTTAACCTTAACCCTTGTTATTGCAGGATCCACAAAGTAGATGACATCGACTCTGGACCTTCTACGGCTCACTTCGACTTCCATTGCCCGATCTATCAAGCCGAAGAAGAGATTGATGAAGACGAAGACCTTCCCGAAGAGTTGGCCCGCTTGTTGAAACAAGAAGAGAAAGTTATTCTGCCTCACGAGGAAGAGATTGAGATTGTGAATCTGGGTTATGAAGAACTTGTTAGGAACGTCAGGATAGGGGCTGCATTGCAGAGTGATGTCAAGCAGAGATTGGTCGAGATGCTGAGAGAGTATGGTGACATCTTTGCTTGGTTATACGAAGATATGCTCGGACTTGACACTGACATCGTGGTCCATCACTTGCCACTGCGAGAAGATTGTCCTCCCGTTAAGTAGAAGCTTAGGAGGACACGACCAGATATGGCCGTTAAGATCAAAGAAGAAGTGTAAAAGCAGCTTGATGCTGGCTTCTTAGCGGTCACTACTTACCCTCCGTGGGTCGCCAACATAGTTCCTGTACCGAAGAAGGACGGTAAGGTGCGAATGTGCGTCGATTATCGGGATTTGAATACGCTGAGCCCTAAAGATGATTTTCCGCTCCCTCATATTGATGTGTTGGTCGAAAATACAGCTCAGTTCTCCGTATTTTCGTTCATGGATGGCTTCTCCGGCTACAATCAGATCAAGATGGCGCTGGAGGACATGGAGAAAACTACGCTTATTACACCTTGGGGAACATTTTGCTACAAGGTAATGCCTTTCGGTCTGAAGAACGCAGGGGCCACTTACCAACGAGCAATGGTCACTTTGTTTCATGACATGATTCATCATGAGATTGAAGTCTATGTTGATGACATGATTGTGAAGTCCCAAACGGAGGAGGGACATCTGGTTAATTTGCTGAAGCTTTTTGAGAGACTTAGGAAATTCAGGTTGAGGCTGAATCCTAACAAGTGTACTTTCGGAGTACGGTCTGGAAAACTACTGGGGTTTATCGTGAGTGAGAGAGGCATTGAGGTTGATCCTGCGAAGATAAAAGCAATACAAGAAATGCCAGCACCAAAAACTGAAAAAGAAGTTCGTGGTTTCCTGGGCAGAATAAACTACATTGCAAGGTTTATCTCTCAGCTCTCGGCCACGTGTGAACCGATGTTCAAACTGCTAAAGAAAGACCAGGCGATTATCTGGAAAGAGGATTGCCAGAAGGCATTTAATAAGATAAAACAGTATCTACAAGAACCTCCAATCTTGATACCCCCAGTGGCCGGAAGACCCTTAATCATGTACTTGACAGTTCTTGAGAATAGTATGGGGTGTGTTCTCGGTTAGCACGACGAGACGGGCAGAAAGGAGCATGCCATTTATTACTTGAGTAAAAAGTTTACGGACTGTGAATCTCGTTACTCAATGCTGGAGAAGACGTGTTGTGCACTCGCCTGGGCTGCCAAACGTTTACGACAGTACATGCTCAATCACACAACCATGCTAATTTCGAAGATGGATCCGATCAAGTACGTCTTTGAGAAGCAAGCGCTTTCGGGCAGGATTGCCAGATGGCAAATGGTGTTGATGGAATATGACATTCAGTACGTTTCCCAGAAGGCCATCAAAGGAAGTGTATTGTCTGAATACCTTGCCTAACAGCCGATCGAAGATTATTAGCCGATGAAATTTGAATTCCCTGATGAGGATATCATGTTTCTCAAGGTGAAAGATTGCGATGAATCGTTGCCCGACGAGGGTCCAGACAGGAAATCCCAGTGGAAATTGATATTTGACGGGGCGGTTAATTCTTACGGAAGTGGCATCGGGGCAATCATCACGACTCCCCATGGATCCCACATCCCGTTCACTGCTAGACTGACGTTTCCAGTCACCAATAACGAAGCGGAGTACGAAGCATGCATCATGGGTCTAGAGGAAGCAATTGATTTGAGAATCAAGAACCTAGATGTATATGGTGACTCGGCACTTGTGATTAACTAGATTAAAGGGGAGTGGGAGACTCGTCAATCGAATTTGGTGCCATACATGAATTATGCCAGAAGGCTGCTTCCATTCTTTGATCAAGTGGAACTCCATCATGTGCCCAGGGCTGAGAATCAGATGGCTGATGCCTTAGCCACGTTGGCTTCGATGTATAAGGTCAATTTTTGGAATGAAGCTCCAAGGATTGTCCTTTCTCGTCTTGATAGACCTGCAATTGTCTTTGCGATCGAGGAAGCCTTTGATGGCAAACCATAGTTCCATGATATCTAGACTTTCCTTATGACTAAGGAATATCCTGCGGGAGCGTCAACCTAGGATAAGAAGACTCTGAGGAGGCTGTCTGAAAATTTTTATCTCAATCCTGATGGAGTTTTATATAAAAGAAACCACGATCTCGTGCTACTCAGATGTGTAGAAGAGAAAGAAGCGGGTATGCTCATGGAAGAAGTCCATGAAGGCACATTTGGTACACACGCCGTCAGGCATGCAATGACGAGAAAGATCCTGAGAGAAAGATACTACTGGCTGACGATGGAATCAGATTGTTTTAAATTCGGGAAGACATGTCATAAATGCCAGATTTATGCTGACAAGATTCATGTGCCGCCGTGCCCGTTGAACGTCATGTCCTCCCCGTGGCCGTTCTCTATGTGGGGGATCGACATGATAGGCAAGATCGAGCCCACTGCATCTAACGGTCATCGCTTTATTCTAGTAGCCATCGAGTAATTCACCAAGTGGGTGGAGGCAGCCTCGTATGCTAACGTGACCAAGCAGGTGGTGGCTAAATTCATAAAGAGGGACATCATCTGTCGATACGGAATTCCCGAGCGGATCATTACTGATAATGGTTCAAATCTGAATAACAAAATGATGAAGGAGCTGTGCCAGAGTTTCAAGATTGAACACCACAACTCATCGCCTTTCCGGCCGAAGATGAATGGCGCCGTTGAAGCGGCCAATAAGAACATTAAGAAGATTGTACAGAAGATGGTTGTGACCTATAAGGATTGGCACGAGATGTTGCCATTTGCGCTGCACGGTTATCGTACAACGGTACGTACATCAGCCGGGGCAACTCCTTTCTCACTAGTGTACGGTATGGAAGCTGTCCTACCGTTAGAAGTTGAGATTCCTTCTTTACGAGTTTTGGTTAAAGTGAAACTCGATGAGGCAAAATGGATTAAGAACCGACTAAACCAACTCAGCCTGATGGACGAGAAGAGGTTAGCATCGATTGCATACGGTCGTCTATACCAGAGCCGAATGAAGAAAGCTTATGATAAGAAGGTGAGTCCTAGAAGCTTTCAGAAGGGTGATCTCGTCCTGAAGAAGATTCTTCCTCCACACTCCGATCACCGGGGCAAGTGAACTCCCAATTACGAAGGTCCGTACATTGTCAGCAAGGTCTTCTCGGGAGGAGCCTTGTTGTTATCCACGATGGATGGCGAAGATTTTGCATCCCCGGTGAACGCGGACGTAGTTAAAAAATACTTTGCTTAAAGAATGACCTGCTGGAAAGAAAAAGAATGTCCAGGCAAAAATGGGGCATCAGGGCGAACCATAAAATAGGAAAAAGGTTCGGGAAAAATTAGGGATATAAAAGAAAAGAATGTACACCCGCAAAGTCGAAAACCTGGAAGGGCGACTTTGGCAAAAAAGGGTATCCCGATGAATCGAAAACCCGAAAGGGCGATTCAGGAAAAAGTTAGGGATTTGAAAAAAGCAAATGACTGCGTTTCGCGTGTGGACTGTAATTTTTTAGTGGTTTGGAAGACCTAAGGGCCGTTATCTGAATCAATCTCTTCTGAAGCTGAAGCATCGGAGAAGTATCGAAGTCGAGTGGGTCATAGAGGGATCAACTCATGGTGTTCGTCTACGCCACGTTGCCGACATTTGTGTATATACTGATGTATATTTATGTTTTTATATTTGCGCAGCTTCCTCATTCCAGGAGCTTGCATCTGTTGTAAAACATTTTTACCCATTCAGGGGTTCGTCATCAATAAAATATATACTATTCAGCAATTCTGTTTGCTTGTTTAGCATTTATCTGTTTTGTTTGCGAAAAAGAACGCCGATGTTTTCGAAAAAATGCGCATACATAAACTTACTGGCCTAGGCCGCTGATTGTTGAAACAATGAATTACTTGAACATTGTCACAAGATGATAACCTTGATAGGTCCCTTTGAGAAGGGTATCTTGTCTGTTTGTTTGTGTTGTTGCAGGTATAGCATATTCCAGGCAGTACGCCGTATGCGTTCCCAAGCAGGATGATTCCTTCTTCTCCAGCATGTTCAGTGGCATCTCCCCACGGGGGCTGAACATGAGATTGTGAGTGTTGATATGTATCCCTAAATAGAGAAGATTCTCTCCCCAATCCGATGTATCCTGAAGGATCGTCATCTCCCCAGCTGATTCATACACTGAAGTGTGCGTTCATTCCCTAGCACTGGGTCAGTGTGCAGTTTTCTCATGAAAGACTACTCGCAAGCGTGCAGCTTTCAATAGTTCAAGACTGAAGTCTCCAGCGGAATCGAAATTCCCCACAAAGTTGTACTCTCCCCAGCAAGAAGGATGATTCCTTCTTCCCCAGCCAAGCTGGCAAATCCCCAAGAGAGTCGAGTCCTTGGATGCCGTTGAGGCCTTGATTGGTTTTCCCCAGTAGAGTGTTGAATAACTGATGCTGTATTTCCCCACCGGAGTCGTTATCTCGAGGAAAGTTTTGCTGCGAATGCCGTGCAGTTTATTTCTGCGATTAATATCGTTTCCTCGACAGTTTGTGGTTTAAATACCTGGTTGAGCGGGTTCAGGTTCTTGCAGAACTTTGTTCCCCTGCAGCAGTCGACTGAAGATCATTTCCCCAGGCGGAATCCAATTGAGATTGGTGTGACTTCTTCTCCTTGGCAGGATGAGTCCTTCCTCCACCAGAGTGGTTCTTTCTCCTTGACAGGAGGCTTTTCCCTTCCGCATTTATTTTGCTGATGGGGTCGTAGCATTTTGCATGATTGCATACCATTTACCCTAAAAATGCGTAGCATTTCCACCGTCTGGAGCATTACGCCATTGTCAAAGCATATGCATACGAAACATGAGCTAGGTCGTTACTGTTCTTGTTTTGCAGATGTTCCTCCGTAGAATGGTTTGCTCAAGATGATTCTTGAATTCTTCAGCAAAGGTGTTTGCTTAAGATGATTCTTAAAATCCCCAGTGAAGTCGCCAAAGAGGGTTGCTCAAGTCGATGCTTAGAGTCCCCAGCAGAGTGTTTGCCCAGGATGATTCCTGAAATCTCCCGCAGAGTTATTGGTTCAGGGTGATTCTTGAAGTCCCCGGCGGGGTTATCTGTCCAAGATGATTCTTGAAGTCCTCAGCAGAGTTGATTCACCCAGAATGATTTCTGGATCCCCGAACCAGAGTTACTTGATAGTTCTCCAGAATCCTCAGCGGAGATGCGTCATCCCCAGCAGGTTTTAAACAAGAAGTTGAAATTTCCTTGAAGACTTGATGATTGAAGTCCGGCAGCGGTGCCAAAACCCTTGACTTACTGATGAAGTCCAGCTGCGATATCGAAGCAGTTTGCCTAGCTGATGCAGGATGCCTGACGACAAAAGATTGTGCATCTTTAGTGGTTCCTGAGTGATTAAGGATTCCCTTTGAAGACTTACTGACGAAGTCCAACTGTGATGTCAATGCAGTTCTCTCAGCTGATGCGGGTTTCCTGATGGCGGAGGTTTGGATATCCCTATTGGGTTCATGATTGACCAAGAATTCTATTCCTGACTTACTGACGAAGTCCGGCTGACGCCCGGGAGTTCTTTGAATGCCCGACGGCATAATTAACTTGATTGTTAAAAAGTTCCTAATGACCTGATGAGTCCCGAGGAATCCTTCTGCCGCAGTGTCGCAGAATGCCTGACGACAATATCAGCTATGTATCACCGGTTACCGAGTGACCAGTGATCCCTTGATGACTTGAGGAAGTATCTACAGCAAAATCAGATGATCATCCTGACGGAGATTTGACCCTTCACCGGTTACCGTGTGACCAATTCCCCAACAGAGTTGCCGTGCAACTGTCATGCTCAGTTTTGAAGATGTTCCTACCAATCAGAGTACCGTTTACCCGTACGGTCGGCAAATCACCAATTACCATGCAACCGGTGATCCCTCGATAATCTCAGGTTGCAATGATATAAGATAAATCAGAGAATCATCCTGACGGAGATTCAGATCAGTATTGCTCCATCTAGTTGTCGTGCAGCTATTATTTCAGTTTCCGAAGATTTGTCCCCACCAGAGTACCGTGTACCTGTGCAGCTGGCAAATTTCCGGGTTTGTTGGTATTCAACCGTCTTTTACCTTGATTGTTTGAGAGCCGTTCGCTTCTCACCCAGTCAGGTCCAAGCCGTTTGAATAGGGGCAGTTGTTGCACCCCAAAATTTGCCCAACATTTCTTCACCTAGCTTGTGTTTCATTTCATTCACGTTAGCATTATCATTTGCATTTCATTGACATGTGTGCAGGAGATCAAGAGGTATGATTACCAGTTAAGAGCTATACAAGACTATGAAGCTAGCTAAGAAGGTTATTCAGGTGCTCAAGGGTTGATATCCTTGTCAGAGAAGTTAAAAGATCCTCAGAGAGAGTGATTGAAGCCAAGTGTGTAGGTCTCCTAACTTGAGAGTTGTGGGGAAGACCATCAGATGATCCTGAGGCCATGAAGATGGACTTGAGGTCTTGAGAGAGCTCATGAGAAGGTTTTAAGATCACTTTGAGGCCTAGACAGGTCATTGTGCAAGATTAAGAAGGCTCAGCCATGAGTGGTGCAGCTAGGGTTTGACTGGGTAAACCCTAAGTCAACTGATGATTTGAAGAAGGTTGATACCTAATCCAAGAGCCATGTGATCATGGATTGATACATTGGGATGTTATAAGGATGATTCCAAGGTTAACTCATCATGATTGCAGAGTTTGAGAAGTTTCAAGCTAGGGTTTCTAAGGCTTGACAGTGTAAAATCCCCTAATTTGACCCCTATCTTCAAGGCAATTTAGCTCAAGATGTGATTGTCATCTCTTCTTGACCCTAACATGATTGTTGTAGAGCATGGTCTTAGATTTAATTTGAGTGCTAGAAGTCCTTGATAGGATTTGTAGAACTCATGTTATGGCTTTGACAAGTTACAAGTCATCTGAGGTATGCGAATTTGGAGCTTGAAAGTTACCCAACTTGCATGAAACTTTTGCCCAAGAAGGATGATTCCTATGAACTTTTGGTCAACATGAATGTTGTTCCTGATTCTCTTAGCTTTCTAAAGAGTACTAGAAGTCCATGATTGGATTTGTAGAACTCAAGTTATGGCTTTGACAAGTCAAGGGTATTTTGGGAATTTGTGATTATAGGTCATTTGTGATCATAGGTCATTTTCACCAACATAGACATCTCAAATGGAATTTTGTTCAACTTGAAAGTTGCTCAAAATGGGGTTTTAACCTTGACCATGTATCAAGGAGACATTGAAATGACTCAAGGAAGGATGTGGTTCAAGGAATTTTTAAAAAAGAAGAATTAAAGGCATTTAATGACCAAAAATTGAAACAATTCATTTTGTGTCCAAACAAGGCAAAATAATAGGTCATTTTGAATGGAAAAATCATTTTAGAAACTTTGGCAATGCTAGAATTTTGGTTTGATTCCATTTTCATGCCATTTCATGTTGTTTCTTCATGATGAAGCAACATATCAAACTCACACCATTAGATTGCAAACAAGGAAGAGAACATAACAAACCAATTCTATATCTCATGAGATGAATTTTCCAAGCATTTTCATGCCCAAACAGAGCCAGAATCGTGACTGGTGCGGATGACATTTTGAAGAGAAATTGAAATTGCAAAATCTCATTTGGGTGGTTACAGAACTTTCTAGTTGATTCTAATGAGTTCTATATAAGATTTGGAGTGTGTTCAGCCATTTTTTTTGGAAGCATTTGAAGCTGGTAGCAGAGAAAGCAAGTGAAAACTCAGAGCTGCAACTCAAGATCGTGTTTTGAGATTGAAGAGGAATCAAGCCAAATTGAGGTGTGCATTAGCTTCAGAGGAAGATTTGGAGTGAGTCTGGATCATTGTGGAGGAGGAATCGAGCAAGAATTGCACATGTTCTTCATCTGAAACCAGATTTGTACAAATCGAAATTGTGCTTAATTTAGGGAGAGATAGCTAGAAATCATTATGTGGTTAGGTTCTTATCATGACATAGATGGATTTTGGTACAAGAATTTGATGGATAGAGACACTTTAGGTCATGGATCATTTTCTGTTGAGGTTGATATCTCAAGATTCTTGAAGGAATAATCATGATTGGATAGTGGAAATTGATCAGTGAGAAGTGTAGATTACATTAGGATCATTATTGTTGGGAATTGTGATGATCATGATTTGGTGGATTTCTGAAAATTCTATCGTGTTTGGAGTTAGAGAAGGAATTAGTGAATTTGGATGATGGATTCGTGATCAGGATGAAAAATTGAGTGGAATGATGATTCGTTTCAGTTTTTTTGATGACCTGTGTACACCACTTCACCGGAGAAGACGGTGGCGCTGCAACTCAGGCCACCGTCTGAGAACTCCCTCCATCTCGGTTTGAATTTGGGGACGACATGCATGAGCCCTCAGATGAAGGTTGGACCTTTGACTCAATCCAAGGATACACGGCCACAATTTGATTTTGAACTCTGAAGAGAGACTTTGAATGAAATGCACCATTTCATTAATTGGTTTGGTTTGGGCTTAATGCACTGAGTGATATTCACACCCCCCAATTGGCCCAATCTGTGAAATGAACTTGACATAATTGTTATTTGATACGCAGGTTTTATCATTTTCTTCCTATTTTCTTTTATTTTGCACATTTCATATAGTTTAGAAAATAATTCACAATAAATAGGAAAATAACTCAATTTGATCCAGATTTGTTTCCCCTGACTCATGAATGAATCTAGAATTTTAGGAAATTGAAAGATTAGGAATTCATGCATTTTTTATTTTAATTGCATTTTTTGTATTTTAATTGATATTAATTTCATTATGGTTGATACCTTGTCTTTTGAATTTTTGTGTGATCATTTGATGATGATTTTTGAGCTGATTTTTTGTGTGTATTTAGCTTAGACATGTATGCTCCCTTAGTATTTTTCTTACATTTTTGTGATGAAATTAGATGAGGTTTTTAGATTGAAACTTTAGGTGCTCTAGTTTTAGGGTTTAACCTTAGTACCTCATAGTTTAGGATTTAATTTTAGGACTTATTGGATGATTCAATCTCTGGAATTAACATGATAGAGTCATGATTGACTTAGGTTCCCATAATTATTTTTGTAGGATTTTACAATTGGTTTTAGTATTTTAGTTAGAATTCACTTTAGTACTAGGTTTTAGGTGATCCTAACTTGCTAACTCAACTAGAATGACTTCTTTAGTTACCTTAGATTAGGGTTTTGCTTCTCTTGCTCTTGGATGATGATGAAGGCATGTGTGGGCTGCTGTGGAAAGCATGGTGGAGCTTGGACTTGAAGTTTGCTCTTCCTTTGGTGTAGTTTGTTTAGGGTTAAGAATTAGGGTTTTAGGGAGATCTTCAGACTAGACTTTCTTCCTTCATAAAACATGGAAGGTGTTGATCACATCCATTCCTCAATATGATATAAGGTCCCATTATGAAGGCCTCATCCCTCCTTTGGTAGGATGAATGGCTCCTCACAAAGTGGTAGAACCTTTGAGGGTTCCTTTCCTTAATGGTAGAATGCTTAGAGGGGACCTTTGGTCTTCACTTTGCTTTCCACTATCCACACCTTGCTCTTGTTAGATGAATCTTTCTCCCTTGCTAGAGGATGGAGTTCCTTGCTAGAGGATGGAGTTCGTTTCTAGAATATTGAAGGTGCTAGACGTTGCTACTTCCCTTTGTTTGAAGACTGCCATTGGAGCTGAAGCTTGAAGATCAAGAAGAACAGGTTGACACTTGTGGGAAGAAGATCAAATTGAAATTGAAGAAAGAGTTGAAGCTTGAAGAAGATGAAGAACAAGTTGACACTTGTGATTGATGTATTGAGAGCTTGAAGAAGAAAGTTGATACTTGCTATTGAAGATTAGAGCCTTGAAGAACAGTTGCAGACTGAAGACTGAGCTGCTGTCAGAGGACTGCTTTGCTTTGCTGTGGAAGCTATTGATTTGATTTCTTTCATGTCTGTTTGCTTTCTGTGCAACTGTATTGATGTGACTTGTTTGATTTGCTTGATACATTAGAATAAGTTCATATTTAGACTGATTTAAGCTAGGAGCATGATTGCACTAGGGGTTGAGTTGCTCCCTCTGCTTGTATTGTTATTGTATGGCTTTGCTTGCAGGTATTCGGTAGAGCTCAGCTCCCTTGCCTATGTGGTTTGTGATTTGCTTGATGGCATTTTATTTTTTCTCTTCTGTATGATTGCAGTTATTCATATCTGGCTTGAGGTCGAGACGAGCTTGTGGAGGCTGATGCCCCACACACATTTCCTCCCTCACTTGCATTGCATGCATTTTACAGTCGTTTACTGTTTACTATTTAAGCTGATGCTTTATCTATTTCTGTTTATCATTGACATGATCCCCTAGGAATCTCACTTCCTTCAATAAGGAAGTGATGATTAGAACTTTAGGTTGAAACCTATGCATGATAACTTCTAGGAGTTCCTTGTTTCAAACCTCAACCATAGGATGAATCCTTGGCATGACAACAGTAGGATGCTTGATAGTTTCCCCATAGAAGTCGTTCTCTTCTCATCTCAAAACAACAGTAAAAAACGTAATAAAGGCAAGTTAGTATAAGCGCGTTACGAGCCTTAAGCTACTTGGGTAATGATAATTGAGCGGCCTCTTCTCAATCGTCTAGAATGTTTAGTATACATCCTTTGGACGATATGCGACGCATTCGTTCCCAGGTCATAGTCTCTAGTGCTGTACAAACTACAGACAACCATAAAAAACAGTTCTTTCGTAAAAGACAGAAAACGAACTTCAAACCTTTTTGCCCCGTGGGCCCATAATTCAAAGGAGTCTTTTCTGAAGAAAAGAGTGTCGTTAACTCCCAGTTCTACCGCAAACGGTAACGCCTAAGTCTCCAAGGGTCGAGCTGCGTACACCAAACTGCTGGAACTATTTGTTAACCCTACTCGAAAAACAGATGAATCTGAATTCCGGTAATCCGTATTATCCCGAACTACGTAAGCTCTGATCTCTCATACCTGTTGAGAGTACATAGGCACAATACTGATGTATTCGCGAGCCACCTTCCCCGTTACCCGTAGTCAGCCGAACTACGTTGACTCTGATTTCTCATTCTCTGATGAGAATATGTAGGCATAAAGTGCGACGCTTTGCCGAGTCATTTTCTTTTCTTTTCAGACCAGCCTTGATAGGTAGATAGATAAAACCAACCCACCAGATAAACACAAATAAGCGTGGATGCCATCAAGTACGATGGACGTGAGGGGTGCTAATACCTTCCCCTTGCGTAACCGACTCCCGAACCCAGACAATGGTTGCGATGACCTTGTCTTATACCTTTTTCGTCAGGTTTTTCCGATCGTTTCCTTTCCCATTCTAAGGGATAAATAACGAAAGGTGGCGACTCTTCTGTTTTGCAGGCACCTTATTTTCACGGTAGCGACACCTACTATCAGACGTATGATAGCTTAAGCAAAGGTAATAACCCAAAAGATACATTATATTACCTATTATCAGAAGTATGATAGCCTAAGCAAAGGGAATAACTCAAAAGATACGGTATATTACCTATTATCAGATGTATGATAACCTAAGCCACGGTAATAACCCAAAAGATACGGTATATTACCTATTATCAGACGAATGATAGCCTAAGCAAAGGTAATAACCCAAAATATACGTTATATTACCTATTATCAGACGTATGATAGCCTAAGCAAAGGTAATAACTCAAAAGATACGATATCTTACCTATTATCAGACATATGATAGCCTAAGCCACGGTAATAACCCAAAAGATATGGTATATTACCTACTATCAGACGTATGATAGCCTAAGCAAAGGTAATAATCCAAAAGATATGTTATATTACCTATTATCAGACGTATGATAGCCTAAGAAAAGGTAATAACTCGAAAGATACGATATATTACCTATTATCAGACGTATGATAGCCTAAGCCACGGTAATAACCCAAAAGATACGGTATATTACCTACTATAAGACGTATGATAGCCTAAGCAAAGGTAATAACCCAAAAGATACGGTTAATTACCTACTATCAGACGTATGAAAGCCTAAGCAAAGGTAATAACCCAAAAGAGATGATATATTACCTAATATCAAACATATGATACACTAAGCAAAGGTAATAATCCAAAAGAAACGGTATATTACCTATTATCAGACGTATGATAGCCTAAGCCACGGTAATAACCCAAAAGGTACGGTATATTACCTACTATCAGACGTATGATCGCCTAAGCAAAGGTAATAACCCAAAAGAGACGATATTTTACCTATTATCAAACATAAGATAGCCTAAGAAAAGGCAATAACCCAAAAGAAACAGTATATTACCTACAATCAAACGTATGAAAGGCTAAGCAAAGGTTATAACCCAAAAAGATAAGGTATATTACCTACTTTCAGACGTATGATACCCTAAGCAAAGGTTATAACCCAAAAGATACGGTCAATTACCTACTATTAGACGTATGATAGCTTAAGCAAAGTATATAACCTAAAAGATACGTTATATTGCCTTTTATCAGAAGTATGATAGCCTAAGCAAAGGTAATAACTCAGAAGATACGGTATATTACCTATTATTAGATGTATGATAGCCTAAGCCACGGTAATAACCCAAAAGATACAGTATATTACCTATTATCAGACGAATGATAGCCTAAGCAAAGGTAATAACCCAAAAGATACGGTATCTTACCTACTATCAGACGTATGATATCCTAAGTAAAGGTAATAACCCAAAAGATACAATATATTACCTATTATCAGACGTATGATAGCCTAAGCCAGGGTAATAACCCAAAAGATACGGTATATTACCTACTATCAAACGTATGATGGCCTAAGCAAAGGTAATAACCCAAAAGATATGTTATATTACCTATTATCAGACGTATGATAGCCTAAGCAAAGGTAATAACTCAAAAGATACGACATATTACCTATTATCAGACGTATGATAGCCTAAGCCACGGTAATAACCCAAAAGATACGGTATATTACCTACTATCATGCGTATGATAGCCTAAGCAAAGGTAATAACCCAAAAGATGCGGTATATTACCTACTATCAGACGTATGATAGCCTAAGCAAAGGTAATAACCCAAAAGAGACGATATATTACCTAGTATCAAACATATGATAGACTAAGCAAAGGTAATAATCCAAAAGAAATGGTATATTACGTATTATCAGACGTATGATAGCCTAAGCCACGGTAATAACCCAAAAGATACGGTATATTACCTATTATCAGACGAATGATAGCCTAAGCAAAGGTACTAAACCAAAAGATACGATATATTACCTACTATCAAACGTAAGATAGCCTAAGCAAAGTTAATAACCCAAAAAAGACGATATATTACCTACTATCAAATGTATGATAGCCTAAGCAAAGGTAATAATCCAAAAGAAACCGTATAATACCTACTATCAAATGTATGATAGCCTAAGCAAAACTAATAACCCAAAAGATACGGTATATTACCTACTATCAAACGTATGATAGCCTAAGAAAAGTTAACAACCCAAAAGATACGGTTATATTACCTACTATCAAAAGTATGATAGCCTAAGCAAAGGTAATAACCTAAAAGATAAAGTATATTGCCTACTATCAAATGTATGATAGCCTAAGCAAAGGTAATAACCCAAAAGATACGGTATATTACCTACTATTAAATGTATGATAGCCTAAGCAAAGGTAATAACCCAAAAGAGACGATATATTACCTACTATCAAACGTACGATAGCCTAAGCAAAGGTAATACCCAAAAGAAACGGTATATTACCTACTATCAAACGTATGATAGCCTAAGCAGACGTAATAACCCAAAAGATACGGTATATTACCTACTATCAAACGTATGATAACCTACGCAAAGGTAATAGCCCAAAAGATATGGTATATTACCTACTATCAAGCGTATGATAGCCTAAGCAAAGGTAATAACCCAAAAGAGACAATATATTACCTACTATCAGACGTATGATAGCCTAAGCAAAGGTAACAACCCAAAAGATACGGTATATTACCTACTATCAGGCGTATGATAAGCTAAGCAAAGGTAATAACCCAAAAAGATAAGGTATATTACCTACTATCAGACGTATGATAGCCTAAGCAAAGGTTATAACCCAAAACATACGATCAATTACCTACTATCAGACGTATGATAGCTTAAGCAAAGGTAATAACCCAAAAGATACATTATATTACCTATTATCAGACGTATGGTAGCCTAAGCCATGGTAATAACCCAAAAGATACGGTATATTACCTATTATCAGACGAATGATAGCCTAAGCAAAGGTAATAAGCCAAAAGATATGGTATATTACCTACTATCAGACGTATGATAGCCTAAGCAAAGGTAATAACCCAAAAGAGATAATATATTACCTACTATCAAACGTATGATAGACTAAGCAAAGGTAATAAGCCAAAAGAAACGGTATATTACCTATTATCAGACATATGAAAGCCTAAGCAACAGTAATAACCCAAAAGGTACGGTATATTACCTACTATCAGACGTATGATACCCTAAGCAAAGATAATAACCCAAAAGATATGATATATTACCCAGTATCAAACGTATGATAGATAAAGCAAAGGTAATAACCCAAAAGAAATAGTATATTACCTATAATCAAATGTATGATAGGATAAGCAAAGGTAATAACCCAAAAGATATGGTATATTACCTACTATAAAACGTATGATTCCCTAAGCAAATGTATTAACCCAAAAGATACGGTATATTACCTAGTATCAAACGTATGATTGTCTAAGCAAAGGTAATAACCCAAAAGTTACGGTATATTACCTTCTATCAAACATATGATAGCCTAAGAAAAGTAAATAACCTAAAAGATACGGTATATTAACTACTATCAAAAGTATGATAGCCTAAGCAAAGGTAATAACCTAAAAGATACGGTATATTACCTACTATCAGACGTATGATAGCCTAAGCAAAGGTAATAACCTAAAAGATAAAGTATATTGCCTACTATCAAACGTATGATATCCTAAGCAAAGGTAATAACCCAAAAGATATGGTATATTACCTACTATTAAACGTATGATAGCCTAAGCAAAGGTAATAACACAACAGAGACGATATATTACCTACTATCAAACGTACGATAGCCTAAGCAAAGGTAATAACCCAAAAGAAACGGTATATTACCTACTATCAAATGTATGATAGCCTAAGCAAACGTGATAACCCAAAATATACGGTGTATTACCTACTATCAAACGTATGATAACCTAAGCAAAGGTAATAACCCAAAAGATACAGTATATTACCTATTATCAGACGTATGATAGTCTATGCAAAGGTAATAACCCAAAAAAGACAATATATTACCTACTATCAGACGAATGATAGCCTACGCAAAGGTAATAACCCAAAAGATACGGTATATTACCTACTATCAGGCGTATGATAGGCTAAGCAAAGGTAACAACCCAAAAAGATAAGGTATATTACCTACTATCAGACGTATGATAGCCTAAGCAAAGGTTATAACCCAAAAGATACGTTATATTACCTACTATCAGACGTATGATAGCTTAAGGAATGGTAATAACCCAAAAGATACGGTATATTACCTACTATCAGGCGTATGATAGCCTAAGCAAAGGTAATAACCAAAAAGATAAGGTACATTACCTACTATCATACGTATGATAGCCTAAGCTAAGGTAATAACCCAAAAGATACGGTATATTACCTACTATCAAACATATGATTCCCTAAGCAAAGGTATTAACCCCAAAGATACGGTATATTACCTAGTATCAAACTTATGATTGTTTAAGCAAAGGTAATAACCCAAAAGTTACGGTATATTACCAACTATCAAACGTATGATAGCCTAAGAAACGTTAATAACCCAAAAGATACGGTATGTTACCTACTATCAAAAGTATGATAGCCTAAGCAAAGGTAATAACCCAAAAGATACATTATATTACCTATTATCAGATGTATGATAACCTAAGCAAAGGTAATAACCCAAAAGATACGATATATTACCTACTATCAGACGTATGATAGCCTAAGCAAAGGTAATAACCCAAAAGATACGGTATATTACCTACTATCAGACGTATGATAGCCTAAGCAAAGGTAATAACCCAAAAGAGACGATATATTACCTAGTATCAAACGTACGATAGACTAAGCAAAGGTAATAATCCAAAAGAAACGGTATATTACCTATTATCAGACGTATGATAGCCTAAGCCACGGTAATAACCCAAAAGAGACGATATATTACCTGCTATCAGTCGTATGATAGCCTAAGCAAAGGTAATAACCCAAGAGAAACAGCATATTACCTACATTCAAACGTATGATAGCCTAAGCGAAGGTAATAACCGAAAAGAAACAGTATATTACCTACAATCAAGCGTATGATAGGCTAAGCAAAGAAAATAACTCAAAAAGATAAGGTATATTACCTACTATCAAACGTATGATACCCTAAGCAAAGGTTATAACTCAAAAGATACGGTTAATTACCTACTATCAGACGTATGATAGCCTAAGCAAAGGTAAAAACTCAAAAGATACGGTATATTACCTATTATCAGACGTATGATAGCCTAAGCCACGGTAATAACCCAAAAGATACAGTATATTACCTATTATCAGACGAATGATAGCCTAAGCAAAGCTAATAACCCAAAAGATACAGTATATTACCTACTATCAGACGTATGATAGCCTAAGCAAAGATAATAACCCAGAAGAGACGATGTATTACCTACTATCAAATGTATGATAGCCTAAGCAAAGGTAATAATTCAAAAGAAACCGTATATTACCTACTATCAAACGTATGATAGCCTAAGCAAAGCTAATAACCCAAAAGATACGGTGTATTACCAACTATCAGATGTATGATAGCCTAAGGAAAGGTGATAACCCAAAAGATACGGTATATTACCTACTTTCAAACGTATGATAGCCTAAGCAAAGGTAACAACCCAAAAGATACGGTATATTACCTACTATCAAACGTATGATAGCCTAAGCAAACGTAATAACCCAAAAGATACGGTATATTACCTACTATCTAACGTATGATAACCTAAGCAAAGGTAATAACCCAAAAGATACGGCATATTACCTATTATCAGACGTATGATAGTCTATGCAACGGTAATAACCCAAAAAGATACAGTGTATTACCTACTATCAGACGAATGATAGCCTAAGCAAAGGTAATAACCCAAAAGATACGGTATATTACCTACTATCAGACATATGATACCTTAAGGAAAGGTAATAACCCAAAAGATACGGTATATTACCTACTATCAGGCGTATGATAGCCTAAGGAAAGGTAATAACCAAAAAGATAAGGTATATTACCTACTATCATATGTATGATAGCCTAAGCAAAGGTAATAACCCAAAAGATACGGTATATTACCTACTATCAAACGTATGATTCCCTAAGCAAAGGTATTAACCCAAAAGATACGGTATATTACCTAGTATCAAACTTATGATTGTCTAGGCAAAGGTATTAACACAAAAGATACGGTATATTACCTAGTATCCAACTTATGATTGTCTAAGCAAAGGTAATAAACCAAAAGCTACGTTATATTACCTACTATCAAAAGTATGATAGCCAAAGCAAAGGTAATAACCTAAAGATACGGTATATTACCTACTATCAGATGTATGATAGCCTAAGCAAAGGTAATAACCTAAAAGATAAGGTATATTACCTACTATCAAACGTATGATAGCCTAAGCAAAGGTAATAACCCAAAAGATATGGTATATTACCTACTATTAAACGTATGATAGCCTAAGCAAAGGTAATAACCCAAAAGAGACGATATATTACCTAGTATCAAACGTACGATAGACTAAGCAAAGGTAATAATCCAAAAGAAACGGTATATTACCTATTATCAGACGTATGATAGCCTAAGCCACGGTAATAACCCAAAAGAGACGATATATTACCTGCTATCAGTCGTATGATAGCCTAAGCAAAGGTAATAACCCAAAAGAAACAGTATATTACCTACATTCAAACGTATGATAGCCTAAGCAAAGGTAATAACCCAAAAGAAACAGTATATTACCTACAATCAAGCGTATGATAGGCTAAGCAAAGAAAATAACTCAAAAAGATAAGGTATATTACCTAATATCAAACGTATGATACCCTAAGCAAAGGTTATAACTCAAAAGATACGGTTAATTACCTACTATCAGACGTATGATAGCCTAAGCAAAGGTAAAAACTCAAAAGATACGGTATATTACCTATTATCAGACGTATGATAGCCTAAGCCACGGTAATAACCCAAAAGATACAGTATATTACCTATTATCAGACGAATGATAGCCTAAGCAAAGCTAATAACCCAAAAGATACAGTATATTACCTACTATCAGACGTATGATAGCCTAAGCAAAGATAATAACCCAGAAGAGACGATGTATTACCTACTATCAAATGTATGATAGCCTAAGCAAAGGTAATAATTCAAAAGAAACCGTATATTACCTACTATCAAACGTATGATAGCCTAAGCAAAGCTAATAACCCAAAAGATACGGTGTATTACCAACTATCAGATGTATGATAGCCTAAGGAAAGGTGATAACCCAAAAGATACGGTATATTACCTACTTTCAAACGTATGATAGCCTAAGCAAAGGTAACAAACCAAAAGATACGGTATATTACCTACTATCAAACGTATGATAGCCTAAGCAAACGTAATAACCCAAAAGATACGGTATATTACCTACTATCTAACGTATGATAACCTAAGCAAAGGTAATAACCCAAAAGATACGGCATATTACCTATTATCAGACTTATGATAGTCTATGCAACGGTAATAACCCAAAAAGATACAGTGTATTACCTACTATCAGACGAATGATAGCCTAAGCAAAGGTAATAACCCAAAAGATACGGTATATTACCTACTATCAGACATATGATACCTTAAGGAAAGGTAATAACCCAAAAGATACGGTATATTACCTAATATCAGGCGTATGATAGCCTAAGGAAAGGTAATAACCAAAAAGATAAGGTATATTACCTACTATCATATGTATGATAGCCTAAGCAAAGGTAATAACCCAAAAGATACGGTATATTACCTACTATCAAACGTATGATTCCCTAAGCAAAGGTATTAACCCAAAAGATACGGTATATTACCTAGTATCAAACTTATGATTGTCTAGGCAAAGGTATTAACACAAAAGATACGGTATATTACCTAGTATCCAACTTATGATTGTCTAAGCAAAGGTAATAAACCAAAAGCTACGTTATATTACCTACTATCAAAAGTATGATAGCCAAAGCAAAGGTAATAACCTAAAGATACGGTATATTACCTACTATCAGATGTATGATAGCCTAAGCAAAGGTAATAACCTAAAAGATAAGGTATATTACCTACTATCAAACGTATGATAGCCTAAGCAAAGGTAATAACCCAAAAGATATGGTATATTACCTACTATTAAACGTATGATAGCCTAAGCAAAGGTAATAACCCAAAAGAGACAATATATTACCTAGTATCAAACGTACGATAGACTAAGCAAAGGTAATAATCCAAAAGAAACGGTATATTACCTATTATCAGACGTATGATAGCCTAAGCCACGGTAATAACCCAAAAGAGACGATATATTACCTGCTATCAGTCGTATGATAGCCTAAGCAAAGGTAATAACCCAAAAGAAACAGTATATTACCTACATTCAAACGTATGATAGCCTAAGCAAAGGTAATAACCCAAAAGAAACAGTATATTACCTACAATCAAGCGTATGATAGGCTAAGCAAAGAAAATAACTCAAAAAGATAAGGTATATTACCTACTATCAAACGTATGATACCCTAAGCAAAGGTTATAACTCAAAAGATACGGTTAATTACCTACTATCAGACGTATGATAGCCTAAGCAAAGGTAAAAACTCAAAAGATACGGTATATTACCTATTATCAGACGTATGATAGCCTAAGCCACGGTAATAACCCAAAAGATACAGTATATTACCTATTATCAGACGAATGATAGCCTAAGCAAAGCTAATAACCCAAAAGATACAGTATATTACCTACTATCAGACGTATGATAGCCTAAGCAAAGATAATAACCCAGAAGAGACGATGTATTACCTACTATCAAATGTATGATAGCCTAAGCAAAGGTAATAATTCAAAAGAAACTGTATATTACCTACTATCAAACGTATGATAGCCTAAGCAAAGCTAATAACCCAAAAGATACGGTGTATTACCAACTATCAGATGTATGATAGCCTAAGGAAAGGTGATAACCCAAAAGATACGGTATATTACCTACTTTCAAACGTATGATAGCCTAAGCAAAGGTAACAAACCAAAAGATACGGTATATTACCTACTATCAAACGTATGATAGCCTAAGCAAACGTAATAACCCAAAAGATACGGTATATTACCTACTATCTAACGTATGATAACCTAAGCAAAGGTAATAACCCAAAAGATACGGCATATTACCTATTATCAGACGTATGATAGTTTATGCAACGGTAATAACCCAAAAAGATACAGTATATTACCTACTATCAGACAAATGATAGCCTAAGCAAAGGTAATAACCCAAAAGATACGGTATATTACCTACTATCAGACATATGATACCTTAAGGAAAGGTAATAACCCAAAAGATACGGTATATTACACACTATCAGGCGTATGATATCCTAAGGAAAGGTAATAACCAAAAAGATAAGGTATATTACCTACTATCATATGTATGATAGCCTAAGCAAAGGTAATAACCCAAAAGATACGGTATATTACCTACTATCAAATGTATGATTCCCTAAGCAAAGGTATTAACCCAAAAGATACGGTATATTACCTAGTATCAAACTTATGATTGTCTAAGCAAAGGTAATAAACCAAAAGCTACGGTATATTACCTACTATCAAAAGTATGATAGCCAAAGCAAAGGTAATAACCTAAAGATACGGTATATTACCTACTATCAGATGTATGATAGCCTAAGCAAAGGTAATAACCTAAAAGATAAGGTATATTACCTACTATCAAACGTATGATAGCCTAAGCAAAGGTAATAACCCAAAAGATATGGTATATTACCTACTATTAAACGTATGATAGCCTAAGCAAAGGTAATAACCCAAGAGAGACGATATATTACCTACTATCAAACGTACGATAGCCTAAGCAAAGGTAATAACCCAAAAGAAACGGTATATTACCTATTATCAAAGGTATGATAGACTAAGAAAACGTAATAACCCAAAAGATACAGTATATTACCTACTATCAAACATATGATAACCTAAGCAAAGGTGATAACCCAAAAGATATGGCATATTACCTACTATCAAACGTATGATAGTCTATGCAAAGGTAATAACCAAAAAAAGCCAATGTATTACCTACTATCAGACGTATGATAGCCTAAGCAAAGGTAATAACCCAAAAGATACGGTACATTACCTACTATCAGGGGTATCATAGGCTAAGCAAATGTAATAACCCAAAAAGATAAGGTATATTACCTATTATCAGACGTATGATAGCCTAAGCAAAGCTAATAACCCAAAAGATAAGGTATATTACCTACTATCAGATGTATGATAGCTTAAGCAAAGGTAATAACCCAAAAGATACGTTATATTACCTATTATCAAACGTATGATAGCCTAAGCAAAGGTAATAACTCAAAAGATACGATATATTACCTATTATCAGACTTATGATAGCCTAAGCCACGGTAATAACCCAAAAGATACGGTATATTACCTACTATCAGACGTATGATAGCCTAAGCAAAGGTAATAACCAAAAAGATACGGTATATTACCTACTATCAAACGTATGATAGCTTAAGCAAAGGTAATAACCCAAAAGAGACGATATATTACCTACTATCAAACGTATGATAGACTAAGCAAAGGTAATAATCCAACAGAAACAGTATATTACCTATTATCAGACGTACGATAGCCTAAGCCACGGTAATAACCCAAAAGGTAGGGTATATTACCTACTATCAGACGTATGATAGCCTAAGCAAACGTAATAACCCAAAAGAGACGATATATTACCTACTATCAAACGTATGATAGCCTAAGCAAAGGTAATAACCCAAAAGAAACAGTATATTACCTACAATCAAACGTATGATAGCCTAAGCAAAGGTAGTAACCCAAAAGATACGGTGTATTACCTACTATCAGACGTATGATAGCCTAAGGAAAGGTAATAATCTAAAAGATACAGTATATTACCTACTATCAGGCGTATGATAGCCTAAGCAATGGTAATAACCAAAAAGATACGGTATATTACCTACTATCAAACGCATGATCGGCTAAGCAAAGGTAATAACCCAAAAGATACGGTATATTACCTACTATCAAACGTATGATTCCCTAAGCAAAGATATTAACCCAAAAGATACATTATATTACCTAGTATCAAACGTATGATTGTCTAAGAAAAGGTAATAACCCAAAAGATACGGTATATTACCTATTATCAAACGTATGATAGCCTAAGCAAAGGTAATAACACAAAAGCTACCATATATTACCTACTATCAAATGTATGATAGCCTAAGCAAAGGTAATAACCCAAAAGATACGGTATATTACCTACTATTAAACGTATGATAACCTAAGCAAAGGTAACAACCCAAGAGAGACGATATATTACCTACTATCAAACGTACGATAGCCTAAGCAAAGGTAATAACCCAAAAGAAACGGTATATTACCTATTATCAAAGGTATGATAGCCTAAGCAAACGTAACAACCCAAAAGATACAGTATATTACCTAATATCAAACGTATGATAATCTAAGCAAAGGTAATAACCCAAAAGATATGGTATATTACCTACTATCAAAAGTATGATAGTCTATGCAAAGGTAATAACCCAAAAAAGACAATATATTACCTACTATCACACGTATGATAGCCTAAGCAAAGGTAATAATCCAAACGATACGGTATATTACCTACTATCAGGCGTATGATAGGCTAAGCAAAGGTAATAACCCAAACAGATAAGGTATATTACCTACTATCAGACGTATGATAGCCTAAGCAAAGGTTATAACCCAAAAGATACGGTATATTACCTACTATTAGACGTATGATACCTTAAGCAAAGGTAATAACCCAAAAGATACGTTATATTACCTATTATTAGACGTATGATAGCCTAAGCAAAGGTAATAACTCAAAAGATACGATATATTACCTATTATCAGACGTATGATAGCCTAAGCCACGGTAATAACCCAAAAGATACGGTATATTACCTACTATCAGACGTATGATAACCTAAGCAAAGGTAATAACCCAAAAGATACGGTATATTACCTACTATCAGACGTATGATTGCCTAAGCAAAGGTAATAACCCAAAAGAGACGATATATTACCTAGTATCGAACGTATGATAGACTAAGCAAAGGTAATAATCAAAAAGAAACGGTATATTACCTATTATCAGACGTATGATAGCCTAAGCCACGGTAATAACCCAAAAGGTACGGTATATAACCTACTATCAGACGTATGATAGCCTAAGCAAAGGTAATAACCCAAAAGAGACGATATATTACCTACTATCAAACGTATGATAGCCTAAGCATAGGTAATAACCCAAAAGAAACAGTATATTACCTACAATCAAACGTATGATAGGCTAAGCAAAGGTAATAACCCAAAAAGATAAGGTATATTACCTACTATCAGACGTATGATACCCTAAGCAAAGGTTATAACCCAAAAGATACAATCAATTACCTACTATTAGACGTATGATAGCTTAAGCAAAGGTAATAACCCAAAACATACGATATATAACCTACTATAAACATATGATTCCCTAAGCAAATGTATTCACCCAAAAGATACAGTATATTACCTAGTATCAAACGTATGATTGTCTAAGCAAAGGTAATAACCCAAAAGCTACGGCATATTACATACTATCAAACGTATGATAGCCTAAGAAAAGAGATACGGTATATTACCTACTATCAAAAGTATGATAGCCTAAGCAAAGGTAATACCCTAAAAGATACGGTATATTACCTACTATCAGACGTATGATAGCCTAAGCAAAGGTAATAACCTAAAAGATAAGGTATATTGCCTACTATCAAACGTATGATAGCCTAAGCTAAGGTAATAACCCAAAAGATACGGTATATTACCTACTATTAAACGTATTATAGCCTAAGCAAAGGTAATAAGCCAAAAGAGACGGTATATTACCTACTATCAAACGTATGATTCCCTAAGCAAAGGTATTAACCCAAAAGATACGTTATATTACCTAGTATCAAACTTATGATTGTCTAAGCAAAGGTAATAACCCAAAACCTACGGTATATTACCAACTATCAAATGTATGATAGCCCAAGAAAAGTTAATAACCCAAAATATACGGTATATTACCTACTATCAAAATGTATGATAGCCAAAGCAAAGGTAATATCCTAAAAGATACGGTATATTACCTACTATCAGAAGTATGATAGCTTAAGCAAAGGTAATAACCCAAAAGAGACGATATATTACCTACTATCAAGCGTATGATAGACTAAGCAAAGGTAATAATCCAACAAAAACGGTATATTACCTATTATCAGACGTACGATAGCCTAAGCCACGGTAATAACCCAAAAGGTACGGTATATTACCTACTATCAGGCGTATGATAGCCTATGCAAACGTAATAACCCAAAAGAGACGATATATTACCTACTATCAAACGTATGATAGCCTAAGCAAAGGTAATAACCCAAAAGAAACAGTATATTACCTACAATCAAACGTATGATAGCCTAAGCAAAGGTAGTAACCCAAAAGATAAGGTATATTACCTACTATCAGACGTATGATACCCTAAGCAAAGGTTATAACCCAAAAGATACAATCAATTACCTACTATTAGACGTATGATAGCTTAAGCAAAGGTAATAACCCAAAACATACGATATATAACCTACTATAAACATATGATTCCCTAAGCAAATGTATTCACCCAAAAGATACAGTATATTACCTAGTATCAAACGTATGATTGTCTAAGCAAAGGTAATAACCCAAAAGCTACGGCATATTACATACTATCAAACGTATGATAGCCTAAGAAAAGAGATACGGTATATTACCTACTATCAAAAGTATGATAGCCTAAGCAAAGGTAATACCCTAAAAGATACGGTATATTACCTACTATCAGACGTATGATAGCCTAAGCAAAGGTAATAACCTAAAAGATAAGGTATATTGCCTACTATCAAACGTATGATAGCCTAAGCTAAGGTAATAACCCAAAAGATACGGTATATTACCTACTATTAAACGTATTATAGCCTAAGCAAAGGTAATAACCCAAAAGATACGGTATATTACCTACTATCAAACGTATGATTCCCTAAGCAAAGGTATTAACCCAAAAGATACGTTATATTACCTAGTATCAAACTTATGATTGTCTAAGCAAAGGTAATAACCCAAAACCTACGGTATATTACCAACTATCAAATGTATGATAGCCCAAGAAAAGTTAATAACCCAAAATATACGGTATATTACCTACTATCAAAATGTATGATAGCCAAAGCAAAGGTAATATCCTAAAAGATACGGTATATTACCTACTATCAGAAGTATGATAGCTTAAGCAAAGGTAATAACCCAAAAGAGACGATATATTACCTACTATCAAGCGTATGATAGACTAAGCAAAGGTAATAATCCAACAAAAACGGTATATTACCTATTATCAGACGTACGATAGCCTAAGCCACGGTAATAACCCAAAAGGTACGGTATATTACCTACTATCAGGCGTATGATAGCCTATGCAAACGTAATAACCCAAAAGAGACGATATATTACCTACTATCAAACGTATGATAGCCTAAGCAAAGGTAATAACCCAAAAGAAACAGTATATTACCTACAATCAAACGTATGATAGCCTAAGCAAAGGTAGTAACCCAAAAGATACGGTGTATTACCTACTATCAGACGTATGATAGCCTAAGGAAAGGTAATAACCCAAAAGATACAGTATATTACCTACTATAAGGCGTATGATAGCCTAAGCAATGGTAATAACCAAAAAGATACGGTATATTACCTACTATCATATGCATGATCGGCTAAGCAAAGGTAGTAACCCAAAAGATACGGTATATTACCTACTATCAAACGTATGATTCCCTAAGCAAAGATATTAACCTAAAAGATACATTATATTACCTAGTATCAAACGTATGATTGTCTAAGTAAAGGTAATAACCCAAAAGATACGGTATATTACCTACTATCAAACGTATGATAGCCTAAGCAAAGGTATTTACCCAAAAGATACCGTATATTACCTACTATCAAACGTATGATAGCCTAAGCAAAGGTAATAACCCAAAAGATACGGTATATTACCTACTATTAAACGTATGATAACCTAAGCAAAGGTAACAACCCAAGAGAGACGATATATTACCTACTATCAAACGTACGATAGCCTAAGCAAAGGTAATAACCCAAAAGAAACGGTATATTACCTATTATCAAAGGTATGATAGCCTAAGAAAACGTAACAACCCAAAAGATACAGTATATTACCTAATATCAAACGTATGATAACCTAAGCAAAGGTAATAACCCAAAAGATATGGTATATTACCTACTATCAAACGTATGATAGTCTATGCAAAGGTAATAACCCAAAAAAGACAATATATTATCTACTATCAGACGTATGATAGCCTAAGCAAAGGTAATAATCCAAAAGATACGGTATATTACCTACTATCAGGCGTATGATAGGCTAAGCAAAGGTAATAACCCAAAAAGATAAGGTATATTACCTACTATCAGACGTATGATAGCCTAAGCAAAGGTTATAACCCAAAAGATACAGTATATTACCTACTATTAGACGTATGATAGCTTAAGCAAAGGTAATAACCCAAAAGATACGTTATATTACCTATTATCAGATGTATGATAGCCTAAGCAAAGGTAATAACTCAAAAGATACGATATATTACCTATTATCAGACGTATGATAGCCTAAGCCACGGTAATAACCCAAAAGATACGGTAGATTACCTACTATCAGACGTATGATAACCTAAGCAAAGGTAATAACCCAAAAGATACGGTATATTACCTACTATCAGACGTATGATTGCCTAAGCAAAGGTAATAACCTAAAAGAGACGATATATTACCTAGTATTGAACGTATGATAGACTAAGCAAAGGTAATAATCCAAAAGAAACGGTATATTACCTATTATCAGACGTATGATAGCCTAAGCCATGGTAATAACCCAAAAGGTACGTTATATAACCTACTATCAGACGTATGATAGCCTAAGCAAAGGTAATAACCCAAAAGAGACGATATATTACCTATTATCAAACGTATGATAGCCTAAGCATAGGTAATAACCCAAAAGAAACAGTATATTACCTACAATCAAACATATGATAGGCTAAGCAAAGGTAATAACCCAAAAAGATAAGGTATATTACCTACTATCAGACGTATGATACCCTAAGCAAAGGTTATAACCCAAAAGATACAGTCAATTACCTACTATCAGACGTATGATAGCTTAAGCAAAGGTAATAACCCAAAACATACGATATATTACCTACTATAAACATATGATTCCCTAAGCAAATGTATTCACCCAAAAGATACAGTATATTACCTAGTATCAAACGTATGATTGTCTAAGCAAAGGTAATAACCCAAAAACTACGGTATATTACATACTATCAAACGTATGATAGCCTAAGAAAAGTTAATAACCCAAAAGATACGGTATATTACCTACTATCAAAAGTATGATAGCCTAAGCAAAGGTAATACCCTAAAAGATATGGTATATTACCTACTATCAGACGTATGATAGCCTAAGCAAAGGTAATAACCTAAAAGATAAGGTATATTGCCTACTATCAAACGTATGATAGCCTAAGCTAAGGTAATAACCCAAAAGATACGTTATATTACCTACTATTAAACGTATTATAGCCTAAGCAAAGGTAATAACCCAAAAGAGATGATATATTACCTACTATCAAATGTACGATAGCCTAAGCAAAGGTAATAACCCAAAACAAATGGTATATTATCTACTATCAAACGTATGATAACCTAAGCAAACGTAATAACCCAATAGATACGGTATATTACCTACTATCTAACGTATGATAACCTAAGCAAAGGTAATAACCCAAAAGATACGGTATACTACCTATTATCAGACGTATGATAGTCTATGCAAAGGTAATAACCCAAAAAAGTTAATATCTCACCTACTATCAGACGAATGATAGCCTAAGCAAAGGTAATAACCCAAAAGATACGGTATATTACCTACTATCAGGTGTATGATAGGCTAAGCAAAGGTAATAACCCAAAAAGATAAGGTATATTAACTACTATCAGACGTATGATAGCTTAAGCAAAGGTTATAATCCAAAAGATACGGTATATTACCTACTATCAGATGTATGATAGCTTAAGGAAAGGTAATAACCCAAAAGATACGGTATATTACCTACTATCAGGCATATGATAGCCTAAGCAAAGGTAATAACCCAAAGTATAAGGTATATTACCTACTATCATATGTATGATAGCCTAAGCAAAGGTAATAACCCAAAAGATACGGTATATTACCTACTATCAAACGTATGATTCCCTAAGCAAAGTTATTAACCCAAAAGATACGGTATATTACCTAGTATCAAACTGATGATTGTCTAAGCAAAGGTAATAACGCAAAAGCTACGGTATATTACCAACTATCAAACGTATGATAGCCTAAGAAAAGTTAATAACCCAAAATATACGGTATATTACCTACTATCAAAATGTATGATATCCAAAGCAAAGGTAATACCCTAAAAGATACGGTATATTACCTACTATCAGACGTATGATAGCCTAAGCAAAGTTAATAACCTAAAAGATAAGGTATATTACCTACTATCAAACGTATGATAGCCTAAGCAAAGGTAATAACCCAAAAGATACGATATATTACCTACTATTAAACGTATGATAGCCTAAGCAAAGGTAATAACCCAAGAGAGACGATATATTACCTACTATCAAACGTACGATAACCTTAGCAAAGGTAATAACCCAAAAGAAACGGTATATTACCTATTATCAAAGGTATGATACCCTAAGCAAATGTAATAACCCAAAAGATACAGTATATTACCTACTATCAAACGTATGATAAACTAAGCAAAGGTGATAACCCAAAAGATATGGTATATTACCTACTATCAAACGTATGATAGTCTATGCAAAGGTAATAACCCAAAAAAAGACAATATATTACCTACTATCAAACGTACGATAACCTAAGAAAAGGTAATAACCCAAAAGAAACGGTATATTACCTACTATCAAACGTATGATAACCTAAGCAAAGGTGATAACCCAAAAGATATGGTATATTACCTACTATCAAACGTATGATAGTCTATGCAAAGGTAATAACCCAAAAAAGACAATATATTACATACTATCAGACATATGATAGCCTAAGCAAAGGTAATAACCCAAAAGATACGGTACATTACCGTATCATAGGCTAAGCAAAGGTAATAACCCAAAAAGATAAGGTATATTACCTACTATCGGATGTAGGATAGCCTAAGCAAAGGTTATAACCCAAAAGATACAATATATTACCTACTATCAGACGTATGATAGCTTAAGCAAAGGTAATAACCCAAAAGATACGTTATATTACCTATTATCAGACGTATGATAGCCTAAGCAAAGGTAATAAGTCAAAAGATAGGATATATTACCTATTATCAGACGTATGATAGCCTAAGCCACAGTAATAACCCAAAAGATACGATATATTACCTACTAGCAGATGTATGATAGCCTAAGCAAAGGTAATAACCCAAAAGATACGGTATATTACCTACTATCAGACGTATGATAGCTAAGCAAAGGTAATAACCCAAAAGAGACGATATATTACCTACTATCAAACGTATGATAGACTAAGCAAAGGTAATAACCTAAAAGATACGGTATATTACCTACTATCAGACGTATGATAGCCTAAGCAAAGGTAATAACCTAAAAGATAAGGTATATTGCCTACTATCAAACGTATGATAGCCTAAGCAAAGGTAATAACCCAAAAGATACGGTATATTACCTACTATTAAACGTATGATAGCCTAAGCGAAGGTAATAACCCAAAAGAGACGATATATTACCTACTATCAAACGTACGATAGCCTAAGCAAAGGTAATAACCCAAAAGAACCGGTATTTTACCTACTATCAAACGTATGATAGCCTAAGCAAACGTAATAACCCAAAAGATATGGTATATTACCTACTATCTAACGTATGATAACCTAAGAAAAGGTAATAACCCAAAAGATACGGTATATTACCTACTATCAGGCGTATAATAGGCTAACCAAAGGTAATAGCCCAAAAAGATAAGGTATATTACCTACTCTCGGACGTACGATAGCTTAAGCAAAGGTTATAACCCAAAAGATACAATATATTACCTACTATCAGACGTATGATAGCTTAAGCAAAGGTAATAACCCAAAAGATACGTTATATTACCTATTATCAGACGTATGATAGTCTATGCAAAGGTAATAAGTCAAAAGATAGGATATATTACCTATTATCAGACGTAAGATAGCCTAAGCCACGATAATAACCCAAAAGATACGATATATTACCTACTATCAGATGTATGATAGCCTAAGCAAAGGTAATAACCCAAAAGATACGGTATATTACCTACTATCAGACGTATGATAGCCTAAGCAAAGGTAATAACCTAAAAGATAAGGTATATTGCCTACTATCAAACGTATGATAGCCTAAGCAAAGGTAATAACCCAAAAGATACGGTATATTACCTACTATTAAACGTATGATAGCCTAAGCGAAGGTAATAACCCAAAAGAGACGATATATTACCTACTATCAAACGTACGATACCTAAGCAAAGGTAATAACCCAAAAGAAACGGTATATTACCTACTATCAAACGTATGATAGCCTAAGCAAACTTAATAACCCAAAAGATATGGTATATTACCTACTATCTAACGTATGATAACCTAGGCAAAGGTAATAACCCAAAAGATACGGTATATTACCTACTATCAGGCGTATAATAGGCTAAGCAAAGGTAATAGCCCAAAAAGATAAGGTATATTACCTACTCTCGGACGTACGATAGCTTAAGCAAAGGTTATAACCCAAAAGATACAATATATTACCTACTATCAGACGTATGATAGCTTAAGCAAAGGTAATAACCCAAAAGATACGTTATATTACCTATTATCAGACGTGTGATAGTCTATGCAAAGGTAATAAGTCAAAAGATAGGATATATTACCTATTATCAGACGTAAGATAGCCTAAGCCACGATAATAACAGAAAAGATACGATATATTACCTACTATCAGATGTATGATAGCCTAAGCAAAGGTAATAACCCAAAAGATACGGTATATTACCTACTATCAGACGTATGATAGCCTAAGCAAAGGTAATAACCTAAAAGATAAGGTATATTGCCTACTATCAAACGTATGATAGCCTAAGCAAAGGTAATAACCCAAAATATACGGTATATTACCTACTATTAAACGTATGATAGCCTAAGCGAAGGTAATAACCCAAAAGAGACGATATATTACCTACTATCAAACGTACGATAGCCTAAGCAAAGGTAATAACCCAAAAGAAACGGTATATTACCTACTATCAAACATATGATAGCCTAAGCAAACTTAATAACCCAAAAGATATGGTATATTACCTACTATCTAACGTATGATAACCTAAGCAAAGGTAATAACCCAAAAGATACGGTATATTACCTACTATCAGGCGTATCATAGGCTAAGCAAAGGTAATAACCCAAAAAGATATGGTATATTACCTACTCTCGGACGTACGATAGCCTAAGCAAAGGTTATAATCCAAAAGATACAATATATTACCTACTATCAGACGTATGATAGCTTAAGCAAAGGTAATAACCCAAAAGATACGTTATATTACCTATTATCAGACGTATTATAGTCTATGCAAAGGTAATAAGTCAAACGATAGGATATATTACCTATTATCAGACGTATGATAGCCTAAGCCACGGTAATAACCCAAAAGATACGATATATTACCTACTATCAGATGTATGATAGCCTAAGCAAAGGTAATAACCCAAAAGATACGGTATATTACCTACTATCAGACGTATGATAGCTAAGCAAAGGTAATAACCAAAAAGAGACGATATATTACCTACTATCAAACGTATGATAGACTAAGCAAAGGTAATAACCTAAAAGATACAGTATATTACCTACTATCAGACGTATGATAGCCTAAGCAAAGGTAATAACCTAAAAGATAAGGTATATTGCCTACTATCAAACGTATGATAGCCTAAGCAAAGGTAATAACCCAAAAGATACGGTATATTACCTATTATCAGACGTATGATAGTCTATGCAAAGGTAATAACCCAAAAAAGACAATATATTACCTACTATCAGACGAATGATAGCCTAAGCAAAGGTAATAACCCAAAAGATACGGTATATTACCTACTATCAGGCGTATGATAGGCTAAGCATAGGTAATAACCCAAAAAGATAAGGTATATTACCTACTATCAGACGTATGATAGCCTAAGCAAAGATTATAACCCAAAAGATACGGTATATTACCTACTATCAGACGTATGATAGCTTAAGGAAAGGTAATAACCCAAAAGATACGGTATATTACCTACTATCAGGCGTATGATAGCCTAAGCAAAGGTAATAACCAAAAAGATAAGGTATATTACCTACTATCATATGTATGATACCCTAAGCAAAGGTAATAACCCAAAAGATACGGTATATTACCTACTATCAAACGTATGGTTCCCTAAGCAAAGGTATTAACCCAAAAGATACGGTATATTACCTAGTATCAAACTTATGATTGTCTAAGCAAAGGTAATAACCCAAAAGCTACGGTATATTACCAACTATCAAACGTATGATAGCCTAAGAAAAGGTAATAACCTAAAAGATACGGTATATTACCTACTATCAAAATGTATGATAGCCAAAGCAAAGGTAATAACCTAAAAGATACGGTATATTACCTACTATCAAACGTATGATTCCCTAAGCAAAGGTATTAACCCAAAAGATACGGTATATTACCTAGTATCAAACTTATGATTGTCTAAGCAAAGGTAATAACCCAAAAGCTACGGTATATTACCAACTATTAAACGTATGATAGCCTAAGAAAAGTTAATAACCTAAAAGATACGGTATATTACCTACTATCAAAATGTATGATAGCCAAAGCAAAGGTAATAACCTAAAAGATACGGTATATTACCTACTATCAGACGTATGATATCCTAAGCAAAGTTAATAACCTTAAAGATAAGGTATATTACCAACTATCAAACATATGATAGCCTAAGCAAAGCTAATAACCCGAATGATACGGTATATTACCTACTATTAAACGTATGATAACCTAAGCAAAGGTAATAACCCAAGAGAGACGATATATTACCTACTATCAAACGTACGATAGCCTTAGCAAAGGTAATAACCCAAAAGAATCGGTATATTAGCTATTATCAAAGGTATGATAGCCTAAGCAAACGTAATAACCCAAAAGATACAGTATATTACCTACTATCAAACGTATGATAACCTAAGCAAAGGTGATAACCCAAAAGATATGGTATATTACCTACTATCAAACGTATGATAGTCTATGCAAAGGTAATAACCCAAAAAAGACAATATATTACCTACTATCAGATGTATGATAGCCTAAGCAAAGGTAATAACCCAAAAGATACGGTATATTACCTACTATCAGACGTATGATAGCCTAAGCAAAGGTAATAACCTAAAAGATAAGGTATATTGCCTACTATCAAACGTATGATAGCCTAAGCAAAGGTAATAACCCAAAAGATACGGTATATTACCTACTATTAAACGTATGATAGCCTAAGCGAAGGTAATAACCCAAAAGAGACGATATATTACCTACTATCAAACGTACGATAGCCTAAGCAAAGGTAATAACCCAAAAGAAACGGTATATTACCTACTATCAAACGTATGATAGCCTAAGCAAACTTAATAACCCAAAAGATATGGTATATTACCTACTATCTAACGTATGATAACCTAAGAAAAGGTAATAACCCAAAAGATACGGTATATTACCTACTATCAGGCGTATCATAGGCTAAGCAAAGGTAATAACCCAAAAAGATATGGTATATTACCTACTCTCGGACGTACGATAGCCTAAGCAAAGGTTATAACCCAAAAGATACAATATATTACCTACTATCAGACGTATGATAGCTTAAGCAAAGGTAATAACCCAAAAGATACGTTATATTACCTATTATCAGACGTATTATAGTCTATGCAAAGGTAATAAGTCAAACGATAGGATATATTACCTATTATCAGACGTATGATAGCCTAAGCCACGGTAATAACCCAAAAGATACGAGATATTACCTACTATCAGATGTATGATAGCCTAAGCAAAGGTAATAACCCAAAAGATACGGTATATTACCTACTATCAGACGTATGATAGCTAAGCAAAGGTAATAACCAAAAAGAGACGATATATTACCTACTATCAAACGTATGATAGACTAAGCAAAGGTAATAACCTAAAAGATACAGTATATTACCTACTATCAGACGTATGATAGCCTAAGCAAAGGTAATAACCTAAAAGATAAGGTATATTGCCTACTATCAAACGTAAGATAGCCTAAGCAAAGGTAATAACCCAAAAGATACGGTATATTACCTATTATCAGACGTATGATAGTCTATGCAAAGGTAATAACCCAAAAAAGACAATATATTACCTACTATCAGACGAATGATAGCCTAAGCAAAGGTAATAACCCAAAAGATACGGTATATTACCTACTATCAGGCGTATGATAGGCTAAGCAAAGGTAATAACCCAAAAAGATAAGGTATATTACCAACTATCAGACGTATGATAGCCTAAGCAAAGGTTATAACCCAAAAGATACGGTATATTACCTACTATCAGACGTATGATAGCTTAAGGAAAGGTAATAACCCAAAGGATACGGTATATTACCTACTATCAGGCGTATGATAGCCTAAGCAAAGGTAATAACCAAAAAGATAAGGTATATTACCTACTATCATATGTATGATAGCCTAAGCAAAGGTAATAACCCAAAAGATACGGTATATTACCTACTATCAAACGTATGATTCCCTAAGCAAAGGTATTAACCCAAAAGATACGGTATATTACCTAGTATCAAACTTATGATTGTCTAAGCAAAGGTAATAACCCAAAAGCTACGGTATATTACCAACTATCAAACGTATGATAGCCTAAGAAAAGTTAATAACCTAAAAGATACGGTATATTACCTACTATCAAAATGTATGATAGCCAAAGCAAAGGTAATAACCTAAAAGATACGGTATATTACCTACTATCAGACGTATGATATCCTAAGCAAAGTTAATAACCTTAAAGATAAGGTATATTACCAACTATCAAACATATGATAGCCTAAGCAAAGGTAATAACCCAAATTATACGGTATATTACCTACTATTAAACGTATGATAGACTAAGCAAAGGTAATAACCCAAGAGAGACGATATATTACCTACTATTAAACGTATGATAGCCTTAGCAAAGGTGATAACCCAAAAGAATCGGTATATTACCTATTATCAAAGGTATGATAGCCTAAGCAAACGTAATAACCCAAAAGATACAGTATATTACCTACTATCAAACATATGATAACCTAAGCAAAGGTGATAACCCAAAAGATATGGTATATTACCTACTATCAAACGTATGATAGTCTATGCAAAGGTAATAACCCAAAAAAGACAATATATTACCTACTATCAGACGTATGATAGCCTAAGCAAAGGTAATAACCGAAAAGATTCGGTATATTACTTACTATCAGGCGTATGATAGGCTAGGCAAAGGTAATAACCCAAAAAGATTAGGTATATTACCTACTATCATACGTATGATAGCCTAAGCAAAGGTTATAACCCAAAAGATACGGTATATTACCTACTATCAGATATATGATAGCTTAAGGAAAGGTAATAACCCAAAAGATACGGTATATTACCTACTATCAGGCGTATGATAGCCTAAGCAAAGGTAATAACCAAAAAGATAAGGTATATAACCTACTATCAGATGTATGATAGCCTAAGCAAAGGTAATAACCCAAAAGGTACGGTATATTACCTATTATCAAATGTATAATTCACTAAGCAAAGGTATTAACCCAAAAGGTACGGTATATTACCTAGTATCAAACTTATGATTGTCTAAGCATAGGTAATAACCCAAAAGCTACGGTATATTACCAACTATCAAACGTATGTTAGCCTAAGAAAAGTTAATAACCCAAAAGATACGGTATATTACCTACTATCAAAAGTATGATAGCCAAAGCAAAGGTAATATCCTAAAAGATACGGTATATTACCTACTATCAGACGTATGATAGCCTAAGCAAAGGTAATAACCTAAAAGATAAGGTATATTACCTACTATATAACGTATGATCGCCTAAGCAAAGGTAATAACCCAAAAGATATGGTATATTACCTACTATTAAACGTATGATAGCCTAAGGAAAGGTAATAACCCAAGAGAGATGACATATTACCTACTATCAAACGTACGATAACCTAAGAAAAGGTAATAACCCAAAAGAAATGGTATATTACCTATTATCAAACGTATGATAACCTAAGCAAAGGTAATAACCCAAAAGATATGGTATATTACCTACTATCAAACGTATGATAGTATATGCATAGGTAATAACCCAAAAAACACAATATATTACCTACTATCAGACGTATGATAGCCTAAGCAAAGGTAATAACCCAAAAGATATGGTACATTACCTACTATCAGGCGTATCATAGGCTAAGAAAAGCTAATAACCCAAAAAAAGAAAGGTATATTACCTACTATCGGACGTATGATAGCCTAAGCAAAGGTTATAACCCAAAAGATACGGTATATTACCTACTATCAGACGTATGATAGCTTAAGCAAAGGTAATAACTCAAAAGATACGTTATATTACCTATTATCAGACGTATGATAGCCTAAGCAAAGGTAATAAGTCAAAAGATACGATATATTACCTATTATCAGACGTATGATAGCCTAAGCCACGGTAGTAACCCAAAAGATACGGTATAGTACCTAATATCAGATGTATGATAGTTAAGCAAAGGTAATAACACAAAAGAGACGATATATTACCTATTATCAAACGTATGATAGACTAAGCAAAGGTAATAATCTAAAAGATTCAGTATATTACCTACTATCAGACGTATGATGGCCTAAGCAAAGGTAATAACCTAAAAGATAAGATATATTGCCTACTATCAAACGTATGCTAGCCTAAGCAAAGGTAATAACACAAAAGATACGGTATACTACCTACTATTAAACGTATGATAGCCTAAGCAAAGGTAATAACCCAAATGAGACGATATATTACCTACTATCAAACGTACGATAGCCTAAGCAAAGGTAATAACCCAAAAGAAATGGTATATTGCCTACTATCAAACGTATGATAGCCTAAGCAAACGTAATAACCCAAAAGATACGGTATATTACCTACTATCTAACGTATGATAACCTAAGCAAAGGTAATAACCCAAAAGATATGGTATATTACCTATTATCAGACGTATGATAGTCTATGCAAATGTAATAACCCAAAAAAGACAATATATTACCTACTATCAGACGAATGATAGCCTAAGCAAAGGTAATAACCCAAAAGATATGGTATATTACCTACTATCAGGCGTATGATAGGCTAAGCAAAGGTAATAACCCAAAAAGATAAGGTATATTACCTACTATCAGACGTATGATAGCCTAAGCCAAGGTTATAACCCAAAAGATACGGTATATTACCTACTATCAGACATATGATAGCTTAAGGTAAGGTAATAACCCAAAAGATACGGTATATTACCTACTATCAGGCGTATGATAGCCTAAGCAAAGGTAATAACCAAAAAGATAAGGTATATTACCTACTATCAGATGTATGATAGCCTAAGCAAAGGTAATAACCAAAAAGATAAGGTATATTACCTAATATCAGATGTATGATTGTCTAAGCAAAGGTAATAACCGAAAAGCTACGGTATATTACCAACTATCAAACGTATGATAGCCTAAGAAAAGTTAATAACCCAAAAGATACGGTATATTACCTACTATCAAAAGTATGATAGCCAAAGCAAAGGTAATATCTTAAAAGACACGGTATATTACCTACTACCAGACGTATGATAGCCTAAGCAAAAGTAATAACCTAAAAGATAAGGTATATTACCTACTATCAAACGTATGATAGCCTAAGCAAAGGTAATAACGCAAAAGATACGGTATATTACCTACTATTAAACATATGATAGCCTAAGCAAAGGTAATAACCCAAGAGAGACGACATATTACCTACTATCAAACGTACGATAACCTAAGAAAAGGTAATAACCCAAAAGAAACGGTATATTACCTATTATCAAACATATGATAACCTAAGCAAAGGTGATAACCCAAAAGATATGGTATATTACCTACTATCAAACGTATGATAGTCTATGCAAACGTAATAACCTAAAAAAGACAATATGTTACCTACTATCAGACGTATGATAGCCTAAGCAAAGGTAATAACCCAAAATATACGGTACATTACCTACTATAAGGCGTATCATAGGCTAAGCAAAGGTAATAACCCAAAAAGATAAGGTATATTACCTACTATCGGACGTATTATAGCCTAAGCAAAGGTTATAACCCAAAAAATACGGTATATTACCTACTATCAGACGTATGATAGCTTAAGCAAAGGTAATAACCCAAAAGATACGTTATATTACCTATTATCAGACGTATGATAGCCTAAGCAAAGGTAATAAATCAAAAGATGCGATATATTACCTATTATCAGACGTATGATAGCCTAAGCCACGATAATGACCCAATAGATATGGTATATTACCTACTATCAGATGTATGATAGCCTAAGCAAAGGTAATAACCCAAAAGATACGGTATATTACCTACTATCAGACGTATGATAGCTAAGCAAAGGTAATAACCCAAAAGAGACGATATATTACCTACTATCAAACGTATGATAAACTAAGCAAAGGTAATAATCCAAAAGAAACGGTATATTACCTATTATCAGACGTACGATAGCCTAAGCCATGGTAATAACCCAAAAGGTACGGTATATTACCTACTATCAGACGTATGATAGCCTAAGCAAAGGTAATAACCCAAAAGAGACGATATATTACCTACTATCAAACATATGATAGCCTAAGCAATGGTAATAACCCAAAAGAAACAATATATTACCTATAATCAAACGTATGATAGCCTAAGCAATGGTAGTAACGTAAAAGATACGGTGTATTACCTACTATCAGACGTATGATAGCCTAAGGAAAGGTAATAACCCAAAAGATACAGTATATTACTTACTATCAGGCGTATGATAGCCTAAGCAAAGGTAATAACCAAAAAGATACGATATATTACCTACTATCATATGCATGATAGGCTAAGCAAATGTAATAACCCAAAAGATACGGTATATTACCTACTATCAAACGTATGATTCCCTAAGCAAAGGTATTAACCCAAAAGATACATTATATTACCTAGTATCAAACGTATGATTGTCTAAGAAAAGTTAATAACCCAAAAGATATGGTATATTACCTACTATCAAACGTATGATAGCCTAAGCAAAGGTAATAACCGAAAAGATACGGTATATTACCTACTATCAAAAGTATGATAGCCTAAGCAAAGGTAATAACCTAAAAGATACGGTATATTACCTACTATCAGACATATGATAGCCTAAGAAAAGGTAAGAACTGTTGCACCCCAAAATTTTCCCAACCTTTTTCTTTTGCTGGCTTGTGTTTCATTTAATTTCTTCCTAGCATTTGCATTGCATAGCATTTTGCATTAAACAGGGGATCAAGAAGTTTGTTCTTAGCAAGAGAAGTCTTCTCAAGTTTTTGAGCCTAAGCAAGGGGTGTTACTCAAGTTTGAATGGTCATCAGGACATTTTGAAGTGGTCATAATCTTGGGAAAGGATTGATGGGTGTATGTGGGCCAGCTCATAACTTGGAGGCCAGTTCAAGATCATCAAGGGATTTTGAATTCATGATTATGGATATAGATCTTGAGAGAGCTCATTGAGTTCCTTGAGGGTCATTGTAGAGCTCATCCAAGTGTTTATGCTAAGTGTGAAAGGTTACAATTGAAGTTGTTGCATCTAGGGTTTTCATCTGGTTAATGCTCAGTCAATTGTGAAATTGAAGGAGATTAAAACTCAATTCAAAGTCTCTATGGTCATGGGATGTTGTGTTAAGATATATGGGATATCATTTCATGTTCAATTCATTAAGGATCAAGTGTGTGAGAAGTTGCTAAATTAGGGTTCTCAGGGTAAAATCCCTTATTTAGTGCCTGACTTCAAGACCACCTACCTCAAGATAAAAGTATCATCTCAACTTTTGACCCACATGGAACTTGTAGAACATGTTCTTACATTTCTTTTGAGTACTAGAAGTCCTTGATTGGATTTATAGAATTCAAGTTATGATCCAGACAAGTTACAGGTCATCAGAGGGATGTGATTTTGGTCAACAAAATTCAACCAACTTCCAAGCCATTTTTGACCTAGAAGAATGTTTCTCCTCAACTTTTGGTTAACATGTAAGTTGTAGGTGTTTGTCTTAGCTTTCCAAAAAGTACTAGAAGTCTTTCATCTGATTTGTAGAACTCAAGTTATGAGGTTTGCAAGTCAGGGGAATTTTGGGAAAGTGAGATTACAGGTCATAAAATTATAGGTCCATTTCACCAACTTGCACACTTCAAATGAAGATTTTTCCAACATCAAACTTTCTCCAAATGGTGTTATTTGCTTATTCAAGCATTGAGAAGTCATGGTTTATGCTTGGAATGAAGATTGGATATGTGAATTTTCATGGAAGAAAGTTTAAAAGGGAAAAATGGGAATTATTTCATTATTGATCATTTTGGTGCAAATAAGTACATTTTTTGAGTGCAAACCACATTTTGAACACATTGGTAACTTTAGATTTTGGATTTGAGGTGCTTTAGTGAGCCATTTTCAAGATTTCTTCATCATGAAGTTACACAACAAATCTCAACTATTGAGATTAAACAAGGCTTTAATCCTAGCCATTCACATCCCATGTGGTACCAGAAAGCATTTTCAACCATTTTGGAGCCAATTTGGTGGAATTTTCGTGTACATTAGTGAGCTCCAATTTCAATTCCTTGGATTTTCAATTGGGCTGTTAGAGGCTGAGATTGGGCTCAATTCTTATCAAGATCCATCACATATAAGGTTTTGGCCATGAACAAATCATCAGAAGTGAGAATTGGATCCAAATTGATCAAGAACAGTTTTGAAAAAGTGTTGAAAATTCAAATTTCGAATTTGGAGATAGAGGCCATTTCAAGACAAATTGTGAATTACAAAAGCTCTACTGAAGATCATTGAGCGATTCTGGGCAATTTTTTTCAAGCTTAAGCTCCATTTGAAGGCTCAGTGGAAGTTCTCCACTAGGTAATTGAAAATCAACTTTACACTCTTGATAAACATTGATTCACTGCCATTTTTGCATATTTGAGACGTAGAAACAATGTAGATCATTAATATGTAAAACGAACTGGCATTGGTGTTGATTGTTGGATGATGCTCAAAAATGTTTGGATCTGTTTTGGCTTGTTTACGCGTGTTCTTGCTTGTTTGACACTTGATCTATAATCTACGTGACTTCTAGATGACTTTTAAACCAAATTGGATGCGTTTTGATGAACTTGAGATTTTGATGCACAATCTTGTTGGTTTCGGTTTGAGTGTTTTACGCACGATAAATGGTTTTTGAGGCCAGATATGAGATCTTCGTGATCTCTAGATGAATTTTGACATACAATTCATGCGAAATGGTTGAGTTTTGATGCGTGTGGTTGTTGCTGTGCTGTTCACGGTGGAGATTGGCCGGAGAAGATGATGAATAGGACTTCCGGCCGGTGACTGGGTTCCCTCCCACATTTGGAGGTTGAAGATGATTATGTGGCACTGTGTGGTCCTTGCGATATGAATACTTTCCATTCCAACGATGGAGATTAAGAAACACGGTGGGCTTTAGTTGACTGAATCCATGGAATTACATTCAAAATCTCATTTATTTGCTGGCACGCAGTCAACCACTTGATTGTTTACTTTTTGATCAGACGTTTCTGATTGAGTCCCCTTGGTACACCACGTTTGACTCACTGCATGTAATTACCAGGTTTTTGTTTTGTTTTGGGTTTTTTTTCTGATGGGCCTTGTGCACGCTTGCTATGCACACCCCCGGCCTGGGCCCAACTCGTTTCTGAACTTGATTTGTTTGCTATTTGCCACGCAGGTTTTCCTATTTTCTTTTTATTTCTTTTGTTTTTATTTTTATTTTCTGTTTAGAATTTAAATCATTAAAAATAACTCCAATACTTTAAAAATTCACCAAAAATATTTTTTATCAACTTTGAGATGTCTACTTTTTTTTGGATATTTTTATTTTATTTTTCAGTTCTATTTTCAATTAAAAAATGAATTAAATATTGGAGTGGTTTAAATGGTTTAAATTGTAACATGGTTTGCTCTTGCATTTATTTCTCTCATTCCTTTTTGATCCAATGATTGAAAATTGATCCTCATCTAAATGAGGAGTTGATCAATTTTAGAAGACCATTTTGCCCCTGGTTGTTGACTTTTGGGTTTACTTTTGTGGCTTTTCTTCTTGCCTTTGTTTTTCCCATTTCAAAGTGGTACATCTAAATGAACTGTTTCTTTTGATGGTGCTTTAAGGGGATATTTATCTTGATCTTTTGGCCTCTGGTTGTCAACATTTTTAGCTTCTTTGTGCATTTTATTTGATATTTTTTGAGCCTTTTTCCTATTTTTGAAGTGACTTGCAAGTTAGGTCATCTCATAGGACAGCTCACACAAGTGCATGACCTAGTTTGGATTGGAAATGACCTTTATGGATCCAATAAGCTCTCAACTCTTCTTTTTTCACATTTTAGACATGTTGTACTTGTTGTATGTTCATTTTTAGGTCAAAATTATGTTCATTGCTTGTTGATTGATGCCTTTCTTTTTGTGCTTTCAACTTGAACTCCTAAGTGATGTGTGCTTGCTTCCTTCATGCTATTGCTTGCATTTCTTTTTGTTGTGCTTTGATATTGCTTTTGAGATCTCTTATCTTCATCTCCCTTCTATCCAATGACCTTGGAGTGTCATTTAAGGTAGCTTGGTGCCTCCTTAGGAGGAATTTGAAGCTTACCTAAAGTGATGAATCCATGAGGACTCTTTCTTTGTGTTTGTCACTTGTTTGCTTGCTTTTGATGCATCTCTCTCCTTCCTTTTCACTTTTTTTTGCATCTCCATATGCATGCTTGGTTGATATGAGCTTGTGGTGGCTACTGCCCCACACTATTTTCCTCCCACTATCATTCTATTTGTGCATTCTATGTGTGCATCCTTTCATTTGCATATGCATTTCTTCTTCTTCTTCTTTTGCTTTTCTTTGCCATACTCCCCATAAGTTCTCTAACCTCTTGAGGTTATGATAGACATTAGGTTCCTAACCATGCATGATAACATTAGGTAGTTCCCTTTTCAAACTCAACTTTAGGTTCACTTTGCATGATAACTTTTAAGATTGATTAGTCTCCCATTAGTGTGCCTTCTTCTCTTCTCCTCTTCAAACAATCTTAACATACTTAATAAGGATAATGAATGTTGTGCCATGAGCCTTATAATTGGGAAATGGTGATTGAGGGGCCACCTCTCAATTACCTAGAGTGTTCAGTATACGTCCTTAGGACGATATGTGACGCATTCGATCCTAGGTTTTAGACTTTGTTACAACATACATTATGAACACTCTAATTCAAAACACTTCTTCTCTAAAAAACACCAAAAACACTTCAAACATTTTTTACACTTTGGGTTTCTTAATCAAGGAAAATATTTTCACAAAAAGAGTGTCGTTGACTCCTAGTTCTACCACAAACGGTAACGCCTAAGTCTCCAATTGTCGAGCTGCATACACCAACTGCTAGAACTATTTGTTAACCCTACTCGGGCCTAAAAAACTGTTGAACCAATTCGTGGTCCTTTTAGCCCGAACTACGTTTGCTCTGATCTTTCATATCAGATGAAAGTACGTAGGTACAAGACACGATGTCTTGGAGAGCAACCTTCCCCCCTTCTTTACCCGTAGTTAGTCGAACTACGTTGACTCTGACTTTCCCATTGCACGAGGGAGTACGTAGGCACAGAGCGGCGATGCTCTGCCGAGTCATTTCTCTTTTATTTTTCTTTTGTCCTTAAGCCTTTCGCTAGATAGTTTCAACACACCCTTTTAGATAGACAACAATGCGTGGATCCCATCGAGTACGACGGACGTGAGGGGTGCTAACACATTCCCCTTGCGTAACTGACTCCCGAATCCAGAGATGGTGGCGACTCTTCTATTTTTCCGCCGATGGTTGTTCGCAGTTGTGACAATAACCTAAAAGATACGGTATATTACCTACTATCAAAAGTATGATAGCCTAAGCAAAGGTAATAACCCAAAAGATACGGTATATTACCTACTATCAAACGTATGATAGCCTAAGCAAAGGTAATAACCCAAAAGAGACGATATATTGCCTACTATAAAATGTACGATAGCCTAAGAAAAGATAATAACCCAAAAGAAACGGTATATTACCTACTATCAAACGTATGATAGCCTAAGCAAACGTAATAACCCAAAAGATACGGTATATTACGTACTATCAAACGTATGATAGGCTAAGCAAAGGTAATAACCCAAAAAGATAAGGTATATTACCTACTATCAGACGTATGATAGCCTGAGCAAAGGTTATAACCCAAAAGATACGGTAAATTACCTAATATCAGACGTATGATAGCTTAAGCAAAGGTAATAACCCAAAAGATACGTTATATTACCTATTATCAGACGTATGATAGCCTAAGCAACAATAATAACCCAAAAGATACGGTATATTACCTACTATCAAACGTATGACAACCTAAGCAAAGGTGATAACCCAAAAGTGACGGTATATTACCTACTATCAAACGTATGATAGCCTAAGAAAAGGTAATAACACAAAAGATATGGTATATTACCTATTATCTAACGTATGATGGCCTTAGCAAAGGTAATAACCCAAAAGATACGGTATCTTACCTACTATCAGACGTATGATAGCCTAGGCAAAGGTAATAACGCAAATTATATGGTATATTACCTAATATCAAGCTATGATAGCCTAAGTAAAGGTAGTAACCCAATATGATACGGTATATTACCTACTATCAGACGTATGATAGCCTAAGCAAAGGTTATAACCCAAAAGATAAGGTATATTACCTACTATCAAACGTATGATAGCCTAAGCAATGGTAATAACCCAAAAGAGACGGTATATTACCTACTATCCCATGTATGATAGCCTAAGCAAAGGTAATATCCCAAAAGATACTGTATATTACCGACTATCAAATGTATGATAGCCTAAGCAAAGGTAATAACCTAAAAGAGACGATATTTTACCTACTATCAAACGAATGATAGCCTAAGCAAAGGTAACAACCCAAAAGACACATTATATTACCTACTATCAAAATTATGATAGCCTAAGCAAAGGTAATAAGCTAAAAGATACAGTGTATTACCTACTATCAAACGTATGATAGCCTAAGGAAAGGTAATAACCCAAAAGATACGTTATATTACCTACTATCAAACGTATGATAACCTAAGGAAAGGTAATAACCAAAAAGATATGTTATATTACCTACTATCATACGAATGATAGCCTAAGTACAGGTAATAACCCAAAAGATACGATATATTACTTACTATCAAACGTATGATTCTCTAAGAAAAGGTATTAACCCAAAAGATACAGTATATTACGTAGTATCAAACGTATGATTGTCTAAGCAAAGGTAATAACCCAAAAGATACGGTATATTACCTACTACCAAACGTATTATAGCCTAAGCAAAGGTAATAACCCAAAAGATACGGTATATTACCTACTATCAAAAGTATGATAGGCTAAGGAAAGTTAATAACCCAAAAGATACGGTATATTACCCACTATCAAACGTATGATAGCCTAAACAAAGGTAATAAGCCAAAAGATACGGTGTATTACCTACTATCAGACGTATGATTGCCTAAGGAAAGGTAATGACCCAAAAGATACAGTATATTACCTATTATATAATGTATGATAGCCTAAGCAAAGGTAATAACCCAAAAGATATGGTATATTACCTATTATCAAACTTATGATTATCTAAGCGAAGGTATTAACCCAAAAGATACGCTATATTACCTAGTATCAAACGTATGATTGTCTAAGCAAAGGTAATGTCTAAAAAGATAAGGTATATTACCTACTATCAGACGTATTATAGCCTAAGCAAATGTATTAACCCAAAAGAAACGATACATTACCTACTATCAAACGTATGATAGCCTAAGCCAAGGTAATAAACTAAAAAGACGATATATTACCAACTATCAAACGTATGATAGCCTAAGCAAAGGTAATAACCCATAAGAAACGGTATATTACCTACTATCAAACGTATGATAGCCTAAGCAAAGGTAATAAGCCAAAAGATACAGTGTATTACCTACTATCAGACGTATGATAGCCTAAGGAAAGGTAATAACCCAAAAGACACATTATATTACCTACTATCAAACGTATGATAGCCTAAGCAAAGGTAATAACCAAAAAGATACGGTATATTAAATACTATCATACGTATGATAGCCTATGCAAAGGTAATAACCCAAAAGATACGGTATATTACCTAGTATCAAACGTATGATTTTAACCCAAAAGATATGGTATATTACCTACTATCAAATGTATTATAGCCTAAGCGAAGGTAATAACCCAAGAGATACGGTATATTACTTACTATCGAAATTATGGTAGCCTAAGGAAAGGTAATAACCCAAAAGATACGGTATATTACCTAATATCAGACGTATGATAGAGTAAGCAAAAGTAATAACCCAAAAGATATGGTATATTACCTACTATCAGACGTATGATAGCATAAGAAAAGGTAATAACCTAAAAGATACGGTATATTACCTAGTATCAAATGTATGATTGTCTAAGCAAAGGTAATAACCCAAAAGATACGGTATATTACCTAATATCAAACGTATTATAGCCTAAGAAAAGGTAATAACCCATGCAAAGGTAATAACCTAAACCCTAAACCCAAAAGATACGGTATATTAGCTACTAGCAAACGTATGATAACCTATGCAAAGGTAATAACCCAAAATATACGTTATATTACCTAAAATCAGGCGTATGATAGCCTAAGCAAAGGTAATAACCTAAAAAGATACGGTATATTACCTACTGTCAGACGTATGATAGCCTAAGCAAAGGTTATTACCCAAAAGATACGGTATATTACCTAATATCAGACGTATGATAGCCTAAGCGAAGGTAATAACCCAAAAGATACGGTATATTAGCAACTATCAAACGTATGATAGCCTAAGCAAAGGTAATAAACAAAAGATATGGTGTATTACCTACCATCAAACATATGATAGCCTAAGGAAAGGTAATAACCCAAAAGAGACGATACATTACCTACTATCAAATGTATGATAGCCTAAGCAAAGGTAATAACCCAAAAGAAACGGTATATTACCTACTATCAAACGTATGATAGCCTAAGCAATGGTAATAAGCCAAAAGATACGGTGTATTACCTACTATCATACGTATGATAGCCTAAGGAAAGGTAATAACCCAAAAGATACGGTATATTACCTACTATCAAACGTATGATAGCCTAAGCAAATGTAATAACCAAAAAGATACGGTATATTACCTACTATCATACGTATGATAGCCTAAGCAAAGGTAATAACCCAAAAGAGATGGTATATTACCTATTATTAAACGTATGATTATCTAAGCGAAGGTATTAACCCAAAAGATACGATGGTATCTAACCAAAGGTAATAACTCAAAAGATATGGTATATAACCTACTATCAAACGTAGTATAGCCTAAGCAAAGGTAACAACGCAAAAGAGACGATACATTACCTAATTTCAAACGTATGATAGCCTATGAAAAGCTATGAACCCAAAAGATACAGTATATTAACTACTGTCAGACGTATGATAGCCTAAGCAAAGGTAATAACCCAAAAGAGATGGTATACTACCTACTATCACACGTATGATAGCCTAAGCAAAGGTAATAAACCAAAAGATACGGTATGTTACCTACTATCAAACGTATGATAGCCTAAGCAAACGTGATAACCCATAAGAAACGGTATATTACCTACTATCAAACGTATGATAGCCTAAGCAAAGGTAATAAGCCAAAAGATACGGTGTATTACCTTCTATCAGACGTATGATAGCCTAAGGAAAGGTAATAACCAAAAAGATACGGTATATTACCTACTATCATACGTATGATAGCCTATGCAAAGGTAATAATCCAAAAGATACGGTATATTACCTACTATCAAACGTATGATTATCTAAGCAAAGGTATTAGCCCAAAAGATACAGTATATTACCTAGTATCAAACGTATGATTTTAACCCAAAAGATATGGTATATTACCTACTATCAAACGTATTATAGCCTAAGCAATGGTAATAACCCAAGAGATACGGTATATTACTTACTATCGAAATTATGGTAGCCTAAGCAAAGGTAATAACCTAAAAGATACGGTATATTACCTACTATCAGACGTATGATAGACTAAGCAAAGGTAATAACCCAAAAGATATGGTATATTACCTACTATCAGACGTATGATAGCATAAGAAAAGGTAATAACCTAAAAGATACGTTATGTTACCTAGTATCAAACGTATGATTGTCTAAGCAAAGGTAATAACCCAAAAGATACGGTATATTACCTAATATCAAACGTATTATAGCCTAAGCAAAGATAATAAACCAAAAGATATGGTATATTACCTACTAGCAGACGTATGATAACCTATGCAAAAGTAATAACCTAAAATATACGGTATATTACCTAAAATCAGGCGTATGATAGCCTAAGCAAAGGTAATAACCCAAAAAGATATGGTATATTACCTACTATCAGACGTATGATAGCCTAAGCAAAGGTTATAACCCAAAAGATACGGTATATTACCTAATATCAGACGGATGATAGCCTAAGCGAAGGTAATGACCCAAAAGATACGGTATATTACCTACTATCAAACGTATGATAGCCTAAGCAACGGTAATAAACCAAAAGATACGGTATGTTACCTACTATCAAACGTATGGTAGCCTAAGCCAAGATAATAACCTAAAAAGACGATATATTACCTACTATCAAACGTAAGATAGCCTAAGCAAACGTGATAACCCATAAGAAACTGTATATTACCTACTATCAAACGTATGATAGCCTAAGCAAAGGTAATAAGCCAAAAGATACGGTGTATTACCTACTATCAGACGTATGATAGCCTAAGGAAAGGTAATAACCCAAAAGATATGTTATATTACCTACTTTCAAACATATGATAGCCTAAGCAAAGGTAATAACCAAAAAGATACGGTATATTACCTACTATCATACGTATTGTAGCCTAAGCAAAGGTAATAACACAAAAGATACGGTATATTACCTACTATCAAACGTATTATAGCCTAAGCAAAGGTAATAACCCAAAAGATACGGTATATTACCTACTATCAAAATTATGGTAGCTTAAGCAAAGGTAATAACCCAAAAGATACGGTATATTACCTACTATCAGACGTACGATAGCCTAAGCAAAGGTAATAACCCAAAAGATATGGTATATTACCTACTATCAGACGTATGATAGCATAAGAAAAGGTAATAACCTAAAAGATACAGTATATTACCTAGTATCAAACATATGATTGTCTAAGCAAAGGTAATAACCCAAAAGATACGGTATATTACCTAATATCAAACGTATTATAGCCTAAGCAAAGGTAATAACCCAAAAGATACTTTATATTACCTACTAGCAGACGTATGATAACCTATGCAAATGTAATAACCCAAAATATACGGTATATTACCTAAAATCAGGCGTATGATAGCCTAAGCAAAGGCTATAACCCAAAAGATACAGTATATTACCTAATATCAGACGTATGATATGCTAAGCGAAGGTAATAACCCAAAAGAGACGATACATTACCTACTATCAAACGTATGATAGCCTAAGCCAAGGTAATAACCTAAAAAGACGATATATTACCTACTATCAAACGTATGATAGCCTAAGCAAAGGTAATAATCCAAAAGATACGGTGTATTACCTACTATCAGACGTATGATAACCTAAGGAAAGGTAATCACCCAAAAGATACGTTATATTACCTACTATCAAACGTATGATAGCCTAAGCAAAGGTAATAACCAAAAAGATACGGTATATTACCTACTATCATACGTATGATAGCCTATGCACAGGTAATAACCCAAAAGATATAGTATATTACCTACTATCAAACGTATGATTATCTAAGCAAAGGTATTAGCCAAAAAGATACGGTATATTACCTAGTATCAAACGTTACCTTTGCTTAGGCTATAATACGTTTGATAGTAGGTAATATACTGTATCTTTCGGGTTATAATCATATGTTTGATACTAGGTAATATACCGTATCTTTTGGGCTAATACCTTTGCTTAGATAATCATACGTTTGATAGTAGCTAATATACCGTATCTTTTCGGTTATTACCTTTGCTTAGGCTATCATACGTCTGATAGTATTTAATACACCGTATCTTTTGGCTTATTACCTTTGCTTAGGCTATCATACGTTTGATAGTAGGTAATATACCGTTTCTTATGGGTTATTTCCTTTGCTTAGGCTATCATACTTTTGATAGTAGGTAATATATCGTCTTTTTAGGTTATCAGCTTGGCTTAGGCTATCATATGTTTGATAGTAGGTAATATACCATATCTTTTGGTTTATTACTTTTGCTTAGGCTATCATATGTCTGATAGTAGGTAATATACCATCTGTTTTGGGTTATTACCTTTGCTTAGGCAATCATACGTCTGATAGTAGGTAATATACTGTATCTTTTGGGTTATTAGCTTTGCTTAGGCTATCATACGTTTGATAGTAGGTAGTGTATCGTCTCTTTTGGGTTATTACCTTTGCTTAGGCTATAATACATTTGATAGTAGGTTGTATACCGTATCTTTTGAGTTATTACCTTTGCTTAGACAATCATACGTTTGATACTAGGTAATATAGCGTATCTTTTGGGTTAATACCTTCGCTTAGATAATCATACGTTTAATAATAGGTAATATACCATATCTTTTGGGTTATTACCTTTTCTTAGGCTATCATACGTATGATAGTAGGTAATATACCGTATTTTTTTTTGTTATTACTTTTTCTTAGGCTATCATACGTTTGATAGTAGGTAATATACCGTATCTTTTGGGTTATTACCTTTCCTTAGGCTATCATACGTCTGATAGTAGGTAATACACCGTATCTTTTGGCTTATTACCTCTGCTTAGGCTATCATACGTTTGATAGTAGGTAATATACCGTTTCTTTTAAGTTATTACCTTTGCTTAGGCTATCATACGTTTGATAGTATGTAATGTATCGTCTCTTTTTTGTTATTACCTTTCCTTAGGCTATCATACGTTTGATAGTAGGTAATACACCATATATTTTGTTTATTACCTTTGCTTAGGCTATCATACGTTTGATAGTAGCTAATATACCGTAACTTTTGGGTTATTACCATTGCTTAGGCTATCATACGTCTGATAATAGGCAATATACCGTATCTTTTGGGTTATTACCTTGGCTTAGGCTATCATACGTCTGATATTAGGTAAGATACCGTATCTTTTGGGTTATTACCTTTGCTTAGGCTATAATACGTTAGATAGTTTGTATTATACCGTATCTTTTGTGTTATTACCTTTGTTTAGACAATCGTACGTTTGATACTAGGTAATATACCGTATCTTTTGGGTTAATACCTTTGCTTAGATAATCCTACATTTGATAGTAGGTAATATACCGTATATTTTGGGTTATTACCTTTGCTTAGGCTATCATACGTATGATAGTAGGTAATATAACGTATCTTTTGGGTTATTACCTTTCCTTAGGCTATCATACGTATGATAGTAGGTAATACACCGTATCTTTTGGCTTATTACCTTTGCTTAGGCTATCATGCATTTGATAGTAAGTAATATACCGTTTCTTTTGGCTTATTACCTTTTCTTAGGCTATCATACGTTTGATAGTTGGTAATTATCGCCTCTTTTGGGTTATTACCTTTCCTTAGGCTATCATACGTGTGATAGTAAGTAATATACCATATCTTGTGTTTATTACCTTTGCTTAGGCTATCATACGTTTGATAGTAGCTAATATACCGTATCTTTTGGGTTATTACCGTTGCTTAGGCTATCATACGTCTAATAATAGGTAATATACCGTATCTTTTGGGTTATTACCTTCGCTTAGGCTATCATACATTTGATATTGGGTAATATACTGTATCTTTTGGGTTATAACCTTTGTTTAGGCTATCATACGTCTGATAGTAGGTAATATACCAAATCTTTTTGGGTTATTACCTTTGCATAGACTATCATATACCTGATTTTAAGTAATATATCCTATATTTTGGGTTATTACCTTTGCTTAGGTTATCATACGTCTGCTAGTAGGTAATATACCGTATCTTTTGGGTTATTACCTTGGCTTAGGCTATAATACGTATGATAGTAGGTAATACACCGTATCTTTTGGCTTATTACCTTTGCTTAGGCTATCATACGTTTGATAGTAGGTAATATACCGTTTCTTTTGGGTTATTACCTTTGCTTAGGCTATCATACGTTTGATAGTAGGTAATTATTGTCTCTTTTGGGTTATTACCTTTCCTTAGGCTATCATATGTGTGATAGTAGGTAATATACCGTATCTTTTGTTTATTACCTTTGCTTAGGCTATCATACGTTTGATAGTAGCTAATATACCGTATCTTTTAAGTTATTACCGTTGCTTAGGCTATCATACGTCTGATAATAGGTAATATACCGTATCTTTTGGGATATTACCTTCGCTTAGGCTATCATACGCCTGATTTTAGTTGACATACCGTATATTTTGGGTTATTACCTTTGCTTAGGTTATCATACGTCTGCTAGTAGGTAATATACCGTATCTTTTGGGTTATTACCTTTGCTTAGGCTATAATACGTTTGATATTAGGTAATATACCGTATCTTTTGGGTTATTACCTTTTCTTAGACAATCATACGTTAGATACTAGGTAATATACCGTATCTTTTAGGTTATTACCTTTTCTTATGCTATCATACGTTTGATAGTAGGTAATATACTATATCTTTTGGGTTATTACCTTTGCTTAGGCTATCATACGTCTGATAGTAGGTAATATACTGTATCTTTTGGGTTATTAGCTTTGCTTAAGCTATCATACGTTTGATAGTAGGTAATGTATCGTCTCTTTTGGGTTATTACCTTTGCTTAGGCTATAATACGTTTGATAGTAGGTTATATACCGTATCTTTTGAGTTATTACCTTTGCTTAGACAATCATACGCTTGATACTAGCTAATATAGCGTATCTTTTGGGTTAATACCTTCGCTTAGATAATCATACGTTTAATAATAGGTAATATATCATATATTTTGGGTTATTACCTTTGCTTAGGCAATCATACGTATGATAATAGTTAATATACCGTATCTTTTTGGTTATTACTTTTTCTTAGGCTATCATACGTTTGATAGTAGGTAATATACCATATCTTTTGGGTTTAAACCTTTCCTTAGGATATCATACGTCTGATAGTAGGTAATACACCGTATCTTTTGGCTTATTACCTTTTCTTAGGCTATCATACGTTAGATAGTAGGTAATATACCGTTTCTTTTGAGTTATTACCTTTGCTTAGGCTATCATACATTTGATAGTAGGTAATGTATCGTCTCTTTTAGGTTATTACCTTTCCTTAGGCTATCATACGTTTGATAGTAGGTAATACACCATATCTTTTGTTTATTACCTTTGCTTAGGCTATCATACGTCTGATAGTAGCTAATATACCGTATCTTTTGGGTTATTACCATTGCTTAGGCTATCATACGTCTGATAGTAGCTAATATACCGTATCTTTTGGGTTATTACCTTTGCTTAGGCTATCATACGTCTGATATTAGGTAAGATACCGTATCTTTTGGGTTATTACCTTTGCTTAGACAATCGTACGTTTGATACTAGGTAATATACCGTATCTTTTCGGTTAATACCTTTGCTTAGATAATCCTACGTTTTATAATAGGTAATATACCGTATATTTTGGGTTATTACCTTTGCTTAGGCTATCATACGTATGATAGTAGGTAATATACCGCATCTTTTTTGTTATTACCTTTGCTTAGGCTATCATACGTTTGGTAGTAGGTAATATAACGTATATTTTGGGTTATTACCTTTCCATAGGCTATCATACGTATGATAGTAGGTAATACACCTTATCTTTTGGCTTATTACCTTTGCTTAGGCTATCATACGTTTGATAGTAGGTAATATACCATTTCTTTTGGGTTATAACCTTTGCTTAGGCTATCATACGTCTGATAGTAGGTAATATACCGAATCTTTTTGGGTTATTACCTTTGCATAGGCTATCATACGTTTGATAGTAGCTAATATACCGTATCTTTTGGGTTATTACCATTGCTTAGGCTATCATACGTTTGATAATAGATAATATACCGTATCTTATGGGTTATTACCTTCGCTTAGGCTATCATACATTTGATATTAGGTAATATACTGTATCGTTTAGGTTATAAACTTTTCTTAGGCTATCATACCTCTGATAATAGGTAATATACCATATCTTTTTGGGTTATTACCTTTGCTTAGGCTATCATACGCCTGATTTTAGGTAATATACCGTATATTTTGGGTTATTACCTTTGCTTAGGTTATCATACGTCTACTAGTAGGTAATATACCGTATCTTTCAGGTTATTACCTTTGCTTAGGCTATAATACGTTTGATATTAGGTAATATACCGTATATTTTGGGTTATTACGTTTTGTTAGACAATCATACGTTTGGTACTAGGTAATATACCATATCTTTTAGGTTATTACCTTTTCTTATGCTATCATACGTCTGATAGTAGGTAATATACCGTATCTTTTTGTTTATTAGTTTTTCTTAGGCTATCATACATTTCATAGTAGGTAATATACTGTATCTTTTTGGTTATTACCGTTGCTTAGGCTACCATACTTTTGATAGTAGGTAACATACCGTATCTTTTGGGTTATTACCTTTGCTTAGGCTATAATACGTTTGATAGTAGGTAATATACCATATCTTTTGGGTTATAATCATACGTTTATCGTATCTTTTGGGCTAATCCATTTGCTTAGATAATCATAGGTTTGATAGTAGGTAATATACCGTATCTTTTGGGTTATTACCTTTGCATAGGCTATCATACGTTTGATAGTAGGTAATATACCATATCTTTTTGGTTATTACCTTTGCTTAGGCTATCATACGTTTTAAAGTAGGTAATATAACGTATCTTTTGGGTTATTACCTTTCCTTAGGCTATCATACGTCTCATAGTAGGTAATACACCGTATATTTTGGCTTATTACCTTTGCTTAGGCTATCATACTTTTGATAGTAGGTAATATACCATTTCTTATGGGTTATTACCTATGCTTAGGCTATTGTTGCACCCCAAAATTTGCCCAACCTTTTCTTACCTGGTTTATGTTTCATTGCATTAACATTTTCATAGTTATATCATTTGCATATCATGGTATCATTCATATAGCAGGGGATCAAGTGTGATTCTTATCAAGAGAAGATTAGCAAGAGGTCTCATTCAAGATTGAGGAGTGGTCAAAGTTATCAGAAGGTGGTTTGAGCGCCTAAGGGTTTAGATGTTTGAATGTGAGTCTTCCTCTAATTTGAGGATCAACTGAAGACTATCAGAGGGTTGTGAAGTGTAGAGTGTGAGAAGAGGATGTGTATGAATCTCATAGAATTCCTAGAGGGCCATGGGAGAGTTTAATCAAGTCATTGTGTAAAATGCAAGAGCCACAATTGAGGTGCAAGCAAATAGGGTTTCATCTGGGTCAATCTCAGGTCAACTGTACAATTGAAGAGTATCAAAGCCTAATTTTAGGTCATGGAGTTCATGAAATGATATGATGAGACATTTGTGGTGTTGTGCCAAGATCAAATCAATAAGATTCAAGAGTGTGGGAAGTTGCTAAATTAGGGTTTCAGTGTAAAATCCCCTATTTAGTGCCTAACTTCATGACCACATAAGTCAAAATACAAGTTTCAAATGGATCTTTGGCCAACATGAAACTTGTAGATCATCTCAATACCTTTGATTTGAGTACTAGAAGTCCTCAAGGGGATTTATAGAACTCATGTTATGGTCCAGACAAGGTACAAGTCCTCAGATGCCTCTGAAATTTGTCTGTGAAAATCATATGACTTCAAAGGTATTTTTAACCTAGAAGGATGTTTCACCTGAACTTTTGGCCAACATGAAAGTTGTTCCTCATGATCTTAGCTTTCTAAATTGTACCAGAAGTCTTCCATTTGATTTTTATAACTCAAGTTATGAGGTTTACAAGTCAGGGGTATTTTGGGAAAGTGAGATTATAGGTCATTTTCAATCATAGGCCAAAATCTCCAACTTGCACTTGTCAAATGGATTTTTGTTCAACATGAAATTTGTTGAAAATGGGGTTTTTAGGCTAGCTAAGAGGTCGTGATGGATTGATTGGGCTCATAGCAAGACTTGGTTTGAAATGGTTTCAAAAGGGGAAATTTTCAAATGATTTAAGGAGGCAAAATGCCAATTTTGAGTTATAGGACCAAAACATGTCAAGTAACCACATTTTTTGAATGGAAATTGAATTTTAGACACTTTGGAATTACCAGAATTTTGAGTTTAGGCCAAGTTTCATGAGTTGTCATTTGATTTCTTCATTTACAAGTCACACATCCAAGTTCCTTACCAATGCAATTCAAGTGCTCCTTTTGGTCTGAATACACTCACAAGGGAATTTGCAAGTGAAAGGGAAGCTTCTAGATCTACAACAGGTTAGTAACTTTCAAATTTCCACATGAATTAGCATGATGTAGTTATATTTGAACTTTTGGTTAGGATCTAGACAAGATGTAGATCGTTTTTGGATTAATTTGGAAGCATTTAGTGATGATTGATAATGACATAGCATTTCTGTTTTGATTCGAATCTCTTGATTCATGGAGAGTTAGAGCAATCTAGATAGATCAGAGTGATGTATGTGACATGAGGATGAATTCTATAGCCTTAGATTTGCAATTGATGATGATTGATCTGGATGTATGTTCTGAACATGGCTTCAAATCTTGAAATCTATGGAGAGTTAGGACATTTGGATAGGAGATTTGAATTCCTGATGAAATTTGGAGTGAGATTGGTATGAGGTTTGGAGTTTCTGGACACCTGTAACCACCTGCTCACCGGAGAAGACGACCGGAGTCTTCTCCGACCACCGTCCCTGATCTCCACTCAGGCCAGCCTGTGAGTTGGAGAAGATGACTCCTAAGCCATCAGATCTACCTTTGACCAAAGACTAACCACCAGATCCAACAGATATGTTTTAATCTGAGAAGTGAGATTTTGGAACCAAAACGATGCAGTTTCATTAAATGAGGTGTCACGCTCCTGGCTCTTGGATTGCTTGACTAGTCTCCTCATCCAAGCGCTCATGTTTTATTCTGAATTTTTATTATTTCTTTTATTTGATTTTGTTTATTTTAAATGCTTTGTTGATTCAAAAAATCACAATAAATTCAATTTTGATCCAAAAATTATTTTAAAAATATCTCCATGATCTTGAGAGAATTTGTGATTTTCTGAAATCAATAAAATGCATTTTCATTCATTTTTCAATTTAATTTGATTTTTTCTTATTTTGTTTAATTCTTTTAATTTTGCATATTTGATCATCTGTCTTGTTGAATTTTGTTCTTCCATTTGGTGATGAATTTGGATTTGATTTTTTAGTATGTTTTAGGGTAGATATTCTTGTTCTCTTAGGATTTTTGTTGGAATTTTAGAACAACTTTAGGTTCTGTTTTAGATGTTGAGATTAGAGCCTTCCCAAACTTGTGGATTACCTTGATACCTTTCAATCTAGAAATTATTTAGGTGACTTAGAAGTTGAATTACGCTTTAATATTTTAACCCTAGATTTTTCAAACATGTATGTTCCCCTAGGAATTTTATTAGAATTTTAAAAATTTGTTTTCTATTTTAGTTGAATTTTTCAATTTGCTTGTGCTTGTGGTGTTCTATTTTATGTGCTTTTGCTTGCTTGGTCTTGTTGGTGACTTTGGAGTTGGATTTGCTTGGATTCCTTTTTGAGAGGTCTTTTGGACTTGGTATAGCTACTATGGCTTGAAGAGTGGAGCTTGGAGTTGAAGTTTCCTTTTCTTTTAGGAGTTGTTTTAGGAGCTTAGGAAATTAGGGTTTTAGGAAGAGCCATTAGAACTAGCTTTGGTTCTTTCATCAAACATAGAATGCATTGTGTGCTTCTATCCTATCCAATGATGTAAAGTCCTCCTAGGGAAACTCCATCTCTCCTTTGGAGGGATGTGTGGTATGCCCATAGTTGAGTAGAACTTTGAGGATACCCTTCCATTTCAATGTTTGTACTTGATGATTTCCTTTAGTTTTCATTTGGTATGATTTTAACCCAAAAGATATGGTATATTACCTACTATCAAACGTATTATAGGCTAAGCAAAGGTAATAAACCAAAAGATACGGTATATTACTTACTATCAAAATTATGGTAGCCTAAGAAAAGGTAATAACCCAAAAGATACGGTATATTACCTACTATCAGACGTATGATAGCCTAAGAAAAGGTAATAACCCAAAATATATGGCATATTACATACTATCAGACGTATGATAGCATAAGAAAAGGTAATAACCTAAAAGATACCGTATATTACCTAGTATCAAAAGTATGATTGTCCAAGCAAAGGTAATAACCCAAAAGATACGGTATATTACCTAATATCAAACGTATTATAGCCTAAGCAAAGGTAATAACCCAAAAGATACGGTATAATACCTACTAGCAGACGTATGATAACCTATGCAAAGGTAATAACCCAAAATATTCAGTATATTACCTAAAATCAGGCGTATGATAGCTTAAGCAAAGGTAATAACCCAAAAAGATACGGTATATTACCTACTATCAGACGTATAATAGCCTAAGCAAAGGTTATAACCTAAAAGATACACTATATTACCTAATATCAGACGTATGATAGCCTAAGCGAAGGTAATAACCTAAAAGATACGGTATATTACCTATTATAAGACGTATGATAGCCTAAGCAATGGTAATAACCCAAAAGATACGGTATATTAGCTACTATCAAACGTATGATAACCTAAGCAAAGGTAATAAACAAAAGATATGGTGTATTACCTACTATCAAACATATGATAGCCTAAGGAAAGGTAATAACCCAAAAGAGACGATACATTACCTACTATCAAATGTATGATAGCCTACGCAAAGGTAATAACCCAAAAGAAATGGTATATTACCTACTTTCAAACGTATGATAGCCTAAGCAAAGGTAATAAGCCAAAAATATGGTGTATTACCTACTTTCATACGTATGATAGCCTAAGCAAAAGTAATAACCAAAAAGATACGGTAGATTACCTATAATCATACGTATGATAGCCTAAGCAAAGGTAATAACCCAAAACATATGGTATATTGCCTATTATTAAACGTATAATTATCTAAGCGAAGGTATTAACCCAAAAGATACGATATATTACCTAGTATCAAACGTATGATTGTTTAAGCAAAGGTAATAACTCAAAAGATACGGTATATAACCTACTATCAAAAGTATTATAGACTAAGCAAAGGTAACACAACAAAAGAGACGATACATTACCTACTTTCAAAGGTATGATAGCCTAAGCAATGCTAAGAACCAAAAAGATACAGTATATTATCTACTATGAGATGTATGATAGCCTAAGAAAAGGTAATAACCCAAAAGAGATGGTATATTACCTACTATCAAACGTATGATAGCCTAAGCAAAGGTAATAAACCAAAAGATACGGTATATTACCTACTATCAAACATATGATAGCCTAAGCCAAGTTAATAACCTAAAAAGACGATATATTACCTACTATCAAACGTATGATAGCCTATGCAAACGTGATAACCCATAAGAAACCGTATATTACCTACTATCAAACGTATGATAGCCTAAGCAAAGGTAATAAGCCAAAAGATACGGTGTATTACCTACTATCAAACCTATGATAGCCTAAGGAAAGGTAATAAGCCAAAAGATACGGTGTATTACCTACTATCAGACGTATGATAACCTAAGCAAAGGTAATAACCCAAAAGATACGTTATATTACCTACTATCATACGTATGATAGCCTATGCAAAGGTAATAACCCAAGAGATACGGTATATTACCTACTATCAAAAGCATGATGATCTAAGCAAAGGTATTAGCCCAAAAGATACGGTATATTACCTAGTATCAAACGTATGATTTTAACCCAAAAGATATGGTATATTACCTACTATCAAACGTATTATAGCCTAAGCAAAGATAATAACCCAAAAGATACAGTATATTACCTACTATCGAAATTATGGTAGCCTAAGCAAAGGTAATAACCTAAAAGATACGGTATATTACCTACTATCAGACGTATGATAGCATAAGAAAAGGTAGTAACCTAAAAGATACGGTATATTACCTAGTATCAAATGTATGATTGTCAAAGCAAAGGTAATAACCCAAAAGATACGGTATATTACCTAATATCAAACGTATTATAGCCTAAGCAAAGATAATAACTTAAAAGATACGGTATATTACCTACTAGCAGACGTATGATAACCTATGCGAAGGTAATAACCCAAAATATACGGTGTATTACCTATAATCAGGCGTATGATAGCCTAAGCAAAGGTAATAACCCAAAAAGATACGGTATATTACCTACTAACAAACGTATGATAGCCTAAGCAAAGGTTATAACCCAAAAGATACAGTATATTACCTAATATCAGACATATGATAGCCTAAGCGAAGGTAATAACCCAAAAGATACAGTATATTACCTATTATCAGACGTATGATAGCCTAAGCAATGGTAATAACCCAAAAGATACGGTATATTACCTACTATCCAACGTATGATAGCCTAAGCAAAGGTAATAAGCCAAAAGATACGGTGTATTACCTACTATCAGACGTATGATAGCCTAAGGAAAGGTAATAACCCAAAAGATACGGTATATTACCTACTATCAAACGTATGATAGCCTAAGCAAAAGTAATAACCACAAAGATACGGTATATTACCTACTATCATACGTATGATAGCCTAAGCAAAGGTAATAACCCAAAAGATATGGTATATTACCTATTATTAAACGTATGATTATCTAAGCGAAGGTAATAACCCAAAAGATATGCTATAGTACCTAGTATCAAACATATGATTGTCTAAGCAAAGGTAATAACTCAAAAGATATGGTATATAACCTACTATCAAATGTATTATAGCCTAAGCAAAGGTAACAACGCAAAAGAGACGATACATTGCCTACTTTCAAACGTATGACAGCCTAAGCAAAGCTAAGAACCCAAAAGATACAGTATATTACCTACTATCAGACGTATGATAGCCTAAGCATAGGTAATAACCCAAAAGAGATGGTATATTACCTACTATCAAACGTATGATAGCCTAAGCAAAGGTAATAAACCAAAAGATATGGTATATTACCTACTATCAAACGTATGATAGCCTAAGGAAAGGTAATAACCCAAAAGAGACGATAATTACCTACTATCAAATGTATGATAGCCTAAGCAAAGGTAATAAGCCAAAAGATACGGTGTATTACCTACTATCAGACGTATGATAGCCTAAGGAAACGTAATAACCCAAAAGATACGTTATATTACCTACTTTCAAACGTATGATAGCCTAAGCAAAGGTAATAACCAAAAAGATACAGTATATTACCTACTATCATACGTATGATAGCCTATGCAAAGGTAATAACCCAAAAGATACGGTATATTACCTACTATCAAACGTATGATTATATAAGCAAAGGTATTAGCCCAAAAGATACGGTATATTACCTAGTATCAAACTTATGATTTTAACCCAAAAGATATGGTATATTACCTACTATCAAACGTATTATAGCCTAAGCAAAGGTAATAACCCAAAAGATACGGTATATTACCTACTATCGAAATTATGGTAGCTTAAGCAAAGGTAATAACCCAAAAGATATGGTATATTACCTACTGTCAGACGTATGATAGCCTAAGCAAAGGTAATAACCCAAAAGATATGGTATATTACCTACTATCACACGTATGATAGCATAAGAAAAGGTAATCACCTAAAAGATACGGTATATTACCTAGTATCAAACGTACGATTGTCTAAGCAAAAGTAATAACCCAATAGATATGGTATTTTACCTAATATCGAACGTATTATAGCCTAAGCAAAGGTAATAACTTAAAAGATACGGTATATTACCTACTAGCAGACGTATGATAACCTATGCAAAGGTAATAACCTAAAATATACGGTATATTACCTAAAGTCAGGCGTATGATAGCCTAAGCAAAGGTAATAACCCAAAAAGATATGGTATATTACCTACTATCAGACGTATGATAGCCTAAGCAAAGGTTATAACCCAAAAGATACAGTATATTACCTAATATTAGACGTATGATAGCCTAAGCGAAGGTAATAACCCAAAAGATACGGTATATTACCTATTATCAGACGTATGATAGCCTAAGCAATGGTAATAACCCAAAAGATACGGTATATTAGCTACTATCAAACGTATGATAGCCTAAGCAAAGGTAATAAACAAAAGATATGCAGTATTACCTACTATCAAACGTATGATAGCTTAAGGAAAGGTAATAACCCAAAAGAGACGATACATTACCTTCTGTCAAATGTATGATATCCTAAGCAAAGGTAATAACCCAAAAGAAACGGTATATTACCTACTATCAAATGTATGATAGCCTAAGAAAAGGTAATAAGCCAAAAGATACGGTGTATTACCTACTATCAGAGGTATGATAGCCTAAGGAAAGGTAATAACCCAAAAGATACGGTATATTACCTACTATCAAACGTATGATAGCCTAAGCAAAAGTAATAACCAAAACGATACGGTATATTACCTACTATCATACGTATGATAGCCTAAGCAAAGGTAATAACCCAAAAGATATGGTATATTACATATTATTAACATATGATTATTTAAGCGAAGATATTAACCCAAAAGATACGCTACATTACCTAGTATCAAACATATGATTGTCTAAGCAAATTTAATAACTCAAAAGATATGGTATATAACCCACTATCAAACGTATTATAGCCTAAGCAAAGGTAATAACGCAAAAGAAACCATACATTACCTACTTTCAAACGTATGATAGCCTAAGAACCAAAAAGATACAGTATATTACCTACTATCAGACGTATGATAGCCTATGAAAAGGTAATAATCCAAAAGAGATGGTATATTATCTACTATCAAACATATGATAGCCTAAGCAAAGGTAATAAACCAAAAGATTTGGTATATTACCTACTATCAAACATATGATAACCTAAGCGAAGGTAATAACCTAAAAAGACAATATATTACCTAGTATCAAACGTATGATTGTCTAAGCAAAGGTAATAACTCAAAAGATACGATATATAACCGACTATCAAACGTATTATAGCCTAAACAACAGTAACAACGGAAAAGAGACAATACATTACCTACTTTCAAACGTATGATAGCCTAAGCAAAGCTAAGAACCCAAAAGATACAATATATTACCTACTATCAGACTTATGATAGCCTAAGCAAAGGTAATAACCCAAAAGAGATGGTATATTACCTACTATCAAACGTATGATAGCCTAAGCAAAGGTAATAAACCAAAAGATACGGTATATTACCTACTATCAAACGTATGATAGCCTAAGGAAAGGTAATAACCCAAAAGAGACGATAATTACCTACTATCAAACGTATGATAGCCTAAGCAGAGGTAATAACCCAAAAGAAACGGTATATTACCTACTATCAAATGTATGATAGCCTAAGCAAAGGTAATAAGCCAAAAGATACGGTGTATTACCTACTATCAGACGTATGATAGCCTAAGGAAAGGTAATAACCCAAAATATATGGTATATTACCTACTATCAGACGCATGATAGCATAAGAAAAGGTAATAACCTAAAAGATACGGTATATTACCTAGTATCAAACGTATGATTGTCTAAGCAAAAGTAATAACCCAAAATATACGGTATATTACCTAATATCAAACGTATTATAGCCTAAGCAAAGGTAATAACCCAAAAGATACGGTATATTACCTACTAGCAGACGTATGATAATCTATGCAAAGGTAATAACCCAAAATATACGGTATATTACCTAAAATCAGGCGTATGATAGCCTAAGCAAAGGTAATAACCCAAAAAGATACGGTATATTACCTACTATCAGACGTATGATAGCCTAAGCAAAGGTTATAACCCAAATGATACAATATATTACCTAATATCAGACGTATGATAGACTAAGCAAAGGTAATAACCCAAAAGATACGGGATATTACCTATTATCAGACGTATGATAGCCTAAGCAATGGTAATAACCTAAAAGATACGGTATATTAGCTACTATCAAACGTATGATAGCCTAAGTAAAGGTAATAAACAAAAGATATGGTGTATTACCTACTATCAAATGTATGATAGCCTAAGGAAAGGTAATAACCCAAAAGAGACGATACATTACCTACTATCAAATGTATGATAGCCTAAGCAAAGGTAATAACCCAAAAGAAACGGTATATTACCTACTATCAAACGTATGATAGCCTAAGCAAAGGTAATAATCCAAAAGATACGGTGTATTACCTACTATCAGACGTATGATAGCATAAGGAAAGGTAATAACCCAAAAGATACGGTATATTACCTACTATCAAACGTATGATAGCCTAAGCAAAAGTAATAACCAAAAAGATACGGTATATTACCTACTATCAAACGTATGATAGCATAAGCAAAGGTAATAACCCAAAAGATATGGTATATTACTTATTATTAAACGTATGATTATCTAAGGGAAGGTATTAACCTAAAAGATACGATATATTACCTAGTATCAAACGTATGATTGTCTAAGCAATGGTAATAACTCAAAAGATATGGTATATAACCTACTATCTAACGTATTATAGCCTAAGCAAAGGTAATAACGCAAAAGAGACGATACATTACCTACTTTCAAACGTATGATAGCCTAAGCAAAGCTAAGAACCCAAAAGATACAGTATATTACCTAGTATCAGACGTATGATAGCATAAGCAAAGGTAATAACCCAAGAGAGATGGTATATTATCTACTATCAAACGTATGATAGCCTAAGAAAATGTAATAAACCAAAAGATACGGTATATTACCTACTTTCAAACGTATGATAGCCTAAGCCAAGGTAATAACCTAAAAATACGATATATTACCTACTATCAAACGTATGATAGCTGTCGCTACTGCGAAAATCGGCGTCACCACATATGCAAATTGATCTACATCTTCCTACAATGGTGAGAAATTTGAAGGTTACATACCTGGTGTAGATCCACCAACGGAGGTAGCTAGAGCTTGATTCAACCTTCAAAACTCTCCAGAGTCATTCAAGGATGCAAGAGAAAGATGTTGTAAGCTTCAATTTGCTCTGAATCATCCTGGAACTCAAAACACAATTTCACTTGCTCCTTGGAATTTTTCAACTGCAACTTCAGTGTTCTTCACGAAATGAATGCCAAAATTGATCTGAAATCAATCCAATGAATATATAGAATGTTTCCATGGGCTTTAGAAACTCAATTGAGGCCCAATCCAGCCAATCCAATTTTCTATTTTTCTCTTCACATGTGCAATGTAACAGTCACGAATTGGCCATGAAAATTGCTCTAGAAGCTTCCCTTTCACTTGCAAATTTCCTTGTGAGTCTATTCAGACCAAAAGGAGTGCTTGAAATGCCTTGGTGAGTATTTTGGATGTGTGACTTGCAAATGAAGAAACCAAATGACAACTCATGAAACTTGGCCTAAACTCAAAATTCTGGTAATGCCAAAGTGCTTAGAATTCAATTTCCATTAAAAAAAATGTAGTTACTTGACATGTTTTGGTCCTTTAACTCAAAAAATCAATTTTCCCTCCTTAATCCATTTGAAAATTTCCCTTTTTGAAACCATTTCAAACCAAGTCTTGCTATGAGCCCAATAAATCCATAATGACCTCTTGGCTAGTCTAAAACCCCATTTGAACAACTTTCATGTTGAACAAAAATCCATTTGACAAGTGCAAGTTGGAGATTTTGACCTATGATTGAAAATGGCCTATAATCTCACTTTCTCAAAATACCCCTGACTTGTAAACCTTATAACTTGAGTTATACAAATCAGACGGAAGACTTCTAGTACAATATAGAAATATAAGATCATGAGGAACAACTTTCATGTTGGCCAAAAGTTCAGGTGAAACCTCCTTCTAGGTCAAAAATAGCTTTGAAGTCAGATGATTTTCACAGACAAATTTCAGAGGCATCTGAGGACCTGTAACTTGTCTGGGTCATAACTTGAGTTCTATAAATCCCCTTTAGGACTTCTAGTACTCAAATTAAAGGTATTGAGATGATATACAAGTTTCATGTTGGCCAAAGATCCATTTGAGACTCACATTTTGACTTATGTGGTCTTGAAGTTAGGCACTAAACAGGGGATTTTACACTGAAACCCTAATTTAGCAACTTCCCACACTCTCAACTCTCCTTGATTTGATCTTGACACAACACCACAGATGTCTTAACATATCATTCCATGAACTCCATGACCTAAAAGTAGGCTTTGATACCCTTCAATTGCACAGTTGACCTTGAATTGATCCAGATGAAACCCTAATTGCTTGCACCTCAACTGTGGCTCTTGCATTTGACACAATGACTTGATTAAACTCTCCCATGGCCCTCTAGGCATTCTATGAACTACATACACATCCTCTTCTCACACATAACACTTCACAATGCTCTGATGGTCTTCAGCTGATCCTCAAGTTAGGAGAAGATTCACACTCAAACATCTAAACCCTTAAGCACTCAAACCACCTTCTGATGACTTTGACAACTCCTCAATCTTGAATGAGACCTCTTGCTAGGCTTCTCTTGAGAAGAAACACAGTTGATCCCCTGCTATATGAATGATACCATGATATGTGTAATACCCCAAATTTTACCCTTATATTTAGTCAGTCATTTCGCATATCATCTCATATGTACATTTGCTAACCACTAACAAGTTATGAAGGTTTTTGTTTTGCAGATTGGGTCTCAGGGGTATTTTGGTCATTTTACACAAATTCTACCAATTCTTTGAAAACGGGCTGTTATTACGTTCTGAGGCATTTATTTGCCAATTGGGTCAAGGTGCCGGTATGTTTTGTCAGAAATATGATTGGACTCGGGGCCGCGTCTTGTTTGATGTTGAAACATTTCTAAAGCAGTTTTGTTTCCTCTTAATAAGATGAAGTTGGTTTGAAAAAGAAGTGGGCACTGTTATGGTTATTTTGAGAAGTAATGTGATCAACGAGATTTTAATTTGAATTTGTTTGGATATAACTATATGGCGGGATATCATTTATAAAAGGCAAAAGAGAAGTAAGTTTGAACTTTGTGTTCATAAGTACTTATAAGCTACAACTCAAGAAGGAATTTAGTATTCATGGATACTTTGAATTTACAAGTGAGAAAGTAAATATGAATATTTGTTGAATTTCATTTCATCAATATTTATAATTTACAAATTGATAAGTGAATTTGAATTGTTTCACAAGGAATTACATTAAGTCAATAAGCATCTATCCTAAATCCTAAAAGTTCCTAAGGGTCTTCATGCTGTCTTTAAGCTTCGCCGCAAATCTCGACTAACCTGCACATCAAAGCAAAACAAACAATATAGAAAAAAGGTTAGAAGATGCTTTTGACACTCTCAGAACGATGTCATCATCGAGTGCCGGGAGTGGCACAACCGAAGCTGCGTCCTACCCCCGTTACCGACCCGCGCCGTGGGCGTCAGATAAGGTAATACATGTTCTTATCCATATGGGACATCCGAGAGACAGAAGTAATAAAAGAAGCGGGACTGATTCGTTTTGCCGCGATTGGTTTTCAAAACTGATACGAGAATAAGGCAACATTGAACTCAGACCCGGATGCCGGCATGGTCTGAGTCATTTTGGTTCCGAAATTTCCAACACCTGAAAAGCCACAAGCGTCATCAGTACAACAGAACTCAAAGCATAAACTAGGCAAGAAGGAACTCGTGCTAATACAAGTATGAAAAGCAACCAAAGAACAAATCTGTACCAAACAGAATGAAGACCCATGGTCCAGCGGAATGAAAATCAAGTTCGAAATAGAACAAGAGAAGCCAAACTATGGCATCAAGTTGCATAATAAGAAAATAAACCATCAAACGATGCAAGTTCATGTGTACAGGTCCTACAAATCTGTCATAATATTCAGCAGAATCCAAAGAAGCACAACAGCATCAAACTGGATTTTACCAGAAAGAGCAATTAGCGATGGTAAGTCACCATGACAAACCAACGTGCCATTCTGCTCACAACGCGAGCAACAAACAAGATCATAGCGTCTTCTCTGAAGGGCTCAGTTCAACATCATTGCCCTAAAACAGAAAGTTGGGGACCTGAAGATTTAAAAATTGAAACAGGTTAGGTTGTCACAAGCATATCAGTTCATAAGATAAACAAGTGCAAAACCATAACAGTCCCTATCAGTCGTCGCAGCAACAGCGTAAAACCAGGATTGTAATATCCTGCTTCGACGGTTCAGACTAAGCGTCATCACTACCGTGTACCCGTCTCGGCGGCTAAGACCAACACAACATCAAGCCCTCTCTGAAAGAAGAAGAGGAAAAGAATCTGAGCTGCATCAAAGAAACGAATCAATCAAAAAACGAATCAGTTCGAGATCGATAACAGAACAGAAAAACGAATCCATCAAGAAGTTCTGTGAATCAAAATCAGATATCAATCAATCCAATCTGAAGGCAAATCATATCAGAAAAATAATAGAAAGATTTTGATTTGATATCAATCCCCAATCTGAATCAATCAAACAAATCAGTCCAAAAACAAATCAGTCCAAAAACAAATCAGTTCGAAATCAAACAAATCAGTTCGAATTAATTCAGATATCAAACAGATCAACAGAAATCCAAAGGCAATCCAATCCACATCTGCAAAAATCCAACAAAATCGAATCAATCAAGGAATTCTGGAAAAGGAAGGTATGAAGGTGTAAGGCAAGCTGTATCAGAGAATAACAGAAAACAAATTTGACATCGATATCAATTCCAAATCAGGGATGGAATAAATCGTATCAAGTGAATCAAAACGAGTTCAGAATCATATCAAGTGAAATCCCAATCAAATCTTAAAAAAGGGGAAACACGATTCAGTCAAGTCAAATAGGATCAATCACGAATCAGATATGGTATCCAAGGCCCAAAAAAGAGCTAAGTCAGAAGTTATAAAAGGGGAAAGGTATCACCTCGTAAGGACGCTAAGAGGAAGATCGCGGAAACCCTAGGCGGCCGAGACTCAGAAGGACCGGAGCCTTCATCATCGCCTCCGTTCACTGACGAACCAACATCAACAACCGCGCCACCGAAAGAAGAAAGATCGCCTTCGCCGGTTAAACGGCGGGCAATCAACTTCAAGCCTCAGAGGAAACCCTCATCATCGGCCGAAATGTAAGCTATGAAATATCTCCCTCACAACATTCATTTTGATTTCAGGTCATGGAGGAAGAAGAAAGAGTCACGAGAAAGAGTCACGAGGAAGAAGAGAAGCGAGAGAGAGAAGAAGAAGAGTGAAACGGCGCCGTGAAACATTAGGGTTCCCAGAACCCTAAATGTTTCTTTTGTCTAACCATCAACCGGGTTGGGTCCGGGTGTGATGACCGGCCCAACCCCCTCCCCTTTATTTATTTTTTCTTTATTTATTTATTTTTCTATTTATTTATTTTATTTTATTTTTTTTATGTTTTTAAATTTGTTTCTTAACATTTATTTTATAATTCAAAATTGTTTTTTTAAAAAATAAATAAGAAAAAAACCATTTTATGTACATATTAAAAATAAAAAACTCTTTTTTTTTAAAAAAGCAAAAATCAAAAAAAACTTTTCTTAAAAATATAAAAAATAATAATAATAAAACTTTTTTAGAGTAAAACATTTTAAATTAAACTTTTTTTTCTGCAAGCTAACATTAAAATTATTTAAGATTTTTAAATAAAACAACAATAAATCTCCAATTTGCATTGGCTCGTAATTCATCTGATAGTCGTTTGACTCTGCCTACTAACGGGTGTTCATTTTTTGCAGTTGTGTTGAGTTTTCATTTGAGTTACCTTTATATTTGTATCTGTTTCTCAATTGTAACCTCGCGAACCTAACAATCGCATTTACGTTTCCGCATTTAAATTTCTGCTGATGTATGATTTAAAATTCTCACATTGTCATTGCTATTATTTTGTCACATTGCACGCACCTCCGAAGGAATTAGGTCTAGCATTTGACCGCCGTGTCAATAGTCCTCAACTTCAACCCTTCAAACCCTTACAAACCCTAATTTTCACAAATGCCTCGCCGCAGGCAAAATTACAATTTTACCCTTAGCATTAGGTCAAAGAGCCGCCGCGCTCATTTTAGGGTTTCCCGCCGCGGAATCCCTAACCTAACCTAACCTTATTTACAACTTAACCAATTCAACGTAGAGATTTGGAGTTTCTACACTCCACGTAAGCGTGTCCTTAAGATGCGTTTATTCCCCTTGAGACCTTGACCATAGTCAAGAAGTCTCTAACCTCCCTTTTGAGGGGAACTACGATTACTCTGATTCCACTCCCGTAAGGATACGTAGGCACAAGATGCGATGTCTTGCCGAGTAAACTTAGAATTAACCCCTTAGGTCTTCTTTCTCACTTTTAATCCTTTGTACATATACCTTAAGCAAATAAATAAAGCAAAATAGTAAACATTTGAACAAAAGGTTCCTGTAGAGTACTACAGAAGTTTAGGGTGCTAGTACCTTCCCTAAATTTAACCAACCCCCGAACCCTAGATCTTTCCCCGCATTGTGTTTACGATGCAAAATAGGTTTTCCCTTTTTGACCTTTTCCTTCGGATAAATCAAAGAGCGGTTGTGAATTGAATTGCGATTCAAACTAATTAATAGTTTGTGATCCTATTTCCACCGCAACAGAAAATGGCGACTTCACTGGGGACTCCTAACTTTTGAGGGTTATCCCTAACTTGTTCATATTTATTACTATATGTGTTATTATTCATTTGCATGTATATATTTGTGCTTTGATTGTGGGACTGTTCCTTGTGCTGTGAGATGAGTCCTACACCCGGATCTAGTGTACCTTAGGTAAATGGCAATAGACCAAGGAAACTGTACGACGTATATCGATACGGTTGATCTGGTGGCCATAGTTAGTGCGACTTCTTGGTTGGTGCTTATATTCCTTAAGTCAAGTTGAGGATAATATTGAGGCTGCCATATGTTGTCAATGCACTAACTGACTTTTAGAACCCTAGTTAACTCATCTTGGCCTTTAGAAAGTAGTGAGGTAACCGGCTTTGGTGCAGACTGAAGTTGGTTGACACTCGATACTACGCTCATTGAGATCTTAAGCTTGGAGGGTTTTGGTTGGCAAGTAAGTTGCCTTCTGAACAACCACCCTTGTGAAGGATCAATGATATTGAGATCCCTTAGAACCTGGTCACTTTTGTAGGACAGGATGAACCATCTAACTTCAGGGGAGGGTACTTGCCTTTGAACCTCATGCAAGCCTTTAACCTAGGACTTTGTGTGTTTTCATGCATTGCATCCATAAAGCATCTCATCGCATTGTATTTCATGGAGTTCAAACATCATTAATGGATATCGCGGGATACCATAAATAAAAAAAAATATAAAATGAAAAAACAAGAAAAAGATTTCCTTGGTACCCCACGACATTAGTAAATGTTTTGAATTCCATGAAATCTTCATTTACATTCACATTTTAGCATCATACTTTTGCATTGCATGTGTCTCCCGATTTCTCATACTCGGTTCTCTCACCTTCCAGTTTTGTCACCCTGAGTTCTCGGCACCAATACAACACCAGAGCTCAAACTCGGAAAAGAATGAAGGATCAGGCAAAAGAGATTGATCGCCTCAACAATGAACTCGAAGACCTTCGAGGGGGTATGGGGCGTATGATGGAATTGTTACATGTCATGAATGCTAAGATGGATACCCAGCCCACTGTTGTTTCTGAGATTACCGGCGTTACTGTGGACCCTCCACCAAGTGTGACCGTAGCAAGGGACCCACCTTATGGTCTTGCTCCAGGTTTTGTGCCTCCTCAAGCCACTGTTCCGATTAATCAACCTGTTCAGCAAGCCGTGCCCTTGTTTTCTGAAGTTTCTAGGGGGGCTCCTATCTTTGCACCACCTGTTGTACACACTCGTGCGCAACCGTACTTCAATGAGACAGTTTTTGATAATCTTGATGAGAACGTTGAGGGTTATGAGAAACATGATAAGCTTCGTGAGGAAGTAAACACTATCGTCCAGAGATTGAAAAAGGTAGAGGGTGATCAAATTTTTGGGACCGCTGCAAGGGATGTTTGTTTGGTCTCAGGTTTGGTTATTCCCCCGAAGTTCAAAACTCCGAACTTCGATCGTTATGAAGGTGCCACCTGTCCTAAGAGTCATCTGATCATGTATTATCGCAAAATGGCTTCCCATGTTGAGAATGATAAGCTGATGATTCATTGCTTCCAAGACAGTTTGAAGGGTGCTTCTTCCAAGTGGTATTTAACTTTGGACCAATCCCGCGTTAATAGCTTTCAAGATTTATCTGACGCTTTCATCAAACACTACAAGTACAATATGGATCTGGCTCCTGACAGAAGACAGTTGCTGAGTATGTCACAAAAGAATCCTGAGTCATTCAAAGAGTATGATCAAAGGTGGAGAGAGACTGCTTCGCAGGTAGAACCTCCTTTGACCGAGAAAGAGTTAGCTGATTGGTTTGTCGACACAGTCCGTCCAGAATTTTACGAGAGAATGGTGGGCAGTGTGACTTCCAATTTCTCCGACATCGTTGCTGTGGGTGTCAAGATTGAATTGGGTATGAAGAGTGGTAAAATGACAAATAATCATGGCGCTTCTAAGGATCAGCCGAAGAAACCTCCGTATAGCTCCCAGAAAAAGAAGGAGAGTGAGACTAATGCTATATCCTCTGGTAGACCAAGGGAACGCTTTTATCGGCATCCGCAAGGTTATGCTCAACCTCAAGGGTACCCAGTCCAATATGCTCAACAACCCTATGTGGCAGCTATTACACCTTCTTTCAATCAACAGGTTCCCATGTATCAACCTATGCAACAACCTCCTGTTTATCCGCCTCCTATCAACTACCTACAGGCACCCAATACTCCTGCTCCTCAACAGCCAAAGAGTCCGGCTCCTCGCCAGAATATGCCGAACAGAAGAACGTATAAACCTTGTCCGCCAATTCCGATGACTTTCACCGAGTTGTACCCCTCTTTGGTCAAGCAAGGTCTAATCACTACTCGGGCTTTGGGTCCGCCTCCTAATCCTCTACCCGCCAATTACAACGCCGCTGCTCATTGTTTATTTCATGAGGGTGCGCCTGGTCACGATCTGGAAAATTGTTATGCTCTCAAAAATATTGTCAGGGATTTATTGGAAAAGAAGATTTTGTCATTCGAAGATCCTCAACCAAATGTTAAGAAGAACCCTTTTCCTAACCATGAGAGTGTCAATGCCATTAGTGCTGATTCAGAGGAAGGTTATGCCCTTGATGTTGAACAGATTAAGACTCCTCTTAAGATGTTCCATTCGAAACTGTTTGAAGCCGGTTTGGTAGATACTTCCCACGTTGCATGCGCAAGTTGTGAAGCCAGTAGCAAGGGTTGTGTGTTGGTTCAGAATGATGTTCAGAGGTTAATTGATGAGGGTGTTTTACAAGTGACAAGCCAAGCCAAGAAGGATGTAGTCGCTGTGGTTGAGCCTGTCTTCCATCAGCCTGAATCAAAGGGTAAGGTACCAGTGTTTAATCTATCAGGGGCAGGTTCCGCCAATCTCGTGTTCGATATACCGAAGTCGTATCTCCCTGGGGTGAATCAGCCTAAGCCTATAGTTATTCGAAGACCAAGTCCGTTTCCTTTCAGTGATCCTAAAGCTGTGCCTTGGAAATATGACGTGACGATGATTGACAAGGAGTCTGGGAAGGTTATTCCAAATGAAGAGGTTAAGGGCACGGTGACCAATATCGCAGAGGTAAGCAGGATGACTCGCAGTGGCCGTGTGTATACTCCCCATTCCAATGAGGTCCCACCCAAGGAAATAACTAATATCCCAGTGCCTGCCAAAGACAAAGGGAAGGGAGCCGTCACGAATGATGAAGATGCCGAATTTTTGAGGATCATCAAGAAAAGTGACTATAAAGTTATCGATCAACTTCATCAGACTCCTTCCAAAATTTCGATTTTATCTCTGTTGATGAGTTCACCCGCTCATAGGATGGCCTTGCAGAAGGTTTTGACTCAAGCACATGTGGATCAAGATATCAGCACCAGTCGGTTTGATAGTGTGATTGTCAATTTGACCGCCTGTAACACCCTCAGTTTCTGCAACGAAGAGTTACCAAAAGAGGGTCCGAACCATAATCGTGCTTTACATATATCGGTGAAATGTCAGGAGGACAATTTAGCGAGAGTGCTAGTGGACACCGGGTCTTCTCTGAATGTTCTACCCAAGAGGGTTCTTGATAAGTTGGCTTGTAAAGAGACTGTGTTGAAACCTACTCCTTTGGTTGTCAAGGCTTTCGATGGCTCCCGTCGGTCGATAATGGGGGAGGTTGAGCTTCCTATCCTGATTGGTCCGCAAATTTTTAATATCACGTTTCAAGTCATGGACATTAATCCCAACTACAGTTGTTTACTCGGAAGGCCGTGGATTCATGCCGCTGGGGCAGTAACCTCAACTTTACATCAGAAGATGAAGTTCGTGATCGATGGAAAGTTGGTTATTATACACGGTGAGGAGGATCTGATGGTCAGTAACCTGTCCTCTTTCCGTTACATCGAGGCCGATGAGAATGCTTTAGACATTTCCTTTCAAGCACTTGAGATCGCCAATGCTGTTCTGCTGGAGGTCGAAGAGACAGTGGGTCAGGGTAATCCATCTTTTGCATCTCTGAAGAGTACCAAAGCAACAATTGACAGGGGCATTCCTGAAGGTTGGGGAGAGGTAATTGATGTCAAGACCAAGACTGATCGCTCTGGGTTGGGTTACAAACCAACTCAGAATGGAGCTGCCACAACCGTCGAAGGGCGTCCGAAGGTTATCCAAGAGGTATTTGTCAGCGGAGGCTTCCAAGTCAATGCCATCAGTGAATGTGAGGAAATTGAAGAGCTGAGCAACCTGGTGTTTAAGGGTGATGCAATTTTGAACAACTGGGAGGCCGTAGAGATCCCTGTTATCTTTCCCTTGTCAAAGTAATTGTTTTTTAAAGTTTCATTTACATTTTCAAATAAAAATCTGTAGCTCTGCCCAAGGCTATAGGGTCGTTTTATCGGGCCACCTTTCATTTCTAAAAAGATATTAATAAAAGCATTTTGTTCAATTCCACTTTGGTTCATTTGCGTTTTTCGTTTTCACCTTTAAAAATGAAATTGGCAACCTTTTTCAAAAAAAATAATAATAAAAAAAAATAGCATTTCATTCTTGCATATCTTCGAGCATTTTAATTAAGTAAGCCTTCCATCATGCAGAGATATCGTAAACCTTGTTGGATCCGATGACCTTACTGACACTCCTGACTGGGATGCACCCATCAATCAAGCTGAGGACGAGGGTGAAGAAGATTTCGAAGTACCCGCGGAACTGACAAGATTGATTGAGTACGAGTACATAGAGCTTCAACCGCATAAAGAGCAGGTGGACTTAATTAATCTCGGTACAGATGAGAGAAAGAAAGAGGTCAAGATTGGTGCAATGCTTGGGACAGAGATTAGGCCGAGGTTGATTGAGTTGTTAAAAGAGTATATTGATGTGTTTGCGTGGTCGTATCAAGATATGCCGGGCCTAGACACGGATATTGTTGTTCACAAGTTGCCACTTAAGCCAGATTGTCCACCTATCAAGCAGAAACTCCGAAGAACGAGACCCGACATGGCTTTGAAGATTCGAGATGAGGTTAAAAAGCAGTTGGATGCAGGTTTCTTGGCAGTCGCAAAATATCCAGATTGGGTTGCCAACATTGTGCCAGTACCTAAGAAGGACGGTAAAGTTAGGATGTGTGTAGACTACAGGGATCTGAACAAAGCAAGTCCAAAAGACGACTTCCCACTGCCACATATTGACACACTGGTAGACAATACGTCCAGTTTTGCGTTGTTCTCATTTATGGATGGGTTCTCCGGCTATAATCAGATCAAGATGGATCCCGATGATCGAGAGAAAACTACTTTCATTACTCCTTGGGGAACCTTCTGTTACAAAGTCATGCCCTTCGGTTTAAAGAATGCAGGGGCAACTTACCAACGTGCTATGACCACTCTTTTTCATGATATGATGCACAAAGAAATTGAGGTGTATGTGGACGATATGATAGCCAAATCTCAGAGTGAAGAGGAGCATTTAGACCATTTGGTGAAGCTGTTTGAACGACTCAGGAAATATCAGTTGAAATTGAATCCTGCAAAATGTACCTTCGGTGTCAGATCCGGAAAATTGCTTGGTTTCATTGTTAGCCAGCGAGGGATTGAGGTGGATCCTGACAAAGTCCGAGCTATTCAAGATATGCCGGCTCCGCGAACCGAGACGCAAGTTAGGGGTTTTCTGGGACGTCTGAATTACATTTCCAGGTTTATCTTTAATATGACCGCTACTTGTGAGCCGATATTCAAGTTGCTTTGCAAGGGGCAGACAGTTGAGTGGAACCCTGATTGTCAGAAAGCGTTTGAGAAGATTAAGGGTTATTTGCAAGATCCCCCTATTCTGATCCCGCCCGTACCTGGAAGACCGTTGTTTATGTACCTTACTGTTCTCGAGAAGTCTATGGGTTGTGTGCTTGGACAACATGATGAGACTGGGAAAAAGGAACATGCGATTTATTACCTGAGCAAGAAGTTTACCGATTGCGAAAACAGATACTCACCATTAGAGAAAACTTGTTGTGCATTGGCATGGGCCGCTAAGCGCCTTCGGCAGTATATGGTCTGTCATACCACATTGTTGATTTCTAAAATGGATCCGATCAAGTATATTTTCGAAAAACCTGCTCAAACCGGGAGGCTAGCCCGTTGGCACATGTTGTTATCCGAATATGACATCCAATATGTACCCCAGAAGGCGATTAAGGGTAGTATTTTATCTGATTATCTTGCAGACCAGCCAGTTGAAGATTATGAACCTCTTAAGCTCGATTTTCCCGATGAGGATATTTTGTTGATTAAAAGAGATTGTGAAGAGCCAGATCCGAGCGAAGGTCCAGAACCAGGTCTTTGGTGGAAGATGATGTTTGATGGTTCCTCAAATTTCAATGGGCATGGTATAGGCGCCGTTTTGATGAACCCAAAGGGTGGATTTACTCCATTTACAGCAAGGTTGGACTTTGAGTGTACTAATAACGTCGCAGAGTATGAAGCGTGTATCCTCGGCCTCGAAGCAGCGATTCACCTCCGAATCAAACTTCTTAAAGTAAGTGGTGACTCAGCCTTGGTTATCTACCAGGTACAAGGCAAATGGGAAACGAAGAATGAGAAGTTAATCCCTTATAAAGACTATATTATTGAGCTGATCAAGTATTTCGACGAGATAGAGTTCGAGCATGTTCCTAGATCCGAGAATCACGTAGCTGATGCATTAGCCATGTTAGCATCTATGTGGAAGGTTAAATTCGTTAATGAAGCACCTCTTATCCATATTGAGCGCAAGGTTGAGCCCGCTTATTGTCAGATGGTCGAAGAAGTTGAGGCGGATGAAAAGCCTTGGTTTCATGATATCAAGAACTACCTCGTCAAGCAGGAGTATCCCGATGGTGCTACTGGTCTGGACAAAAAGACATTGAGAAGATTGGCGTCCAAATTCTTTATCAGTAACGGTGTGCTATACAAGAGAAATCACGACATGGTCCTGCTCAGATGTGTTGATAAACGGGAAGCGGACGTGTTACTACAGGAAATTCATGAGGGGACTTTCGGAACCCATGCCAATGGTTATGCTATGTCCAAGAAGATGTTAAGGGCGGGGTATTATTGGTTAACCATGGAAGCTGACTGCATCCAATACGCTAGGAAATGCCATAAGTGCCAAATCTATGCTGATAAAATGCACGTACCTCCGTCACCGTTGAATGTTTTGTCTTCACCATGGCCGTTCTCTATGTGGGGCGTTGACATGATTGGGGCAATTGAGCCGAAAGCTTCTAATGGACATCGTTTTATCCTCGTTGCTATAGATTATTTCACTAAGTGGGTAGAGGCTGCCTCCTACACCAACGTGACCAAGCAAGTGGTTGCCCGCTTCATCAGGAAAGAAATCATCTGCCGTTATGGAGTCCCAAGCCGGATAATAACTGACAATGGCACCAATCTGAATAATAAGACTATGAAAGAGTTGTGTGATAACTTCAAGATCACTCACCACAATTCTTCTCCGTACCGTCCTAAGATGAATGGAGCCGTTGAAGCTGCAAATAAGAATATCAAGAAGATCCTGCAAAAGATGGTTGTGACTTACAAAGATTGGCATGAGATGTTACCGTTTGCTTTGCATGGATACAGAACCTCGGTGAGAACTTCGACAGGGGCAACACCTTTCTCACTGGTATATGGAATGGACGCCGTGCTCCCCATCGAAGTAGAGATACCTTCTTTAAGAGTGTTAATGGAAGCTGAACTTGAGGAAGCTGAGTGGGTTCAGGACAGATTGGATCAGTTGAATCTCATTGACGAGAAGCGCTTGACAGCCATGTGCCATGGGCAATTATATCAGAAACGGATGAAAAGAGCGTTTGATAAGAAGATTCGTATCCGTGAGTTCCGTCAAGGAGAGCTCGTACTCAAAAAGATCTTACCAGTACATAAAGATATGCGTGGAAAGTGGATGCCCAATTATGAAGGCCCGTTCGTTGTAAAGACTGTCTTCTCCGGAGGGTCTCTAATACTTACGACAATGGACGGTGAAGAACTAGCACATCCCGTGAATTCTGATGCAGTCCGAAAATATTATGCCTAAAAACCCGCTAAGTCGAAAACCTGCAAAAGGCGACTTAGGCAAAAGTAAGGGTTGAAAAAAAAAAGAAATAATAACAAAAGCTCGCTAAGTTGAAAACCCGAAAGGGAGGCTTAGGCAAAAAAGAGCGTCCCGGTGGATTGAAAACCCGAAAGGGCGGTCCAGGCAAAAGTTAGGGACAAAGGCATTTCATTGCATCAGAAGACACTGATTATCTCGAACACACTTTCCGCATGAGAGCCATGTTTCAGTCTCTTTCATTCTTGCCCAAAGCAGGATTCTGGATTAGTCTTAGTTATTAGTGTCAGTAGGTGTCATTGGATTCGATGTAACTTTTCCCATGTTGCCAATTTTAAAACATAATCATCTGTGGAGCTATGCCTTCAGCGAGCTACCGCCCTTTAAATAAAAGAAACCATCTCGTTACTTACATTCTTTGGTGCATTGCTCTTTGCTTTCTATTTGTTATGCAAAATGCGTTTATTCTTAAAATTTGAAAATGAAAGGTGCATTGTAGATTTTTCAGAATTGTTTTTCAAAAACAACAAATTTGAAATGTAATAAATTACTTTGACTAGTGGAAATTCCGACAGGATCTCTTCATTCCCCGGAAATATCATTATCGCAGAAACACTTTCAAACCATTGCCCAGTGACAGTCCCCAGAGAGACTATAAGCTGACAACTTTTTCTTGGGTAACTCAACAGTGTCCCTCAGGTTTTCTTCTCCCCATGTGAAGACGTGATACTGTGCACTCAAGCAGATTACTTTCTCCCCAGAGAATTCAGAACTTTAAAACCAGATGTGGTTCTACCATTGATCTTTCTTACCCATGATCGACGTATTGGTTGCAGAGAACGCAGGGTGTTTCCGTCGAGATGTTTATTTCATCTCTCGTCCCGTCTCTAGTCTGTTTCGTCAGCATACGCAAGGGCATAAGCATCACATGCCTATTTCATTACATATTCATTACATATTCATTACATACTCGTTACATACTCATTTCATAACATTTTGCATACATAGACATTAACATACATTCATATTAACATATTCATTAACATATGCATTAGCATTCGCAGGTTCATTGTGTTTCACCATCATTTGGTTGTTACCGCCGAGTAACTGGGTTCGTCCATTCTCTCCAAATAGATTGTCAGCCCTAAGCATAAAATACTTACTTGTTTCCAGTTTCCCCACGGAGCTCGATCCTTGTGGATGACGGTTACTTCAGCTATCTTTCCTCTCCAGGATAAGATATCTACCCTTCGAGATCATTCCCTCGATGGAGTCTTGATTACCAGTCTTCTTTCTAGCTCGATCCTAGATTGAATCTCAGTCATGTCGGTAGTCAAGCCCAACCGGACGTGCATTTATTTTGCACCATCTAAAGACTTCACTATACCATGACAGATGTTCGACTGTTCTCGCCCGAGAAGTTTATCACTGTACCCGGACGTGCATTTATTTTGCACTATCTTTCAAGAAAAACAACTACAATCATTTACAGATATACGCCAGTTCACGCCTGGAAAATCCACCAGTACAACACTTTGCAATCCTACATGTTACAACCCTTTACACTTTACATTTTACAGCATCAACACACGACATTTCTCACCTAAGAAGTCGATCATATCCTCGTTATGACTCGCAGCAAATGGCCATCTCCATGGAGCAGTTGGGCTTCCATTTCCCTGCCGTCTTGAGGTTTGAACCAAATCGTATTCAGGAGAGCACGATCTTGAGTTACGGGGAGGTTTGAGCAGTTTCATATTCAGGAGAGCACGATTCTGAAGTATGAATAAATTCAGTCATCCAGTTTCATATTCAGGAGAGCACGATTCTGAAGTATGAGTATATTCAGTCATCCAGTTTCATATTCAGGAGAGCACGATTCTGAAGTATGAATAAATTCAGTCATCCAGTTTCATATTCAGGAGAGCACGATTCTGAAGTATGAATAAATTCAGTCATCCAGTTTCATATTCAGGAGAGCACGATTCTGAAGTATGAATAAATTCAGTCATCCAGTTTCATATTCAGGAGAGCACGATTCTGAAGTATGAGTATATTCAGTCATCCAGTTTCATATTCAAGAGAGCACGATTCTGAAGTATGAAGAAGTTCAGTTTACCCGTTTCATGTTCAAGAGAGCACGATCTTGAAGCAGTTTATTTGTCCTTCAGTAAGAGAAGAATCAGAATCGTATTCCAGGCGCCGACCTTAAATGCGAGAAGATTTATTTATCAGATAAGCAGCAGCCTCTTTATTTGAGTGCTTATCCATTTTTGCATATAAGTCCCTTCCAACGATAAGTGACCGTTCTCCCTCGAGAAGCTTATCAAGGCATTTCCTATTAAAGTCCATTTATTCTGGCATGCAGTCGGTCTTTACCCTGTATATTTGATACGGGTTTCCGAAAAATCCGTTTGATCCTGTCACGAGAGATAATTTACAGAAGCTTGGATGTTATTCTTTGCTCAATGCTCCAGCATTCTGTAAGCGATCTTGCAGTCGTACGCGATCCAGTTTTTTTATCCTTTAGATTCCCCAGTGGAGGCCGTCTCGTAAGTACCATCTCCACGTGAGGATCTCGTTCCTTTTCTAAAAATGACAATTGGTTATTCGCACCAGTTGACTATCATTTTTAGATTTCCCCAGTGTTGTACTGTGTCTCAGCGTGTCGTTTTTCCCCAGTGTGTTTCTTCTCGTGGCGTCTGTCCCGGTGTCGTCATGTTCGTCAGCATTTTCGCATTCATTATTCCAGCATACGCATCATATCATAGTCATGGCATCATCTGCATTATGTCGTTCCAGTTTTGTCCATAGCATTGCATATCGTCGCATATAAGGGCAAAATTTTCGGTTATCTATATTTAAATCTCTCCACCACGATTCCTCGAGTCTCTGTCACTCAAATCGTCCGGTGTAGCTATTTAAATAGGGGCAACTGTAATACCCCAAATTTTACCCTTATATTTAGTCAGTCATTTCGCATATCATCTCATATGTACATTTGCTAACCACTAACAAGTTATGAAGGTTTTTGTTTTGCAGATTGGGTCTCAGGGGTATTTTGGTCATTTTACACAAATTCTACCAATTCTTTGAAAACGGGCTGTTATTACGTTCTGAGGCATTTATTTGCCAATTGGGTCAAGGTGCCGGTATGTTTTGTCAGAAATATGATTGGACTCGGGGCCGCGTCTTGTTTGATGTTGAAACATTTCTAAAGCAGTTTTGTTTCCTCTTAATAAGATGAAGTTGGTTTGAAAAAGAAGTGGGCACTGTTATGGTTATTTTGAGAAGTGATGTGATCAACGAGATTTTAATTTGAATTTGTTTGGATATAACTATATGGCGGGATATCATTTATAAAAGGCAAAAGAGAAGTAAGTTTGAACTTTGTGTTCATAAGTACTTATAAGCTACAACTCAAGAAGGAATTTAGTATTCATGGATACTTTGAATTTACAAGTGAGAAAGTAAATATGAATATTTGTTGAATTTCATTTCATCAATATTTATAATTTACAAATTGATAAGTGAATTTGAATTGTTTCACAAGGAATTACATTAAGTCAATAAGCATCTATCCTAAATCCTAAAAGTTCCTAAGGGTCTTCATGCTGTCTTTAAGCTTCGCCGCAAATCTCGACTAACCTGCACATCAAAGCAAAACAAACAATATAGAAAAAAGGTTAGAAGATGCTTTTGACACTCTCAGAACGATGTCATCATCGAGTGCCGGGAGTGGCACAACCGAAGCTGCGTCCTACCCCCGTTACCGACCCGCGCCGTGGGCGTCAGATAAGGTAATACATGTTCTTATCCATATGGGACATCCGAGAGACAGAAGTAATAAAAGAAGCGGGACTGATTCGTTTTGCCGCGATTGGTTTTCAAAACTGATACGAGAATAAGGCAACATTGAACTCAGACCCGGATGCCGGCATGGTCTGAGTCATTTTGGTTCCGAAATTTCCAACACCTGAAAAGCCACAAGCGTCATCAGTACAACAGAACTCAAAGCATAAACTAGGCAAGAAGGAACTCGTGCTCATACAAGTATGAAAAGCCACCAAAGAACAAATCTGTACCAAACAGAATGAAGACCCATGGTCCAGCGGAATGAAAATCAAGTTCGAAATAGAACAAGAGAAGCCAAACTATGGCATCAAGTTGCATAATAAGAAAATAAACCATCAAACGATGCAAGTTCATGTGTACAGGTCCTACAAATCTGTCATAATATTCAGCAGAATCCAAAGAAGCACAACAGCATCAAACTTGGTCATACCAGAAAGAGCAATTAGCGATGGTAAGTCACCATGACAAACCAACGTGCCATTCTGCTCACAACGCGAGCAACAAACAAGATCATAGCGTCTTCTCTGAAGGGCTCAGTTCAACATCATTGCCCTAAAACAGAAAGTTGGGGACCTGAAGATTTAAAAATTGAAACAGGTTAGGTTGTTACAAGCATATCAGTTCATAAGATAAACAAGTGCAAAACCATAACAGTCCCTATCAGTCGTCGCAGCAACAGCGTAAAACCAGGATTGTAATATCCTGCTTCGACGGTTCAGACTAAGCGTCATCACTACCGTGTACCCGTCTCGGTGGCTAAGACCAACACAACATCAAGCCCTCTCTGAAAGAAGAAGAGGAAAAGAATCTGAGCTGCATCAAAGAAACGAATCAATCAAAAAACGAATCAGTTCGAGATCGATAACAGAACAGAAAAACGAATCCATCAAGAAGTTCTGTGAATCAAAATCAGATATCAATCAATCCAATCTGAAGGCAAATCATATCAGAAAAATAATAGAAAGATTTTGATTTGATATCAATCCCCAATCTGAATCAATCAAACAAATCAGTCCAAAAACAAATCAGTCCAAAAACAAATCAGTTCGAAATCAAACAAATCAGTTCGAATTAATTCAGATATCAAACAGATCAACAGAAATCCAAAGGCAATCCAATCCACATCTGCAAAAATCCAACAAAATCGAATCAATCAAGGAATTCTGGAAAAGGAAGGTATGAAGGTGTAAGGCAAGCTGTATCAGAGAATAACAGAAAACAAATTTGACATCGATATCAATTCCAAATCAGGGATGGAATAAATCGTATCAAGTGAATCAAAACGAGTTCAGAATCATATCAAGAGAAATCCCAATCAAATCTTAAAAAAGGGGAAACACGATTCAGTCAAGTCAAATAGGATCAATCACGAATCAGATATGGTATCCAAGGCCCAAAAAAGAGCTAAGTCAGAAGTTATAAAAGGGGAAAGGTATCACCTCGTAAGGACGCTAAGAGGAAGATCGCGAAAACCCTAGGCGGCCGAGACTCAGAAGGACCGGAGCCTTCATCATCGCCTCCGTTCACTGACGAACCAACATCAACAACCGCGCCACCGAAAGAAGAAAGATCGCCTTCGCCGGTTAAACGGCGGGCAATCAACTTCAAGCCTCAGAGGAAACCCTCATCATCGGCCGAAATGTAAGCTATGAAATATCTCCCTCACAACATTCATTTTGATTTCAGGTCATGGAGGAAGAAGAAAGAGTCACGAGAAAGAGTCACGAGGAAGAAGAGAAGCGAGAGAGAGAAGAAGAAGAGTGAAACGGCGCCGTGAAACATTAGGGTTCCCAGAACCCTAAATGTTTCTTTTGTCTAACCATCAACCGGGTTGGGTCCGGGTGTGATGACCGACCCAACCCCCTCCCCTTTATTTATTTTTTCTTTATTTATTTATTTTTCTATTTATTTATTTTATTTTGTTTTTTTTATGTTTTTAAATTTGTTTCTTAACATTTATTTTATAATTCAAAATTGTTTTTTTAAAAAATAAATAAGAAAAAAACCATTTTATGTACATATTAAAAATAAAAAACTCTTTTTTTTTAAAAAAGCAAAAATCAAAAAAAACTTTTCTTAAAAATATAAAAAATAATAATAATAAAACTTTTTTAGAGTAAAACATTTTAAATTAAACTTTTTTTTCTGCAAGCTAACATTAAAATTATTTAAGATTTTTAAATAAAACAACAATAAATCTCCAATTTGCATTGGCTCGTAATTCATCTGATAGTCGTTTGACTCTGCCTACTAACGGGTGTTCATTTTTTGCAGTTGTGTTGAGTTTTCATTTGAGTTACCTTTATATTTGTATCTGTTTCTCAATTGTAACCTCGCGAACCTAACAATCGCATTTACGTTTCCGCATTTAAATTTCTGCTGATGTATGATTTAAAATTCTCACATTGTCATTGCTATTATTTTGTCACATTGCACGCACCTCCGAAGGAATTAGGTCTAGCATTTGACCGCCGTGTCAATAGTCCTCAACTTCAACCCTTCAAACCCTTACAAACCCTAATTTTCACAAATGCCTCGCCGCAGGCAAAATTACAATTTTACCCTTAGCATTAGGTCAAAGAGCCGCCGCGCTCATTTTAGGGTTTCCCGCCGCGGAATCCCTAACCTAACCTAACCTTATTTACAACTTAACCAATTCAACGTAGAGATTTGGAGTTTCTACACTCCACGTAAGCGTGTCCTTAAGATGCGTTTATTCCCCTTGAGACCTTGACCACAGTCAAGAAGTCTCTAACCTCCCTTTTGAGGGGAACTACGATTACTCTGATTCCACTCCCGTAAGGATACGTAGGCACAAGATGCGATGTCTTGCCGAGTAAACTTAGAATTAACCCCTTAGGTCTTCTTTCTCACTTTTAATCCTTTGTACATATACCTTAAGCAAATAAATAAAGCAAAATAGTAAACATTTGAACAAAAGGTTCCTGTAGAGTACTACAGAAGTTTAGGGTGCTAGTACCTTCCCTAAATTTAACCAACCCCCGAACCCTAGATCTTTCCCCGCATTGTGTTTACGATGCAAAATAGGTTTTCCCTTTTTGACCTTTTCCTTCGGATAAATCAAAGAGCGGTTGTGAATTGAATTGCGATTCAAACTAATTAATAGTTTGTGATCCTATTTCCACCGCAACAATATGCAAATGATATAACTATGCAAATGTTAATGCAATGAAACTTAAACCAGGTAAGAAAAGGTTAGGCAAATTTTGGGGTGCAACAACTGCCCCTATTCAAACGGCTTGGACCCGACTGGGTGAAGAGCGAACGACCTTCAAACAATCGAGGTAGGAGACGTTTGAATACCAAGAAACCCGGAAATTTACCAACCACAAAAACAAGCTGCGAAAACTGCTTGGGGAACAACATCCGTTGCGCTGAACCCAGTTGTCACGGCAACAACTGATCAATCATCTGACAAACTTTGGATTTCAACATCAACCCCCTGTGTGACGCCACAGGCATCGAATTAACTTTACAAGAAACAACTACGTCCACAACTGGACTAAACTTCGTCAACACGAGGAGAGACTCCATCACCATGGGCACAATTCCGTCCATAATTGGAATAACGATCTCTGTCAATCACAGGTAACAACTCCACTGGGGACAATTCCGTCGATCACGGATAATAACTCTGTCCACACGAGTAACAATCACTGTCAACACAGGTACGATTCCGTCAACACGGATAATAATCACCGTCAGCACGGGTACGATTCCGTCGACACGGATAACAATCACTGTCAGCACCAGTACAATTCCGTCAACACGGATAACAAACACTGTCAACACAGGCACGATCCGTCAACACAGATAACAATCACTGTCAACACAAGATAACAATCACCGTCGACATGGGAAAACAATCACTGTCAACACAAGAACGATTCCGTCAACACGGATAACAATCACTGTCAACACAAGTACGATTCCGTCAACACGGATAACAATCACTGTCAACACAGGTACAATTCCGTCAACACGGATAACAAACACTATCAGCACAAGTAACCATTCCGTCAACACGGATCCGTTTGAAGAATACTTTGCTGGGGAATATGAAAAACTTAACCAAACACTCTGTGGGGAAATCACTAGTGACAACTCCGGAAGTTTAAGGCATGAAATCTTCTAATGCTGACGTAACAGCGATCTGAGAAGACCTCCGCTGGGGACGAAGAGAAACTTAACCAAGCAACTCTGTTAGGGGACGAACGTTATCATCACCTATCTCACGCTGAGAATTTGAATATCTAGAAATCCTTCTGAGTAAGAATCTCACTCCTCTACAGGGAACAACACCTGAAACCAAAGAGGTAACCAACCTGGCTTATGTTTCAAAATGCGTATGTTTGACAATGGCGTAATGCTCCATACGGCATGGAAATGCTACACGTTTAAGTAGATGCAAATATGATGATATATGCAAAATGCAAAGATGCCAAGAGGCGCTTCAGCAAAATAAATGCCGAAGACAACGCCAAATCCACTGGGTATAACTGGGTATCACAGACATATTCCAACAAAATAAATGCTAGAATGGTGTAACCAACTCCGCTGGGGATAACCATCCTGTCGGAGGATGACTCACAAGCTTGAAACTACGGACTCGGTTGGGACTGTTCATCCTGTGGGAGGAAAAACAACCTGCTGGGGAGAAGGAAAAACAATCCTGCGCAGGGATAACCCTTCTGAACCAAAGACGACTTGGTTATACTGCGGGAGTTACCCATGTTGGGAATGGAGTGTGCACATACTCACTGCTGGGAATGCACCTTCTGTTGGGGACATCAAGATCCACTGAGGAAACTCTCTTGGTAACTTTCCTGGGGAATACTCTTCTGAGGAGGACCACCCACATCCAATAGGGATAAGTGCTATCTCAAATCTTCTGAGATAAGATTGACTTCCATCTGCCGAGGAGTGATACAATCAATATGCCATAGGACTCCGGCTGGGGAACACAACTTCCATGCCTATTTGCTCCAAAGGTGAGAACCATGCAAAACACAAACGAGACAAAACAAATCTATAGAACAAGATCTATTCTGGTTAGTATCCGTGACGTTCGTTCAGTCAATTCGAAGTTTTAGCAATTATTGGCAAGGGCCAGCAAGTTTATGCACATGCAAGTTTATCAAAAACATCGGCGTTTTTCACAAACAAAACAGTAAAGAACAAGCATCAAGTACTGAATAACATGCTTTATTGATAACGGGCCTGTAAATAAGCAAAATTTTGTACACTGGATGCAACTCCTGAAAAGAGGAAGTTACGCACAAACAAAATACAAATATACAGAAGCACAAAGAAAAATTTGTACACATGTCGGCAACATGCTACAGACGAACACCATGAGCTGATCCTCCTATGACTCACCTGACTCTGACGCTTTCCCGATACTCGATCTTCGGAAGAGATTGTTTCGGATATATGACCCTCAGGTACTCCAAAACCACTAAGCAACGCAGTATCAAACTCGGACCACAGTCATTTGCTTTTTTTGAATCCCTAACTTTTGCGTGAACCGCCCTTTGCAGGTTTTCAATTCACCGGGATACCCTTTTTTTCCGAAGTTGCCCTTTTCAGGTTTTCAACTTCGCGGGTGTACATCTTTTCAATTTTATCCCTAACTTTTTCCCGAACCCTTTATTTCTCTTTTTTATGGTTCGCCGGGATGCCCCATTTTTGCCTGGACTCTCTTTTTTCTGTCCAGCGGGTCTATTTAAGCAAAGTACTTTTTGACGGCGTCCGAGTTCACAGGGGATGTGAAATCCTCACCATCCATGGTGGACAACCGTAAGGCTCCTCCAGAGAAAACCTTTCTAACGACATATGGACCTTCATAGTTGGGAGTCCATTTGCCCCTGTGACCTGATTGTGGTGGGAGAATCTTTTTTAGCACAAGATCGCCCGTCTGAAAGCTTCAAGGACACACCTTCTTATCATAAGCTTTCTTCATCCGGCTTTGATACAGCCGACCATATGCTAGAGAAGCCAGCCTCTTCTCATCCATTAAACTGAGCTGATTCAATCTATCTTTCACCCATTCTGCCTCATCTAATTGGACATCACACAAAACCCTCAAAGAAGGAATCTCAACCTCCAATGGTAGGACAACCTCCATACCATATACCAGTGAAAAACGAGTTGCCCCGGTTGATGTGCGTACCGTCGTACGATAACCGTGCAGAGCAAAAGGCAACATCTCATGCCAGTCCTTGTAGGTCACAACCATCTTCTGAACGATCTTCTTTATGTTTTTATTGGCCGCTTCAACAACGTCATTCATCTTGGGCCGATAAGGAGAAGAGTTGTGATGTTCAATTTTGAAATTCTGGCACAATTCCTTCATCATCTTGTTATTCAAATTCGAACCGTTGTCAGTGATAATCCGCTCCGGGTTTCCATATCTGCAGATAATATCTTTCTTGATAAATCTGGCCACCACCTGCTTGGTAACATTAGCATATGACGCCGCTTCAACCCATTTGGTGAAGTAATCAATAGCTACCAAGATAAAACAATTTCTGTTGGATGCCGTGGGCTCAATCTTTCCAATCACATCAATTCCCCACATGAAAAAAGGCCAAGGTGACGACATAACGTTCAGAGGGCTCGGCGGCACATGAATCTTGTCTGCATAAATCTGGCATTTATGACACTTCTTTGCAAATTTGAAACAATTTGTTTCCATTGTTAGCCAGTAATACCCTGCTCTTAATAGCTTTCTCGTCATTGCATGCCCGCCGGCATGCGTACCAAAGGTACCCTCGTGGATTTCTTCCATTAGCAACTTAGCCTCTTTCTCGTCCACACACCGCAACAACACCAAGTCGTTGTTTCTCTTGTACAAAACCCCATCCGGATTCAAATAGAAATTGCCAGCCAATCTCCTAAGAGTCTTCTGATCACGACTGGATGCCCCAGTCAGATACTCTTGGTTCTTCAAGAAATTCTGGATATCATAATACCACGGTTTACAATAGGAAGCTTCCTAAATGGCAAATATGAAAGCGGGCCTATCAAGGAGAGAAATAACTATCCTGGGAGCCTCATTCTAGAAGTTAACCTTATACATCGAAGACAACGTCACGAGAGCGTCTGCCATCTGATTTTTCTGCTCGTGGTACATGGTGCAATTCAACCTTATCAAAGAAAGGTAACAACCTCCTTGCATAATTCATATAGGGTATCAGATTGGGCTGACGAGTCTCCCACTCTCCCTTGATCTAGTTCATAACTAGAGCAGAGTCTCCATACACATCAAGATTTTTGATTCTCATATCTATAGCTTCCTCGAGCCCCATAATGCACGCTTCATATTCGGCCTCATTGTTGGTAACTGTAAAAGTCAATCTAGCAGTGAATGGGATGTGTGACCCATGGGGAGTAGTAACGATTGCCCATATTCCACTTCCGTATGAATTAACGGCACCGTCAAATATCAATTGCCATTTGGAACCCAACTATGGACCTTCATCCGGCAACGGCTCCTCACAGTCCTTCATTTTTAAGTACAGGATATCCTCGTCAGGAAAATCAAACCTCATCGGCTGGTAATCATCAATTGGCTGCTCAGCTAGGTACTCTGACAGAACACTACCTTTAATAGCCTTTTGAGAAACGTACTGAATATCGTATTCTGTCAATACCATTTGCCACCGGGCAATTCTTCCAGAAAGTGCTTGCTTTTGAAACACGTATTTGAATAGATCCATCTTTGAAATTAGCATGGTCGTATGGTTTAGCATGTATTGCCTCAAACGTTTGGCAGCCTAGGCTAGCGCACAACATGTTTTTTCGAGCATTGAGTAACGGGACTCACAGTCTGTCAACTTTTTACTCAAGTAGTAAATCGCATGCTCTTTACGTCCAGTCTCGTCATGTTGACCGAGGACATAACCCATACTTTTCTCAAGAACCGTCAAATACATAATCAATGGTCTGGAGGTTCCTGCAAATATTCTTTTATTTTCTCAAACGCCCTTTGACAATCTTCATTCCAGGTCACAACCTGATCTTTTTTCAACAACTTGAATAATGGCTCCCACGTGGCCGTTAGATGAGATATGTGTCGCTACTGCGAAAATCGGCGCCGGCTATGACAGTAGAGTCGCCATCGTGCGTTATTTATCCCACAGGAGGGAAAGGAAACGCTCAGAGTAAACCTAACGCAAAACGGGAAAGGAATGGTCATCGCAACCAAATCCTGGATTCAGGAGTCGATTACGCAAGGGGAAGGTATTAGCGCCCCTCACGTCCGCCGTGCTCGACGGGATCCACGCTTGTTTTCTATCTAAGGGTATGTTATTCTATCTACTCTATAGGTCTGGGTTAAAAAAGAAAAGAAAATGAGAAAAGAGACTCGATAGAGCTTCGCCGCTCTATGCCTACGTATTCCCTCGTGCAATGGGAAAGTCAGAGTCTACGTAGTTCGCCTACCTACGGATGAAGGTGGGAAGGTTGCTCGCTAGGATACGGCATCCTATGCCTACGTACTTTCAAACAGCATGAAAAATCAGAGCAAATGTAGTTCGGGCTACGGAAGACACAAGCTTGTCTGGCTGTTTTTTATTACCTTCAAAAAGGGTTTTTCTTGATTATGAGTCCAAGCGGACAAAAATGACACTTTGATGTTTGTTTTGAATCTTTTACGAAAGAAGTGCTTTTTAGTTGGTTTGCAACCTCTGATGCACTAGAGACTATGATTTGAGAGTGACTACGTCGCGTGTCACCCAAATGGTACCACACTAAGCAGCCGGACTACTGGAAAGAAGCTCTCCAGCAAACCTTTCTCAAATAGCTTAAGGCTCATAACGTACGACATCGATAAACCTTATTACTGTATTTTTGAGTTGTTTTGAGATAAGAAGAGAAAGAAGCTCTAAAAAGCCTAGGGTTGAAAAGGGAATAAAAACTAACCTAATGTTGTCATGAATGGATAAGAATCCTAATGTCTATCATAATTCCCTCCTGCACAGAGGAAATCAGAGATCCTAGGGGATAAACAGAAAAGAAAGCAAGCAAATACAGTAAAATGCATGCAATGCAACAGTACAAGCGAGGCAAGGGAGTCCCACTCAACCTCGAACCTGGGAAAACAACAGGCAAAGTGAATCAACATTCACTTCAAACCTAGGGGGCAAGCAGCACAAGCCAACCAACAATACAGAAAACAAAAACCACAGCAGAGGAGGCAGCCCAGACAGCAACACCAGACTCCTACAGCAAACAGCATAAGCAGCAGCTCTGACAGCAACAGGTTGATTAAACAGTAAAAGTTGACAGCAACAACCTTCATCTTCATGAATAACTCACATCTTCAAGTTTCAACTCTCCAATCTTCAACAAGCACCAGGCTTCAACAAGCTACCAGCTTAAGCAAGCTCAAACCCCAACCAGTAAACACCTTCAACAAGCTCCTGACTTCATCTTCAATCAAGTAGTAAAACCCTAGCTTCAACAAGCAACCAGCTTCAACAAGCAGACAACCTCATTCTCAACAAGCTTCAACAAGCACCTCCAAGGGAGAATCATTCAACAAGATCAAGTTGAAATGTTTAAGTAGCTCAAAGACAACCAAAGGAAGCCACTGAGAACTCAACATTATGAGACTGGCATCCTCAAAGTTCTACTCTTAAAGCATTCCACTCATCCCTCCAAAGGAGAGATGTGACTTCCTTAAGAGGACTTTATGTCATTGGATTTAATGGAGATGAAAAATATACTCCATGTTTGAAGAAAGAAACAAAACTACTATGATGCTCTTCCTAAAACCCTAGTTTTCCTAAGCTCCTGACAAGCACTCCACCAGATGAGAAAATCTTCAACTCCAAGCTCCTTCAAGCTCTCCAAAGCATCTTCAATTGGTCCTCATGATCATCCAATCACAAGAGCAACACCACCCTAGTCTAAGGGGAACTATTGAGTTAAACTAGCCAAGTTAGTTCATCAGAAACACCTAGAAGTTACTCCTAAAACTAAATCTAATTAAAATAACAAAAATGGTTGTAAAATCCTACAAAAATTACTAAGGGTTCCTAAACCTCTTAAGAATCACTCCATACAAAAACCAGGGGATTAACCATTCATTTGGACCTAAAACTATGCCCTAAACTTAAGGGTACTATCCTAAAACCCTAGTTCTACACCACTTAAAGTTCAATGCTCAAACTAGTCTAAATTTATCTCACAAAAATATGAGAAAATTACTATGGGTACATGCATATCTAAGCTATCTAGCCCAAATATAATCAACTCAAAATATTACACCAATAATCCACAATAAAATCAACAAAATCATGTATCAACCATATTGAAAATAAAACCAATTAAAATACCAAAAATGCAAATAAATTCCAAAATGCATGAATTAGTTATTTTTCAATCCTATTAAATTCTAGACTCTTTAAGGAGTCAGGGGAAAAAAATCTAGATTAAAAATGCTAATTTTCCTATTTATGGTGAATTATTTCCTAAACTATATGAAAATATAAAAATAAAAGAAAAACAATGAAAAATAATAAAAGCGCGTGCCAGATAGCAATTAAAACATGTTAAAATCCAAACCTGGGCCCAAGAGGGGGTGTCAATAGCGTGCATGACCAAGCCCAAACCAAAATGAAAAGAAATCAGAAAATAAAAGGGAAATTGAGAAACAGGCGTGGCAAATAGCAATCCATTTCAGTGTATTTTCTTATTGGGCTTCAGCCTGGGGTGTGTATAGCAAGAACTCATTCAGCCCACCCAATGCCAATTAAATGAAACAGTGAGTTTTGATGTCAATCTCTCTTCATACTTTCAAACGAAATCGTGGCCATTGATTTGTGGAATTAGTCAAGGTCAAAACATGAATCAATGGTGGGAGATTCATCGTCCCCAAAACATTTGAAAATGGAGGGAGAAACTCAGTCGGTGGCCTGAGCTTCGCGCCACCGTCTTCTCCGGCGTGGCAATCCCAAAAACTCATCAATCAAGCCAACAAAATACCCTATCTCACTTGAAATTTCATCCTGGTCATGAATATGACCTCCAATTCCATTGATTCTCACCCTAACTCTAAAACTGTTCCAAAGTTCAGAAGTTCAACCAATTCTTGATCACTCCAAAACTTAAAATTAATAAGCCTAAACTCATCTACATGCTTCCCTGATCAATTCTCACCATCCAAACGCCATTAAAACCTCAAGAACTAGGAGATATGAGCTTGAACAGAAAATTGCATCACACTCAAAATGTCACGAATTGCTCAATTCTTGGACTGAAATCCATATAAGCATCATCACTAACCTAACCACATATCAAATGCTAATCAATTTCCCCTAATCTAAGCTAAAAAATGAAAGTTACAAACCTGGAAAAACTGGATGAACAGAAGGTGCAAATGCTCGATTCAACCTCCAATCTTTTGCAGAATCACTCAAGAACCACTTCTAAAGCTTCTCCAATGATCAATTTGTGTTGAAATTCCCTCTATCTCCAAACCCGATTCTGAGATGCAATGAAGAAAATTCAGTTGCTCTTTCTTGTTTCTGGCTCAATCCTTCCCAAAAAACTATCTGAATCAGTTGCATACAATATATAGAGTGTGATGGAAACCTCTAGAACTTTCTGTAACAACCACAATAAGATTTTGAATTTCTCATATCCCTTGAAAATCTCACATGCCAAAGTCATGCCTTGCTCTATTTCAGCTTTCAATCTTGCTTGAATTTCTCCTCTTGTGATATTTAGAATTGAATTGGATGTGTAATTGCCTTGCTTTTGATCTTATGGAGCGTGATTGTTATGTTACTTCAACCTTAAGGTATCAAAGGGAATCATGCGAAATTGGCTTAAAATCCAAAATTTGGTAATGTCATCATCTTTAAAATGCCTTTTCTGATCAAAATGGTATATAACATGGACTTTTTTGGCCACATATCAATTTTTCCACAATTTTGGCCTTTTAATCACTTTAATTTCTTCATTTCAAATTCATTTCAAACCAACTTCTCCTATGAGCCAATTCAAAGCCTCCTTGATGCATGTTCAAGGTTAAAACCCTATTTTGAGCAACTTTCTAGTTGAACAATTTCCCATTTGAAGCCTCTAAGTTGGAGATTTTGGCCCATGCTTGAAAATGACCTATAATCACCAATACCCAAAATACCCCTGGATTGCAAAGATCATAACTAGAGCTCTACAAATCCTGTCAAGGACTTATAGTACTCTATGGAAATCTAAGATCAAGATCTACAAGTCTGATGTTGGCCAAGAATCCATTTGAAACCTCCTTGAAGGGCAAAAGTTGCTTGGAAGTCAAGTGACTTTCACAGATAAATTTCAGTGTCCTTTGATGACCTGTAATTTGCAAAGACCATAACTTGAGTTCTACAAATCCCCTTGAGGACTTCTAGTATTCAAATTAAAGGTATTGAGATTCTCTACAAGTTTCATGTTGGCCAAAGATCCATTTGAAACTTGTATTTTGACTTATGTGGCTTTGAAGTTAGGCACTAAATAGGGTGATTTGCACTGAAACCCTAATTTAGCAACTTCCCACATTCTTGATCATTCTTTGCTCAACCTTGGCACAACACCACACATGTATCAACATAACAATCCATGAATCCCATGACCTCAAGCTAGGCTTTGATGCTCTCCAATTACTCAATTGAATTAAGGTTGACCCAGATGAAACCCTAGTTGACTGCACTTCAACTGTGGCTCTCATACTTGAATCAATGACTTGTCTTAGCTTCAATATGGCCCTCTAGGCATCCCATGAGATCCATACACACCTCACATTCACATTCCATGTTTCACATCCCACTGATGATTCTCAATATTCCTCAAGATAGGAACAAACCCACATGTACGCCCTCAACTTCTCAAGATTTCAAATCACTTCTTGATGGCTTGGATGACTTCTCAAACTTGGATAACACCTCTTGCTAGGCTCTTCTCTTGATAGACACCCTTGATCCCTTGTTGGATGCATTCTATGCCATGATATGCAAATGATTGGATTATCAAATGATGTAACTATGCAAATGAAATGCAATGAAACATAAATCAGGCAAGAAAAGGTTGAGCAAATTTTGGGGTGCAACAGCTGCCCCTATTCAAACGGCTTGGACCCGACTGGGTGAAGAGCAAACAGCCTTCAAACAATCGAGGTACGAGACAGTTGAATACCAAGAAACCCGAAAATTTGCCAACCGCAGAAATAAACTGCACTGCTTGGGGAACGACATCCACCAACTGAATCTGGTTGTTACGGAAACAACTGATCCGACGTCTAATAATAATTTTGATTTCACCTTCAACCACTTATGTAACGTCACGGGTACTGAGCAATTTTGCAAAACATCTCCGTCCACGACTGGACCAACCTTGTCAACACAAGAAGAACAACAAATTCGTCAACACGAATAGAGATTCTGTCGTCACAGGAATAACCTTGTCCACATTTGGACCTAAATTTCGTCAAATCACGAATAAACACAAATCTTTCCACGTCAGGACTGACATCTCAACAACACAGGAATAGAACTTTGTCCATGTTAGGACGCTTGTTTCGTCAACACGAAGAAATCTCAACATAACCTTGTCCACGTCCTGACTCCACCTGCCGTCAACATGGAAAAATCCCGGCGACTTCGCTGGGGATGAATCGTCTGCATTTCGTCAGCACGAGGGGATCCTATCAACATAGGCATAAATTGTCCATGTCAGGAATAAATTGTCCACGTTAGGAATAAATTGTCCATGTTAGGAATAAATGTCCACGTTAGGAATAAACTGTCCACGTTAGGAATAAACTGTCCACGTTAGGAATAAACTGTCCACGTGAGGAATAAACTGTCCACGTTAGGAACAAACTGTTCACGTGAGGAATAAACTGTCCACGTTAGGAACAAACTGTCCACGTTAGGACTAAGCTGTCCACGTTAGGACTAAGCTGTCCACGTTAGGAATCCATCTCGTCAACACAAAAAAATCAACCCGTCGCCATGAAGAGAAATAAATTTGTCCACGTCAGGATTCCATCTCGTCAACACGAAGAACGGTAAACTTGTCCACGTCAGGACTCGCATCTTGTCAACACGAGGGAAGGTAACTTGATTTGTCCACGTTAGGACTCACATCTCGTGAACACGAGGAAATCCTATCATCATAGGAGTAAATTGTCCATGTCAGGACACCGTTTCGTCAATACGAAGAAAGATATCTGCTGGAGATAAATGGTCCACGTCAGGACACCAACACGAAGAGTAATCAATTTTGTCCACGTCCAGACTTCACATTCCGTCAATACGGAGAAATCAAATTTGTCCCCGTTAGGACTAACACATCTCGTCAACCCGAGAAAATAAATCTGTCCACGTTAGGACACCCACTTCGCCAACACGAAGAAATCTCGTTAATACAGGAATAAATTGTCCACGTCAGAACTCGTATCTCGTCAACACGAGGAACTCCTATCAACAAAGGAAATAAAATTTTGACGATCTCCGGGGAAATACTTCTGTCCACCAGTAGGAACATACATCCGTCTGTTCATACGGGAAGCTACTCTGAATACAGTTTCTCTGCTTATCTCTGCAGTAGCTAACTCCATTGGTCCCAACCCACAAACCTTTTAACACTGACGTGACAGTGGCTTTGAGGAGGAATCTACTGGGGATATTTGAAAACCAACTTGCCGGACGCCCGCTCCGATAACTGGCGGTAGCTTCTGGAATCTCGATTCACGAAAACCTTTGATGCTGACATAACAGAAAATTTGAAGAAAATAATCCGCTGGCCGGATAAGAGAAACTTCAACAAGCAACTCTGATGGGGATAACAAGAGAAATTTAAGCAAACAACTCTGCTCGGGGACGAAAGGAAACTTAACCAAGTAACTCTGTGGGAAAATAGTAAGATGAACAGTATCATCACGCGTCTCACGGCTAGACCTTGAACCCCTGGTAATAGATCTGAGCTAGAACTCCCTACTCCTGCTGAGAAAACACCTGAAGGCAAAAGTTAACCAACCTGATTTATGTTTCAAAATGCGTATGTTTGAGAATGGCGTAATGCTCTGTACGGCACGGAAATGCTATGCGTTTAAGTAGATGCAACTATGACGATATATGCAAATGTGAATGCAGGCTCAAGCTGCCGGGGCCATTCTGATAATAACGTCTCAACAACATGAATGCGGAGGATAACGCCAACTCCGCTAGGGAGAACAGTTATCACGAAATATTCTGGCGAAATAAATGCCAGAAATACAACCAACTCTGCCAGGGAGAGATGAAACATCAATTTCCACTGGGAGGAAAGAACAAACACCCTGTTGGTGAACAACCCTAGCTGGGGAAGAAGCGACACTTCTGAGTAAAGCACACTGTCTAGGCACAGTTTACACATTCAGAGTTACCACTCTACTGAGGATCAATATCCTGTCAATGGCATGACGACTTGGTGGGGAGCGAGAAAACCATCCTTCGCGGATATAAACCTTTCGAACCAACAACATGGTTAACGATTGCGGGAATCTCCCATGCTGGTGTTTGAACGTGCACATCTTCGATTCGCCGAGGAGCGCAACTTCTGCAGGTGACATTGATTTTGACTTGCTGGTGTTAATCCTATGGACGGCTTTCCATGAGGACACTCTCCTGGGGAAAAGAATTCCCTCCTTCGGGAAGGGATAAATGTCTTTTCAACTCTCCGGGGATAAGCTGCGACTAGCTGAGGAATGACATCAAATGGACTCAGGTCTTACGTCAAGAGACCTTGGCTGGGGAATACAATTCCTGACCGTTTGCTCCAAAGGTAAGAATCTGCAAAACATAAACGAGACAAAACAGGCCTATACAAGATAATCTATCCGGGTTAGCATCTGTGACATTACTTCAGTCAATTCAAAGTTTTAGTAATTATTGGCAAGGGCCAGCAAGATTATGTAAGTGCAAGTTTATCAAAAACATCAGCGTCTTTCACAAACAAAACAGTAAAGAACAAGCATCCAGTACTGAATAACATGTTTTATTGATAACGGGCCTCTGAATAGGCAAAGTTTTGTACACTGGATGTAACTCCTGAAAAGAGGAAGTTACGCACAAACACGCATAAATATATGCACAAGAAGCATAAAGAAAATACAAAACAATATTGGTATACATGTCGGCAACGTGTCACAGACAAACAGCATGAGCTGATCCTCCTATGACTCGCCTGACTCTGCGTTTTCCCGGTACTCGATCTTCGGAAGAGATTGTTTTTTGATAGACGGCCCCCCAGATACTCCCAAACCACTAAGCAATGCCGTATCAAATTCGGACCGCAGTCATTTGCTTTTTCAATCCCTAACTTTTCCGTGAACCGCCCTTTGCGGGTTTTCAATTCACCGGGATACCCTTTTTTGCCGAAGTCGCCCTTTTCAGGTTTTCGACCTCGCGGGTGTACATTTTTTCAATTTAATCCCTAACTTTTGCCTGAACCTTTCATTCCTTTTTTATGGTTCGCCGGGACTTTCTTTTTACTGTCCAGGCGGTCACTTACAAGCAAAGTATTTTTTAACTGCGTCCGAATTCACAGGAGACGTAAAGTCGTCACCATCCATGGTGGATAGTAACAAGGCTCCTCCAGAGAAGACTTTTCTGACAACGTAGGGACCTTCGTAATTGGGAGTCCACTTGCCCCTATGATTTGTTTGTGGTGGGAGAATCTTTTTCAAAACTAGATCGCCCGTCTGAAAGCTTCGAGGGCACACCCTCTTATCGTAAGCTTCCTTCATCCGGCTCTGGTACAACCGACCGTATGCTAGAGAAGCCAGTCTCTTCTCATCCATTAAACTGAGCTGATTCAGTTTATCTTTAATCCATTATGCCTCATCGAGTTGGACATCCCGTAAAACCCTCAGGGAAGGAATCTCGACCTCCAACAGTAACACCGCCTCCATCCCGTATACCAATGAGAAAGGGGTTGCCCCGGTTGATGTGCGTACCGTCGTACGATAATCGTGCAAAGTGAAAGGTAACATCTCGTGCCAATCCTTATACGTCACAACCATCTTCTGAACAATCTTCTTTATGTTCTTATTGGCCGCTTCGACAGCGCCATTCATCTTGGGTCGGTAAGGAGAAGAGTTGTGATGCTCAATCTTAAAATTCTGACACAGCTCCTTCATCATTTTATTATTCAAATTTGAACCGTTGTCAGTGATAATCCGCTCAGGGATCCCATATCTGCAGATAATATCTCGTTTGATAAATCTGGCTACCACTTGTTTGGTTACATTGGCGTATGATGTTGCTTCCACCCACTTGGTAAAGTAATCGATTGCCACCAAAATGAACCGGTGTCCGTTTGATGTTGTGGGCTCAATCTTGCAAATCATGTCGATTCCCCACATCGAGAAAGGCCACGGTGATGACATCAAATTCAGAGGACTTGGAGGCACATGGATTTTGTCCGCATAAATCTGGCATTTATGACACCTCTTTGCAAACTTGAAACAATCTGTTTCCATAGTTAGCCAATAATAACCTACCTGCAACAGTATTCTCGTCATAGGATGCCCACCAGCATGTGTACCAAATGTACCTTCATGTATCTCTTCCATGAGCAACTTCGCCTCTTTCTCATCTACACAGCATAGCAACACCAAGTCGTGGTTTCTTTTGTATAGGACACCATCCGGATTCAGATAGAAATTGCCAGCCAATCTCCTAAGAGTCTTCTGATCTCGACTGGATGCCCCAGCCGGATACTCCTTGTTCTTCAGGAAACTCTGGATGTCAAAGTACCAGGGTTTACCATCGGGAGCCTCGTCAATGGCAAATATGAACGCAGGCCTATCAAGCCGAGAGATAACAATCCGAGGAGCCTCGTTCCAGAAGTTAACTTTATACATTGAAGACAATGTCGCCAGGGCGTCAGTCATTTGATTTTCTGCTCGTGGCACGTGATGCAATTCCACCTTGTCAAAGAAAGGCAACAATCTCCTTGCATAGTTCATATAGGGTATCAAATTGGGCTGACGTGTCTCCCATTCTCCTTTAATCTGATTCACCACTAGGGCCGAGTCTCCGTATACATCCAGGTTCTTGATTCGCAAATCAATGGCTTCTTCCAGACCCATGATGCAAGCCTCATATTCAGCCTCATTATTGGTAACAGGAAAAGTCAATCGGGCAGTAAATGGGATGTGCGACCCTTGAGGAGTAGTGATGATTGCCCCTATTTCGCTACCATAGGAATTAACTGCTCCGTCAAATATCAACTACCATTTGGAACCCAACTCTGGTCCTTCGTCCGGCAACGATTCTTCACAATCTTTCATTTTCAGGTACATGATATCCTCGTCAGGAAAATCAAACATCATCGACTGGTAGTCCTCAACAGGCTGCTCCGCAAGGTACTCTGACAGAACGCTACCTTTAATAGCCTTTTGCGAGACATATTGGATATCGTATTCTGTTAACATCATCTGCCATCGGGCAATTCTTCCGGAGAGTGCTTGCTTCTCAAACACATATTTGATTGGATCCATCTTTGAAATGAGCATGGTTGTATGATTCAGCATGTACTGCCTCAAACGTTTGGCGGCCCAGGCTAGCGCACAACACGTCTTCTCGAGCATTGAGTATCTGGACTCAAAGTCGGTAAACTTCTTACTCAAATAGTAGATCACATGCTCTTTACGTCCGATCTCGTCGTGTTGACCGAGAACACAACCCATACTTTCCTCAAGACCCGTCAAATACATAATCAGAGGTCTCCCGGCCACTGGGGGTATCAAAACAGGAGGTTCCTGCAAGTATTCTTTTATCTTGTCGAGCGCCTTTTGACAATTTTCATTCCAGGTCAACACCTGATCCTTTTTCAACAACTTGAATAACGGCTCGCATGTCACAGTTAGGTGAGATATGAACCGAGCGATGTAGTTCAACCTCCCTAAAAACCGACGCACTTCTTTTTCTATTTTAGGCGTCGGCATTTCTTGTATAGCTTTTATCTTTGCAGGATCAACCTCTATTCCCTTTTCACTCACAATAAACCCTAACAGTTTACCCGATCTCACCCCAAAGGTGCACTTGTTAGGGTTCAGTCTCAACCTGAACTTCCTAAGTCTTCTGAATAGTTTCAGCAGATTAACCAAATGCTCCTCCTCTGTCTGAGATTTGGCAATCATATCATCAACGTAAACTTCGATCTCTTGGTGCATCATGTCATGAAAGAGAGTCGTCATAGCACGTTGATATGTTGCCCCAACGTTCTTCAGTCCGAAGGGCATCACTTTGTAGCAAAATGTTCCCCAGGGCTTAATGAAGGTAGTCTTCTCCATGTCTTCTGGTGCCATTTTGATCTGATTATAGCCCGAGAAGCCGTCCATGAAGGAAAATACAGAGAACTGAGCAGTGTTATCAACCAGCACATCAGTGTGAGGAAGTGGAAAGTCGTCTTTCGGGCTCTCCCTATTCAAATCATGGTAGTCTACACACATTCGCATGTTACCGTCTTGCTTCGGCACTGGTACTATATTAGCGACCCATGATGGATAAGTTGTAACGGCTAGGAAACCAACATCCCGCTGTTTTTGAACTTCCTCTTTGATTTTCATAGCCATGTCTGGTCTGGTTCTTCTGAGTTTCTGTTTAACAGGCGGACATTCCTCTCGCAACGGCAGACGGTGCACAACCATGTCCGTATCCAACCCAGCCTTTGCTTGATGTCGCTCTGTAGCGCAGCCCCTATACGAATATTTCTCACAACTTCTTCCGACCCCAAGTTGATAATCTCAATTTCCTCCTGATGAGGCAGAATGATCCTCTCTTCCTGTTTCAACAAACGAGTCAGCTCCTCTGGCAAGTCGCTATCCTCAACAATCTCTTCCTCTGCTTGGAATACCGGGTGCTCGAAGTCGAAACGAGTCATAGGCGGTTCGTAGGAGATGTCATCTGAAATATTAGTCCTGCAAAGGAAATGGTTAAACGCTTCAACACGCAAACAGAGCAAATAACCACGTTGCCATTTATTGTTAAAGTAAAAGCAAGAAAAACAGGGATCACAATATTTGTATATGAAAAACGCCTTTATTTCATGATTAAAATAGTGCAATACACATAATCAAGTAGCCCTAAGGTAAAATCACTATACCCCGGGTAGGACATAAGATGGTTCAACAATTGACAAAACATATCATTACTGTTTAAAAGTCACTGGGGCAATTTCCTGGATGGACTAGTTGCAGAGACTTTGTCCTTGCACGCTTGGCTTAATCCACGCGTCCATATCACAGTCACTATCTCCATCTTCATCATCGGAAATAGCGTTGATAGTCTCAAAGCACACCCCGCTTGGCGTAATCGTGACCGATCCCTTGAACATGGGCGCTCCTGAAGATGACGCTGACGACTTCGGTTGATACCCTAGCCCAAACTTGTCATTCTTCACGGGAATCTCCAGTACCTGCCCCCAGCCTTTAGTCTCACCAGTCTGCACTAAAGCTTGAGCTTCCTTGTAGGATGACACTGCCACCTCAGGCATTTTGCGAGAACCCTGAGCTTTGTCTTTAATCTGCAACCCTTCGAAGGCTTGACAAGGGGTCTCATGTATCTGAATGAAGACAGGTGACTGACCAAATTGTCCTCCTCCCCGCAAACGGTGACAACACTATCACCCACCATGTACATCAATTTCTGATGCAATGTGGACGTTACGGCCCCTGCAGCGTGGATCCATGGGCGCCCCAGAAGGCAGCTGTAAGCTGGGTGGATATCCATGATGTAGAATTCGGTATCAAATATTTCTGGCCCCACCTGAAGCGGTAATGTTATGGACCCAAACACTGATCTTTTCATCCCGTCAAACGCCCTCACAACCAAATCGCTGGGCGTGCAAATAATTCCTCGTATGTCCAATTTCATCATGGCTTTCTTTGACAATACGTTCAACGATGATCCGGTATCTACCAATACATGCGACATTACGGTGCCCCGGCATTCCACCGATATATGCCAAGCCATGTTGTGCTCTCGTCCCCTGGGTGTTAGATCAAAATCTGTGAAACCCAGGCTATGTCCAGCGTTGACATGCGCCATTACCCCCTCTAACTGATTTACCGAAACTTCTTGAGGCACAAATGACGTATCCAGAATCTTTAGCAAGGCGTTCCGGTGGGCCTCGGAACATAACAACAATGACAAGATAGAAATCTTCGACGGCGTCTGCTGTAGGTGTTCAACAATTTTGTAGTAGCTTTTGCGAATCAGTCTCATGAACTCCTCTACGTCCTTGAGCGACGTATCCTTTTCTTTCGACTGAGTAGGCCCGCTTTCATTTACTTTGGCTTTGCCTTTGGCCAATCTCTCTACTTCTATTTCAAGTGAGGTAAAGATCCTTCCGCTACGGGTCATGCCCCCCGTTCCAACGACATTATCAACAGCCCCAACTGGCTGGCTATTGACCGCAATCTTTTCACCGTTGCAATATGCTTCTAATCCGTACGTCCACGGGACAGCTTTCGTACTCTCAAAGGGAACAGGCCCTGCTTTGGTAATCGTAATAGTTGGCCGCTGGGCGGGCGCCGTTATCGTTATAGTCTTCCTCGGGATCGTCACCGTTGCAATATCATTCTGGTCATCACATAATGCCTCCACAGGCTTCTCAACCGCAGTTCGATCAAATTGCAAGGTCCCTTCGTCGATTATGTCCTGAATGCCCTGCTTCAAATCAATACAACCCTCAAGCTGGGTCTAACACTCTAAACAGTATTCGTCACACCCGGGGAATACTCCCCCTCTGAGCAACCTGCTTTTCACCTCCCTCAATGGTGTCTTCAGTTTGTTAACATCCCTCACCAAGTTCAAATTTCCTTCTGTTAAGATAGCATTTGCCCCATGATTAGGCATAGGCTGCTGTACAATATTGGGCCCCACCTGACCAAAGTTGATGGCTTTACTGTCCAACAAGTCTTGAACTTTATGCTTGAAAGCATGACAAGATTCTACATCATGTCCAGGCGCCCCGGAATGGAATTCGCAATGCTTATTAGCGTCGTACCCATAAGGAAGTGCCGGTCCTGTAGGCGGCTCTAATGTTCTTTTCTCAACCAAATTCAATCCCAGCAGTGTCTGAAGAAGCTCTGCATATGTCGACGGAGGCTTATCGAATACTCTCTTCGGCTTTGCATTCTGAAACCTTCTCTGACCCTGATTCTGCCTTTGTTGTTGCTGTGGTTGTTGCTGTTGTTGTTGTTGTTGAGGAATTAGAATAGTAACATTGGTTATTTATTGAGGTTGAACGTACTGATTTCTACCTCTGCCCCGGCCTCTACCACCAAACACAGCGCTTGTATCACCTTGTCGTCTTCCGCCGAACGCCTTTCTCGCACCCCCAGCTGAAGAAGTAGATTCGCCTGCCTGAATCTTTCCAATTTTAATTCCATTTTCGATCCTTTCTCCCATAAGGATCATGTCGGAGAAGCTACCCATCGAAACATTGAGCAACTTGTCGTAGTACATTCCTGTAAATGTCCCCACAAACATCTCATTCATCTCCCTTTCAACCAAAGGAGGGTGCACCCGAGCTTCCATATCGCGCCACCGCTGCGCGTACTCTTTGAAACTCTCCCCACTTTTCTGCGACAGACTCTGCAACTGAACTCTGTTTGGCGCCAAATCGCTGTTATATTTGTAATACATAATGAAAGCATCAGCCAACTGCTTCCAGCTTCTAATCTGAGTGGGCTCCAGTCCCATGTACCATTCCAACGATGGTCCAGATAAGCTATCCTGAAAGAAATGCATGAGCATCTTTTCATCATTGGAATATGCAGACATTCTTCTGTAATAAGAACGTACATGGACCTTCGGGCAGGTATCCCCTTTGTATTTGTCGAATGTTGGAGCCTTGAATTTTAATGGCACCCTCAGCCCTGGTAACAACCCCATAGTAGTCATATCTAACCCTGCGGAGTTCTGATCAACCACACCTTTCATTTTCTCCTCTAGCATTCTGATCCTCTGAACAGGGTCAATGGGGCCTTCAGGTCCCATACCTCTTCCTGAAAAAGCGTCGTCCTGTTGATCCACATTCCAGTCATTGCCATACCCATCGTAACCCACGTTACGGCCAACTCCTTGTTGATTGAACACAGGACCCTGTCCTCGGTTGCCGAACCCTAGATTGACCCCAGTAGGTCCAAAACCATTGTTGAAAGGAAATGCTCCAGCGCCATTCACATTACCGAATCCACCATTACCGTGACCATACCCCTGATAGTTGTCGTAACCGTCATTACCAAAGCCTTGATTGTTGAACCCGAAGTTCCTGTCCTGATTGACATTGCCATACCCATTGTTTCCAAAGCCAACATTATCAGTGAATCCTTGATCGGCATCCATAGTGTTGCCTTTGTTGTTAACAACATGCCCATCACCACCATTTCCAGTATTGCCATTACCGGCGCCAGCACCCGTACCAGTACCAATGTTTCCGTTGACAGTCACAACAGGTGGAATAACAACTGCCGGTATCTCATCCTCCCGGCGAGGAGTTTCAACAGAAATGTGGTCAATATTGCCATTTCCGTTTGCCCGCGTCAGCAGCGGCTGCACCAAGGTCTGGAGGTTCTCCTGGCCCTTGGCCATGCTCTCCATAGAGTGCATGAACAAAGCCAACTTCTCACGGATTTCCTGCATCTTAACCTGAACTTGATCCATTATCTTCTTGTAGTTGTTTCTGGTTGAGTAGCGGTGGACTCTTTGGTCGTTAATCCGGAAAAACCTGTGAGATGCAGGAAATAAGATACAGATTCAACAAGTAACTGGAAATGCAAAATGAATATGCAGATGCAATATGTGTCTGTGCGTTAGGGAGATCAACCCCTGATTCTAATGCCAGTGCAGTGATAGTGATAGTGATAAGAAGCTTGGATCCATTCACGTGGAAACATCTCATATATTGCTGCAAAGAGCCCAACAAGGCAGAAATACAATATCACCGAGTGTACAATACACGAAGGCATGACCTCAACCAACAATCCTGGTGATGGCCAGCACAATGCAAGTAAAGCATATACAACAGTACATCCAGTAATCAAGTGCGACCATATGCCTGATATTCCTCTAACAATCTCTTAGTCTTGGGATGATCTGGCTGAGAAAGCAACCCTTCAACGAGCGAGTCTCTTTGTCTGATAACACGCTGGAGATCCCCAATGGATTCCTCCCAAGCACCCTCTCCAAAGCACTCCTCTAGCTTCCGCTTCTGGGATGCAGACTCTTTCTTACGCTTGACAACTTTGTTCAACGAGTTCTGAACGTCGTATCTCCGCATAACCTCTTCTTCAAACTTTTTCCTGGCTAGCTTTCAACTGATCTTCCAGTTCAGAGATCTGCAACCTCAGTTTGTCTTCTCTTTCTTTGTTGTTGGCCAATGTAGCATTCCAGGTTTTGTTGAATGTGGATATCTCCCGGTAGGCTATATCAAGTGCTTTCTTCTTGGACTCCAGCATGTCATGAGAGCTCTTGAAATCTATCCCCAAACGTTCACGCTTCTTTCGTTGTTCAGTCAGTTGTGCACCTAACTGGTTCACCAGCTTTGTTTGCTGCTCGAACGAATATACGACTTCATTCCTTTCGCTCCTGAGTTGCACTAGCTCTTCTTCCAACTTCTCGTTGGCTCTCATCAGCTCTTCTTTCTCCTTCACAACCTGCTCATATCTCTCAATGGGCATAGTGGTTGGCTTCTCAACCACGAGGGGAGCAGGAGGTAATACTGCAGGAAACGGCATCAGCGCCTGCTTTGCCCTATCTTGGATCCAGAACGTGTACGGAGCATAGGCTTGACAATCATTCTTACCCAACAATGGCTTACCCTTCTTGTTGATGTTATTCCAAGCATGTTGAAGCTTGGATAGCAATTCTCCCTTCAAATCACCTGTGAAGTACAGAGATTCCAGCACTTCCTCCTCTTTTGGCGGGCTTCTCAAAGCATAACCGAATTGTCTGATCAACAATGACGGATTGTAGTTAATGCACCCTTTTCTCCCAATCAGAGGAACGTTAGGATATTCTGTACAGCTGTAGATAATCTCAAACCCCAGTAAGTCCCTATCAAACCAGACAACATCTTTTGAAGAAAGCCCCATCAGACGCTCAAACCATTCCACCGTAGCTGCAGACTCAGCAAAGATACCCTTCTTGGGCAGGTGACTACCAAACCACATATGCAACAAAGGCACACAACAAGAGACGTTCTTGCCCCTCCTATTCTCGTTCTTATAATGCAAATAATGATAGAAGTCTCCAATCAGTGTAGGCACAGGATTGCCTGAAGCAAATATATAGAACACATCCAGATCAACGAAGTCAGGCATATTAGGGAACAGTACAATGCCATATATACACAGAGCTAGGATAGCATTAAACACATTCCAACAGCCACTCTTGTCATACTCTTGTGCTTTCCCGACCAAGAACTTGAGGGAAAAACCAGAAACTCCATTCCATGAGGTTAACAGCAACTCTGAGGAGTCTAAATGCAAAGCAACAACCAAATCCTCCAGCTTGGGCTCAGCACCCATATGAATGAAGGGTACCCTGTTCTGAATGGTCAACTCTAAGATCTCAACATATTCTTCCATGGTCGGAGCCAGAATGAAGTCAGGGAAAGTAAAACACCTCAGCGGGGGATCATAAAACTGCATAAGCGCGTACAATCCGTTCAGCTCATACGTGGATGGTTTGCAAACCAACCTAAGCAGCTTCCCATAACTCTTCTTGAAGCTTCTCTTCACATCATCATCAGCTAAATACATCAACCCGAGCAAATGAGTAACATCTGGAGTAGGCAACTTGTATGCCACAGTCTTCTTCAAAGTATCCATAATAGCAGCAGACAGAAATCCGGGCAACTAGAATCAGAGGGTATGAAATGCACCTGCGGCACAGACACACGTTAATGATATGCAAAATGAGTATGCAACAATGCAGTATGCAAACACGCAACAGGGATCAAGTGATATATTGCTGAAGAGATCCATCCGCAATATCTGTCTCAACAGACCCACAATACTGCTCACACCTGGTCTCAATAGACCCATAACAATGCTCCACTTTGATCTCAACAGACCTATAACAAAGCTCCAACCTGGACTCAACAGACCTATAACACTTTCTTGATGAAGAACCCCAAGTAACCACACATACTGATCCAATATTAAGAAAACCGGGTAGTTTGGAGGTCAAGTTTCCTGCATGTCCCAATCCCTCTCATAGGTAGGTGTCCTATCAACTGACATAAGGTACGGTATCCTATGCGGTCGTCGGCGTCATAGACTTTCAAGACTGATGATACGATACCCAGAAGGTGTGGCATCATCATGTCCTGAAGAAGCCTCACTTAGCCAACTTCCAATTGATCGGTCCCCAGAGTCGACAATCCAACTAACCAACAACCCCCTCAACCCAAAGGGTTGAAAAAGAAGTCAACCAGAAGAACCTCATCCCAGTGTGGATTTTGCAGGACACTAGTACATGCAAAACATGCACGCGCCCACTACTTTCCACAACTAATTCTAGGTGCACTCAAGCCCAGGTCCGACTTATCTTTAAATCTGACCCCCTACCCAGCATAACAACAATAATATAATGCTCAAAGTAAATACGGAAAAGTAAACCCATACAAAACCCACGACGGGAAAACAAGCGCTAGGATTGACTCGCGTAGGGAACCGTTGGAGACCCCAGCAGAGTCGCCAGCTGTCGCTACTGCGAAAATCGGCGCTGGCTATGACAGAAGAGTCGCCACCATGCGTTATTTATCCCACAGGAGGGAAAGGAAACGCTCAGAGTAAACCTAACACAAAATGGGAAAGGCATGGTCATCGCAACCAAATCCTGGATTCGGGAGTCGATTACGCAAGGGGAAAGTATTAGCGCCCCTCACGTCCGCCGTACTTGACGGGATCCACGCTTGTTTTCTATCTAAGGGTATGTTATTCTATCTACTCTATAGGTCTGGGTTAAAAAAGAAAAGAAAATGAGAAAAGAGACTCGATAGAGCTTCGCCGCTCTATGCCTACGTATTCCCTCGTGCAATGGGAAAGTCAGAGTCTACGTAGTTCGCCTACCTACGGATGAAGGTGGGAAGGTTGCTCGCTAGGATACAGCATCCTATGCCTACGTACTTTCATACAGCATGAAAAGTCAGAGCAAACGTAGTTCGGGCTACGGAAGACACAAGCTTGTCTGACTGTTTTTTATTACCTTCAAAAAGGGTTTTTCTTGATTAAGAGTCCAAGAGGACAAAAATGACACTTTGATGTTTGTTTTGAATCTTTTACGAAAGAAGTGCTTTTTAGTTGGTTTGCAACCTCTGACGCACTAGAGACTATGATTTGAGAGTGACTACGTCGCGTGTCACCCAAAGGGTACCACACTAAGCAGCCGGACTACTGGAAAGAAGCTCTCCAGCAAACCTTTCTCAAATAGCTTAAGACTCGTAACGTACGACATCGATAAACCTTATTACTGTATTTTTGAGTTGTTTTGAGATAAGAAGAGAGAGAAGCTCTAAAAAGCCTAGGGTTGAAAAAGGAATAAAAACTTACCTAATGTTGTCTTGCATGGATAAGAATCCTAATGTCTATCATAATTCCCTCCTGCATAGAGGAAATCAGAGATCCTAGGGGATAAATAGAAAATAAAGTAAGCAAATACAATAAAATGCATGCAATGCAACAGTACAAGCGAGGCAAGGGAGTCCCACTCAACCTCGAACCTGGGAAAACAACAGGAAAAGTGAATTAACATTCACTTCAAACCTAGGGGGCAAGCAGCACAAGCCAACCAACAATACAGAAAACAAAAACCACAGCAGAGGAGGCAGCCCAGACAGCAACACCAGACTCCTGCAGCAAACAGCATAAGCAGCAGCTCTGACAGCAACAGTTTGATTAAATAGTAAAAGTTGACAGCAACAACCTTCATCTTCATGAATAACTCCCATCTTCAAGTTTCAACTCTCCAATCTTCAACAAGCTACCAACTTAAGCAAGCTCAAACCCCAACCAGTAAACAGCTTCATCAAGCTCCTGACTTCATCTTCAATCAAGCAGTAAAACCCTAGCTTCAACAAGCAGACAACCTCATTCTCAACAATCTTCAACAAGCACCTCCAAGGGAGAATCATTCAACAAGATCAAGTTGAAATGTTTAAGTAGCTCAAAGACAACCAAAGGAAGCCACTGAGAACTCAACATTATGAGAGACTGGCATCCTCAAAGTTCTACTCTTAAAGCATGCCACTCATCCTTCCAAAGGAGAGATGTGACTTCCTTAAGAGGAATTTATGTCATTGGATTGAATGGATATGAACAATATACTCCATGTTTGAAGAAAGAAACAAAACTACTCTGATGCTCTTCTTAAAACCCTAGTTTTCCTAAGCTCCTGACAAGCACTCCACCAGATGAGAAAATCTTCAACTCCAAGCTCCTTCAAGCTCTCCAAAGCATCTTCAATTGGTCCGCATGATCATCCAAGCACAATAGCAACACCACCCTAGTCTAAGGGGAACTATTGAGTTAAACTAGCCAAGTTAGTTCATCAGAAACACCTAGAAGTTAGTCCTAAAACTAAATCTAATTAAAATAACAAAAATGGTTGTAAAATCCTACAAAAATTACTAAGGGTTCCTAAACCTCTTAAAAATCACCCCATACAAAAACCAGGGGGTTAACCATTCATTTGGACCTAAAACTATGCCTTAAACCTAAGGGTACTATCCTAAAACCCTAGTTCTACACCACTTAAAGTTCAATGTTCAAACTAGCCGAAATTTATCTCACAAAAATATGAGAAAATTACTATGGGTTCATATATATATAAGCTATCTATCCCAAAAAGAATCAACTCGAAATCATACACCAATCATCCACAACAAAATCAACAAAATCATGTATCAACCATATTGAATATAAAACCAATTAAAATACCAAAAATGCAAATAAATTCCAAAATGCATGAATTAGTTATTTTTCAATCATATTAAATTCTAGACTCTTTAAGGAGTCAGGGGAAAAAAATCTAGATTAAAAATGCTAATTTTCCTATTTATTAGTGAATTATTTCCTAAACTATATGAAAATATAAAAATAAAAGAAAAACAATGAAAAATAATAAAAGCGCGTGCCAGATAGCAATTAAAACATGTTAAAATCCAAACCTGGGCCCAAGAGGGGGTGTCAATAGCGCGCATGACTAAGCCCAAACCAAAATGAAAAGAAATCAGAAAATAAAAGGGAAATTGAGAAACAGGCGTGGCAAATAGCAATCCATTTCAGTGTATTTTCTTATTGGGCTTCAGCCTGGGGTGTGTATAGCAAGAACTCATTCAGCCCACCCAATGCCAATTAAATGAAACGGTGAGTTTTGATGTCAATCTCTCTTCATACTTTCAAACGAAATCGTGGCCATTGATTTGTGGAATTAGTCAAGGTCAAAACATGAATCAATGGTGGGAGATTCATCGTCCCCAAAACATTTGAAAATGGAGGGAGAAACTCAGACGGTGGCCTGAGCTTCGCACCACCGTCTTCTTCGGCGTGGCAATCCCAAAATCTCATTAATCAAGCCAACTAAATACCCTATCTCACTTGAAATTTCATCCTGGTCATGAATATGACCTCCAATTCCATTGATTCTCACCCTAACTCTAAAACCGATCCAAAGTTCAGAAGTTCAACCAATTCTTGATCACTCCAAAACTTAAAATTAATAAGCCTAAACTCATCTACATGCTTCCCTGATCAATTCTCACCATCCAAACGCCATTAAAACCTCAAGAACTAGGAGATATGAGCTTCCACGGAAAATGGCATCACACTCAAAATGTCACGAATTGCTCAATTCTTGGACTGAAATCCATCTAAGCATCATCACTAACCTAACCACATATCAAATGCTAATCAATTTCCCCTAATCTAAGCTAAAAAATGAAAGTTACAAACCTGGAAAAACTGGATGAACAGAAGGTGCAAATGCTCGATTCAACCTCCAATGTTTTGCAGAATCACTCAAGAACCACTTCTAAAGTTTCTCCAATAATCAATTTGTCTTAAAATTCCCTCTATCTCCAAACCCGATTCTGAGATGCAATGAAGAAAATTCAGTTGCTTTTTCTTGTTTCTGGCTCAATCCTTCCCAAAAAACTATCTGAATCAGTTGCATACAATATATAGAGTGTGATGGAAACCTCTAGAACTTTCTGTAACAACCACAATGAGATTTTGAATTTCTCATATCCCTTGAAAATATCACATGCCAAAGTCATGCCTTGCTCTGTTTCAGCTTTCAATCTTGCTTGAATTTCTCCTCTTGTGATATTTAGAATTGAATTGGATGTGTAATTGCCTTGCTTTTGATCTTATGGAGTGTGATTGTTATGTTACTTCAACCTTAAGGTATCAAAGGGAATCATGTGAAATTGGCCTCAAATCCAAAATTTGGTAATGTCATCATCTTTAAAATTCCTTTTCTGTTCAAAATGGTATATAACATGGACTTGTTTGGCCACATATCAAATTTTCCACAATTTTGGCCTTTTAATCACTTTAATTTCTTCATTTCAAAGCCATTTCAAACCAACTTCTCCTATGAGCCAATTCAAAGCCTCCTTGATTCATGGTCAAGGTTAAAACCCTATTTTGAGAAACTTTCTAGTTGAACAATTTCCCATTTGAAGACTCTAAGTTGGAGATTTTGGCCCATGCTTGAAAATGACCTATAATCACCAATACCTAAAATACCCCTGGATTGCAAAGATCATAACTAGAGTTCTACAAATCCTGTCAAGGACTTCTAGTACTCTATGGAAAGATAAGATCAAGATATATAACTCTCATGTTGGCAAAGAATCCATTTGAAACTTCCTTGAAGGGCAAAAGTTGCTTGGAAGTCAAGTGACTTTCACAGATAAATTTCAGTGTCCTTTGATGACCTGTAATTTGCAAAGACCATAACTTGAGTTCTACGAATCCCCTTGAGGACTTCTAATATTCAAATTAAAGGTATTGAGATTCTCTACAAGTTTAATGTTGGCCAAAGATCCATTTGAAACATGTATTTTGACTTATGTGGCTTTGAATTTAGGCACTAAACAGGGTGATTTGCACTGAAACCCTAATTTAGCAACTTCCCACATTCTTGATCTTTCTTTGCTCAACCTTGGCACAACACCACACATGTATCAACATACCAATCCATGAATCCCATGACCTCAAGGTAGGTTTTGATGCTCTCCAATTACTCAATTGAATTAGGGTTGACCCAAATGAAACCCTAGTTGACTGCACTTCAACTGTGGCTCTCATACTTGAATCAATGACTTGTCTTAGCTTCAATATGGACCTCTAGGCATCCCATGAGATCCATAAACACCTCACATTCACATTCCATGTTTCACATCCCACTGATGATTCTCAATATTCCTCAAGATAGGAGCAAACCCACATGTAGGCCCTCAACTTCTCAAGATTTTAAATCACTTCTTGATGGCTTGGATGACTTCTCAAACTTGGATAAAACCTCTTGCTAGGATCTTCTCTTGATAGACACCCTTGATCCCTTGTTGGATGCATTCTATGCTATGATATGCAAATGATTGGATTATCAAATGATGTAACTATGAAAATGAAATGCAATGAAACATAAATCAGGCAAGAAAAGGTTGAGCAAATTTTGGGGTGCAACAATATGAACGGGGCAATGTAATTCAACCTCCATAAAAAACCACGAACTTCTTTTTCTGTTTTCGGCGTTGGCAATGTAATTCCTTTTTCACTCACAATAAACCCCAATAGCTTACCAGATCTCACCCTGAAGGTGCACTTATTAGGATTCAGTCTCAGCCTGAATTTCCTAAGCCTCTTGAACAATTTCAGAAGATTAACCAGATGCTCTTCCTCCGTCTGGGATTTAGAAATCATATCATCAACATAGACTTCGATCTCTTTATGCATCATGTCATGAAAGAGTGTTGTCATAGCTCGCTGATATGTTGCCCCGGCGTTCTTCAAACCAAAGGGCATTACTTTGTAGCAGAACGTTCCCCATGGGGTAATAAAAGTTGTTTTCTCCATATCATCCGGCGCTATCTTTATCTGATTATAGCCTGAAAAGCCGTCCATGAAGGAAAACACAGAGAATTGAGCGGTGTTGTCGACCAGCACATCAATATGAGGAAGCGGAAAGTCGTCTTTTGGGTCCGCCTTATTCAAATCTCGATAGTCCACGCACATCCGCACCTTACCATATTTCTTTGGTACAAGTACTATATTAGCGACCCATGAGGGATAAGTTGTAACAGCCAGAAAACCAGCATCCCATTGTTTCTGAACTTCCTCCTTCATTTTCATAGCCATATCTGGTCGAGTTCTTCTGAGTTTGTGCTTAACCGGCGGACATTCCTCACGCAATGGCAGACGGTGAACCACCATATCAGTATCCAACCCAGGCATGTCTTCGTAAGACCAAGCAAAGATATCACTGTACTCCCGCAGCATCTCAATAAGCCTTTGCTTGATATCACTTTGCAGTGCAGCCCCGATCCGGATATTCCTGACAACCTCTTCGGACCCCACGTTGATAATTTCAATTTCCTCCTGATGAGGCAAAATGATTCTCTCTTCTTGTTTCAAAAGTCGAGTCAGCTCTTCTAATAAGTCACTATCCTCAACAATCTCTTCTTCTGCTTGAAATATCGGGTGCTCGAAGCCGAAACGAGTCATAGGAAGTTCGTGATCGGTGTCGTCTGAAGTATGAATCCTGCATGGTTAAATGTTTCAAATAATGCAAACAAAGCACATAACCACGTTGCCATTTTATTGTTAGACAAAAACAGGAAAAACAAGGATCACAAACTTTGCATGCGAAAAATGCCTTTATTAATGATTAAACAAAGTACTCACATAAGCAGGTAGCCCTAAAAATAAAATCACTATGCCCCGGATAGGACACAGGGTTATATAATAATTGAGAAAACAAATCATTACTGTTTTGTAGTCACTGAGACAAGTTCCTGGATAGACCAGTTGCACAGATTCTGTCCTGGCACGTCGGGCTTGATCCACGAGTCCATATCAAAGTCACTATCTCCGTCTTCAGCATCGGAAACAACATTGATCGTTTCATAATAGACCCCACCTGGAGTGATCACCACTGGTCCTCTGAACTTTGGCACGCCTGATGCGGAAGGTGACGATGTCGGGCGACCGGAATTTCTAAGACTTGGCCTCATCCTTTAGTTGCTCCAGCCTGAACCACTGCTTGAGCGTTTTTGTACGAAGACATGGCCACCTCTGGCCCTTTGCTGGGAACATGAGACTTGTCCTTGATCGGCAACCCCTCGAAGGCTTGGCATGGCGTCTCATGGATCTCCCCATCCACTTCGACGTACTTGAATGACGAAAGATGACTAACCAGAATGTCCTCCTCTCCACAAATAGTAACAACACTGTCACTGACCATGTATTTAAGCTTCTGATGCAGCGTGGACGTCACAGCCCTTGCAGAATGTATCCATGGTCTCCCAAGTAAACAGCTGTAAGCTGGATGTATATCCATGATGTAGAACACTGTGTCAAACACTTCCGGCCCGACTTGGAGCGGCGACGTTATGGACCCAAACACCGACCTTATGGTCCCATCAAAAGCCCTCACGACCAAATCACTTGGCGTGCATATGATTCCTCGGACATCTAGCTTAATCATAGCCTTCTTAGGCAACACATTCAAAGATGATTCGGTATCTACAAGAACGTGCGATATAATAGTGCCCCGGCACTCCACTAAAATGTGCAAAGCCATATTATGGTCCCGACCTCTAGGCGTCAAATCAAAATCAGTAAATCCCAGGTTGTGTTCGGCATTCACATGCGCCAGTACCCCCTCAAGATGATTAACAGTTACTTCCTGAGGTACAAAAGACGTGTCCAAGATTTTCAACAAGGCATTCCGATGGGCCTCGGAACAAAGCAACAAAGATAGTATTGAAATTTTGGAGGGCGTCTGCTGCAAGTGCTCCACAATCTTATAGTCACTTTTGCGAATCAACCTCATAAACTCTTCTACATCCTTGACCGATGTTTCTTTCTCTTTTGACTGGGAAGGTCCTCCTTCATTCACTTTGGCTTTGCCTCTAGCAATCCTCTCAGCCTCGATTTCAGGTGAAGTGAAGATTCTACCACTTCGGGTCATACCTCCCGCTTCAACAAGACTACCCACTGCCCCTACTGGCTGGATATCCACATTAATCTTTTCCCCGTTGCAAAAAGCCTCCAACCCATAATTCCATGGAATGGCTTTCGTGCTCTCAAAAGGAACAGGTCCTGCTTTCGTTATCATGATAGTTGGCCGCTTGGCGGGCGCTGATATCATAATAGTCTTTCGTGGAATTGTAATTGTTGCGACCTCACCCTGCTTTTCACAGTTTACCTCACCAGGTTTCCCAACAGCAGTGCGGTCAAACTATAAAGTTCCTTCATCAATCATGGCCTGAATACCTCTCTTCAAATCAATACGGCCCTCTGGTCGGGTCCAACAATCCAAACAGTACTCATCACATCCGGGGAAGACCCCTCCTTTCAACAATCTGCTTTTAACAAAGCTTAAAGGTGTCTTCAGATCATTTACGTCCATAACCAAATCCAAATTCTCTTTTGTCAAAACAGCATTCGCTCCATGATTCGGCATTGGTTTCTGTACAATATTGGGACCATCATTACTGAAGTTAATGACTTTACTATCAATCAAATCTTGTACTTTGTGCTTAAAAGCATGACAACTCTCGATATCATGTCCGGGTGCCCCAGAATGAAAGTCACACTGCTTACTAGTATCATATTTGTAAGGAAGCGCTCCTGTGGGTGGGTCTAACGTTCTCTTCTCAACCAGATTCAAACTTAACAGCGTCTGAAGCAGTTCTGCATACGTTGACGGAGGTGTATCAAATACCCTCTTCGGCTTCCCATTCTGGATCCTTCTCTGAGCAGGATTATACCTTTGTTGTTGCTGCTGCTGCTGTTGTGGTTGTTGTCGTTGTTGTGGTATAGGGATCATCACACTAGCAACCTGTTGTTGAATATACTGATTCCGACCTCTACCTCGTCCTCGACCACCATATACTGCACTGACGTATCCTTGCCTTTTACCACCAAAGACCTTTTTCGCACCTCCAGCTGAGGTCGATTCACCGGCTTGAATCTTACTAATTTTGATTCCGTTTTCAATTCGTTCCCCCATGAGTATCATGTCAGAGAAACTACCCATCGAGCAATTGAGCAACTTATCATAATACATCCAAGAGAATGTTCCAACAAAAATATCAATCAATTCCCTTTCAACCATAGGGGGGTGGACTCTTGCTGCCAGATCGCGCCAACGCTAAGCATACTCCTTGAAACTCTCCCCATTCTTCTGTGAAAGACTTTGAAGTTGGACCCTATTTGGTGCAAGGTCACTATTTTATTGGTAATGTTTGACGAAAGCATCAGCCAATTCTTTCCAACTTCTGACCTGTGCAGGCTCTAGTCCCATGTACCATTCCAGCGATGGTCCTGACAAACTATCTTGAAAAAAATGCATAAGCATCTTCTCATCATCAGAGTACGCAGACATCCTTCGGTAATATGAACGCACATGAACCCGTGGGCATGTATCCCCTTTATATTTATCGAAAGTGGGAGCTTTAAACTTCAATGGTACTCTCAGCCCAGGAACCAGCCCCATGGTAGCCATGTCCAACCCTGCAGAATTTTGATTGGGTATACCTCTCATCTGTTCCTCCAGCATTTTAATCCTCCGATCACTATCAGTGGGACCCTCAAAACCCATGCCTTTCCCATAAAAGGAATCTTCCTGACGATCTCTATTCCAGTACGAACCCTCATTACCATATCTGTCATAAGCAGCATTACGACCATGACCATGACCACTTTGGAAGAACCTGGGGTCATACCTCAGATTGCCAAGCTCTTGATTAGCAGCCACTGTCCCAAAACCAGTATTAAAAGGACCCATCCCAGCACCATTGGTATTCACATTGCCAAACCCAGCATTGTCGTAGCCATTATTACCAAAACCTTGATTGTTATCACCGAACCCTCCATTGCCGAGGCCCTGATTATTGAAACCATAATTGCCATCCCGATTGCCAAAGCCAAAACCCTGATTGTTGTCACCGAAACCAGTATTGATACCAACATTCCTGTTGGTTTCCATGTTCCCATTAACATTATCAGCATTTCTATTACTAGTGTTGCCGTTGCCGTTACCAATACCAGTCTCACCAGCATTTGGTATCACTCCCTCCCTGCGAGGAGTCTCAACATGAGCAGAGTTGTATTCAGTATTACCAGCCGCTCGCTCCAGCAGCGGTTGCACTAGAGTTTGAAGATGTTCCTGGCCTTTAGCCACAACTTCCATGGTCTGCATGAATTGGGCCAACCTATCCCGGATCTCCTGCATCTCAGACTGTACTTGATCCATGATCTTGTTACTGTTGCTTCTTGTAGCGTACCGGTGAATTCTCTGTTTGTCAATCTTGAAACAAACTGGAATTCTCTGCCATGCAATATGAATATGAAAATACACACGTGTAAATATGCAACAGGTTAATTTCCCCCCTGATTCTAGTTCTGGAGAAAAAGCCATAACGACAATGGAGTCCCATGTGAGCAAGCGCAGAATCAGAAACCTCATATATAAACAAATGCCAAGAGGAAGAGTACAAAGATACAACTGAATACAACTGAAAAAAGACCTCGGCCAAAATACAAGTACAAGTACAAATAACAAGGGAAACGTAAAGGCAAATCAGGCCAAATGGCGCGCCCTGACATCTTCCAATATCCTCACCGTCTCCGGATGACCTAGTCTGGAGATTAGTTCTTGTATCAGTAATGCGTGCCACTCAATAGTGGATCTCATCTTTTTGGCGTCCTCTTCACAAGCTCCCCTGCTAGAACACTCATCAATCCTGCATCTTTTGGAGCCAGCCTTCAATTCACCACCCCTAGTTTCTTTGACCATGTTGCTCATTCTAGACTCAGCGTCATGTCTAAGAGATACCTCTCCAGCAATCTTCGCATCCATAGCACTGAGCTGCTCCTCTAACTGGGAAATTTGAAGTTTTAATTCATCTTCATGCTCCTTCCGGCTAGTAAGCGTGGCATTCCACAAAAGTTCCCATTTGGAAAGCCGAGAATAAGCCTTGTTCAGAAGTTCTTTCTTAGTAGCAAGTACACTACTAACACCATTCAGAGCTACTCCTACTTTCTCTCTCTTGCTGGTCTCTTCAGTCAAGTCTGAACCCAACCTATTAATCATCTCAGTTTGCTTCTTCAAAGTGAAGGTTGCCTCATTCTTCTCATGCCGGAGCTGGAAAATCTCTTTTTCTAACTCTTCATTTTCTCTTTGCAACTCTTTTTTATCAGCCAGCAACTTGTTATACTTCTCAATCTCTACTGAAGTAGGTTCCTCAATCACCGGAAGATATAAAGGCTCTGCAGCAGGATATGGCATCGAAGAAATCCTAACTCTCTCATGGATCCAGAGCCGATAAGGATTATAAGCTCGACTGTCACTCTTACCTAGCAATGCCTTTCCTCTTCTGTGAATATTACCCCAAGCACACCTCAATCTGACCAAAACATCTCCATCTAATAAACCCGTGAGATACAGAGATTCCTGTATCTCGTCTTCAACCGGAGAGTCCCTCAAAGCATAGCCAAATTGTCTCACAAGCAGAGAAGGGTTATAGTTAATACAACCTTTTCGTCCAATCAAGGGAACGTTCAGAAAGCCACTGCAACTATATATAATATCCACTCCGAGCAAGTTCCAATCAAACCAAACAATGTTCTCAGCACACAATCCCATCAATCTGGAAGACCAATCCAAAGTACCAATAGTATCAACTAAAGGTCCCTTCTTAGGAAGATGTCCCTGAAACCACATGTATAGAAGAGGTACACAACAAGAAACATTCTTTCCCCGCTGTTTTTCATTCTTATAGTGAATAGAATGATAAACGTCACCCAAGAGAGTAGGCACCAGATTCTTCGAGGCAAGAATAAAGAAAGCATCTGAGTCAACAAAATCAGGCATGTTTGGGAACAAAATCGCACACTGCGAAACCTTCTCAACCAAGCAAGAAATATGAAAACCATAGGCTCCATTCAACTTGACCAAACCTCCGGGGAACTCAGAAACATCTAAACTGACAATCTCAGCAAGCTTAGCCAACTCAGGCTTAGTATCCTTGTGAATAAAAGGCATCTGACCTAACACAGGAACTCCTATCATGTCAGAATACTCCTCCAAAGTAGGAGCCAGAATAAAATCAGGGAACAAAAAGCATCTCAACTGAGTCTCGTAAAACTGCATCAAAGTATACAATCCAGTCATCTCAAACAAAGAAGGTCTGCACAACAAACTGAGCAGTTTCCCATAAGACTCTCTAAACTCAGCCCTCAATCTCTGATCTGCTAGAGAAACCAACCGCAATAGGGAACTGATATCTGGAGAAGGCAACCTGTAAGCAACTGTTCTCTTCATGGACTCCATGTCTGGCAAGAAGAACACTAGAATCTGAGGGGAACAAACACACCTGCAACATAAATACACGTTAATGAAATGCAGACATGAAAATGCAGATGCATATGCAACAGGGGATCAAGTGCAATAGTGAAGAACTGTGCTGTGCTGTACTGCAGCTTAAGAACCATCAGATCTTCTCCTCAAACCAAACCAACCACAAAAGAACCCTCACAACCAATTCTCACTGACAGAGACAAACCAGGTGTTCTGAGGCCAGAGTTTTCCTGCAAAAAGACCCACCTACCCTCTCACAGGTATGTACTTAACTCCCAGACGAGGTACGACATCCTATACGGTCATCAGCGTCACAGAATTTCAAGAGCGATGATACGATACCCAGAAGGTGTGGCATCATCATCCCTTCAAGAGGCTTGACTTAGCCGAATCCCAAATGATAGGTTCCCAGAGTCGACAACCCTCAAATCCAGCAACCTGTCGAGCCCAAAGGGCCAGGCAAGATGCCATCAAACAGAATCTCGTTTGAGTGTAAAATTCGTAGCTAGCTGGTGCGAGCAAAGCAAGCAGGATAACCACTACTCTCTACTTCTAAGTCTATGTGCACTCAAGCCCAGGTCCGGCTTATCTCTCAAACTAACCCTCTACCCACAACACAATAACCATAATATGCAGTACTCAAAGTAAAGACAGAAATATAAATACATATAAAACCCCAGACAGGAAAACAAGCGCTAGGATTGACTCGTATAGGGAACTATCAAGTCCCCAGCAGAGTCTGCAGCTGTCGCTACTGCGAAAATCGGCACCGGCTATGACAGAGGAGTCGCCACCGTGCGTTATTTATCCCAAAAGAGAGAAAGGAATGGTCATCGCAACCAAATCCTGGATTCGGGAATCGGTTGCGCAAGGGGAAGGTATTAGCACCCCTCACGTCCTTCGTACTCGACGGGATCCACGCTTGTTTTCTATCTAAGGTTGTGTTTATCTATCTACACTAAAGGTCTGGTCTAAAAAGAAAAGAAAATGACTCGGCAAAGTATCGCACTTTATGCCTACGTATTCCCGTCTGAGACGAGAAATCAGAGTCAACGTAATTCGCCTAACTACGGGTTAAAGGGGGAGGAGGTTGCTCGCCGAGATGTCGCATCTCGTGCCTACGTACTTTCATACTGCATGAAAGATCAGAGCAAACGTAGTTCGGGCTACGGAAGACACAAGTTTGTCTGACAGTTTTTTATCTCCTTAAGAAAGGGTTTTCCAGATTAAGGGTCCAAGAGGACAAAAACAGAGTTTGAATATTTGTTTGAGTCTTTTACGAAAGAACAGTTTTTTAGGATGTTTACAATCTCAGTCACACTAGAGACTATGACCCAGGAGTGAACGCTTCGTATGTCACCCAAAGGGTACCACACTAACATCCAGATTACTGGAGAGAGACTCTCCACCAACCTTTTCCCAGATAGCTTAAGGCTCGTAATGTACGACTTCAATTAACCTTATTACTGTATTTTTGAATTGTTTTGAGATGAGAAGAGAAGACACCCTAAAACTATGGTTGAAAGGGGAATCTTCCTAGAGTTATCATGCATGGATCAAAACCTAATGTCTGTCATAATTCCCTCTTGCACAGAGGAAATCAGAGATCCTAGGGGAAAACAGCAAAAGAAAGCAAGCAGTGAACAGTAAACAGTAAATAGTAGAATGCATGCTATGCAACAGTACAAGTGAGGCAAGGGAGAAAACAACAGGCAAGAGGAGACAAGCTCCACCTCAAACCTAGAGGTAATCAACACAAGCAACAGTCTTCAGCAGACAGCAACTTCAATACTCAACAGCGGCAGCTCTAGACAGCAAATCCTCTTGACAGCAAAGTTAACAGCAAAAAGCTTCATCCTCAAGCTAGCTTCTATCTTCAAGCTTCATCAAGCTTCATCTTCAAGCTCTAGCAAGCACACTCCAAGCAAAGGATTAATCACTAGGATCAAGGTTGCAATGTTGAAAACCAAATGAAAACCAAAGGAAATTATCAAGTACCAACATTGAAATGGAAAGGCATCCTCAAAGTTCTACTCAACTATGGGCATACCACATATCCCTCCAAAGGAGAGATGGAGTTTCCCTAGGAGGACTTTACATTATTGGGTAGAATAGAAGCACACAATGCATTCTATGTTTGATGAAAGAATCAGAACTAGTCCTAATGGCCCTTCCTAAAACCCTAATTTCCTAAGCTCCTAAAATAACTCCTAAAAGAAAAGGAAACTTCAAGTCCAAGCCCCAATCTCCAAGCCACAGCAGCTACACCAAGCCTAGAAGACCTCCCAAGAAGGAATCCAAGCAAATCCAGCTCCAAAGTCACCAAGAAGACCAAGCAAACAACGACACACAAAATAGAACACCACAAGCACAAGCAATTTGCAAAATACAACTAAAATAGAAAACAAATTTGTAAAATTCTAATAAAATTACTAGGGGAACATACATATTTGAACAATCTAGGGTTAAAGTATTAAAGCCTAATTCAACTTATAAGTCGCCTAAACAAAATCTAGATTGAAGGGTATCAAGATGATCCACAAGTTTGGGAAGGCTCTAATCTCAACACCTAAAACAGAACCTAAAGTTGTTCTAAAATTACAACAAAAATCCTAAAGGGACATGAAGATCTACCCTAAAACATACTAAAAAATCAAATCCAAAATCATCATCAATTAGAAGAACAAAATTCAACAAAATAGATAGTCAAATATGCAAAATTAAAAGAATTAAACAAAATAAGAAAAATCAAATTAAAATGAAAAATGCATGAAAATGCATTTTATTGATTTCAGAAAAATCACAAATTCTCTCAAGATCATGGAAATATTTTTAAAATAATTTTTGGATCAAAATTGAATTTATTGTGATTTTTTGAATCAATAAAGCATTTAAAATAAACAAAATGAAATAAAAGAAATAAAATGTTGAAATAAAACATGAGCCACTGGATGAGGAGACTGGTCCACATATCCAAGCACTGAGGGCATGCCACCTCATTAATGAAACGCCTGCATTTTGGACTCAAAAATTCATTTCTCAGATTAACACACAACCATTGGATCTGGTGGTCAGTCAAGGTCAAAGGCAAGATCTGATGGCTATGGACTCATCTTCTCCAACTCATAGGCTGACCTGAGTGGAGATCAGGGACGGTGGCCGGAGAAGACTCCAGTCGTCTTCTCCGGCGAGCAGGTGGTTACAGGTGTCCAGAAACTCTAAACCTCATACCAATCTCACTCCAAATTTCATTAGGAATTCAAATCTCCTATCCAAATGTCCTAACTCTCCATAGATCTCAAGATTCGAACTCAGGTTCAGAACATACATCCAGATCAAACATCACCAATTGCAAATCTAATGATATAGAATTCATCCTCATGCTTCATACATCAAATTGATCTATCCAATTCAACTTAATTCCTCATGATCAAGCCAAATCGTGCCATAACAGAAATTACACATCACCTAAATTTGTCTCTAATTGTCCAAAATTCTGTCCAGAAACGATCTACTCCTTAACTAGATCCTAACCACATATGCAAATTGATCTACATCTTCCTACAATGGTGAGAAATTTGAAGGTTACATACTTGGTGTAGATCCACTAACAGAGGTAGCTAGAACTTGATTCAACCTTCAAAACTCTCCAGAATCATTCAAGGATGCAAGAGAAAGATGTTGTAAGCTTCAATTTGCTTTGAATCAGCCTGGAACTCAAAACCCGATCTGCACTTGCTTGCTTTAAAATGAAGTTGTTATCTCTGCTTCAGCCACGAAACTTGCACCAAAATGATTTTGAAATCATCAAAGAACTTAAATAGAACATGTCTATGGGCTTTAGAAGCTCAATTGAGGCCCAATCCAGCCAATCCAAATTTCTGTTTTTCTCTTCACGTGTGCAATGTAACAATCACGAATTGGCCATGAAAATTGCTCTAGAAGCTTCCCTTTCACTTGAAAATTCCATTGTGAGTGTATTCAGACAAAAAAGAGCACTTGAATTGCATTGGTAAGGAACTTGGATGTGTGACTTGCAAATGAAGAAATCAAATGACGACTCATGAAACTTGGCCTAAACTCAAAATTCTGGTAATGTCACAGTGTCTAAAATTCAATTTCCATTCAAAAAATGTAGTTACTTGACATGTTTTAGTCCTATAACTTAAAATTGGTCTTTTCCCTCCGTAATTCATTTGAAAATTTCCCTTTTTGAAACCATTTCAAACCAAGTCTTTCTATGAGCCCAATCAATCCATCATGACCTCTTGGCTAGCCTAAAAGCCCAATTTTGAACAACTTTCATGTTGAACAAAAATCCATTTGACAAGTGCAAGTTTGAGATTTTGGCCTATGATTGAAAATGACCTATAATCTCACTTTCCCAAAATACCCCTGACTTGTAAACCTCATAACATGAGTTCTACAAATCCGATGGAAGACTTCTAGTACAATTTAGAAAGCTAAGATCATTAGGAACAACTTTCATGTTGGCAAAAAGTTCAGGTGAAAGCTCCTTCTAGGTCAAAAATAGCTTTGAAGTCATATGATTTTCACAGACAAATTTCAGAGGCATCTGGGGACTTATAACTTGTCTAGACCATAACTTGAGTTATATAAATCCCCTAGAGGACTTCTAGTACTCAAATTAAAGGTATTGAGATGCTCTACAAGTTTCATGTTGGCCAAAGATCCATTTGAAACTTGTATCTTGACTTATGTGGTCTTGAAGTTAGGCACTAAACAGGGAATTTTGCACTGAAACCCTAATTTAGCAACATCCCACACTCTTGACTCTTCTTGATTTGATCTTGGCACAACACCACAAATGTTTTAACATATCATTTCATGAACTCCATGACCTAAAATTAGGCTTTGATACTCTTCAATTGCACAGTTGACCTAGAATTGATCCAGATGAAACCCTAATTGCTTGCACCTCAACTGTGGCTCTTGCATTTGACACAATGACTTGGTTACACTCTCCCATGGCCCTCTAGGCATCTTATAAGCTTCATACATATCCTCTTCTCACATTCAAAATTTCACAACCCTCTGATGGTCTTCAGTTTATCCTCAAGTTAGGAGAAGATTCACACTCAAACATTTAAACCCTTAGGCCCTCAAATCACCTTCTGATGACTTTGCCAACTTCTCAATCTTGAATGAGACCTCTTGCTAGGCTTCTCTTGATAAGAATCACACTTGATCCCCTACTATATGAATGATACCATGATATGCAAATGATATAACTATGCAGATGATAATGCAATGAAACATAAACCAGGTAAGAAAAGGTTGAGCAAATTTTGGGGTGCAACAACGTGTAAATATGCAACAGGTTAATTCCCCCCCCCCCCCCCCCCCCCGATTCTAGTTCCGGAGAAGAAGCCATAACGACAATGGAGTCCCATGTAAGCAAGCGCAGAATCAGAAACCTCATACATAACCAAATGCCAAGAGGCAGTGTACAAAGATACAACTGAATACAACTGAAAGAAGACCTCGGCCAACAAGCCTAGCGATGGTCAAAATACAAGTACAAATAACAAGATCAAAGCAAAGATAAATCAGGACAAATGGCGCGCCCGGACATCTTCCAATAGCCTCAACGTCTCCGGGTGACCTAGTCTGGAAATTAATTCCTGTATCAGTAATGCATGTCGCTCAACAGTGGATCTCAGCTTTTTGGCGTTCTCTTCAAAGGCTCCCCTTCCAGAACACTCATCAAGCCTGCATCTTTTGAAGCTAGCCTTCAATTCACCACCCCTAGTTTCTTTGACCATGTTGCTCACTCTAAACTCAGCGTCAGGTCTAAGAGATGCCACTTCAGAATTCTTCACATCCTTAGCGTTGAGATGCTCCTCTAACTGGGAAATTTGAAGCTTCAACTCATCTTCACGCTCCTTCCGGCTAGTAAGCGTGGCATTCCATAAAAGTCCCCATTTGGAAAGTCGAGAATAAGCCTTGTTCAGAAGTTCTTTCTTAGTAGCAAGTACACTACTAACCCCATTCAGGGCTACACCTACTTTCTCTCTATTGTTGGTTTCTTTAGTCAAGTCTGAACCCAACCTATTAATCATCTCAGTCTGCTTCTTCAAAGTGAAGGTTGCCTCATTCTTCTCATGCTGAAGCTGGAAAATCTCTTTCTCTACCTCTTCATCCACTCTTTGTAACTCTTCCTTTTCAGCCAGCAACTTGTTATACTACTCAATCTCTATTGAAGTAGGTTCCTCAATCACCGGAAGATACAAAGGCTCTGCAGCAGGATATGGCATCAAATAAGTCCTAACTCTCTCATGGATCCAGAGCCGATAAGGATTATAAGCTCGACTGTCACTCTTACCAAGCAATGTCTTTCCTCTTCTGTGAATATTACCCCAAGCATGCCTTAATCTGACCAAAACATCTCCATCTAATAAACCTGTGAGATACAGAGATTCCTGTATCTCGTCTTCAACCGGAGAGTCCCTCAAAGCATAGCCAAATTTTCTCACACGCAGAGAAGGGTTATAGCTAATACAACCTTTTCGTTCAATCAAAGGAACGTTCGGAAAGCCACTGCAACTATATATAATATCCACTCCGAGCAAGTTCCGATCAAACCAAATAATGTTCTCAGTACACAATCCCATCAATCTGGAAGGCCAATCTAAAGTACCAATAGTATCAACAAAAGGTCCCTTCTTAGGAAGATGTCCCTGAAACCACCTGGATAGAAGAGGTACACAGCAAGAAACATTATTTCCCTGACGTCTTTCATTCTTATAGTGAATAGAATGATAAACGTCACCCAAGAGAGTAGGCACCGGATTCTTTGAGGCAAGAATAAAAAAAGCATATGAGTCAACAAAATCAGGCAAGGTGGGGAACAATACAATCCCATAAATGCAAACAGCCAGAATAGCATTGAAGACAATCCAACATCCATCCTTCGCACACTGCATAGCCTTCTCAACCAAGCAAGAAGGATGAAAACCATAAGCTCCATTCAACTTGACCAAACCTCTGGGGAACTCAGAAACATCTAAACTGACAATCTCAGCAATCTTAGCCAACTCAGGCTCAGTATCCTCATGAATAAAAGGCATCTGATCTAACACAGGAATCCCAGCATATCAGAATACTTCTCCAAAGTAGGATCCAGAATAAAATCAGGGAACAAGAAGCATCTCAACTGAGGCTCGTAAAATTGCATCAAGGTATACAATCCAGTCATCTCAATCACAGAAGGTCTGTACAACAAACTGAGCAGCTTCCCATAAGACCCTTTAAACTCAGCCCTCACTCTCTGATCTGCTAGAGCAACCAACTGCAATAAGGAACTGATATCTGGAGAAGGCAACCTGTAAGCCACTGTTCTCTTCATGGGCTCCATGTCTGGCAAGAAGAACACTAGAATCTGAGGGGAAATAACACACCTGCAACATAAATACACGTTAATGAAATGCAAACATGAAAATGCAGATGCATATGCAAACAGGAGATCAAATGCAATGATAAAGAACTGTGCTGTGTTGTACTGCAGCTTAAGAACCATCAGATCTTCTCCTTAATCCAAACCAACCACAAAAGAACCCTCATAACCAATTCTTACTGACAGAGACAAACCAGGTGTTCTGAGGCCAGAGTTTTCCTGCAAAAGACCCACCTACCCCTCACAGGTATGTACTTAACCCGCAGACGAGGTACGTCATCCTATGCGGTCATCAGCGTCACAGACTTTCAAGAGCGATGATACGATACCCAGAAGGTGTGGCATCATCATCCCTTCAAGATGCCTCACTTAGCCGAATCCCAAATGATAGGTTCCCAGAGTCGACAACCCTCAAATCCAACAACTTGTCGAGCCCAAAGGGCCAGGCAAGATGCAATCGAAGAGAATCTCGTCTGAGTGTAAATTTCGTAGCTAGCTGGTGCGAGCAAAGCAAGCAGGCTAACCATTACTCTCTACTTCTAAGTCTATGTTCACTCAAGCCCAGGTTCGACTTATCTCTCAAACTAACCCTCTACCCACAACACAACAACAATAATATACAGTACTGAAAGTAAAGACAGAGAAATAAATACATACAAAACCCCAGACGGGAAAACAAGCGCTAGGATTGACTCGCATAGGGAACCGTTGGGGTCCCCAGCAGAGTCGCCAGCTGTCGCTACTGCGAAAATCGGCGCCGGCTATGACAGAAGAGTCGCCACCGTGCGTTATTTATCCTAGAAGAGGGAAAGGAAACGCTCAGAGAAAACCTAATGCAAAGAGGGAAAGGAATGGTCATCGCAACCAAATCCTGGATTCAGGAGTCGGTTACGCAAGGGGAAGGTATTAGCACCCCTCACGTCCGTCGTACTCGACGGGATCCACGCTTGTTTTCTATCTAAGGGTATGTTTATCTATCTACTCTAAAAGGTCTGGGTTAAAAAGAAAAGAAAATGACTCGGCAAAGTATCGCACTTTATGCCTACGTATTCCCGTCTGGAACGAGAAATCAGAGTCAACGTAGTTCTCCTAACTACGGGTTAAGGGGGGAAGGTTGATCGCCGAGATGTTGCATCTCGTGCCTACGTACTTTCATACGGCATGAAAGATCAGAGCAAACGTAGTTTTGGCTACGGAAGACACAAGCTTGTCTGACAGTTTTTTATATCCTTAAGAAAGGGTTTTCCTGATTAAAGGTCCAAGAGGACAGTTTTTTACGAAAGAACTGTTGTTTAGGATGTTTGCAATCTCAGTCGCACTAGAGACTATGACCCAGGAGTGAACGCTTCGTATGTCACCCAAAGGGTACCATACTAACATCCAGATTACTGGAGAGAGACCCTCCACCAACCTTTTCCCAGATAGCTTAAGGCTCGTAACGTACGACTTCGATTAACCTTATTACTGTGTGTTTGAATTGTTTTGAGATGAGAAGAGAAAGACACCCTAAAACTATGGTTGAAAGGGAATCTACCTACAGTTATCATGCATGGGTCAAAACCTAATGTCTGTCATAATTCCCTCTTGCACAGAGGAAATCAGAGATCCTAGGGGAAACAACAAAAGAAAGAAAGAAGTAAACAGTAAACAGTAAAATGCAGGCTATGCAACAGTACAAGCGAGGCAAGGGAGTCCGTCTCAACCTCAAACCTAGCAAAACAACAGGCAAGAGGAGACAAGCTCCACCTCAAACCTAAGGGTAATCAACACAAGCAAACAGACAAAAAACAAAAGAAAATAAACAGAGAAAGCAGCCCAAGCAACAACAAGAGTCTTCAGCAAAAAGCAACTTCAATGCTCAATAGCAGCAGCTCTAAACAACAAATCTTCTTGACAGCAAAGTTGACAGCAAAAGGATTCATCCTCAAGCTAGCTTCTATCTTCAAGCTTCATCAAACTTCATCTTTAAGCTCTAGCAAGCACCCTCCAAGCCAAGGATTAATCATTAAGATCAAAGTTGCAATGTTGAGAACCAAATGAAAACCAAAGGAAATCATCAAGTACCAACATTGAAATGGAAAGGTATCCTCAAAGTTCTACTTAACTATGGGCATACCACACATCCCTCCAAAGGAGAGATGGAGTTTCCCTAGGAGGACTTTACATCATTGGATAGAATAGAAGCACACAATGCATTCTATGTTTGATGAAAGAATCAAAACTAGTCCTAATGGCTCATCCTAAAATCCTAATTTCCTAAGCTCCTAAAGCAACTCCTAAAAGAAAAGGAAACTTCAACTCCAAGCTCCAATCTTCAAGCCACAGCAGCTACACCAAGTCTAGAAGACCTCCCAAGAAGGAAACCAAGCAAATCCAGCTCCAAAGTCACCAACAAAACCAAGCAAGCAAAGGTACACAAAATAGAACACCACAAGCACAAGCAATTTGCAAAATTCAAATAAAATAGAAAACAAAGTTGTAAAATTCTAATAAAATTCCTAGGGTAGCAAACACATTTGAACAACATAGGGTTAAAATATTAAAGCCTAATTCAACTTCTAAGTCACCTAAATAATTTCTAAATTGAAGGGTATCAAGGTGATCCACAAGTTTGGGAAGGCTCTAATCTCAACACCTAAAACAGAACCAAAATTGTTCTAAAATCCCAACAAAAATGCTAAGGGAACATGAATATCTAACCTAAAACATACTAAAAAATCAAAGCCAAATTCATCACCAATTGGAAGAACAAAATTCAACAAAACAGATGGTCAAATATGCAAAATTAAAAGAAATAAACAAAATAAGAAAAATCAAATTAAAATGAAAAATGCATGAAAATGCATTTTATTGATTTCAGAAAATCACAAATTCTCTCAAGATCATGGAGATATTTTTAAAATAATTTTTAGATCAAAATTGAATTTATTGTGATTTATTGAATCAATAAAGCATTTAAAATAAACAAAATGAATAAAAGAAAATAAAAACTCAGAATAAAACCACAGCGCTTGGATCAATTGACTGAGTATGCAGATCTAAGGTCATTGAGCTTGTCCACGCAGGCATCCCAGTCACACGCTGACTGGGATTAATGAAACGCTGCGTTTTGGTTGAGAGGCAAATCCTCAAATCAAACGTGAGCCCTCATATGCTCCTACTAAGTCCAACTTTTAAACTCATCCCATGGCTATGAACTCATCTTCAACCTTGAGCTCAGGCGAGGGGGGAAACAGCTCCGGTGACTCTCACGGTGGAAACAACCGTCTTCTCCGGTGAGATGGTGGTTTCAGGTGATCAAACATCAACAATCCTTACATCAATCTTTCCAGAATTTCACCAAGATCTCAAATCTCCTATTCATACATTCTAACTCTCCATAGATTTTAAATCACGAATCAAAGTTCAGAAAGGTCATCCAGATCAAACATCACCAATTGCAAATCTAATGATACAAAAATGTTCCTCATGTTTCATACATCAAATTGCTCTATCCAATTCAACTTAATTCCTCATGATCAAGCTAAACCGTGCCTCAACAGAAATTACACATCACCTAAATTTGTCTCTAATTGTCTAAAATTCTGTCCAGAAACGATCTACTCCTTAACTAGATCCTAACCACATATGCAAATTGATCTACATCTTCCTACAATGGTGAGAAATTTGAAGGTTACATACCTGGTGTAGATCCACTAACAGAGGTAGCTAGAGTTTGATTCAACCTTCAAAACTCTCCAGAATCATTCAAGGATGCAAGAGAAAGATGTTGTAAGCTTCAATTTGCTCTGAATCATCCTGGAACTCAAAATTGATCTGAAATCAATCCAATGAATATATAGAATGTTTCCATGGGCTTTAGAAACTCAATTGAGGCCCAATCCAGCCAATCCAATGTTCTGTTTTTCTCTTCACATGTGCAATGTAACAGTCACGAATTGGCCATGAAAATTGCTCTAGAAGCTTCCCTTTCACTTGCAAATTGCCTTGTGAGTGTATTCATACCAAAAGGAGTGCTTGAAATGCCTTGGTGAGTATTTTGGATGTGTGACTTGCAAATGAAGAAGCCAAATGACAACTCATGAAACTTGGCCTAAACTCAAAATTCTGGTAATGCCAAAGTGCTTAGAATTCAATTTCCATTCAAAAAATGTAGTTACTTGACATGTTTTGGTCCTTTAACTCAAAAAATCAATTTTCCCTCCTTAATCCATTTGAAAATTTCCCTTTTTGAAACCATTTCAAACCATGTCTTGCTATGAGCCCAATCAATCCATCATGAACTCTTGGCTAGCCTAAAAACCTCCATTTTGAACAACTTTCATGTTGAAAAAAAATTCATTTGACAAGTGCAAGTTGGAGATTTTGACCTATGATTGAAAATGGCCTATAATCTCACTTTCCCAAAATACCCCTGACTTGTAAACCTCATAACTTGAGTTCTACAAATCATATGGAAGACTTCTAGTACAATTTAGAAAGCTAAGATCATGAGGAACAACTTCCATGTTGGCCAAAAGTTCAGGTGAAACCTCCTTCTAGGTCAAACATAGCTTTGAAGTCAGATGATTTTCACAGACAAATTTCAGAGGCATCTGAGGACTTGTAACTTGTCTGGGTCATAACTTGAGTTCTATAAACCCCCTTGAGGACTTCTAGTACTCAAATTAAAGGTAGTGAGATTCTCTACAAGTTTCATTTTGGCCAAAGATCCATTTGAAACTTGAATTTTGACTTATGTGGTCTTGAAGTTAGGCACTAAACAGGGGATTTTACACTAAAACCCTAATTTAGCAACTTCCCACACTCTTAACTCTCCTTGATTTGATCTCGACGCAACACCACAAATGTCTTAACATATCATTCCATGAACTCCATGACCTAAAAGTAGGCTTTGATACCCTTCAATTGCACAGTTGACCTTGAATTGAACCAGATGAAACCCTAATTACTTGCACCTTAACTGTGGCTCTTGCATTTGACACAATGACTTGATTAAACTCTCCCATGGCCCTCTAGGAATTCTATGAACTACATACACATCTTCTTCTCACACTCAACACTTCACAATCCTCTGATGGTCTTCAGCTGATCCTCAAGTTAGGAGAAGATTCACACTCAAACATCTAAACTCTTAGGCACTCAAACCACCTTCTGATGACTTTGACAACTCCTCAATCTTGAATGAGACCTCTTGCTAGGCTTCTCTTGAGAAGAAACACACTTGATCCCCTGCTATATGAATAACACCATGATATGCAAATGATATAACTATGCAAATGATAATGCAATGAAACATAAACCAAGTAAGAAAAGGTTGGGCAAATTTTGGGGTGCAACAGCTACTATAACACGTATGATAGCCTAAGAAAAGGTAATAACCCAAAAGATACAGTATATTACCTACTATCAGACGTATGATTATCTAATCAAAGGTATTAACCCAAAAGATACGGTATATTACCTAGTATTAAACGTACGATTGTCTAAGCAAAGGTAATAACCCAAACGATACGGTATATTACCTATAATCAAACGTATGATAGCCTAAGCAAAGGTAATAACCCAAACGATACGGTATATTACCTATTATCAAAAGTATGATAGCCTAAGCAAAGGTAATAACCCAAAAGATACGGTATACTACCTACTATCAGACGTATGATAGCCTAATAAAAGGTAATAACCCAAAAGATACGGTATATTACCTACTATCAGACGTATGATAGCCTAAGAAAAGGTAATAACCCAAAAGATATGGTATATTACCTACTATCAAATATATGATAGCCTAAGCAAAGGTAATAAGCCAAAAGATACGGTGTATTACCTACTATCAGACGTATGATAGCCTAAGGAAAAGTAATAACCCAAGAGATACGTTATATTACCTACTATCAAACGCACGATTATCTAAGCAAATGTAATAAACAAAAAGATACGAAATATTACCTACTATCATACATAAGATAGCCTAAGCAAAGGTAATAACCCAAAAGATATGGTATATTACCTACTATCAAACGTACGATTATCTAATCAAAGTTATTAACCCAAAAGATACGGTATATTACCTATTATCAAACGTATGATTGTCTAAGCAAAGGCAATAACCCAAAAGATACGGTATATTATGTAGTATCAAACATATGATAGCCTAAGCAAAGGTAATAACCCAAAAGATACGGTATATTACCTACTATCAAAAGTATGATAGCCTAAGCAAAGGTAATTTCCCAAAAGATATGATATATTACCTACTATCAGACGTATGATAGCCTAAGCAAAGGTAATAAGCCAAAAGATATGGTGTATTACCTCCTATCAGACGTATGATAGCCTAAGGAAAGGTAATAACCCAAAAGATACGGTATATTACCTACTATTAGACGTATGATACCCTAAGCAAATGTAATAACCAAAAAGCTATGGTATATTACCTAGTATTAAATGTACGATTGTCTAAGCAAAGGTAATAACCCAAAAGATACGGTATATTACCTATTATCAAAAGTATGATAGCCTAAGCAAAGGAATAACCCAAAAGATACGGTATATTACCTACTATCAGACGTATGATAGGCTAAGCAAAGGTAATAACCCAAAAGATACGGTATATTACCTACAATCAAACGAATGATAGCCTAAGCAAAGGTAATAACCCAAAAGATACGGTATATTACCTATTATCAAAAGTATAATAGCCTAAGCAAAGGTAATAACCCAAAAGATACGGTATATCACCTACTATCAGACGTATGATAGCCTAATAAAAGGTAATAACCCAAAAGATACGGTATATTACCTACTATCAGACGTATGATAGCCTAAGCAAAGGTAATAACCCAAAAGATACGGTATATTACCTACTATCAGACGTATGATAGCCTAAGCAAAGGTAATAACCCAAAATATATGGTATATTACCTACTATCAAATGTATGATAGCCTAAGCAAAGGTAATAAGCCAAAAGATACAGTGTATTACCTACTATCAGACGTATGATAGCCTAAGGAAAGGTAATAACCCAAGAGATACGTTATATTACCTACTATCAAACGTGTGATAGCCTAAGCAAATGTAATAACCAAAAAGATACGGATATTACCTACTATCATACATATGATAGCGTAAGCAAAGGTAACAACCCAAAAGATACGGTATATTACCTATTGTCATAAGTATGATAGCCTAAGAAAAGGTATTAACCCAAAAGATACGATATATTACCTACTATCAGACGTATGATAGCCTAAGAAAAGGTAATAACCTAAAAGATACGGTATATTACCTACAATAGAACGTATGATAGCCTAATAAAAGGTAATAACCCAAAAGATACGTTATATTACCTATTACCAAAAGTATGATAGGCGAAGCAAAGGTAATACCCAAAAGATACGGTATATTACCTACTATCAGACGTATAATAGCCTAATAAAAGGTAATAACCCAAAAGATACGGTATATTACCTACTACCAGACGTATGATAGCCTAAGCAAAGGTAGTAACCCAAAAGATACGATATATTACCTACTATCAAAAGTATGATAGCCTAAGCACAAGTATTAACCCAAAAGATACGGTATATTACCTACTATCAGACGTATGATAGCCTAAGGAAAGGTAATAACCAAAAAGATACGATATATTACCTACAATCAAACGTATGATAGCCTAAGCAAAGGTAATAACCGAAAAGATACGGTATATTACCTATTATCAAAAGTATGATAGGCGAAGCAAAGGTAATAACCCAAAGGATACGGTATATTACCTATTATCAGACGTATAATAGCCTAATAAAAGGTAGTAACCCAAAAGATACGGTATATTACCTACTATCAGACGTATGATAGCCTAAGCATAGGTAATAACCCAAAAGAAACGGTATATTACCTACTATCAAATGTATGATAGCCTAAGCAAAGGTAATAACCCAAAAGATACGGTGTATTACCTACTATCAGACGTATGGTAGCCTAAGGAAAGGTAATAACCCAAGAGATACGTTATATTACCTACTATCAAATGTATGATAGCCTAAGTAAATCTAATAACCAAAAAGATACGGTATATTACCTACTATCATACGTATGATAGCCTAGGAAAATGTAATAACCCAAAAGATACGGTATATTACCTACAATCAAACAAATGATTATCTAAGCAAAGGTATTAACCCAAAAGATACGGTATATTACCTAGTATCAAACGTACGACTGTCTAAGCAAAGGTAATAACCCAAAAGATACGGTATATTGCCTACAATCAAACGTTTGATAGCCTAAGCAAAGGTAATAACCCAAAAGATACGGTATATTACCTACTATCAAAAGTATGATAGCCTAAGCAAATGTAATAACCCAAAAGACATGGTATATTACCTACTATAACACGTATGATAGCCTAAAAAAAGGTAATAACCCAAAAGATACGGTATATTACCTACTATTAAACGTATGATTATCTAAGTAAAGGTATTAACCCAAAAGATACGGTATATTACCTAGTATTAAATGTACGATTGTCTAAGCAAAGGTAATAACCCAAAAGATACGGTATATTACCTATTCTCAAAAGTATGATAGCCTAAGCAAAGGCAATAACCTAAAAGATACGGTATATTACCTATTATCAGACGTATGATAGCCTAAGCAAAGGTAATAACCCAAAAGATACGGTATATTACCTACAATCAAACGTATGATAGCCTAAGCAAAGGTAATAACCCAAAAGATACGGTATATTACCTATTATCAAAAGTATAATAGCGTAAGCAAAGGTAATAACCCAAAAGATACGGTATATTACCTACTATCAGACGTATGATAGCCTAATAAAAGGTAATAACCCAAAATATACGGTATATTACCTACTATCAGACGTATGATAGCCTAAGCGAAGGTAATAACCCAAAAGATACGGTATATTACCTACTATAACACATATGATAGCCTAAGAAAAGGTAATAACCCAAAAGATACGGTATATTACCTACAATCAAACGTATGATAGCCTAAGCAAAGGTTATAACCAAAAAGATACGGTATATTACCTATTATCAAAAGTATAATAGCCTAAGCAAATGTAATAACCCAAAAGATACGTTATATTACCTACTATCAGACGTATGATAGCCTAATAAAAGGTAATAACCCAAAAGGTACGGTATATTACCTACTATCAGACGTATGATAGCCTAAGCAAAGGTAATAACCCAAAAGATACGGTATATTGCCTACTATAAGACGTATGATAGCCTAAGCAAAGGTAATAACCCAAAACAAACGGTATATTACCTACTATCAAATGTATGATAGCCTAAGCAAAGGTAATAAGCCAAAAGATACGGTGTATTGCCTACTATCAGACGTATGATAGCCTAAGGAAAGGTAATAACCCAAGAGATACGTTATACTACCTACTATCAAATGTATGATAGCCTAAGTAAATGTAATAACCAAAAAGATACGGTATATTACCTACTATCATACGTATGATAGCCTAAGCAAAGGTAATAACCCAAAAGATACGGTATATTACCTACAATCAAAGAAATGATTATCTAAGCAAAGGTATTAACCCAAAAGATACGGTATATTACCTACTATCAAAAGTATGATAGCCTAAGCACAGGTATTAACCCAAAAGATACGGTATATTACCTACTATCAGACGTATGATAGCCTAAGGAAAGGTAATAACCAAAAAGATACGATATATTACCTACAATCAAACGTATGATAGCCTAAGCAAAGGTAATAACCGAAAAGATACGGTATATTACCTATTATCAAAAGTATGATAGGCGAAGCAAAGGTAATAACCCAAAGGATACGGTATATTACCTATTATCAGACGTATAATAGCCTAATAAAAGGTAGTAACCCAAAAGATACGGTATATTACCTACTATCAGACGTATGATAGCCTAAGCAAAGGTAATAACCCAAAAGAAACGGTATATTACCTACTATCAAATGTATGATAGCCTAAGCAAAGGTAATAACCCAAAAGATACGGTGTATTACCTACTATCAGACGTATGGTAGCCTAAGGAAAGGTAATAACCCAAGAGATACGTTATATTACCTACTATCAAATGTATGATAGCCTAAGTAAATCTAATAACCAAAAAGATACGGTATATTACCTACTATCATACGTATGATAGCCTAGGAAAATGTAATAACCCAAAAGATACGGTATATTACCTACAATCAAACAAATGATTATCTAAGCAAAGGTATTAACCCAAAAGATACGGTATATTACCTAGTATCAAACGTACGACTGTCTAAGCAAAGGTAATAACCCAAAAGATACGGTATATTGCCTACAATCAAACGTTTGATAGCCTAAGCAAAGGTAATAACCCAAAAGATACGGTATATTACCTACTATCAAAAGTATGATAGCCTAAGCAAATGTAATAACCCAAAAGACATGGTATATTACCTACTATAACACGTATGATAGCCTAAAAAAAGGTAATAACCCAAAAGATACGGTATATTACCTACTATTAAACGTATGATTATCTAAGTAAAGGTATTAACCCAAAAGATACGGTATATTACCTAGTATTAAATGTAGATTGTCTAAGCAAAGGTAATAACCCAAAAGATACGGTATATTACCTATTCTCAAAAGTATGATAGCCTAAGCAAAGGCAATAACCTAAAAGATACGGTATATTACCTATTATCAGACGTATGATAGCCTAAGCAAAGGTAATAACCCAAAAGATACGGTATATTACCTACAATCAAACGTATGATAGCCTAAGCAAAGGTAATAACCCAAAAGATACGGTATATTACCTATTATCAAAAGTATAATAGCGTAAGCAAAGGTAATAACCCAAAAGATACGGTATATTACCTACTATCAGACGTATGATAGCCTAATAAAAGGTAATAACCCAAAATATACGGTATATTACCTACTATCAGACGTATGATAGCCTAAGCAAAGGTAATAACCCAAAAGATACGGTATATTACCTACTATAACACATATGATAGCCTAAGAAAAGGTAATAACCCAAAAGATACGGTATATTACCTACAATCAAACGTATGATAGCCTAAGCAAAGGTTATAACCAAAAAGATACGGTATATTACCTATTATCAAAAGTATAATAGCCTAAGCAAATGTAATAACCCAAAAGATACGTTATATTACCTACTATCAGACGTATGATAGCCTAATAAAAGGTAATAACCCAAAAGGTACGGTATATTACCTACTATCAGACGTATGATAGCCTAAGCAAAGGTAATAACCCAAAAGATACGGTATATTGCCTACTATAAGACGTATGATAGCCTAAGCAAAGGTAATAACCCAAAACAAACGGTATATTACCTACTATCAAATGTATGATAGCCTAAGCAAAGGTAATAAGCCAAAAGATACGGTGTATTGCCTACTATCAGACGTATGATAGCCTAAGGAAAGGTAATAACCCAAGAGATACGTTATACTACCTACTATCAAATGTATGATAGCCTAAGTAAATGTAATAACCAAAAAGATACGGTATATTACCTACTATCATACGTATGATAGCCTAAGCAAAGGTAATAACCCAAAAGATACGGTATATTACCTACAATCAAAGAAATGATTATCTAAGCAAAGGTATTAACCCAAAAGATACGGTATATTACCCAGTATCAAACGTACGATTGTCTAAGCAAAGGTAATAACCCAAAAGATACGGTATATTGCCTACAATCAAACGTTTGATAGCCTAAGCAAAGGTAATAACCCAAAAGATACGGTATATTACCTACTATCAAAAGTATGATAGCCTAAACAAAGGTAATAACCTAAAAGATACGGTATATTACATACTATAACATGTATGATAGCCTAAGAAAAGGTAATAACGCAAAAGATACGGTATATGACCTACTATTAGACGTATGATTATCTAAGCAAAGGTATTAACCCAAAAGATACGGTATATTACCTAGTATTAAACGTACTATTGTCTAAGCAAAGGTAATAACCCAAAAGATACGGTACATTACCTATTATCAAAAGTATGATAGCCTAAGCAAAGGTAATAACCCAAAAGATACGGTATATTACCTACTATTAGACGTATGATTATCTAAGTAAAGGTATTATCCCAAAAGATACGGTATATTACCTAGTATTAAACGTATGATTGTCTAAGCTAAGGTAATAACCCAAAAGATACGGTATATTACCTATTATCAAAAGTATGATAGCCTAAGCAAAGGCAATAACCCAAAAGATACGGTATATTACCTACTATCAGACGTATGATAGCCTAAGCAAAGGTAATAACCCAAAAGATACGGTATATTACCTACAATCAAACGTATGATAGCCTAAGCAAAGGTTATAACCCAAAAGATACGGTATATTACCTATTATCAAAAGTATAATAGCCTAAGCAAAGGTAATAACCCAAAAGATACGGTATATTACCTACTATCATACGTATGATAGTCTAATAAAAGGTAATAACCCAAAAGATAAGGTATATTACCTACTATCAGACGTATGATAGCCTAAGCAAAGGTAATAACCCAAAAGATACGGTATATTACCTACTATAAGACGTATGATAGCCTAAGCAAAGGTAATAACCCAAAACAAACAGTATATTACCTACTATCAAATGTATGATAGCCTAAGCAAAGGTAATAAGCCAAAAGATACGGTGTATTACCTACTATCAGACGTATGATAGCCTAAGGAAAGGTAATAACCCAAGAGATACGTTATATTACCTACTCTCAAATGTATGATAGCCTAAGTAAATGTAATAACCAAAAAGATACGGTATATTACCTACTATCATACGTATGATAGCCTAAGCAAAGGTAATAACCCAAAAGATACGGTATATTACCTACAATCAAACAAATGATTATCTAAGCAAAAGTATATACCCAAAAGATACGGTATAGTACCTAGTATCAAACGTTTGATAGCCTAAGCAAAGGTAATAACCCAAAAGATACGGTATATTACCTACTATCAAAAGTATGATAGCCTAAACAAAGGTAATAACCCAAAAGATACGGTATATTACATACTATAAAATGTATGATAGCCTAAGAAAAGGTAATAACCCAAAAGATACGGTATATTACTTACTATTAGACGTATGATTATCTAAGCAAATGTATTAACCTAAAAGATACGGTATATTACCTAGTATTAAACGTACGATTGTCTAAGCAAAGGTAATAACCCAAAAGATACGGTATATTACCTATTATCAAAAGTATGATAGCTTAAGCAAAGGTAATAACCCAAAAGATACGGTATATTACCTATTATCAAAAGTATAATAGCCTAAGAAAAGGTAATAACCCAAAAGATACGGTATATTACCTACTATCAGACGTATGATAGCCTAATAAAAGGTAATAACCCAAAAGATTCGGTATATTACCTACTATCAGACGTATGATAGCCTAAGCAAAGGTAATAACCTAAAAGATACGGTATATTACCTACTATCAGACGTATGATAGCCTAAGCAAAGGTAATAACCCAAAGTATATGGTATATTACCTACTATCAAATGTACGATAGCCTAAGCAAAGGTAATAAGCCAAAAGATACGGTGTATTACCTACTATCAGATGTATGATAGCCTAAGGAAAGGTAATAACCCAAGAGATACGTTATATTACCTACTATCAAATATATGTTTGCCTAAATAAATGTAATAACAAAAAAGATACGATATATTACCTACTATCAGACGTATGATAGCCTAAGCAATGGTAATAACCAAAAAGATACGATATATTACCTACAATCAAATGTATGATAGCCTAAGCAAAGGTAATAACCCAAAAGATACGGTATATTACCTATTATCAAAAGTATGATTGCCTAAGCAAAGGTAATAACCCAAAAGTTACGGTATATTACCTATTATCGGACGTATAATAGCCTAATAAAAGGTAATAACCCAAAAGATACGGTATATTACCTACTATCAGACGTATGATAGCCTAAGCAAAGGTAATTTCCCAAAATATACGGTATATTACCTACTATCAGACGTATGATAGCCTAAGCAAAGGTAATAACCCAAAAGATACGGTATATTACCTACTATAACACATATGATAGCCTAAGAAAAGGTAATAACCCAAAAGATACGGTATATTACCTACAATCAAACGTATGATAGCCTAAGCAAAGGTTATAACCAAAAAGATACGGTATATTACCTATTATCAAAAGTATAATAGCCTAAGCAAATGTAATAACCCAAAAGATACGTTATATTACCTACTATCAGACGTATGATAGCCTAATAAAAGGTAATAACCCAAAAGGTACAGTATATTACCTACTATCAGACGTATGATAGCCTAAGCAAAGGTAATAACCCAAAAGATACGGTATATTGCCTACTATAAGACGTATGATAGCCTAAGCAAAGGTAATAACCCAAAACAAACGGTATATTACCTACTATCAAATGTATGATAGCCTAAGCAAAGGTAATAAGCCAAAAGATACGGTGTATTGCCTACTATCAGACGTATGATAGCCTAAGGAAAGGTAATAACCCAAGAGATACGTTATACTACCTACTATCAAATGTATGATAGCCTAAGTAAATGTAATAACCAAAAAGATACGGTATATTACCTACTATCATACGTATGATAGCCTAAGCAAAGGTAATAACCCAAAAGATACGGTATATTACCTACAATCAAAGAAATGATTATCTAAGCAAAGGTATTAACCCAAAAGATACGGTATATTACCTAGTATCAAACGTACGATTGTCTAAGCAAAGGTAATAACCCAAAAGATACGGTATATTGCCTACAATCAAACGTTTGATAGCCTAAGCAAAGGTAATAACCCAAAAGATACGGTATATTACCTACTATCAAAAGTATGATAGCCTAAACAAAGGTAATAACCTAAAAGATACGGTATATTACATACTATAACATGTATGATAGCCTAAGAAAAGGTAATAACGCAAAAGATACGGTATATGACCTACTATTAGACGTATGATTATCTAAGCAAAGGTATTAACCCAAAAGATACGGTATATTACCTAGTATTAAACGTACTATTGTCTAAGCAAAGGTAATAACCCAAAAGATACGGTACATTACCTATTATCAAAAGTATGATAGCCTAAGCAAAGGTAATAACCCAAAAGATACGGTATATTACCTACTATTAGACGTATGATTATCTAAGTAAAGGTATTATCCCAAAAGATACGGTATATTACCTAGTATTAAACGTATGATTGTCTAAGCTAAGGTAATAACCCAAAAGATACGGTATATTACCTATTATCAAAAGTATGATAGCCTAAGCAAAGGCAATAACCCAAAAGATACGGTATATTACCTACTATGAGACGGATGATAGCCTAAGCAAAGGTAATAACCCAAAAGATACGGTATATTACCTACAATCAAACGTATGATAGCCTAAGCAAAGGTAATAACCCAAAAGATACGGTATATTACCTATTATCAAAAGTATAATAGCCTAAGCAAAGGTAATAACCCAAAAGATACGGTATATTACCTACTATCATACGTATGATAGCCTAATAAAAGGTAATAACCCAAAAGATAAGGTATATTACCTACTATCAGACGTATGATAGCCTAAGCAAAGGTAATAACCCAAAAGATACGGTATATTACCTACTATAAGACGTATGATAGCCTAAGCAAAGGTAATAACCCAAAACAAACGGTATATTACCTACTATCAAATGTATGATAGCCTAAGCAAAGGTAATAAGCCAAAAGATACGGTGTATTACCTACTATCAGACGTATGATAACCTAAGGAAAGGTAATAACCCAAGAGATACGTTATATTACCTACTCTCAAATGTATGATAGCCTAAGTAAATGTAATAACCAAAAAGATACGGTATATTACCTACTATCATACGTATGATAGCCTAAGCAAAGGTAATAACCCAAAAGATACGGTATATTACCTACAATCAAACAAATGATTATCTAAGCAAAAGTATATACCCAAAAGATACGGTATAGTACCTAGTATCAAACGTTTGATAGCCTAAGCAAAGGTAATAACCCAAAAGATACGGTATATTACCTACTATCAAAAGTATGATAGCCTAAACAAAGGTAATAACCCAAAAGATACGGTATATTACATACTATAAAACGTATGATAGCCTAAGAAAAGGTAATAACCCAAAAGATACGGTATATTACTTACTATTAGACGTATGATTATCTAAGCAAATGTATTAACCTAAAAGATACGGTATATTACCTAGTATTAAACGTACGATTGTCTAAGCAAAGGTAATAACCCAAAAGATACGGTATATTACCTATTATCAAAAGTATGATAGCCTAAGCAAAGGTAATAACCCAAAAGATACGGTATATTACCTACAATCAAACGTATGATAGCCTAAGCAAAGGTAATAACCCAAAAGATACGGTATATTACCTATTATCAAAAGTATAATAGCCTAAGCAAAGGTAATAACCCAAAAGATACGGTATATTACCTACTATCATACGTATGATAGCCTAATAAAAGGTAATAACCCAAAAGATAAGGTATATTACCTACTATCAGACGTATGATAGCCTAAGCAAAGGTAATAACCCAAAAGATACGGTATATTACCTACTATAAGACGTATGATAGCCTAAGCAAAGGTAATAACCCAAAACAAACGGTATATTACCTACTATCAAATGTATGATAGCCTAAGCAAAGGTAATAAGCCAAAAGATACGGTGTATTACCTACTATCAGACGTATGATAACCTAAGGAAAGGTAATAACCCAAGAGATACGTTATATTACCTACTCTCAAATGTATGATAGCCTAAGTAAATGTAATAACCAAAAAGATACGGTATATTACCTACTATCATACGTATGATAGCCTAAGCAAAGGTAATAACCCAAAAGATACGGTATATTACCTACAATCAAACAAATGATTATCTAAGCAAAAGTATATACCCAAAAGATACGGTATAGTACCTAGTATCAAACGTTTGATAGCCTAAGCAAAGGTAATAACCCAAAAGATACGGTATATTACCTACTATCAAAAGTATGATAGCCTAAACAAAGGTAATAACCCAAAAGATACGGTATATTACATACTATAAAATGTATGATAGCCTAAGAAAAGGTAATAACCCAAAAGATACGGTATATTACTTACTATTAGACGTATGATTATCTAAGCAAATGTATTAACCTAAAAGATACGGTATATTACCTAGTATTAAACGTACGATTGTCTAAGCAAAGGTAATAACCCAAAAGATACGGTATATTACCTATTATCAAAAGTATGATAGCTTAAGCAAAGGTAATAACCCAAAAGATACGGTATATTACCTATTATCAAAAGTATAATAGCCTAAGCAAAGGTAATAACCCAAAAGATACGGTATATTACCTACTATCAGACGTATGATAGCCTAAGGAAAGGTAATAACCCAAGAGATACGTTATATTACCTACTATCAAATATATGTTTGCCTAAATAAATGTAATAACAAAAAAGATACGATATATTACCTACTATCAGACGTATGATAGCCTAAGCAATGGTAATAACCAAAAAGATACGATATATTACCTACAATCAAATGTATGATAGCCTAAGCAAAGGTAATAACCCAAAAGATACGGTATATTACCTATTATCAAAAGTATGATAGCCTAAGCAAAGGTAATAACCCAAAAGTTACGGTATATTACCTACTATCGGACGTATAATAGCCTAATAAAAGGTATTAACCCAAAAGATACGGTATATTACCTACTATCAGACGTATGATAGCCTAAGCAAAGGTAATTTCCCAAAAGATACGATATATTACCTACTATCAGACGTATGATAGCCTAAGCAAAGGTAATAACCCAAAAGACACGGTATATTACCTACTATCAAATGTACGATAGCCTAAGTAAAGGTAATAAGCCAAAAGATACGGTGTATTACCTACTATCAGATGTATGATAGCCTAAGGAAAGGTAATAACCCAAGAGATACGTTATATTACCTACTATCAAATATATGATTGCCTAAGTAAATGTAATAACAAAAAAGATACGGTATATTACCTACTATCATACGTATGATAGCCTAAGAAAATGTAATAACCCAAAAGATACGGTATATTACCTACAATCAAACAAATGATTATCTAAGAAAAGGTATTAACTCAAAAGATACAGTATATTACCTAGTATCAAACGTACGATTGTCTAAGCAAAGGTAATAACCCAAAAGATACGGTATATTACCTACTATAACACGTATGATAGCCTAAGAAAAGGTAATAACCCAAAAGATACGGTATATTACCTACTATCAGACGTATGATTATCTAAGCAAAGGTATTAACCCAAACGATACGGTATATTACCTAGTATTAAACGTACGATTGTCTAAGCAAAGGTAATAACCCAAAAGATACGGTATATTACCTACAATCAAACGTATGATAGCCTAAGAAAAGGTAATAACCCAAATGATACGGTATATTACCTATTATCAAAAGTATGATAGCCTAAGCAAAGGTAATATCCCAAAAGATACGGTACTTACTATCAGAGGTATGATAGCCTAATAAAAGGTAATAACCTAAAAGATACGGTATATTACCTACTATAACACGTATGATAGCCTAAGAAAAGGTAATAACCCAAAAGATACGGTATATTACCTAGTATTAAACGTACGATTGTTTAAGCAAAGGTAATAACCCAAAAGATACGGTACATTACCTACAATCAAACGTATGATAGCCTAAGCAAAGGTAATAACCCAAAAGATACGGTATATTACATACTATCAGAGGTATGATAGCCTAATAAAAGGTAATAACCCAAAAGATACGGTGTATTACCTACTATCAGACGTATGATAGCCTAAGGAATGGTAACAACCCAAGAGATACGTTATATTACCTACTATCAAACCTTTAATAGCCTAAGCAAATGTAATAACCTAAAACATACGGTATATTACCTACTATCATACATAAAATAGCCTAAACAAAGGTAATAACGCAAAAGATATGGTATATTACCTACTATCAAACGTACGATTATCTAAGCAAAGGTATTAACCCAAAATATACGGTATATTACCTACTATCAAACGTATGATTGTCTAAGCAAAGGTAATAACCCAAAAGATACGGTATATTACCTAGTATCAAACGTATGATAGCCTAAGCAAAGGTAATAACCCAAAAGATACGGTATATTACCTACTATCAAAAGTATGATAGCCTAAGCAAAGGTAATTTCCCAAAAGATACAATATATATTACCTACTATCAGACGTATGATAGCCTAAGCAAAGGTAATAACCCAAAAGACACGGTATATTACCTACTATCAGACGTATGAAAGCCTAAGCAAAGGTAATAACCCAAAAGATACGGTATATTACCTACTATAAGACGTATGATAGCCTAGGCAAAGGTAATAACCCAAAAGATTTGGTGTATTACCTACTATCAGACGTATGATAGCCTAAGGAAAGGTAATAACCCAAGAGATACGTTATATTACCTACTATCAAATGTATGATAGCCTAAGTAAATGTAATAACCAAAAAGATACGGCATATTACCTACTATCATACGTATGATAGCCTAAGCAAAGGTAATAACCCAAAAGATACGGTATATTACCTACAATCAAACAAATGATTATCTAAGCAAAGGTATTAAGCTAAAAGATACGGTATATTACCTAGTATCAAACGCATAATTGTCTAAGCAAAGGTAATAACCCAAAAGATACGGTATATTGCCTACAATCAAATGTTTGATAGACTAAACAAAGGTAATAACCCGAAAGATACGGTATATTACCTACTATCAAAAGTATGATAGCCTAAGCAAAGGTAATAACCCAATAGATACGGTATATTACCTACTATAACACGTATGATAGCCTAAGAAAAGGTAATAACATAAAAGATACGGTATATTACCTACTATCAGACGTATGATTATCTAAGCAAAGGTATTAACCCAAAAGATACGGTATATTACCTAGTATTAAACGTACGATTGTCTAAGCAAAGGTAATAACCCAAAAGATATGGTATATTACCTACAATCAAACGTATGATAGCCTAAGCAATGGTAATAACCTAAACGATACGGTATATTACCTATTATCAAAAGTATGATAGCCTAAGCAAAGGTAATAACCCAAAAGATACGGTATATTACTTACTATCAAACGTAGGATAGCCTAATAAAAGGTAATAACCCAAAAGATACGGTATATTACCTACTATCAGACGTATGATAGCCTAAGCAAAGGTAATAATCCAAAAGATACGGTATATTACCTACTATCAGAGGTATGATAGCCTAAGAAAAGGTAATAACCCAAAAGATATGGTATATTACCTACTATCAAATATAAGATAGCCTAAGCAAAGGTAATAAGCCAAAAGATACGGTGTATTACCTACTATCAGACTTATGATAGCCTAAGTAAAGGTAATAACCCAAGAGATACGTTATATTACCTACTATCAAACCTGTGATAGCCTAAGCAAATGTAATAACCAAAAATGCACGGTATATTACCTACTATCATACACTAGATACCATAAGCAAAGGTAATAACCCAAAAGATATGGTATATTACCTACTATCAAACGGATGATTATCTAAGCAAAGGTATTAACCCAAAAGATACGGTATATTACCTATTATCAAACGTATGATTGTCTAAGCAAAGGTAAGAACCCAAAAGTTACGGTATATTACCTAGTATCACACGTATGATAGCCGAAGCAAAGGTAATAACCCAAAAGATACGGTATATTACCTACTATCAGACGTATGATAGCCTAATAAAAGGTAATAACCCAAAAGATTCGGTATATTACCTACTATCAGACGTATGATAGCCTAAGCAAAGGTAATAACCCAAAAGATACGGTATATTACCTACTATCAGACGTATGATAGCCTAAGCAAAGGTAATAACCCAAACGATACGGTATATTACCTACTATAAGATGTATGATAGCCCAAGCAAAGGTAATAACCCAAAACAAATGGTATAGTACCTACTATCAAATGTATGATAGCCTAAGCAAAGGTAATAAGCCAAAAGATACGGTGTATTATGTAACACCCCACTCTAAACTCTCGCGGAAAAATAAGAGAAACAACAGAAACAATCAGAGTGCAGCAAAAAAAGGTTTCATGACGACCGTCCTGGATGTCACGACCTTGGTGGTCATGACGAGCGTCATGGAGATGTGATGACCTTCACACTCACAAATTCTGGGACGCATCAGAGGTGTCACATTTTCAACTTAACAAAACAACATACACATGCAACGAATCATTTAAAAACATACGTAGCACATGTTCGGATGAACAGACAACGATAATTTGTTTAACATTTTAATCATAAAACGACATGTTATAATATACCTCCAACCATTCACAATAACCAAAGCAAAACCAGAAAAGTTTGCAACTAAATTCCATTAAAATTCAGCCAGTAATTATCTTGCATCCATTAATAAAACAACTAGTTCTCAGTCACGAAATCATTACTACCGCTTCATCGGTCTAGTGCATACAACCAACATTTGGCACTATCATAAGCAATCAATTTGCAGAAAGTACTTAATAAAAATTCAGCAACAACGGAAACAATTAAAAACAATAACATTAAGTGCTCATCCCCCCCAAGAGTGCTACGTATCAGAGAGACCAACAACCTTAAACGGAAAGCTACACTTTATTCCGGATTACCTGCAAGTTACCACCAACGGAGGTAACATACAACATAAAGGGTGAGATATCAACAATATAACATAAGGCATGATAAAAGTCATGTTAGAATATTATCACAGCATTATTCTTCCAACAGATCGCAAAATATTATCCATAATAGACCGTAATAATTCGGTATTCAAAATCCATGACAATTAGCATTAACAATTCAGCAACTCAACAATGCAACTTAACAAATGCGACTGAACTGTGCATATGCATGTGGTACCAATTTGCCATTAAGGCCACCAATACAGGCACAACCAATAATTTTGCCACTAAGGGCCGCCAATACAGGCCAACAATTTGCCACTAAGGGCCGCCAATACAGGCCAACAATTTGCCACTAAGGGCCGCCAATACAAGCCATCCAATCGCCAATACAGGCCAACCAAGATGATATGCCATGAAATGCAACTATTATGGACTACAACATAACCGCAACAACTAATTCAACAAGGAATTTAAGCCTACAACCAATTTGTCCATAACAGAGCAACATAATTGCATACAACTCATGAAATCATCATTTTCCACCAACAGAGCATCATAATTTCATACAACTCATGAAATCATCATTTTCCACCAACAGAGCATCATAATTTCATACAACTCATGAAATCATCATTTTCCACCAACAGAACATCATAATTTCATACAACTCACGAAATCATCATTTTCCACCAACAGAGCATCATAATTTCATACAACTCATGAAATCATCATTTTCCACCTATTAATATACGAGAACAATAACAACATACTTTCGACAATTAAGAATTCAGCACATTATCGTAAGAACAACATTACAACTTTTACTCACTAAATTAATTATAGTTTCTAAAGAGGTACGTTAACTACGGGGCAACTAATCTTGCCCCATTAAGGGCAACCATACAACATCGTGCAAAACTAACGATATAACACCTTCATTCCTACACAGACGAACCTCGTCCCTAACATTTATCGATTACCGGAAACTATATCTATGATTCGATTCCCTACCTGAATTCGATCAAGTCAGAGCATAATAACAACCTTTTCTCAACAAATGGGAAATTAGCGTGTGTCGGCGCCGATTCCCAACATTACTACATAGAACTAATGACATAAACACTAATTCAGGCGTAGACAAACATTAACCCTTACTATTTTTCAACCTACAAAAACATTTACCCTTAATATTGCTCAACCTACGGGAACATTACTACGGGAACATTAACCCTATGATTCGATTCCATACATGAAATCGATCATACCCACAGTTATAGAATTGAACCCCACCCTTACCTTAGAATTGAGGCCAACTCTACGCTTTCCGGTTCTGGTTCTGTTCTACGGTAACTCTCCTGCAACTATCTTCCAATTTCACCGATGGACAATTCTCCTGTTCTTACTTTCTCCACAGCCACGTTCCTTTTTCCTTCTCTTCCACTTTTTTCCTCAATTTTGGTTTTCTGCGCAATTTATCGTGTTTTTGCTCTTTCTCCCACAACTTCTGTAATAACTCCCTTCTCTTATGCCATCCACTAATAATAATAATAATAATAATAATAACAATAATAAGTATTAAATTATCGTCATTATAGATTACATTATCTTATTATTAACTCTATAATTTATCAAATGGTTTCCTAAACATTAAGGACATCCACCAACGCTCTCAGACACACTCCCACATAAAGGCACACCAACAATTCATAAATAATTAATTTAAAATGAACGGGCGTTACATATTACCTACTATCAGACGTATGATAGCCTAAGGAAATGTAATAACCCAAGAGATACGTTATATTACCTACTATCAAACGTGTGATAGCCTAAGCAAATGTAATAACCAAAAAGATACGGTATATTACCTACTATCATACATAAGATATCCTAAGCAAAGGTAATAACCCAAAAGATATGGTATATTACCTACTATCAAACGTACAATTATCTAAGCAAAGGTATTAACCCAAAAGATACGGTATATTACCTAGTATTAAACGTATGATTGTCTAAGCAAAGGTAATAACCCAAAAGATACGATATATTACCTAGTATCAAACGTATGATAACCTAAGCAAAGGTAATAACCCAAACGATACGGTATATTACCTACTATCAAAAGTATGATAGCCTAAGCAAAGGTAATGACCCAAAAGATACGGTATATTACCTACTATCAGACGTATGATAGCTTAAGCAAAGGTAATAACCCAAAAGATAGGGTATATTACCTACTAGAAGACGTATGATAGCCTAAGCAAAGGTAATAACCCAAAAGAAACGGTACATTACCTAATATCAAATTTATGATAGCCTAAGCAAAGGTAATAAGCCAAAAGATACGGTTTATTACCTACTATCAGACGTATGATAGCCTAAGGAAAGGTAATAACCCAAGAGATACGTTATATTACCTACTATCAAATGTATGATAGCCTAAGCAAATGTAATAACCAAAAAGATACGGTATATTACCTACTATCATACGTATGATAGCCTAAGCAAAGGTAATAACCCAAAATATACGGTATATTACCTACAATCAAACAACTGATTATCTAAGCAAAGGTATTAACCCAAAATATATGGTATATTACCTAGTATCAAACGTATGATTGTCTAAGCAAAGGTAATAACCCAAAAGATACGGTATATTGCCTACAATCAAACGTTTGATAGCCTAAGCAAAGGTAATAACCCAAACGATACGATATATTACCTTCTATCAAAAGTATGATAGCCTAAGTGTTGCACCCCAAAATTTGCCCAACCTCTTTTCTTACTTGGTTTATGTTTCATTGCATTAACATTTGCATAGTTATATCATTTGCATATCATGATATCATTCATATAGAAGGGGATCAAGTGTGATTATTATCAAGAGGAGCCTAGCAAGAGGTCTTATTCAAGCTTGAGATGTTATCAAGGTCATCAAGAGGTGGTTTGAATGCCTAAGAGTTTAGATTCTGGCATGTGGATTTGCTCCTAACTTGAGGATCAATTGAAGACCATCAGAGGGATGTGAAGTGTTGAATATGAATAAAGAATGTGTATGGATCTCATATAATTCCTAGAGGGCCATGGGAGAGCTCAATCAAGGCATTGTGTCAAATGCAAGAGCCACAGCTGAGGTGCAAGCAATTAGGGTTTCATCTGGGTCAATCCTAGGTCAACTGTGCAATTGAAAAGTATCAAAGCCTACTTTTAGGTCATGGAGTTCATGAAACGATATGTTGAGGCATATGAGATATTGTTATAAGATCAAGTTGAGAAGAATCAAGAGTGGTTGGAGTTGCTAAGTCAGGGTTCCTAGGGTAAAATCCCTTGTTTAGTGCCAAACTTCCAAACCATGTAAGTCAAGATAAAAGTCTCATATGACCTTGGCCTCCACATGAATGTTATAGAAGATTCTTTTAACTTTAATTTGAGTACTAGAAGTCCTCAATTGGATTTATAGAACTCAAGTTATGGTCCAGACAAGTTACAGGTCCTCAGAGGCATCTGAAATTTGTCTGTAAAAATCATCTGACTTCAAAGCTATTTTTGACCTAGAAGGAGGTTTCAAGTAAACTTTTGGCCAACATGAAAGTTGTTCCTAATGATCTTATATTTCCAAATTATATTAGAAGTATTCCACCTGATTTGTAGAACTCAAGTTATGAGGTTTACAAGTTAGGGGTATTTTGGGAAAGTGAGATTATAGGCCATTATCAATCATAGGTCAAAATCTCCAACTTGCACTTGTCAAATGGATTTTTGTTCAACATGGAACTTGTTCAAAATGTGGTTTTTAGGCTAACCAAGAAGTCATGATGAATTGATTTGACTCATATCAAGATTTGGTTTGAAATGGCTTAAAAAGGAAGATTTTAAAAGGATTCAAAGTTGAAAAATTCAAATTAATGGTTAAGTGACCAAAACATGTCAAGTAAATACTCATTTTGAGTAGAAAAAGTATTTCAAACACAATGGCATTATTGGATTTTTGAGTTAGGGCAGAATTTCACAAGTTATCATTTGGTTTCTTCATATGCAAGTAACATAACCAAATCACTTACCAAGGCATTTCAAGCAGTCCTTTTGGTCCCATTGCATTCACAAGGAATTGTGCAATTGATTAGAAGCTTCTAGAGCAAGTTACACTGCAAAATTCATGACTGTCATGTGCAACCTTTGAAGGGAAAATAGACATTGTGAATTGCTGGATTGGGCTTCAATTGAACCTCTAAAGCCCATAGACACACTCTATATAAGTCATTTGATGATTTCAGACTCAGGTTGGAGCTCATTTCGTGGTGGAATCAGAGATAGCAGTTGGAATTGCAAGGGAGCAAGTTGAAATCGTGATTTCGTTTCCAAGCCAATTCAGATCAAATTGAAGCTTATAACATCTTTCTCTTGCATCCTTGAGTGATTCTGGAGAGTTTTGAAGGCTGAATCGTTCTCTAACTACATCTGTTCATAGATCTATACCAGGTATGTAAACTTCAAATTTCTCACATTTATAGGAAGATGTAGTTCCTTTTGCGCATGTGGTTAGGATCTAGTTGAAGCATAGATCATTTATGGACAAAATTCTGAGCAATTAGAGACAATTTAGGTTGAAGTGCAATTTCTGTTTGGACACGGTTTAGCTTGATCTTAAGGTTTCAACATGATTTGGATAGATCAGGTTAATCTAAGAAGTGTGAGGATCATTTCTATGCAATTAAATCATGATTTGATGATGATCAATGTTGAAGTGTCATTTGAACTTTGAATCAGATTTCAGAACCAAGCCTGATCTAGAGAAATTGGAGATGATATTTGAGATCCTTGTGAATTTCTGAGTGAGATGATGTTAAGATTGTTGAGTTTTGGCTACCTGTGAACACCTGCTCACTGGAGAAGACAACCGGAGGTCTTCTCCGGCCACCATCCAGGCTTTCCCTCCGTTTTTGATTTAAATTGGGACGATGGCTGTGAGGCGTTAGATTAGGTCTTCAGACTTGACCTTGTATGCATAACCAGTGGCCACGATTGCTCCTTAGAGGCTGACTTTGACTTCATTTGAAACGCATTGTTTCAATAATGCGCTGGCATTTTGTAGAGTGCTAGATCCCTTGACTTGGTCTTTTGATCCAACAGTCCACGTTTTATTCTGGCTTTTGTTTTATCTTATTTCATTTTTAATTCATTTTGATTTTATTTTAATGCATATTGATTCCAAAAGTCATAATAATTTCATCTTTGATTTGAAAAATATTTTAAAAATACGTCCATGCTCCTCATTAAATTTGTGGTTTTATGGAATCAATAGATTTCATTTTCATGCATTTTTCATTTTAATTTGCATTTTTCTCTTTTATGTTATTTCTTAAATTTTGCATATTTACCTATCTGTTTTGTTAATTTTTGTTTGATCTTTTGGTTTTGTTTCTGAATTTGATTTTTGAGTAGGTTGTAGGTTAGATGTGCATTCTACCTTAGGATTTTTATTAGATTTTTTTAACAATTGTAGGTTCTTTTTTAGGTGAGATGTTTAGAGCCTTCCCAACTTATGGTTTATTTTGACACAATTCAACTTAGGATTTATTTAGTGGACCTAGAAGTTGATTTAGGCTTTGATATTTGAACCCTAGAATGTTAAAACATGCATGTTCCCTTAGGAAATTTCTTATATTTTTACAACTTAGTTTTCTATTTTAGATATAATTCACAAGTAGGTGTTGCCTTTGGTGTTCCTTCTTGGGTGCCTTGCCTTGTTTGATCTTGTTGGTGGCTTTGGAGCATGAAGAACTTGGTTTCCTTTTTGGAGGAGGTGTTGGACATCTTGTAGCTGTTGTGGATTGGCTTGTGGAGCTTAATTTGGAGCTTTCTTTCTCTTTTAGGAGCTTTTTAGAAGCTTATAGGATTAGGGTTTTAGGAAGAGCTATTAGAACTAGTTCTTTTCCTTTCATAAAAAATAGAATGCACTGTTTGCTTCTATCCTCATCCTATGATGCAAAGTCCTCTTAAGGAAGCCCCATATCTCCTTTGGAGGGATGAGTGGCATGCCTTAATGAGTAGAACTTTTGAGGATGCACTTTCTTTCCATGTTGGTTCCTGATGAATTCCTTTGGTCTTCATCAGGTTTCCTAGCATTGTAATTTGATCTCAATGATGATTCCTCTTCTTGTGGAGCTTGCTAGAGTTTGAAGATGAAGAATTGAAGAAGCTTGGAGATAGGAGCTAACATGAAGATGAAGACTCTTTGCTGTCAATTCAACTTTGCTGATAAGAGTTGTTGCTAAAGGTTGAAGTTACTGTCTGTAGAAGATTGTTGCTTCTGCTTGGGCTGCTTCCTATGTTTTTCTTTTGTTGTAATGTTTGTTTGTTTGTGTTGCTTACCTTCAGGTTTGAGGTGGAGCCTGTCTCCCCTTGCCTGTTGTTTTCTTAGGTTTGAGGTTGAGCCGGACTCCCTTGCCTCGCTTGTACTGTTGCATAGCATGCATTTTACTGTTTACTGTTTACTGCTTGCTTTCTTTTGCTGTTTTCCCCTAGGATCTCTGATTTCCTCTGTGCAAGAGGGAATTATGACAGACATTAGGTTTCTAAACCATTCATGATAACAGTAGGTAGATTCCCTTTCAACCATAGTTTTAGGGCGTCTTTCTCTTCTCATCTCAGAACAATTTAAAAATACAGTAATAAGGTTAGTTGAAATCGTACGTTACGAGCCTTAAGCTATCTGGGAAAAGGTTGGTGGAGGGTCTCTCTCCAGTAATCTGGATGTTTAGTGTGGTACCCTTTGGGTGACGTACGAAGCATTCACTCCTAGGTCATAGTCTCTAGTGCGACGGAGATTGCGAACATCCTAAAAGACAGTTCTTTCGTAAAAAATTCAAACAAACATTCAAACTCTGTATTTGTCCTCTTGGACCCTTAATCTGGAAAACCCTTTCATAAGGAGATAAAAATTGTCAAATAAATTTGTGTCTTCCGTAGCCCGAACTACGTTTGCTCTGATCTTTCATGCCGTATGAAAGTACGTAGGCACAAGATGCGATATCTTGGAGAGCAACCTTCCCCCTTCTCCCGTAGTTAGGCGAACTACGTTGAATCTGGTTTATCGTTCTAGACAAGAATACATAGGCATAAAGTGCGATACTTTGCCGAGTCATTTTCTTTTCTTTTTAGACCAGACCTTTATAGTAGATAGATAAACACACCCTTAGATAGAAAACAAGCGTGGATCCCATCGAGTACGACGAACGTGAGGGGTGCTAATACCTTCCCCTTGCGTAACCGACTCCTGATTCCAGGATTTTGTTGCGATGACCATTCCTTTCCCTCTTTGCGTTAGGTTTTCTATGAGCGTTTCCTTTCCCTCTTTTGGGATAAATAACGCACGGTGGTGACTCTTCTGTCATGGTCGGCGCCTATTTTCGCAGTAGCGACAGCTGGCGACTCTGCTGGGGACTCCAACAGTTCCCTATGCGAGTCAATCCTAGCGTTTGTTTTCCCGTCTGGGGTTTTGTATGTATTTATCTTTCTGTCTTTACTTTCAGTACTATATATTATTATTGTTGTGCTGTGGGTAGAGGGTTAGTTTGAGAGATAAGCTGGACCTGGGCTTGAGTGCACATAGACTTAGAAGTAGAAAGTAGTGGCTAGCCTGCTTGCTTTGCTCGCACCAGCTAGCTACGAAATCTGCACTCAGACGAGATTCTCTTTGATGGCATCTTGCCTAGCCCTTTGGGCTCGACAGGTTGTTGGATTTGAGGGTTGTCGACTCTGGGGACCTATCATTTGGGATTCGGCTAAGTGAGGCCTCTTCAAGGGATGATGATGCCACACCTTCTGGGTATCGTATCATCGCTCTTGGAAGTCTGTGACGCTGATGACCGCATAGGATGTCGTACCTCATATGCGAGTTAAGTACATACCTGTGAGGGGTAGGTGGGTCTTTTTGCAGGAAAACTCTGGCCTCAGAACACCTGGTATGTCTCTGTTAGTGAGAATTGGTTATAAGGGTTTTTTTGTGGTTGGTTTGGTTTGAGGAGAAGATCTGATGGTTCTCAAGCTGCAGTACAGCACAACACAGTTCTTCAGCACTGCACTTGATCCCCTATTTGCATATGCATTTGCATTTTCATGTTTGCATTTCATTAACGTGTATTTATGTTTCAGGTGTGTTTTCCCCTCAGATTCTAGTGTTCTTCTTGCCAGACATGGAATCCATGAAGAGGACAGTTGCTTACAGGTTACGTTCTCCAGATATCAGTTCCTTGTTACGGTTGGTTGCTCTAGCAGATCAGAGAGTGAGGGCTGGGTTTAGAGAGTCTTATGGGAAACTACTCAGTTTGTTGTGCAGACCTTCTGTGTTTGAGATGACTGGATTGTATACTTTGATGCAGTTTTACGAGCCTCAGTTGAGATGCTTCTTGTTCCCTAATAATATTTTGGCCCCTACTTTGGAGGAGTATTCTGATATGCTAGGAGTTCCTGTGTTAGATCAGATGCCTTTTATTCACGAGGATACTGAGCCTGAGTTGGCTAAGCTTGCTGAGATTGCCAGTTTAGATGCTTCTGAGTTCCCCGGAGGTTTGGTCAAGATGAATGGAGCTTATGGTTTTCATCTTTCTTGCATGGTTGAGAAGGCTACGCAGTGTGCGAAGGATGGATGTTGGATTGTCTTTAATGCTATTCTGGTTGTTTGCATTTATGGGATTGTATTATTCCCCAACTTGCCTGATTTTGTTGACTCAGATGCTTTCTTTATTCTTGCCTCGAAGAATCTGGTGCCTACTCTCTTGGGCGACGTTTATCATTCTATTCACTATAAGAATGAGAAGCGTCGGGGAAAGAATGTTTCTTGCTGTGTACCTCTTCTATACAGGTGGTTTCAGGGACATCTTCCTAAGACGGGACCTTTTCTAGATACTGCTGGTACTTAAGATTGGTCTTCCCGATTGATGGGGTCTTCCCGATTGATGGGATTGTGTGGTGAGAATATTGTTTGGTTTGATCGGAACCTGCTCAGAGAGAATATTATATATAGTTGCAATGGCTTTCCGAACACTCCTTTGATTGGACGGAAAGGTTGTATTAACTATAACCCTTCTCTGCTTGCGAGACAATTTGGCTATGCTTTGAGGGACTCTCCGGTTGAAGACGAGATACAGGAATCTCTGTATCTCACGGGTTTATTAGATGGAGATGTTTTGGTCAGATTAAGGCATGCTTGGGGTAATGTTCACAAAAGAGGAAAGACATTGCTTGGCAAGAGTGACAGTCGAGCTTATAATCCTTATCGGTTCTGGATCCATGAAAAAGTTGAAAAGTCTTTGATGCCGTTTCCTGCTGCAGAATCTTTATATCCTCCGGTGATTGAGGAACCTACTTTAGTAGAGATTTAGGAGTATAACAAGCTGTTGGCTGAAAAGGAAGAGTTGCAAAGAGCAAATGAAGAGTTAGAGAAAGAGATTTTCCAGCTTCGACATGAGAAGAGTGAGGCAACCTTCACTTTGAAGAAGCAGACTGAGATGATTAATAGGTTGGGTTCAGATTTGACTGAAGAGACCAATAGGAGAGAGAAGGTGGGGGTAGCCTTGAATGGTGTTAGTAGTGTGCTTGCTACTAAGAAAGAGCTTCTGAACAAGGCTTATTCTCGACTTTCCAAATGGGAAATTTTGTGGAATGCCACGCTTACTAGCCGGAAGGAGTGTGAAGATGAGTTGAAGTTGTAGATTTCCCGGTTAGAGGAGTAGCTCAGCGATAAGGATGCGAAGATTGCTGAAGAGGCATCTCTTAGACGTGACACTGAGTTTAGAGTGAGCGACATGGTCAAAGAAATGAGGGGTTGTGAACTGAAGGCTGGCTTCAAGAGATGCAGGCTGGATGAGTGTTTTGGCAAGGGAGCCTGTGTAGAGGATGCCAAAAAGCTGAGATCCACTGTTAGGCGACACGCATTACTGATACAGGAACTGCTCTCTAGACCAGGTCATCCAGAGACGTTGAGGCTATTGGGAGATGTCCGGGCGCGCCATCCGTCCTGATTTATCTTTGTTTTTCTCTTGTTATATGTTATTCGTGCTTGTATTTTGACCATCGCCAGGCTTGTTGGCCGAGGTCTTTTCATTTGTATTCGATTTTACCTTTGTACTCTGCCTTTTGGCATTTGTTTATGTATGAGGTTTATGATTCTGTGCTTGCTTACTTGGGACTCCATTGTCACTATGGCTTCTTTTCCGGAACTAGAATCAGGGGGGAAATTAACCTGTGGCAAATTTACATGTGTGCATTTGCATCTACATATTGCATGGAAGGTACTTTGTTGAGCTCGAATCTCATCTCATGCATCTTTCAGGTTGTTTCAAGATTGACGAACAGAGAACTCACCGGTACGCTACAAGAAGCAACAGTAAGAAGATCATGGATCAGGTACAAGCTGAGATACAGGAGATCCGGGATAGGTTGGCCCAATTCATGTAGGCTATGGAGTCTATGGCCAAGGGCCAGGAACATCTTCAAACTCTGGTGCAACCGCTGCTGGCGCGAGCGGCTGGTAATACTGAATATAACTCTATTCATGTTGAGACCCCTCGCAGGGAGGAAGTGATACCAAATGCTGGTGAGACTGGTACCGGCAATGGCAACGGCAACGCTGGTAACGGAAATGCTGATAATGGCAATGGGAACATGGAAACCAACAGGAATGTTGGTATCAATACTGGTTTTGGTGACAACAATCAGGGTTTTGGCTTTGGCAATCAGGATGGCCATGATGGCTTTAACAATCAGGGCTTCGGCAACGGAGGGTTTGGCGATAACAATCAAGGTTATGGCAATAATGGCTACAGCAATGCTGGGTTTGGCAATGTGATTACCAATGGTGCTGGGATGGGTCCTTTCAATGTTGGTTTCGGACCAGGCGGGGCTAATCAAGGATTTGGTAATAGAGGACGTGGTCCTAACTTTAATCAACAAGGATATGGTCGTAATGATGCTTATGACGGGTATGGTAATGAGGGTCTGTACTGGGACAGAGATCGTCAGGAAGATGCCTTTTCTGGGCAAGGCATGGGTTTTGAAGGTCCCACTGATAATGATCGGAGGATTAAAATGCTGGAGGAATAGATAAGAGGTATAGCCAATCAAAATTCTGCAGGTTTGGACATGGCCACCATGGGGCTGGTTCCTGGGCTGAGGGTGCCATTGAAGTTCAAAGCTCCTACTTTCAATAAATATAAAGGGGACACATGCCCACGGGTTCATGTGCGTTCATATTACTTGAGGATGTCTGCTTACTCTGATGATGAGAAGATGCTTATGCATTTTTTCCAAGATAGTTTGTCGGGACCATCATTGGAATGGTACATGGGACTAGAGCCTGCACAGATCGGAAGTTGGAAAGAGTTGGCGGATGCTTTCGTCAGACATTACCAATACAATAGTGACCTTGCGCCAAATAGGGTCCAGCTTCAGAGTCTTTCTCAGAAGAACGGGGAGAGTTTCAAGGAGTATACCCAGCGTTGGCGTGATCTGGCGGCAAGGGTACACCCACCTATGGTTGAAAGGGAATTGATTGATATTTTTGTTGGAACATTCTCTGGGATGTATTATGATAAATTGCTCAATTGCTCGATGGGTAGTTTCTCTGACATGATACTCATGGGAGAACAGATTGAAAATGGCATTAAGATTGGCAAGATTCAAGCCGGTGAATCGACCTCAGCTGGAGGTGCAAAAAAGGTCTTTGGTGGTAGAAGACAAGGAGACGCCAGCGTAATGTATGGTGGTCGAGGACGAGGTAGAGGTAGGAATCAGTATATTCAACAACAGGTTGCTAGTGTGACGATTCCTATACCTCAACAATGACAACATCCACAACAACAGCAGCAGCAACAACAAAGGCATAATCCTGCTCAGAGAAGGATTCAGAATGGGAAGCCAAAGAGGGTATTTGATACACCTCCGTCAACGTATGCAGAACTGCTTCATACGCTGTTAGGTTTGAATCTGTTTGAAAAGAGAACATTGGACCCACCCACAGGAAAGCTTCCTTACGGGTATGATACTAGTAAGCATTGTGAATTTCATTCTGGGGCACCCGGACATGATATCGAGAGTTGTCATGCTTTTAAACACAAAGTCCAAGATTTGATTGATAGTAAAGTCATTAACTTCAGTCATGATGGTCCCAATATTGTACAACAACCAATGCCGAATCATGGAGCGAATGTTATTCTAACGGAAGAAGATTTGGATTTGGTTATGGATGTAAATGATCTGAAGACGCCTTTAAGCTATGTTAAAAGCAGATTATTAAAAGGAGGGGTCTTCCCTGGATGTGATGAGTACCGTTTGGATTGTTGGACCCGACCAGAGGGCTGTATTTATTTGAAGAGAGGTATTCAGGCCATGATTGATGAGGGAACTTTACAATTCGACCGTACTACTGTTGAGAAACCTGGTGAAGTAAGATTTGAAAAGCAGGGTGAGGTCGCAATAGTTACAATTCCACGAAAGACTATTACGATATCAACACCCGTCAAGCGGCCAACTATCACGATAACGAAAGCAGAGCCCATTCCTTGTGAAAGTACGAAAGCCATTCCGTGGAATTATGGGTTGGAAGCTTTTTGCAATGGGGAAAAGATTAAGGTGGATAGCCGGCCGACAGGGGCAGTGGGCAATCTTGTTGGAGCGGGGGGCATGACCCGCAGTGGTAGAATTTTCACTTCACCTGAAATCGAGGTTGAGAGGATTGCTAAAGGCAAAGCCAAAGTGAATGAAGGAGGACCTTCCCAGGAGGGAGAGAAAGAAACATCAATCAAGGATGTAGAAGAGTTTATGAGGTTAATTCGCAAAAGCGACTATAAGATTGTGGAGCACTTGCAGCAGACGCCCTCCAAAATTTCAATCCTACCCTTGTTGCTTTGTTTCGAGGCTCATCGAAATGCCTTGTTGAAAGTTTTAGACACATCTTTTGTAGCTCAGGAAGTATCTGTTAATCAGCTTGAGGGGGTACTGGCGCATGTGAATGCCGGACACAGCCTAAGATTTACTGACTTTGATTTGACGCCTAGAGGTCGGGATCATAATATGGCTTTGCACATTTCAGTGGAATTCCGGGGCACTGTTATGTCGCACGTTCTTGTAGACACCGGATCATCTTTGAATGTGTTGCCTAAGAAGGCTAAGATGAAGCTAGATATCCGAGGAATCATATGCACGCCAAGTGACTTGGTCGTGAGAGCTTTTGATGGGACCAGAAGGTCGGTGTTTGGGTCCATAACGTTGCCACTCCAGGTCGGGCCAGAAGTGTTTGACACTGTGTTCTACATCATGGACATACATCCAGCTTACAGCTGTTAACTTGGGCGACCATGGATACATTCTACAGGGGCTGTGACGTTCACGCTGCATCAGAAGCTTAAATTCATGGTCGTTGACAGTGTTGTTACTATTTGAAGAGAGGAGGACATTCTGGTTAGTCATCTTTCGTCATTCAAGTACGTCGAAGTGGATGGGGAGATCCATGAGACGCCATGCCAAGCCTTTGAAGGGTTGCAGATCAAGGACAAGTCTCATGTCCCTAGCAAAGGGCCAGAGGTGGCCATGTCTTCATACAAAGACGGTTAGGCAGTGGTTCAGGCCGGAGAAACCAAAGGATGCGGCCAAGTCTTGGAAATTCCTGTCAAGATGGACAAGTTTGGGTTGGGATATCAGCCGACGTCGTCATCTTCCACATCAGGCGTGCCAAAGTTCAAAGGGCCAGTGGTGATCACTCCAGGTGGAGTCTGTTATGAAACGATTAATGTTGTTTCCAATGCCGAAGACGGAGACAGTGACTGCGATATGGACTCGTGGATCAAGCCCAGTGTTCCAGGACAGAGCCTATGCAACTGGTCTATCCAGGAACTTATCCAAGTGACTACAAAACAGTAATGATTTGTTTTCTCGATTATTGCATAATCCTGTGTCCTACCTGGGGCATAGTGATTTTGTTTTCAGGGCTACCTGCTTATATGTGTGCTTTGTTTAATCATTAATAAAGGCGTTTTTCTCATGCAAATTTTGTGATCTTTGTTTTTCCTGTTTTTGCTTTAACAATAAAATGGCAACGTGGTTATGTGCTTTGTTTGCATTATTTGACACATTTAACCATTCTTATTGTAGGATTCATATTTCAGACGACACCGATCACGAACTTCCTATGACTCGCTTCGACTTCGAGCACCCGATATTTCAAGCAGAAGAAGAGATTGTTGAGGATAACGACTTATCAGAAGAGCTGAATCGACTTTTGAAACAAGAAGAGAGAATCATTCTGCCTCATCAGGAAGAAATTGAAATTATCAACGTGGGGTCCGAAGAGGTTGTCAGGAATATCCGGATAGGGGCTGCACTGCAAAGTGATATCAAGCAAAGTTTGATCGAGATGCTTCGAGAGTATAGTGATATCTTTTCTTGGTCTTACGAAGACATGCCTAGGTTGGATACTGATATGGTGGTTCACCGTTTGCCATTGCGTGAGGAATGTCTGCCGGTTAAGCAAAAACTCAGAAGAACTAGACCAGAAATAGTGGGACGCCAGTTTTCTGGCTGTTACAACTTATCCCTCATGGGTTGCCAATATAGTACCTGTACCAAAGAAGGATGGTAAGGTGCAGATGTGCGTGTACTATCGATATTTGAAAAGGGCGAGCCCAAAGGATGACTTTTCGCTTCCTCATATTGATGTGTTGGTCGACAACACCGCTCAATTCTCCGTGTTTTCCTTCATGGACGGCTTTTCGGGCTATAATCAGATAAAGATGGCGCTGGAGGATATGGAGAAGACAACTTTTATTACCCCGTGGGGAACGTTCTGCTACAAAGTGATGCCCTTTGGTTTGAAGAACGCCGGGGCAACATATCAGCGAGCTATGACAACACTCTTTCATGACATGATGCATAAAGAGATCGAAGTCTATGTTGACGATATGATTGCCAAATCCCAGACGGAGGAAGAGCATCTGGTCAATCTTCTGAAATTGTTCAAGAGGCTTAGGAAATTCAGGCTGAGGCTGAATCCTAACAAGTGCACCTTCGGGGTGAGATCTAATAAGCTATTGGGGTTTATTGTTAGCGAAAAAGGAATTGAGGTTGATCCTGCTAAGATAAAAGCAATACAAGAAATGCCAACGCTGAAAACAGAAAAAGAGGTTCATGGTTGTTTAGGGAGATTGAATTACATTGCTCGGTTCATATCTCATCTAACGGCCACGTGCGAGCCATTATTCAAGTTATTGAAAAAAGATCAGGCTGTGACCTGGAATGAAGATTGTCAAAAGGCGTTTGAAAAAATAAAAGAATATTTGCAGGAACCTCCAATATTGATACCCCCAGTAGCCGGGAGACCATTGATTATGTATTTGACGGTTCTTGAGAAAAGTATGGGTTGTGTTCTCGGTCAACATGATGAGACTGGACGTAAAGAGCATGCGATTTATTACTTGAGTAAAAAGTTCACAGATTGTGAGTCCCGTTACTCAATGCTCGAAAAAACGTGTTGTGCATTAGCCTGGGCTGCCAAATGTTTGAGGCAATACATGCTAAATCATACAACCATGCTAATTTCGAAGATGGATCCAATCAAATACGTGTTTGAAAAGCAAGCACTTTCCGGAAGGATTGCCCGATGGCAGATGGTACTGACAGAATACGATATTCAGTATGTTTCTCAAAAGGCTATTAAAGGTAGCGTTCTGTCAGAGTACCTAGCTGAACAACCAATTGATGATTACCAGCCGATGAGGTTTGATTTTCCTGACGAGGATATCATGTACTTAAAAATGAAGGACTGTGAAGAGTCGTTGCCTGATGAAGGTCCAGAGTTGGGTTCCAAATGGAAATTGATATTTGACGGTGCCGTTAATTCATACGGAAGTGGAATAGGGGAAATCATTACTACTCCCCATGGGTCGCACATCCCATTCACTGCCAGATTGACCTTTCCGGTTACCAACAATGAGGCCGAATATGAAGCCTGCATTATGGGTCTCGAAGAAGCTATTGATCTGAGAATTAAAAATCTTGATGTGTACGTGGACTCTGCTCTAGTTGTGAACCAGATCAAGGGAGAGTGGGAAACTCGTCAGCCCAATCTGATACCCTATATGAATTATGCAAGGAGGTTGTTACCTTTCTTTGACAAGGTGGAATTGCACCATGTGCCACGAGCAGAAAATCAGATGGCAGACGCTCTCGCGACGTTGTCTTCAATGTATAAAGTTAACTTCTGGAATGAGGCTCCCAGGATATTTATCTCTCGCCTTGATAGGCCCGCTTTCATATTCACCATTGAGGAAGCTTCCGATGGCAAACCGTGGTATTATGATATCCAGAATTTCCTGAAGAACCAAGAGTATCCGGCTAGGGCATCCAGTCGTGATCAGAAGACTCTTAGGAGATTGGCTGGCAACTTCTATTTGAATCCGGATGGTGTTTTGTACAAGAGAAACCATGACTTGGTGTTGTTGCGGTGTGTGGATGAGAAAGAGGCTAAGTTGCTCATGGAAGAGATCCACGAGGGTACATTTGGCACGCATGCCGGCGGACATGCAACGACGAGAAAGTTATTACGAGCAGGGTATTATTGGCTGACAATGGAAACAGATTGTTTCAAGTTTGCAAAGAGGTGTCATAAATGCCAGATTTATGCGGACAAGATTCATGTGCCTCTGAGCCCTCTGAACATTATGTCATCACCCTGGCCTTTTTCCATGTGGGGCATCGATATGATTGGAAAGATTGAGCCCACCGCATCCAACGGACATCGTTTTATCTTGGTAGCTATTGATTACTTCACCAAATGGGTTGAAGCGGCATCGTATGCTAATGTTACCAAGCAAGTGGTAGCCAGATTTATCAAGAAGGATATTATCTGCAGATATGGAATCCCGGAGCGGATCATCATTGACAATGGTTCGAATTTGAATAATAAGATGATGAAGGAATTGTACCAGAATTTCAAGATTGAACATCACAACTCTTCTCCTTATCGGCCCAAGATGAATGGTGCTGTTGAAGCGGCCAATAAAAACATAAAGAAGATCGTTCAGAAGATGGTTGTGACCTACAAAGACTGGCATGAGATGTTGCCTTTTGCTTTGCATAGTTATCATACGAAGGTACGCACATCAACCGAGGCAACTCCTTTTTCATTGGTATATGGTATGGAGGTTGTCCTACCATTGGAGGTTGAGATTCCTTCTTTGAGGGTTTTGCGCGATGTCCAACTTGATGAGGCGGAATGGGTAAATGATAGACTGAATCAGCTCAGTTTAATGGATGAGAAAAGATTGGCTTCTCTAGCATATGGTTGGCTGTATCAAAGCCGGATGAAGAAAGCTTATGATAAGAAAGTGTGCCCTCAAATCTTTCAAACGGGCGATCTTGTGCTGAAAAAGATTCTCCCACCACAATCAGATCACAGGGGAAAATGGACTCCCAACTATGAAGGTCCATATGTCGTTAGAAAGGTTTTCTTTGGAAGAGCCTTACTGTTGTCCACCATGGATGGTGAGGATTTTACATCCCCTGTGAACTCGGACGCAGTTAAAAAATACTTTGCTTAAAGAGACCCGCTGGACAGAAAAAAGAGAGTCCAGGCAAAAATGGGGCATCCCGGCGAACCATAAAAAAGAATAAAGGTTCGGGCAAAAGTTAGGGATAAAATTGAAAAAATGTACACCCGCGAAGTCGAAAACCTGAGAAGGCGACTTCGGCAAAAAAGGGTATCCCGGTGAATTGAAAAGCCGCAAAGGGTGATTCAGACAAAAGTTAGGGATTGAAAAAGCAAATGACTGCGGTCCAATTTTGATACTGTGTTGCTTAGTGGTTTGGGAGTGCCCGAGGGTCGTATATCCAAAACAATCTCTTCTGAAGATCGAGTATAGGGAAAGCGTCAGAGTCAGGCAAGTCATAGGAGGATCAGCTCATGGTGTTCGTCTGTACCATGTTGCCGACATGTATACAAATTTTCTTTGTGCTTCTGTGATATTTGTATTTTTGTGTGCGTAACTTCCTCTTTTCAGGAGTTGCATCCAGTGTACAAAATTTTTCCTATTTACAGGCCTGTTGTCAATAAAGCATGTTATTCAGTACTTGATGCTTGTTCTTTACTGTTTTGTTTATGAAGTTATTCAGTACTTGGTGCTTGTTCGTTACTGTTTTGTTTGTGAAAAACGTCGATGTTTTGATGAACTTGCATGTACATAAACTTGCTGGCCCTTGCCAATAATTGCTAAAACTTTGAATTGACTGAACGAATGTCACGGATACTAATCGGGATAGGTCTTGTTGTGTAGTTTTGTTCTGTCTCGTTTGTGTTTTGTAGGGTTCTCACCTTTGAAGCAAATAGTCAAGGAATTTGTGTTTCCCTAGCCAGAGTCCCGTGACAAAGTGATTGTATCACTCTTCAGCAGTTGGAAGTCACATCTTATCCCAGAGAGATTTTAGATGGCACTTATCCCTACTGGATGTGGGGTTTGTCCTCCCCAAAAGAGTATTCCACAAGAAAGCTGCCAAGAGAGTATCCTCAGTGGATCTTGATGTCCCCAACAGAATGTGCATTCCCAGTAATGAGTATGTACACAATCAATCCCCAGCATGGGTAACTCCCTCAGAATATAACCAAGTCATCTTTGGTTCAGAAGGATTATCCCCGCGCAGGACTGTTTTTTCCTTCTCCCCAGCAGGTTGTCATTCTTTCGTCAGAATGATCATCCTTAGCAGAGTTTGTAACTCTGAGTTTGCGAGTTATTCCCAGCAGGGTTTGTTTTCTTCCTTCCAGTGGAAGTTGTTCTCACCTTTTCAACATTTATTTTGCTGGAATAATTCTGTGATGTCTGATCTCTCCCCGACAGAATTGACTTGGCTCCCGGCATTTATTTTGCTGGAATACTTTGTGATACCCGTTTATCCCCAGCGGATTTAGTCTTGTCCTTAGCATTTATTTTGCTGAAGCGCCTCTTGGCATCTTTGCATTGTGCATATATCATCATATTTGCATCTACCCAAACGTGTAGCATTTCCATGCCGTATGGAGCATTACGCCATTGTCAAACATACGCATTTTGAAACATAAGCCAGGTTTGTTACCTCTTCGTTTTCAGGTGTTATTCCATGTAGAGGAGTGGGATTCTTGCTCGGAAGGATTTCTAGATATTCAAATCTTCAGCGTGAGATAGGTGATGATAACATTCGTCCCATCGCATGTTCCCCTAATAGAGTTACTTGGTTAAGTTTCTCTTCTTCCCAGCGGAATTCTTCTCAGGTTGCTGTTACGTCAGCGTTAAAAGATTTCATGGTTTAAACTTTTGGAGTTATCACTAGTGATTTCCCCAGTAGAGTTTTTCCCCACAAAGTTGTTTGGTTAGGTTTCTCGTATTCCCCAGCAAAGCATTCTTCAGACTGTCGTACAACGGTTTTGAAAATCTTGAAGATTATTATCTGTGTTGACGAAATTGTTACCTATGTTGACAGTGATTGTTATCCGTGTTGACGGAATTGTTACCTGTGTTGACAATGATTGTTATTCGTGTTTACGGAATCGTTACCTATGTTGACAGTGATTGTTATCTGTGTTGACGGAATTGTTACCTGTGTTGACAGTGATTGTTATCCGTGTTGGCGGAATTGTTACCTGTGTTGACAGTGATTGTTATCTGTGTTGAAGGAATTGTTACCTGTGTTTACAGTGATTGTTATCCGTGTTGACGGAATTTTTACCTGTGTTGACAGTGAGTGTCATCCGTGTTGACGGAATTGTTACCTGTGTTGACAGTGATTGTTATCCGTGTTGACGGAATTTTTACCTGTGTTGACAGTGATCACCATCCGTGTTGACGAAATTTTTACCTGTGTTGACAGTGATCGTCATCCGTGTTGACGAAGTCGTTACCTGGGATTGGCAGAGACTGTTATTCGTGTTGACGAATTTGGTCTAGTTGTGGACAGAGTTGTACCCGTGGTGATGGAATCTCTCCTCGTGTTGATGATATTTGTCTAGTGGTGGACGGAGTTATTTCTTGCAAAGTTAATTCGATGCCTGTGGCGTCACACAGGGGGTTGATGTTGAAATAAAAGTTTTTATCAGATGATTGATCAGTTGTTGCTGTAACAACTAGGTTCAGTGTAATGGAAGTTGTTCCCCCAAGCAGTTTTCGTAGCTTATTTTCGTGGTTGGAAAATTTCCGGGTTTCTTGGTATTCAACCGTCTTCTACCTCGATTGTTTGAAAGTCATTCGCTCTTCACCCATTTGGGTCCAAGCCGTTTGAACAGGGGCAGCTGTTGCACCCCAAAATTTGCCCAACCTCTTTTCTTATTTGGTTTATGTTTCATTGCATTAACATTTGCATAGTTATATCATTTGCATATCATGATATCATTCATATAGAAGGGGATCAAGTGTGATTATTATCAAGTGGAGCCTAGCAAGAGGTCTTGTTCAAGCTTGAGAAGTTATCAAGGTCATCAAGAGGTGGTTTGAGTGCCTAAGAGTTTAGATTCTTGCATGTGGATTTGCTCCTAACTTGAGGATCAATTGAAGACCATCAGAGGGATGTGAAGTGTTGAATATGAATAAAGAATGTGTATGGAGCTCATAGAATGCCTATAGGGCCATGGGAGAGCTCAATCAAGTCATTGTGTCAAATGCAAGAGCCACAGTTGAGGTGCAAGCAATTAGGGTTTTATCTGGGTCAATCCTAGGTCAACTGTGCAATTGAAAAGTATCAAAGCCTACTTTTAGGTCATGGAGTTCATGAAATGATATGTTGAGGCATATGAGAGATTGTTATAAGATCAAGTTGAGAAGAATCAAGAGTGGTTGGAGTTGCTAAGTCAGGGTTCCTAGGGTAAAATCCCCTATTTAGTGCCAAACTTCCAAACCATGCAAGTCAAGATACAAGTCTCATATGACTTTGGCCTCTACATGAATGTTGTAGAGGATTCGTTTAGCTTTAATTTGAGTACTAGAAGTCTTCCATTGGATATATAGAACTCAAGTTATGGTCCATACAAGCTACAGGTCCTCAGAGGCATCTGAAATTTGTCTGTAAAAATCATCTGACTTCAAAGCTATTTTTGACCTAGAAGGAGGTTTCACCTAAACTTTTGGACAACATGAAAGTTGTTCCTCATGATCTTAGCTTTCCAAATTGTATTAGAAGTCTTCCATATGATTTGTAGAACTCAAGTTATGTGGTTTACAAGTTAGGGGTATTTTGGGAAAGCGAGATTATAGGCCATTTTCAATCATAGGTCAAAATCTCCAACTTGCACTTGTCAAATGGATTTTTGTTCAACATGGAACTTATTCAAAATGTGGGTTTTAGGATAACTAAGAAGTCATGATGAATTGATTTGACTCATATCAAGATTTGGTTTGAAATGGCTTAAAAAGGAAGATTTTAAAAGGATTCAAAGTTGAAAAATTCAAATTAATGGTTAAGTGACCAAAACATGTCAAGTAAATACTCATTTTGAGTAGAAAAAGTATTTCAAACACAATGGCATTGTTGTATTTTTGAGTTAGGGCAGAATTTCACAAGTTATCATTTGGTTTCTTCATATGCAAGTAACATAACCAAATCACTTACCAAGGCATTTCAAGCAATCCTTTTGGTCCCATTGCATTCGCAAGGCATTGTGCAATTGATTAGAAGCTTATAGAGCAAGTTACACTGCAAAATTCACGATTGTCATATGCAACCTATGAAGGGAAAATAGAAATTGTGAATTGCTGGATTGGGCTTCAATTGAACCTCTAAAGCCCATAGACACACTCTATATAAGTCATTTGATGATTTCAGACTCAGGTTGGAGCTCATTTCGTGGTGGAATCAGAGATAGCAGTTGGAATTGCAAGGGAGCAAATTGAAATCGTGATTTCGTTTCCAAGCCAATTCAGATTAAATTAAAGCTTATAACATCTTTCTCTTGCATCCTTGAGTGATTCTGGAGAGTTTTGAAGGCTGGATCGTGCTCTAACTACATCTGTTCATAGATCTATACCAGGTATGTAAACTTCAAATTTCTCACAATTATAGGAAGATGTAGTTCCTTTTGCACATGTGGTTAGGATCTAGTTGAAGCATAAATCGTTTCTGGACAAAATTCTGAGCAATTAGAGACAATTTAGGTTGAAGTGCAATTTCTGTTTGGACACGGTTTAGCTTGATCTTAAGGTTTCAACATGATTTGGATAGATTAGGTTAATCTAGGAAGTGTGAGGATCATTTCTATGCAATTAAATCATGATTTGATGATGATCAATGTTGAAGTGTCATTTGAACTTTGAATCGGATTTCAAAACCTAGACTGATCTAGAGAAATTGGAGAGGATATTTGAGATCCTCGTGAATTTCTGAGTGAGATGATGTTAAGATTGTTGAGTTTTGGCTACCTGTGAACACCTGCTCACCGGAGAAGACAACCAGAGGTCTTCTCCGGCCACCGTCCAGGCTTTCCCTCCATTTTTGATTTAAATTGGGACGATGACTGTGAGGCGTTAGATTAGGTCTTCAGACTTGACCTTGTATGCATAACCAGTGGCCACGATTGCTCCTCAGAGGCTGACTTTGACTTCATTTGAAACACATCGTTTCAATAATGCGCTGGCATGTTGTAGAGAACTAGATCCCTTGACTTGGTCTTTTGATCCAACAGTCCACGTTTTATTCTGGCTTTTGTTTTATCTTATTTCATTTTTATTTCATTTTGATTTTATTTTAATGCATATTGATTCCAAAAGTCATAATAATTTCATCTTTGATCTGAAAAATATTTTCAAAATATGTCCATGCTCCTGATTAAATTTGTGATTTTCTGGAATCAATAGATTGCATTTTCATGCATTTTTCAACTTAATTTGCATTTTTCTCTTTTATGTTATTTCTTAAATTTTGCATATTTACCTATCTGTTTTGTTGATTTTGGTTTGATTTTTTGGTTTGGTTTCTGAATTTGATTTTTTGAGTAGGTTGTAGGTTAGATATGCATGCTCCCTTAGGATTTTTATTAGATTTTTTTAACAATTGTAGGTTCTGTTTTAGGTGAGATGTTTAGAGCCTTCCCAACTTATGGTTTATTTTGACACAATTCAACTTAGGATTTATTTAGTGGAGCTAGAAGTTGATTTAGGCTTTGATATTTGAACCCTAGAATGTTAAAACATGCATGTTCCCTTAGAAAATTTCTTAGATTTTTACAACGTAGTTTTCTATTTTAGATATAATTCACAAGTAGGTGTTGCCTTTGGTGTTCCTTCTTTGGTGCCTTGCCTTGTTTGATCTTGTTGGTGGCTTTGGAGCTTGAAGAGCTTGGTTTCCTTTTTGGAGGAGGTGTTGGACATCTCGTAGCTGCTGTGGATTGGCTTGTGGAGCTTAATTTGGAGCTTTCTTTCTCTTTTAGGAGCTTTTTAGAAGCTTATAGGATTAGGGTTTTAGGAAGAGCCATTAGAACTAGTTCTTTTCCTTTCATAAAAAATAGAATGCATTGTTTGCTTCTATCCTCATCCTCTGATGCAAAGTCCTCTTAAGGAAGCCCCATCTCTCCTTTGGAGGGATGAGTGGCATTCCTTAATGAGTAGAACTTTTGAGGATGCACTTTCTTTCCATGTTGGTTCCTGATGAATTCCTTTGGTCTTCATCAGGTTTCCTAGCATTGTAATTTGATCTCAATGATGATTTCTCTTCTTGTGGAGCTTGCTAGAGTTTGAAGATGAAGAATTGAAGAAGCTTGAAGATAGGAGCTAACTTGAAGATGAAGACTCTTTGCTGTCAACTTTGCTGTCAATTCAACTTTGCTGATAAAAGCTGCTGCTAAAGGTTGAAGGTGCTTGGGCTGTTTCCTCTATTTTTCTTTTGTTGTATTGTTTGTTTGTTTATGTTGCTTACCGTTAGGTTTGAGGTGGAGCTTGTCTCCACTTGCCTATTTTTTTCTTAGGTTTGAGGTTGAGCCGGACTCCCTTGCCTCGCTTGTACTGTTGTATAGCATGCATTTTACTGTTTACTGTTTACTGCTTACTTTCTTTTGCTGTTTTCCCCTAGGATCTCTGATTTCCTCTGTGCAAGAGGGAATTATGATAGACATTAGGATTCTAAACCATGCATGATAACAGTAGGTAGATTCCCTTTCAACCATAGTTTTAGGTCGTCTTTCTCTTCTCATCTCAGAACAATTCAAAAATACAGTAATAAGGTTAATTAAAATCGTATGTTACGAGCCTTAAGCTATCTTGGAAAAGGTTGGTGGAGGGTCTCTCTCCAGTAATTTGGATGTTTAGTGTGGTACCCTTTGGGTGACGTACGAAGCATTCACTCCTAGATCATAGTCTCTAGTGCGACGGAGATTACGAACATCCTAAAAAACAATTCTTTCGTAAAAAATTCAAACAAACATTCAAACTCTATTTTTGTCCTCTTGGACCCTTAATCTAGAAAACCCTTTCATAAGGAGATAAAAATTGTCAGACAAACTTGTGTCTTCCGTAGCCCGAACTACGTTTGCTCTGATCTTTCATGCCGTATGAAAGTACGTAGGCAGAAGATGTGATATCTTGGCGAGCAACCTTCCCCCTTCTCCCGTAGTTAGGCGAACTACGTTGACTCTGATTTCTCGTTCCAGACGGGAATAAGTAGGCATAAAGTGCGATACTTTGCCAAGTCATTTTCTTTTCTTTTTAGACCAGACCTTTAGAGTAGATAGATAAACACACCCTTAGATAGAAAACAAGTGTGGATCCCGTCGAGTACGACGGACGTGAGGGGTACTAATACCTTCCCCTTGCATAACCGACTCCCGAATCCAGGATTTGGTTGCGATGACCATTCCTTTCCCTCTTTGCGTTAGGTTTTCTCTGAGCGTTTCCTTTTCCTCTTTTGGGATAAATAACGCATGGTGGCGACTCTTCTATCATGGCCGACGCCGATTTTCTCAGTAGCGACAGCTAGCGACTCTGCTGGGGACTCCAACGGTTCCTTATGCGAGTAAATCCTAGCGCTTGTTTTCCCGTCTGGGGTTTTGTATGTATTTATTTTTCTGTCTTTACTTTCAGTACTGTATTTTATTGTTATTGTGCTGTGGGTAGAGGGTTAGTTTGAGAGATAAGCCGGACCTGGGCTTGAGTGCACATAGACTTAGAAGTAGAGAGTAGTGGTTAGCCTGCTTGCTTTGCTCACACCAGCTAGCTACGAAATTTACACTCAGACGAGATTCTCTTTGATGGCATCTTGCCTGGCCCTTTGGGCTCGACAGGTTGTTGGATCTGGGGACCTATCAATTGGGATTCGGCTAAGTGAGGCCTTTTCAAGGGATGATGATGCCACACCTTCTGGGTATCGTATCATCACTCTTGAAAGTCTGTGACGCTGATGCCCACATAGGATGCCATACCTCGTCTGCGAGTTAAGTACATACCTGTGAGGGGTAGGTGGGTCTTTTTGCAGGAAAAATTTAGCCTCAGAACACCTGTCAGTGAGAATTGGTTACAAGGGTCCTTTTGAGTGGTTGGTTTGGTTTAAAGCGAAGCTCTGGTTATTCTCGAGCTACAGTACAACAAACTTCTCAAGCTACAGCAGTGATCTTGATCCCTTGTGTGTGCATTTTGCATTTTGCATTTCTGTTTGCAGGTGCATTTCATTTTGCATATTCATCCTCAGCCGGAACAGGAAGCTTACCCGTTTTTTGTCCGTTTTGTCAGTTGATTTCCCGACATTCGCATTGGACTTGAGTTAGCTTTTGGGAAAGGATCATGGCTTCAGAAGAGCTGAACTTGGTTGTTACTCGGGCGGAGTTTGAATTGTTGAAGAACCAGTTGAGTCAGTTCATGAAAGCCATAACAGCTGTGAATAGAGGAGAAAACAACGTTCGAAGAACTCCGGTGAACAATGTAGTTCAGCCTGTACAAATCCCGGTCAGAGGTCCATTGTCTCTCAATGACACAGAGTATCAGAGTTTCACTTTCTCTACGCCATTTTCTCCAAGGATTGTTCCACCTCTAAGAGTCGTTCTGCAGGTTAATGTTCAGGACCCAAGGACTGTTGAGTATATGAGAAGACTTCAGACGTTGGAAGATCAGATCGCTGCCCTGATGAGTAAGAATACTCTCAACTTGAATGCTGCGAGCATGCGTTTGGTGCCAGGCCTTGTGCTGCCTCCGCAGTTCAAGACGCCCAATTTTGAGAAATACAAAGGAGATAGCTGTCCAAAGCTACATTTGGTTATGTTCTTTAGAAGGATGACTTCACATGTCACCAATGACAAGCTCGTGATTCACTGTTTCCAAGATAGTTTGATCGGAGAATCTTTGGATTGGTACATGCAGTTGAAGAGTGACAGTATCAAATCATGGTCGGATTTAGCCAATGCCTTCGTGAAGCAGTACAACTACAACCTGGATATGGCTCCTAGTCGCGTGCATTTGCAAGAGTTATATCGGGCGGATAATGAATCCTTTAGAGGGTATGTGCAGAGACGGAGAGAATTGGCTGCCAGTGTTCAACCACCGCTTGTGGAGAGAGAAATGGTTGACCTCTTCTTGGGTACTCTGAAAGGCCATTATTATGACATAATGTTCAGTTGTACAAGCTTTGCGGGCTTGATAAGAATATGAGAGCTTGTTGAGAGAGGACTCAAGAATGGAAAGATTCGAGATACTCCTTATATCCTAGTTGATAAAAATGAATCAGTTGTCAGACCTCAAGAGGAGTGGGAAGGAGGAAGTGATGTTGTCTCAGAATCCCTAGCATCTCAAGCTCAGTTTTCAGACGCTTCAAGTGTTCAAAGTCAACGGTCACATTATCGTCAGCCGCGTCAGCACGCGTGACAAAGACCAAGGAAACCTGAAAGGCAGTTTACTCAGCTACCGGTGCCGTACAGCCAGTTGTTGCCAGATTTGGTCGAAAGTGGATTGATAGCGCCGAAAGAGACTAATTTAATGATCTCACCGTATCCTCCAGGTTTTAGTGCCAGCGCCCGCTATGAGTACCATGTTGGGACACATGGGCATTCGACAGATGATTGTAAGGTGCTTAGGAGTCAAGTTCAGAATCTGTTAGACTCTAACAAGATCTTCATCACACCTCAGGGTTTTGTTCACGTTATTGATTCTCCTTCATCCAGTTGTGTGGGTTCGTCAGTTAATGTCATGGAAGACTCCACCGAAAGTGTGTGTTTGGAAGAATGTCAAACTGAGAGTTCAGTTAAATATGGAGGAAGTTGCTAGAGGTTTTTGTGCCGGGTGTCGCATCTGTTTTCTCTGCTGACCTATTTAGCTTTCGTGCATTGTTGTTTGCTGACCATCACCAGGCTTGTTGGCTGAGGTCATTGTATTCGTACTCATGCGTGCTTATATGTTGATTTTGATGGTTTTGCATATTTATGTGAGGTGTTTATCTCTGTGCTTATAGCTTGGGTTTCTCCTTATCTTGTTGTGAATATGTGTTTGCTTTCCGCATTGCATTCTCACATGAAAGGTACCTCAGAACCGTAGGTCTTATTTCCTATTCTTCACTAGTTTGTTGCTGGAATTCTCTCAGAGTTATGGAACAGAATCAGGCTGAATTGATTGAGGTTCGAAGCCAGCTAGGGAAGATGATGAGAGACATGCAAGAGATGTGTCTAGACCAGAAGATGCTCAAAGAGGAAAACAATCTGCTGAAGACCCAAGTGGGCTTGATTATGGAAGTGTTAAAGAGTGTTCTTAGGAAGGAGGGTGATCAGCTACCTGAAGCCGCAGTGAAGAAGCTTGTTCCACTTGTGCCTGTGGAACCTGTAACTGTGGAGCCTGTGCCAAAGGTTGATAAATCTCATATGTCTCGTGGACAACGAGGACCTTTGTATTTTGCAAGAACCATAACTTGCAAGAACCATAACTTGCAAGAACCATAACTTGAGTTCTACGAATCTTTTTGAAGACTTTTAGTACTCAAATTAAAGCTATTGAGAAGCTCTACAAGTTTCATGTTGACCAAGAATTCATTTGAAACTTGCATTTTGAATTATCTGGCTTGGAAGTTAGGCCTAAATTAGGGTTTTTTACACTGAAACCCTAATTTAGTAACTCCTCTTCTTCTTGATTCTCTTTGATTTCTCCTTGGCACAACACCACACATGTATACACATATCAATTCATGAATCCCAAAATCTCCAATTAAGCCTTGATGCTCTTCAATCACTCAGTTGACCTAGGGTTGACCTAGGGTTGACCCAAGTGAAACCCTAGTTGACTGTACTTCAACTCTGGCTCTTGTACTTGTATCAATGACTTGTCTCATCTTCAAAATGACCCTCTAGGTCTTCCGTGATCTTTGTGCACATTCCATACCCACAATTCCATGCTCATACTCCATTGATGAATCTCAATACTTCTCAAGATTAGGAGAGAAATCCACTGGTTGACCCTCAAACTTTTCAAAGCTTCAACTCATTCATTGATTACTTGGATGGTCTTGAGCTTGAATAAAACCCCTTGATGGGCCTCTTTCTGATAAGAATGGCACTTGATCCCCTGTTAGATGACTTGTTATGCTATGCTATGCAAATGATTAGACTATGTACATGACTTATTATGCAAATGACAATGCAATGTGAAATAGGTTGAGCAAATTTTAGGGTGCAACAGGAAGGAAAAAGAATCAAAAGCCCGCTAAGTTAAAACTTGAAAACAAACGACTTAGGCAAAAATAAGGGCATCCCGCTGGACTTGAAAATCAAAAGAAACTCAAAACACTCAGTCCAGGAAAAAGTTAGGGAAAGAAAAAGAAAAATGAAAAGGATTACAAAAGGAAAATCCTCAAATGAAATACGAGTCGTGTGACCCCAAGTGTCAAAGACGAAGAGCGAGTGGCTGTCACTCCCAAAAATCATAGTTTCTCGAACTATCACTCCTATCTTTCGACCTTTAAGAGGTAAGCGCTAAGGTCGAATTAGCTGAACTTAGGATTGGAGAACATCAAAGAGAATGGGTGGGTTAAAATAAATTTTGAGCCTTTATCCTTTCGTTTCAAAACTGTGAACCTGACCACGTTACAACCTTCAAAAGTCCTAATTGAAGCAGGTTTGTTTCGAAGGCATACTTCGGTAAAGATCGCGTCGAAACTGAGTCCTAAAACGGTTCTTCTTACCATGTTGGTACTGATGTTGATATTCTGATTAATGATTTGTGCATTACATGCCATAAACTGTTTTTCCTTTTCCAGTGAACAAATTGGATGTCAAAACTGTCATGTGCATTGCATTAAGATATCTTTTATGCAGAACAACTTGTTTTACTTTCGAGTAAGTGCTTGACAGCAGGAAAGTTTCCTACAATGGAAAGTCCGATCATGATATAATGCAGAACACCCGAATGCTCCGTAAGCTAGGGCAAGCTATATCAAGTGACCCCAGTGAGGTCAGCCATCCAAAGTCAGTTATTCTGGGGCAATCAGGTCGAGATTCGATATATTTCTCGTAGTCAGAGGCACTACTCTGAATCAGCTAATTAGGGGCAAAGTCATTGCATACTGGGGCAGGACACCCTAAGAGCGCAGAAGTTTTTCCATATCCGAGGGGCAATTGATCTGAAGCATCTCTCCGAGGTTCATAGTGCTGAGGCAGTTCATATCAGACCATCAGGGTACAGATTTTCAAATTTCCTTTTGAGGAGTATCCCCCCAGAGATCCCACAGGCTGGGGCAATATCAGAAGCGGAGGAATTGTTCTTCTCTATGTCATCAGAGCTAATCAGAGCTACTCGAGCAGGTTCAGCCGATCTTCAAGTGTGAGACGAATGTCGGGAAGTCGTATTATCCTTTGACCTTTCAATCAGAAACTATGAATTCAGACAGGATGTTTTCCAGAGTCAGTCGTGCCTGACCCATCATGGATAGCCCAAGAGCCCAATCCTTATTGGCAATTTCCAGGAAACCCAATTCTCATTGGCGAGCCATTCCTAAAGCCCAATCCATATTGGCAATCACTGTGAGGCCCATCCGTGTTGGCGCATCAGTTTCAAAATCCAAGCTTCATTGGTATGTAGGAAGACTCCGTCTGTTTTCCCCAGCAAAAGTCCAATCTTCATTGGCATGTGTGAGTTATCCCTAGGGAAGTTCGATCATGCTTAGCACAGTTGGTTACCCCCAGCGGAGTCGGGTCGCCTTTCCAACATTTATTTTGTTGGAGTAATTCTGTGATATCCGGTTATCCCCAGCGGGTTGGCTTTGTCTTCAGCATGTATTTTGCTGAAGTGGTTCCGTATCAGCGAGTTGGCTTCACCCTTCCAGCATTTATTTTGCTGGAATGGTTCTTCTGCGTACAGCTTTTCTCCAGCTGCCTGAGCCTGCATTTACATCTTGCACATATCATCATATTTGCATCATATTTGCATTTCATCGTCAAATGCATAGCATTCCATCTTATATGGAGCATGTACACCATAGAAAAATTCAAACATACGCATATGCATACGAAGCATAAGCCATTTTTTATCAGCCTTACGTGGCAATATGAAGTACTCTGTAATCAGTTCAGGGGCATTTATTCAACAGCTTTGATCAGACAGCTCTTTGGTATTTGATTCTCAGATCATACGACGGTTATGCTTTGTCTATCGATCATCTGATAAAGACAGACTGTTCTTCCCGTCAATTCCTATTGACGATGTATTTCCCCCAACAAGAATTTTCTCCGTCTATCTTTAGACGTCCTGAGTTCGATTATGGTTTTCTCCGTCTATCTGTAAACGTCATGAGTTCGAGTATGGATTTCTCCGTATATCGTTAGGCGTTTGAGCAAGATAGTTTCTCCGTCTATCATTAGACGTCGTGAGTTTGAGCATGGTTTTCTTTCCGTCTATCTTTAGACGTGTGAAGTTTTAGGTGATTTTTCAACAGGTTTCTTACTGTTAGTTCATATTGATGATGTGTCTCGCCAGCGAGTTTTCTCCGTCTATCATTAGACGTCATGAGTTTTGGATATGGTTTTCTCCGTCTATGTTTAGACGTTGAGAGGTTTCAAGGCGATCTTTCAGATATTGGCTTTCTTTCTGTTTATCGGATGAGATGACATTTTAAAAAGGGTTTTTCTGACTGTTGATCCTTATTGACGTCGAGGCTCTTTGAAGAATGTTTGGCTTTCCTAGTTGTTGATCCTTATCGACGACATGGCTATTTGAAGGTGGTTTTCATCCTGTCGGTTCTTACTGATGATGTGGCCCCTTTGAAGATATTGTTCTTTCCATCAATTCCTGTAGATGAAAGGATTCTGAAATTTGATGGGTGGTGTTGAAGTTCATATATGGGTTTCCTTCCGCTAGTTCTCACTGTCGATGTGGTTTTTTGGACAAGTGTTTCTCCCTGTCTATCTTTAGACAACGTGATAAGATCAAGTGCATGTTGATCTGGCCTTCGGGATGATTTTCTCCGTCTATCTTTAGACGTCGTGAGTATTGGATTTTGTTTCCTTCGGGATGGTGTCTTTCCGTCTATCATTGGACGATGTGATTGTATTTCTCTTTCCGTCTATCATTGGAGGATGTGATTGTATTTCTCTTCCTGTCTATCATTGAACGATGTGATTGTATTTCTCTTCCTGTCTATCATTAGACGATGTGAGAGGATCAAGTGCATGTTGATCCAACCTTCGGGTTTGTTGTTTGTGGCGTCACGCAGGTAACTGGTGTTAAAGTCAAGTTCTTTATCAGATGATTGATCAGTTTGTTGCCGTAACGACTGAATTCGGTTTTCTGGATATTTCCCCCAAGCAGTTTTCGCAGTTTATTTCTGTGGTTGGCAAATTTTCGGGTTTCTTTTGTATTCAACCGTCTTTTACCTTGATTGACTGAAGGTCGTTCGCTCTTCACCCAGTCAGGTCCAAGCCGCTTGAATAGGGGCAGCTGTTGCACCCCAAAATTTGCCCAACCTTTTTCTTTATCTGGTTTATGATTCATTGCATTAGTATAAAATTGTCCTAGCATTATCATAGCATTGCATCATTCATATAACAGGGGATCAAGTGTGGTTTATATCAAGAAGAGCCTATCTAGAGGTCTTATTCAAGCTTGAGAAGTCATTAAGGTCATCAGAAAGTGGTTTGAGGTCTTGTGAAGTTTAGATGCCTATATGTGGATTTTCTCCTAACTTGAGGATCAATTGAAGACCATCATAGGGATGTGAAGTCTTGATATAGAGCTCATGGAGTGCTTATAGGGCCATGTTGGAGCTCAATCAAGTCATTGATTCAAGTGCAAGAGCCACAGCTGAGGTGCAAGCAATTAGGGTTTCATCTGGGTCAACCCTAGGTCAACTGTGCAATTAAAGAAGTTCAAAGCTTATTTCTAGGTCATGAAGTTCATGGAATGATATGTTAAGACATTTGTGGTGTTGTGCCAAGACCAAGTCAAGAAGAATCAAGAGTGGGAAGTTGCTAAGTCAGGGTTCCTAGGGTAAATTCCCCTATTTAGTGCCAAACTTCCAAGCCATGTAAGTCAAGATAAAAGTCTCATATGACTTTGGCCTCCACATGAATGTTGTAGAGGATGCGCTTAGATTTAATTTAAGTACTAGAAGTCCTCCATTGGATTTATAGAACTCATGTTATGGTCCAAACAAGTTATAGGTCCTCAGATGCCTCTGAAATTTGTCTGTGAAAATCATCTGACTTCCAAGCTATGTTTGACCTAGAAGGAAGTTTGACTTGAATTTTTGGTCAACTTGATATATGTTCCTTATGATCTTAGCTTTCCAAATTGTATTAGAAGTCTTCCATCTGATTTGTAGAACTCAAGTTATGAGGTTTACAAGTCAGGGGTATTTTGGGAAAGTGAGATTATAGGCCATTTTCAATCATAGGTCAAAATCTCCAACTTGCACTCTTCAAATGGAGATTTGTTCAACATGGAACTTGCTCAGAACATGATTATAAGTGCAACCAAGTGGTCATGTGGAATTGGTTTGGCTCATAGCAAAAAGTCACTTAAAATGGCCTAAAAAGGGAAATTTTCAAATGGATTAAAGAGGGAAAATTGACTTTTTGAGTTAGATGACCAAAACATGTCATGTGAATACATATTTTGAGTGGAAAACATGTTTTAAGAACATTGGCATTTCCAGAATTTTGATTTGAGGTCATTTGCACCGGCATTTCCCAAGGTTACTTCACCATGAAGTTACATAATCAAAAACAACCATTGAGATGAAATCAAGGGTGGAATCCCAAGCATTCACACTCCACATGCTGCTAGTAGTTGAATTAAAACCATTTTGGAGCCAAAACAATGGAATTTTCGTGTACATTCATGTGCAAAAAGTGTTGAAATTTTGAAAATTCATTTTGGGCTTAGAGGCAAGGATTGGGCTTTCTCTTGATCAATATCCATTGTATATAACATTTCCAACCTTCACAAATCATCAGTTTTCAAAATTGGAGCAAAATCGATCAAGAACAAGTTTGAAAAAGTGAATAAAATTCAAAAAGTGAATTCTTAGATTTAGATCGTTTCAAGCCAAATTAAAGATTGCAAAAGCTTCTATGATGATCATGGAGTGATTCTGGAGATTTTTGCAAAGCTTCATCAAGGTTTGAAGGCTCAGTGGAAGTTCTCCACTAGGTACTTGAATTTTGACATATCTCTCTTAATACTTGATGATTCTTTGCCATTTTTGTTTCTTTGTAATCATTGAAGCATGTAGATCATTGGAGCTCCAAACTTGAGAGATTTTGTATGAACTGTTTTTGCATGATTTTGCTTAGTTTTTGCTTGATTTATAACCTCCATGACATAAGAATGAGTTTAGAATTAATTTGGAGAGGTTTTGATGAACTTGAGTTTTTGGTGTCAAACTTTGTTTGTTTCGTTTCTCTTTGATCTTGCATTATTAATGATTTTTGTTGATGGATTTGGAATCCTCGCGAGAAGTAGTTGAATTTCGACGTAAATTTCATGTGAAACGGTTGAGTTTTGTGGAAGTTGTTGTTATTGTTGGATGTCCGGCGAACATGGCGGAGGAGAGGCCGGCCGGAGCTGTTCCGGCGAGTCCAAGGAAGAAGACAAGCTGTGCACCGTCTGATCGCTACTCAAGCGTTGATCTCTTCCGCGCATCAAACGGCTACGCGCGCGCCATCTGTATAAGTCCAAAACACAGCCGCTTTGACTTGCTAAGGGGACTGAGTGCTCCCCTGTTCGATCCCTGGCAGCCACACTTTTAGTTGTTTCATTTATTCACCTTATTTCACTTTCTTTATTTTCTCTTTTTTTTTTCTGTTTTCATGGCTGTTTGGATTAATTGCTTTAGAAATAGTAAAATTGATCACAAAATTACGAATTTTTTTCTCATGATTCCTGAACGTCTTAGGAAGTTTTAGAAACTGGTTCTACATTTTTAGGATTTAATTTGAATTAGTTACGATTTTTCTTTTGTGCTAATGTCCATTGTTTTTCATATTTGACCATCTGTTTTGTTGAATTTTGTTCTTCCAATTGGTGATGAATTTGGCTTTGATGTTTTATTATGTTTTAGGGTAGATATTCATGTTCCCTTAGGATTTGTTTTGGATTTTTAGAATAACTTTAGGTTCTGTTTTAGGTGTTGAGATTAGAGCCTTCCCAAACTTGTGGATTACCTTGATACCTTTCAATCTAGAAATTATTTAGGTGACTTTAAAGTTGAATTAGGCTTTAATATTTTAACTCTAGATTTTTCAAACATTCATGTTACCCTAGGAATTTTATTAGAATTTTACAACTTTGTTTTCTATTTTAGTTGTATTTTGCAAGTTGCCTGTGCTTGTGGTGTTCTATCATGTGTGCCTTTGCTTGCTTGGTCTTGTTGGTGACTTTGGGGCTAGATTTGCTTGGATTCCTTTTTGGGAGGTCTTTTGGACTTGGTGTAGCTGCTGTGGCTTGAAGATTGGAGCTTGGATTTGAAGTCTCCTTTTCTTTTAGGAGTTGTTTTAGGAGCTTAGGAAATTAGGGTTTTAGGAAGAGCCATTAGAGCTAGTTTTGATTTCTTCATCAAACATAGAATGCATTGTGTGCTTCTATTCCATCCAATGACATGAAGTCCTCCTAGGGAAACTCCATCTCTCCTTTGGAGGGATGTGTGGTATGCCCATAGTTGAGTAGAACTTTGAGGATACCTTTCCATTTCAATGTTGGTGCTTGATGATTTCCTTTGGTTTTCATTGGGTTCTCAACATTGCAACCTTGATCTTGATGATTGTTCCTATGCTTGGGGTGTGCTTGCTAGAGCTTGAAGATGAAGTTGAAGAAGATTGAAGATAGAAGATAGCTTGAAGATGAGTCTTGCTGTCAACTTTGCTGTCATTTCAACTGTGTTGTTTAGAGCTTGCTGTTGCTGTCTGCTGTAGGAGTTTGTTGTTGCTGCTTGGGCTGTTTTCTCTTTCTCTGTATTGTCTTTTTGCTTGTGTTGATTACCCTTAGGTTTGAGGTGGGGCTTGTCTCCTCTTGCCTGTTGTTCTCTCCCTTGCCTCTCTTATACTGTCGCATAGCATGTATTTTACTGTTTACTGTTTACTGCTTGTTTTCTTTTGTTGTTTTCCCCTAGGATCTCTAATTTCCTCTGTGCAAGAGGGAATTATGACAGACATTAGGTTTTGACCCATGCATGATAATTGTAGATAGATTCCCCTTTCAACCATAGTTTTAGGGTGTCTTTCTCTTCTCATCTCAAAACAATGCAAAAAACACAGTAATAAGTTTAATTGAAGTTGTGCGTTACGAGCCTTAAGCTATCTGGGAAAAGGTTGGTGGAGGGTCTCTCTCCAGTAATTTGGATGTTAGTGTGGTACCCTTTGGGTGACATACGAAACGTTCACTCCTGGGTCATAGTTTCTAGTGCGACTGAGATTGCAAACATCCTAAAAACAATTCTTTCGTAAAAGATTCAAACAAACATTCAAACTCTGTTTTTGTACTCTTGGACCTTTAATTAGGAAAACCCTTTCATAAGGAGATAAAAAACTGTCAGACAAGCCTGTGTCTTCCGTAGCCCGAACTACGTTTGCTCTGACCTTTCATGCCGTATGAAAGTACATAGGCACAAGATGCGACATCTCGGCGAGCAACCTTCCCCCCTTTAACCCGTAGTTAGGCGAACTACATTGACTCTGATTTCTCATTCCTAAACAACGTTCGAAGAACTCCGGTGAACAATGTAGTTCAGCCTGTACAAATCCCTGTCAGAGGTCCATTGTCTCTCAATGACACAGAGTATCAGAGTTTCACTTTCTCTACGCCAGTTTCTCCAAGGATTGTTCCACCTCCAAGAGTCGTTCCACAGGTTAATGTTCAGGACCCAAGGACTGTTGAGTATATGAGAAGACTTCAGACGTTGGAAGATCAGATCGCTGCCCTAATGAGTAAGAATACTCTCAACTTGAATGTTGCGAGCATGCGTTTGGTGCCAGGCCTTGTGCTTCCTCCGCAGTTCAAGACGCCCAATTTTGAGAAATACAAAGGAGATAGTTGTCCAAAGCTACATTTGGTTATCTTCTTTAGAAGGATGACTTCACATGTCACCAATGACAAGCTCGTGATTCACTGTTTCCAAGATAGTTTGATCGGAGCATCTTTGGATTGGTACATGCAGTTGAAGAGTGATAGTATCAAATCATGGTCGGATTTAGCCAATGCCTTCGTGAAGCAGTACATCTACAACCTGGATATGGCTCCTAGTCGCGTGCATTTGCAAGAGTTATATCGGGCGGATAATGAATCCTTTAGAGGGTATGTGCAGAGATTGAGAGAATTGGCTGCCAGTGTTCAACCACCGCTTGTGGAAAGAGAAATGGTTGACCTCTTCTTGGGTACTCTGAAAGGCCATTATTATGACATAATGTTCAGTTGTACAAGCTTTGCGGGCTTGATAAGAATAGGAGAGCTTGTTGAGAGAGGACTCAAGAATGGAAAGATTCGAGATACTCCTTATATCCCAGTTAATAAAAATGAATCAGTTGTCAGACCTCAAGAGGAGTGGGAAGGAGGAAGTGATGTTGTCTCAGAATCCCTAGCATCTCAAGCTCAGTTTTCAGACGCTTCAAGTGTTCAAAGTCAACGGTCACATTATCGTCAGCCGCGTCAGCACGCGCGACAAAGACCAAGGAAGCCTGAAAGGCAGTTTACTCAGCTACCGGTGTCGTACAGCCAGTTGTTGCTAGATTTGGTCGAAAGTGGATTGATAGCGCCGAAAGAGACTAATTCAATGATCTCACCGTATCCTCCAGGTTTTAGTGCCAGCGCCCGCTATGAGTACCATGTTGGGACACATGGGCATTCGACAGATGATTGTAAGGTGCTTAGGAGTCAAGTTCAGAATCTGTTAGACTCTAACAAGATCTTCATCACACCTCAGGGTTTTGTTCAGATTATTGATTCTCCTTCATCCATTTGTGTGGGTTCGTCAGTTAATGTCATGGAAGACTCCGTCGAAAGTGTGTGTTTGGAAGAATGTCAAACTGAGAGTTCAGTTGAATATGGAGGAAGTTGCTAGAGGTTTCTGTGCCGGGTGTCGCATCTGTTTTCTCTGCTGACCTATTTAGGTTTTGTGCATTGTTGTTTGCTGACCATCACCAGGCTTGTTGGCTGAGGTCATTGTATTCGTACTCATTGTGCTTATATGTTGATTTTGATGGTTTTGCATATTTATGTGAGGTGTTTATCTCTGTGCTTATAGCTTGGGTTTCTCCTTATCTTGTTGTGAATATGTGTTTGCTTTCCGCATTGCATTCTCACATGAAAGGTATCTCAGAACCGTGGGTCTTATTTCCTGTTCTTCACTAGTTTGTTGCAGGAATTCTCTCAGAGTTATGGAACAGAATCAGGCTGAATTGATTGAGGTTCGAAGCCAGCTAGGGAAGATGATGAGAGACATGCAAGAGATGCGTCTAGACCAGAAGATGCTCAAAGAGGAAAACAGTCTGCTGAAGACCCAAGTGGGCTTGATTATGGAAGTGTTAAAGAGTGTTCTTAGGAAGGAGGGTGATCAGCTACCTGAAGCCGCAGTGAAGAAGCTTGTTCCACTTGTGCCTGTGGAACCTGTAACTGTGGAGCCTGTACCAAAGTTTGATAAATCTCATATGTCTCGTGGACAACGAGGACCTTCGTATTTTGCTCTCCAGCGCATTGCTGATCGGGAAAATCAGGTGCCCAAGAGAGGCAGAGTTTATGACCAGATTCATATGACATACGCTCAGGCGTTGCAAGTTTTGCTTCAATTTCAATTGGTCAAACTTCGAACTTTGGATCCACCTAAGGGTAGCCTACCAGCATGTTTTGACGTGAACGCTCATTGCGACTTCCACTCTGGAGCACCGGGGCATAGCCTTGAGAATTGTCATGCTTTTAAGTACAAGGTTCAAGACCTGATTGACTCAAAAGCTATTGAATTGACACAAGAATCCATTTGAAAACTCCTTCATGGGAAAAAGTTGCTTGGAAGTCAAGTGACTTTCACAGATAAATTTCAGTGTCCTCTGGTGACCCATAACTTGCAAGAACCATAACTTGAGTTCTACAAATCTTCTTGAAGACTTTTAGTACTCAAATTAAAGCTATTGAGAAGCTCTACAAGTTTCATGTTGACGAAGAATTCATTTGAAACTTGCATTTTGAATTATCTGGCTTGGAAGTTAGGCCTAAATTAGGGTTTTTTACACTGAAACCCTAATTTAGTAACTCCTCTTCTTCTTGATTCTCTTTGATTTCTCCTTCGCACAACACCACACATGTATACACATATCAATTCATGAATCCCAAAATCTCCAATTAAGCCTTGATGCTCTTCAATCACTCAGTTGACCTAGGGTTGACCTAGGGTTGACCCAAGTGAAACCCTAGTTGACTGTACTTCAACTCTGGCTCTTGTACTTGTATCAATGACTTGTCTCATCTTCAAAATGACCCTCTAGGTCTTCCGTGATCTTTGTGCACATTCCATACCCACAATTCCATGCTCATACTCCATTGATGAATCTCAATACTTCTCAAGATTAGGAGAGAAATCCACTGGTTGGCCCTCAAACTTTTCAAAGCTTCAACTCATTCATTGATTACTTGGATGGTCTTGAGCTTGAATAAAACCCCTTGATGGGCCTCTTTCTGATAAGAATGGCACTTGATCCCCTGTTAGATGACTTGTTATGCTATGCTATGCAAATGATTAGACTATGTACATGACTTATTATGCAAATGACAATGCAATTGAAACATAACCCAGGTGAAATAGGTTGAGCAAATTTTAGGATGCAACAGGAAGGAAAAAGAATCAAAAGCCCGCTAAGTCAAAACTTGAAAACAAACGACTTAGGAAAAAATAAGGGCATCCCGCTGGACTTGAAAATCAAAAGAAACTCAAAAGAGTCAGTCCAGGAAAAAGTTAGGGAAAGAAAAAGAAAAATGAAAAGGATTACAAAAGAAAAATCCTCAAATGAAATACGAGTCGTGTGACCCCAAGTGTCAAAGATGAAGAGCGAGTGGCTGTCACTCCCAAAAATCATAGTTTCTCGAACTATCACTCCTATCTTTCGACCTTTAAGAGGTAAGCGCTAAGGTCGAATTAGCTGAACGTAGGATTGGAGAACATCAAAGAGAATGGGTGGGTTAAAATAAATTTTGAGCCTTTATCCTTTCGTTTCAAAACTGTGAACCTGACCACGTTACAACCTTCAAAAGTCCTAATTGAAGCAGGTTTGTTTCGAAGGCATACTTCGGTAAAGATCGCGTCGAAACTAACTCCTAAAACGGTTCTTCTTACCATGTTGGTACTAATGTTGATATTCTGATTAATGATTTGTGCATTACATGCCATAAACTGTTTTTCCTTTTCCAGTGAACAAATTGGATGTCAAAACTGTCATGTGCATTGCATTAAGATATCTTTTATGCAGAATAACTTGTTTTACTTTCGAGTAAGTGCTTGACAGCAGGAAAGTTTCCTACAATGGAAAGTCCGATCATGATAGAATGCAGAACACCTGAATGCTCCGTAAGCTAGGGCAAGCTATATCAAGTGACCCCAGTGAGGTCAGCCATCCAAAGTCAGTTATTCTGGGGCAATCAGGTCGAGATTCGATATATTTCTCGTAGTCAGAGGCACTACTCCGAATCAGCTAATCAGGGGCAAAGTCATTGCATACTGGGGCAGGACACCCTAAGAGCGCAGAAGTTTTTCCATATCCGAGGGGCAATTGATCTGAAGCATCTCTCCGAGGTTCAGAGTGCTGAGGCAGTTCATATTATACCATCAAGGTAAAAATTTTCAAATTTCCTTTTGAGGAGTATCCCCCCAGAGATCCCACAGGCTGGGGCAATATCAGAAGCGAAGGAATTGTTCTTCTCAGTGTCATCAGAGCTAATCAGAGCTACTCGAGCAGGTTCAGCCGATCTTCAAGTGTGAGACGAATGTCGGGAAGTCATATTATCCTTTGGCCTTTCAATCAGAAACTATGAATTCAGACAGGATGTTTTCCAGAGTCAGTCGTGCCTGACCCATCATGGATAGCCCAAGAGCCCAATCCTTATTGGAAATTTCCAGGAAGCCCAATTCTCATTGGCGAGCCATTCCTAAAGCCCAATCCATATTGGCAATCACTGTGAGGCCCATCTGTGTTGGCGCATCAGTTTCAAAATCCAAGCTTCATTGGTATGTAGGAAGACTCTGTCTGTTTTCCCCAGCAAAAGTCCAATCTTCATTGGCACGTGTGAGTTATCCCTAGGGAAGTTCGATCATGCTTAGCACAGTTGGTTACCCCCAGCGGAGTCGGGTCGCCTTTCTAGCATTTATTTTGTTGGAGTAATTCTATGATATCCGGTTATCCCCAGCGGGTTGGCTTTGTCTTCAGCATGTATTTTGCTGAAGTGGTTCCGTATCAGCGAGTTGGCTTCACCCTTCCAGCATTTATTTTGTTGGAATGGTTCTTCTGCGTACAGCTTTTCTCCAGCTGCCTGAGCCTGCATTTACATCTTGCACATATCATCATATTTTCATCATATTTGCATTTCATCGTCAAATGCATAACATTCCATCTTATATGGAGCATGTACACCATAGAAAAATTCAAACATACGCATATGCATACGAAGCATAAGCCAGTTTCTATCAGCCTTACGTGGCAATATGAAGTACTCTGTAATCAGTTCAGGGGCATTTATTCAGCAGCTTTGATCAGACAGCTCTTTGGTATTTGATTCTCAGATCATACGACGGTTATGCTTTGTCTATCGATCATCTGATAAAGACAGACTGTTCTTCCCGTCAATTCCTATTGACGATGTATTTCCCCCAACAGGAATTTTCTCCGTCTATCTTTAGATGTCCTGAGTTCGATTATGGTTTTCTCCGTCTATCTGTAAACGTCATGAGTTCGAGTATGGATTTCTCCGTCTATCTTTAGGGGTTTGAGCAAGATAGTTTCTCCGTCTATCATTAGACGTCGTGAGTTTGAGCATGGTTTTCTTTCCGTCTATCTTTAGACGATGTGAAGTTTTAGGTGATTTTTCAGCAGGTTTCTTACTGTTAGTTCATATTGATGATGTGTCTCCCCAGCGAGTTTTCTCCGTCTATCATTAGACGTCATGAGTTTTGGATATGGTTTTCTCCGTCTATCTTTAGACGTTGAGTGGTTTCAAGGCGATCTTTCAGATATTGGCTTTCTTTCTGTTTATCGGATGAGATGACATTTCAAGAAGGGTTTTTCTGACTGTTGATCCTTATTGACGTCGAGGCTCTTTGAAGAATGTTTGGCTTTCCTAGTTGTTGATCCTTATCGACGACATGGATATTTGAAGGTGGTTTTCTTCCTGTCGGTTCTTACTGATGATGTGGCCCCTTTGAAGATATTGTTCTTTCCATCAATTCCTGTAGACGAAAGGATTCTGAAATTTGATGGGTGGTGTTGAAGTTCATATATGGGTTTCCTTCCGCTAGTTCTCACTGTCGATGTGGTTTTTTGGACAGTGTTTCTCCCTGACTATCTTTAGACAACGTGATAAGATCAAGTGCATGTTGATCTGGCCTTCAAGATGATTTTCTCCATATATCTTTAGACGTCGTGAGTATTGGATTTTGTTTCCTTCGGGATGGTGTCTTTCCGTCTATCATTGGACGATGTGATTGTATTTCTCTTTCCGTCTATCATTGGAGGATGTGATTGTATTTCTCTTCTTGTCTATCATTAAACAATGTGATTGTATTTCTCTTCCTGTCTATCGTTAGACAATGTGAGAGGATCAAGTGCATGTTGATCCAACCTTCGGGTTTGTTGTTTGTGGCGTCACGCAGGTACTTGGTGTTAAAGTCAAGTTCTTTATCAAATGATTGATCAGTTTGTTGCCGTAACGACTGAATTCAGTTTTCTGGATATTTCCCCCAAGCAGTTTTCGCAGTTTATTTCTGTGGTTGGCAAATTTCCGGGTTTCTTTTGTATTCAACCGTCTTTTACCTTGATTGACTGAAGGTCGTTCACTCTTCACCCAGTCAGGTCCAAGCCGCTTGAATAGGGGCAGCTGTTGCACCCCAAAATTTGCCCAACCTTTTTCTTTATCTGGTTTATGATTCATTGCATTAGCATAACATTGTCCTAGCATTATCATAGCATTGCATCATTCATCTAACAGGGGATCAAGTGTGGTTTATATCAAGAAGAGCCTATCTAGAGGTCTTATTCAAGCTTGAGAAGTCATTAAGGTCATCAGAAAGTGGTTTGAGGTCTTGTGAAGTTTAGATGCCTATATGTGGATTTTCTCCTAACTTGAGGATCAATTGAAGACCATCATAGGGATGTGAAGTCTTGATATAGAGCTCATGGAGTGCTTAGAGGGCCATGTTGGAGCTCAATCAAGTCATTGATTCAAGTGCAAGAGCCACAGCTGAGGTGCAAGCAATTAGGGTTTCATCTGGGTCAACCCTAGGTCAACTGTGCAATTGAAGAAGTTCAAAGCCTATTTCTAGGTCATGAAGTTCATGGAATGATATGTTAAGACATTCGTGGTGTTGTGCCAAGATCAAGTCAAGAAGAATCAAGAGTGGGAAGTTGCTAAGTCAGGGTTCCTAGGGTAAATTCCCCTATTTAGTGCCAAACTTCCAAGCCATGTAAGTCAAGATAAAAGTCTCATATGACTTTGGCCTCCACATGAATGTTGTAGAGGATGCGCTTAGATTTAATTTGAGTACTAGAAGTCCTCCATTGGATTTATAGAACTTATGTTATGGTCCAAACAAGTTATAGGTCCTCAGATGCCACTGAAATTTGTCTGTGAAAATCATCTGACTTCCAAGCTATGTTTGACCTAGAAGGAGGTTTGAATTGAATTTTTGGTCAACTTGATATTTGTTCCTTATGATCTTAGCTTTCCAAATTGTATTAGAAGTCTTCCATCTGATTTGTAGAACTCAAGTTATGAGGTTTACAAGTCAGGGGTATTTTGGGAAAGTGAGATTATAGGCCATTTTCAATCATAGGTCAAAATCTCCAACTTTCACTCTTCAAATGGAGATTTGTTCAACATGGAACTTGCTCAGAACATGATTATAAGTGCAACCAAGTGGTCATGTGGAATTGGTTTGGCTCATAGCAAAAAGTCACTTAAAATGGCCTAAAAAGGGAAATTTTCAAATGGATTAAAGAGGGAAAATTGACTTTTTGAGTTAGATGACCAAAACATGTCATGTGAATACATATTTTGAGTGGAAAACATGTTTTCAGAACATTGGCATTTCCAGAATTTTGATTTGAGGTCATTTGCACCGGCATTTCCCAAGGTTACTTCACCATGAAGTTACATAATCAAAAACAACCATTCAGATGAAATAAAGGGTGGAATCCCAACCATTCACACTCCACATGCTGCTAGTAGTTGAATTAAAACCATTTTGGAGCCAAAACAATGGAATTTTCGTGTACATTCATGTGCAAAAAGTGTTGAAATTTTGAAAATTCATTTTGGGCTTAGAGGCAAGGATTGGGCTTTCTCTTGATCAATATCCATTGTATATAACATTTCCAACCTTCACAAATCATCAGTTTTCGAAATTGGAGCAAAATCGATCAAGAACAAGTTTGAAAAAGTGAATAAAATTCAAAAAGTGAATTCTTAGATTTAGATCGTTTCAAGCCAAATTAAAGATTGCAAAAGCTTCTATGATGATCATGGAGTGATTCTGGAGATTTTTGCAAAGCTTCATCAAGGTTTGAAGGCTCAGTGGAAGTTCTCCACTAGGTACTTGAATTTTGACATATCTCTCTTAATACTTGATGATTCTTTGCCATTTTTGTTTCTTTGTAATCATTGAAGCATGTAGATCATTGGAGCTCCAAACTTGAGAGATTTTGTATGAACTGTTTTTGCATGATTTTGCTTAGTTTTTGCTTGATTTATAACCTCCATGACATAAGAATGAGTTTAGAATTAATTTGGAGAGGTTTTGATGAACTTGAGTTTTTGGTGTCAAACTTTGTTTGTTTCGTTTCTCTTTGATCTTGCATTATTAATGATTTTTGTTGATGGATTTGGAATCCTCGCGAGAAGTAGTTGAATTTCGACGTAAATTTCATGTGAAACGGTAGAGTTTTGTGGAAGTTGTTGTTGTTGTTGGATGTCTGGCGAACATGGCGGAGGATAGGCCGGCCGGAGCTGTTCCGGCGAGTCCAAGGAAGAAGACAAGCTGTGCACCGTCTGATCGCTACTCAAGCGTTGATCTCTTCTGCGCATCAAAAGGCTACGCGCGCGACATCTGTATAAGTCCAAAACACAGCCGTTTTGACTTGCTAAGGGGACTGAGTGCTCCCCTGTTCGATCCCTGGCAGCCACACTTTTAGTTGTTTCATTTATTCACCTTATTTCACTTTCTTTATTTTCTCTTTTTTTTTTCTGTTTTCATGGCTGTTTGGATTAATTGCTTTAGAAATAGTAAAATTGATCAAAAAATTACGAATGCTTTTCTCATGATTCCTGAACGTCTTGGAAAGTTTTAGAAACTGGTTTTACATTTTTAGGATTTAATTTGAATTAGTTACGATTATTCTTTTGTGCTAATGTCCATTGTTTTGCATATTTGACCATCTGTTTTGTTGAATTTTGTTCTTCCAATTGGTGATGAATTTCGCTTTGATGTTTTATTATGTTTTAGGGTAGATATTCATGTTCCCTTAGGATTTTTTTTTGGATTTTTAGAACAACTTTAGGTTCTGTTTTAGGTGTTGAGATTTGAGCCTTCCCAAACTTGTGGATTACCTTGATACCTTTCAATCTAGAAATTATTTAGGTAACTTTAAAGTTGAATTAGGCTTTAATATTTTAACTCTAGATTGTTCTAACATTCATGTTACCCTAGGAATTTTATTAGAATTTTACAACTTTGTTTTCTATTTTAGTTGTATTTTGCAAGTTGCTTGTGCTTGTGGTGTTCTATCTTGTGTGCCTTTGCTTGCTTGGTCTTGTTGGTGACTTTGGGGCTAGATTTGATTGGATTCCTTTTTGGGAGGTCTTCTGGACTTGGTGTAGCTGCTGTGGCTTGAAGATTGGAGCTTGGATTTGATGTCTCCTTTTCTTTTAGGAGTTGTTTTAGGAGCTTAGGAAATTAGGGTTTTAGGAAGAGCCATTAGAGCTAGTTTTGATTTCTTCATCAAACATAGAATGCATTGTGTGCTTCCATTCCATCCAATGACATGAAGTCCTCCTAGGGAAATTCCATCTCTCCTTTGGAGGGATGTGTGGTATGCCCATAGTTGAGTAGAACTTTGAGGATACCTTTCCATTTCAATGTTGGTGCTTGATGATTTCCTTTGGTTTTCATTGGGTTCTCAACATTGCAACCTTGATCTTGATGATTGTTCCTATGCTTGGGGTGTGCTTGCTAGAGCTTGAAGATGAAGTTGAAGAAGATTAAAGATAGAAGATAGCTTGAAGATGAAGTCTTGCTGTCAACTTTGCTGTCATTTCAACTGTGCTGTTTAGAGCTTGTTGTTGCTGTCTGCTGTAGGAGTTTGTTGCTGCTGCTTGGGCTGTTTTCTCTTTCTCTGTATTGTCTTTTTGCTTGTGTTGATTACCCTTAGGTTTGAGGTGGGGCTTGTCTACTCTTGCCTGTTGTTCTCTCCCTTGCCTCTCTTATACTGTTGCATAGCATGTAATTTACTGTTTAATGTTTACTGCTTGTTTTCTTTTGTTGTTTTCCCCTAGGATCTCTGATTTCCTCTGTGCAAGAGGGAATTATGAGAGACATTAGGTTTTGACCCATGCATGATAACTGTAGGTAGATTCCCCTTTCGACCATAGTTTTAGGGTGTCTTTCTCTTCTCATCTCAAAACAATGCAAAAAACACAGTAATAAGTTTAATTGAAGTTGTGCGTTACGAGCCTTAAGCTATCTGGGAAAAGGTTGGTGGAGGGCCTCTCTCCAGTAATCTAGATGTTAGTGTGGTACCCTTTTTGTGACATACGAAACGTTCACTCCTGGGTCATAGTCTCTAGTGCGACTGAGATTGCAAACATCCTAAAAACAGTTCTTTCGTAAAAGATTCAAACAAACATTCAAACTTTGTTTTTGTACTCTTGGACCTTTAATCAGGAAAACCCTTTCATAAGGAGATAAAAAACTGTCAGACAAGCTTGTGTCTTCCGTAGCCCGAACTACGTTTGCTCTGATCTTTCATGCCGTATGAAAGTACGTAGGCACAAGATGCGACATCTCGGCGAGCAACCTTCCCCCCTTTAACCCGTAGTTAGGCGAACTACGTTGACTCTGATTTCTCATTCCAGACGGGAATACGTAGGCATAAAGTGCGATACTTTGCCGAGTCATTTTGTTTTCTTTTTAACCCAGACATTTAGAGTAGATAGATAAACATACCCTTAGATAGAAAACAAGCATGGATCCCGTCGAGTACGACGGACGTGAGGGGTGCTAATACCTTCCCCTTGCGTAACCGAACCCCGAATCCAGGATTTGGTTGCGATGACCATTCCTTTCCCTCTTTGCGTTAGGTTTACTCTGAGCGTTTCCTTTCCCTCTTGTTTGATATATAACGCACGGTGGAGACTCTTCTGTCATAGCCGGCGCCGATTTTCGCAGTAGCGACACCTAAGCAAAGTTAATAACCCAAAAGATATGGTATGTTAACTACTATCAAACGTATGATTATCTAAGCAAAGGTATTAATCCAAAAGATACGGTATATTATTAGTATCAAACGTATGATTGTCTAAGCAAAGGTAATAACCCAAAAGATACGGTATATTACCTATAATCAAATGTATGATAGCCTAAGCAAAGGTAATAACCCAAAAGATACAGTATATTACCTACTATCAGACGTATGATAGCCTAAGCAAAGGTAATAACCCAAAATCTACGGTATATTACCTAATATCAGACGTATGATAGCCTAAGCAAAAGTAATAACCGAAAAGAAACGGTATATTACCTACTTTCAAATGTATGATAGCCTAAGCAAAGGTAACAAGCCAAAAGATACGGTGTATTACCTACTATCAGACGTTGATAGCCTAAGGAAAGGTAATAACCAAAGAGATACGTTATATTACCTACTATCAAAAGTGTGATAGCCTAAGCAAATGTAATAACCAAAAAGATACAGTATATTACCTACTATCATACATTAGATAGCCTAAGCAAAGGGAATAACCCAAAAGATATGGTATATTACCTACTATCATACGTACAATTATCTAAGCAAAGGTTTTAACCCAAAAGATACGGTATATTACCTAGTATCAAACGTATGATTGTCTAAGCAAAGGTAATAATCCAAAAGATACGGTATATTACCTAGTATCAAACGTATGATAGCCTAAGCAAAGGTAATAACCCAAAAGATATGGTATATTACCTACTATCAAAAGTATGATAGCCTAAGCAAAGGTAATAACCCAAAAGATACGGTATATTACCTACTATCAGACGTATGATAGCCTAAGCAAAGGTAATAACCCAAAAGATACGGTGTATTACCTACTATAAGACGTATGATAGCCTAAGGAAAGGTAATAACCCAAGAGATACGTTATATTACCTACTATCAAACCTATGATAGCCTAAGCAAATGTAATAACCAAAACGATATGGTATATTACCTACTATCATACGTATGATAGCCTAAGCAATGGTAATAATCCAAAAGATACGGTATATTACCTACTATCCAACAAATGATTATCTAAGCAAAGGTATTAACCCAAAAGATACGGTATATTACCTAGTATCAAACGTACTATTGTCTAAGCAAAGGTAATAACCCAAAAGATACGGTATATTGCCTACAATCAAACGTTTGATAGCCTAATCAAAGGTAATAACCCAAAAGATATGGTATATTACCTACTATCAAAAGTATGATAGCCTAAGGAAAGGTAATAACCCAAGAGATACGGTATATTACCTAGTATCAAACGTATGATAGCCTAAGCAAAGGTAATAACCCAAAAGATACGGTATATTGCCTACTATCAGACGTATGATAGCCTAAGCAAATGTAATAACCCAAAAGAAACGGTATATTACCTACTATCAAATGTATGATAGCCTAAGCAAAGGTAATAAGCCAAAAGATACGGTGTATTACCTACTATCAGACGTATGATAGCCTAAGGAAAGGTAATAACCAAAGAGATACCTTATATTACCTACTATCAAACGTATGATACCCTAAGCAAATGTAATAACCAAAAAGATACGGTATATTACCTACTATCATACGTATGATAGCCTAAGCAAAGGTAATAACCCAAAAGATACGGTATATTACCTACTATCAAACAAATGATTATCTAAGCAAAGGTATTAACCCAAAAGATATGGTATATTGTAACACCCCCTTTCTATACCCCCTAATTAATACATTTAATCAATTAGGCACTTAGAAAATTTATTTCATCAGAGTTTAATTAAAATTTAATTAAAATATGGTATATAAGAGGCGCATCACATTATCACGAAATTAAACACATACGATACCTGCTCAAAATAGATATGCAACAAGGGGTAACCCACATCTCAATATTTAGAATAAAAGCGGAAACATCCAAATATTGAATCGATCACATTCATAAAAGTATATACAACCATTCAATCAATTCATGCTTTACAACCATATCCACAGCGGATACATACACAGATGTATCACAAGGAATCAAAACAAATGTAACTCCAAAGGAGTCAAAGGCTTCCTAACTACCCAGATGTTACATATCAGAGCCATTGACCAAAAAGAATGAAGACATCGCTTCACAAAAGAACCTCCAGCTTCCTACTCTGCAATGCCTCGTAGAGCATTATCAAACAACAGAAGGGTGAGAAACAATATCATAACAGTTAATGCATAAAACTGTATATATACATATACTCATATTTGTACAAGTTATACTCAAATTATGTTCTCACCACATTAAGCATATACAATTAATCATGCCTCTACACATGCTCATGAACATTCACTATATGTTCCTCCAAACAATCATATATAACATACACAGTTACATTCATACAACTAATGCATCATACACAGATGACTCATGCAACTCATAGAGACCGACACACGACTCTATGCAGATGCAAATGCGGTACCGACTCATTTCAACAAATTCTCTAAGGAATCGAGTATTCAGCAGATTCTCCACGGAATCAAGTATTCAGCAGATTCTCCACGGAATCAAATATTCATCAGATTCTCCACGGAATCGAATATTCAGCAGATTCTCCATGGAATCAAATACTCAGCAGATTCTCCACGGAATCAAATACTCTAGTCAATCCTCCAAGGGATTACATGTTATGACCGATTCTCCGAGGAATCACACAATGCAACCGATTCTCCAAGGAATCTAATGTAACCATCGTATCATACGAGGTTCTGCAAATCCTCCGAGGGATCATTCAACACAAAAATGCATACTAAGATGCTACACAATGCTAATCCTCTGAGGGATCGATCAACACAGAATGCATACTATGTTCACAAACATACTCATTGCATTTATCACATACATCGCATATATCTATCATGCATTCACATTATGCACCATTTCACACATGGTTTACACACATATCAACCTATCAATGCGTTTCTATTCAATTCAAGCAAATACACAAGATTATCAAACGTTCAAGATTCACCATTGGCTCTACAATCTAGGATTCACGCCTTTCGGCCACCCACAGCACGACATGTCGAAACAGTTCTCACATCAATCATTCATATAGGCATTAATCATAATTGAATCGGCCAAAAAAAATCATGCTATGAATAAACAGCAAAACAATTAACACTGTCAGGTTCGCCAACCTTCGCCTGTCGAAGCCACGCAGCGAATGCTCGCTGGCCTTCGCCTGACGAACTTCCCAGCGAAGTCCACTGGGAGTAATTGTAGAATTACTCGCTGAGGCTCGCTACACACTCGCCTGGCGAACCTTCGCCTACTCACTTCGCCTGGCGAACTTGCCAGCGAAGACAGGGTGTTGCTTCTGACTTGCTTCGCTGCAGCTCGCTGGGCTTCGCCTGGCGAAGCTTCACTGCCATTCGCCTGGCAAGCCTGCGAAGACAGAACCTCCATGGCTGTTCCAAAGCCCAAACTCCACACAACCAACCGATTAAATCCAAACCAGTCTCAGTGGCACAACCCTACCATCACCCGACTAAACTACATCGTCTAATCCGAGTTCTAACCGATTAAAACCTCTTTCTACTCATCAAACCAACTTCTAACCTAAGTGGAAAAAGAGTAGAAACTCTACAAAATCCAAACACATACACATACAATCATATACATTAAAGAGATGATGGAGTTTCACACCCTTACCGATCGATTGCAAGCTTTGGTGATGATCCCTTGATGTTTCTAGGTTTTCCTCTCCACTTTCTCTTCTCTTTCTCTTCTCCTCTTTTCTCTCTCTTGTTTTTCTTCTTATGTTACTATTTTATTTCTTTTCCTCTCTTATCCTATTTCTATCTCTATTTCGTTCCTCTCAAATTCTTTCCAACACTTACCAATCAATTCTCACACTAAATTGCTAAATGTCTAAAATGCCCTTTTTACTCTAATTCCCCCGAAAACTCTCCGAATCGGTAAAAATAGATAAAATAAGCAAACACCACATAGTAATATATAATTTCTCAATTTAAAACAAACATCAATTAAATAAATTAAAAGACTCAACAATTAATGGGAATTCAGAATCGGGGCGTTACAACTCTCCCCCACTTTAGAAATTTTCGTCCTCGAAAATATTACCTTATTCAAACAACTCTGGATGCGATTCTCGCATCTTGCTCTCCAATTCCCAAGTCATGTTGCCTTCCGCGGCACCTCCCCAGGACACTTTCACAAGCGCAATATCCTTGCCTCTTAGTTTCTTAACTTCACGGTCCAAAATACTAACCGGTAAAACTTCAACTGTAAGGTTATCTCTTACTTCAACTTCATCCATTGGGATAACATGTGACGGATCCGGAACATACTTCCGAAGTTGCGAGACATGGAATACATCATGCAAATTCGAAAGGTTCGGAGGTAACGCCACACGATAAGCCACAACACCAACTCGTGCGACAATCTGATACGGGCCAATAAAACGAGAAGTCAACTTTCTCGACTTCAAAGCACGACCCACACCTGTAACCGGTGTAACTCTCAAAAACACATGGTCGCCCTCTTGAAACTCGAGATCCTTTCTCCTTTTATCATGATAACTTTTCTGTCTACTCTGAGAAGCTCTCATCTTTTCCCGAATAAATTTCACCTTTTCCGTCGTTTGCTGTACCATTTCCGGACCAACTACCGACTTTTCACCTATCTCATGCCAACACAGAGGTGTTCGACATCTCCGACCATATAAAGCCTCAAATGGCGCCATACCAATACTCGAATGGAAACTGTTATTATAGGTGAACTCAATCAACGCTAAATAACCGTCCCACGCACCACCTTGTTCAAGCACACAAGCACGCAACAAATCTTCTAACGATTGAATCGTCCTCTCGGTTTGACCATCTGTTTGCGGATGATATGCCGAACTCAATCTCAACTTAGAACCCAAGGCACCTTGCAAACTCTCCCAAAATCTTGAAGTAAATCTAGGATCTCTATCCGACACAATACTCTTAGGAACTCCATGAAGCTTCACAATAGTGCCAACATAAATCTCGACCAACCTTTCCAAAGAATAAGTAATATCAATCGGAATAAAGTGAGCCGATTTAGTAAGCCTATCAACAATCACCCAAATAGCATTATGTCCTCTTTGCGTATTCGGCAATCCCGTAACAAAATCCATCGATATACTATCCCATTTCCATTCCGGAATATCCAACGGTTGCATCAATCCACTAGGCTTCTGATGCTCCACCTTAGACTTCTGGCAAGTCAAACACGAGTACACAAAACGAGCAACATCACTTTTCAATCTAGACCACCAAAAGATCTTCTTCAAATCCTGATACATCTTATTCGCTCCCGGATGAATACTCAAGTTACTCCGATGTCCCTCTTCCAATATCATCTTTTTCAAATCCGCATCATCGGGAATACAAATACGACCTCGAAACCTAAAAACTCCTAATTCATCAACTTTGAAATCTTCATTTCCATTCGTCATCAAATCCACAAATTTCAAATCCAACTTTTGCTTTTCACACACTGTAGCAAGGAAATCATTCGTGACATGCAACATACCCAGCTTCACACTACTCGGTGTTAACTCACAAACCAAACTCAAATCTCTAAAGTTCTCCAAGAGTTCCCACTGTCTAACCATCAAAGTAGACACGTGCAACGACTTCCGACTTAAGGCATCGGCTACCACATTCGCCTTACCCGGATGATAATTTAAACCAAAATCATAGTCCTTCAAAAGTTCTAGCCATCTCCTTTGCCTCATATTCAATTCTCTTTGATCAAACAAATACTTCAAACTCTTGTGATCGCTAAAAACTTCAAATCTTGCACCATAAAGATAGTGCCTCCAAATTTTCAAAACGAACACTACGGCCGCTAACTCCAAATCATGAGTAGGATAATTCTTTTCATGTACTCTCAACTGTCTAGAAGCATACGCCACGACCTTCCCATCTTGCATCAATACACCACCCAATCCTGACAAGGAAGCGTTGCAATAAACCACAAAAGGTTCTGTAGGATTTGGAAAAATCAAAACCGGCGCTGTCGTTAACCTTCTCTTTAATTCCATGAAACTCTCTTCACAATTAACATCCCAAATAAAAGCCTTTACTTTACAAGTCAACTGCGTTAACGGAAGTGCTAACTTTGAAAATCCTTCGATAAACCTCCGGTAGTAACCGGCCAAGCCCAAAAAGCTTCGAATTTCCGTAACTGATCTTGGAGTCTCCCATTGCATTACCGCATCGATCTTGGATGGATCCACACTAATACCATTTCTGGAAATAATATGTCCAAGAAAACTCACCTTCGATAACCAAAACTCACACTTAGACAACTTTGCGTACAACTTCTTCTCTTTCAAAATCCGCAACACAATCCTTAAATGTTCTTCGTGTTCCTCTCGAGACTTAGAATAAATCAGAATGTCATCGATAAACACTACCACAAAACGATCCAACTGCTCGTGGAAGATACAGTTCATATATTCCATGAAAACACCCGGCGCATTAGAAACTCCGAATGGCATCACCGTATACTCATAGTGACCATATCGTGTTCTAAAAGCCGTCTTCGAAATATCTTCTTCCATAACCCGAATCTGGTGATAACCGGATCTCAAATCAATCTTACTAAAAACACGGGCTCCCACTAATTGATCCATCAAATCATCGATTCTTGGAAGCGGATACTTGTTCTTAATTGTCACCTTATTCAACTGCCGATAATCAATACACAATCGCATACTACCATCCTTCTTCTTTACCAACAATACCGGCGCACCCCAAGGAGAAACACTTGGTCTTACAAATCTCTTATCCAACAAATCATTTAACTGCTTCTTCAATCCACCAACTCCGATGCCGACATCCGATACGGGGCCATCGAAATCGGTCTAGTACCCGGAACTAGATCAATAGAAAATTCAACCTCTCTCTTTGGCGGCACATCCGCAACATCTTCCGGAAATACTTCAGGAAATTCACAAACCACAGGAAACACGTCGACCTCAACTTTGCTCTCCACCGACAACGATGCAAACAAACCAAACAACTGAGCTTCGTCCGCTAAAAGTTTCTTCAACTCTTTAGTGGAAAGAAAACTCTCGTTTTCACCATCTTCCAAAGAAGGAAACCTTACTAACTTGTGATAGCAATCCAGATGAACTCTATTAAATTGCAACCAGTTCATACCCAAGATTACGTCCAAACCATCCAACGGCAAACACACTAAATCCATAACGAAGTCCTTACCATACATGGTCAAAGGACAACTTGCACACACCAAAGAAGTAGTTACCGACCCCGAAGCGGGAGTTCCAATAACCATACCACTACTCAAAGAAACCATACACAAATCCAACCGCTTAGCACACGCAAGAGAGATGAACGACTGAGTCGCTCCAGTATCAATAATAGCAACTAAAGGCATATCATTAATAAAGCATGTACCTTTAATCAAACGATCCGCCGCATTAGTAGCGTCTGAACCTGCTAAAAGATACGGTATATTACCTACTATCAGATGTATGATAGCCTAAGAAAACGTAATAACCCAAAAGATATGGTATATTACCTACTATCAGACGTATGATAGCTTAAGAAAAGGTAATAACCCAAAAGATACGATATATAACCTACTATCAGACGTATGATAGCCTAAGAAAAGGTAATAACCCAAATGAAATGGTATATTACATACTATCAAATGTATGATAGCCTAAGAAAAGGTAATAAGCTAAAAGATACGGTGTATTACCTACTATCAGACGTATGATAGCCTAAGGAAAGGTAATAACCCAAGAGATACGTTATATTACTTACTATCAACCGTATGATAGCCAAAGCAAATGTAATAACCAAAAAGATACAGTATATTACCTACTATCATACGTCTGATAGCCTAAGGAAAGGTAATAACCTAAAATATACGGTGTATTACCTACTATCAGACATATGGTAGCCTATGGAAAGGTAATAACCCAAAAGATACGGTGTATTACCTACATTCAGATGTATGATAGCCTAACCAAAGGTAATAACCCAAAAGATACCGTATACTACCTATAATCAAACATATGATAGCCTAAGCAAAGGTAATAACCCAAAAGATATGGTATATTACCTACTATCAAAAGTATGATAGCCTAAGCAAAAGGTAATAACCCAAACGATACGCTATATTACCTACAATTAGACGTATGATAGCCTAAGAAAAGGTAATAACCAAAAAGATATGTTATATTACCTACTATCAAACGTATGATAGCCTAAGAAAAGGTAATAACCCAAAAGATACGGTATATTACCTACTATCAAATGTATGATAGCCTAAGCAAAGGTAATAAGCCAAACGATACGGTGTATTACCTACTATTAGACGTATGATAGCCTAAGGAAAGGTAATAACTAAAGAGATACGCTATATTACCTACTATCAAACGTATGATAGCCTAAGCAAATGTAATAACCAACAAGATACAAGATATTACCTACTATCATACGTATGATTTCCTAAGAAAAGGTAATAACCCAAAAGATACAATATATTACCTACTCTCAAACGTGTGATTATCTAAGCAAAAGGTATTAACCCAAAAGATACAGTATATTACCTATTATCAAATGTATGATAACCTAAGAAAAGGTAATAACCCAAAGGATTCGGTATATTACCTACTATCAAACATATGATAGCCTAAACAAAGGTAATAACCCAAAAGATACGGTATATTGCCTACAATCAAACGTATGATAGGCTAAGAAAAGGTAATAACCTAAAATATACGGTATATTACCTACTATCAAAAGTATGATAGCCTAAGCAAAGGTAATAACCCATCAGATTCGGTATATTACCTACTATCAGACGTATGATAGCCAAAGCAAAGGTAATAACCCAAAAGATATAGTATATTACCTACTATCAGACATATGATAGCCAAAGCAAAGGTAATAACCCAAAAGATACGGTATATGACCTACTATCAGACGTATGATAGCCTAAGCAAAGGTAATAACCCAAAAGAAACGGTATATTACCTACTATCAAATGTATGATAACCTAAGGAAAGGTAATAACCCAAGAGATACGGTGTATTACCTACTATCAGACGTATGATAGCCTAAGGAAAGGTAATAACCCAAGAGATACGTTATATTACTTACTATCAAACGTATGATAGCCTAAGCAAATGTAATAACCCAAAAGATACGGTATATTACCTACTATCAAATGTATGATTATCTAAGCAAATGTATTAACCCAAAAGATATGGTATATTACCTAGGATCAAACGTACGATTGTCTAAGCAAAGGTAATACCCCAAAAGATACAGTATATTGCCTACAATCAAACGTATGATAGCCTAAGAAAAGGTAATAACCCAAACGATACGGTATATTACCTACTATCAAAAGTATGATAGTCTAAGCAAAGGTAATAACCCAAAAGATACGGTATATTACTTAGGATCAAACGTACAATTGTCTAAGCAAAGGTAATACCCCAAAAGATACAGTATATTGCCTACAATCAAACGTATGATAGCCTAAGAAAAGGTAATAACCCAAACGATACGGTATATTACCTACTATCATAGGTATGATAGCCTAAGAAAAGGTTATAACCCAAAACATATGGTATATTACCTACTATCAGACGTATGATAGCCTAAGTAAAGGTAATAACCCAAAAGATACGATATATTACCTACTATCAGACGTATGATAGCCTAAGCAAAGGTAATAACCCAAAAGAAATGGTATATTACCTACTATCAAATATATGATAGCCTATGATAGCTAAAAGATACGGTGTATTACCCACTATCAGACGTTTGATAGCCTAAGGAAAGGTAATAACCCAAGAGATACGTTATATTACCTACTATCAACCGTATGATAGCCAAAGCAAATGTAATAACCAAAAAGATACGGTATATTACCTACTATCATACGTCTGATAGCCAAAGGAAAGGTAATAACCTAAAATATACGGTGTGTTACCTACTATCAGACGTATGGTAGCCTAAGGAAAGGTAATAACCCAAAAGATATGGTGTATTACCTACTATCAGACGTATGATAGCCTAAGCAAAGGTAATAACCCAAAAGATACCGTATACTACCTATAATCAAGCGTCTGATAGCCTAAGCAAAGGTAATAACCCAAAAGATATGGTATATTGCCTACTATCAGACGTATGATAGCCTAAGAAATGGTAATAACCAAAAAGATACGGTATATTACCTACTATCATACGTATGATACCCTAAGCAAAGGTAATAACCCAAAAGAAATGGTATATTACCTAGTATCAAATGTATGATAGCCTAAGCAAAGGTAATAAGCCAAACGATACGGTGTATTACCTACTATCAGACGTATGATAGCCTAAGGAAAGGAAATAACCAAAGAGATATGTTATATTACCTACTATCATACGTATGATTGCCTAGGAAAAGTTAATAACCCAAAAGATACGGTATCTTACCTACTAATAGACGTATGATAGCGAAAACAAAGGTAATAACCTAAAAGGTATGGTATATTACCTACTATCAGACGTATGACTGCCTAAGAAAAGGTAATAACCCAAAAGATATAGGATATTACCTACTATCAGACGTATGATAGCCTAGGCAAAGGTAATAAGCCAAAAGAGACGGTATATTACCTACCATCAAACGTATGATATCCTAAGCAAAGGTAATAACCGAAAAGATTCGGTATATTACCTACTATCAAACGTATAACAGCCTAAGCAAAGGTAATAACCCTAAAGTGACGACATATTACCTACTATCAAACGTATGGTAGCCTAAGCAAAGGTAATAACCCAAAAGATACAGTATATTACCAACTATCAAACGTATGATAGCCTAAGCAAATGTAATAACCCAAAACATACGGTATATTACCACCTATCAATCGTATGATAGCTAAGAAAAGGTAATAACCCAAATGATACGGTATATTACATACTCTCAAACGAATGGTAGCCTAAGCAAAGGTAATAACCCAAAAGAGACGGTATATTACCTACTATCAAAGGTATGATAGCCTAATCAAAGGTAATAACCCAAAAGAGACGGTATATTACCTACTATCAGACGTATGATAGCCTAAGAAAAGGTAATAACCCAAAAGATACAGTATATTACCTACTGTCAGCCATATGATAACCTAAGCAAAGGTAATAACCCAAAAGATATGGTATATTACCTACTAACAGACGTATGATTTCCTAATAAAAGGTAATAACCCAAAATATACGGTATATTACCTACTATCAGACGTGTGATAGCCTAAGCAAAGGTAAAAACCCAAAAGATACGGGATATTACCTACTATCAGACATATGATTGCCTAGGAAAAGTTAATAACCCAAAAGATGTGGTATATTACCTACTAATAGACATATGATAGCGAAAGCAAAGGTAATAACCTAAAAGGTATGGTATATTACCTACTAACAGACGTATGATTGCCTAAGAAAAGGTAATAACCCAAAAGATATAGGATATTACCTACTATCAGACGTATGATAGCCTAGGCAAAGGTAATAACCCAAAAGAGACGGTATCTTACCTACTATAAAACGTATCATAGCCTAAGCAAAGGTAATAACCCAAAAGATACAGTATATTACCTACTATCAAACGTATGATAACCTTAGCAAAGGTAATAACCCAAAAGATTTGGTATATTACCTACTATCAAACGTATAAAAGCTAAGCAAAGGTAATAACCCAAAAGTGACAACATATTACCTACTATCAAACGTATGATAGCCTAAGCAAAGGTAAAAACCCAAAAGATACAGTATATTACCAACTATCAAACGTATGATACCCTAAGAAAATGTAATAACCCAAAACATACGGTATATTACAACCAATAAAACGTATGATAGCTAAGCAAAGGTAATAACCCAAATGATACGGTATATTACATACTATCAAACGAATGATAGCCTAAGCAAAGGTAATAACCCAAAAGAGACGGTATATTACCTACTATCAAAGGTATGATAGCATAATCAAATGTAATAACCCAAAAGAGACGGTATATTACCTACTATCAGACATATGATAGCCTAAGAAAAGGTAATAACCCAAAAGATACAGCATATTACCTACTATCAGACGTATGATAGCCTAAGTAAAGGTAATAACACGAAAAATACGTTATATTACCTACTACCAGACGTATTATACACTAAGCAAAGGTAATAACCCGAAAGATACGATATATTACCTACTATCAAACGTATGATAGGCTAAGCAAAGGTAATAACCCAAAAGAAACGGTATATTACCTACTATCAAAAGTATGATAGCCTAAGCAACTGAAATAACCCAAAAGATACGGTATATTACCTACTATCAAACGTATGATAGCCTAAGAAAAGGTAATAACCCAAAAGATATAGTATATTACCTACTATCAGACATATGATAGCCTAAGCGAAGGTAATAACCCTAAAGATACGGTATATTACCTACTATCAGACGTATGATAGCCTAAGCAAAGGTTATAACCCAAAAGAAACGGTATATTACCTACTATCAAATGTATGATAACCTAAGAAAAGGTAATAAGCCAAAAGATACGGTGTCTTACCTACTATCAGACGTATGATAGCCTAAGGAAAGGTAATAACCCAAGAGATACCTAATATTACCTACTATCAAACGTATGATAGCCTAAGCAAATGTAATAACCAAAAAGATACGGTATATTACCTACTATCATACGTATGTTAGCCTAAGCAAACGTAGTAACCCAAAAGATACAGTATATTACCTACTATCAAATGTATGATTATCTAAGCAAATGTATTAACCCAATAGATACGGTATATTACCTAGGATCAAACGTACGATTGTCTAAGCAAAGGTAATACCCCTAAAGATACGGTATTTGCCTACAATCAAACGTATGATAGCCTTAAAAAAGGTAATAACCCAAAAGATACGGTATATTACCTACTATCAAAAGTATGAAAGCCTAAGCAAAGGTAATAACCCAAAAGATACGGTATATTACCTACTATCATACGTATGATAGCCTAAGAAAAGGTAATAACCTAAAAGATATGGTATATTACCTACTATCAGACGTATGATAGCCTAAGCAAAGGTAATAACCCAAAAGATACGGTATATTACCTACTATCAAATGTATGATAGCCTAATAAAAGGTAATAAGCTAAAAGATACGGTGTATTACCTACTATCAGATGTATGATAGCCTAAGGAAAGGTAATAACCCAAGAGATATGTTATATTACCTACTATCAACCGTATGATAGCCAAAGCAAATGTAATAACCAAAAAGATACGATATATTACCTACTATCATACGTATGATAGCCAAAGCAAAGTTAATAACCCAAAAGATATGGTATGTTACCTACTATCAAACGTATGATTATCTAAGCAAAGGTATTAATCCAAAAGATACGGTATATTATTAGTATCAAACGTATGATTGTCTAAGCAAAGGTAATAACCTAAAAGATACAGCATATTACCTATAATCAAACGTATGATTGCCTAAGCAAAGGTAATAACCCAAAAGATACGGTATATCACCTACTATCAAAGGTATGATAGCCTAAGCAAAAGGTAATAACCCGAAAGATACGGTATATTACCTATTATCAAACGTATGATAGCCTAAGAAAAGGTAATAACCCAAAGGATACAGTATATTACCTACTATCAAACGTATGATAGCCTAAGCAAAGGTAATAAACCAAAAGATACGGTATATTACCTACTATCAGACGTATGATAGCCTAAGCAAAGGTAATAACCCAAAAGAAACTGCATATTACCTACTATCAAATGTATGATAGCCGAAGCAAAGGTAATAAGCCAAAAGATACGGTGTATTACCTACTATCATACGTATGATAGCCTAAGAAAAGGTAATAACCCAAGAGATACGTTATATTACCTACTATCAAACGTATGATAACCTAAGCAAATGTAATAACCAACAAGATACAAGATATTACCTACTATCATATGTATGATTTCCTAAGCAAAGGTAATAACCCAAAAGATACATTATATTACCTACTATCAAACATATGATTATCTAAGCAAAAGGTATTAACCCAAAAGATACGGTATATTACCTATTATCAAATGTATGATAGCCTAAGAAAAGGTAATAACCCAAATGATACGATATATTACCTACTATCAAACGTATGATAGCCTAAACAAAGGTAATAACCAAAAAGATACGGTATATAGCCTACAATCAAATTTATGATAGGCTAAGAAAAGGTAATAACCCAAAAGAGACGGTATATTACCTACTATCAAAAGTATAATAGCCTAAGCAAAGGTAATAACCCAAAAGATACGGTATATTACCTACTATCAGACGTATGATAGCCTAAGAAAAGGGAATAAACCAAAAGATATAGTATATTACCTACTATCAGAAATATGATAGACTAAGCGAAGGTAATAACCCAAAAGATACGGTATATTACCTACTATCAGACGTATGATAGCCTAAGCAAAGGTAATAACCCAAAAGAAACGGTATATAACCTACTATCAAATGTATGATAACCTAAGAAAAGGTAATAAGCCAAAAGATACGGTGTATTACCTACTATCAGACGTATGATAGCCTAAGGAAAGGTAATAACCCAAGAGATACGTTATATTACCTACTATCAAACGTATGATAGCTTAAGCAAATGTAATAACCAAAAAGATACAGTATATTACCTACTATCATACGTATGTTAGCCTAAGCAAACGTAGTAACCCAAAAGATACAGTATATTACCTACTATCAAATGTATGATTATCTAAGCAAATGTGTTAACCCAAAAGATACAATATATTACCTAGGATCAAACGTACGATTGTCTAAGAAAAGGCAAACCTCAAAAGATACGGTATATTGCCTACAATCAAACGTATGATAGCCTAAGAAAAGGTAATAACCCAAATAATACGGTATATTACCTACTATCAAAAGTATGATAGCCTAAGCAAAGGTAATAACCCAAAAGATACGGTATATTACCTACTATCATACATATGATAGCCTAAGAAAAGGTAATAACCCAAAAGATATGGTATATTACCTACTATCAGACGTATTATAGCCTATGCAAATGTAATAACCCAAAAGATACGGTATATTACCTACTATCAAATGTATGATAGCCTAAGCAAAGCTAATAACCTTAAATATACGGTGTATTACCTACTATCAGACGTATGGTAGCCTAAGGAAAGGGAATAATCCAAAAGATAGGGTGTATTACCTACTATCAGACGTATGATAGCCTAAGCAAAGGTAATAACCCAAAAGATACAGTATACTACCTATAATCAAATGTATGATAGCCTAAGCAAAGGTAATAACCCAAAAGATACGGTATATTACCTACTATCAAAATTATGACAGCCTAAGCAAAAGGTAATAACCCAAAAGATACGGTATATTACCTACTATCAGACGTATGATAGCCTAAAAAAACGTAATAACCCAAAAGATATGGTATATTACCTACTATCAGACGTATGATAGCCTAAGAAAAGGTAATAACCCAAAAGATACGATATATAACCTACTATCAGACGTATGATATCCTAAGCAAAGGTAATAACCCAAAAGAAATGGTATATTACATACTATCAAATGTAGGATAGCCTAAGAAGAGGTAATAAGCTAAAAGATACGGTGTATTACCTACTATCAGACGTATGATAGCCTAAGGAAAGGTAATAACCCAAGAGATACATTATATTACCTACTATCAACCATATGATAGCCAAAGCAAATGTAATAACCAAAAAGATACGGTATATTACCTACTATCATACGTCTGATAGCCTAAGGAAAGGTAATAATCTAAAATATACGGTGTATTACCTACTATCAGACATATGGTAGCCTATGGAAAGGTAATAACCCAAAAGATACAGTGTATTACCTACTTTCAGATGTATGATAGCCTAAGCAAAGGTCATAACCCAAAAGATACCGTATACTACCTATAATCAAACGTATGATAGCCTAAGCAAAGGTAATAACCCAAAAGATATGGTATATTACCTACTATCAAAAGTATGATAGCCTAAGCAAAAGGTAATAACCCAAACGATACGCTATATTACCTACAATTAGACGTATGATAGCCTAAGAAAAGGTAATAACCAAAAATATATGTTATATTACCTACTATCAAACATATGATAGCCTAAGAAAAGGTAATAACCCAAAAGATACGGTATATTACCTACTATCAGACGTATGATAGCCTAAGCAAAGGTAATAACCCAAAAGAAACTGTATATTACCTACTATCAAATGTATGATAGCCTAAGCAAAGGTAATAATCCAAACGATACGGTGTATTACCTACTATTAGACGTATGATAGCCTAAGGAAAGGTAATAACCAAAGAGATACGTTATATTACCTACTATAAAACGTATGATAGCCTAAGCAAATGTAATAACAAACAAGATACAAGATATTACCTACTATCATACGTATTTTCCTAAGCAAAGGTAATAACCCAAAAGATACATTATATTACCTACTATGAAACGTAGGATTATCTAAGCAAAAGGTATTAAACCAAAAGATACAGTATATTACCTACTATCAAATGTATGATTATCTAAGCAAATGTATTAACCCAAAAGATACGGTATATTACCTAGGATCAAACGTACGATTGTCTAAGCAAAGGCAATACCCCAAAAGATACAGTATATTGCCTACAATCAAACGTATGATAGCCTAAGAAAAGGTAATAACCCAAACAATACGGTATATTACCTACTATCAAAAGTATGATAGTCTAATCAAAGGTAATAACCCAAAAGATACGGTATATTACCTACTATCATACGTATGATAGCCTAAGAAAAGGTAATAACCCAAAAGATATGGTATATTACCTACTATCAGACGTATGATAGCCTAAGCAAAGGTAATTACCCAAAATATACGGTATATTACCTACTATCAGGCGTATGATAACATAAGCAAAGGTAATAACCCAAAAGAAATGGTATATTACCTACAATAAAATATATGATAGCCTAAGAAAAGGTAAGAAGCTAAAAGATACGGTGTATTACCCACTCTCAGACGTATGATAGCCTAAGGAAAGGTAATAACCCAAGAGATACGTTATATTACCTACTATCAAACGTATGATAGCCAAAGAAAATGTAATAACCAAAAAGATACGGTATATTACCTACTATCATACGTATGATAGCCTAAGCAAAGGTAATAACCTAAAATATACGGTGTGTTACCTACTATCAGACGTATGGTAGCCTAAGGAAAGGGAATAACCCAAAAGATACGGTGTATTACCTACTATCAGACGTATGATAGCCTAAGCAAAGGTAATAACCCAAAAGAGACAGTATACTACCTATAATCAAACGCATGATAGCCTAAGCAAAGGTAATAACCCAAAAGATACGGTATATTACCTACTATCAAAAGTATGATAGCCTAAGCAAAAGGTAATAACCCAAAAGATACGGTATATTACCTACTATCAGACGTATGATAGCCTAAGAAAAGGTAATAACCCAAAAGATATGGTATATTACCTACTATCAGACGTATGATAGCCTAAGAAAAGGTAATAACCCAAAAGATACGATATATTACCTACTATCAGACGTATGATAGCCTAAGCAAAGGTAATAACCCAAAAGAAATGGTATATTACCTACTATCAAATGTATGATAGCCTAAGAAAAGGTAATAAGCTAAAAGATACGGTGTATTACCTACTATCAGACGTATGATAGCCTAAGGAAAGGTAATAACCCTAGAGATACGTTATATTACCTATTATCAACCGTATGATAGCCAAAGTAAATGTAATAACCAAAAAGATACGGTATATTATCTACTATCATACGTCTGATAGCCAAAGGAAAGGTAATAACCTTAAATATACGGTGTATTACCTACTATCAGACGTATGGTAGCCTAAGGAAAGTTAATAACCCAAAAGATATGGTGTATTATGTAACACCCCCTTTCTATACCCCCAAATAATACAATTAATTATTTAGGCACAAATTCAAAATTTCATCAGAGTAAGTTTATAAAACGGTATAAAAGGGACATGCCACATTATCCGAAAATCACACATATAAAACACCTGCTCATATATAATGATATGCAACAACGGGGTAACACCCACGAGAAAATATCTAGAACAAAGGCGGAACATCCAAATATTTCATAATTCTCTAACACATGTATTCATATATACAAATCATCAACCAACATGGTTACATAACTTTCATCAGCAGATACATATACACATGCATCACAAAAGAAACAAAACAACTCCTAGCTACCCGGTGCTACATATCAGAGCCGACCAACTAAAGGATGAAGCCACGCCTCACAAAAGATCTCCAGTAATCTAATTTGCAATGCCTCATAGAGCATTATAAAACAGCAGAAGGGTGAGAAACAATATCATAACAAATAATGCATAAAGGCATATATACACACACACACACACACACACACATATATATATATATATATATATATATATATATATATATATATATATATATATATATATATATATATATATATATATATATATATATATATATATATATATATATATATATATATATATATATATATATATATATATATATATATATATATATATATATATATATATATATATATATATATATATATATATATATATATATATATATATATATATATATATATATATATATATATATATATATATATATATATATATATATATCATATCCATAATCATGCATCTTACGCTTTCTCACCACGACTCACATCGTACATCGCAATGTATCCACTAAAGTCTATTTACGAATAGAACATCAAGCATAAACAATATGCATCATTAAGGTTTATATCCATTCAGGAACATTCATACATGTTACACACATATACATATATACATATATTCATTCATACATATATATACATATATATATCTTCAAGCATTTCATTATGTCATTCACACCTTTCACATTATTCTAATAAACATACACAACATGCTTATTTCGCCATACATCATGCACAGATGTCAACACACAAAACATAGAGGCCAACTCGCTACTCTACGCGAATGCAACACATTATCGACTTAATCGTCCGTCAGATTCTCCTAAGAATCAATTCACTCCCACCCCTCATGGGTATCCTATAACTCATTAGATCTTCCTAGAAATCACATCACTCATCAGACTCTCCTAGGAATCACACCATTCATCAGATTCTCCGAGGAATCACACCATTCATCAGATTCTCCAAGGAATCACACCGTTCATCAGATTCTCCGAGGAATCACACCGTTCATCAGATTCTCCGAGGAATCACACCGTTCATCAGATTCTCCGAGGAATCACACCGTTCATCAGATTCTCCGAGGAATCAAGTCATTTAGCAGATTCTCCGAGGAATCGTATCTTTCATCAGATTCTCCGAGGAATCAATTCGTTCATCAGATTCTCCGAGGAATCACTTCATTCATCAGACTCTCCTAAGAGTCACACCACTCATCAGACTCTCTTAAGAGTCAACAGCACAAGAATGTACTTCATACACTTCTTGAAATGCAACCACGTTTGCGAACATGCTCATGCATTCTTCACATTCATTGCATATATTCATTATGCATCCACTATATATACATATCAGAATACATACATACAGTCATCATATAATCTCATCATGCATTTCTATTACATTCAAGTAATGCACCAAAATACCAAACAGCCACATTCCACACTTCACAATTCATAAACTAGGATTCACGCCATACGGCTACCCACAACACACATAACAACATATAATTAATCATCTCAAACAAGGAATGATCGCAACCAAACCACACAACCAATCCACGAATGGAAAACACAAGAAAGAAAATATGCTGCTGTGTTCGCTAACCTTCGCCTGGCGAAGCCTCTGGCGAACCTTCGCTACTTCGTTCGCCTGGCGAACTTGCCAGCGAAGACCACTGGGATTTATTCTGGAATTACTCGCTAGCACTCGCTAGCATACTCGCCTGGCAAACCTTTGCCACTCTCATTCGCTTGGCGAACTTGCCAGCAAAGACAGGGTGGATGCTACTGACTTGGTTCGTAGCTGCTCGCTGGGCTTCGCCCGGCGAAGCTTCGCTGCCATTCGCCTGGCGAGCCTGCGAAGACAGAACCTCCATGGCTGTTCCAAAGCCCAAACTCCACACAACCAACCGATTAAATCCAAACCAGTCTCAGTGGCACAACCCTACCATCACCCGACTAAACTACATCGTCTAATCCGAGTTCTAACCGATTAAAACCTCTTTCTACTCATCAAACCAACTTCTAACCTAAGTGGAAAAAGAGTAGAAACCCTACAAAATCCAAATACATACACATACAATCATACACATTAAAGAGATGATGGAGTTTCACACCCTTACCTGATTAATCGCAAGCTTAGGTTGATCTTGAAGAATCTAGGTTTTCTCTTCTTTCTCTTCTCTTTCTCCTCTTCTTCTTTCTTTTTTCCTTTTATTTCCTTTCTATTTCCTCTTTTATATCTTTTTCATTATTTCCCAAAACATCAACTAATTCCATATCTCATAAAATATCTCACTTAACATTAAATAGGAAATGTCCAAAATACCCTCCAAATTATTTTCTCCGAAAACTACCAAAATTGGTTAAAATAGAATAATATGCAAACTTAACATATTTCCACACAATTTCCACATTCAAATAATATTCGCCCAATTAAACCAAAAAGGACTCAACGAAAAAGGAATAGTCGAAATCGGGGCGTTACATATTACCTACTATCAGACGTATGATAGCCTAAGCAAAGGTAATAACCCAAAAGATACCGTATACTACCTATAATCAAACGTATGATAGCCTAAGCAAAGGTAATAACCCAAAAGATACGGTATATTACCTACTATCAAAAGTATGATAGCCTAAGCAAAAGGTAATAACCCAAAAGATACGCTATATTACCTACTATCAGACGTATGATAGCCTAAAAAAAGGTAATAACCAAAAAGTTACGTTATATTACCTACTATCAAACGTATGATAGCCTAAGAAAAGGTAATAACATAAAAGATACGGTATATTACCTACTATCATACGTATGATAGCCTTAGCAAAGGTAATAACCCAAAAGAAACGGTATATTACCTACTATCAAATGTATGATAGCCTAAGTAAAGGTAATAAGCTAAACGATACGGTGTATTACCTACTATCAGACGTATGATAGCCTAAGGAAAGGTAATAACCAAAGAGATACGTTATATTACCTACTATCATACGTATGATTGCCTAGGAAAAGTTAATAACCCAAAAGATACGGTATCTTACCTACTAATAGACGTATGATAGCGAAAGCAAAGGTAATAACCTAAAACGTATGGTATATTACCTACTATCAGACGTATGATTGCCTAAGAAAAGGTAATAACCCAAAAGATATAGGATATTACCTACTATGAGACGTATGATAGCCTAGGCAAAGGTAATAAGCCAAAAAAGACGGTATATTACCTACTATCACACGTATGATAGCCTGATCAAAGGTAATAACCCAAAAGTTACAGTATATTACCTACCATCAAACGTATGATATCCTAAGCAAAGGTAATAACCCAAAAGATTCGGTATATTACCTACTATCAAACGTATAACAGCCTAAGAAAAGGTAATAACCCTAAAGTGACGATATATTACCTACTATCAAACGTATGATAGCCTAAGCAAAGGTAATAACCCAAAAGATACAGTATATTACCAAGTATCAAACGTATGATAGCCTAAGAAAATGTAATAACCCAAAACATACAATATATTACCACCTATCAAACGTATGATAGCTAAGCAAAGGTAATAACCCAAATGATACGGTACATTACATACTATCAAATGAATGGTAGCCTAAGCAAAGGTAATAACCCAAAAGAGACGGTATATTACCTACTATCAAAGGTATGATAGCCTAATCAAAGGTAATAACCCAAAAGAGACGGTATATTACCTACTATCAGACGTATGATAGCCTAAGAAAAGGTAATAACCCAAAAGATACAGTATATTACCTACTGTCAGCCATATGATAACCTAAGCAAAGGTAATAACCCAAAAGATACGGTATATTGCCTACTATCAGACGTATGATTGCCTAATAAAAGGTAATAACCCAAAATATACGGTATATTACCTACTATCAGACGTGTGATAGCCTAAGCAAAGGTAAAAACCCAAAAGATACGGGATATTACCTACTATCAGACATATGATTGCCTAGGAAAAGTTAATAACCCAAAAGATACGGTATATTACCTACTAATAGACATATGATAGCGAAAGCAAAGGTAATAACCTAAAAGGTATGGTATATTACCTACTATCAGACGTATGATTGCCTAAGAAAAGGTAATAACCCAAAAGATATAGGATATTACCTACTATCAGACGTATGATAGCCTAGGCAAAGGTAATAACCCAAAAGATACTGTATATTACCTACTATCAAACGTATGATAACCTAAGCAAAGGTAATAACCCAAAAGATTTGGAATATTACCTACTATCAAACGTATAAAAGCCTAAGCAAAGGTAATAACCTAAAAGTGACAACGTATTACCTACTATCAAACGTATGATAGCCTAAGCAAAGGTAAAAACCCAAAAGATACAGTATATTACCTAATGTCAGCCATACGATAACCTAAGCAAAGGTAATAACCCAAAAGATACGGTATATTACCTACTATCAGACGCATGATTGCCTAATAAAAGGTAATAACCCAAAATATACGGTATATTACCTACTATCGGACGTGTGATAGCCTAAGCAAAGGTAAAATCCCAAAAGATACGGGATATTACCTACTATCAGACATATGATTGCCTAGGAAAAGTTAATAACCCAAAAGATACGGTATATTACCTACTAATAGACATATGATAGCGAAGGCAAAGGTAATAACCTAAAAGGTATGGTATATTACCTACTATCAGACGTATGATTGCCTAAGAAAAGGTAATAACCCAAAAGATATAGGATATTACCCACTATCAGACGTATGATAGCCTAGGCAAAGGTAATAACCCAAAAGAGACGGTATACTACCTACTATCAAACGTATGATAGCCTAAGCAAAGGTAATTACCCAAAATATACAGTATATTACCTACTATCAAACGTATGATAACCTAAGCAGAGGTAATAACCCAAAAGATTTGGTATATTACCTATCAAACGTATAAAAGCCTAAGCAAAGGTAATAACCCAAAAGTGACAACATATTACCTACTATCAAACGTATGATAGCCTAAGCAAAGGTAAAAACCCAAAAGATACAGTATATTACCAACTATCAAACGTATGATAGCCTAAGAAAATGTAATAACCCTAAACATACGGTATATTACCACCAATAAAACGTATGATAGCTAAGCAAAGGTAATAACCCAAATGATACGGTATATTACATACTATCAAACGAATTATAGCCTAAGCAAAGGTAATAACCCAAAAGAGACGGTATATTACCTACTATCAAAGGTATGATATCCTAACCAAATGTAATAACCCAAAAGAGACGGTATATTACCTACTATCAGACATATGATAGCCTAAGCAAAGGTAATAACCCAAAAGAAACGGTATATTACCTACTATCAGACGTATGATGGCCTAAGAAAAGGTAATAGCCCAAAAAGATACGGTATATTACCTACAATCAGACGTATGATGGCCTAAGAAAAGGTAATAACCCAAAAGATACGGTATATTACCTACTATCAGACGTATGAAAGCCTAATAAAAGATAATAACCCAAAAGATATAGTATATTACCTACTATCAAACATATGATAGTCTAAGCAAACGTAATAACCCAATAGAGACGGTAATAACCCAAAAGATACGGTATAATAACTACTATTAAAAGTATTATAGCTTAAGCAACGGTAATAACCTAAAAGATACAGTATATTACCTACTATCAAACGTATGGTAGCCTAAACAAAGGTAATACCCCAAAAAGATACAGTATATTACCGACTATCAAAAGATACGGTATATTACCTACTATCAGACGTATAATAGCCTAAGAAAAGGTAATAACCCAAAAGATACGGTATATTACCTACTATCACACGCATGATAGCCTAAGCAAAGGTAATAATCCAAAAGATATGGTATATTACCTACTATCAGACGTATGATGGCCTAAGCAAAGGTAATAACCCAAAAGATACGGTATGTTATCTACTATCAGACGCATGATAGCCTAAGCAAAGTTAATAACCCAAAAGATACGTTATATTACCTACTATCAGATGTATGATAGCCTAAGCAAAGGTAATAACCTAATAGATACGGTGTATTACCTACTATCATCCATATGATAGCCTAAGCAAAGATAATAACCCAAAAGATATGGTATATTACCTACTATCAAACATATGATTGACCTAAGAAAAGGTAATAACCCAAAAGATATGGTATATTACCAACGGGATATTACCTACTATCAGACGTATGATAGCCTAGGAAAAGTTAATAACCTAAAAGATACGGTATATTACCTACTATCAGGCGTATGATAGCCTAAGCAAAGATAATAACCCAACAGATACGATATATTACCTACAAATAGACGTATGATAGCTTAAGTAAAGGTAATTACTAAAAAGGTACGGTATATTACCTACTTTCAGAGGTATGATTGCCTAAGAAAAGGTAATAACCTAAAATATTTGGGATATTACCTACTATCAGACGTATGATAGCCTAGGAAAAGTTAATAACCCAAAAGATACAGTATCATACCAACTATCAAACGTATGATAGCCTAAGCAAAGGTAATAACCCAAAACATACGGTAGATTACCTACTATCAAACGTATGATAGCCTAAGCAAAGGTAATAACCTAAACGATACGGTATATTACATACTATCAAACGTATGATAGCCTAAGCAAAGGTAATAACCCAAAAGAGATGGTGTATTACCTACTATCAAAGGTATGATAGCCTAATCAAAGGTAATAACCCAAAAGAGACAGTATATGACCTACTATCAGACATATGATAGCCTATGAAAAGGTAATAACCTAAAAGGTACAGTATATTACCTACTATCAGACGTATGATAGCTTAAGCAAAGGTAATAACCCAAAAGATACAGTATATTACCTACTATCAAACGTATGATACCCTAAGCAAAGGTAATAACCCGAAAGATACGGTATATTACCTACCATCAAACGTATGATAGCCTAAGCAAAGGTAATAAACGAAAAGAAATGGTATATTACCTACTATCAAAAGTATGATAGCCTACGCAACGGTAATAACACAAAAGATACGGTATATTACCCACTACCAAACGTATAACAACCTAAGCAAAGGTAATAACCCAAAAGATACGGTATATTACCTACTATCAGATGCATGATAGCCTAAGCATAGTTAATAACCCAAAAGATACGGTATATTACCTAATATAAGACGTATGATAGCCTAAACAAAGGTTATAACCCAATAGATACGATATATTACCTACTATCAACCGTATGATTGCCTAAGAAAAGCTAATAACCCAAAATATACGGTATATTACCTACTATTAGACATATGATAGCTTAAGCAAAGGTAATAAGCCAAAAGATCTGGTATATTACCTACTATCAGACGTATGATAGCCTAGGCAAAGGTAATACCCCAAAAGATACGGTATATTACCTATTATCAATAGTATGATAGCCTAAGCAAAGGTAATACCCCAAAAGATACGGTATATTACCTACTATCAATAGTATAATAGCCTAAGCAAAGGTAATAAACCAAAAGATACGGGATATTACCTAGTATCAGACGTATGATTGCCTAGGAAAAGTTAATAACCCAAAAGATATGGTATATCACCTACTAATAGACGCATGATAGCCTAAGCAAAGGTAATAACCTAAAAGGTATGCTATATTACCTACTTTCAGACGTATGATTGGCTAAGAAAAGGTAATAATCCAAAAGATATGGTATATTACCTACTATCAGATGTATGATAGCCTAAGCAAAGGTAATAACCCAAAAGATACGGTATATTACCTACTATCAGACGCATGATATCTTAAGCAAAGGTAATAACCCAAAAGATATGTTATATTACCTACTATCAGATGTATGATAGCCTAAACAAAGGTAATATCCCAATAGATACGGTGTATTACGTACTATCATCCATATGATAGCCTAAGCAAAGGTAATAACCCAAAAGATAGGGTATATTACCTACTATCAGATGTATGATAGCCTAAGCAAAGGTAATAACCCAAAAGATATGGGATATTACCTACTATCAGACGTATGATAGCCTAGGAAAAGTTAATAACCAAAAAGATACGGTATATTACCTACTATTAGGCGTATGATAGCCTAAGCAAATATAATAACCCAACAGATACGGCATATTACCTACAAATAGACATATGATAGCTTAAGCAAAGGTAATTACCTAAAAGGTATGGTATATTACCTACTTTCAGACGTATGATTGCCTAAGAAAAGGTAATAACCTAAAAGATATGGGATATTACCTACAATCACACGTATGATAGCCTAGGAAAAGGTAATAACCCCAAAGATACAGTATATTACCAACTATCAAACGTATGATAGCCTAAGCAATGGTAATAACCCAAAACATACGGTATATTACCTACTATCAAACGTATGATAGCCTAAGCAAAGTTAATAACCCAAATGACACGGTATATTACATGCTATCAAACGTATGATAGCCTAAGAAAAGGTAATAACCCAAAAGAGACGGTATATTACCTACTATCAAAGGTATGATAGCCTAATCAAAGGTAATAACCCAAAAGAGACGGTATATGACCTACTATCAGACGTATGATAGCCTAAGAAAAGGTAATAACCCAAAAGATATAGTATATTACCTACTAACAGAGGTATGATAGCCTAAGCAAAGGAAATAACCCAAAAGATACAGTATATTACCTACTATCAAACGTATGATACCCTAAGCAAAGGTAATAACCCGAAAGATACGGTATATTACCTACTATCAAACGTATGATAGGCTAAGCAAAGGTAATAACCGAAAAGAAATGGTATATTACCTACTATCAAAAGTATGATAGCCTAAGCAACGGGAATAACCCAAAAGATACGGTATATTACCTACTACCAAACGTATGATAGCCTAAGCAAAGGTAATAACCCAAAAGAATACGGTATATTACCTACTATCAGACGTATAATAACCTAAGCACAGGTAATAACCCAAAAGGATACGGTATATTACCTACTATCAGATGTATAATAACCTAAGCAAAGGTAATAACCCAAAAGATACGGTATATTACCTACTATCAGACGTATGATAGTCTAAGCAAAGGTAATGATCCAAAAAGATACGGTATATTACCTACTATCAAACGTATGATAGCCTAAGCAAACGTAATAACCCAAAAGATATGATATATTACCTACTATCAGGCGTGTGATAGCCAAAGCAAAGATAATAACCCAAAAGATACGGTATATTACCTATTAATAAACGTATGATAGCCTAAGCAAAGGTAATAACCCAAAAGATACGGTATATTACCTACTATCAAACGTCTGATAGCCTAAGCAATGGTAATAACTCAAAAGAGACGGTATATTACCTTCTATCAGATCTATGATGTCCTACTATCAGACGTATGAAAGCCAAAGCAAACTTAATAACCCAAAAGATACGGTATATTACCAACTATCAAACGTATGATAGCCTAAGCAAAGGTAATAACTCAAAGGATATGGTATATTACCTACTATAAAACGTATGATACCCTAAGCAAAGGTAATAACCCAAAAGGATATGGTATATTACCTACTATCAAACGTATGATAGCCTACGCAAAGGTAATAACCTAAAAGAGACAGTATATTACCTACTATCAGACGTATGATAGCCTAAGCAATAGTAATAACCCAAAAGATATGGTATATTTCCTACAATCAAACGTATGATAGGCTAAGCAAAGGTAATAACCCAAATGATAAGGAATATTACCTACTATCAGACGTATGATAGCCTAGGAAAAGTTAATAACCCAAAAGATATGATATAATACCTACTATCAGGCGTGCGATAGCCTAAGCAAATATAATAACCCAAAAGATACGGTATATTACCTATTAATAGACGTATGATAGCCTAAGCAAAGGTAATAACCTAAAACGTACGGTATATTACTTACTATCAGACATATAAGAGCCTAAGCAAAGGTAATAACCCAAAAGATACGGTATATTACCTACTATCAAACGTATGATAGCCTAAGAAAAAGGTAATAACCCAAAAGAGACAGTATATTACCTACTACCAGACTTATGATGTCCTATGCAAAGGTAATAACCCAAAAGAGACGACATATTACCTACTATCAGACGTATGAAAGCCTAAGCAATGGTAATAACCCAAAAGATACAGTATATTACCAACTATCAAACGTAGATAGCCTAAGCAAAGGTAATAACTCAAAACTTACGGTATATTACCTACTATCGAACAAATGATAGCCTAAGCAAAGGTAATAACCCAAAGGACACAGTATATTACCTACTATCAAACGTATGATAGCCTAAGGAAAGGTAATAACCCAAAAGAGACGGTATACTACCTACTATCAAACATATGACAACCTAAGCAAAGGTAATAACCTAAAAGATACGGTATATTAAGATACGGTATATTACATACTATGAAACGTATGATATCCTAAGAAAAGGTAATAACCCAAAAGATACAGTATCTTACCTACTATCAAACGTATGATAGCCTAAGCAAAGGTAATAACCCAAAAGAGATTGTATGTTACCTACTAACAAACGTATGATAGCCTAAGCAAAGGTAATAACACAAAAGAGACAGTATATTATCTACTATCAGACGTATGATAGCCTAAGCAACGGTAATAACCCAAAAGATATGGTATATTACCTACTATCAAACGAATGATAGCCTAAGCAAAGGTAATAACCCATAAGATAAGGTATATTACCTACTATCAGACGTATCATAGCCTAAGGAAAGGTAATAACCCAAAAGATACGGTATATTACCTACTATCAGACGTATGATAGTCTAAGCAAAGGTAATAATCCAAAAAGATACAGTATATTATCTACTATCAAATGTATGATAGCCTAAGCAAAGGTAATAACAAAAAAGATACGGTATGTTACCTACTATCAAACGTATGATAGCCTAAGCAAAGTTAATAACCCAAAAGATGCGGTATATTACCTACTATCAGACGTATGATAGCCTAAGCAAAGGTAATAACCCAAAGGACACAATATATTACCTACTATCAAACGTATGATAGCCTAAGCAAAGGTAATAACCCAAAAGAGAAGGTATACTACCTACTATCAAACATATGACAACCTAAGCAAAGGTAATAACCCAAAAGATACGGTATATTAAGATACGGTATATTACATACTATCAAACGTATGATAGTCTAAGCAAAGCTAATAACCCAAAAGATACAATATATTACCTACTATCAAACGTATGATAGCATAAGCAAAGGTAATAACCCAAAAGAGATTGTATATTACCTACTATCAAATGTATGATAGCCTAAGCAAAGGTAATAACACAAAAGAGACAATATACTATCTACTATCAGACGTATGATAACCTATGCAAAGGTAATAACCCAAAAGATACGGTATATTACCGACTATCAGACGTATGATAGCCTAAGCAAAGATAATAACTCAAAAGATACGGTATATTACCTACTATCAAACGTATGATAGCCTAAGCAAAGGTAATAACCCAAAGGCTACGATATATTGCCTACTATCAAACGTATGACAGCCTAAGCAAAGGTAATAACACAAAAGAGACGGTATATTACCTACTATCAGACGTATGATAGCCTAGACAACGGTAATAACCCAAAAGATATGGTATATTACCTACTATCAGACGTATAATAGCCTAAGCAAAGCTAATAACCCAAAAAGATAAGGTATATTACCTACTATCAGATGTATCATAGCCTAAGGAAAAGTAATAACCCAAAAGATACGGCATATTACCTACTATCAGACGTCTGATAGCCTAAGCAAAGGTAATAACCCAAGAAGATACGGAATGTTACCTACTATCAGACGTATGAAAGCCTAAGCAAAGGTAATAACCCAAAAGATACGGTATATTACCAACTATCAAACGTATGATAGCCTAAGCAAAGGTAATAACTCAAAAGATACGGTATATTACCTACTATCAAACGTATGATAGCCTAAGCAAAGGTAATAACCCAAAGGATACGGTATATTACCTACTATCAAACGTATGATAGCCTAAGCAAAGGCAATAACCCAAAAGAGACGGTATACTACCTACTATCAAACATATGACAGCCTAAGCAAAGATAATAACCCAAAAGAGACGGTATATTACCTACTATCAGACGTATGAAAACCTAAGCAATGGTAATAACCCAAAAGATCCGGTATATTACCAACTATCAAACGTATGTAGCCTAAGTAAAGGTAATAACTCAAAACATACGGTATATTACCTACTATCAAACGTATGATAGCCTAAGCAAAGGTAATAACCCAGAGGATACGGTATATTACGCACTATCAAACGTATGATAGCCTAAGCAAAGGTAATAACCCAAAAGAGACGGTATACTACCTACTATCAAACGTATGACAGGCTAAGCAAAGGTAATAACCCAAAAGATACGGTATATTACCAACTATCAAACGTATGTAGCCTATGCAAAGGTAATAACTCACAACATACGGTATATTACCTACTATCAAGAGTATGATAGCCTAAGCAAAGGTAATAACCCAAAGGATACGGTATATTACCTACTATCAAACGTATGATAGCCTAAGCAAAGGTAATAACCCAAAAGAGATTGTATATTACCTACTATCAAACGTATGATAGCCTAAGCAAAGGTAATAACACAAAAGAGACAGTATATTATCTACTATCAGACGTATGATAGCCTAAGCAACGGTCATAACCCAAAAGATATGGTATATTACCTACTATCAAACGAATGATAGCCTAAGCAAAGGTAATAACTCGAAAGATAAGGTATATTACCTACTATCAGACGTATTATAGCCTAAGGGAAGGTAATAACCCAAAAGATATAGTATATTAAGATACGGTATATTACAAACTATCAAACGTATGATAGCCTAAGCAAAGGTAATACCCCAAAAGATACAGTATCTTACCTACTATCAAACGTATGATAGCCTAAGCAAAGGTAATAACCGAAAAGAGATTGTATATTACCTACTATCAAACGTATGATAGCCTAAGCAAAGGTAATAACACAAAAGAGACAGTATATTATCTACTATCAGACGTATGATAGCCTAAGCAAAGGTAATAACCCAAAAGATGCGGTATATTACCTACTATCAGACGTATGAGAGCCTAAGCAAAGGTAATAACCCAAAAGATACGGTATATTACCAACTATCAAACGTATGATAGCCTAAGCAAAGATAATAACTCAAAAGATACGGTATATTACCTACTATCAAACGTATGATAGCCTAAGCAAAGGTAATAACCCAAAGGCTACGATATATTGCCTACTATCAAACGTATGACAGCCTAAGCAAAGGTAATAACACAAAAGAGACGGTATATTACCTACTATCAGACGTATGATAGCCTAGGCAACGGTAATAACCCAAAAGATATGGTATATTACCTACTATCAGACGTATAATAGCCTAAGCAAAGCTAATAACCCAAAAAGATAAGGTATATTACCTACTATCAGATGTATCATAGCCTAAGGAAAAGTAATAACCCAAAAGATACGGCATATTACCTACTATCAGACGTCTGATAGCCTAAGCAAAGGTAATAACCCAAGAAGATACGGAATGTTACCTACTATCAGACGTATGAAAGCCTAAGCAAAGGTAATAACCCAAAAGATACGGTATATTACCAACTATCAAACGTATGATAGCCTAAGCAAAGGTAATAACTCAAAAGATACAGTATATTACCTACTATCAAACGTATGATAGCCTGAGCAAAGGTAATAACCCAAAGGATACGGTATATTACCTACTATCAAACGTATGATCGCCTAAGCAAAGGCAATAACCCAAAAGAGACGGTATACAACCTACTATCAAACATATGACAGCCTAAGCAAAGATAATAACCCAAAAGAGACGGTATATTACCTACTATCAGACGTATGAAAACCTAAGCAATGGTAATAACCCAAAAGATCCGGTATATTACCAACTATCAAACGTATGTAGCCTAAGTAAAGGTAATAACTCAAAACATACGGTATATTACCTACTATCAAACGTATGATAGCCTAAGCAAAGGTAATAACCCAGAGGATACGGTATATTACGCACTATCAAACGTATGATAGCCTAAGCAAAGGTAATAACCCAAAAGAGACGGTATACTACCTACTATCAAACGTATGACAGGCTAAGCAAAGGTAATAACCCAAAAGATACGGTATATTACCAACTATCAAACGTATGTAGCCTATGCAAAGGTAATAACTCACAACATACGGTATATTACCTACTATCAAAAGTATGATAGCCTAAGCAAAGGTAATAACCCAAAGGATACGGTATATTACCTACTATCAAACGTATGATAGCCTAAGCAAAGGTAATAACCCAAAAGAGATTGTATATTACCTACTATCAAACGTATGATAGCCTAAGCAAAGGTAATAACACAAAAGAGACAGTATATTATCTACTATCAGACGTATGATAGCCTAAGCAACGGTAATAACCCAAAAGATATGGTATATTACCTACTATCAAACGAATGATAGCCTAAGCAAAGGTAATAACTCGAAAGATAAGGTATATTACCTACTATCAGACGTATCATAGCCTAAGGGAAGGTAATAACCCAAAAGATATAGTATATTAAGATACGGTATATTACATACTATCAAACGTATGATAGCCTAAGCAAAGGTAATACCCCAAAAGATACAGTATCTTACCTACTATCAAACGTATGATAGCCTAAGCAAAGGTAATAACCGAAAAGAGATTGTATATTACCTACTATCAAACGTATGATAGCCTAAGCAAAGGTAATAACACAAAAGAGACAGTATATTATCTACTATCAGACGTATGATAGCCTAAGCAAAGGTAATAACCCAAAAGATGCGGTATATTACCTACTATCAGACGTATGAAAGCCTAAGCAAAGGTAATAACCCAAAAGATACGGTATATTACCAACTATCAAACGTATGATAGCCTAAGCAAAGATAATAACTCAAAAGATACAGTATATTACCTACTATCAAACGTATGATAGCCTAAGCAAAGGTAATAACCCAAAGGCTACGATATATTGCCTACTATCAAACGTATGACAGCCTAAGCAAAGGTAATAACACAAAAGAGACGGTATATTACCTACTATCAGACGTATGATAGCCTAGGCAACGGTAATAACCCAAAAGATATGGTATATTACCTACTATCAGACGTATAATAGCCTAAGCAAAGCTAATAACCCAAAAAGATAAGGTATATTACCTACTATCAGATGTATCATAGCCTAAGGAAAAGTAATAACCCAAAAGATACGGCATATTACCTACTATCAGACGTCTGATAGCCTAAGCAAAGGTAATAACCCAAGAAGATACGGAATGTTACCTACTATCAGACGTATGAAAGCCTAAGCAAAGGTAATAACCCAAAAGATACGGTATATTACCAACTATCAAACGTATGATAGCCTAAGCAAAGGTAATAACTCAAAAGATACGGTATATTACCTACTATCAAACGTATGATAGCCTAAGCAAAGGTAATAACCCAAAGGATACGGTATATTACCTACTATCAAACGTATGATAGCCTAAGCAAAGGCAATAACCCAAAAGAGACGGTATACTACCTACTATCAAACATATGACAGCCTAAGCAAAGATAATAACCCAAAAGAGACGGTATATTACCTACTATCAGACGTATGAAAACCTAAGCAATGGTAATAACCCAAAAGATTCGGTATATTACCAACTATCAAACGTATGTAGCCTAAGCAAAGGTAATAACTCAAAACATACGGTATATTACCTACTATCAAACGTATGATAGCCTAAGCAAAGGTAATAACCCAAAGGATACGGTATATTACGCACTATCAAACGTATGATAGCCTAAGCAAAGGTAATAACCCAAAAGATACGGTATATTACCAACTATCAAACGTATGATAGCCTAAGCAAAGGTAATAACCCAAAAGATACGGTATATTACCAACTATCAAACGTATGTAGCCTATGCAAAGGTAATATCTCACAACATACGATATATTACCTACTATCAAAAGTATGATAGCCTAAGTAAAGGTAATAACACAAAAGAGACGGTATATTACCTACTATCAGACGTATGATAGCCTAGGCAACGGTAATAACCCAAAAGATATGGTATATTACCTACTATCAGACGTATGATAGCCTAAGCAAAGGTAATAACACAAAAGAGACAGTATATTATCTACTATCAGACGTATGATAGCCTAAGCAACGGTAATAACCCAAAAGATACGGTATATTACCTACTATCAAACGAATGATAGCCTAAGCAAAGGTAATAACTCGAAAGATAAGGTATATTACCTACTATCAGACGTATCATAGCCTAAGGAAAGGTAATAACCCAAAAGATATAGTATATTAAGATACGGTATATTACATACTATCAAACGTATGATAGCCTAAGCAAAGGTAATACCCCAAAAGATAAAGTATCTTACCTACTATCAAACGTATGATAGCCTAAGCAAAGGTAATAACCCAAAAGAGATTGTATGTTACATACTATCAAACGTATGATAGCCTAAGCAAAGGTAATAACACAAAAGAGACAATATATTATCTACTATCAGACGTATGATAGCCTAAGCAACGGTAATAACCCAAAAGATATGGTATATTACCTACTGTCAAACGAATGATAGCCTAAGCAAAGGTAATAACCCGAAAGATAAGGTATATTACCTACTATCAGACGTATCATAGCCTAAGGAAAGGTAATAACACAAAAGATACGGTATATTACCTACTATCAGACGTATGATAGTCTAGGCAAAGGTAATAATCCAAAAAGATACAGTATATTATCTACTATCAAATGTATGATAGCCTAAGTAAAGGTAATAACCAAAAAGATACGGTATGTTACATACTATCAAACGTATGAGAGCCTAAGAAAAGGTAATAACCCAAAAGATGCGGTATATTACCTACTATCAGACGTATGATAGCCTAAGCAAGGGTAATAACCCAAAGGACACAGTATATTACCTACTATCAAACGTATGATAGCCTAAGCAAAGGTATTAACCCAAAAGAGACGGTATACTACCTACTATCAAACATATGACAACCTAAGCAAACGAAATAACCCAAAAGATACGGTATATTAAGATACGGTATATTACATATTATCCAACGTATGATAGCCTAAGCAAAGCTAATAACCCAAAAGATATAGTATATTACCTACTATCAAACGTATGATAGCCTAAGCAAAGGTAATAACCGAAAAGAGATTGTATATTACCAACTATCAAACGTATGATAGCTTAAGCAAAGGTAATAACACAAAAGAGACAGTATATTATCTACTATCAGACGTATGATAGCCTAAGCAAAGGTAATAACCCAAAAGATGCGGTATATTACCTACTATCAGACGTATGAAAGCCTAAGGAAAGGTAAGAACCCAAAAGATACGGTATATTACCAACTATCAAACGTATGATAGCCTAAGCAAAGGTAATAACTCAAAAGATACGGTATATTACCTACTATCAAACGTATGATAGCCTAAGCAAAGGTAATAACCCAAAGGATACGGTATATTGCCTTCTATCAAACGTATGACAGCCTAAGCAAAGGTAATAACACAAAAGAGACGGTATATTACCTACTATCAGACGTATGATAGCCTAGGCAACGGTAATAACCCAAAAGATATGGTATATTACCTACTATCAGACGTATAATAGCCTAAGCAAAGCTAATAACCCAAAAAGATAAGGTATATTACCTACTATCAGATGTATCATAGCCTAAGGAAAGGTAATAACCCAAAAGATACGGCATATTAACTACTATCAGATGTCTGATAGCCTAAGCAAAGGTAATAACCCAAGAAGATACGGAATGTTACCTACTATCAGACGTATGAAAGCCTAAGCAAAGGTAATAACCCAAAAGATACGGTATATTACCAACTATCAAACGTATGATAGCCTAAGCAAAGGTAATAACTCAAAAGATACGGTATATTACCTACTATCAAACGTATGATAGCCTAAGCAAAGGTAATAACCCAAAGGATACGGTATATTACCTACTATCAAACGTATGATAGCCTAAGCAAAGGCAATAACCCAAAAGAGACGGTATACTACCTACTATCAAACATATGACAGCCTAAGCAAAGATAATAACCCAAAAGAGACGGTATATTACCTACTATCAGACGTATGAAAACCTAAGCAATGGTAATAACCCAAAAGATACGGTATATTACCAACTATCAAACATATGTATCCTAAGCAAAGGTAATAACTCAAAACATACGGTATATTACCTACTATCAAACGTATGATAGCCTAAGCAAAGGTAATAACCCAAAGGATACGGTATATTACGCACTATCAAACGTATGATAGCCTAAGCAAAGGTAATAACCCAAAAGATACGGTATATTACCAACTATCAAACGCATGATAGCCTAAGCAAAGGTAATAACCCAAAAGATACGGTATATTACCAACTATCAAACGTATGTAGCCTATGCAAAGGTAATATCTCACAACATACGATATATTACCTACTATCAAAAGTATGATAGCCTAAGCAAAGGTAATAACACAAAAGAGACGGTATATTACCTACTATCAGACGTATAATAGCCTAGGCAACGGTAATAACCCAAAAGATATGGTATATTAGCTACTATCAGACGTATGATAGCCTAAGGAAAGCTAATAACCCAAAAAGATAAGGTATATTACCTACTATCAGATGTATCATAGCCTAAGCAACGGTAATAACCCAAAAGATACGGCATATTACCTACTATCAGACGTCTGATAGCCTAAGCAAAGGTAATAACCCAAGAAGATACGGAATGTTACCTACTATCAGACGTATGAAAGCCTAAGCAAAGGTAATAACCCAAAAGATACGGTATATTACCAACTATCAAACGTATGATAGCCTAAGCAAAGGTAATAACTCAAAACATACGGTATATTACCTACTATCAAACGTATGATAGCCTAAGCAAAGGTAATAACCCAAAGGATACGGTATATTACGCACTATCAAACGTATGATAGCCTAAGCAAAGGTAATAACCCAAAAGAGACGGTGTACTACCTACTATCAAACGTATGACAGGCTAAGCAAAGGTAATAACCCAAAAGATACGGTATATTACCAACTATCAAACGTATGTAGCCTATGCAAAGGTAATATCTCACAACATACGATATATTACCTACTATCAAAAGTATGATAGCCTAAGCAAAGGTAATAACCCAAAGGATACGGTATATTACCTACTATCAAACGTATGATAGCCTAAGCAAAGGTAATAACCCAAAAGAGATTGTATATTACCTACTATCAAACGTATGATAGCTTAAGCAAAGGTAATAACACAAAAGAGACAGTATATTATCTACTATCAGTTGTATGATAGCCTACGCAACGGTAATAACCCAAAAGATATGGTATATTACCTACTATCAAACGAATGATAGCCTAAGGAAAGGTAATAACTCGAAAGATAAGGTATATTACCTACTATCAGACGTATCATAGCCTAAGGAAAGGTAATAACCCAAAAGATACGGTATATTACCTACTATCAGACGTATGATAGTCTAAGCAAAGGTAATAACCCAAAAAGATACAGTATATTATCTACTATCAAATGTTTGATAGCCTAAGCAAAGGTAATAACCAAAAAGATACGGTATGTTACCTACTATCAAACGTATGATAGCCTAAGCAAAGGTAATAACCCAAAAGATGCGGTATATTACCTACTATCAGACGTATGATAGCCTAAGCAAAGGTAATAACCCAAAGGACACAGTATATTACCTACTATCAAACGTATGATAGCCTAAGCAAAGGTAATAACCCAAAAGAGATGGTATACTACCTACTATCAAACATATGACAACCTAAGCAAAGGTAATAACCCAAAAGATACGGTATATTAAGATACGGTATATTACATACTATCAAACGTATGATAGCCTAAGCAAAGCTAATAACCCAAAAGATACAGTATATTACCTACTATCAAACGTATGATAGCCTAAGCAAAGGTAATAACCGAAAAGAGATTGTATATTACCTACTATCAAACGTATGATAGCCTAAGCAAAGGTAATAACACAAAAGAGACAGTATATTATCTACTATCAGACGTATGATAGCCTAAGCAAAGGTAATAACCCAAAAGATACGGTATATTACCTACTATCAGACGTATGAAAGCCTAAGCAAAGGTAATAACCCAAAAGATACGGTATATTACCAACTATCAAACGTATGATAGCCTAAGCAAAGGTAATAACTCAAAAGATACGGTATATTACCTACTATCAAACGTATGATAGCCTAAGCAAAGGTAATAACCCTAAGGATACGGTATATTGCCTACTATCAAACGTATCATAGCCTAAGAAAAGGTAATAACCCAAAAGAAACGGTATACTACCTACTATCAAACATATGACAGCCTAAGCAAAGATGATAACCCAAAAGAGACGATATATTACCTACTATCAGACGTATGAAAGCCTAAGCAATGGTAATAACCCAAAAGATACGGTATATTACCAACTATCAAACGTATGTAGCCTAAGCAAAGGTAATAACTCAAAACATACGGTATATTACCTACTATCAAACGTATGATAGCCTAAGCAAAGGTAATAACCCAAAGGATACAGTATATTACCTACTATCAAACGTATGATAGCCTAAGAAAAGGTAATAACCCAAAAGAGACGGTATACTACCTACTATCAAACGTATGACAGCCTAAGCAAAGCTAATAACCCAAAAGATACGGTATATTACCTACTATCAGACGTATGAAAGCCTAAGCAAAGGTAATAACCCAAAAGATACGGTATATTACCAACTATCAAACGTATGATAGCCTAAGCAAAGGTAATAACCCAAAGGATACGGTATATTGCCTACTATCAAATGTATGATAGCATAAGCAAAGGTAATAACCCAAAATAAACGGTATACTACCTACTATCAAACATATGACAGCCTAAGCAAAGGTAATAACACAAAAGAGACGGTATATTATCTACTATCAGACGTATGATAGCCTAAGCAACGGTAATAACCCAAAAGATATGGTATATTACCTACTGTCAAACGAATGATAGCCTAAGCAAAGGTAATAACCCGAAAGATAAGGTATATTACCTACTATCAGACGTATCATAGCCTAAGGAAAGGTAATAACACAAAAGATACGGTATATTACCTACTATCAGACGTATGATAGTCTAGGCAAAGGTAATAATCCAAAAAGATACAGTATATTATCTACTATCAAATGTATGATAGCCTAAGTAAAGGTAATAACCAAAAAGATACGGTATGTTACATACTATCAAACGTATGAGAGCCTAAGAAAAGGTAATAACCCAAAAGATGCGGTATATTACCTACTATCAGACGTATGATAGCCTAAGCAAGGGTAATAACCCAAAGGACACAGTATATTACCTACTATCAAACGTATGATAGCCTAAGCAAAGGTATTAACCCAAAAGAGACGGTATACTACCTACTATCAAACATATGACAACCTAAGCAAACGAAATAACCCAAAAGATACGGTATATTAAGATACGGTATATTACATATTATCCAACGTATGATAGCCTAAGCAAAGCTAATAACCCAAAAGATATAGTATATTACCTACTATCAAACGTATGATAGCCTAAGCAAAGGTAATAACCGAAAAGAGATTGTATATTACCAACTATCAAACGTATGATAGCTTAAGCAAAGGTAATAACACAAAAGAGACAGTATATTATCTACTATCAGACGTATGATAGCCTAAGCAAAGGTAATAACCCAAAAGATGCGGTATATTACCTACTATCAGACGTATGAAAGCCTAAGGAAAGGTAAGAACCCAAAAGATACGGTATATTACCAACTATCAAACGTATGATAGCCTAAGCAAAGGTAATAACTCAAAAGATACGGTATATTACCTACTATCAAACGTATGATAGCCTAAGCAAAGGTAATAACCCAAAGGATACGGTATATTGCCTTCTATCAAACGTATGACAGCCTAAGCAAAGGTAATAACACAAAAGAGACGGTATATTACCTACTATCAGACGTATGATAGCCTAGGCAACGGTAATAACCCAAAAGATATGGTATATTACCTACTATCAGACGTATAATAGCCTAAGCAAAGCTAATAACCCAAAAAGATAAGGTATATTACCTACTATCAGATGTATCATAGCCTAAGGAAAGGTAATAACCCAAAAGATACGGCATATTAACTACTATCAGATGTCTGATAGCCTAAGCAAAGGTAATAACCCAAGAAGATACGGAATGTTACCTACTATCAGACGTATGAAAGCCTAAGCAAAGGTAATAACCCAAAAGATACGGTATATTACCAACTATCAAACGTATGATAGCCTAAGCAAAGGTAATAACTCAAAAGATACGGTATATTACCTACTATCAAACGTATGATAGCCTAAGCAAAGGTAATAACCCAAAGGATACGGTATATTACCTACTATCAAACGTATGATAGCCTAAGCAAAGGCAATAACCCAAAAGAGACGGTATACTACCTACTATCAAACATATGACAGCCTAAGCAAAGATAATAACCCAAAAGAGACGGTATATTACCTACTATCAGACGTATGAAAACCTAAGCAATGGTAATAACCCAAAAGATACGGTATATTACCAACTATCAAACATATGTATCCTAAGCAAAGGTAATAACTCAAAACATACGGTATATTACCTACTATCAAACGTATGATAGCCTAAGCAAAGGTAATAACCCAAAGGATACGGTATATTACGCACTATCAAACGTATGATAGCCTAAGCAAAGGTAATAACCCAAAAGATACGGTATATTACCAACTATCAAACGCATGATAGCCTAAGCAAAGGTAATAACCCAAAAGATACGGTATATTACCAACTATCAAACGTATGTAGCCTATGCAAAGGTAATATCTCACAACATACGATATATTACCTACTATCAAAAGTATGATAGCCTAAGCAAAGGTAATAACACAAAAGAGACGGTATATTACCTACTATCAGACGTATAATAGCCTAGGCAACGGTAATAACCCAAAAGATATGGTATATTAGCTACTATCAGACGTATGATAGCCTAAGGAAAGCTAATAACCCAAAAAGATAAGGTATATTACCTACTATCAGATGTATCATAGCCTAAGCAACGGTAATAACCCAAAAGATACGGCATATTACCTACTATCAGACGTCTGATAGCCTAAGCAAAGGTAATAACCCAAGAAGATACGGAATGTTACCTACTATCAGACGTATGAAAGCCTAAGCAAAGGTAATAACCCAAAAGATACGGTATATTACCAACTATCAAACGTATGATAGCCTAAGCAAAGGTAATAACTCAAAACATACGGTATATTACCTACTATCAAACGTATGATAGCCTAAGCAAAGGTAATAACCCAAAGGATACGGTATATTACGCACTATCAAACGTATGATAGCCTAAGCAAAGGTAATAACCCAAAAGAGACGGTGTACTACCTACTATCAAACGTATGACAGGCTAAGCAAAGGTAATAACCCAAAAGATACGGTATATTACCAACTATCAAACGTATGTAGCCTATGCAAAGGTAATATCTCACAACATACGATATATTACCTACTATCAAAAGTATGATAGCCTAAGCAAAGGTAATAACCCAAAGGATACGGTATATTACCTACTATCAAACGTATGATAGCCTAAGCAAAGGTAATAACCCAAAAGAGATTGTATATTACCTACTATCAAACGTATGATAGCTTAAGCAAAGGTAATAACACAAAAGAGACAGTATATTATCTACTATCAGTTGTATGATAGCCTACGCAACGGTAATAACCCAAAAGATATGGTATATTACCTACTATCAAACGAATGATAGCCTAAGGAAAGGTAATAACTCGAAAGATAAGGTATATTACCTACTATCAGACGTATCATAGCCTAAGGAAAGGTAATAACCCAAAAGATACGGTATATTACCTACTATCAGACGTATGATAGTCTAAGCAAAGGTAATAACCCAAAAAGATACAGTATATTATCTACTATCAAATGTTTGATAGCCTAAGCAAAGGTAATAACCAAAAAGATACGGTATGTTACCTACTATCAAACGTATGATAGCCTAAGCAAAGGTAATAACCCAAAAGATGCGGTATATTACCTACTATCAGACGTATGATAGCCTAAGCAAAGGTAATAACCCAAAGGACACAGTATATTACCTACTATCAAACGTATGATAGCCTAAGCAAAGGTAATAACCCAAAAGAGATGGTATACTACCTACTATCAAACATATGACAACCTAAGCAAAGGTAATAACCCAAAAGATACGGTATATTAAGATACGGTATATTACATACTATCAAACGTATGATAGCCTAAGCAAAGCTAATAACCCAAAAGATACAGTATATTACCTACTATCAAACGTATGATAGCCTAAGCAAAGGTAATAACCGAAAAGAGATTGTATATTACCTACTATCAAACGTATGATAGCCTAAGCAAAGGTAATAACACAAAAGAGACAGTATATTATCTACTATCAGACGTATGATAGCCTAAGCAAAGGTAATAACCCAAAAGATACGGTATATTACCTACTATCAGACGTATGAAAGCCTAAGCAAAGGTAATAACCCAAAAGATACGGTATATTACCTACTATCAAACGTATGATAGCCTAAGCAAAGGTAATAACCCTAAGGATACGGTATATTGCCTACTATCAAACGTATCATAGCCTAAGCAAAGGTAATAACCCAAAAGAAACGGTATACTACCTACTATCAAACATATGACAGCCTAAGCAAAGATGATAACCCAAAAGAGACGATATATTACCTACTATCAGACGTATGAAAGCCTAAGCAATGGTAATAACCCAAAAGATACGGTATATTACCAACTATCAAACGTATGTAGCCTAAGCAAAGGTAATAACTCAAAACATACGGTATATTACCTACTATCAAACGTATGATAGCCTAAGCAAAGGTAATAACCCAAAGGATACAGTATATTACCTACTATCAAACGTATGATAGCCTAAGAAAAGGTAATAACCCAAAAGAGACGGTATACTACCTACTATCAAACGTATGACAGCCTAAGCAAAGCTAATAACCCAAAAGATACGGTATATTACCTACTATCAGACGTATGAAAGCCTAAGCAAAGGTAATAACCCAAAAGATACGGTATATTACCAACTATCAAACGTATGATAGCCTAAGCAAAGGTAATAACCCAAAGGATACGGTATATTGCCTACTATCAAATGTATGATAGCATAAGCAAAGGTAATAACCCAAAATAAACGGTATACTACCTACTATCAAACATATGACAGCCTAAGCAAAGGTAATAACACAAAAGAGACGGTATATTACATACTATCAGACGTATGATAGCCTAGACAACGGTAATAACCCAAAAGATATGGTATATTACCTACTATCAGACGTATAATAGCCTAAGCAAAGCTAATAACCCAAAAAGATAAGGTATGTTACCTACTATCAGATGTATCATAGCCTAAGGAAGGTAATAACCCAAAAGATACGGCATATTACCTACTATCAGATGTTTGATAGCCTAAGCAAAGGTAATAACCCAAGAAGATACGGAATGTTACCTACTATCAGACGTATGAAAGCCTAAGCAAAGGTAATAACCCAAAAGATACGGTATATTACCAACTTTCAAACGTATGATAGCCTAAGCAAAGGTAATAACCCAAAAGATACGGTATATTACCTACTATCAAACGTATGATAGCCTAAGCAAAGGTAATAACCCAAAGGATACGGTATATTACGTACTATCAAACGTATGATAGCCTAAGCAAAGGTAATAACCCAAAAGAGACGGTATACTACCTACTATCAAACATATGACAGCCTAAGCAAAGATAATAACCAAAAAGAGACGGTATATTACCTACTATCATACGTATGAAAACCTAAGCAATGGTAATAATCCAAAAGATACGGTATATTACCAACTATCAAACGTATGTAGCCTAAGCAAACGTAATAACTCAAAACATACGGTATATTACCTACTATCAGACGTATCATAGCCTAAGGAAAGGTAATAACCCAAAAGATACGGTATATTACCTACTATCAGACGTATGATAGTCTAAGCAAAGGTAATAACCAAAAAGATACGGTATGTTACCTACTATCAAACGTATGATAGCCTAAGCAAAGGTAATAACCCAAAAGATGCGGTATATTACCTACTATCAGACGTATGATAGCCTAAGCAAAGGTAATAACCCAAAGGACACAGTATATTACCTACTATCAAACGTATGATAGCCTAAGCAAAGGTAATAACCCAAAAGAGACGGTATACTACCTACTATCAAACATATGACAACCTAAGTAAAGGTAATAACCCAAAAGATACGGTATATTAAGATACGGTATATTACATACTATCAAACGTATGATAGCCTAAGCAAAGCTAATAACCCAAAAGATATAGTATATTACCTACTATCAAACGTATGATAGCCTAAGCAAAGGTAATAACCCAAAAGAGATTGTATATTACCTACTATCAAACGTATGATAGCCTAAGCAAAGGTAGTAACACAAAAGAGACAGTATATTATCTACTATCAGACGTATGATAACCTAAGCAAAGGTAATAACCCAAAAGATACGGTATATTACCTACTATCAGACGTATGAAAGCCTAAGCAAAGGTAATAACCCAAAAGACACGGTATACTACCTACTATCAAAGATATGACAACCTAAGCAAAGGTAATAACCCAAAAGATACAGTATATTAAGATACGGTATATTACATACTATCAAACGTATGATAGCCTAAGCAAAGGTAATAACCCAAAAGATACAGTATCTTACCTACTATCAAACGTATGATAGCCTAAGCAAAGGTAATAACCCAAAAAAGATTGTATGTTACCTACTATCAAACGTATGATAGCCTAAGCAAAGGTAATAACACAAAAGAGACAGTATATTATCTACTATCAGACGTATGATAGCCTAAGCAATGGTAATAACCCAAAAGATATGGTATATTACCTACTATCAAACGAATGATAGCCTAAGCAATGGTAATAACCCGAAAGATAAGGTATATTACCTACTATCAGACGTATCATAGCCTAAGGAAAGGTAATAACCCAAAAGATACGGTATATTACCTACTATCAGACGTATGATAGTCTAAGCAAAGGTAATAATCCAAAAAGATACAATATATTATCTAATATCAAATGTATGATAGCCTAAGCAAAGGTAATAACCAAAAAGATACGGTATGTTACCTACCATCAAACGTATGATAGCTTAAGCAAAGGTAATAACCCAAAAGATGCAGTATATTACCTACTATCCGACGTATGATAGCCTAAGCAAAGGTAATAACCCAAAGGACACAGTATATTACCTACTATCAAACGTATGATAGCCTAAGCAAAGGTAATAACCCAAAAGAGACGGTATACTACGTACTATCAAACATATGACAACCTAAGCAAAGGTAATAACCCAAAAGATACGGTATATTACATACTATCAAACGTATGATAGCCTAAGCAAAGCTAATAACCCAAAAGATATAGTATATTACCTACTATCAAACGTATGATAGCCTAAGCAAAGGTAATAACCCAAAAGAGATTGTATATTACCTACTATCAAACGTATCATAGCCTAAGCAAAGGTAATAACACAAAAGAGACAGTATATTATCTACTATCAGACGTATGATAACCTAAGCAAAGGTAATAACCCAAAAGATACAGTATATTACCTACTATCGGACGTATCAAAGCCTAAGCAAAGGTAATAACCCAAAAGAGACGGTATACTACCTACTATCAAACATATGACAACCTAAGCAAAGGTAATAACCCAAAAGATACAGTATATTAAGATACGGTATATTACATACTATCAAACGTATGATAGTCTAAGAAAAGGTAATAACCCAAAAGATACAGTATCTTACCTACTATCAAACGTATGATAGCCTAAGCAAAGGTAATAACCCAAAAGAGATTGTATGTTACCTACTATCAAACGTATGATAGCCTAAGCAAAGGTAATAACACAAAAGAGACAGTATATTATCTACTATCAGACGTATGATAGCCTAAGCAATGGTAATAACCCAAAAGATATGGTATATTACCTACTATCAAATGAATGATAGCCTAAGCAAAGGTAATAACCCGAAAGATAAGGTATATTACCTACTATCAGACGTATCATAGCCTAAGGAAAGGTAATAACCCAAAAGATACGGTATATTACCTACTATCAGACGTATGATAGTCTAAGCAAAGGTAATAATCCAAAAAGATACAGTATATTATCTACTATCAAATGTATGATAGCCTAAGCAAAGGTAATAACCAAAAAGATACGGTATGTTACCTACTCTTAAACATATGATAGCCTAAGCAAAGGTAATAACCCAAAAGATGCGGTATATTACCTACTATCAGACATAAGATAGCCTAAGCAAAGGTAATAACCCAAAGGACACAGTATATTACCTACTATCAAACATATGATAGCCTAAGCAAAGGTAATAACCCAAAAGAGACGGTATACTACCTACTATCAAACATATGACAACCTAAGCAAAGGTAATAACCCAAAAGATATGGTATATTAAGATACGGTATATTAAGATACGGTATATTACCAACTATCAAACGTATGTAGCCTAAGCAAAGGTAATAACTCAAAACATACGGTATATTACCTACTATCAAACGTATGATAGCCTAAGCAAAGGTAATAACCTAAAGGGTACGGTATATTACCTACTATCAAACGTATGATAGCCTAAGAAAAGGTAATAACCCAAAAGAGACAGTATACTACCTACTATCAAACATATGACAACCTAAGCAAAGGTAATAACCCAAAAGATACGGTATATTACATACTATCAAACGTATGATAGCCTAAGCAAAGCTAATAACCCAAAAGATATAGTATATTACCTACTATCAAACGTATGATAGCCTAAGCAAAGGTAATAACCCAAAAGAGATTGTATATTACCTACTATCAAACGTATGATAGCCTAAGCAAAGGTAATAACACAAAAGAGACAGTATATTATCTACTATCAGACGTATGATAACCTAAGCAAAGGTAATAAACCAAAAGATACAGTATATTACCTACTATCGGACGTATCAAAGCCTAAGCAAAGGTAATAACCCAAAAGAGACGGTATACTACCTACTATCAAACATATGACAACCTAAGCAAAGGTAATAACCCAAAAGATACAGTATATTAAGATACGGTATATTACATACTATCAAACGTATGATAGCCTAAGCAAAGGTAATAACCCAAAAGATACAGTATCTTACCTACTATCAAACGTATGATAGCCTAAGCAAAGGTAATAACCGAAAAGAGATTGTATGTTACCTACTATCAAACGTATGATAGCCTAAGCAAAGGTAATAACACAAAAGAGACAGTATATTATCTACTATCAGACGTATGATAGCCTAAGCAACGGTAATAACCCAAAAGATATGGTATATTACCTACTATCAAATGAATGATAGCCTAAGCAAAGGTAATAACCCGAAAGATAAGGTATATTACCTACTATCAGACGTATCATAGCCTAAGGAAAGGTAATAACCCAAAAGATACGGTATATTACCTACTATCAGACGTATGATAGTCTAAGCAAAGGTAATAATCCAAAAAGATACAGTATATTATCTACTATCAAATGTATGATAGCCTAAGCAAAGGTAATAACCAAAAAGATACGGTATGTTACCTACTCTCAAACGTATGATAGCCTAAGCAAAGGTAATAACCCAAAAGATGCGGTATATTACCTACTATCAGACGTAAGATAGCCTAAGCAAAGGTAATAACCCAAAGGACACAGTATATTACCTACTATCAAACATATGATAGCCTAAGCAAAGGTAATAACCCAAAAGAGACGGTATACTACCTACTATCAAACATATGACAACCTAAGCAAAGGTAATAACCCAAAAGATACGGTATATTAAGATACGGTATATTAAAATACGGTATAGTAAGATACGGTATATTACCAACTATCAAACGTATGTAGCCTAAGCAAAGGTAATAACTCAAAACATACGGTATATTACCTACTATCAAACGTATGATAGCCTAAGCAAAGGTAATAACCTAAAGGGTACGGTATATTACCTACTATCAAACGTATGATAGCCTAAGAAAAGGTAATAACCCAAAAGAGACGGTATACTACCTACTATCAAACGTATGACAGCCTAAGCAAAGGTAATATCCCAAAAGATACGGTATATTACCTACTATCAGACGTATGAAAGCCTAAGGAAAGGTAATAACCCAAAAGATACGGTATATTACCAACTATCAAACGTATGATAGCCTAAGCAAAGGTAATAACTCAAAAGATACGGTATATTACCTACTATCAAACGTATGATAGCCTAAGCAAAGGTAATAACCCAAAGGATACGGCAAATTGCCTACTATCAAATGTATGATAGCCTAAGCAAAGGTAATAACCCAAAAGAAACGGTATACTACCTACTATCAAACATATGGCAGCCTAAGCAAAGGTAATAACACAAAAGAGACGGTATATTACCTACTATCAGACGTATGATAGCCTAGGCAACGGTAATAACTTAAAAGATATGGTATATTACCTACTATCAGACGTATAATAGCCTAAGCAAAGCTAATAACCCAAAAAGATAAGGTATATTACCTACTATCAGATGTATCATAGCCTAAGGAAAGGTAATAACCCAAAAGATACGGCATATTACCTACTATCAGACATCTGATAGCCTAAGCAAAGGTAATAACCCAAGAAGATACGGAATGTTACCTACTATCAGACGTATGAAAGCCTAAGCAAAGGTAATAACCCAAAAGATACGGTATATTACCAACAATCAAATGTATGATAGCCTAAGCAAAGGTAATAACTCAAAAGATACGGTATATTAGATACTATCAAACGTATGATAGCCTAAGCAAAGGTAATAACCCAAAGGATAGGGTATATTACCTACTATCAAACGTATGATAGCCTAAGCAAAGGTAATAACCCAAAAGAGACGGTATACTACCTACTATCAAACATATGACAGCCTAAGCAAAGATAATAACCCAAAAGAGACGGTATATTACCTACTATCAGACATATGAAAACCTAAGCAATGGTAATAACCCAAAAGATACGGTATATTACCAACTATCAAACGTATGTAGCCTAAGCAAAGGTAATAACTCAAAACTTACGGTATATTACCTACTATAAAACGTATGATAGCCTAAGCAAAGGTAATAACCCAAAGGATACGGTATATTACGCACTATCAAACGTATGAAAGCCTAAGCAAAGGTAATAACCCAAAAGAGACGGTATACTACCTACTATAAAACGTATGACTGCCTAAGCAAAGGTAATAACCCAAAAGATACGGTATATTACCAACTATCAAACGTATGTAGCCTAAGAAAAGGTAATAACTCACAACATACGGTATATTACCTACTATCAAAAGTATGATAGCCTAAGCAAAGGTAATAACCCAAAGGATACGGTATATTACCTACTATCAAACGTATGATAGCATAAGGAAAGGTAATAACCCAAAAGAGATTGTATATTACCTACTATCAAACGTATGATAGCCTAAGCAAAGGTAATAACACAAAAGAGACGGTATATTACCTACTATCAGACGTATGATAGCCTAGGCAACGGTAATAACCCAAAAGATATGGTATATTACCTACTATCAGACGTATAATAGCCTAAGCAAGGCTAATAACCCAAAAAGATAAGGTATATTACCTACTATCAAATGTATCATAGCCTAAGGAAAGGTAATAACCCAAAAGATACGGCATATTACCTACTATCAGACGTCTGATAGCCTAAGCAAAGATAATAACCCAAAAGATACGGTATATTACCTACTAATTAACGTATGATAGCATAAGCAAAGGTAATAACCTAAAAGGTATGATATATTACCTAATATCAGACGTATAATAGCCTAAGAAAAGGTAGTAACCCAAAAGATATGGTATATTACCTACTATCAAACGTATGATAGCCTAAGCAAAGGTAATAACCCAAAAGAGACGGTATATTACCTACTATCAAACATATGATGGCCTAAGCAAAGGGAATAACCGAAAAGATACGGTATATTACCTACTATCAGACGTATGAAAGCCTAAGCAAAGGTAATAACCCAAAAGATACGGTGTATTACCAACTATCAAACGTATGATAGCCTACTATCAAACGTATGATAGATTAAGCAAAGGTAATAACCCGAAGGATACTGCATATTACCTACTATCAAACGTATGATAGCCTAACCAAAGGTAATAACCCAAAATAGACGGCATATTACGTACTATCAAACGTATGATAGCCTAAGCAAAGGTAATAACATAAAAGAGACGGTATATTACCTACTATCAAACGTATGATAGCCTAAGCAATGGTAATAACATAAAAGAGACGGTATATTACCTACTATCAAACGTATGATAGCCTAAGCAAAGGTAATAACTCAAAACATAGGGTATATTACCTACTATCAAACGTATGATAGCCTAAGCAAACGTAATAACCAAAAAGACACGGTATATTATATACTATCAAACGTATGATAGCCTAAGCAAAGGTAATAACCCAAAAGATACAGTATATTACCTACTATCAAACATATGATAGCCTAAGCAAAGGTAATAACCCAAAAGAGATTGTATATTACCTACTATCAAACGTATGATAGCCTAAGCAAAGGTAATAACCCAAAAGAGACTGTATATAACCTACTATCAGACGTATGATGGCATAAGCAAAGGTAATAACCCAAAAGATACATTATATTACCTATTATCAGACGTATGAAAGCCTAAGCAAAGGTAATAGCCCAAAAGATACGGTATATTACCAACTATCAAACGTCTGATAGCCTAAGCAAAGGTAATAATTCAAAACATACGGTATATTACCAACTATCAAACGTATGATAGCCTAAGCAAAGGTAATAACCCGAAGGATACGGTATATTACCTACTATCAAACGTATAGTAGCCTAAGCTAAGGTAATAACCCAAAAGATACGGTATATTACCAACTATCAAAGGTATGTAGCCTAAACAAAGGTAATAACTCAAAACATACGGTATATTACCTACTATCAAACGTATGATAGCCTAAGCAAAGGTAATAACCCGAGGGATACAGCGTATTACCTACTATCAAATGTATGATAGCCTAAGCAAAGGTAATAACCCAAAAGAGACGGTATACTACCTACTATCAAACACATGACAGCCTAAGCAAAGGTAATAACCCAAAAGATACGGTATATTACCTACTATCAAACGTATGATAGCCTAAGCAAAGGAAATAACCCAAAAGATACAGTATATTACCTACTATCAAACGTATGATAGCCTAAGCAAAGGTAATAACCCAAAAGAGATTGCATATTACCTACTATCAAATGTATGATAGCCTAAGCAAAGGTAATAACACAAAAGAGACGGTATATTACCTACTATCAGACGTATGATAGCCTAAGCAACGGTAATAACCCAAAAGATATGGTATATTACCTACTATTAGACGTATGATAGCCTAAGCAAAGCTAATAACCCAAAAAGATACGGTATGTTACCTACTATCAAATGTATCATAGCCTAAGGAAAGCTAATGTATATTACCTACTATCAGATGTATCATAGCCTAAGGAAAGGTAATAACCCAAAAAGATACGGTATGTTACCTACTATCAAATGTATGATAGCCTATGCAAAGGTAATAACCAAAAAGATACAATATGTTACCTATTATCAAACGTATGATAGCCTATGCAAAGGTAATAACCCAAAAGATACGGTATATTACCTATTATCCAAAGTATGATAGCCTAAGCAAAGGTAATAACCCAAAAGATATGGGATATTACCTACTATCAGACGTATGATAGCCTAGGAAAAGTTAATAACCCAAAAGATATGATATATTACCTACTATAAGGCGTGTGATAGCCTAAGCAAAGATAATAACCCAAAAGATAAAGTATATTACCTACTAATAGACGTATCATAGCATAAGCAAAGGTAATAACATAAAAGGTACGATATATTACCTACTATCAGACGTATATTAGCCTAAGCAAAGGTAATAACCCAAGAGATACGGTATATTACCTAATATCAAACGTATGATAGCCTAAGCAAAGGTAATAACCCAAAGGAGACTATATATCAACTACTACCAGACGTATGACGGCCTAAGCAAAGGTAATAACCGAAAAGATACGGTATATTACCTACTATCATACGTATGAAAGCCTAAGCAAAGGTAATAACCCAAAAGATATGGTGTATTGCCAACTATCAAACGTATGATAGCCTAAGCAAAGGTAATAACTCAAAACATACAGTATATTACCTACTATCAAACGTATGATAGCCTAAGCAAAGGTAATAACCCGAAGAATACGGCATATTACCTACTATCAAACGTATGATAGCCTAAGCAAAGGGAATAAACCATAAGATTCGTAATGCTACCTACTATCAAACCTATGATAGCCTAAGCAAAGGTAATAACCCAAAAAGATACGGTATATTACCTACTATCAGTCGTATGATAACATAAGCAAATGTAATAACCCGAAAGATACGGTATATTACCTACTATCAGACGTTTGATAGCCTAAGAAAAGGTAATAACCCAAAAGATACGGTATATTACCTACTATCAGACGTATGATAGGCTAAGCAAAGGTAACAACCCAAAAGATACGGTATATTACCTACTATCAGACGTATGATAGCCTAAGCAAAGGTTATATCCCAAAAGATACGGTATATTACCTACTATCAGACATATGATAGCCTAAGAAAAGGTGAAAAACCAAAAGATACAGTACATTACCTACTATCAAATGTATGGTCTAAGCTAAGGTAATAACCCAAAAGATACGGTATATTACCTACTATCAGAAGTATGATAACCTAGGAAAAGTTAATAACCCAAAAGATACGATATATTACCTACTATCAGGCGTATGATAGCCTAATCTAAGATAATAACCCAAAAGATACGGTATATTACCTACTAATAGACGTATGATAGCCTAAGCAATTGTAATAACCTAAAAGATACGGCTACTATCAGGCGTATAATAGCCTAAGAAAAGGTAATAACCCAAAAGATAAGGTATATTACCTACTATCAAACGTATGATAGCCTAAGCAATGGTAATAACCCAAAAGAGATGATATATTACCTACTATCAGACGTATGAAGGCCTAAGCAAAGGTAATAACCCAAAAGATACGGTATATTACATACTAAAAAACGTATGATAGCCTAAGCAAAGGTAATAACCCAAAAGACACGGTATATTACCTACTATCAAACGTATGATATCCTAAGGAAAGGTAATAACCCAAAAGATACGGTATATTACCTGCTATCAGACGTATGATAGCCTAAGCAAAGGTAATACCCCAAAAGATACGGTATATTACCTACTATCAAAAGTATGATAGCCTAAGGAAAGGTAATAAACCAAAAGATTCACAATGTGACCAACTATCAAACCTATGATAGCCGAAGCAAAGCTAATAACCCAAAAAGATAAAGTATATTACCTACTATCAGACGTATCATAGCCTAAGGAAAGGTAATAACCCAAAAGATACGGTATATTACCTACTATCAGACGTGTGATAGCCTAAGCAAAGGTAATAACCCAAAAAGATACGGTATATTACCTACTATCAAATGTATGATAGCCGAAGCAAAGGTAATAACCAAAAAGTTACGGTATGTTACCGAGTGTCAAACGTATGATAGCCTAAGCAAAGGTAATAACCCAAAAGATCTGGTATATTACTTGCTAATAGAGGTATGATAGGCTAAGCAAAGGTAATAACCCAAAAGATGCGGTATATTATATACTATCAAAAGTATGATAGCCTAAGCAAAGGGAATAACCAAAAAGATACGGTATTTTACCTACTATCAAACATATGATAGCTTAAGCAAAGGTAATAACCCAAAAGAAATGGTATATTACCTACTATCAAAAGTATGATAGCCTAAGCAAAGGTAATAAACCATAAGATTCGTAATGTTACCTACTATAAAACCTATGATAGCCTAAGCAAAGCTAATAACCCTAAAAGATACGGTATATTACCTACTATCAGACGTATGATAGCATAAGCAAATGTAATAACCCAAAAGATACGGTATATTAACTACTGTCAAACGTATGAAAGCCTAAGAAAAGGTAACAACCAAAAAGATACGGTATATTACCTACTATCAGACGTATGATAGCCTAAGCAAAGGTTATATCCCAAAAGATACAATATATTACCTACTATCAGACATATGATAGCCTAAGAAAAGGTCATAACCCAAAAGATACGGTATATTACCTACTATCAAATGTATGATGGTCTAAGCAAAGGTAATAACCCAAAAGATACGGTATATTACCTACTATCAAACGTATGATATCCTAAGCAAAGGTAATAACCCAAAAGATACGGTATATTATTTACTATCAGAAGTATGATAGCCTAGGAAAAGTTAATAACCCAAAAGATACGATATATTACCTACTATCAGGCGTATGATAGCCTAAGCAAAGATAGTAACCAAAAGATACGGTATATTACCTACTATCAAACGTATGATAGCCTAAGCAAAGGTAATAACCTAAAAGATATGGTATATTACCTACTATCAAGCGTATGATAGCATAAGGAAAGGTAATAACTAAAAGATACGGTATATTACCTGCTATCAGACGTATGATAGCCTAAGCAAAGGTAATACCCCAAAAGATACGGTATATTACTTACTATCAAAAGTATGATAGCCTAAGCAAAGGTAATAAACCAAAAGATTCACAATGTTACCTACTATCAAGCCTCTGATAGCCTAAGCAAAGCTAATAACCCAAAAAGATAAAGTATATTACCTACAATCAGACGTATCATAGCCTAACGAAAGGTAATAACCCAAATGATACGGTATATTACCTACTATCAGACGTCTGATAGCCTAAGCAAACTTGATAACCCAAAAAGATACGGTATATTACCTACTACCAAATGTATGATAGTCTAAGCAAAGGTAATAACCAAAAAGATACGGTATGTTACCTACTATCAAACCTATGACAGCCTTAGCAAAGGTTATATCCTAAAAGATACGGTATATTACCTACTATCAGACATATGATAGCCTAAGAAAAGGTAATAACCCAAAAGATACAGTATATTACCTACTATCAAATGTATGGTCTAAGGTAAGGTAATAACCCAAAAGATACGGTATATTACCTACTATCAAACGTATGATAGCCTAAGCAAAGGTAATAATCCAAAAGATACGATATATTAGCTACTATCAGAAGTATGATAACCTAGGAAAAGTTAATAACCCAAAATATACGATATATTACCTACTATCAGGCGTATGATAGCCTAAGCTAAGATAATAACCCAAAAGATACAGTATATTACCTACTAATAGACGTATGATAGCCTAAGAAATTGTAATAACCTAAAAGATACGGTATATTAACTACTATCAGGCGTATAATAGCCTAAGAAAAGGTAACAACCCAAAAGATAAGGTATATTACCTACTATCAGACTTATGATAGCCTAAGCAAAGGTTATATCGCAAAAGATACAATATATTACCTACTATCAGACATATGATAGCCTAAGAAAAGGTCATAACCCAAAAGATACGGTATATTACCTACTATCAAATGTATGACGGCCTAAGCAAAGGTAATAACCCAAAAGATACGGTATATTACCTACTATCAAACGTATGATATCCTAAGCAAAGGTAATAACCCAAAAGATACGGTATATTATTTACTATCAAACGCATGATAGCCTAAGCAAAGGTAATAATCCAAAAGATACGGTATATTAGCTACTATCAGAAGTATGATAACCTAGGAAAAGTTAATAAACCAAAAGATTCACAATGTTAACTACTATCAAACCTATGATAGCCTAAGCAAAGCTAATAACCTAAAAAGATAAAGTATACTACCTACTATCAGACGTATCATAGCCTAAGGAAAGGTAATAACCCAAAAGATACGGTATATTACCTACTATCAGACGTGTGATAGCCTAAGCAAAGGTAATAACCCAAAAAGATACGGTATATTACCTACTATCAAATGTATGATAGCCTAAGCAAAGGTAATGACCAAAAAGATACGGTATGTTACCTAGTGTCAAACGTATGATAGGCTAAGCAAAGGTAATAACCCAAAAGATCCGGTATATTACTTGCTAATAGAGGTATGATAGGCTAAGCAAAGGTAATAACCCAAAAGATACGGTATATTATATACTATCAAAAGTATGATAGCCTAAGCAAAGGGAATAACCAAAAAGATACGGTATTTTACCTACTATCAAACATATGATAGCTTAAGCAAAGGTAATAACCCAAAAGAAATGGTATATTACCTACTATCAAAAGTATGATAGCCTAAGCAAAGGTAATAAACCATAAGATTCGTAATGTTACCTACTATAAAACCTATGATAGCCTAAGCAAAGCTAATAACCCAAAAAGATACGGTATATTACCTACTATCAGACGTATGATAGCGTAAGCAAATGTAATAACCCAAAAGATACGGTATATTAAGTACTGTCAAATGTATGAAAGCCTAAGAAAAGGTACAACCCAAAAGATACGGTATATTACCTACTATCAGACGTATGATAGCCTAAGCAAAGGTTATATCCCAAAAGATACAATATATTACCTACTATCAAACATATGATATCCTAAGCAAAGGTAATAACCCAAAAGATACGGTATATTATTTACTATCAGAAGTATGATAGCCTAGGAAAAGTTAATAACCCAAAAGATACGATATATTACCTACTATCAGGCGTATGATAGCCTAAGCAAAGATAGTAACCCAAAAGATACGGTATATTACCTACTATCAAACGTATGATAGCCTAAGCAAAGGTAATAACCTAAAAGATACGGTATATTACCTACTATCAAGCGTATGATAGCCTAAGGAAAGGTAATAACCCAAAAGATACGGTATATTACCTGCTATCAGACGTATGATAGCCTAAGCAAAGGTAATACCCCAAAAGATACGGTATATTACTTACTATCAAAAGTATGATAGCCTAAGCAAAGGTAATAAACCAAAAGATTCACAATGTTACCTACTATCAAGCCTCTGATAGCCTAAGCAAAGCTAATAACCCAAAAAGATAAAGTATATTACCTACAATCAGACGTATCATAGCCTAAGGAAAGGTAATAACCCAAATAATACGGTATATTACCTACTATCAGGGGTATGATAGCCTAAGCAAAGATAATAACCCAAAAGATACGGTATATTACCTACTATCAGGCGTATGATAGCCTAAGCAAAGGTAATAACCAAAAATATACGGTATGTTACCTAGTGTCAAACGTATGATAGGCTAAGCAAAGGTAATAACCCAAAAGATCTGATATATTACTTGCTAACAGAGGTATGATAGGCTAAGCAAAGGTAATAACCCAAAAGATACGGTATATTATATACTATCAAAAGTATGATAGCCTAAGCAAAGGGAATAACCAAAAAGATACGGTATTTTACCTACTATCAATCATATGATAGCATAAGCAAAGGTAATAAACCATAAGATTCATAATGTTACCTACTATAAAACCTATGATAGCCTAAGCAAAGCTAATAACCCAAAAAGATACAGTATATTACCTACTATCAGACGTATGATAGCATAAGCAAATGTAATAACCCAAAAGATACGGTATATTAACTACTGTAAAACGTATGATAGCCTAAGAAAAGGTAACAACCCAAAAGATACGGTATATTACCTACTATCAGACGTATGATAGCCTAAGAAAAGGTTATATCCCAAAAGATACAATATATTACCTACTATCAGACATATGATAGCCTAAGAAAAGGTAATAACCCAAAAGATACGGTATATTACCTACTATCAAATGTATGATGGCCTAAGCAAAGGTAATAACCCAAAAGATACGGTATTTTACCTACTATCAAACGTATGATATCCTAAGCAAAGGTAATAACCCAAAAGATACGGTATATTATTTACTATCAGAAGTTTGATGGCCTAGGAAAAGTTAATAACCCAAAAGATACGACATATTACCTACTATCAGGCGTATGATAGCCTAAGCAAAGATAATAACCCAAAAGATACGGTATATTACCTACTATCAAACGTATCATAGGCTAAGCAAAGGTAATAACTTAAAAGATACGGTATATTACCTACTATCAAGCGTATGATAGCCTAAGGAAAGGTAATAACCCAAAAGTTACGGTATATTGCCTGCTATCAGACGTATGATAGCCTAAGCAAAGGTAATACCCCAAAAGATACGGTATATTACTTACTATCAAAAGTATGAGAGCCTAAGCAAAGGTAATAAACCAAAAGATTCACAATGTTACCTACTATCAAGCCTATGATAGCCTAAGCAAAGCTAATAACCCAAAAAGATAAAGTATATTACCTACTATCAGACGTATCATAGCCTAAGGAAAGGTAATAACCCAAAAGATACGGTATATTACCTACTATCAGACGTCTGATAGCCTAAGTAAATCTGATAACCCAAAAAGATACGGTATATTACCTACTATCAAATGTATGATAGCCTAAGCAAAGGTAATAACCAAAAAGATACGGTATGTTACCTACTATCAAACCTATGACAGCCTTAGCAAAGGTAATAACCCAAAAGATATCGTATATTACCTACTATCAAAAGTATGATAGCTTAAGCATAGGAAATAACCCAAAAGATACGGGATATTACCTACTATCAGACGTATGATAGCCTAGGAAAAGTTAATAACCCAAAAGGTAGGATATATTACCTACTATAAGGCGTGTGATAGCCTAAGCAAAGATAATAACCCAAAAGATACGATATATTACCTACTAATAGACGTATGATAGCATAAGATAAGGTAATAACCTAAAAGGTACAATATATTACCTACTACCAGACGTATGATGGCCTAAGCAAAGGTAATAACCCAAAAGATACGGTATATTACCTACTATCATACGTATGAAAGCCTAAGCAAACGTAATAACCAAAAAGATACGGTATATTACCAACTATCAAAGGTATGATGGCCTAAGCAAAGGTAATAACTCAAAACATACGGTATATTACCTACTATCAAACGTTTGGTAGCCTAAGCAAAGGTAATAACCCGAAGGATACGGTATATTACCTACTATCAAATGTATGATAGCCTAAGCAAAGGTAATAACCCAAAAGAAACGGTATATTACCTACTATCAAACGTATGATAGCCTAAGCAAAGGTAATAATACAAAAGAGACGGTATATTACCTACTATACAACGTATGATAGCCTAAGCAATGGTAATAACCCAAAAGATACGGTATATTACCTACAATCAAATGTATGATAGCCTAAGAAAAGGTAATAACCCAAAAGATACGGTATCTTACATACTATCAAACGTATGATAGGCTAAGCAAAGGTAATAACCCAAAAGATACGGTATATTACCTACTATCGAACGTATGATAGCCTAAGCAAAGGTAATAACCCAAAAGATATGGTATATTACCTACTATCATAAGTATGATAGCCTAGGAAAAGTTAATAACCTAAAAGATACAATATATTACCTACTATCAGGCGTATGATAGCCTAAGCAAAGATAATAACCCAAAAGATATGGTATATTACATACTAATAGATGTATGATAGCTTAAGCAAAGGTAATAACCTAAAAGACACGGTATATTACCTACTATCAGGCGTATAATAGCCTAAGCAAAGGTAATAACCCAAATGAGATGGTATATTACCTACTATCAAACGTATGATGGCCTAGACAAAGGTAATAACTCAAAAGATACGGTATATTACCTACTATCATACGTATGAAAGCCTAAGCAAAGGTAATAACCCAAAAGATATGGTATATTACCTACTATCAAACGTATGATAGCCTAAGCAAAGGTAACAACCCAAATGAGATGGTATATTAGCTACTATCAAATATATGATAACCTTAGCAAAGGTAATAACACAAAAGAGACGGTATATTACCTACTATCAGACGTCTGATAGCCTATGCAAAGGTAATAACCCAAAAAGATACGGTATATTACCTATTATCAAATGTATGATAGCCTAAGCAAAGGTAGTAACTAAAAAGATACTGTATGTTACCTACTATCAAATGTATGATAGCCTATGCAAAGGTAATAACCCAAAAGATACGGTATATTAGCTACTATCAAAAGTATGATAGCCTAAGCAAAGGTAATAACCCAAAAGATATGGGATATTACCAACTATCAAACGTATGAAACCCTAGGAAAAGTTAATAACCTAAAAGATACGATATATTACCTACTATCAGATGTATAATAGCATAAGCAAAGGTAATAACCCAAAAGATACGGTATATTACCTACTATTAAACGTATGATAGCCTAAGCAAAGATAATAACCCAAAAGATACGGTATATTACCTACTAATAGACGTATGATACCATAAGCAAAGGTAATCACCTAAAAGGTACAATATATTACCTACTATCAGACGTATAATAGCCTAAGCAAAGGTAATAACCCAAAAGATATAGTATATTACCTACAATCAAACGTATGATAGCCTAAGCAATGGTAATAACCCAAAAGAGACGGTATATTACCTACTATCAGACGTATGATGGCCTAAGCAAAGGTAATAACCCAAAAGATACGGTATATTACCTACTATCATACGTATGAAAGCCTAAGCAAAGCTAATAACCCAAAAGATACAGTATATTACCAACTATCAAACGTATGTTATCCTAAGCAAAGGTAATAACTCAAAACATACGGTATATTACCTACTATCAAACGTTTGATAGCCTAAGCAAAGGTAATAACCCGAAGGATACGGTATATTACCTACTATCAAACGTATGATAGCCTAAGCATAGGTAATAACCCAAAAGAGACGGTATATTACCTACAATCAAACGTATGATAGCCTAAGCAAAGGTAATAATACAAAAGAGACGGTATATTACCTACTATCAGACGTATGATAGCCTAAGCAATGGTAATAACCCAAAAGATACAGTATATTACCTACAATCAAATGAATGATAGCCTAAGCAAAGGTAATCACCCAAAAGATACGGTATATTACATACTATCAAACGTATGATAGCCTAAGCAAAGGTAATAACCCAAAAGATACGGTATATTACATACTATCAAACGTATGATAGCCTAAGCAAAGGTAATAACCAAAAATATATGGTATATTACCTACTATCAGAAGTATGATAGCCTAGGAAAAGATAATAACCTAAAAGATACAATATATTACCTACTATCAGGCGTATGATAGCCTAAACAAAGATAATAACCCAAAAGATACGGTGTATTACCTACTATCAAGCGTATAATAGCCTAAGCAAAGGTAATAACCCAAAAGATAAGGTATATTACCTTCTATCAAACGTATGATAGCCTAAGCAAAGGTAATAACCCAAATGAGATGGTAGATTACCTACAATCAAACGTATGATACCCTAATCAATGGTAATAACCCAAAAGAGACGTATATTACCTACTATCAGACGTTTGATGGCCTAAGCAAAGGTAATAACCCAAAAGATACGGTATATTACCTACTATCAAACGTATGATAGCCTAAGCAAAGGTAATAACCAAAATGTATGATAGCCTAAACAAAGGTAATAACCTAAAAGATATGGTATATTACCTACTATCAGAAGTATGATAGCCTAGGAAAAGTTAATAACCTAAAAGATACAATATATTACCTACTATCAGGCGTATGATAGCCTAAGCAAAGATAATAACCCAAAAGATACGGAATATTACCTACTAATAGACGTATGATAGCTTAAGCAAAGGTAATAACCTAAAAGATACGGTATATTACCTACTATCAGGCGTATAATAGCCTAAGCAAAGGTAATAACCCAAAAGATATGGTATATTACCTACTATCCAACGTATGCTAGCCTAAGCAAAGGTAATAACCCAAAAGATACGGTATATTACCTACAATCAAACGTATGATCGCCTAAGCAATGGTAATAACCCAAAAGAGACGTATATTACCTACTATCAGACGTATGATGGCCTAAGCAAAGGTAATAACCCAAAAGATACGGTATATTACCTACTATCATACGTATGAAAGCCTAAGCAAAGGTAATAACCAAAAAGATACGGTATATTACCAACTATCAAACGTATGATAGCCTAGGCAAAGGTAATAACTCAAAACATACGATATATTACCTACTATCAAACGTATGATAGCCTAAGCAAAGGTAATAACCTGAAGGATACGGTATATTACCTACTATCAAACGTATGCTAGCCTAAGCAAAGGTAATAACCCAAAAGAGACAGTATATTACCTACTATCAGACGTATGATAGCCTATGCAATGGTAATAACCCAAAAGATACGGTATATTACCTACAATCAAATGTATGATAGCCTAAGCAAAGGTAATAACCCAAAAGTTACGGTATATTACATACTATCAAATGTATGATAGCCTAAACAAAGGTAATAACCCAAAAGATACAGTATATTACCTACTATCGAACGTATGATAGCCTAAGCAAAGGTAATAACCCAAAAGATACGGTATATTACCTACTATCAGAAGTATGATAGCCTAGGAAAAGTTAATAGCCTAAAAGATACAATATATTACCTACTATTAGGCGTATGATAGCCTAAGCAAAGATAATAACCCAAAAGATACGGTATATTACCTACTAATACACGTATGATAGCTTAAGCAAAGGTAATAACCTAAAAGATACGGTATATTACCTACTATCAGGCATATAATAGCCTAAGCAAAGCTAATAACCCAAAAGATAAGGTATATTACCTACTATCAAACGTATGATAGCCTAACCAAAGGTAATCACCCAAAAGAGACGGTATATTACCTGCTATCAAACGTATGATAGCCTAAGCAAAGGTAATAACACAAAAGATACGGGATATTACCTACTATCAGACGTATGATAGCTTAAGCAATGGTAATAACCCAAAATATATGGTATATTACCTACTATCAAACGTATGATAGCCTAAGCAAAGTTAATAACCCAAAAGATACTGTATATTACATACTATCAAACGTTTGATAGCCTAAGCAAAGGTAATAACCCAAAAGATACGGGATATTACCTACTATCAAACGTATGAAAGCCTAAGCAAAGGTAATTACCCAAAAGATACGGTATATTACCAACTATCAGACGTATGAAAGCCTAAGCAAAGGTAATAACCCAAAAGATACGGTATATTACCAACTATCAAACGTATGATAGCCTAGGCAAAGGTAATAACTCAAAACATACGGTATATTACCTACTATCAAACGTATGATAGCCTAAGCAAAGGTAATAACCTGAAGGATACGGTATATTACCTACTATCAAACGTATGCTAGCCTAAGCAAAGGTAATAACCCAAAAGAGACGGTATATTACCTACTATCAAACGTATGATAGCCTAAGGAAAGGTAATAATACAAAAGAGACGGTATATTACCTACTATCAGACGTATGATAGCCTATGCAATGGTAATAACCCAAAAGATACGGTATATTACCTACAATCAAATGTATGATAGCCTAAGCAAAGGTAATAACCCAAAAGATACGGTATATTACATACTATCAAATGTATGATAGCCTAAACAAAGGTAATAACCCAAAAGATACGGTATATTACCTACTATCGAATGTATGATAGCCTAAGCAAAGGTAATAACCCAAAAGATACGGTATATTACCTACTATCAGAAGTATGATAGCCTAGGAAAAGTTAATAACCTAAAAGATACAATATATTACCTACTATCAGGCGTATGATAGCCTAAGCAAAGATAATAACCCAAAAGATACGGTATATTACCTACTAATAGACGTATGATAGCTTAAGCAAAGGTAATAACCTAAAAGATACGGTATATTACCTACTATCAGGCGTATAATAGCCTAAGCAAAGGTAATAACCCAAAAGATAAGGTATATTACCTACTATCAAACAAATGATAGCCTAAGCAAAGGTAATCACCCAAAAGAGACGGTATATTACCTGCTATCAAACGTATGATAGCCTAAGCAAAGCTAATAACACAAAAGATACGGGATATTACCTACTATCAGACGTATGATAGCTTAAGCAATGGTAATAACCCAAAATATATGGTATATTACCTACTATCAAACGTATGATAGCCTAAGCAAAGTTAATAACCCAAAAGATATTGTATATTACATACTATCAAACGTTTGATAGCCTAAGCAAAGGTAATAACCCAAAAGATACGGGATATTACCTACTATCAAACGTATGAAAGCCTAAGCAAAGGTAATTACCCAAAAGATATGGTATATTACCAACTATCAGACGTATGAAAGCCTAAGCAAAGGTAATAACCCAAAAGATACGGTATATTACCAACTATCAAACGTATGATAGCCTAGGCAAAGGTAATAACTCAAAACATACGGTATATTACCTACTATCAAACGTATGATAACCTAAGCAAAGGTAATAACCTGAAGGATACGGTATATTACCTACTATCAAACGTATGCTAGCCTAAGCAAAGGTAATAACCCAAAAGAGACGGTATATTACCTACTATCAAACGTATGATAGCCTAAGCAAAGGTAATAATACAAAAGAGACGGTATATTACCTACTATCATACGTATGATAGCCTATGCAATGGTAATAACCCAAAAGATACGGTATATTACCTACAATCAAATGTATGATAGCCTAAGCAAAGGTAATAACCCAAAAGATACGGTATATTACATACTATCAAATGTATGATAGCCTAAACAAAGGTAATAACCCAAAAGATACGGTATATTACCTACTATCGAACGTATGATAGCCTAAGCAAAGGTAATAACCCAAAAGATACGGTATATTACCTACTATCAGAAGTATGATAGCCTAGGAAAAGTTAATAACCTAAAAGATACAATATATTACCTACTATCAGGCGTATGATAGCCTAAGCAAAGATAATAACCCAAAAGATACGGTATATTACCTACTAATAGACGTATGATAGCTTAAGCTAAGGTAATAACCTAAAAGATACGGTATATTACCTACTATCAGGCGTATAATAGCCTAAGCAAAGGTAATAACCCAAAAGATAACGTATATTACCTACTATCAAACGTATGATAGCCTAAGCAAAGGTAATCACCCAAAAGAGACGGTATATTACCTGCTATCAAACGTATGATAGCCTAAGCAAAGGTAATAACACAAAAGATACGGGATATTACCTACTATCCGACGTATGATAGCTTAAGCAATGGTAATAACCCAAAATATATGGTATATTACCTACTATCAAACGTATGATAGCCTAAGCAAAGTTAATAACCCAAAAGATACGGTATATTACATACTATCAAACGTTTGATAGCCTAAGCAAAGGTAATAACCCAAAAGATATGGGATATTACCTACTATCAAACGTATGAAAGCCTAAGCAAAGGTAATTACCCAAAAGATACGGTATATTACCAACTATCAGACGTATGAAAGCCTAAGCAAAGGTAATAACCCAAAAGATACGGTATATTACCAACTATCAAACGTATGATAGCCTAAGAAAAGGTAATAACTCAAAACATACGGTATATTACCTACTATCAAACGTATGATAGTCTAAGCAAAGGTAATAACCAGAAGGATACAATATATTACCTACTATCAAACGTATGATAGCCTAAGCAAAGGTAATAACCCAAAAGAGACAGTATATTACCTACTATCAAACATATGATAGCCTAAGCAAAGGTAATAATACAAAAGAGACGATATATTACCTACTATCAGACGTATGATAGCCTAAGCAATGGTAATAACCCAAAAGATACGGTATATTACCTACAATCAAATGTATGATAGCCTAAGCAAAGGTAATAACCCAAAAGATACGGTATATTACATACTATCAAATGTATGATAGCCTAAACAAAGGTAATAACCCAAAAGATACGGTATATTACCTACTATCGAACGTATGATAGCCTAAGCAAAGGTAATAACCCAAAAGATACGGTATATTACCTACTATCAGACGTATGATGGCCTAAGAAAAGGTAATAATCAAAAAGATAAGGTATATTACCTACTAATAGACGTATGATAGCATAAGCAAAGGTAATAACCTAAAAGGTACACTATATTACCTACTATCAGACGCATAATAGCCTAAGCAAAGGTAATAACCCAAAAGATCTGGTATATTACCTACAATCAAACGTATGATAGCCTAAGCAATGGTAATAACCCAAAAGAGACGTATATTACCTACTATCAGACGTATGATGGCCTAAGCAAAGGTAATAACCCAAAAGATACGGTATATTACCTGCTATCAAACGTATGATAGCCTAAGCAAAGGTAATAACACAAAAGATACGGGATATTACCTACTATCAGACGTATGATAGCTTAAGCAATGGTAATAACCCAAAATATATGGTATATTACCTACTATCAAACGTATGATAGCCTAAGCAAAGTTAATAACCCAAAAGATACGGTATATTACATACTATCAAACGTTTGATAGCCTAAGCAAAGGTAATAACCCAAAAGATACGGGATATTACCTACTATCAAACGTATGAAAGCCTAAGCAAAGGTAATTACCCAAAAGATACGGTATATTACCAACTATCAGACGTATGAAAGCCTAAGCAAAGGTAATAACCCAAAAGATACGGTATATTACCGACTATCAAACGTATGATAGCCTAAGAAAAGGTAATAACTCAAAACATACGGTATATTACCTACTATCAAACGTATGATATTCTAAGCAAAGGTAATAACCAGAAGGATACGGTATATTACCTACTATCAAACGTATGATAGCCTAAGCAAAGGTAATAACCCAAATGAGACGGTATATTACCTACTATCAAACATATGATAGCCTAAGCAAAGGTAATAATACAAAAGAGACGGTATATTACCTACTATCAGAAGTATGATAGCCTAAGCAATGGTAATAACCCAAAAGATATGGTATATTACCTACAATCAAATGTATGATAGCCTAAGCAAAGGTAATAACCCAAAAGATACGGTATATTACATACTATCAAATGTATGATAGCCTAAACAAAGGTAATAACCCAAAAGATACGGTATATTACCTACTATCGAATGTATGATAGTCTAAGCAAAGGTAATAACCCAAAAGATACGGTATATTACCTACTATCAGACGTATGATGACCTAAGAAAAGGTAATAACTAAAAAGATAAGGTATATTACCTACTAATAGACGTATGATAGCATAAGCAAAGGTAATAACCTAAAAGGTACACTATATTACCTACTATCAGACGCATAATAGCCTAAGCAAAGGTAATAACCCAAAAGATACGGTATATTACCTACAATCAAACGTATGATAGCCTAAGCAATGGTAATAACCCAAAAGAGACGTATATTACCTACTATCAGACGTATGATGGCCTAAGCAAAGGTAATAACCCAAAAGATATGGTATATTACCTACTATCATACATATGAAAGCCTAAGCAAAGGTAATAACCAAAAAGATACAGTATATTACCAACTATCAAGCGTATGATAGCCTAAGCAAAGGTAATAACTCAAAACATACGGTATATTACCTACTATCAAACGTATGATAGCCTAAGCAAAGGTAATAACCCGAAGGATACGGTATATTACCTACTATCAAACGTATGATAGCCTAAGCAAAGGTAATAACCCAAAAGAGACGGTATATTACCTACTATCAAACGTATGATAGCCTAAGCAAAGGTAATAATACAAAAGAGACGGTATATTACCTACTATCAGACGTATGATAGCCTAAGCATTGGTAATAACCCAAAAGATACGGTATATTACCTACAATCAAATGTATGATAGCCTAAGCAAAGGTAATAACCCAAAAGATACGGTATATTACATACTATCAAACGTATGATAGCCTAAGCAAAGGTAATAACCCAAAAGATACGGTATTTTACTTACTATCGAACGTATGATAGCCTAAGCAAAGGTAATAACCCAAAAGATACAGTATATTACCTACTATCAGAAGTATGATAGCCTAGGAAAAGCTAATAACCTAAAAGATACAATATATTACCTACTATCAGGCGTATGATAGCCTAAGCAAAGATAATAACCCAAAAGATACGGTATATTACATACTAATAGATGTATGATAGCTTAAGCAAAGGTAATAACCTAAAAGATACGGTATATTACCTACTATCAGGCGTATAATAGCCTAAGCAAAGGTAATAACCCAAAAGATAAGGTATATTACCTACTATCAGACGTATGATGGCCTAGGCAAAGGTAATAACCCAAATGAGATGGTATATTACCTACTATCATACGTATGATGGCCTAGGCAAAGGTAATAACTCAAAAGATACGGTATATTACCTACTATCATACGTATGAAAGCCTAAGCAAAGGTAATAACCCAAAAGATATGGTATATTACCTACTATCAAACGTATGATAGCCTAAGCAAAGGTAATAACCCAAATGCGATGGTATATTAGCTACTATCAAATATATGATAACCTTAGCAAAAGTAATAACACAAAAGAGACGGTATATTACCTACTATCAGACGTCTGATAGCCTATGCAAAGGTAATAACCCAAAAAGATACGGTATATTACCTATTATCAAATGTATGATAGCCTAAGCAAAGGTAGTAACTAAAAAGATACTGTATGTTACCTACTATCAAACGTATGATAGCCTATGCAAAGGTAATAACCCAAAAGATACGGTATATTACCTACTCTCAAAAGTATGATAGCCTAAGCAAAGGTAATAACCCAAAAGATACGGGATATTACCAACTATCAAACGTATGAAACCCTAGGAAAAGTTAATAACCCAAAAGATACGATATATTACCTACTATCAGATGTATAATAGCCTAAGCAAAGGTAATAACCCAAAAGATACGGTATATTACCTACTATCAAACGTATGATAGCCTAAGCAAAGATAATAACCCAAAAGATACGGTATATTACCTACTAATAGACGTATGATACCATAAGCAAAGGTAATAACCTAAAAGGTACAGTATATTACCTACTATCAGACGTATAATAGCCTAAGCAAAGGTAATAACCCAAAAGATATAGTATATTACCTACAATCAAACGTATGATAGCCTAAGCAATGGTAATAACCCAAAAGAGACGGTATATTACCTACTTTCAGACGTATGATGGCCTAAGCAAAGGTAATAACCCAAAAGATACGGTATATTACCTACTATCATACGTATGAAAGCCTAAGCAAAGGTAATAACTCAAAACATACGGTATATTACCTACTATCAAACGTTTGATAGCCTAAGCAAAGGTAATAACCCGAAGGATACGGTATATTACCTACTATCAAACGTATGATAGCCTAAGCAAAGGTAATACCCAAAAGAGACGGTATATTACCTACTATCAAACGTATGATAGCCTAAGCAAAGGTAATAATACAAAAGAGACGGTATATTATCTACTATCAGACGTATGATAGCCTAAGCAACGGTAATAACCCAAAAGATACGGTATATTACCTACAATCAAATGTATGATAGCCTAAGCAAAGGGAATAACCCAAAAGATACGGTATATTACATACTATCAAACGTATGATAGCCTAAGCAAAGGTAATAACCCAAAAGATACGGTATATTACCTACTATCAGACGTCTGATAGCCTATGCAAAGGTAATAACCCAAAAAATACGGTATATTACTTATTATCAAATGTATGATAGCCTAAGCAAAGGTAGTAACTAAGAAGATACTGTATGTTACCAACTATCAAACGTATGATAGCCTATGCAAAGGTAATAACCCAAAAGATACGGTATATTACCTACTCTCAAAAGTATGATAGCCTAAGCAAAGGTAATAACCCAAAAGATACGGGATATTACCAACTATCAAACGTATGTAACCCTAGGAAAAGTTAATAACCCAAAAGATACGATATATTACCTACTATCAGATGTATAATAGCCTAAGCAAAGGTAATAACCTAAAAGATACGGTATATTACCTACTATCAAACATATGATAGCCTAAGCAAAGATAATAACCCAAAAGATACGGTATATTACCTACTAATAGACGTATGATGGCCTAAGAAAAGGTAATAACCCAAAAGATACGGTATATTACCTACTATCAGACGTATGAAAGCCAAAGCATAGGTAATAACCCAAAAGATACTGTATATTACCTACTATCAAAAGTATGATAGCCTAAGCAAAGGTAATAACCCAAAAGATACGGGATATTACCTACTATCTGACGTATGATAGCCTAGGAAAAGTTAATAACCCAAAAGATATGATATATTACCTACTATCAGGTGTCTGATTGCCTAAGCAAAGATAATAACCCAAAAGATACGGTATATTACCTACTAATAGACGTATGATAGCATAAGAAAAGGTAATAACCTAAATGAGACGGTATATTACCTACTATCAGACGTATGATGGCCTAAGCAAAGATAATAACTCAAAAGATACCGTATATTACCTACTATCATACGTATGAAAGCCTAAGCAAAGGTAATAACCCAAAAGATACGGTATATTACCTACTATCAAACGTATGATAGCCTAAGCAAAGGTAATACCTCAAAACATACGGTATATTACTTACTATCAAACGTATGATAGCCTAAGCAAAGGTAATAACCCGAAGGATACGGTATATTACCTACTATAAAACGTATGATAGCCTAAGCAATGGTAATAACCCAAAAGAGATGGTATATTACCTACTATCAAACGTATGATAGCCTAAGCAAAGGTAATAATACAAAAGAGACGGTATATTACCTACTATCAGACGTATGATAGCCTAAGCAATGGTAATAACCCAAAATATACGGTATGTTACCTACTATCAAACGTATGATAGCCTAAGCAAAGGTAATAACCCAAAAGATACGGTATATTACATACTATCAAACTTATGATAGCCTAAGCAAAGGTAATAACCCAAAAGATACGGGATATTACCTACTATCTGACGTATGATAGCCTAGGAAAAGTTAATAACCCATAAGATATGATATATTACCTACTATCAGGAGGTGTGATTGCCTAAGCAAAGATAATAACCCAAAAGATACGGTATATTACTTACTAATAGACGTATGATAGCATAAGCAAAGGTAATAACCCAAATGAGACGGTATATTACCTACTATCAGACGTATGATGGCCTAAGCAAAGATAATAACTCAAAAGATACCGTATATTACCTACTATCATACGTATGAAAGCCTAAGCAAAGGTAATAACCCAAAAGATACGGTATATTACCTACAATCAAATGTATGATAGCCTAAGCAAAGGGAATAACCCAAAAGATACGGTATATTACATACTATCAAACGTATGATAGCCTAAGCAAAGGTAATAACCCAAAAGATACGGTATATTACCTACTATCAGACGTCTGATAGCCTATGCAAAGGTAATAACCCAAAAAATACGGTATATTACTTATTATCAAATGTATGATAGCCTAAGCAAAGGTAGTAACTAAGAAGATACTGTATGTTACCAACTATCAAACGTATGATAGCCTATGCAAAGGTAATAACCCAAAAGATACGGTATATTACCTACTCTCAAAAGTATGATAGCCTAAGCAAAGGTAATAACCCAAAAGATACGGGATATTACCAACTATCAAACGTATGTAACCCTAGGAAAAGTTAATAACCCAAAAGATACGATATATTACCTACTATCAGATGTATAATAGCCTAAGCAAAGGTAATAACCTAAAAGATACGGTATATTACCTACTATCAAACATATGATAGCCTAAGCAAAGATAATAACCCAAAAGATACGGTATATTACCTACTAATAGACGTATGATGGCCTAAGAAAAGGTAATAACCCAAAAGATACGGTATATTACCTACTATCAGACGTATGAAAGCCAAAGCATAGGTAATAACCCAAAAGATACTGTATATTACCTACTATCAAAAGTATGATAGCCTAAGCAAAGGTAATAACCCAAAAGATACGGGATATTACCTACTATCTGACGTATGATAGCCTAGGAAAAGTTAATAACTCAAAAGATATGATATATTACCTACTATCAGGTGTCTGATTGCCTAAGCAAAGATAATAACCCAAAAGATACGGTATATTACCTACTAATAGACGTATGATAGCATAAGCAAAGGTAATAACCTAAATGAGACGGTATATTACCTACTATCAGACGTATGATGGCCTAAGCAAAGATAATAACTCAAAAGATACCGTATATTACCTACTATCATACGTATGAAAGCCTAAGCAAAGGTAATAACCCAAAAGATACGGTATATTACCTACTATCAAACGTATGATAGCCTAAGCAAAGGTAATACCTCAAAACATACGGTATATTACTTACTATCAAACGTATGATAGCCTAAGCAAAGGTAATAACCCGAAGGATACGGTATATTACCTACTATAAAACGTATGATAGCCTAAGCAATGGTAATAACCCAAAAGAGATGGTATATTACCTACTATCAAACGTATGATAGCCTAAGCAAAGGTAATAATACAAAAGAGACGGTATATTACCTACTATCAGACGTATGATAGCCTAAGCAATGGTAATAACCCAAAATATACGGTATGTTACCTACTATCAAACGTATGATAGCCTAAGCAAAGGTAATAACCCAAAAGATACGGTATATTACATACTATCAAACTTATGATAGCCTAAGCAAAGGTAATAACCCAAAAGATACGGGATATTACCTACTATCTGACGTATGATAGCCTAGGAAAAGTTAATAACCCATAAGATATGATATATTACCTACTATCAGGAGGTGTGATTGCCTAAGCAAAGATAATAACCCAAAAGATACGGTATATTACTTACTAATAGACGTATGATAGCATAAGCAAAGGTAATAACCCAAATGAGACGGTATATTACCTACTATCAGACGTATGATGGCCTAAGCAAAGATAATAACTCAAAAGATACCGTATATTACCTACTATCATACGTATGAAAGCCTAAGCAAAGGTAATAACCCGAAGGATACGGTATATTACCTACTATAAAACGTATGATAGCCTAAGCAAAGGTAATAACCCAAAAGAGACGGTATATTACCTACTATAAAACGTATGATAGCCTAAGCAAAGGTAATAACCCAAAAGAGACGGTATATTAACTACTATCAAACGTATGATAGCCTAAGCAAAGGTAATAATACAAAAGAGACGGTATATTACCTACTATCAGACGTATGATAGCCTAAGCAATGGTAATAACCCAAAATATACGGTATGTTACCTACTATCAAACGTATGATAGCCTAAGCAAATGTAATAACCCAAAAGATACGGTATATTACATACTATCAAACGTATGATAGCCTAAGCAAAGGTAATAACCCAAACGATACGGGATATTACCTACTATCAAACGTATGAAAGCCTAAGCAAAGCTAAAAACCCAAAAGATACGGTATATTACCAACTATCAGACGTATGAAAGCCTAAGCAAAGGTAATAACCCAAAAGATACGGTATATTACCAACTATCAAACGTATGATAGCCTAAGAAAAGGGAATAACTCAAAACATATGGTATATTACCTACTATCAAATGTATGATAGCCTAAGCAAAGGTAATAACCAGAAGGATACGGTATATTACCTACTATCAAACGTATGATAGCCTAAGCAAAGGTAATCACCCAAAAGAGACGGTATATTACCTGCTATCAAACGTATGATAGCCTAAGCAAAGGTAATAACACAAAAGATACGGGATATTACCTACTATCAGACGTATGATAGCTTAAGCAATGGTAATAACCCAAAATATACGGTATATTACCTACTATCAAACGTATGATAGCCTAAGCAAAGGTAATAACCCAAAAGATACGGTATATTACATACTATCAAACGTATGATAGCCTAAGCAAAGTTAATAACCCAAAAGATACGGGATATTACCTACTATCAAACGTATGAAAGCCAAAGCAAAGGTAATAACCCAAAAGATACGGTATATTACCAACTATCAGACGTATGAAAGCCTAAGCAAAGGTAATAACCCAAAAAGATACGGTATATTACTTATTATCAAATGTATGATAGCCTAAGCAAAGGTAGTAACTAAAAAGATACTGTATGTTACCAACTATCAAACGTATGATAGCCTATGCAAAGGTAATAACCCAAAAGATACGGTATATTACCTACTCTCAAAAGTATGATAGCCTAAGCAAAGGTAATAAACCAAAAGATACGGGATATTACCAACTATCAAACGTATGTAACCCTAGGAAAAGTTAATAACCCAAAAGATACGATATATTACCTACTATCAGATGTATAATAGCCTAAGCAAAGGTAATAACCCAAAAGATACGGTATATTACCTACTATCAAACATATGATAGCCTAAGCAAAGATAATAACCCAAAAGATACGGTATATTACCTACTAATAGACGTATGATGGCCTAAGAAAAGGTAATAACCCAAAAGATACGGTATATTACCTACTATCAGACGTATGAAAGCCAAAGCATAGGTAATAACCCAAAAGATACGGTATATTACCTACTATCAAAAGTATGATAGCCTAAGCAAAGGTAATAACCCAAAAGATACGGGATATTACCTACTATCTGACGTATGATAGCCTAGGAAAAGTTAATAACCCAAAAGATATGATATATTACCTACTATCAGGTGTCTGATTGCCTAAGCAAAGATAATAACCCAAAAGATACGGTATATTACCTACTAATAGACGTATGATAGCATAAGCAAAGGTAATAACCTAAATGAGACGGTATATTACCTACTATCAGACGTATGATTGCCTAAGCAAAGATAATAACTCAAAAGATACCGTATATTACCTACTATCATACGTATGAAAGCCTAAGCAAAGGTAATAACCCAAAAGATACGGTATATTACCTACTATCAAACGTATGATAGCCTAAGCAAAGGTAATACCTCAAAACATACGGTATATTACTTACTATCCAACGTATGATAGCCTAAGCAAAGGTAATAACCCGAAGGATACGGTATATTACCTACTATAAAACGTATGATAGCCTAAGCAAAGGTAATAACCCAAAAGAGATGGTATATTACCTACTATCAAACGTATGATAGCCTAAGCAAAGGTAATAATACAAAAGAGACGGTATATTACCTACTATCAGACGTATGATAGCCTAAGCAATGGTAATAACCCAAAATATACGGTATGTTACATACTATCAAACGTATGATAGCCTAAGAAAAGGTAATAACCCAAAAGATACGGTATATTACATACTATCAAACGTATGATAGCCTAAGCAAAGGTAATAACCCAAAAGATACGGGATCTTACCTACTATCTGACGTATGATAGCCTAGGAAAAGTTAATAACCCATAAGATATGATATATTACCTACTATAAGGAGGTGTGATTGCCTAAGCAAAGATAATAACCCAAAAGATACGGTATATTACCTACTAATAGACGTATGATAGCATAAGCAAAGGTAATAACCCAAATGAGACGGTATATTACCTACTATCAGACGTATGATGGCCTAAGCAAAGATAATAACTCAAAAGATACCGTATATTACCTACTATCATACGTATGAAAGCCTAAGCAAAGGTAATAACCCAAAAGATACGGTATATTACCAACTATCAAACGTATGATAGCCTAAGCCAAGGTAATAATTCAAAACATACGGTATATTACTTACTATCAAACGTATGATAGCCTAAGCAAAGGTAATAACCCGAAGGATACGGTATATTACCTACTATAAAACGTATGATAGCCTAAGCAAAGGTAATAACCCAAAAGAGACGGTATATTACCTACTATCAAACGTATGATAGCCTAAGCAAAGGTAATAATACAAAAGAGACGGTATATTACCTACTATCAGACGTATGATAGCCTAAGCAATGGTAATAACCCAAAATATACGGTATGTTACCTACTATCAAACGTATGATAGCCTAAGCAAAGGTAATAACCCAAAAGATACGGTATATTACATACTATCAAACGTATGATAGCCTAAGCAAAGGTAATAACCCAAAAGATACGGGATATTACCTACTATCAAACGTATGAAAGCCTAAGCAAAGCTAAAAACCCAAAAGATACGGTATATTACCAACTATCAGACGTATGAAAGCCTAAGCAAAGGTAATAACCCAAAAGATACGGTATATTACCAACTATCAAACGTATGATAGCCTAAGAAAAGGGAATAACTCAAAACATATGGTATATTACCTACTATCAAACGTATGATAGCCTAAGCAAAGGTAATAACCAGAAGGATACGGTATATTACCTACTATCAAACGTATGATAGCCTAAGCAAAGGTAATCACCCAAAAGAGACGGTATATTACCTGCTATCAAACGTATGATAGCCTAAGCAAAGGTAATAACACAAAAGATACGGGATATTACCTACTATAAGACGTATGATAGCTTAAGCAATGGTAATAACCCAAAATATACGGTATATTAGCTACTATCAAACGTATGATAGCCTAAGCAAAGGTAATAACCCAAAAGATACGGTATATTACATACTATCAAACGTATGATAGCCTAAGCAAAGTTAATAACCCAAAAGATACGAGATATTACCTACTATCAAACATATGAAAGCCAAAGCAAAGGTAATAACCCAAAAGATACGGTATATTACCAACTATCAGACGTATGAAAGCCTAAGCAAAGGTAATAACCCAAAAGATACGGTATATTACCTACTATCGAACGTATGATAGCCTAAACAAAGGTAATAACCCAAAAGATACGGTATATTACCTATTATCAGATGTATGATAGCCTAGGAAAAGTTAATAACCTAAAAGATACAATATATTACCTACTATCAAACGTATGTTAGCCTAAGCAAAGATAATAACCCAAAAGATACGGTATATTACCTACTAATAGACGTATAATAGCCTAAGCAAAGGCAATAACCCAAAAGATATACTATATTACCTACAAGCAAACGTATGATAGCCTAAGCAATGGTAATAACCCAAAAGAGACAGTATATTACCTGCTATCAGACGTATGATGGCCTAAGCAAAGGTAATAACCCAAAAGGTACGGTATATTACCTACTATCATACGTATGAAAGCCTAAGCAAAGGTAATAACCAAAAAGATACAGTATATTACCAACTATCAAACGTATGATAGCCTAAGCAAAGGCAATAACTCAAAACATACGGTATATTACCTACTATCAAACGTTTGATAGCCTAAGCAATGGTAATAACCCGAAGGATACGGTATATTACCTACTATCAAACGTATGATAGCCTAAGCAAAGGTAATAACCCCAAAGAGACGGTATATTACCTACTATCAAACGTATGATAGCCTAAGCAAAGGTAATAACACAAAAGATACGGGATATTACCTACTATCTGACGTATGATAGCCTAGGAAAAGTTAATAACCCAAAAGATATGATATATTACCTACTATCAGGTGTCTGATTGCCTAAGCAAAGATAATAACCCAAAAGATACGGTATATTACCTACTAATAGACGTATGATAGCATAAGTGAAGGTAATAACCTAAAAGGTACAGTATATTACCTACTATCAGACGTATAATAGCCTAAGGAAAGGTAATAACCCAAAAGATACGGTATATTACCTACAATCAAATGTATGATAGCCTAAGCAAAGGTAATAACCCAAATGAGACGGTATATTACCTACTATCAGACGTATGAAAGCCTAAGCAAAGGTAATAACCCAAAAGATACGGTATATTACCAACTATCAGACGTATGAAAGCCTAAGCAAAGGTAATAACCCAAAAGATATAGTATATTACCAACTATCAAACGTATGAAAGCCTAAGCAAAGGTAATAACCCAAAAGATACTGGATATTACCTACTATCAAACGTATGAAAGCCTAAGCAAAGGTAATAACCCAAAAGATACGGTATATTACCAACTATCAGACGTATGAAAGCCTAAGCAAAGGTAATAACCCAAAAGATACGGCATATTACCAACTATCAAACGTATGATAGCCTAAGAAAAGGTAATAACTCAAAACATATGGTATATTACCTACTATCAAACGTATGATAGCCAAACAAAGGTAATAACCAGAAGGATACGGTATCTTACCTACTATCAAACGTATGATAGCCTAAGCAAAGGTAATCACCCAAAAGAGACGGTATATTACCTGCTATCAAACGTTTGATAGCCTAAGCAAAGGTAATAACACAAAAGATACGGGATATTACCTACTATCAGACGTATGATAGCTTAAGCAATGGTAATAACCCAAAATATATGGTATATTACCTACTATCAAACGTATGATAGCCTAAGAAAAGGTAATAACCCAAAAGATACGGTATATTACATACTATCAAACGTATGATAGCCTAAGCAAAGGTAATTACCCAAAAGATACGGGATATTACCTACTATCAAACGTATGAAAGCCTAAGCAAAGGTAATTACCCAAAAGATACGGTATATTACCAACTATCAGACGTATGAAAGCCTAAGCAAAGGTAATAACCCAAAAGATACGGTATATTACCAACTATCAAACGTATGATAGCCTAAGAAAAGCTAATAACTCAAAACATACCGTATATTACCTACTATCAAACATATGATAGTCTAAGAAAAGGTAATAACCAGAAGGATACGGTATATTAACTACTAACAAACCTATGATAGCCTAAGCAAAGGTAATAACCCAAAAGATAAGGGATATTACCTACTATCTGACGTATGATAGCCTAGGAAAAGTTAATAACCCAAAAGATATGATATATTACCTACTATGAGGTGTCTTATTGCCTAAGCAAAGATAATAACCCAAAAGATACAGTATATTACCTACTAATAGACGTATGATAGCATAAGTAAAGGTAATAACCTAAAAGGTACAGTATATTACCTACTATCAGACGTATAATAGCCTAAGCAAAAGTAATAACCAAAAGATACGGTATATTACCTACAATCAAACGTATAATAGCCTAAGCAAAGGTAATAACTCAAAAGATACGGTATATTACCTACTATCATACGTATGAAAGCCTAAGCAAAGGTAATAACCCAAAAGATACGGTATATTACCAACTATCAAACGTATAATAGCCTAAGCAAAGGTAATAATTCAAAACATACGGTATATTACCTACTATCAAACGTATGATAGCCTAAGCAAAGGTAATAACCCGAAGGATACGGTATATTACCTACTATAAAATGTATGATAGCCTAAGCAAAGGTAATAACCTAAAAGAGACGGTATATTACCTACTATCAAACGTATGATAGCCTAAGCAAAGGTAATAATACAAAAGAGATGGTATATTACCTACTATCAGACGTATGATAGCCTAAGCAATGGTAATAACCCAGCATATACGGTATATTACCTACTATCAAACGTATGATAGCCTAAGCAAAAGTAATAACCCAAAAGATACGGGATATTACCTACTATCAAATGTATGAAAGCCTAAGCAAAGGTAATAACTCAAAAGATACGGGATATTACCTACTATCAAACGTATAAAAGCCTAAGCAAAGGTAATAACCCAAAAGATACGGTATATTACCAACTATCAGACGTATGAAAGCCTAAGCAAAGGTAATAAGCCAAAAGATACGGTATATTACCAACTATCAAACGTATGATAGCCTAAGAAAAGGTAATAACTCAAAACATATGGTATATTACCTACTATCAAACGTATGATAGCCAAACAAAGGTAATAACCAGAAGGATACGGTATATTACCTACTATCAAACGTATGATAGCCTAAGCAAAGGTAATCACCCAAAAGAGACGGTATATTACCTGCTATCAAACGTGTGATAGCCTAAGCAAAGCTAATAACACAAAATAGACGGTATATTACCTACTATCAGACGTATGATAGCCTAAGCAAAGGTAATAACCCAAAAGATACGGGATATTACCTACTATCAGACGTATGAAAGCCTAAGCAAAGGTAATAACCCAAAAGATACGGTATATTACCAACTATCAGACGTATGAAAGCCTAAGCAAAGGTAATAACCCAAAAGATACGGTATATTACCAACTATCAAACGTATGATAGCCTAAGAAAAGGTAATAACTCAAAACATACGTTATATTACCTACTATCAAACGTATGATAGCCTAAGCAAAAGGAATAACCAGAAGGATATAGTATATTACCTACTATCAAACGTATGATAACCTAAGCAAAGGTAATAACCCAAAAGAGACGGTATATTACCTGCTATCAAATGTATGATAGCCTAAGCAAAGGTAATAACACAAAAGAGACGGTATATTACCTACTATCAGACGTATGATAGCCTAAGCAATGGTAATAACCAAAAGATACGGTATATTACCAACTATCAAATGTATGATAGCCTAAGCAATGGTAATAACCCAAAATATACGGTATATTACCTACTATCAAACGTATGATAGCCTAAGCAAAGGTAATAACCCAAAAGATACGTGATATTACCTACTATCAAATGTATGAAAGCCTAAGCAAAGGTAATAACCCAAAAGATACGGGATATTACCTACTATCAAACATATAAAAGCCTAAGCAAAGGTAATAACCCAAAAGATACGGTATATTACCAACTATCAGACGTATGAAAGCCTAAGCAAAGGTAATAACCCAAAAGATACGGTATATTACAAACTATCAAACGTATGATAGCCTAAGAAAAGGTAATAACTCAAAACATATGGTATATTACCTACTATCAAACGTATGATAGCCAAACAAAGGTAATAACCAGAAGGATACGGTATATTACCTACTATCAAACGTAGGATAGCCTAAGCAAAGGTAATCACCCAAAAGAGACGGTATATTACCTGCTATCAAACGTATGATAGCCTAAGCAAAGGTAATAACACAAAAGATACGGGATATTACCTACTATCAGACGTATGATAGCTTAAGCAATGGTAATAACCCAAAATATATGGTATATTACCTACTATCTAACGTATGATAGCCTAAGCAAAGGTAATAACCCAAAAGATACGGTATATTACATACTATCAAACGTATGATAGCCTAAGCAAAGGTAATAACCCAAAAGATACGGGATATTACCTACTATCAAACGTATGAAAGCCTAAGCAAAGGTAACAACCCAAAAGATACGGTATATTACCAACTATCAGACGTATGAAAGCCTAAGCAAAGGTAATAACCCAAAAGATACAGTATATTACCAACTATTAAACGTATGATAGCCTAAGAAAAGGTAATAACTCAAAATGTACGGTATATTACCTACTATCAAACGTATGATAGTCTAAGCAAAGGTAATACCCAGAAGGATAACGGTATATTACCTACTAACAAACATATGATAGCTTAAGCAAAGGTAATAACCCAAAAGATATGGTATATTACCTGCTATCTAACGTATGATAGCCTAAGAAAAGGTAATAACACAAAATAGATGGTATATTACCTACTATCAGACGTATGATAGCCAAAGCAAAGGTAATAACCCAAAAGATACGGGATATTACCTACTATCAGACGTATGAAAGCCTAAGCAAAGGTAATAACCCAAAAGATACGGTATATTACCAACTATCAGACGTATGAAAGCCTAAGCAAAGGTAATAACCCAAAAGATACGGTATATTACCAACTATCAAACGTATGATATCCTAAGAAAAGGTAATAACTCAAGACATACGGTATATTACCTACTATCAAATGTATGATAGCCTAAGCAAAAGTAATAACCAGAAGGATACAGTATATTACCTACTATCAAACGTATGATAGCCTAAGCAAAGGTAATAACCCAAAAGAGACGGTATATTACCTGCTATCAAACGTATGATAGCCTAAGCAAAGGTAATAACACAAAAGAGACGGTATATTACCTACTATCAGACGTATGATAGCCTAAGCAATGGTAATAACCCAAAAGATACTGTATATTACCTACTATCAAACGTATGATAGCCTATGCAAAGGTAATAACCCAAAAGATACGGTATATTACATACTATCAAACATATGATAGCACAAGCAAATGTAATAACCCAAAAGATACGGTATATTACCTACTAATAGACGTATGATAGCATAAGTAATGGTAATAACCTAAAAGGTACAGTATATTACCTACTATCAGACATATAATAGCCTAAGCAAAGGTAATAACCCAAAAGATACGGTATATTACCTACAATCAAACGTATGACAGCCTAAGCAAAGGTAATAACCCAAATGAGACGGTATATTACCTACTATCAGACGTATGATGGCCTAAGCAAAGTAATAACTCAAAACATACGGTATAATACCTACTATCATACGTATGAAAGCCTAAGCAAAGGTAATAACCCAAAAGATACGGTATATTACCAACTATCAAATGTATGATAGCCTAAGCAAAGGTAATAATTCAAAACATACGGTATATTACCTACTATCAAACGTATGAGAGCCTAAGCAAAGGTAATAACCCAAAGAATACGGTATATTACCTACTATAAAACGTATGATAGCCTAAGCAAAGGTAATAACCCAAAAGAGACGGTATATTACCTACTATCAAACGTATGATAGCCTAAGCAAAGGTAATAATACAAAAGAGACAGTATATTACCTACTATCAGACGTATGATAGCCTAAGTAATGGTAATAACCCAAAAGATACGGTATATTACCTACTATCAAACATATCATAGCCTAAGAAAAGGTAATAACCCAAAAGATACGGTATATTACATACTATCAAACGTATGATAGCCTAAGCAAAGGTAATAACTCAAAACATACGGTATATTACCCACTATCAAACGTATGATAGCCTAAGCAAAGGTACTAACCAGAAGGATATAGTATATTACCTACTATCAAACATATGATACCCTAAGCAAAGGTAATAACCCATAAGAGACGGTATATTACCTGCTATCAAACGTATGATAGCCTAAGCAAAGGTAATAACACAAAATAGACGGTATATTACCTACTATCAAATGTATGATAGCCTAAGCAAAGGTAATAACCCAAAAGATACGCGATATTACCTACTATCAGACGTATGAAAGCCTAAGCAAAGGTAATAACCCAAAAGATACGGTATATTACCAACTATCAGACGTATGAAAGCCTAAGCAAAGGTAATAACCCAAAAGATACGGTATATTACCAACTATCAGACGTATGAAAGCCTAAGCAAATGTAATAACCCAAAAGATACGGTATATTACCTACTAATAGACGTATGATAGCATAAGTAAAGGTAATAACCTAAAAGGTAAGGTATATTACCTACTATCAGACGTATAATAGCCTAAGCAAAGGTAATAACCCAAAAGATACGGTATATTACCTACAATCAAACGTATGACAGCCTAAGCAAAGGTAATAACCCAAATGAGACGGTATATTACCTACTATCAGACGTATGATGGCCTAAGCAAAGTAATAACTCAAAACATACGGTATAATACCTACTATCATACGTATGAAAGCCTAAGCAAAGGTAATAACCCAAAAGATACGGTATATTACCAACTATCAAATGTATGATAGCCTAAGCAAAGGTAATAATTCAAAACATACGGTATATTACCTACTATCAAATGTATGAGAGCCTAAGCAAAGGTAATAACCCGAAGAATACGGTATATTACCTACTATAAAATGTATGATAGCCTAAGCAAAGGTAATAACCCAAAAGAGACGGTATATTACCTACTATCAAACGTATGATAGCCTAAGCAAAGGTAATAATACAAAAGAGACGGTATATTACCTACTATCAGACGTATGATAGCCTAAGCAATGGTAATAACCCAAAAGATACGGTATATTACCTACTATCAAACATATCATAGCCTAAGCAAAGGTAATAACCCAAAAGATACGGTATATTACATACTATCAAACGTATGATAGCCTAAGCAAAGGTAATAACTCAAAACATACGGTATATTACCCACTATCAAACGTATGATAGCTTAAGCAAAGGTACTAACCAGAAGGATATAGTATATTACCTACTATCAAACATATGATACCCTAAGCAAAGGTAATAACCCATAAGAGACGGTATATTACCTACTATCAAACGTATGATAGCCTAAGCAAAGGTAATAACCCAAAAGAGACGGTATATTACCTGCTATCAAACGTATGATAGCCTAAGCAAAGGTAATAACACAAAATAGACGGTATATTACCTACTATCAGACGTATGATAGCCTAAGCAAAGGTAATAACCCAAATGATACTCGATATTACCTACTATCAGACGTATGAAAGCCTAAGCAAAGGTAATAACCCAAAAGATACGGTATTTTACCAACTATCAGACGTATGAAAGCCTAAGCAAATGTAATAACCCAAAAGATACGGTATATTACCTACTAATAGACGTATGATAGCATAAGTAAAGGTAATAACCTAAAAGGTAAAGTATATTACCTACTATCAGACGTATAATAGCCTAAGCAAAAGTAATAACCAAAAGATACGGTATATTACCTACAATCAAACGTATGATAGCCTAAGCAAAGGTAATAACCCAAATGAGACAGTATATTACCTACTATCAGACGTATGATGGCCTAAGCAAAGGTAATAACTCAAAACGTACGGTATATTACCTACTATCATACGTATGAAAGCCTAAGCAAAGGTAATAACCCAAAACATACGGTATATTACCAACTATCAAACGTATGATAGCCTAAGCAAAGTTAATAATTCAAAACATACGGTATATTACCTACTATCAAACGTATGAGAGCCTAAGCAAAGGTAATAACCCGAAGAATACGGTATATTACCTACTATAAAACGTATGATAGCCTAAGCAAAGGTAATAACCCAAAAGAGACGGTATATTACCTACTATCAAACGTATGATAGCCTAAGCAAAGGTAATAATACAAAAGAGACGGTATATTACCTACTATCAGACGTATGATAGCCTAAGCAATGGTAATAACCCAAAAGATACGGTATATTACCTACTATCAAACATATCATAGCCTAAGCAAAGGTAATAACCCAAAAGATACGGTATATTACATACTATCAAACGTATGATAGCCTAAGCAAAGGTAATAACTCAAAACATACGGTATATTACCCACTATCAAACGTATGATAGCCTAAGCAAAGGTACTAACCAGAAGGATATAGTATATTACCTACTATCAAACATATGATACCCTAAGCAAAGGTAATAACCCATAAGAGACGGTATATTACCTGCTATCAAACGTATGATAGCCTAAGCAAAGGTAATAACACAAAATAGACGGTATATTACCTACTATCAGATGTATGATAGCCTAAGCAAAGGTAATAACCCAAAAGATACGCGATATTACCTACTATCAGACGTACGAAAGCCTAAGCAAAGGTAATAACCCAAAAGATACGGTATATTACCAACTATCAGACGTATGAAAGCCTAAGCAAAGGTAATAACCCAAAAGATACGGTATATTACCAACTATCAGACGTATGAAAGCCTAAGCAAATGTAATAACCCAAAAGATACGGTATATTACCTACTAATAGACGTATGATAGCATAAGTAAAGGTAATAACCTAAAAGGTAAAGTATATTACCTACTATCAGACGTATAATAGCCTAAGCAAAAGTAATAACCAAAAGATACGGTATATTACCTACAATCAAACGTATGATAGCCTAAGCAAAGGTAATAACCCAAATGAGACGGTATATTACCTACTATCAGACGTATGATGGCCTAAGCAAAGGTAATAACTCAAAAGATACGGTATATTACCTACTATCATACATATGAAAGCCTAAGCAAAGGTAATAACCCAAAAGATACGGTATATTACCAACTATCAAACGTATGATAGCCTAAGCAAAGGTAATAATTCAAAACATACGGTATATTACCTACTATCAAACGTATGATAGCCTAAGCAAAGGTAATAACCCGTAGGATACGGTATATTACCTACTATAAAACGTATGATAGCCTAAGCAAAGGTAATAACCTAAAAGAGACAGTATATTACCTACTATCAAACGTATGATAGCCTAAGCAAAGGTAATAATACAAAAGAGACGGTATATTACCTACTATCAGACGTATGATAGCCTAAGCAATGGTAATAACCCAAAATATACGGTATATTACCTACTATCAAACCTATGATAGCCTAAGCAAAGGTAATAACCCAAAAGATACGGGATATTACCTACTATCAAACGTATGATAGCCTAAGAAAAGGTAATAACTTAAAACATACGGCATATTACCTACTATCAAACGTATGATAGCCTAAGCAAAAGTAATAAACAGAAGGATACAGTATATTACCTACTATCAAACGTATGATAGCCTAAGCAAAGGTAATAACCCAAAAGAGACGGTATATTACCTGCTATCAAACGTATGATAGCCTAAGCAAAGGTAATAACACAAAATAGACGGTATATTACCTACTATCAGACGTATGATAGCCTAAGCAAAGGTAATAACCCAAAAGATACGCGATATTACCTACTATCAGACGTATAAAAGCCTAAGCAAAGGTAATAACCCAAAAGATACGGTATATTACCAACTATCAGACGTATGAAAGCCTAAGCAAAGGTAATAACCCAAAAGATACGATATATTACCAACTATCAGACGTATGAAAGCCTAAGCAAATGTAATAACCCAAAAGATACGGTATATTACCTACTAATAGACGTATGATAGCATAAGTAAAGGTAATAACCTAAAAGGTAAAGTATATTACCTACTATCAGACGTATAATAGCCTAAGCAAAAGTAATAACCAAAAGATACGGTATATTACCTACAATCAAACGTATGATAGCCTAAGCAAAGGTAATAACCCAAATGAGACGGTATATTACCTACTATCAGATGTATGATGGCCTAAGCAAAGGTAATAACTCAAAAGATACGGTATATTACCTACTATCATACATATGAAAGCCTAAGCAAAGGTAATAACCCAAAAGATACGGTATATTACCAACTATCAAACGTATGATAGCCTAAGCAAAGGTAATAATTCAAAACATACGGTATATTACCTACTATCAAACGTATGATAGCCTAAGCAAAGGTAATAACCCGTAGGATACGGTATATTACCTACTATAAAACGTATGATAGCCTAAGCAAAGGTAATAACCTAAAAGAGACAGTATATTACCTACTATCAAACGTATGATAGCCTAAGCAAAGGTAATAATACAAAAGAGACGGTATATTACCTACTATCAGACGTATGATAGCCTAAGCAATGGTAATAACCCAAAATATACGGTATATTACCTACTATCAAACCTATGATAGCCTAAGCAAAGGTAATAACCCAAAAGATACGGGATATTACCTACTATCAAACGTATGATAGCCTAAGAAAAGGTAATAACTTAAAACATACGGCATATTACCTACTATCAAACGTATGATAGCCTAAGCAAAAGTAATAAACAGAAGGATACAGTATATTACCTACTATCAAACGTATGATAGCCTAAGCAAAGGTAATAACCCAAAAGAGACGGTATATTACCTGCTATCAAACGTATGATAGCCTAAGCAAAGGTAATAACACAAAATAGACGGTATATTACCTACTATCAGACGTATGATAGCCTAAGCAAAGGTAATAACCCAAAAGATACGCGATATTACCTACTATTAGACGTATAAAAGCCTAAGTAAAGGTAATAACCCAAAAGATACGGTATATTACCAACTATCAGACGTATGAAAGCCTAAACAAATGTAATAACCCAAAAGATACGGTATATTACCTACTAATAGACGTATGATAGCATAAGTAAAGGTAATAACCTAAAAGGTAAAGTATATTACCTACTATCAGACGTATAATAGCCTAAGCAAAAGTAATAACCAAAAGATACGGTATATTACCTACAATCAAACGTATGATAGCCTAAGCAAAGGTAATAACCCAAATGAGACGGTATATTACCTACTATCAGACGTATGATGGCCTAAGCAAAGGTAATAACTCAAAAGATACGGTATATTACCTACTATCATACATATGAAAGCCTAAGCAAAGGTAATAACCCAAAAGATACGGTATATTACCAACTATCAAACGTATGATAGCCTAAGCAAAGGTAATAATTCAAAACATACGGTATATTACCTACTATCAAACGTATGATGGCCTAAGCAAAGGTAATAACTCAAAAGATACGGTATATTACCTACTATCATACATATGAAAGCCTAAGCAAAGGTAATAACCCAAAAGATACGGTATATTACCAACTATCAAACGTATGATAGCCTAAGCAAAGGTAATAATTCAAAACATACGGTATATTACCTACTATCAAACGTATGATAGCCTAAGCAAAGGTAATAACCCGTAGGATACGGTATATTACCTACTATAAAACGTATGATAGCCTAAGCAAAGGTAATAACCTAAAAGAGACAGTATATTACCTACTATCAAACGTATGATAGCCTAAGCAAAGGTAATAACACAAAATAGACGGTATATTACCTACTATCAGACGTATGATAGCCTAAGCAAAGGTAATAACCCAAATGATACTCGATATTACCTACTATCAGACGTATGAAAGCCTAAGCAAAGGTAATAACCCAAAAGATACGGTATTTTACCAACTATCAGACGTATGAAAGCCTAAGCAAATGTAATAACCCAAAAGATACGGTATATTACCTACTAATAGACGTATGATAGCATAAGTAAAGGTAATAACCTAAAAGGTAAAGTATATTACCTACTATCAGACGTATAATAGCCTAAGCAAAAGTAATAACCAAAAGATACGGTATATTACCTACAATCAAACGTATGATAGCCTAAGCAAAGGTAATAACCCAAATGAGACAGTATATTACCTACTATCAGACGTATGATGGCCTAAGCAAAGGTAATAACTCAAAACGTACGGTATATTACCTACTATCATACGTATGAAAGCCTAAGCAAAGGTAATAACCCAAAACATACGGTATATTACCAACTATCAAACGTATGATAGCCTAAGCAAAGTTAATAATTTAAAACATACGGTATATTACCTACTATCAAACGTATGAGAGCCTAAGCAAAGGTAATAACCCGAAGAATACGGTATATTACCTACTATAAAACGTATGATAGCCTAAGCAAAGGTAATAACCCAAAAGAGACGGTATATTACCTACTATCAAACGTATGATAGCCTAAGCAAAGGTAATAATACAAAAGAGACGGTATATTACCTACTATCAGACGTATGATAGCCTAAGCAATGGTAATAACCCAAAAGATACGGTATATTACCTACTATCAAACATATCATAGCCTAAGCAAAGGTAATAACCCAAAAGATACGGTATATTACATACTATCAAACGTATGATAGCCTAAGCAAAGGTAATAACTCAAAACATACGGTATATTACCCACTATCAAACGTATGATAGCCTAAGCAAAGGTACTAACCAGAAGGATATAGTATATTACCTACTATCAAACATATGATACCCTAAGCAAAGGTAATAACCCATAAGTGACGGTATATTACCTGCTATCAAACGTATGATAGCCTAAGCAAAGGTAATAACACAAAATAGACGGTATATTACCTACTATCAGATGTATGATAGCCTAAGCAAAGGTAATAACCCAAAAGATACGCGATATTACCTACTATCAGACGTATGAAAGCCTAAGCAAAGGTAATAACCCAAAAGATACGGTATATTACCAACTATCAGACGTATGAAAGCCTAAGCAAAGGTAATAACCCAAAAGATACGGTATATTACCAACTATCAGACGTATGAAAGCCTAAGCAAATGTAATAACCCAAAAGATACGGTATATTACCTACTAATAGACGTATGATAGCATAAGTAAAGGTAATAACCTAAAAGGTAAAGTATATTACCTACTATCAGACGTATAATAGCCTAAGCAAAAGTAATAACCAAAAGATACGGTATATTACCTACAATCAAACGTATGATAGCCTAAGCAAAGGTAATAACCCAAATGAGACGGTATATTACCTACTATCAGATGTATGATGGCCTAAGCAAAGGTAATAACTCAAAAGATACGGTATATTACCTACTATCATACATATGAAAGCCTAAGCAAAGGTAATAACCCAAAAGATACGGTATATTACCAACTATCAAACGTATGATAGCCTAAGCAAAGGTAATAATTCAAAACATACGGTATATTACCTACTATCAAACGTATGATAGCCTAAGCAAAGGTAATAACCCGTAGGATACGGTATATTACCTACTATAAAACGTATGATAGCCTAAGCAAAGGTAATAACCTAAAAGAGACAGTATATTACCTACTATCAAACGTATGATAGCCTAAGCAAAGGTAATAATACAAAAGAGACGGTATATTACCTACTATCAGACGTATGATAGCCTAAGCAATGGTAATAACCCAAAATATACGGTATATTACCTACTATCAGACGTATGAAAGCCTAAGCAAAGGTAATAACCCAAAAGATACGGGATATTACCTACTATCAAACGTATGATAGCCTAAGAAAAGGTAATAACTTAAAACATACGGCATATTACCTACTATCAAACGTATGATAGCCTAAGCAAAAGTAATAAACAGAAGGATACAGTATATTACCTACTATCAAACGTATGATAGCCTAAGCAAAGGTAATAACCCAAAAGAGACGGTATATTACCTGCTATCAAAGGTATGATAGCCTAAGCAAAGGTAATAACACAAAATAGACGGTATATTACCTACTATCAGACGTATCATAGCCTAAGCAAAGGTAATAACCCAAAAGATACGCGATATTACCTACTATTAGACGTATGAAAGCCTAAGCAAAGGTAATAACCCAAAAGATACGGTATATTACCAACTATCAGACGTATGAAAGCCTAAGCAAATGTAATAACCCAAAAGATACAGTATATTACCTACTAATAGACGTATGATAGCATAAGTAAAGGTAATAACCTAAAAGGTAAAGTATATTACCTACTATCAGACGTATAATAGCCTAAGCAAAAGTAATAACCAAAAGATACGGTATATTACCTACAATCAAACGTATGATAGCCTAAGCAAAGGTAATAACCCAAATGAGACGGTATATTACCTACTATCAGACGTATGATGGCCTAAGCAAAGGTAATAACTCAAAAGATACGGTATATTACCTACTATCATACATATGAAAGCCTAAGCAAAGGTAATAACCCAAAAGATACGGTATATTACCAACTATAAAACGTATGATAGCCTAAGCAAAGGTAATAATTCAAAACATACGGTATATTACCTACTATCAAACGTATGATAGCCTAAGCAAAGGTAATAACCCGAAGGATACGGTATATTACCTACTATAAAACGTATGATAGCCTATGCAAAGGTAATAACCTAAAAGAGACGGTATATTACCTACTATCAAACGTATGATAGCCTAAGCAAAGGTAATAATACAAAAGAGACGGTATATTACCTACTATCAGACGTATGATAGCCTAAGCAATGGTAATAACCCAAAATATACGGTATATTACCTACTATCAAACCTATGATAGCCTAAGCAAAGGTAATAACCCAAAAGATACGGGATATTACCTACTATCAAACGTATGATAGCCTAAGAAAAGGTAATAACTTAAAACATACGGTATATTACCTACTATCAAACGTATGATAGCCTAAGCAAAAGTAATAAACAGAAGGATACAGTATATTACCTACTATCAAACGTATGATAGCCTAAGCAAAGGTAATAACCCAAAAGAGACGGTATATTACCTGCTATCAAACGTATGATAGCCTAAGCAAAGGTAATAACATAAAAGAGACGGTATATTACCTACTATCAGCCGTATGATAGCCTAAGCAATGGTAATAACCCAAAAGATACGGTAGATTACCTACTATCAAACGTATGATAGCCTATGCAAAGGTAATAACCCAAAAGATACGGTATATTACATACTATCAAACGTATGATAGCCTAAGCAAATGTAATAACCCAAAAGATACGGTATATTACCTACTAATAGACGTATGATAGCATAAGTAATGGTAATAACCTAAACGGTACAGTATATTACCTACTATCAGACATATAACAGCCTAAGCAAAGTTAATAACCCAAAAGTTACGGTATATTACCTACAATCAAACGTATGATAGCCTAAGCAAAGGTAATAACCCAAATGAGACAGTATATTACCTACTATCAGACGTATGATGGCCTAAGCAGAGGTAATAACTCAAAACATACGGTATATTACCTACTATCATACGTATGAAAGCCTAAGCAAAGGTAATAACCCAAAAGATACGGTATATTACAAACTATCAAACGTATGATAGCCTAAGCAAAGGTAATAATTCAAAACATACGGTATATTACCTACTATCAAACGTATGAGAGCCTAAGCATAGGTAATAACCCGAAGGATACGGTATATTACCTACTATAAAACGTATGATAGCCTAAGCAAAGGTAATAACCCAAAAGAGACAGTATATTACCTACTATCAAATGTATGATAGCCTAAGCAAAGGTACTAACCAGAAGGATATGGTATATTACCTACTATCAAACATATGATACCCTAAGCAAAGGTAATAACCCAAAAGAGACGGTATATTACCTGCTATCAAACGTATGATAGCCTAAGCAAAGGTAATAACACAAAATAGACGGTATATTACCTACTATCAGACGTATGATAGCCTAAGCAAAGGTAATAACCCAAAAGATACGGGATATTACCTACTATCAAACGTATGAAAGCCTAAGCAAAGGTAATAACCCAAAAGATACGGTATATTACCAACTATCAGACGTATGAAAGCCTAAGCAAAGGTAATAACCCAAAAGATACGGTATATTACCAACTATCAAACGTATGATAGCCTTAGCAAAGGTAATAATTCAAAACATATGGTATATTACCTACTATCAAACGTATGATAGCCTAAGCAAAGGTAATAACCCGAAGGATACGGTATATTACCTACTATAAAACGTATGATAGCCTAAGCAAAGGTAATAACCTAAAAGAGACGGTATATTACCTACTATCGAACGTATGATAGCCTAAGCAAAGGTAATAATACAAAAGAGACGGTATATTACCTACTATCAGACATATGAAAGCCTAAGCAATGGTAATAACCCAAAATATACGGTATATTACCTACTATCAAAGGTATGAAAGCCTAAGCAAAGGTAATAACCCAAAAGATACGGGATATTACCTACTATCAAACGTATGAAAACCTAAGCAAAGGTAATAACCCAAAAGATACGGGATATTACCTACTATCAAACGTATGGAAGCCTGAGCAAAGGTAATAACCCAAAAGATACGGTATATTACCAACTATCAGACGTATGAAAGCCTAAGCAAAGGTAATAACCCAAAAGATACGGTATATTACAAACTATCAAACGTATGATAGCCTAAGCAAAGGTAATAATTCAAAACATACGGTATATTACCTACTATCAAACGTATGATAGCCTAAGCAAAGGTAATAACCCGAAGGATACGGTATATTACCTACTATAAAACGTATGATAGCCTAAGCAAAGGTAATATCCCAAAAGAGATGGTATATTACCTACTATCAAACGTATGATAGCCTAAGCAAAGGTAATAATACAAAAGAGACGGTATATTACCTACTATCAGATGTATGATAGCCTAAGCAATGGTAATAACCCAAAATATACGGTATATTACCTACTATCAAACCTATGATAGCCTAAGCAAAGGTAATAACCCAAAAGATACGGGATATTACCTACTATCAAACGTATGATAGCCTAAGAAAAGGTAATAACTTAAAACATACGGCATATTACCTACTATCAAACGTATGATAGCCTAAGCAAAAGTAATAAACAGAAGGATACAGTATATTACCTACTATCAAACGTATGATAGCCTAAGCAAAGGTAATAACCCAAAAGAGACGGTATATTACCTGCTATCAAACGTATGATAGCCTAAGCAAAGGTAATAACACAAAATAGACGGTATATTACCTACTATCAGACGTATGATAGCCTAAGCAAAGGTAATAACCCAAAAGATACGCGATATTACCTACTATTAGACGTATAAAAGCCTAAGCAAAGGTAATAACCCAAAAGATACGGTATATTACCAACTATCAGACGTATGAAAGCCTAAGCAAATGTAATAACCCAAAAGATACGGTATATTACCTACTAATAGACGTATGATAGCATAAGTAAAGGTAATAACCTAAAAGGTAAAGTATATTACCTACTATCAGACGTATAATAGCCTAAGCAAAAGTAATAACCAAAAGATACGGTATATTACCTACAATCAAACGTATGATAGCCTAAGCAAAGGTAATAACCCAAATGAGACGGTATATTACCTACTATCAGACGTATGATGGCCTAAGCAAAGGTAATAACTCAAAAGATACGGTATATTACCTACTATCATACATATGAAAGCCTAAGCAAAGGTAATAACCCAAAAGATACGGTATATTACCAACTATCAAACGTATGATAGCCTAAGCAAAGGTAATAATTCAAAACATACGGTATATTACCTACTATCAAACGTATGATAGCCTAAGCAAAGGTAATAACCCGAAGGATACGGTATATTACCTACTATAAAACGTATGATAGCCTATGCAAAGGTAATAACCTAAAAGAGACGGTATATTACCTACTATCAAACGTATGATAGCCTAAGCAAAGGTAATAATACAAAAGAGACGGTATATTACCTACTATCAGACGTATGATAGCCTAAGCAATGGTAATAACCAAAAATATACGGTATATTACCTACTATCAAACCTATGATAGCCTAAGCAAAGGTAATAACCCAAAAGATACGGGATATTACCTACTATCAAACGTATGATAGCCTAAGAAAAGGTAATAACTTAAAACATACGGTATATTACCTACTATCAAACGTATGATAGCCTAAGCAAAAGTAATAAACAGAAGGATACAGTATATTACCTACTATCAAACGTATGATAGCCTAAGCAAAGGTAATAACCCAAAAGAGACGGTATATTACCTGCTATCAAACGTATGATAGCCTAAGCAAAGGTAATAACATAAAAGAGACGGTATATTACCTACTACCAGCCGTATGATAGCCTAAGCAATGGTAATAACCCAAAAGATACGGTAGATTACCTACTATCAAACGTATGATAGCCTATGCAAAGGTAATAACCCAAAAGATACGGTATATTACATACTATCAAACGTATGATAGCCTAAGCAAATGTAATAACCCAAAAGATACGGTATATTACCTACTAATATACGTATGATAGCATAAATAATGGTAATAACCTAAACGGTACAGTATATTACCTACTATCAGACATATAACAGCCTAAGCAAAGTTAATAACCCAAAAGTTACGGTATATTACCTACAATCAAACGTATGATAGCCTAAGCAAAGGTAATAACCCAAATGAGACGGTATATTACCTACTATCAGACGTATGATGGCCTAAGCAGAGGTAATAACTCAAAACATACGGTATATTACCTACTATCATACGTATCAAAGCCTAAGCAAAGGTAATAACCCAAAAGATACGGTATATTACAAACTATCAAACGTATGATAGCCTAAGCAAAGGTAATAATTCAAAACATACGGTATATTACCTACTATCAAACGTATGAGAGCCTAAGCATAGGTAATAACCCGAAGGATACGGTATATTACCTACTATAAAACGTATGATAGCCTAAGCAAAGGTAATAACCCAAAAGAGACGGTATATTACCTACTATCAAATGTATGATAGCCTAAGCAAAGGTAATAATACAAAAGAGACGGTATATTACCTACTATCAGACGTATGATAGCCTAAGCAATGGTAATAACCCAAAAGATACGGTATATTACCTACTATCAAACATATGATAGCCTAAGCAAAGGTAATAACTCAAAACATACGGTATATTACCTACTATCAAACGTATGATAGCCTAAGCAAAGGTACTAACCAGAAGGATATGGTATATTACCTACTATCAAACATATGATACCCTAAGCAAAGGTAATAACCCAAAAGAGACGGTATATTACCTGCTATCAAACGTATGATAGCCTAAGCAAAGGTAATAACACAAAATAGACGGTATATTACCTACTATCAGACGTATGATAGCCTAAGCAAAGGTAATAACCCAAAAGATACGGGATATTACCTACTATCAAACGTATGAAAGCCTAAGCAAAGGTAATAACCCAAAAGATACGGTATATTACCAACTATCAGACGTATGAAAGCCTAAGCAAAGGTAATAACCCAAAAGATACGGTATATTACCAACTATCAAACGTATGATAGCCTTAGCAAAGGTAATAATTCAAAACATATGGTATATTACCTACTATCAAACGTATGATAGCCTAAGCAAAGGTAATAACCCGAAGGATACGGTATATTACCTACTATAAAACGTATGATAGCCTAAGCAAAGGTAATAACCTAAAAGAGACGGTATATTACCTACTATCGAACGTATGATAGCCTAAGCAAAGGTAATAATACAAAAGAGACGGTATATTACCTACTATCAGACATATGAAAGCCTAAGCAATGGTAATAACCCAAAATATACGGTATATTACCTACTATCAAAGGTATGAAAGCCTAAGCAAAGGTAATAACCCAAAAGATACAGGATATTACCTACTATCAAACGTATGAAAACCTAAGCAAAGGTAATAACCCAAAAGATACGGGATATTACCAACTATCAAACGTATGGAAGCCTGAGCAAAGGTAATAACCCAAAAGATACGGTATATTACCAACTATCAGACGTATGAAAGCCTAAGCAAAGGTAATAACCCAAAAGATACGGTATATTACAAACTATCAAACGTATGATAGCCTAAGCAAAGGTAATAATTCAAAACATACAGTATATTACCTACTATCAAACGTATGAGAGCCTAAGCATAGGTAATAACCCGAAGGATACGGTATATTACCTACTATAAAACGTATGATAGCCTAAGCAAAGGTAATAACCCAAAAGAGACGGTATATTACCTACTATCAAATGTATGATAGCCTAAGCAAAGGTAATAATACAAAAGAGACGGTATATTACCTACTATCAGACGTATGATAGCCTAAGCAATGGTAATAACCCAAAAGATACGGTATATTACCTACTATCAAACATATGATAGCCTAAGCAAAGGTAATAACCCAAAAGATACGGTATATTACATACTATCAAACGTATGATAGCCTAAGCAAAGGTAATAACTCAAAACATACGGTATATTACCTACTATCAAACGTATGATAGCCTAAGCAAAGGTACTAACCAGAAGGATATGGTATATTACCTACTATCAAACATATGATACCCTAAGCAAAGGTAATAACCCAAAAGAGACGGTATATTACCTGCTATCAAACGTATGATAGCCTAAGCAAAGGTAATAACACAAAATAGACGGTATGTTACCTACTATCAGACGTATGATAGCCTAAGCAAAGGTAATAACCCAAAAGATACGGGATATTACCTACTATCAAACGTATGAAAGCCTAAGAAAAGGTAATAACCCAAAAGATACGGTATATTACCAACTATCAGACGTATGAAAGCCTAAGCAAAGGTAATAACCCAAAAGATACGGTATATTACCAACTATCAAACGTATGATAGCCTAAGAAAAGGTAATAACTCAAAACATATGGTATATTACCTACTATCAAACGTATGACAGCCAAACAAAGGTATTAACCAGAAGGATACAGTATATTACCTACTATCAAACGTATGATAGCCTAAGCAAAGGTAATCACCCAAAAGAGACGGTATATTACCTGCTATCACACGTATGATAGCCTAAGCAAAGGTAATAACATAAAAGATACGGGATATTACCTACTATCAGACGTATGATAGCTTAAGCAATGGTAATAACCCAAAATATATGGTATATTACTTACTATCAAACGTATGATAGCCTAAGCAAAGGTAATAACCAAAAAGATATGGTATATTACATACTATCAAACGTATGATAGCCTAAGCAAAGGTAATAACCCAAAAGATACGGGATATTACCTACTATCAAACGTATGAAAGCCTAAGCAATGGTAATAACCCAAAAGATACGGTATATTACCAACTATCAGACGTATGAAAGCCTAAGCAAAGGTAATAACCCAAAAAATACGGTATATTACCAACTATCAAACGTATGATAGCCTAAGAAAAGGTAATAACTCAAAACATACGGTATATTACCTACTATCAAACGTATGATAGTCTAAGCAAAGGTAATACCCAGAAGGATACGGTATATTACCTACTAACAAACATATGATAGCCTAAGCAAATGTAATAACCCAAAAGATACGGTATATTACCTGCTATCAAACGTATGATAGCCTAAGCAAAGGTAATAACACAAAATAGACGGTATATTACCTACTATCAGACGTATGATAGCCTAAGAAAAGGTAATAACCTAAAAGATACGGGATATTACCTACTATCAGACGTATGAAAGCCTAAGCAAAGGTAATAACCCAAAAGATACAGCATAATACCAACTATCAGACGTATGAAAGCCTAAGCAAAGGTAATAACCCAAAAGATACGGTATATTACCAACTATCAAACGTATGATAGCCTAAGAAAAGTTAATAACTCAATACATACGGTATATTACCTACTATCAAACGTATCATAGCCTAAGCAAAAGTAATAACCAGAAGGATACAGTATATTACCTACTATCAGACGTATGATAGCCTAAGCAAAGGTAATAACCGAAAAGAGACGGTATATTTCCTGCTATCAAACGTATGATAGCCTAAGCAAAGGTAATAACACCAAAGAGACGGTATATTACCTACTATCAGACGTATGATAGCCTAAGCAATGGTAATAACCCAAAAGATACGGCATATTACCTACTATCAAACGTATGATAGCCTATGCAAAGGTAATAACCCAAAAGATACGGTATATTACATACTATCAAACGTATGATAGCCTAAGCAAATGTAATAACCAAAAAGATACGGTATATTACCTACTAATAGACGTATGATAGCATAAGTAATGGTAATAACCTAAAAGGTACAGTATATTACCTACTATCAGACATATAATAGCCTAAGCAAAGGTAATAACCCAAAAGATACGGTATATTACCTACAATCGAACGTATGATAGCCTAAGCAAAAGTAATAACCAGAAGGATACAGTATATTACCTACTATCAAACATATGATAACCTAAGCAAAGGTAATAACCCAAAAGAGACGGTATATTACCTGCTATCAAAAATATGATAGCCTAAGCAAAGGTAATAACACAAAAGAGACGGTATATTACCTACTATCAGACGTATGATAGCCTAAGCAATGGTAATAACCCAAAAGATACGGTATATTACCAACTATCAAATGTATGATAGCCTAAGCAATGGCAATAACCCAAAATATACGGTATATTACCTACTATCAAACGTATGATAGCCTAAGCAAAGGTAATAACCCAAAAGATACGTGACATTACCTACTATCAAACGTATAAAAGCCTAAGCAAAGGTAATAACCCAAAAGATACGGTATATTAACAACTATCAGACGTATGAAAGCCTAAGCAAAGGTAATAACCCAAAAGATACAGTATATTACAAACTATCAAACGTATGATAGCCTAAGAAAAGGTAATAACTCAAAAAATATGGTATGATACCTACTATCAAACGTATGATAGCCAAACAAAGGTAATAACCAGAAGGATACGGTATATTACCTACTATCAAACGTATGATAGCCTAAGCAAAGGTAATCACCCAAAAGAGACGGTATATTACCTGCTATCAAACGTATGATAGCCTAAGCAAAGGTAATAAAACAAAATAGACGGTATATTAGCTAATATCAGACGTATGATAGCATAAGCAATGGTAATAACCCAAATTATATGGTATATTACCTACTATCTAACGTATGATAGCCTAAGCAAAGGTAATAACCCAAAAGATACGGTATATTACATACTATCAAACGTATGATAGCCTAAGCAAAGGTAATAACCCAAAAGATACGGGATATTACCTACTATCAAATGTATGAAAGCCTAAGCAAAGGTAACAACCCAAAAGATACGGTATATTACCAACTATCAGACGTATGAAAGCCTAAGCAAAGGTAATAACCCAAAAGATACGGTATATTACCAACTATTAAACGTATGATAGCCTAAGAAAAGGTAATAACTCAAAACGTACGGTATATTACCTACTATCAAACGTATGATAGCCTAAGGAAAAGTAATAACCAGAAGGATACAGTATATTACCTACTATCAAACGTATGATAGCCTAATCAAAGGTAATAACCCAAAAGAGACGGTATATTACCTGCTATCAAACGTATGATAGCCTAAGCAAAGGTAATAACACAAAAGAGACGGTATATTACCTACTATCAGACGTATGATAGCCTAAGCAATGGTAATAACCCAAAAGATACGGTATATTACCTACTATCAAACGTATGATAGCCTATGCAAAGGTAATAACCCAATAGATACGGTATATTACATACTATCAAACATATGATAGCCTAAGCAAATGTAATAACCCAAAAGATACGGTATATTACCTACTAATAGACGTATGATAGCATAAGTAATGGTAATAACCTAAACGGTACAGTATATTACCTACTATCAGACATATAACAGCCTAAGCAAAGTTAATAACCCAAAAGTTACGGTATATTACCTACAATCAAACGTATGATAGCCTAAGCAAAGGTAATAACCCAAATGAGACGGTATATTACCTACTATCAGACGTATGATGGCCTAAGCAGAGGTAATAACTCAAAACATACGGTATATTACCTACTATCATACGTATGAAAGCCTAAGCAAAGGTAATAACCCAAAAGATACGGTATATTACAAACTATCAAACGTATGATAGCCTAAGCAAAGGTAATAATTCAAAACATACGGTATATTACCTACTATCAAACGTATGAGAGCCTAAGCATAGGTAATAACCCGAAGGATACGGTATATTACCTACTATAAAACGTATGATAGCCTAAGCAATGGTAATAACCCAAAAGAGACGGTATATTACCTACTATCAAATGTATGATAGCCTAAGCAAAGGTAATAATACAAAAGAGACGGTATATTACCTACTATCAGACGTATGATAGCCTAAGCAATGGTAATAACCCAAAAGATACGGTATATTACCTACTATCAAACATATGATAGCCTAAGCAAAGGTAATAACCCAAAAGATACGGTATATTACATACTATCAAACGTATGATAGCCTAAGCAAAGGTAATAACTCAAAACATACGGTATATTACCTACTATCAAACGTATGATAGCCTAAGCAAAGGTACTAACCAGAAGGATATGGTATATTACCTACTATCAAACATATGATACCCTAAGCAAAGGTAATAACCCAAAAGAGACGGTATATTACCTGCTATCAAACGTATGATAGCCTAAGCAAAGGTAATAACACAAAATAGACGGTATATTACCTACTATCAGACGTATGATAGCCTAAGCAAAGGTAATAACCCAAAATATACGGGATATTACCTACTATCAAACGTATGAAAGCCTAAGCAAAGGTAATAACCCAAAAGATACGGGATATTACCTACTATCAAACGTATGAAAGCCTAAGCAAAGGTAATAACCCAAAAGATACGGTATATTACCAACTATCAGACGTATGAAAGCCTAAGCAAAGGTAATAACCCAAAAGATACGGTATATTACCAACTATCAAACGTATGATAGCCTTAGCAAAGGTAATAATTCAAAACATATGGTATATTACCTACTATCAAACGTATGATAGCCTAAGCAAAGGTAATAACCCGAAGGATACGGTATATTACCTACTATAAAACGTATGATAGCCTAAGCAAAGGTAATAACCTAAAAGAGACGGTATATTACCTACTATCGAACGTATGATAGCCTAAGCAAAGGTAATAATACAAAAGAGACGGTATATTACCTACTATCAGACATATGAAAGCCTAAGCAATGGTAATAACCCAAAATATACGGTATATTACCTACTATCAAAGGTATGAAAGCCTAAGCAAAGGTAATAACCCAAAAGATACGGGATATTACCTACTATCAAACGTATGAAAACCTAAGCAAAGGTAATAACCCAAAAGATACGGGATATTACCTACTATCAAACGTATGGAAGCCTGAGCAAAGGTAATAACCCAAAAGATACGGTATATTACCAACTATCAGACGTATGAAAGCCTAAGCAAAGGTAATAACCCAAAAGATACGTTATATTACCAACTATCAAACGTATGATAGCCTAAGAAAAGGTAATAACTCAAAACATATGGTATATTACCTACTATCAAACGTATGACAGCCAAACAAAGGTAATAACCAGAAGGATACGGTATATTACCTACTATCAAACGTATGATAGCCTAAGCAAAGGTAATCACCCAAAAGAGACGGTATATTACCTGCTATCAAACGTATGATAGCCTAAGCAAAGGTAATAACATAAAAGATACGGGATATTACCTACTATCAGACGTATGATAGCTTAAGCAATGGTAATAACCCAAAATATATGGTATATTACCTACTATCAAACGTATGATAGCCTAAGCAAAGGTAATAACCAAAAAGATACGGTATATTACATACTATCAAACGTATGATAGCCTAAGCAAAGGTAATAACCCAAAAGATACGGGATATTACCTACTATCAAACGTATGAAAGCCTAAGCAATGGTAATAACCCAAAAGATACGGTATATTGCCAACTATCAGACGTATGAAAGCCTAAGCAAAGGTAATAACCCAAAAGATACGGTATATTACCAACTATCAAACGTATGATAGCCTAAGAAAAGGTAATAACTCAAAACATACGGTATATTACCTACTATCAAACGTATGATAGTCTAAGCAAAGGTAATACCCAGAAGGATACGGTATATTAACTACTAACAAACATATGATAGCCTAAGCAAATGCAATAACCCAAAAGATACGGTATATTACCTGCTATCAAACGTATGATAGCCTAAGCAAAGGTAATAACACAAAATAGACGGTATATTACCTACTATCAGACGTATGATAGCCTAAGAAAAGGTAATTACCTAAAAGATACGGGATATTACCTACTATCAGACGTATGAAAGCCTAAGCAAAGGTAATAACCCAAAAGATACAGCATAATACCAACTATCAGACGTATGAAAGCCTAAGGAGAGGTAATAACCCAAAAGATACGGTATATTACCAACTATCAAACGTATGATAGCCTAAGAAAAGTTAATAACTCAAAACATACGGTATATTACCTACTATCAAACGTATCATAGCCTAAGCAAAAGTAATAACCAGAAGGATACAGTATATTACCTACTATCAAACGTATGATAGCCTAAGCAAAGGTAATAACCGAAAAGAGACAGTATATTTCCTGCTATCAAACGTATGATAGCCTAAGCAAAGGTAATAACACAAAAGAGACGGTATATTACCTACTATCAGACGTATGATTGCCTAAGCAATGGTAATAACCCAAAAGATACGGTATATTACATACTATCAAACGTATGATAGCCTAAGCAAATGTAATAACCCAAAAGATACGGTATATTACCTACTAATAGACGTATGATAGCATAAGTAATGGTAATAACCTAAAAGGTACAGTATATTACCTACTATCAGACATATAATAGCCTAAGCAAAGGTAATAACCCAAAAGATACAGTATATTACCTACAATCGAACGTATGATAGCCTAAGCAAAAGTAATAACCACAAGGATACAATATATTACCTACTATCAAACATATGATAACCTAAGCAAAGGTAATAACCCAAAAGAGACGGTATATTACCTGCTATCAAATATATGATAGCCTAAGCAAAGGTAATAACACAAAAGAGACGGTATATTACCTACTATCAGACGTATGATAGCCTAAGCAATGGTAATAACCCAAAAGATACGGTATATTACCAACTATAAAATGTATGATAGCCTAAGCAATGGTAATAACCCAAAATATACGGTATATTACCTACTATCAAACGTATGATAGCCTAAGCAAAGGTAATAAGCCAAAAGATACGTGACATTACCTACTATCAAATGTATGAAAGCCTAAGCAAAGGTAATAACCCAAAAGATACGGGATATTACCTACTATCAAACGTATAAAAGCCTAAGCAAAGGTAATAACCCAAAAGATACGGTATATTACCAACTATCAGACGTATGAAAGCCTAAACAAAGGTAATAACCCAAAAGATACGGTATATTACAAACTATCAAACGTATGATAGCCTAAGAAAAGGTAATAAGTCAAAAAATATGGTATATTACCTACTATCAAACGTATGATAGCCAAACAAAGGTAATAACCAGAAGGATACGGTATATTACCTACTATCAAACGTATGATAGCCTAAGCAAAGGTAATCACCCAAAAGAGACGGTATATTACCTGCTATCAAACGTATGATAGCCTAAGCAAAGGTAATAAAACAAAATAGACGGTATATTAGCTAATATCAGACGTATGATAGCATAAGCAATGGTAATAACCCAAAATATATGGTATATTACCTACTATCTAACGTATGATAGCCTAAGCAAAGGTAATAACCCAAAAGATACGGTATATTACATACTATCAAACGTATGATAGCCTAAGCAAAGGTAATAACCCAAAAGATATGGGATATTACCTACTATCAAACGTATGAAAGCCTAAGCAAAGGTAACAACCCAAAAGATACGGTATATTACCAACTATTAGACGTATGAAAGCCTAAGCAAAGGTAATAACCCAAAAGATACGGTATATTACCAACTATTAAACGTATGATAGCCTAAGAAAAGGTAATAACTCAAAACGTACGGTATATTACCTACTATCAAACGTATGATAGTCTAAGCAAAGGTAATACCCAGAAGGATAACGGTATATTACCTACTAACAAACATATGATAGCTTAAGCAAAGGTAATAACCCAAAAGATACGGTATATTACCTGCTATCAAACGTATGATAGCCTAAGCAAAGGTAATAAAACAAAATAGACGGTATATTACCTACTATCAGACGTATGATAGCCTAAGCAAAGGTAATAACCCAAAAGATACGGGATATTACCTATTGTCAGACGTATGAAAGCCTAAGCAAAGGTAATAACCCAAAAGATACGGTATATTACCAACTATCAGACGTATGAAAGCCTAAGCAAAGGTAATAACCCAAAAGATACGGTATATTACCAACTATCAAACGTATGATAGCCTAAGAAAAGGTAATAACTCAAAACGTACGGTATATTACCTACTATCAAACGTATGATAGCCTAAGGAAAAGTAATAACCAGAAGGATACAGTATATTACCTACTATCAAACGTATGATAGCCTAAGCAAAGGTAATAACCCAAAAGAGACGGTATATTACCTGCTATCAAACGTATGATAGCCTAAACAAAGGTAATAACACAAAAGAGACGGTATATTACCTACTATCAGACGTATGATAGCCTAAGCAATGGTAATAACCCAAAAGATACGGTATATTACCTACTATCAAACGTATGATAGCCTATGCAAAGGTAATAACCCAATAGATACGGTATATTACATACTATCAAACGTATGATAGCCTAAGCAAATGTAATAACCCAAAAGATACGGTATATTACCTACTAATAGACGTATGATAGCATAAGTAATGGTAATAACCTAAAAGGTACAGTATATTACCTACTATCAGACATATAATAGCCTAAGCAAAGGTAATAACCCAAAAGATACGGTATATTACCTACAATCGAACGTATGATAGCCTAAGCAAAGGTAATAACCCAAATGAGACGGTATATTACCTACTATCAGATGTATGATGGCCTAAGCAAAGGTAATAACTCAAAACATACGGTATATTACCTACTATCATACGTATGAAAGCCTAAGCAAAGGTAATAACCCAAAAGATACGGTATATTACCAACTATCAAACGTATGATAGCCTAAGCAAAGGTAATAATTCAAAACATACGGTATATTACCAACTATCAAACGTATGAGAGCCTAAGCAAAGGTAATAACCCGAAGGATATGGTATATTACCTACTATAAAACGTATGATAGCCTAAGCAAAGGTAATAACCCAAAAGAGAGGGTATATTACCTACTATCAAACGTATGATAGCCTAACCAAAGGTAATAATACAAAAGAGACTATATATTACCTACTATCAGACGTATGATAGCCTAAGCAATGGTAATAACCCAAAAGATACGGTATATTACCTACTATCAAACATATGATAGCCTAAGCAAAGGTAATAACCCAAAAGATACGGTATATTACATACTATCAAACATATGATAGCCTAAGCAAAGGTAATAACTCAAAACATAGGGTATATTACCTACTATCAAACGTATGATAGCCTAAGCAAAGGTACTAACCAGAAGGATATGGTATATTACCTGCTATCAAACGGATGATAGCCTAAACAAAGGTAATAACCGAAAAGAGATGGTATATTACCTACTATCAAACGTATGAAAGCCTAAGCAAACGTAATAAAACAAAAGAGACGGTATATTAGCTAATATCAGACGTATGATAGCATAAGCAATGGTAATAACCCAAAAGATTTGGTATATTACCTAGCATCAGACGTATGATAGCCTAAGCAAAGGTAATAACTCTAAAGATACCGTATATTACCTACTATCAAACGTATGATAGCCTAAGCAAAGGTAATAACCCAAAATGATACGGTATATTACCTACTATCAAATGTATGATAGCCTAAACAAAGGTAATACCCAAAAACATACGGTATGTTTCCTACTATCAAATGTATGTTAGCCTAAGCAAAGTTAATAACCCAAAAGATACGGTATATTACCTACTATCAGACGTATCATAGCCTAAGGAAAGGTAATAACCCTAAAGATACTGTATATTACCTACTATCAAACGTATGATAGCCTAAGCAAAGGTAATAACCCAAAATGATACGGTATATTACCTATCATCAAATGTATGATAGCCTAAGCAAAGGTAATAACCCAAAAGATACGGTATATTACCTGCTATCAAAAGTATGATAGCCTAAGCAAAGGTAATATACCAAAAGATTCGTAATGTTACCTACTATCAAACCTATAATAGCCTCAGCAAAGGTAATAACCCTAAAAGATAAGGTATATTACCTATTATCAGACGTCTGATAGCCTATGCAAAGGTAATAACCCAAAAGATACGGTATATTACCTACTGTCAAAAGTATGATAGCCTAAGCAAAGGTAATAACCCAAAAGATACGGGATATTACCTACTATCAAACGTATGAAACCCTAGGAAAAGTTAATAACCCAAAAGATACGATATATTACCTACTATCAAATGTATGATAGCCTAAGCAAAGGTAATAACCCATAAGAGACGGTATATTACCTACTATCAGACGTATGATGGCCTAAGAAAACGTAATAACCCAAAAGATATGGTATATTACCTACTATCAGACGTAGGAAAGCCTAAGCAAAGGTAATAACCCAAAAGATACAGTATATTACCTACTATCAAAAGTATGATAGCCTAAGCAAACGTAATAACCCAAAAGATACGGGATATTACCTACTATCAGACGTATGATAGCCAAGGAAAAGTTAATAACCCAAAAGATATGATATATTACCTACTATCAGGTGTCTGATTGCCTAAGCAAAGATAATAACCCAAAAGATAATGTATATTACCTACTAATAGACGTATGATAGCATAAGGAAAGGTAATAACCTAAAAGCTACAGTATATTACCTACTATCAGACGTATAATAGCCTAAGCAAAGGTAATAACCCAAAAGATACGGTATATTACCTACAATCAAACGTATGATAGCCTAAGCAAAGGTAATAACCTAAATGAGACGGTATATTACCTACTATCAGACGTATGATGGCCTAAGCAAAGGTAATAACTCAAAAGATACGGTATATTACCTAATATCATACGTATGAAAGCCTAAGAAAAGGTAATAACCCAAAAGATACGGTATATTACCAACTATCAAACGTATGATAGCCTAAGCAAAAGTAATAATTCAAAACATACGGTATATTACCTACTATCAAACGTATGATAGCCTAAGCAAAGGTAATAACCCGAAGGATACGGTATATTACCTACTATAAAACGTATGATAGCCAAAGCAAAGGTAATAACCCAAAAGAGACGGTATATTACCTACTATCAAACGTATGATAGCCTAAGCAAAGGTAATAATACAAAAGAGATGGTATATTACCTACTATCAGACGTATGATAGCCTAACAAATGGTAATAACCCAAAATATACGGTATATTACCTACTATCAATCATATGATAGCCTAAGCAATGGTAATAACCCAAAAGATACGGTATATTATATACTATCAAACGTATGATAGCCTAAGCAAAGGTAATAACCCAAAAGATACGGGATATTACCTACTATCAAACGTATGAAAGCCTTAGCAAAGGTAATAACCCAAAAGATATGGTATATTACCAACTATCAGACATATGAAAGCCTAAGCAAAGGTAATAACCCAAAAGATACGGTATATTACCTACTATCAAACGTATGATAGCCTAAGAAATGGTAATAACTCAAAACATACGGTATATTACCTACTATCAAACGTATGATAGCCTAAGCAAAGGTAATAACCAGAAGGATACGGTATATTACCTACTATCAAACGTATGATAGCCTAATCAAAGGTAATAACCCAAAAGAGACGGTATATTACCTGCTATCAAACGTATGATAGCCTAAGCAAAGGTAATAACACAAAAGAGACGGTATATTACCTACTATCAGACGTATGATAGCCTAAGCAAAGGTAATAACCCAAAAGATACAGGATATTACCTACTATCAGACGTATGATAGCTTAAGCAATGGTAATACACCAAAATATACGGTATATTACCTACTATCAAACGTATGGTAGCCTAAGCAAAGGTAATAACCCAAAAGATACGGTATATTACCAACTATCAAACGTATGATAGCCTAAGCAAAGGTAATAATTCAAAACATATAGTATATTACCTACTATCAAACGTATGATAGCCTAAGCAAAGGTAATAACCCGAAGGATACGGTATATTACCTACTATAAAACGTATGATAGCCTAAGCAAAGGTAATAACCCAAAAGAGACGGTATATTACCAACTATCAAACGTATGATAGCCTAAGCAAAGGTAATAATACAAAAGAGACGGTATATTACCTACTATCAGACGTATGATAGCCTAAGCAATGGTAATAACCCAAAATATACGGTATATTACCTACTATCAAACGTATGATTGCCTAAGCAAAGGTAATAACCCAAAAGCTACGGTATATTACCTACTATCAAACGTATGATAGCCTAAGCAAAGCTAATAACCCAAAAGATACGGTATATTACCTACAATCAAACGTATGAAAGCTTAAGCAAAGGTAATAACCCAAAAGATACGGTATATTACCAACTATCAGACGTATGAAAGCCTAAGCAAAGGTAATAACCCAAAAGATACGGTATATTACCTACTATCTAACGTATGATAGCCTAAGCAAAGGTAATAACCGAAAAGATACGGTATATTACCAACAATCAAACGTATGATAGCCTAAGCAAAGGTAATAATTCAAAACATACGGTATATTACCTACTAACAAACGTATGATAGCCTAAGCAAAGGTAATAACCCGAAGGATACGGTATATTACCTACTATAAAACGTATGATAGCCTAAGCAAAGGTAATAACCCAAAAGAGACGGTATATTACCTACTATCAAACGTATGATAGCCTAAGCAAAGGTAATAATACAAAAGAGACGGTATATTACCTACTATCAGACGTATGATAGCCTAAGTAATGGTAATAACCCAAAATATACGGTATATTACCTACTATCAATCATATGGTAGCCTAAGCAAAGGTAATAACCCAAAAGATACGGTATATTATATACTATCAAACGTATGATAGCCTAAGCAAAGGTAATAAACCAAAGGATACGGGATATTACCTATTATCAAACGTATGAAAGCCTTAGCAAAGGTAATAACCCAAAAGATACGTTATATTACCAACTATCAGACATATGAAAGCCTAAGCAAAGGTAATAACCCAAAAGATACGGTATATTACCAACTATCAAACGTATGATAGCCTAAGAAAAGGTAATAACTCAAAACATACGGTATATTACCTACTATCAAACGTATGGTAGCCTAAGCAAAGGTAATAACCAGAAGGATACAGTATATTACCTACTATCAAACGTATGATAGCCTAAGCAAAGGTAATAACCCAAAAGAGACGGTATATTACCTGCTATCAAACGTATGATAGCCTAAGCAAAGGTAATAACACAAAAGAGACGGTATATTACCTACTATAAGACATATGATAGCCTAAGCAAAGGTAATAACCCAAGAGATACAGGATATTACCTACTATCAGACGTATGATAGCTTAAGCAATGGTAATACCCCAAAATATACGGTATATTACCTACTATCAAACGTATGATAGCCTAAGCAAAGGTAATAACCCAAAAGCTACGGTATATTACCTACTATCAAACGTATGATAGCCTAAGCAAAGCTAATAACCCAAAAGATACGGTATATTACCTACAATCAAACGTATGAAAGCCTAAGCAAAGGTAATAACCCAAAAGATACGGTTTATTACCAACTATCAGACGTATGAAAGCCTAAGCAAAGGTAATAACCCAAAAGATACGGTATATTACCTACTATCTAACGTATGATAGCCTAAGCAAAGGTAATAACCGAAAAGATACGGTATATTACCAACTATCAAACGTATGATAGCCTAAGCAAAGGTAATAATTCAAAACATACGGTATATTACCTACTAACAAACGTATGATAGCCTAAGCAAAGGTAATAACCCGAAGGATACGGTATATTACCTACTATAAAACGTATGATAGCCTAAGCAAAGGTAATAACCCAAAAGAGACGGTATATTACCTACTATCAGACGTATGATAGCCTAAGTAATGGTAATAACCCAAAATATACGGTATATTACGTACTATCAATCATATGATAGCCTAAGCAAAGGAAATAACCCAAAAGATACGGTATATTATATACTATCAAACGTATGATAGCCTAAGCAAAGGTAATAAACCAAAGGATACGGGATATTACCTATTATCAAACGTATGAAAGCCTTAGCAAAGGTAATAACCCAAAAGATACGGTATATTACCAACTATCAGACATATGAAAGCCTAAGCAAAGGTAATAACCCAAAAGATACGGTATATTACCAACTATCAAACGTATGATAGCCTAAGAAAAGGTAATAACTCAAAACATACGGTATATTACCTACTATCAAACGTATGGTAGCCTAAGCAAAGGTAATAACCAGAAGGATACAGTATATTACCTACTATCAAACGTATGATAGCTTAAGCAAAGGTAATAACCCAAAAGAGACGGTATATTACCTGCTATCAAACGTATGATAGCCTAAGCAAAGGTAATAACACAAAAGAAACGATATATTACCTACTATAAGACGTATGATAGCCTAAGCAAAGGTAATAACCCAAAAGATACAGGATATTACCTACTATCAGACGTATGATAGCTTAAGCAATGGTAATACCCCAAAATATACGGTATATTACCTACTATCAAACGTATGATAGCCTAAGCAAAGGTAATAACCCAAAAGATACGGTATATTACCAATTATCAAACGTATGATAGCCTAAGCAAAGGTAATAATTCAAAACATATGGTATATTACTTACTATCAAACGTATGATAGCCTAAGCAAAGGAGATAACCCGAAGGATACGGTATATTACCTACTATAAAACGTATGATAGCCTAAGGAAAGGTAATAACCCAAAAGAGACGGTATATTACCTACTATCAAACGTATGATAGCCTAAGCAAAGGTAATAATACAAAAGAGACGGTATATTACCTACTATCAGACGTATGATAGCCTAAGCAATGGTAATAACCCAAAAGATACGATATATTACCTACTATCAAACATATGATAGCCTAAGCAAAGGTAATAACCCAAAAGATACGGTATATTACATACTATCAAACATATGATAGCCTAAGCAAAGGTAATAACTCAAAACATACGGTATATTACCTACTATCAAACGTATGATAGCCTAAGCAAAGGTACTAACCAGAAGGATTTGGTATATTACCTGCTATCAAACGGATGATAGCCTAAGAAAAGGTAATAACCGAAAAGAGATGGTATATTACCTATCAAACGGATGATAGCCTAAGAAAAGGTAATAACCGAAAAGAGATGGTATATTACCTACTATCAAACGTATGAAAGCCTAAGCAAAGGTAATAAAACAAAAGATACGGTATATTACCAACTATCAGACATATGAAAGCCTAAGCAAAGGTAATAACCCAAAAGATACGATATATTACCAACTATCAAACGTATGATAGCCTAAGAAAAGGTAATAACTCAAAACATACGGTATATTACCTACTATCAAACGTATGATAGCCTAAGCAAAGGTAATAACCAGAAGGATACGGTATATTACCTACTATCAAACGTATGATAGCCTAAGCAAAGGGAATAACCCAAAAGAGACGGTATATTACCTGCTATCAAACGTATGATAGCCTAAGCAAATGTAATAACACAAAAGAGACGGTATATTACCTACTATCAGACGTATGATAGCCTAAGCAAAGGTAATAACCCAAAAGATACAGGATATTACCTACTATCAGACGTATGATAGCTTAAGCAATGGTAATACCCCAAAATATACGGTATATTACCTACTATCAAACGTATGATAGCCTAAGCAAAGGTAATAACCAAAAAGATACGGTATATTACCAACTATCAAACGTATGATAGCCTAAGCAAAGGTAATAATTCAAAACATATGGTATATTACCTATTATCAAACGTATGATAGCCTAAGCAAAGGTAATAACCCGAAGGATACGGTATATTACCTACTATAAAACGTATGATAGCCTAAGCAAAGGTAATAACCCAAAAGAGACGGTATATTACCTACTATCAAACGTATGATAGCCTAAGCAAAGGTAATAATACAAAAGAGACGATATATTACCTACTATCAAACATATGATAGCCTAAGCAATGGTAATAACCCAAAATATACGGTATATTACCTACTATCAAACGTATGATAGCCTAAGCAAAGGTAATAACCCAAAAGATACGGTATATTACATACTATCAAACGTATGATAGCCTAAGCAAAGCTAATAACCCAAAAGATACGGGATATTACCTACTATCAAACGTATGAAAGCCTAAGGAAAGGTAATAACCCAAAAGATACGGTATATTACCAACTATCAGACGTATGAAAGCCTAAGCAAAGGTAATAACCCAAAAGATACGGTATATTACCAACTATCAAACGTATGATAGCCTAAGAAAAGGTAATAACCGAAAAGAGATGGTATATTACCTACTATCAAACATATGATAGCCTAAGCAAAGGTAATAACACAAAAGAGACGGTATATTACCTACTATCAGACGTATGATAGCCTAAGCAATGGTAATAACCCAAAAGATACGGTATATTACCTACTATCAAACGTATGATAGCCTATGCAAAGGTAATAACCCAAAAGATACGGTATATTACATACTATCAAACATATGATAGCCTAAGCAAAGGTAATAACCCAATAGATACGGTATATTACCTACTATCAAACGGATGATAGCCTAAGCAAAGGTAATAACCGAAAAGAGATGGTATATTACCTACTATCAAACGTATGAAAGCCTAAGCAAAGGTAATAAAACAAAAGAGACGGTATATTACCTACTATCAAACGTATGAAAGCCTAAGCAAAGGTAATAACCCAAAAGATACGGTATATTACCAACTATCAGACATATGAAAGCCTAAGCAAAGGTAATAACCCAAAAGATACAGTATATTACCAACTATCAAACGTATGATAGCCTAAGAAAAGGTAATAACTTAAAACATACGGTATATTACCTACTATCAAACGTATGATAGCCTAAGCAAAGGTAATAACCAGAAGGATACGGTATATTACCTACTATCAAACGTATGATAGCCTAAGCAAAGGTAATAACCCAAAAGAGACGGTATATTACCTGCTATCAAACGTATGATAGCCTAAGCAAAGGTAATAACACAAAAGAGACGGTATATTACCTACTATCAGACGTATGATAGCCTAAGCAAAGGTAATAACCCAAAAGATACAGGATATTACCTACTATCAGACGTATGATAGCTTAAGCAATGGTAATACCCCAAAATATACGGTATATTACCTACTATCAAACGTATGATAGCCTAAGCAAAGGTAATAACCCAAAAGATACGGTATATTACCAATTATCAAACGTATGATAGCCTAAGCAAAGGTAATAATTCAAAACATATGGTATATTACTTACTATCAAACGTATGATAGCCTAAGCAAAGGAGATAACCCGAAGGATACGGTATATTACCTACTATAAAACGTATGATAGCCTAAGGAAAGGTAATAACCCAAAAGAGACGGTATATTACCTACTATCAAACGTATGATAGCCTAAGCAAAGGTAATAATACAAAAGAGACGGTATATTACCTACTATCAGACGTATGATAGCCTAAGCAATGGTAATAACCCAAAAGATACGATATATTACCTACTATCAAACATATGATAGCCTAAGCAAAGGTAATAACCCAAAAGATACGGTATATTACATACTATCAAACATATGATAGCCTAAGCAAAGGTAATAACTCAAAACATACGGTATATTACCTACTATCAAACGTATGATAGCCTAAGCAAAGGTACTAACCAGAAGGATTTGGTATATTACCTGCTATCAAACGGATGATAGCCTAAGAAAAGGTAATAACCGAAAAGAGATGGTATATTACCTATCAAACGGATGATAGCCTAAGAAAAGGTAATAACCGAAAAGAGATGGTATATTACCTACTATCAAACGTATGAAAGCCTAAGCAAAGGTAATAAAACAAAAGATACGGTATATTACCAACTATCAGACATATGAAAGCCTAAGCAAAGGTAATAACCCAAAAGATACGATATATTACCAACTATCAAACGTATGATAGCCTAAGAAAAGGTAATAACTCAAAACATACGGTATATTACCTACTATCAAACGTATGATAGCCTAAGCAAAGGTAATAACCAGAAGGATACGGTATATTACCTACTATCAAACGTATGATAGCCTAAGCAAAGGGAATAACCCAAAAGAGACGGTATATTACCTGCTATCAAACGTATGATAGCCTAAGCAAATGTAATAACACAAAAGAGACGGTATATTACCTACTATCAGACGTATGATAGCCTAAGCAAAGGTAATAACCCAAAAGATACAGGATATTACCTACTATCAGACGTATGATAGCTTAAGCAATGGTAATACCCCAAAATATACGGTATATTACCTACTATCAAACGTATGATAGCCTAAGCAAAGGTAATAACCCAAAAGATACGGTATATTACCAACTATCAAACGTATGATAGCCTAAGCAAAGGTAATAATTCAAAACATATGGTATATTACCTACTATCAAACGTATGATAGCCTAAGCAAAGGAGATAACCCGAAGGATACGGTATATTACCTACTATAAAACGTATGATAGCCTAAGGAAAGGTAATAACCCAAAAGAGACGGTATATTACCTACTATCAAACGTATGATAGCCTAAGCAAAGGTAATAATACAAAAGAGACGGTATTTTACCTACTATCAGACGTATGATAGCCTAAGCAATGGTAATAACCCAAAAGATACGGTATATTACCTACTATCAAACATATGATAGCCTAAGCAAAGGTAATAACCCAAAAGATACGGTATATTACATATTATCAAACATATGATAGCCTAAGCAAAGGTAATAACTCAAAACATACGGTATATTATCTACTATCAAACGTATGATAGCCTAAGAAAAGGTACTAACCAGAAGGATATGGTATATTACCAACTATCAGACGTATGAAAGCCTAAGCAAAGGTAATAACCCAAAAGATACGGTATATTACCAACTATCAAACGTATGATAGCCTAAGAAAAGGTAATAACCGAAAAGAGATGGTATATTACCTACTATCAAACATATGATAGCCTAAGCAAAGGTAATAACACAAAAGAGACGGTATATTACCTACTATCAGACGTATGATAGCCTATGCAAAGATAATAACCCAAAAGATACGGTATATTACATACTATCAAACATATGATAGCCTAAGCAAAGGTAATAACCCAATAGATACGGTATATTACCTACTATCAAACGGATGATAGCCTAAGCAAAGGTAATAACCGAAAAGAGATGGTATATTACCTACTATCAAACGTATGAAAGCCTAAGCAAAGGTAATAAAACAAAAGAGACGGTATATTACCTACTATCAGACGTATGATAGCATAAGCAATGGTAATAACCCAAAAGATTTGGTATATTACCTAGTATCAGACGTATGATAGCCTAAGAAAAAGTTAATAACCCAAAAGATACGGTATATTACCTACTATCAGACGTATCATAGCCTAAGGAAAGGTAATAACCCTAAAGATATTGTATATTACCTACTATCAAACGTATGATAGCCTAAGCAAAGGTAATAACCCAAAATGATACGGTATATTACCTACTATCAAATGTATGATAGCCTAAGCAAAGGTAATAACCCAAAAGATACGGTATATTACCTGCTATCAAAAGTATGATAGCCTAAGCAAAGGTAATATATCGAAAGATTCGTAATGTTACCTACTATCAAACCTATAATAGCCTCAGCAAAGGTAATAACCCTAAAAGATAAGGTATATTACCTACTATCAGACGTATCATAGCCTAAGGAAAGGTAATAACCCAAAAGTTACGGTATATTACCTACTATTAGACGTATGATAGCCTAAGCAAAGGTAATAACCCAAAAAGATACGGTATATTACCTACTATCAAATGTATGATTGCCTAACCAAAGGTAATAACCAAGAAGATACAGTATTTTACCTACTATCAAATGTATGATAGCCTAAGCAAAGGTAATAACGCAAAAGATACAGTATATTACCTACTATCAAAAGTATGATAGCCTAAGCAAACGTAATAAACCAAAAGATTTGTAATGTTACCTACTATCAAACCTATGATAGCCTAAGCAAAGCTAATAACCCAAAAAGATACGGCATGATAGCATAAGCAAATGTAATAACCCAAAAGATACAGTATATTACCTACTATCAGACGTATGATAGCCTAAGAAAAGGTAATAACCCAAAAGATATGGTATACTACCTACTGTCAGACGTATGATAGCCTAAGCAAAGGTAACAACCCAAAAGATACGGTATATTACCTACTATCAGACATATGATAACCTTAGAAAAGTTGATATCCCAAAAGATACGATATATTACCTACTATCAGACGTATGATTGCCTAAGCAAAGGTAATAACCCAAAAGATACGGTATATTGCCTACTATCAAAAATATGATAGCCTAAGCAAAGGTAATAACCCAAAAGATACGGTATATTACCTACTATCAAATGTAAGATGGCCTAAGCAAAGGTAATAACCCAAAAAATACGGTATATTACCTCCTATCAGACGTATGATAGCCTAAGCAAAGGTAACAACCCAAAAGATACGGTATATTACCTACTATCAGACGTATGATAGCCAAAGAAAAGGTAATAACCCAAAAGATACGGTATATTACCTACTATCAAACGTATGATAGCCTAAGCAAAGGTAATAACCCAAAAGATACGGTATATTACCTACTATCAGACGTATGACAGCCTAAGAAAAGTTAATAACCCAAAAGATACGATATATTACCTACTATCAAGCGTATGATAGCCTAAGCAAAGATAATAACCCAAAAGATATGGTATATTACCTACTAATAGACGTATGATAGCCTAAGCAAAGGTAATAACCTAAACGATATGGTATATTACCTATTATCAGGCGTATAATAGCCTAAGGAAAGGGTATAACCCAAAAGATAAGGTATATTACCTACTATCAAATGTATGATAGCCTAAGCAAAGGTAATAACGCAAAAGATACAGTATATTACCTACTATCAAAAGTATGATAGCCTAAGCAAACATAATAAACCAAAAGATTTGTAATGTTACCTACTATCAAACCTATGATAGCCTAAGCAAAGCTAATAACCCAAAAAGATACGGCATGATAGCATAAGCAAATGTAATAACCCAAAAGATACAGTATATTACCTACTATCAGATGTATGATAGCCTAAGAAAAGGTAATAACCCAAAAGATATGGTATACTACCTACTGTCAGACGTATGATAGCCTAAGCAAAGGTAACAACCCAAAAGATACGGTATATTACCTACTATCAGACATATGATAGCCTTAGAAAAGGTGATATCCCAAAAGATACGATATATTACCTACTATCAGACGTATGATTGCCTAAGCAAAGGTAATAACCCAAAAGATACGGTATATTGCCTACTATCAAAAATATGATAGCCTAAGCAAAGGTAATAACCCAAAAGATACGGTATATTACCTACTATCAAATGTAAGATGGCCTAAGCAAAGGTAATAACCCAAAAAATACGGTATATTACCTCCTATCAGACGTATGATAGCCTAAGCAAAGGTAACAACCCAAAAGATACGGTATATTACCTACTATCAGACGTATGATAGCCAAAGAAAAGGTAATAACCCAAAAGATACGGTATATTACCTACTATCAAACGTATGATAGCCTAAGCAAAGGTAATAACCCAAAAGATACGGTATATTACCTACTATCAGACGTATGACAGCCTAAGAAAAGTTAATAACCCAAAAGATACGATATATTACCTACTATCAAGCGTATGATAGCCTAAGCAAAGATAATAACCCAAAAGATATGGTATATTACCTACTAATAGACGTATGATAGCCTAAGCAAAGGTAATAACCTAAACGATATGGTATATTACCTACTATCAGGCATATAATAGCCTAAGGAAAGGGTATAACCCAAAAGATAAGGTATATTACCTACTATCAAATGTATGATAGCCTAAGCAAAGGTAATAACGCAAAAGATACAGTATATTACCTACTAACAAAAGTATGATAGCCTAAGCAAACGTAATAAACCAAAAGATTTGTAATGTTACCTACTATCAAACCTATGATAGCCTAAGCAAAGCTAAAAACCAAAAAGATACGGCATGATAGCATAAGCAAATGTAATAACCCAAAAGATACAGTATATTACCTACTATCAGACGTATGATAGCCTAAGAAAAGGTTATAACCCAAAAGATATGGTATACTACCTACTGTCAGACGTATGATAGCCTAAGCAAAGGTAACAACCCAAAATATACGTTATATTACCTACTATCAGACGTATGATAGCCTTAGAAAAGGTGATATCCCAAAAGAAACTATATATTCCCTACTATCAGACGTATGATTGCCTAAGCAAAGGTAATAACCCAAAAGATACGGTATATTGCCTACTATCAAAAAAATGATAGCCTAAGCAAAGGTAATAACCCAAAAGATACGGTATATTACCTACCATCAAATGTAAGATGGCCTAAGAAAAGGTAATAACCGAAAAAATACGGTATATTACCTCCTATCAGACGTATGATAGCCTAAGCAAAGGTAACAACCCAAAAGATACGGTATATTACCTACTATCAGACGTATGATAGCCAAAGAAAAGGTAATAACCCAAAAGATACGGTATATTACCTACTATGAAACGTATGATAGCCTAAGCAAAGGTAATAACCCAAAAGATACGGTATATTACCTACTATCAGACGTATGACAGCCTAAGAAAAGTTAATAACCCAAAAGATACGATATATTACCTACTATCAAGCGTATGATAGCCTAAGCAAAGATAATAACCCAAAAGATATGATATATTACCTACTAATAGACGTATGATAGCCTAAGCAAAGGTAATAACCTAAACGATATGGTATATTACCTACTATCAGGCGTATAATAGCCTAAGGAAAGGGTATAATCCAAAAGATAAGGTATATTACCTACTATCAAATGTATGATAGCCTAAGCAAAGGTAATAACCCAAAAGAGATGATATATTACCTACTATCAGATCTGTGATGGCCTATGCAAAGGTAGTAACTCAAACGATACGGTATTACCTACTATCAGACGTATGAAAGCCTAAGCAAATGTAATAACACAAAAGATACTGTATATTACCAACTATCAAACGGATGATAGTCTAAGCAAAGGCAATAACCCAAACCATACGGTATATTACCAACTATCAAACGTATGATAGCCTAAGCAAAGGTAATAACACGAAAGAGACGGTATCTTACCTACTATCAGACGTATGATAGCCTAAGCAAAGTTAATAACCCAAAAGATACGGGATATTACCTACTATCAGACGTATGATAGCTTATGGAATGGTAATAACCCAAAATATACGGTATATTACCTACTATCAAACGTATGATAGCCTAAGCAAAGGTAATAATCCAAAAGATACGGTATATTACATACTATCAGACGTATGATTGCCTAAGCAAAGGTAATAACCCAAAAGATACGGTATATTGCCTACTATCAAAAATATGATAGCCTAAGCAAAGGTAATAACCCAAAAGATACGGTATATTACCTACTATCAAATGTAAGATGGCCTAAGCAAAGGTAATAACCGAAAAAATACGGTATATTACCTCCTATCAGACGTATGATAGCCTAAGCAAAGGTAACAACCCAAAAGATACGGTATATTACCTACTATCAGACGTATGATAGCCAAAGAAAAGGTAATAACCCAAAAGATACGGTATATTACCTACTATGAAACGTATGATAGCCTAAGCAAAGGTAATAACCCAAAAGATACGGTATATTACCTACTATCAGATGTATGACAGCCTAATAAAAGTTAATAACCCAAAAGATACGATATATTACCTACTATCAAGCGTATGATAGCCTAAGCAAAGATAATAACCCAAAAGATATGGTATATTACCTACTAATAGACGTATGATAGCCTAAGCAAAGGTAATAACCTAAACGATATGGTATATTACCTACTATCAGGCGTATAATAGCCTAAGGAAAGGGTATAACCCAAAAGATAAGGTATATTACCTACTATCAAATGTATGATAGCCTAAGCAAAGGTAATAACCCAAAAGAGATGATATATTACCTACTATCAGATCTGTGATGGCCTATGCAAAGGTAGTAACTCAAACGATACGGTATTACCTACTATCAGACGTATGAAAGCCTAAGCAAATGTAATAACACAAAAGATACTGTATATTACCAACTATCAAATGGATGATAGTCTAAGCAAAGGCAATAACCCAAACCATACGGTATATTACCAACTATCAAACGTATGATAGCCTAAGCAAAGGTAATAACACAAAAGAGACGCTATCTTACCTACTATCAGACGTATGATAGCCTAAGCAAAGGTAATAACCCAAAAGATACGGGATATTACCTACTATCAGACGTATGATAGCTTATGGAATGGTAATAACCCAAAATATACGGTATATTACCTACTATCAAACGTATGATAGCCTAAGCAAAGGTAATAATCCAAAAGATACGGTATATTACATACTATCAAACGTATGATAGCCTAAGCAAAGGTAATAACCCAAAAGATACGGGATATTACCTACTATCAAACGTATGAAAGCCTAAGCAAAGGTAATAACCCAAAAGATACGGTATATTACCAACTATCTGTCGTATGAAAGCTTAAGCAAAGGTAATAACCCAAAAGATACGGTATATTACCAACTATCAAACGTATGATAGCCTAAGAAAAGGTAATAACTCAAAACATACGGTATATTACCAACTATCAAACGTATGATAGTCTAAGCAAAGGTAATAACCAGAAGGATACGGTATATTACCTACTATCAAACATTTTATAGCCTAAGCAAAGGTAATAACCCAAAAGAGACGGTATATTACCTGCTATCAAACAAATGATAGCCTAAGCAAAGGTAATAACCCAAAAGAGATGATATATTACCTACTCTCAGATCTGTGATGGCCTATGCAAAGGTAGTAACTCAAATGATACGGTATTAACTACTTTCAGACGTATGAAAGCCTAAGCAAATGTAATAACACAAAAGATACTGTATATTACCAACTATCAAACGGATGATAGTCTAAGCAAAGGCAATAACCCAAACCATACGGTATATTACCAACTATCAAACGTATGATAGCCTAAGCAAAGGTAATAACACAAAAGAGACGGTATCTTACCTACTATCAGAAGTATGATAGCCTAAGCTAAGGTAATAACCCAAAAGATACGGGATATTACCTACTATCAGACGTATGATAGCTTTTGGAATGGTAATAACCCAAAATATACAGTATATTACCTACTATCAAACGTATGATAGCCTAAGCAAAGGTAATAATCCAAAAGATACGGTATATTACATACTATCAAACGTATGATAGCCTAAGCAAAGGTAATAACCCAAAAAATACGGGATATTACCTACTATCAAACGTATGAATGCCTAAGCAAAGGTAATACCCCAAAAGATACGGTATATTACCAACTATCTGTCGTATGAAAGCCTAAGCAAAGGCAATAACCCAAAAGATACGGTATATTACAGACTATCAAACGTATGATAGCCTAAGAAAAGGTAATAACTCAAAACATACGGTATATTACCAACTATCAAACGTATGATGGTCTAAGCAAAGGTAATAACCCAAAAGAGACGGTATATTACCTGCTATCAAACGTATGATAGCCTAAGCAAAGGTAATAACACAAAAGAGACGGTATATTACCTACTATCAGACGTATGATAGCCTAAGAAAAGGTAATAACCCAAAAGATACGGGATATTACCTACTATCAGACGTATGAAAGCCTAAGAAAAGGTAATAACCCAAAAGATACGGTATATTACCAACTATCAGACGTATGATAGCCTAAGAAAAGGTAATAACTCAAAACATACGGTATATTACCTACTAGCAAACGTATGATAGCCTAAGCAAAAGTAATAACCAGAAGGATACAGTATATTACCTACTATCAAACATATGATAGCCTAAGCAAAGGTAATAACCCAAAAGAGACGGTATATTACCTGCTATCAAACGAATGATAGCCTAAGCAAAGGTAATAACACAAAAGAGACGGTATATTACCTACTATCAGACGTATCATAGCTTAAGCAATGGTAATAACCTAAAAGATACGGTATATTACCTACTATCAAACGTATGATAGCCTATGCAAAGGTAATAACCCAAAAGATACGGTATATTACATACTATCAAACGTTTGAAAGCCTAAGCAAAGGTAATAAAACAAAAGACACGGTATATTACCTACTATCAGACGTATGATAGCATAAGCAATGGTAATAACCCAAAAGATTTGGTATATTACCTAGTATCAGACATATGATAGCCTAAGCAAAGTTAATAACCCAAAAGATGCGGTATATTACCTACTATCAGACGTATCATAGCCTAAGGAAAGGTAATAACCCTAAAGATACCGTATATTACCTACTATGAAACGTATGATAGCCTAAGCAAAGGTAATAACCCAAAAATGATACGGTATATTACCTACTATCAAATGTATGATAGCCTAAACAAAGGTAATACCCAAAAACATACGATATGTTACCTACTATCAAATGTATGATAGCCTAAGCAAAGGTAATAACCCAAAAGATACGGTATATTACCTGCTATCAAAAGTATGATAGCCTAAGAAAAGGTAATATACCGAAAGATTTGTAATGTTACCTACTATCAAACCTATAATAGCCTCAGCAAAGGTAATAACCCTAAAAGATAAGGTATATTACCTACTATCAGACGTATCATAGCCTAAGGAAAGGTAATAACCCAAAAGTTACGGTATATTACCTACTATCAGACGTATGATAGCCTAAGCAAAGGTAATAACCCAAAAAGATACGGTATATTACCTACTATCAAATGTATGATAGCCTAACCAAAGGTAATAACCAAAAAGATACGGTATTTTACCTACTATCAAATGTATGATAGCCTATGCAAAGGTAATAACGCAAAAGATACAGTATATTACCTACTATCAAAAGTATGATAGCCTAAGCAAACGTAATAAACCAAAAGATTTGTAATGTTACCTACTATCAAACCTATGATAGCCTAAGCAAAGCTAATAACCTAAAAAGATACGGCATATTACCTACTATCAGACGTATGATAGCCTAAGAAAAGGTAATAATCCAAAAGATACGGTATATTACCTACTATCAAACGTATGATAGCCTAAGCAAAGGTAATAACCCAAAAGATACGGTATATTACCTACTATTAGACGTATGATAGCCTCAGAAAAGTTAATAATCCAAAAGATACGATATATTACCTACTATCAGACGTATGATAGCCTAAGCAATGGCAATAACCCAAAAGATATGGTATATTACCTACTATCAGACGTATGATAGCCTAAGCAAACCTAATAACCCGAAAGATGAGGTATATTACCTTCTATCAGACCTATCATAGCTTAAGTAAAGGTAATAACCCAAAAGATATGGCATATTACCTACTATTAGACGTACGATAGCCTAGGAAAAGTTAATAACCCAAAAGATACGACATATTACCTACTATCAGGCGTATGATAGCCTAAGCAAAGATAATAACCCAAAAGAGATGGTATATTACATATTATCAAACGTATGATAGCCTAAGCAAAGGTAATAACCCAAAAGAGATGGTATATTACATACTATCAAACGTATGATAGCCTAAGCAAAGTTTATAACCAAAAAGATACGATGTATTACCTACTATCAAACATATGATAGCCTAAGCAAAGGTAATGACCCGAAAGAGACAGTATATTACATACTATCAAACGTATGATAGACTAAGCAAAGGTAATAACCCCACAGATACGGTGTATTACCTACTATCAAACGTATGATAGCCTAAGCAAAGGTAATAACGCAAAAGATACAGTATATTACCTACAATCAAACGTATGATAACCTAAGCAAAGGTAATATCCCAAAAGAGACGGTATATTACCTACTATCAGGCGTATAATAGCCTAAGCAAAAGATAAGGTATATTACCTACTATCAAACGTATGATAGCCTAAGCAAAGGTAATAACCCAAAAGAGATGATATATTACCTACTATCAGATCTATGATGGCCTAAGCAAAGGTAATAACTCAAACGATACGGTACATTACCTACTATCAGACGTATGAAAGCCTAAGCAAATGTAATAACACAAAAGATACTGTATATTACCAACTATCAAACGTATGATAGTCTAAGCAAAGGCAATAACCCAAAACATACGGTATATTACCAACTATCAAACGTATCATAGCCTAAGCAAAGGTAATAATCCAAAAGATACGGTATATTACCTACTATCAGAAGTATGATAGCCTAAGCAAAGGTAATAACCGAAAAGAGATGGTATATTACCTACTATCAAACGTATGAAAGCCTAAGCAAAGGTGATAAAACAAAAGAGACGGTATATTACCTACTATCAAACGTATGAAAGCCTAAGCAAAGGTAATCACCCAAAAGATACGGTATATTACCAACTATCAGACATATGAAAGCCTAAGCAAAGGTAATAACCCAAAAGATACGGTATATTACCAACTATCAAACGTATGATAGCCTAAGAAAAGGTAATAACTCAAAACATACGGTATATTACCTACTATCAAACGTATGATAGCCTAAGCAAAGGTAATAACCAGAAGGATACGGTATATTACCTACTATCAAACGTATGATAGCCTAAGCAAAGGTAATAACCCAAAAGAGACGGTATATTACCTGCTATCAAACGTATGATAGCTTAAGCAAAGGTAATAACACAAAAGAGACGGTATATTACCTACTATCAGACGTATGATAGCCTAAGCAAAGGTAATAACCCAAAAGATAAAGGATATTACCTACTATCAGACGTATGATAGCTTAAGCAATGGTAATACCCCAAAATATACGGTATATTACCTACTATCAAACGTATGATAGCCTAAGCAAAGGTAATAACCAAAAAGATACGGTATATTACCAACTATCAAACGTATGATAGCCTAAGCAAAGGTAATAATTCAAAACATATGGTATATTACCTACTATCAAACGTATGATAGCCTAAGCAAAGGTAATAACCCGAAGGATACGGTATATTACCTACTATAAGACGTATGATAGCCTAAGCAAAGGTAATAACCCAAAAGAGACGGTATATTACCTACTATCAAACGTATGATAGCCTAAGCAAAGGTAACAATACAAAAGAGACGGTATATTACCTACTATCAGACGTATGATAGCCTAAGCAATGGTAATAACCCAAAATATATGGTATATTACCTACTATCAAACGTATGATAGCCTAAGCAAAGGTAATAACCCAAAAGATACGGTATATTACATACTATCAAACGTATGATAGCCTAAGCAAAGGTAATAACCCAAAAGATACGGGATATTACCGACTATCAAACGTATGAAAGCCTAAGCAAAGGTAATAACCCAAAAGATACAGTATATTATCAACTATCAGACGTATGAAAGCCTAAGCAAAGGTAATAACCCAAAAGATACGGTATATTGCCAACTATCAAACGTATGATAGCCTAAGAAAAGGTAATAACCGAAAAGAGATGGTATATTACCTACTATCAAACATATGATAGCCTAAGCAAAGCTAATAACACAAAAGAGACGGTATATTACCTACTATCAGACGTATGATAGCCTAAGCAATGGTAATAACCCAAAAGATACGGTATATTACCTACTATCAAACGTATGATAGCCTATGCAAAGGTAATAACCTAAAAGATACGGTATATTATATACTATCAAACATATGATAGCCTAAGCAAAGGTAATAACCCAATAGATACGGTATATTACCTACTATCAAACGGATGATAGCCTAAGCAAAGGTAATAACCGAAAAGAGATGGTATATTACCTACTATCAAACGTATGAAAGCCTAAGCAAAGGTAATAAAACAAAAGAGACGGTATATTACCTACTATCAGACGTGTGATAGCATAAGCAATGGTAATAACCCAAAAGATTTGGTATATTACCTAGTATCAGACGTATGATAGCCTATGCAAAGTTAATAACCCAAAAGATACGGTATATTACCTACTATCAGACGTATCATAGCCTAAGGAATGGTAATAACCCTTAAGATATCGTATATTACCTACTATCAAACGTATGATAGCCTAAGCAAAGGTAATAACCCAAAATGATACGGTATATTACCTACTATCAAATGTAAGATAGCCTAAACAAAGGTAATACCCAGAAACATACGATATGTCACCTACTATCAAATGTATGATAGCCTAAGCAAAGGTAATAACCCAAAAGATACGGTATATTACCTGCTATCAAAAGTATGATAGCCTAAGCAAAGGTAATATACCAAAATATTCGTAATGTTACCTACTATCAAACCTATAATAGCCTCAGCAAAGGTAATAACCCTAAAAGATAAGGTATATTACCTACTATCAGACGTATCATAGCCTAAGGAAAGGTAATAACCCAAAAGTTATGGTATATTACCTACTATTAGACGTATGATAGCCTAAGCAAAGGTAATAACCCAAAAAGATACGGTATATTAGCTACTATCAAATGTATGATAGCCTAACCAAAGGTAATAACCAAAAAGATACGGTATTTTACCTACTATCAAATGTATGATAGCCTAAGCAAAGGTAATAACGCAAAAGATACAGTATATTACCTACTATTAAAAGTATGATAGCCTAAGCAAACGTAATAAACCAAAAGATTTGTAATGTTACCTACTATCAAACCTATGATAGCCTAAGCAAAGCTAATAACCCAAAAAGATACGGCATGATAGCATAAGCAAATGTAATAACCCAAAAGATACAGTATATTACCTACTATCAGACGTATGATAGCCTAAGAAAAGGTAATAACCCAAAAGATATGGTATACTACCTACTGTTAGACGTATGATAGCCTAAGCAAAGGTAACAACCCAAAAGATACGGTATATTACCTACTATCAGACGTATGATAGCCTTAGAAAAGGTGATATCCCAAAAGATACGATATATTACCTACTATCAGACGTATGATTGCCTAAGCAAAGGTAATAACCCAAAAGATACGGTATATTGCCTACTATCAAAAATATGATAGCCTAAGCAAAGGTAATAACCCAAAAGATACGGTATATTACCTACTATCAAATGTAAGATGGCCTAAGCAAAGGTAATAACCAAAAAAATACGGTATATTACCTCCTATCAGACGTATGATAGCCTAAGCAAAGGTAACAACCCAAAAGATACGGTATATTACCTACTATCAGACGTATGATAGCCAAAGAAAAGGTAATAACCCAAAAGATACGGTATATTACCTACTATCAAACGTATGATAGCCTAAGCAAAGGTAATAACCCAAAAGATACGGTATATTACCTACTATCAGACGTATGACAACCTAAGAAAAGTTAATAACCCAAAAGATACGATATATTACCTACTATCAAGCATATGATAGCCTAAGCAAAGATAATAACCCAAAAGATATGGTATATTACCTACTAATAGACGTATGATAGCCTAAGCAAAGGTAATAACCTAAACGATATGGTATATTACCTACTATCAGGCGTATAATTGCCTAAGGAAAGGGTATAACTCAAAAGATAAGGTATATTACCTACTATCAAATGTATGATAGCCTAAGCAAAGGTAATAACCAAAAAGATACGGTATTTTACCTACTATCAAATGTATGATAGCCTAAGCAAAGGTAATAACGCAAAAGATACAGTATATTACCTACTATCAAAAGTATGATAGCCTAAGCAAACGTAATAAACCAAAAGATTTGTAATGTTACCTACTATCAAACCTATGATAGCCTAAGCAAAGCTAATAACCCAAAAAGATACGGCATGATAGCATAAGCAAATGTAATAACCCAAAAGATACAGTATATTACCTACTATCAGACGTATGATAGCCTAAGAAAAGGTAATAACCCAAAAGATATGGTATACTACCTACTGTCAGACGTATGATAGCTTAAGCAAAGGTAACAACCCAAAAGATACGGTATATTACCTACTATCAGAAGTATGATAGCCTTAGAAAAGGTGATATCCCAAAAGATACGATATATTACCTACTATCAGACGTATGATTGCCTAAGCAAAGGTAATAACCCAAAAGATACGGTATATTACCTACTATCATATGTAAGATGGCCTAAGCAAAGGTAATAACCCAAAAAATACGGTATATTACCTCCTATCAGACGCATGATAGCCTAAGCAAAGGTAACAACCCAAAAGATACGGTATATTACCTACTATCAGACGTATGATAGCCAAAGAAAAGGTAATAACCCAAAAGATACGGTATATTACCTACTATCAAACGTATTATAGCCTAAGCAAAGGTAATAACCCAAAAGATACGGTATATTACCTACTATCAGACGTATGACAGCCTAAGAAAAGTTAATAACCCAAAAGATACGATATATTACCTACTATCAAGCGTATGATAGCCTAAGCAAAGATAATAACCCAAAAGATATGGTATATTACCTACTAATAGACGTATGATAGCCTAAGCAAAGGTAATAACCTAAACGATATGGTATATTACCTACTATCAGGCGTATAATAGCCTAAGGAAAGGGTATAACCCAAAAGATAAGGTATATTACCTACTATCAAGTGTATGATAGCCTAAGCAAAGGTAATAACCCAAAAGAGATGATATATTACCTCCTATCAGATCTGTGATGGCCTATGCAAAGGTAGTAACTCAAACGATACGGTATTACCTACTATCAGACGTATGAAAGCCTAAGCAAATGTAATAACACAAAAGATACTGTATATTACCAACTATCAAACGAATGATAGTCTAAGCAAAGGCAATAACCCAAACCATACGGTATATTACCAACTATCAAACGTATGATAGCCTAAGCAAAGGTAATAACACAAAAGAGATGGTATCTTACCTACTATCAGACGTATGATAGCCTAAGCAAAGGTAATAACCCAAAAGATACGGGATATTACCTACTATCAGACGTATGATAGGTTATGGAATGGTAATAACCCAAAATATACGGTATATTACCTACTATCAAACGTATGATAGCCTAAGCAAAGGTAATAATTCAAAAGATACAGTATATTACATACTATCAAACGTATGATAGCCTAAGCAAAGGTAATAACCCAAAAGATACGGGATATTACCTACTATCAACCGTATGAAAGCCTAAGCAAAGGTAATAACCCAAAAGAGAAGGTATATTACCAACTATCAGACGTATGAAAGCCTAAGCAAAGGTAATAACCCAAACGATATGGTATATTACCAACTATCAAACGTATGATAGCCTAAGAAAAGGTAATAACTCAAAACATACGGTATATTACAAACTATCAAACGTATGATAGTCTAAGCAAAGGTAATAACCAGAAGGATACGGTATATTACCTACTATCAAACATATGATAGCCTAAGCAAAGGTAATAACCCAAAAGAGACGGTATATTACCTGCTATCAAACGTATGATAGCCTAAGCAAATGTAATAACACAAAAAAGACGGTATATTACCTACTATCAGACGTATGATAGCCTAAGAAAAGGTAATAAATCAAAAGATACGAGATATTACCTACTATCAGACGTATGAAAGCCTAAGAAAAGGTAATAACCCAAAAGATACGGTATATTACCAACTATCAGACGTATGATAGCCTAAGAAAAGGTAATAACTCAAAACATACGGTATATTACCTACTATCAAACGTATGATAGCCTAAGCAAAAGTAATAACCAGAAGGATATAGTATATTAGCTACTATCAAACATATGATAGCCTAAGCAAAGGTAATAACTCAAAAGAGACGGTATATTACCTGCTATCAAACGTATGATAGCCTAAGCAAAGGTAATAACACAAAAGAGACGGTATATTACCTACTATCAGACGTATCATAACTTAAGCAATGGTAATAACCTAAAAGATACGGTATATTACCTACTATCAAACATATGATAGCCTATGCAAAGGTAATAACCCAAAAGATACGATATATTACATACTATCAAACGTATGAAAGCCTAAGCAAAGGTAATAAAACAAAAGACACGGTATATTACCTAGTATCAGACGTATGATAGCATAAACAATGGTAATAACCCAAAAGATTTGGTATATTACCTAGTATCAGACGTATGATAGTCTAAGCAAAGTTAATAACCCAAAAGATGTGGTATATTACCTACTATCAGACGTATCATAGCCTAAGGAAAGGTAATAACCCTAAAGATACCGTATGTTACCTACTATCAAATGTATGATAGCCTAAGCAAAGGTAATAACCCAAAAGATACGGTATATTACCTGCTATCAAAAGTATGATAGCCTAAGCAAAGGTAATATACCGAAAGATTCGTAATGTTACCTACTATCAAACCTATAATAGCCTCAGCAAAGGTAATAATCCTAAAAGATATGGTATATTACCTACTATCAGACGTATCATAGCCTAAGGAAAGGTAATAACCCAAAAGTTACGGTATATTACCTACTATCAGACGTATGATAGCCTAAGCAAAGGTAATAACCCAAAAAGATATGGTATATTACCTACTATCAAATGTATGATAGCCTAACCAAAGGTAATAACCAAAAAGATACGGTATTGTTTCTACTATCAAATGTATGATAGCCTAAGCAAAGGTAATAACGCAAAAGATACAGTATATTACCTACTATCAAAAGTATGATAGCCTATGCAAACGTAATAAACCAAAAGATTTGTAATGTTACCTACTATCAAACCTATGATAGCCTAAGCAAAGCTAATAACCCAAAAAGATACGGCATGATAGCATAAGCAAATGTAATAACCCAAAAGATACAGTATATTACCTACTATCAGACGTATGATAGCCTAAGAAAAGGTAATAACCCAAAAGATATGGTATACTACCTACTGTCAGACGTATGATAGCCTAAGCAAAGGTAACAACCCAAAAGATACGGTATATTACCTACTATCAGACGTATGATAGCCTTAGAAAAGGTGATATCCCAAAAGATACGATATATTAGCTACTATCAGACGTATGATTGCCTAAGCAAAGGTAATAACCCAAAAGATACGGTATATTCCCTACTATCAAAAATATGATAGCCTAAGCAAAGGTATAAACCCAAAAGATACGGTATATTACCTACTATCAAATGTAAGATGGCCTAAGCAAAGGTAATAACCCAAGAGATACGGTATATTACCTCCTATCAGACGTATGATAGCCTAGGCAAAGGTAACAACCCAAAAGATACGGTATATTACCTACTATCAGACGTATGATAGCCTAAGAAAAGGTAATAACCCAAAAGATACGGTATATTACCTACTTTCAAACGTATGATAGCCTAAGCAAAGGTAATAACCCAAAAGATACGGTATATTACCTACTATCAGACGTATGATAGCCTCATAAAAGTTGATAACCCAAAAGATACGATATATTACCTACTATCAGACGTATGATAGCCTAAGCAATGTTAATAACCCAAAAGATATGGTATATTACCTACTATCAGACATATGATAGCCTAAGCAAAGCTAATAACCCGAAAGATGAGGTATATTACCTACTATCAAACCTATCATAGCTTAAGTAAAGGTACTAACCCAAAAGATATGGCATATTACCTACTATTAGACGTACGATAGCCTAGGAAAAGTTAATAACCCAAAAGATACGACATATTACCTACTATCAGGCGTATGATAGCCTAAGCAAAGATAATAACCCAAATAAGATGGTATATTACATATTATCAAACGTAAGATAGCCTAAGCAAAGGTAATAACCCAAAAGATACGGTGTATTACCTACTATCAAACGTATGATAGCCTAAGCAAAGGTAATAACCCAAAAGAGATTGTATATTACATACTATCAAACGTATGATAGCCTAAGCAAAGTTAATAACCAAAAAGATACGGTGTATTACCTACTATCAAACATATGATAGCCTAAGCAAAGGTAATGACCCGAAAGAGACGGTATATTACATACTATCAAACGTATGATAGACTAAGCAAAGGTAATAACCCCACAGATACGGTGTATTACCTACTATCAAACGTATGATAGCCTAAGCAAAGGTAATAACGCAAAAGATACAGTATATTACCTACAATCAAATGTATGATAGCCTAAGCAAAGGTAATATCCCAAAAGAGACGGTATATTACCTACTATCAGGCGTATAATAGCCTAAGCAAAAGATAAGGTATATTACGTACTATCAAACGTATGATAGCCTAAGCAAAGGTAATAACCCAAAAGATACGGTACATTACCTACTATCAGACGTATGAAAGCCTAAGCAAATGTAATAACACAAAAGATACTCTATATTACCAACTATCAAACGTATGATAGTCTAAGCAAAGGCAATAACCCAAAACATACGGTATATTACCAGCTATCAAACGTATCATAGCCTAAGCAAAGGTAATAATCCAAAAGATACGGTATATTACCTACTATCTGAAGTATGATAGCCTAAGAAAATCTATTAACCCGAAAAATACGGTATATTATCTATTATCAGACTTATGTTAGCCTAAGCAAAGGTAATAACACAAAAGAGAAGGTATATTACCTACTCTCAGACGTATGATAGCGTAAGCAATGGTAATAACCCAAAAGATACGGTATATTACCTACTACCAAATGCATGATAGCCTAAGCAAAGGTAATAACACAGAAGAGACGGTATATTACCTACTATCAGACGTATGATAGCCTAAGCAATGGTAATAACCCAAAAGATATGGTATATTACCTAATATCAGACGTATAATAGCCTAAGCAAAGCTAATTTCTCGAAAGATGAGGTATATTACCTACTATCAGACCTATCATAGCCTAAGTAAAGGTAACAACCCAAAAGATATGGCATATTACCTACTATCAGGTGTATGATAGCCTAAGCAAAGATAATAACCCAAAAGTGACGGTATATTACATACTATCAAACGTATGATAGCCTAAGCAAAGGTAATAACCCAAAAGATATTGTGTATTACCTACTACCAAACGTATGATAGCCTAAGCAAAGGTAATAAGGCAAGAGAGAAGGTATATTACATATTATCAAACGTATGATAGCCTAAGCAAAGGTAATAACCCAAAAGATATGGTGTATTACCTACTATCAAATGTATGATAGCCTAAGCAAAGGTAATAACCCAAAAGAGACGGTATATTACATACTATCAAACGTATGATAGCCTAATCAAAAGTAATAACCCAAAAGGGACGGTGTATTACCTACTATCAAACATATCATAGCCTAAGCAAAGGTAATAATGCAAAAGATACAGTATATTACCTACAATCAAACGTATGATAGCCTAAGCAAAGGTAATAACCCAAAAGAGATGGTATATTACCTACTATCAGACGTATGATAGCCTAAGCAAAGGTAAGAACCCAATAAGATATGGTTTATTACTTACTATCACACGTATGATAGCCTAAACAAAGGTAATAACCCAAAAGATACAGTATATTACCTACTATCAGCCGTATGATAGCCTAAGCAAAGGTAATAACCTAAAAGATACGGTATATTACCTACTATCAGACGTATAATAGCCTAAGCAAAGGTAATAACCCAAAACATACAGTAAATTACCTACTATCAAACGTATGATAGCCTAAGCAAAGGTAATAACCTAAAAGATACAGTATATTACCAACTATCAGACGTATAATAGCCTAAGCAAAGGTAATAACCCAAAAGATACGGTATATTACCTACTAACAAAAGTATGATAGCCTAAGCAAAGGTAATAACCCAAAAGAGACGGTATATTACCTATTATCAGACGTATGGTGGCCTAAGCAAAGGTAATAACCCAAAAGATACGGTATATTACGAACTATCAAACGTATGATAGCCTAAGCAAAGGTAATAACATAAAAGAGACAGTATATTACCTACTATCAGACGTACAATGACCTAAGCAAAGGTAATAACCAAAAAGATACGGTATATTACCTACTATCAGGCATATGAAAGCCTAAGCAAAGGTAATAACCCAAAAGATACGATGTATTACCTACTATCAAACGTATGATAGCCTAAGAAAAGGTAATAACCCAAAAGATATAGTATATTTCCTACAATCAAATGTATGATAGCCTAAGCATAGGTAATAACCCAAAAGATACGGTATATTACCTACTATCAACCGTATGATAGCCTAAGCAAAGGTAATAACCTAAAAGATACGGTATATTACCTACTATCAGACGTATAATAGCCTAAGTAAGCGTAATAACCCAAAAGAGACGGTATATTACCTATTATCAGACGTATGATAACATAAGCAAAGGTAATAACCCAAAAGATAGGGTATATTACCTACTATCAGACGTATGATAGCCTAAGCAAAGGTAATAACGAAAAAGATACGGTATATTACCTACTATCAGCCGTATGATAGCCTAAGCAAAGGTAATAACCCAAAAGACACAATATATTACCTACTATAAGACGTATAATAGCCTAAGCAAAGGTAATAACCCAAAACATACAGTATATTACCTACTATCAAACGTATGATAGCCTAAGCAAAGGTAATAACCTAAAAGATACAGTATATTACCTACTATGAGACGTATAATAGCCTAAGCAAATGTAATAACCCAAAAGATACGGTATATTACCTACTATCAAACGTATGATGGCCTAAGCAAAGGTAATAACCAAAAAGATACGGTATATTACCTACTATCAAACGTATGATAGCCTAAGCAAAGGTAATAACCCAAAAGAGACGGTATATTACCTATTATCAGACGTATGATAGTCTAAGCAAAGGTAATAACCCAAAAGAGACAGTATATTACATACTATCAAACTTATGATAGCCTAAGCAAATGTAATAACCCAAAAGATACGGTATATTACGAACTATCAAACGTATGATAGCCTAAGCAAAGGTAATAACCCAAAACATACGGTATATTACATACTCTCAAACGTATGATAGCCTAAGCAAAGGTAATAACCCAAAAGAGACGGTGTATTACCTATTATCAGATATATGCTAGCCTAAGTGAAGGTAATAACCTAAAAGAGGCGGTATATTACCTACTATCAGACGTATGAACGCCTAAGCCAAGGTAATAAACCAAAAGATACGGTATATTACCAACTATCAAACGTATGATAGCCTAAGCAAAGGTAATAAACCAAAACATATGGTATATTACCAACTATTAAACGTATGATATCCTAAGCAAAGGTAATAACCCAAAATATACAGTATATTACCTACTATCAGACGTATGATTGCCTAAGCAAAGGTAATAACTCAAACGATACGGTACATTACCTACTATCAGATGTATGATAACCTAAGCAAATGTAATAACCCAAAAGATACGGTATATTACCAACTATCAAATGTATGATAGTATAAGCAAAGGCAATAACCCAAACCATACGGTATATTACCAACTATCAAACGTATGATAGGCTAAGCAAAGGTAATAACCCAAAAGAAACGGTATATTACCTACTATCAAACGTATGATAGCCTAAGCAAAGGTAATAACCCAAAAGATACGGTATATTACCTACTATCAGACGTATGATAACCTAAGCAAAGGTAATAACCCAAAAGATACAGTATATTACCTACTATCAGAAGTATGATAGCCTAAGCAAAGGTAATACCAAAAAAGATATGTTATATTACCTACTATCAACAGTATGATAGCCTAAGCAAAGGTAATAACCTAAAAGATACGGTATATTACCTACTATCAGACGTATAATAGCCTAAGCAAAGGTAATAACCCAAAATATATAGTATATTACCTACTATCAAACGTATGATAGCCTAAGCAAAGGTAATAACCTAAAAGATACGGTATCTTACCTACTATCAGACGTATAATATCCTAAGCAAAGGTAATAACCCAAAACATACGGTATATTACCTACTATCAAAAGTATGATAGCCTAAGCAAAGGTAAAATCCCAAAAGAGACAGTATATTACCTATTATCAGACGTATGATGGCCTAAGCAAAGGTAATAACCCAAAAGATATAGTATATTACCTACTATCACACGTATGAAAGCCTAAGCAAAGGTAATAACCCAAAAGATACGGTATATTACGAACTATCAAATGTATGATAGCCTAAGCAAAGGTAATAACCCAAAACATACGGTATATTACCAACTATCCAACGTATGATAGCCTAAGCAAAGGTAATAACCCAAAAGAGACGGTATAATACCTACTATCAGACGTATGATGGCCTAAGGAAAGGTAATAACCAAAAAGATACGGTATATTACCTACTATCATACGTATGAAAGCCTAAGCAAAGGTAATAACCCAAAAGATACGGTGTATTACCTACTATCAAACGTATGATAGCCTAAGCAAAGGTAATAACCCAAAAGATATAGTATATTACCTACAATCAAACGTATGATAGCCTAAGCAAAGGTAATAATCGAAAAGATACGGTATATTACCTACTATCAGCCGTATGATAGCCTAAGCAAAGGCAATAACCTAAAAGATATGGAATATTACTTACTATCAGACGTATAATAGCCTAACCAAAGGTAATAACCCAAAAGAGACGGTATATTACCTACTATCAGACGTATGATGGCCTAAGTAAAGGTAATAACCCAAAAGATACGGTATATTACCTACTATCAGACGTATGAAAGCCTAAGCCAAGGTAATAAACCAGAAGATACGGTATATTACCAACTATCAAACATATGGTAGCCTAAGCAAAGGCAATAACCCAAAACATACAGTATATTACCCACTATCAAACGTATGATAGCCTAAGCAAAGGTAATAACCCAAAAGATACGGTATATTACCTACTATCAAACGTATGATAGCCTAAGCAAAGGTAATAACCTGAAAGATACGGTATATTACCTACTATCAGATGTATAATAGCCTAAGCAAAGGCCATAACCCAAAAGAGACGGTATATTACCTACTATTAGACGTATGATGGCCTAAGCAAAGGTAATAACCCAAAAGAAATGGTATATTACATAGTATCAAACGTATGATAGCCTAAGCAAAGGTAATAACCCAAAATATACGGTATATTACCTACTATCAGATATATGATAGCCTAAGCAAAGGTAATAACCCAAAAGATACGGTATATTACCTACTACCAGATGTATGATAATCTAAGCAAAGGTAATAACCCAAAAGATACGGTATATTACCTACTATCAAACGTATGATAGCCTAAGCAAAGGTAATAACCCAAAAGATACGGTATATTACCTACTATCAGACGTATGATAACCTAAGCAAAGGTAATAACCCAAAAGATACAGTATATTACCTACTATCAGAAGTATGATAGCCTAAGCAAAGGTAATACCAAAAAAGATATGTTATATTACCTACTATCAACAGTATGATAGCCTAAGCAAAGGTAATAACCTAAAAGATACGGTATATTACCTACTATCAGACGTATAATAGCCTAAGCAAAGGTAATAACCCAAAATATATAGTATATTACCTACTATCAAACGTATGATAGCCTAAGCAAAGGTAATAACCTAAAAGATACGGTATCTTACCTACTATCAGACGTATAATATCCTAAGCAAAGGTAATAACCCAAAACATACGGTATATTACCTACTATCAAAAGTATGATAGCCTAAGCAAAGGTAAAATCCCAAAAGAGACAGTATATTACCTATTATCAGACGTATGATGGCCTAAGCAAAGGTAATAACCCAAAAGATATAGTATATTACCTACTATCACACGTATGAAAGCCTAAGCAAAGGTAATAACCCAAAAGATACGGTATATTACGAACTATCAAATGTATGATAGCCTAAGCAAAGGTAATAACCCAAAACATACGGTATATTACCAACTATCCAACGTATGATAGTCTAAGCAAAGGTAATAACCCAAAAGAGACGGTATAATACCTACTATCAGACGTATGATGGCCTAAGGAAAGGTAATAACCAAAAAGATACGGTATATTACCTACTATCATACGTATGAAAGCCTAAGCAAAGGTAATAACCCAAAAGATACGGTGTATTACCTACTATCAAACGTATGATAGCCTAAGCAAAGGTAATAACCCAAAAGATATAGTATATTACCTACAATCAAACGTATGATAGCCTAAGCAAAGGTAATAACCGAAAAGATACGGTATATTACCTACTATCAGCCGTATGATAGCCTAAGCAAAGGTAATAACCTAAAAGATATGGAATATTACCTACTATCAGACGTATAATAGCCTAACCAAAGGTAATAACCCAAAAGAGACGGTATATTACCTACTATCAGACGTATGATGGCCTAAGTAAAGGTAATAACCCAAAAGATACGGTATATTACCTACTATCAGACGTATGAAAGCCTAAGCCAAGGTAATAAACCAGAAGATACGGTATATTACCAACTATCAAACATATGGTAGCCTAAGCAAAGGCAATAACCCAAAACATACAGTATATTACCCACTATCAAACGTATGATAGCCTAAGCAAAGGTAATAACCCAAAAGATACGGTATATTACCTACTATCAAACGTATGATAGCCTAAGCAAAGGTAATAACCTGAAAGATACGGTATATTACCTACTATCAGATGTATAATAACCTAAGCAAAGGCAATAACCCAAAAGAGACGGTATATTACCTACTATTAGACGTATGATGGCCTAAGCAAAGGTAATAACCCAAAAGAAATGGTATATTACATAGTATCAAACGTATGATAGCCTAAGCAAAGGTAATAACCCAAAATATACGGTATATTACCTACTATCAGATATATGATAGCCTAAGCAAAGGTAATAACCCAAAAGATACGGTATATTACCTACTACCAGATGTATGATAATCTAAGCAAAGGTAATAACCCAAAAGATACGGTATATTACCTACTATCAGACATATGATAGCCTAAGCAAAGGTAATAACAAAAAAGATACGGTATATTACCTACTATCAGCCGTATGATAGCCTAAGCAAAGGTAATAACCTAAAAGATACGGTATATTACCTACTATCAGACGTATAATAGCCTAAGCAAAGGTAATAACCCAAAACATACAGTATATTTCCTACTATCAAACGTATGATAGCCTAAGCAATGGTAATAACCTAAAAGATACGGTATATTACAAACTATCAGACGTATAATAGCCTAAGCAAAGGTAATAACCCAAAAGATACGGTATATTACCTACTATCAAAAGTATGATAGCCTAAGCAAAGGTAATAACCCAAAAGAGACGGTATATTACCTATTATCAGACGTATGATGGGCTAAGCAAAGGTAATAACCCAAAAGAGACGGTATATTACCTACTATCAGACGTATGATAACATAAGCAAAGGTGATAACCCAAAAGATAGGGTATATTACCTACTATCAGACGTATGATAGCCTAAGCAAAGGTAATAACAAAAAAGATACGGTATATTACCTACTATCAGCCGTATGATAGCCTAAGCAAAGGTAATAACCTAAAAGATACAGTATATTACCTACTATAAGACGTATAATAGCCTAAGCAAAGGTAATAACCCAAAACATACAGTATATTACCTACTATCAAACGTATGATAACCTAAGCAAAGGTAATAACCTAAAAGATACAGTATATTACCTACTATCAGACGTATAATAGCCTAAGCAAAGGTAATAACCCAAAAGATACGGTATATTACCTACTATCAAAAGTATGATAGCCTAAGCAAAGGTAATAACCCAAAAGTGACGGTATATTACCTATTATCAGACGTATGATGGCCTAAGCAAAGGTAATAACCCAAAAGATACAGTATATTACCTACTATCAGACGTATGAAAGCCTAAGCAAATGTAATAACCCAAAAGATACGGTATATTACGAACTATCAAACGTATGATAGCCTAAGCAAAAGTAATAACCCAAAACAAATGGTATATTGCCAACTATCCAACGTATGATATCCTAAGCAAAGGTAATAACCCAAAAGAGACGGTATATTACCTACTATCAGATGTATGATGGCCTAATCAAAGGTAATAACCAAAAAGATACGGTATATTACCTACTATCAGACATATGAAAGCCTAAGCAAAGGTAATAACCCAAAAGATACGGTGTATTACCTACTATCAAACGTATGATAGCGTAAGCACAGGTAATAACCCAAAAGATACTATATATTACCTACAATCAAACGTATGATAGCCTAAGTGTTGCACCTTAAAATTTGCCCAGCCTTTCTTTACCTAGCTTATGTTTCATTTCATTCACATTAGCATTATCATTTGCATTTCATTGACATGTATGCAAGAGATCAAGAGGTATGAATATCAATCAAGGGCTACACAAGACTTTGAAGCTAGCTAAGAAGATTATTCAAGTGTTCAAGGGTTGATATCCTTGTCAGAGAAGATAAAAGATCCTCAGAGAGAGTGGTTGAAACCAAGTGTGTGTGTCTCCTAACTTGAGAGTTATGGGAAGTCATCAGATGATTCTGAAGCCATGAAGTAAGACTTGAGGTCTTGAGAGAGCTCATGATAAGTTTTGAAGATCACTTTGAGGCCTAGACAGGTCATTGTGCAAGAATAAGAAGCCTCAACCATGATTGGTGCAGCTAGGGTTTGACTGGGTCAACCCTAAGTCAAATGATGATTTGAAGAAGGTTGAGACCTAATTCAAGAGCCATGTGATCATGTATTGATGCATTGAGATGTTATAAGGATGATTCCAAGGTCAAATCATCATGATTGAAGAGTTTGAGAAGTTTCAAGCTAGGGTTTCTAAGGCTTGACAGTGTAAAATCCCCTAATTTGACCCCTATCTTCAAGGAAGTTTAACTCAAGATGTGATTGTTATCTCATCTTGCCCCCAACACGAATGTTGTAGAGCATGATCTTAGCTTTAATTTGAGTGCTAGAGGTCCTTGATAGGATTTGTAGAACTCAAGTTATGACTTTGACAAGTTACAGGTCATTTGAGGTATGTGAATTTGGAGCTTGAAAGTTGTCCAACTTGCATGAATGTTTTGCCCTAAAAGGATGATTCCTATGAACTTTTTGTCAACATGAATGTTGTTCCTTATCCTCTTAGCTTTCTAGATAGTACTAGAACTCCTTGATAGGATTTGTAGAACTCAAGTTATGGCTTTGACAAGTCAAGGGCATTTTGGTCATTTGGAGATTATAGGTCATTTCAAGCATAAGGCCATAACTCCTATTTCCAAGCTTCAAATGGGAAAATGTTCAACATCAAACTTGTTCAAAATGATGTTTTAAGGCTATCCAAGAGGTCATGATAGGTTGGAATTGCTTGTAGCTCAAAATTACAAAAATGGCTTAAAATAAAGGTGATTTTCAAATGAACCAAAGATGGAAATTGGTATTTTTGATCTACATGTCCAAACCAAGGCATGTAATATGTAATTTTGATTCTAAAACACATTTTAAGAACATTGGTTTTGCCACAATTTTTAATTGAAGTTTAATTTGTGGACTTGCTTTGAAAAGTAGTTACTTACATCTTAAGTAACATTTGCCAAACCAAAATTCAAGGCATGACCAAGGCTTCTTTCAATCCAAACACATCCAAAATACCATAAGGAGAGAAATTGGAAGAGAATGGGGGTGAATAAAAGATGCTAGTAGAATTGGTATGACCATGGCATGTGATTGAACTTTTCATGACATGAGAAATTGAATTTCTCATTAGAAGGATCTAGGGCTTTCTAGATCATCCATACATGGCCTATATATTGAATAGAGGTGATCCATGGCCAAGGTTGGTGATAGTTGAAGGAGAGAATAGAGATTGAGATTGAAAATTCTGGTTTGCAACTGAATTTGGTTACACCATTTTCTTCACTTTCCATCCATTTTCTTGATTGCAATCTCTTCCCTGGATGCTAGTGAATGATTCCAGATCATAATCCAGGCAAATTCGTGGCTGAATGGTGTTCTTGATCTCAGATTTCTTCACCTGCAACTCAGAAGTGGTTCCAAGAATCCAGAGCATTTCCCTCCATTTTATTGCATACAGAAGCTTGGAATTGATTCACTGAAGGAGTCTGGAGCATTTGAGAGCTTGATTTGAAGTTTTACTACCTCTGTGCACACGAAATTCCCAGGTTAGTAACTTTCAATCTCCAGCTTGAATTAGGTAGAATTAAGAGGAATTAGGATGTTAGATGCATTGTGGATTGATGTAGGGAGGTTTTCAGATCATTAATTTGAGAGTTAGTGACCAATTAGGGTTGTTACCATTTTCGGGTGAGATGTGGTTCTTGCGAATCTTGAGGTTTTAGGTTGAATTAAGGGCATGAATGGACTCCTTGTGAGATTTGGGACAAGTTTCATTAAGGAATCGTGGCCAATGGTGGATTCTATGGCAAGTTAGGGTTGTGAGATGACGACCGGAGAATGTCATCGGCGGTGACTTTGGGCACGCAGGTGGCCTGAGTTTCAGAAATTTGAATTGGGGAAGATGATCCCAGAGCCCTTGGATCAAGGTTGGACTTTGACTGAAGACCCCATCCAACGGCCACGCGTGCATGAAATTTGTGAAGGATTTCTGAACTAAATGAAACGATGCGTTTCATTAATCAGTTGTGGTTTTGGGCTTAAGTCAGAATTGATAACCACACCCCCCTTATGGCCCAAATCCTAAAATGAACTGGATTTTATTGCTACCTGCACCACGCATTTGTCATTTTTATTTGGATTTTCTATTATTTTTCATTTTATTCATGGTTAGTGATTAATTCATAAAAAATGGAAAAATAACTCAATTGATCCCATTCTTTTTGAATTGGATTCATGATTGAATCTAGTATTTTTTAGATAAAAAATATTATTATTTCATGCATTTTCTGATTTTATGGTATTTTTTACATTTTAATTGATATTAAAATAATCATGCTTGATGGTTGATTTTGTTGAATTTGGTTTGATCATGTGATGATGATTTTGGTCTTGATTTTTTGTGAGTAGTTATCATAGATATGCATGCTCCCCATAGATTTTTCTCACATTTTTGTGATGAATATAAGTGGTAGTTTTAGGTTGAAACTTTAAGAGCTCCATTTTTAGGGTTTATGGTTGATACCTTGTGGTTTGGATTTTATTTTTAAGACTTGCTGGATGGTTCAACCTCTGATTTTTTTATGATAGATTCATGATTGAATTAGGATCCCTTAGGAATTTTTGTAGGAATTTTCAATGTAGTTTACTATTTTAGTTTGATTTTAGTTTAGATGCTAGTTTTAGATGATTCTGAGGCACTAATTCAACTAGATTGACCTCTTTGGTTCCCTTAGATTAGGGTGTTGCTTTGCTTGTTCTTGGATGATGTTGAAGACAAGTTGAAGATGCATTGGATTGCTTGAAGAGGCATGGATGTGAGGATCTTCCCTTCTTTTGGTGTAGTATTGTTTAGGTGTTAAGATTAGGGTTTGTAGGCAGAGCTTCTAGATAGATTCTCTTCCTTCATATACATGGATGATGTTAATCACTTCCATTCTTCCCTATGATGTAAGGTCCCCTTGTAAAGGCCTCATCCCTCCTTTGGTAGGATGTGTGGCTCTTTTCAAGTTGGTAGAACCTTTGAGGGTCCCTTTCTCTGATGATAGGATGCTTAGTGGTGACCTTTGGTCTTCACTCTGTTGTCAATCATCTCAACTTTGCTCTTGATAGATGCATCTTTCTCCCTTGTTAGAGGATGGAGTTCCTTGCTTGAATAAGATTGAAGGATGAAGTTGATACTTCCTTGTGTTTGAAGATTATTCTGAGAAGCTGAAGCTTGTAGATGAAGAGGACCAAGTTGATACTGGTAAAGAAGAGAGAGATGAAGCTTGAAAACTAAGATGACACTTGTGAAGAAGATCAAATTAAGATTGAGTGAAGAGCTGAGGCTTGAGGAATAGAGGATAAGTTGATACTTATGTTGATACACTGAGAGCCTGAGGGAGCCAAGTTGATACTTGCAGTTAGGAGAGAGGCCTGAAGGGGAGTTCACTTTGGAGCTGAGGATAAGTTGATACTTATGTTGATGTGTTGGAAGCTCAGAGAAGCAAGTTGATACTTGCTATTGAAGATGATAGCCTCGAGGGTGGTTGAAGACTAGACTGCTGTCAGAGGAGAGCTTTGTTGTGGAAGCTGTTGATCTGCTTTCTTTCTTGTCTGTTTGCTTGTTGTGTAACTGTATTGGTGTGACTTGTTTGATTTGCTTGATGCATTAGAATAAGTTCATATCTAGATTGACTTTAACTAGGAGCATGATTGCATTAGAGGTTGATTTGCTCCCTCTGCTTGTATTTTTACTGTATGGCTTTGCTTGCGGGTATTTGGTAGAGCCCAGCTCCCTTGCCTATGTGGTTTGTGTTGCTTGATAGCATTTCATTTCTTCTGTATGATTGCAGTGTATTATATTTTGCTTGATAGCATGTTATTTCCTCTGTATGATTGCAGTTATTCATATCTGGCTTGAGGTTGAGATGAGCTTGTGGAGGCTGATGCCCCACACACATTTCCTCCCTCACTTGCATTGCATGCATTTTACAGTCGTTTACTGTTTACTGTTAAGCTGATGCTTTATCTGTTTCTGTTTATCATTGACATGATCCCCTAGGAATCTCACTTCCTTTGATAAGGAAGTGATGATTAGAACTTTAGGTTGAAACCTATGCATGATAACTTCTAGGAGATCCCTGTTTCAAACTTCAACCATAGGATGAATCCTTGGCATGACAACATTAGGACTTGATAGCTTCCCTGTAGTTTTCCCTCTCTCTTCTCATCTCAAAACAAATTCAAACACGGTAATAAAGGTTAACTGATCTCGTACGTTATGAGCCTTAAGCTATCTGAGAAAGGGTTGTCGGAGAGTTTCTTTTTGACAGCTTGGATGTTTAGTATGGCACCCTTTGGGTGACATGCGACACATTCACTCTCAGGTCATAGTCTCTAGTATGATATTGGTTGCAAACATCCATAAAAAAAAGTTCTTCCGTAAAAGACAGAAAACAAACTTCAAAACTTTTTGCCCCGTGGGCCCGTAATTCAAAGGAAGCTTTTCTAAAGAAAAGAGTGTCGTTAACTCCCAGTTCTACCGCAAATGATAACGCTTAAGTCTCCAAGGGTCGAGCTGCGTACGCCAAACTGCTGGAACTGTTTGTTAACCCTACTCGGTAAAATAGATGAATCTGAATTCCCGTAATCCGTATTATCCCGAACTACGTAAGCTCTGATCTCTCATATTTGTTGAGAGTACGTAGGCACAATACTGATGTATTGGCGAGCCACCTTCCCCATCACCCGTAGTTAGTCGAACTACATTGACTCTGATTTCTCATTCTCTGATGAGAATACGTAGGCATAAAGCGCGACGCTTTGCCGAGTCATTTTCTTTTATTTTTTAAGCCCGCCTTGATAGGTAGATAGATAAAACCAACCCGTCCGATAAACACAACAAGTGTGGATCCCATCGAGTACGATGGACGTGAGGGGTGCTAATACCTTCCCCTTGCGTAACCGACTCCCGAACCCAGACAACGGTTGTGACGACCTTGTCTTATACCTTTTCGTCAGGTTTTTCCGATCGTTTCCTTTCCCGTTCAGAGGGATAAATAACGAAAGGTGGCGACTCTTCTGTTTTGCCGGCACCTTATTTTCCCAGTAGCGACAGCTGGCGACTCTGCTGGGGACTTGATAGTTTCCTGGGATCCAACGTCCCGTATGCGAGTCAGTTTGGGGATCCAACGTCCCTGCGAGAGTCAATCCTAGCGCTCGTATTATTACTTGTTGGGTTGTGTTTGTTTATCGCATTTTATTTCCCGCATTTTATTTTCAGTATGATATGATTATCTGTGCTGTTGTGGGAAGGGCATTCTGATGAGTGAGAAGCCAGACCCAGGCTTGAGCGTACCTAGCATTAGTTGTGGAAATTCGTGGGCGCGTGCTTGCTTTGCAGGCACTAGTGTCTCATGAAATCCACACTCAGACGAGGTTCTCCCGGTTGACTTCTTTTTCAACCCTTTGGGTTGAGGGGGTTGTTGGTTTGGAGGATTATCGACTCTGGGGACCGATCATTTGGGATTCAGCCGAGTGAGGCCGCTTCAGGAGACGGTGATGCCACACCTTCTGGGTATCGTATCACCCTTCTTGAATGTTTGTGACGCTGATGACCGCATAGGATGCCGAACTTGAGTCAGTTTAGGTCCATACCTGTGAGCAGGGTTGGGTTTGTTGCAAGAAACCTTAACCTTCAGACTACCTGGTTTTCTTGATAGTGAATCAGTTTTATTGGTATCAGAGGTCCTTATTATCAGATGTTTGTTCTTGACAGAGCAGAGTTATGGTCCTGTATCAGAAGGCCTTATTTTCTGAGATGTTTGTTCTTGACAGAGCAGAGTTATGGTTCTGTATCAGAGGTCCTTATTTTCAAAGATATGTGTTCTTGACAGAGCAGATTTTGTAAGAACACAAATTGTTTCTTAGTTATATCTCTATGTTTTGATGATAACACTTATGAATTTTGTATTCAAGAATTATATACTCTAAATTTGTTCTAGACTGTTTGCTACAGGTACTAAAGAAAATATTCTTAAAAGAGCAAATTTGGATCTGAACAATGTTATTATGAAAGGCTTCAAAGGTTCAAGAGCATCTTAAATGAAGATCTGAACGCTGCTCCCAGAAGAATCTGATTGCTGTCTTTTGAAGATTCTGAAGCAGGAGCCTCTAAAGAATAGAAGACTCTGCTCTGATGGATTTACACGCTCAAGCATACAAGTTGCACATACTCTGATTCAGCTCAATCTGAAGAACATCCAAGACTCTGAAGATCCAGAAGATCTCTACTCTGGAGATTCTGAAGATTCAGATTCTAATGTTGAAAGCTGAACTTACTTAGTGAAGAAGATTTAAATATGGACGTTGGCTTATCTCAACAGCTCTTTCCTCTTTTGTGCTAGACACAAGGACACAGACAAAAAGGTTTTATCTGTGCATTCCATTCTAAGGAAAGTTTCTGCAAAGTGAAGACAAAAGGCATCAGGCTTTTTCAGCACAGCCTCCAATGTAAAGACAAAAGGCTCCAGGCTTTTTAGCACAACCTTCAACGTTGAGAAGACTTCATGGATCTAAGTGCCTATATAAAGAAGTCCACTCCATCTTATTCAGTATCGAACTTCTTGCAAAAATCACTCATCAAAGCAAAACTCTCAAAGCTCTTAGTATTTTATTTTGCTATAACATTGTTCTTAACTTAAGAGAAATATCACGGTTGTGATAACAGCTTATTAGAAGCATTCTTACTCTTGTAATAGTTTTACATTGTTTGTAAAAGGTTTTCCTTAAGAGGATCCAGTTGGGATCAGTTGCTCTTAAGAAGACTAAGAACAGTTGTTCTTAGGTGTTACTATTGTAATCTGTTTGATTAAATAGTGGATTAAGTCCTTGACCGAGAAAGGCAAATCACTCTTGAGAGGATGGACTGGAGTAGTTGTGTTCAACGAACCAGGATAAAAATAACTGTGTTTAAATCTTTGATTATTTGTCATACTTATTCAACCCCCCCCCCCCCTTCTAAGTAATTTTCTCACCTTCAGTTGGCATCAGAGCTCCGGTTCTGCGTGTGCTACCACTTAACCTTGTCAGTAAAGATCCAGTGAGAAAAGTTACTTTGTTATATATCTGTTTGTCATTATGGGTGACACATCTACATCTAACTGTAACAAATATGAAGGAGATAGAATCAGCACAAAGCCTCCCATGTTTGATGGAGAAAAATTTGATTACTGGAAGGACAGGATAGAAAGTTTCTTCCTGGGGTATGATGCTGATTTGTGGGACTTGGTTATTGATGGCTATGAACATCCTACAAATGAGGATGGCAAGAAAGTTGACATAAAATCAATGACAGAAGTCCAGAAGAAGGATTTAAAGATTCACCATAAAGCTAGGACAATATTGGTTAATGCAATCTCTCATACTGAGTATGAGAAGATTACTAACAGAGAAACAACTCATGGAATGTTTGAGTCACTTAAAATGACTCATGAAGGAAATTCTCAAGTGAAGGAGACCAAGGCTTTGGCGCTTATACAGAAGTATGAAGCGTTCAAAATGGAAGAATCTGAAAATATAGAAACTATGTTTTCTAGATTCCAGATCCTTACTGCTGGTCTAAAGGTTCTAGACAAGGGATACTCCACATCAGATCACGTAAAGAAAATCATCAGAAGTCTGTCTACCAGATGGAGACCAATGGTGACTGCCTTGAAGATGGCTAAAGATCTGAACAAGATCTCTCTAGAAGAACTCATCAGCTCACTGAGGAGCCATGAGATTGAGCTTGAGGAAGATGAACCTCAGAAGAAAGAAAAAGGTAAATCTATTGCATTAAAATCTAACAAAACTGCTAAAGCTTTGCAGGTCATTCAAGAAAGCTCTGAAGAATCTTCTTCTGAAGAAGAAGATGAGTTATCAATGCTGTCCAGAAGGATCAACAGGCTCTGGAAGCACAAGGGAAAGAAATTCAACAACTTCAGAAAATCTAATCATAGAAAGGAATCTTCTGGGCACAGAAGATCTGGCAAGAAAGAAGTTGTATGCTATGAGTGCAAAGAGCCTGGGCATTATAAGAGTGATTGCCCCAAACTTCAAAAAGAAAAACCCAAGAAGAAGGTTGACAAAAAGAAGAAGGTTATGATGGCAACATGGGATAACTCAGATGATTCTGAATCAGAAGAAGAATGTGCTAATGTTGCACTAATGGCCAGCACAGAAGATCAAGAGGAAGGAACCTCAGGATATGAATCAGATTCTGAATCTGATGATGATGCAGAAGAGGTATTGGTTAAACTTACCAAAGAAGAACTTACAAAAGTTTTAACATAAGTTCTTAAAAGTTATAACAATATCAAACTCAAATATAAGAAGCTGAAAAGCAATCTTGAATCTGAGATTGATCTTCTGAAGACAGAACTTGTTGAGCAAAAAGAAATTAATCTGAAAATCAAAAATGACTTTGAAATAACTCAACAAGAATCTGAATCTAAGGCTAAGTCATGTGAAAACATTTTAGAAAAATATGACTCTAGCTTTCAGAGATTCCTTACTAAGAGCATAGACAGAAGCAAGATGGCTTCTATGATCTATGGTGTTAGTGGGAACAACAGAAGAGGTATTGGATATGAATCTTCATCTGGAAGTAATCCAAAATCTGTTGACAAACTTCTCATCAAGAAGACACCTCTGTATTCTCAATTTAAATTTGGTCATTTAAATGATATTAAACACACAAGCTCTGAGAAGAATGCTTATGTGTTTACACCCAAGGTAAGTCAGAATAAACATTATGTTGAAAAACAGAAGTTTAGACAAACCTACAAACCAACTAACCCCAAAGGACCCAAGAAGATCTGGGTACCTAAAAACAAAATAATTCCTGTTGCAGATGTTCTTAGCAACAAGATCCGGACGCCAATCATGGTACCTGGACTCTGGATGCTCACGACACATGACAGGAGAAAGGTCTATGTTCCAAAGCCTGGAACTTAGATCTGGAGGTGACGTGAAGTTTGGAGGGAACCAGAAAGGCAAGATCATTGGATCTGGCACTATAGGAAACAGTAATCTTCCCTCTATAACTAATGTCTTACTTGTTGAAGGTCTAAAACATAACCTATTATCCATAAGTCAATTAAGTGACAATGGTTATGATATTACCTTTAATCAAAAATGTTGTAAAGCTATATGTCAAAAGGATGGCTCTATCCTATTTAGTGGTAAGAGGAAAAACAACATTTAAAAAATAAACCTTTCAGAACTTAAAGTTCAAAATGTTAAATGCCTCTTGTCTGTTAATGAAGAGCAATGGGTCTGGCACAGAAGATTGGGCCATATTAATATGAGACGTATATCTCAGATTAATAAACTTAATCTTGTCAGAGGACTCCCTAATCTGAAGTTCACTTCAGATGCTCTTTGTGAAGCATGCCAAAAAGGGAAGTTTTCAAAAATATCTTTTAAATAAAAAAATGTTGTTTCTACTTCAAAACCACTAGAACTACTTCATATTGATCTGTTTGGACCAGTGAAAACTGCATCCATCAGAGGCAAGAAGTATGGATTAGTCATTGTTGATGACTATAGTAGATGGACATGGGTAAAGTTCTTAAAACACAAGGACGAGTCACACTCTGTGTTGTTTGACTTCTGCAAGCAAGTCCAGACTGAAAAAGATTTCAAAATTATAAAAGTCAGAAGTGATCATAGGGGTGAATTTGAAAATAAATTTTTTGAAAAATATTTTTCTGAAAATGGCATTGTTCATGATTTTTCCTGTCCTAGAACTCCACAACAAAATGGGGTTGTAGAGAGGAAAAACAGGACTCTGCAAGAAATGGCCAGAACCATGATCAATGAGACAAATCTGGAAAAACACTTTTGGGCAGAAGCAATCAACACAGCGTGTTATATTCAGAACAGAGTGTCTGTAAGACTTGAAGAAGACTCCATATGAACTGTGGAAGAACAGAAAGCCTAACATTTCCTACTTTCATCCTTTTGGATGTATTTGTTATATACTTAACACTAAAGAAAATCTTAACAAGTTTATTTTCCAAAGCACAGAAGTGTTTCATGCTTGGTTATTCTGAACGCTCTAAAGGCTACAGAGTATTCAATACTGAAACACAGATTGTGGAAGAATCTATTCATGTAAGATTTGATGATAAGCTTGGCTCTGAAAAGCCAAAGCAGTTTGACAATTCTGCAGATAGAGAAGTGATTCTCACAGACTCTGAAGGATCAGAGGCAGAAAAGGCTAAAGAAAAGGAATTTGAAGCAACTCCAGATGCTATTCACCTATCTTCTCAATTGGACAACTTACACATTTCTGAAATATCAAATGTCAGAGGATCTTCTTCCAGAATTAAGGCATCTCACCCAGAAGATGTGATCATTGGAAAGAAAGATGATCCAATCAGAACAAGATCCTATCTCAGAACATCTGAATCTTCATTGTTTGGCTTAGTGTCAATAATTGAACCAACATCTGTGGATGAGGCTCTGAAAGATAATGAATGGATTATTGCCATGCAAGAAGAGCTAAATCAATTCACCAGAAATGAAGTTTGGGATCTGGTTCCTAGACCTAAAGGATTCAATGTTATTGGAAAAAAATGGGTCTTCAGGAATAAGTTGAATGAAAAGGGAGAAGTAGAAAGGAATAAGGCAAGGCTGGTTGCTCAAGGATACAACCAACAAGAAGGTATTGATTACACTGAGACATATGCTCCAGTGGCAAGGTTAGAATCTATTCGTCTTCTTATTTCATTTGCTGCACAGAATAACATCACTCTGTATCAGATAGATGTTAAAAGTGCTTTTCTTAATGGTATTATAGAAGAAGAAGTATATGTCCACCAACCTCCCGGTTTTGAAAGTGAAAACTTTCCAGATCATGTTTTTAAATTAAAGAAATCTCTTTATGGATTAAAACAAACTCCCAGAGCTTGGTATGAGAGGTTGAGCAACTTCCTTCTGAAGAAAAATTTTATCAGAGGAAAAGTGGATACAACTTTATTCTGTAAAACTGTTAAGAAAGATTTGTTGATTTGTCAAATTTATGTAGATGATATTATTTTTGGATCAACAAATATTACGCTTGGAAAGGAGTTTGGTAAATGTATGCAGGAAGAATTTGAAATGAGCATGATGGGAGAATTGAGATTCTTCTTGGGAATCCAAGTCAACCAGACTCCAGAGTGCACCTACATACATCAAACCAAATATGTTAAAGAGCTTCTGAAGAAGTTCAACATGGTTGATAGTAAAATGGCAAAGACTCCAATGCACCCTACAAGCACTCTAGGTAAGGCAGAGGTAAGTAAGAAGGTAGATCAGAAACTCTACAGAGGTATGATAGGATCTCTTCTATACTTGACTGCTTTTAGACCAGATATTCTGTTTAGTGTCTGCTTATGTGCAAGATTCCAATCAGATCCTAGAGAATCACACTTAACAGCTGTTAAGAGGATTCTAAGGTATCTGAAAGGTACTACTAACATGGGTTTGTGTTACAGAAGATCTGATGAATTTTCATTAGTTGGATTCTGTGATGCTGACTATGCTGGAGACAGAGTTGAACGTAAAAGCACTTCTGGAAGCTGTCAGTTTCTTGGAAGTCATCTGATCTCATGGTATAGGAAGAAGCAACCTACTATTGCACTATCAACTACAGAGGCAGAATACATTACTGCTGCTGGATGTTGTACGCAGATGCTCTGGATGAAGAGTCAATTAGAAGATTATCAAATCTATGAGAGTAATCTTTCTATCTTCTGTGATAATACTTCTGCTATATGTTTGTCAAAAAATCCAATCTTGCATTCTAAGGCAAAACATATAGAAATTAAACATCACTTCATCAGAGACTATGTTCAGAAGGGTGTAGTTAATCTAGCTTTTGTTGATACAGATCATCAATGGGCTGATATTTTCACAAAACCCCTTGCTGAAGATAGATTTAAGTTCATTCTGAAAAATATTTGTATGGATTTTTGTCCAGAGTAATATTTATCAAAGGCAACTTCTCAGATGCAAAATGTTTAATGATCTGAAGTATTTCATCTGACTAATTGTTCATTTATCTTTATTCAATTTTATTTGTGTGAAACTCTGAACTAACAAGCTCATAAGATCTGAAAGTTGGAAATGTTTCATTTCTTGAGAGACATCAGATGCACATACAAAGCAAACACGTGTCACTCAGTATCTGAAACGATGGAGTGCTCAACTGAATTGACGTTTGAGGTATTGATTTGAAAATCTCATTTTTCTTGGTTTTCCCCCCAGCTGTCATAATTTTAAAGTGAAATGATTATTTTCATTAAATGCTGTCCAAACGTGCGTATGTGTCTTTTGTTGTGCCCAATGCTTGTTTTTTGGTTCTCTATAAATATCACCTATCACACTATTTTCACACTTTCCACATTCACTACATTCATGCGTTTCTGTTCTCTTTTCAAACTCTACCAAAACCCTAAACCCAAACCTAGATCTTCTTCATCAATGGCTTCTACATCAAACACTGCTGGAAAATCCAACAAGACTATAATGTACAAGAAACCAGAACGAACCATATTTACTCCAGTAGCAGATCTTGAGGTTCTGTGTGAAAGCTTCATTGATCTTGAGTCTTTAAAGGAAAATGGGTTTGACCGAACACCTGCCATTAAAGCTCAAGGCTGGGAGAAATACTTTGAAAGATTAATGGGTCCTGTGTATCCTTCTCTTGTAAAGGAATTCTGGATTCATGCAAGCGCTGGTCCTAAGTTTATTCACTCATCTGTTCTTGGGATGGAGATAGTTATTACTGAGAAACTGATCAGGCAACTGTTCAGTTATACCGAATCTGATGGAGTTTCAAACCTTGCTTCTTCTCGTATTCATATGGCTAGGGTTTATGAAGAAATCATTATAGCTGGAACGCCATCAAGTAAGGTTAAAGATCTGAAACCCATCTATAGGATCTGGGCAAAGATATTTATGAGTACATTTTTTCACAGAAAACCATCCAACTCCCCAGACTATGTGAGTTCGGAACATCTGTATTTCATGTACTGCATTAGCCAGAATGTCAAAGTGGATCTACCGTATCTGATCTTCAGTCATCTTCTAACTCATGTCAAAGAAACCATAGAGGAGGTGAGAGCTAAAGCTGGGAAAGTTAGAACTTGGATACCCCTGGGAAGATTGATTTCAGATATCCTTGTTGAAAACAAGCTGGTAAAGCATCTGACAGATGCAAAGATTACAGAAGAGTTGTCTTACATCATTGGATCTGAAATAAATGGACTGAATCTGAAAAGGATGAAAATCATTTCAGAATTGAATGGACAACTAAGGAAGATAAACTCTGAGGAGGTCCAAGGCAGAAGAATTCCAGTGGAAGACTTTCCAATGTTCAGTGCAGATGAACCAAAGGAATTTGTCTAGATGTACATTTCAGAATGTCTAAAGGAAGGAATTCCTCTACCTGCTAATCTTGTTCAAAACCAGGAGAAGAATTGCCCAATCTGATGAAGGAAAGGCGTAGTAAGAGGAAAGCTGAAGAAGGATCAGTTCAGAAAAAGAGGAAAGTATCTGAAGTTCCAAGAAAGAAGAAGAAAGAAGGAAAGAAAGCCAGAATCAGTTCTAGAGAAGCCACTCTGGAAGAGATCAGAGACACCATTCATCAGGTATTAGCATCTGATCCTACACCTGCTGTTCATTCACCCCTTTCATCACCACAACTCTCTCCAAACCTTAGACAAAGAACTTCAAAACCTAAACAATCTGTCAATCTTTCATCTGAACCACCCTCCTCTGAACCAATAAATTCACAACCATCTCCTGTACCAATTCCCTCTGAACCACAACCTCAAACAATTCAATCAGAAATTCCACCAACAGAACCAACTCAACCAGAAAACACTCAAACAGAAATTCCACAACCAACTATGTCACAACCAGAGAATCCCCAATTAGAGACTCTCCAACCAAAAACAACAATTTCAGAACCAAACCAACCAGAGTCTGTTCAAACTGAACACTCTGAACAAACAATTCCTTCAGAAGATCCAAATCTTTCTGACAATATTCTTGATATACAACCCCTCAATCAATCAATTATAATTTCTTCAACATCTGTTCACTCAGATGAATCTTCTGATTCATCTGATTCATCTGTTTTTGAATCAGAGTCACTCAAACAAGCTCGCTCTGAAAGTGTTATGAAGGAACATCTTAACATTTCCATGTTTCATACTCCACCAAACTCTCCACCTCATCAACAACCATCTGAAATTCAACCATCTGAAACTCAAACATCTGGAACCCAAACCATTCCTCAACCACCTGAAACCAATCCATCTGAAACTCAGACTTTTCCTCAACCATCTAAACTCCCTCAATCTGACATCCACACATCTCAACCACCATCACCACAACCATCTGAACCTACTCCTGTTAACACCCCATCTAATCCTTTTTCCTCTGAACAGTCAGATCTAGGATCATGTGTTAATACTATGTTTGAAATTTTCAAAAAGGAGTTAGATTCTGAATATACTCGTGTTAAGGATGTATGCATGTCTAGTTTGGATCCAACTGTTTCAAATACTGCTTGGAAGCGCTTCCTTTGGATGTTCAACAAAGCTGCCTTAAAAGTTAGAGTTAAATGCTCTAAGCTTGCTAAGACTAAATTTGCAGAATTAATCAAGGTAACTCTGATGAACATGCCTCCTCCTCCTCCTGTGTTACTTTTGGAAGTTGCTCCTCCAGTAGTTCCTGAATCTGAAATGGTTGAACAAGCTTCTGACGAAAACCAATCTGAAGGGAACCCTGCTGCTACTGCATCTGCTTCGTCTTCATCTGTGGTTGCAGAACTTGTGAATGATGTGAAGGATTATAAAGGACTGGATGATCAAGCAAGAGAAGACAACTGATGAAATCAAGACCTGGATGTCTAAGCAAGAAGAGTCAGCTGCCAAGATGACAGAGCTTCTGACCCTTATTGCCTCTCGCCAGACTTAGTTTTATTTGTTGTTTTGCACATGAACTGCCTTTGCTGTTTACTTTTTGTTGTGTTATGTGTTTTGGCTTCTGCCTGTTTGACTGTGAACTTTGGTTTGTTTAATTGCATGTTGATGTGTTTGCTCCTATATGCCTCTTTTCTTGTGTATCTTTCTGTATTTGAAAATCTTTTTGATTATGACAAAAAAGGGGAGAAAAAGAGAAACTGAGTGTTCAACCTATAAGCAATTACTAAAACTGAAATTCAGACATTTTTATTAACTTACTTTGAATTTAAGTCTTTCAGATTACATTGATATATCTGACATAATTAATTGAAGTTACCCTGAGACTTTTCCAACCAGAACCTCATCCTCCAAAGAAAATCCGAGTATTCAATCAACTCTGATAACTCTGATATCTTACTCTGATACATTTACTCTGAAAGAGAATTCAAGCAAGATGATAACCAGGCGCTCTGACTAAAGGAAGTCATAATCATCTGGCATCAAGATTTGATTCTAAAAGTCAAAACTCTTTCATCAGGCTCTGAATCTGAAATATACTTAATCAAAAAGGGAAGTATTCTCTTCTATTGAAGTATTTATTTCAGGGGGAGATTGTTAATCTCAGGGGGAGTTATAATTCATACTTTTTATTGAACAAAATTTCTCATGTTTTGTCATCATCAAAAAGGGGGAGATTGTAAGAACACAGATTGTTTCTTAGTTATATCTCTATGTTTTGATGATAACACTTATGAATTTTGTATTCAAGAATTATATACTCTAAATTTGTTCTAGACTGTTTGCTACAGGTACTAAAGAAAATATTCTTAAAAGAGCAAATTTGGATCTGAACAATGTTATTATGAAAGGCTTCAAAGGTTCAAGAGCATCTTAAATGAAGATCTGAACGCTGCTCCCAGAAGAATCTGATTGCTGTCTTTTGAAGATTCTGAAGCAGGAGCCTCTAAAGAATAGAAGACTCTGCTCTGATGGATTTACACGCTCAAGCACACAAGCTGCACATACTCTGATTCAGCTCAATCTGAAGAACATCCAAGACTTTGAAGATCCAGAAGATCTCTACTATGGAGATTCTGAAGATTCAGATTCTAATGTTGAAAGCTGAACTTACTTAGTGAAGAAGATTTAAATATGTACGTTGGCTTATCTCAACAGCTCTTTCCTCTTTTGTGCTAGACACAAGGACACAAACAAAAAGATTTTATCTGTGCATTCCATTATAAGGAAAGTTTCTGCAAAGTGAAGACAAAAGGCATCAGGCTTTTTCAGCACAACCTCCAATGTAAAGACAAAAGGCTCCAGGCTTTTTAGCACAGCCTTCAACGTTGAGAAGACTTCATGGATCTAAGTGCCTATATAAAGAAGTCCACTCCATCTTCTTCAGTATCGAACTTCTTGCAAAAATCACTCATCAAAGCAAAACTCTCAAAGCTCTTAGTATTTTATTTTGCTATAACATTGTTCTTAACTTAAGAGAAATATCACGGTTGTGATAACAGCTTATTAGAAGCATTCTTACTCTTGTAGTAGTTTTACATTGTTTGTAAAAGGTTTTCCTTAAGAGGATCCAGTTGGGATTAGTTGCTCTTGAGAAGACTAAGAACAGTAGTTCTTAGGTGTTACTATTGTACTCTGTTTGATTAAATAGTGGATTAAGTCCTTGACAGAGAAAGGCAAATCACTCTTGAGAGGGTGGACTGGAGTAGTTGTGTTCAACGAACCAGGATAAAAATAATTGTGTTTAAATCTTTGATTATTTGTCATACTTATTCAACCCCCCCCCCCCCTTCTAAGTAATTTTCTCACCTTCAGATTTATGGTCCGATATCTGGTTGTTCTTGACAGAGCAGTATCATGGTTTTGTTGATACAGAATCTTCACCTTCATATCTTCAACAGCCCAGTCGTCTTGATCTCCTGCTGCATGATTGCATTTTACATTGCTTTGCATACCCATTTGCATTTCATTAATGTGTGTCTGTGTTGCAGGTACCGTTTCCCCCAATTCAGGATTTCTTGCCTTCTATTGTGCTATTATGGGTTCTGTGAGGAAGACCGTGGCTTACAAACTTCCCACTCCTGATGTTGTTCAGCTGACTGGTTTGATTGCTTTAGCAGATGATTCTATGAGAGATGAATTCAGAAAGTCTTACGGTAAACTGCTCAGTTTGGTTCGTAAACCCTCTGTGTTTGAGTTGAATGGGTTGCACGCTCTGCTGCAGTTCTACGACCCCCCGTTGAGATGCTTTACTTTCCAGGATTTTGTTCTCGCACCCACACTAGAGGAGTATGTTGATTTGTTAGGTGTGCCTATCAAGAGTCAGATGCCTTTTGTTCATATGGATGCTGAGCCTAATCTGGCTAGTCTAGCTCCTTCACTTCATCTGGATGCCTCCGAGTTGGTTTTGTCTAGTTAGAACAAGGTTCCCGGTTTCTCCTTGCAGTTCTTAGTGGGAAAAGCTCAGCAGTGTGCCAAAGACGGATGTTGGGTCGTGTTCAATGCCATTCTTGCCCTGTGCATATATGGCATCATTCTGTTCCCCAATATGCCCGACTTTGTGGACTTCGACGCCTTTCACATCTTTGCATCAGGGAATCCAGTCCCTACCTTGATAGGAGATGTCTACCATTCCGTCCACTACAAAAACGAGAACAGAAGGGGTAAGAATGTCTCGTGCTGTGTGCCACTGCTCTATAGATGGCTTGATAGTCGTCTACACAAGAAGGGTCCCTTTGCTTCGTCTGTAGCCACAGCTGAGTGGCCTGAGCGCTTGATGAGTCTGTCAGCGGAGGACATTACCTGGTTTGATAGAGATAGGTTGGGTACCAAGATCATCTTCAGCTGCAGTGGGTTTCCGAACGTGCCTTTGATAGGCAGGAAGGGCTGCATAAACTATAATCCATCTCTGCTGGTCTGACAGTTTGCTTATGCTTTGAGAGCTCCGCCGAAGGATGAAGAGGTGCAGGAATCTCTATACCTCACTGGTCTTCTAGAGGGGGATATGTTATCCAAGCTTCAGCACGCTTGGAATGGTATTAGTAAGCGGGGAAAACCATTGATGGGGAAAAGTAATAGCCAGGCCTATGCTCCATATGTGACTTGGATCAGAGCCACAGCAGATGCTATAGGGATGTTGTTCCCACATGTCCAGCCAGAAAGCCCTCCAGTGATTGAAGAGCCTACCACCGTGCCTATTCAGCAGTACAATCAGGTGTTAGCTGAGCGAGACGAGCTGAAGAAGGCAAATGAAGAACTGGAGAAAGAATTGGCTCAACTCAGAAGCGAGAAAAGCGAAGCCGTTCATTCCTTCAAGAGGCAGACCGAGCTGGTGAACCAGTTAGGGACAGATTTGACTAAGCAGATGGCTGAGCGTGAGCGTTTGGGTCGAGACTTCAAAGCTGTCAACGATGTACTGGCCACTTAGAAGAAGCACATGGATGAAGCGTATCGGAGGATATCCAAGTTTAACCAGCATTGAAAGGCCACCCTAGCCAATGGCAAGGAACGGGAGGATAAGCTGAAGCAACAGATCTCCAAGCTGAAAGCCCGGGTGAAGGCTAGTGAGAAGAGGTTTGATGAAGAAACCGCTCGCAGATATGCCATTGAAGGACAGCTCAACAAGGCTCTTGCTAACCTGAAGGAGCGCAAACTAACGTTTGAATCCAAGAAGCGGAAGTTAGAAGCTTGTTTCGGCGAAGGAGCATGGGAATATTCGATTGAAGGTCTTCAATACACCATTATGCAGAGGGAGTTACTCGTCGAAGGGTTGCTCACTCGGCCTGATCATCCAGAAACGAAGGGGTTGTTAGAAGAGTTTCGCGCCCGTGGCCGTGCTTGACTATTTGTATTCCTTTTGTTTTGATCGTTGTTGTATGCTGACCATCACCAGGCTTGTTGGTTGAGGTCATGCTACTGATTCATCTTGTACTCAGTGACATTGTGTACCGCCTTGATGGGCTTTCTTTATATATATGAGATGTTATTTCCATGACTGGACTCGGACTTCTTATTATCAGCACTGGCACTCAGGCACTAGGATCGGGGGATACCTCCCAACGCACAGACACACGTTTGCATTTGCATGAAGCATTTGCATAACGAGCACTTTGTTGTTTTTCCTAACCCTTTTGTGTATACAGGTTGTTTCAGGTTGTTCCAGGATTGATCAGAGACCTATCCACCGCTATCCGACCAGAGCAAATCAAACCAGAATTATGGAGCAAATGCAAACTGATGTTCAGGAACTCCGAGAAAGGATGGACCGCTTCATGGAGCTCATGCAAGCGGTCGCCAACGGCCAGGATCAGCTTAGAACCTTGGTTCAACCTCTGATTTCAAGGGTCGACAGCAATGGGGTACTCCATGGTGGGACTGTGCCAACCCCTCCACCTATTGAAACTCCTCAGAACGGCGTCCCCGTGACCGGGGGGAATGGCAGTGCCAACGGCAATGTGATAGCTAATATGGGACTCAATGGTAATACGACTGGCGTCGGTAATGGGAATTTCGAAGCTAACGTCAATGTTGGACTGGGCAACAGCAATGCGGGTGTTGGAAATCTGTTTGGGCCTCAGCCATGGTTAGAAGACCGTCAAGACGATGTGTTCTCTCAGAGAGGTTCTGAAGGGGAGCTGACTACTGAAGCACGGCTAAGGTTCAAGGCACTCGAGGACAAGATGAGGAATTTTGAGAACCAGAACACCATGGGTGTTGGTATGTCCAAGTTAGGACTGATTGTTGATTTCAAGGTGCCTTCCAAGTTCAAGGTACCTGACTTTGAAAAGTACAAGGGCACCACTTGCCCTCGCGTCCATCTGAGATCATGTTACCGGAAAATGTCTGCTCATTCTAAGGACGAGAAGTTGCTGATGCACTTCTTTCAGGACAGTCTGTCCGGGCCCTCCCTGGAATGGTACATGAGTCTGGAACCTACCAGTGTGCGTACGTGGAAGGAACTTGCTGAAGCATTCGTGCACCATTACCAATATAACAGTGACTTGGCTCCGAATCGGGTCCAACTGCAGAATCTGTCACAGAGAAACAATGAAGGGTTCAAGGAATACGCCCAACGGTGGCGTGAACTAGCAGCCAGGGTTCAGCCGCCGATGGTTGAACGCGAGCTTGTGGAGATGTTCGTAGCTACCCTTCCAGGGGTTTATTATGAGAAATTGGTCAGCAGTATGTCTGGAAGCTTCTCAGACCTCATTATCACGGGTGAGCACGTCGAAAATGGGATCAAACTGGGGAAAATTCAAGGTGATCTGTCCTCGACTGGAGGAGGAAAGAAACCTTATAGTGGCAAAAGGAGGGAAGGAGAGACGAGCGCTGTGTCCAACGCTCGAAGGAAGGGTAAAGGCCCTCACCAACAGGTGGCCAGTATAACTATCCCCGCTGTCCAACAACCCCAGCCACAGCAGCAGCAGCAGCAGCCGAATCAACAAGGGTACAGAAAGTATTAGAACAGGGCACCCCTGTCAAGCCGTCACCTCGAGACACCACCCATGTCCTATGCTCAGCTATTACAGACTCTGCTTCAGTTACAGTTGATCCAGAAGAGGACCCTGGCTCCCTTGACAGGGGCACCTCCGCCAGGTTATGATGCGAATGCGACTTGTGAATTTCATTCAGGGGCACCAGGCCACACGATAGAAAATTGCAAAGCCTTCAAGCAGAAGGTGCAGGATATGGTGGACGCTAAAATCATCAATTTCTCAGATAATGTGCCAAACGTAAAGAAGAACCCTATGCCGAATCATAGGGGAGGTGGAGTAAATGCCATTATTAAAGACGAGAGCTTGGATTTGTTGACTGACGTCAGAGATCTGAAGACACTGCTTAGATTCGTTAAAGCTAAGCTGATGAAAATGGGTTTCTTTCCAGGTTGTGGAGAACTGTGTATGGGCTGTGCGACAAGTCCTGATGGATGTGAACAGTTAATAGAGGGGATTCAAAGTCTGATGACCGAAGGAATCCTGCAATTTAGCCGAAGGGCCGAAAGCAGATCAGGAGAGGTAATGCTGAAGCAAGATGATGAGGTTGCCACCATCACCATCCCTCGCCGGACGATAACTATTTCTGCACCCAGACCGCCCACGATTACCATCACCAAAGCTGGGCCGATACCCTTCGAAAGCACCAATGCTGTCCCATGGCACTATGGGGCAGAGGTCTACTGCAACGGACAGAAGTTGGAATTGGAACCATCAGGGTCGTCTGTGGAGAACCTAGTGGGCGTTAGCGGAATCACTCGCAGCGGAAGGGTATTTGCACCTCCTGAGGACGTGGCGGACAGAGCTGACACAACTGATAAAGGGAAGAGTAAAGTCGTTGAAGCGATCCCTCGTGGGGTAGAAAAAGACTTACTTGTTAAAGATGCCGAAGAGTTTATGAGGTTGATTAGAAAGAGTGACTACAAGATCGTGGATCATCTCCATCAAACACCCTCAAAAATTTCCATCCTGAATTTGTTGCGGTGTTCTGAGGCACATCGCAACGCGCTGCTGAAGGTGTTGAATGCCACGTATGTACCGCAGGAAATATCGGTAAACCAGTTGGAAGGGGTCGTAGCCCACGTGAATGCTGGAAATGGGTTAGGGTTCACTGACCTAGAGCTGACGCCGAAGGGGAGGAATCACAATAGCGCCCTGCACATCTCGATAGAGTGTAGGGGAACGATTATGTCTCACGTGTTGGTGGACACAGGGTCATCGCTCAATGTTCTTCCGAAGAAAGCATTGATGAAGTTAGATACTCGTGGATTGATTTGTACACCCAGTGATCTAGTTGTGAAGGAATTCGATGGAACCAAACGCCATGTTTTCGGGGAGGTGACGTTGCCAATCCAAGTCGGGCCGGAAACATTCGACGCGGTCTTTTACATTATGGACATCATGCCTGCCTACAGCTGTCTCTTAGGCCGGCCATGGATCCATTCTGCGGGCGCCGTGACCTCCACGTTGCACCAGAAGCTCAAGTATGCTGTCGGAGGTAGCATCGTGACTGTATGTCGCGAGGAAGATATAATGGTGAGCCATTTGTCGTCCTTCAAGTATGTTGAGATGGATGGGGAAATCCACGAAACCCTATGCCAAGCGTTCGAAGCTGTTAAAGTCAAGAGCGTAGCTCAAGCCCTATGGATGGAGCAATCACTGAGAAGCCAGAGATGACTCTCTCTTCCTTCTGGAGATACCTAACAAGCAAGACAAGTTTGGGTTGGGATACTCTACTATGGCTGAAGCCTCCTCTTCTAGCAGTGCGTCGTGAGGTAAAGGGCCGATCTAGTTTACCAGTGGCGGAGTGATATTTGAAAGTGTCAACGCGGTGTCTGAAGATGGCGAAGACAGTGATTGCGACATAGACTCTTGGATCCAGCCAAGCAAGCCAGGCGAGAGCCTCAACAACTGGTCCGTCAGGGATATCATCCAGGTGGAAGGCAAAGAGTAATGATTTACTTTTTCCCATCATTGTACAACCATATGTCCTACCCGGGGCATAATGGTTTTATTGTCAAGGCCTTATTTGATTATGTACATGAATTTTACCAATAAATCAAAAGGCGTTTTTTTCGTATTCAAATATTGTGATCTCTGTTATTCCTGTTTTATATTTGTTTTGAAAAACAATAAAATGGCAATGGGGTTTGTGCTAACCTGCATATCCTTGTTTTAAGCTTAACCCTTGTTATTGCAGGATCCACATAGCAGATGACATCGACTCTAGACCTTCTACGACTCACTTCGACTTTGATTGCCTGATCTATCAAGCCGAAGAAGAGATTGATGAAGACGAAGACCTTCCCGAAGAGTTGGCCCGCTTGTTGAAACAAGAAGAGAAAGTGATTCTGCCTCACAAAGAAGAAATTGAGATTGTGAATCCAGGTTCTGAAGAACTGGTCAGGAACGTCAGGATAGGGGCTGCATTGCAGAGTGATGTCAAGCGGAGATTGGTCGAGATGCTGAGAGAGTATAGTGACATCTTTGCTTGGTCATACGAAGATATGCCCGAACTTGATACTGACATCGTGGTCCACCACTTGCCGCTGCGAGAAGATTTTCCTCCCGTTAAGCAGAAGCTTAGAAGGACACGACCAGATATGGCCGTTAAGATCAAAGAAGAAGTGCAAAAACAGCTTGATGCTGGCTTCTTAGCGGTCACTACTTACCCTCTGTGGGTCGCCAACATAGTGCCTGTACCGAAGAAGGACGGTAAGGTACGAATGTGCGTCGATTATCGGGATTTCAATAGGGCGAGCCCTAAAGATGATTTCCTGCTGCCTCATATTGACGTGTTGGTCGACAATACAGCTTAATTCTCCGTGTTTTCGTTTATGGATGGCTTCTCCGGCTACAATCAGATCAAGATGGCGCCGGAGGACATGGAGAAAACTACGTTTATTACACCTTGGGGAACATTTTGCTACAAGGTAATGCCTTTCGGTCTGAAGAACGCAGGGGCCACTTACCTATGAGCAATGGTTACTTTTTTTCATGATATGATTCATCATGAGATTGAGGTCTATGTTGATGACATGATTGCGAAGTCCCAAGCGGAGGAGGGGCATCTGGTCAATTTGCTGAAGCTTTTTGAGAGGCTTAGGAAGTTCAGGTTGAGGCTGAATCCTAACAAGTGTACTTTCGGAGTACGGTCCGGAAAGTTACTGGGGTTTATTGTGAGCGAAAGAGGCATCGAGGTTGATCCTGCGAAGATAAAAGCAAAACAAGAAATGCCAGCGCCAAAAACAGAAAAAGAAGTTTGTGGTTTCCTGGGCCGAATAAACTACATTGCAAGGTTTATTTCTCAGCTCACGGCCATGTGTGAACCGATGTTCAAACTACTGAAAAAAGATCAGGCAATTATCTGGAACGAGGATTGCCAGAAGGCATTTGACAAGATAAAACAGTATCTGCAGGAACCTCCGATCTGGATACCCCTAGTGGCCGGAAGACCCTTAATCATGTACTTGACAATTCTTGAGAATAGTATGGGGTGTGTTCTCGGTTAGCACGACGAGACGGGCAGAAAGGAGCATGCCATCTACTACTTGAGTAAAAAGTTCACAGATTGTGAATCTCGTTACTCGATGCTGGAAAAAACGTGTTGTGCACTAGCCTGGGCTGCCAAACGTTTACGACAGTACATGCTCAACCATACAACCATGCTAATTTCGAAGATGGATCCGATCAAGTATGTCTTCGAGAAGCAAGCGCTTTCGGGCAGGATTGCCAGATGGCAAATGGTGTTGACAGAATATGACATTCAGTACATTTCCCAGAAGGCCATCAAGGGAAGCGTATTGTCTGAATACCTTGCCGAACAGCCGATCGAGGATTATCAGCCGATGAAATTTGAATTCCCTGACGAGGACATCATGTTTCTCAAGGTGAAAGATTGTGATGAACCGTTGCCCGACGAGGGGCCAGACAGGAAATCCCAATGGAAATTGATATTTGACAGGGCAATTAACTCTTACGGAAGTGGCATTGGGGCGATCATCACGACCCCCCATGGATCCCACATCCTGTTTACTGCGAGACTGACGTTTCCGGTCACCAATAATGAAGCGGAGTACGAAGCATGCATCATGGGTCTGGAAGAGGCAATTGATTTGAGAATCAAGAACCTAGATGTATATGGTGACTCGGCACTTGTGATTAACCAGATTAAAGGGGAGTGGGAGACTCGTCAATCGAATTTGGTGCCGTACATGAACTGTGCCAGAAGGCTGCTTTCGTTCTTTGATCGAGTGGAACTCCATCATGTGCCCAGAGCAGAAAACCAGATGGCTGATGCCTTAGCCACGTTGGCTTCAATGTATAAAGTCAATTTTTGGAATCAAGCTCCAAGAATTGTCCTTTCTCGTCTTGATAGACCTGCATTCGTCTTTGCAATCGAGGAAGCCTCCGACGGTAAGCCATGGTTCCATGACATCCAGACCTTCCTTATGACTAAGGAGTATCCTGCGGGAGCGTCAACCCAGGATAAGAAGACTCTGAGGAGGCTGTCTGGAAATTTTTACCTCAATCCTAATGGAGTTTTGTATAAAAGAAATCACGATCTCGTGCTACTCAAATGTGTAGATGAGGAAGAAGCGAGTAGGCTCATGGAAGAAGTCCATGAAGGCACATTCGGTACGCACGCCGACGGGCATGCTATGACAAGAAAGATCCTGAGAGCAGGATATTACTGGCTGACGATGGAGTCAGATTGCTTTAAATTCGCGAAGAGATGTCATAAATGCCAGATTTATGCTCATAAGATTCATGTACCGCCGTGCCCGTTGAATGTCATGTCCTCCACGTGGCCGTTCTCCATGTGGGGCATCAACATGATAGGCAAGATCGAGCCCACTGCATCTAACGGTCATCACTTCATTCTAGTAGCCATCGACTACTTCACCAAGTGGGTGGAGGCAGCCTCGTATGCTAACGTGACCAAGCAGGTGGTGGCTAAATTCATAAAGAGGGACATCATCTGTCGATATGGAGTTCCCGAACGGATCATTACTGATAATGGTTCGAATCTGAATAACAAGATGATGAAGGAGCTGTGCCAGAGTTTCAAGATTGAACACCACAACTCATCTCCTTACCGGCCGAAGATGAATGGCATCGTTGAAGCGGCCAATAAGAATATTAAGAAGATTGTATAGAAGATGGTTGTGACCTACAAGGACTGGCACGAGATGTTGCCATTTGCACTGCACGGTTATCGTACAACGGTACGTACATCAACCGGGGCAACTCCTTTTTCACTGGTGTACGGTATGGAAGTTGTCCTACCGTTAGAAGTTGAGATCCCTTCTTTGCGAGTTTTGGTTAACGCGAAACTCGATGAGGCAGAATGGATTAAGAACCGACTAAATCAACTCAGCCTGATGGACGAGAAGAGGTTAGCTTCGATTGCATATGGTCGTCTGTACCAAAGTCGAATGAAGAAAGCTTACGATAAGAAGGTGTGTCCTAGAAGGTTTCAGACGGGTGATCTCGTCCTGAAGAAGATTCTTCCTCCACACTCCGATCACCGGGGCAAGTGGACTCCCAATTACGAAGGTCCGTACGTCGTTAGCAAGGTCTTTTTGGGAGGAGCCTTGTTGTTATCCACGATGGATGGCGAAGATTTTGCATCCCCGGTGAACGCGGACGCAATTAAAAAAGACTTTGCTTAAAGAATGACCCGCTGGAAAGAAAAAGAGTATCCAGGCAAAAATGGGGCATCCCGGCGAACCATAAAAAAGGAAAACGGTTCGGGCAAAAATTAGGGATATAAATGAAAAAATGTACACCCGCAAAGTCGAAAACCTGGAAGGGCGACTTTGGCAAAAAAGGGTATCCCGGTGAATCGAAAACCCGGAAGGGCGATTTAGGCAAAAGTTAGGGATTTGAAAAAGCAAATGATTGCGTTCCGCGTGTGGACTTTCATTGTTTAGTGGTTTGGAAGACCTGAGGGCCGTTTATCTGAATCAATCTCTTCCGAAGCTGAAGCGTCGGAGAAGTATCGAAGTCGAGTGAGTCATAGAGGGATCAACTCATGGTGCTCGTCTACGCCTCGTTGCCGACATGTGTACATACTGATGTATATTTATGTTTTATATTTGCGCGGCTTCCTCATTCCAGGTGCTTGCATCTGTTGTAAAACATTTTTGCCCATTCAGGGGTTCGTTATCAATAAAATGTATACTATTCAGCAATTCTGTTTGCCTGTTTAGCATTTATCTGTTGTGTTTGCGAAAAAGAATGCCGATGTTTTTGATAAAATGCGCATACATAAACTGACCGGCCTAGGCCACTGATTGTTGAAACAATGAATTACTTGAACATTGTCACGAGATGATAACCTTGATAGGTCCCTTTGAGAAGGGTATCTTGTCTGTTTGTTTATGTTGTTGTAGGTGTAGCATATACCAGGCAGTACGCCGTATGCGTTCCCAAGCAGGATGATTCCTTCTTCCCCAGCGAGGTCAGTAGCATCTCCCCGTGGAGTTTGAGCATGAGACCGTAAGCATTGATATGTCACCCCAATCAGAGAAGATTCTCTCCAAGCAGATGTATCCCGAAGGATCATCATATCCCCAGTTGAGTCATATACTGAAGTGTGCAGCACTCGATAGTTCAGACGGAAGTCCCCATCGGAATTGAAACTCCCCACGGAGTCGTACTCTCCCCCAAGCAGGATGATCCCTTCTTCCCCAACCGAGTTTGCAGTTCCCCAAGAGAACCGAGTCCTTGGAAAGCAGTTAGGGCCATGATTGGTTTTCCCCCAGTAGAGTGTTGAATAGCTGATGCTGTATTTCCTCGCCGGAGTCGTTATCTCCAGGATGGTTTAGCCACGAAGGCCGTGCAGTTTATTTCTGCAATTGACATCGTTTCCCTCAGCAGTTGTGGTTTGAATACCCAGAGGAGCAGGTTCAGGTTCTCGTAGAGCTTTATTCCCCTGCAGCAGTCAACTGAAGTTCATTTCCCCAGGCGGAGTCCAATTGAAATTGGTGTGACTTCTTCTCCTTGGCAGGATGAGTCCTTCCTCCACCAGAGTGGTTCTTTCTCCTTGACAGGAGGATTCTCCCTTCAGCATTTATTTTGCTGATGGGGTCATAGCATTTTGCATGATTGCATATCATTTACCCTAAACGCGTAGCATTTCCAACGTGTGGAGCATTGCTCCATTGTCAAAACATATGCATATGAAACATGAGCTAGGTTGTTACCGTTCTTGTTTTGCATGTGTTCCCAGACATGGTGTTTGCTCAGGATGATTCCTGAAGTCTCGGAAGAGTTAAGTGGCTCAAGATGATTCTTGAATTCCCTTAGCAAAGTCGTTTGCCCAAGATGATTCTTGAATTCTCCAGCGAAGTGGTTTGTTTAAGATGATTCTTAAAATCCCTTGTGAAGTCGCCAGAGAGGGTTGCTCCAGTTGATGCTTAGAGTCCCCGGCAGAGTGTTTGCTCAGGATGATTCCTGAAATCTCCGGCAGAGTTATTGGTTCAGGATGATTATTGAAGTCCCCGGCGGAGTTATTTGTCCAAGATAATTCTTGAAGTCCGCAGCAGAGTTGATTCATCCAGAATGATTTCTGAAGCCCCGAAGCAGAGTTAATTGATAGTTCTCCAGAATCCCCAGCGGAGATGTGTCATCCCCAACAAGTTTGAAAGGAGAAGTTGAAACTTCCCCTGAAGACTTGATGATTGAAGTCCAACCGTATTAACGAAGCAGTTCTCTCAGCTGATGCGGAGTGCCTGATGGCAGAAGTTTGGATATCCCCAATTGGTTCATGATTGACTGAGAATTCTATTCCTGACTTAGTGATGAAGTTCGGCTGACGCCCAAAAATTTCTTTGAATGCCCGATGGCATGATTAACTTGATTGTTGACCTGATGAGTCCCGAGCTAGTTGCCGTGCAACTAATATTTCAGTTTTCGAAGATTTGTCCCCATCAGAGTACCGCGTACTTGTGCAGTTGGCAAATTTCCGGGTTTGTTGGTATTCAACCGTCTCGCACCTTGATTGTTTGAGAGCCGTTCGCTTCTCACCCAATCAGGTCCAAGCCGTTTGAATAGGGGCAGCTGTTGCACCCTAAAATTTGCCCAGCCTTTCTTTACCTAGCTTATGTTTCATTTCATTCACATTAGCATTATCATTTGCATTTCATTGACATGTACGTAGGAGATCAAGAGGTATGATTACCAATCAAGGGCTACACAAGACTTTGAAGCTAGCTAAGAAGATTATTCAAGTGTTCAAGGGTTGATATCCTTGTCAGAGAAGATAAAAGATCCTCAGAGAGAGTGGTTGAAACCAAGTGTGTGTGTCTCCTAACTTGAGAGTTGTGGGAAGTCATCAGATGATTCTGAAGCCATGAAGTTAGACTTGAGGTCTTGAGAGAGCTCATGGTAAGTGTTGAAGATCACTTTAAGGCCTAGACAGGTCATTGTGCAAGAATAAGAAGCCTCAGCCATGATTGGTGCAACTAGGGTTTGACTGGGTCAACCCTAAGTCAACTGATGATTTTAAGAAGGTTGAGACCTAATTCAAGAGCCATGTGATCATGGATTGATGCATTGAGATGTTATAAGGATGATTCGAAGGTCAACTCATCATGATTGAAGAGTTTGAGAAGTTTCAAGCTAGGGTTTCTAAGGCTTGACATTGTAAAATCCCCTAGTTTGACCCCTATCTTCAAGGAAGTTTAACTCAAGATGTGATTGTCATCTCATCTTGCCCCCAACATGAATGTTGTAGAACTCAAGTTATGACTTTGGCAAGTTACAGGTCATCTGAGGTATGTGAATTTGGAGCTTGAAAGTTGTCCAACTTGCATGAAACGTTTGCCCTAGAAGGATGATTCCTATGAACTTTTGGTCAACATGAATGTTGTTCCTTATCCTCTTAGATTTCTAGAGAGTACTAGAAGTCCTTGATAGGATTTGTAGAACTCAAGTTATGGCTTTGACAAGTCAAGGGCATTTTGGTCATTTGGAGATTATAGGTCATTTCAAGCAAAAGGCCATAACTCCTATTTCCAAGCTTCAAATGGGAAAATGTTCAACATCAAACTTGTTCAAAATGATGTTTTAAGGCTGGCCAAGAGGTCATGAGAGGTTGGAATTGCTTGTAGCTCAAAATTACAAAAATGGCTTAAAATAAGGGTGATTTTCAAATGAACCAAAGATGGAAATTGGTATTTTTGATCTACATGTCCAAACCAAGGCATGTAATATGTAATTTTGATTCTAAAACACATTTTAAGAACATTGGTTTTGCCACAATTTTGAATTGAAGTTTAATTTGTGGACTTGCTTTGAAAAGTAGTTACTTACATCTTAAGTAACATTTTCCAAAGCAAAATTCAAGGCATGACCAAGGGTTCTTTCAATCCAAACACATCCAAAATACCATAAGGAGAGAAATTGGAAGAGAATGCGGGTGAATACAAGCTGCTAGCAGAATTGGTATGACCATGGCATGTGATTGAACTTTTCATGACATGAGAAATTGAATTTCTCATTAGAAGGAACTAGGGCTTTCTAGATCATCCATACATGGCCTATATATTGAATAGAGGTGATCCAAGGCCAAGGTTAGTGATAATTGAAGGAGATATTAGAGATTGAGATTGAAAAATTCTGGTTTGCAACTGAATTCGGTTACACCATTATCTTCACTTTCCATCCATTTTCTTGATTGCAATCTCTTCCATGGATGCTAGTGAATGATTCCAGATCATAATCCAGGCAAATTCGTGGATGAATGGTGTTCTTGATCTCAGATTTCTTCACCTGCAACTCAGAAGTGGTTCCATGAATCCAGAGCATTTCCCTCCATTTTATTGCATACAGATGCTTGGAATTGATTCACTGAAGGAGTCTGGAGCATTTGAGAGCTTGATTTGAAGTTTTACTACCTCTGTGCACACGAAATTCTCAGGCTAGTAACTTTCAATCTCCAGCTTGAATTAGGTAGAATTAAGAGGAATTAGGATGTTAGATGCATTGTGGATTGATGTAGGGAGGTTTTCAGATCATTAATTTGAGAGTTAGTGACCAATTAGGGTTGTTACCATTTTCGGGTGAGATGTGGTTCTTGTGAATCTTGAGGTTTTAGGTTGAATTAAGGGCATGAATGGACTCCTTCTGAGATTTGGGACAAGTTTCATTAAGGAATCGTGGCCAATGGTGGATTCTATGGCAAGTTAGGGTTGTGAGATGACGACCGGAGAATGTCACCGGCGGTGACTTTGGGCACGCAGGTGGCCTGAGTTTCAGAAATTTGAATTGGGGAAGATGATCCCAGAGCCCTTGGATCAAGGTTGGACTTTGACTGAAGACCCCATCCAACGGCCACGCGTGCATGAAATTTGTGAAGGATTTCTGAACTAAATGAAACGATGTGTTTCATTAATCAGTTGTGGTTTTGGGCTTAAGTCATAATTGATAACCACACCCCCCTTATGGCCCATATCCTAAAATGAACTGGATTTTATTGCTACCTGCACCACGCATTTGTCATTTTTATTTGGATTTTCTATTATTTTTCATTTTATTCATGGTTAGTGATTAATTCATAAAAAAAAGAAAAATAACTCAATTGATCCCATTCTTTTTGCATTGGATTCATGATTGAATCTAGTATTTTTTAGATAAAAAATATTATTATTTCATGCATTTTCTGATTTTATGGGATTTTTTACATTTTAATTGATATTAAAATAATCATGCTTGATGGTTGATTTTGTTGAATTTGGTTTGATCATGTGATGATGATTTTGGTCTTGATTTTTTGTGAGTAGTTAGCATAGATATGCATGCTCCCCATAGATTTTTCTCACATTTTTGTGATGAATATAAGTGGTAGTTTTAGGTTGAAACTTTAAGAGCTCCATTTTTAGGGTTTATGGTTGATACCTTGTGGTTTGGATTTTATTTTTAGGACTTGGTGGATGGTTCAACCTCTGATTTTTGTATGATAGATTCATGATTGAATTAGGATCCCTTAGGAATTTTTGTAGGAATTTTCAATGTAGTTTACTATTTTAGTTTGATTTTAGTTTAGATGCTAGTTTTAGATGATTCTGAGGCACTAATTCAACTAGATTGACCTCTTTAGTTCCCTTAGATTAGGGTGTTGCTTTGTTTGTTCTTGGATGATGTTGAAGACAAGTTGAAGATGCATTGGATTGCTTGAAGAGGCTTGGATGTGAGGATCTTCCCTTCTTTTGGTGTAGTTTTGTTTAGGTGTTAAGATTAGGGTTTGTAGGCAGAGCTTCTAGATAGATTCTCTTCCTTCATAAACATGGATGATGTTGATCACTTCCATTATTCCATATGATGTAAGGTCCCATTGTAAAGGCCTCATCCCTCCTTTGGTAGGATGTGTGGCTCTTTGCAAGTTGGTAGAACCTTTGAGGGTCCCTTTCTCTGATGATAGGATGCTTAGTGGTGACCTTTGGTCTTTGTAATGCCCTGATTCTGAATTCCCATTAATTGTTGAGTCTTTTAATTTATTTAGTTGATGTTTGTTTTAAATTGAGAAATTATGTATTACTATGTGGTGTTTGCTTATTTTGTCTATTTTTACCGATTCGGAGAGTTTTCGGGGAATTAGAGTAAAAAGGGCATTTTAGACATTTAGCAATTTAGTGTGAGAATTGATTGGTAAGTGTTGGAAAGAATTTGAGAGGAAAGAAATAGAGATAGAAATAGAATAAGAGAGGAAAAGAAAGAAAGATAGTAACATAAGAAGAAAAACAAGAGAAAGAAAAGAGGAGAAGAGAAAGAGAAGAGAAAGTGGAGAGGAAAACCTAGAATCATCAAGGGATCATCACCAAAGCTTGCAATCGATCGGTAAGGGTGTGAAACTCTATCATCTCTTTAATGTATATGATTGTATGTGTATGTGTTTGGATTTTGTAGGGTTTCTACTCTTTTTCCACTTGGGTTAGAAGTTGGTTTTGTGAGTAGAAAGAGGTTTTAATCGGTTAGAACTCGGATTAGACGATGTAGTTTAGTCGGGTGATGGTAGGGTTGTGCCACTGAGACTGGTTTGGATTTAATCGGTTGATTTTGTGGAGTTTGGGCTCTTGAGACAGCCATGGAAGTTCTGTCTTCGCAGGCTCGCCAAGCGAATGGCAGCGAAGCTTCGCCAGGCGAAGTCCAGCGAGCTGTAGCGAAGCAAGTCAGAAGCTAACACCCTGTATTCGTTGGCAAGTTCGCCAGGCGAGGTTAGTTGGCGAAGGTTCGCCAGGCGAGTGTGTAGCGAGCCTCAGCGAGTAATTCCAGAATTACTCCCAGTGGACTTCGCTGGGAATTTCGCCAGGCGAAGGCCAGCGAGCATTCGCTGCGTGGCTTTGCCAGGCGAAGGTTGGCGAACCTGACAGTGTTATTTGTTTTGTTGTTTATTCATAGCATGATTTTTGGCCGATTCAATTATGATTAATGCCTATATGAATGATTGATGTGTGAACTGTTTCGACATGTCGTGCTGTGGGTGGCCGAAAGGCGTGAATCCTAGATTGTAGAGTCAATGGTGAATCTTGAACGTTTGATAATCTTGTGTATTTGCTTGAATTGAATAGAAACGCATTGATAGGCTGATATGTGTGTAAACCATGTGTGAAATGGTGCATAATGTGAATGCATGATAGATATATGCGATGTATGTGATAAATGCAATGAGTATGTTTGTGAACATAGTATGCATTCTGTGTTGATCGATCCCTCGGAGGATTAGCTTTGTGTAGCATCTTAGTATGCATTTTTGTGTTGAATGATCCCTCGGAGGATTTGCAGAACCTCGTATGATACGATGGTTACATTAGATTCCTTGGAGAATCGGTTGCATTGTGTGATTCCTCGGAGAATCGGTCATAACATGTAATCCCTTGGAGGATTGACTAGAGTATTTGATTCCGTGGAGAATCTGCTGAGTATTTGATTCCGTGGAGAATCTGCTGAATATTCGATTTCGTGGAGAATCTGATGAATATTTGATTCCATGGAGAATCTGCTGAATACTTGATTCTGTGGAGAATCTGCTGAATACTCGATTCCTTAGAGAATTTGTGGAAATGAGTCGGTACCGCATTTGCATCTGCATAGACTCGTGTGTCGGTCTCTATGAGTTGCATGAGTCATCTGTGTATGATGCATTAATTGTATGAATATAACTGTGTATGTTATATATGATTGTTGGGAGAAATATATAGTAAATGTTCATGTGTATGTGTAGAGACATGATTATTTGTATATGCTTAATGTGGTGAGAACATAAAATGAGTATAACTTGTACAAATATGAGTATATGTATATATACAATTTTATGCATTAACTGTTATGATATTGTTTCTCACCCTTCTGCTGTTTTATAATGCTCTATGAGGCATTGCAGAGTAGGAAGCTGGAGGTTCTTTTTGTGAAGCGATGTCTTCATTCTTTTTGGTCAATGGCTCTGATATGTAACATCTGGGTAGTTAGGAAGCTTTTGACTCTTTTGGAGTTACATTTGTTTTGATTCCTTGTGATACATCTGTGTATGTATCCGCTGTGGATATGGTTGTAAAGCATGAATTGATTGAATGGTTGTATATACTTTTATGAATGTGATCGATTCAATATTTGGATGTTTCCGCTTTTATTCTAAATATTGAGATGTGGGTTACCCATTGTTGCATATCTATTTTGAGCAGGTACCGTATGTGTTTAATTTCATGATAATGTGATGCGCCTCTTATATACCATGTTTTAATTAAACCCTGATGAAATAAATTTTCTAAGTGCCTAATTGATTTATTTGATTAATTTGGGGGGTATAGAAAGGGGGTGTTACATTAAGTGGTATCAGAGCCAGTGTTGAGTCAGTTGTGTCTGTCTTGTTGTTGTGTTGGTTGAACGGTTGTTTAACCTTGTTGTTATTTTTGGGAATCCTCAGAATATGGCAGGTCGTAATGACAATGCTATGGCAGCGGCGTTAGAGGCTATGGCCAGAGCTGTGCAGGGTGCACCTAACGTGAATGCGAATGATGAGTTCAGGAAGAACCAACCACCGGTGTTCAAAGGGAGATTTGATCCGGATGGTGCTCAGATATGGTTAAAGGAAATTGAGAGGATCTTTAGGGTGATGGATTGTGCTGAAGGGAACAAGGTGAGACTAGGGACTCACATGCTGAGAGAAGAGGCTGATGACTGGTGGGTCAGCGTGAGGCAAGTTCTTGAGGTCGACGATGAGGAGATTACGTGGGATTTATTTCGTACTGAGTTTCTAAGGAAGTATTATCCCGAAAGTGTTAAAGGGAAGAGAGAAATGGAATTTCTGGAGTTGAAACAAGGTAATATGTCGGTGGTGGACTACACCGCTAAGTTTACTGAGTTAGTGAAGTTTCACCCTCACTATGATGCGGTTACGGCGGAATTTTCCAAATGTATCAAGTATGAGAATGGCTTGCGTCCTGAGATAAAGCAAGCGGTGGGTTATCAAAGAATACGAAGATTTTCGGATTTGACCGAGTGTTGTAGAATTTATGAAGAAGACAGTAGAGCTCGTTCTACTCATTATAAGGGTTTGAGCGAGAGGAGAGGGAAGCAGCAAGTACAAAGCGGACCTTATGTGACGCCTGCTGAGAAGGGCAAACATAGGGGAAACTTTGATAAGAGACCCGGAGGAGGTTCTGGTGCGATCAAGTGTTTTAAGTGTGGCGTGATGGGCCACAAGTCTTATGATTGTGGAAAGTTCAAGGCGAAGTGTTCCAACTCTGGACTCCTTGGACATGATGCAGCAGAGTGTAGAAAGAATGTTGTGAAGTGTTTTAATTTTGGCGAGGTGGGTCACATTAGCCCGAATTGTACCAAACCGAAGCAAGCTCCGGCGGGCGGAAAAGTATTCGCATTAGCAGGTTCAGACGCTACTAATGCGGCGGATCGTTTGATTAAAGGTACATGCTTTATTAATGATATACCTTTAGTTGTTATTATTGATACTGGAGCGACTCACTCGTTCATTTCTCTTGCGTGTGCTAAGCGGTTGGATTTGTGTATGGTTTCTTTGAGTAGTGGTATGGTTATTGGGACTCCCGCTTCGGGGTCGGTAACAACTTCTTTGGTGTGTGCAAGTTGTCCTTTGACCATGTATGGTAAGGACTTCGTTATGGATTTAGTGTGTTTGCCGTTGGAAGGTTTGGACGTAATCTTGGGTATGAACTGGTTGCAATTTAATAGAGTTCATCTGGATTGCTATCACAAGTTAGTAAGGTTTCCTTCTTTGGAAGATGGTGAAAACGAGAGTTTTCTTTCCACTAAAGAGTTGAAGAAACTTTTAGCAGACGAAGCTCAGTTGTTTGGTTTGTTTGCATCGTTGTCGGTGGAGAGCAAAGTTGAGCTCGACGTGTTTCCTGTGGTTTGTGAATTTCCTGAGGTGTTTCTGGAAGATGTTGCGGATGTGCCGCCAAAGAGAGAGGTTGAATTTTCTATTGATCTAGTTCCGGGTACTAGACCGATTTCGATGGCCCCGTATCGGATGTCGGCATCGGAGTTGGTGGAATTGAAGAAGCAGTTGAATGATTTGTTGGATAAGAGATTTGTAAGACCAAGTGTTTCTCCTTGGGGTGCGCCGGTATTGTTGGTAAAGAAGAAGGATGGTAGTATGCGATTGTGTATTGATTATCGGCAGTTGAATAAGGTGACAATTAAGAACAAGTATCCGCTTCCAAGAATCGATGATTTAATGGATCAATTGGTTGGAGCCCGTGTTTTTAGTAAGATTGATTTGAGATCCGGTTATCACCAGATTCGGGTTAAGGAAGAAGATATTTCGAAGACGGCTTTTAGAACACGATATGGTCACTATGAGTATACGGTGATGCCATTCGGAGTTTCTAATGCGCCGGGTCTTTTCATGGAATATATGAACCGTATCTTCCACGAGCAGTTGGATCGTTTTGTGGTAGTGTTTATCAATGACATTTTGATTTATTCTATGTCTCGAGAGGAACACGAAGAACATTTAAGGATTGTGTTGCGGATTTTGAAAGAGAAGAAGTTGTACGCAAAGTTGTCTAAGTGTGAGTTTTGGTTATCGAAGGTGAGTTTTCTTGGACATATTATTTCCGGCAATGGTATTAGTGTGGATCCATCCAAGATCGATGCGGTAATGCAATGGGAGACTCCAAGATCAGTTACGGAAATTCGAAGCTTTTTGGGCTTGGCCGGTTACTACCGGAGGTTTATCGAAGGATTTTCAAAGTTAGCACTCCCGTTAACGCAGTTGACTTGTAAAGGAAATGCTTTTATTTGGGATGTTAATTGTGAAGAGAGTTTCATGGAATTAAAGAGAAGGTTAACGACAACGCCAGTTTTGATTTTGCCAAATCCTACGGAACCTTTTGTGGTTTATTGCGATGCTTCTTTGTCAGGATTGGGTGGTGTATTGATGCAAGATGGGAAGGTCGTGGCGTATGCTTCTAGACAGTTGAGAGTACATGAAAAGAATTATCCTACTCATGATTTGGAGTTAGCGGCTGTAGTGTTCGTTTTGAAAATTTGGAGGCACTATCTTTATGGTGCAAGATTTGAAGTTTTTAGCGATCACAAGAGTTTGAAGTATTTGTTTGATCAAAAAGAATTGAATATTAGGCAAAGGAGATGGCTAGAACTTTTGAAGGACTATGATTTTGGTTTAAATTATCATCCGGGTAAGGCGAATGTGGTAGCCGATGCCTTAAGTCGGAAGTCGTTGCACGTGTCTACCTTGATGGTTAGAGAGTGGGAACTCTTGGAGAACTTTAGAGATTTGAGTTTGGTTTGTGAGTTAACACCGAGTAGTGTGAAGCTGGGTATGTTGCATGTCACGAATGATTTCCTTGCTACGGTGTGTGAAAAGCAAAAGTTGGATTTGAAATTTGTGGATTTGATGACGAATGGAAATGAAGATTTCAAAGTTGATGAATTAGGAGTTTTGAGGTTTCGAGGTCGTATTTGTATTCCCGATGATGCGGATTTGAAAAAGATGATATTGGAAGAGGGACATCGGAGTAACTTGAGTATTCATCCGGGAGCGAATAAGATGTATCAGGATTTGAAGAAGATCTTTTGGTGGTCTGGATTGAAAAGCGATGTTGCTCGTTTTGTGTACTCGTGTTTGACTTGCCAAAAGTCTAAGGTGGAGCATCAGAAGCCTAGTGGATTGAGGCAACCGTTGGATATTCCGGAATGGAAATGGGATAGTATATCGATGGATTTTGTTACGGGATTGCCGAATACGCAAAGAGGACATAATGCTATTTGGGTGATTGTTGATAGGCTTACTAAATCGGCTCACTTTATTCCGAGTGATGTTACTTATTCTTTGGAAAGGTTGGCCGAGATTTATGTTGGCACTATTGTGAAGTTTCATGGAGTTCCTAAGAGTATTGTGTCGGATAAAGATCCTAGATTTACCTCAATATTTTGGGAGAGTTTGCAAGGTGCCTTGGGTTCTAAGTTGAGATTGAGTTCGGCATATCATCCGCAAACAGATGGTCAAACCGAGAGTACGATTCAATCGTTAGAAGATTTGTTGCGTGCTTGTGTGCTTGAACAAGGTGGTGCGTGGGACGGTTATTTAGCATTGATTGAGTTCACCTATAATAACAGTTTCCATTCGAGTATTGGTATGGCGCCATTTGAGGCTTTATATGGTCGGAGATGTCGAACACCTCTGTGTTGGCATGAGACAGGTGAAAAGTCGGTAGTTGGTCCGGAAATGGTACAGCAAACGACGGAAAAGGTGAAATTTATTTGGGAAAAGATGAGAGCTTCTCAGAGTAGACAGAAAAGTTATCATGATAAAAGGAGAAAGGATCTCGAGTTTCAAGAGGGCGACCATGTGTTTTTGAGAGTTACACCGGTTACGGGTGTGGGTCGTGCTTTGAAGTCGAGAAAGTTGACTTCTCGTTTTATTGGTCCGTATCAGATTGTCGCACGAGTTGGTGCTGTGGCTTATCGTGTGGCGTTACCTCCGAACCTTTCGAATTTGCATGATGTATTCCATGTCTCGCAACTTCGGAAGTATGTTCCGGATCCGTCACATGTTATCCCAATGGATGAAGTTGAAGTAAGAGATAACCTTACAGTTAAAGTTTTACCGGTTAGTATTTTGGACCGCGAAGTTAAGAAACTAAGAGGCAAGGATATTACGCTTGTGAAAGTGTCCTGGGGAGGTGCCGCGGAAGGCAACATGATTTGGGAATTGGAGAGCAAGATGCGAGAATCGCATCTGGAGTTGTTTGAATCAGGTAATATTTTCGAGGACGAAAATTTCTAAAGTGGGGGAGAGTTGTAACGCCCCGATTCTGAATTCCCATTAATTGTTGAGTCTTTTAATTTATTTAATTGATGTTTGTTTTAAATTGAGAAATTATGTATTACTATGTGGTGTTTGCTTATTTTGTCTATTTTTACCGATTCGGAGAGTTTTCGGGGAATTAGAGTAAAAAGGGCATTTTAGACATTTAGCAATTTAGTGTGAGAATTGATTGGTAAGTGTTGGAAAGAATTTGAGAGGAAAGAAATAGAGATAGAAATAGAATAAGAGAGGAAAAGAAAGAAACATAGTAACATAAGAATAAAAACAAGAGAAAGAAAAGAGGAGAAGAGAAAGAGAAGAGAAAGTGGAGAGGAAAACCTAGAATCATCAAGGGATCATCACCAAAGCTTGCAATCGATCGGTAAGGGTGTGAAACTCTATCATCTCTTTAATGTATATGATTGTATGTGTATGTGTTTGGATTTTGTAGGGTTTCTACTCTTTTTCCACTTAGGTTAGAAGTTGGTTTTGTGAGTAGAAAGAGGTTTTAATCGGTTAGAACTCGGATTAGACGATGTAGTTTAGTCGGGTGATGGTAGGGTTGTGCCACTAAGACTGGTTTGGATTTAATCGGTTGATTTTGTGGAGTTTGGGCTCTTGAGACAGCCATGGAAGTTCTGTCTTCGCAGGCTCGCCAGGCGAATGGCAGCGAAGCTTCGCCAGGCGAAGTCCAGCGAGCTGTAGCGAAGCAAGTCAGAAGCTAACACCCTGTATTCGCTGGCAAGTTTGCCAGGTGAGGTTAGTTGGTGAAGGTTCGCCAGGTGAGTGTGTAGTGAGCCTCAGCGAGTAATTCCAGAATTACTCCCAGTGGACTTCGCTGGGAAGTTCGCCAGGCGAAGGCCAGCGAGCATTCGCTGCGTGGCTTCGCCAGGCGAAGGTTGGCGAACCTGACAGTGTTATTTGTTTTGTTGTTTATTCATAGCATGATTTTTGGCCGATTCAATTATGATTAATGCCTATATGAATGATTGATGTGTGAACTGTTTCGACATGTCGTGCTGTGGGTGGCCGAAAGGCGTGAATCCTAGATTGTAGAGTCAATGGTGAATCTTGAACGTTTGATAATCTTGTGTATTTGCTTGAATTGAATAGAAACGCATTGATAGGCTGATATGTGTGTAAACCATGTGTGAAATGGTGCATAATGTGAATGCATGATAGATATATGCGATGTATGTGATAAATGCAATGAGTATGTTTGTGAACATAGTATGCATTCTGTGTTGATCGATCCCTCGGAGGATTAGCTTTGTGTAGCATCTTAGTATGCATTTTTGTGTTGAATGATCCCTCGGAGGATTTGCAGAACCTCGTATGATACGATGGTTACATTAGATTCCTTGGAGAATCGGTTGCATTGTGTGATTCCTCGGAGAATCGGTCATAACATGTAATCCCTTGGAGGATTGACTAGAGTATTTGATTTCGTGGAGAATCTGCTGAGTATTTGATTCCGTGGAGAATCTGCTGAATATTCGATTCCGTGGAGAATCTGCTGAATATTTGATTCCGTGGAGAATCTGCTGAATACTTGATTCCGTGGAGAATCTGCTGAATACTAGATTCCTTAGAGAATTTTTGGAAATGAGTCGGTACCGCATTTGCATCTGCATAGAGTCGTGTGTCGGTCTCTATGAGTTGCATGAGTCATCTGTGTATGATGCATTAATTGTATGAATATAACTGTGTATGTTATATATGATTGTTGGGAGAAATATGTAGTAAATATTCATGTGTATGTGTAGAGACATGATTATTTGTATATGCTTAATGTGGTGAGAACATAAAATGAGTATAACTTGTACAAATATGAGTATATGTATATATAAAATTTTATGCATTAACTGTTATGATATTGTTTCTCACCCTTCTGCTGTTTTATAATGCTCTATGAGGCATTGCAGAGTAGGAAGCTGGAGGTTCTTTTTGTGAAGCGATGTCTTCATTCTTTTTGGTCAATGGCTCTGATATGTAACATCTGGGTAGTTAGGAAGCTTTTGACTCTTTTGGAGTTACATTTGTTTTGATTCCTTGTGATACATCTGTGTATGTATCCGCTGTGGATATGGTTGTAAAGCATGAATTGATTGAATGGTTGTATATACTTTTATGAATGTGATCGATTCAATATTTGGATGTTTCCGCTTTTATTCTAAATATTGAGATGTGGGTTACCCATTGTTGCATATCTATTTTGAGCAGGTATCGTATGTGTTTAATTTCATGATAATGTGATGCGCCTCTTATATACCATGTTTTAATTAAACTCTGATGAAATAAATTTTCTAAGTACCTAATTGATTTATTTGATTAATTTGGGGGGATAGAAAGGGGGTGTTACAGTCTTCACTCTGCTGTCAATCATCCCAACTTTGCTCTTGATGGATGCATCTTTCTCCCTTGTTAGAGGATGGAGTTCCTTGCTTGAATAAGATTGAAGGATGAAGTTGATACTTGTGTTTGAAGATTATTCTGAGAAGCTGAAGCTTGTAGATGAAGAGGACCAAGTTGATACTGGTAAAGAAGAGAGAGTTGAAGCTTGAAGACCAAGTTGACACTTGTGAATAAGATTAAATTAAGATTGAGTGAAGAGTTGAGGCTTGAGGAATAGAGGATAAGTTGATACTTATGTTGATACACTGAGAGCCTGAGGGAGCCAAGTTGATACTTGCAGTTAGGAGAGAGGCCTGAAGGGGAGTTCACTTTGGAGCTGAGGCCTAAAGGAGAGAGGATAAGTTGATACTTATGTTGATGTGTTGGAAGCTCAGAGAAGCAAGTTGATACTTGCTATTGAAGATGATAGCCCTGAAGGGTGGTTGAAGACTAGACTGCTGTCAGAGGAGAGCTTTGCTGTGGAAGCTGTTGATCTGCTTTCTTTCTTGTCTGTTTGCTTGTTGTGTAACTGTATTGGTGTGACTTGTTTGATTTGCTTGATGCATTAGAATAAGTTCATATCTAGATTGACTTGAACTAGGAGCATGATTGCATTAGAGGTTGAGTTGCTCCCTCTGCTTGTATTTTTACTGTATGGCTTTGCTTGCGGGTATTCGGTAGAGCCCAGCTCCCTTGCCTATGTGGTTTGTGTTGCTTGATAGCATTTCATTTCTTCTGTATGATTGCAGTGTATTATATTTTGCTTGATAGCATGTTATTTCCTCTGTATGATTGCAGTTATTCATATTTGGCTTGAGGTTGAGATGAGCTTGTGGAGGCTGATGCCCCACACACATTTCCTCCCTCACTTACATTGCATGCATTTTACAGTCGTTTACTGTTTACTGTTAAGCTGATGCTTTATCTGTTTCTGTTTATCATTGACATGATCCCCTAGGAATCTCACTTCCTTTGATAAGGAAATGATGATTAGAACTTTAGGTTGAAACCTATGCATGATAACTTCTAGGAGATCCCTGTTTCAAACTTCAACCATAGGATGAATCCTTGGCATGACAACATTAGGACTTGATAGCTTCCCTGTAGTTGTCCCTCTCTCTTCTCATCTCAAAACAAATTAAAACAGAGTAATAAAGGTTAACTGATCTCGTACGTTACGAGCCTTAAGCTATCTGAGAAAGGGTTGTCGGAGAGTTTCTTTTCGACAGCTTGGATGTTTAGTATGGCACCCTTTGGGTGACATGCGACGCATTCACTCTCAGGTCATAGTCTCTAGTATGATATTGGTTGCAAACATCCATAAAAAACAGTTCTTCCGTAAAAGACAGAAAACAAACTTCAAACCTTTTTGCCCCGTGGGCCCGTAATTCAAAGGAAGCTTTTCTGAAGAAAAGAGTGTCGTTAACTCCCAGTTCTACCGCAAACGGTAACGCTTAAGTCTCCAAGGGTCGAGCTGCGTACGCCAAACTGCTGGAACTATTTGTTAACCCTACTCGGTAAAACAGATGAATCTGAATTCCCGTAATCCGTATTATCCCGAACTACGTAAGCTCTGATCTCTCATATCTGTTGAGAGTACGTAGGCACAATACTGATGTATTGGCGAGCCACCTACCCCATCACCCGTAGTTCTTCGAACTACGTTGACTCTGATTTCTCATTCTCTGATGAGAATACGTAGGCATAAAGCGCGACGCTTTGCCGAGTCATTTTCTTTTCTTTTTTAAGCCCGCCGTGATAGGTAGATAGATAAAACCAACCTGTCCGATAAACACAACAAGCGTGGATCCCATCAAGTACGATGGACGTGAGGGGTGCTAATACCTTCCCCTTGCGTTACCGACTCCCGAACCCAGACAACGGTTGCGACGACCTTGTCTTATACCTTTTCGTCAGGTTTTTCCGATCGTTTCCTTTCCCGTTCTGAGGGATAAATAACGAAAGGTGGCGACTCTTCTGTTTTTTCGGCACCTTATTTTCGCGGTAGCGACACTAAGCAAAGGTAATAACCCAAAAGATACGGTATCTTACCTAGTATCAGCCGTATGATAGCCTAAGCAAAGGTAATAACCTAAAAGATACGGTATATTACCTACTATCAGATGTATAATAGCCTAAGAAAAGGTAATAACCCAAAAGAGACGGTATATTACCTACTATCAGACGTATGATGGCCTAAGCAAAGGTAATAACCCAAAAGATACGGTATATTACCGACTATCAGACGTATGAAAGCCTAAGCCAAGGTAATAAACCAAAAGATACGGTATATTACCAACTATCAAACGTATGATAGCCTAAGCAAAGGTAATAACCCAAAACATACGGGATATTACCAACTATTAAACGTATGATAGCCTAAGCATAGGTAATAATCCAAAAGAGACGGTAAATGACGTACTATCAGACGTATGATGGCCTAAGCAAAGGTAATAACGAAAAAGATACGTTATATTACCTACTATCAGACGTATGAAAGCCTAAGCAAAGGTAATAAACCAAAAGATACGGTATATTACCAACTATCAGACGTATGATAGCCTAAGCATAGGTAATAACACAAAATATACGGTATATTACCTACTATCAGACGTATGATAGCCTAAGCAAAGGTAATAACAAAAAAGATACGGTATATTACCTACTATCAGCAGTATGATAGCCTAAGCAAAGGTAATAACCTACTAGATACGTTATATTACCTACTATCAGACGTATAATAGCCTAAGCAAAGGTAATAACCCAAAAGATACGGTATATTACCTACTATCTAACGTATGATAGCCTAAGCAAAGGTAATAACCTAAAAGATACGGTATATTACCTACTATCAGACGTATAATAGCCTAAGCAAAGGTAATAACCCAAAAGATACAGTATATTACCTACTATCAAACGTATGATAGCCTAAGCAAAGGTAATAACCTAAAAGAGACGGTATATTAACTATTATCAGACGTGTGATGGCCTAAGCAAAGGTAATAAGCCAAAAGATACGGTATATTACCTACTATCAGACGTATGATAGCCTAAGCAAAGGTAATAACCCAAAAGATACGGTATATTACCTACTATCAGACGTATGAAAGCCTAAGCAAAGGTAATAACCCAAAACAAACGGTATATTACCTACTATCAAACGTAAGATAGCATAAGCAAAGGTAATAACAAAAAAGATACGGTATATTACCTACTATCAGCCGTATGATAGCCTAAGCAAAGGTAATAACCTAAAAGATACGGTATATTACCTACTATCAGACGTATAATAGCCTAAGCAAAGGTAATAACCCAAAAGATACGGTATATTACCTACTATCAAACGTATGATAGCCTAAGCAAAGGTAATAACCTAAAAGAGACGGTATATTAACTACTATCAGACGTATGAAAGCCTAAGCAAAGGTAATAAACCAAAAGATACGGTATATTTTACCAACTATTAAATGTATGACAGCCTAAGCATAGGTAATAACCCAAAAGATATGGTATATTACGTACTATCAAACGTATGATAGCCTAAGCAAAGGTAATAACCCAATTGAAACGGTATATTACCTACTATCAAACGTATGATAGCCTAAGCAAAGGTAATAACCCAAAAGATACGGTATATTACCTACTATCAGACGTATGATAACCTAAGCAAAGGTAATAACCTAAAAGATACGGTATATTACCTACTATCAGACGTATGATAACCTAAGCAAAGGTAATAACCCAAAACATACAGTATATTACCTACTATCAAACGTATGATAGCCAAAGCAAAGGTAATAACCTAAAAGATAAGGTATAAAACCTACTATCCGACGTATAATAGCCTAAGCAAAGGTAATAACCCAAAAGATACGATAGATTACCAACTATCAAATGTATGATAGCCTAAGAAAAGGTAATAACCCAAAAGATACGGTATATTACCTACTATCAAACGTATGACAGCCTAAGCAAAGGTAATAACCCAAAAGATACGGTATATTACCTACTATCAAACGTATGATAGCCTAAGCAAATCTAATAACCCAAAAGATACAGTATATTACCTACTATCAGACGTATGATAACCTAAGCAAATGTAATAACCCAAAAGATACAGTATATTACCTACTATCAGACGTATGATAACCTAAGCAAAGGTAATAACCCAAAAGATACGGTATATTACCTACTATCAGACGTATGAAAGCCTAAGCAATGGTAATAACCCAAAAGATACGGTGTATTACCTATTATAAGACTTATGATAGCCTAAGAAAAGGTAATAACCTAAAAGTTACGATATATTACCTACTATTAAGCGTATGATAGCCTAAGCAAAGGTAATAACCCAAAAGATACGGTATATTATGAACTATCAAACATATGATAGCCTAAGCAAAGGTAATAACCCAAAACATACGGTATATTACCAACTATCCAACGTATGATAACCTAAGAAAAGGTAATAACCCAAAAGAGACGGTATATTACCTACTATTAGACGTATGATAGCCTAAGCAAAGGTAATAACCCAAAAGATACGGTATATTACCTACTATCAGACGTATGATAACCTAAGCAAAGATAATAACCCAAAAGATAGAGTATATTACCTACTATCAGACGTATGATAGCCTAAGCAAAGGTAATAACAAAAAAGATACGGTATATTACCTACTATCAGCCGTATGATAGCCTAAGCATAGGTAATAACCTAAAAGACACGGTATATTACCTACTATCAGACGTATAATAGCCTAAGCAAAGGTAATAACCCAAAACATACAGTATATTACCTACTATCAAACGTATGATAGCCTAAGCAAAGGTAACAACCCAAAAGATACGGTATATTACCTACTATCAAAAGTATGATAGCCTAAGTAAAGGTAATAACCCAAAAGAGACGGTATATTACCTAGTATCAGACGTATGATGGCCTAAGCAAAGGTAATAACCCAAAAGATATAGTATATTACCTACTATCAGACGTATGAAAGCCTAAGCAAATGTAATAACCCAAAAGATACGGTATATTACGAACTATCAAATGTATGATAGCCTAAGCAAAGGTAATAACCCAAAACATACGGTATATTGCCAACAATCCAACGTATGAGAGCCTAAGCAAAGGTAATAACCCAAAAGAGACGGTATATTACCTACTATCAGACGTATGATGGCCTAAACAAAGGTAATAACCAAAAAGATACGGTTTGTTACCTACTATCAGACATATGAAAGCCTAAGCAAAGGTAATAACCCAAAAGATACAGTGTATTACCTACTATCAAACGTATGATAGCCTAAGAAAAGGTAATAACCCAAAAGATACAGTATATTACCTACAATCAAACGTATGATAGCCTAAGCAAAGGTAATAACCCAAAAGATACGGTATATTACCTACTATCAGACGTATGAAAGCCTAAGCAAAGGTAATAAACCAAAAGATACGGTATATTTTACCAACTATTAAATGTATGATAGCCTAAGCATAGATAATAACCCAAAAGATATGGTATATTACGTACTATCAAACATATGATAGCCTAAGCAAAGGTAATAACCCAAAAGATACGGTGTATTACCTACTATCAAACGTATGATAGCCTAAGAAAAGGTAATAACCCAAAAGATACAGTATATTACCTACAATCAAACGTATGATAGCCTAAGCAAAGGTAATAACCCAAAAGATACGGTATATTACCTACTATCAGACGTATGAAAGCCTAAGCAAAGGTAATAACCTAAAAGATACGGTATATTACCTACTATCAGACGTATAATAGCCTAAGCAAAGGTAATAACCCAAAAGAGATGGTAGATTACCTACTATCAGACGTATGATAACATAAGCAAAGGTAATAACCCAAAAGATAGGGTATATTGCCTACTATCAAACGTATGATAGCCTAAGCAAAGGTAATAACCCAAAAGATACAGTATATTACCTACAATCAAACGTATGATAGCCTAAGCAAAGGTAATAACCCAAAAGATACGGTATATTACCTACTATCAGACGTATGAAAGCCTAAGCAAAGGTAATAAACCAAAAGATACGGTATATTTTACCAACTGTTAAATGTATGATAGCCTAAGCATAGGTAATAACCCTAAAGATATGGTATATTACGTACTATCAAACATATGAAAGCCTAAGCAAAGGTAATAACCCAAAAGATACGGTGTATTACCTACTATCAAACGTATGATAGCCTAAGAAAAGGTAATAACCCAAAAGATACAGTATATTACCTACAATCAAACGTATGATAGCCTAAGCAAAGGTAATAACCCAAAAGATACGGTATATTACCTACTATCAGACGTATGAAAGCCTAAGCAAAGGTAATAACCTAAAAGATACGGTATATTACCTACTATCAGACGTATAATAGCCTAAGCAAAGGTAATAACCCAAAAGAGATGGTAGATTACCTACTATCAGACGTATGATAACATAAGCAAAGGTAATAACCCAAAAGATAGGGTATATTGCCTACTATCAAACGTATGATAGCCTAAGCAAAGGTAATAACAAAAAAAATACGTTATATTACCTACAATCAGCCGTATGATAGCCTAAGCAAAGGTAATAACCTAAAAGATACAGTATATTACCTACTATAAGACGTATAATAGCCTAAGCAAAGGTAATAACCCAAAACATACGGTATATTGCCAACTATCCAACGTATGATAGCCTAAGCAAAGGTAATAACCCAAAAGAGACAGTATATTACCTACTATCAGACGTATGATGGCCTAAGCAAAGGTAATAACCAAAAAGATACGGTATATTACCTACTATCGGACATATGAAAGCCTAAGCAAAGGTAATAACCCAAAAGATACGGTGTATTACCTACTATCAAACGTATGATAACCTAAGCAAAGGTACTAACCCAAAAGATACAGTATATTACCTACAATCAAAAGTATGATAGCCTAAGCAAAGGTAATAACCCAAAATATACGGTATATTACCTAGTATCAGCCGTATGATAGCCTAAGCAAAGGTAATAACCTAAAGGATACGGTATATTACCTACTATCAGACGTATAATAGCCTAAGCAAAGGTAATAACCCAAAAGAGACGGTATATTACCTACTATCAGACGTATGATGGCCTAAGCAAAGGTAATAACCCAATAGATACGGTATATTACCGACTATAAGACGTATGAAAGCCTAAGCCAAGGTAATAAACCAAAAGATACGGTATATTACCAACTATCAAACGTATGATAGCCTAAGAAAAGGTAATAACCCAAAAGATACGGTAAATTACCAACTATTAAACGTATGATAGCTAAGCATAGGTAATAATCCAAATGAGACGGTATATTACCTACTATCAGACGTATGATGGCCTAAGCAAAGGTAATAACCAAAAAGATACGTTATATTATCTACTATCAGACGTATGAAAGCCTAAGCAAAGGTAATAAACCAAAAGATATGGTATATTACCAACTATCAGACGTATGATAGCCTAAGCATAGGTAATAACACAAAAGATACGGTATATTACCTACCAACAGACGTATGATAGCCTAAGCAAAGGTAATAACAAAAAAAGATACGGTATATTACCTACTATCAGCAGTATGATAGCCTAAGCAAAGGTAATAACCTACAAGATACGGTATATTACCTACTATCAGACGTATAATAGCCTAAGCAAAGGTAATAACCCAAAAGATACGGTATATTACCTACTATCAACCGTATGATAGCCTAAGCAAAGGTAATAACCTAAAAGATACGGTATATTACCTACTATCAGACGTATGATGGCCTAAGCAAAGGTAATAACCAAAAAGATATGGTATATTACCTACTATCAGACATATGAAAGCCTAAGCAAAGGTAATAACTCAAACGATACGGTGTATTACCTACTATCAAACGTATGATAGCCTAAGCAAAGGTAATAACCCAAAAGATACAGTATATTACCTACAATCAAACGTATGATATCCTAAGCAAAGGTAATAACCCAAAAGATACGGTATATAACCTAGTATCAGCCGTATGATAGCCTAAGCAAAGGTAATAACCTAAAAGATACGGTATATTACCTACTATCAGACGTGTAATAGCCTAAGCATAGGTAATAATCCAAAAGAGATGGTATATTACCTACTATCAGACATATGATGGCCTAAGCAAAGGTAATAACCAAAAAGATACGTTATATTACCTACTATCAGACGTATGAAAGCCTAAACAAAGGTAATAACCCAAAAGATACGGTATATTACCAACTATCAGACGTATGATAGCCTAAGCATAGGTAATAACACGAGAAAAGGTATGGTCGTCGCAACCAAAACCTGGATTCGGGAGTCGGTTACGCAAGGGGAAGGTATTAGCACCCCTCACGTCCGTCGTACTCGACGGGATCCACGCTTGTTTTCGGGTACGGATTGCACTTCTATCTACTCTACAGGTTAAGGGTTAAAAGAAAATAAAATGACTCGGCAAAGTATCGCACTTTATGCCTACGTATTCTCGTCTGAAACGAGAAATCAGAGTCAACGTAGTTCGCCTACCTACGGGAAAGGAGGGGAAGGTTGCTCGCTAGGACATCGCATCCTATGCCTACGTACTTTCATACAGCATGAAAGATCAGAGAAAACGTAGTTCGGGCCACGTACGACACAAGTCTATCTTGGTTGATTTTATTCCTTCTGAAAAAGGTTTTGCTGATTAGCAGTCCAAGCGGACAAAAATTACGTTTTGATGAGTTCACATTCTTTTACGGAAGAAGTGTCTTTTATTGTGTTTGAAATCTTTATGGTGTTTTTCTGTTTGTTTTGAGAAAGAAGAGACAGAACTCTAACCTACGGTTACGAAAGGAATCAAACTAACCTAATGTTATCATGCATGGGTTAAGACCTATTGTCTATCATGCTCCTCTCTTGCACAGAGAGAAACAGAGATCCTACAGGATAAGCGGAAACAGAAACAATATCAGATATATACAGTAAAGCAGTAAAATGCATGGATGCAGCAATACAAGCGAGGCAAGGGAGTCCCACTCAACCTCGAACCTGGAAATCAATAGGCAAAAGTGAACAGGCTTCACTTTCAACCCAACAGGGTAAACAACAAACAATACAGTCAGGAAAACCAATCAATACATCAAGAAATGAAATACAGCAAAAAAAAGAACAGCATCAGCAGCTCTGACTTCAAGCTTCAGCAAGCATCAATCTCCATCTCCATAGCCTTCCAGCAAGGTCTTTGTCATCAATCTTCAGTCTACAATGGCTTTTCTTCAAGTCCTATCCTCCAAGCTGAGGGATCAATCGCAAGAGTGAGTTGGGTGTTAAGCAATTAATTGACTACCAAGGGTGGCAAACCAACTGCTACTAACACATAAGATATTTTCTCTCAAGAGTTCTATCCCCTAGACAATAGCACCAAGCCTTCCAAAGGAAGGGGGTGAATGTCTTGGGGAGACTCTGTATCACAGAGAGGAATGGAGGCAGTCAAAACCTTCCATGTTTGAGAATCAAGCTTTCTAATCTAGAGCTCTGCCTAGCTCCTAAACCCTAATCTCCTCAACAGCTGCTAGCAGGAATCTCCTCACCAACTCTGGAAGTTGGTCTTCAGTCTCTGGATCTCCAATGGCTTCATCATCATCAGTCTTCAGCTCCCCAATCCCCAGACAATCCCAACACCCACACAGACAAACAGTAATCCCCAGAGGGCACACCATACCAGTCAATCAAATATAGCAGTATACTAGTAGCAGTAGGGGAATCCTAGTGATTTCTAAGGGGATCTATCCTATACCCATAACCCCTATAGTCCATACCCCAAAAATCAAATGAAAATTTCCTAAAAGAATTAAAACTATCTCACCTAAGTTGATTTAAAACCCTAATTTGATTCATGTTGTTCACACCTAAACTAAACACCTAAAATTAATTCCTAAAAATATGAACTAAATTGCATATACAAGTTAACAATGTCTACTAATCAACCTAAAAAGAATGGACAAAAAATATTAAAGCAACTAGTAGAACAAAATTATCAAGATCATGTATGAAATGAAACACCTAAAATATGCATTTATTTGGAAAATATGGGGAAAATATCAAATAAAAAATAAAATGCAATTTTTATTTTTTATAATTTTCTAGACATCTTGTAGAAATTAATGCAAAAAGAATCATGAAAAAATATGAAATTTATGATTTATTATGATTTTTTGAAAATGCATGAAAATGAAAATAAATAAAAATGAAATAAAAGGCAGGGGGGTATGAAAAGTAAGAAAAATAATGGATACACGTTGGGCCCAGCAAGAGTGGGGGTGCAGATAACAGAAACGGCCCATCAGTACACGTTAATGAAACGCATCGTTTCATTCTTTTGAAATTTGCCTCCAAAACTCAGATTGAATGTGGAGCGTTAGATCCTTGGTCAAGTCAAGGTTTCCCATCAGATCCAAGGGCCATTGGCCATCGTCTTCCTCTAGCCATTAGGGTTTCATGAAGACCACTCTCATGCACAGGATTTCCACGCCCTCATTCTCTTTCATTTCACCATGAAATCACACGAGTCCAAGATCAAAATTACTCCAGTCGTTGCCCTCTATGCAGCCATGGTGCTAGTGTCCACTGAAACCTTCTCTATCCTTCAAACCGAAAGCCACAAAGCTTGGGTACAACATGTTTACACCATCTGCAACCTTAACAATTCGAACTTCTAATAATATCTTCTTATTCCTTAGGCTACACTGAGTTCTCTAAACTAGTTCACATGTATTTAAACTCACTAATCAACATGATCTTGATCTTGGAAAAAATGTGCACACATTCTGAACCTCCATGAAAGGTCTTCAAACTACTCACAAAGCATCCCTAATTGGTCTCTATCAAGTTTAGCCTAACAACAAACCCTAATTATACATAAATATTGGGATTCGAATGATCATGCAAGCTTACCAAATGATGATGGTAATGGTGGTTGTATCTCCTTCCAGCTCTTGCCACTTGCTCTAACTGATCTTCTATGGATGTTGATGCTTCTGTTTGCAATAGTTGTGGCTCAATCTTCTTGAATCACTCTATCCCCCTCTTCATGCAAGTTGGAGTGTAAACTTGGATCACCCTAACCAGCCACTAATTCCCTTCAATTTCCTTTGCCAATTACTCTATGATAATGGTGGATGATGATGATAACAGAAATTGAGATGATCGATGAAGTTTCAATGGAGTTTGAAGAGAAAATGCAAATGGGAGTGAAGGAATCAAAGTAGTGTTTGCAAGCTCAAAGAATCACCAACCAATGAACAAATGGCTTCATTTTCTTATATAGGTGAGGATTAACAGAATGAGAAGCTTCTAGATTGGTCCTAGAGGGATCTAGAAACTTGTGGAACTTTCATGAATTTATCATTTGATGGTATCTTGAAGCATCTCATATCATGCTTGCACCTTGGGTAAACTTGAGTGAAAATCTCCTCTCATGAGATGTTAGGAGTGTATGTATGAAAAACCAAACTTTTACTTGCCTTGTGTTAAGTTTTACCATGTTGCCTTATGATGCAAGAAACAACTTTACAAAGGAAGTCCAATTTTTAAGCCTAAACTCAAAAATGTGGCTGAACCAATGTCTTTAAAATGATGTTGGGAATCAATTTGGTATATTGGATGACCCATATTGGATTTGTAGATCTCTCAAACCATTTTCCAACTTGAACTTTTTCAAGTTATATGCCTTTTTTAGGTCATTTTTCACCAACTTTGGTCAAGTCTCAATCCATACATTTACAAACTTTCATGACTTCTTTTCTTGACTTAAAATGGCATTTTGAGCAACTTTGGTGTTGGGAAGTTTTTCATTTGAAGCTCCCTTGTATGAGTTTTAGGCATAGGCTAAGAATGTCCTGTAATCCTCAGATGACCAAAATACCATAAGTAGAGTTCCACAAATCATATGAAGGCATACTATACCATTATAGAAAGCTAAGACAATGAGGAACAATTATTACGTTGACCAGAAATTCATTTGAAATATCCTTGAGGGGTAAAAATTGCTTGGAAGTCAAGTCACTTTCACAGACAAAAGTTCAGATACCTCAGATGACCTGTAACTTGCAAGGACCATAACTTGAGTTATATAAATCTCCTTAGTGTCTTCCACCACTCAAATTAAAGGTATTGAGATCCTCTACAAGTTTCATGTTGGACAAGGATCCATTTGAAGCTTGTATTTTGACTTATCTTGCTTGGAAATTTGACCTAAACTAGGAGATTTTACACAGAAACCCTAATTTAGAAACTCCTCTTCTCCTTGATTTCTCTTGATTTCTTCTTAGCATAACAACATATCCTTATTCTTCATGTCAAATGATAAACCCCACATCTCCTCAATAGCCCTCAATGCCTCTCAATCAGTCAATTGACCTAGAGTTGACCCAGGGTTGACCCAGATGAAACCCTAGTTGACTATCTTCCTCCACAGCTCTTGTGACTACACCAATGACTTGTCTCCTTCTCCAAATGACTTTCTAAGTCTCCCATGATGTCCCCATACTCTCCATGCTCAGCCCACAGCTCACAATTTCTTTGTTGATCCTCAGATACCCTCAGATAGGAGATGGATGCACTTGCTTGATCTACTGACTTCTTCAACTTTCAAATTCTTTTCTGATGACTTGAATGAGATTGAATCAGGATAATAACCTCTTGATAGGCCTCTAGAGATGAGAATAATAGTTGGTCCCCTGTTGGATGACTTGCTATGCTTATGCTATGCAGATGAGTAACCTATGTACATGACTCTATATGCAAATGCTAATGATATTGAAACATAAACCAAGTGAATAAGGTTGGGCAAATTTTAGGGTGCAACAGCTTCCCCTATTCAAGCGACTTGGACCCTATTGGGTGAAGAGCCCGGAGCCTTCAGACATTCACGGTACGAGACGGTTGAATATTAGGAACCCAGAAATTTGCCAACCGCAGAAATAAACAGCGCCACTGCTTGGGGACTGACATCCACTGCCTGGATCTGACTGTTACGGAAACCCACTGATCTCGCGCGACCGTGCTGGGGATTATTTTCATCGTTCTGAAAAAAGATTCTATCACACCAGAGATAAAACCTTGTCCACGTCAAGACGCCTGCTTCGTCAATTCGGAAAACTTCAACAACTTTGCTGGGGATGGCTCGTTTGACTTCTCGTCAGAAATAAATCGTCCACGTTAGGAATAAACTCTTCCACGTTAGGAATAACATGTCCATGTCAGGACCCATCTTTCCACGTAAGGAAACTATCTTCTTTCCACGTAAGGAGAACATCTCTTCTTCCACGTAAGGAATACAACCTCTGTATCTGTCCACGTCAGGACTAAACTCTTCCACGTCAGGAATAAACTTCGTCTAGATCTGTCCACGTTAGGACTAAACGTTTCCACGTTAGGAATAACATCTTTCCACGTAAGGAAACCTTTCTTCTTTCCACGTAAGGAATGCCATCTGCTATGCCCATGTAAGGACTCAATCTTTCCACGTCAGGAATCCGACTCTTTCTGATTTGTCCACGTAAGGACTCCCCTCTTTCCACGTAAGGAACCCGTCTTCTTTCCACGCAAGGAAACTAATTTTCTTCCCCGTAAGGAATAAAATTCTTGATCTATCCACCTAAGGACTCCAAGCTTTGATATGTCCACGTAAGGACTCAATCTTCATTCCACGTAAGGAATCACAATCTTTCCACGTAAGGAAACCAACTCGTCTTTTCTGCGTCTGTCCACGTCAGGACTGAACTTGCTTTTCTACGTAAGGAACTAAAGCTTCTCTTTCCACGTAAGGAATAACCTTGTCCACGCCAGGACTCACATTTCGTCTTGATTTGTCCACGTCAGGACTCACCTCTTGACTCGCTGAGGAAATAAAATTTGTCCACGTTAGGACCCATATCTCAACCTGCTGAAGAAATAAACTTGTCCACGTCAGGACTTGCGTGTCTTCGACTTGCTGGGGAAATAAGACTGTGTCCATGTCAGGACTCCTACTCTGCCCACAACACGAAGAAGGATAAATTTGTCCACGTCAGGACCCTACACTCAATCAATACCGAGAACTCGAAGCTGTCCACGTTAGGACTAACACATACCGTCAAACTGGAAGAAATGTCCACGTTAGGACTCCACATTCCATCAATTCGGAGAAATCGAACCTGCCCACGTTAGGACTAGCACCTCCCATCAGCCCGGGGAATTAAAATTGTCCATGTTAGGACTCCGCTTTTCTAGCACGAAGAAAACCTGTCAAGAAATTGTCCACGTTAGGACTCATCCTTCCATTGGTCCACGAACTTCTCATCACTGACGTTACAGCAACTTTGAGGCTGACTCTACTGGGGATATTTGGAATTAAACTACCGGACGCCTGCTCTGATAATCGGCGGTAGCCCCTGAAATTCTGATTCCTGAAACCCTTAGAATGCTGACGTAACAACAACCTTGAAGGAAATAATCCGCTGGTCGGACTAGAGAAACTTCAACAAGAACCCTGGCGGGGAAATAAGTAACTCTGCTTGGGGACAAAGAGAAACTTATCCTGCTAACTCTGTGGGGAATAGTGCCAAAGCTGACACTTCGTCGAATGTCTCACGTCGAGATCCTGAATGTCTATTGATTCACCTGAGCGAGGGCTCTCTCTACCTGCAAGAGAAACAATCCTTGAAACAAAAGGTTAGCCATTCTGGTTTATGTTTCACAATGCATGTGTTTGACAATGATGCAATGCTCCAATCGACATGGAAATGCTACGCTTTTATTTGGTGGATGCAAGTATGACACTATATGCCAATGCAAATGCAGACTCGAACTGTTGGGTACAGGAACTGCTTCAGCAAAATAAATGCTGAAGATAATGCCAACTTCGCTGGGGATAGCCGGATGCTCTAGAATTATTCCAGCAAAATACATGCTGGAAGAGTGAAGTCGACTCAGCTGGGAAATTATGAACTTAAACCAAACACCTCGTTGAAGTAACGCCCTGCTGGGGAATACAACTCTGCTGGAGAATAGCAGATGCACTTGGTATGATTGAACTTCTGCTGGAAAGTGAACGGGTATCGCACGGTATTTCGGCAAAATAAATGCCAATGCGCCACACCAACTCTGCCGGGGAGAGTCTTAATCTTCGAGTTCCACTGGGAGGAATGAAAATATTTGCTGAGAAGAGAATTCCGCTGGGGATGGGATGATTCTCTTGGGGAAACCAACTGACTCCGCTGGGGGAGAGTAAATGACCCTGCGGGGAAAGGTAAACTGCCTGAATACAGCTCACCAATTTGGGAAAATTAATCTTCTGAGGTTGAACCACTCTGCTTGAGATGGGGAATCCTTCTGGGGGACACCACACTGCCTGCATACAGCTTACATTTTTGGGATCGTCAATTCTGTTGAGGATAAACGACTATGCTGGAGCATGTCCTTTGGATAAGCTGCGACTAGCTGGGGACTTCTATCCTTCTTCAGGAAGAATATGCACGATCTGCGTGAGGGTCGAGTCTTTTATTACTGCGGTCTCTTGGTCATCTTCCTCGTGCGGCTATGAAACCTGCAACAACACAAACAAAACAAGACAAGCCTATGCAACCAAATCGATTCAGGTTAGTGACGTTATTTTCAGTTAATTCAAAGCTTTAGTAATTGTTGGCAAGGGCCAGTGATGTTATACACATGCTAGTTCCAATAAACTTAGGCATTTTATCATGCACAAAACAGTAAAGAACCAGCATCAAGTACTAAATAACATATTTTATTGATTGGGCCCCTGAATGGGCGGAGTTTTTGTACATGGGATGTAACTCCTGAAAAGAGGAAGCTACGCAAAGCAAATACACAAGTATGCACAGGAAGCATAAATATTTTGACAAATTAAATTTTGTACACATGTCGGCAACGGGACGCAGACGAACATCACGAACTGATCCTCCTATGACTCGCCCAACCCTAATACTTTCCAAGTATTCACTCTTCCGAAGAGGTTGTATCTGATAATCGACCCCTCAGGTATTCTCCCGCATTGATGCTCACTGCAATATCAAATTCGGACCGCAGTCATTTGCTTTTCAAATCCCTAACTTTTGCGTGAACCGCCCTTTACGGGTTTTCAGTTCACCGGGATACCCTTTTTTGCCGAAGCCGCCCAGTGTAGGTTTTCAACTTCGCGGGTGTACATTTTTCAATTTTATCCCTAACTTTTGCCCGAACCTTTTATTCTGTTTTTGGTTCGCCAGGATGCCCCATTTTTGCCTGGACTCTCTTTTTCTGTCCAGCGGGTCAATTTTAAGCAAAGTATTTTTTAACTGCGTCCGAATTTACAGGTGACGCGAAGTCTTCACCGTCCATAGTGGACAACAATAACGCTCCTCCTGAAAAGACTTTTCTGACAACATATGGCCCTTCGTAGTTGGGGGTCCACTTGCCCCTGTGATCTGCTTGCGGCGGGAGAATCCTTTTCAGCACAAGGTCGCCCGTCTGAAAGCTTCGCGGATGTATCTTCTTATCGTACGCTTTCTTCATTCGGCTCTGGTACAAACGACCATATGCTAGAGAAGCTAGCCTCTTCTCGTCCATTAAACTCAGTTGGTTCAGCCTGTCTTTCACCCATTCTGCCTCGTCTAGCTGAACGTCTCGCAATACCCTCAGAGAAGGGATCTCAACTTCCAATGGTAGCACTGCTTCCATTCCGTATACTAACGAGAACGGGGTTGCCCCGGTTGATGTGCGTACCGTCGTACGATAACCGTGCAAAGCAAAAGGTAGCATCTCGTGCCAATCCTTATAGGTCACCACCATTTTCTGAACGATCTTCTTGATATTGTTATTGGCCGCCTCAACAGCGCCATTCATCTTGGGTCGGTAAGGGGAGGAGTTGTGATGTTCGATCTTGAAATTCTGACAGAGCTCCTTCATCATTTTGTTGTTCAAATTTGAACCGTTGTCTGTGATTATCCGCTCGGGGATCCCATATCGGCAAATGATATCTCTCTTGATGAATCTGGCCACCACTTGCTTCGTTACATTTGCGTATGACGCTGCTTCCACCCATTTGGTGAAATAATCGATTGCTACTAGAATGAACCGGTGCCCATTAGAAGTTGTCGGCTCGATCTTTCCAATCATATCGATCCCCCACATCGAGAATGGCCAAGGCGATGACGTCACATTTAGAGGACTCAGAGGCACATGGATCTTATCAGCATAGATTTGGCACTTGTGGCACTTCCTTGCGAACTTGAAACAGTCCGTTTCCATAGTCAACCAAAAATAACCTGCCCGCAGCAGCTTTCTCGTCATAGCATGCCCACCAGCATGCGTACCAAAGGTACCTTCGTGTATTTCCTCCATGAGCAGCTTTGCCTCTCTTTCGTCTACACAACGCAACAGCACCAAGTCGTGGTTTCTTCTGTATAAGACGCCATCCGGATTCAAATAGAAATTACCCGCTAATCTCCTGAGAGTCTTCTGATCTTTACTGGACGCCCCAGCCGGATACTCTTTATTCTTCAGGAAATTAAGGATATCAAAATACCACGGTTTTTCGTCGGATGCTTCATCAATAGCAAATACATAAGCTGGTCTGTCCAACCGAGAGATAACGATTCGGGGAGCCTCGTTCCAAAAGTTGACTTTGTACATGGAAGACAAAGTGGCCAGGGCGTCAGCCATTTGATTCTCTGCCCGCGGCACATGATGCAACTCAACTTTGTCGAAGAAAGGCAACAATCTTCTTGCATAATTCATGTAATGTACCAAATTGGGCTGACGTGTCTCCCATTCCCCTTTGATCTGATTCACCACCAGAGCTGAGTCTCCGTATACGTCCAGATGTTTGATTCGCAAATCAATGGCTTCTTCAAGCCCCATTATACAAGCTTCGTATTCGGCCTCATTATTGGTAACGGCAAAGGTCAATCGGGCAGTAAACGGGATGTGCGACCCGTGTGGAGTAGTGATGATTGCCCCTATTCCGCTACCGTAAGCATTCACAGCTCCGTCAAATATCATCTTCCATTTGGAACCCAACTCTGGTCCTTGGTCTGGCAACGACTCTTCACAATCTTTCATCTTTAGGTACATGATATCCTCGTCAGGAAAATCAAACCTCATCGATTGGTAATCTTCAATAGGCTGCTCTGCCAGATACTCAGACAGCACACTCCCCTTTATAGCCTTTTGCGAGACGTATTGGATGTCGTATTCGGTCAAGACCATCTGCCAACGGGCAACTCTCCCTGACAACGCCTACTTTTCGAATACATATTTGATAGGATCCATCTTCGAGATGAGCATGGTTGTATGATTCAGCATGTATTGCCTCAGACGCTTGGCGGCCCAGGCTAGCGCGCAACAAGTTTTCTCAAGCATTGAATATCGAGATTCACAATCTGTAAATTTCTTACTCAAGTAATAAATTGCATGCTCTTTTCTTCCTGTCTCGTCGTGTTGACCGAGAACGCAACCCATGCTTCCCTCAAGAACCGTCAAATACATGATCAAGGGTCTCCCTGCCACTGGGGGTATCAAAATAGGAGGCTCCTGCAAATACTGCTTTATTTTATCGAACGCCTTTTGACAATTTTCGTTCCATGTTACAGCTTGATCTTTCTTTAACAGCTTAAATAATGGTTCACACGTGGCCGTTAGGTGAGATATGAACCGGGCGATGTAGTTCAACCTCCCTAAAAACCCGCGCACCTCTTTCTCTGTTTTAGGCGTCGGCATTTCTTGAATCGCTTTTATTTTAGCAGGATCGACCTCTATTCCTCTTTCTCTTACGATAAACCCCAGCAGTTTACCCGATCTCACCCCGAAGGTGCATTTGTTAGGGTTCAGTCTCAGCCTGAACTTCCTAAGCCTTTTAAATAGCTTCAGCAGATTCACCAGATGCTCTTCCTCTGTCTGGGATTTGGCAATCATATCGTCAACGTAAACTTCGATCTCTTTATGCATCATATCATGGAAAAGAGTCGTCATCGCACGCTGATATGTTGCCCCAGCATTTTTCAAACCAAAGGGCATCACTTTGTAGCAAAATGTTCCCCAAGGCGTTATGAAAGTGGTCTTCTCCATATCCTCTGGCGCCATTTTAATCTGGTTATAGCCTGAGAAGCCATCCATGAAGGAGAATACGGAGTACTGAGCAGTATTATCAACTAGCACGTCGATATGAGGAAGTGGGAAATCGTCTTTTGGGCTTGCTTTATTCAAATCTCTATAATCCACGCACATCCGGACCTTGCCGTCTTTCTTTGGCACTGGTACGATGTTAGCAACCCATGAGGGATATTTTGTCACAGCCAGGAAACCAGCGTCCCACCATTTTTGAACTTCCTCTTTGATCTTCACTGCCATATCTGGTCGAGTTCTGCGAAGTTTTTGTTTGACCGGCGGGCATTCTTCTTTCAGTGGTAGACGGTGCACAACCATATCAGTATCGAGCCCTGGCATATCTTCATACGACCAAGCGAATACATCACTATACTCTCGGAGTATTTCAACCAGCCTTCGCTTGATATCGCCCTGCAGTGCGGCACCGATACGAATATTCTTCTCAACCCCTTCCGACCCCAAATTGATAATTTCGATGACCTCGTCGTGAGGCAGAATGGCTCTTTCCTCTTGCTTCACCAACCAAGACAGTTCTTCAGGAACGTCGCTATCTTCGACAACCTCTTCTTCGGTCTGAAATACCGGATGCTCAAAGTCGGGACGAGTCATAGGTGGTTCAAGGATGTCATCTGAAAATGTTATCCTGCAAAAGGAATGGTTAAGTGCTTCAAAATGCGTATAAAGCGAATAACCACGTTGCCATTTTGTTGAAAAATACAAAACAAGAAAGACAGAGATTACAGTATTTGCACATGAAAAACGCCATTTATTTAATGATTAACACGCAATGTTCATAACAACACAGCCCTAAGCAAATCCTGATGCCCCGGGCAAGACATCAGATTATTCAACAATCGATAAAGCAAAGCATTACTGTTTAAGAGTCACAAGAACAAGCTCCTGAATAGACCAGTTGCACAGTCCTTGTCCTGGCGTGCTTGGCTGAATCCAGGCATCCATATCACAGTCGTTGTCTCCTTCGTCAGACTTCGAAGTAGCATTGATGGTTTCATGACATACTCCGCTGGCAGAGATGGTTATTGGCCCTCTGAAACGGGGTGCCCCCACAGCAGGTGTTGACGACGACGGTTGGTATCCCAGCCCGAACCGGTCCATCTTTACGGGAATATCCAGCACTTTGCCCCAGCCGTTTGCTTCTCTTGCGTCCACTAGAGCTTGAGCTTCTTTATACGACGAGACGGCTATCTCCGACACTTTGCTCGGCCCGGGACCTTTGTCCCTGATACGCAACCCTTCAAATGCCTGGCAGGGTGTTTCGTGGGTCTCTCCGTCGACCTCCACATATTTAAATGACGATAGATGGCTGACCAGGATGTCTTCTTCTCCGCATACGGTGACTACACTGTCTCCGACCATATATTTTAACTTCTGATGCAGGGTAGACGTGACTGCCCCAGCCCCATGGATCTAGGGTCTTCCGAGCAGGCAGCTATATGCAGGTTGTATATCCATGATATAAAATTCAGTTGCAAATACCTCCAGCCCCACCTGTAGAGGCAATGTTATCGCTCCAAAGACCGTTCTTCGCGTGCCATCAAACGCTCTGACTACCAAGTCACTGGGCGTGCACAGGATTCCTCTGACATCCAGCTTCATCATCGCTTTCTTGGGCATCACATTCAGAGACGATCCGGTGTCGACCAATATATGCGACATTACTGATCCTCTACATTCGACAAATATGTGCAGTGCCATATTATGATCTCTCCCTTTCGGGGTCAAATCGAAGTCGGTAAAGCCCAAGCTGTGGCCTGCATTCACATGTGCCAACACTCCTTCCAGCTGATTCACGGAGACGTCTTGGGGTACAAAAGAATTATCCAGGACTTTCAACAAAGCATTTCTGTGAGCTTCAGAACATAGTAGCAACGACAGGATAGATATTTTGGACGGCGTCTGTTGCAGATGCTCCACAATCTTATAATCACTTTTTCGAATCAAGCGCATGAACTCTTCTACGTCTTTCGATGCCGCTTCTTTTTCGCTTGCTTGCACTGGGACATTCTCAACCATCTTCCCTTTTCCTTTTGCTAGTCTTTCGGCCTCCACTTCAGGCGATACAAAGATCCTACCACTCCTTGTCATACCTCCTGAACCAACAACGCTATCGACAGTCTCAGCTGACTGCTTATCAACATCAATCTTTATCCCGTCATAATACACCTCCAACCCATATGACCATGGGACTGCTTTCGTGTTCTCGTACGGGATTGGTCCGGCCTTAGTTATGGTGATCGGTGGTCGCTGGACCGGTGCTGCAATAGTGATTGTCTTTCGAGGAATCGTTACAGTGGCCACATCACTCTGATCATCTGCTACTGCCCCTGCGGGCTCTTCAGTTGCTGCTCGGTCAAACTGCAATGTACCTCCATCAATTAAAGCCTGAATGCCTTTCTTCAAGTCATCACACCCTCCAGCTAGGGTCCAGCATTCTAAGCAATACTCGTCACATCCTGGGTAAACACCCCCTTGCAACAATCTGCTTTTTATCTCGCTCAGCGGCGTCTTTAAATCGTCGACATTCATTATCAGATTCAACCCTTCCTCAGTCAGGATGGCGTTTGCCCCATGATTAGGCATGGGTTTCTGCACTATATTCGGACCTGCCGTTCCGAAATTGATAGTCTTATTGTCCAGAAGATCCTGCACAACATGCTTAAAAGCATGGCAACCCTCTATATCGTGGCCCGGAGCCCCAGAATGAAACTCACAGTGCCTGCTTGCATCATAACCATACGGAGGAGTTCCCGTTATTGGTGCCAGAGTTCTCTTCTCTACCAAACTTAGACCCAACAGCGTCTGCAACAAATCTGCATAGGTTGAGGGAGGCTTCTCAAACACTCTTCTTGGTTTACCACCCTTGAATCTTCGCTGAGCCTGCTGTGCCCCCTGTTGAGGTTGTTGCTGCTGATGCATTGGCTGCTGCTGAGACGGTTGTTGTTGTTGTGGTTGTTGCTGATATGGGATAGTAACACTCGCCACCTGCTGCGGCTGATGATATTGGTTCCGTCCCCTGCCTCGGCCTCGGCCTCGGCCTCTAAATACTGCGCTTGCCTCGCCCTGACGGCGCCCACCAAAAGCCTTCCTATTACTGCCAGATGCAGTTGATTCCTCAGCCTGGAACTTTCCTTGCTTAATGTTACGTTCAATCTTTTCTCCCATCAGAATTAGGTCTGAAAAACTGGCCAGAGATGTATGAAACAACATGTCATGAAACAAGCCTGTGAATGTGCCGACGAACATGTCATTCATTTCCTTGTCTTCTAAAGGAGGACGGACCCTGGCAGCCATATCGCGCCACCTTTGCGCATACTCTTTAAAGCTCTCCCCCTTCTTCTGAGACAGCCCTGCCAATTGGACCCGATTGGGCGCCAAGTCGCTGTTATACTTGTAGTGAGCTACAAATGCCTCCACCAATTGCTTCCATGTCTTGATATTGGTTGGCTCCAACCCCATGTACCACTCTAAGGAAGGACCTGACAGACTATCTTGAAAGAAATGCATTAGCATTCTCTCATCAGTTGAGTACGCAGACATCTTTCTGTAATAAGCCCGCACGTGCACTTTCGGACATGTGTCCCCTTTATACTTATCAAACGCAGGAGCTTTGAATTTGATTGGCACCCTCAAACCAGGTACCAGACCCATTGTTGCCATGTCCAAGCCCACAGCACTTTGGTTCAGGACCCCCCTCATCGGCTCTTCTAGCATTCTGATCTTCTGGGAGTCATCCATCGGCCCTTCGAAACCTCCGCCGGAGAAAGCGTCCTCCTGCTGATCTTCTTGCCACATACCATTCCCAGCTCCATACCCATCATATCCATTATTGCGGCCAGCTCTAATCTGGTTCATCCCCGGACCTCGGCCTCTATTGCCGTATCCCTGAACAGCTCCAGCAGGCCCAAAAGCCATTAACCCAGCGCCGTTTCCATTTCCGAAACCTCCGTAACCCTGATTGGCCACACCATAACCATCTTGCCCAAAGCCTTGAGCATTGAAACCATATTTCCCAGCATTATCGAATCCCTGATCGTTGAACCCGAACCCAGTATTGACAAAGCCGTTGCCTCCCATATTATCACCCAGGTTGACATCACCAAGCCCAACGTTATGGACAACAGTCTCATTCCCAACTCCGACGTTACCGTTCCCAGCAGCGGTAGCGTTGTTGACATTAGCAGCAGGTATATTGACTACAGGTGGAGCCACTGGCGTGGGAGTGCCATCTCCATGAACAGTATCGACTCGCACAGACTGATGATCCTCGTTACCGTGACCAGCATTTCTGGCCAACAAAGGTTGGACCATGGCTTGCAAATTCTCCTGACCTTTTGCAATAGCTTCCATGGTCTGCATAAAGAGAGCTAGCTTCTCGCGCACATCTTGCATCTCGTTCTGCATTTGATCCATGATTCTTCGACAATTGGTGCGAGTGGAATAGCGGTGCGGGTGCTGATCTGCAATCCTGAAAGGTACCTGGTACAGAGCAGAAAATAAGACACCATCCAAAGATTACCTATAATGCAATATGAATATGAATGCAATGCGATGTGTGTCTGTGCATTAGGGAAATTCATTCCCCGATTCTAGTGTGAAGGTGCCGGTGCAGTGACAGTGCTATCAATATAAAGATCGGAGCTGAATCACAGAAAGCCTCATATATTGCAGAGAAATCAATAAGCCAAGAATATAATATCACTGAGAGTACAACAAAAGAAGGCATGACCTCGACCAACAATCCTGGTGATGGTCAGCACTATGCAAATAAAGCATACAAGTTACTACATGGAATGATCAAATCCTCCCATAAGTCTGGTACTCTTCTAGCAGCGTCTTGCTCTCCGGATGACCTGGTCGAGCAAGCAACCCTTCAACAAGTTGGTTTCTTTTCTTAAGAACACGCCGCACGTCTTCAGCAGTTTCTTCCCATGCCCCCTCTCCGAAGCGATCCTCTAGTTTACGCTTCTGAGACACAGCTTCATCTCTGCCTTTGATGGTCTTGTTTAGTGCATTCTGGAGACTATACTTGGTCATCACTTCTTCTTCACACTTCTTGATGCTGGACTTCAACTGCTCTTCGAGGTCGGAGATTTGCTGCTTCAACTTATCCTCCCTCTTCTTATTGTTGGTGAGCGTAGCATTCCAAGTCCTATTGCAAGAAGAGATCTCTCGGTGAGCGATGTCAAGCGCTTTCTTCTTGGATTCAAGCATGTCATGGGAGCTTCTGAACTCTTGCCCCAGACGTTCGCGCTTCTTCCTCTCCTCAGTCAACTCAGCCCCTAATATGTTCATTAGCTCAATCTGCTGTTGGAAAGCATGGACGGCCTTGTTTTTCTCACTGCGTATCTGGGCTAGCTCCTGCTCTAACCCCTCGTTGATCTTCACCAAGGCTTCTTTTTCTTTCACAACTTGCTCGTAGGCCTCCCTAGAAACAGTAGTTGGCTCTGCTACCGGAATAGGAACAAGAACTGGTGCATCTGGAAATGGCATCCTCAACTGACTGGCTCTCTCCTGGATCCACTCTCTGTAAGGTGCATAGGCCTGACAGTCATTCTTCCCTAACAACGACTTCCCTCTTCGGTTAATACGCGTCCAGGCATGCTGTAGCCTGGCTAACAACTCCCCCTTCAAATCTCCGGTGAAGTACAGAGATTCCTGTACTTCTTCCTCGGCGGGTGGGTTCTTCAGCGCATATCCGAACTAACGGATCAACAGCGATGGGTTGTAGTTGATACACCTTTTTCTTCCTATCAGCGGGACATTAGGGTACCCAGAACAACTGAAGATAAACTCGGATCCCAGCAGATCTCTATCAAACCATTCGACGTCTTCGGAAGATAGCCTCATCAGGCGCTCTGACCAGCTAGCGGTGGTTGCACTCTTCACAAAAGATCCCTTCATGGGAAGGTGACTTTTAAACCACATATCCAGCAATGGTACACAGAAATGAACATTCTTTCCTCTTCCCTTCTCATTCTTGTAATGCAGTGAGTGGTAGAAATCTCCGAGCAAGGTCGGTACAGGATTACCAGCGGCAAATAAGTAGAAGGCATCGAAGTCCACAAAATCCGGTACGTTGGGAAACAATATTATGCCGTAAATACACAGAGCCAACACAACATTGAAGGCAATCCAACACCCGCTCTTAGCGTACTCTTGGGCTTTACCAATCAAGAACTGGAGCGAGAAGCCTGGCACCCCACGGGAAACAGTAGTCAACAGTTCAGAAGCATCCACATGCAACGCTTTTGCCAAATCTTCCGGCTTGGGCTTAATGCCAGAATGAATGAATGGAACCTGGTTCTGCACGGGTAACTCAGTAAACTCTACATACTCCTCAATGGTAGGCCCCATAATGAAATCAGCAAACGTAAAACATCTCAATGCGGGATCATAGAATTGCATCAAAGCGTACAGCCCATCTAGCTCTATCTCTGTGGGTTTGCGCACCAATCTCAATAGTCTTCCATAGCTCATCCTGAAGCTCTTACGAACATCCTCATCAGCCAGAGAGATCAACCCAAGCAGGGGAACAACATCAGGAGTAGGCAATTTGTAAGCAACTGTCCTTCTTAAGCTGGCCATGATCAAACACTTAGGAATCCGGACACTAGAACTAGGGAAATGCAAATGCACCTGCAGCACAGACACACGTTAGTAGGATGCAATGATGATGAGTATGCAAACAAATGCAATGCAAGTAACATGCAACGGGGACCAACTACCGTAGCTGAATAGCCTGAACCATATCAAGAAGTCTCAGATAGATTCTCTAGAAGTCCTCAAACCCTGGTCTCATATAGACCTAAAACAAAGCTCCAACAATGGTCTTTGACAGACCTCAAACCCTAACTCCAACTGGTCTTTGGCAGACCTCATATCATATCTCCACCTGGTCTCTGACAGACCTCAGAACCCTCCAACTGGTCTCTAACAGACCTCCGAACTCTCCAAATGGTCTCTGACAGACCTCATAACTCTCCATAAATACCCAAGATCTCTAATCAAGAAATAACCGGTATCTGAAAGTCTAGTTACCTGCATAACCCCAAACCCTCTCACAGGTGGATGTCCTAGTAACTGACAAAGGTATGGCATCCTATGCGGTCGTCGGCGTCACAGACTTTCAGGGTTGATGATACGATTCCCAGAAGGAGTGGCATCATCAAATCCTGAAGAGGCATCACTTAGCCAACTTCCAAATGATCGGTCCCCAGAGTCGACAATTCAACTAACCAGCAACCCACGCCAACCAAAGGAAGGGGCAGGAGGCCAACCAGAGGAACCTCGTCTGAGTGTAGATTTCGCGGGACACCAAAGCAAGCAAAGCAAGCGGGCGCCAACTAATCTCTACTCTAATTCTAGGTGCACTCAAGCCCAGGTCCGGCTTCTCACAAAATATCAGAACACCCGTCACACCCCAAAATACAATAATAATAATCAATATATATAAAGCTGAAAGTAAAGGTCAGAAATATAAATCCATACAAAATCCTCGACGGGAAAGCAAGCGTTAGGATTGACTCTCTTAAGGGACGTTGGATCCCAAATGCATAAGAACTATCGCAGTCCTCAGCAGCCAGGGGACGTTGGATCCCCAGCAGAGTCGCCAGCTGTCGCTACTGCGAAAATCGGCGCCGGCTGAACAGAAGAGTCTCCACCGTGCGTTATTTATCCCACGGGAGGGAAAGGAAACGCTCAGAGTAAACCTCGCACAACACGGGAAAAGGTATGGTCGTTGCAACCAAAACCTGGATTCGGGAGTCGGTTACGCAAGGGGAAGGTATTATCACCCCTCACGTCCGTCGTACTCGACGGGATCCACGCTTGTTTTCGGGTACGGATTGCACTTCTATCTACTCTACAGGTTAAGGGTTAAAAGAAAATAAAATGACTCGGCAAAGTATCGCACTTTATGCCTACGTATTCTCGTCTGAAACGAGAAATCAGAGTCAACGTAGTTCGCCTACCTACGGGAAAGGAGGGGAAGGTTGCTCGCTAGGACATCGCATCCTATGCCTACGTACTTTCATACAGCATGAAAGATCAGAGCAAACGTAGTTCGGGCCACGTACGACACAAGTCTGTCTTGGTTGATTTTATTCCTTCTGAAAAAGGTTTTGCTGATTAGCAGTCCAAGCGGACAAAAATGACGTTTTGATGAGTTCACATTCTTTTACGGAAGAAGTGTCTTTTATTGTGTTTGAAATCTTTATGGTGTTTTTCTGTTTGTTTTGAGAAAGAAGAGACAGAACTCTAACCTACGGTTACGAAAGGAATGAAACTAACCTAATGTTATCATGCATGGGTTAAGACCTAGTGTCTATTATGCTCCTCTCTTGCACAGAGAGAAACAGAGATCCTACGGGATAAGCGGAAACAGAAACAATATCAGATATATACAGTAAAGCAGTAAAATGCATGGATGCAGCAATACAAGCGAGGCAAGGGAGTCCCACTCAACCTCGAACCTGGAAAACAATAGGCAAAAGTGAACAGGCTTCACTTTCAACCCAACAGGGTAAACAGCAAACAATACAGTCAGGAAAACCAATCAATACATCAAGAAATGAAATACAGCAAAAAAAAAAACAGCATCAGCAGCTCTGACTTCAAGCTTCAGCAAGCATCAATCTCCATCTCCATAGCCTTCCAGCAAGGTCTTTGTCATCAATCTTCAGTCTACAATGGCTTTTCTTCAAGTCCTATCCTCCAAGCTGAGGGATCAATCGCAAGAGTGAGTTGGGTGTTAAGCAATTAATTGACTACCAAGGGTGGCAAACCAACTGCTACTAACACATAAGATATTTTCTCTCAAGAGTTCTATCCCCTAGACAATAGCACCAAGCCTTCCAAAGAAAGGGGGTGAATGTCTTGGGGAGACTCTGTATCACAGAGAGGAATGGAGGCAGTCAAAACCTTCCATGTTTGAGAATCAAGCTTTCTAATCTAGAGCTCTGCCTAGCTCCTAAACCCTAATCTCCTCAACAGCTGCTAGCAGGAATCTCCTCACCAACTCTGGAAGTTGGTCTTCAGTCTCTGGATCTCCAATGGCTTCATCATCATCAGTCTTCAGCTCCCCAATCCCCAGACAATCCCAACACCCACACAGACAAACAGTAATCCCCAGAGGGCACACCATACCAGTCAATCAAATATAGCAGTATACTAGTAGCAGTAGGGGAATCCTAGTGATTTCTAAGGGTATCTATCCTATACCCATAACCCCTATAGTCCATACCCCAAAAATCAAATGAAAATTTCCTAAAAGAATTAAAACTATCTCACCTAAGTTGATTTAAAACCCTAATTTGATTCATGTTGTTCACACCTAAACTAAACACCTAAAATTAATTCCTAAAAATATGAACTAAATTGCATATACAAGTTAACAATGTCTACTAATCAACCTAAAAAGAATGGACAAAAAATATTAAAGCAACTAGTAGAACAAAATTATCAAAATCATGTATGAAATGAAACACCTAAAATATGCATTTATTTGGAAAATATGGGAAAAATATCAAATAAAAAATAAAATGCAATTTTTATTTTTTATAATTTTCTAGACAGCTTGTAGAAACTAATGCAAAAAGAATCATGAAAAAAATATGAAATTTATGATTTATTATGATTTTTTGAAAATGCATGAAAATGAAAAGAAATAAAAATGAAATAAAAGGCAGGGGGGGTATGAAAAGTAAGAAAAATAATGGATACACGTTGGGCCCAGCAAGAGTGGGGGTGCAGATAACAGAAACGGCCCATCAGTACACGTTAATGAAACGCATTGTTTCATTCTTTTGAAATTTGCCTCCAAAACTCAGATTGAATGTGGAGCGTTAGATCCTTGGTCAAGTCAAGGTTTCCCATCAGATGCAAGGGCCATTGGCCATCGTCTTCCTCTAGCCATTAGGGTTTCATGAAGACCACTCTCATGCACAGGATTTCCACGCCCTCATTCTCTTTCATTTCACCATGAAATCACACGAGTCCAAGATCAAAATTACTCCAGTCGTTGCCCTCTATGCAGCCATGGTGCTAGTGTCCACTGAAACCTTCTCTATCCTTCAAACCGAAAGCCACAAAGCTTGGGTACAACATGTTTACACCATCTGCAACCTTAACAATTCGAACTTCTAATAATATCTTCTTATTCCTTAGGCTACACTGAGTTCTCTAAACTAGTTCACATGTATTTAAACTCACTAATCAACATGATCTTGATCTTGGAAAAAATGTGCACACATTCTGAACCTCCATGAAAGGTCTTCAAACTACTCACAAAGCATCCCTAATTGGTCTCTATCAAGTTTAGCCTAACAACAAACCCTAATTATACATAAATATTGGGATTCGAATGATCATGCAAGCTTACCAAATGATGATGGTAATGGTGGTTGTATCTCCTTCCAGCTCTTGCCACTTGCTCTAACTGATCTTCTATGGATGTTGATGCTTCTGTTTGCAATAGTTGTGGCTCAATCTTCTTGAATCACTCTATCCCCCTCTTCATGCAAGTTGGAGTGTAAACTTGGATCACCCTAACCAGCCACAAATTCCCTTCAATTTCCTTTGCCAATTACTCTATGATAATGGTGGATGATGATGATAACAGAAATTGAGATGATCGATGAAGTTTCAACGGAGTTTGAAGAGAAAATGCAAATGGGAGTGAAGGAATCAAAGTAGTGTTTGCAAGCTTAAAGAATCACCAACCAATGCACAAATGGCTTCATTTCCTTATATAGGTGAGGATTAACAGAATGAGAAGCTTCTAGATTGGTCCTAGAGGGATCTAGAAACTTGTGGAACTTTCATGAATTTATCATTTGATGGTATCTTGAATCATCTCATATCATGCTTGCACCTTGGGTAAACTTGAGTGAAAATCTCCTCTCATGAGATGTTAGGAGTGTATGTATGAAAAACCAAACTTTTACTTGCCTTGTGTTAAGTTTTACCATGTTGCCTTATGATGCAAGAAACAACTTTACAAAGGAAGTTCAATTTTTAAGCCTAAACTCAAAAATGTGGCTGAACCAATGTCTTTAAAATGATGTTGGGAATCAATTTGGTATATTGGATGACCCATATTGGATTTGTAGATCTCTCAAACCATTTTCCAACTTGAACTTTTTCAAGTTATATGCCTTTTTTAGGTCATTTTTCACCAACTTTGGTCAAGTCTCAATCCATACATTTCCAAACTTTAATGACCTCTTTTCTTGACTTAAAATGGCATTTTGAGCAACTTTGGTGTTGGGAAGTTTTTCATTTGAAGCTCCCTTGTATGAGTTTTAGGCATAGGCTAAGAATGTCCTGTAATCCTCAGATGACCAAAATACCCTTTGCTTGCCAAGACCATAAGTAGAGTTCCACAAATCATATGAAGGCATACTATACCATTCTAGAAAGCTAAGACAATGAGGAACAATTATTACGTTGACCAGAAATTCATTTGAAATTTCCTTGAGGGGTAAAAATTGCTTGGAAGTCAAGTCACTTTCACAGACAAAAGTTCAGATACCTCAGATGACCTGTAACTTGCAAGGACCATAACTTGAGTTCTATAAATCTCCTTAGTGTCTTCCACCACTCAAATTAAAGGTATTGAGATCCTCTACAAGTTTCATGTTGGACAAGGATCCATTTGAAGCTTTTATTTTGACTTATCTTGCTTGGAAATTTGACCTAAACTAGGAGATTTTACACAGAAACCCTAATTTAGAAACTCCTCTTCTCCTTGATTTCTCTTGATTTCTTCTTAGCATAACAACATATCCTTATTCTTCATGTCAAATGATAAACCACACATCTCCTCAATAGCCCTCAATGCCTCTCAATCAGTCAATTGACCTAGAGTTGACCCAGGGTTGACCCAGATGAAACCCTAGTTGACTATCTTCCTCCACAACTCTTGTGACTACACCAATGACTTGTCTCCTTCTCCAAATGACTTTCTAAGTCTCCCATGATGTCCCCATACTCTCCATGCTAAGCCCACAGCTCACAATTTCTTTGTTGATCCTCAGATACCCTCAGATAGGAGATGGATGCACTTGCTTGATCTACTGACTTCTTCAACTTTCAAATTCTTTTCTGATGACTTGAATGAGATTGAATCAGGATAATAACCTCTTGATAGGCCTCTAGAGGTTATTTTCTGATGAGAATAATAGTTGGTCCCCTGTTGGATGACTTTCTATGCTTATGTTATGCAGATGAGTAACCTATGTACATGACTCTATATGCAAATGCTAATGATATTGAAACATAAACCAAGTGAATAAGGTTGGGCAAATTTTAGGGTGCAACACCTAGTATCAGCCGTATGATAGCCTAAGCAAAGGTAATAACCTAAAAGATACGGTATATTACCTACTATCAGACGTGTAATAGCCTAAGCATAGGTAATAATCCAAAAGAGACGGTATATTACCTACTATCAGACGTATGATGGCCTAAGCAAAGGTAATAACCAAAAAGATACGTTATATTACCTACTATTAGACGTATGAAAGCCTAAGCAAAGGTAATAACCCAAAAGATACGGTATATTACCAACTATCAGACGTATGATAGCCTAAGCATAGGTAATAATCCAAAAGATACGGTATATTACCTACTATCAGACGTATGATAGCCTAAGCAAAGGTAATAACAAAAAAGATACGGTATATTACCTACTATCAGCAGTATGATAGCCTAAGCAAAGGTAATAACCTACAAGATACGGTATATTACCTACTATCAGATGTATAATAGCCTAAGCAAAGGTAATAACCCAAAAGATACGGTATCTTACCTACTATCTAACGTATGATAGCCTAAGCAAAGGTAATAACCTAAAAGATACGGTATATTACCTACTATCAGACGTATAATAGCCTAAGCAAAGGTAATAACCCAAAAGATACGGTATATTACCTACTATCAAACGTATGATAGCCTAAGCAAAGGTAATAACCTAAAAGAGACGGTATATTAACTCTTATCAGACGTGTGATGGCCTAAGCAAAGGTAATAAGCCAAAAGATACGGTATATTACCTACTATCAGACGTATGATAGCCTAAGCAAAGGTAATAACCCAAAAGATACGGTCTATTACCTACTATCAGTTGTATGAAAGCCTAAGCAAAGGTAACAACCCAAAAGAAACGGTATATTACCTACTATCAAATGTAAGATAGCCTAAGCAAAGGTAATAACCCAAAAGATATGGTATATTACCTACTATTAGACGTATGATAGCCTAGGCAAAGGTAATAACCCAAAAGATACGGTATATTACCTACTATCAGACGTATGATAGCCTAAGCAAAGGTAATAACCCAAAAGACACGGTATATTACCTACTATCAGACATATGTTAGCCTAAGCAAAGGTAATAACAAAAAAGATACGGTATATTACCTACTATCAGCCGTATGATAGCCTAAGCAACGGTAATAACCTAAAAGATACGGTATATTACCTACTATCAGACGTATAATAGCCTAAGCAAAGGTAATAACCCAAACGATACGGTATATTACCTACTAACAAACGTATGATAGCCTAAGCAAAGGTAATAACCTAAAAGATACGGTATATTACCTACTATCAGACGAATAATAGCCTAACCAAAGATAATAACCCAAAAGATACGGTATATTACGTACTATCAAACGTATGATAGCCTAAGCAAAGGTAATAACCTAAAAGAGACGGTATATTAACTACTATCACACGTGTGATGGCCTAAGCAAAGGTAATAACCCAAAAGATACGGTATATTACCTACTATCAGACGTATGAAAGCCTAAGCAAAGGTAATAAACCAAAAGATACAATATATTACCAACTATCAAATGTATGATAGCCTAAGCAAAGGTAATAACCCAAAACATACGGTATCTTACCAACTATTAAACGTATGATAGCCTAAGCATAGGTAATAACCCAAAAGATACGGTATATTACCTACTATCAAACGTATGATAGCCTAAGCAAAGGTAATAACCCAATTGAAACGGTATATTACCTACTATCAAATGTTTGATAGCCTAAGCTAAGGTAATAACCCAAAAGATACGGTATATTACCTATTATCTGACGTATGATAGCCTAAGCAAATGTAATATCCCAAAAGATACGGTATATTACCTACTATCAGACGTATGATAACCAAAGAAAAGGTAATAACCTAAAAGATACGGTATATTACCTACTATCAGACGTATAATAGCCTAAGCAAAGGTAATAACCCAAAACATACAGTACATTACCTACTATCAAACGTATGATAGCCAAAGCAAAGGTAATAACCTAAAAGATAAGGTATAAAACCTACTATCAGACGTATAATAACCTAAGCAAAGGTAATAACCCAAAAGATACAATATATTACCAACTATCAAACGTATGATAGCCTAAGCAAAGGTAATAAACCAAAAGATACGGTATATTACCAACTATCAAACGTATGATAGCCTAAGCAAAGGTAATACACCAAAACATATGGTATATTACCTACTATTAGACGTATGATAGCCTAAGCAAAGGTAATAACCCAAAAGATACGGTATATTACCTACTATCAGACGTATGATAGCCTAAGCAAAGGTAATAACCCAAAAGATACGGTATATTACTTACTATCAGACATATGTTAGCCTAAGCAAAGGTAATAACAAAAAAGATACGGTATATTACCTACTATCAGCCGTATGATAGCCTACGCAAAGGTAATAACCCAAAAGATACGGTATATTACCTACTATCAGACATATGTTAGCCTAAGCAAAGGTAATAATAAAAAAGATACGGTATATTACCTACTATCAGTCGTATGATAGCATAAGCAAAGGTAATAACCTAAAAGATACGGTATATTACCTACTATCAGACGTATAATAGCCTAAGCAAAGGTAATAACCCAAAAGATACGGTATATTACCTACTAACAAACGTATGATAGCCTAAGCAAAGTTAATAACCTAAAAGATACGGTATATTACCTACTATCAGACGTATAATAGCCTAACCAAAGATAATAACCCAAAAGATACGGTATATTACCTACTATTAAACGTATGATAGCCTAAGAAAAGGTAATAACCCAAAAGAGACGGTATAATACCTACTATCAGACGTATGATGGCCTAAGCAAAGGTAATAACCAAAAAGATACGGTATATTACCTACTATCAGACGTATGAAAGCCTATGCAAAGGTAATAAACCAAAAGATACGGTATATTACCAACTATCAAACGTATGATAGCCTAAGCAAAGGTAATACACCAAAACATATGGTATATTACCTACTATTAGACGTATGATAGCCTAAGCAAAGGTAATAACCCAAAAGATACGGTATATTACCTACTATCAGACGTATGATAGCCTAAGCAAAGGTAATAACCCAAAAGATACGGTATATTACTTACTATCAGACATATGTTAGCCTAAGCAAAGGTAATAACAAAAAAGATACGGTATATTACCTACTATCAGCCGTATGATAGCCTACGCAAAGGTAATAACCCAAAAGATACGGTATATTACCTACTATCAGACATATGTTAGCCTAAGCAAAGGTAATAATAAAAAAGATACGGTATATTACCTACTATCAGTCGTATGATAGCATAAGCAAAGGTAATAACCTAAAAGATACGGTATATTACCTACTATCAGACGTATAATAGCCTAAGCAAAGGTAATAACCCAAAAGATACAGTATATTACCTACTAACAAACGTATGATAGCCTAAGCAAAGTTAATAACCTAAAAGATACGGTATATTACCTACTATCAGACGTATAATAGCCTAACCAAAGATAATAACCCAAAAGATACGGTATATTACCTACTATTAAACGTATGATAGCCTAAGAAAAGGTAATAACCCAAAATAGACGGTATAATACCTACTATCAGACGTATGATGGCCTAAGCAAAGGTAATAACCAAAAAGATACGGTATATTACCTACTATCAGACGTATGAAAGCCTATGCAAAGGTAATAAACCAAAAGATACGGTATATTACCAACTATCAAACGTATGATAGCCTAAGCATAGGTAATAACCCAAAAGATACGGTATATCACCTACTATCAGACGTATGATAGCCTAAGCAACGGTAATAACCAAAAGATACGGTATATTACGTACTATCAGCCGTATGATAGCCTAAGCAAAGGTAATAACCTAAAAGTTACGGTATATTACGTATTATAAGACGTATAATAGCCTAAGCAAAGGTAATAACCCAAAACATACAGTATATTACCTACTATCAGACGTATGAAAGCCTAAGCAAAGGTAATAACCCAAAAGATACGGTATATTACGAACTATCAAACGTATGATAGCCTAAGCAAAGGTAATAACCCAAAAGAAACGGTATATTACCTACTGTCAAACATATGACAACCTAAGCAAAGGTAATAACCCAAAAGATATGGTATATTACCTACTATTAGACGTATGATAGCCTAAGCAAAGGTAATAACCCAAAAGATACGGTATATTACCTACTATCAGACGTATGATAGCCTAAGTAAAGGTAATAACCCAAAAGATACAGTATATTACCTACTATCAGACGTATGAAAGCCTAAGCAAAGGTAATAACCCTAAAGATACGGTATATTACGAACTATCAAACGTATGATAGCCTAAGCAAAGGTAATAACCCAAAAGAAACGGTATATTACTTACTGTCAAACATATGACAGCCTAAGCAAAGGTAATAACCCAAAAGATATGGTATATTACCTACTATTAGACGTATGATAGCCTAAGCAAAGGTAATAACCCAAAAGATACGGTATATTACCTACTATCAGACGTATGATAGCCTAAGCAAAGGTAATAACCTAAAAGATACGGTATATTACTTACTATCAGACATATGTTAGCCTAAGCAAAGGTAATATCAAAAAAGATACGGTATATTACCTACTATAAGCCGTATGATAGCCTACGCAAAGGTAATAACCCAAAAGATACGGTATATTACCTACTATCAGACATATGTTTGCCTAAGCAAAGGTAATAACAAAAAAGATACGGTATATTACCCACTATCAGTCGTATGATAGCCTAAGCAAAGGTAATAACCTAAAAGATACGGTATATTACCTACTCTCAGACGTATAATAGCCTAAGCAAAGGCAATAGCCCAAAAGATACGGTATATTACCTACTAACAAACGTATGATAGCCTAAGCAAAGGTAATAACCTAAAAGATACGGTATATTACCTACTATCAGACGTATAATAGCCTAACCAAAGATAATAACCCAAAAGATACGGTATATTACCTACTATCAAACGTATGATAGCCTAAGAAAAGGTAATAACCCAAAAGAGACGGTATATTACCTACTATCAGACGTATGATGGCCTAAGCAAAGGTAATAACCAAAAAGATACGGTATATTACCTACTATCAGACGTATGAAAGCCTATGCAAAGGTAATAAACCAAAAGATACGGTATATTACCAACTATCAAACGTATGATAGCCTAAGCATAGGTAATAACCCAAAAGATACGGTATATCACCTACTATCAGACGTATGATAGCCTAAGCAACGGTAATAACAAAAAGATACGGTATATTACGTACTATCAGCCGTATGATAGCCTAAGTAAAGGTAATAACCTAAAAGATACGGTATATTACGTACTATAAGACGTAGAATAGCCTAAGCAAAGGTAATAACCCAAAACATACAATATATTACCTACTATCAAACGTATGATAGCCTAAGCAAAGGTAATAACCCAAAAGATACAGTATATTACCTACTATCAGACGTATGAAAGCCTAAGCAAAGGTAATAACCCAAAAGATACGGTATATTACGAACTATCAAACGTATGATAGCCTAAGCAAAGGTAATAACCCAAAAGAAACGGTATATTACCTACTGTCAAACATATGACAGCCAAAGCAAAGGTAATAACCCAAAAGATATGGTATATTACCTACTATTAGACGTATGATAGCCTAAGCAAAGGTAATAACCCAAAAGATACTGTATATTACCTACTATCAGACGTATGATAGCCTAAGCAAAGGTAATAACCCAAAAGATACGGTATATTACTTACTATCAGACATATGTTAGCCTAAGCAAAGGTAATAACAAAAAAGATACGGTATATTACCTACTATCAGCCGTATGATAGCCTAAGCAAAGGTAATAACCCAAAAGATACGGTATATTACCTACTATCAGACATATGTTAGCCTAAGCAAAGGTAATAACAAAAACGATACGGTATATTACCTACTATCAGCCGTATGATAGCCTAAGCAAAGGTAATAACCTAAACGATACGGTATATTACCTACTATCAGACGTATAATAGCCTAACCAAAGATAACAACCCAAATGATACGGTATATTACCTACTATCAAACGTATGATAGCCTAAGCAAAGGTAATAACTTAAAAGAGACGGTATATTAACTACTATCAGACGTGTGATGGCCTAAGCAAAGGTAATAACCCAAAAGATACGGTATATTACCTACTATCAGACGTATGAAAGCCTAAGCAAAGGTAATAAACCAAAAGATACGGTATATTACCAACTATCAAACGTATGATAGCCTAAGCAAAGGTAATAACCCAAAACATACGGTATCTTACCAACTATTAAACGTATAATAGCCTAAGCATAGGTAATAACCCAAAAGATACGGTATATTACCTACTATCAGTCGTATGAAAGCCTAAGCAAAGGTAATAAACTAAAAGATACGGTATATTACCAACTATCAAACGTATGATAGCCTAAGCAAAGGTAATAACCCAAAACATACGGTATCTTACCAACTATTAAACGTATAATAGCCTAAGCATAGGTAATAACCCAAAAGGTAATAACCCAATTGATACGGTATATTACCTACTATCAGACATATGATAGCCTAAGCAAAGGTAATAACCCAAAAGATACGGTATATTACCTACTATCAGTCGTATGATAGCCTAAGCAAAGGTAATAACCCAAAAGATACGGTATATTACCTACTATCAGACTTATAATAGCCTAAGCAAAGGTAATAATCCAAAAGATATAGTATATTACCTACTATCAAACGTATGATAGCCTAAGAAAAGGCAATAACCTAAAAGATACGGTATATTACTAACTATCAGACGTATAATAGCCTAAGTAAAGGTAATAACACAAAAGATACGGTATATTACCTACTATCAGACGTATGATAACCTAAGCAAAGGTAATAACCTAAAAGATACGGTATATTACCTACTATCAGATGTATAATAGCCTAAGCAAAGGTAATAACCCAAAACATATAGTATATTACCTACTATCAAACGTATGATAGCCAAAGCAAAGGTAATCATCTGGAAGATAAGGTATATAACATACTATCAGACGTATAATAGCCTAAGCAAAGGTAATAACCCAAAAGATACGATATATTACCAACTATCATATGTGTGATAACCTAAGCAAAGGTAATAACCCAAAAGATACGGTATATTACCTACTATCAAACGTATGATAGCCTAAGCAAAGGTAATAACCCAAAAGATACGGTATATTACCTAGTATCAGCCGTATGATAGCCTAAGCAAAGGTATTAACCTAAAAGATACGGTATATTACCTACTATCAGACGTATAGTAGCCTATGCAAAGGTAATAACCCAAAAGAGACGGTATATTACCTACTATCAGACGTATGATGGCCTAAGCAAAGGTAATAACCCAAAACATACGGTATATTACCGACTATCAGACGTATGAAAGCCTAAGCCAAGGTAATAAACCAAAAGATACGGTATATTACAAACTATCAAACGTATGATAGCCTAAGCTAAGGTAATAACCCAAAAGATACGCTAAATTACCAACTATTAAACGTATGATAGCCTAAGCATAGGTAATAATCCAAAAGAGACGGTATATTACCTAATATCAGACGTATGATGGCCTAAGCAAAGGTAATAACCAAAAAGATACGTTATATTACCTACTATCAGATGTATGAAAGCCTAAGCAAAGGTAATAAACCAAAAGATACGGTATATTACCAACTATCAGACGTATGATAGCCTAAGCATAGGAAATAACCCAAAAGATACGGTATATTACCTACTATCAGACGTATGATAGCCTAAGCAAAGGTAATAACAAAAAAGATACGGTATATTACCTACTATTAGCAGTATGATAGCCTAAGCAAAGGTAATAACCTACAAGATACGGTATATTACCTACTATCAGACGTATAATAGCCTAAGCAAAGGTAATAACCCAAAACATATAGTATATTACCTACTATCAAACGTATGATAGCCAAAGCAAAGGTAATAACCTAAAAGATAAGGTATATAACATACTATCAGACGCATAATAGCCTAAGCAAAGGTAATAACCCAAAAGATACGATATATTACCAACTATCAAACGTATGATAGCTTAAGCAAAGGTAATAACCCAAAAGATACGGTATATTACCTACTATCAAACGTATGATAGCCAAAGCAAAGGTAATAACCCAAAAGATACGGTATATTACCTAGTATCAGCCGTATGATAGCCTAAGCAAAGGTATTAACCTAAAAGATACGGTATATTACCTACTATCAGACGTACAGTAGCCTAAGCAAAGGTAATAACCCAAAAGAGATGGTATATTACCTACTATCAGACGTATGATGGCCTAAGCAAAGGTAATAACCCAAAAGATACGGTATATTACCGACTATCAGACGTATGAAAGTCTAAGCCAAGGTAATAAACCAAAAGATACGGTATATTACCAACTATCAAACGTATGATAGCCTAAGCAAAGGTAATAACCCAAAAGATACGGTAAATTACCAACTATTAAACGTATGATAGCCTAAGCATAGGTAATAATCCAAAAGAGACGGTATATTACCTAATATCAGACGTATGATGGCCTAAGCAAAGGTAATAACTAAAAAGATACGTTATATTACCTACTATCAGATGTATGAAAGCCTAAGCAAAGGTAATAAACCAAAAGATACAGTATATTACCAACTACCAGACGTATGATAGCCTAGGCATAGGAAATAACCCAAAAGATACGGTATATTACCTACTATCAGACGTAGGATAGCCAAAGCAAAGGTAATAACCCAAAAGATACGGTATATTACCTAGTATCAGCCGTATGATAGCCTAAGCAAAGGTAATAACCTAAAAGATACGGTATATTACCTACTATCAGACTTATAATAGCCTAAGCAAAGGTAATAATCCAAAAGATATAGTATATTACCTACTATCAAACGTATGATAGCCTAAGAAAAGGCAATAACCTAAAAGATACGGTATATTACTAACTATCAGACGTATAATAGCCTAAGTAAAGGTAATAACACAAAAGATACGGTATATTACCTACTATCAGACGTATGATAACCTAAGCAAAGGTAATAACCTAAAAGATACGGTATATTACCTACTATCAGATGTATAATAGCCTAAGCAAAGGTAATAACCCAAAACATATAGTATATTACCTACTATCAAACGTATGATAGCCAAAGCAAAGGTAATCATCTGGAAGATAAGGTATATAACATACTATCAGACGTATAATAGCCTAAGCAAAGGTAATAACCCAAAAGATACGATATATTACCAACTATCATATGTGTGATAACCTAAGCAAAGGTAATAACCCAAAAGATACGGTATATTACCTACTATCAAACGTATGATAGCCTAAGCAAAGGTAATAACCCAAAAGATACGGTATATTACCTAGTATCAGCCGTATGATAGCCTAAGCAAAGGTATTAACCTAAAAGATACGGTATATTACCTACTATCAGACGTATAGTAGCCTATGCAAAGGTAATAACCCAAAAGAGACGGTATATTACCTACTATCAGACGTATGATGGCCTAAGCAAAGGTAATAACCCAAAACATACGGTATATTACCGACTATCAGACGTATGAAAGCCTAAGCCAAGGTAATAAACCAAAAGATACGGTATATTACAAACTATCAAACGTATGATAGCCTAAGCTAAGGTAATAACCCAAAAGATACGCTAAATTACCAACTATTAAACGTATGATAGCCTAAGCATAGGTAATAATCCAAAAGAGACGGTATATTACCTAATATCAGACGTATGATGGCCTAAGCAAAGGTAATAACCAAAAAGATACGTTATATTACCTACTATCAGATGTATGAAAGCCTAAGCAAAGGTAATAAACCAAAAGATACGGTATATTACCAACTATCAGACGTATGATAGCCTAAGCATAGGAAATAACCCAAAAGATACGGTATATTACCTACTATCAGACGTATGATAGCCTAAGCAAAGGTAATAACAAAAAAGATACGGTATATTACCTACTATTAGCAGTATGATAGCCTAAGCAAAGGTAATAACCTACAAGATACGGTATATTACCTACTATCAGACGTATAATAGCCTAAGCAAAGGTAATAACCCAAAACATATAGTATATTACCTACTATCAAACGTATGATAGCCAAAGCAAAGGTAATAACCTAAAAGATAAGGTATATAACATACTATCAGACGCATAATAGCCTAAGCAAAGGTAATAACCCAAAAGATACGATATATTACCAACTATCAAACGTATGATAGCTTAAGCAAAGGTAATAACCCAAAAGATACGGTATATTACCTACTATCAAACGTATGATAGCCAAAGCAAAGGTAATAACCCAAAAGATACGGTATATTACCTAGTATCAGCCGTATGATAGCCTAAGCAAAGGTATTAACCTAAAAGATACGGTATATTACCTACTATCAGACGTACAGTAGCCTAAGCAAAGGTAATAACCCAAAAGAGATGGTATATTACCTACTATCAGACGTATGATGGCCTAAGCAAAGGTAATAACCCAAAAGATACGGTATATTACCGACTATCAGACGTATGAAAGTCTAAGCCAAGGTAATAAACCAAAAGATACGGTATATTACCAACTATCAAACGTATGATAGCCTAAGCAAAGGTAATAACCCAAAAGATACGGTAAATTACCAACTATTAAACGTATGATAGCCTAAGCATAGGTAATAATCCAAAAGAGACGGTATATTACCTAATATCAGACGTATGATGGCCTAAGCAAAGGTAATAACTAAAAAGATACGTTATATTACCTACTATCAGATGTATGAAAGCCTAAGCAAAGGTAATAAACCAAAAGATACAGTATATTACCAACTACCAGACGTATGATAGCCTAGGCATAGGAAATAACCCAAAAGATACGGTATATTACCTACTATCAGACGTAGGATAGCCAAAGCAAAGGTAATAACCCAAAAGATACGGTATATTACCTAGTATCAGCCGTATGATAGCCTAAGCAAAGGTAATAACCTAAAAGATACGGTATATTACCTACTATCAGACGTATAGTAGCCTAAGCAAAGGTAATAACCCAAAAGAGACGGTATATTACCTACTATCAGACGTATGATGGCCTAAGCAAAGGTAATAACCCAAAAGATACGGTATATTACCGACTATCAAACGTATGAAAGCCTAAGCCAAGGTAATAAACCAAAAGATACGGTATATTACCAACTATCAAATGTATGATAGCCTAAGCAAAGGTAATAACCCAAAAGATACGGTAAATTAGCAACTATTAAACGTATGATAGCCTAAGCATAGGTAATAATCCAAAAGAGACGGTATATTACCTACTATCAGACGTATGATGGCCTAAGCAAAGGTAATAACCAAAAAGATACGTCATATTACCTACAATCAGATGTATGAAAGCCTAAGCAAAGGTAATAAACCAAAAGATACGGTATATTACACACTATCAGACGTATGATAGCCTAAGCATAGGTAATAACCCAAAAGATACGGTATATTACCTAGTATCAGACGTATGATAGCCTAAGCAAAGGTAATAACAAAAAAGATACGGTATATTACCTATTATCAGCAGTATGATAGCCTAAGAAAAGGTAATAACCTACAAGATACTGTATATTACCTAGTATCAGACGTATAGTAGCCTAAGCAAAGGTAATAACCCAAAAGATACGGTATATTACCTACTATCTAACGTATGATAGCCTAAGCAAAGGTAATAACCTAAAAGATACGGTATATTACCTACTATCAGACGTATAATAGCCTAAGAAAAGGTAATAACCCAAAAGATTCGGTATATTACCTACTATCAGACGTATCATAGCCTAAGCAAAGGTAATAACCTAAAAGAGACGGTATATTAACTATTATCAGACGTGTGATGGCCTAAGCAAAGGTAATAACCTAAAAGATAAGGTATAAAACCTACTATCAGACGTATAATAGCCTAAGCAAAGGTAATAACCCAAAAGATACGGTATATTACCTACTATCAAACGTCTGATAGCCTAAGCAAATGTAATAACCTAAAAGATACGGTATATTACCTACTATCAGACGTATAATAGCCTAAGCAAAGGTAATAACGCAAAAGATACAATATATTACCTACTAGCAAACGTATGATAGCCTAAGCAAAGGTAATAACCCAAAAGATACGGTATATGACCTACTATCAGACGTATGAAAGCCTAAGCAAAGGTGATAAACCAAAAGATACGGTATATTACCAACTACTAAACGTATGATAGCCTAAGCACAGGTAATAACCCAAAAGATACGGTATATTTCCTACTATAAAACGTATTATAGCCTAAGCAAAGGTAATAACCCAAAAGAAACGGTATATTACCTACTATCAAACGTATGATAGCCTAAGCAAAGGTAATAACCCAATAGATACAGTATATTACCTATTATCAGACGTATGATAGCCTAAGCAAATGTAATAACCCAAAAGATACGGTATATTACCTACTATCAGACGTATGATAACCTAAGCAAAGGTAATAACCTAAAAGATACGGTATATTACCTACTATCAGACGTATAATAGCCTAAGCAAATGTAATAACCCAAAATATATAGTATATTACCTACTATCAAACGTATGATAGCCAAAGCAAAGGTAATCACTTGAAAGATAAGGTATATTACATACTATCAGACGTATAATAGCCTAAGCAAAGGTAATAACCCAAAAGATACGATATATTACCAACTATCAAACGTATGATAGCCTAAGCAAAGGTAATAACCCAAAAGATATGGTATATTACCTAGTATCAGCCATATGATAGCCTAAGCAAAGGTAATAACCTAAAAGATACGGTATATTACCTACTATCAGACGTATAATAGCCTAAGCAAAGGTAATTACCCAAAAGAGACGGTATATTACCTATTATCAAACGTATGATGGCCTAAGCAAAGGTAATAACCCAAAAGATAGGGTATATTACCGACTATCACACGTATGAAAGCCTAAGCCAAGGTAATAAACCAAAAGATACGGTATATTACCAACTATCAAACGTATGATAGCCTAAGCTAAGGTAATAACCCAAAAGATACGGTAAATTACCAACTATTAAACGTATGATAGCCTAAGCATAGGTAATAATCCAAAAGAGACGGTATATTACCTAATATCAGACGTATGATGGCCTAAGCAAAGGTAATAACCAAAAAGATACGTTATATTACCTACTATCAGATGTATGAAAGCCTAAGCAAAGGTAATAAACCAAAAGATACGGTATATTACAACCTATCAGACGTATGATAGCCTAGGCATAGGAAATAACCCAAAAGATACGGTATATTACCTACTATTAGACGTATGATAGCCTAAGCAAAGGTAATAACAAAAAAGATACGGTATATTACCTACTATCAGCAGTATGATTGCCTAAGCAAAGGTAATAACCTACAAGATACGGTATATTACCTACTATCAGACGTATAATAGCCTAAGCAAAGGTAATAACCCAAAACATATAGTATATTACCTACTATCAAACGTATGATAGCCAAAGCAAAGGTAATAACCTAAAAGATAAGGTATATAACATTCTATCACACGCATAATAGCCTAAGCAAAGGTAATAACCCAAAAGATACGATATATTGCCAACTATCACACGTATGAAAGCCTAAGCAAAGGTAATAAACCAAAAGATACGGTATATTACCAACTATCAAACGTATGATAGCCTAAGCAAAGTTAATAACCCAAAACATACGGTATTTTACCAACTATTAAACGTATAATAGCCTAAGCATAGGTAATAACCCAAAAGATACGGTATATTACCTACTATCAAACGTATCATAGCCTAAGCAAAGGTAATAACCCAATTGATACGGTATATTACCTACTATCAGACATATGATAGCCTAAGCAAAGGTAATAACCCAAAAGATACGGTATATTACCTACTATCAGTCGTATGATAGCCTAAGCAAAGGTAATAACCCAAAAGATACGGTATATTACCTACTATCAGACTTATAATAGCCTAAGCAAAGGTAATAACCCAAAAGATACAGTATATTACCTACTATCAAACGTATGATAGCCTAAGCAAAGGCAATAACCTAAAAGATACGGTATATTACTAACTATCAGACGTATAATAGCCTAAGTAAAGGTAATAACACAAAAGATACGGTATATTACCTACTATCAGACGTATGATAGCCTAAGCAAAGGTAATAACCCAAAAGATATGGTATATTACCTAGTATCAGCCGTATGATAGCCTAAGTAAAGGTAATAACCTAAAAGATACGGTATATTACCTACTATCAGACGTATAATAGCCTAAGCAAAGGTAATAACCCAAAAGAGACGGTATATTACCTATTATCAGACGTATGATGGCCTAAGCAAAGGTAATAACCCAAAAGATACGGTATATTACCGACTATCAGACGTATGAAAGCCTAAGCCAAGGTAATAAACCAAAAGATACGGTATATTACCAACTATCAAATGTATGATAGCCTAAGCAAAGGTAATAACCCAAAAGATACGGTAAATTACCAACTATTAAACGTATGATAGCCTAAGCATAGGTAATAATCCAAAAGAGACGGTATATTACCTACTATCAAACGTATGATGGCCTAAGCAAAGGTAATAACCAAAAAGATACGTCATATTACCTACAATCAGATGTATGAAAGCCTAAGCAAAGGTAATAAACCAAAAGATACGGTATATTACCAACTATCAGACGTATGATAGCCTAATCATAGGTAATAACCCAAAAGATACGGTATATTACCTACTATCAGACGTATGATAGCCTAAGCAAAGGTAATAACAAAAAAGATACTGTATATTACCAACTATCAGCAGTATGATAGCCTAAGAAAAGGTAATAACCTACAAGATACTGTATATTACCTACTATCAGACGTATAGTAGCCTAAGCAAAGGTAATAACCCAAAAGATACGGCATATTACCTACTATCTAACGTATGATAGCCTAAGCAAAGGTAATAACCTAAAAGATACGGTATATTACCTACTATCAGACGTATAATAGCCTAAGAAAAGGTAATAACCCAAAAGATTCGGTATATTACCTACTATCAGACGTATCATAGCCTAAGCAAAGGTAATAACCTAAAAGAGACGGTATATTAACTATTATCAGACGTGTGATGGCCTAAGCAAAGGTAATAACCTAAAAGATAAGGTATAAAACCTACTATCAGACGTATAATAGCCTAAGCAAAGGTAATAACCCAAAAGATACGGTATATTACCTACTATCAAACGTCTGATAGCCTAAGCAAATGTAATAACCTAAAAGATACGGTATATTACCTACTATCAGACGTATAATAGCCTAAGCAAAGGTAATAACGCAAAAGATACAATATATTACCTACTAGCAAACGTATGATAGCCTAAGCAAAGGTAATAACTCAAAAGATACGGTATATGACCTACTATCAGACGTATGAAAGCCTAAGCCAAGGTGATAAACCAAAAGATACGGTATATTACCAACTATTAAACGTATGATAGCCTAAGCATAGGTAATAACCCAAAAGATACGGTATATTTCCTACTATAAAACGTATGATAGCCTAAGCAAAGGTAATAACCCAAAAGAAACGGTATATTACCTACTATCAAACGTATGATAGCCTAAGCAAAGGTAATAACCCAATAGATACAGTATATTACCTATTATCAGACGTATGATAGCCTAAGCAAATGTAATAACCCAAAAGATATGGTATATTACCTACTATCAGACGTATGATAACCTAAGCAAAGGTAATAACCTAAAAGATATGGTATATTACCTACTATCAGACGTATAATAGCCTAAGCAAATGTAATAACCCAAAACATATAGTATATTACCTACTATCAAATGTATGATAGCCAAAGCAAAGGTAATCACTTGAAAGATAAGGTATATAACATACTATCAGACGTATAATAGCCTAAGCAAAGGTAATAACCCAAAAGATACGATATATTACCAACTATCAAACGTATGATAGCATAAGCAAAGGTAATAACCCAAAAGATACGGTATATTACCTACTATCAAACGTATGATAGCCTAAGCAAAGGTAATAACCCAAAAGATATGGTATATTACCTAGTATCAGCCGTATGATAGCCTAAGCAAAGGTAATAACCTAAAAGATATGGTATATTACCTACTATCAGACGTATAATAGCCTAAGCAAAGGTAATAACCCAAAAGAGACGGTATATTACCTATTATCAGACGTATGATGGCCTAAGCAAAGGTAATAACCCAAAAGATACGGTATATTACCGACTATCATACGTATGAAAGCCTAAGCCAAGGTAATAAACCAAAAGATACGGTATATTACCAACTATCAAACGTATGATAGCCTAAGCATAGGTAATAATCCAAAAGAGACGGTATATTACCTAATATCAGACGTATGATGGCCTAAGCAAAGGTAATAACCAAAAAGATACGTTATATTATCTACTATCAGATGTATGAAAGCCTAAGCAAAGGTAATAAACCAAAAGATACGGTATATTACAAACTATCAGACGTATGATAGCCTAGGCATAGGAAATAACCCAAAAGATACGGTATATTACCTACTATCAGACGTATGGTAGCCTAAGCAAAGGTAATAACAAAAAAGATACGGTATATTACCTACTATCAGCAGTATGATAGCCTAAGCAAAGGTAATAACCTACAAGATACGGTATATTACCTACTATCAGACGTATAATAGCCTAAGCAAAGGTAATAACCCAAAACATATAGTATATTACCATCTATCAAACGTATGATAGCCAAATCAAAGGTAATAACCTAAAAGATAAGGTATATAACATACTATCACACGCATAATAGCCTAAGCAAAGGTAATAACCCAAAAGATATGATATATTGCCAACTATCACACGTATGAAAGCCTAAGCAAAGGTAATAAACCAAAATATACGGTATATTACCAACTATCAAACGTATGATAGCCTAAGCAAAGGTAATAACCCAAAACATACGGTATCTTACCAACTATTAAACGTATAATAGCCTAAGCATAGGTAATAACCCAAAAGATACGGTATATTACCTACTATCAAACATATCATAGCCTAAGCAAAGGTAATAACCCAATTGATACGGTATATTACCTACTATCAGACATATGATAGCCTAAGCAAAGGTAATAACCCAAAAGATACGGTATATTACCTACTATCAGTCGTATGATAGCCTAAGCAAAGGTAATAACCCAAAAATACGGTATATTACCTTCTATCATACTTATAATAGCCTAAGCAAAGGTAATAACCCAAAAGATACAGTATATTACCTACTATCAAACGTATGATAGCCTAAGCAAAGGCAATAACCTAAAAGATACGGTATATTACTAACTATCAGACGTATAATAGCCTAAGTAAAGGTAATAACACAAAAGATACGGTATATTACCTACTATCAGACGTAAGATAACCTAAGCAAAGGTAATAACCTAAAAGATACGGTATATTACCTACTATCGGATGTATAATAGCCTAAGCAAAGGTAATAACCCAAAACATATAGTATATTACCTACTATCAAACGTATGATAGCCAAAGCAAAGGTAATCACCTGAAAGATAAGGTATATAACATACTATCAGACGTATAATAGCCTAAGCAAAGGTAATAACCCAAAAGATACGATATATTACCAACTATCAAACGTATGATAACCTAAGCAAAGGTAATAACCCAAAAGATACGGTATATTACCTACTATCAAACGTATGATAGCCTAAGCAAAGGTAATAACCCAAAAGATACGGTACATTACCTAATATCAGCCGTATGATAGCCTAAGCAAAGGTATTAACCTAAAAGATACGGTATATTACCTACTATCAGACGTATAGTAGCCTAAGCAAAGGTAATAACCCAAAAGAGACGGTATATTACCTACTATCAGACGTATGATGGCCTAAGCAAAGGTAATAACCCAAAAGATACGGTATATTACCGACTATCAGACGTATGAAAGTCTAAGCCAAGGTAATAAGCCAAAAGATACGGTATATTACCAACTATCAAATGTATGATAGCCTAAGCTAAGGTAATAACCGAAAAGATACGGTAAATTACCAACTATTAAACCTATGATAGCCTAAGCATAGGTAATAATCCAAAAGAGACGGTATATTACCTAATATCAGACGTATGATGGCCTAAGCAAAGGTAATAACCCAAAAGATACAGTATATTACCTACTATCAAACGTATGATAGCCTAAGCAAAGGCAATAACCTAAAAGATACGGTATATTACTAACTATCAGACATATAATAGCCTAGGCATAGGTAATAACACAAAAGATACGGTATATTACCTACTATCAGACGTATGATAGCCTAAGCAAAGGTAATAACCCAAAAGATATGGTATATTACCTAGTATCAGCCGTATGATAGCCTAAGTAAAGGTAATAACCTAAAAGATACGGTATATTACCTACTATCAGACGTATAATAGCCTAAGCAAAGGTAATAACCCAAAAGAGACGGTATATTACCTATTATCAGACGTATGATGGCCTAAGCAAAGGTAATAACCCAAAAGATACGGTATATTACCGACTATCAGACGTATGAAAGCCTAAGCCAAGGTAATAAACCAAAAGATACGGTATATTACCAACTATCAAATGTATGATAGCCTAAGCAAAGGTAATAACCCAAAAGATACGGTAAATTACCAACTATTAAACGTATGATAGCCTAAGCATAGGTAATAATCCAAAAGAGACGGTATATTACCTACTATCAAACGTATGATGGCCTAAGCAAAGGTAATAACCAAAAAGATACGTCATATTACCTACAATCAGATGTATGAAAGCCTAAGCAAAGGTAATAAACCAAAAGATACGGTATATTACCAACTATCAGACGTATGATAGCCTAATCATAGGTAATAACCCAAAAGATACGGTATATTACCTACTATCAGACGTATGATAGCCTAAGCAAAGGTAATAACAAAAAAGATACTGTATATTACCTACTATCAGCAGTATGATAGCCTAAGAAAAGGTAATAACCTACAAGATACTGTATATTACCTACTATCAGACGTATAGTAGCCTAAGCAAAGGTAATAACCCAAAAGATACGGCATATTACCTACTATCTAACGTATGATAGCCTAAGCAAAGGTAATAACCTAAAAGATACGGTATATTACCTACTATCAGACGTATAATAGCCTAAGAAAAGGTAATAACCCAAAAGATTCGGTATATTACCTACTATCAGACGTATCATAGCCTAAGCAAAGGTAATAACCTAAAAGAGACGGTATATTAACTATTATCAGACGTGTGATGGCCTAAGCAAAGGTAATAACCTAAAAGATAAGGTATAAAACCTACTATCAGACGTATAATAGCCTAAGCAAAGGTAATAACCCAAAAGATACGGTATATTACCTACTATCAAACGTCTGATAGCCTAAGCAAATGTAATAACCTAAAAGATACGGTATATTACCTACTATCAGACGTATAATAGCCTAAGCAAAGGTAATAACGCAAAAGATACAATATATTACCTACTAGCAAACGTATGATAGCCTAAGCAAAGGTAATAACTCAAAAGATACGGTATATGACCTACTATCAGACGTATGAAAGCCTAAGCAAAGGTGATAAACCAAAAGATACGGTATATTACCAACTATTAAACGTATGATAGCCTAAGCATAGGTAATAACCCAAAAGATACGGTATATTTCCTACTATAAAACGTATGATAGCCTAAGCAAAGGTAATAACCCAAAAGAAACGGTATATTACCTACTATCAAACGTATGATAGCCTAAGCAAAGGTAATAACCCAATAGATACAGTATATTACCTATTATCAGACGTATGATAGCCTAAGCAAATGTAATAACCCAAAAGATATGGTATATTACCTACTATCAGACGTATGATAACCTAAGCAAAGGTAATAACCTAAAAGATATGGTATATTACCTACTATCAGACGTATAATAGCCTAAGCAAATGTAATAACCCAAAACATATAGTATATTACCTACTATCAAATGTATGATAGCCAAAGCAAAGGTAATCACTTGAAAGATAAGGTATATAACATACTATCAGACGTATAATAGCCTAAGCAAAGGTAATAACCCAAAAGATACGATATATTACCAACTATCAAACGTATGATAGCATAAGCAAAGGTAATAACCCAAAAGATACGGTATATTACCTACTATCAAACGTATGATAGCCTAAGCAAAGGTAATAACCCAAAAGATATGGTATATTACCTAGTATCAGCCGTATGATAGCCTAAGCAAAGGTAATAACCTAAAAGATATGGTATATTACCTACTATCAGACGTATAATAGCCTAAGCAAAGGTAATAACCCAAAAGAGACGGTATATTACCTATTATCAGACGTATGATGGCCTAAGCAAAGGTAATAACCCAAAAGATACGGTATATTACCGACTATCATACGTATGAAAGCCTAAGCCAAGGTAATAAACCAAAAGATACGGTATATTACCAACTATCAAACGTATGATAGCCTAAGCATAGGTAATAATCCAAAAGAGACGGTATATTACCTAATATCAGACGTATGATGGCCTAAGCAAAGGTAATAACCAAAAAGATACGTTATATTATCTACTATCAGATGTATGAAAGCCTAAGCAAAGGTAATAAACCAAAAGATACGGTATATTACAAACTATCAGACGTATGATAGCCTAGGCATAGGAAATAACCCAAAAGATACGGTATATTACCTACTATCAGACGTATGGTAGCCTAAGCAAAGGTAATAACAAAAAAGATACGGTATATTACCTACTATCAGCAGTATGATAGCCTAAGCAAAGGTAATAACCTACAAGATACGGTATATTACCTACTATCAGACGTATAATAGCCTAAGCAAAGGTAATAACCCAAAACATATAGTATATTACCATCTATCAAACGTATGATAGCCAAATCAAAGGTAATAACCTAAAAGATAAGGTATATAACATACTATCACACGCATAATAGCCTAAGCAAAGGTAATAACCCAAAAGATATGATATATTGCCAACTATCACACGTATGAAAGCCTAAGCAAAGGTAATAAACCAAAATATACGGTATATTACCAACTATCAAACGTATGATAGCCTAAGCAAAGGTAATAACCCAAAACATACGGTATCTTACCAACTATTAAACGTATAATAGCCTAAGCATAGGTAATAACCCAAAAGATACGGTATATTACCTACTATCAAACATATCATAGCCTAAGCAAAGGTAATAACCCAATTGATACGGTATATTACCTACTATCAGACATATGATAGCCTAAGCAAAGGTAATAACCCAAAAGATACGGTATATTACCTACTATCAGTCGTATGATAGCCTAAGCAAAGGTAATAACCCAAAAATACGGTATATTACCTTCTATCATACTTATAATAGCCTAAGCAAAGGTAATAACCCAAAAGATACAGTATATTACCTACTATCAAACGTATGATAGCCTAAGCAAAGGCAATAACCTAAAAGATACGGTATATTACTAATTATCAGACGTATAATAGCCTAAGTAAAGGTAATAACACAAAAGATACGGTATATTACCTACTATCAGACGTAAGATAACCTAAGCAAAGGTAATAACCTAAAAGATACGGTATATTACCTACTATCGGATGTATAATAGCCTAAGCAAAGGTAATAACCCAAAACATATAGTATATTACCTACTATCAAACGTATGATAGCCAAAGCAAAGGTAATCACCTGAAAGATAAGGTATATAACATACTATCAGACGTATAATAGCCTAAGCAAAGGTAATAACCCAAAAGATACGATATATTACCAACTATCAAACGTATGATAACCTAAGCAAAGGTAATAACCCAAAAGATACGGTATATTACCTACTATCAAACGTATGATAGCCTAAGCAAAGGTAATAACCCAAAAGATACGGTACATTACCTAATATCAGCCGTATGATAGCCTAAGCAAAGGTATTAACCTAAAAGATACGGTATATTACCTACTATCAGACGTATAATAGCCTAAGCAAAGGTAATAACCCAAAAGAGACGGTATATTACCTACTATCAGACGTATGATGGCCTAAGCAAAGGTAATAACCCAAAAGATACGGTATATTACCGACTATCAGACGTATGAAAGTCTAAGCCAAGGTAATAAACCAAAAGATACGGTATATTACCAACTATCAAATGTATGATAGCCTAAGCTAAGGTAATAACCGAAAAGATACGGTAAATTACCAACTATTAAACCTATGATAGCCTAAGCATAGGTAATAATCCAAAAGAGACGGTATATTACCTAATATCAGACGTATGATGGCCTAAGCAAAGGTAATAACCAAAAAGATACATTATATTACCTACTATCAGATGTATGAAAGCCTAAGCAAAGGTAATAAACCAAAAGATACAGTATATTACCAACTATTAGACGTATGATAGCCTAGGCATAGGAAATAACCCAAAAGATACGGTATATTACCTACTATCAGACGTATGATAGCCAAAGCAAAGGTAATAACCCAAAAGATACGGTAAATTACCTAGTATCAGCCGTATGATAGCCTAAGCAAAGGTAATAACCCAAAAGATACGGTATATTACCTACTATCAGACGTATAATAGCCTAAGCAAAGGTAATAACCCAAAAGAGACGGTATATTAACTACTATCAGACGTATGATGGCCTAAGCAAAGGTAATAACCCAAAAGATACGGTATATTACCGACTATCAGACGTATGAAAGCCTAAGCCAAGGTAATAAACCAAAAGATACGGTATATTCAACTATCAAACGTATGATAGCCTAAGCAAAGGTAATAACCCAAAAGATACGGTAAATTACCAACTATTAAACGTATGATAGCCTAAGCATAGGTAATAATCCAAAAGAGACGGTATATTACCTACTATCAGACGTATGATGGCCTAAGCAAAGGTAATAACCAAAAAGATACGTTATATTACCTACAATCAAATGTATGAAAGCCTAAGCAAAGGTAATAAACCAAAAGATACGGTATATTACCAACTATCAGACGTATGATAGCCTAAGCATAGGTAATAACCCAAAAGATACGGTATATTACCTACTATCAGACGTATGATAGCCTAATCAAAGGTAATAACAAAAAAGATACGGTATATTACCTACTATAAGCAGTATGATAGCCTAAGAAAAGGTAATAACCTACAAGATACTGTATATTACCTACTATCAGACGTATAGTAGCCTAAGCAAAGGTAATAACCCAAAAGATACGGTATATTACCTACTATCTAACGTATGATAGCCTAAGCAAAGGTAATAACCTAAAAGATACGGTATATTACCTACTATCAGACGTATAATAGCCTAAGCAAAGGTAATAACCCAAAAGATACGATATATTACCAACTATCAAACGTATGATAGCCTAAGCAAAGGTAATAACCCAAAAGATAGGGTATATTACCTACTATCAAATGTATGATAGCCTAAGCAAAGGTAATAACCCAAAAGATACGGTATATTACCTACTATCTAACGTATGATAAACTAAGCAAATGTAATAACCTAAAAGATACGGTATATTACCTACTATCAGACGTATAATAGCCTAAGCAAAGGTAATAACGCAAAAGATACAATATATTACCTACTAGCGAACGTATGATAGCCTAAGCAAAGGTAATAACCCAAAAGATACGGTATATGACCTACTATCAAACGTATGAAAGCCTAAGCAAAGGTGATAAACCAAAAGATACGGTATATTACCAACTATTAAACGTATGATAGCCTAAGCATAGGTAATAACCCAAAAGATACGGTATATTTCCTACTATAAAACGTATGATAGCCTAAGCAAAGGTAATAACTCAAAAGAAACGGTATATTACCTACTATCAAACGTATGATAGCCTAAGCAAAGGTAATAACCCAATAGATACAGTATATTACCTATTATCAGACGTATGATAGCCTAAGTAAATGTAATAACCCAAAAGATACGGTATATTACCTACTATCAGACGTATGATAACCTAAGCAAATGTAATAACCTAAAAGATACGGTATATTACCTACTATCAGACGTATAATAGCCTAAGCAAAGGTAATAACCCAAAACATATAGTATATTACCTACTATCAAACGTATGATAGCCAAAGCAAAGGTAATCACTTGAAAGATAAGGTATATAACATACTATCAGACGTATAATAGCCTAAGCAAAGGTAATAACCCAAAAGATACGATATATTACCAACTATCAAACGTATGATAGCCTAAGCAAAGGTAATAACCCAAAAGATACGGTATATTACCTACTATCAAACGTATGATAGCCTAAGCAAAGGTAATAACCCAAAAGATATGGTATATTACCTAGTATCAGCCGTATGATAGCCTAAGCAAAGGTAATAACCTAAAAGATACGGTATATTACCTACTATCAGACGTATAATAGCCTAAGCAAAGGTAATAACCCAAAAGAGACGGTATATTACCTATTATCAGACGTATGATGGCCTAAGCAAAGGTAATAACCCAAAAGATACGGTATATTACCGACTATCAGACGTATGAAAGCCTAAGCCAAGGTAATAAACCAAAAGATACGGTATATTACCAACTATCAAACGTATGATAGCCTAAGCTAAGGTAATAACCCAAAAGATATGGTAAATTACCAACTATTAAACGTATGATAGCCTAAGCATAGGTAATAATCCAAAAGAGACGGTATATTACCTAATATCAGACGTATGATGGCCTAAGCAAAGGTAATAACCAAAAAGATACGTTATATTACCTACTATCAGATGTATGAAAGCCTAAGCAAAGGTAATAAACCAAAAGATACGGCATATTACCAACTATCAGACGTATGATATCCTAGGCATAGGAAATAACCCAAAAGATACGGTATATTACCTACTATCAGACGTATGATAGCCTAAGCAAAGGTAATAACAAAAAAGATACGGTATATTACCTACTATCAGCAGTATGATAGCCTAAGCAAAGGTAATAACCTACAAGATACGGTATATTACCTACTATCAGACGTATAATAGCCTAAGCAAAGGTAATAACCCAAAACATATAGTATATTACCTACTATCAAACGTATGACAGCCAAAGCAAAGGTAATAACCTAAAAGATAAGGTATATAACATACTATCACACGCATAATAGCCTAAGCAAAGGTAATAACCCAAAAGATACGATATATTGCCAACTATCACACGTATGATAGATTAAGCAAAGGTAATAACCCAAAAGATACGGTATATTACCTACTATCAAACGTATGATAGCCAAAGCAAAGGTAATAACCAAAAAGATATGGTATATTACCTAGTATCAGCCGTATGATAGCCTAAGCAAAGGTAATAACCTAAAAGATACGGTATATTACCTACTATCAGACGTATAATACCCTAAGAAAAGGTAATAACCCAAAAGAGACGGTATATTACCTACTATCAGACGTATGAAAGCCTAAGCCAAGGTAATAAACCAAAAGATACGGTATATTACCAACTATCAAACGTATGATAGCCTAAGCAAAGGTAATAACCCAAAAGATACGGTGAATTACCAACTATTAAACGTATGATAGCCTAAGCATAGGTAATAATCCAAAAGAGACGGTATATTACCTACTATCAGACGTATGATGGCCTAAGTAAAGGTAATAACCAAAAAGATACGTCATATTACCTACTATCAGATGTATGAAAGCCTAAGCAAAGGTAATAAACCAAAAGATACGGTATATTACCAACTATCAGACGTATGATAGCCTAAGCATAGGTGATAACCCAAAATATACGGTATATTACCTACTATCAGACGTATGATAGCCTAAGCAAAGGTATTAACAAAAAAGATACGGTATATTACCTACTATCAGCAGTATGATTGCCTAAGAAAAGGTATTAACCTACAAGATACTGTATATTACCTACTAACAGACGTATAATAGCCTAAGCAAAGGTAATAACCCAAAAGATACGGTATATTACCTACTATCTAACGTATGATAAACTAAGCAAAGGTAATAACCTAAAAGATACGGTATATTACCTACTATCAGACGTATAATAGCCTAAGCAAAGGTAATAACCCAAAAGATATGGTATATTACCTACTATCAAACGTATGATAGCCTAAGCAAAGGTAATAACCTAAAAGAGACAGTATATTAACTATTATCAGACGTGTGATGGCCTAAGCAAAGGTAATAACCTAAAAGATAAGGTATAAAACCTACTATCAGACGTATAATAGCCTAAGCAGAGGTAATAACCCAAAATATACGATATATTACCAACTATCAAACGTATGATAGCCTAAGCAAAGGTAATAACCCAAAAGATACGGTATATTACCTACTATCAGACGTATGATGGCCTAAGCAAAGGTAATAACCCAAAAGATACGGTATATTACCGACTATCAGACGTATGAAAGCCTAAGCCAAGGTAATAAACCAAAAGATACGGTATATTACCGACTATCAGACGTATGAAAGCCTAAGCCAAGGTAACAAACCAAAAGATACGGTATATTACCAACTATTAAATGTATGATAGCCTAAGCAAAGGTAATAACCCAAAAGATACGGTAAATTACCAACTATTAAACGTATGATAGCCTAAGCATAGGTAATAATCCAAAAGAGACGGTATATTACCTACTATCAAACGTATGATGGCCTAAGCAAAGGTAATAACCAAAAAGATACGTCATATTACCTACAATCAGATGTATGAAAGCCTAAGCAAAGGTAATAAACCAAAAGATACGGTATATTACCAACTATCAGACGTATGATAGCCTAATCATAGGTAATAACCCAAAAGATACGGTATATTACCTACTATCAGACGTATGATAGCCTAAGCAAAGGTAATAACAAAAAAGATACTGTATATTACCTACTATCAGCAGTATGATAGCCTAAGAAAAGGTAATAACCTACAAGATACTGTATATTACCTACTATCAGACGTATAGTAGCCTAAGCAAAGGTAATAACCCAAAAGATACGGCATATTACCTACTATCTAACGTATGATAGCCTAAGCAAAGGTAATAACCTAAAAGATACGGTATATTACCTACTATCAGACGTATAATAGCCTAAGAAAAGGTAATAACCCAAAAGATTCGGTATATTACCTACTATCAGACGTATCATAGCCTAAGCAAAGGTAATAACCTAAAAGAGACGGTATATTAACTATTATCAGACGTGTGATGGCCTAAGCAAAGGTAATAACCTAAAAGATAAGGTATAAAACCTACTATCAGACGTATAATAGCCTAAGCAAAGGTAATAACCCAAAAGATACGGTATATTACCTACTATCAAACGTCTGATAGCCTAAGCAAATGTAATAACCTAAAAGATACGGTATATTACCTACTATCAGACGTATAATAGCCTAAGCAAAGGTAATAACGCAAAAGATACAATATATTACCTACTAGCAAACGTATGATAGCCTAAGCAAAGGTAATAACTCAAAAGATACGGTATATGACCTACTATCAGACGTATGAAAGCCTAAGCAAAGGTGATAAACCAAAAGATACGGTATATTACCAACTATTAAACGTATGATAGCCTAAGCATAGGTAATAACCCAAAAGATACGGTATATTTCCTACTATAAAACGTATGATAGCCTAAGCAAAGGTAATAACCCAAAAGAAACGGTATATTACCTACTATCAAACGTATGATAGCCTAAGCAAAGGTAATAACCCAATAGATACAGTATATTACCTATTATCAGACGTATGATAGCCTAAGCAAATGTAATAACCCAAAAGATATGGTATATTACCTACTATCAGACGTATGATAACCTAAGAAAAGGTAATAACCTAAAAGATATGGTATATTACCTACAATCAGACGTATAATAGCCTAAGCAAATGTAATAACCCAAAACATATAGTATATTACCTACTATCAAATGTATGATAGCCAAAGCTAAGGTAATCACTTGAAAGATAAGGTATATAACATACTATCAGACGTATAATAGCCTAAGCAAAGGTAATAACCCAAAAGATACGATATATTACCAACTATCAAACGTATGATAGCATAAGCAAAGGTAATAACCCAAAAGATACGGTATATTACCTACTATCAAACGTATGATAGCCTAAGCAAAGGTAATAACCCAAAAGATATGGTATATTACCTAGTATCAGCCGTATGATAGCCTAAGCAAAGGTAATAACCTAAAAGATATGGTATATTACCTACTATCAGACGTATAATAGCCTAAGCAAAGGTAATAACCCAAAAGAGACGGTATATTACCTATTATCAGACGTATGATGGCCTAAGCAAAGGTAATAACCCAAAAGATACGGTATATTACCGACTATCAGACGTATGAAAGCCTAAGCCAAGGTAATAAACCAAAAGATACGGTATATTACCAACTATCAAACGTATGATAGCCTAAGCATAGGTAATAATCCAAAAGAGACGGTATATTACCTAATATCAGACGTATGATGGCCTAAGCAAAGGTAATAACCAAAAAGATACGTTATATTATCTACTATCAGATGTATGAAAGCCTAAGCAAAGGTAATAAACCAAAAGATACGGTATATTACAAACTATCAGACGTATGATAGCCTAGGCATAGGAAATAACCCAAAAGATACGGTATATTACCTACTATCAGACGTATGGTAGCCTAAGCAAAGGTAATAACAAAAAAGATACGGTATATTACCTACTATCAGCAGTATGATAGCCTAAGCAAAGGTAATAACCTACAAGATACGGTATATTACCTACTATCAGACGTATAATAGCCTAAGCAAAGGTAATAACCCAAAACATATAGTATATTACCATCTATCAAACGTATGATAGCCAAATCAAAGGTAATAACGTAAAAGATAAGGTATATAACATACTATCACACGCATAATAGCCTAAGCAAAGGTAATAACCCAAAAGATATGATATATTGCCAACTATCACACGTATGAAAGCCTAAGCAAAGGTAATAAACCAAAATATACGGTATATTACCAACTATCAAACGTATGATAGCCTAAGCAAAGGTAATAACCCAAAACATACGGTATCTTACCAACTATTAAACGTATAATAGCCTAAGCATAGGTAATAACCCAAAAGATACGGTATATTACCTACTATCAAACATATCATAGCCTAAGCAAAGGTAATAACCCAATTGATACGGTATATTACCTACTATCAGACATATGATAGCCTAAGCAAAGGTAATAACCCAAAAGATACGGTATATTACCTACTATCAGTCGTATGATAGCCTAAGCAAAGGTAATAACCCAAAAATACGGTATATTACCTTCTATCATACTTATAATAGCCTAAGCAAAGGTAATAACCCAAAAGATACAGTATATTACCTACTATCAAACGTATGATAGCCTAAGCAAAGGCAATAACCTAAAAGATACGGTATATTACTAACTATCAGACGTATAATAGCCTAAGTAAAGGTAATAACACAAAAGATACGGTATATTACCTACTATCAGACGTAAGATAACCTAAGCAAAGGTAATAACCTAAAAGATACGGTATATTACCTACTATCGGATGTATAATAGCCTAAGCAAAGGTAATAACCCAAAACATATAGTATATTACCTACTATCAAACGTATGATAGCCAAAGCAAAGGTAATCACCTGAAAGATAAGGTATATAACATACTATCAGACGTATAATAGCCTAAGCAAAGGTAATAACCCAAAAGATACGATATATTACCAACTATCAAACGTATGATAACCTAAGCAAAGGTAATAACCCAAAAGATACGGTATATTACCTACTATCAAACGTATGATAGCCTAAGCAAAGGTAATAACCCAAAAGATACGGTACATTACCTAATATCAGCCGTATGATAGCCTAAGCAAAGGTATTAACCTAAAAGATACGGTATATTACCTACTATCAGACGTATAGTAGCCTAAGCAAAGGTAATAACCCAAAAGAGACGGTATATTACCTACTATCAGACGTATGATGGCCTAAGCAAAGGTAATAACCCAAAAGATACGGTATATTACCGACTATCAGACGTATGAAAGTCTAAGCCAAGGTAATAAACCAAAAGATACGGTATATTACCAACTATCAAATGTATGATAGCCTAAGCTAAGGTAATAACCGAAAAGATACGGTAAATTACCAACTATTAAACCTATGATAGCCTAAGCATAGGTAATAATCCAAAAGAGACGGTATATTACCTAATATCAGACGTATGATGGCCTAAGCAAAGGTAATAACCAAAAAGATACATTATATTACCTACTATCAGATGTATGAAAGCCTAAGCAAAGGTAATAAACCAAAAGATACAGTATATTACCAACTATTAGACGTATGATAGCCTAGGCATAGGAAATAACCCAAAAGATACGGTATATTACCTACTATCAGACGTATGATAGCCAAAGCAAAGGTAATAACCCAAAAGATACGGTAAATTACCTAGTATCAGCCGTATGATAGCCTAAGCAAAGGTAATAACCCAAAAGATACGGTATATTACCTACTATCAGACGTATAATAGCCTAAGCAAAGGTAATAACCCAAAAGAGACGGTATATTAACTACTATCAGACGTATGATGGCCTAAGCAAAGGTAATAACCCAAAAGATACGGTATATTACCGACTATCAGACGTATGAAAGCCTATGCCAAGGTAATAAACCAAAAGATACGGTATATTCAACTATCAAACGTATGATAGCCTAAGCAAAGGTAATAACCCAAAAGATACGGTAAATTACCAACTATTAAACGTATGATAGCCTAAGCATAGGTAATAATCCAAAAGAGACGGTATATTACCTACTATCAGACGTATGATGGCCTAAGCAAAGGTAATAACCAAAAAGATACGTTATATTACCTACAATCAGATGTATGAAAGCCTAAGCAAAGGTAATAAACCAAAAGATACGGTATATTACCAACTATCAGACGTATGATAGCCTAAGCATAGGTAATAACCCAAAAGATACGGTATATTACCTACTATCAGACGTATGATAGCCTAATCAAAGGTAATAACAAAAAAGATACGGTATATTACCTACTATCAGCAGTATGATAGCCTAAGAAAAGGTAATAACCTACAAGATACTGTATATTACCTACTATCAGACGTATAGTAGCCTAAGCAAAGGTAATAACCCAAAAGATACGGTATATTACCTACTATCTAACGTATGATAGCCTAAGCAAAGGTAATAACCTAAAAGATACGGTATATTACCTACTATCAGACGTATAATAGCCTAAGAAAAGGTAATAACCCAAAAGATTCGGTATATTACCTACTATCAGACGTATCATAGCCTAAGCAAAGGTAATAACCTAAAAGAGACGGTATATTAACAATTATCAGACGTGTGATGGCCTAAGCAAAGGTAATAACCTAAAAGATAAGGTATAAAACCTACTATCAGACGTATAATAGCCTAAGCAAAGGTAATAACCCAAAAGATACGATATATTACCAACTATCAAACGTATGATAGCCTAAGCAAAGGTAATAACCCAAAAGATAGGGTATATTACCTACTATCAAATGTATGATAGCCTAAGCAAAGGTAATAACCCAAAAGATACGGTATATTACCTACTATCTAACGTATGATAAACTAAGCAAATGTAATAACCTAAAAGATACGGTATATTACCTACTATCAGACGTATAATAGCCTAAGCAAAGGTAATAACGCAAAAGATACAATATATTACCTACTAGCGAACGTATGATAGCCTAAGCAAAGGTAATAACCCAAAAGATACGGTATATGACCTACTATCAAACATATGAAAGCCTAAGCAAAGGTGATAAACCAAAAGATACGGTATATTACCAACTATTAAACGTATGATAGCCTAAGCATAGGTAATAACCCAAAAGATACGGTATATTTCCTACTATAAAACGTATGATAGCCTAAGCAAAGGTAATAACTCAAAAGAAACGGTATATTACCTACTATCAAACGTATGATAGCCTAAGCAAAGGTAATAACCCAATAGATACAGTATATTACCTATTATCAGACGTATGATAGCCTAAGTAAATGTAATAACCCAAAAGATACGGTATATTACCTACTATCAGACGTATGATAACCTAAGCAAATGTAATAACCTAAAAGATACGGTATATTACCTACTATCAGACGTATAATAGCCTAAGCAAAGGTAATAACCCAAAACATATAGTATATTACCTACTATCAAACGTATGATAGCCAAAGCAAAGGTAATCACTTGAAAGATAAGGTATATAACATACTATCAGACGTATAATAGCCTAAGCAAAGGTAATAACCCAAAAGATACGATATATTACCAACTATCAAACGTATGATAGCCTAAGCAAAGGTAATAACCCAAAAGATACGGTATATTACCTACTATCAAACGTATGATAGCCTAAGCAAAGGTAATAACCCAAAAGATATGGTATATTACCTAGTATCAGCCGTATGATAGCCTAAGCAAAGGTAATAACCTAAAAGATACGGTATATTACCTACTATCAGACGTATAATAGCCTAAGCAAAGGTAATAACCCAAAAGAGACGGTATATTACCTATTATCAGACGTATGATGGCCTAAGCAAAGGTAATAACCCAAAAGATACGGTATATTACCGACTATCAGACGTATGAAAGCCTAAGCCAAGGTAATAAACCAAAAGATACGGTATATTACCAACTATCAAACGTATGATAGCCTAAGCTAAGGTAATAACCCAAAAGATATGGTAAATTACCAACTATTAAACGTATGATAGCCTAAGCATAGGTAATAATCCAAAAGAGACGGTATATTACCTAATATCAGACGTATGATGGCCTAAGCAAAGGTAATAACCAAAAAGATACGTTATATTACCTACTATCAGATGTATGAAAGCCTAAGCAAAGGTAATAAACCAAAAGATACGGCATATTACCAACTATCAGACGTATGATATCCTAGGCATAGGAAATAACCCAAAAGATACGGTATATTACCTACTATCAGACGTATGATAGCCTAAGCAAAGGTAATAACAAAAAAGATACGGTATATTACCTACTATCAGCAGTATGATAGCCTAAGCAAAGGTAATAACCTACAAGATACGGTATATTACCTACTATCAGACGTATAATAGCCTAAGCAAAGGTAATAACCCAAAACATATAGTATATTACCTACTATCAAACGTATGACAGCCAAAGCAAAGGTAATAACCTAAAAGATAAGGTATATAACATACTATCACACGCATAATAGCCTAAGCAAAGGTAATAACCCAAAAGATACGATATATTGCCAACTATCACACGTATGATAGATTAAGCAAAGGTAATAACCCAAAAGATACGGTATATTACCTACTATCAAACGTATGATAGCCAAAGCAAAGGTAATAACCAAAAAGATATGGTATATTACCTAGTATCAGCCGTATGATAGCCTAAGCAAAGGTAATAACCTAAAAGATACGGTATATTACCTACTATCAGACGTATAATACCCTAAGAAAAGGTAATAACCCAAAAGAGACGGTATATTACCTACTATCAGACGTATGAAAGCCTAAGCCAAGGTAATAAACCAAAAGATACGGTATATTACCAACTATCAAACGTATGATAGCCTAAGCAAAGGTAATAACCCAAAAGATACGGTAAATTACCAACTATTAAACGTATGATAGCCTAAGCATAGGTAATAATCCAAAAGAGACGGTATATTACCTACTATCAGACGTATGATGGCCTAAGTAAAGGTAATAACCAAAAAGATACGTCATATTACCTACTATCAGATGTATGAAAGCCTAAGCAAAGGTAATAAACCAAAAGATACGGTATATTACCAACTATCAGACGTATGATAGCCTAAGCATAGGTAATAACCCAAAATATACGGTATATTACCTACTATCAGACGTATGATAGCCTAAGCAAAGGTATTAACAAAAAAGATACGGTATATTACCTACTATCAGCAGTATGATTGCCTAAGAAAAGGTATTAACCTACAAGATACTGTATATTACCTACTAACAGACGTATAATAGCCTAAGCAAAGGTAATAACCCAAAAGATACGGTATATTACCTACTATCTAACGTATGATAAACTAAGCAAAGGTAATAACCTAAAAGATACGGTATATTACCTACTATCAGACGTATAATAGCCTAAGCAAAGGTAATAACCCAAAAGATATGGTATATTACCTACTATCAAACGTATGATAGCCTAAGCAAAGGTAATAACCTAAAAGAGACAGTATATTAACTATTATCAGACGTGTGATGGCCTAAGCAAAGGTAATAACCTAAAAGATAAGGTATAAAACCTACTATCAGACGTATAATAGCCTAAGCAGAGGTAATAACCCAAAATATACGATATATTACCAACTATCAAACGTATGATAGCCTAAGCAAAGGTAATAACCCAAAAGATACGGTATATTACCTACTATCAAACGTATGATAGCCTAAGCAAAGGAAATAACCCAAAAGATACGGTATATTACCTACTATCAAACGTCTGATAACCTAAGCAAATGTAATAACCTAAAAGATACGGTATATTACCTACTATCAGACGTATGATAACCTAAGCAAAGGTAATAACCTAAAAGATACGGTATATTACATACTATCAGACGTATAATAGCCTAAGCAAAGGTAATAACCCAAAACATATAGTATATTACCTACTATCAAACGTATGATAGCCAAAGCAAAGGTAATCACTTGAAAGATAAGGTATATAACACACTATAAGACGTATAATAGCCTAAGCAAAGGTAATAACCCAAAAGGTACGATATCTTACCAACTATCAAACGTATGATAGCCTAAGCAAAGGTAATAACCCAAAAGATATGGTATATTACCTAATATCAAACGTATGATAGCTTAAGCAAAGGTAATAACCCAAAAGATACGGTATATTACCTAGTATCAGCCGTATGATAGCCTAAGCAAAGGTAATAACCTAAAAGATACGGTATATTACCTACTATCAGACGTATAATAGCCTAAGCAAAGGTAATAACCCAAAAGAGACGGTATATTACCTACTATCAGACGTATGATGGCCTAAGCAAAGGTAATAACCCAAAAGATACGGTATATTACCTATTATAAGACTTATGATAGCCTAAGAAAAGGTAATAACCCAAAAGTTACGGTATAGTACCTACTATTAAACGTATGATAGCCTAAGCAAAGGTAATAACCCAAAAGATACGGTATATTACCGACAATCAGACGTATGAAAGCCTAAGCCAAGGTAATAAACCAAAAGATACGGTATATTACCAACTATCAAACGTATGATAGCCTAAGCTAAGGTAATAACCCAAAAGATACGGTAAATTACCAACTATTAAACGTATGATAGCCTAAGCATAGGTAATAATCCAAAAGAGACGGTATATTACCTAATATCAGACGTATGATGGCCTAAGCAAAGGTAATAACCAAAAAGATACGTTATATTACCTACTATCAGATGTATGAAAACCTAAGCAAAGGTAATAAACCAAAAGATACGGTATATTACCAACTATCAGACGTATGATAGCCTAGGCATAGGAAATAACCCAAAAGATACGGTATATTACCTACTATCAGACGTATGATAGCCTAAGCAAAGGTAATAACAAAAAAGATACGGTATATTACCTACTATCAGCAGTATGATAGCCTAAGCAAAGGTAATAACCTACAAGATACGGTATATTATCTACTATCAGACGTATAATAGCCTAAGCAAAGGTAATAACCCAAAACATATAGTATATTACCTACTATCAAACGTATGATAGCCAAAGCAAAGGTAATAACCTAAAAGATAAGGTATATAATATTCTATCAGACGCATAATAGCCTAAGCAAAGGTAATAACCCAAAAGATACGATATATTACCAACTATCAAACGTATGATAGCTTAAGCAAAGGTAATAACCCAAAAGATACGGTATATTACCTACTATCAAACGTATGATAGCCAAAGCAAAGGTAATAACCCAAAAGATACGGTATATTACCTAGTATCAGCCGTATGATAGCCTAAGCAAAGGTAATAACCTAAAAGATACGGTATATTACCTACTATCAGACGTATAATAGCCTAAGCAAAGGTAATAACCCAAAAGAGACGGTATATTACCTACTATCAGACGTATGATGGCCTAAGCAAAGGTAATAACCCAAAAGATACGGTATATTACCTATTATAAGACTTATGATAGCCTAAGAAAAGGTAATAACCCAAAAGTTACGGTATAGTACCTACTATTAAACGTATGATAGCCTAAGCAAAGGTAATAACCCAAAAGATACGGTATATTACCGACAATCAGACGTATGAAAGTCTAAGCCAAGGTAATAAACCAAAAGATACGGTATATTACCAACTATCAAACGTATGATAGCCTAAGCTAAGGTAATAACCCAAAAGATACGGTAAATTACCAACTATTAAACGTATGATAGCCTAAGCATAGGTAATAATCCAAAAGAGACGGTATATTACCTAATATCAGACGTATGATGGCCTAAGCAAAGGTAATAACCAAAAAGATACGTTATATTACCTACTATCAGATGTATGAAAACCTAAGCAAAGGTAATAAACCAAAAGATACGGTATATTACCAACTATCAGACGTATGATAGCCTAGGCATAGGAAATAACCCAAAAGATACGGTATATTACCTACTATCAGACGTATGATAGCCTAAGCAAAGGTAATAACAAAAAAGATACGGTATATTACCTACTATCAGCAGTATGATAGCCTAAGCAAAGGTAATAACCTACAAGATACGGTATATTATCTACTATCAGACGTATAATAGCCTAAGCAAAGGTAATAACCCAAAACATATAGTATATTACCTACTATCAAATGTATGATAGCCAAAGCAAAGGTAATAACCTAAAAGATAAGGTATATAATATTCTATCAGACGCATAATAGCCTAAGCAAAGGTAATAACCCAAAATATACGATGTATTACCAACTATCAAACGTATGATAGCTTAAGCAAAGGTAATAACCCAAAAGATACGGTATATTACCTACTATCAAACGTATGATAGCCAAAGCAAAGGTAATAACCCAAAAGATACGGTATATTACCTAGTATCAGCCGTATGATAGCCTAAGCAAAGGTAATAACCTAAAAGATACGGTATATTACCTACTATCAGACGCATAATAGCCTAAGCAAAGGTAATAACCAAAAAGATACGGTATATTACCTACTATCAGACGTATGATGGCCTAAGCAAAGGTAATAACCCAAAAGATACGGTATATTACCTATTATAAGACTTATGATAGCCTAAGAAAAGGTAATAACCCAAAAGTTACGGTATAGTACCTACTATTAAACGTATGATAGCCTAAGCAAAGGTAATAACCCAAAAGATACGGTATATTACCGACAATCAGACGTATGAAAGCCTAAGCCAAGGTAATAAACCAAAAGATACGGTATATTACCAACTATCAAACGTATGATAGCCTAAGCTAAGGTAATAACCCAAAAGATACGGTAAATTACCAACTATTAAACGTATGATAGCCTAAGCATAGGTAATAATCCAAAAGAGACGGTATATTACCTAATATCAGACGTATGATGGCCTAAGCATAGGTAATAACCAAAAAGATACGTTATATTACCTACTATCAGATGTATGAAAACCTAAGCAAAGGTAATAAACCAAAAGATACGGTATATTACCAACTATCAGACGTATGATAGCCTAGGCATAGGAAATAACCCAAAAGATACGGTATATTACCTACTATCAGACGTATGATAGCCTAAGCAAAGGTAATAACAAAAAAGATACGGTATATTACCTACTATCAGCAGTATGATAGCCTAAGCAAAGGTAATAACCTACAAGATACGGTATATTATCTACTATCAGACGTATAATAGCCTAAGCAAAGGTAATAACCCAAAACATATAGTATATTACCTACTATCAAACGTATGATAGCCAAAGCAAAGGTAATAACCTAAAAGATAAGGTATATAATATTCTATCAGACGCATAATAGCCTAAGCAAAGGTAATAACCCAAAAGATACGATATATTACCAACTATCAAACGTATGATACCTTAAGCAAAGGTAATAACCCAAAAGATACGGTATATTACCTACTATCAAACGTATGATAGCCAAAGCAAAGGTAATAACCCAAAAGATACGGTATATTACCTAGTATCAGCCGTATGATAGCCTAAGCAAAGGTAATAACCTAAAAGATACGGTATATTACCTACTATCAGACGCATAATAGCCTAAGCAAAGGTAATAACCAAAAAGATACGGTATATTACCTACTATCAGCAGTATGATAGCCTAAGAAAAGGTAATCACCTACAAGATACTGTATATTACCTACTATCAGACGTATAATAGCCTAAGCAAAGGTAATAACCCAAAAGATACGGTATATTACCTACTATCAGACGTATGATAGCCTAAGCAAAGGTAATAACCTAAAAGAGACGGTATATTAACTATTATTAGACGTGTGATGGCCTAAGCAAAGGTAATAACCTAAAAGATAAGGTATAAAACCTACTATCAGACGTATAATAGCCTAAGCAAAGGTAATAACCCAAAAGATACGATATATTACCAGCTATCAAACGTATGATAGCCTAAGCAAAGGTAATAACCCAAAAGATACGGTATATTACCTACTATCAAACGTATGATAACCTAAGCAAAGGTAATAACCCAAAAGATACGGTATATTACCTACTATCAAACGTCTGATAGCCTAAGCAAATGTAATAACCTAAAAGATACGGTATATTACCTACTATCAGACGTATAACAGCCTAAGCAAAGGTAATAATGCAAAAGATAAGGCATATTACCTACTATCAGACGTATGATAGCCTAAGCAAATGTAATAACCCAAAAGATACGGTATATTACCTACTATCAGACGTATGAAAGCCTAAGCAATGGTAATAACCCAAAAGATACGGTATATTACCTATTATAAGACTTATGATAGCCTAAGAAAAGGTAATAACCTAAAAGTTACGATATAGTACCTACTATTAAACGTATGATAGCCTAAGCAAAGGTAATAACCCAAAAGATACGGTATATTACGAACTATCAAACATACGATAGCTTAAGCAAAGGTAATAACCCAAAACATACGGTATATTACCAACTATACAACGTATGATAGCCTAAGAAAAGGTAATAACCCAAAAGAGACGGTATATTACCAACTATCAGACGTATGATGGCCTAAGCAAAGGTAATAACCAAAAAGATACGGTATATTACCTACTATCAGACGTATGAAAGCCTAAGCATAGGTAATAGCCCAAAAGATACAATATATTACCTACTATCAAACGTATTATAGCCTAAGAAAAGGTAATAACCCAAAAGAAATGGTATATTACCTACTATCAAATGTATGATAGCCTAAGCAAAGGTAATAACCCAATAGATACGGTATATTACCTATTATCTGACGTATGATAGCCTAAGCAAATGTAATAACCCCAAAGATACGGTATATTACCTACTATCAGACGTATGATAACCTAAGCAAAGGTAATAACCTAAAAGATACAGTATATTACCTACTATCAGACGTATAATAGCCTAAGCAAAGGTAATAACCCAAAACATACAGTATATTACCTACTATTAAACGTATGATAGCCAAAGCAAAGGTAATAACCTAAAAGATAAGGTATATAACCTACTATCAGACGTATAATAGCCTAAGCAAAGGTAATAACCCAAAAGATACGATATATTACCAACTATCAAACGTATGATAGCCTAAGCAAAGGTAATAACCCAAAAGATACGGTATATTACCAACTATACAACGTATGATAGCCTAAGAAAAGGTAATAACCCAAAAGATACGGTATATTACCAACTATCAGACGTATGATGGCCTATGCAAAGGTAATAACCTAAAAGATACGGTATATTACCAACTATCAGACGTATGAAAGCCTAAGCATAGGTAATAGCCCAAAAGATATGGTATATTACCTACTATCAAACGTATTATAGCCTAAGAAAAGGTAATAACCCAAAAGAAACGGTATATTACCTACTATCAAATGTATGATAGCCTAAGCAAAGGTAATAACCCAATAGATACGGTATATTACCTATTATCTGACGTATGATAGCCTAAGAAAATGTAATAACCCCAAAGATACAGTATATTACCTACTATCAGACGTATGATAACCTAAGCAAAGGTAATAACCTAAAAGATACGGTATATTACCTACTATCAGACGTATAATAGCCTAAGCAAAGGTAATAACCCAAAACATACAGTATATTACCTACTATTAAACGTATGATAGCCAAAGCAAAGGTAATAACCTAAAAGATAAGGTATATAACCTACTATCAGACGTATAATAGCCTAAGCAAAGGTAATAACCCAAAAGATACGATATATTACCAACTATCAAACGTATGATAGCCTAAGCAAAGGTAATAACCCAAAAGATACGGTATATTACCAACTATACAACGTATGATAGCCTAAGAAAAGGTAATAACCCAAAAGATACGGTATATTACCAACTATCAGACGTATGATGGCCTATGCAAAGGTAATAACCTAAAAGATACGGTATATTACCTACCATCAGACGTATGAAAGCCTAAGCATAGGTAATAGCCCAAAAGATATGGTATATTACCTACTATCAAACGTATTATAGCCTAAGAAAAGGTAATAACCCAAAAGAAACGGTATATTACCTACTATCAAATGTACGATAGCCTAAGCAAAGGTAATAACCCAATAGATACGGTATATTACCTATTATCTGACGTATGATAGCCTAAGCAAATGTAATAACCCAAAAGATACGGTATATTACCTACTATCAGACGTATGATAACCTAAGCAAAGGTAATAACCTAAAAGATACGGTATATTACCTACTATCAGACGTATAATAGCCTAAGCAAAGGTAATAACCCAAAACATACAGTATATTACCTACAATTAAACGTATGTTAGCCAAAGCAAAGGTAATAATCTAAAAGATAAGGTATACAACCTACTATCAGACGTATAATAGCCTAAGCAAAGGTAATAACCCAAAAGATACGATATATTACCAACTATCAAACGTATGATAGCCTAAGCAAAGGTAATAACCCAAAAGATACGGTATATTACCTACTATCAAACGTATGATAGCCTAATCAAAGGTAATAACCCAAAAGATACGGTATATTACCTAGTATCAGCCGTATCATAGCCTAAGCAAAGGTAATAACGTAAAAGATACGGTATATTACCTACTATCAGACGTATAATAGCCTAAGCAAAGGTAATAACCCAAAAGAGACGGTATATTACCTACTATCAGACGTATGATGGCCTAAGCAAAGGTAATAACCCAAAAGATACGGTATATTACCTACTATCAGACGTATGAAAGCCTAAGCAATGGTAATAATCCAAAAGATACGGTATATTACCTATTATAAGACTTATGATAGCCTAAGAAAACGTAATAACCTAAAAGTTGTGATATAGTACCTACTATCAGACGTATGATAGCCTAAGCAAAGGTAATAACCCAAAAGATACGGTATATTACGAACTATCAAACATATGATAGCTTAAGCAAAGGTAATAACCCAAAAGATACTGTATATTACCTACTATCAAACGTATGATAGCCTAATCAAAGGTAATAACCCAAAAGATACGGTATATTAACTAGTATCAGCCGTATCATAGCCTAAGCAAAGGTAATAAACTAAAAGATACGGTATATTACCTACTATCAGACTTATAATAGCCTAAGCAAAGGTAATAACCCAAAAGAGACGGTATATTACCTACTATCAGACGTATGATGGCCTAAGCAAAGGTAATAACCCAAAAGATACGGTATATTACCTACAATCAGACGTATGAAAGCCTAAGCAATGGTAATAACCCAAAAGATACGGTATATTACCTATTATAAGACTTATGATAGCCTAAGAAAATGTAATAACCTAAAAGTTACGATATAGTACCTACTATTAAACGTATGATAGCCTAAGCAAAGGTAATAACCCAAAAGATACGGTATATTACGAACTATCAAACATATGATAGCTTAAGCAAAGGTAATAACCCAAAACATACGGTATATTACCAACTATCAAACGTATGATAGCCTAAGCAAAGGTAATAACCCAAAAGAAACGGTATATTACCTACTATCAAACGTATGATAGCCTAAGCAAAGGTAATAAACCAATAGATATGGTATATTACCTATTATCTGACGTAGGATAGCCTAAGCAAATGTAATACCCCAAAAGATACGGTATATTACCTACTATCAGACATATGATAACCTAAGCAAAGGTAATAACCTAAAAGATACGGTATATTACCTACTATCAGACGTATAATAGCCTAAGCAAAGGTAATAACCCAAAACATACAGTATATTACCTACTATCAAACGTATGATAGCCAAAGCAAAGGTAATAACCTAAAAGATAAGGTATATAATCTACTATCAGACGTATAATAGCCTAAGCAAAGGTAATAACCCAAAAGATACAATATATTACCAACTATGAAACGTATGATAGCCTATGCAAAGGTAATAACCCAAAAGATACGGTATATTACCTAGTATCAGCCGTATCATAGCCTAAGCAAAGGTAATAACCTAAAAGATACGCTATATTACCTACTATCAGACGTATAATAGCCTAAGCAAAGGTAATAACCCAAAAGAGACGGTATGTTACCTACAATCAGACGTATGATGGCCTAAGCAAAGGTAATAACCCAAAAGATACGGTATATTACCGACTATCAGACGTATGAAAGCCTAAGCCAAGGTAATAAACTAAAAGATACGGTATATTACCAACTATCAAACGTATGATAGCCTAAGCAAAGGTAATAACCCAAAAGATACGGTAAATTACCAACTATTAAACGTATGATAGCCTAAGCATAGGTAATAATCCAAAAGAGACGGTATATTACCTACTATCAGACGTATGATGGCCTAAGCAAAGTTAATAACCAAAAAGATACGTTATATTACCTATTATCAGACGTATGAAAGCCTAAGCAAAGGTAGTAAACCAAAAGATACGGTATATTACCAACTATCAGACGTATGATAGCTTAAGCATAGGTAATAACCCAAAAGATACGGTATATTACCTACTATCAGACGTATGATAGCCTAAGCAAAGGTAATAACCTAAAAGTTATGGAATATTACCTACTATTAGGCGTATGATAGCCTAAGCAAAGGTAATAACCCAAAAGATACGGTATATTACCTACTATCAGACGTATGATAGCCTAAGCAAAGGTAATAACCCAAAAGATACGGTATATTACCTACTATCAGACATATGTTAGCCTAAGCAAAGGTAATAACCTAAAAGATACGGTATATTACCTACTATCAGACGTATAATAGCCTAAGCAAAGGTAATAACCCAAAAGAGACGGTATATTACCTACTATCAGACGTATGATGGCCTAAGCAAAGGTAATCACCCAAAAGATACGGTATATTACCGACTATCAGACGTATGAAAGCCTAAGCCAAGGTAATAAACCAAAAGATACGGTATATTACCAACAATAAAACGTTTCATAGCCTAAGCGAAGGTAATAACCCAAAAGATACGGTAAATTACCAACTATTAAATGTATGATAGCCTAAGCATAGGTAATAATCCAAAAAAGACGGTATATTACCTACTATCAGACGTATGATGGCCTAACCAAAGGTAATAACCAAAAAGATACGTTATATTACCTACTATCAGACGTATGAAAGCCTAAGCAAAGGTAATAAACCAAAAGATACGGTATATTACCAACTATCAAACGTATGATAGCCTAAGCATAGGTAATAACCCAAAAGATACGGTATATTACCTACTATCAGCAGTATGATAGCCTAAGCAAAGGTAATAACCTACAAGATACGGTATATTACCTACTATCAGACGTATAATAGCCTAAGCAAAGGTAATAACCCAAAAGATACGGCATATTACCTACTATCAAACGTATGATAGCCTAATCAAAGGTAATAACCCAAAAGATATGGTATATTACCTAGTATCAGCCGTATCATAGCCTAAGCAAAGGTAATAACCTAAAAGATACACTATATTCCTTCTATCAGACGTATAATAGCCTAAGCAAAGGTAATAACCCAAAAAGAGACGGTATGTTACCTACAATCAGATGTATGATGGCCTAAGCAAAGGTAATAACCCAAAAGATACGGTATATTACCGACTATCAGACGTATGAAAGCCTAAGCCAAGGTAATAAACTAAAAGATACGGTATATTACCAACTATCAAACGTATGATAGCCTAAGCAAAGGTAATAACCCAAAAGATACGGTAAATTACCAACTATTAAACGTATGATAGCCTAAGCATAGGTAATAATCCAAAAGAGACGGTATATTACCTACTATCAGACGTATGATGGCCTAAGCAAAGTTAATAACTAAAAAGATACGTTATATTACCTATTATCAGACGTATGAAAGCCTAAGCAAAGGTAATAAACCAAAAGATACGGTATATTACCAACTATCAGACGTATGATAGCTTAAGCATAGGTAATAACCCAAAAGATACGGTATATTACCTACTATCAGACGTATGATAGCCTAAGCAAAGGTAATAACCTAAAAGTTATGGAATATTACCTACTATTAGGCGTATGATAGCCTAAGCAAAGGTAATAACCCAAAAGATACGGTATATTACCTACTATCAGACGTATGATAGCCTAAGCAAAGGTAATAACCCAAAAGATACGGTATATTACCTACTATCAGACATATGTTAGCCTAAGCAAAGGTAATAACCTAAAAGATACGGTATATTACCTACTATCAGACGTATAATAGCCTAAGCAAAGGTAATAACCCAAAAGAGACGGTATATTACCTACTATCAGACGTATGATGGCCTAAGCAAAGGTAATAACCCAAAAGATACAGTATATTACCGACTATCAGACGTATGAAAGCCTAAGCCAACGTAATAAACCAAAAGATACGGTATATTACCAAGAATCAAACGTTTCATAGCCTAAGCGAAGGTAATAACCCAAAAGATACGGTAAATTACCAACTATTAAATGTATGATAGCCTAAGCATAGGTAATTGTCATACCCTAAATTTGCCCGCCAACTTTTGTAAATAATTTCGCATTTTATTTTTCTCTTTCTTTTTCTTTCAAATTTTATTTTCTGTATATGTTTTTGTTTTAGCATCTAATTTTAGAATAGGTTTATTATTTTAGAATTTAAATAGAATTTTAAATAGAAAGTTTGTAATTAATTTAGAAATAGAATTTGCTTAGATTTAATTTAATTTTTTTTTTTAGATTTATTTTTATTTTAATATATTCTTTAGAAAGTAGTCTTTAATAGATTAGAATTTAGATTTTATTTTAAATAGGATTTTAATATTGTTTTTGTAGAAATATATTTTTCTTTATTAGTTTAAAATAGTTTGTTAGAATTTTATTAGATTTTATTATTATTTTATTAGTTTAAGATAGTTTTTATTAATTAATCTTATTTTTTTTTAATGTTTACGTAATATATGTTTGTTTGTGCGTGAGAATTAAAGATTGTATATGTGTCCCAGCGGTTGGATTTGATTGTGTTATGTCTGAAGGATGGGTGTTTGAATCCCACCTCCAAACATTTTGTTATTTTTCAGTTTTATTATTTTTGTTTATGTAACTTATATTTGTTTGTGCGTTTTTATTAATGAATGTATATGTGTCCCAGTGGTTGGATTTGTTTGTGTTATGTTTGAAGGATTGGGGTTCGAATCTCACCTTTAGCATTTTTGTGTTTTTTTCAGTTTTTATTATTTTGTTATTATAGAATTTAGTTTAATTATTAGTTTTTGTATAGAATATTTTTATAGTTTTATTTATTTATTAGTTAGTTATTTATTTAATATTAATCTTATTAGACTATTTAGTATTAATTAGGATTTATGATCATTATTAGTATTATTAAATTAGGATTGATTTGTTTCATTATTAATAGTCAGATTTTATTTAGTCAAATTTTAATATTTTATATTTTCTTAGTTTAATTAGTTTTAATAGAAATTTAGTCTTGTAGAGTTTTTCCTTCAGATTTAAATATGATTTAGTTTTTTGTAATTTTTATTAGAACCTTTTTCTCTTGTTTGTAGAAATAGCCTTTTAATAGTTTAATAGAATTTGTTGGATAGATAACAGTTTTTTTTAAATAGGTTTATTTTATAAGTTTGGTAGAATTATTTATAATTTAGTTTAAATAGGTTTTTTCATATTGTTTTAAATAGAAATAGTTTTTTTATTTTAATTAGAAGTAGTTTTCATTTATTTATTTATTAACTTGTTAAGAATAGTTTATTTTTTTTAGATTATAGATTTTTTAAGATTTAATAGTTTTTAGAATTATTTTTATTTTTTTTAAGATAGAAATTAGTTTTAATTATTAGTTCTTTATAGAATATTTTTATGATCTCTTTTACTAATTAATTATTTATTTATTTATTATTAATTAAATTTTAACTAGGATATAATTATTTTCTTTATTTATCCATGTAGATTAATTTAATAGAGTTTAAAATAGGTTTTTAATTATTAGTTTATAGAATGTTTTTTTATTAATTGTTTTTCTAATATTGGTAGAAATAGATTGTTACTTAGCATTAATCTTTTTTTTTTATATAGACTTATTTAGATTAATTTTTATTAATTAGGATTTTATTATTAGTATTAATTTAATTAATAGTTGTTTCATTTAGGACTGATTATTAGAATAGAATTATTAGTTTTTTATTTATTTATTTAATTAGAACTTAATAATATTATGATTATTTAATTCATTAGAAAAAATTCAAAAAAAACAAAATTGTTGTGCCATGTGTCTGTATTTAAGGTACCCTACCACTATTCACCTCCTCCTTCCTAGAGGGAACCCTAAAAGTTTCAGCACACAACCCTAATTCCTTCAGCCTTCAAACCCTAAACATTGAACCCTAACCTAGCCGCTACAACTCAGAAAAGACCAAACGCATCTCTTTCAACCTTCGTACAAACTTCGTCCCTACAATCTTCTCCACCAGCATCATTCAACCTCCATTGATGAACAAAGATCCGAACTCCAAATTGAAACCCCAGCTCCAAACCCACTTTGAACGACCTCCACCTTTTCGCTTCTGCCATTTCCGCCCAGATTCACCACCGTTCAAACCCATATATGACTAATACACCGCCCCAAACACCCATTTTTCTTCCTTAATAACCAACACCGGCAACCCTCATAACAGAGCTAACAACTTCCTTCTTCGACATCCAAACCAAACCACAAACAGAGCTTCAAATCTTCAACACCGTCTTCAAACTCAAACACAGAACAAACCCAAATCTCGAACGAAGCTTCAACAACAACTCGACCCAGAAACCACCGTAAAACTTCCTACCTCCGTTAACCCTTCTATGGACCTTCAGACTCAAACCCATTCTCAACCAAAAATCCACTCTGAAATCCAAAAGAAAAACAGCCGCAAAAAACACAACCTAGCTTCAAACTCAAATCATAACCACCATTTCAGAACCATAAAGAATAAGAGGAGATGGAGAGAGTTTGAGCGAAGGAGAAGGAAGGAACGAGATCCGTTTTGCATCGTGTGAAATTGGTTTTGGGTTTTGAGAGATTTGAGCATGCCCCAGAATGCCTTTTTCCAAACCGTATATTGTGGCAAGCGACCCATTAGTGTTGTTCTTCTTTTTTTTTCTCTTTTTTTTATGTATTTATTTATTATTCAGTTATTTACTTATTTTGGTAAAGAAGGAAGTGGATCATGCTGTTGGGGGTGTAACAGCCCAAATTTCATTAAATAATTAATTGTAGTAATTAATTTATTTAGTGGGATTTTATCAATGTTGGAAATTAATTTTTATTAATTGGGATTAATAGAGAATTAAGAAGGAATTGGAGAGGAAGGAAAATGAAGGAAATGTATAAGAGAGAAAGAAAAGAAAAGAAAGATAGAAAACATTTGGAAAGAAAGAGGAAAGAAGAAGAAAGGAGAGAAAGAGAAGAGAAGAAAAGGAAAAGTGGAAATCATCAAGAACCAACATCAAAGCTCCGATTAATCGAGGTAAGGGTGAGAAATGTTTCTATTTGATCATTGTATGATGTTATGTATGTTGGGTTGGGGTTTTGGTAGAGTTTTCATCACTTTCCAATTAGGGCAAAAGTTGGAATAATCGGTAGATTGATGATTTAATCGGTTGAAACCGAGCAATAATGCCGTAGAATAGTTGGGTAACATGTGTTGATGCTGTTTGTACTGATTTTGTTGTGTGAGAAGTTGGATGATGGTGGATGGTGGAGGTGGAACAGAATAGGGTTCTGTTCTGCGCAGGTTCGCTGGCTCTCGCCAGGCGAGCGAAGGCGAAGCTTCGCCAGGCGAAGCCTAGCGAATGTTGGCGAATAATTATATTTAAGTCCCAGTGGACTTCGCTGGTGGGTTCGCCAGGCGAAGTTGAGTAGCGAGGGTTCGCCCAGCGAAGGTGCTGGCGAATGGTGGCGAATGAAGTCAGTAGCTACTGACTTGGGCTCGCTGGGAAGTCTCGCCAGGCGAAGCCTAGCGAGTGTTCGCTGAGAGAGTTCGCCAGGCGAAGGCCAGGCGAAGGTTCGCTGCGAGGGTTCGCCAGGCGAATGGAGGCGAATGTGACAGCATTTTTCCTTTGCCGTGTTGTTCATGTGGAGATGGTTTGGTTGCCTCTCAGAGGTCAATACCTCTATGATATGATATAGATATGATCTATTGTGATGATGTGTGTTGTGGGTAGCCTACGGGCGTGAATCCTAGAATTGTGATTTGAATGTTAATTGCATCAAGTATAAATACATGTGAACATAATGGGTGATTATGTGTGTATTATTTAATGAACTTGTGAATGCTTGATGTGTATACAATTATGTGATGAGTATGCATGAGAACATTGTGAATATGTGTGCATCACTTGTAATTGTATGATTGGTATTGTGATGTGAATACCTTGATTGTTGTGATATATGCTGTATGTGCAATCATTGTGTAATTCTTGAAGAGATGAATTATGTAAATGCATGAGATTAAGATGTCGGTCTTAAGTGCATTTGTCGTGGTTGATTGTACATGCATCATTTAGTCAAGAGGCAATGTCTGTTAGTTTCGTGGAAACTAGTGGCTTGTCCCAAACCTAGAAGAGTGGGTTTGAAGGCTTAGAGGACGGGCCTTTGTGGTTATCGGTCTAGAAGAGTGGACCCGGTTTAATGTAAAAACCGAAAAAGATAACGGGTTATCGGTCTAGAAGAGTGGACCCGGTTTAATGTAAAAACCGAAAAAAGATAACGAGAGTCGGTACCGCATTGCATGAGTTGCATTGAGTTATTGAGTCACATTGATATATGACATATGCATGAAGAGATGCTTATGTGTGAATGATGAGATTGTGGAAATTGTAAGTGTATGCATAATGTGGAAATGCTTTATGAATATCCAGGTTTGCCTATATATGTGTGGTAAATATATATGACTAAGAGAATGAAGTATGGTGAGAAATGTGAATATGTGTTATATGACTACCTATATATATATATATATATATAATATTATGCTTTGATTATTATGGTTATATTTCTCACCCTTCTGCTGTTTTATAATGCTCTATGAGGCATTGCAGATTAGGATGCTGGAGTCCTTTTGTGAAGTTAGTCTTCATTCTTTTGTGTCGGCTGCTCTGATATGTAACACCGGGTAGTTAGACTAGTATAGTCATTCTTTTGTGATACATTGCGATGTATCAGCTGATGTGGTTTTGTAATCTAACTGATATGATGCATTAATCTGGATGACTTATGTGCATTTGAATTAATATTTTGGAACTGATCAAATGATGTTATTTTCCGCTCAAATTGAATGTTGAAATGTGAATTCTAAAACTACGAAATTGTTACATATTTTATGGAGCAAAATGTTAAAGAGTTTCGTTGGTGAAATTGTGGCATTCTTCTTTTATACCTTATTATAAAACCTTTTTACTCTGATAATTTGTATGTGCTTAATTGTTTTATATGCATTTATTTGGGGTGTAGAAGGGGGTGTTACAATAGTGGTATCAGAGCAGGTCGGTCCGTCCGGCCAAGTTGTTAGAGTGTTTTTCCCTGTGTGTTATTGATATGCGTGTGTTGCATTATCAATATTGGTTGTTCTTACGTGGTTCTGTTGCTGGAATTAGTAAGATGGTTGCAGGAAGGAACGACGAAGCGATTGCGGAGGCATTGACGAGATTGGCGGGGGCAATTGGGCAGAATCCTCCGGCCAATGTGAATGAGAGGAATCATGCTGATGATGGATTCCGTGCTTTGGGGAAATTCCAAAAGAATAACCCTCCGGTCTTCAAGGGAACTCATGAACCGGACAAGGCACAAATTTGGTTGAAAGCCGTGGAAAAGATTTTTCGAGTTATGAATTGCTCGGATGCACAGAAGGTGCAGTTTGGGACTCATATGCTCGAAGAAGAAGCTGAAGATTGGTGGGGTAATACTCGCCAAAGATTTGAGGAAGATGATATTGTGATTACTTGGGATTTGTTTAGAGAAACCTTTCTGGAGAAGTATTTTCCAGAGGATGTGCGGGGGAAGAAAGAGATCGAATTTCTTGAGTTGAAGCAAGGTAATTCGACGGTTGCTGAGTATGCGGCGAAATTTGAGGAGTTGATCAAATTTTGTCCTCACTATAATACTGGTAATGCTGAGAGGTCTAAGTGCCTCAAGTTTGTAAACGGTTTGAGACCCGAGATTAGACAAGCTATTGGATATCAGGAAATCAGACGGTTTTCTGAGTTGGTTAACAAGAGCAGAATTTATGACGAAGACAGTAGGGCTAGGTCCAGCCACTACAAGAGTCTAAGTGACAAGAAAGGAAAGGGACAATTCAGAGGAAAACCTTACGTGACTCCTGCTGATAAGGGGAAACAAAAGGTTGGTTTTGGCAAGAGGCCAAGTGGGGGAGTTTCTACCCCGGTTAGGTGTTACAATTGTGGTGAAGCGGGGCATCGTGCTCCGGAGTGCAAAAGTGTTGATCTGAAGTGTTTTAAGTGTGGCAAGCCAGGCCACAAGGCTCTAGAGTGTAGAAGCGGTGCGGGTGTTACTTGCTATAACTGTGGTGAGCGAGGGCACATCAGTACCAAGTGCGATAAGCCGAAGAAGAATCAAGGGAGCGGGAAAGTGTTCGATCTATCTGGATCTGAGACTGCTAGCGACGATCGATTGATCCGAGGTACGTGCTTCATTCATGGTACACCTTTGATCGCTATAATTGATACCGGAGCTACGCATTCTTTTATTTCTTTGGATTGTGTTAGAAGGTTAAATCTTGAGTTGTCTGTGATTGGTGGCGGTATGGTTATTGATACTCCTGCTATGGGTTCGGTAACTACACCGTATGTTTGCTTGAATTGCCCGTTGAGTATTTTCGGTAGAGATTTTGGGATTGATTTAGTGTGTCTTCATTTGGATCAACTGGATGTCATTCTTGGAATGAATTGGTTAAAATTCAATCGTGTGTATATTAACTGTTTTGACAAAACGGTTATTTTTCCCGACTCGGATGTTGAAAGGGAATTGTTTATGACGAGGAAACAAGTGAAAGAATCGGTGCAAGATGGGGCTAAGGTATTTATGCTTATGGCAACTTTGAGGACTGGTGAGAGTGAAGGGATTGATGGTTTGCCCATTGTTAGAGATTTTCCGGAAGTATTCCCTGATGAGATAAAGGATTTACCGCCGGAGCGAGAAGTGGAGTTTTCGATAGATTTGATTCCTGGAACTAGTCCGATATCGATGGCTCCATATCGTATGTCGGCCTCAGAGTTAAAAGAGTTGAAGAGTCAACTTGAGGATTTGCTTGAAAAGAGGTTTATTCGTCCGAGCGTGTCACCGTGGGGTGCACCGGTGTTATTGGTTAAGAAGAAAAAGGGTTCTATGAGGCTCTGTGTGGATTACAGACAGTTGAACAAGGTGACTATTAAGAATAAGTATCCACTTCCAAGGATTGATGATCTGATGGATCAGTTGGTTGGTGCAAGCGTGTTCAGCAAGATTGATTTGAGATCTGGGTATCATCAGATCCGTGTGAAAGCTGAGGATATTCAGAAGACGGCCTTCCGAACGAGGTATGGACACTATGAGTATTCCGTGATGCCATTTGGTGTGACTAATGCACCAGGTGTATTTATGGAGTACATGAATAGGATTTTCCATCCTTATTTGGATAAGTTTGTGGTGGTGTTTATCGACGACATCTTGGTTTATTCGAAGAGCGAAGGAGAGCATGCCGAGCATCTAAAGATTGTGTTATCTGTGCTGAGAGAGAAGCAGTTGTTCGCGAAGCTTTCTAAGTGTGAATTTTGGTTGAAGGAAGTTAGTTTCCTTGGTCATGTGATTTCTAGTAGTGGTGTTGCGGTTGATCCGTCGAAGGTTGAAGCGGTGTCGCAATGGGAGACTCCGAAGTCAGTTTTTGAGATCAGAAGTTTTCTTGGTTTAGCCGGTTATTATCGGAAGTTTATTGAAGGATTTGCTAAGTTATCGTTGCCGTTGACGCAGTTGACTAGGAAAGGTCAAGCCTTTGTTTGGGACGCCAAGTGTGAAGCGAGTTTTCAAGAACTTAAGCAAAGGTTGACGACAGCTCCTGTTTTGATTCTGCCAAATCCAGAAGAACCATTCGTTGTGTATTGTGATGCTTCTTTGATGGGTTTAGGAGGTGTGTTGATGCAGAATAACCAAGTTGTGGCTTATGCTTCGAGGCAACTCAAAGTGCATGAGAAGAATTATCCGACGCATGACTTAGAGTTGGCCGCCGTTGTGTTCGTGTTGAAGCTTTGGAGGCATTATTTGTTTGGTGCGAGGTTTGAAGTGTTTAGTGACCACAAGAGTTTGAGGTATCTTTTTGATCAAAAGGAATTGAATGCGAGACAAAGAAGATGGCTTGAACTTTTGAAGGATTATGATTTTGGCTTGAATTACCATCCGGGTAAAGCGAATGTTGTAGCGGATGCATTGAGTCGGAAATCATTGCATATGTCGGCGTTGATGGTGAAAGAGTTAGAATTGGTCGAGCAATTTCGAGATTTGAGTTTGGTATGTGAGAGAACTTCTTTTGGATTTAAGTTGGGTATGTTAAAGCTTACGAGTGGTATTTTGGACGAAATTCGAGAAGGACAGAAATCGGATTTGAGCTTAGTTGATCGGTTGACTTTAATCAACCAAGGCCAAGGTGGTGATTTTCGGATTGATGAGAATGGTATTATGAGATGTCGGGATCGAGTTTGTGTTCCGAACATGGTTGAGCTTAAGAAGAGCATCCTTGAGGAAGGACATCGTAGCGGATTGAGTATTCATCCGGGTGCTACTAAGATGTATCAGGATTTGAGGAAAGTATTTTGGTGGCCTAGTATGAAGAAGGATATTGCGGAATTTGTGTATTCTTGTTTGACTTGCCAGAAGTCGAAGATTGAGCATCAGAAGCCATCGGGTTTGATGAAGCCGTTGTTTATTCCTGAGTGGAAATGGGATAGTATCTCCATGGATTTTGTATCGGGTTTGCCGAGGACGCCGAGTAATTTTGAGGCTGTTTGGGTTATCGTGGATAGGTTGACTAAATTTTCTCACTTTATTCCTATGCGTATGGATTACCCTTTGGAGAAGTTGGCTAAGTTGTATGTTGAAAGGATTGTGTGCCTGCATGGTATTCCGCTGAGTATTGTTTCGGATAGAGATCCGCGGTTTACTTCGAGATTTTGGGAGAGCCTGCAGAGTGCTTTGGGTACTAAGTTGCGTTTGAGTTCAGCGTATCATCCTCAGACTGATGGTCAGACGGAGAGGACGATTCAGTCGCTTGAAGATCTTTTGAGAGCTTGTGTATTGGAAAAAGGAGGAGCTTGGGATAGCTACTTGCCTTTGATTGAGTTTACCTACAACAACAGTTTCCATTCGAGTATTGGTATGGCACCATTTAAGGCGTTGTATGGTAGGAGGTGTAGGACACCATTGTGTTGGTTCGAGTCCGGAGAGAGTTCTGTTGTTGGACCCGAGTTAGTTCAACAGACTACTGATAAGATCAAGATGATTCAAGAGAAGATGAGAATTACTCAGAGTCGTCAGAAGAGTTATTATGACAAGAGGAGGAAGGCACTTGAATTTCAAGAGGGAGATCATGTGTTTCTTCGAGTCACTCCGATGACAGGTTTTGGTAGGGCACTGAAGTCGCGCAAGTTGTCGCCGCGTTTCATTGGTCCTTATCAGATTTTGCAAAGGATAGGAGAAGTGGCCTATCGTGTGGCTTTACCACCGTCGCTTGCTAATCTTCATGACGTATTCCATGTATCTCAGTTGAGGAAATACATTGCGGATCCGTCTCATGTAGTCCAAATAGATGATGTGCAGGTGAAAGATAACCTGACTGTTGAGGCATCACCTATGCGGATTGAGGATCGGAAATTGAAGCAGCTTCGAGGTAAAGAGATTGCTTTAGTAAAGGTCGCTTGGGGAGGACCGGCTGGTGGAGATGTTACTTGGGAGCTTGAGAGTCGTATGAAGGAGTCTTATCCATAACTGTTTGAATCAGGTAACATTTTCGAGGACGAAAATTCCTAAAGTGGGGGAGAGTTGTAACAGCCCAAATTTCATTAAATAATTAATTGTAGTAATTAATTTATTTAGTGGGATTTTATCAATGTTGGAAATTAATTTTTATTAATTGGGATTAATAGAGAATTAAGAAGGAATTGGAGAGGAAGGAAAATGAAGGAAATGTATAAGAGAGAAAGAAAAGAAAAGAAAGATAGAAAACATTTGGAAAGAAAGAGGAAAGAAGAAGAAAGGAGAGAAAGAGAAGAGAAGAAAAGGAAAAGTGGAAATCATCAAGAACCAACATCAAAGCTCCGATTAATCGAGGTAAGGGTGAGAAATGTTTCTATTTGATCATTGTATGATGTTATGTATGTTGGGTTGGGGTTTTGGTAGAGTTTTCATCACTTTCCAATTAGGGCAAAAGTTGGAATAATCGGTAGATTGATGATTTAATCGGTTGAAACCGAGCAATAATGCCGTAGAATAGTTGGGTAACATGTGTTGATGCTGTTTGTACTGATTTTGTTGTGTGAGAAGTTGGATGATGGTGGATGGTGGAGGTGGAACAGAATAGGGTTCTGTTCTGCGCAGGTTCGCTGGCTCTCGCCAGGCGAGCGAAGGCGAAGCTTCGCCAGGCGAAGCCTAGCGAATGTTGGCGAATAATTATATTTAAGTCCCAGTGGACTTCGCTGGTGGGTTCCCCAGGCGAAGTTGAGTAGCGAGGGTTCGCCCAGCGAAGGTGCTGGCGAATGGTGGCGAATGAAGTCAGTAGCTACTGACTTCGGCTCGCTGGGAAGTCTCGCCAGGCGAAGCCTAGCGAGTGTTCGCTGAGAGAGTTCGCCAGGCGAAGGCCAGGCGAAGGTTCGCTGCGAGGGTTCGCCAGGCGAATGGAGGCGAATGTGACAGCATTTTTCCTTTGCTGTGTTGTTCATGTGGAGATGGTTTGGTTGCCTCTCAGAGGTCAATACCTCTATGATATGATATAGATATGATCTATTGTGATGATGTGTGTTGTGGGTAGCCTACGGGCGTGAATCCTAGAATTGTGATTTGAATGTTAATTGCATCAAGTATAAATACATGTGAACATAATGGGTGATTATGTGTGTATTATTTAATGAACTTGTGAATGCTTGATGTGTATACAATTATGTGATGAGTATGCATGAGAACATTGTGAATATGTGTGCATCACTTGTAATTGTATGATTGGTATTGTGATGTGAATACCTTGATTGTTGTGATATATGCTGTATGTGCAATCATTGTGTAATTCTTGAAGAGATGAATTATGTAAATGCATGAGATTAAGATGTCGGTCTTAAGTGCATTTGTCGTGGTTGATTGTACATGCATCATTTAGTCAAGAGGCAATGTCTGTTAGTTTCGTGGAAACTAGTGGCTTGTCCCAAACCTAGAAGAGTGGGTTTGAAGGCTTAGAGGACGGGCCTTTGTGGTTATCGGTCTAGAAGAGTGGACCCGGTTTAATGTAAAAACCGAAAAAGATAACGGGTTATCGGTCTAGAAGAGTGGACCCGGTTTAATGTAAAAACCGAAAAAAGATAACGAGAGTCGGTACCGCATTGCATGAGTTGCATTGAGTTATTGAGTCACATTGATATATGACATATGCATGAAGAGATGCTTATGTGTGAATGATGAGATTGTGGAAATTGTAAGTGTATGCATAATGTGGAAATGCTTTATGAATATCCAGGTTTGCCTATATATGTGTGGTAAATATATATGACTAAGAGAATGAAGTATGGTGAGAAATGTGAATATGTGTTATATGACTACCTATATATATATATAATCTTATGCTTTGATTATTATGGTTATATTTCTCACCCTTCTGCTGTTTTATAATGCTCTATGAGGCATTGCAGATTAGGATGCTGGAGTCCTTTTGTGAAGTTAGTCTTCATTCTTTTGTGTCGGCTGCTCTGATATGTAACACCGGGTAGTTAGACTAGTATAGTCATTCTTTTGTGATACATTGCGATGTATCAGCTGATGTGGTTTTGTAATCTAACTGATATGATGCATTAATCTGGATGACTTATGTGCATTTGAATTAATATTTTGGAACTTATCAAATGATGTTATTTTCCGCTCAAATTGAATGTTGAAATGTGAATTCTAAAACTACGAAATTGTTACATATTTTATGGAGCAAAATGTTAAAGAGTTTCGTTGGTGAAATTGTGGAATTCTTCTTTTATACCTTATTATAAAACCTTTTTACTCTGATAATTTGTATGTGCTTAATTGTTTTATATGCATTTATTTGGGGTGTAGAAGGGGGTGTTACAGGGGGTTTCGGCCCATTTGTTTTGAATCATTGCACACCCCATTTGTACCTCCTTTCACACCACCCATTTCACTCACATACCCCTTGTTTTCTATTTATTTATTTTGTAAATATATATGTATTTTATAATTTATTCTATTTAGAAATTTGTATTATATTTTAATTTATTTAATTTCTTTTCTAATAGTTTTTAGTTTGTATATATTTCTTTTCTTTTATAATTCTTAGTTATTATATATTATATATTGTTTTACAGACTGTTATTTCATGTATATATATTATTATTATTATTCATTGTGTGAATATTTTATATTTTGGTTTTAATTTTCTTTAGAGTTTTTTTCTTATGTATATATTATATTTAGAAGTTCTTTTAATATTTTTCTTTTAAAACTTTATATATATTATATTGTTAGAATTCATATACTCTTTTTCTTTTGGAGTTTTATTTAATTTTTTTTAATATTTCCTACTTAGAATTTCAATAATATTTTATTTTAGAGTTAATTTTATTTTCTCCTCTTTTGTTGGACATTTTGTCCCTTTTTCATTTGCTTTGGTCGATGACGACATTTCCATCGTTTAACCGTCAAATTATTGACGTGAAACAAAGGATCTGAGACCACCTCTTTTCTTTCTTATTTCTTATTCCGATTCGATTTTATTTTTGACTTGTGGATCGATGAAGTCTTTTTATCCGCAAGCGTCAGATTTTCGAAGTCGATAACCTTCCCGATTTCAAATCTATGGGGGATGACCATTGGGGTCATCTTCCTTACTTTGGGATCGCGATAGGCTACCTTCGATTAATCGACATTTTGTTTGTGGTTAAGACGAGGTCCTATTCTTTCGAGTCCCGATTCAATACACTAACCAACTGACGACTAACTTTAATTTTCTGTAAATATACAACTGCTTTATTTTCTGCCAATATACCACTGCTTTAATTTTCTGTCAAATATACAGCTGTTTTATTTTCAGTCATTTATATTCTTGTACATATTATATCTTTACATTATTATTATCTTGTAAATATTCAACACTTGTAAATTCTTCCAAAAAATACCTAATAAAATATCGAAACCATTAAAATTTAAATTGGTGGACTGTTGATTATATATCTTGTATATTATCTATTTCTTGTATATATTCGAATTTATCTCATCTCTTTGGTAGGTTATCAAATCTCTTCAATAAACAAATAAATTCTTTGTATTGAATTAAAAAGAGAGGATTGGGTGTAGACCTTTTCTTCTTCGAGTGTTGGGATGCCCACTGTAGTGAGGGTGGTTTTGACACTCGTCTTTCAATACGAAGACGCTTCCACCCTTTTCCTCCTAAAACCTCGGCTACGCACCGAGTGCATTTTCAAAAACCTCGGTCTCGTACCGAGTCCATTTTCAAACCATAATAAATCAAATTCTCTTTGTATTGAATTAAAGAGAGAGGATTGGGTGTAGACCTCTTCTTCTCCGAGTGTTGGGATGCCCACTGTAGTGAGAGTGTTCTCGATACTCGTCTTTCAATACGAAGACGCGACTTCTTCCACCACCTCTCCTTTCACAACTCCTTTCCAAAACCTTTCCCACCTAAAACCTCGGTCACGTACCGAGTGCATTTTCAAATTCCTTTTCATACAAAAACTTGAATGGTTGTGGAGTGGTTAGGCGTAGGCCTTCTTCTATCTCGAGTGCTGACGTTTACCGTAGGGTTCTTTGTCGCAAAAAGCACTTACCATTCAAAACCAAAAACACTTTAATAAGAGAATGAAGTTCTCTTTGTGTTGAACTAAAAAGAGAGGATTGAGTGTAGTCTTCTTCCTCTCTGAGTGTTGGGATGCTCACTGTAGTGGGGGTGGTCTCGATGCTCGTCTTTCAATACGAAGACGCTACGTTCGCCACACTTTTTTACAACAAAAACTTTGAGATAAAGAATTGGGTACTACCCGTAGGGGTTACTATCTGAGGACCCATCTCGCCCCTAACAAACAATCTCACAAATCAAACATGACACCTTGCCTCGTATGGCGAAAACCAATCTTCCAAAGGATATGTTACGTCCGTTCTACCGCAAACAGGTACGCATAAGTCTCCAAACGAGCGAGCAGCAAAACACCTAAACTGCTAGAACGCGTACGATAACATCATCCACAAAACACACCGGTTATCCGCACACCGTAGGCATGAACTACGTTGCTCTGATTTCTCATGCATATTGAGAATACGTAGGCATAGGATTGCGATATCCTAGCGAGCACCCTTTTTTCTTTTTCACCCCTTTCCCAGAAAGGCATGCTACGTCCGTTCTACCGCAAACAGGTAACGCCTAAGTCTCCAACGAGCGAGCAGCAATACACCTAACTGCTAGAATGCGCACGATAGCAGCGTCTACCAAGACTTCCCTGCACACCGTAGGCCGAACTACGGCTGCTCTGATTCTTTACTTCGTTCAAGTAAAGATACGTAGGCACAAGGGCCACAATCCTTGCCGAGCACATTCCCCCCTATATCTGTAGTTCCCCGAACTACGTCGACTCTGACTTTCTCACATCTATTGAGAATACGTAGGCATAGGACTGCGAAGTCCTACCGAGTCTGTTCTTTCTCTTTTCTTCCTCGTTCTCCCTTTCCTCCTGACTTTCCTGTTTCTAACCCTTTTCTTTTACCCTGTGGAACATTTCTTATAGCATAATGTTTAAGCAAATAAATTCACATGTCGACAAACAAATGGTTCCCATCGAGTACGATGGATACGAGGGGTGCTAATACCTTCCCCTCGCATAACCGGCTTCCGAACCCATTCTTAGTTGCGAGACCATCTTATCCATTATTTTCTTAAGGTTTTCTCGATATTTTCCTTTCCCCGCATGGGATAAATAAAGTTCGGTGGCGACTCTTCTGTATATCTTTTTCGCCTCCCCGTCGTTGCGCGATGCATTTTTCGAGTAGCGACAGTTGGCGACTCTGCTGGGGACCTCCTAGCGAGCCAAGCCTAATTTGTTTGTCGTGTTTGTGTTTTATTTGATTTATTTGTTTATGCTTTATTTTCTAACCTGGTTGGGTTTATTAGGGTTGGTTTGTGAGGATAAAAGCTTTCTACCCGAGCTTTCTAGTGTACACTAAGATTAAGAGGTGGTTTCTTTCTGATTTGCGAGACTTAGGACTCGTTGAGTTGGATCGAATTCCATCGCTCAGATGAGACCCTTTTGGGATGATTATGTCTTACGTGTAGTCGTAATGGCGTCTTCATTTCCAACTTGGGAGTCCGTGACTCTGAGGACCTTTTGTAGAACCTTATTCCAAAGGTTGCTAAAGCATAACTCTGTGTTCATCCTTTGAAGGGATTACCGTCTTACGAGTAGTCGTTATGATGGAAAACTTTCGAGGGTTAGTGCATGGGACTTTGTTTGAAAAGCCTTTGGGATACCCTCTTATAAACCAGTAGATAACCCACCCCAGGGGAGAGATAACTTTTGTTGTTGTCTTGCAGGATTTGTGACTTTGATCCTTGATGTGGATCTGTTCTCGTGTGCACTCATTGCATTGCATTTGCATAAGCATCTCTGTATCATTTTTGCATTTCCTTCCCATATACCAAGAGCTTACCCATCCTCTGTTCATAACCCGCAGTTGATTTCCCGACACTCCTATTGAACTCGTGAGAGTTGTGAAGTATTTGAAGCAAAAGGAGCATAGACGCCTTGAAGGGTCAGTCAGACAATGCAAACTGAGGTAGCTATGCCAGAGAACGACCGCCAGAATGTTGAGTCCCCGCCAGGGTTTACTGTGACGAACAATCCACTGTATGATCTTTCGCCGGATGGCCATCCTCCGCAAGTAAATGTTCCTACTCGACCCCAGAGGATGCCAATGACTGATCCCATGGAAGAAAAACTTCGGGCCCTTGAGGAGACAATTCAATCTATGAGAGTTTCTGACATGCCCGACCTTGATGCTGTTGATATGTGTCTAGTCCTAGATTTGGTGATCCCTCCAAGATTCAAGATACCCAACTTCGAGAAGTACACCGGCTTTAGTTGCCCGAGGCGTCATTTGGTGATGTACTGTCGAAAAATGACCCCTTACACTCATGACGATAAGCTAATGATTCATTATTTTCAAGAAAGTCTGAGTGGAGCGTCATTAAGTTGGTACACAGACCTAGAAAGAAGTCATATCCAATCATGGAGGGACCTAGCCAACGCTTTTCTAAAGTTTTACCAGTTCAATCTAGACATTATTCCCACCCGCATGCAGTTGCAAAACCTATCTCAGAATGAAAATGAACCTTTTAAGGGATATGCACAACGGTGGAGAGAATTTGCAGCAAGGGTGCAACCACCACTTTTGGACAAGGAACTGATTGACATATTCATCAACAGTTTGCAGGGCTCTTATTTTGAAAGAATGGCTGGTTGTACGCCATCAAGCTTCTCTGACCTTGTGATTGTAGGAGAGCGCCTCGAAAGTTACCTCAAAAGTGGACAAATCCAGGACGCATCAGGCAGCCAGGCCAGTGAGATTGAATCTTTCGATGATTTCCATGAGGAAGAGAAGGATGAAACCAGCGCACTCATAGCAAACGTTGAGTATTCTCACGATGTACCAACAAAACTTTATAGTCCCTCGTCTACTCAACAGGCATCATTACCAGTGCCATGTTATCCTCATGGACAATCGGCCATGCCTAAAGCTTCATCCCATAAGCCACGGGTTGCTCCTCATGCAAATCAACGAGCCCATGGCCGAGGTCATCCGAATCAGCGCCGCGATCAGAATAGGCCCAACAACAACTTGGAAAGAAGGATTGCTCCTCTTCATCCGGTCCCTATGTCGCACAGTCAACTTCTCTCGCATTTGATTCAAAACTCATTGGTGGAGCCTAAAACTCTTAAGCCTGTGCCAGAACCTTACCCTCTTGGGTACAATCCCAATGCTCAGTGTGGATATCATGGAGGATCCATGGGGCACTCGACTGAAGAATGCAAAGCCTTCCAAGCCAAGGTGCAACAACTAATTGACAAAGGGTACATCTCTTTTCGAGAAGGAAGTTTGGTTGTCCATGTCAACCTCTCAGCTGTCTAAACTCGAATATTTCAAGGGTCATTTCCAGAAGCCAGTGGTCTAGACAGGCAGACGACCTCAATATCGGCAGTCCTTGGGCGCTTTTATCATTTGCATCTTGTAGTTTATTTCCTGTTAATTGCTACTTTTTTTTAAACGTTGTTGTTTTGAATGGTAATATTAATGAAGTGATTATGCATTTTCTGAATCAGTCACGTCGTATTCACTCATTATTTCCACAATTACAGACACATACTCCACTTCATCACTGTTGTTTTAGCAAATATTGGAGGGAGGATGACGAAAACGAAATACCCATAATAGCAAATTGTATGCTTTCAGACATAATCTCGTCAATGATGTACAGGCATTGTTTCAAATCCCCTAAACACCGGAGATATAAGGAGTTAATCCCTAGTCAACCACTTCGAGCCTAGAAGTAGGAGTTTCCTTCGGATATTCAAACCCTTACACTCAACCTGGGGCAGGGTAGTTGTTCAGTTAGTCCACTATGCATAAAGCAAAATCCAGAAGACGGTTGTTCATCAATGACCCATGACATGGCAGTCACAATCCTCCAACAAAATCCAAAAAAAATCAATCAAAAGCCTGCTAAGTCAAGCACCTCAAAAGGAGACTTAGGCAAAAATCAAGGCTATCCCGATGGATCTGACAAGCAAAATCAGTCCATGCAAAAATTAGGGATCAAAACAAAAGCAAAAGAGGTCCTCAAACCTTCAACAAAAACAAAATAAGACTCAGTGGCCATCCAAATCTATGGTCTACTGACATTTATCAAAATAAGGTGATTGCCATTTCAAGCAAACCTTGAACCGTCAAGCTTACACCGTCAAGATAAGTGCAGAATTAACTGAGCGTAGGACTGGAAGTCATCAAGAAGAAGGGGTGGGTACAAATAATTCTTTGAGCCTAATATCCTTTGTTCTATAAACCATGAACCAGACCAAGTTATAACCCTCGAAAGACCTAATTGAGGCAAGGTTTATTCTGAAAGCATACTATCGCAAGGTTGCGTAACCTGACTCCTCACGTATTTGCTAATCATCAGCTTTGGTGTCAATATCCTTGCTATATCTTTTACACCAATCAAATTAGCACAACGTTTGGACTAACGGTCCATTCGTCTCACTACCACGACACTCAATAAACGACAATTCTTTCAAAAAACTTGCATGAACTTCGCGTTAAAATTACCATTTGTGAACAAACCATTTTAATTGCAAGTCAGTAGTTGGCATAGAGGAAATTCCAACACGAAGCAATCAAGCAGGACTGGATCATTCAGCAGTCTGGATCAGTCTGAGGCAAATCCCCAAGCAATGGTTGATTATGGGGCAAAATCATCAAGAAGCGGTTGATCAAAAGTGAATCATACCAATCAGGGGCAGGCCACCCAGAGTTTCTTTGACTTGAGAATAGATCCCTCCAATGTTCAATCAGGATAAGTTAAGTCGCTTCAACGCTCTTTCAAGAGCAAGCTACTCCAAAGAGTATATTGAAGCCAATCACCACAAGAATTGGTTAAACAATGATAAATCCTTCCGTGGTACAAACTCTGGGGCAAGCCATCTCGAGGTCGTCTCATGGCAAATTACTATAGCAAGTTCATCATCATCAGCAACTGTTGAGTTCAAAACGAGTGTCGATGAATCATACCGTCACCTCACCCAATAACCTTTAACCTTCCGAAAAGGCCTTGCTGTCATTGGATCCTTCATCCCACAGCCTAAACCTGTCACCTACCAAAACAAACCCAAACCTCCAAAGTCCAGTTCTTGTCTGACAAACCTTTATACCAGTCCCATCTGGTCAACCCTTCACTAAACACCAATTCCCTTCTGATACATGTTAGCCCTTAAACCAGCTCCCATCTGGTCACCCTTCCTTTAGCCTTCCGTTTAACCAGTCCTCGTCTGGCAAACACAATTTCAAAGTCCAGTCCTCGTCTGGAAAACCACAAAGTCAGTTCCCGTCTGACACCAAACCTAGAAGTCAGTTCTCGTCTGACAACTTAACCTTTTTGCCACCAGTTCTTGTCTGGTAAACCTCATCCCAAAGTCCAGCTCCCATCTGGCAAACCACAAAATTAGCCCTCCTTTGACAACTTAGCCTTTCGCCAACCAGTCCCATCTGGTCTACCCTCCGAATACCAGCCCTCACCTGGTGCTTCCAACCCAAAATCCAATTTACATTACAACCACCAAAAGTCCGCCACGTCATCACCTGCATTCCTAATCACCTGCCTTCATCCATCATTATCATATGCATCATACACATCGCATTCGACTTCATAAGCATCTTGCATCATATGCATACCCAAATCATGTCATATCTCCCCAGCTTTTGCATCTCCGCGCATCAGCATTTGCATTTGCATTTCCATTTATGGAACATCATTATCATCAAGCATCTGCATACGCGAGTTCAGATCCAAGATCAATCTTGAAGATTCCCAAGATCATCATCAGCCCAGTCAGGGGCATCCATTGCAAGATCGTGGTTTTCTCCCACGAGAGTCAGAGGATATCAAGATTATAATCAGCCCAGTCAGGGGCAATCTCCGCAAGACCGCGGGTCTCCCCGCGAAATTCAAGAATATCAAAGCAAACTTCCGCCCAGACAGGGGCACCTTTTCAAGACCATGGGTGTATCGCATGATGTATTTCAACCCCATGGTTAATCAAATCTTCAACGACAAATTTAGCCCAGTCAGGGGCATATCATTTAAAGTCAGCGATAAGTGGCAATCTCTTCGGAGAAGCTTATCTTCCTACATCCTTTTGGGTGTCAGGTTTGTCTGTATTTCATTTCTCAAACTTTTGTTTTCCTTTTTTGGACAAATTCAGGGTCTTCTCTGTATCTAATCGACTTATATCTTGAAAGATGAACGCCGCAGCAATTCATCTTACTCGGTCTAAGCCAATTAGATAGGGGCATCTGTCATACCCTAAATTTGCCCACCAACTTTTGTAAATAATTTCGCATTTTATTTTTCTCTTTCTTTTTCTTTCAAATTTTATTTTCTGTATATGTTTTTGTTTTAGCATCTAATTTTAGAATAGGTTTATTATTTTAGAATTTAAATAGAATTTTAAATAGAAAGTTTGTAATTAATTTAGAAATAGAATTTGCTTAGATTTAATTTAATTTTTTTTTAGATTTATTTTTATTTTAATATATTCTTTAGAAAGTAGTCTTTAATAGATTAGAATTTAGATTTTATTTTAAATAGGATTTTAATATTGTTTTTGTAGAAATATATTTTTCTTTATTAGTTTAAAATAGTTTGTTAGAATTTTATTAGATTTTATTATTATTTTATTAGTTTAAGATAGTTTTTATTAATTAATCTTATTTTTTTTAATGTTTACGTAATATATGTTTGTTTGTGCGTGAGAATTAAAGATTGTATATGTGTCCCAGCGGTTGGATTTGATTGTGTTATGTCTGAAGGATGGGTGTTTGAATCCCACCTCCAAACATTTTGTTATTTTTCAGTTTTATTATTTTTGTTTATGTAACTTATATTTGTTTGTGCGTTTTTATTAATGAATGTATATGTGTCCCAGCGGTTGGATTTGTTTGTGTTATGTTTGAAGGATTGGGGTTTGAATCTCACCTTTAGCATTTTTGTGTTTTTTTTCAGTTTTTATTATTTTGTTATTATAGAATTTAGTTTAATTATTAGTTTTTGTATAGAATATTTTTATAGTTTTATTTATTTATTAGTTAGTTATTTATTTAATATTAATCTTATTAGACTATTTAGTATTAATTAGGATTTATGGTCATTATTAGTATTATTAAATTAGGATTGATTTGTTTCATTATTAATAGTCAGATTTTATTTAGTCAAATTTTAATATTTTATATTTTCTTAGTTTAATTAGTTTTAATAGAAATTTAGTCTTTTAGAGTTTTTCCTTCAGATTTAAATATGATTTAGTTTTTTGTAATTTTTATTAGAACCTTTTTCTCTTGTTTGTAGAAATAGCCTTTTAATAGTTTAATAGAATTTGTTGGATAGATAACAGTTTTTTTTAAATAGGTTTATTTTATAAGTTTGGTAGAATTATTTATAATTTAGTTTAAATAGGTTTTTTCATATTGTTTTAAATAGAAATAGTTTTTTTATTTTAATTAGAAGTAGTTTTCATTTATTTATTTATTAACTTGTTAAGAATAGTTTATTTTTTTTAGATTATAGATTTTTTAAGATTTAATAGTTTTTAGAATTATTTTTATTTTTTTTAAGATAGAAATTAGTTTTAATTATTAGTTCTTTATAGAATATTTTTATGATCTCTTTTACTAATTAATTATTTATTTATTTATTATTATTTAAATTTTAACTAGGATATAATTATTTTCTTTATTTATCCATGTAGATTAATTTAATAGAGTTTAAAATAGGTTTTTAATTATTAGTTTATAGAATGTTTTTTTATTAATTGTTTTTCTAATATTGGTAGAAATAGATTGTTACTTAGCATTAATCTTTTTTTTTTATATAGACTTATTTAGATTAATTTTTATTAATTAGGATTTTATTATTAGTATTAATTTAATTAATAGTTGTTTCATTTAGGACTGATTATTAGAATAGAATTATTAGTTTTTTATTTATTTATTTAATTAGAACTTAATAATATTATGATTATTTAATTCATTAGAAAAAATTCAAAAAAAACAAAATTGTTGTGCCATGTGTCTGTATTTAAGGTACCCTACCACTATTCACCTCCTCCTTCCTAGAGGGAACCCTAAAAGTTTCAGCACACAACCCTAATTCCTTCAGCCTTCAAACCCTAAACATTGAACCCTAACTTAGCCGCTACAACTCAGAAAAGACCAAACGCATCTCTTTCAACCTTCGTACAAACTTCGTCCCTACAATCTTCTCCACCAGCATCATTCAACCTCCATTGATGAACAAAGATCCGAACTCCAAATTGAAACCCCAGCTCCAAACCCACTTTGAACGACCTCCACCTTTTCGCTTCTGCCATTTCCGCCCAGATTCACCACCGTTCAAACCCATATATGACTAATACACCGCCCCAAACACCCATTTTTCTTCCTTAATAACCAACACCGGCAACCCTCATAACAGAGCTAACAACTTCCTTCTTCGACATCCAAACCAAACCACAAACAGAGCTTCAAATCTTCAACACCGTCTTCAAACTCAAACACAGAACAAACCCAAATCTCGAACGAAGCTTCAACAACAACTCGACCCAGAAACCACCGTAAAACTTCCTACCTCCATTAACCCTTCTATGGACCTTCAGACTCAAACCCATTCTCAACCAAAAATCCACTTTGAAATCCAAAAGAAAAACAGCCGCAAAAAACACAACCTAGCTTCAAACTCAAATCATAACCACCATTTCAGAACCATAAAGAATAAGAGGAGATGGAGAGAGTTTGAGCGAAGGAGAAGGAAGGAACGAGATCCGTTTTGCATCGTGTGAAATTGGTTTTGGGTTTTGAGAGATTTGAGCATGCCCCAGAATGCCTTTTTCCAAACCGTATATTGTGGCAAGCGACCCATTAGTGTTGTTCTTCTTTTTTTTTCTCTTTTTTTTATGTATTTATTTATTATTCAGTTATTTACTTATTTTGGTAAAGAAGGAAGTGGATCATGCTGTTGGGGGTTTCGGCCCATTTGTTTTGAATCATTGCACACCCCATTTGTACCTCCTTTCACACCACCCATTTCACTCACATACCCCTTGTTTTCTATTTATTTATTTTGTAAATATATATGTATTTTATAATTTATTCTATTTAGAAATTTGTATTATATTTTAATTTATTTAATTTCTTTTCTAATAGTTTTTAGTTTGTATATATTTCTTTTCTTTTATAATTCTTAGTTATTATATATTATATATTGTTTTACAGACTGTTATTTCATGTATATATATTATTATTATTATTCATTGTGTGAATATTTTATATTTTGGTTTTAATTTTCTTTAGAGTTTTTTTCTTATGTATATATTATATTTAGAAGTTCTTTTAATATTTTTCTTTTAAAACTTTATATATATTATATTGTTAGAATTCATATACTCTTTTTCTTTTGGAGTTTTATTTAATTTTTTTTAATATTTCCTACTTAGAATTTCAATAATATTTTATTTTAGAGTTAATTTTATTTTCTCCTCTTTTGTTGGACATTTTGTCCCTTTTTCATTTGCTTTGGTCGATGACGACATTTCCATCGTTTAACCGTCAAATTATTGACGTGAAACAAAGGATCTGAGACCACCTCTTTTCTTTCTTATTTCTTATTCCGATTCGATTTTATTTTTGACTTGTGGATCGATGAAGTCTTTTTATCCGCAAGCGTCAGATTTTCGAAGTCGATAACCTTCCCGATTTCAAATCTATGGGGGATGACCATTGGGGTCATCTTCCTTACTTTGGGATCGCGATAGGCTACCTTCGATTAATCGACATTTTGTTTGTGGTTAAGACGAGATCCTATTCTTTCGAGTCTCGATTCAATACACTAACCAACTGACGACTAACTTTAATTTTCTGTAAATATACAACTGCTTTATTTTCTGCCAATATATCACTGCTTTAATTTTCTGTCAAATATACAGCTGTTTTATTTTCAGTCATTTATATTCTTGTACATATTATATCTGTACATTATTATTATCTTGTAAATATTCAACACTTGTACATTCTTCCAAAAAATACCTAATAAAATATCGAAACCATTAAAATTTAAATTGGTGGACTGTTGATTATATATCTTGTATATTATCTATTTCTTGTATATATTCGAATTTATCTCATCTCTTTGGTAGGTTATCAAATCTCTTCAATAAACAAATAAATTCTTTGTATTGAATTAAAAAGAGAGGATTGGGTGTAGACCTTTTCTTCTTCGAGTGTTGGGATGCCCACTGTAGTGAGGGTGGTTTCGACACTCGTCTTTCAATACGAAGACGCTTCCACCCTTTTCCTCCTAAAACCTCGGCTACGCACCGAGTGCATTTTCAAAAACCTCGGTCTCGTACCGAGTCCATTTTCAAACCATAATAAATCAAATTCTCTTTGTATTGAATTAAAGAGAGAGGATTGGGTGTAGACCTCTTCTTCTCCGAGTGTTGGGATGCCCACTGTAGTGAGAGTGTTCTCGATACTCGTCTTTCAATACGAAGACGCGACTTCTTCCACCACATCTCCTTTCACAACTCCTTTCCAAAACCTTTCCCACCTAAAACCTCGGTCACGTACCGAGTGCATTTTCAAATTCCTTTTCATACAAAAACTTGAATGGTCGTGGAGTGGTTAGGCGTAGGCCTTCTTCTATCTCGAGTGCTGACGTTTACCGTAGGGTTCTTTGTCGCAAAAAGCACTTACCATTCAAAACCAAAAACACTTTAATAAGAGAATGAAGTTCTCTTTGTGTTGAACTAAAAAGAGAGGATTGAGTGTAGTCTTCTTCCTCTCTGAGTGTTGGGATGCTCACTGTAGTGGGGGTGGTCTCGATGCTCGTCTTTCAATACGAAGACGCTACGTTCGCCACACTTTTTTACAACAAAAACTTTGAGATAAAGAATTGGGTACTACCCGTAGGGGTTACTATCTGAGGACCCATCTCGCCCCTAACAAACAATCTCACAAATCAAACATGACACCTTGCCTCGTATGGCGAAAACCAATCTTCCAAAGGATATGTTACGTCCGTTCTACCGCAAACAGGTACGCATAAGTCTCCAAACGAGCGAGCAGCAAAACACCTAAACTGCTAGAACGCGTACGATAACATCATCCACAAAACACACCGGTTATCCGCACACCGTAGGCATGAACTACGTTGCTCTGATTTCTCATGCATATTGAGAATACGTAGGCATAGGATTGTGATATCCTAGCGAGCACCCTTTTTTCTTTTTCACCCCTTTCCCAGAAAGGCATGCTACGTCCGTTCTACCGCAAACAGGTAACGCCTAAGTCTCCAACGAGCGAGCAGCAATACACCTAACTGCTAGAATGCGCACGATAGCAGCGTCTACCAAGACTTCCCTGCACACCGTAGGCCGAACTACGGCTGCTCTGATTCTTTACTTCGTTCATTTAAAGATACGTAGGCACAAGGGCCACAATCCTTGCCGAGCACATTCCCCCCTATATCTGTAGTTCCCCGAACTACGTCGACTCTGACTTTCTCACATCTATTGAGAATACGTAGGCATAGGACTGCGAAGTCCTACCGAGTCTGTTCTTTCTCTTTTCTTCCTCGTTCTCCCTTTCCTCCTGACTTTCCTGTTTCTAACCCTTTTCTTTTACCCTGTGGAACATTTCTTATAGCATAATGTTTAAGCAAATAAATTCACATGTCGACAAACAAATGGTTCCCATCGAGTACGATGGATACGAGGGGTGCTAATACCTTCCCCTCGCATAACCGGCTTCCGAACCCATTCTTAGTTGCGAGACCATCTTATCCATTATTTTCTTAAGGTTTTCTCGATATTTTCCTTTCCCCGCATGGGATAAATAAAGTTCGGTGGCGACTCTTCTGTATATCTTTTTCGCCTCCCCGTCGTTGCGCGATGCATTTTTCGAGTAGCGACAGTAATAATCCAAAAAAGACGGTATATTACCTACTATCAGACGTATGATGGCCTAACCAAAGGTAATAACCGAAAAGATACGTTATATTACCTACTATCAGACGTATGAAAGCCTAAGCAAAGGTAATAAACCAAAAGATACGGTATATTACCAACTATCAAACGTATGATAGCCTAAGCATAGGTAATAACCCAAAAGATACGGTATATTACCTACTATCAGCAGTATGATAGCCTAAGCAAAGGTAATAACCTACAAGATACGGTATATTACCTACTATCAGACGTATAATAGCCTAAGCAAAGGTAATAACCCAAAAGATACGGTATATTACCTACTATCTAACGTATGATAGCCTAAGTAAAGGTAATAACCTAAAAGATACGTATATTACCTACTATCAGACGTATAATAGCCTAAGCAAAGGTAATAACCCAAAAGATACGGTATATTACTTACTATCAAACGTATGATAGCCTAAGCAAAGGTAATAACCTAAAAGATACGGTATATTAACTATTATCAGACGTGTGATGGCCTAAGCAAAGGTAATCAGCCAAAAGATACGGTATATTAACTACTATCAGACGTATGATACCCTAAGCAAAGGTAATAATCCAAAAGATACGGTATATTACCTACTATCAGACGTATGATAGCCTAAGCAAAGGTAACAACCCAAAAGATATGGTATATTACCTACTATCAGACGTATGAAAGCCTAAGCAAAGGTAATAACCCAAAAGAAATGGTATATTACCTACTATCAAACGTATGATAGGCTAAGCAAAGGTAATAACCCAAAAGATATGGTATATTACCTACTGCTAGACGTATGATAGCCTAAGCAAAGGTAATAACCCAAAAGATACGGTATATTACCTACTATCAGACGTATGATAGCCTAAGCAAAGGTAATAACCCAAAAGATATGGTATATTACCTACTGCTAGACGTATGATAGCCTAAGCAAAGGTAATAACCCAAAAGAAACGGTATATTACCTACTATCAGACGTATGATAGCCTAAGCAAAGGTAATAACCCAAAAGATACAGTATATTACCTACTATAAGACATATGTTAGCCTAAGCAAAGGTAATAACAAAAAAGATACGGTATATTTCCAACTATCAGCCGTATGATAGCCTAAGCAAAGGTAATAACCTAAAAGTTACGGTATATTACCTACTATCAGACGTATAATAGCCTAAGCAAAGGTAATAACCCAAAAGATACGGTATATTACCTACTATCAAACGTATGATAGCCTAAGCAAAGGTAATAACCTAAAAGATACGGTATATTACCTACTATTAGACGTATAATAGCCTAACCAAAGATAATAACCCAATAGATACGATATATTACCTACTATCAAACGTATGATAGCCTAAGCAAATGTAATAACCTAAAAGAGACGGTATATTAACTACAATCAGACGTGTGATGGCCTAAGAAAAGGTAATAAACCAAAAGATACGGTATATTACCTACTATCAGACGTATGAAAGCCTAAGAAAAGGTAATAAACCAAAAGATACGGTATATTACCAACTATCAAACATATGATAGACTAAGCTAAGGTAGTAACCCAAATAATACGGTATCTTACCAACTATTAAACGTATGATAGCCAAAGCATAGGTAATAACCCAAAAGATACGGTATATTACCTACTGTCAAACGCATGATAGCCTAAGCAAAGGTAATAACCCAAAAGAAACGGTATATTACCTATTATCTGACGTATGATAGCCTTAGCAAATGTAATAACCCAAAAGATACGGTATATTACCTACTATCAGACGTATCATAACCTAAGCAAAGGTAATAAGCTAAAAGACACAGTATATTACCTACTATCAGACCTATAATAGCCTAAGCAAAGGTAATAACCCAAAACATACAGTATATTACCTACTATCAAACGTATCGTAGCCAAAGCAAAGGTAATAACCTAAAAGATAAGGTATAAAACCTACTATCAGACGTATAATAGCCTAAGCAAAGGTAATAACCCAAAAGATATGATATATTACCAACTATCAAACGTATGATAGCCTAAGCAAAGGTAATAACCCAAAAGATACGGTATATTACCTACTATCCAACGTATGATAGCCTAAGCAAAGGTAATAACCCAAAAGATACGGTATATTACCTACTATCAAACGTCTGATAGCCTAAGAAAATGTAATAACCCAAAAGAAACGGTATATTAACTACTATCAGACGTATGATGGCCTAACCAAAGGTAATAACCGAAAAGATACGTTATATTACCTACTATCAGACGTATGAAAGCCTAAGCAAAGGTAATAAACCAAAAGATACGGTATATTACCAAGTATCAAACGTATGATAGCCTAAGCATAGGTAATAACCCAAAAGATACGGTATATTACCTACTATCAGCAGTATGATAGCCTAAGCAAAGGTAATAACCTACAAGATACGGTATATTACCTACTATCAGACGTATAATAGCCTAAGCAAAGGTAATAACCCAAAAGATACGGTATATTACCTACTATCTAACATATGATAGCCTAAGCAAAGGTAATAACCTAAAAGATACGTATATTACCTACTATCAGACGTATAATAGCCTAAGGAAAGGTAATAACCCAAAAGATACGGTATATTACTTACTATCAAACGTATGATAGCCTAAGCAAAGGTAATAACCTAAAAGATACGGTATATTAACTATTATCATACGTGTGATGGCCTAAGCAAAGGTAATAAGCCAAAAGATGCGGTATATTAACTACTATCAGACGTATGATACCCTAAGCAAAGGTAATAATCCAAAAGATACGGTATATTACCTACTATCAGACGTATGACAGCCTAAGCAAAGGTAACAACCCAAAAGATACGGTATATTACCTACTATCAGACGTATGAAAGCCTAAGCAAAGGTAATAACCCAAAAGAAATGGTATATTACCTACTATCAAACGTATGATAGCCTAAGCAAAGGTAATAACCCAAAAGATATGGTATATTACCTACTGTTAGACGTATGATAGCCTAAGCAAAGGTAATAACCCAAACGATACGGTATATTACCTACTATCAAACGTATGATAGCCTAAGCAAAGGTAATAACCCAAAAGATACGGTATATTACCTACTATAAGACATATGTTAGCCTAAGCAAAGGTAATAACAAAAAAGATACGGTATATTTCCAACTATCAGCCGTATGATAGCCTAAGCAAAGGTAATAACCTAAAAGTTACGGTATATTACCTACTATCAGACGTATAATAGCCTAAGCAAAGGTAATAACCAAAAAGATACGGTATATTACCTACTATCAAACGTATGATAGCCTAAGCAAAGGTAATAACCTAAAAGATACGGTATATTACCTACTATCAGACGTATAATAGCCTAACCAAAGATAATAACCCAAAAGATACGATATATTACCTACTATCAAACGTACGATAACCTAAGCAAATGTAATAACCTAAAAGAGACGGTATATTAACTACAATCAGACGTGTGATGGCCTAAGCAAAGGTAATAAACCAAAAGATACGGTATATTACCTACTATCAGACGTATGAAAGCCTAAGCAAAGGTAATAAACCAAAAGATACGGTATATTACCAACTATCAAACGTATGATAGCCTAAGCATAGGTAATAACCCAAAAGATACGGTATATTACCTACTATCAGCAGTATGATAGCCTAAGCAAAGGTAATAACCTACAAGATACGGTATATTACCTACTATCAGACGTATAATAGCCTAAGCAAAGGTAATAACCCAAAAGATACGGTATATTACCTACTATCTAACGTATGATAGCCTAAGCAAAGGTAATAACCTAAAAGATACGTATATTACCTACTATCAGACGTATAATAGCCTAAGCAAAGGTAATAACCCAAAAGATACGGTATATTACTTACTATCAAACGTATGATAGCCTAAGCAAAGGTAATAACCCAAAACATACAGTATATTAAATACTATCAAACGTATCGTAGCCAAAGCAAAGGTAATAACCTAAAAGATAAGGTATAAAACCTACTATCAGACGTATAATAGCCTAAGCAAAGGTAATAACCCAAAAGATACGATATATTACCAACTATCAAACGTATGATAGCCTAAGCAAAGGTAATAACCCAAAAGATACGGTATATTACCTACTATCAAACGTATGATAGCCTAAGCAAAGGTAATAACCCAAAAGATACGGTATATTACCTACTATCAAACGTCTGATAGCCTAAGAAAATGTAATAACCCAAAAGAAACGGTATATTAACTACTATCAAACGTATGATAGCCTAAGCAAAGGTAATAATGCAAAAGATACGGTATATTACCTACTATCAGACGTATGATAGCCTAAGCAAATGTAATAACCCAAAAGATACGGTATATTTCCTACTATCCGATGTATGATAACCTAAGCAAATGTAATAACCCAAAAGATACAGTATATTACCTACTATCAGACGTATGATAACGTAAGCAAAGGTAATAACCCAAAAGATAGAGTATATTACCTACTATCAGATGTATGAAAGCCAAAGCTATGGTAATAACCCAAAAGATACGGTATATTACCAACTATCCAACGTATGATAGCCTAAGAAAAGGTAATAACCCAAAAGAGACGATATATTACCTTCTATCAGACGTATGATGGCCTAACCAAAGGTAATAACCAAAAAGATACGGTATATTACCTACTATCAGACGTATGAAAGCCTAAGCATAGGTAATAACCCAAAAGATATGGTATATTACCTACTATCAAACGTATGATAGCCTAAGCAAAGGTAATAACCCAAAAGAAACAGTATATTACCTACTATCAAACGTATGATAGCCTAAGCAAAGGTAATAACCCAATAGATACGGTATATTACATACTATCAGACGTATAATAGCCTAAGCAAAGGTAATAACCCAAAAGACACGGTATATTACCTTCTATCAGCCGTATGATGGCCTAAGCAAAGGTAATAACCTAAAAGATACGGTATATTACCTAGTATCAGACGTATGATAGGCTAAGCAAAGGTAATAACCCAAAAGATAGGTATATTATCTACTATCATACGTATGACAGCCTAAGCAAAGGTAATAACCCAAAAGAGACGGTATATTACCTACTACCAGACGTATGATGGCCTAAGCAAAGGTAATAACCCAAAAGATATGGTATATTACCGACTATCAGACGTATGAAAGCCTAAACCAAAGTAATAAACCAAAAGATACGGTATATTACAAACTATCAAACTTATGATAACCTAAGCAATGGTAATAACCCAAAAGATACGGTAAATTACCAACTATTAAACGTATGATAGCCTAAGCATAGGTAATAATCCAAAAGAGACGGTATATTACCTACTATCAGACGTATGATGGCTTAAGCAAAGTTAATAACCAAAAAGATACTATGTATTACCTACTATCAGACGTATGAAAGCCTAAGCAAAGGTAATAAACCAAAAGATACAGTGTATTATTAACTATCAGACGTATGACAGCCTAAGCATAGGTAATAACCCAAAAGATACGGTATATTACCTACTATCAGACGTATGATAGCCTAAGTAAAGGTAATAACAAAAAAGATACGGTATATTACCTACTATCAGCAGTATGATAGCCTAAGCAAAGGTAATAACCTACAAGATACGGTATATTACCTACTATCAGACGTATAATAGCCTAAGCAAAGGTAATAACCCAAAAGAAACGATATATTACCTACTATCAAACGTATGATAGCCTAAGCAAAGGTAATAACCCAATAGATACGGTATATTACTGATTATCAGACGTATGATAGCCTAAGCAAATGTAATAACAAAAAAGATACGACATATTACCTACTATCAGACGTATGATAACCTAAGCAAAGGTAATAACCTAAAAGATACGGTATATTACCTACTATCAGACGTATAATAGCCTAGGCAAAGGTAATAACCCAAAACATACAGTATATTACCTACTATCAAACGTATGATAGCCAAAGCAAAGGTAATAACCTAAAAGATAAGGTATATAACCTACTATTAGACGTATAATAGCCTAAGCAAAGGTAATAACCCAAAAGATACGATATATTACCAACTATCAAACGTATGATAGCCTAAGCAAAGGTAATAACTCAAAAGATACGGTATATTACCTACTATCAAACGTATGATAGCCTAAGCAAAGGTAATAACCCAAAAGATACGGTATATTACCTAGTATGAGCCGTATCATAGCCTAAGCAAAGGTAATAACCTAAAAGATACGGTATATTATCTACTATCAGACGTATAATAGCCTAAGCAAAGGTAATAACCCAAAAGAGACGGTATATTACCTACTACCAGACGTATGATGGCCTAAGCAAAGGTAATAACCCAAAAGATACGGTATATTACCGACTATCATACGTATGAAAGCCTAATCCAAGGTAATAAACCAAAAGATACGGTATATTACCAACTATCAAACTTATGATAGCCTAAGCAATGACAATAACCCAAAAGATACGGTAAATTACCAACTATTAAACGTATGATAGCCGAAGCATAGGTAATAATCCAAAAGAGACTGTATATTACCTACTATCAGACGTATGATGGCCTAAGAAAAGTTAATAACCAAAAAGATACGTTATATTACCTACTATCAGACGTATGAAAGCCTAAGCATAGGTAATAAACCAAAAGATACAGTGTATTACCAACTATCAGACGTATGATAGCCTAAGCATAGGTAATAACCCAAAAGATATGGTATAATACCTACTATTAGACGTATGATAGCCTAAGCAATGGTAATAACAAAAAAGATACGGTACATTACCTACTATCAGCAGTATGATAGCCTAAGCAAAGGTAATAACTGTTGCACCCCAAAATTTGACCAACATTTATTTACCTAGCTTGTGGTTCATCTCATTCATCATCTGCATTTCATTGGTATGTGTGCAGTAGGTCAAGAGGTATGAGTATGAATCAAGACTATGAAGCTAGCCAAAAAGGTTATTCAAGTGTTCAAAGGTTGATATCTTTGTCAGAGAACTCAAGAGATCCTCAGGGAGATTGGTTGAAACCAAAGTTGTGTGTCTCATAACTTGAGAATTGTGGGAGCCCCTCAGATGATTCTGAGGCTATGAGGATGGACTTGAAGCTTTGATAAAGCTTATGAGATGTCTTGAAAGCCATCATGAAGCCTAGAGAGGTCATTGTACAAGAATTCAGAAGACTCAGCCATGAGTGGTGGAATTAGGGTTTGACTGGGTCAACCCTAGGTCAACTGATGATTTGGGGAAGGTTGAGACCTAATCCAAGAGCCATGTGATCATGGATTGATGCATTGAGATTCTATAAGGATGATTCCTAGACCAACTCATCATGATTGAGGAGTTTGAGAAGTTTTAAACTAGGGTTTCTAAGGCTTGGCAGTGTAAAATCCCCTAGTTTGATCCCTATCTTCAAGGAAGTGTAGCTCAAGATGTGATTGTCATCCCATCTTCCCCACAACATGAATGTTGTAGAGCTTGCTCTTAGCTTTAATTTTAGTACTAGAAGTCCTTGATAGGATTTGTAGAGCTCAAGTTATGACTTTGACAAGTTACAGGTCATCTGAGGTATGTGAATCTGGGTCCTTGAAAGTCACCCAACTTGCATCCAACTTTTGCCTAAGAAGGATGATTCCTATGAACTCATGGTCAACACGAATGTTGTTCCTCATCTTCTTAGCTTTCTATAGAGTACTATAAGTCCTTGATAGGATTTGTAGAACTCAAGTTATGGCTTTGACAAGTCAAGGGCATTTTGGTCATTTGGAGATTATAGGTCATTTCAAGCATAAGGCCATATCTCCTATTTCCAAGCTTAAAATGGAAAAATCTTCAGCATAAAACTTGCTTAGAATTATGTTTTAAAGCTAGTAGAGAGGTCATGAGGTGTTGAAAAGGCTTGTAGCAAAAAGTGATAAAAATGACCTAAAATGGAGGCATAAGTTAAATACGTTCAAATTGGAAATTGGAAATCCCAAGTTACACATCCAAAACATGGCATATAATAGGTCATTTTGAATCTAAAAGACATTCTAAAAAAAATGGTTCAACCACTTTTTTGAATTGAGGCTTAGATCATGGGGATGCTTTGGAAATTGGTTGCTTGCATCTTAAGGCACAAAGGCAAAACTCAAAGAAACTCAATGTACAAGTTAGTTAAGGGTTTCAACACATCATATATCTCATTTAGGGATAATTTCAAGCCAAGCAAAGTTGCTGCAAGGACTATGGCATGAGATGATATGTGAGATGAGATGAATTCATAATATCATGACATGAGAATCCCAATTTCTCATGGGAAGGTTCTAGATGGTTCTAGATGATTCTAAACCACTCTATATAACATATAGAACTTGCTCAGATGCAAGGTTGGTGTATGATTTGAGAGAAGAGAGAGTTGGCCATTTCACTTGCTTCCATTGCAAGTTGAAAGCAAAATCCATATTCTGATTCAATTCCATCCTTTCTTTCAATCCAAACACATTCCTCTAATCATAGTGAAGCTGTGCAGATCAATTTGAGAGCAAAACCATGGAGATTTGAAGAGTTGGCAATTGGATTTTCAAGGTTGCAAGTCATAATCGGTTTTGGAGATTGAAGCTTTCTTGGTCCAAACTTTTGCAAACAGTAGCAAGATCATCATTCAAGGAGTGATTTTGGAGAGTTTGAAGGCTTGCAGTGAAGGTTTACTCCATCTGTTAATCAAGAAATACCAGGTTAGTAACTTTTCTTCTACACCATGATCTAGGCATGATTAGCAAGATTTGTTGGGTTAGAACTGTTAGAGACCAATAGGAGATGGATTCTGAACAGTTTGAGAGTAATTGGTGAAGTTTCAGTTGGTGTCACCATTTTTGTTTGGACCAAGAACTCGAGTTATGGTGAGCTATAGAATGAATTAGATGTCAAGAATCAATCAGTGTGAGTTGGTGATTAATCTGAGGTAGTTAATTGCAAGAATTGTTGAAGTTGATGATTGAGCATATCTTTGATCTTGGATCGGGTTTGGAGATTTAGGATGATTCAATTAATTTTAAGACTATGGTTAGATTCAACATGAAATTCTGGATGGATTAGGGTTTTGAATTTTAAGTTTTCATGGAGATTTGAGGTTATACGAGTTAGGGTAAGTTGGAGCTTGAAGCTCTGCATTTCCATGGCTTCTCCATAAGAACCCTAGCTGGAGGAAGAAGATGAAGTGTGGCCATTGGATGAAGCAAGACCATTGACTGAGAATTGGATCCCACGGCTGAGATTCAATTTCAATTTGAAGAGGGAAACTCTGAAGAGCATGAAACGCGGCGTTTCATTAAAAGGGGGGATTGGGCTCAGTTGCTATCCACACCCCAGATCATGGCCCATGGTTGTTTTGAACTATATTTTGCTACTATCTGCACCGTATCCTTTTCTTTTTCTTTACATTTTATTAATTGAATTTTCTGATTAGAATTAGGCCTAGCACGTATTATTGTTTGCACCCCCATTTTGAGCCCATTCATGAAATGAACTATCTGGCCTTGCTATCTGCACCTAGGTTTTCTCATTTTAATTTCATTTTCTTCCATTTTATGTTAATCTTTGAAAAATCATAATAAATAGAAAATTAATGATTTTTGCATGGGGATTTTTTCTCCCATTTCATGTTCATGTATAGAAAATTATAAAATCAAAATATTTGCATTTTATGCATTTTTAGTATTTTTTGTGTATTTTCTCTTTTAATAGCTTTTTAATTCTTTTGTGTTGATACATGGTTTTGTAGAATTTAGTTTAGCTAGTTCCCTTCATATTTTTAGGACATTCTTTTTAGGATAGTTAGATTAGGACTTTAGCTCCCCCCTGGATTTATTCCATAATTTTGTGATGAATTTTAGGTTAGTTTTGCTTAGATGATTTTAGGTTGTGTAGAATTAGGTTAATCCTTAACATAGGTCCACAATAACACTAGAATTTTGGGTTTCTAGGTCAAGATAGACATTGGGGCATATAAGGGTATTAAGGGTAGATATATAAGATCCCCTAGAAAGTATATTAGGTTTTAATATAGTAGTATACTATTTTTAAGTGATTTTTGTAGTTGATGATTGTTTGTGTTGCCCTTGTGGGCTTGTATTTTTGTTTGCTTTGCTTGGTGGGCTTGGTGAGCTTGGTATTGCTTGGAGAAGTATTGAGGAGCCTAGTAGAAGACTTGAAGTTGACTGAGGAGCTTGAGAGCTTGATCTTGTGTGTTTTGTTGTTGTTTTAGGGTTAGGGATTAGGAAGAGTTTAGACCTAGTTAACTTCTTTCTTAAACATGGATGGTATCTGTCACCTCCATTCCTCCCTATGATTCAAAGTCCTTCCATGGTATACACCTCTCTCCTTGGGAGGGATAAGTGATTGTACCTAGGAAGTAGAACTTTTGAGGGAACCATTCTTTTGATGTTAAACCCTTAGAGGTCACCTTTGGTGATCAATAAGCAGTTTAACACCCTAGCTTATCCAGTTAAGTGATTTCCTCTGGTTTGAGCATCTTGAGAGATGTTGAGCTTGAGTGAGAAGATGAAGACTTCATTGCAGAGTGTAGAAGAGGATGAATCCTTGAGTATTGCCATTCCAGCTGAAGCTTGAAGAGCAACAAGAGCAAGTTGATACTTGAAGACCCCTTGAAGATCCAGTAAAGACTGAATGAAGAGCTGAGGCTTAAAGACTGAAGGATGAAGTTGACACTTCTAAGTGATTGAAGATTACTCTTTGAAGCTGAAGCTTGCAGGAAGAGAAGACCAAGTTGAGACTGGTAAAGCAAGGAGAGCTTGAAAGCTTGAGGACTAAGTTGATACTTAGAAAGAAGATTCAATTGAGATTGAGGGTAGAGTTGAAGCTTGAAGATCAAAGAATGTTGATACTTACTTTGAAGCTTGGAGATCCTGAAGGAATCAAGTTGATAATTGTGGTTAATGGTGAAGCCTGAAGATGGAACTGATTAAGAAGCTGAAGCTTGGAGAAGAGAAGATAAGTTGAAACTTATGTTGAAGGGTTGAAACCTGGAAAAGCAAATTGATATTTGTCAAGAGTGATGGAGGTCTGAAGACTGAATTGCTGTTGGAAGAGCTGAAGCTTGGAGTTGAGAGAGGAGTTGATCTGCTTTCTTATCTTTTTCTTTTCTGTATTGACATGTTTTGTTTCACTTGCTTGATGCATTAGAATAAGTTCATATCTAGAATAAGTAGAATCTAGGAGCATGATTGCACTAGAGGTTGAGTTGCTCCCTCTGCTTGTATTGTTACTGTGTGGCTTTGCTTGCAGGTATTCGGTAGAGCCCAGCTCCCTTGCCCAGGTGGTTTGTTTGCCTGATGGCATTTTATTTTATTTCTTCTGTATGATTTCAGTTTACTGTATCTTGCTTGATAGCATGTTGTTTATTTCTGTATGATTACTGTTATCCATTCTGGCTTGAGGTTGAGATGAGCTTGTGGAGGCTGAAGCCCCACACATATTTCCTCCATCACTTGCATTGCATGCATTTTACTGTTTAAGCTGATGCTTTGTCTGTTTTGGTGTATCATTGACATGATCCCTTAGGACTCTCATTTCCTTTGATAAGGAATTGATGATAGAACTTTAGGTTGAAACCTATGCATGACAACTTCTAGGAGTTCCCTGTTCAAACCTCAACCATAGGATGAATCCTTGGCATGACAACAGTAGGACTTAATAGTCTCCCTTCTAGTTGGGCCTGTTCTCTTCTCATCTCAAAACAGTTTAAGATACAGTAATCCTGAATGATTTCTTTCGTACGTTACGAGCCTTAAGCTATCTGAGAAAGGATTGTGGGAGAGTTTCTTTTCCACAGTCTGGATGTTTAGTATGGTACCCTTTGGGTGACATGCGACGCATTCACTCTCAGGTCATAGTCTTTAGTGCGATTGAAATTGCAAACACAATAAAAAACACTTCTTTCGTAAAAGACGGGAAACAAAGCGTAGTGTTCCGAACTACGTAAGCTCTGATCTCTCATACCTGTTGAGAGTATGTAGGCACAGTACTGATGTACTGGCGAGCTACCTTCCCCATAACCCGTCGTAGGTCGAACTACGTTGACTATGATTTCTCGTTCTCTGATGAGAATACGTAGGCATAAAGCGCGACGCTTTGCCGAATCACTTTATTTCTGTTTAAACCAGCCTTGATAGGTAGATAGATAAAACCAACCCGTCCAAGTAAACACAATAAGCGTGGATCCCGTCGAGTACGACGGACGTGAGGGGTGCTAATACCTTCCCCTTGCGTAACCGACTCCCGAACCCAGACAATGGTTGCGACGACCTTGTCTTACCCTTTTTTCGTCAGGTTTTTCCGATCGTTTCCTTTCCCGCTCTGAGGGATAAATAACGAAAGGTGGCGACTCTTCTGTTGTACCGGCACCTTATTTTCGCGTAAGCGACAGCTGGCGACTCTGCTGGGGACTAAACCCAGAATCTCTGGTTCTCCGGTTCCCCTGCGAGAGTCAATCTTAGCGCTTGTATGATTACCTGTTGGGTTGTGTTTATTTATCGCATTTTATTTCCCGCATTTTATTTTCAGTATGATATGATTATCTGTGCTGTTGTGGGAAGGGGCATTCTGATGAGTGAGAAGCCAGACCCAGGCTTGATGCACCATAGCATTAGTTGTGGAAATTAGTGGGCGCGTGCTTGCTTTGCAGGCACTAGTGTCTCATGAAATCCACGCTCAGACGAGGTTCTCCCGGTTGGCTTCTCTTTCAACCCTTTGGGTTGAGACGGTTGCTGGTTTGGTGGATTGTCGACTCTGGGGACCGATCATTTGTGATTCAGCCGAGTGAGGCCGCTTCATGAGCTGGTGATGCCACACCTTCTGGGTATCGTATCGACGCTGATGAACGCATAGGATGCCGAACCTGAGTCAGTTTAGGGCCATACGTGTGAGCAGGGTTGGGTTTATTGCAGGAAACTTTGACCTTCAGACTACCTGGTTTTCTTGACAGCGAATCAGTTTTGTTGGATCAGAGGATCTTATCATCAGATGTGTATTTGTTCTTGATAAAGCAGGTTTTTATCAGAGGATCTTATCATCAGATGTGTATCTGTTCTTGATAGAGCAGAGTTTTTGTCATCAGTTGTTTGTTCTTGATAGAGCATATTTTTGATTGGGGTTTGAAGATCTCATCAGCAGATGTATGTTTGTTCTTGACAGAGCAAATTTTTTGGTCCTACATCAGAGGTCCTTATTATCAGACATTTGTTCTTAACAGAGCAGAATTATGATCTTGTGTATATGGCCCTATCAGATGGTTGTTCTTGACAGAGCAAATTTGTGGTCCGATACCAGGATTCTCTTATTATTAGATGCAGTGGTTGTTCTTGATAGAGCAGGATTATGGTTTTGTTGATACATAATCTCCACAGCACAATTGCCTTGGTCTCCTGCTGCATGATTGCATTTTACATTATTTTGCATACATTTGCATTTCATTAACGTGTGTCTGTGTTGCAGGTACCGTTTTCCCCGATCCAGGATTTCTTGCCCCCTATTGTATTGTTATGGGTTCTCTGAGGAAGACCGTGGCTTACAAGTTCCCTGCCCCTGATGTGGATAAGTTGACTGGTTTGATAGCTTTAGCAGATGATTCTGTGAGGGATGAGTTCATAAAATCTTACGGCAGGTTGCTCAGTTTGGTTCATAAACCTTCTGCGTTCGAGGTGAATGGGTTGCACGCTCTGCTGCAGTTCTACGACCCTCCGTTGAGATGCTTCACTTTCCAGGATTTTGTTCTCGCACCCACGCTGGAAGAGTATGCTGATTTACTAGGCGTGCCTATCAAGAGGCAGATGCCTTTTGTTCATATGGATGCTGAGCCTGATCTGGCTGGTTTAGCTCCTTCACTTCATCTGGACGCCTCCGAGTTGGTATTGTCTAGTTGGAACAAGGTTCCTGGTTTCTCCTTGCAGTTTCTAGTGGGAAAGGCTCAGCAGTGCGCCAAAGATGGATTTTGGGTCGCGTTCAACGCCATTCTCGCGCTGTGCATATACGGCATCGTTCTGTTCCCCAATATGCCCGATTTTGTAGACTTTGATGAGTTTCACATCTTTGCTTCAGGGAATCCAGTCCCTACCTTGATCGGAGATGTCTACCATTCTATCCACTACAAAAACGAGAACAGGAGGGGCAAGAACCTCTCGTGCTGCGTACCCTTGCTTTATAAATGGCTTGATAGCCATCTGCCCAAGAGGGGTCCTTTTGCCTCATCTGCAGCCACAACTGAGTGGTTCGAGCGTCTGATGAGTTTATCTACAGAGGATATTGACTGGTTCGACAGAGATAGGTTGGGTACTGAGGTGATCTTCAGTTGCAGCGGGTTTCCAAACGTGCCTTTGATAGGCAGGAAGGGCTGTATAAACTACAATCCATCGTTGCTGGTTCGACAGTTCGCGTATGCTTTGAGAGCTCCGCCGAAGGATGAAGAGGTGCAGAAATCTCTGTACCTCACTGGTCTTCTATAAGGGGATCTGTTATCCAAGCTTCAGCGCGTGTGGAATGGTATCAGTAAGCGAGGAAAGCCATTGCTGGGAAAAAGCAACAATCAAGCCTACCCTCCGTATTTGACTTGGATCAGAGCCAGGGCAGATGCTGTAGGGATGCCGTTTCCTCATGCCAAGCCAGAAAGCCCTCCCATGATTGAAGAGCCTACTACTGTGCCCATTCAGCAGCACAATCAGGTGTTAGCTGAGCGAGATGAATTGAAGCGGGCAAATGAAGAACTGGAGAAAGAGTTGGCTCAGCTCCGAAGCGAGAGGAACGAAGCCGTTCATTCTTTCAAAAGGCAGACAGAGCTGGTGAACCGGCTAGGGATAGACCTGACTAAGCAGATAGCCGAGCGTGAGCGCATGGGTCAAGACTTCAAAGTTGTCAACGACGTATTGGCTACGAAGAAGCAGCACTTGGACGAGGCATATCGGAGGATATCCAAGTTCAACCAGCACTGGAAGGCTTCCCTGGCCACCAGGAAAGAGCGGGAGGATAAGCTGATGCTACAGATCTCCAAGCTGGAAGCCCAGGTGAAGGACAGTGAGAAGAGGTTTGATGAAGAAACCGCTCGCAGGTACGCCGCCGAAGGCCAGCTCAACAAAGCTCTCGCTAACCTGAAGGAGCGCAAGCTGACGTTTGAGTCCAAAAAACGGAAGTTAGAATATTGCTTCGGCGAAGGAGCATGGGAAGGTTCGGTCGAAGGACTTCAGTACACCATTGTGCAGAGGGAATTACTCGTCGAAGGGCTGCTCACTCTGCCAGATCATCCAGAAACGAAGGAGTTGTTAGAAGAGTATCGCGCCCGTGGACGCACTTGACTATTTGCATTCCTTTTGTTTTGATCATTGTTGTATGCTGACCATCACAAGGCTTGTTGGCTGAGGTCACGCTGTTGAGTCATCTTGTACTCGCTGATGCTATGTACTGCCTTGATAGGCATTCTTTATATATGAGATTGTTGTTTCCATGATTTGACCCGGACTTCTTCTTCTTATTATCAGCACTAGCACTCAGGCACTAGGATCAGGGGAGATCTCCCTAACACACAGACACACGCATGCATTTGCATGAAGCATTTGCATGACGAGCATTTTGTTATTTTTCCTAACCCTTCTGTGTTTAACAGGTTTTTCAGGTTGTCGCATGTTGTCCCAGGTTGTTTCCAGTGGTTCCAGGATTGATTAGAGACTAATTCACCGCTATCCTACTAGAGCTAATCAGACCAGGATCATGGAGCAAGTGCAAACTGATGTTCAGGAACTCCGCGAAAGCATGGATCGCTTCATGGAGCTCATGCAAGTGGTCGCCAATGGCCAGGATCAGCTCAGAACTTTGGTTCAGCCTTTGATTTCCAGGGTTGATAGCAACGGCGTACTCCACGGTGGGACCGTTCCTACTCCTCCACCAGTTGAGACACCACATAATGGTATCCCCGTGACCGGGGGAAACGACAGTGCTAATGGCAATGTGATGACCAACATCGGACTCAATACGACGGGCGTCGGTAATGGGGGTCTGGAAGCTAATGTCAATGTCGGGCCGGGCAACGGCAATGCAGGCGTCGGGAATCTGTTTGTGCCTTAGCCATGGCTTGAGGGTCACCAAGACTATGTGTTCTCTCATAGAGGTGCTGAAGGAGAGCTGAATGCTGAAACGCGACTTAGATTCAAAGCACTTGAAGATAAAATGAGAGATATCGAGAATCAGAATACTTTGGGTGTTGATATGTCCAAGCTGGGATTAATTGCTGATTTCAAGGTGCCTTCCAAGTTCAGGGTACCTGACTTTGAAAAATATAAGGGCACCACTTGCCCTCGTGTCCACCTGAGATTGTACTACAGGAAGATGTCTGCCTATTCTGAGGACGAGAAGTTGCTGATGCACTTCTTCCAAGACAGTCTTTCCGGGCTATCCCTTGAGTGGTACATGGGTCTGGAGCCCACCAGTGTGCGCACATGGAAGGATCTCGCTGAAGCATTTCTGCACCACTACCAATACAATAGCGACTTGGCCCCGAACCGAGTCCAGCTGCAGAACCTGTCGCAGAGGAATAATGAAGGATTTAAGGAGTACGCCCAGCGGTGGCGTGAGTTGGCAGCCAGGGTTCAACCGCCGATGGTTGAATGAGAGCTCATGCAGATGTTTGTAGCCACCCTTCCAGGGGTTTACTATGAAAAGTTAGTTAGCGGTATGTCTGGGAAGTTCTCGGATCTCATTATCATGGGTGAACACGTCGAGAATGGGATCAAGATCGGGAAAATTCAAGGTGAGTCATCCTCAGTTGGAGGAGGCGGAAAGAAACCTTATGCTGGCAAAAGGCGAGAAGGAGAAGCGAGCGCTGTGACCAACGCTCGAAGGAAGGGCAAAGGCCCTCAGCAGCAGGTAGCCAGTATAAATATCCCAGCAGCTCTGCAGCAGCAGCAGCAACCGAATCAACAGGGATATAGAAAGTACCAGAATCGGGCATCTTTGGCAAACTGTCACTTCGAGACGCCGCCCATGTCGTACGCGCAACTCTTGCAGACTTTGCTCCAGCTACAGTTGGTCCAGAAGAGGACGATGGCTCCCTTGACAGGGGCACCTCCACCAGGGTACGACGCGAATGCCACTTGTGAGTTCCACTCAGGGGCACCAGGCCACGCAATCGAGAACTGCAAAGCCTTCAAGCACAAGGTGCAGGACTTGGTGGATGCCAAGATCATCAACTTCTCTGATAATGTGCCCAATGTCACGAAGAATCCTATGCCGAATCATAGGGGAGGTGGTGTGAACGCCATTATCGAGGACGAGAGCGCAGATTTGTTGACTGATGTCAGAGATCTAAAGACGCCACTTAGCTTCGTCAAAGCTAAGTTGTTGAAAAGAGGGTTCTTTCCAGGTTGCAGAGAGCTATGTATGGACTGTGCCACACGTTCTGATGGATGTGAGCAGTTGGTGGAAGGAATTCAAAGTCTGATGACTGAAGGCATTCTGCAGTTTAGCCGGAGGGCTGAAAGTGGATCAGGAGAGGTAGTGCTGAAGCAGGCCGATGAAGTCGCCACCATCACCATCCCTCGTCGGCCGATAACCATTTATGCGCCCAGACCGCCCACAATTACTATCACCAAAGCTGGGTCGATACCTTTCGAGAGCACTAACGCCGTTCTGTGGCATTATGGGGCTGAAGTCTACTGCAACGGACAGAGGTTGGAGCTAGAACCGTATGGATCGACTGTGGAGAACCTCGCAGGAATCAGTGGTATTACTCGCAGCGGAAGAGTGTTTGCACCGCCAGAGGTCGTGGCGGATAAAGCGGTCAGAGCTGATGCGACCGATAAGGGTAAAAGCAAAGTCGTCGAAGAGGTCCCGTGTGGGGTAGAAAAAGATTTGCTTGTCAAGGATGCCGAGGAGTTTATGCGGTTGATTAAAAAGATCGACTACAAGATTGTAGATCATCTTCATCAGACGCCCTCGAAGATTTCCATTCTCAACCTGTTGCTGTGTTCTGAAGCACACCGCAACGCGCTGCTGAAGGTGTTGAACGCCGCATACGTACCGCAAGAAATATCGGTGAATCAGCTAGAGGAGGTGGTAGCCCACGTAAATGCTGGGAATGGGCTAGGGTTCACAGACTTAGAGCTGACGCCAAAAGGGAGCAATCACAATAGCGCCCTGCACATCTCGATAGAGTGCAGGGGCACGATCATGTCGCACGTGTTGGTGGACACGGGTTCGTCACTTAATGTTCTTCCGAAGAAGGCATTAATGAAGTTGGATACTCGTGGAGTGATCTGCACACCCAGTGATCTAGTTGTGAAAGCGTTCGATGGAACTAAACGCCACGTTTTCGGGGAGGTGAGCTTGCCGATCCATGTCGGTCCGAAAACGTTCAACGCAGTTTTTTATATTATGGACATCATGCCTGCCTACAGTTGTCTCTTGGGCCGGCCGTGGATCCATGCTGCTGGTGTCGTGACCTCCACGTTGCACCAAAAGCTCAAATATGTTGTCGGGGGAAGCATTGTAACCGTGTGTGGAGAGGAAGACATAATGGTGAGCCATTTGTCGTCCTTCAAGTATGTGGAAATGGATGGCGAGATCCATGAAACACTTTGTCAAGCGTTCGAGGCTGTCAAGGTAAAAGAAGTAGCTCTTGTAGTCACAAAAAAGCCAGAGATGACTCTCTCATCGTTCAAGGAAGCTCGGGCCGTTGTCCAAGCCGGATCTACCCCAGGCTGGGGGCGAATTTTGGAGATACCCAACAAGCAAGATAAGTTTGGGTTGGGATATTCTCCCGGAGCTGAAGCTTCTTCTTCTTCGTCTAGCAGTGCGTCTCGAGGTAAAGGGCCGATCCAATTTACCAGTGGCGGAGTGATCTTCAAAAGCATCAACGCGACGTCTGAAGACAGCGGGGATAGAGATTGTGACCTCGACTCTTGGATTCAACCAAGCAAGCCAGGCGAGGGCCTTACCAATTGGTCCATCAAGGACATCATCCAGATGACAAGCGAAGAGTAATGATTTACTTTTTCCAATCATTGTACAACCCTATGTCCTACCCGGGGCATAGTGGTTTTATTATCAGGGCTTTGTTGGATTATGTACATGCATTTTGTTAATAAATCAAAGGCGTTCTCTTCGTATTCAAATATTGTGATCTCTGTTATTCCTGTTTTATATTTGTTTTAAAAAACAGTAAAATGGCAATGGGGTTTGTGCTAACCTGCACATCCTTGTTTTAAAACTTAACCCTTATTATTGCAGGATCCACATAACAGATGACATCGACTCTGGACCTTCTACGGCTCACTTCGACTTCGATTGCCCGATCTATCAAGCCGAAGAAGAGATTGATGAAGACGAAGACCTTCCTGAAGAGTTGGCCCGCTTGTTGAAAAAAGAGGAGAAAGTTATTCTGCCTCATGAAGGGGAGATTGAGATCGTGAATCTGGGTTCTGAAGAGCTCGTCAGAAACGTCAGGATAGGGGCTGCATTGCAGAGCGATGTCAAGCAGAGATTGGTCGAGATGCTAAGAGATTATAGTGACGTCTTTGCTTGGTCATACGAGGATATGCCCGGACTTGACACGGACATCGTGGTCCACCACTTGCCGCTGCGAGAAGATTGTCCTCCTATCAAGCAGAAGCTTAGAAGGACGCGACCAGATATGGCCGTTAAGATCAAAGAAGAAGTGCAGAAATAGCTTGATGTTGGCTTCATAGCGGTCACTACTTACCCTCCGTGGGTCGCCAACATAGTGCCTGTACTGAAGAAGGACGGTAAGGTACGAATGTGCGTTGATTATCGGGATTTGAATAGGGCGAGCCCTAAAGATGATTTCCCGCTGCCTCATATTGATGTGTTGGTCGACAATACATCCTAGTTCTCCGTGTTTTCGTTCATGGATGGCTTCTCCGGTTACAACCAGATCAAGATGGCGCCGGAGGATATGGAGAAGACGACGTTTATCACTCCTTGGGTAACATTTTGCTATAAGGTAATGCCTTTCGATCTAAAGAACGCAGGGGCTACTTACCAGCGAGCAATGGTAACTTTGTTTCATGACATGATTCATCATGAGATTGAATTCTATGTTGATGACATGATTGCAAAGTCCCAAACGGAGGAGGGACATCTGGTCAATTTGCTGAAGCTTTTTGAGAGGCTTAGGAAGTTCAGGTTGAGGCTGAATCCTAACAAATGTACTTTCGGAGTACGGTCCGGAAAGTTACTGGGGTTTATCGTGAGTGAACGAGGCATCGAGGTTGATCCTGCGAAGATAAAAGCCATACTAGAAATGCTAGTGCCGAAAACAGAAAAAGAAGTTCGTGGTTTCTTGGGCAGAATAAACTACATTGCAAGGTTTATATCTCAGCTCACGGCCACGTGTGAACCGATGTTCAAGCTTTTAAAGAAAGATCAGGCGATTACTTGGAATGAGGATTGCCAGAAGGCATTCGACAAGATAAAGCAGTATCTTCAGGAACCTCCAATCTTGATATCCCTAGTGGCTGGACGGCCATTAATCATGTACTTGACAGTTCTTGAGAATAGTATGGGGTGTGTTATCGGTCAGCACGACGAGACGGGCAGAAAGGAGCATGCCATTTACTACTTGAGTAAAAAGTTCACTGACTATGAATCTCGCTACTCGATGTTGGAGAAGACGTGTTGTGCACTAGCCTGGGCTGCCAAACGTCTACGACAGTACATGCTCAATCACACCACCATGCTAATTTCTAAGATGGATCCGATCAAGTACGTCTTCGAGAAGCAGGCTCTTTCGGGCAGGATTGCCAGATGGCAAATGGTGTTAACGGAATACGATATTCAGTACGTGTCCTAGAAGGCCATCAAGGGAAGCGTATTGTCTGAATACCTGGCCGAACAGCCGATCGAGGATTACCAGCCGATGAAATTTGAATTCCCTGATGAGGATATCATGTTTCTCAAAGCGAAGGATTGCGATGAGCCGTTGCCCGACGAGGGGCCAGATAGGAAATCCCAGTGGAAATTGATATTCGATGGGGCGGTTAATTCCTATGGAAGTGGCATCGGGGCTATCATCACGACTCCCCACGGATCCCATATCCCGTTTACTGCGAGACTGACGTTTCCAGTCACCAATAATGAAACGGAGTACGAAGCATGCATCATGGGTCTAGAAGAGGCAATTGATTTGAGAATCAAGAATCTAGACGTATATGGTGACTCAGCGCTTGTGATCAACCAAATTAAAGGGGAGTGGGAGACTCGTCAATCAAATTTGGTGCCGTACATGAACTATGCCAGAAGGCTACTTCCGTTCTTTGACGAGTGGAACTCCATCATGTGCCCAGAGCGGAAAATCAGATGGCTGATGCCTTAGCCACGTTGGCTTCAATGTATAAACTCAATTTTTGGAATGAGGCTCAAAGAATTGTCCTTTCCCGTCTTGATAGACCTGCATTCGTCTTTGCAATCGAGGAAGCCGCCGATGGCAAGCCATGGTTCCATGACATCCAGACTTTCCTTATGACTAAGGAGTATCCCGCGGGTGCGTTAACCCAGGATAAAAAGACTCAGAGGAGGCTGTTTGGAAATTTTTATCTCAATCCTGATGGAGTTCTGTATAAGAGAAACCACGATCTCGTGCTACTCAGATGTGTAGATGAGAAAGAGGCGAGTATGCTCATGGAAGAAGTCCATGAAGGCACATTTGGTACGCACGCCGGCGGGCATGCTATGACGAGAAAGATCCTGAGAGCAGGGTACTACTGGCTGACGATGGAATCAGATTGCTTCAAATTCGCGAAGAGATGTCATAAATGCCAGATTTATGCTGATAAAGTTCATGTGCCGCCGTGCCCGTTGAATGTCATGTCCTCCCCGTGGCCGTTCTCGATGTGGGGGCATCGACATGATAGGCAAGATTGAGCCCACTGCATCTAACGGTCATCACTTCATTCTGGTAGCTATCGACTATTTCACCAAGTGGGTGGAGGCAGCCTCGTATGCTAATGTGACCAAGCAGGTGGTGGCTAAATTCATAAAAAGGGACATCATCTGTCGTTACGGAATTCCCGAGCGGATCATTACCGATAATGGTTCGAATCTGAATAACAAGATGATGAAGGAGCTGTGCCAGAGTTTCAAGATTAAACACCACAACTCATCTCCTTACCGGCCGAAGATGAATGGCGCCGTTGAAGCGGCCAATAAGAACATCAAGAAGATTGTTCAGAAGATGGTTGTGACCTACAAAGATTGGCACGAGATGCTGCCATTTGCACTGCACGGTTATCGTACGACGGTACGTGCGTCAACCGGGGCAACTCCTTTCTCCTTGGTGTACGGTATGGAAGCTGTCCTACCGTTAGAAGTGGAGATCCCTTCTTTGCGAGTTTTGGTTGATGTGAAACTCGACGAGGCATAATGGATTACGAACCGACTGAACCAACTCAGCCTGATGGACGAGAAGAGGTTAGCATTGATTGTGCATGGTCGTTTATACCAAAGCCGAATGAAGAAAGCTTATGATAAGAAGGTGCGTCCTAGAAGCTTTCAGACGGGTGATCTCGTCATGAAGAAGATTCTTCCTCCACACTCCGATCACCGGGGCAAGTGGACTCCCAATTACGAAGGTCCGTACGTCGTCAGCAAGGTCTTCTCGGGAGGAGCTTTGTTGTTATCCACGATGGATGGTGAAGATTTTGCATCCCCGGTGAACGCGGACGCAGTTAAAAAATACTTTGCTTGAAAGCCACCCGCTGGACAAAAAAGAGAGTCCAGGCAAAAATGGGGCATCCTGGCGAACCAAAAACAGAATAAAAGGTTCGAGCAAAAATTAGGGATATAAATTAAAAAATGTACACCCGCGAAGTCGAAAACCTACACTGGGCGGCTTCGGCAAAAAAGGGTATCTCGGTGAACTGAAAACCCACAAAGGGCGGTTCACGCAAAAGTTAGGGATTTGAAAAAGCAAATGACTGTGTTCCGCGTGTGGACTTTCATTGTTTAGTGGTTTGGAAGACCTGAGGGCCGTTTATCTGATGTATATACTGACGTATAGAGGGATCAACTCATGGTGTTCGTCTACGCCTCGTTGCCGACATTTGTATATACTGATGTATATTTATGTTTTATTTTTGTGCGGCTTCCTAATTCCAGGAGCTTGCCTCTTTTGTAAAACATTTTTACCGATTTAGGGGTTTGTTATCAATAAAAAGCATACTATTCAGCAATTCTGTTTGCTTGTTTAGCATTTCTCTGTTTTGTTTGCGAAAAAGAACGCCGATGTTTTTGATAAAATGCGCATACATAAACTTACTGGCCTAGGCCACTGATTGTTGAAACAATGAATTACTTGAACATTGTCACGAGATAATAACCTTGATAGGTCCCTTTGAGAAGGGTATCTTGCCTGTTTGTTTGTGTTGTTACAGGTGTAGCATATTCCAGACAGGGCGTCGTGCGCATCCTGAAGAAGGATGATTCCTCCTTCTCCAGCAGAGTTCAGTAGCCTCTCCCTGCAGAGTCTGAACGCGAGATCGTGAGCATTGATATGTCTCCCCAGGCAGAGAAGATTCTCTCCCCAATCAGATGCCTCCTGAAGGAACGTCATCTCCTCAGCTGAGTCAGGCGCCGAAGCGCGTGTTCATCCCCCAGCACCGGGTCACAAGTGCAGGTCTCGTAGGAAACTATTCGTTCACTGAAGTGTGCAGCAACTGATAGTCCAGACTAAAGTCGCCAGAGAGGGTTGCTCCAGTTGATGCTTAGAGTCCCCGGCAGAGTGTTTGCTCAGGATGATTCCTGAAATCTCCGGCAGAGTTATTGGTTCAAGATGATTATTGAAGTCCCCAGCGGAGTTATTTGTCCAAGATGATTCTTGAAGTCCTCAGCAGAGTTGATTCATCCAGAATGATTTCTGGATCCCCGAAGCGGAGTTACTTGATAGTTCTCCAGAATCCCCAGCGGAGATGCGTCATCCCCAGCAGGTTTCTGAATGGCGAAGTTGAAACCTCCCTTGAAGACTCCATGGTTGAAACCTCAAGGAAGCAGTTCTCTCAGCTGATGCGGAGTGCCTGATGGCAGAGGTTTAGATATTCCCATTTGGCTCATGATTGACTAAGAATTCTATTCCCGACTTGCTGACCTAGTCCGGCTGATGCCCGACAGTTCTTTGAATGCCTGATGGCATGATCAACCTGATGGTTGACCTAGTCCGGCTGATGCCCGACAGTTATTTGAATGCCTGGTGGCATGATCAACCTGATGGTTGACCTAGTCCGGCTGATGCCCGACAGTTCTTTGAATGCCTGATGGCATGATCAACCTGATGGTTGACCTGATGAAGTCCGGCTGATGCCCGACAGTTTTCTTTGAATGCCCTATGGCATGATCAACCTGATGGTTGACCTGAAGAGTCCCGAGGAATCGTGATGCCTGATGGCATGATCGACTATGTATTACCAGTTACCGTGTGACCAATTCTCCAGCTAGTTGTCGTGCAGCTATTATTTCAGTGTTCGAAGATTTGTTCCCATCTGATTACCGCGTACTTGTGCAGTTGGAAAATTTCCGGGTTTATCAGTATTCAACCGTCTAGCACCTTGATTGGCTGAGATCCGTTCGCCTCACCCAGTCAGGTTCAAGCCGTTTGAATAGGGGCAGCTGTTGCACCCCAAAATTTGACCAACATTTATTTACCTAGCTTATGGTTCATCTCATTCATCATCTGCATTTCATTGGTATGTGTGCATTAGGTCAAGAGGTATGAGTACCAATCAAGACTATGAAGCTAGCCAAGAAGGTTATTCAAGTGTTCAAAGGTTGATATCTTTGTCAGAGAACTCAAGAGATCCTCAGAGAGATTGGTTGAAACCAAGGTTGTGTGTCTCATAACTTGAGAGTTGTGGGAGCCCCTCAGATGATTATGAGGCTATGAGGATGGACTTGAAGCTTTGAGAAAGCTTATGAGATCTCTTGAAAGCCATCATGAAGCCTAGAGAGGTCATTGTACAAGAATTCAGAAGACTCAGCCATGAGTGGTGGAATTAGGGTTTGACTGGGTCAACCCTAGGTCAACTGATGATTTGGGAAAGGTTGAGACCTAATCCAAGAGCCATGTGATCATGGATTGATGCATTGAGATACTATAAGGATTATTCCTAGACCAACTCATCATGATTGAGGATTTTGCGAAGTTTTAATCTAGGGTTTCTAAGGCTTGGCAGTGTAAAATCCCCTAGTTTGATCCCTATCTTCAAGGCAATGTAGCTCAAGATGTGATTGTCATCTCATCTTCCCCACAACATGAATGTTGTAGAGCTTGCTCTTAGCTTTAATTTGAGTACTAGAAGTCCTTGATAGGATTTGTAGAGCTCAAGTTATGACTTTGACAAGTTACAGGTCATCTGAGGTATGTGAATCTGGGTCCTTAAAAGTCACCCAACTTGCATCCAACTTTTGCCTAAGAAGGATAATTCCTATGAACTCTTGGTCAACATGAATGCTGTTCCTCATCTTCTTAGCTTTCTATAGAGTACTAGAAGTCCTTGATAGGATTTGTAGAACTCAAGTTATGGCTTTGACAAGTCAAGGGCATTTTGGTCATTTGGAGATTATAGGTCATTTCAAGCATAAGGCCATATCTCCTATTTCCAAGCTTCAAATGGAAAAATCTTCAGCATCAAACTTGCTTATAATGATTTTTTAAAGCTAGTAGGGAGGTCATGAGGTGTTGAAAAGGCTTTTAGCAAAAAGTGATAAAAATGACCTAAAATGGAGGCATAAGTTAAATAAGTTCAAATTGGAAATTGGAAATCCCAAGTTACACATCCAAACCATGGCATATAATAGGTCATTTTGACTCTAAAAGACCTTCTAAAAACAATGGTTCAGCCACTTGTTTAAATTGAGGCTTAGATCTTGGGGCTGCTTTGGAAATTGGTTGCCTGCATCTTAAGGCACAAAGGCAAAACTCAAAGAAACTCAATGTACAAGTTAGTTAAGGGTTTCAACACATCATATATCTCATTTAGGGATAATTTCAAGCCAAGAAAAGTTGCTGCAAGGACTATGGCATGAGATGATATGTGAGATGAGATGAATTCATAATATCATGACATGAGAATCCCAATTTCTCATGGGAAGGTTCTAGATGGTTCTAGATGATTCTAAACCACTCTATATAACATATAGAACTTGCTCAGATGCAAGGTTGGTGTAAGATTTGAGAGAAGAGAGAGTTGGCCATTTCACTTGCTTCCATTGCAAGTTGAAATCAAAATCCATATTCTGATTCAATTCCATCCTTTCTTTCAATCCAAACACATTCCTCTAATCATAGTGAAGCTGTGCAGATCAATTTGAGAGCAAAACCATGGAGATTTGAAGAGTTGGCAATTGGATTTTCAAGGTTGCAAGTCATAATCGGTTTTGGAGATTGAAGCTTTCTTGTTCCAAACTTTTGCAAACAGTAGCAAGATCATCATTCAAGGAGTGATTTTGGAGAGTTTGAAGGCTTGCAGTGAAGGTTTACTCCATCTATTAATCAAGAAATACCAGGTTAGTAACTTTTCTTCTACACCATGATCTAGGCATGATTAGCAAGAATTGTTGGGTTAGAACTGTTAGAGACCAATAGGAGATGGATTCTGAACATTTTGAGAGTAATTGGTGAAGTTTCAGTTGGTGTCACCATTTTTGTTTGGACCAAGACTCGAGTTATGGTGAGCTATAGAATGAATTAGATGTCAAGAATCAATCAATGTGAGTTGGTGATTAATCTGAGGTAGTTAATTGCAAGAATTGTTGAAGTTGATGATTGAGCATATCTTTGATCTTGGATCGGGTTTGGAGATTTAGGATGATTCAATTAATTTTAAGACTATGGTTAGATTCAGCATGAAAGTCTGGATGGATTAGGGTTTTGAATTTTAAGTTTTCATGGAGATTTGAGGTTATACGAGTTAGGTTAAGTTGGAGCTTGAAGCTCTGCATTTCCATGGCTTCTCCATAAGAACCCTAGCTGGAGGAAGAAGATGAAGCGTGGCCATTGGATGAAGCAAGACCATTGACTGAGAATTGGATCCCACGGCTGAGATTCAATTTCAATTTGAAGAGGGAAGCTCTGAAGAGCATTAAACGCGGCGTTTCATTAAAAGGGGGGATTGGGCTCAGTTGCTATCCACACCCCAGATCATGGCCCATGGTTATTTTGAACTATATTTTGCTACTATCTGCACCGTATCTGTAACACCCAATTTCTACCCAAGGCATATTTAAAATAAATCAAAATCAGAGTGCATGAAATTTGTACGCATGATGGTCGTCATGGACTTGTGACGGTCGTCACACAGACAAAAACCTGGGCGTCACATTTTTCAGCTAGCAGAAGCATGCATTTTACCATTTAATTTAACTAGGCAACATGCATTCAGTGATGATACATAGCACATACTCTTGGATGAACAACTAATAACAACTCACATAACATCTTTATTACATAGCAACATATTCATTCGCAGCGGAACATAATGCACTTTCAACATTTATGAAAATCAATGTGATACCAGAAATTACAACCAAAACTCCATTAAAATTCAACAAGTACTTCAGCTTGCATATATTCATTAAACAACTAGTTTTCCATCAAAATTCAACACTAACGATTCTTCGGCTTAGTGCGTACAACCAGCATTCGGTGCATTAACAAAAAAAATAACCAATTCAACTAAAATACTTAGTAAAATTCAGCAACAAGAAAACATCAAATAAACAACATAAACAATCGTTCATCCCCCCAAGAGTGCTACGTATCAGAGCGACCAACGACACCTTACGGGAACTACGCTCTATTCTTGACTACCTGCAAATTACCACCAGAGGAGGTAACATACAACCAAAAAGGGTGAGATATCAATAGTATAACATGCCGGAACTCATCACAGCATTATAGGTTTCGAAATCATAAACATCATCGACAACAACTGTGAGTAATCCATATCTCACATAAACAACATTAACATACAACTAGCGTAATTATGCGACTTTATGCGACTCAACAATGCGACTCAACTGTGCATATGCATGTGGTACCATTTTGGGAGACAACTCTCCACAACTCGGGACAGGGCCAACACCCCGAACCCATCTAGGAGCCAACACTCCAAAACTCGGGACAGGGCCAACACCCTGAACCCATCTAGGAGCCAACACTCCAAATAACGCCAATACAGGCACAACCGTCACCAATCCATGCCAAATGCTATGCCATGAAATGCATCTATCATGGACTACAACACAACCATAGCAACCATATAACAAGGCATTATGCCTATAACCAGAATGTCCATAACAGAGCATCATAACATCATACCACTCATACAACTATCACTTTCTACTCGTTCACCTATGGGAACAATAACAACATAATTTCAACATTTACGACTGTTCATGTAAAGGAACATTGCAACATCGTATTAACAAATAGGAACTTAAAGTGTTCACACAAAACGACTATTCCTATACAGGTATAACATTAACATCAGTTCTACAATTAATCTTTAACATTTTATCGTAATAACAACATTACGGCATCTTCTCACATGATTAATTACAAATCAATCACAACCATGTAACTGTCCTTTTTGGACCAGTACCTGAAACTGGCGCCTTAGACCAACTCGGCCATCTTGACGTCCATTAGGGAAAACCATTGGAGCGTTGTACGAATAACCGTATAGCATATTCGTTCTACATATTTGCCCATAAGGAAAACCTTAGAGCATCGCACTAATAACTACAAAACACATTCATTCTTACATAGAAATCTGGTACCATTAGGGAACCCCTTTCCTTAACATTTATCGATTAACGAAAACTATACCTATGACTCGATCCCCACATGAATTCGATCATACTCCCGGTTATAGAATTGAACCCCACCCTTACCTTAGAATTGAGGCCAATTCCACGCTTTCCGATTCCGCTTCTGCTCTACGGTGATTTTTCTGCAGAAATCTCCCGAATTCGCCGATGGATGATTCTTCGCTCTCCACTTCTCTCAATGCGTAACTTCTCTTTTCCGTCTTTCCTTTCCCAAAAAATGATGTAATTAAGGGTAAAAGAGTCTACGGGAATATATTTTTGCTATAAAATCTCATTCCACCAGAACACGTTCAAATTCTGCATAACTGTTGTTTTTGCTCGTGTGACGGTCGTCACACCCTGTGACGGTCGTCATAACAGCAAAATTAAATTTTTTTAAATTTTTTTCTAGATAGAACATCTCTTTAGCTTTCCAACGCTTCGAACGGGGATCAAATCCGACTTACGGATCAAGAGATATAAATTTTCAAAGTTTTCCGACAAAACCAGAATTTTTTCCGACAATTCGACCGATTCAATTCCTTTCTTCAAGACTGAATTGCTGTTGGAAGAGCTGAAGCTTGGAGTTGAGAGAGGAGTTGATCTGCTTTCTTATCTTTTTCTTTTCTATATTGACATGTTTTGTTTGACTTGCTTGATGCATTAGAATAAGTTCATATCTAGAATAAGTATAATCTAGGAGCATGATTGCACTAGATGTTGAGTTGCTCCCTCTGCTTGTATTGTTACTGTGTGGCTTTGCTTGCGGGTATTCGGTAGAGCCCAGCTCCCTTGCCCAGGTGGTTTGTTTGCCTGATGGCATTTTATTTTATTTCTTCTGTATGATTGCAGTTTACTGTATCTTTCTTGATAGCATGTTGTTTATTTCTGTATGATTACTGTTATCCATTCTGGCTTGAGGTTGAGATGAGCTTGTGGAGGCTGAAGCCCCACACGCATTTCCTCCCTCACTTGCATTGCATGCATTTTACTGTTTAAGCTGATGCTTTGTCTGTTTTGGTGTATCATTGACATGATCCCTTAGGACTCTCATTTCCTTTGATAAGGAATTGATGATAGAACTTTAGGTTGAAACCTATGCATGACAACTTCTAGGAGTTCCCTGTTCAAACCTCAACCATAGGATAAATCCTTGGCATGACAACAGTAGGACTTGATAGTCTCCCTTCTAGTTGGGCCTGTTCTCTTCTCATCTCAAAACAGTTTAAGATACAGTAATCCTGAATGATTTCTTTCGTACGTTGCGAGCCTTAAGCTATCTGAGAAAGGATTGTGGGAGAGTTTCTTTTCTACAGTCTGGATGTTTAGTATGGTACCCTTTGGGTGACATGCGACGCATTCACTCTCAGGTCATAGTCTTTAGTGCGATTGAAATTGCAAACATAATAAAAAACACTTCTTTCGTAAAAGACAGGAAACAAAGCGTAGTGTCCCGAACTACGTAAGCTCTGATCTCTCATACCTGTTGACAGTGCGTAGGCACAGTACTGATGTACTGGCGAGCTACCTTCCCCATAACCCGTCGTAGGTCGAACTACGTTGACTCTGATTTCTCGTTCTCTGATGAGAATACGTAGGCATAAAGCGCGACGCTTTGCCGAGTCACTTTCTTTCTGTTTAAACCAGCCTTGATAGGTAGATAGATAAAACCAACCCGTCCAAGTAAACACAACAAGCGTGGATCCCGTCGAGTACGACGTACGTGAGGGGTGCTAATACCTTCCCCTTGCGTAACCGACTCCCGAACCCAGACAATGGTTGCGACGACCTTGTCTTACCCTTTTTCGTCAGGTTTTTCCGATCGTTTCCTTTCCCGCTCTGAGGGATAAATAACGAAAGGTGGAGACTCTTCTGTTATGCCGGCACCTTATTTTCGCATAAGCGACAATAACCTACAAGATACGGTATATTACCTACTATCAGACGTATAATAGCCTAAGCGAAGGTAGTAACCCAAAAGATACGGTATATTACCTACTATCTAACGTATGATAGCCTAAGCAAAGGTAATAACCTAAAAGATACGGTATATTACCTACTATCAGACGTATAATAGCCTAAGCAAAGGTAATAACCCAAAAGATACGGTATATTACCTACTATCAAACGTATGATAGCCTAAGCAAAGGTAATAACCTAAAAGAGACGGTATATTAACTATTATCAGACGTGTGATGGCCTAAGCAAAGGCAATAAGCCAAAAGATACGGTATATTAACTACTATCAGACGTATGATAGCCTAAGCAAAGGTAATAACCCAAAATATACGGTATATTACCTACTATCAGACGTATGAAAGCCTAACCAAAGGTAATAACCCAAAAGAAACGGTATATTACCTACTATCAAACGTATGATAGCCTAAGCAAAGGTAATAACCCAAAAGATATGGAATATTACCTACTATTAGACGTATGATAGCCTAAGCAAAGGTAATAACCCAAAAGATACGGTATATTACCTACTATCAAACGTATGATAGCCTAAGCAAAGGTAATAACCCAAAAGATACGGTATATTACCTAGTATCAGCCGTATGATAGCCTAAGCAAAGGTAATAACCTAAAAGATACAGTATATTACCTATTATTAGACGTATAATAGCCTAAGCAAAGGTAATAACCCAAAAGAGACGGTATATTACCTACTATTAGACGTATGATAGCCTAAGCAACGGTAATAACCCAAAAGATACGGTATATTACCTACTATCAGACATATGTTAGCCTAAGTAAAGGTAATAACCTAAAAAATACGGTATATTACCTACTATCAGACGTATAATAGCCTAAGCAAAGGTAATAACCCAAAAGAGACGGTATATTACCTACTATCAGACGTATAATAGCCTAAGCAAAGGTAATAACCCAAAAGAGACGATATATTACCTACTATCAGACGTATGATGGCCTAAGCAAAGGTAATAACCCAAAAGATACGGTATATTACCGACTATCAGACGTATGAAAGCCTAAGCCAAGGTAATAAACCAAAAGATACGGTATATTACCAACTATCAAACGTATGATAGCCTAAGCAAAGGTAATAACCCAAAAGATACGGTAAATTACAAACTATTAAACGTATGATAGCCTAAGGATAGGTAATAATCCAAAAGAGACGGTATATTACCTACTATCAGACGTATGATGGCCTAAGCAAAGGTAATAACCAAAAAGATACGTTATATTACCTACTATCAGACGTATGAAAGCCTAAGCAAAGGTAATAAACCAAAAGATGCGGTATATTACCAACTATCAGACGTATGATAGCCTAAGCATAGGTAATAACCCAAAAGATACGCTATATTACCTACTATCAGACGTATGATAGCCTAAGCAAAGGTAATAACAAAAAAGATACGGTATATTACCTACTATCAGCAGTATGATAGCCTAAGCAAAGGTAATAGCCTACAAGATACGGTATATTACCTACTATCAGACGTATAATAGCCTAAGCAAAGGTAATAACCCAAAAGATACGGTATATTTCCTACTATCTAACGTATGATAGCCTAAGAAAAGGTAATAACCTAAAAGATACGGTATATTACCTACTATCAGACGTATAATAGCCTAAGCAAAGGTAATAACCCAAAAGATACGGTATATTACCTACTATCAAACGTATGATAGCCAAAGCAAAGGTAATAACCTAAAAGAGACGGTATATTAACTATTATCAGACGTGTGATGGCCTATGCAAAGGTAATAAGCCAAAAGATACGGTATATTACCTACTATCAGACGTATGATAGCCTAAGCAAAGCTAAGAACCCAAAAGATACAATATATTACCAACTATCAAACGTATGATAGCCTAAGCAAAGGTAATCACCCAAAAGAAAAGGTATATTACCTACTATCAGACCTATGATTGCCTAAGCAAAGGTAATAACCCAAAAGATACGGTATATTACCTACTATCAGACATATGTTACCCTAAGCAAAGGTAATAACAAAAAAGATACGGTATATTACCTACTATCAGCCGTATGATAGCCTAAGCAAAGGTAATAGCCTAAAAGATACGGTATATTACCTACTATCAGACGTATAATAGCCTAAGCAAAGGTAGTAACCCAAAAGATACGGTATATTACATACTATCTAACGTATGATAGCCTAAGCAAAGGTAATAACCTAAAAGATACGGTATATTACCTACTATCAGACGTATAATAGCCTAAGCAAAGGTAATAACCCAAAAGATACGGTATATTACCACTATCGAACGTATGATAGCCTAAGCAAAGGTAATAACCTAAAAGAGACGGTATATTAACTACTATCAGACGTGCGATGGCCTAAGCAAAGGTAATAACCCAAAAGATACGGTATATTACCTACTATCAGACGTATGAAAGCCAAAGCAAAGGTAATAAACCAAAAGATACGGTATATTACCAACTATCAAACGTATGATAGCCTAAGCAAAGGTAATAACCCAAAACATACGGTATCTTACCAACTATTAAACGTATGATAGCCTAAGCATAGGTAATAACCTAAAAGATACGGTATAATACCTACTATCAAACGTATGATAGCCTAAACAAAGGTAATACCCCAAAAAGATACAGTATATTACCGACTATCAAAAGATACGGTATATTACCTACTATCAGACGTATGATACCCTAAGCAACGGTAATAACCTAAAAGATACGGTATATTACCTACTATCAAACGTATGATAGCCAAAGCAAAGGTAATAACCTAAAAGATAAGGTATAAAACCTACTATCAGACGTATAATAGCCTAAGCAAAGGTAATAACCCAAAAGAAACGATATATTACCAACTATCAAACGTATGATAGCCTAAGCAAAGGTAATAACCCAAAAGATACAGTATATTACCTACTATCAAACGTATGATAGCCTAAGCAAAGGTAATAACCCAAAAGATACGGTATATTACCTACTGTCATACGTCTGATAGCCTTAGCAAAGGTAATAACCCAAAAGAAACGGTATATTACCTACTGTCAAACGTATGATAGGCTAAGCAAAGGTAATAACACAAAAGATACGGTATATTACCTACTATCAGACGTATGATAACATAAGCAAATGCAATAACCCAAATGATACAGTATATTACCTACTATCAGACGTATGATAACCTAAGTAAAGGTAATAACCCAAAAGATACGGTATATTACCTACTATCAGATGTATGAAAGCCTAAGCAATGGTAATAACCCAAAAGATACGGTGTATTACCTATTATAAGACTTATGATAGCCTAAGAAAACGTAATAACCTAAACGTTACGATATATTACCTACTATTAAACATATGATAGCCTAAGCAAAGGTAATAACCCAAAAGATACGGTATATTACGAGCTATCAAACACATGATAGCCTAAGAAAAGGTAATAACCCAAAACATACTGTATATTACCAACTATCCAACGTATGATAGCCTAAGAAAAGGTAATAACCCAAAAGAGACGGTATATTACCTACTATCAAACTTATGATGGCCTAAGCAAAGGTAATAACCAAAACGATACGGTATATTACCTACTATCAGACGTATGAAAGCCTAAGCAAAGGTAATAAACCAAAAGATACAGTATATTACCAACTATCAAACGTATGATAGCCTAAGCAAAGGTAATAACCCAAAACATACGGTATCTTACCAACTATTAAACGTATGATAGCCTAAGCATAGGTAATAACCCAAAAGATACGGTATATTACCTACTATCAAACGTACGATAGCCTGAGCAAAGGTAATAACCCAAAAGATACGGTATATTACCTATTATCTGACGTATGATAGCCTAAGAAAAGTTAATAACCCAAAAGATACGGTATATTACCTACTATCAGACGTATGATATCCTAAGCAAAGGTAATAACCCAAAAGATACGGTATATTACCTACTATCAGACGTATAATAGCCTAAGCAAAGGTAATAACCCAAAACATACAATATATTACGTACTATCAAACGTATGATAGCCAAAGCAAAGGTAATAACCTAAAAGATAAGGTATAAAACCTACTATCAGATGTATAATAGCCTAAGCAAAGGTAATAACCCAAAAGATATGATATATTACCAACTATCAAACGTATGATAGCCTAAGCAAAGGTAATAACCCAAAAGATACGGTATATTACCTACTATCAAACGTATGATAGCCTAAGCAAAGGTAATAACCCAAAAGATACGGTATATTACGTACTATCAAACGTCTGATAGCTTAAGAAAAGGTAATAACCCAAAAGAAACGGTATATTACCTACTATCAAACGTATGATAGGCTAAGCAAAGGTAATAACCCTAAAAGGAGGCACCTAAACATCAATCTAGAAAGCACACCTATTTTCATCACAAAAATGTGAGAATTATTCTATGGGATCATTCATGTCTAACCTAATCACACACAAAAAATTAGGCTAAAAAACATCACCAAGTGATCACACTAAATTCCACAAAAATATGCATCAAACATAATCATTTTAATATCAATTAAAATGAAAAATTCCAATTAAATCATAAAATACATAAAATGGAAATATTTTTTCTTTAAAAAATAATAGACTCAATCATGAGTAATATGCAAAAAGAATGGGTTTAATTAGATAAATTTCCAATTAATTATGATTTTTGCAAGAACCATATATAAAATGAAAAATTAAATGAAAATCCAACAAAAAGATTAAACACACGGTGCAAGAAGTAATCAGAATCAGTTAAAAGCTTGGGTTAGGCCATCAGGGGTGTGTGAATAGCGCCTAGTTCACTAAGCCCAGCATACCAAATAAATGAAACGCAGCGTTTCCTTCAGAAATCCTTCACAACTCAGCTTTAAAACGTGGCCCTTGGATATGCTCCCAGTCAAAGGTCAAACCATGATCTAATGGTACAAACTTCATCTTCTCCATTTCAAACGCCTGAACTTCGCGCCCAGCTCCGGCCACCGCCGGTGGAGCTCCGATCATCCCCTTCAACCCTAGTTCTCCCTAGAGGCCTCCAATCCAAGAGGTCAAAACATGAAACTCATTCCAAATCTTGCCACGAATTCAACCATACCCATAGTTTCTTCTGAAACCTCAAGAATCATCATCTCCCAATCTCAACCGAAAATGGCAATTCTCCTAATTTGTCTCTAATTGATCAATTAACTATCCGGAATCCATCCTAGGCCATTCTACAATCAATCTAGCACCTTAATTCAACCTAATTCTACCTAAATCATGCTATAGGAAGAAGGTTACCAACCTGGAAATTCTTGAATAACAGATGAACCAAATCTTCACTTTAAGCTCCCAAATCTTCTGGGCACGATCACTGAACCTCCTCCTTGCTTCTGTATGCAAAAGAATCAATGGAAAGTGCTTCAATCTTGAAACACGATGATGAGTTGCAGGTGCTAAAAATCACTTGCTCATACACGATCTAGCCACCAATTCTTCTTGAAAATGATCTGAAATCACTCCTTGACATTCATGGAAGAAGTATCAATAAAGAAAATGAATGGAAATTGAGGAATTTGGTGAAACCAATTTCAATTGCAATCCAAGAAAACTCAATCTCAAGCTATGCTCAATCCTTCAATGATCACCAACCTCTGCAATGGATCCCCTCTACTCCTTATATAGATGGAGTTTGGATGATCTAGAACCCTCTAGATCCTTCCAATGAGATTTTCCACTTCTCATGTCATGAGATTTTGAATCACTTATCATGACATGTACAACCCTTGTAAACAGCTTGGAATTCATCCCATTTACTCTTAATTTCTACCCTAGTGAGATATTAGAGGTGTTTAGCTTGCAAAAACCCTTGCTCATGCCTTGATTTTAAATTTTGCAAATGTGGCTTAATATGCAAGTAAGTGCTTTTCAAAGCAAGTCCACAATTTAGACCTCAAATCAAAAATGTGGCTAAACCAATGTTTTAAAAATGTTTTTTAGAGTCAAAATGATATATTACATGCCATGGTTTGGATGTGTAGGTTGAAAATATCAATTTCCAACTTTGGTTTATTTAACTTATGCCCTTATTTTAGGTCATTTTTGCAACTTTGAGCTACAAGCCTTTCCAACATCTCATGACCTCCTCAATAGCCTTAAAACATCATTTTGAACAAGTTTGATATTGAAGATTTTTCCATTTGAAGCTTGGAAAGAGGAGTTATGGCCTTATGCTTGAAATGACCTGTAATCTCCAAATGACCAAAATGCCCTTGACTTGTCAAAGCCATAAGTTGGGTTCTACAAATCCTATCAAGGACTTCTAGTACTCTCTAGAAATCTAAGAAGATAAGGAACAACATTAATGTTGACCAAACGTTTATAGGAATCATCCTTCTTGGGCAAAAGTTGGATGCAAGTTGGGTAACTTTCAAGGCCCCAGATTCACATATCTCAGATGACCTGTAACTTGTCAAAGTCATAACTTGAGTTCTAAAAATCCTATCAACGACTTCTAGTACTCAAATTAAAGCTAAGAACAAGCTCTACAACATTCATGTTGGGGGTAAGATGAGATGACAATCACATCTTGAGCTAAACTGCCTTGAAGATAGGGGTCAAACTAGGGGATTTTACACTGTCAAGTCTTAGAAACCCTAGCTTGAAACTTCTCAAACTCTTCAATAATGATGAGTTGACCTTGGAATCATCCTTATAACATATTAATGCATCAATCCATAATCACATGGATCTTGGTTTAGGTCTAAACCCTCTCCCAATCATCAGTTGACCTAGGGTTGACCCAGTCAAACCCTAATTGCACCACTCATGGCTGAGGCTTCTTAATCTTGCACAATGACCTATCTAGGACTCATGATGGCTCTCAAGACATCTCATAAGCTCTCTCAAGGCTTCAAGTCCATTCATGGCTTCAAAATCATCTAAGGAGCTCCCACAACTCTCAAGTTAGGAGGCACACAACTTTGGTTTCAACCACTCTCTCTGAGGATCTTTTATCTTTTCTGGCAAAGATATCAACCCTTGAACACTTGAATAACCTTCTTGGCTAGCTTCATAGTATTGTGTAGCTCTTTATTGGTAGTCATACCTCTTGATCTCCTGCATACATGTCAATCAAATGCAAATGATAATGCTAATGTGAATGAGATGAAACACAAGCTAGGTAAAGAAATGTTGGTCAAATTTTGGGGTGCAACAGCTGCCCCTATTCAAACGGCTTGAACCTGACTGGGTGAGAAGGGAACGACTCTCAACCAATCAAGGTGCGAGACGGTTGAATACCGGCAAACCCGAAAATTTTCCAACTGCACAAGTACATGGTACTCTGATGGGAACAAATCTTCGAAAACTGAAATATTAGCTGCACGACAACTAGCTGGGGAATTGGTCACACGGTAACCGATAACACACGGTCGATCATGCCGTCAGGCATCAAGATTCCTCGGGACTCATCAGGTCAACAATCAAGTTAATCATGCCGTCGGGCATTCATAGAAAACTTTCGGGTATCAGCCGGACTTCCTCGGTATGTCGGGGATAGAACTCTCGGTCAATCATGAACCGCTCGGGGATACTCAAACTTCTTCCATCAGGCGCTCTGCTTCAGCTGAGGGAACTGCTTCGTCAATACGGTTGGACTTCAATCATCAAGTCTTCCGGGGAAGTTTTAACTTCGCTGTTCGGGAACCTGCTGGGGATGTCGCACCTCCACTGGGGACTCTGGAGAACTATCAAGTAACTCTGCTTCGGGGATCCAGAAATCGTTCTGGATGAATCATCTCTGCTGAGGACATCAAGAATCATCTTGGACAAATAGCTTCGTGGGGACTTCAAGAATCATCCTGAACCAATAACTCTGCGGGAGATTTCGGGAATCATCCTGAGCAAACACTCTGCCGGGAACTCTAAGCATCAACTTGAGCAACCAACTCTGGAGACTGCACTGGGGATTTTAAGAATCATCTTAAGCAAGCGACTTTGCTGGGGAGAATTCAAGAATCATCTTGAGCAAGCGACTCCGTTGGGGAGAATTCAAGAATCATCACGAGCAACCGCCATGCGGAGGAACACCTGCAAAACAAGAACGGTAACGACCTAGCTCATGTTTAGTATGCATATGCTTCGGCAATGGCGTAATGTTCCACACGGTGGCAATGCTACGCGTTTATGATAAATGCTATGCAATCATGCAAAATGCTGCGATCCCGTCAGCAAAATAAATGCCGACGAGAGAATCTTCCTGTCAAGGAGAAGGAACCACTCTGGTGGAGGAAGGAATCATCCGGCCACGGAGAAAAGGTCACGCCAATCTCAATCGGACTCCGCGTGGGGAAGCGAACTTCAGTTGACTGCTGCAGGGAAACGAAGTTCTACGAGAACCTGGACCTGCTGAGGAAAGCGATGTCAATCACGGAAACAAACTACACGGCCTTCACGGCTAACCTTCCTGGAGATAACGACTCCGGCGGGGAAACACAACATCAGCTATTCAACACTCTACTGGGGAAAACCAATCATGGTCCCAACTGCTTCCAAGGACTCGACTCTCTTGGGGATCTGCAAACTCGGCTGGGGAAGAAGGAATCATCCTGCTTACAGGGGAGAGTACGACTCTATGGGGAGTCTCGATTCCGCTGGAGACTTCAGTCTGGAACTATCGATTGCTGCACACTTCAGTGAATGGTCCCCTACGAGACCTGCATCTGTGACCCGGTGCTGGGGGAAGAACACACGCTTCGGCGCCTGACTCAGCTTGGGAGATGTCGTTCCTTCAGGATGCATCTGATTGGGGAGAGAATCCTCTCTGCCTGGGGGACGTATCAACGCTTACGATCTCACGTTCAGACTCTGCGGGGAGAGGCTGCTGAACTTGCTGGAGAAGGAGGAATCATCCTGCTTGAGGACGCGTACGACGTGCTGTCTGGAATACGCTACACCTGCAACAACACAAACAAACAGACAAGATACCCTTCTCAAAGGGACCTATCAAGGTGATAATCTTGTGACAATGTTCGAGTAATTCATTGTTTCAACAATCAGTGGCCTAGGCCAGTAAGTTTATGTATGCGCATTTTGTCAAAAACATCGACGTTCTTTTTCGCAAACAAAACAGATAAATGCTAAACAGACAAACAGAATTGCTGAATAGTGTACATTTTATTGATAACGAACCCCTGAATGGGTAAAAATGTTTTACAAGAGATGCAAGCTCCTGGAATGAGGAAGCCGCGCAAAAATAAAACATAAATATACATCAGTATATACAAATGTCGGCAACGAGGCGTAGACGAACACCATGAGTTGATCCCTCTATGACCCACTCGACTTCGATACTTCTCCGACGCTTCAGCTTCAGAAGAGATTGATTCAGATAAAACGGCCCTCAGGTCTTCCAAACCACTAAATAAATACAGTCCACACGCGGAACGCAGTCATTTGCTTTTTCAAATCCCTAACTTTTGCGTGAACCGCCCTTTGCGGGTTTTCAGTTCACCGGGATACCCTTTTTTGCCAAAGTTGCCCATCCGGGTTTTCTACTTTGCGGGTGTACATTTTTCGATTTATATCCCTAATTTTTGCCCGAAACTTTTTCCCTTTTTATGGTTCGCCGGGATGCCCCATTTTTGCCTGGATATTCTTTTTCTTCCCAGCGGGTCATTTTTTAAGCAAAGTATTTTTTAACTGCGTCCGCGTTCACCGGGGATGCAAAATCTTCACCATCCATCGTGGATAACAACAAAGCTTCTCCCAAGAAGACCTTGCTGACGACGTACGGACCTTCGTAATTGGGAGTCCACTTGCCCCGGTGATCGGAGTGTGGAGGAAGAATCTTCTTCAGGACGAGATCACCCGTCTGAAAGCTTCTAGGACGCACCTTCTTATCATAAGCTTTCTTCATTCGGCTCTGATACAGACGACCATGCGTAATCGATGCTAACCTCTTCTCGTCCATCAGGCTGAGTTGGTTTAGTCGGTTCTTAATCCATTCTGCCTCGTCGAGTTTCACGTCAATCAAAACTCGCAAAGAAGGGATCTCCACTTCTAACGGTAGGACAACTTCCATACCATACACTAAGGAGAAAGGAGTTGCCCCGGTTGATGTACGTACCGTCGTACGATAACCGTGCAGTGCGAATGGCAGCATCTCGTGCCAATCTTTGTAGGTCACAACCATCTTCTGAACAATCTTCTTTATGTTCTTATTGGCCGCTTCAACGGCGCCATTCATCTTCGGCCGGTAAGGAGATGAGTTGTGGTGTTCAATCTTGAAACTCTAGCACAACTCCTTCATCATCTTGTTATTCAGATTCGAACCATTATCGGTAATGATCCGCTCGGGAATTCCGTAACGACAGATGATATCTCTCTTTATGAATTTAGCCACCACCTGCTTGGTCACATTAGCATATGAGGCGGCCTCCACCCACTTGGTGAAGTAGTCGATAGCTACTAGAATGAAGCGATGATCGTTAGATGCAGTGGGCTCGATCTTGCCTATCATGTCGATGCCCCACATGGAGAACGGCCACGGGGAGGACATGACATTTAACGGGCACGGCGGCACATGAACTTTATCAGCATAAATCTGGCATTTATGACATCTCTTCGCGAATTTAAAGCAATCCGATTCCATCGTCAGCCAGTAATATCCTGCTCTCAGGATCTTTCTCGTCATAGCATGCCCGCCGACGTGCGTACCAAATGTGCCTTCATGGACTTCTTCCATGAGCATACTCTCCTCTTTCTCATCTACGCATCTGAGTAGCACGAGATCGTGGTTTCTTTTATACAAAACTCCATCAGGATAGAAATTTCCAGACAGCCTCCTCAGAGTCTTCTTATCCTGGGTTGACGCTCCCGCGTGATACTCCTTAGTCATAAGGAAGGTCTGGATATCATAGAACCATGGCTTGCCGTCGGCGGCTTCCTCGATTGCAAAGACGAATGCAGGTCTATCAAGACGAGAAAGGACAATTCTTGGAGATTCATTCCAAAAATTGACTTTATACATCGAAGCCAATGTGGCTAGGGCATCAACCATCTGGTTCTCGGCATTGGGCACATGATGGAGTTCCACTCGATCAAAGAACGGAAGCAGCCTTCTGGCATAGTTCATGTACGGCACCAAATTCGATTGACGAGTCTCCCACTCCCCTTTAATCTGGTTAATCACAAGCGTCGAGTCACCATATACGTCTAGATTCTTGATTCTCAAATCAATTTCCTCTTCTAGACCCATGATGCATGCTTCGTACTCCACTTCATTATTCGTGACTGGAAACGTCAGTCTCGCAGTGAACGGGATGTGGGATCCATGGGGAGTCGTGATGATCTCCCCAATGCCACTTCCATAGGAATTAACCGCCCCGTAAAATATCAATTTCCACTGGGATCTTTTGTCTGGCCCCTCGTCGGGCAACGGTTCATCGCAATCCTTCGCTTTGAGAAACATGATATCCTCATCAGGGAATTCAAATTTCATCGGTTGGTAATCCTCGATCAGCTGTTCGGCAAGGTAATTAGACAATACGCTTCCCTTAATGGCCTTTTGGGAAACATACTGAATGTCATATTCAGTCAACACCATTTGCCATCTGGCAATCCTGCCCGAAAGGGCTTGCTTCTCGAAGACGTACTTGATCGGATCCATCTTCGAAATTAGCATGGTGGTGTGATTGAGCATGTACTGTCGTAAACGTTTGGTAGCCCAGGCTAGTGCACAACACGTCTTCTCCAGCATCGAGTAACGAGATTCACAGTCAGTGAACTTTTTACTCAGATAATAGATGGCATGCTCCTTTCTGCTCGTCTCGTCATGCTGACCGAGAACACACCCCATACTATTCTCAAGAACTGTCAAGTACATGATTAATGGCCGTCCAGCCACTGGGGGTATCAAGATTGGAGGTTCCTGAAGATACTGCTTTATCTTATCGAATGCCTTATGGCAATCCTCATTCCAGATAATCGCCTGATCTTTCTTTAGAAGCTTGAACATCGGTTCACACGTGGCCGTGAGCTGAGAAATAAACCTTGCAATGTAGTTTATTCTACCCAAGAAGCCACGAACTTCTTTTTCTATTTTCGGCACTGGCATTTCTTGTATTGCTTTAATCTTCGCAGGATCAACCTCGATGCCTCTTTCGCTCACGATAAACCCCAGTAACTTTCCGGACCGTACTCCGAAAGTACACTTGTTAGGATTCAGCCTCAACCTGAACTTCCTAAGCCTCTCAAAAAGCTTCAGCAAATTGACCAGATGTCCCTCCTCCGTTTGGGACTTCGCAATCATGTCATCAACATAGACTTCAATCTCATGATGAATCATGTCATGAAACAAAGTTACCATTGCTCGTTGGTAAGTGGCCCCTGCGTTCGTCAGACCGAAAGGCATTACCTTATAGCAAAATGTTCCCCAAGGAGTGATAAACGTCGTCTTCTCCATGTCCTCCGGCGCCATCTTGATCTGGTTGTAACCGGAGAAGCCATCCATGAACGAAAACACGGAGAACTGGGCTGTATTGTCGACCAACACATCAATATGAGGCAGCGGGAAATCATCTTTAGGGCTCGCCCTATTCAAATCCCGATAATCGACGCACATTCGTACCTTACCGTCCTTCTTCAGTACAAGCACTATGTTGGCGACCCACGGAGGGTAAGTAGTGACCGCTAAGAAGCCAGCATCAAGCTGTTTCTGCACTTCTTCTTTGATCTTAACGGCCATATCTGGTCGCGTCCTCCTAAGCTTCTGCTTGATGGGAGGACAATCTTCTCGCAGTGGCAAGTGGTGGACCACGATGTCCGTGTCAAGTCCGGGCATATCCTCGTATGACCAAGCAAAGACGTCACTATACTCTCTTAGCATCTCGACCAATCTCTGCTTGACATCGCTCTGCAATGCAGCCCCTATCCTGACGTTTCTGACGAGTTCTTCAGAACCCAAATTCACAATCTCGATCTCCTCTTCATGAGGCAGAATAACTTTCTCTTCTTGTTTCAACAAGCGGGCCAACTCTTCAGGAAGGTCTTCGTCTTCATCAATCTCTTCTTCGGCTTGATAGATCGGGCAATCGAAGTCGAAGTGAGCCGTAGAAGGTCCAGAGTCGATGTCATCTGTCATGTGGATCCTGCAATAACAAGGGTTAAGTTTAAAACAAGGATGTGCAGGTTAGCACAAACCCCATTGCCATTTTATTGTTTTTCAAAACAAATATAAAACAGGAATAACAGAGATCACAATATTTGAATACGAAGAAAACGCCTTTTGATTTATTAACAAAATGCATGTACATAATCCAACAAGGCCCTGACAATAAACCATTATGCCCCGGGTAGGACATAGGGTTGTACAATGATTGGAAAAAGTAAATCATTACTCTTCGCTTGTCATCTGGAGGATATCCTTGACGGACCAGTTGGTAAGGCTCTCGCCTGGCTTGCTTTGCTGGATCCAAGAGTCGAGGTCACAGTCGCTATCTCCGCTGTCTTCAGACACCGCTTTGACGCTTTCAAATATCACCTCGCCACTAGTAAACTGGATCGGCCCTTTACCTCGAGACGCACTGCTAGAAGAAGAAGCTTCAGCTCCAGGGGAAAATATCCCAACCCAAACTTGTCTTGCTTGTTAGGTATCTCCAAAATTCGCCCCCAGCCTGGGGTAGATCCGGCTTGGACAACGGCCCGGGCCTCCTTGAATGAGGAGAGAGTCATCTCTGGCTTTTCAATGGCTACAGGAGCTACGTCCTTCACTTTGACAGCTTCGAACGCTTGGCATAGAGTTTCATGGATTTCCCCATCCATCTCCACATATTTGAAGGATGACAAATGGCTCACCATTATGTCTTCCTCGCCACAAACGGTCACGATGCTACCCCCGACAGCATACTTGAGTTTCTGGTGCAACGTGGAGGTCACGGCGCCAGCAGCATGGATCCACGGCCGGCCCAAGAGACAGCTGTAGGCGGGCATGATGTCCATAATATAAAAGATCGCATCGAATGTTTCCGGCCCGACTTGGATTGGTAGGGTCACCTCCCCGAAAACATGGCGTTTGGTTCCATCGAACGCCTTCACCACCAGATCACTGGGTGTGCAAATCACTCCGCGAGTATCTAACTTCATTAATGCCTTCTTCGGAAGAACATTGAGTGACGACCCCGTGTCCACCAACACGTGAGACATAATTGTTCCCCTACACTCTATCGAGATATGCAGAGCGCTATTGTGGTTCCTCCCTTTCGGCGTCAGCTCTAGGTCAGTGAACCCTAACCCATTTCCCGCATTCACATGGGCTACGACCTCTTCTAGATGATTTACCGATATTTCCTGCGGTACATATGCGGCATTCAACACCGTCAGAAGCGCGTTGCGGTGTGCTTCAGAACACAACAACAAGTTCAGGATGGAATTCTTTGAGGGTGTCTGATGGAGGTGATCCACAATCTTGTAGTCGCTCTTTTTAATCAACCTCATAAATTCCTCGGCGTCCTTAACAAGTAAGTCTTTGTCTACCCCACAAGGGATCTCTTCAACGACTTTACTTTTACCTTTATCAGTTGCATCAGCTTTGTCCGCCTTGTCCGCCACGACCTCAGGTGGTGCAAACACTCTCCCGCTGCGAGTGATTCCGCTAATTCCCGCAAGGTTCTCCACAGACGACCCAAACGGTTCTAGTTCCAACTTCTGTCTGTTGCCGTAGACTTCAGCCCCATAATGCCATGGGACAACATTAGTGCTTTCGAACGGTATCGGCCTAGCTTTGGTGACGGTAATCATGGGCGGCCTGGGTGCAGAAATAGTTATCGTCTCGCGAGGGATGGTGATGGTGGCGACCTCATCATCTTGCTTCAGCACTACCTCTCCCGATCCACTTTCAGCCCTCCGGCTAAACATTAGTATCCCTTCAGTCATCAGACTTTGAATTCCCTCTATCAACTGTTCACATCCATCAGGACTCGTGGCACAGTCCATACACAGCTCTCCGCAACCCGGAAAGAAACCTCTTTTCATCTGCTTAGCTTTAACGAAGCTAAGCGGTGTCTTCAGATCTCTGACGTCAGTCAACAAATCCAAACTCTCGTCTTCAATAATGGCGTTTACCCCACCTCCCCTATGATTCGGCATAGGGTTTTTCGTGACATTTGGCACATTATCGGAGAAGTTGATGATCTTAGCGTCCACCATGTCCTGCACCTTGTGCTTTAAAGGCTTTGCAGTTCTCTACTGTATGGCCTGGTGCCCCTGAGTGAAACTCACAAGTTGCATTCGCGTCATAACTGTTGCGGTGAGAATTGTGATACCAAGCTATTGATTAACTTGAATCTTAATTCTTAAATTCACAACCGGACTTTAATTTATCCAAAAAGGAAAGGTTTAAAGAAAGAAAAACCTATAAAAGTGCAAAGCAAAAAGCAAGGCTTAAAGCTAAGCAAAGAGAGATCTAAAGGTTCGGGGGTTGGTTATGCCTAGGGTAGGTATTTCACATCCTAAACATCTGTAGTACTCTACAGGAACCTCTTGTTAATATTTGTGTTTGCTAAAGTTTGCTTGCTAAAGGAAAAGTGCTAGGGGTAAAGATATAAAGTATAAAGTATGTATAAAGTTTGTAAAGTATGTAAAGTATGTAAAGTATGTAAAGTATGCTCGCGAAGACATCGCATCTTGTGCCTACGTATCCTAACGGGAATGGAATCAGAGCAACCGTAGTTCCCTTGGTGGGGTGAGGAACTCTTGACTGTGGTCAAGGTTCCAAGGGGATGTAAGCATTCATAGGAAAGTACTTACATGGAGTGCGGCGACTCCTGAATCTAAGTTGAGATTGTTATGGTAAAAAATGTCCACGGCGGGACGCTAAACATGAGTACGGCGACTCAGATCCTAAGGTTAGGATAAAAGGGTAAAGGTAAAGGATATCCACGGCGGGACAACTACCTGGAGCACGGCGACTCCGATCCTAAGTTGCAAAAGTTAACAGGAAGTTAGTGGTTAGTGAGCTCGCCAAGAAATCGCATCTTGTGCCTACGTATCCTCAAGAGGGACTTGAGAAATCAGAGCATCCGTAGTTCGTGAAACTACGATTTGTTAGGTTCTAAGAACCAAGAACAACTAAGAAAGGTAAGCAAGGGACATGCACAATGATAATAAGTCAACACACAGTCCCTTTCCTTGGATTAGGTCAACAAGGAATAGAAGTAAAGTAACATGTACGTGGAAGAAAATCAGTCACAAATAGAATCAGGCAACCAACAAAATTATTAATCAATTTAAATATAAATATTTAACAAGATTAACTAATAATTTAATTAATCAAATTAAATACAAATATTTAAATTAATTAATAATTACAACATATATTTTTGCATTTTTAAATATTTAACAATTAACTAATAAAAGATAAATAATTAAAAATCCCTTTTTGTCTTTCCAAATATTTTACAAATTAAAATAAACTAAATAAATGAATAAAGTAAAAGAAAAGAAGAAAAAAAAAAACCTGATAAAGATTAGATGAGGGAGTATTGTGTCTACTTGGAGGAGGATATTTTATGTGAGGTTAGAGGTAGCATGAAGAAAAAGAAATGTAGGTGGTGGTTTATTATTGAAAAAAAATGAAGGTGAGTTATTCATATCATGGAAGATATTGTGTATGAAAGAGTGATGATAGAATATGGTGGATAGTGAGTTTTTAGTTTATGTGGAAGTGTGATAAGGAAAAGAGCATGAAGTGTGAGATTTTATGGTGTGGTTGCTTCCTTTATATAGGTTGAAAAAGAAAGAAGAGTGTATGAGACTTATTTGACAAGTTTCTAAAAAGTAAATAATTTAATGAGACTTATTTGACAAGTTTCTAAAAAGTAAGTAATTTATGAGACTTATTTGACAAGTTTCTAAAAAGTAAGTAATTTATGAGACTTATTTGACAAGTTTCTAAAAAGTAAGTAATTTATGAGACTTATTTGACAAGTTTCTAAAAAGTAAGTAATTTATGAGACTTATTTGACAAGTTTCTAAAAAGTAAGTAATTTATGAGACTTATTTGACAAGTTTCTAAAAAATAATTAAAATAAAAAATTAAAATTAAAACTCAAAAATTAAAAATTAAATATAAAATAAGAAAGGGTATTAACTAAAAAAAATTGATTAATTAAAAAATATATTATTTAAAAGTATAAATAAAAACGGTAAAAAAACGAAAAAAATTGAACCGGTATCGAAGTGCTCAAAAAAATAAAATGAATACACCAAAGTGATCAGCAAAAAATACACGATTCGGAAAAATACAGCGTTTTGTCAAATTTTGAAATAAATTTTATCCGCTAAAACGACTTAAACTGCCTAAAAAGTTTATTTCAGCTGATAAATTGGATATTATGAAAAATGTAAGAGATGATAAACTATACCGATGATGCAAAAATATGCGGGATCTTAGAGTCAAAAATTAGGATGCAACAGATGCCCCTATTTAAGTTTCTTCGATCCGGAGAGGTGAAAATTGAAATTTTCGTCTCGACACGGTCGGAGAGACTTAAATACAAACATGCACAATTTTTGACCCTAAGATGCCACAAAATACTTATGATATGATATGATATGCAAGATAAAGATTTTATGAGGAAAGATGCCACAGGAGACGAATATATATTGGGAAGATGCTGCAACTCCACTGGGGAAAGACTGACAACTTCACGGGAGAAAGTATCTAGGAGACACAATTGAGGAAAATAAAATATTATGAACATCTGCCAATGTGACATAGAGTATCCAATAATACTTGAAAAGAGAGGGACAACCCCTAAACAAAGACACAAACATCCGGAAAAACATCAAATGCTGAAAGTAACACACAGTGAGATAACAAAAACATATAGAAAGCAAATGAAACTTACTGGGGGAAAAGTCACAGTCACCAGAGGTTTTGTCAGAAGTGCATTGAACAAAACTCTGATAGACACAAAGGTGTTTTGGAAAAACATAAAACGACAAAAGAAATAAATTCTGGTAAAACATCAGAATTTAAAGACACAAAGGGGTTCTGGAAAAACATCAGACGACAAAATAAATAAATTCTGGTAAAACATCAGGAAGAGAAACATATCCAGAAAAACAACGGATGGATTCTGGAAAAACATCAGAATCAAGGTAAATATCTGGAAAACCATCAGATAAGTTCTGGAAAAACATCAGAACAAAGACTCAATCTGGAAAAACATCAGACAGAGACTCAATCTGGAAAACCGTCAGAAAGAGAAATAATATCTGGAAAACCATCAGATAAGTTCTGGAAGAACATCAGAACAAAGAACAAAGACTCAGTCTGGAAACCCATCAGAGAGAGAAATAAATATTTGGAAAACCATCAGATAAGTTCTGGAAGAACATCAGAACAAAGAACAAAGACTCAATCTGGAAACCCATCAGAGAGAGAAATAAATATCTGGAAAACCATCAGATAAGTCACGACACAAACTGTTTGGTAGGTGCCAAGTGAGTTGGAATTTTGACCACAAGGTAAGACGTGAATAAAACACGACCTCAGAGGAAAAGTAAATGGGGATAAAACAACCATGATGCCAGGTAAATTGAAATTCGTCCACGAGGTAAGACGCGAGTAAAACACGACCTCGGGAGAAAAATCAAATGGGGAATAAAACACCCATGATGCTAGGTAAATTGAAATTCGCCCATAAGGTAAGACGCGAGTAAAACACGACCTCGGGAGAAAAAGAAAATGGGGATAAAACACCCATGATGCTAGGTAAATTGAAATTTTGTCCACAAGGTAAGACGCGGGTAAAACACGACCTCGGGAGAAAAAGCAAATGGGGATAAAACACCCATGATGCTAGATAAATTGAAATTCATCCACAAGGTAAGACGCGGGTAAAACACGACCTCGGGAGAAAAAGCAAATGGGGATAAAACACCCATGATGCTAGATAAATTGAAATTCATCCACAAGGTAAGACGCGGGTAAAACACGATCTCGGGAGAAAAAGCAAATGGGGATAAAACACCCATGATATGCACATGTACATGAATTATGCTTATGATATACGCATGTGTAAATTATGCAGATGACATATGATCAAATGCAAATGCAAATGTCGACGACAAGGCTCGACTCTTTTGGTGAGAAGACAAGACTGGCAGACATGATTCCTCAACACGAATATCACTTTCAATCTGCTTGGGGACTAAAGATGCTGTTGATGAACACATCTATGCCGCACTGATAAATTATATCAAATAGATAACCCTTGTAGGAAGGATAAGGAGCTGATTGGGGTTTCTTCAAGTAAACTGCCCCAGTTTAGCTGTCTGTTAAAGATGAACTGATGATGACTTCAGCTTGTCTGATGTTGACCGAGGCATCGGGTGCTTGGAGAGCTTGCCCCAGTCTGAGTCTTGAAATATATTTTGGATAAACCAAATCTGAGAATATCATGCCTTGAACAAATCTTCAATTGATTCTTAAACAGGATGTAAAAGGAACTTGCCCCTTATAGGATCACCAACCAAGTTTCTCAATGTTTGAAAAATCCTTGAGAGGAAAGCCAATTTGCAAACAAAAGTGTTCATACAAACATGGTAATGCAAAGCATGCAACTTTTGAAATCAAAAATCATTTTTGAAAGGTGCAAAATAAATGAGTCATTGGTCAGAACATGGTGGTTCAAGACACCCAAAGTTTAAAGCAAAGGTGTACTGCCAAAATAATTGATTTGCAAAGATCTTTTGGAGTCAGTTTACGCAACCTTGTTGTAGTATGCTTTCAAAATAACCTTGCTTCAGTTAGGTCTTTTGAGGGTTGTAACGTGGCCTGGTTCACGGTTTAAGAAACAAAGGATAAAGGCTCAAAGTTTATTTGTGCCCACCCAATCTACGTGATGATCTTCAGTCCTACGCTCAGTTAGCTCATACTATTCACTCAGTTTCCCATAGGTTAGGAATTGCACTGATTATTGTGATGATGGTTCAGAAGTCAAGGGACTTTCTAAAAAAGGTAGTCACTACTCTTTATAACATTTTGTTGTTTTTGAAATTAAAGGATTTAAAGATCTCCTCTATTTATTATCCCTAACTTTTGCCTGAACTCTTTCTTTTGAAACTTACAGTTAGCGGGATGCCCCAGTTTTTCCTAAGTCTCCTTCATAGGTTTTAACTTAGCGGGCTTTTATCTTTTGATTTTTTTGAAAGAAAGTGACTGCCTGGCTTAATGATCACGGTGAACCATCATCGGCTTTTTGGTATTGAAAAACATCTCCGACACTTGCTTGTTGTGTGTGAAGGAAAATAAATTGTGGTTGCAACCTGTCTTGCATGAACACACATCCAAGTTAACTGAGAACTACTCACCCCAAGGTTAAAATTGCAGGTTTTTGTAAAGAAAGAAACTCCAACTTCTAGGCTCGAAGGGGTTAACGAGGGATTACCTTCCTTATTTCTGTAGTGTTTAGGGTTTGAAACAATGCCTTACATCGTCAACAAAGTTTGATTGAAAGCATACTAACAGCAGTTATGGATAATACGTTTTCATCATTCTCCCTCAAAAATTTGCATAATCAAAAGTTTGGACAAGGAGTAAATATTTGAAAGATAAAGCATAAAAGTGCAAACAATAGGCAAAATGATTTGGAATCAAAAGTTGTGATGCTCATTCATTAGATGAAAGTACAAACACTAAATAAAAGCAAACAAGCTTAAACAAAATGAAGGAAAATGCAAACAATGAGAAACAAAAGGCCTAGTGACTAAATTTGTCTTATCTGAAACACTGGCGCTCAAAAAAGATAGTCTGCTGGAGTCGGACTGAAGCTTCACTTTTGATGCTATGGAAATGGATTGTTCTGGATATTCGGATGGTCATCCTTAAAACCAAGGATTCCAGTTTTAATCAGCTCACGCACTCTAGCTTTCAGTGCATAACAATGTTCCAAGTCGTGGCCTGGGGCACCCTCATGGAAAGCACAATAAAGATCAGCTCTAAATCCAGCTGAAGGAGGATAAGGAGGAGGTTGTAAAGTCTTCGTAGTAATCAACCCTTGTCGAACCAGGTCAGGATACAATTCTGTGTACATCATGGGAATAGGATCAAAATGATTCTTATTCTGATACTGGTTCTGTCCAACAGCTCGATGTTGAGGAATCTGAGCTGGTCGTGGAGCAGCAACAGCAGCAACAACATGATGATCAACAAATTGAGGTCTAGAGCGAGGCCTTCTCACTTCATTCATGACAGCATTGGTCTGATCTTCTCTCTTCTTTTGGAAATTCCCATAGGATTTCTTTGCACCATTAGAAGATTCAGTAGCTTTGGATACTTTACCATTTTTCAGTCCTTCTTCTAACCTTTGGCCAATGGTCACCAGATCTGTAAAGTTTGAAGATACACTCCCAATCATCTTTTCCCAATAGAAAGGAGACAAAGTATCCATGAACATTCCAGTTAGCTCTTTCTCTGCTAGAGGGGGTTCAACATAGGAAGCCAACTCTCTCCAACGTTGAGCGTATTCTTTGAACGATTCTTTTTCATTTTGAGACATGTTTTGAAGTTGACGACGGTCAGGAGCCATGTCCAGATTGTATTTGTATTGCTTCATAAAAGCATTGGCGAGATCTTGGAAGCAGTGGATACTATTGTGCTCCAAGTTCATATACCAATTAAGAGAAGCACCACTCAAGCTGTCTTGAAAGCAATGGATGAGCAACTTCTGATTGTTAGTGTAAGCTGCCATCCTTCGGAAGTACATGACCAAATGGGCTCTTGGGCATGAGTGACCTTTATATTTCACGAAATCTGGAATCTTGAATTTAGGAGGCATGACGAGGCCAGAGACTAAGCACATATTATCAGCATCGACGTTGAAGAAATCAGTACCCTCAACGGCCTTGAGTCTCTTGTCTATGTTTTGAAATTGTTCGCGGACAATCTCAGGCTCAACAAAATCTTCATGGTCTTCTCCTTGAGCACTAGCAGCATTGTAGTCAAAGAAAGGAGTCTCAAAGGGAGCTCGGCCATTCTGTGCAACAGCGTGGACCACAGGTCTGGGCTCTGTAAAGATGGGAGCTTGAAAAACTGGTCTGATAGTCGGACCAATCATAGTAGTAGATGCAAGGGGCGGAGAGTAGTTGGGAGGTAAACTAAACTCTGGCCAAGTAGATTGTGGCATCTGAACAGGAGGAGCATCATCACTTGAAACTTCTTGAATGACAGTCCTTTGAGATGGCTCTCCTCTGGCAATCAATACTTGAAGCATCTCGGTAAGTTTAGTCATGCCTGACTTCAACTCATCGATCTCCATTCGGACTTCTGCGTTGTGTGCTTCCTGCTCTAACATCTTGCGTCTATAGTTAGCTCTAGTCCGATATCGGTGTCGAGGAATCATCTTGGCGACTCAAAGGCACACTAGACGATGAAGACAACTGGAGATGAGCGACTGGACAAACAGAGGTATGCAACGAACCATACAAAGATGCAAATGCAATGCAATGCGATGCAAGACATGATGCAAAACACACATAACAGGATCACAGGTTCGAGATCACAGCATGAGGTCTTGGTAAAGAACTAACCACAGGGTATGTACTATGGGTAAAACACCTGCACAGCGGGTTCTAACAAAGTTCCCAAAGTCATCGACCCATCTTTCGGATATTATCGACACACCAAATACTTGGAAATCAATAATATTCTTAAGAGAGTCTCGTCTAAGTGTAGTATCGCGTATCAATTACTTCGGGAATACTCCCTCATAGTCATCGCACTACGTCCTAAAAGGCTAAGTGGGGATAAAAGGTAACTAAAGGTCCTCAGTGTCAAAGGCTCCTAAATCGAAAGTAGTAATGTTTTCACAAATACTCGTTCAACAAAACTAACTCTCAAGAGGGCCTCCACTGAGCGGTGGTTTCTCAAGTTAGCTTGGTCGGGAATCAACTCCCTATAAGCCTTCTTGAATATACCACCATCCTATCATAGGTGCACTCAAGTCCGGGTATAGGACTTATCCTCACCACTCCAAGTAATAACCCTACATACAGATAAACCCAGGCACAGACAAATATATGTACAAATATATACAAATATACAAGCAAACAATCATATAGCAAACACAAATATAAACAAGGTGGGCTTAACCCTCTTAGGGGAGTCCCCAGTGAAGTCGCCATTTCTGTTACGGTGAGAATTGTGATAACAAGCTATTGATTAACTTGAATCTTAATTCTTAAATTCACAACCGGACTTTAATTTATCCAAAAAGGAAAGGTTTAAAGAAAGAAAAACCTATAAAAGTGCAAAGCAAAAAGCAAGGCTTAAAGCTAAGCAAAGAGAGATCTAAAGGTTCGGGGGTTGGTTATGCCTAGGGTAGGTATTTCACATCCTAAACATCTGTAGTACTCTACAGGAACCTCTTGTTAATATTTGTGTTTGCTAAAGTTTGCTTGCTAAAGAAAAAGTGCTAGGGGTAAAGATATAAAGTATAAAGTATGTATAGTGTTTGTAAAGTATGTAAAGTATGTAAAGTATGTAAAGTATGCTCGCGAAGACATCGCATCTTGTGCCTACGTATCCTAACGGGAATGGAATCAGAGCAACCGTAGTTCCCCTGGTGGGGTGAGGAACTCTTGACTGTGGTCAAGGTTCCAAGGGGATGTAAGCATTCATAGGAAAGTACTTACATGGAGTGCGGTGACTCCTGAATCTAAGTTGAGATTGTTATGGTAAAGAATGTCCACGGCGGGACGCTAAACATGAATACGGCGACTCAGATCCTAAGGTTAGGATAAAAGGGTAAAGGTAAAGGATATCCACGGCGGGACAACTACCTGGAGCACGACGACTCCGATCCTAAGTTGCGAAAGTTAACAGGAAGTTAGTGGTTATTGAGCTCGCCAAGAAATCGCATCTTGTGCCTACGTATCCTCAAGAGGGACTTGAGAAATCATAGCGTCCGCAGTTCGTGAAACTACGATTTGTTAGGTTCTAAGAACCAAGAACAACTAAGACAGGTAAGCATGGGACATGCACAATGATAATAAGTCAACACACAGTCCCTTTCCTTGGATTAGGTCAACAAGGAATAGAAGTAAAGTAACATGTACGTGGAAGAAAATTAGTCACAAATAGAATCAGGCAACCAACAAAATTATTAATCAATTTAAATATAAATATTTAACAAGATTAACTAATAATTTAATTAATCAAATTAAATACAAATATTTAAATTAATTAATAATTACAACATATATTTTTGCATTTTTAAATATTTAACAATTAACTAATAAAAGATAAATAATTAAAAATCCCTTTTTGTCTTTCCAAATATTTTACAAATTAAAATAAACTAAATAAATGAATAAAGTAAAAGAAAAGAAGAAAAAAAACCTGATAAAGACTAGATGAGGGAGTATTGTGTCTACTTGGAGGAGGATATTTTATGTGAGGTTAGAGGTAGCATGAAAAAAAAGAAATGTAGGTGGTGGTTTATTATTGAAAAAAATGAAGGTGAGTTATTCATATCATGGAAGATATTGTGTATGAAAGAGTGATGATAGAATATGGTGGATAGTGAGTTTTTAGTTTATGTGGAAGTGTGATAAGGAAAAGAGCATGAAGTGTGAGATTTTATGGTGTGGTTGCTTCCTTTATATAGGTTGAAAAAGAAAGAAGAGTGTATGAGACTTATTTGACAAGTTTCTAAAAAGTAAATAATTTAATGAGACTTATTTGACAAGTTTCTAAAAAGTAAGTAATTTATGAGACTTATTTGACAAGTTTCTATAAAGTAAGTAATTTATGAGACTTATTTGACAAGTTTCTAAAAAGTAAGTAATTTATGAGACTTATTTGACAAGTTTCTAAAAAGTAAGTAATTTATGAGACTTATTTGACAAGTTTCTAAAAAGTAAGTAATTTATGAGACTTATTTGACAAGTTTCTAAAAAATAATTAAAATAAAAAATTAAAATTAAAACTCAAAAATTAAAAATTAAATATAAAATAAGAAAGGGTATTAACTAAAAAAAAATTGATTAATTAAAAAATATATTATTTAAAAGTATAAATAAAAACGGTAAAAAAACGAAAAAAATTGAACCGGTATCGAAGTGCTCAAAAAAATAAAATGAATACACCAAAGTGATCAGCAAAAAATACACGATTTGGAAAAATACAGCGTTTTGTCAAATTTTGAAATAAATTTTATCCGCTAAAACGACTTAAACTGCCTAAAAAGTTTATTTCAGCTGATAAATTGGATATTATGAATAATGTAAGAGATGATAAACTATACCGATGATGCAAAAATATGCGGGATCTTAGAGTCAAAAATTAAAATGCAACAGATGCCCCTATTTAAGTTTCTTTGATCCGGAGAGGTGAAAATTGAAATTTTCGTCTCGACACGGTCGGAGAGACTTAGATACAAACATGCACAATTTTTGACCCTAAGATGCCACAAAATACTTATGATATGATATGATATGCAAGATAAAGATTTTATGAGGAAAGATGCCACAGGAGACGAATATATATTGGGAAGATGCTGCAACTCCACTGGGGAAAGACTGACAACTTCACGGGAGAAAGTATCTAGGAGACACAATTGAGGAAAATAAAATATTATGAACATCTGCCAATGTGACATAGAGTATCCAATAATACTTGAAAAGAGAGGGACAAACCCTAAACAAAGACACAAACAGTGAGATAACAAAAACATATAGAAAGCAAATGAAACTTACTGGGGGAAAAGTCACAGTCACCAGAGGTTTTGTCAGAAGTGCATTGAACAAAACTCTGATAGACACAAAGGTGTTTTGGAAAAACATCCGACGACAAAAGAAATAAATTCTGGTAAAACATCAGAATTTAAAGACACAAAGGGGTTCTGGAAAAACATCAGACGACAAAATAAATAAATTCTGGTAAAACATCAGGAAGAGAAATCTCTTCTGGATCAACTGTAGCTGAAGCAAAGTCTGCAATAGTTGTGTGTATGACATGGGCGGTGTCTCGAGGTGACGGCTCGACAGAGGTGCCCGATTCTGATACTTTCTGTACCCTTGTTGATTCGGTTGCTGCTGCTGCTGTGGCTGTGGCTGTTGAACTGCCGGGATAGTTATGTCGGCCACCTGTTGGTGAGGACCTTTACCCTTCCTTCGAGCATTGGACACAGCGATCGTTTCTTCTTCCCGTCTTTTGCCACTATAAGGTTTCTTTCCGCCTCCTCCAGCTGAGGATGACTCACCTTGAATTTTCCCGAGCTTGATCCCATTTTCGATGTGCTCACCCGTGATAATGAGATCTGAGAAGGTTCTGGACATGCCGCTAACTAATTTCTCATAGTAAACCCCTGGGAGGGTGGCTACGAACATCTGCACAAGCTCACGTTCAACCATCGGCGGCTGAACCCTGGCTGCCAATTCACGCCACCGCTGGGCGTACTCCTTAAACCCTTCGTTGTTCCTTTGCGACAAATTCTGCAGCTGGACTCGGTTCGGGGCCAAGTCGCTATTATATTGGTAGTGGTCACAAATGCTTTAGCAAGGACCTTCCATGTGCGCACACTGGTAGGCTCCAGACTCATGTACCATTCGAGGGATGGTCCGGACAGACTGTCCTGAAAGAAGTGCATCGGCAACTTCTCATCATCAGAATGAGCTGACATTTTCCTATAATACGATCTCAGGTGGACGCGAGGGCAAGTGGTGCCCTTATACTTTTCAAAGTCGGGTACCTTGAACTTGGGAGGCACCTTGAAATCAGCAATCAGTCCCAACTTGGACATATCAACGCCCAGGGTGTTCTGGTTCTCGATATTTCTCATCTTATCCTCGAGTGCCTTGAACCTTAGACGTGCTTCAGCATTCAGCTCCCCTTCAGCACCTCTCTGACAGAACACATCGTCCTGACGGTCTTCTAACCACGGCTGAGGCCCAAACAGATTCCCAACACCTGCATTGTCGTTGCCCAGCCCAACATTGACATTAGCTTCCAGACTCCCATTACCGACGCCCGTCGTATTGCCATTGAGTCCCATGTTAGCTATCACATTGCCGTTGGCACTACCGTTCCCCCCGGTCACGGGGACGCCATTCTGCGGAGTTTCAACTGGTGGAGGAGTAGGCACAGTCCCGCCATGGAGTACGCCATTGCTATCGACCCTTGAAATCAGAGGTTGGACCAAGGTTCTGAGCTGATCATGGCCATTGGTGACCGCTTGCATGAGCTCCATGAAGCGATCCATTCTTTCGCGGAGTTCCTGAACATCAGTTTGCACTTGCTCCATGATTCTGGTTTGATTTGCTCTGGTCGGATAGCGGTGAATAGGTCTCTGATCAATCCTGGAATAACCTGAAACAACCTGAAAACACAAAAGGGTTAGGGAAAAACGACAAAGTGCTCGTTATGCAAATGCTTCATGCAAATGCAAACGTGTGTCTGTGTGTTAGGGAGATCTTCCCCGATCCTAGTGCCTGAGTCACAATGCTGATAATAAGAAGTCTGAGTCCAATCATGGAAATAACATCTCATATGTAAAGAAAGAAGCCCATCAAGGCAGTACACGACATCAGTGAGTACAAGCAGAATCAATAGCATGATCTTGACCAACAAGTCTGGTGATGGTCAGCATACAACAATGATCAACAAAAGGAATACAAACAGTCAAGCACGGCCACAGGCGCGATACTTTTCTAACAACTCCTTCGTTTCCGGATGATCAGGCAGAGTGAGTAACCCTTCGATGTAACACCCCCTTTCTATACCCCCAAATAAATTAGATAAATCAATTAGACACCTAGAAAATTTATTTCATCAGAGTTTAATTAAATCATGGTATCAAAGAGGCGCATCACATTATCATGAAATTAAACACATACGATACCTGCTCAAAATAGATATGCAACAATGCGTAACCCACATCTCAATATTTAGAATAAAGCGGAAACATCCAAATATTGAATCGATCTCATTCATAAAAGTATATAACACCATCAGTTAATTCATGCTTTACAACATATCCACAGCAGATACATACACATATGTATCACAAAAGAATCAAAACAAATGTAACTCCAAAAGAGTCAAAGGCTTCCTAACTACCCAGATGTTACATATCAGAGCCATTGACCAAAAAGAATGAAGACATCGCTTCACAAAAAGAACCTCCAGCTTCCTACTCTGCAATGCCTCATAGAGCATTATAAAACAGCAGAAGGGTGAGAAACAACATCATAACAGTTAATGCATAAAATTGTATATATACATAAATCCATAATTATACAAGTTACATTCAAACTATGTTCTCACCACATTAAGCATATACAAATAATCATGTCTCTACACATACACATGAACATTCACTATATTTCCTCCAAACAATCACATATAAAATACACAGTTATATTCACACAACCAATGCATCATACACAGATGACTCATGCAACTCATAGAGACCGACACACGACTCTATGCAGATGCAAATGCGGTACCGACTCATTTCAACAAATTCCCTAAGGAATCGAGTATTCAGCAGATCCTCCACGGGATCAAGTACTCAGCAGATTCTCCACGGGATCAAATATTCATCAGATTCTCCACGGAATCGAATATTCAGCAGATCCTCCACGGGATCAAGTACTCAGCAGATTCTCCACGGAATCAAATACTCTAACCAATCCTCCAGGGGATTACATGTTATGACCGATTCTCCGAGGAATCACACAATGCAACCGATTCTCCAAGGAATCACTCAATGCAACCGATTCTCCACGGAATCGAATATAACCATCGTATCATACGAGGTTCTGCAAATCCTCCACGGGATCAATCACAAAAATGCATACTATGTTCACAAACATACTCATTGCATTTATCACATACATCACATATATTCATCATGCATTCACATTATACACCATTTCACACAAGGTTTACATACCTATTAATCCATCAATGCATTTCTATCTAATTCGAGCAAACGCACAACATTATCAAACGATTAAGATTCACAATCGGCTCCACAATCTAGGATTCACGCCTTTCGGCCACCCACAGCACAACATGTTGAAACAGTTCACACATCAATCATTCATATAGGCATTAATCATAATTGAATCAACCAAACATCATGCCATGAACAATCAGCAAAAACAAATAACACTGCCAGGTTCGCCAACCTTCGCCTGGCGAAGCCACGCAGCGAATGCTCGCTGGCCTTCGCCTGGCGAACTCCCCAGCGAAGTCCACTGGGAGTAATTCTGGAATTACTCGCTGAGGCTCGCTACCCACTCGCCTGGCGAACCTTCGCCAACTCACCTCGCTTGGCGAACTTGCCAGCGAATACAGGGTATTAGCTTCTGACTTGCTTCGCTACAGCTCGCTGGGCTTCGCCTGGCGAAGCTTCGCTGCCTTTCGCCTGGCGAACTTGCGAAGACAGAACTTCCATGGCTGTCTCAAAGCCCAAACTCCACACAACCAACCGATTAAATCCAAACCAGTCTCAGTAGCACAACCCAACCATCACCCGACTAAACTACATCGTCTAATCCGAGTTCTAACCGATTAAAACCTCATTCTACTCACAAAACCAACTTCTAACCTAAGTGGAAAAAGAGTAGAAACTCTACAAAATCCACACACATACACATACAATCATACACATTAAAGAGATGATGGAGTTTCACACCCTTACCGATCGATTGCAAGCTTTGGTGATGATTCCTTGATGATTCTAGGTTTTCCTCTCCACTTTCTCTTCTCTTTCTCTTCTCCTCTTTTCTTTCTCTTGTTTTTCTTCTTATGTTACTATCTTTCTTTCTTTTCCTCTCTTATTCTATTTCTATCTCTATTTCTTTCCTCTCAAATACTTTCCAACACTTATCAATCAATTCTCACACTAAAGTGCTAAATGTCTAAAATGCCCTCTTTACTCTAATTCCACGAAAACTCTCCGAATCGGTAAAAATAGATAAAATAAGCAAACACCACATAGCAATATATAATTTCTCAATTTAAAACAAACATCAATTAAATAAATTAAAAGACTCAACAATTAATGGGAATTCAGAATCGGGGCGTTACAACTCTCCCCTGCTTTAGAAATTTTCGTCCTCGAAAATATCACCTGATTCAAACAACTCTGGATGCGATTCTCGCATCTTGCTCTCCAATTCCCAAGTCATGTTGCCTTCCGCGGCACCTCCCCAGGACACTTTCACAAGCGCAATATCCTTGCCTCTTAGTTTCTTAACTTCGCGGTCCAAAATACTAACCGGTAAAACTTCGACTGTAAGGTTATCTCTTACTTCAACTTCATCCATTGGGATCACATGTGACGGATCCGGAACATACTTCCGAAGTTGCGAGACATGGAATACATCATGCAAATTCGAAAGGTTCGGAGGCAACGCCACACGATAAGCCACAACACCAACTCGTGCGACAATCTGATACGGACCAATAAAACGAGAAGTCAACTTTCTCGACTTCAAAGCACGACCCACACCCGTAACCGGTGTAACTCTCAAAAACACATGGTCTCCCTATTGAAACTCGAGATCCTTTCTCCTTTTATCATGATAACTTTTCTGTCTACTCTGAGAAGCTCTCATCTTTTCCCGAATAAATTTCACCTTTTCCGTCGGTTGCTGTACCATTTCCGGACCAACTACCGACTTTTCACCCGTCTCATGCCAACACAGAGGTGTTCGACATCTCCGTCCATATAAAGCCTCAAATGGCGCCATACCAATACTTGAATGGAAACTGTTATTATAGGTGAACTCAATCAACGCTAAATAACCGTCCCACGCACCACCTTGATCAAGCACACAAGCACGCAACAAATCCTCTAACGATTGAATCGTCCTCTCGGTTTGACCATCCGTTTGCGGATGATATGCCGAACTCAATCTCAACTTAGAACCCAAGGCACCTTGCAAACTCTCCCAAAATCTTGAAGTAAATCTAGGATCTCTATCCGACACAATACTCTTAGGAACTCCATGAAGCTTCACAATAGTGCCAACATAAATCTCGGCCAACCTTTCCAAAGAATAAGTAATATCAATCGGAATAAAGTGAGCCGATTTAGTAAGCCTATCAACAATCACCCAAATAGCATTATGTCCTCTTTGCGTATTCGGCAATCCCATAACAAAATCCATCGATATACTATCCCATTTCCATTCCGGAATATCCAACGGTTGCATCAATCCACAAGGCTTCTGATGCTCCACCTTAGACTTCTGACAAGTCAAACACGAGTACACAAAACGAGCAACATCGCTTTTCAATCCAGACCACCAAAAGATCTTCTTCAAATCCTGATACATCTTATTCGCTCCCGGATGAATACTTAAGTTACTCCGATGTCCCTCTTCCAATATCATCTTTTTCAAATCCTCATCATCGGGAATACAAATACGACCTCGAAACCTCAAAACTCCTAATTCAACAACGTTGAAATCTTCATTCCCATTCGTCATCAAATCCACAAATTTCAAATCCAACTTTTGCTTTTCACACACCGTAGTAAGGAAATCATTCGTGACATGCAACATACCAAGCTTCACACTACTCGGCGTTAACTCACAAACCAAACTCAAATCTCTAAAGTTCTCCAAGAGTTCCCACTCTCTAACCATCAAAGTAGACACGTGCAACGACTTCCGACTTAAGGCATCGGCTACCACATTCGCCTTACCCGGATGATAATTTAAACCAAAATCATAGTCCTTCAAAAGTTCTAGCCATCTCCTTTGCCTCATATTCAATTCCTTTTGATCAAACAAATACTTCAAACTCTTGTGATCGCTAAAAACTTCAAATCTTGCACCATAAAGATAGTGCCTCCAAATTTTCAAAACGAACACTACGGCCGCTAACTCCAAATCATGAGTAGGATAATTCTTTTCATGCACTCTCAACTGCCTAGAAGCATACGCCACGACCTTCCCATCTTGCATCAATACACCACCCAATCCTGACAATGAAGCATCGCAATAAACCACAAAAGGTTCCGTAGGATTCGGCAAAATCAAAACTGGCGTTGTTGTTAACCTTCTCTTTAATTCCATGAAACTCTCTTCACAATTAACATCCCAAATAAAAGCCTTTCCTTTACAAGTCAACTGCGTTAACGGAAGTGCTAACTTTGAAAATCCTTCGATAAACCTCCGGTAGTAACCAGCCAAGCCCAAAAAGCTTCGAATTTCCGTAACCGATCTTGGAGTCTCCCATTGCATTACCGCATCGATCTTGGATGGATCCACACTAATACCATTGCCGGAAATAATATGTCCAAGAAAACACACGTTCGACAACCAAAACTCACACTTAGACAACTTTGCATACAACTTCTTCTCTTTCAAAATCCGCAACACAATCCTTAAATGTTCTTCGTGTTCCTCTCGAGACTTAGAATAAATCAAAATGTCATCGATAAACACCACCACAAAATGATCCAACTGCTCGTGTAAGATACGGTTCATATATTCCATGAAAACACCCGGCGCATTAGAAACTCCGAATGGCATCACCGTATACTCGTAGTGACCATACCGTGTTCTAAAAGCCGTCTTCAAAATATCTTCTTCCTTAACCCGAATCTGGTGATAACCGGATCTCAAATCAATCTTACTAAAAACACGGGCTCCAACCAATTGATCCATCAAATCATCAATTCTTGGAAGCGGATACTTGTTCTTAATTGTCACCTTATTCAACTGCCGATAATCAATACACAATCGCATACTACCATCCTTCTTCTTTACCAACAATACCGGCGCACCCCAAGGAGAAACACTTGGTCTTACAAATCTCTTATCCAACAAATCATTCAACTGCTTCTTCAATTCCACCAACTCCGATGCCGACATCCGATACGGGGCCATCGAAATCGGTCTAGTACCCTAAACTAGATCAATAGAAAATTCAACCTCTCTCTTTGGCGGCACATCCGCAGCATCTTCCGGAAACACTTCAGGAAATTCACAAACCACAGGAAACACGTCGAGCTCAACTTTGCTCTCCACCGACAACGATGCAAACAAACCAAACAACTGAGCTTCGTCCGCTAAAAGTTTCTTCAACTCTTTAGTGGAAAGAAAACTCTCGTTTTCACCATCTTCCAAAGAAGGAAACCTTACTAACTTGTGATAGCAATCCAAATGAACTCTATTAAATTGCAACCAGTTCATACCCAAGATTACGTCCAAACCTTCCAACGGCAAACACACTAAATCCATAACGAAGTCCTTACCATACATGGTCAAAGGACAACTTGCACACACCAAAGAAGTAGTTACCGACCCCGAAGCGGGAGTCCCAATAACCATACCACTACTCAAAGAAACCATACACAAATCCAACCGCTTAGCACACGCAAGAGAAATGAACGAGTGAGTCGCTCCAGTATCAATAATAGCAACTAAAGGCATATCATTAATAAAGCATGTACCTTTAATCAAACGATCTGCCGCATTAGTAGCGTCTGAACCTGCTAATGCGAATACTTTTCCGCCCGCCGGAGCTTGCTTCGGTTTGGTACAATTCGGGCTAATGTGACCCACCTCGCCACAATTAAAACACTTCACAGCATTCTTTCTACACTCTGCTGCATCATGACCAAAGAGTCCACAGTTGGAACACTTCGCCTTGAACTTTCCACAATCATAAGACTTGTGGCCCATCACGCCACACTTAAAACATTTGATCGCACCGGAACCTCCTCCGGGTCTCCTATCAAAGTTTCCCCTATGTTTGCCCTTATCAGCAGGCGTCACATAGGGTCCGCTTCGTACTTGCTGCTTCCCTCTCCTCTCGCTCAAACCCTTATAATGAGTAGAACGAGCTCTACGGTCTTCTTCATAAATTCTACAACACTCGGTCAAATCCGAAAATCTTCGTATCCTTTGATAACCCACCGCTTGCTTTATCTCCGGACGCAAGCCATTCTCATACTTGATACATTTGGAAAATCCGCCATAACCGCATCATAGTGAGGGTGAAACTTCACTAACTCAGTAAACTTAGCGGTGTAGTCCACCACCGACATATTACCTTGTTTCAACTCCAGAAATTCCATTTCTCTCTTCCCTTTAACACTCTCGGGATAATACTTCCTTAGAAACTCAGCACGAAATAAATCCCACGTAATCTCCTCGTCGTCGACCTCAAGAACTTGCCTCATGCTGACCCACCAGTCATCGGCCTCTTCTCTCAGCATGTGAGTCCCTAGTCTCACCTTATTCCCTTCAGCATAATCCATCACCCTAAAGATTCTCTCAATTTCCTTTAACCATATCTGAGCACCATCCGGATCAAATCTCCCTTTGAACACCGGTGGTTGGTTCTTCCTGAACTCATCATTCGCATTCACGTTAGGTGCACCCTGCACAGCTCTGGCCATAGCCTCTAACGCCGCTGCCATAGCATTGTCATTATGACCTGCCATATTCTGAGGATTCCCAAAAATAACAACAAGGTTAAACAACCGTTCAACCAACACAACAACAAGACAGACACGACTGACTCAACACTGGCTCTGATACCACTTAATGTAACACCCCCTTTCTATACCCCCAAATAAATTAGATAAATTAATTAGACACCTAGAAAATTTATTTCATCAGAGTTTAATTAAATCATGGTATAAAAGAGGCGCATCACATTATCAAGAAATTAAACACATACGATACCTGCTCAAAATAGATATGCAACAATGGGTAACCCACATCTCAATATTTAGAATAAAGCGGAAACATCCAAATATTGAATCGATCTCATTCATAAAAGTATATACAACCATCAGTTAATTCATGCTTTACAACATATCCACAGCAGATACATACACATATGTATCACAAAAGAATCAAAACAAATGTAACTCCAAAAGAGTCAAAGGCTTCCTAACTACCTAGATGTTACATATCAGAGCCATTGACCAAAAAGAATGAAGACATCGCTTCACAAAAAGAACCTCCAGCTTCCTACTCTGCAATGCCTCATAGAGCATTATAAAACAGCAGAAGGGTGAGAAACAACATCATAACAGTTAATGCATAAAATTGTATATATACATAAATCCATAATTATACAAGTTACATTCAAACTATGTTCTCACCACATTAAGCATATACAAATAATCATGTCTCTACACATACACATGAACATTCACTATATTTCCTCCAAACAATCACATATAACATACACAGTTATATTCACACAACCAATGCATCATACACAGATGACTCATGCAACTAATAGAGACCGACACACGACTCTATGCAGATGCAAATGCGGTACCGACTAATTTCAACAAATTCCCTAAGGAATCGAGTATTCAGCAGATCCTCCACGGGATCAAGTACTCAGCAGATTCTCCACGGAATCAAATACTCTAACCAATCCTCCACGGGATTACATGTTATGACCGATTCTCCGAGGAATCACACAATGCAACCGATTCTCCAAGGAATCACTCAATGCAACCGATTCTCCACGGAATCGAATATAACCATCGTATCATACGAGGTTCTGCAAATCCTCCACGGGATCAATCACAAAAATGCATACTATGTTCACAAACATACTCATTGCATTTATCACATACATCACATATATTCATCATGCATTCACATTATACACCATTTCACACAAGGTTTACATACCTATTAATCCATCAATGCATTTCTATCTAATTCGAGCAAACACACAACATTATCAAACGATTAAGATTCACAATCGGCTCCACAATCTAGGATTCACGCCTTTCGGCCACCCACAGCACAACATGTTGAAACAGTTCACACATCAATCATTCATATAGGCATTAATCATAATTGAATCAACCAAACTTCATGCCATGAACAATCAGCAAAAACAAATAACACTGCCAGGTTCGCCAACCTTCGCCTGGCGAAGCCACGTAGCGAATGCTCGCTGGCCTTCGCCTGGCGAACTCCCCAGCGAAGTCCACTGGGAGTAATTCTGGAATTACTCGCTGAGGCTCGCTACCCACTCGCCCGGCGAACCTTCGCCAACTCACCTCGCCTGGCGAACTTGCCAGCGAATACAGGGTATTAGCTTCTGACTTACTTCGCTACAGCTCGCTGGGCTTCGCCTGGCGAAGCTTCGCTGCCTTTCGCCTGGCGAACTTGCGAAGACAGAACTTCCATGGCTGTCTCAAAGCCCAAACTCCACACAACTAACCGATTAAATCCAAACCAGTCTCAGTAGCACAACCCAACCATCACCCGACTAAACTACATCGTCTAATCCGAGTTCTAACCGATTAAAACCTCATTCTACTCACAAAACCAACTTCTAACCTAAGTGGAAAAAGAGTAGAAACTCTACAAAATCCACACACATACACATACAATCATACACATTAAAGAGATGATGGAGTTTCACACCCTTACCGATCGATTGCAAGCTTTGGTGATGATTCCTTGATGATTCTAGGTTTTCCTCTCCACTTTCTCTTCTCTTTCTCTTCTCCTCTTTTCTTTCTCTTCTCCTCTTTTCTTTCTCTTGTTTTTCTTCTTATGTTACTATCTTTCTTTCTTTTCCTCTCTTATTCTATTTCTATCTCTATTTCTTTCCTCTCAAATTCTTTCCAACACTTATCAATCAATTCTCACACTAAAGTGCTAAATGTCTAAAATGCCCTCTTTACTCTAATTCCCCGAAAACTCTCTGAATCGGTAAAAATAGATAAAATAAGCAAACACCACATAGCAATATATAATTTCTCAATTTAAAACAAACATCAATTAAATAAATTAAAAGACTCAACAATTAATGGGAATTCAGAATCGGGGTGTTACATTCGACGAGTAATTCCCTCTGCACAATGGTATATTGAAGACCTTCGACCGAATCTTCCCATGCTCTTTCGCCGAAGCAATCTTCTAGCTTCCGCTTCTTGGACTCAAACATCAGTTTGCGCTCCTTCAGGTTAGCAAGAGCCCTTTTGAGCTGGCCTTCGGCGGTATATCTGCGAGCGGTTTCTTCATCAAACCTCTTCTCACTAGCCTTCACCTGGGCTTTCAGCTTGGAGATCTGTTGCGTCAGCTTATCCTCCCGCTCTTTCCTGGTGGCTAGGGAGGCCTTCCAGTGCTGGTTGAACTTGGATATCCTCCGATATGCTTCATCCAAGTGCTGCTTCTTCATGGCCAGAACATCGTTGACGGCTTTGAAGTCTCGACCCATGCGCTCACGCTCGGCTATCTGCTTAGTCAAGTCTGTCCCCACCTGGTTCACCAGCTCCGTCTGCCTCTTGAAGGAATAAACGACTTCGTTTCTCTCGCTTCGGAGTTGAGCCAATTCCTTCTCCAGTTCTTCATTTGCCCTCATCAATTCATCTCGCTCAGCTAACACCTGATTATGCTGCTGAATGGGCACGGTAGGCTCTCCAATCATCGGAGGGCTTTCTGGCTTGGCTGGAAGAAACGGCATCCCTATAGCATTGGCTCTGGCTCTGATCCACGTCACATACGGAGGGTAGGCTTGATTATTACTTCTCCCCAGCAATGGTTTTCCCCTCTTACTGATGCCATTCCAAGCACGCTGAAGCTTAGATAACATATCCCCCTCTAGAAGACCAGTGAGGTACAGAGATTCCTGCACCTCTTCATCTCTCGGCGGAGCTCTCAAAGCGTAAGAAAACTGTCGGACCAGCAAAGAAGGATTATAGTTTATACAGCCCTTCCTGCCTATCAAAGGCACGTTTGGAAACTCGCTGCAGCTAAAGATAATCTCGGTACCCAACCTATCTCTGTCAAACCAGTCAATGTCCTCTGCCGATAGACTCATCAAACGCTCGGACCACTCAGCTGTGGCTGCAGACGAAACAAAGGGACTCCTCTTGGGCAGATGACTATCAAGCCATTTATAAAGCAGGGGTACACAGCACGAGACATTCTTGCCCCTTCTGTTCTCGTTTTTGTAGTGGATAGAATGGTAGACATCTCCTATCAAGGTAGGGACTGGATTCCCGGAAGCAAAGATGCGAAAGGCGTCGAAGTCTACAAAGTCGGGCATATTGGGGAATAAAATGATGCCATATATGCACAGAGCGAGAATGGCGTTAAACACGACCCAACATCCGTCTTTGGCGCATTGCTGAGCTTTTCCCACTAAGAACTGCAAGGAGAAACCGGGAACCTTGTTCCAACTAGACAATACCAACTCGGAGGCATCCAGAAGGAGTGAAGGAGCTAGACTAGCCAGATCAGGCGCAACATCAATATGAACAAAAGGCATCTGCCTCTTGATAGGCACACCTAACAAATTAGCATATTCCTCTAGCATGGGTGCGAGAACAAAATCCTGGAAAGTGAAGCATCTCAACAGAGGGTCGTAGAACTGCAGCAGAGCGTGCAACCCATTCAACTCGAACGCATAAGGTTTACGAACCAAACTGAGCAATTTGCCGTAAGATTTTCTGAACTCATCTCTCACATAATCATCTGCTAAAGCAATCAAACCAGTCAGCTGAACCACATCAGGGGCCGGGAGCTTGTAAGCCACAGTCTTCCTCAGAGAACCCATAACAATACAATAGGAGGCAAGAAATCCTGGATCGGGGAAAACGGTACCTGCAACATAGACACGCGTTAATGAAATGCAAATGGGTATGCAAAGAAATGTAAAATGCAATCATGCAGCAGGAGATCAAGGCCACTGCGCTGTGGAGATTCTGCATGAACAAAACCATAATCCTGCTCTATCAAGAACAACCACTATCTCTGATAAGAAGAAAACCCTGGTATCGGACCACAAATCTGCTCTGTCAAGAACACACACACACAGGACTATAAATCTGCTCTGTCAAGAACAAACATTTTATAATAAGGACCTCTGATACAGGACCAAAACTCTGCTCTGTCAAGAACACACATCTGATAACCAAAACTCTGCTCTGTCAAGAACAACCATCTGATAATAAGGACCTCTGATCCCAATCAAAACCTGCTCTATCAAGAACAATCATACATCTGCTGATGAGATCCTCTGATCCCAATCATAAACCTGCTTTGTCAAGAACAATCATACATCTGCTGATGAGATCCTCTGATCCCAATCATAAACCTGCTCTGTCAAGAACAAATACTCATCTCTGAATATAAGGTCCTCTGATACAGGACCAAAGATCTGCTCTGTCAAGAACAATCATATCTGATGATGAGAACTTCCGGTACCAACAAAGCTGATTCACTGTCAAGAAAACCAGGTAGTCTGAAGGTCAAAGTTTCCTGCATTAAACCCAACCCTGCTCACAGGTATGGACCTAAACTGACTCAAGTTCGGCATCCTATGCGTTCATCAGCGTCACAGACATTCAAGAGGGGTGATACAATACCCAGAAGTTGTGGCATCACCAGCTCATGAAGCGGCCTCACTCGGCTGAATCACAAATGATCGGTCCCCAGAGTCGACAATCCTCCAAACCAACAACCCCCTCAACCCAAAGGGTTGAAAAAGAAGCCAACCGGGAGAACCTCGTCTGAGCGTGGATTTCATGAGACACTAGTGCCTGCCAAGCAAGCACGCGCCCACTAATTTCCACAACTAATGCTATGCTCACTCAAGCCTGGGTCTGGCTTCTCACTCATCAGAATGCCCCTCCCACAACAACAGAGATAATCATATCATACTGAAAATAAAATGCGGGAAATAAATTGCGATAAATAAATACAACCCAACAAGTAATCATACAAGTGCTAGGATTGACTCTCGCAGGGAACTTCGGATCCCCAAACTGACTCGCATACGGGACGTTGGATCCCTAGGAAACTATAAAGTCCCCAGCAGAGTCGCCAGCTGTCGCTTCCGCGAAAATAAGGTGCCGGCAAAACAGAAGAGTCGCCACCTTTCGTTATTTATCCCTCGGGACGGGAAAGGAAATGATCGGAAAAACCTGACGAAAAGGTATAAGACAAGGTCATCGTAACCATTGTCTGGGTTCGGGAGTCGGTTACGCCAGGGGAAGGTATTAGCACCCCTCACGTCCGTCGTACTCGATGGGATCCACGCTTGTTGTGTTTACTGGACGAGTTGGTTTATCTATCTACCTATCAAGGCTGGCTTAAACAGAAAAGAAAAATGACTCGGCAAAGCGTCGCGCTTTATGCCTACGTATTCTCATCAGAGAATGAGAAATCAGAGTCAACGTAGTTCGGCCTACTACGGGTTATGGGGAAGGGTGCTCGCCAATACATCAGTATTGTGCCTACGTACTCTCAACAGGTATGAGAGATCAGAGCTTACGTAGTTCGGGATAATACGAATTATGGGGATTCAAATTCATCTGTTTTATCGAGTAGGGTTAAACAACAGTTCCAGCAGTTAGGGACAAAGCCTGTTTGCGTTGGCGCTGAAGTTTAACGACACTCTTTTCTTCAGAAAAGCTTTCCTTGAATTATGGGCCCACGGGGCAAAAAGGTTTGGAGTTTGTTTCTGTCTTTTACGGAAGAACTGTTTTTTATTGTGTTTGCAATTTCAATCTCACTAAAGACTATGACCTGAGAGTGAATGCGTCGCATGTCACCCAAAGGGTGCCATACTAAACATCCAGACTGTTGAAAAGAAGCTTTCCAACAATCCTTTCTCAGATAGCTTAAGGCTCGTAACGTACGAAAGAAATCATTCATGATTACTGTATCTTAAGCTGTTTTGAGATGAGAAGAGAACAGGCTCAACTAAAGGGGAGACTATCAATTCCTACTGTTGTCATGCCAAGGATTCATCCTATAGTTGAAGTTTGAAACAGGGAACTCCTAGAAGTTATCATGCATAGGTTTCAACCTAAAGTTCTATCATCACTTCCTTATCAAAGGAAATGAGAGTCCTAAGGGATCATGTCAATGATAAACAGAAACAGATAAAGCATCAGCTTAAACAGTAAACAGTAAACGACTTCAAAATGCATGCAATGCAAGTGAGGGAGGAAATGTGTGTGGGGCAGCAGCCTCCACAAGCTCATCTCGACCTCAAGCCAGATATGAATAACAGTAATCATACAGAAAAGTAAAACAACATGCTATCAAGCAAAATACAGTAAACTGCAATCATACAGTAAAAATAACATGTTATCAAGCAAACTAAACACATGGGCAAGGGAGCTGGGCTCTACCGAATACCCGCAAGCAAAGCCACACAGTAACAATACAAGCAGAGGGAGCAACTCAACCTCTAGTGCAATCATGCTCCTAGATTAAAGTCAGTCTAATCATGGACTTATTCTAATGCACTAGAGGTTGAGTTGCTCCCTCTGCTTGTATTGTTACTGTGTGGCTTTGCTTGCGGGTAGATTAAAGCAAGTCAAACAAGGTACATCAGCACAGAAAAGAAAACAGACAAGAAAGCAGATCAACCCCTCTCTCTCAACTCCAAGATTCAGCCCTTCTGACAGCAACTCAGTCTTCAGACTTCCATCACCCTTCAAGGCTATCATCCTTCATGACAAATATCAGTTTGCTTCTCCAGGTTTCAACCCTTCAACATAAGTTTCAACTTATCTTCACTTCTCCAAGCTTCAGCTTTACAGTCAATTCCATCGTCAGGCTTCACTCTTAACTGCAAGTTTTAACTTGACTCCTTCAGGCTCTCCAAGCATCAATGTAAGTATCAACTTATCTTTTATTCCTCAGCTTCAGCTCTACACTCAATCTCAATTGAATCCTCTTCATAAGTATCAACTTAGTCTTCAAGCTTCAGCTCTCTTTGCTTTACCAGTCTCAACTTGGTCTTCTCTCTTCTACAAGCCTCAGCATCTCAGAGTAATTTTCATCCTTCAATTCTTGCTCAAGCCTCAGCTCTTCATTCAATCTCCAGGGGGTCTTCAAGTATCAACTTGCTCTTCTTGCTCTTCAAGCTTCAGCTGTAATGGCAATGCTCAAGGAATCATCCTCTTCCACACTCTTCAATGAAGTCCTCATCTTCAAACTCAAGTCCAACATCTTTCAAGATACTCAAACCAGAAGATAATTGATTTAACAGAGTGAAAGGAAATGATAAACAGCTTACTGACAACCAAAGGAAGCCTGCAAGGGTTCATCATTTATGAGAGACTGGTTCCCTCAAAGTTCTACTTCCCAGATAAAGCCACTCATCCTTCCAAAGGAGGGATGTGAATATATTAGAAGGACTTTTAGTCATTGGGAGGAATGGAAACACAAGATGCTTTCCATGTTTGTGAAAGAAATCATTCTAACTACAAGGCTCTCCCTATGTCCTATCTCCTAATCTTCATCAGAGACCTTCAGGCACAAACAAATCCAAGGCGCCAAGCAAATTCAAGCCACCTCAAGCATCTTCCTCTTGTCTTCAAATTGTCTTCCATCTCAACCAAAGGCAAACCAAGCACAAACCCTAATCTAAGGGAACTAAAGAAGTTAAACTAATTGAATTAGTAACCTAGGATCACCTAAAACCTAGTACTAAAGTTAGTCCTAACTAAAATACTAAAATCAATTGTAAAATCCTACAAAAATTACTATGGGAACCTAGGTCAATCATGACTCTACCACAGTAGTTTCAAAGATCAAACCATCAAATTGGACCTAGAACTAAATTCTACATTCTAAGGCATCAAATCTAAAGCCCTAAAAGGAGGCACCTAAACATCAATCTAGAAAGCACACCTATTTTCATCAAAAAAATGTGAGAAAAACTTCATGGGATCATACATGTCTAACCTAATCACACACAAAAAATTAGGCTCAAAAACATCACCATGTGATCACACTAAATTCCACAAAAATATGCATCAAACATAATCATTTTAATATCAATTAAAATTCAAAATTCCAATTAAATCAGAAAATACATGAAATGAAAATATTTTTTCTCTAAAAAATAATAGACTCAATCATGAGTAATATGCAAAAAGAATGGGATTAATTGGATAAATTTTCAATTAATTATGATTTTTGCAAGAACCATATATAAAATGAAAAATTAAATGAAAATCCAACAAAAAGATTAAACACACGGTGCAAGAAGTAATCAGAATCAGTTAAAAGGTTGGGTTGGGCCATCAGGGGGTGTGAATAGCGCCTAGTTCACTAAGCCCAGCATACCAAATAAATGAAACGCAGCGTTTCCTTCAGAAATCCTTCACAACTCAGCTTTAAAACGTGGCCCTTGGATCTGCTCCCAGTCAAAGGTCAAACCATGATCTAATGGTACAAACTTCATCTTCTCCATTTCAAACGCCTGAACTTCGCGCCCAACTCCGGCCACCGCCGGTGGGCTCCGATCATCCCCTTCAACCCTAGTTCTCCCTAGAGGCCTCCAATCCAAGAGGTCAAAACATGAAACTCATTCCAAATCTTGCCACGAATTCAACCATACCCATAGTTTCTTCTGAAACCTCAAGAATCATCATCTCCCAATCTCAACCGAAAATGGAAATTCTCCTAATTTGTCTCTAATTGATCAATTAACTATCTGGAATCCATCCTAGGCCATTCTACAATCAATCTAGCACCTTAATTCAACCTAATTCTACCTAAATCATGCTATAGGAAGAAGGTTACCAACCTGGAAATTCTTGAATAACAGATGCACCAAATCTTCACTTCAAGCTCCCAAATCTTCTAGACACGATCACTGAACCTCCTCCTTGCTTCTGTATGCAAAAGAATCAATGGAAAGTGCTTCAATCTTGAAACACGATGATGAGTTGCAGGTGCTGAAAATCACTTGCTCATACACGATCTAGCCACCAATTCTTCTTGAAAATGATCTGAAATCACTCCTTGACATTCATGGAAGAAGTATCAATAAAGAAAATGAATGGAAATTGAGGAATTTGGTGAAACCGATTTCAATTGCAATCCAAGAAAACTCAATCTCAAGCTATGCTCAATCCTTCAATGATCACCAACCTCTGCAATGGATCCCCTCTACTCCTTATATAGATGGAGTTTGGATGATCTAGAACCCTCTAGATCCTTCCAATGAGATTTTCCACTTCTCATGTCATGAGATTTTGAATCACTTATCATGACGTGTACAACCCTTGCAAACAGCTTGGAATTCATCCCATTCACTCTTAATTTCTCCCCTAGTGAGATATTAGAGGTGTTTAGCTTGCAAAAACCCTTGCTCATGCCTTGATTTTAAGTTTTGCAAATGTGGCTTAATATGCAAGTAAGTGCTTTTCAAAGCAAGTCCACAATTTAGACCTCAAATAAAAAATATGGTTAAACCAATGTTTTTAAAATGTTTTCTAGAGTCAAAATGATATATTACATGCCATGGTTTGGATGTGTAGGTTGAAAATATCAATTTCGAACATTGGTTTATTTAACTTATGCCCTTATTTTAGGTCATTTTTGTAACTTTGAGCTACAAGCCTTTCCAATATCTCATGACCTCCTTTCTAGCCTTAAAACATCATTTTGAACAAGTTTGATGTTGAATATTTTTCCATTTGAAGCTTGGAAATAGGAGTTATGGCCTTATGCTTGAAATGACCTGTAATCTCCAAATGACCAAAATGCCCTTGACTTGTCAAAGACATAAGTTGAGTTCTACAAATCCTATCAAGGACTTATAGTACTCTCTAGAAAGATAAGAAGATAAGGAACAACATTCATTTTTACCAAAAGTTCATAGGAATCATCCTTCTTGGGCAAATGTTGGATGCAAGTTGGGTAACTTTCAAGGCCCCAGATTCACATATCTCAGATGACCTGTAACTTGTCAAAGTCATAACATGAGTTCTACAAATACTATCAAGGACTTATAGTACTCAAATTAAAGCTAAGAACAAGCTCTACAACATTCATGTTGGGGGTAAGATGAGATGAAAATCACATCTTGAGCTAAACTGTCTTGAAGATAGGGGTCAAACTAGGGGATTTTACACTGTCAAGTCTTAGAAACCCTAGCTTGAAACTTCTCAAACTCTTCAATCATAATGATTTGACCTTGGAATCATCCTTATAACATCTCAATGCATCAATCCATGATCACATGGCTCTTGGTTTAGGTCTCAACCCTCTCCCAATAATCAGTTGACCTAGGGTTGACCCAGTCAAACCCTAATTGCACCACTCATGGCTAAGGCTTCTTAATCTTGCAAAATGACCTATCTAGGCCTCATGATGGTTCTCAAGACATCTCATAATCTCTATCAAGGCTTCAAGTCCATTCATGGCTTCAGAATCATCTGAGGAGCTCCCACAACTCTCAAGTTAGGAGGCACACAACTTTGGTTTCAACCACTCTCTGAGGATCTTTTATCTTCTCTGGCAAAGATATCAACCCTTGAACACTTGAATAACTTTCTTGGATAGCTTCATAGTCTTGTGTAGCTCTTGATTGGTAGTCATACCTCTTGATCTCCTGCATACATGTCAATGAAATGCAAATGATAATGCTAATGTGAATGAGATGAAACACAAGCTAGGTAAAGAAATGTTGGTCAAATTTTGGGGTGCAACAACGGTATATTACGAACTATCAAACATATGATAGCCTAAGAAAAGGTAATAACCCAAAACATACGGTATATTATCAACTATCCAACGTATGATAGCCTAAGAAAATGTAATAACCCAAAAGAGACGGTATATTACCTACTATCAGACGTATGATGGCCTAAGCAAAGGTAATAACCAAAAAGATACGGTATATTACCTACTATAAGATGTATGAAAGCCTATGCAAAGGTAATAAACCAAAACATACAGTATATTACCAACTATCAAACGTATGATAGCCTAAGCATAGGTAATAACCCAAAAGATACGGTATATCACCTACTATCAGACATATGATAGCCTAAACAACGGTAATAACAAAAAGATACGGTATATTACCTACTATCAACCGTATGATAGCCTAAGCAAAGGTAATAACCTAAAAGATATGGTATATTACCTACTATCAGACGTATAATAGCCTAAGCAAAGGTAATAAACTAAAACATACAGTATATTACCTACTATCAGACGTATAATAGCCTAAGCAAAGGTAATAACCCAAAACATACAGTATATTACCTACTATCAAACGTATGATAGCCTAAGCAAAGGTAATAACCCAAAAGATACAGTATATTACCTACTATCAGACATATGAAAGCCTAAGCAAAGGTAATAACCCAAATGATACGGTATATTACGAACTATCAAACGTATGATAGCCTAAGCAAAGGTAATAACCCAAAAGAAACGGTATATTACCTACTATCAAACGTATGATAGCCTAAGCAAAGGTGATAACCCAAAAGATATGGTATATTACCTACTATTAGACGTTTGATAGCCTAAGCAAAGGTAATAACCCAAAAGATACGGTATATTACCTACTATCAGACGTATAATAGCCTAAGCAAAGATAATAACCCAAAAGATACGGTATATTACCTACTATCAGACATATGTTAGCCTAAGCAAAGGTAATAACAAAAAAGATACGGTATATTACCTACTATCAGCCGTATGATAGCCTAAGCAAAGGTAATAACCTAAAAGATATTGTATATTACCTACTATCAGACAATAATAGCCTAAGCAAAGGTAATAACCCAAAAGATACAATATATTACCTAGTATCAAACGTATGATAGCCTATGCAAAGGTAATAACCTAAAAGATACGGTATATTACCTACTATCAGACGTATAATAGCCTAAGCAAAGGTAATAACCCAAAAGATACGGTATATTACCTACTAGCAAACGTATGATAGCCTAAGCAAAGGTAATAACCTAAAAGAGACGGTATATTAACTACTATCAGACGTGTGATGGGATAAGCAAAGGTAATAACCCAAAAGATACGGTATATTACCTACTATCAGACGTATGATAGCCTAAGCAAAGGTAATAACCCAAAAGATACGGTATATTACCTACTATCAGACGTATGAAAGCCTAAGCAAAGGTAATAATCCTAAAGATACGGTATATTACGAACTATCAAACGTATGATAGCCTAAGCTAAGGTAATAACCCAAAAGAAACGGTATATTACCTACTATCAAACGTATGATAGCCTAAGCAAAGGTAATAACCCAGAAGATATGGTATATTACCTACATATTAGACGTATGATAGCTAAGCAAAGGTAATAACCCAAAAGATACAGTATATTACCTACTATCAGACGTATGATAGCCTAAGCAAAGGTAATAACCCAAAAGATGCGGTATATTACCTACTATCAGACGTATAATAGCCTAAGCAAAGGTAATAACCCAAAACATACAATATATTACCTACTATCAAACGTATGATAGCCAAAGCAAAGGTAATAACCTAAAAGATAAGGTATAAAACCTACTATCAGACGTATAATAGCCTTAGCAAAGGTAATAACCCAAAAGATACGATATATTACCAACTATCAAACGTATGATAGCCTAAGTAAAGGTAATAACCCAAAAGATACGGTATATTACCTACTATCAAACGTATGAGAGCCTAAGCAAAGGTAATAGCCCAAAAGATACAGTATATTACCTACTATCAAACGTCTGCTAGCCTAAGAAAAGGTAATAACCCAAAAGAAACGGTATATTACCTACTATCAAACGTATGATAGGCTAAGCAAAGGTAATAACGCAAAAGATACGGTATATTACCTACTATCAGACGTATGATAGCCTAAGCAAATCTAATAACCCAAAAGATACAGTATATTGCCTACTATCAGACGTATGATAACCTAAGCAAATGTAATAGCCCAAAAGATACAGTATATTACCTACTATCAGACGTATGATAACCTAAGCAAAGGTAATAACCCAAAAGATACGGTATATTACCTACTATCAGACGTATGAAAGCCTAAGCAATGGTAATAACCCAAAAGATACGGTGTATTACCTATTATAATACTTATGATAGCCTAAGAAAAGGTAATAACCTAAAAGTTACGATATATTACCTACTATTAAATGTATGATAGCCTAAGCAAATGTAATAACCCAAAAGATACAATATATTACGAACTATTAAACATATGATAGCCTAAGCAAAGGTAATAACCCAAAACATACGGTATATTACAAACTATCCAAAGTACGATAGCCTAAGAAAAGGTAATAACCCAAAAGAGACGGTATATTACCTACTATCAGACGTATGATGGCCTAAACAAAGGTTATAACCAAAAAGATACGATATATTACCTACTATCAGACGTATGATAGCCTAAGCATAGGTAATAACCCAAAAGATACGGTATATCACCTACTATCAGACGTATGATAGCCTAAGCAATGGTAATAACAAAAAGATACGGTATATTACCTACTATCAGTCGTATGATAGCCTAAGCAAAGGTAATAACCTAAAAGATACGATATATTACCTACTATCAGACGTATAATAGCCTAAGCAAAGGTAATAACCCAAAAGATACAGTATATTACCTACTATCAAACGTATGATAGCCTAAGCAAAGGTAATAACCCAAAAGAAATGGTATATTACCTACTATCAAACATATGATAGCCTAAGCAAAGGTAATAACCCAAAAGATATCGTATATTACCTACTATCAGACGTATTATAGCCTAAGCAAAGGTAATAACCCAAAAGATACGGTATATTACCTACTATCAGACGTATGAAAGCCTAGGAAAGGTAATAAACCAAAAGATACAGTATATTACGCATTATCAAATATATGATAGCCTAAGCTAAGGTAATAACCGAAAAGAAACGGTATATTACCTACTATCAAACGTATGATGGCCTAAGCAACGGTAATAATCCAAAAGATATGGTATATTACCTACTATTAGACGTATGATAGCTAAGCAAAGGTAATAACCCAAAAGATACGGTATATTACCTACTATCAGACGTATGATAGCCTAAGCAAAGGTAATAACCCAAAAGAAACGGTATATTACCTACTATCAAACGTATGATGGCCTAAGCAACGGTAATAATCCAAAAGATATGGTATATTACCTACTATTAGACGTATGATAGCTAAGCAAAGGTAATAACCCAAAAGATACGGTATATTACCTACTATCAGACGTATGATAGCCTAAGCAAAGGTAATAACCCAAAAGATACGGTATATTACCTACTATGAGACATATGTTAGCCTAAGCAAAGTTAATAACAAAAAAGATACGGTATATTATCTACTATTTGCCGGATGATAGCCTAAGCAAAGGTAATAACCTAAAAGATACGGTATATTACCTACTATCAGACGTATAATAGCCTAAGCAAAGGTAATAACCCAAAAGATACGGTATATTACCTACTATCAAACGTATGATAGCCTAAGCAAAGGTAATAACCTAAAAGATACGGTATATTACCTACTATCAGACGTATAATAGCCAAAGCAAAGGTTATAACCCAAAAGATATGGTATATTACCTACTAGCAAACGTATTATAGCCTAAGCAAAGGTAATAACCTAAAAGAGACGATATATTAACTACTATCAGACGTGTGATGGCCTAAGAAAAGGTAATAACCCAAAAGATACGGTATATGACCTACTATCAGACGTATGAAAGCCTAAGCAAAGGTGATAAACCAAAAGATACGGTATATTACCAACTATCAAACGTATGATAGCCTAAGCAAAGGTAATAACCCAAAACATACGGTATATTACCAACTATTAAACGTATGATAGCCTAAGCATAGGTAATAACCCAAAAGATACGGTATATTACCTACTATCAAACGTATGATAGCCTAAGCAAAGGTAATAACCCAAAAGAAACGGTATATTACCTGTTAGAACACAGATTGGTTCTTAATAATATCTATATGTTTTGATGATAACTATTAGGAAATTTTTTATATTTAAGAATTATATACTCTTAAATTTGCTTGAGAGTTTTTACTGCAGATAGTAAAGAAATTAACACTCCAGAAGCAAATCAGAATTGAACACAAGAAATTAGCTAGACTCTGTACCGCCAGATGCATACATTAGAAGATTCTGATTGCTGCCAACAGAAGATCCTGAGCGTAGCCTCCAGAAGATTCTGAAGCAGAAGCTCCAGAAGGATCTGAAGCAAGTCAGAAGCATCTGAAGCAAATAAGAATTTTGTATGAAGAGTTTTTCAAAGCATAGATTCTGAAAGTACTAAAGCTGCCAGTACTGAAGTTTTGTCTCAAATATGCTCTGATATTTAACACGCTGAAAGCACACCTGCTGCAGAAGACTCTGATCCAGCAAAGCTCTGATCATCATTAGAAGACTCTGACCCAATTAGACTCTGATGAACTTGTTGAAAACTGAAGAAGAATTATTCAAAGATTATATCCGTTGGAGTAAATCAAACGTCTCTTTCCTTATTTATGCTAGACACAAGAACACAGACAAAAAGGATTTTTTTGTGCTTTCTTCTTCTAGGAAAGGTCACTTGATGTGAAGACAAAAAGGCTCAGACCTTTTGGACACTATTCTCAACGTGCAGCTCCCCTTGGATCAGCTGCCTATAAAAGCAAGACTCCACCAAATTCTTCAGTTGACGTTTTGTTGAAAAGAAATTAAAACATTCAAGCTCTCATACTTTCATATTCTTTCTAAGAATTTATTTCATTGTACTTAAACTTAAGAGAAATATCATAGTTGTGATAAAGCTTTTTAGAAGCATTACTCTTGTAATAGATTTACATTGATTGTAAAGGATTTCCTTAAGAGGATCCAGTTGGGATCAGTAGCTCTTGAGAAGACTAAGAACAGTTGTTCTTAGGTGTTACTATTGTAATCTGTGTGTGCTACCACTTAACAGTGACAGTAAAGATCCAGAGAGAAATACTTTGATATATATTTAGTTGTTACTATGGCTGATAATACAATATCCAACATTAACAATAAATATGAAGAAAGGGACATAATCAACACCAAACCCCCTATGTTTGATGGGGAGAAATTTGATTATTGGAAAGACAGAATTGAAAGTTTTTTCCTTGGATATGATGTTGATTTATGGGATCTGGTCATAGATGGATATGTTCACCCCACAGATGGGAATGGCAAGAAGATAGACAGAAAATCTATGACAGATGCGCAGAAGAAAGATTTTAGAAATCATCACAAGGCCAGAACAATATTATTGAATGCAATATCTCATACTGAGTATGAAAAAATTACAAACAGGGAAACTGCATTTGATATGTTTGAATCCTTAAAGATGACTCATGAGGGAAACTCTCAAGTCAAGGAAACAAAGGCTCTGGCTCTGATCCAGAAGTATGAGGCCTTCAAGATGGAAGACTCTGAATCTGTTGAAGCTATGTTATCCAGATTCCAAATACTTATAGCTGGACTAAAGGTTCTGGACAAAGGATATTCTACTGCTGATCATGTGAAAAAGATCATCATAAGTTTACCCACCAGATGGAGACCTATGGTAACAGCGCTGAAGATGGCTAAAGATCTGAACAAGATCTCCTTGGAAGAATTGATCAGTTCACTAAGGAGCCATGAAATTGAGCTTGAGGAAGATGAACCTCAGAAGAAAGAGAAAGGTAAATCTGTTGCTTTAAAATCTAATAAATCTGCTAAAGCTTTGCAGGTTATTGAAGAAAGCTCAGAAGGATCTTCTTCTTCTGAAGAAGATGAATTATCCATGCTGTCTAGAAGGATCAACAGACTCTGGAAGCACAAGGGAAAGAAGTTCAACAACTTCAGAAAATTTGATCATAGAAAGCAATCTTCTGGGCACAGAAGATCTGGCAAGAAAGAAGTTGTGTGCTATGAGTGCAAAGAACCTGGGCATTACAAGAATGATTGCCCAAAACTTCAAAAAGAAAAACCCAAGAAGAAGTTTAAGAAAAAGAAGAAGGTTCTGATGGCAACATGGGATGACTCAGATGAATCTGAATCATCTTCTGAATCAGAAGAAGAATGTGCTAATGTTGCACTGATGGCCAGCACAGAAGATCAGGAGGAAGGAACTTCAGGATATGAATCAGATTCTGAATTTGACGATGACCCTGAAGAGGTAATGGCTAAACTTACTAAAGAAGAACTTATAAAAGTTTTATCAGAAGTTCTGAAAAGTTATAACAATATCAAACTCAAATACAAGAAACTAAAAAGCAGTTTTGAATCTGAGATTGATCTTCTGAAGATAGAACTTGTTGAGTAAAAAGAAATTAATCTGAAAATCAAAAATGACTTTGAAATAACTCAATAAGAATCTGAATCTTAGACTAAGTCATGTGAAAACATTTTAGAAAAATATGACTCTAGCTTTCAGAGATTCCTTACTAAGAGCATAGACAGAAGCAAGATGGCTTCTATGATCTATGGTGTTAGTGGGAACAACAGAAGAGGCATTGAATATGAATCTTCCTCTGGAAGTAATCCAAAATCTATTGACAAACTTTTCATCAAGAAGACACCTCTGTACTCTCAATTTAAGTTTGGTCACTTAAATGACATTAAACACACAAGCTCTGAGAAGAATACTTATGTGTTTAAACCCAAGGCAAGTCAGAATAAACATTATGTTGAAAAACAGAAGTTTAGACAAACCTACAAATCAACTAACCCCAAAGGACCCAAGAAGATCTGGGTACCTAAAAGTAAAATAATTCCTGTTGCAGATGTTCTTAGCAGCAAGGTCAGGACGCCAATCATGGTACCTGGACTCTAGATGCTCACGACACATGACAGGAGAAAAGTCTATGTTCCAAAGCCTGGAACTTAGATCTGGAGGTGACGTGAAGTTTGGAGGGAACCAGAAAGGCAAGATCATTGGATCTGGCACTATTGGAAATGCACAGAAGTGTTTCATGCTTGGATATTCTGAATGCTCTAAAGGCTACAGGGTATACAACATTTAGACACAGATTGTGGAAGAATCTATTCATGTCAGATTTGATGATAAGCTTGGCAATAAAAACCAAAGAAGTCTGAAAACTCTGCAGATAGAGAAGTAGTCTTCATTGACTCTGAAGTCCCAGAAGCAGACAAAGCTCAAGTGAAGGAACCAGATGCTGTTCCTTTAACTTCTCAGATGAATAATCTAAACATTTCTGAAGAATCAACTATTAGAGGATCATCATCCAGAATTAAAGCTTCTCATCCAAAGGATGTCATTATTGGAAAGAAGGATGATCCCATCAGAACAAGATCCTTTCTAGGATCATCTGAAGCATCACTATTTGGACTGGTGTCAAAAATTGAACCATCTTCTGCAGATGAAGCTCTGCAAGACAATGATTAGATTATTGCCATGCAAGAAGAGCTAAATCAATTCACCAGAAATGATGTATGGGATCTAGTTCAAAGACCACAAGGATTCAATATAATTGGTACAAAATGGGTCTTCAGAAATAAGCTAAATGAGAAAGGAGAAGTTGAAAGAAATAAGGCAAGGCTTGTAGCTCAAGGGTACAGTCAACAAGAAGGTATTGATTACACTGAAACTTATGCTCCAGTGGCAAGGTTAGAATCTATACGCCTTCTTATTTCACTTGCTGCACAAAATAACATCACTCTGTATCAGATGGATGTTAAAAGTGCCTTTCTTAATGGCATTATAGAAGAAAAAGTTTATGTCCACCAAACCCCTGGTTTTGAAAATGAAAATTTTCCAGATCACGTTTTCAAATTAAAGAAATCTCTGTATGGTTTAAAACAAGCTCCCAGAGCTTGGTATGAGAGATTGAGCAATTTTCTTCTGGAGAAAAATTTCATCAGAGGCAAAGTGGATACAACACTCTTTTGTAAATCAATTAAGAAAGATCTTCTAATTTGTCAAATTTATGTGGATGATATAATATTTGGATCTACCAATACTATGCTGGGAAAGGAGTTTGCTGCATGTATGCAGGCAGAATTTGAAATGAGCATGATGGGAGAACTCATATTTTTTCTAGGAATCCAAGTCAATCAAACTCCAGAGTGCACTTACATACATCAGACCAAATATGTTAAAGAACTTTTGAAGAAATTTAACATGACAGATAGTAAGCTGGCAAAGACTCCCATGCATCCAACTAGCTCACATGGCAAGGAAGAGGTAAGTAAGAAAGTAGACCAGAAGCTCTACAGAGGTATGATTGGTTTTCTTCTTTATTTAACTGCTTCTAGACCTGACATATTGTTCAGTGTATGCTTGTGTGCTAGATTCCAATCAGATCTTAGAGAATCACACTTGACAGCTGTCAAGAGGATTCTAAGGTATCTGAAAGGTACTTCTAATGTTGGTTTATGTTACAAAAAATCTGATGATTTCAAATTAGTTGGATTCTGTGATGCTGACTACGCTGGAGACAAAGTGGAAAGAAAAAGTACTTCTGGAAGTTGTCAATTTCTAGGAAGAAATCTAATCTCCTGGTACAGCAAGAAGCAACCCACAATTGCACTTTCAACCACAGAGGCAGAATATATTGCTGCTGCTGGATGTAGCACGCAGATGCTCTGAATGAAAAGTCAACTAGAAGATTATCAAATATTTGAAAGTAACATTTCTATCTTTTGTGATAATACTTCTGCTATATGTTTGTCAAAAAACCCTATTTTACACTCTAAGGCAAAACATATAGAAATTAAGCATCATTTCATCAGAGACTATGTTCAGAAGGGAATCATAAATTTAGCCTTTGTTGACACAGATCATCAATGGGCAGATATTTTTACAAAACCCCTTGTTGAAGATAGATTCAAATTTATTCTGAAAAATATTGGTATGGATTTTTGTCCAGAATGATATTTGTCATAAGCAAATTTTTACAGATGCAAAAATGCCTAATGCTCTGAAGTATTTCTTCTAATTGCTTATTTATTCCTCTTAATATTTTTTGTGAAACTCTGAACTAACAATCCTTAGAGGATCTGAACGATGGTTAACGTTTCATTTCTCAAGAGAATTCAGAACACATGCAAGCAAACACGTGTCACTCCAATTCTGCAAAGGTGGCGTGTACACAACTGAAGAGACGTTTGAGGTGAAGTTTGAATAGTAAAAATCTTGATTTTCCCCCCAATTTGCCAGAAGCAATAAATGCTTGAAATGATTTTTATTCTTTTCATTTAATGCTTTATTCAAACGTGCAAAATCTGACTGTTTGTATGCCTAATTGTTTTAGTATAAATACATGACCTCTCTTCACTTTCACACTTTTCACATCTCAGAAATTTTATGCATTTTCATCTTCTCTTCTCTCTGCATAAAAACCCTAAGCGTGTGACAAAACCATCTTAAATGGCAACTTCATCATCAACAGCTGCACAATTCGAATCTTCAATGGCTGCAGTTACATCTGCTAACATGGGTGTTGCTCCTTATTCTCCACCAAAAAGAACTCTGTTAACCCCTGTTGAAAAGCTGGAAGTTTTGTGTGAATCAATGGTAGAATTTGATTCACTTGCAGAAAATGGTTTTGAGTTTCGTTCAATCATAGGTCCTCAAGGATGGGTGAAATACTTTGATAGATTGTTTGGACCAGTTTACCCCCTTCTAGTGAAAGAGTTCTGGATTCATGCTTCAGTTTACCCTAAGTTTATCCTATCTTCTGTACTGGGCAAAGAAATAATAATAACAGAAGATCTGATCAGAAAGCTTATTGGATATGAAGAAACAGATGGAGTTTCACACTTGTCAGTTGGGCGTGTGGATATGGATGAAGTGTATGAAGAAGTGATGACTGTTGGTCAAGCTTCTAACAAGTTCAAGGATCTGAAGCCTGACTACAAGATCTGGGCCAAGATCTTCATGGGATGCATTCATCATAGGAAGTCAACAAACTCTCCAGAGTATGTCAATAATGAACAGCTCTATTTCATGTATTGCCTCAGTCAGAGCACCAAGGTAGATCTTCCATATATTCTCTTTATGCATCTGTGGAATCATATAAATGCCTCTAGAGAGTATGTGAAAGAAAAAGGACAGAAGATCAGAACCTAGATCCCTTTTGGAAGGTTAATCGCAGATCTTCTAACTGAGAATGGATGGTCACTGCTCTTTACGCTGCTGGAGTTACAGAGGAATTGGAATTCATTATGGGAAAGCCTCTGAATGCCAAAAGTCTTCAGAGACATAAAATAGTGGATGAACTAACAACAGCTCCCAAGAAGCTGAATGTTTCTGAATTGAGTAAGAAGAGAATTCCTATAGATGATTATCCACTGTTCTATGCTGAAGAACCAAGGCACATTGTTGTGATGTATATTGATGAGTGTAAGAAAGAAGGAAAGCATGTTCCTGCAAACATAATACAGCTAGCAAGACAACCACTACCTGATGTAGGAGAAGAAGAAGAACAACTACAAAGAAAGAGGACTCAGCCAGAAGCAGAAGCTGCACCTACTCAGAAGAAGATCAAGATTGCTGATAAGCCACAGAAGCTCTTAAAGGGGAAAGAATCTGGAGACACTCCTTCTCTACCAGCTAAAAGAATCAAGATAAAAGGTACTAAATCTTCTATATCTTCTGCAAATCCTGTTGTTTTAAATGATTCTAATATTAAGTCTATTCCAAAACCACCCTCTACACAAAATACTTCTGTTACTGCTCCAATTTCCAAATCACCACAAAAACAAGCATCCGTTCCAACACTAACAACACCAACAACAATTCAAATACCAAAAGTCTCTGTACCACAATTATCTCAACCAAAAATTCAACTCACAAAAATTGTACCACAGAAACAACCATCAGAACAACAACCTAAAGAACAACAACCACAAGCATCTGTACAACAAAAATCCTCTGAACCATCTAAACAAACTCCATTTGAACATCAAAAGTACCCACAAGAAAAACAACCAGAAAAATCATCTGGAACCCTACCAGAAAAAGCCTCTGAACATCAACCACCATCAGATAATCCACCATCCAAATCATCTGAACCAATAACAATTTCATCAGATTCACCTACCTCAGAACCACCATCAAAACCCTCTGAAATTCCTTCAGAACCAACTAATACTTCTGAACCAAACATTCCTGAGACAGAAGTTCTTGATGTCACACCATTAAAAACTGTGTTTCAAGTATCTTCTACCTCCTGCACACCAACCACCTCATCCAACTCTTCAGAATCTGACATTCACCCAGATTTTCTAATCTCTCCTTCTCACAGAGATTCTGAAGTAAACCAACCAGAACCCATTATACCTTCTAAAGCTCCTATTCCAGATCCTATTCCCACACCTGCACCATCATCTAAAATACTGATTCCCAATTCTAACCCAAGATCATCTATTTCCTGTGCACAAGTTTCATCGTTATTTCACAATCTGGCATATGGTTTGAAACTCAAAGATTTTTATGACAGAGTTGAACCATCTGACCCTATCACCCCTCTGAAACCCAAACTCACAATGACCCTTCCATCTGTACTTCTCACATATATCCAATCCATGACAGATGTAGGTTCATTAGCAACTATATCTTGTTCTGCTAAATCTGATAAAGTTGTTGCTTCAGCTATACCAATTTCATCTGATAACAATGTTGCTTCTGATGAACCTCCCAAATTTGCCTTCCAACCCTACTCAAATAAACCCTTTGATGTGGTTACCTTTCACACCAGAGCAAAACCTCATCTATTAAATGCCTTATACAGATCCAAACCCAATAAACCTGAAATTCCTTTCATTCCATACTACCCTCCTCCTCTGATCTCTATTCAGAAATTTATTTTTCCACCAACTCCCCAACCAAAACCAATAACTCTGGAAACTCTATTACATCCTAAGCCCATACTTAATGTTAATCATTTATTTCAATCATTTTTACAAGAAATACAGTTGTATTTAGGTACTGTACAGAAGAAATGCTCAGCAACAATGGATGCCCAAGAATCTGATGTTATCTGGAATGGATTCATCAACAGACTCAACTTTGTGGCCTCCAATCTGAAGAACATATGTTCTGATGATGCGAAGCTCAGATTTGCGGAGGCTGCAAGAACTCTGTTCTGGACTGTCAAGAAATCTGAACATCTGCTCCTTACAGATGCTCCTCCATCATCAGAAGAAACTCCTAAACTTGCATCTGAGGACAATCAGTTGGCTATGACTCTGGTAGACCTTCCCTCTGGCTCCAATGCTCTAGACTCTACAACTCCCATGGAAATTGACTCTATTCAAGCTCCAGAACCTGATCATACTTCTTCATCTGAGATAAAGAAAGAACATTCAGATTTTGAGGATAAGATTACTGCTCTGGAAGATGGTCAATCAGAGATCAAGTCTTGGATGGCAAAACAGGATAAGAAATCTGAAGACATGACATAGTGGATGTCAAAGCAGGATCAAAAGAATGAAACGATGGCTAAGTGGATGTCCAAGCAAGAGCAATCCTCCTCTGAGATTACAGATCTATTGAAGATGCTTTTGTCCAAACACTCTTAGATTTTCATTTTTTTCATTCTGATGTTTTTGCATCTGTTGTTTTGCTTATGTACTTTTTGATATATCTTCTAATGCATGTACTCTTGATCTGAACTTATTGAATGAATCAAAGTTTTCTCCATTGAATTATCTCATTTACTGTTTCCTTTTATTTGTCTTTTTAAAGTTTTTACTTTTTGCTTATGACAAAAAAGGGGGAGAAAATATAGATCTGAACTGTTTAATTTAACTTCACCAGAATGAAACTTCAGACACATTTATTCTATCTAACATTTAATCTGAGTATTTCAGAACATTTGATAAGTACACTCTATAAAAGAAACTCTGAGTCTCTCAGATTATTTGACTATTATCAAACTTTGAATCTGAAATTTGCAAGACTTTCTGACCTTCAAATGTTAAAAGAACAATCAAGATCTAACTCTGAAAATTACTCAAGACAAAAGGGAAGTTTCTATTCCTTATCTGTATTTAACTCAGGGGGAGATTCATCATCTCAGGGGGAGTTATAATTTTAATATTTTCAATTAAACAAAATTTCTAATGTTTTTGTCATCATCAAAAAGGGGGAGATTGTTAGAACACAGATTGGTTCTTAATAATATCTCTATGTTTTGATGATAACTATTAGGAAATTTTGTATTTAAGAATTATATACTCTAAAATTTGCTTGAGAGTTTTTACTGCAGATAGTAAAGAAATTAACACTCCAGAAGCAAATCAGAATTGAACACAAGAAATTAGCTAGACTCTGTAGCGCCAGATGCATACATTAGAAGATTCTGATTGCTGCCAACAGAAGATCCTGAGCGTAGCCTCCAGAAGATTCTGAAGCAGAAGCTCCAGAAGGATCTGAAGCAAGTCAGAAGCATCTGAAGCAAAGAAGAATTTTGTATGAAGTGTTTTTCATAGCATAGTTTCTACAGAAGATTCTGAAAGTACTAAAGCTGCCAGTACTGAAGTTCTGTCTCAAATATGCTCTGATATTTAACACGCTGAAAGCACACCTGCTGCAGAAGACTCTGATGCAGCAAAGCTCTGATCATCATCAGAAGACTCTGACCCAATTAGACTCTGATGAACTTGTTGAAAACTGAAGAAGAATTATTCAAAGATTATATCTGTTGGAGTAAATCAAACGTCTCTTTCCTTATTTATGCTAGACACAAGAACACAGACAAAAAGGATTTTTTTGTGCTTTCTTCTTCTAGGAAAGGTCACTTGATGTGAAGACAAAAAGGCTCAGACCTTTTGGACACTCTTCTCAACGTGCAGCTCACCTTGGATCAGTTGCCTATAAAAGCAAGACTCCACCAAATTCTTCAGTTGACGTTTTGTTGAAAAGAAATTAAAACATTCAAGCTCTCATACTTTCATATTCTTTCTAAGAATTTATTTCATTGTACTTAAACTTAAGATAAATATCACGGTTGTGATAAAAGCTTTTTAGAAGCATTCTTACTCTTGTAATAGATTTACATTGATTGTAAAGGATTTCCTTAAGAGGATCCAGTTGGGATCAGTAGCTCTTGAGAAGACTAAGAACAGTTGTTCTTAGGTGTTACTATTGTAATCTGTTTGATTAAATAGTGGATTAAGTCCTTGATTGAGAAAGGCAAATCACTCTAGGAAGGGTGGACTGGAGTAGTTGCGTTCAATGAACCAGGATAAAAATACTTGTGTTTTAATTTCTAAGTTTTAATCTTTCATACTTATTCAACACCCCCCCCCCCTTCTAAGTATTATCTCACCTTCATTACCTACTATCAAACGTATGATAGCCTAAGCAAAGGTAATAACCCAATAGATACGGTATATTACCTATTATCAGAAGTATGATAGCCTAAGCAAATGTAATAACCCAAAAGATACGGTATATTACCTACTATCAGAAGTATGATAACCTAAGCAAAGGTAATAACCTAAAACATACGGTATATTACCTACTATCAGACGTATAATAGCCTAAGCAAAGGTAATAACCCAAAACATACAGTATATTACCTACTATAAAACGTATGATAGCCAAAGCAAAGGTAATAACCTAAAAGATAAGGTATATAACCTACTATCAGACGCATAATAGCCTAAGAAAAGGTAATAACCCAAAAGATACGATATATTACCAACTATCAAAAGTATGATAGCCTAAGCAAAGGTAATAACCCAAACGATTCGGTATATAACCTACTATCAGACGTATGATAGCCTAAGCAAAGGTAATAACCCAAAAGATACGGTATATTACCCACTATCAAACGTATGATAGCCTAAGCAAAGGTAATAACCTAAAAGAAACGGTATATTACCTACTATCAAATGTATGATAGCCTAAGCAAAGTTAATAACCCAAAAGATAAAGTATATTACCTACTATCAGACGTACGATAGCCTAAGCAAATGTAATAACGCAAAAGATATGGTATATTACCTACTATCAGACGTATGATAACCTAAGCAAATGTAATAACCCAAAAGATATGGTATATTACCTACTATCAGACGTATGATAACATAAGCAAAGGTAATAACCCAAAAGATACGGTATATTACCTACTATAAGACATATGAAAGCCTAAGCAATGGTAATAACCCAAAAGATACGGTGTATTACCTATTATAAGACTTATGATAGCCTAAGAAAAGGTAATAACCTAAAAGTTACGATATATTACCTTCTATTAAACGTATGATAGCCTAAGCAAAGGTAATAACCCAAACGATACGGTATATTACCTACTATCAAAGGTATGATAGCCTAACTAAAGGTAATAACCCAAAAGATACAGTATATTACCTACAATCAGGCGTATGATAGCCTAAGCAAAGGTAATAACAAAAAATATACGGTATATTACCTACTATCAACCGTGTGATAGCCTTAGCAAAGGTAATAACCTAAAAGATACGGTATATTACCAACTATCAGACGTATAATAGCCTAAGCGAAGGTAATAACCCAAAAGATACGGTATATTACCTACTATCAAACGTATGATAGCCTAAGCAAAGGTAATAACCTAAAAGATACGGTATATTACCTACTATCAGACGTATAATAGCCTAAGCAAAGGTAATAACCCAAAACATACGATATATTACTTACTATCAAACGTATGATAGCCTAAGCAAAGGTAATAACATAAAAGATACGGTATATTACCTACTATCAGACGTATGATAACATAAGCAAAGGTAATAACCCAAAAGATATGGTATATTACCTACTATCAGACGTATGAAAGCCTAAGCAATGGTAATAACCCAAAAGCTACGGTGTATTACCTGTTATAAGATTTATGATAGCCTAAGAAAAGGTAATAACCTAAAAGTTACAATATATTACCTACTATTAAACGTATGATAGCCTAAGCAAAGCTAATAACCCAAACGATACGGTATATTACCTACTATCAAAGGTATGATAGCCTAAGCAAAGGTAATAACCCAAAAGATACAGTATATTACCTACTATCAGGCGTATGTTAGACTAAGCAAAGGTAATAACAAAAAATATACGGTATATTACCTACTATCAGCCGTATGATAGCGTAAGAAAAGGTAATAACCTAAAAGTTACGATATATTACCTACTATTAAACGTATGATAGCCTAAGCAAAGGTAATAACCCAAAAGAAACGGTATATTACCTACTATCAAACGTATGATAGCCTAAGCACAGGTAATAACCCAAATGATACGGTATATTACCTACTATCAGACGTATGATAGCCTAAGCAAATGTAATAACCCAAAAGATACGATATATTACCTACTATCAGACGTATGATAACCTAAGCAAATTTAATAACCCAAAAGATACGGTATATTACCTACTATCTAACGTATGATAACATAAGCAAAGGTAATAACCCAAAAGATACGGTATATTACCTACTATCACACGTATGAAAGCCTAAGCAATGGTAATAACCCAAAAGATACGGTGTATTACCTATTATAAGACTTATGATAGCCTAAGAAAAGGTAATAACCTAAAAGTTACGATATACTCTCTACTATTAAACGTATGTTAGCCTAAGCAAAGGTAATAACCCAAACGATACGGTATATTACCTACTATCAAAGGTATGATAGCCTAAGCAAAGGTAATAACCCAAAAGATACATTATATTACCTACAATCAGGCATATGATTGCCTAAGCAAAGGTAATAACAAAAAACATACGGTATATTACCTACTATCAACCGTGTGATAGCCTTAGCAAAGGTAATAACCTAAAAGATACGGTATATTACCTACTATCAGACGTATAATAGCCTAAGCAAAGGTAATAACCCAAAAGATACGATATATTACCTACTATCAAACGTATGATAGCCTAAGCAAAGGTAATAACCTAAAAGATACGGTATATTACCTACTATCAGATGTATAATACCCTAAGCAAAGGTAATAACCCAAAACATACGATATATTACTTACTATCAAATGTATGATAGCCTAAGCAAAGGTAATAACCCAAAAGATACAGTATATTACCTACTATCAGGCGTATGTTAGCCTAAGCAAAGGTAATAACAAAAAGTATACGGTATATTACCTACTATCAGCCGTATGATAGCCTAAGCAAAGGTAATAACCTAAAAGATATGGTATATTACCTACTATCAGACGTATAATAGCCTAAACAAGTGTAATAACCCAAAAGATACGGTATATTACCTACTATCAAACGTATGATAGCCTAAGCAAAGGTAATAACCTAAAAGATACGGTATATTACCTACTATCAGACGTATAATAGCCTAAGCAAAGGTAATAACCCAAAACATACCGTATATTACTTACTATCAAACGTATGATAGTCTAAGCAAAGGTAATAAACTAAAAGAGTCGGTATATTAACTACTATCAGACGTATGACGGCCTAAGCAAAGGTAATAATCCAAAAGATACGATATATTACCTACTGTCTGACGTATGAAAGCCTAAGCAAAGGTAATAAACCAAAAGATACGGTATATTACCAACTATCAAACGTATGATAGCCTATGCAAAGGTAATAACCAAAAACATACGGTATCTTACCAACTATTATACGTATGATAGCCTAAGCATAGGTAATAACCCAAAAGAAACGGTATATTACCTAATATCAAACGTATGTAAGCCTAAGCAAAGGTAATAACCCAAAAGATACGGTATATAACCTATTATTAGACGTATGATAGCCTAAGCAAATGTAATAACCCAAAAGATACGGTATATTAGCTACTATCAGACGTATGATAACCTAAGCAAAGGTAATAACCTAAAAGATACGGTATACTACCTACTATCAGACGTATAATAGCCTAAGCAAAGGTAATAACCCAAAAGATACGGTATATTACCTACTATCAGACGTATGAAAGCCTAAGCAATGGTAATAACCCAAAAGATACGGTGTATTACCTATTATACGATTTATGATAGCCTAAGAAAAGGTAATAACCTAAAAGTTATGATATATTACCTACTATTAAACGTATGATAGCCTAAGCAAAGGTAATAACCCAAAAGATACGGTATATTACCTACTATTAGACGTATGATAGCCTAAGCAAAGTTAATAACCCAAAATATACGGTATATTACCTACTATCAAACGTATGATAGCCTAAGCAAAGGTAATAACCCAAAAGATACGGTGTATTACCTACTATCAAACGTATGATAGCCTAAGCAAAGGTAATAACCCAAAAGATACAGTATATTACCTACAATCAAATGTATGATAGCCTAAGCAAAGGTAATAACCCAAAAGATACGGTATATTACCTACTATCAGCCGTATGAATGCCTAAGCAAAGGTAATAGCCCAAAAGATAGGGTATATTATGAACTATCAAACGTATGATTGCCTAAGCAAAGGTAATAACAAAAAAAGATACGGTATATTACCTACTATCAGTCGTATGATAGCCTAAGCAAAGGTAATAACCTAAAAGTTACGATATATTACCTACTATTAAAAGTATGATAGCCTAAGCAAAGGTAATAACCCAAAAGATACGGTATATTACCTACTATCAGACGTATGATAGCCTAATGAAAGGTAATAACCCAAAAGATACGGTATATTACCTACTATCAGACGTATGAAAGCCTAAGCAGTGGTAATAACCCAAAAGATACGGTGTATTACCTATTATAAGACTTATGATAACCTAAGAAAAGGTAATAACCTAAAAGATACGATATATTACCTACTATTAAACGTATGATAGCCTAAGCAAAGGTAATAACCCAAAAGATATGGTATATTACCTACTATCAGACGTATGATAGCCTAAGCAAAGGTAATAACCCAAAAGATACGGTATATTACCTACTATCAAACGTATGATAGCCTAAGCAAAGGTAATAACCCAAAAGATATGGTGTATTACCTACTATCAAACGTATGATAGCCTAACCAAAGGTAATAACCCAAAAGATACAGTATATTACCTACAATCAAACGTATGATAGCCTAAGCAAAGATAATAATCCAAAAGATACGGTATATTACCTACTATTACAAGTATGAATGCCTAAGCAAAGTTAATAGCCCAAAAGATACGGTATATTACGAACTATCAAACGTATGATAGCCTAAGCAAAGGTAATAACAAAAAAGATACGGTATATTACCTACTATCAGCCGTATGATAGCCTAAGCAAAGGTAATAACCTAAAAGTTACGATATATTACCTACTATTAAACGTATGATAGCCAAAGCAAAGGTAATAACCCAAAAGATATGGTATATTACCTACTATCAGACGTATGATAGCCTAAGCAAAGGTAATAACCCAAAAGATACGGTATATTGCCTACTATCAGACGTATGAAAGCCTAAGCAATGGTAATAACCCAAAAGATACGGTGTATTACCTATTATAAGACTTATGATAGCCTAAGAAAAGGTAATAACCTAAAAGTTACGATATATTACCTACTATTAAACGTATGATAGCCTAAGCAAAGGTAATAACCCAAAAGATACGGTATATTACCTACTATCAGACGTATGATAGCCTAAGCAAAGGTAATAACCTAAAAGATACGATATATTACCTACTACCTAACGTATGATAGCCTAAGCAAAGGTAATAACCCAAAAGATACAATATATTACCTACAATCAAACGTATGATACCCTAAGAAAAGGTAATAACCCAAAAGATACGGTATATTACCTACTATCAGCCGTATGAATACCTAACCAAAGGTAATAGCCCAAAAGATACGGTATATTACGAATTATCAAACGTATGATAGGCTAAGCAAAGGTAATAACCCAAAAGATACGGTAATTACATACAATCAAACATAGGATTATCTAAGCAAAAGATACGGTATATTACCTAGAATCAAATGTACGATTGTCTAAGCAAGGGTAATAACACAAAAGATACGGTATATTACCTACTATCAGCCGTATAAGAGCCTAACAAAGGTAATAACCTAAAAGATACGGTATATTACCTACTATCAGACATATAATAGCCTAGGCAAAGGTAATAACCCAAAAGATATGGTATATTACGTACTATCAGACGTATGAAAGCCTAAGCAATGGTAATAACCCAAAAGATACGGTTATTACCTATTATAAGACTTATGATAGCCTAAGAAAAGGTAATAACCTAAAAGTTACGATATATTACCTACTATAAAACGTATGATAGCCTAAGCAAAGGTAATAACCCAAAAGATACGGTATATTACCTACTATCAGACGTATGATAGCCTAAGCAAAGGTAATAACCCAAAAGATACGGTATATTACCTACTATCAAACGTATGATAGCCTAAGCAAAGGTAATAACCCAAAAGATACGGTGTATTACCTACTTCAAACGTATGATAGCCTAAGCAAAGGTAATAACCCAAAAGATACAGTACATTACCTACAATCAAACGTATGATTGCCTAAGCAAAGGTTATAACCCAAAAGATACGGTATATTACCTACTATCAGCCGTATGATAGCCTAAGCAAAGGTAATAACCTAAAATGTACGGTATATTACCTACTATCTGACGTATGAAAGTCTAAGCAAAGATAATAACCTAAAAGATATGGTATATTGTCTACTATCAGACATATAATAGCCTAAGCAAAGGAAATAACCCAAAAGATACGGTATATTACCTACTATCAAACGTATGATAGCCTAAGCAAAGGTAATAACCCAAAAGATACAGTATATTACCTACAATCAAACGTATGATAGCCTAAGCAAAGGTAATAACCCAAACGATACGGTATATTACCTACTATCAGCCGTATGAATGCCTAAGCAAAGGTAATAGCCCAAAAGATACGGTATATTATGAACTATCAAACGTATGATAGCCTAAGCAAAGGTAATAACAAAAAAAGATACGGTATATTACCTACTATCAGCCGTATGATAGCCTAAGCAAAGGTAATAACCTAAAAGTTACGATATATTACCTACTATTAAAAGTATAATAGCCTAAGCAAAGGTAATAACCCAAAAGATACGGTATATTACCTACTATCAGACGTATGATAGCCTAAGCAAAGGTAATAAACCAAAAGATACGGTATATTACCTACTATCAAACGTATGATAGCCTAAGCAAAGGTAATAACCCAAAAGATACGGTGTATTACCTACTTCAAACGTATGATAGCCTAAGCAAAGGTAATAACCCAAAAGATACAGTATATTACCTACAATCAAACGTATGATAGCCTAAGCAAAGGTAATAACCTAAAATGTACGGTATATTACCTACTATCAGACGTATAATAGCCTAAGCAAAGGTAATAACCCAAGAGATATGGAATATTACCTACTATCAGACGTATGATGGCCTAAGCAAAGGTAATAACCCAAAAGATACGGTATATTACCTATTATCTGACGTATGAAAGCCTAAGCCAAGCTAATAAACCAAAAGATACGGTATATTACCAACTATCAAATGTATGATAGCCTAAGCAAAGGAAATAACCCAAAATATACGGTATATTACCAACTATTAAACGTATGATAGAATAAGCATAGGTAATAACCCAAAAGATACGGTATATTACCTACTATCAAACGTATGATAGCCTAAGCAAAGGTAAGAACCCAAAAGAAACGGTATATTACCTACTATCAAACGTATGATAGCCTAAGCAAAGGTCATAACCCAAAAGATACGGTATATTACCTACTATCAGACGTATAATAGCCTAAGCAAAGGTAATAACCCAAAATATATAGTATATTACCTACCATCAAACGTATGATAGCCTAAGCAAAGATAATAATCTAAAAGATATGGTATATTGTCTACTAGACATATAATAGCCTAAGCAAAGGAAATAACCCAAAAGATACGGTATATTACCTACTATCAAATGTATGATAGCCTAAGCAAAGGTAATAACCCAAAAGATACAGTATATTACCTACAATCAAACGTATGATAGCCTAAGCAAAGGTAATAACCCAAAAGATACGGTATATTACCTACTATCAGCCGTATGAATGCCTAAGCAAAGGTAATAGCCCAAAAGATACGGTATATTATGAACTATAAAACGTATGATAGCCTAAGCAAAGGTAATAACCAAAAAAGATACGGTATATTACCTACTATCAGCCGTATGATAGCCTAAGCAAAGGTAATAACCTAGAAGTTACGATATATTACCTACTATTAAAAGTATGATAGCCTAAGCAAAGGTAATAACCAAAAAGATACGGTATATTACCTACTATCAGACGTATGATAGCCTAAGGAAAGGTAATAACCCAAAAGATACGGTATATTACCTACTATCAGACGTATGAAAGCCTAAGCAGTGGTAATAAACCAAAAGATACGGTGTATTACCTACAATCAAACGTATGATACCCTAAGAAAAGGTAATAACCCAAAAGATATGGTATATTACCTACTATCTGCCGTATGAATGCCTAACCAAAGGTAATAGCCCAAAAGATACGGTATATTACGAACTATCAAATGTATGATAGGCTAAGCAAAGGTAATAACCCAAAAGATACGGTAATTACATACTATCAAACATAGGATTATCTAAGCAAAAGATACGGTATATTACCTAGTATCAAATGTACGATTGTCTAAGCAAGGGTAATAACCCAAAAGATACGGTATATTACCTACTATCAGCCGTATAAGAGCCTAACAAAGGTAATAACCTAAAAGATACGGTATATTACCTACTATCAGACGTATGATAGCCTAAGCAAAGGTAATAAGCAAAAGATACGGTATATTACCTACTATCAAACGTATGATAGCCTAAGCAAAGGTAATAACCCAAAAGATACGGTGTATTACCTACCTCAAATGTATGATTGCCTAAGCAAAGGTAATAACCCAAAAGATACAGTATATTACCTACAATCAAACGTATGATTGCCTAAGCAAAGGTTATAACCCAAAAGATACGGTATATTACCTACTATCAGTCGTATGATAGCCTAAGCAAAGGTAATAACCTAAAATATACGGTATATTACCTACTATCAGACGTATAATAGCCTAAGCATTGGTAATAACCCAAGAGATACGGTATATTACCTACTATCAGACGTATGATGGCCTAAGCAAAGGTAATAACCCAAAAGATATGGTATATTACCTACTATCAGACGTATGAAAGCCTAAGCCAAGCTAATAAACCAAAAGATACGGTATATTACCAACTATCAAATGTATGATAGCCTAAGCAAAGGAAATAACCCAAAACATACGGTATATTACCAACTATTAAACGTATGATAGCCTAAGCATAGGTAATAATCCAAAAGATACGGTATATTACCTACTATCAAACGTATGATAGCCTAAGCAAAGGTAATAACCCAAAAGAAACGGTATATTACCTACTATCAAACGTATGATAGCCTAAGCAAAGGTCATAACCCAAAAGATACGGTATATTACCTACTATCAGACGTATAATAACCTAAGCAAAGGTAATAACCCAAAATATACAGTACATTACCTAACATCAAACGTATGATAGCCTAAGCAAAGATAATAACCTAAAAGATATGGTATATTGTCTACTATCAGACATATAATAGCCTAAGCAAAGGAAATAACCCAAAAGATACGGTATATTACCTACTATCAAACGTATGATATCCTAAGCAAAGGTAATAACCCAAAAGAGACAGTATATTAATTATTATCAGACGTATGATGGCCTAAGCAAAGGTAATAACCCAAAAGATACAGTATGTTACCTACTATCAGACGTATGAATGCCTAAGCAAAGGTAATAACCCAAAAGATACGATATATTACGAACTATCAAACGTATGTTAGCCTGAGCAAAGGTAATAACCTAAAACATTCAGTATATTACCAACTATCCAACGTATGATAGCCTAAGCAAAGGTAATAACCCAAAAGCGACGGTATATTACCTACTATCAGACGTATGATGGCCTAAGTAAAGGTAATAACCAAAAAATATACGGTATATTACCTACTATCAGACGTATGAAAGCCTACGCAAAGGTAATAAACCAAAAGATACGGTATATTACCAACAATCCAACGTATCATAGCCTATGCATAGGTAATAACCCAAAAGATACGGTATATTACCTACTATCAGACGTATGATAGCCTAAGCAAAGGTAATAACAAAAAAGATAAGGTATATTACCTACTATCAGCTGTATGATTGCCTAAGCAAAGGTAATAACCTAAAAGATACGGTATATTACCTACTATTAGACGTATAATAGCCTAAGCAAAGGTAATAACCAAAAACATACAGTATATTACCTACTATCAAACGTATGATAGCTAAGCAAAGGTAATAACCCAAAAGATACGGTATATCATCTACTATCAGATGTATGAAAGCCTAAGCAAAGGTAATAACCCAAAAGATACGGTATATTACGAACTATCAAACGTATGATAGCTTAAGCAAAGGTAATAACCCAAAAGATATAGTATATTACCTACAATCAAACGTATGATAGCCTAAGCAAAGGTTATAACCCAAAAGATACGGTATATTACCTACTATCAGCCGTATGATAGCCTAAGCAAAGGTAATAACCTAAAAGATACGGTATATTACCTACTATCAGACGTATGAAAGCCTAGGCAAAGGTAATAACCCAAAACATACGGTATATTACCAACTATTAAACGTGTGATAGCCTAAGCATAGGTAATAACCCAAAAGATACGGTATATTACCTACTATCAGACGTATGATAACCTAAGCAAAGGTAATAACCCAAAAGATATGGTATATTACCTAATATTAGACGTATAATAGCCTAAGCAAATGTAATAACCCAAAAGATACGGTATATTACCTACTATCAAACGTATGATAGCCTAAGCAAAGGTAATAACCTAAAAGATACGTTATATTACCTACTATTAGACGTATAATAGCCAAGGCAAAGGTAATAATAAAAAAGATACGGTATAGTACCTACTATCACCCGTATGATAGCCTAAGCAAAGTTAATATCCTAAAAGATACGATATATTACCTACTATTAGACGTATAATAGCCTAAGCAAAGGTAATAACCCAAAAGTTACAGTATATTACCTACTATCAAACGTATGAAAGCCTAAGCAAAGGTAATAAACCAAATGATACGGTATAATACCAACTATCAAACGTATGATAGCCTAAGAAAAGGTAATAACCCAAAACATACGGTATCTTACCTACTATTAAACGTATGATAGCCTAAGCATAGGTAATAACCCAAAAGATACGGTATATTACCTACTATCAAACGTATGATAGCCTAATCAAAGGTCATAACCCAAAAGATACAGTATATTACCTACTATCAGACGTATAATAGCCTAAGCAAAGGTAATAACCCAAAATATATAGTATATTACCTACCATCAAACGTATGATAGCCTAAGCAAAGATAATAACCTAAAAGATATGGTATATTGTCTACTATCAGACATATAATAGCCTAAGCAAAAAAAATAACCCAAAAGATATGGTATATTACCTACTATCAAACGTATGATAGCCTAAGCAAAGGTGATAATCCAAAAGAGACAGTATATTAATTATTATCAGACGTATGATGGCCTAAGCAAAGGTAATAACCTAAAAGATACATTATGTTACCTACTATCAGACGTATGAATGCCTAAGCAAAGGTAATAACCCAAAAGATACGATATATTACGAACTATCAAACATATGTTAGCCTAAGCAAACGTAATAACCCAAAACATTCAGTATATTACCAATTATCCAACGTATGAAAGCCTTAGCAATGGTAATAACCCAAAAGCGACGGTATGTTACCTACTATCAGACGTATGATGGCCTAAGTAAAGGTAATAACCAAAAAGATATGGTATATTACCTACTATCAGACGTATGAAAGCCTACGCAAAGGTAATAAACCAAAAGATACGGTATATTACCAACTATCAAACGTATCATAGCCTAAGCATAGGTAATAACCCAAAAGATACGGTATATTACCTACTATCAGACGTATGATAGCCTAAGCAAAGGTAATAACAAAAAAGATACGGTATATTACCTACTATCAGCTGTATGATTGCCTAAGCAAAGGTAATAACCTAAAAGATACGGTATATTACCTACTATTAGACGTATAATAGCCTAAGCAAAGGTAACAACAAAAAACATACAGTATATTACCTACTATCAAACTTATGATAGCCTAAGCAAAGGTAATAACCCAAAAGATACGGTATATCATCTAATATCAGATGTATGAAAGCCTAAGCCAAGGTAATAACCCAAAAGATACGGTATATTATGAACTATCAAACGTATGATAGCCTAAGCAAAGGTAATAACCCAAAAGATATAGTATATTACCTACAGTCCAACGTATGATAGCCTAAGAAAAGGTTATAACCCAAAAGATACGGTATATTACCTACTATCAGCCGTATGATAGCCTAAGCAAAGGTAATAACCTAAAAGATACGGTATATTACCTACTATCAGACGTATGAAAGCCTAGGCAAAGGTAATAACCCAAAACATACGGTATATTACCAACTATTAAACGTATGATAGCCTAAGCATAGGTAATAACCCAAAAGATACGGTATATTACCTACTATCAGACGTATGATAACCTAAGCAAAGGTAATAACCTAAAAGATATGGTATATTACCTAATATTAAACGTATAATAGCCTAAGCAAATGTAATAACCCAAAAGATACGGTATATTACCTACTATCAAACGTATGATAGCCTAAGCAAAGGTAATAACCTAAAAGATACGGTATATTACCTACTATTAGACGTATAATAGCCTAAGCAAAGGTAATAATAAAAAAAGATACGGTATAGTACCTACTATCACCCGTATGATAGCCTAAGAAAAGTTAATATCCTAAAAGATACGATATATTACCTACTATCAGACGTATAATAGTCTAAGCAAAGGTAATAACCCAATAGTTACGGTATATTACCTACTATCAAACGTATGAAAGCCTAAGCAAAGGTAATAAACCAAATGATACGGTATAATACCAACTATCAGACATATAATAGCCTAAGCAAAGGAAATAACCCAAAAGATACGGTATATTACCTACTATCAAACGTATGATAGCCTAAGCAAAGGTAATAACCCAAAAGAGACAGTATATTAATTATTATCAGACGTATGATGGCCTAAGCAAAGGTAATAACCCAAAAGATACAGTATGTTACCTACTATCAAACGTATGAATGCCTAAGCAAAGGTAATAACCCAAAAGATACGATATATTACGAACTATCAAACGTATGTTAGCCTAAGCAAACGTAATAACCCAAAACATTCAGTATATTACCAACTATCCAACGTATGAAAGCCTAAGCAAAGGTAATAACCCAAAAGCGAAGGTATGTTACCTACTATCAGACGTATGATGGCCTAAGTAAAGGTAATAACCAAAAAGATACGGTATATTACCTACTATCAGACGTATGAAAGCCTACGCAAAGGTAATAAACCAAAAGATACGATATATTACCAACTATCAAACGTATCATAGCCTAAGCATAGGTAATAACCCAAAAGATACGGTATATTACCTACTATCAGACGTATGATAGCCTAAGCAAAGGTAATAACAAAAAAGATACGGTATATTACCTACTATCAGCTGTATGATTGCCTAAGCAAAGGTAATAACCTAAAAGATACGGTATATTACCTACTATTAGACGTATAATAGCCTTAGCAAAGGTAACAACCAAAAACATACAGTATATTACCTACTATCAAACGTATGATAGCCTATGCAAAGGTAATAACCCAAAAGATACGGTATATCATCTAATATCAGATGTATGAAAGCCTAAGCAAAGGTAATAACCCAAAAGATACGGTATATTATGAACTATCAAACGTATGATAGCCTAAGCAAAGGTAATAACCCAAAAGATATAGTATATTACCTACAATCAAATGTTTGATAGCCTAAGCAAAGGTTATAACCCAAAAGATACGGTATATTACCTACTATCAGCCGTATGATAGCCTAAACAAAGGTAATAACCTAAAAGATACGGTATATTACCTACTATCAGACGTATGAAAGCCTAGGCAAAGGTAATAACCCAAAACATACGGTATATTACCAACTATTAAACGTATGATAGCCTAAGCAAAGGTAATAATAAAAAAAGATACGGTATAGTACCTACTATCACCCGTATGATAGCCTAAGCAAAGTTAATATCCTAAAAGATACGATATATTACCTACTATACGACGTATAATAGCCTAACCAAAGGTAATAACCCAATAGTTACGGTATATTACCTACTATCAAACGTATGAAAGCCTAAGCAAAGGTAATAAACCAAATGATACGGTATAATACCAACTATCAAACGTATGATAGCCTAAGCAAAGGTAATAACCCAAAACATACGGTATCTTACCTACTATTAAACGTATGATAGCCTAAGCATAGGTAATAACCCAAAAGATATGGTATATTACCTACTATCAAACGTATGATAGCCTAAGCAAAGGTCATAACCCAAAAGATACAGTATATTACCTACTATCAGACGTATAATAGCCTAAGCAAAGGTAATAACCCAAAATATACAGTATACTACCTACCATCAAACGTATGATAGCCTAAGCAAAGATAATAACCTAAAAGATATGGTATATTGTCTACTATCAGACATATAATAGCCTAAGCAAAGGAAATAACCCAAAAGATACGGTATATTACCTACTATCAAACGTATGATAGCCTAAGCAAAGGTAATAACCCAAAAGAGACAGTATATTAATTATTATCAGACGTATGATGGCCTAAGCAAAGGTAATAACCCAAAAGATACAGTATGTTACCTACTATCAGACGTATGAATGCCTAAGCAAAGGTAATAACCCAAAAGATATGATATATTACGAACTATCAAACGTATGTTAGCCTGAGCAAACGTAATAACCCAAAACATTCAGTATATTACCAACTATCCAACGTATGAAGGCCTAAGCAAAGGTAATAACCCAAAAGCGACGGTATGTTACCTACTATCAGACGTATGATGGCCTAAGTAACGGTAATAATCAAAAAAATACGGTATATTACCTACTATCAGACGTATGAAAGCCTACGCAAAGGTAATAAACCAAAAGATACAATATATTACCAACTATCAAACGTATCATAGCCTAAGCATAGGTAATAACCCAAAAGATACGGTATATTACCTATTATCAGACGTATGATAGCCTAAGCAAAGGTAATAACAAAAAAGATACGGTATATTACCTACTATCAGCTGTATGATTGCCTAAGCAAAGGTAATATCCTAAAAGATACGGTATATTACCTACTATTAGACGTATAATAGCCTTAGCAAAGGTAACAACCAAAAACATACAGTATATTACCTACTATCAAACGTATGATAGCCTAAGCAAAGGTAATAACCCAAAAGATACGGTATATCATCTAATATCAGATGTATGAAAGCCTAAGCAAAGGTAATAACCCAAAAGATACGGTATATTACGAACTATCAAACGTATGATAGCCTAAGCAAAGGTAATAACCCAAAAGATATAGTATATTACCTACAATCAAATGTATGATAGCCTAAGCAAAGGTTATAACCCAAAAGATACGGTATATTACCTACTATCAGCCGTATGATAGCCTAAGCAAAGGTAATAACCTAAAAGATACGGTATATTACCTACTATCAGACGTATGAAAGCCTAGGCAAAGGTAATAACCCAAAACATACGGTATATTACCAACTATTAAACGTATGATAGCCTAAGCAAAGGTAATAATAAAAAAGATACGGTATAGTACCTACTATCACCCGTATGATAGCCTAAGCAAAGTTAATATCCTAAAAGATACGATATATTACCTACTATCAGACGTATAATAGCCTAAGCAAAGGTAATAACCCAATAGTTACGGTATATTACCTACTATCAAACGTATGAAAGCCTAAGCAAAGGTAATAAACCAAATGATACGGTATAATACCAACTATCAAACGTATGATAGCCTAAGCAAAGGTAATAACCCAAAACATACGGTATCTTACCTACTATTAAACGTATGATAGCCTAAGCATAGGTAATAACCCAAAAGATACGGTATATTACCTACTATCAAACGTATGATAGCCTAAGCAAAGGTCATAACCCAAAAGATACAATATATTACCTACTATCAGACGTATAATAGCCTAAGCAAAGGTAATAACCCAAAATATACAATATATTACCTACCATCAAACGTATGATAGCCTAAGCAAAGATAATAACCTAAAAGATATGGTATATTGTCTACTATCAGACATATAATAGCCTAAGCAAAGGAAATAACCCAAAAGATACGGTATATTACCTACTATCAAACGTATGATAGCCTAAGCAAAGGTAATAACCCAAAAGAGACAGTATATTAATTATTATCAGACGTATGATGGCCTAAGCAAAGGTAATAACCCAAAAGATACAGTATGTTACCTACTATCAAACGTATGAATGCCTAAGCAAAGGTAATAACCCAAAAGATACGATATATTACGAACTATCAAACGTATGTTAGCCTGAGCAAACGTAATAACCCAAAACATTCAGTATATTACGAACTATCCAACGTATGAAAGCCTAAGCAAAGGTAATAACCCAAAAGCGAAGGTATGTTACCTACTATCAGACGTATGATGGCCTAAGTAAAGGTAATAACCAAAAAGATACGGTATATTACCTACTATCAGACGTATGAAAGCCTACGCAAAGGTAATAAACCAAAAGATACGATATATTACCAACTATCAAACGTATCATAGCCTAAGCATAGGTAATAACCCAAAAGATACGGTATATTACCTACTATGAGACGTATGATACCCTAAGCAAAGGTAATAACAAAAAAGATACGGTATATTACCTACTATCAGCTGTATGATTGCCTAAGCAAAGGTAATAACCTAAAAGATATGGTATATTACCTACTATTAGACGTATAATAGCCTTAGCAAAGGTAACAACCAAAAACATACAGTATATTACCTACTATCAAACGTATGATAGCCTAAGCAAAGGTAATAACCCAAAAGATACGGTATATCATCTAATATCAGATGTATGAAAGCCTAAGCAAAGGTAATAACCCAGAAGATACGGTATATTACAAACTATCAAACGTATGATAGCCTAAGCAAAGGTAATAACCCAAAAGATATAGTATATTACCTACAATCAAATGTATGATAGCCTAAGCAAAGGTTATAACCCAAAAGATACGGTATATTACCTACTATCAGTCGTATGATAGCCTAAGCAAAGGTAATAACCTAAAAGATACGGTATATTACCTACTATCAGACGTATGAAAGCCTAGGCAAAGGTAATAACCCAAAACATACGGTATATTACCAACTATTAAACGTATGATAGCCTAAGCAAAGGTAATAATAAAAAAAGATACGGTATAGTACCTACTATCACCCGTATGATAGCCTAAGCAAAGTTAATATCCTAAAAGATACGATATATTACCTACTATCAGACGTATAATAGCCTAAGCAAAGGTAATAACCCAATAGTTACGGTATATTACCTACTATCAAACGTATGAAAGCCTAAGCAAAGGTAATAAACCAAATGATACGGTATAATACCAACTATCAAACGTATGATAGCCTAAGCAAAGGTAATAACCCAAAACATACGGTATCTTACCTACTATTAAACGTATGATAGCCTAAGCATAGGTAATAACCCAAAAGATATGGTATATTACCTACTATCAAACGTATGATAGCCTAAGCAAAGGTCATAACCCAAAAGATACAGTATATTACCTACTATCAGACGTATAATAGCCTAAGCAAAGGTAATAACCCAAAATATACAGTATACTACCTACCATCAAACGTATGATAGCCTAAGCAAAGATAATAACCTAAAAGATATGGTATATTGTCTACTATCAGACATATAATAGCCTAAGCAAAGGAAATAACCCAAAAGATACGGTATATTACCTACTATCAAACGTATGATAGCCTAAGCAAAGGTAATAACCCAAAAGAGACAGTATATTAATTATTATCAGACGTATGATGGCCTAAGCAAAGGTAATAACCCAAAAGATACAGTATGTTACCTACTATCAGACGTATGAATGCCTAAGCAAAGGTAATAACCCAAAAGATACGATATATTACGAACTATCAAACGTATGTTAGCCTGAGCAAACGTAATAACCCAAAACATTCAGTATATTACCAACTATCCAACGTATGAAGACCTAAGCAAAGGTAATAACCCAAAAGCGACGGTATGTTACCTACTATCAGACGTATGATGGCCTAAGTAACGGTAATAACAAAAAAAATACGGTATATTACCTACTATCAGACGTATGAAAGCCTACACAAAGGTAATAAACCAAAAGATACAATATATTACCAACTATCAAACGTATCATAGCCTAAGCATAGGTAATAACCCGAAAGATACGGTATATTACCTATTATCAGACGTATGATAGCCTAAGCAAAGGTAATAACAAAAAAGATACGGTATATTACCTACTATCAGCTGTATGATTGCCTAAGCAAAGGTAATATCCTAAAAGATACGATATATTACCTACTATTAGACGTATAATATCCTAAGCAAAGGTAACAACCAAAAACATACAGTATATTACCTACTATCAAACGTATAATAGCCTAAGCAAAGGTAATAACCCAAAAGATACGGTATATCATCTAATATCAGATGTATGAAAGCCTAATCAAAGGTAATAACCCAAAAGATACGGTATATTACGAACTATCAAACGTATGATAGCCTAACCATAGGTAATAACCCAAAAGATACGGTATATTACCTACTATCAGACGTATGATAACCTAAGCAAAGGTTATAACCCAAAAGATACGGTATATTACCTACTATTAGACGTATATTAGCCTAAGCAAATGTAATAACCCAAAAGATACGGTATATTACCTACTATCGAACGTATGATAGCCTAAGCAAAGGTAATAACCTAAAAGATATGGTATATTACCTACTATTAGACGTATAATAGCCTAAGCAAAGGTAATAATAAAAAAGATACGGTATAGTACCTACTATCACCCGTATGATAGCCTAAGCAAAGTTAATATCCTAAAAGATACGATATATTACCTACTATCAGACGTATAATAGCCTAAGCAAAGGTAATAACCCAAAAGTTACGGTATATTACCTACTCTCAAACGTATGAAAGCCTAAGCAAAGGTAATAAACCAAATGATACAGTATAATACCAACTATCAAACGTATGATAGCCTAAGCAAAGGTAATAACCCAAAACATACAGTATCTTACCTACTATTAAACGTATGATAGCCTAAGCATAGGTAATAACCCAAAAGATACGGTATATTACCTACTATCAAACGTATGATAGCCTAAGCAAAGGTAATAACCCAAAAGAAACCGTATATTACCTACTATCAAACGTATGATAGCCTAAGCAAAGGTAATAACCCAAATGATACGGTATATTACCTACTATCAAACGTATGATAGCCTAAGCAATGGTAATAACCTAAAAGATACGGTATATTACCTATTATCAGACGTATGATAGCCTAAGCAAATGTAATAACCCAAAAGATATGGTATATTACCTACTATCAGACGTATGATAACCTAAACAAAGGTAATAACCCAAAAGATACGGTATATTACCTATTATCAGACGTATAAAAGCCTAAGCAAAGGTAATAAACCAAAAGATACGGTATAATACCAACTATCAAACGTATGATAGCCTAAGCAAAGGTAATAACCCAAAACATACGGTATCTTACCTACTATTAAACGTATGATAACCTAAGCATAGGTAATAACCCAAAAGATACGGTATATTACCTACTATCAAACGTATGATAGCCTAAGCAAAGGTAATAACCCAAAAGAAACGGTATATTACCTACTATCAAACGTATGATAGCCTAAGCAAAGGTAATAACCTAAATGATACAGTATATTACCTTTTATGAAATGTATGATAGCCTAAGCAATGGTAATAACCCAAAAGAGACAATATATTACCTATTATCAGACGAATGATAGCCTAAGCAAATGTAATAACCCAAAAGATACGGTATATTACCTACTATCAGACGTATAATAGCCTAAGCAAAGGTAATAACCCAAAACATACAGTATATTACCTACTATCAAACGTATGATAGCCAAAGCAAAGGTAATAACCTAAAAGATACGGTATATAACCTATTATCAGATGTATAATAGCCTAAGCAAAGGTAATAACCCAAAAGATACGATATATTACCAACTATCAAAGCTACGATAGCCTATGCAAAGGTAATAACACAAAAGAGATGGTATCTTACCAACTGTTAAACGTATGATAGCCTAAGCATAGGTAATATCCCAAAAGATATGGTATATTTCCTACTATCAAACAAATGATAGCCTAAGCAATGGTAATAACCTAAAAGATACGGTATATTACCTATTATCAGACGTATGATAGCCTAAGCAAATGTAATAACCCAAAAGATATGGTATATTACCTACTATCAGACGTATGATAACCTAAACAAAGGTAATAACCCAAAAGATACGGTATATTACCTATTATCAGACGTATAAAAGCCTAAGCAAAGGTAATAAACCAAAAGATACGGTATAATACCAACTATCAAACGTATGATAGCCTAAGCAAAGGTAATAACCCAAAACATACGGTATCTTACCTACTATTAAACGTATGATAACCTAAGCATAGGTAATAACCCAAAAGATACGGTATATTACCTACTATCAAACGTATGATAGCCTAAGCAAAGGTAATAACCCAAAAGAAACGGTATATTACCTACTATCAAACGTATGATAGCCTAAGCAAAGGTAATAACCTAAATGATACAGTATATTACCTACTATGAAATGTATGATAGCCTAAGCAATGGTAATAACCCAAAAGATACAGTATATTACCTATTATCAGACGTATGATAGCCTAAGCAAATGTAATAACCCAAAAGATACGGTATATTACCTTCTATCAGACGTATAATAGCCTAAGCAAAGGTAATAACCCAAAACATACAGTATATTACCTACTATCAAACGTATGATAGCCAAAGCAAAGGTAATAACCTAAAAGATACGATATATAACCTATTATCAGACGTATAATAGCCTAAGCAAAGGTAATAACCCAAAAGATACGATATATTACCAACTATCAAAGCTACGATAGTCTATGCAAAGGTAATAACACAAAAGAGATGGTATCTTACCAACAGTTGAACGTATGATAGCCTAAGCATAGGTAATATCCCAAAAGATATGGTATATTTCCTACTATCAAACAAATGATAGCCTAAGCAATGGTAATAACCTAAAAGATACGGTATATTACCTATTATCAGACGTATGATAGCCTAAGCAAATGTAATAACCCAAAAGATAAGATATATTACCTACTATCAGACGTATGATAACCTAAGCAAAGGTAATAACCCAAAAGATACGGTATATTACCTACTATCATACGTATGAAAGCCTAAGCAAAGGTAATAAACCAAAAGATACGGTATAATACCAACTATCAAACGTATGATAGCCTAAGCAAAGATAATAACCCAAAACATACGGTATCTTACCTACTATTAAACGTATGATAACCTAAGCATAGGTAATAACCCAAAAGATACGGTATATTACCTACTATCAAACGTATGATAGCCTAAGCAAAGGTAATAACCCAAAAGAAACGGTATATTACCTACTATCAAACGTATGATAGCCTAAGCAAAGGTAATAACCTAAATGATACAGTATATTACCTTTTATGAAATGTATGATAGCCTAAGCAATGGTAATAACCCAAAAGAGACAATATATTACCTATTATCAGACGAATGATAGCCTAAGCAAATGTAATAACCCAAAAGATACGGTATATTACCTACTATCAGACGTATAATAGCCTAAGCAAAGGTAATAACCCAAAACATACAGTATATTACCTACTATCAAACGTATGATAGCCAAAGCAAAGGTAATAACCTAAAAGATACGGTATATAACCTATTATCAGATGTATAATAGCCTAAGCAAAGGTAATAACCCAAAAGATACGATATATTACCAACTATCAAAGCTACGATAGCCTATGCAAAGGTAATAACACAAAAGAGATGGTATCTTACCAACTGTTAAACGTATGATAGCCTAAGCATAGGTAATATCCCAAAAGATATGGTATATTTCCTACTATCAAACAAATGATAGCCTAAGCAATGGTAATAACCTAAAAGATACGGTATATTACCTATTATCAGACGTATGATAGCCTAAGCAAATGTAATAACCCAAAAGATACGATATATTACCTACTATCAGACGTATGATAACCTAAGCAAAGGTAATAACCCAAAAGATACGGCATATTACCTACTATCAGACGTATGAAAGCCTAAGCAAAGGTAATAAACCAAAAGATACGGTATAATACCAACTATCAAACGTATGATAGCCTAAGCAAAGGTAATAACCCAAAACATACGGTATCTTACCTACTATTAAATGTATGATAACCTAAGAATAGGTAATAACCCAAAAGATACGGTATATTAGCTACTATCAAACGTATGATAGCCTAAGCAAAGGTAATAACCCAAAAGAAACGGTATATTACCTACTATCAAACGTATGATAGCCTAAGCAAAGGTAATAACCTAAATGATCAGTATATTACCTTTTATGAAATGTATGATAGCCTAAGTGTTGCACCCTAAAATTTGCCCAACCTTATTCACTTGGTTTATGTTTCAATATCATTAGCATTTGCATATAGAGTCATGTACATAGGTTACTCATCTGCATAGCATAAGCATAGCAAGTCATCCAACAGGGGACCAAGCATTATTCTTATCTCTAGAGGCCTATCAAGAGGTTATTATCCTGATTCAATCTCATTCAAGTCATCAGAAAAGAATTTGAAAGTTGGAGAAGTCAGTAGATCAAGCATTGAGTATATCTCCTAACTGAGGGTGTCTGAGGATCAACAAGGAAAGTATGAGCTGTGAATTGAAGGCATGGGGAGTATCTAGAAATATTGGAGGACCTATAGAGTCATTTGGAGAAGGAGACAAGTCATTGGTGTAGTCACAAGTATTGCAGTTGAAGACAGTCAACTAGGGTTTCATCTGGGTCAACCCTGGGTCAGCTCTAGGTCAATTGATTTGATTGAAAGGCATTAAGGGCTATTGGGGAGATGTGGGGTCCATCATTTGACATATAAAAGAGGATATGGTGATATTCCAAGAAGAAATCAAGAGAAATCAAGGAGAAGAGGAGTTTCTAAGTTAGGGTTTCTGTGTAAAATCCCCTAGTTTAGGTCAAATTTCCAAGCAAGATAAGTCAAAATGCAAGCAATTTTTAAGTCAATTGATTTTTAAGTCAAGAGGAGTTTCTAAGTTAGGGTTTCTATGAAAGTGACTTGACTTCCAAGCAATTTTTACCCCTCAAGGAAATTTCAAATGAATTTCTGGTAAACATAAGAGTTGTTCCTAATTGTCTTAGATTTCTAGAATGGTATAGTATGCCTTCATATGGTTTGTGGAACTCTACTTATGGTCTTGGCAAGCAAAGGGTATTTTGGTCATTTAAGAATTATATGTCATTTCAACCTATGCCCAAAACTCATACAAGGAAGCTTCAAATGGAAAACTTTACAACATCAAACTTGTTCCAAATGACATTTTGAGTCTAGAAAAGTGACCATGAGATATTGTAAAGATTCATAGCACAAGGTTTCAAAATTGTTGGATTTAATGAATAAAAATGGACTTAAAAATGAGATTTTTCATATTTTGGCCAAATGAAGCAAAATTATAGGTCATTTTGACTGGAAAGATCATTTTAAAGACATTGGCTAAAGTAGAATTTTGAGCTTAGTTCACATTTTGGGAGTTATTCATGGTTACTTGTAATGGAAGATACATAAACCAAATCCAAAGGAAAGAATGCAAGGGAAGCTTCTCCAAGTTTCTAGGAGGTTCTAAGGACACCTATATATTGATATGAGATGGTTCATGCCATGGTTGGTGATCTCATTCTCTCAAAATCACAAGTTTCACTCACTTTCTCCAATTTGCAAAAGCATCTCAAATTCTCTCAAATCTCCATCAATTCTCACATTTCTTGATCTGATCTTCATCACCATCATTCATAGATTACATTTCTCACAAGAATTTGGCTGAATTGAGCAAGGATAGTGCCATACAAGTTTCATCATCCAAGGTGCAAGAAGTTGGAATCACATGATACAAGAAGGTTGAGTCAAGATCTTTGCATACAAAATCAAAGTGGGAGTGTGTGGATCAGTTTCAAGTCCCTGCAAGCATTGGATCGAGGAGTTCCATAGCTGTTTCTCCATTTTGAACCAGGTTGGTATCTTTGCTCGAATTGCATGGTTTAGTTAGCATGATAGGGATTTGTTAGCTTAGAATGGTTAATTTAGGTTAGATGATGAGTTCCACAAGGTTTGGAGAGGTTTCATGAGGATTGGCCATGGAGTGCATAAACTGTTGAGACTTGTAGCTATTAGGATATTGCATGATAACCTTGAATGAATAGCGTGTAATGATCAGTGCAAGATATGGATTAGTTTAGGGCAAGACTTAGATAGAATTGGAGTGATCAATCACAGGTGGAAATGGTGGATCAGAATTGTGATGCCTATCGGGTTTGAAGATCTAGGCTGTTATATTGAGAACTATGGATACAGTTGTGTTCTACGTGAGGAGGGGAGCAATTTTGGTGTTTATATTGTTTGTTTTCATGGAGAAACGAGGAAGAACCAGAGGAAGGAAAGTCTGGGCATGAAGGTGTCGTATTCATGAAATTCTGCAAAACCCTAGACATCTTTGGGACGATGACGCGTGGCCGCTCGATCATTCCAACGCTGTGACTTTTTCATCTCATCCAACGGCTGTGGTTTGAAGTTGAAAACGGAGGGAAGTCCTAGGAGTGAAACGATGCGTTTCACTTATGTTTCTGAATGGGCTCAAACTTCCCTTGCTATTCGTACCCCTCTCAGCCAAGGCCCAATAAATTGAACTGTGAATTTTACTATCTGCACCGTTTGTACCTTTTTTATTTTTTGTTTGTTTCTGATTGCTTCTTGGGCCTTGCGTATCTTGCTACTGACACCCCCACTTCTCAAGCCCATCAGCATTATAACTGGGGCGCCTTGCTATTCTCACCTCCTCCTTCTATTTCTTTATATTTTAATTTTTTAATTTCTTTTCATTCTCATGCATTTTCAAAAAATCATATCAAATTGAAAAAACATTATTTTCTGATGATTCTTTTTGCATTAATTTCTTCAAAATGTCTAGAAAATTATAAAAAATAAAAATTGCATTTTATTTTTTATTTGATATTTTTCCCATATTTTCCAAATAAATGCCTATTTTAGGTGTTTAATTTCATACATGAATTTGATAATTTTGTTCTAATAGTTGCTTTAATTTTTTTTTTAATCCATTCTTTTTAGGTTGTTTAGTTTAGACATTCAACTTGTATATGCAATTTAGTTCATATTTTTAGGAATTAATTTTAGGTGTTTAGTTTAGGTGTGAATAATGTGAACAGAATTAGGGTTTAAGTAATGACTTAGGAAAATAAGTTCAATTCCCTTAGGACTTAGAGTTTGAATACTTTAGCTATGGGACTATAGGGACTATGGGTAGTTATTAGATCCCTTAGAAATCACTAGGATTCCCCTACTGCTATTAGTATATTACTGTCTGTATTTGACTGATTGGTGTGGTGTGCCCTCTGGGGATTACTGTTTGTCTGTGTGGGTATTGGGATTGCCTGGGGATTGGGAGAGCTGAAGACTTGTGATGATGAAGCCATTGGAGATCCAGAGCTTGAAGTCCAACTTCCAGAGTTGAAGAGGAGATTCCTGCTAGCAGCTGTTGAGGAGACTAGGGTTCAGGAGCTAGGCAGAGCTCTAGATTAGAAAGCTTGTTTCTCAAACATGGAATGCCTTGTCTGCATCCATCTTTTCTCTATGATTCAAAGTCTCTTTCAAATATCCACCTCCTTCCTTTGGAAAGATCAGTGAATGTATTTGAAAGATAGAACTTTTGAGAGAAAACTGTCTGTTTAATGTTAACAGTTGATGAACCACCCTTGGTAGGTAATTGACTGTCTAACATTCATTCACTTCATCTTGTTGACTGATCTTCATCCTAGAGATGGAGACTGGAAGAAAAGCCATTGCAGATGGAAGATTGATGATCAAGACCTTGCTGGAAGGCTGTGGAGATGGAGATTGATGCTTGCTGAAGCTTGTAGCTGATTGGAGATTACTTGAAGTCTGATGTTGATGCAGAGTTGCTGTGGCTGTTTATTTTTGCTGTATTTCATTTCTGATGTATTGATTGGTTTTCTGGACTGTATTGTTTGTTGTTTACCCTGTTGGGTTGAAAGTGAATCCTGTTCACTTTTGCCTATTGTTTTCTAGGTTCGAGGTTGAGTGGGACTCCCTTGCCTCGCTTGTATTGTTGCATCCATGCATTTTACCGCTTTACTGTATATATCTGCTATTGTTTCTGTTTCCGTCTATTCCCTTAGGATCTCTGTTTCTCTCTGTGCAAGAGAGGAGCATGATAGACATTAGGTGTTAACCCATGCATGATAACACTAGGTTAGTTTGATTCCCTTCGCAACCGTAGGTTAGAGTTCTGTCTCTTCTTTCTCAAAACAAACAAAAAACACAATAAAATTTCAAACTCAATAAAAGACACTTCTTCCGTAAAAGAATGTGAACTCATCAAAACGTCATTTTTGTCCGCTTGGACCAGTAATCAGAAAAGCCTTTTTCAGAAGGAATAAAATCAACCAAGACAAGCTTGTGTCGTACGTGGCCCGAACTACGTTTGCTCTGATCTTCCATGCAGTGTGGAAGTACGTAGGCATAGGATGTGATATCCTAGCGAGCAACCTTCCCCTCCTTTCCCGTAGGTAGGCGAACTACGTTGACTCTGATTTCTCGTTCCAGACGAGAATACGTAGGCATAAAGTGCGATACTTTGCCGAGTCATTTTATTTTCTTTTTAACCCTTAACCTTTAGTTTAGATAGAATAACAATCCATACCCGAAAACAAGCGTGGATCCCGTCGAGTACGACGGACGTGAGGGGTGCTAATACCTTCCCCTTGCGTAACCGACTCCCGAATCCAGGTTTTGGTTGCGACAACCATACCTTTCCCGTGTTGTGCGAGGTTTACTCTGAGCGTTTCCTTTCCCTCCCGTGGGATAAATAACGCACGGTGGCGACTCTTCTGTTCAGCCGGCGCCGATTTTCGCAGTAGCGACAGCTGGCGACTCTGCTGGGGAACCAACGTCCCCTGGCTGCTAAGGACTGCGATAGTTCTTATGCATTTGGGATCCAACGTCCCTTAAGAGAGTCAATCCTAACGCTTGTTTTCCCGTCGAGGATTTTGTATGGATTTATATTTCTGACCTTTATTTTCAGCATTATATATATTGATTATTATTGCTGTATTGGGGTGTGATGGGTGGTTCTATGATTGAGAGATAAGCCGGACCTGGGCTTGAGTGCACCTAGAATTAGAGTAGAAAGTAGTGGGCGCGTGCCGGCTTTGCTTGCATTAGTGTCTCATGAAATCTACACTCGGACGAGGTTCTTCTGGTTGGCTTCTTTTTCTACCCTTTGGGTCGAAGGGGTTGTTGGTCAGCTGAATTGTCGACTCCGGGAACCGATCATTTGGAAGTTGGCTAAGTGAGGCCTCTTCAGGATTTGATGATGCCACTCCTTCTGGGAATCGTATCATCAACCCTGAAAGTTTGTGACGCCGACGACCGCATAGGATGCCATACCTTTGTCAGTTACTAGGACATCCACCTGTGAGAGGGTTTGGGGTTATGCAGGTAACTAGACCTTCAGATACCGGTCATTTCTTGATCAGAGATCCTGGGTATTTATGGAGGGTTATGAGGTCTGTCAGAGACCATTTGGAGATGTGTTCTGAGGTCTGTCAGAGACCAGTTGGAGAGTCCTGAGGTCTGTCAGAGACCCGTTGGAGATATGATATGAGGTCTGCCAGAGACCAGTTAGAGTTATGGTTTGAGGTCTGTCAGAGACCATTGTTGGAGCTTTGTTTTAGGTCTACTTGAGACCAGGGTTTGAGGACTTCTAAAAGAGTCTATTTGAGACCTCTTGATATGGTTCAGGCTATTCAGCTACGGCAGTTGGTCCCTGTTGCATGTTACTTGCATTGCATTGTGTACATTATCATTGCATCCCATTAACGTGTGTCTGTGCTGCAGGTGCATTTGCATATCCTCCGATTCTAGTGCCCAGAGTTCTGAGTATTGATTATGGCTGGTTTGAGGAAAACAGTTGCGTATAAGCTGCCTTCACCTGATATTACTTCTTTGCTTGGTCTGATATCTCTTGCTGATGAGGAGGTTAGGAGAAGCTTCAGAATGAGTCATGGGAGATTACTGAGATTAGTCTGCAAGCCCACTATTGATGAAATGAACGGGCTGTACACCTTATGCAGTTCTACGACCCCGCATTGAGATGTTTTACTTTTACTGACTTCATTCTAGGGCCCACCATTGAGGAGTATGTGGAGTCTACCGAGTTACCAGTGCAGAACGAGGTTCCCTTTATTCACTCTGCTGCTGATCCCAAGTTGGAGGACTTAGCCAAAGCCTTGCATATGGACGCTGCAGAATTGTTATTGACTTCTTGGCTTGGGGTTTCAGGTTTCTCTCTTGATTTCCTGGTTGGAAAAGCTCAGGAGTATGCCAAGAGCGGATGTTGGGTGGTTTTCAATGCTATTTTGGCCCTATGCATTTATGGGATTGTGCTATTCCCTAACTTGCCCAATTTCGTAGACTTGGACGCTTTCCATCTATTTGCTGCCGGCAATCCAGTGCCAACGTTGATCAGAGACTTCTACCACTCCTTGCACTACAAGAATGAAAACAGAAGGGGAAAGGTTGTTTACTGTTGTGCTCCTCTGTTGAATATGTGGTTCAAGAGTCATCTTCCCATGAAGGGATCGTTTGTGGAGAGTGCAACCACCGCTAGCTGGTCAGAGCGCCTGATGAGGCTATCTTCCGAAGACGTTGAATGGTTTGATAGAGATCTGCTGGGATCTGAGCTTATCTTCAGTTGTTCTGGTTACCCTAATGTCCCGCTGATAGGAAGGAAAGGGTGTATCAATTACAACCCTTCTTTGTTCATTCGCCAATTCGGATATGCGCTGAAGAACCCGCCAAAGGAGGAAGAAATACAGGAATCTCTGTACTTCACCGGAGATTTTAAGGGGGAGTTATTGGCCAAGCTGCAGCATGCCTGGACGCGTATTAACCGAAGAGGGAAGCCGCTGTTAGGAAAGAATGACTGTCGGGCCTATGAACCTTACAGGGTTTGGATCCAGGAGAGAGCAAGTCAGTTGCGGATGCCATTCCCAGATGCACCAATCCTTGTTCCCATTCCGGTAGCAGAGCCAACTACTGTTTCTAGGGAGGCCTACGAGCAAGTTGTGAAAGAAAAAGAAGCCTTGATGAAGATCAACGAAGGGTTAGAGCAGGAGCTAGCCCAGATACGCAGCGAGAAAAACAAGGCCGTCCATGCTTTCCAACAGCAAATTGAGCTAATGAACAGGTTAGGGGCTGAGTTGACTGAGGAGAGGAAGAAGCGCGAACGTCTGGGGCAAGAGTTCAGAAGCTCCCACGACATGCTCGAATCCAAAAAGAAAGCGCTCGACGCAGCACACCGAGAGATCTCTTCTTGCAATAAGACTTGGAATGCTACGCTCACCAACAATAAGAAGAGGGAGGATAAGTTGAAGCAGCAAATTTCCGACCTCGAAGAGCAGTTGAAGTCCAGCATCAAGAAGTATGAAGAAGAAGTGATGACCCGGTATAGTCTCCAGAACGCCCTAAACAAGGCCATCAAAGGCAGAGATGAAGCTGTGTCTCAGAAGCGTAAACTAGAGGATCGCTTCGGAGAGGGGGCATGGGAAGAAACTACTGAAGACGTACGCCGTGTTCTTAAGAAAAGGAACCAACTTGTTGAAGGGCTGCTTGCTCGACCAAGTCATTCGGAGACCAAGAAGCTGCTAGAAGAGTACCAGACTTATGGGAGGATTTGATCACTTCATGTAGTAACTTGTATGCTTTATTTGCATAGTGCTGACCATCACCAGGATTGTTGGTTGAGGTCATGCCTTCTTGTTGTACTCTCAGTGATATTGTATTCCGGGCTTATTGATTTCTCTACAATATATGAGGCTTTCTGTGATCTAGTTCCGATCGTTGTATTGTTAGCACTGTCACTGCACCGGCACCTTCACACTAGAATCGGGGAATGAATTTCCCTAATGCACAGACACACACATTGCATTGCATTCATATTCATATTGCATTACAGGTAATCTTTGGATGGTGTCTTATTTCCTGCTCTGTACCAGGTACTTTCCAGGATTGCAGATCAGCACCCGCACCACTATTCCACTCGCACCAACTGTCGAAGAATCATGGATCAAATGCAGAACGAGATGCAAGATGTGCGCGAGAAGCTAGCTCTCTTTATGCAGACCATGGAAGCTATTGCAAAAGGTCAAGGGAATTTGCAAGCCATGGTCCAACCTCTGTTGGCCCGAAATGTTGGTCACGGTAACGAGGATCATCAGTCTGTGCGAGTCGATACTGTTCATGGAGATGGCACTCCCACGCCAGTGGCTCCACCTGTAGTCAATATACCTGCTGCTAATGTCAACAACGCTGCCGCTGCTGGGAACGGTAACGTCGGAGCTGGGAACGAGACTGCTGTCCATAATGTTGGGCTTGGTGATATCAACGTGGGTGATAATATGGGAGGCAACGGCTTTGGCAATGCTGGATTCGGGTTCAACGATCAGGGATTCGATAACGCTGGGAAATATGGTTTCAATGCTCAAGGCTTTGGGCAAGATGGTTATGGTGTGGCCAATCAGGGTTACGGAGGTTTCGGAAATGGAAACGGCGCTGGGTTAATGGCTTTTGGGCCTGCTGGAGGTGTTCAGGGATACGGCAACAGAGGCCGAGGTGATGAATCAAATTAGAGCTGGCCGCAATAATGATTATGATGGGCATGGAGCTGGGAATGGTATGTGGCAAGAAGATTAGCAGGAGGACGCTTTCTCTGGCGGAGGTTTCGAAGGGCCGATGGATGACTCCCAGAAGATCAGAATGCTAGAATAGCAGATGAGGGGGGTCCTGAACCAAAGTGCTGTGGGCTTAGACATGGCAACAATGGGTCTGGTCCCTGGCTTGAGGGTGCCAATCAAATTCAAAGCTCCTGCGTTTGATAAGTATAAAGGGGACACATGTCCGAAAGTGCACGTACGGGCTTATTACAGAAAGATGTCTGCATACTCAACTGATGAGAGAATGCTAATGCATTTCTTTCAAGATAGCCTGTCAGGTCCTTCCTTAGAGTGGTACATGGGGTTGGAGCCAACTAATATCAAGACATGGAAGCAATTGGCGGAGGCATTTGTAGCTCACTACAAGTATAACAGCGACTTGGCGCCCAATCGGGTCCAATTGACAGGGCTATCTCAGAAGAAGGGTGAGAGCTTTAAAGAGTACGCGCAAAGGTGGCGCGATATGGTTGCCAGGGTCCGCCCTCCCTTGGAGGACAAGGAAATGAATGACATGTTCGTCGGCACATTCACAGACATGTTTCATGACATGTTGTTTCATACATCTCTGGCCAGTTTTTCAGACCTAATTCTGATGGGAGAAAAGATTGAACGTAACATTAAGCAAGGAAAATTCCAGGCTGAGGAATCAACTGCATCTGGCAGTAATAGGAAGGCTTTTGGTGGGCGCCGTCAGGGCGAGGCAAGCCCAGTATTTGGAGGCCGAGGCCGAGGCCGAGGCAGGGGACGAAACCAATATCATCAGCCGCAGCAGGTGGCGAGTGTTACTATCCCGTATCAGCAACAACCACTTCAACAACAACCGTTTCAGCAGCAGCCAATGCAACAGCAGCAGCAGCCATTGCAACAGCAGCAGCAGCAACAGCCACAGCAGGGGGCACAGCAGGCTCAGCGAAGATTCCAGGGTGGTAAACCAAGAAGAGTGTTTGAGAAGCCTCCCTCAACCTATGCAGATTTGTTGCAGACGCTGTTGGGTCTAAATTTGGTAGAGAAGAGAACTCTGGCACCGATAACGGGAACTCCTCCGTATGGTTATGATGCAAGCAGGCACTGTGAGTTTCATTCTGGGGCTCCGGGCCACGATATAGAGGGTTGTCATGCTTTTAAGCACGTTGTGCAGGATCTTTTGGACAATAAGACTATCAATTTCGGAACGGCGGGTCCGAATATAGTGCAGAAACCCATGCCTAATCATGGGGCGAACGCCATTCTGACTGAGGAAGGGTTGAATCTGATTATGAATGTTGACGATTTAAAGACGCCGCTGAGCGAGATAAAAAGCAGATTGTTGCAAAGGGGTGTTTATCCAGGATGTGACGAGTATTGCTTAGAATGTTGGACCCTAGCTAGGGGGTGTGATGATTTGAGGAAAGGCATTCAGGCTTTAATTGATGGAGGCACATTGCAGTTTGACCGAGCAGCAACTGAAGAGCCTGCAGGGGCGGTAGCGGATGATCAGAGTGATGTGGCCACTGTAACGATTCCTCGGAAGACAATTACTATTGCAGCACCGGTCCAGCGACCACCGATCACCATAACTAAGGCCGGACCGATCCCGTACGAGAACACAAAAGCTGTCCCATGGTCATATGGGTTGGAGGTTTATTGTGACGGGATAAAGATTGATGTTAATAAGCAGCCAGCTGAGACTGTCGATAACGTTGTTGGTTCAGGAGGTATGACAAGGAGTGGTAGGATCTTTATATCACCTGAAGTCGAGGCCGAAAGATTAGCGAAGGGAAAAGGGAAAGTGGTTGAACATGTCCCAGTGCAAGAAAGCGACAAAGCATCGGCATCGAAAGACGTAGAAGAGTTCATGCGCTTGATTCGAAAAAGTGATTATAAGATTGTGGAACATCTGCAACAGACGCCGTCCAAAATATCCATCTTGTCATTGCTCTTGTGTTCGGAAGCTCACAGAAATGCTTTGTTGAAAGTCCTGGATACTTCCTTTGTACCCCAAGACCTCTCCGTGAATCAGCTGGAAGGAGTGTTGGCACATGTAAATGCACGCCACAGCTTGGGCTTTACCGACTTCGATTTGACCCCGAAAGGGAGAGATCATAATATGGCGCTGCACATATCTGTCGAGTGTAGAGGATCAGTAATGTCGCATGTATTGGTCGACACCGGATCATCTCTGAATGTGATGCCCAAGAGAGCGATGATGAAGCTAGATGTCAGAGGAATCCTGTGCACGCCCAGTGACTTGGTAGTCAGAGCGTTTGACGGCACGCGAAGAACAGTCTTTGGATCGATAACATTGCCTCTACAGGTGGGGCCGGAGGTATTTGCAACAGAATTTTATATCATGGATATACAACCTGCATATAGTTGCCTGCTCGGAAGACCCTGGATTCATGGGGCTGGGGCAGTCACGTCTACCCTGCATCAGAAGTTGAAATATATGGTCGGAGACAGCGTAGTCACCGTATGCGGAGAAGAAGACATCCTGGTCAGCCATCTGTCGTCATTTAAATATGTGGAGGTCGACGGAGAAATCTACGAAACACCCTGCCAGGCATTTGAAGGGTTGCGTACCAAGGACAGAGGTCCCGGGCCGAGCAAAGTGTCAGAGATAGCCGTCTCGTCGTACAAAGAAGCTCAAGCTCTAGTGGAGACAGGAGAAGCAAAGGGCTGGGGCAAAGTGCTGGATATTCCTGTGAAGATGGACCGATTCGGGCTGGGATACCAACCGTCGTCGTCAACACCTGCCGTGGGGCCACCCCGTTTCAGAGGGCCAGTAACCATCTCTGCCAGTGGAGTATGTCATGAAACCGTCAACGCTGCTTCGGAGTCTGACGAAGGAGACAGCGACTGTGATATGGATGCCTGGATTCATCCAAGCACGTCAGGACAGGGACTGTGCAACTGGTCTATTCAGGAGCTTGTTCCTGTGACTCTTAAACAGTAATGCTTTGCTTTATTAATTGTTGAAAAATCTGATGTCTTGCCCGGGGCATCAGGATTTGCTTAGGGCTGTGTTGTTATGAACATTGCGTGTTAATCATTAAATAAATGGCGTTTTTTCATGTGCAAATACTGTAATCTCTGTCTTTCTTGTTTTGTATTTTTCAATAAAATGGCGACGTGGTTATTCGCTTTATACGCATTTTGAAGCACTTAACCATTCCTTTTGCAGGATAGCATTTTCAGATGACATCCTTGAACCACCTATGACTCGTCCCGACTTTGAGCACCCGGTATTTCAGGCCGAAGAAGAGGTTGTCGAAGATAGTGACGTTCCTGAAGAACTGTCTTGGTTGGTGAAGCAAGAGGAAAGAGTCATTCTGCCTCATGAAGAGGTCATCGAAATTATTAACCTGGGGTCGGAAGGGGTTGAGAAGAATATTCGTATCAGAGCCGTGCTGCAGGGTGATATCAAGCGAAGACTGGTTGAAATGCTCTAAGAGTATAGTGATGTATTCGCTTGGTCGTATGAAGATATGCCAAGGCTCGATACAGACATGGTTGTGCACCGTCTGCCACTGAAAGAAGAATGCCCGCCAGTCAAACAAAAGCTTCGCAGAACTCGACCAGATATGGCAGTGAAGATCAAAGAGGAAGTTCAAAAACAATGGGACGCTGGTTTCCTGGCTGTGACAAAGTATCCTTCATGGGTTGCTAACATCATACCAGTGCCAAAGAAAGATGGCAAGGTTCGAATGTGCGTGGATTATAGAGATTTGAATAAAGCAAGCCCAAAAGACGATTTTCCACTTCCTCATATTGACGTGCTAGTTGATAATACTGCTCAATACTCCGTATTCTCCTTCATGGATGGCTTTTCAGGCTATAATCAGATTAAAATGGCGCCAGAGGATATGGAGAAGACTACTTTCATAACGCCTTGGGGAACATTTTGCTACAAAGTGATGCCCTTTGGTTTGAAAAATGCTGGGGCAACATATCAGTGTGCCATGACGACTCTTTTTCATGATATGATGCATAAAGAGATTGAAGTTTATGTTGACGATATGATTGCCAAATCCCAGACGGAGGAAGAGCATCTGGTGAATCTGCTGAAGTTATTTAAAAGGCTTAGGAAGTTCAGGCTGGGGCTGAACCCTAACAAATGCACCTTCGGGGTGAGATCGGGTAAACTGCTGAGGTTTATCGTAAGCGAAAGAGGAATAGAGGTCGATCCTGCTAAAATAAAAGCGATTCAAGAAATGCTGACGCCTAAAACAGAGAAAGAGGTGCGCGGGTTTTTAGGGAGGTTGAACTACATCGCTCGGTTCATATCTCACCTAACTGCCACGTGTGAACCATTATTCAAGCTGTTGAAGAAAGATCAAGCTGTAACATGGAACGAAAATTGTCAAAAGGCGTTCGATAAGATAAAGCAGTATTTGCAGGAGCCTCCTATTTTGATACCCCCAGTGGCAGGTAGACCCTTGATTATGTATTTGACAGTTCTTGAGGGAAGCATGGGTTGTGTTCTCGGTCAACACGACGAGACAGGGAGAAAAGAGCATGCAATTTATTACTTGAGTAAGAAATTTACAGATTGTGAATCTCGATACTCAATGCTGGAGAAAACTTGTTGCGCGCTAGCCTGCCCGCCAAGCGTTTGAGGCAATACATGCTGAATCATACAACCATGCTCATCTCGAAGATGGATCCTATCAAATATGTATTCGAAAAGCAGGCGCTATCAGGGAGAATTGCCCGTTGGCAGATGGTCTTGACTGAATATGACATCCAATACGTCTCACAAAAGGCTATAAAGGGGAGTGTGCTGTCTGAGTACTTGACAAAGCAGCCTATTGAAGATTACCAATCAATGAGGTTTGATTTTCCTGACGAGGATATCATGTACCTAAAGATGAAAGATTGTGAAGAGTCGTTGCCAGACGAAGGACCAGAGTTGGGTTCCAAATGGAAGATGATATTTGACGGAGCTGTGAATGCTTACGGTAGCGGAATAGGGGCAATCATCACTACGCCACACGGGTCGTACATCCCGTTTACTGCCCGACTGACCTTTGTCGTCACCAATAATGAAGCCGAGTACGAAGCTTTTATAATGGGGCTTGAAGAAGCCATTGATTTGCGAATCAAAAATTTAGACGTATACGGAGACTCAGCTCTGGTGGTGAACCAGATAAAAGGGGAATGGGAGACGCGTCAGCCCAACTTGATACATTACATGAACTATGCAAGGAGATTGTTGCCTTTCTTCGACAAAGTTGAATTGCATCACGTACCGAGAGCAGAGAATCAAATGGCTGACGCTCTCGCCACTTTGTCTTCCATGTACAAAGTTAACTTCTGGAACGAGGCTCCCCGAATCGTTATCTCTCGGCTTGACAGGCCAGCTTTCGTATTTGCTATTGATGAAGCATCCGACGACAAACCGTGGTATTTTGATATCCTTAATTTCCTGAAGAATAAAGAGTATCCGGCTGGGGCATCCAGTCAAGATCAGAAGACTCTCAGGAGATTAGCGGGTAATTTCTATTTGAATCCAGACGGTGTCTTATACAGAAGAAACCACGATTTGGTGTTGTTGCGTTGTGTAGACGAAAGAGAGGCAAAGCTGCTCATGGAGGAAATACACGAAGGTACATTTGGTACGCATGCTGGTGGGCATGCTATGACGAGAAAGCTGCTGCGGGCAGGTTATTTTTGGCTGACTATGGAAACTGACTGTTTCAAGTTCGCAAGGAAGTGCCACAAGTGCCAAATCTATGCTGATAAGATCCATGTGCCTCCGAGTCCTCTGAATGTGATGTCATCGCCATGGCCATTCTCGATGTGGGGAATCGATATGATTGGAAAGATCGATCCGACAGCTTCTAATGGGCACCGGTTCATTTTAGTAGCAATCGATTATTTCACCAAGTGGGTAGAAGCGGCGTCATACGCAAACGTAACGAAGCAAGTGGTGGTCAGATTCATCAAGAGAGATATCATTTGCCGATATGGGATTCCCGAGCGGATAATCACGGACAACGGCTCAAACCTGAACAACAAAATGATGAAGGAGCTCTGTCAGAATTTCAAGATCGAACATCACAACTCCTCCCCTTACCGACCCAAGATGAATGGCGCTGTTGAAGCGGCCAATAAGAATATAAAGAAGATCGTTCAGAAAATGTTGGTGACCTATAAGGATTGGCATGAGATGCTACCTTTTGCTTTGCACGGTTATCGTACGACGGTACGCACATCAACCGGGGCAACCCCGTTCTCGTTGGTATACGGAATGGAAGCAGTATTACCATTGGAAGTTGAGTTCCCTTCTTTGAGGGTATTGCGAGATGTTCAGCTGGACGAGGCAGAATGGGTGAAAGACAGGTTGAACCAATTGAGTTTGATGGACGAGAAGAGGCTAGCTTCTCTAGCATACGGTCGTTTGTACCAGAGCCGAATGAAGAAAGCATATGATACGAAGATACATCCGCGGAGCTTTCAGACGGGCGACCTTGTGCTAAAAAGGATTCTCCCGCCGCAGGCAGATCACAGGGGCAAGTGGACCCCCAACTACGAAGGGCCATATGTTGTCAGAAAAGTCTTTTCAGGAGGAGCGTTGTTGTTGTCCACCATGGACGGTGAAGACTTCACGTCACCTGTGAATTCGGACGCAGTTAAAAAATACTTTGCTTAAAATAGACCCGCTAGATAGAAAAAAGAGAGTCCAGGCAAAAATGGGGCATCCTGGCGAACCAAAAACAGAATGAAAGGTTCAGGCAAAAGTTAGGGATAAAATGGAAAAAAATGTACACCCGCGAAGTTGAAAACCTACACTGGGCGGCTTCGGCAAAAAAGGGTATCCCGGTGAACTGAAAACCCGTAAAGGGCGGTTCACGCAAAAGTTAGGGATTTGAAAAGCAAATGACTGCGGTCCGAATTTGATACTGCAGTGGGCATCAGTGCGGGAGAATATTCGAGGGGGTGATTATCGGATACAACCTCTTCGGAAGTGTGAATATCGGGAAAGCATTAGAGTCGGGCGAGTCATAGGAGGATCAGTTCGTGGTGTTCGTCTGCATCCCGTTGCCGACATGTGTACAAAATTTAATTTGTCAAAGTATTTATGCTTCCTGTGCATACTTGTATATCTGCTTTGCGTAGCTTCCTCTTTTCAGGAGTTACATCCCGTGTACAAAATTCCTCCCATTCAGGGGCCCAATCAATAAAATATGTTATTCAGTATTTGATGCTGGTTCTTTACTGTTTTGTACATGATAAAACGCCTAAGTTTACTGAAATTAGCATGTGTATAACATCACTGGCCCTTGCCAACAATTGCTAAAGCGTTGAATTAACTGAAAATAACGTCACTAACCTGAATCGATTTGGTTGCATAGGCTTGTCTTGTCTTGTTTGTGTTGTTGCAGGTTTCATAGCCGTACGAGGAAGATGACCAAGAGACCGCAGTAATAAAAGACTCGACCCTCACGCAGGTCATGCATGTTCTTCCTGAAGAAGGATAGAATTCCCCAGCTAGTCGTAGCTTATCCAAAGGATATTCTCCAGCAAAGTCGTTTATCCTCAACAGAATTGACGATCCCAAAATTGTAGGCTGTATGCAGACAGTGTGGTGTCCCCCAGAAGGATTCCTTATCTCAAGCAGAGTGGGCTAGCCTCAGAAGATTAATATCGGTTAACTGTATTCAGGCAGTTTACCTTTCCCCGCAGAGTCATTTACTCTCTCCCAGTGGAGTCAGTTAATTTTCCCCAAGAGAATCATCCCATCCCCAGCGGAATTCTCTTTGCAAGTGTTTTTATTCCTCTCAGTGGAACTCGAAGACCAAGACTTCCCCCGACAAAGTTGGTTGGGAGTCCTGGCATTTATTTTGCCAGGATATCGTGTGATACTCGTTCACTCTCCAGCAGAAGTCTAATCCTACCAGGCGCATCTGCTATTCTCCAACAGAGTTATAGTCCCCAGCAGGGTGTTACCCCAACGAGGTGTTTTGTTCGAGCTCCCAATTTTACTAGCTGAGTCAACTTCCCTTTTCCAGCATTTATTTTGCTGGAATAATTCTATAGCATCTGGCTATCCCCAGCGGAGTCGGCATTATCTTCAGCATTTATTTTGCTGAAGCAGTTCCTGTATCTCGACAGTTCAAGTCCGCAATTGCATTGGCATATAGTGTCATACTTGCATCCACCAAAAACACGCGTAGCATTTCCATGACGATGGAAGCAGTGCATCATTGTCACACATACGCATTTTTGAAACATAAGCTAGGTTGGCTAACCATTTGTTTCAAGTATCTGTTTCTCTTGCAGGTAGAGAGAGCCCTCGCTCAGGTGAATCAATAAACATTCGAAGTCTCGGCAGGAGACATTCAACGAAGTGTCAGCTGTGGCACTACTCCCCACAGAGTCAGCAGGATAAGTTTCTCTTTGTCCCTAAGCAGAGTTACTTATTTCCCCGCCAGGGTTCTTGTTGAAGTTTCTCTAGTCCGACCAGCGGATTGTTTCCTTCAAAGTTGTTGTTACGTCAGCATTAAAAGGTTTCATGAACCAGAATTTCAGAGGCTACCGCCAGTTATCAGAACAGGCCTCCGGCAGTGTGGTTTCCAAACATCCCCAGTAGAGTCAGCCTCAAAGTTGCTGTAACGTCAGTGATAAGAAGTTTGCGGACCAATGGAAGGATGAGTCCTAACGTGGACAATTTCTTGACAGGTTTTCTTCGTGCTAGAAAAGTGGAGTCCTAACGTGGACAGTTTTATTTCCCCGGGCTGACGGGAGGTGCTAGCCCCAACGTGGGCAGGTTCGATTTCTCAGAATTGATGGAATGTGGAGTCCTAACGTGGACATTTCTTCCAGTTTGACGGTATGTGTTAGTCCTAACATGGACAGCTTCGAGTTCTCGGTATTGATTGAGTGTAGGGTCCTGACGTGGATAAATTCATCCTTCTTCGTGTTGTGGGCAAAGTATGAGTCCTGACGTGGACACAGTCTTATTTCCCCAGCAAGTCAAAGACGCGCAAGTCCTGACGTGGACAGGTCCTATTACTTTCGCAGGTTGAGATATGAGTCCTGACGTGGACAAAGTCTCACGTCCCCAGTGGGTCAAAGGTGCATGAGTCCTGACGTGGACAAGTTTTTATCCTCAGCGAGTTGAGTGGGGAGTCCTAACATGGACAAATCAAGACGAAAAGCGTTTCCTTACGTGGAAAGGTTGGAGTCCTTACGTGGACAGATAAAGGAGTGTTCCTTACGTGGAACGATGGAGTCCTTACATGGACAAATCAAGAAGATTATTATTCCTAACGTGGAAAAGTGGGTCCTAACGTGGACGATGTAGTCCTTACGTGGACATATCAAATTGTTTTCCTTACGGGGAAAGTTTGTATTCCTTACGTGGAAGAAGAGATGGTGATTCCTTACGTGGAAGAAAAATGATTCCTTACGTGGAAAAGAGACTGTGTTCCTAACATGGAAAGGCGGGTCCTAACGTGGATGATGTATTCCTTACGTGGACATATCAAGAGCATTCCTTACGTGGAAGAAAAACGGTTTCCTTACGTGGAAAGACGAGTTCATTCCTTACGTGGAAAGATTGGGTCCTTACGCGGACATATCAAGATTGACTCCTGACGTGGAAAGATAGAGGTATTCCTAACGTGGAAAAGGTTTGATTCCTTGTGTGGAGAAGAAGAGTTGATTCCTAACGTGGAAAGAAGGTGTATTCCTAACGCGGAAAGTGTAGTCCTGACGCGGACAGATCCAGACAAAGTCTTAGTCCTAACGTGGACGGTGTTATTCCTAACGTGGAACGGTTATTCCTTACGTGGAAGGACAAATAATCCCCAGCACAGTCGCACGAGATCAGTGGGTTGCCGTAACAGTCAGATTCAGCTGATGAGTGAAATAATCCCCAAGTAGAGGCGCAGTTTATTTCTGCGGTTGGCAAATTTCCGGGTTCTTAGTATTCAACCGTCTCGTACTGCGAATGTCTGAAGGCTCCGGGCTCTTCACCCAATCGGGTCCAAGTCGCTTGAATAGGGGCAGCTGTTGCACCCTAAAATTTGCCCAACCTTATTCACTTGGTTTATGTTTCAATATCATTAGCATTTGCATATAGAGTCATGTACATAGGTTACTCATCTGCATAACATAAGCATAGCAAGTCATCCAACAGGGGACAAAGCATTATTCTCATCTCTAGAGGCCTATCAAGAGGTTATTATCCTGATTCAATCTCATTCAAGTCATCAGAAAAGAATTTGAAAGTTGGAGAAGTCAGTAGATCAAGCATTGAGTATATCTCCTAACTGAGGGTGTCTGAGGATCAACAAGGAAAGTATGAGCTGTGAATTGAAGGCATGGGGAGTATCTAGACATCTTGGAGGACCTATATAGTCATTTGGAGAAGGAGACAAGTCATTGGTGTAGTCACAAGTATTGCAGTTGAAGACAGTCAACTAGGGTTTCATCTGGGTCAACCCTGGGTCAGCTCTAGGTCAATTGATTTGATTGAAAGGCATTAAGGGCTATTGGGGAGATGTGGGGTCCATCATTTGACATATAGAAGAGGATATGGTGATATGCCAAGAAGAAATCAAGAGAAATCAAGGAGAAGAGGAGTTTCTAAGTTAGGGTTTCTGTGTAAAATCCCCTAGTTTAGGTCAAATTTCCAAGCAAGATAAGTCAAAATGCAAGATTCAAATGGATCCTTGGCCAACTTGGAACTTGTAGAGGATCTCAATACCTTTAATTTGAGTGGTGGAAGACATCAAGGAGATTTATAGAACTCAAGTTATGGTCCTTGCAAGTTACAGGTCATCTGAGGTATCTGAAATTTTGTCTGTGAAAGTGACTTGACTTCCAAGCCATTTTTACCCCTCAAGGAGATTTCAAATGAATTTCTGGTCAACATAAGAGTTGTTCCTCATTGTCTTAGCTTTCTATAATGGTATAGTATGCCTTCATATGATTTATGGAACTCTACTTATGGTCTTGGCAAGCAAAGGGTATTTTGGTCATTTGAGAATTACAAGTCATTTCAACCTATGCCCAAAACTCATACAAGGAAGCTTCAAATGGAAAACTTTACAACATCAAACTTGTTCCAAATGACATTTTGAGTCTAGAAAAGGTGACCATGAGAGATTGGAAAGATTCATAGCACAAGGTTTCAAAATTGTTGGATTTAATGAATAAAAATGGACTTAAAAATGAGATTTTTCATATTTTGGCCAAATGAAGCAAAATTATAGGTCATTTTGAATGGAAAGATCATTTTAAATACATTGGCTAAAGTAGAATTTTGAGCTTAGTTCACATTTTGGGAGTTATTCATGGTTACTTGTAATGGAAGATACATAAACCAAATCCAAAGGAAAGAATGCAAGGGAAGCTTCTCCAAGTTTCTAGGAGGTTCTAAGGAAACCTATATATTGATATGAGATGGTTCATGCCATGGTTGGTGATCTCATTCTCTCAAAATCACAAGTTTCACTCACTTTCTCCAATTTGCAAAAGCATCTCAAATTCTCTCAAATCTCCATCAATTCTCACATTTCTTGATCTGATCTTCATCACCATCATTCATAGATTACATTTCTCACAAGAATTTGGCTGAATTGAGCAAGGATAGTGCCATACAAGTTTCATCATCCAAGGTGCAAGAAGTTGGAATCACATGATACAAGAAGGTTGAGTCAAGATCTTTGCATACAGAATCAAAGTGGGAGTGTGTGGATCAGTTTCAAGTCCCTGCAAGCATTGGATCGAGGAGTTCCATAGCTGTTTCTCCATTTTGAACCAGGTTGGTATCTCTGCTCGAATTGCATGGTTTAGTTAGCATGATAGGGATTTGTTAGCTTATAATGGTTAAGTTAGGTTAGATGATGAGTTCCACAAGGTTTGGAGAGGTTTCATGAGGATTGGCCATGGAGTGCATAAACTGTTGAGACTTGTAGCTATTAGGATATTGCATGATAACCTTGAATGAATAGCGTGTAATGATCAGTGCAAGATATGGATTAGTTTAGGGTAAGACTTAGAGAGAATTGGAGTGATCAATCACAGGTGAAAATGGTGGATCAGAATTGTGATGCCTATCGGGTTTGAAGATCTAGGCTGTTATATTGAGAACTATGGATACAGTTGTGTTCTACGTGAGGAGGGGAGCAATTTTGGTGTTTATATTGTTTGTTTTCATGGAGAAACGAGGAAGAACCATAGGAAGGAAAGTCTGGGCATGAAGGTGTCGTATTCATGAAATTCTGCAAAACCCTAGACATCTTTGGGACGATGACCCGTGGCCGCTCGATCATTCCAACGCTGTGACTTTTTCATCTCATCCAACGGCTGTGGTTTGAAGTTGAAAACGGAGGGAAGTCCTAGGAGTGAAACGATGCGTTTCACTTAAGTTTCTGAATGGGCTCAAACTTCCCTTGCTATTCGTACCCCTCTCAGCCAAGGCCCAATAAATTGAACTGTGAATTTTACTATCTGCACCGTTTGTACCTTTTTTATTTTTTGTTTGTTTCTGATTGCTTCTTGGGCCTTGCGTATCTTGCTACTGACACCCCCACTTCTCAAGCCCATCAGCATTATAACTGGGGCGCCTTGCTATTCTAACCTCCTCCTTCTATTTCTTTATTTTTTAATTTTTTAATTTCTTTTCATTCTCATGCATTTTCAAAAAATCATATCAAATTGAAAAAACATTATTTTCTGATGATTCTTTTTGCATTAATTTCTTCAAAATGTCTAGAAAATTATAAAAAATAAAAATTGCATTTTATTTTTTATTTGAAATTTTTCCCATATTTTCCAAATAAATGCCTATTTTAGGTGTTTCATTTCATACATGAATTTGATAATTTTGTTCTAATAGTTGCTTTAATTTTTTTTTAATCCATTCTTTTTAGGTTGTTTAGTTTAGACATTCAACTTGTATATGCAATTTAGTTCATATTTTTAGGAATTAATTTTAGGTGTTTAGTTTAGGTGTGACTAATGTGAACAGAATTAGGGTTTAAGTAATGACTTAGGAAAATAAGTTCATTTCCCTTAGGACTTAGAGTTTGAATACTTTAGCTATGGGACTATAGGGACTATGGGTAGTTATTAGATCCCTTAGAAATCACTAGGATTCCCCTACTGCTATTAGTATATTACTGTCTGTATTTGACTGATTGGTGTGGTGTGCCTTTTGGGGATTACTGTTTGTCTGTGTGGGTATTGGGATTGCCTGGGGATTGGGAGAGCTGAAGACTTGTGATGATGAAGCCATTGGAGATCCAGAGCTTGAAGTCCAACTTCCAGAGTTGAAGAGGAGATTCCTGCTAGCAGCTGTTGAGGAGACTAGGGTTCAGGAGCTAGGCAGAGCTCTAGATTAGAAAGCTTGTTTCTCAAACATGGAATGCCTTGTCTGCATCCATCTTTTCTCTATGATTAAAAGTCTCTTTCAAATATCCACCTCCTTCCTTTGGAAAGATCAGTGAATGTATTTGAAAGATAGAACTTTTGAGAGAAAACTGTCTGTTTAATGTTAACAGTTGATGAACCACCCTTGGTAGGTAATTGACTGTCTAACATTCATTCACTTCATCTTGTTGACTGATGTTCATCCTAGAGATGGAGACTGGAAGAAAAGCCATTGCAGATGGAAGATTGATGATCAAGACCTTGCTGGAAGGCTGTGGAGATGGAGATTGATGCTTGCTGAAGCTTGTAGCTGATTGGAGATTACTTGAAGTCTGATGTTGATGCAGAGTTGTTGTGGCTGTTTATTTTTGCTGTATTTCATTTCTGATGTATTGATTGGTTTTCTGGACTGTATTGTTTGCTGTTTACCCTGTTGGGTTGAAAGTGAATCCTGTTCACTTTTGCCTATTGTTTTCTAGGTTCGAGGTTGAGTGGGACTCCCTTGCCTCGCTTGTATTGTTGCATCCATGCATTTTACCGCTTTACTGTATATATCTGCTATTGTTTCTGTTTCCGTCTATTCCCTTAGGATCTCTGTTTCTCTCTGTGCAAGAGAGGAGCATGATAGACATTAGGTCTTAACCCATGCATGATAACACTAGGTTAGTTTGATTCCCTTTGCAACCGTAGGTTAGAGTTCTGTCTCTTCTTTCTCAAAACAAACAGAAAACACAATAAAATTTCAAACTCAATAAAAGACACTTCTTCCGTAAAAGAATGTGAACTCATCAAAACGTCATTTTTGTCCGCTTGGACCAGTAATCAGAAAAGCCTTTTTCAGAAGGAATAAAATCAACCAAGACAAGCTTGTGTCGTACGTGGCCCGAACTACGTTTGCTCTGATCTTCCATGCAGTGTGGAAGTACGTAGGCATAGGATGCGATATCCTAGCGAGCAACCTTCCCCTCCTTTCCCGTAGGTAGGCGAACTACGTTGACTCTGATTTCTCGTTCCAAACGAGAATACGTAGGCATAAAGTGCGATACTTTGCCGAGTCATTTTCTTTTCTTTTTAACCCTTAACCTTTAGTTTAGATAGAATAACAATCCATACCCGAAAACAAGCGTGGATCCCGTCGAGTACGACGGACGTGAGGGGTGCTAATACCTTCCCCTTGCGTAACCGACTCCCGAATCCAGGTTTTGGTTGCGACGACCATACCTTTCCCGTGTTGTGCGAGGTTTACTCTGAGCGTTTCCTTTCCCTCCCGTGGGATAAATAACGCACGGTGGCGACTCTTCTGTTCAGCCGGCACCGATTTTCGCAGTAGCGACACTAAGCAATGGTAATAACCCAAAAGAGACAGTATATTACCTATTATCAGACGTATGATAGCCTAAGCAAATGTAATAACCCAAAAGACACGGTATATTACCTACTATCAGACGTATAATAGCCTAAGCAAAGGTAATAACCCAAAACATACAGTATATTACCTACTATCAAACGTATGATAGCCAAAGCAAAGGTAATAACCTAACAGATACGGTATATAACCTATTATCAGACGTATAATAGCCTAAGCAAAGGTAATAACCCAAAAGATACGATATATTACAAACTATCAAAGCTACGATAGCCTAAGCAAATGTAATAACCCAAAAGATACGGCATATTACCTACTATTAGACGTATGATAACCTAAGCAAAGGTAATAACCCAAAAGATACGGTATATTACCTACTATCAGACGTATGATAGCCTAAGCAAAGGTAATAATAAAAAAGATACAGTATAGTACCTACTATCACCCGTATGATAGCCTAAGCAAAACTAATAACCTAAAAGATACGATATATTACCTAGTATCAGACGTATAATAGCCTAAGCAAAGGTAATAACCCAAAAGATACGGTATATTACCTACTATCAAACGTATGATAGCCTAAGCAAAGGAAATAACCTAAAAGAGACGGTATGTTAACTACTATCAGACGTATCATGGCCTAAGCAAAGGTAATAACCCAAAAGATACGGTATATTACGTACTATCAGACGTATGAAAGCCTAAGCAAAGGTAATAATAAAAAAGATACAGTATAGTACCTACTATCACCCGTATGATAGCCTAAGCAAATGTAATAACCCAAAACATACGGTATCTTCCCTACTATTAAACGTATGATAGCCTAAGCATAGGTAATAACCCAAAAGATACGGTATATTACCTACTATCAAACGTATGATAGCCTAAGTAAAGAAAATAACCCAAAAGATACGGTATATTACCTGCTATCAGACGTATGATAGCCTAAGCAAATGTAATAACCCAAAAGATACGGTATATTACCTACTATCAGACGTATGATAACCTAAGCAAAGGTAATAACCCAAAAGATACGGTATGTTACCTACTCTCAGACGTATGATAGCCTAAGCAAAGGTAATAACCTAAAAGATATGGTATATTACCTAGTTTTAGACATATGATAACCTAAGCAAATGTAATAACCCAAAAGATACAGTATATTACCTACTATCAGACGTATGATAACCTAAGCAAAGGTAATAACCCAAAAGATACGGTATGTTACCTACTCTCAGACGTATGATAGCCTAAGCAAAGGTAATAACCTAAAAGATATGGTATATTACCAACTATCAAATGTATGATAGCCTATGCAGAGGTAATAACACAAAAGAGATGGTATCTTACCAACTGTAAAACGTATGATAGCCTAAGCATAGGTAATAACCCAAAAGATACGGTATATTACCTACTATCAAACGTATGATAGCCTAAGCAAAGGTAATAACCCAAAAGAAACGGTATATTACCTACTATCAAACGTATGATAGCCTAAGCAAAGGTAATAACATAAAAGAGATGGTATCAGACGTATAATAGCCTAAGCAAAGTTAATAACCTAAAAGATACAATATATTACCTACTATCAGACGTATAATAGCCTAAGCAAAGGTAATAACCCAAAAGATACGGTATATTACCTACTATCAAACGTATGATAGCCTAAGCAAAGGAAATAACCTAAAAGAGACGGTATATTAACTACTATCAGACGTATCATGGCCTAAGCAAAAGTAATAACCCAAAACATATAGTATATTACCTACTATCAAACGTATGATAGCCAAAGCAAAGGTAATAACCTAAAAGATACGGTATATAACCTACTATTAGACGTATAATAGCCTAAGCAAAGGTAATAACCCAAAAGATACGATATATTACCAACTATCAAACGTATGATAGCCTATGCAAAGGTAATAACACAAAAGATACGGTATCTTACCAACTGTTAAACGTATGATAGCCTAAGCATAGGTAGTATCCCAAAAGATACGGTATATTACCTACTATCAAACGTATGATAGCCTAAGCAAAGGTAATAACCCAAAAGAAACGGTATATTACCTACTATCAAACGTAAGATAGCCTAAGCAAAGGTAATAACCCAAAAGATACGGTATATTACCTGCTATCAGACGTATGATAGGCTAAGCAAATGTAATAACCCAAAAGATACGGTATATTACCTACTATCAGACGTATGATAACCTAAGAAAAGGTAATAACCCAAAAGATACGGTATATTACCTACTCTCAGACGTATGACAGCCTAAGCAAAGGTAATAACCTAAAAGATATGGTATATTACCTAGTATTAGACGGAAATTTGCCAACTGCACAAGTACACGGTACTCTGATGGGAACAAATCTTCGAAAACTGAAATATTAGCTGCACGACAACTAGCTGGGGAATTGGTCACACGGTAACCGATAACACACGGTCGATCATGCCGTCAGGCATCAAGATTCCTCGGGACTCATCAGGTCAACAATCACGTTAATCATGCCGTCGGGCATTCAGAGAAAACTTTCGGGTATCAGCCGGACTTCCTCGGTATGTCGGGGATAGAACTCTCGGTCAATCATGAACCGCTCGGGGATACTCAAACTTCTGCCATCAGGCGCTCTGCTTCAGCTGAGGGAACTGCTTCGTCAAACGGTTGGACTTCAATCATCAAGTCTTCCGGGGAAGTTTTAACTTCGCTGTTCGGGAACCTGCTGGGGATGTCGCACCTCCACTGGGGACTCTGGAGAACTATCAAGTAACTCTGCTTCGGGGATCCAGAAATCGTTCTGGATGAATCATCTCTGCTGAGGACATCAAGAATCATCTTGGACAAATAGCTTCGTGGGGACTTCAAGAATCATCCTGAACCAATAACTCTGCGGGAGATTTCAGGAATCATCCTGAGCAAACACTCTGCCGGGAACTCTAAGCATCAACTTGAGCAACCAACTCTGGCGACTGCACTGGGGATTTTAAGAATCATCTTAAGCAAGCGACTTTGCTGGGGAGAATTCAAGAATCATCTTGAGCAAGCGACTCCGTTGGGGAGAATTCAAGAGTCATCACGAGCAACCGCCATGCGGAGGAACACCTGCAAAACAAGAACGGTAACGACCTAGCTCATGTTTAGTATGCATATGCTTCGGCAATGGCGTAATGTTCCACACGGTGGCAATGCTACGCGTTTATGATAAATGCTATGCAATCATGCAAAATGCTGCGATCCCGTCAGCAAAATAAATGCCGACGAGAGAATCTTCCTGTCAAGGAGAAGGAACCACTCTGGTGGAGGAAGGAATCATCCGGCCACGGAGAAAAGGTCACGCCAATCTCAATCGGACTCCGCGTGGGGAAGCGAACTTCAGTTGACTGCTGCAGGGAAACGAAGTTCTACGAGAACCTGGACCTGATGAGGAAAGCGATGTCAATCACGGAAACAAACTACACGGCCTTCACGGCTAACCTTCCTGGAGATAACGACTCCGGCGGGGAAACACAGCATCAGCTATTCAACACTCTACTGGGGAAAACCAATCATGGTCCCAACTGCTTCCAAGGACTCGGCTCTCTTGGGGATCTGCAAACTCGGCTGGGGAAGAAGGAATCATCCTGCTTACAGGGGAGAGTACGACTCTATGGGGAGTCTCGATTCCGCTGGAGACTTCAGTCTGGAACTATCGATTGCTGCACACTTCAGTGAATGGTCCCCTACAAGACCTGCACCTGTGACCCGGTGTTGGGGGAAGAACACACGCTTCGGCGCCTGACTCAGCTTGGGAGATGTCGTTCCTTCAGGATGCATCTGATTGGGGAGAGAATCCTCTCTGCCTGGGGGATGTATCAACGCTTACGATCTCACGTTCAGACTCTGCGGGGAGAGGCTGCTGAACTTGCTGGAGAAGGAGGAATCATCCTGCTTGAGGACGCGCACGACGTGCTGTCTGGAATACGCTACACCTGCAACAACACAAACAAACAGACAAGATACCCTTCTCAAAGGGACCTATCAAGGTGATAATCTTGTGACAATGTTCGAGTAATTCATTGTTTCAACAATCAGTGGCCTAGGCCAGTAAGTTTATGTATGCGCATTTTGTCAAAAACATCGGCGTTCTTTTTCGCAAACAAAACAGATAAATGCTAAACAGACAAACAGAATTGCTGAATAGTGTACATTTTATTGATAACGAACCCCTGAATGGGTAAAAATGTTTTACAAGAGATGCAAGCTCCTGGAATGAGGAAGCCGCGCAAAAATAAAACATAAATATACATCAGTATATACAAATGTCGGCAACGAGGCGTAGACGAACACCATGAGTTGATCCCTCTATGACCCACTCGACTTCGATACTTCTCCGACGCTTCAGCTTCAGAAGAGATTGATTCAGATAAAACGGCCCTCAGGTCTTCCAAACCACTAAACAAATACAGTCCACACGCGGAACGCAGTCATTTGCTTTTTCAAATCCCTAACTTTTGCGTGAACCGCCCTTTGCGGGTTTTCAGTTCACCGGGATACCCTTTTTTGCCAAAGTTGCCCATCCAGGTTTTCGACTTTACGGGTGTACATTTTTCGATTTATATCCCTAATTTTTGCCCGAAACTTTTTCCCTTTTTATGGTTCGCCGGGATGCCCCATTTTTGCCTGGATATTCTTTTTCTTCCCAGGGGGTCATTTTTTAAGCAAAGTATTTTTTAACTGCGTCCGCGTTCACCGGGGATGCAAAATCTTCACCATCCATCGTGGATAACAACAAAGCTTCTCCCAAGAAGACCTTGCTGACGACGTACGGACCTTCGTAATTGGGAGTCCACTTGCCCCGGTGATCGGAGTGTGGAGGAAGAATCTTCTTCAGGACGAGATCACCCGTCTGAAAGCTTCTAGGACGCACCTTCTTATCATAAGCTTTCTTCATTCGGCTCTGATACAGACGACCATGTGTAATCGATGCTAACCTCTTCTCGTCCATCAGGCTGAGTTGGTTTAGTCGGTTCTTAATCCATTCTGCCTCGTCGAGTTTCACGTCAATCAAAACTCGCAAAGAAGGGATCTCCACTTCTAACGGTAGGACAGCTTCCATACCATACACTAAGGAGAAAGGAGTTGCCCCGGTTGATGTACGTACCGTCATACGATAACCGTGCAGTGCGAATGGCAGCATCTCGTGCCAATCTTTGTAGGTCACAACCATCTTCTGAACAATCTTCTTTATGTTCTTATTGGCCGCTTCAACAGCGCCATTCATCTTCGGCCGATAAGGACATGAGTTGTGGTGTTCAATCTTGAAACTCTAGCACAGCTCCTTCATCATCTTGTTATTCAGATTCGAACCATTATCGGTAATGATCCGCTCGGGAATTCCGTAACGACAGATGATATCTCTCTTTATGAATTTAGCCACCACCTGCTTGGTCACATTAGCATATGAGGCGGCCTCCACCCACTTGGTGAAGTAGTCGATAGCTACTAGAATGAAGCGATGACCGTTAGATGCAGTGGGCTCGATCTTGCCTATCATGTCGATGCCCCACATGGAGAACGGCCACGGGGAGGACATGACATTTAACGGGCATGGCGGCACATGAACTTTATCAGCATAAATCTGGCATTTATGACATCTCTTCGCGAATTTAAAGCAATCTGATTCCATCGTCAGCCAGTAATATCCTGCTCTCAGGATCTTTCTCGTCATAGCATGCCCGCCGACGTGCGTACCAAATGTTCCTTCATGGACTTCTTCCATGAGCATACTCTCCTCTTTCTCATCTACGCATCTGAGTAGCACGAGATCGTGGTTTCTTTTATACAAAACTCCATCAGGATAGAAATTTCCAGACAACCTCCTCAGAGTCTTCTTATCCTGGGTTGACGCTCCCGCGTGATACTCCTTAGTCATAAGGAAGGTCTGGATATCATAGAACCATGGCTTGCCGTCGGCGGCTTCCTCGATTGCAAAGACGAATGCAGGTCTATCAAGACGAGAAAGGACAATTCTTGGAGATTCATTCCAAAAATTGACTTTATACATCGAAGCCAATGTGGCTAGGGCATCAGCCATCTGGTTCTCGGCACTGGGCACATGATGGAGTTCCACTCGATCAAAGAACGGAAGCAGCCTTCTGGCATAGTTCATGTACGGCACCAAATTCGATTGACGAGTCTCCCACTCCCCTTTAATCTGGTTAATCACAAGCGTCGAGTCACCATATACGTCTAGATTCTTGATTCTCAAATCAATTGCCTCTTCTAGACCCATGATGCATGCTTCATACTCCACTTCATTATTCGTGACTGGAAACGTCAGTCTCGCAGTGAACGGGATGTGGGATCCATGGGGAGTCGTGATGATCTCCCCAATGCCACTTCCATAGGAATTAACCGCCCCGTAAAATATCAATTTCCACTAGGATCTTTTGTCTGGCCCCTCGTCGGGCAACGGTTCATCGCAATCCTTCGCTTTGAGAAACATGATATCCTCATCAGGGAATTCAAATTTCATCGGCTGGTAATCCTCGATCAGCTGTTCGGCAAGGTAATCAGACAATACGCTTCCCTTAATGGCCTTTTGGGAAACATACTAAATGTCATATTCAGTCAACACCATTTGCCATCTGGCAATCCTGCCCGAAAGGGCTTGCTTCTCGAAGACGTACTTGATCGGATCCATCTTCGAAATTAGCATGGTGGTGTGATTGAGCATGTACTGTCGTAAACGTTTGGTAGCCCAGGCTAGTGCACAACACGTCTTCTCCAGCATCGAGTAACGAGATTCACAGTCAGTGAACTTTTTACTCAGATAATAGATGGCATGCTCCTTTCTGCTCGTCTCGTCATGCTGACCGAGAACACACCCCATACTATTCTCAAGAACTGTCAAGTACATGATTAATGGCCGTCCAGCCACTGGGGGTATCAAGATTGGAGGTTCCTGAAGATACTGCTTTATCTTATCGAATGCCTTATGGCAATCCTCATTCCAGATAATCGCCTGATCTTTCTTTAGAAGCTTGAACATCGGTTCACACGTGGCCGTGAGCTGAGAAATAAACCTTGCAATGTAGTTTATTCTGCCCAAGAAGCCACGAACTTCTTTTTCTATTTTCGGCACTGGCATTTCTTGTATTGCTTTAATCTTCGCAGGATCAACCTCGATGCCTTTTTCGCTCACGATAAACCCCAGTAACTTTCCGGACCGTACTCCGAAAGTACACTTGTTAGGATTCAGCCTCAACCTGAACTTCCTAAGCCTCTCAAAAAGCTTCAGCAAATTGACCAGATGTCCCTCCTCCGTTTGGGACTTCGCAATCATGTCATCAACATAGACTTCAATCTCATGATGAATCATGTCATGAAACAAAGTTACCATTGCTCGTTGGTAAGTGGCCCCTGCGTTCTTCAGACCGAAAGGCATTACCTTATAGCAAAATGTTCCCCAAGGAGTGATAAACGTAGTCTTCTCCATGTCCTCCGGCGCCATCTTGATCTGGTTGTAACCGGAGAAGCCATCCATGAACCAAAACACGGAGAACTGGGCTGTATTGTCGACCAACACATCAATATGAGGCAGCGGGAAATCATCTTTAGGGCTCGCCCTATTCAAATCCCGATAATCGACGCACATTCGTACCTTACCGTCCTTCTTCAGTACAAGCACTATGTTGGCGACCCACGGAGGGTAAGTAGTGACCGCTAAGAAGCCAGCATCAAGCTGTTTCTGCACTTCTTCTTTGATCTTAACGGCCATATCTGGTCGCGTCCTCCTAAGCTTCTGCTTGATGGGAGGACAATCTTCTCGCAGTGGCAAGTGGTGGACCACGATGTCCGTGTCAAGTCCGGGCATATCCTCGTATGACCAAGCAAAGACGTCATTATACTCTCTTAGCATCTCGACCAATCTCTGCTTGACATCGCTCTGCAATGCAGCCCCTATCCTGACGTTTCTGACGACTTCTTCAGAACCCAAATTCACAATCTCGATCTCCTCTTCATGAGGCAGAATAACTTTCTCTTCTTGTTTCAACAAGCGGGCCAACTCTTCAGGAAGGTCTTCGTCTTCATCAATCTCTTCTTCGGCTTGATAGGTCGGGCAATCGAAGTCGAAGTAAGCCGTAGAAGGTCCAGAGTCGATGTCATCTGTCATGTGGATCCTGCAATAACAAGGGTTAAGTTTAAACCAAGGATGTGCAGGTTAGCACAAACCCCATTGCCATTTTATTGTTTTTCAAAACAAATATAAAACAGGAATAACAGAGATCACAATATTTGAATACGAAGAAAACGCCTTTTGATTTATTAACAAAATGCATGTACATAATCCAACAAGGCCCTGACAATAAACCACTATGCCCCGGGTAGGACATAGGGTTGTACAATGATTGGAAAAAGTAAATCATTACTCTTCGCTTGTCATCTGGAGGATATCCTTGACGGACCAGTTAGTAAGGCTCTCGCCTGGCTTGCTTTGCTGGATCCAAGAGTCGAGGTCACAGTCGCTATCTCCGCTGTCTTCAGACACCGCGTTGACACTTTCAAATATCACCCCGCCACTAGTAAACTGGATCGGCCCTTTACCTCGAGACGCACTGCTAGAAGAAGAAGCTTCAGCTCCAGGAGAATATCCCAACCCAAACTTGTCTTGCTTGTTAGGTATCTCCAAAATTCGCCCCCAGCCTGGGGTAGATCCGGCTTGGACAACGGCCCGGGCCTCCTTGAATGAGGAGAGAATCATCTCTGGCTTTTCAATGGCTACAGGAGCTACGTCCTTCACTTTGACAGCTTCGAACGCTTGGCATAGAGTTTCATGGATTTCCCCATCCATCTCCACATATTTGAAGGATGACAAATGGCTCACCATTATGTCTTCCTCGCCACAAACGGTCACGATGCTACCCCCGACAGCATACTTGAGTTTCTGGTGCAACGTGGAGGTCACGGCGCCAGCAGCATGGATCCACGGCCGGCCCAAGAGACAGCTGTAGGCGGGCATGATGTCCATAATATAAAATATCGCATCGAATGTTTCCGACCCGACTTGGATTGGCAGGGTCACCTCCCCGAAAACATGGCGTTTGGTTCCATCGAACGCCTTCACCACCAGATCACTGGGTGTGCAAATCACTCCGCGAGTATCTAACTTCATTAATGCCTTCTTCGGAAGAACATTGAGTGACGACCCCGTGTCCACCAACACGTGAGACATAATTGTTCCCCTACACTCTATCGAGATATGCAGAGCGCTATTGTGGTTCCTCCCTTTCGGCGTCAGCTCTAGGTCAGTGAACCCTAACCCATTTCCCGCATTCACATGGGCTACGACCTCTTCTAGATGATTTACCGATATTTCCTGCGGTACATATGCGGCATTCAACACCGTCAGAAACGCGTTGCGGTGTGCTTCAGAACACAACAACAAGTTCAGGATGGAAATCTTTGAGGGTGTCTGATGGAGGTGATCCACAATCTTGTAGTCGCTCTTTTTAATCAACCTCATAAATTCCTCGGCGTCCTTAACAAGTAAGTCTTTGTCTACCCCACAAAGGATCTCTTCAACGACTTTACTTTTACCTTTATCAGTTGCATCAGCTTTGTCCGCCTTGTCCGCCACGACCTCAGGTGGTGCAAACACTCTCCCGCTGCGAGTGATTCCGCTAATTCCCGCAAGGTTCTCCACAGACGACCCAAACGGTTCTAGTTCCAACTTCTGTCTGTTGCCGTAGACTTCAGCCCCATAATGCCATGGGACAACATTAGTGCTTTCGAACGGCATCGGCCTAGCTTTGGTGATGGTAATGATGGGCGGCCTGGGTGCAGAAATAGTTATCGTCTGGCGAGGGATGGTGATGGTGGCGACCTCATCATCTTGCTTCAGCACTACCTCTCCCGATCCACTTTCAGCCCTCCGGCTAAACATTAGTATCCCTTCAGTCATCAGACTTTGAATTCCCTCTATCAACTGTTCACATCCATTAGGACTCGTGGCACAGTCCATACACAGCTCTCCGCAACCCGGAAAGAAACCTCTTTTCATCTGCTTAACTTTATCGAAGCTAAGCGGTGTCTTCAGATCTCTGACGTCAGTCAACAAATCCAAACTCTCGTCTTCAATAATGGCGTTTACCCCACCTCCCCTATGATTCGGCATAGGGTTTTTCGTGACATTTGGCACATTATCGGAGAAGTTGATGATCTTAGCGTCCACCATGTCCTGCACCTTGTGCTTAAAGGCTTTGCAGTTCTCTACTGTATGGCCTGGTGCCCCTGAGTGAAACTCACAAGTTGCATTCACGTCATAACTGTTGCGGTGAGAATTGTGATACCAAGCTATTGATTAACTTGAATCTTAATTCTTAAATTCACAACCGGACTTTAATTTATCCAAAAAGGAAAGGTTTAAAGAAAGAAAAACCTATAAAAGTGCAAAGCAAAAAGCAAGGCTTAAAGCTAAGCAAAGAGAGATCTAAAGGTTCGGGGGTTGGTTATGCCTAGGGTAGGTATTTCACATCCTAAACATCTGTAGTACTCTACAGGAACCTCTTGTTAATATTTGTGTTTGCTAAAGTTTGCTTGCTAAAGGAAAAGTGCTAGGGGTAAAGATATAAAGTATAAAGTATGTATAAAGTTTGTAAAGTATGTAAAGTATGTAAAGTATGTAAAGTATGTAAAGTATGCTCGCGAAGACATCGCATCTTGTGCCTACGTATCCTAACGGGAATGGAATCAGAGCAACCGTAGTTCCCCTGGTGGGGTGAGGAACTCTTGACTGTGGTCAAGGTTCCAAGGGGATGTAAGCATTCATAGGAAAGTACTTACATGGAGTGCGGCGACTCCTGAATCTAAGTTGAGATTGTTATGGTAAAGAATGTCCACGGCGGGACGCTAAACATGAGTACAGCGACTCAGATCCTAAGGTTAGGATAAAAGGGTAAAGGTAAAGGATATCCACGGCGGGACAACTACCTGGAGCACGGCGACTCCGATCCTAAGTTGCAAAAGTTAACAGGAAGTTAGTGGTTAGTGAGCTCGCCAAGAAATCGCATCTTGTGCCTACGTATCCTCAAGAGGGACTTGAGAAATCAGAGCGTCCGTAGTTCGTGAAACTACGATTTGTTAGGTTCTAAGAACCAAGAACAACTAAGACAGGTAAGCAAGGGACATGCACAATGATAATAAGTCAACACACAGTCCCTTTCCTTGGATTAGGTCAACAAGGAATAGAAGTAAAGTAACATGTACGTGAAAGAAAATCAGTCACAAATAGAATCAGGCAACCAACAAAATTATTAATCAATTTAAATATAAATATTTAACAAGATTAACTAATAATTTAATTAATCAAATTAAATACAAATATTTAAATTAATTAATAATTACAACATATATTTTTGCATTTTTAAATATTTAACAATTAACTAATAAAAGATAAATAATTAAAAATCCCTTTTTGTCTTTCCAAATATTTTACAAATTAAAATAAACTAAATAAATGAATAAAGTAAAAGAAAAGAAGAAAAAAAAACCTGATAAAGATTAGATGAGGGAGTATTGTGTCTACTTGGAGGAGGATATTTTATGTGAGGTTAGAGGTAGCATGAAGAAAAAGAAATGTAGGTGGTGGTTTATTATTGAAAAAAAATAAAGGTGAGTTATTCATATCATGGAAGATATTGTGTATGAAAGAGTGATGATAGAATATGGTGGATAGTGAGTTTTTAGTTTATGTGGAAGTGTGATAAGGAAAAGAGCATGAAGTGTGAGATTTTATGGTGTGGTTGCTTCCTTTATATAGGTTGAAAAAGAAAGAAGAGTGTATGAGACTTATTTGACAAGTTTCTAAAAAGTAAATAATTTAATGAGACTTATTTGACAAGTTTCTAAAAAGTAAGTAATTTATGAGACTTATTTGACAAGTTTCTAAAAAGTAAGTAATTTATGAGACTTATTTGACAAGTTTCTAAAAAGTAAGTAATTTATGAGACTTATTTGACAAGTTTCTAAAAAGTAAGTAATTTATGAGACTTATTTGACAAGTTTCTAAAAAGTAAGTAATTTATGAGACTTATTTGACAAGTTTCTAAAAAATAATTAAAATAAAAAATTAAAATTAAAACTCAAAAATTAAAAATTAAATATAAAATAAGAAAGGGTATTAACTAAAAAAAATTGATTAATTAAAAAATATATTATTTAAAAGTATAAATAAAAACGGTAAAAAAACGAAAAAAATTGAACCGGTATCGAAGTGCTCAAAAAAATAAAATGAATACACCAAAGTGATCAGCAAAAAATACACGATTCGGAAAAATACAGCGTTTTGTCAAATTTTGAAATAAATTTTATCCGCTAAAACGACTTAAACTGCCTAAAAAGTTTATTTCAGCTGATAAATTGGATATTATGAAAAATGTAAGAGATGATAAACTATACCGATGATGCAAAAATATGCGGGATCTTAGAGTCAAAAATTAGGATGCAACAGATGCCCCTATTTAAGTTTCTTCGATCCGGAGAGGTGAAAATTGAAATTTTCGTCTCAACACGGTCGGAGAGACTTAAATACAAACATGCACAATTTTTGACCCTAAGATGCCACAAAATACTTATGATATGATATGATATGCAAGATAAAGATTTTATGAGGAAAGATGCCACAGGAGACGAATATATATTGGGAAGATGCTGCAACTCCACTGGGGAAAGACTGACAACTTCACGGGAGAAAGTATCTAGGAGACACAATTGAGGAAAATAAAATATTATGAACATCTGCCAATGTGACATAGAGTATCCAATAATACTTGAAAAGAGAGGGACAAACCCTAAACAAAGACACAAACATTCGGAAAAACATCAAATGCTGAAAGTAACACACAGTGAGATAACAAAAACATATAGAAAGCAAATGAAACTTACTGGGGGAAAAGTCACAGTCACCAGAGGTTTTGTCAGAAGTGCATTGAACAAAACTCTGATAGACACAAAGGTGTTTTGGAAAAACATCAAACGACAAAAGAAATAAATTCTGGTAAAACATCAGAATTTAAAGACACAAAGGGGTTCTGGAAAAACATCAGACGACAAAATAAATAAATTCTGGTAAAACATCAGGAAGAGAAACATATCCGGAAAAACAACGGATGGATTCTGGAAAAACATCAGAATCAAGGTAAATATCTGGAAAACCATCAGATAAGTTCTGGAAAAACATCAGAACAAAGACTCAATCTGGAAAAACATCAGACAGAGACTCAATCTGGAAAACCATCAGAAAGAGAAATAAATATCTGGAAAACCATCAGATAAGTTCTGGAAGAACATCAGAACAAAGAACAAAGACTCAGTCTGGAAACCCATCAGAGAGAGAAATAAATATCTGGAAAACCATCAGATAAGTTCTGGAAGAACATCAGAATAAAGAACAAAGACTCAATCTGGAAACCCATCAGAGAGAGAAATAAATATCTGGAAAACCATCAGATAAGTCACGACACAAACTGTTTGGTAGGTGCCAAGTGAGTTGGAATTTTGACCACAAGGTAAGACGTGAATAAAACACGACCTCGGAGGAAAAGTAAATGGGGATAAAACAACCATGATGCCAGGTAAATTGAAATTCGTCCACGAGGTAAGACGCGAGTAAAACACGACCTCGGGAGAAAAATCAAATGGGGAATAAAACACCCATGATGCTAGGTAAATTGAAATTCGCCCATAAGGTAAGACGCGAGTAAAACACGACCTCGGGAGAAAAATAAAATGGGGATAAAACACCCATGATGCTAGGTAAATTGAAATTTTGTCCACAAGGTAAGACGCGGGTAAAACACGACCTCGGGAGAAAAAGCAAATGGGGATAAAACACCCATGATGCTAGATAAATTGAAATTCATCCACAAGGTAAGACGCGGGTAAAACACGACCTCGGGAGAAAAAGCAAATGGGGATAAAACACCCATGATGCTAGATAAATTGAAATTCATCCACAAGGTAAGACGCGGGTAAAACACGATCTCGGGAGAAAAAGCAAATGGGGATAAAACACCCATGATATGCACATGTACATGAATTATGCTTATGATATACGCATGTGTAAATTATGCAGATGACATATGATCAAATGCAAATGCAAATGTCGACGACAAGGCTCGACTCTTTTGGTGAGAAGACAAGACTGGAAGACATGATTCCTCAACACGAATATCACTTTCAATCTGCTTGGGGACTAAAGATGCTGTTGATGAATACATCTATGCCGCACTGATAAATTGTATTAAATAGATAACCCTTGTAGGAAGGATAAGGAGCTGATTGGGGTTTCTTCAAGTAAACTGCCCCAGTTTAGCTGTCTGTTAAAGATGAACTGATGATGACTTCAGCTTGTCTGATGTTGACCGAGGCATCGGGTGCTTGGAGAGCTTGCCCCAGTCTGAGTCTTGAAATATATTCTGGATAAACCAAATCTGAGAATATCATGCCTTGAACAAATCTTCAATTGATTCTTAAACAGGATGTAAAAGGAACTTGCCCCTTATAGGATCACCAACCAAGTTTCTCAATGTTTGAAAAATCCTTGAGAGGAAAGCCAATTTGCAAACAAAAGTGTTCATACAAACATGGTAATGCAAAGCATGCAACTTTTGAAATCAAAAATCATTTTTGAAAGGTGCAAAATAAATGAGTCATTGGTCAGAACATGGTGGTTCAAGACACCCAAAGTTTAAAGCAAAGGTGTACTGCCAAAATAATTGATTTGCAAAGATCTTTTGGAGTCAGTTTACGCAACCTTGTTGTAGTATGCTTTCAAAATAACCTTGCTTCAGTTAGGTCTTTTGAGGGTTGTAACGTGGCCTGGTTCACGGTTTAAGAAACAAAGGATAAAGGCTCAAAGTTTATTTGTGCCCACCCAATCTACGTGATGATCTTCAGTCCTACGCTCAGTTAGCTCATACTATTCACTCAGTTTCCCATAGGTTAGGAATTGCACTGATTATTGTGATGATGGTTCAGAAGTCAAGGGACTTTCTAAAAAAGGTAGTCACTACTCTTTATAACATTTTGTTGTTTTTGAAATTAAAGGATTTAAAGATCTCCTCTATTTATTATCCCTAACTTTTGCCTGAACTCTTTCTTTTGAAACTTACAGTTAGCGGGATGCCCCAGTTTTGCCTAAGTCTCCTTCATAGGTTTTAACTTAGCGGGCTTTTATCTTTTGATTTTTTTGAAAGAAAGTGACTGCCTGGCTTAATGATCACGGTGAACCATCATCGGCTTTTTGGTATTGAAAAACATCTCCGACACTTGCTTGTTGTGTGTGAAGGAAAATAAATTGTGGTTGCAACCTGTCTTGCGTGAACACACAGCCAAGTTAACTGAGAACTACCCACCCCAAGGTTAAAATTGCAGGTTTTTGTAAAGAAAGAAACTCCAACTTCTAGGCTCGAAGGGGTTAACGAGGGATTACCTTCCTTATTTCTGCAGTGTTTAGGGTTTGAAACAATGCCTTACATCGTCAACAAAGTTTGATTGAAAGCATACTAATAGCAGTTATGGATAATACGTTTTCATCATTCTCCCTCAAAAATTTGCTTAATCAAAAGTTTGGACAAGGAGTAAATATTTGAAAGATAAAGCATAAAAGTGCAAACAATAGGCAAAATGATTTGGAATCAAAAGTTGTGATGCTCATTCATTAGATGAAAGTACAAACACTAAATAAAAGCAAACAAGCTTAAACAAAATGAAGGAAAATGCAAACAATGAGAAACAAAAGGCCTAGTGACTAAATTTGTCTTGTCTGAAACACTGGCGCTCAAAAAAGATAGTCTGCTGGAGTCGGACTGAAGCTTCACTTTTGATGCTATGGAAATGGATTGTTCTGGATATTCGGATGGTCATCCTTAAAACCAAGGATTCCAGTTTTAATCAGCTCACGCACTCTAGCTTTCAGTGCATAACAATGTTCCAAGTCGTGGCCTGGGGCACCCTCATGGAAAGCACAATAAAGATCAGCTCTAAATCCAGCTGAAGGAGGATAAGGAGGAGGTTGTAAAGTCTTCGTAGTAATCAACCCTTGTCGAACCAGGTCAGGATACAATTCTGTGTACATCATGGGAATAGGATCAAAATGATTCTTATTCTGATACTGGTTCTGTCCAACAGCTCGACGTTGAGGAATCTGAGCTGGTCGTGGAGCAGCAACAGCAGCAACAACATGATGATCAACAAATTGAGGTCTAGAGCGAGGCCTTCTCACTTCATTCATGACAGCATTGGTCTGATCTTCTCTCTTCTTTTGGAAATTCCCATAGGATTTCTTTGCACCATTAGAAGATTCAGCAGCTTTGGATACTTTACCATTTTTCAGTCCTTCTTCTAACCTTTGGCCAATGGTCACCAGATCTGTAAAGTTTGAAGATACACTCCCAATCATCTTTTCCCAATAGAAAGGAGACAAAGTATCCATGAACATTCCAGTTAGCTCTTTCTTTGCTAGAGGGGGTTCAACCTAGGAATCCAACTCTCTCCAACGTTGAGCGTATTCTTTGAACGATTCTTTTTCATTTTGAGACATGTTTTGAAGTTGACGACGGTCAGGAGCCATGTCCAGATTGTATTTGTATTGCTTCATAAAAGCATTGGCGAGATCTTGGAAGCAGTGGATACTATTGTGCTCCAAGTTCATATACCAATTAAGAGAAGCACCACTCAAGCTGTCTTGAAAGCAATGGATGAGCAACTTCTGATTGTTAGTGTAAGCTGCCATCCTTCGGAAGTACATGACCAAATGGGCTCTTGGGCATGAGTGACCTTTATATTTCACGAAATCTGGAATCTTGAATTTAGGAGGCATGACGAGGCCAGAGACTAAGCACATATTATCAGCATCGACGTTGAAGAAATCAGTACCCTGAACGGCCTTGAGTCTCTTGTCTATGTTTTGAAATTGTTCGCGGACAATCTCAGGCTCAACAAAATCTTCATGGTCTTCTCCTTGAGCACTAGCAGCATTGTAGTCAAAGAAAGGAGTCTCAAAGGGAGCTCGGCCATTCTGTGCAACAGCGTGGACCACAGGTCTGGGCTCTGTAAAGATGGGAGCTTGAAAAACTGGTCTGATAGTCGGACCAATCATAGTAGTAGATGCAAGGGGCGGAGAGTAGTTGGGAGGTAAACCAAACTCTGGCCAAGTAGATTGTGGCATATGAACAGGAGGAGCATCATCACTTGAAACTTCTTGAATGACAGTCCTTTGAGATGGCTCTCCTCTGGCAATCAATACTTGAAGCATCTCGGTAAGTTTAGTCATGCCTGACTTCAACTCATCGATCTCCATTCGGACTTCTGCGTTGTGTGCTTCCTGCTCTAACATCTTGCGTCTATATTTAGCTCTAGTCCGATATCGGTGTCGAGGAATCATCTTGACGACTCAAAGGCACACTAGACGATGAAGACAACTGGAGATGAGCGACTGGACAAACAGAGGTATGCAACGAACCATGCAAAGATGCAAATGCAATGCAATGCGATGCAAGACATGATGCAAAACACATATAACAGGATCACAGGTTCGAGATCACAACATGAGGTCTGGGTAAAGAACTAACCACAGGGTATGTACTATGGGTAAAACACCTGCACAGCGGGTTCTAACAAAGTTCCCAAAGTCATCGACCCATCTTTCGGATATTATCGACACACCAAATACTTGGAAATCAATAATATTCTTAAGAGAGTCTCGTCTAAGTGTAGTATCGCGTATCAACTACTTCGGGAATACTCCCTCATAGTCATTGCACTACGTCCTAAAAGGCTAAGTGGGGATAAAAGGTAACTAAAGGTCCTCAGTGTCAAAGGCTCCTAAATCGAAAGTAGTAATGTTTTCACAAATACTCGTTCAACAAAACTAACTCTCAAGAGGGCCTCCACTGAGCGGTGGTTTCTCAAGTTAGCTTGGTCGGGAATCAACTCCCTATAAGCCTTCTTGAATATACCACCATCCTATCATAGGTGCACTCAAGTCCGGGTATAGGACTTATCCTCACCACTCCAAGTAATAACCCTACATACAGATAAACCCAGGCACAGACAAATATATGTACAAATATATACAAATATACAAGCAAACAATCATATAGCAAACACAAATATAAACAAGGTGGGCTTAACCCTCTTAGGGGAGTCCCCAGTGAAGTCGCCATTTCTGTTACGGTGAGAATTGTGATAACAAGCTATTGATTAACTTGAATCTTAATTCTTAAATTCACAACCGGACTTTAATTTATCCAAAAAGGAAAGGTTTAAAGAAAGAAAAACCTATAAAAGTGCAAAGCAAAAAGCAAGGCTTAAAGCTAAGCAAAGAGAGATCTAAAGGTTCGGGGGTTGGTTATGCCTAGGGTAGGTATTTCACATCCTAAACATCTGTAGTACTCTACAGGAACCTCTTGTTAATATTTGTGTTTGCTAAAGTTTGCTTGCTAAAGGAAAAGTGCTAGGGGTAAAGATATAAAGTATAAAGTATGTATAATGTTTGTAAAGTATGTAAAGTATGTAAAGTATGTAAAGTATGCTCGCGAAGACATCGCATCTTGTGCCTACGTATCCTAACGGGAATGGAATCAGAGCAACCGTAGTTCCCCTGGTGGGGTGAGGAACTCTTGACTGTGGTCAAGGTTCCAAGGGGATGTAAGCATTCATAGGAAAGTACTTACATGGAGTGCGGCGACTCCTGAATCTAAGTTGAGATTGTTATGGTAAAGAATGTCCACGGCGGGACGCTAAACATGAGTACGGCGACTCAGATCCTAAGGTTAGGATAAAAGGGTAAAGGTAAAGGATATCCACGGCGGGACAACTACCTGGAGCACGGCGACTCCGATCCTAAGTTGCGAAAGTTAACAGGAAGTTAGTGGTTAGTGAGCTCGCCAAGAAATCGCATCTTGTGCCTACGTATCCTCAAGAGGGACTTGAGAAATCAGAGCGTCCGTAGTTCGTGAAACTACGATTTGTTAGGTTCTAAGAACCAAGAACAACTAAGACAGGTAAGCAAGGGACATGCACAATGATAATAAGTCAACACACAGTCCCTTTCCTTGGATTAGGTCAACAAGGAATAGAAGTAAAGTAACATGTACGTGGAAGAAAATTAGTCACAAATAGAATCAGGCAACCAACAAAATTATTAATCAATTTAAATATAAATATTTAACAAGATTAACTAATAATTTAATTAATCAAATTAAATACAAATATTTAAATTAATTAATAATTAAAACATATATTTTTGCATTTTTAAATATTTAACAATTAACTAATAAAAGATAAATAATTAAAAATCCCTTTTTGTCTTTCCAAATATTTTACAAATTAAAATAAACTAAATAAATGAATAAAGTAAAAGAAAAGAAGAAAAAAAACCTGATAAAGATTAGATGAGGGAGTATTGTGTCTACTTGGAGGAGGATATTTTATGTGAGGTTAGAGGTAGCATGAAGAAAAAGAAATGTAGGTGGTGGTTTATTATTGAAAAAAATGAAGGTGAGCTATTCATATCATGGAAGATATTGTGTATGAAAGAGTGATGATAGAATATGGTGGATAGTGAGTTTTTAGTTTATGTGGAAGTGTGATAAGGAAAAGAGCATGAAGTGTGAGATTTTATGGTGTGGTTGTTTCCTTTATATAGGTTGAAAAAGAAAGAAGAGTGTATGAGACTTATTTGACAAGTTTCTAAAAAGTAAATAATTTAATGAGACTTATTTGACAAGTTTCTAAAAAGTAAGTAATTTATGAGACTTATTTGACAAGTTTCTAAAAAGTAAGTAATTTATGAGACTTATTTGACAAGTTTCTAAAAAGTAAGTAATTTATGAGACTTATTTGACAAGTTTCTAAAAAGTAAGTAATTTATGAGACTTATTTGACAAGTTTCTAAAAAGTAAGTAATTTATGAGACTTATTTGACAAGTTTCTAAAAAATAATTAAAATAAAAAATTAAAATTAAAACTCAAAAATTAAAAATTAAATATAAAATAAGAAAGGGTATTAACTAAAAAAAAATTGATTAATTAAAAAATATATTATTTAAAAGTATAAATAAAAACGGTAAAAAAACGAAAAAAATTGAACCGGTATCGAAGTGCTCAAAAAAATAAAATGAATACACCAAAGTGATCAGCAAAAAATACACGATTCGGAAAAATACAGTGTTTTGTCAAATTTTGAAATATATTTTATCCGCTAAAACGACTTAAACTGCCTAAAAAGTTTATTTCAGCTGATAAATTGGATATTATGAAAAATGTAAGAGATGATAAACTATACCGATGATGCAAAAATATGCGGGATCTTAGAGTCAAAAATTAGGATGCAACAGATGCCCCTATTTAAGTTTCTTCGATCCGGAGAGGTGAAAATTGAAATTTTCGTCTCGACACGGTCGGAGAGACTTAAATACAAACATGCACAATTTTTGACCCTAAGATGCCACAAAATACTTATGATATGATATGATATGCAAGATAAAGATTTTATGAGGAAAGATGCCACAAGAGACGAATATATATTGGGAAGATGCTGCAACTCCACTGGGGAAAGACTGACAACTTCACGGGAGAAAGTATCTAGGAGACACAATTGAGGAAAATAAAATATTATGAACATCTGCCAATGTGACATAGAGTATCCAATAATACTTGAAAAGAGAGGGACAAACCCTAAACAAAGACACAAACATCCGGAAAAACATCAGATGCTGAAAGTAACACACAGTAAGATAACAAAAACATATAGAAAGCAAATGAAACTTACTGGGGGAAAAGTCACAGTCACCAGAGGTTTTGTCAGAAGTGCATTGAACAAAACTCTGATAGACACAAAGGTGTTTTGGAAAAACATCCGACGACAAAAGAAATAAATTCTGGTAAAACATCAGAATTTAAAGACACAAAGGGGTTCTGGAAAAATATCAGACGACAAAATAAATAAATTCTGGTAAAACATCAGGAAGAGAAATCTCTTCTGGATCAACTGTAGCTGAAGCAAAGTCTGCAATAGTTGCGCGTATGACATGGGCGGTGTCTCGAGGTGACGGCTCGACAGAGGTGCCCGATTCTGATACTTTCTGTACCCTTTTGATTCGGTTGCTGCTGCTGGTGTGGCTGTGGCTGTTGAACTGCCGGGATAGTTATGCCGACCACCTGTTGGTGAGGACCTTTACCCTTCCTTCGAGCATTGGACACAGCGATCGTTTCTCCTTCCCGTCTTTTGCCACTATAAGGTTTCTTTCCGCCTCCTCCAGCTGAGGATGACTCACCTTGAATTTTCTCGAGCTTGATCCCATTTTCGATGTGCTCACCCGTGATAATGAGATCTGAGAAGGTTCCAGACATGCCGCTAACTAATTTCTCATAGTAAACCCCTGGGAGGGTGGCTACGAACATCTGCACAAGCTCACGTTCAACCATCGGCGGCTGAACCCTGGCTGCCAATTCACGCCACCGCTGGGCGTACTCCTTAAACCCTTCGTTGTTCCTTTGCGACAAATTCTGCAGCTGGACTCGGTTCGGGGCCAAGTCGCTATTATATTGGTAGTGGTCACAAATGCTTTAGCAAGGACCTTCCATGTGCGCACACTGGTAGGCTCCAGACTCATGTACCATTCGAGGGATGGTCCGGACAGACTGTCCTGAAAGAAGTGCATCGGCAACTTCTCATCATCAGAATGAGCTGACATTTTCCTATAATACGATCTCAGGTGGACGCGAGGGCAAGTGGTGCCCTTATACTTTTCAAAGTCGGGTACCTTGAACTTGGGAGGCACCTTGAAATCAGCAATCAGTCCCAACTTAGACATATCAACGCCCAGGGTGTTCTGGTTCTCGATATTTCTCATCTTATCCTCGAGTGCCTTGAACCTTAGACGTGCTTCAGCATTCAGCTCCCCTTCAGCACCTCTCTGAGAGAACACATCGTCCTGACGGTCTTCTAACCACGGCTGAGGCCCAAATAGATTCCCAACACCTACATTGTCGTTGCCCAGCCCATCATTGATATTAGCTTCCAGACTCCCATTACCGACGCCCGTCGTATTGCCATTGAGTCCCATGTTAGCTATCACATTGCCGTTGGCACTGCCGTTCCCCCCGGTCACGGGGACGCCATTCTGCGGAGTTTCAACTGGTGGAGGAGTAGGCACAGTCCCGCCATGGAGTACGCCATTGCTATCGACCCTTGAAATCAGAGGCTGGACCAAGGTTCTGAGCTGATCCTGGCCATTGGCGACCGCTTGCATGAGCTCCATGAAGCGATCCATTCTTTCGCGGAGTTCCTGAACATCAGTTTGCACTTGCTCCATGATTCTGGTTTGATTTGCTCTGGTCGGATAGCGGTGAATAGGTCTCTGATCAATCCTGGAATAACCTGAAACAACCTGAAAACACAAAAGGGTTAGGGAAAAACGACAAAGTGCTCATTATGCAAATGCTTCATGCAAATGCAAACGTGTGTCTGTGTGTTAGGGAGATCTTCCCCGATCCTAGTGCCTGAGTGCCAGTGCTGATAATAAGAAGTCCGAGTCCAATCATGGAAATAACATCTCATATGTAAAGAAAGAAGCCCATCAAGCCAGTACACGACATCAGTGAGTACAAGCAGAATCAATAGCATGACCTTGACCAACAAGTCTGGTGATGGTCAGCATACAACAATGATCAACAAAAGGAATACAAACAGTCAAGCACGGCCACAGGCGCGATACTTTTCTAACAACTCCTTCGTTTCCGGATGATCAGGCAGAGTGAGTAACCCTTCGATGTAACACCCCCTTTCTATACCCCCAAATAAATTAGATAAATCAATTAGACACCTAGAAAATTTATTTCATCAGAGTTTAATTAAATCATGGTATAAAAGAGGCGCATCACATTATCATGAAATTAAACACATACGATACCTGCTCAAAATAGATATGCAACAATGGGTAACCCACATCTCAATATTTAGAATAAAGCAGAAACATCCAAATATTGAATCGATCTCATTCATAAAAGTATATACAACCATCAGTTAATTCATGCTTTACAACATATCCACAGCAGATACATACACATATGTATCACAAAAGAATCAAAACAAATGTAACTCCAAAAGAGTCAAAGGCTTCCTAACTACCCAGATGTTACATATCAGAGCCATTGACCAAAAAGAATGAAGACATCGCTTCACAAAAAGAACCTCCAGCTTCCTACTCTGCAATGCCTCATAGAGCATTATAAAACAGCAGAAGGGTGAGAAACAACATCATAACAGTTAATGCATAAAATTGTATATATACATAAATCCATAATTATACAAGTTACATTCAAACTATGTTCTCACCACATTAAGCATATACAAATAATCATGTCTCTACACATACACATGAACATTCACTATATTTCCTCCAAACAATCACATATAACATACACAGTTATATTCACACAACCAATGCATCATACACAGATGACTCATGCAACTAATAGAGACCGACACACGACTCTATGCAGATGCAAATGCGGTACCGACTCATTTCAACAAATTCCCTAAGGAATCGAGTATTCAGCAGATCCTCCACGGGATCAAGTACTCAGCAGATTCTCCACGGAATCAAATATTCATCAGATTCTCCACGGAATCGAATATTCAGCAGATCCTCCACGGGATCAAGTACTCAGCAGATTCTCCACGGAATCAAATACTCTAACCAATCCTCCACGGGATTACATGTTATGACCGATTCTCCGAGGAATCACACAATGCAACCGATTCTCCAAGGAATCACTCAATGCAACTGATTCTCCACGGAATCGAATATAACCATCGTATCATACGAGGTTCTGCAAATCCTCCACGGGATCAATCACAAAAATGCATACTATGTTCACAAACATACTCATTGCATTTATCACATACATCACATATATTCATCATGCATTCACATTATACACCATTTCACACAAGGTTTACATACCTATTAATCCATCAATGCATTTCTATCTAATTCGAGCAAACGCACAACATTATCAAACGATTAAGATTCACAATCGGCTCCACAATCTAGGATTCACGCCTTTCGGCCACCCACAGCACAACATGTTGAAACAGTTCACACATCAATCATTCATATAGGCATTAATCATAATTGAATCAACCAAACTTCATGCCATGAACAATCAGCAAAAACAAATAACACTGCCAGGTTCGCCAACCTTCGCCTGGCGAAGCCACGTAGCGAATGCTCGCTGGCCTTCGCCTGGCGAACTCCCCAGCGAAGTCCACTGGGAGTAATTCTGGAATTACTCGCTGAGGCTCGCTACCCACTCGCCTGGAGAACCTTCGCCAACTCACCTCGCCTGGCGAACTTGCCAGCGAATACAGGGTATTAGCTTCTGACTTGCTTCGCTATAGCTCGCTGGGCTTCGCCTGGCGAAGCTTCGCTGCCTTTCGCCTGGCGAACTTGCGAAGACAAAACTTCCATGGCTGTCTCAAAGCCCAAACTCCACACAACCAACCGATTAAATCCAAACCAGTCTCAGTAGCACAACCCAACCATCACCCGACTAAACTACATCGTCTAATCCGAGTTCTAACCGATTAAAACCTCATTCTACTCACAAAACCAACTTCTAACCTAAGTGGAAAAAGAGTAGAAACTCTACAAAATCCACACACATACACATACAATCATACACATTAAAGAGATGATGGAGTTTCACACCCTTACCGATCGATTGCAAGCTTTGGTGATGATTCCTTGATGATTCTAGGTTTTCCTCTCCACTTTCTCTTCTCTTTCTCTTCTCCTCTTTTCTTTCTCTTGTTTTTCTTCTTATGTTACTATCTTTCTTTCTTTTCCTCTCTTATTCTATTTCTATTTCTATTTCTTTCCTCTCAAATTCTTTCCAACACTTATCAATCAATTCTCACACTAAAGTGCTAAATGTCTAAAATGCCCTCTTTACTCTAATTCCCCAAAAACTCTCCGAATCGGTAAAAATAGATAAAATAAGCAAACACCACATAGCAATATATAATTTCTCAATTTAAAACAAACATCAATTAAATAAATTAAAAGACTCAACAATTAATGGGAATTCAGAATCGGGGCGTTACATTTGACGAGTAATTCCCTCTGCACAATGGTATATTGAAGACCTTCGACCGAATCTTCCCATGCTCTTTCGCCGAAGCAATCTTCTAGCTTCCGCTTCTTGGACTCAAACATCAGTTTGCGCTCCTTCAGGTTAGCAAGAGCCCTGTTGAGCTGGCCTTCGGCGGTATATCTGCGAGCGGTTTCTTCATCAAACCTCTTCTCACTAGCCTTCACCTGGGCTTTCAGCTTGGAGATCTGTTGCGTCAGCTTATCCTCCCGCTCTTTCCTGGTGGCTAGGGAGGCCTTCCAGTGCTGGTTGAACTTGGATATCCTCCGATACGCTTCATCCAAGTGCTGCTTCTTCGTGGCCAGAACATCGTTGACGGCTTTGAAGTCTCGACCCATGCGCTCACGCTCGGCTATCTGCTTAGTCAAGTCTGTCCCCACCTCGTTCACCAGCTACGTCTGCCTCTTGAAGGAATAAATGACTTCGTTTCTCTCGCTTCGGAGTTGAGCCAATTCCTTCTCCAGTTCTTCATTTTCCCTCTTCAATTCATCTCGCTCAGCTAACACCTGATTATGCTGCTGAATGGGCACGGTAGGCTCTCTAATCATCGGAGGGCTTTCTGGCTTGGCTGGAAGAAACGGCATCCCTATAGCATTGGCTCTGGCTCTGATCCACGTCACATACGGAGGGTAGGCTTGATTATTACTTCTCCCCAGGAATGGTTTTCCCCTCTTACTGATGCCATTCCAAGCACGCTGAAGCTTAGATAACATATCCCCCTCTAGAAGACCAGTGAGGTACAGAGATTCCTGCACCTCTTCATCTCTCGGCGGAGCCCTTCCTGCCTATCAAAGGCACGTTTGGAAACTCGCTGCAGCTAAAGATAATCTCGGTACCCAACCTATCTCTGTCAAACCAGTCAATGTCCTCTGCCGATAGACTCATCAAACGCTCGGACCACTCAGATGTGGTTGCAGACGAAACAAAGGGACTCCTCTTGGGCAGATGACTATCAAGCCATTTATAAAGCAGGGGTACACAGCACGAGACATTCTTGCCCCTTCTGTTCTCGTTTTTGTAGTGGATAGAATGGTAGACATCTCCTATCAAGGTAGGGACTGGATTCCCGGAAGCAAAGATGCGAAAGGCGTCGAATTCTACAAAGTCGGGCATATTGGGGAATAAAATGATGCCATATATGCACAGAGCGAGAATGGTGTTGAACACGACCCAACATCCGTCTTTGGCGCACTGCTGAGCTTTTCCCACTAAGAACTGCAAGGAGAAACCGGGAACCTTGTTCCACCTAGACAATACCAACTCGGAGGCATCCAGAAGGAGTGAAGGAGCTAGACTAGCCAGATCAGGCTCAACATCCATATGAACAAAAGGCATCTGCCTCTTGATAGGCACACCTAACAAATTAGCATATTCCTCTAGCATGGGTGCAAGAACAAAATCCTGGAAAGTGAAGCATCTCAACGGAGGGTCGTAGAACTGCAGCAGAGTGTGCAACCCATTCAACTCGAACGCCGAAGGTTTACGAACCAAACTGAGCAATTTGCCGTAAGATTTTCTGAACTCATCTCTCACAGAATCATCTGCTAAAGCAATCAAACCAGTAAGCTGAACCATATCAGGGGCCGGGAGCTTGTAAGCCACAGTCTTCCTCAGAGAACCCATAACAATACAATAGGAGGCAAGAAATCCTGGATCGGGGAAAACGGTACCTGCAACACAGACACGCGTTAATGAAATGCAAATGGGTATGCAAAGAAATGTAAAATGCAATCATGCAGCCGGAGATCAAGGCCACTGCGCTGTGGAGATTCTGCAAGAACAAAACCATAATCCTGCTCTATCAAGAACAACCACTATCTCTGATAAGAAGAAAACCGTGGTATCGGACCACAAATCTGCTCTGTCAAGAACACACACACATAGGACTATAAATCTGCTCTGTCAAGAACAAACATTTTATAATAAGGACCTCTGATACAGGACCAAAACTCTGCTCTGTCAAGAACACACATCTGATAACCAAAACTCTGCTCTGTCAAGAACAACCATCTGATAATAAGGACCTCTGATCCCAATCAAAACCTGCTCTATCAAGAACAATCATACATCTGCTGATGAGATCCTCTGATCCCAATCATAAACCTGCTTTGTCAAGAACAATCATACATCTGCTGATGAGATCCTCTGATCCCAATCATAAACCTGCTCTGTCAAGAACAAATACTCATCTCTGAATATAAGGTCCTCTGATACAGGACCAAAGCTCTGGTCTGTCAAGAACAATCATATCTGATGATGAGAACTTCCGGTACCAACAAAGCTGATTCACTGTCAAGAAAACCAGGTAGTCTGAAGGTCAAAGTTTCCTGCATTAAACCCAACCCTGCTCACAGGTATGGACCTAAACTGACTCAAGTTCGGCATCCTATGCGTTCATCAGCGTCACAGACATTCAAGAGGGGTGATACGATACCCAGAAGTTGTGGCATCACCAGCTCATGAAGCGGCCTCACTCGGCTGAATCACAAATGATCGGTCCCCAGAGTCGACAATCCTCCAAACCAACAACCCCCTCAACCCAAAGGGTTGAAAAAGAAGCCAACCGGGAGAACCTCGTCTGAGCGTGGATTTCATGAGACACTAGTGCCTGCCAAGCAAGCACGCGCCCACTAATTTCCACAACTAATGCTATGCTCACTCAAGTCTGGGTGTGGCTTCTCACTCATCAGAATGCCCCTCCCACAACAACACAGATAATCATATCATACTGAAAATAAAATGCGGGAAATAAAATGCGATAAATAAATACAACCCAACAAGTAATCATACAAGTGCTAGGATTGACTCTCGTAGGGGACTTCGGATCCCCAAACTGACTCGCATATGGGACGTTGGATCCCTAGGAAACTATAAAGTCCCCAGCAGAGTCGCCAGCTGTCGCTTCTGCGAAAATAAGGTGCCGGCAAAACAGAAGAGTCGCCACCTTTCGTTATTTATCCCTCGGGACGGGAAAGGAAATGATCGGAAAAACCGGACGAAAAGGTATAAGACAAGGTCATCGCAACCATTGTCTGGGTTCGGGAGTCGGTTACGCCAGGGGAAGGTATTAGCACCCCTCACGTCCGTCGTACTCGATGGGATCCACGCTTGTTGTGTTTACTGGACGAGTTGGTTTATCTATCTACCTATCAAGGCTGGCTTAAACAGAAAAGAAAAATGACTCGGCAAAGCGTCGCGCTTTATGCCTACGTATTCTCATCAGAGAATGAGAAATCAGAGTCAACGTAGTTCGGCCTACTACGGGTTATGGGGAAGGGTGCTCGCCAATACATCAGTATTGTGCCTACGTACTCTCAACAGGTATGAGAGATCAGAGCTTACGTAGTTCAGGATAATACGGATTATGGGGATTCAAATTCATCTGTTTTATCGAGTAGGGTTAAACAACAGTTCCAGCAGTTAGGGACAAAGCCTGTTTGCGTTGGCGCTGAAGTTTAACGACACTCTTTTCTTCAGAAAAGTTTTCCTTGAATTATGGGCCCACGGGGCAAAAAGGTTTGGAGTTTGTTTCTGTCTTTTACGAAAGAACTGTTTTTTATTGTGTTTGCAATTTCAATCTCACTAAAGACTATGACCTGAGAGTGAATGCGTCGCATGTCACCCAAAGGGTGCCATACTAAACATCCAGACTGTTGAAAAGAAGCTTTCCAACAATCCTTTCTCAGATAGCTTAAGGCTCGTAACGTACGAAAGAAATCATTCATGATTATTGTATCTTAAGCTGTTTTGAGATGAGAAGAGAACAGGCTCAACTAAAGGGGAGACTATCAATTCCTACTGTTGTCATGCCAAGGATTCATCCTATAGTTGAAGTTTGAAACAGGGAACTCCTAGAAGTTATCATGCATAGGTTTCAACTTAAAGTTCTATCATCACTTCCTTATCAAAGGAAATGAGAGTCCTAAGGGATCATGTCAATGATAAACAGAAACAGATAAAGCATCAGCTTAAACAGTAAACAGTAGACGACTGTAAAATGCATGCAATGCAAGTGAGGGAGGAAATGTGTGTGGGGCAGCAGCCTCCACAAGCTCATCTCGACCTCAAGCCAGATATGAATAACAGTAATCATACAGAAAAGTAAAACAACATGCTATCAAGCAAAATACAGTAAACTGCAATCATACAGTAAAAATAACATGTTATCAAGCAAACTAAACACATGGGCAAGGGAGCTGGGCTCTACCGAATACCCGCAAGCAAAGCCACACAGTAACAATACAAGCAGAGGGAGCAACTCAACCTCTAGTGCAATCATGCTCCTAGATTAAAGTCAGTCTAATCATGGACTTATTCTAATGCACTAGAGGTTGAGTTGCTCCCTCTACTTGTATTGTTACTGTGTGGCTTTGCTTGCGGGTAGATTAAATTCAGTCTAATCATGGACTTATTCTAATGCATCAAGCAAGTCAAACAAGGTACATCAGCACAGAAAAGAAAACAGACAAGAAAGCAGATCAACCCTTCTCTCTCAACTCCAAGCTTCAGCCCTTCTGACAGCAACTCAGACTTCAGACTTCCATCACCCTTCAAGGCTATCATCCTTCATGACAAATATCAGTTTGCTTCTCCAGGTTTCAACCCTTCAACATAAGTTTCAACTTATCTTCACTTCTCCAAGCTTCAGCTTTACAGTCAATTCCATCTTCAGGCTTCACTCTTAACTGCAAGTTTTAACTTGAATCCTTCAGGCTCTCCAAGCATCAATGTAAGTATCAACTTATCTTTTATTCCTCAGCTTCAGCTCTACACTCAATCTCAATTGAATCCTCTTCATAAGTATCAACTTAGTCTTCAAGCTTCAGCTCTCTTTGCTTTACCAGTCTCAACTTGGTCTTCTCTCTTCTACAAGCCTCAGCTTCTCAGAGTAATCTTCATCCTTCAATTCTTGCTCAAGCCTCAGCTCTTCATTCAATCTCCAGGGGGTCTTCAAGTATCAACTTGCTCTTCTTGCTCTTCAAGCTTCAGCTGTAATGGCAATGCTCAAGGAATCATCCTCTTCCACACTCTTCAATGAAGTCCTCATCTTCAAACTCAAGTCCAACATCTTTCAAGATACTCAAACCAGAAGATAATTGATTTAACAGAGTGAAAGGAAATGATAAACAGCTTACTGACAACCAAAGGAAGCCTGCAAGGGTTCATCATTTATGAGAGACTGGTTCCCTCAAAGTTCTACTTCCCAGATAAAGCCATTAATCCTTCCAAAGGAGGGATGTGAATATATTAGAAGGACTTTTAGTCATTGGAAGGAATGGAAACAAAAGATGCTTTCCATGTTTGTGAAAGAAATCATTCTAACTACAAGGCTCTCCCTATGTCCTATCTCCTAATCTTCATCAGACACCTTCAGGCACAAACAAATCCAAGGCTCCAAGCAAATTCAAGCCACCTCAAGCATCTTCCTCTTGTCTTCAACTTGTCTTCCATCTCAACCAAAGGCAAACCAAGCACAAACCCTAATCTAAGGGAACTAAAGAAGTTAAACTAATTGAATTAGTAACCTAGGATCACCTAAAACCTAGTACTAAAGTTAGTCCTAACTGAAATACTAAAATCAATTGTAAAATCCTACAAAAATTACTATGGGAACCTAGGTCAATCATGACTCTACCACATTAGTTTCAAAGATCAAACCATCAAATTGGACCTAGAACTAAATTCTACATTCTAAGGCATCAAATCTAAAGCCCTAAAAGGAGGCACCTAAACATCAATCTAGAAAGCACACCTATTTTCATCAAAAAAATGTGAGAAAAATTTCATGGGATCATACATGTCTAACCTAATCACACACAAAAAAATAGGCTCAAAAACATCACCAAGTGATCACACTAAATTCCACAAAAATATGCATCAAACATAATCATTTTAATATCAATTAAAATGCAAAATTCCAATTAAATCAGAAAATACATGAAATGAAAATATTTTTTCTCTAAAAAATAATAGACTCAATCATGAGTAATATGCAAAAAGAATGGGATTAATTGGATAAATTTTCAATTAATTATGATTTTCGCAAGAACCATATATAAAATGTAAAATGAAATGAAAATCCAACAAAAAGATTAAACACACGGTGCAAGAAGTAATCAGAATCAGTTAAAAGGTTGGGTTGGGCCATCAGGGGGTGTGAATAGCGCCTAGTTCACTAAGCCCAGCATACCAAATAAATGAAACGCAGCGTTTCCTTCAGAAATCCTTCACAACTCAGCTTTAAAACGTGGCCCTTGGATCTGCTCCCAGTCAAAGGTCAAACCATGATCTAATGGTACAAACTTCATCTTCTCCATTTCAAACGCCTGAACTTCGCGCCCAACTCCGGCCACCACCAGTGGGCTCCGATCATCCCCTTCAACCCTAGTTCTCCCTAGAGGCCTCCAATCCAAGAGGTCAAAACATGAAACTCATTCCAAATCTTGCCACGAATTCAACCATACCCATAGTTTCTTCTGAAACCTCAAGAATCATCATCTCCCAATCTCAACCGAAAATGGAAATTCTCTTAATTTGTCTCTAATTGATCAATTAACTATCTGGAATCCATCCTAGGCCATTCTACAATCAATCTAGCACCTTAATTCAACCTAATTCTACCTAAATCATGCTATAGGAAGAAGGTTACCAACCTGGAAATTCTTGAATAACAGATGCACCAAATCTTCACTTCAAGCTCCCAAATCTTCTAGACACGATCACTGAACCTCCTCCTTGCTTCTGTATGCAAAAGAATCAATGGAAAGTGCTTCAATCTTGAAACACGATGATGAGTTGCAGGTGCTGAAAATCACTTGCTCATACACGATCTAGCCACCAATTCTTCTTGAAAATGATCTGAAATCACTCCTTGACATTCATGGAAGAAGTATCAATCAAGAAAATGAATGGAAATTGAGGAATTTGGTGAAACCGATTTCAATTGCAATCCAAGAAAACTCAATCTCAAGCTATGCTCAATCCTTCAATGATCACCAACCTCTGCAATGGATCCCCTCTACTCCTTATATAGATGGAGTTTGGATGATCTAGAACCCTCTAGATCCTTCCAATGAGATTTTCCACTTCTCATGTCTTGAGATTTTGAATCACTTATCATGACGTGTACAACCCTTGCAAACAGCTTGGAATTCATCCCATTCACTCTTAATTTCTCCCCTAGTGAGATATTAGAGGTGTTTAGCTTGCAAAAACCCTTGCTCATGCCTTGATTTTAAGTTTTGCAAATGTGGCTTAATATGCAAGTAAGTGCTTTTCAAAGCAAGTCCACAATTTAGACCTCAAATAAAAAATATGGTTAAACCAATGTTTTTAAAATGTTTTCTAGAGTCAAAATGATATATTACATGCCATGGTTTGGATGTGTAGGTTGAAAATATCAATTTCGAACTTTGGTTTATTTAACTTATGCCCTTATTTTAGGTCATTTTTGTAACTTTGAGCTACAAGCCTTTCCAACATCTCATGACCTCCTTTCTAGCCTTAAAACATCATTTTGAACAAGTTTTATGTTGAATATTTTTCCATTTGAAGCTTGGAAATAGGAGTTATGGCCTTATGCTTGAAATGACCTGTAATCTCCAAATGACCAAAATGCCCTTGACTTGTCAAAGACATAAGTTGAGTTCTACAAATCCTATCAAGGACTTCTAGTAATCTCTAGAAAGCTAAGAAGATAAGGAACAACATTCATTTTTACCAAAAGTTCATAGGAATCATCCTTCTTGGGCAAATGTTGGATGCAAGTTGGGTAACTTTCAAGGCCCCAGATTCACATATCTCAGATGACCTGTAACTTGTCAAAGTCATAACATGAGTTCTACAAATCCTATCAAGGACTTATAGTACTCAAATTAAAGCTAAGAACAAGCTCTACAACATTCATGTTGGGGGTAAGATGAGATGAAAATCACATCTTGATCTAAACTGTCTTGAAGATAGGGGTCAAACTAGGGGATTTTACACTGTCAAGTCTTAGAAACCCTAGCTTGAAACTTCTCAAACTCTTCAATCATAATGATTTGACCTTGGAATCATCCTTATAACATCTCAATGCATCAATCCATGATCACATGGCTCTTGGTTTAGGTCTCAACCCTCTCCCAATAATCAGTTGACCTAGGGTTGACCCAGTCAAACCCTAATTGCACCACTCATGGCTAAGGCTTCTTAATCTTGCAAAATGACCTATCTAGGCCTCATGATGGCTCTCAAGACATCTCATAAGCTCTCTCAAGGCTTCAAGTCCATTCATGGCTTCAGAATCATCTGAGGAGCTCCCACAACTATCAAGTTAGGAGGCACACAACTTTGGTTTCAACCACTCTCTCTGAGGATCTTTTATCTTCTCTGGCAAAGATATCAACCCTTGAACACTTGAATAACTTTCTTGGATAGCTTCATAGTCTTGTGTAGCTCTTGATTGGTAGTCATACCTCTTGATCTCCTGCATACATGTCAATGAAATGCAAATGATAATGCTAAAGTGAATGAGATGAAACACAAGCTAGGTAAAGAAATGTTGGTCAAATTTTGGGGTGCAACAACGGTATATTACGAACTATCAAACATATGATAGCCTAAGAAAAGGTAATAACCCAAAACATACGGTATATTATCAACTATCCAACGTATGATAGCCTAAGAAAATGTAATAACCCAAAAGAGACGGTATATTACCTACTATCAGACGTATGATGGCCTAAGCAAAGGTAATAACCAAAAAGATACGGTATATTACCTACTATCAGATGTATGAAAGCCTATGCAAAGGTAATAAACCAAAACATACAGTATATTACCAACTATCAAACGTATGATAGCCTAAGCATAGGTAATAACCCAAAAGATACGGTATATCACCTACTATCAGACATATGATAGCCTAAACAACGGAAATAACAAAAAGATACGGTATATTACCTGCTATCAACCGTATGATAGCCTAAGCAAAGGTAATAACCTAAAAGATATGGTATATTACCTACTATCAGACGTATAATAGCCTAAGCAAAGGTAATAACCTAAAACATACAGTATATTACCTACTATCAGACGTATAATAGCCTAAGCAAAGGTAATAACCCAAAACATACAGTATATTACCTACTATCAAACGTATGATAGCCTAAGCAAAGGTAATAACCCAAAAGATACAGTATATTACCTACTATCAGACGTATGAAAGCCTAAGCAAAGGTAATAACCCAAATGATACGGTATATTACGAACTATCAAACGTATGATAGCCTAAGCAAAGGTAATAACCCAAAAGAAACGGTATATTACCTACTATCAAACATATGATAGCCTAAGCAAAGGTAATAACCCAAAAGATATGGTATATTACCTACTATTAGACGTTTGATAGCCTAAGCAAAGGTAATAACCCAAAAGATACGGTATATTACCTACTATCAGACGTATGATAGCCTAAGCAAAGATAATAACCCAAAAGATACGGTATATTACCTACTATCAGACATATGTTAGCCTAAGCAAAGGTAATAACAAAAAAGATACGGTATATTACCTACTATCAGCCGTATGATAGCCTAAGCAAAGGTAATAACCTAAAAGATATTGTATATTACCTACTATCAGACAATAATAGCCTAAGCAAAGGTAATAACCCAAAAGATACAATATATTACCTACTATCAAACGTATGATAGCCTATGCAAAGGTAATAACCTAAAAGATACGGTATATTACCTACTATCAGACGTATAATAGCCTAAGCAAAGGTAATAACCCAAAAGATACGGTATAATACCTACTAGCAAACGTATGATAGCCTAAGCAAAGGTAATAACCTAAAAGAGACGGTATATTAACTACTATCAGACGTGTGATGGGATAAGCAAAGGTAATAACCCAAAAGATACGGTATATTACCTACTATCAGACGTATGATAGCCTAAGCAAAGGTAATAACCCAAAAGATACGGTATATTACCTACTATCAGACGTATGAAAGCCTAAGCAAAGGTAATAACCCTAAAGATACGGTATATTACGAACTATCAAACATATGATAGCCTAAGCTAAGGTAATAACCCAAAAGAAACGGTATATTACCTACTATCAAACGTATGATAGCCTAAGCAAAGGTAATAACCCAAAAGATATGGTATATTACCTACTATTAGACGTATGATAGCTAAGCAAAGGTAATAACCCAAAAGATACGGTATATTACCTACTATCAGACGTATGATAGCCTAAGCAAAGGTAATAACCCAAAAGATGCGGTATATTACCTACTATCAGACGTATAATAGCCTAAGCAAAGGTAACAACCTAAAACATACGATATATTACCTACTATCAAACGTATGATAGCCAAAGCAAAGGTAATAACCTAAAAGATAAGGTATAAAACCTACTATCAGACGTATAATAGCCTTAGCAAAGGTAATAACCCAAAAGATACGATATATTACCAACTATCAAACGTATGATAGCCTAAGCAAAGGTAATAACCCAAAAGATACGGTATATTACCTACTATCAAACGTATGAGAGCCTAAGCAAAGGTAATAGCCCAAAAGATACAGTATATTACCTACTATCAAACGTCTGCTAGCCTAAGAAAAGGTAATAACCCAAAAGAAACGGTATATTACCTACTATCAAACGTATGATAGGCTAAGAAAAGGTAATAACACAAAAGATACGGTATATTACCTACTATCAGACGTATGATAGCCTAAGCAAATTTAATAACTCAAAAGATACGGTATATTGCCTACTATCAGACGTATGATAACCTAAGCAAATGTAATAGCCCAAAAGATACAGTATATTACCTACTATCAGACGTATGATAACCTAAGCAAAGGTAATAACCCAAAAGATACGGTATATTACCTACTATCAGACGTATGAAAGCCTAAGCAATGGTAATAACCCAAAAGATACGGTGTATTACCTATTATAATACTTATGATAGCCTAAGAAAAGGTAATAACCTAAAAGTTACGATATATTACCTACTATTAAATGTATGATAGCCTAAGCAAATGTAATAACCCAAAAGATACAATATATTACGAACTATCAAACATATGATAGCCTAAGCAAAGGTAATAACCCAAAACATACGGTATATTACCAACTATCCAAAGTACGATAGCCTAAGAAAAGGTAATAACCCAAAAGAGACGGTATATTACCTACTATCAGACGTATGATGGCCTAAACAAAGGTTATAACCAAAAAGATACGATATATTACCTACTATCAGACGTATGATAGCCTAAGCATAGGTAATAACCCAAAAGATACGGTATATCACCTACTATCAGACGTATGATAGCCTAAGCTAAGGTAATAACCGAAAAGAAACGGTATATTACCTACTATCAAACGTATGATGGCCTAAGCAACGGTAATAATCCAAAAGATATGGTATATTACCTACTATTAGACGTATGATAGCTAAGCAAAGGTAATAACCCAAAAGATACGGTATATTACCTACTATCAGACGTATGATAGCCTAAGCATAGGTAATAACCCAAAAGATACGGTATATTACCTACTATGAGACATATGTTAGCCTAAGCAAAGTTAATAACAAAAAAGATACGGTATATTATCTACTATTTGCCGGATGATAGCCTAAGCAAAGGTAATAACCTAAAAGATACGGTATATTACCTACTATCAGACGTATAATAGCCTAAGCAAAGGTAATAACCCAAAAGATACGGTATATTACCTACTATCAAACGTATGATAGCCTAAGCAAAGGTAATAACCTAAAAGATACGGTATATTACCTACTATCAGACGTATAATAGCCTAAGCAAAGGTTATAACCCAAAAGATATGGTATATTACCTACTAGCAAACGTATGATAGCCTAAGCAAAGGTAATAACCTAAAAGAGACGATATATTAACTACTATCAGACGTGTGATGGCCTAAGAAAAGGTAATAACCCAAAAGATACGGTATATGACCTACTATCAGACGTATGAAAGCCTAAGCAAAGGTGATAAACCAAAAGATACGGTATATTACCAACTATCAAACGTATGATAGCCTAAGCAAAGGTAATAACCCAAAACATACGGTATATTACCAACTATTAAACGTATGATAGCCTAAGCATAGGTAATAACCCAAAAGATACGGTATATTACCTACTATCAAACGTATGATAGCCTAAGCAAAGGTAATAACCCAAAAGAAACGGTATATTACCTGTTAGAACACAGATTGGTTCTTAATAATATCTATATGTTTTGATGATAACTATTAGGAAATTTTTTATATTTAAGAATTATATATTCTAAAATTTGCTTGAGAGTTTTTACTGCAGATAGTAAAGAAATTAACACTCCAGAAGCAAATCAGAATTGAACACAAGAAATTAGCTAGACTCTGTACCGCCAGATGCATACATTAGAAGATTCTGATTGCTGCCAACAGAAGATCCTGAGCGTAGCCTCCAGAAGATTCTGAAGCAGAAGCTCCAGAAGGATCTGAAGCAAGTCAGAAGCATCTGAAGCAAATAAGAATTTTGTATGAAGAGTTTTTCAAAGCATAGTTTCTACAGAAGATTCTGAAAGTACTAAAGCTGCCAGTACTGAAGTTTTGTCTCAAATATGCTCTGATATTTAACACGCTGAAAGCACACCTGCTGCAGAAGACTCTGATCCAACAAAGCTCTGATCATCATTAGAAGACTCTGACCCAATTAGACTCTGATGAACTTGTTGAAAACTGAAGAAGAATTATTCAAAGATTATATCCGTTGGAGTAAATCAAACGTCTCTTTCCTTATTTATGCTAGACACAAGAACACAGACAAAAAGGATTTTTTTGTGCTTTCTTCTTCTAGGAAAGGTCACTTGATGTGAAGACAAAAAGGCTCAGACCTTTTGGACACTATTCTCAACGTGCAGCTCCCCTTGGATCAGCTTCCTATAAAAGCAAGACTCCACCAAATTCTTCAGTTGACGTTTTGTTGAAAAGAAATTAAAACATTCAAGCTCTCATACTTTCATATTCTTTCTAAGAATTTATTTCATTGTACTTAAACTTAAGAGAAATATCACAGTTGTGATAAAGCTTTTTAGAAGCATTACTCTTGTAATAGATTTACATTGATTGTAAAGGATTTCCTTAAGAGGATCCAGTTGGGATCAGTAGCTCTTGAGAAGACTAAGAACAGTTGTTCTTAGGTGTTACTATTGTAATCTGTTTGATTAAATAGTGGATTAAGTCCTTGATTGAGAAAGGCAAATCACTCTAGGAAGGGTGGACTGGAGTAGTTGAGTTCAACGAACCAGGATAAAAATACTTGTGTTTTAATTTCTAAGTTTTAATCTTTCATACTTATTCAACCCCCCCTTCTAAGTATTATCTCACCTTCAGTTGGTATCAGAGCTCCGGTTCTGTGTGTGCTACCACTTAACAGTGACAGTAAAGATCCAGAGAGAAATACTTTGATATATATTTAGTTGTTACTATGGCTGATAATACAATATCCAACATTAACAATAAATATGAAGAAAGGGACATAATCAACACCAAACCCCCTATGTTTGATGGGGAGAAATTTGATTATTGGAAAGACAGAATTGAAAGTTTTTTCCTTGGATATGATGTTGATTTATGGGATCTGGTCATAGATGGATATGTTCACCCCACAGATGGGAATGGCAAGAAGATAGACAGAAAATCTATGACAGATGCGCAGAAGAAAGATTTTAGAAATCATCACAAGGCCAGAACAATATTATTGAATGCAATATCTCATACTGAGTATGAAAAAATTACAAACAGGGAAACTGCATTTGATATGTTTGAATCCTTAAAGATGACTCATGAGGGAAACTCTCAAGTCAAGGAAACAAAGGCTCTGGCTCTGATCCAGAAGTATGAGGCCTTCAAGATGGAAGACTCTGAATCTGTTGAAGCTATGTTATCCAGATTCCAAATACTTATAGTTGGACTAAAGGTTCTGGACAAAGGATACTCTACTGCTGATCATGTGAAAAAGATCATCAGAAGTTTACCCACCAGATGGAGACCTATGGTAACAGCGCTGAAGATGGCTAAAGATCTGAACAAGATCTCCTTGGAAGAATTGATCAGTTCACTAAGGATTCATGAAATTGAGCTTGAGGAAGATGAACCTCAGAAGAAAGAGAAAGGTAAATCTGTTGCTTTAAAATCTAATAAATCTACTAAAGCTTTGCAGGTTATTGAAGAAAGCTCAGAAGGATCTTCTTCTTCTGAAGAAGATGAATTATCCATGCTGTCTAGAAGGATCAACAGACTCTGGAAGCACAAGGGAAAGAAGTTCAACAACTTCAGAAAATCTGATCATAGAAAGGAATCTTCTGGGCACAGAAGATCTGGCAAGAAAGAAGTTGTGTGCTATGAGTGCAAAGAACCTGGGCATTACAAGAATGATTGCCCCAAACTTCAAAAAGAAAAACCCAAGAAGAAGTTTAACAAAAAGAAGAAGGTTCTGATGGCAACATGGGATGACTCAGATGAATCTGAATCATCTTCTGAATCAGAAGAAGAATGTGCTAATGTTGCACTGATGGCCAGCACAGAAGATCAGGAGGAAGGAACTTCAGGATATGAATCAGATTCTGAATTTGACGATGACCCTGAAGAGGTAATGGCTAAACTTACTAAAGAAGAACTTATAAAAGTTTTATCAGAAGTTCTGAAAAGTTATAACAATATCAAACTCAAATACAAGAAGCTGAAAAGCAGTCTTGAATCTGAGATTGATCTTCTGAAGATAGAACTTGTTGAGCAAAAAGAAATTAATCTGAAAATCAAAAATGACTTTGAAATAACTCAATAAGAATCTGAATCTTAGACTAAGTCATGTGAAAACATTTTAGAAAAATATGACTCTAGCTTTCAGAGATTCCTTACTAAGAGCATAGACAGAAGCAAGATGGCTTCTATGATCTATGGTGTTAGTGGGAACAACAGAAGAGGCATTGAATATGAATCTTCCTCTGGAAGTAATCCAAAATCTGTTGACAAACTTTTCATCAAGAAGACACCTCTGTACTCTCAATTTAAGTTTGGTCACTTAAATGACATTAAACACACAAGCTCTGAGAAGAATACTTATGTGTTTAAACCCAAGGCAAGTCAGAATAAACATTATGTTGAAAAACAGAAGTTTAGACAAACCTACAAATCAACTAACCCCAAAGGACCCAAGAAGATCTGGGTACCTAAAAGTAAAATAATTCCTGTTGCAGATGTTCTTAGCAGCAAGGTCAGGACGCCAATCATGGTACCTGGACTCTAGATGCTCACGACACATGACAGGAGAAAAGTCTATGTTCCAAAGCCTGGAACTTAGATCTGGAGGTGACGTGAAGTTTGGAGGGAACCAGAAAGGCAAGATCATTGGATCTGGCACTATTGGAAATGCACAGAAGTGTTTCATGCTTGGATATTCTGAATGCTCTAAAGGCTACAGGGTATACAACATTTAGACACAGATTGTGGAAGAATCTATTCATGTTAGATTTGATGATAAGCTTGGCAATAAAAAGCCAAAGAAGTCTGAAAACTCTGCAGATAGAGAAGTAGTCTTCATTGACTCTGAAGTCCCAGAAGCAGACAAAGCTCAAGTGAAGGAACCAGATGCTATTCCTTTAACTTCTCAGATGAATAATCTAAACATTTCTGAAGAATCAACTATTAGAGGATCATCATCCAGAATTAAAGCTTCTCATCCAAAGGATGTCATTATTGGAAAGAAGGATGATCCCATCAGAACAAGATCCTTTCTAGGATCATCTGAAGCATCACTATTTGGACTGGTGTCAAAAATTGAACCATCTTCTGTAGATGAAGCTCTGCAAGACAATGATTAGATTATTTCCATGCAAGAAGAGCTAAATCAATTCACCAGAAATGATGTATGGGATCTAGTTCAAAGACCACAAGGATTCAATATAATTGGTACAAAATGGGTCTTCAGAAATAAGCTAAATGAGAAAGGAGAAGTTGAAAGAAATAAGGCAAGGCTTGTAGCTCAAGGGTACAGGTCAATAAGAAGGTATTGATTACACTGAAACTTATGCTCCAGTGGCAAGGTTAGAATCTATACGCCTTCTTATTTCACTTGCTGCACAAAATAACATCACTCTGTATCAGATGGATGTTAAAAGTGCCTTTCTTAATGGCATTATAGAAGAAGAAGTTTATGTCCACCAAACCCCTGGTTTTGAAAATGAAAATTTTCCAGATCACGTTTTCAAATTAAAGAAATCTCTGTATGGTTTAAAACAAGCTCCCAGAGCTTGGTATGAGAGATTGAGCAATTTTCTTCTGGAGAAAAATTTCATCAGAGGCAAAGTGGATACAACACTCTTTTGTAAATCAATTAAGAAAGATCTTCTAATTTGTCAAATTTATGTGGATGATATAATATTTGGATCTACCAATACTATGCTGGGAAAGGAGTTTGCTGCATGTATGCAGGCAGAATTTGAAATGAGCATGATGGGAGAACTCATATTTTTTCTAGGAATCCAAGTCAATCAAACTCCAGAGTGCACTTACATACATCAGACCAAATATGTTAAAGAACTTTTGAAGAAATTTAACATGACAGATAGTAAGCTGGCAAAGACTCCCATGCATCCAACTAGCTCACATGGCAAGGAAGAGGTAAGTAAGAAAGTAGACCAGAAGCTCTACAGAGGTATGATTGGTTTTCTTCTTTATTTAACTGCTTCTAGACCTGACATATTGTTCAGTGTATGCTTGTGTGCTAGATTCCAATCAGATCTTAGAGAATCACACTTGACAGTTGTCAAGAGGATTCTAAGGTATCTGAAAGGTACTTCTAATGTGGGTTTATGTTACAGAAAATCTGATGATTTCAAGTTAGTTGGATTCTGTGATGCTGACTACGCTGGAGACAAAGTGGAAAGAAAAAGTACTTCTGGAAGTTGTCAATTTCTAGGAAGAAATCTAATCTCCTGGTACAGCAAGAAGCAACCCACAATTGCACTTTCAACCACAGAGGCAGAATATATTGCTGCTGCTGGATGTAGCACGCAGATGCTCTGAATGAAAAGTCAACTAGAAGATTATCAAATATTTGAAAGTAACATTTCTATCTTTTGTGATAATACTTCTGCTATATGTTTGTCAAAAAACCCTATTTTACACTCTAAGGCAAAACATATAGAAATTAAGCATCATTTCATCAGAGATTATGTTCAGAAGGGAATCATAAATTTAGCCTTTGTTGACACAGATCATCAATGGGCAGATATTTTTACAAAACCCCTTGTTGAAGATAGATTCAAATTTATTCTGAAAAATATTGGTATGGATTTTTGTCCAGAATGATATTTGTCAGAAGCAAATTTTTACAGATGCAAAAATGCCTAATGCTCTGAAGTATTTCTTCTGATTGCTTATTTATTCCTCTTAATATTTTTTGTGAAACTCTGAACTAACAATCCTTAGAGGATCTGAACGATGGTTAACGTTTAATTTCTCAAGAGAATTCAGAACACATGCAAGCAAACACGTGTCACTCCAATTCTGCAAAGGTGGCGTGTACACAACTGAAGAGACGTTTGAGGTGAAGTTTGAATAGTAAAAATCTTGATTTTCCCCCCAATTTGCCAGAAGCAATAAATGCTTGAAATGATTTTTATTCTTTTCATTTAATGCATTATTCAAACGTGCAAAATCTGACTGTTTGTATGCCTAATTGTTTTAGTATAAATACATGACCTCTCTTCACTTTCACACTTTTCACATCTCAGAAATTTTATGCATTTTCATCTTCTCTTCTCTCTGCATAAAAACCCTAAGCGTGTGACAAAACCATCTTAAATGGCAACTTCATCATCAAGAGCTGCACAATTCCAATCTTCAATGGCTGCAGTTACATCTGCTAACATGGGTGTTGCTCCTTATTCTCCACCAAAAAGAACTCTGTTAACCCCTGTTGAAAAGCTGGAAGTTTTGTGTGAATCAATGGTAGAATTTGATTCACTTGCAGAAAATGGTTTTGAGTTTCGTTCAATCATAGGTCCTCAAGGATGGGTGAAATACTTTGATAGACTGTTTGGACCAGTTTACCCCCTTCTAGTGAAAGAGTTCTGGATTCATGCTTCAGTTTACCCTAAGTTTATCCTATCTTCTGTACTGGGCAAAGAAATAATAATAACAGAAGATCTGATCAGAAAGCTTATTGGATATGAAGAAACAGATGGAGTTTCACACTTGCCTGTTGGGCGTGTGGATATGGATGAAGTGTATGAAGAAGTGATGACTGTTGGTCAAGCTTCTAACAAGTTCAAGGATCTGAAGCCTGACTACAAGATCTGGGCCAAGATCTTCATGGGATGCATTCATCATAGGAAGTCAACAAACTCTCCAGAGTATGTCAATAATGAACAGCTCTATTTCATGTATTGCCTCAGTCAGAGCACCAAGGTAGATCTTCCATATATTCTCTTTATGCATCTGTGGAATCATATAAATGCCTCTAGAGAGTATGTGAAAGAAAAAGGACAGAAGATCAGAACCTAGATCCCTTTTGGAAGGTTAATCGCAGATCTTCTAACTGAGAATGGATTGGTCACTGCTCTTTACGTTGCTGGAGTTACAGAGGAATTGGAATTCATTATGGGAAAGCCTCTGAATGCCAAAAGTCTTCAGAGACATAAAATAGTGGATGAACTAACAACAGCTCCCAAGAAGCTGAATGTTTCTGAATTGAGTAAGAAGAGAATTCCTATAGATGATTATCCACTGTTCTATGCTGAAGAACCAAGGCACATTGTTGTGATGTATATTGATGAGTGTAAGAAAGAAGGAAAGCCTGTTCCTGCAAACATAATACAGCTAGCAAGACAACCACTACCTGATGTAGGAGAAGAAGAAGAACAACTACAAAGAAAGAGGACTCAGCCAGAAGCAGAAGCTGCACCTACTCAGAAGAAGATCAAGATTGCTGAGAAGCCACAAAAGCTCTTAAAGAGGAAAGAATCTGGAGACACTCCTTCTCTACCAGCTAAAAGAATCAAGATAAAAGGTACTAAATCTTCTATATCTTCTGCAAATCCTGTTGTTTTAAATGATTCTAATATTAAGTCTATTCCAAAACCACCCTCTACACAAAATACTTCTGTTACTGCTCCAATTTCCAAATCACCACAAAAACAAGCATCTGTTCCAACACCAACAACAATTCAAACACCAAAAGTCTCTGTACCACAATTATCTCAACCAAAAATTCAACTCACAAAAATTGTACCACAGAAACAACCATCAGAACAACAACCTAAAGAACAACAACCACAAGCATCTGTACAACAAAAATCCTCTGAACCATCTAAACAAACTCCATCTGAACATCAAAAGTACCCACAAGAAAAACAACCAGAAAAATCATCTGGAACCCTACCAGAAAAAGCCTCTGAACATCAACCACCATCAGATAATCCATCATCCAAATCATCTGAACCAATAACAATTTCAACAGATTCACCTACCTCAGAACCACCATCAAAACCCTCTGAATTTCCTTCAGAACCAACTAATACTTCTGAACCAAACATTCCTGAGACAGAAGTTCTTGATGTCACACCATTAAAAACTGTGTTTCAAGTATCTTCTACCTCCTGCACACCAACCACCTCATCCAACTCTTCAGAATCTGACATTCACCCAGATTTTCTAATCTCTCCTTATCACAGAGATTCTGAAGTAAACCAACCAGAACCCATTATACCTTCTAAAGCTCCTATTCCAGATCCTATTCCCACACCTGCACCATCATCTAAAATACTGATTTCCAATTCTAACCCAAGATCATTTATTTCCTGTGCACAAGTTTCATCCCTATTTCACAATCTGGCATATGGTTTGAAACTCAAAGATTTTTATGACAGAGTTGAACCATCTGACCCTATCACCCCTCTGAAACCCAAACTCACAATGACCCTTCCATCTGTACTTCTCACATATATCCAATCCATGACAGATGTAGGTTCATTAGCAACTATATCTTGTTCTGCTAAATCTGATAAAGTTGTTGCTTCAGCTATACCAATTTCATCTGATAACAATGTTGCTTCTGATGAACCTCCCAAATCTGCCTTCCAACCCTACTCAAATAAACCCTTTGATGTGGTTACCTTTCACACCAGAGCAAAACCTCATCTATTAAATGCCTTATACATATCCAAACCCAATAAACCTGAAATTCCTTTCATTCCATACTACCCTCCTCCTCTGATCTCTATTCAGAAATTTATTTTTCCACCAACTCCCCAACCAAAACCAATAACTCTGGAAACTCTATTACATCCTAAGCCCAGACTTAATGTTAATCATTTATTTCAATCATTTTTACAAGAAATACAGTTGTATTTAGGTACTGTACAGAAGAAATGCTCAGCAACAATGGATGCCCAAGAATCTGATGTTATCTGGAATGGATTCATCAACAGACTCAACTCTGTGGCCTCCAATCGGAAGAACATATGTTCTGATGATGCGAAGCTCAGATTTGCTGAGGCTGCAAGAACTCTGTTCTGGACTGTCAAGAAATCTGAACATCTGCTCCTTACAGATGCTCCTCCATCATCAGAAGAAACTCCTAAACTTGCATCTGAGGACAATCAGTTGGCTATGACTCTGGTAGACCTTCCCTCTGGCTCCAATGCTCTAGACTCTACAACTCCCATGGAAATTGACTCTATTCAAGCTCCAGAACCTGATCATACTTCTTCATCTGAGATAAAGAAAGAACATTCAGATTTTGAGGATAAGATTGCTGCTCTGGAAGATGGTCAATCAGAGATCAAGTCTTGGATGGCAAAACAGGATAAGAAATCTGAAGACATGACATAGTGGATGTTAAAGCAGGATCAAAAGAATGAAACAATGGCTAAGTGGATGTCCAAGCAAGAGCAATCCTCCTCTGAGATTACAGATCTATTGAAGATGCTTTTGTCCAAACACTCTTAGATTTTCATTTTTTTCATTCTGATGTTTTTGCATCTGTTGTTTTGCTTATGTACTTTTTGATATATCTTCTGATGCATGTACTCTTGATCTGAACTTATTGAATGAATCAAAGTTTTCTCCATTGAATTATCTCATTTACTGTTTCCTTTTATTTGTCTTTTTAAAGTTTTTACTTTTTGCTTATGACAAAAAAGGGGGAGAAAATATAGATCTGAACTGTTTAATTTAACTTCACCAGAATGAAACTTCAGACACATTTATTCTATCTAACATTTAATCTGAGTATTTCAGAACATTTGATAAGTACACTCTATAAAAGAAACTCTGAGTCTCTCAGATTATTTGACTATTATCAAACTTTGAATCTGAAATTTGCAAGACTTTCTGACCTTCAAATGTTAAAAGAACAATCAAGATCTAACTCTGAAAATTACTCAAGACAAAAGGGAAGTTTCTATTCCTTATCTGTATTTAACTCAGGGGGAGATTCATCATCTCAGGGGGAGTTATAATTTTAATATTTTCAATTAAACAAAATTTCTAATGTTTTTGTCATCATCAAAAAGGGGGAGATTGTTAGAACACAGATTGGTTCTTAATAATATCTCTATGTTTTGATGATAACTATTAGGAAATTTTGTATTTAAGAATTATATACTCTAAAATTTGCTTGAGAGTTTTTACTGCAGATAGTAAAGAAATTAACACTCCAGAAGCAAATCAGAATTGAACACAAGAAATTAGCTAGACTCTGTAGCGCCAGATGCATACATTAGAAGATTCTGATTGCTGCCAACAGAAGATCCTGAGCGTAGCCTCCAGAAGATTCTGAAGCAGAAGCTCCAGAAGGATCTGAAGCAAGTCAGAAGCATCTGAAGCAAAGAAGAATTTTGTATGAAGTGTTTTTCATAGCATAGTTTCTACAGAAGATTCTGAAAGTACTAAAGCTGCCAGTACTGAAGTTCTGTCTCAAATATGCTCTGATATTTAACACGCTGAAAGCACACCTGCTGCAGAAGACTCTGATGCAGCAAAGCTCTGATCATCATCAGAAGACTCTGACCCAATTAGACTCTGATGAACTTGTTGAAAACTGAAGAAGAATTATTCAAAGATTATATCCGTTGGAGTAAATCAAACGTCTCTTTCCTTATTTATGCTAGACACAAGAACACAGACAAAAAGGATTTTTCTGTGCTTTCTTCTTCTAGGAAAGGTCACTTGATGTGAAGACAAAAAGGCTCAGACCTTTTGGACACTCTTCTCAACGTGCAGCTCACCTTGGATCAGTTGCCTATAAAAGCAAGACTCCACCAAATTCTTCAGTTGACGTTTTGTTGAAAAGAAATTAAAACATTCAAGCTCTCATACTTTCATATTCTTTCTAAGAATTTATTTCATTGTACTTAAACTTAAGAGAAATATCACAGTTGTGATAAAAGCTTTTTAGAAGCATTCTTACTCTTGTAATAGATTTACATTGATTGTAAAGGATTTCCTTAAGAGGATCCAGTTGGGATCAGTAGCTCTTAAGAAGACTAAGAACAATTGTTCTTAGGTGTTACTATTGTAATCTGTTTGATTAAATAGTGGATTAAGTCCTTGATTGAGAAAGGCAAATCACTCTAGGAAGGGTGGACTGGAGTAGTTGCGTTCAATGAACCAGGATAAAAATACTTGTGTTTTAATTTCTAAGTTTTAATCTTTCATACTTATTCAACCCCCCCCCCCCCCCCCCCCCTTCTAAGTATTATCTCACCTTCATTACCTACTATCAAATGTATGATAGCCTAAGCAAAGGTAATAACCCAATAGATATGGTATATTACCTATTATCAGACGTATGATAGCCTAAGCAAATGTAATAACCCAAAAGATACGGTATATTACCTACTATCAGAAGTATGATAACCTAAGCAAAGGTAATAACCTAAAACATACGGTATATTACCTACTATCAGACGTATAATAGCCTAAGCAAAGGTAATAACCCAAAACATACAGTATATTACCTACTATAAAACGTATGATAGCCAAAGCAAAGGTAATAACCTAAAAGATAAGGTATATAACCTACTATCAGACGCATAATAGCCTAAGAAAAGGTAATAACCCAAAAGATACGATATATTACCAACTATCAAAAGTATGATAGCCTAAGCAAAGGTAATAACCCAAACGATTCGGTATATTACCTACTATCAGACGTATGATAGCCTAAGCAAAGGTAATAACCCAAAAGATACGGTATATTACCCACTATCAAACGTATGATAGCCTAAGCAAAGGTAATAACCTAAAAGAAACGGTATATTACCTACTATCAAATGTATGATAGCCTAAGCAAAGTTAATAACCCAAAAGATAAAGTATATTACCTACTATCAGACGTACGATAGCCTAAGCAAATGTAATAACGCAAAAGATACGGTATATTACCTACTATCAGACGTATGATAACATAAGCAAAGGTAATAACCCAAAAGATACGGTATATTACCTACTATAAGACGTATGAAAGCCTAAGCAATGGTAATAACCCAAAAGATACGGTGTATTACCTATTATAAGACTTATGATAGCCTAAGAAAAGGTAATAACCTAAAAGTTACGATATATTACCTTCTATTAAACGTATGATAGCCTAAGCAAAGGTAATAACCCAAACGATACGGTATATTACCTACTATCAAAGGTATGATAGCCTAAGCAAAGGTAATAACCCAAAAGATACAATATATTACCTACAATCAAGCGTATGATAGCCTAAGCAAAGGTAATAACAAAAAATATACGGTATATTACCTACTATCAACTGTGTGATAGCCTTAGCAAAGGTAATAACCTAAAAGATACGGTATATTACCTACTATCAGACGTATAATAGCCTAAGCAAAGGTAATAACCCAAAAGATACGGTATATTACCTACTATCAAACGTATGATAGCCTAAGCAAAGGTAATAACCTAAAAGATACGGTATATTACCTACTATCAGACGTATAATAGCCTAAGCAAAGGTAATAACCCAAAACATACGATATATTACTTACTATCAAACGTATGATAGCCTAAGCAAAGGTAATAACCTAAAAGATACGGTATATTACCTACTATCAGACGTATGATAACATAAGCAAAGGTAATAACCCAAAAGATATGGTATATTACCTACTATCAGACGTATGAAAGCCTAATCAATGGTAATAACCCAAAAGCTACGGTGTATTACCTGTTATAAGATTTATGATAGCCTAAGAAAAGGTAATAACCTAAAAGTTACAATATATTACCTACTATTAAACGTATGATAGCCTAAGCAAAGCTAATAACCCAAACGATACGGTATATTACCTACTATCAAAGGTATGATAGCCTAAGCAAAGGTAATAACCCAAAAGATACAGTATATTACCTACTATCAGGCGTATGTTAGACTAAGCAAAGGTAATAACAAAAAATATACGGTATATTACCTACTATCAGCCGTATGATAGCGTAAGAAAAGGTAATAACCTAAAAGTTACGATATATTACCTACTATTAAACGTATGATAGCCTAAGCAAAGGTAATAACCCAAAAGAAACGGTATATTACCTACTATCAAACGTATGATAGCCTAAGCACAGGTAATAACCCAAAAGATACGGTATATTACCTACTATCAGACGTATGATAGCCTAAGCAAATGTAATAACCCAAAAGATACGGTATATTACCTACTATCAGACGTATGATAACCTAAGCAAATTTAATAACCCAAAAGATACGGTATATTACCTACTATCTGACGTATGATAACATAAGCAAAGGTAATAACCCAAAAGATACGGTATATTACCTACTATCAGACGTATGAAAGCCTAAGCAATGGTAATAACCCAAAAGATACGGTGTATTACCTATTATAAGACTTATGATAGCCTAAGAAAAGGTAATAACCTAAAAGTTACGATATATTCTCTACTATTAAACGTATGATAGCCTAAGCAAAGGTAATAACCCAAACGATACGGTATATTACCTACTATCAAAGGTATGATAGCCTAAGCAAAGGTAATAACCCAAAAGATACATTATATTACCTACAATCAGGCATATGATAGCCTAAGCAAAGGTAATAACAAAAAACATACGGTATATTACCTACTATCAACCGTGTGATAGCCTTAGCAAAGGTAATAACCTAAAAGATACGGTATATTACCTACTATTAGACGTATAATAGCCTAAGCAAACGTAATAACCCAAAAGATACGATATATTACCTACTATCAAACGTATGATAGCCTAAGCAAAGGTAATAACCTAAAAGATACGGTATATTACCTACTATCAGACGTATAATAGCCTAAGCAAAGGTAATAACCCAAAACATACGATATATTACTTACTATCAAATGTATGATAGCCTAAGCAAAGGTAATAACCCAAAAGATACAGTATATTATCTACTATCAGGCGTATGTTAGCCTAAGCAAAGGTAATAACAAAAACTATACGTTATATTACCTACTATCAGCCGTATGATAGCCTAAGCAAAGGTAATAACCTAAAAGATATGGTATATTACCTACTATCAGACGTATAATAGCCTAAACAATGGTAATAACCCAAAAGATACGGTATATTACCTACTATCAAACGTATGATAGCCTAAGCAAAGGTAATAACCTAAAAGATACGGTATATTTCCTACTATCAGACGTATAATATCCTAAGCAAAGGTAATAACCCAAAACATACCGTATATTACTTACTATCAAACGTATGATAGTCTAAGCAAAGGTAATAAACTAAAAGAGACGGTATATTAACTAATATCAGACGTATGACGGCCTAAGCAAAGGTAATAATCCAAAAGATACGATATATTACCTACTGTCTGACGTATGAAAGCCTAAGCAAAGGTAATAAACCAAAAGATACGGTATATTACAAACTATCAAACGTATGATAGCCTAAGCAAAGGTAATAACCAAAAACATACAGTATCTTACCAACTATTATACGTATGATAGCCTAAGCATAGGTAATAACCCAAAAGAAACGGTATATTACCTAATATCAAACGTATGTAAGCCTAAGCAAAGGTAATAACCCAAAAGATACGGTATATAACCTATTATCATACGTATGATAGCCTAAGCAAATGTAATAACCCAAAAGATACGGTATATTACCTACTATCAGACGTATGATAACCTAAGCAAAGGTAATAACCTAAAAGATACGGTATACTACCTACTATCAGACGTATAATAGCCTAAGCAAAGGTAATAACCCAAAAGATACGGTATATTACCTACTATCAGACGTATGAAAGCCTAAGCAATGGTAATAACCCAAAAGATACGGTGTATTACCTATTATACGATTTATGATAGCCTAAGAAAAGGTAATAACCTAAAAGTTATGATATATTACCTACTATTAAACGTATGATAGCCTAAGCAAAGGTAATAACCCAAAAGATACGGTATATTACCTACTATCAGACATATGATAGCCTAAGCAAAGTTAATAACCCAAAATATACGGTATATTACCTACTATCAAACGTACGATAGCCTAAGCAAACGTAATAACCCAAAAGATACGGTGTATTACCTACTATCAAACGTATGATAGCCTAAGCAAAGGTAATAACCCAAAAGATACAGTATATTACCTACAATCAAATGTATGATAGCCTAAGCAAAGGTAATAACCCAAAAGATACGGTATATTACGTACTATCAGCCGTATGAATGCCTAAGCAAAGGTAATAGCCCAAAAGATAGGGTATATTATGAAATATCAAACGTATGATTGCCTAAGCAAAGGTAATAACAAAAAAAGATACGGTATATTACCTACTATCAGCCGTATGATAGCCTAAGCAAAGGTAATAACCTAAAAGTTACGATATATTACCTACTATTAAAAGTATGATAGCCTAAGCAAAGGTAATAACCCAAAAGATACGGTATATTACCTACTATCAGACGTATGATAGCCTAAGGAAAGGTAATAACCCAAAAGATACGGTATATTACCTACTATCAGACGTATGAAAACCTAAGCAGTGGTAATAACCCAAAAGATACGGTGTATTACCTATTATAAGACTTATGATAGCCTAAGAAAAGGTAATAACCTAAAAGATACGATATATTACCTACTATTAAACGTATGATAGCCTAAGCAAAGGTAATAACCCAAAAGATACGGTATATTACCTACTATCAGACGTATGATAGCCTAAGCAAAGGTAATAACCCAAAAGATACGGTATCTTACCTACTATCAAACGTATGATAGCCTAAGCAAAGGTAATAACCCAAAAGATATGGTGTATTACCTACTATCAAACGTATGATAGCCTAACCAAAGGTAATAACCCAAAAGATACAGTATATTACCTACAATCAAACGTATGATAGCCTAAGCAAAGATAATAATCCAAAAGATACAGTATATTACCTACTATCAGCAGTATGAATGCCTAAGCAAAGTTAATAGCCCAAAAGATACGGTATATTATGAACTATCAAACGTATGATAGCCTAAGCAAAGGTAATAACAAAAAAGATACGGTATATTACCTACTATCAGCCGTATGATAGCCTAAGTAAAGGTAATAACCTAAAAGTTACGATATATTACCTACTATTAAACGTATGATAGCCAAAGCAAAGGTAATAACCCAAAAGATATGGTATATTACCTACTATCAGACGTATGATAGCCTAAGCAAAGGTAATAACCCAAAAGATACGGTATATTGCCTACTATCAGACGTATGAAAGCCTAAGCAATGGTAATAACCCAAAAGATACGGTGTATTACCTATTATAAGACTTATGATAGCCTAAGAAAAGGTAATAACCTAAAAGTTACGATATATTACCTACTATTAAACGTATGATAGCCTAAGCAAAGGTAATAACCCAAAAGATACGGTACATTACCTACTATCAGACGTATGATAGCCTAAGCAAAGGTAATAACCTAAAAGATACGATATATTACCTACTACCTAACGTATGATAGCCTAAGCAAAGGTAATAACCCAAAAGATACAATATATTACCTACAATCAAACGTATGATACCCTAAGAAAAGGTAATAACCCAAAAGATACGGTATATTACCTACTATCAGCCGTATGAATGCCTAACCAAAGGTAATAGCCCAAAAGATACGGTATATTACGAATTATCAATTGTATGATAGGCTAAGCAAAGGTAATAACCCAAAAGATACGGTAATTACATACAATCAAACATAGGATTATCTAAGCAAAAGATACGGTATATTACCTGGAATCAAATGTACGATTGTCTAAGCAAGGGTAATAACACAAAAGATACGGTATATTACCTACTATCAGCCGTATAAGAGCCTAACAAAGGTAATAACCTAAAAGATACGGTATATTACCTACTATCAGATGTATAATAGCCTAAACAAAGGTAATAACCCAAAAGATACGGTATATTACCTACTATCAGACATATAATAGCCTAAGCAAAGGTAATAACACAAAAGATACGGTATATTTCGTACTATCAGACGTATGAAAGCCTAAGCAATGGTAATAACCCAAAAGATACGGTTATTACCTATTATAAGACTTATGATAGCCTAAGAAAAGGTAATAACCTAAAAGTTACGATATATTACCTACTATAAAACGTATGATAGCCTAAGCAAAGGTAATAACCCAAAAGATACGGTATATTACCTACTATCAGACGTATGATAGCCTAAGCAAAGGTAATAAACCAAAAGATACGGTATATTACCTACTATCAAATGTATGATAGCCTAAGCAAAGGTAATAACCCAAAAGATACGGTGTATTACCTACTATCAAACGTATGATAGCCTAACCAAAGGTAATAACCCAAAAGATACAGTATATTACCTACAATCAAATGTATGATAGCCTAAGCAAAGGTAATAACCCAAAAGATACGGTATATTACCTACTATCAGCCATATGAATGCCTAAGCAAAGGTAATAGCCCAAAAGATAGGGTATATTTTGAACTATCAAACGTATGATTGCCTAAGCAAAGGTAATAACAAAAAAAGATACGGTATATTACCTACTATCAGCCGTATGATAGCCTAAGCAAAGGTAATAACCTAAAAGTTACGATATATTACCTACTATTAAAAGTATGATAGCCTAAGCAAAGGTAATAACCCAAAAGATACGGTATATTACCTACTATCAGACGTATGATAGCCTAAGGAAAGGTAATAACCCAAAAGATACGGTATATTACCTACTATCAGACGTATGAAAGCCTAAGCAGTGGTAATAACCCAAAAGATACGGTGTATTACCTATTATAAGACTTATGATAGCCTAAGAAAAGGTAATAACCTAAAAGATACGATATATTACCTACTATTAAACGTATGATAGCCTAAGCAAAGGTAATAACCAAAAAGATACGGTATATTACCTACTATCAGACGTATGATAGCCTAAGCAAAGGTAATAACCCAAAAGATGCGGTATATTACCTACTATCAAACGTATGATAGCCTAAGCAAAGGTAATAACCCAAAAGATATGGTGTATTACCTACTATCAAACGTATGATAGCCTAACCAAAGGTAATAACCCAAAAGATACAGTATATTACCTACAATCAAACGTATGATAGCCTAAGCAAAGATAATAATCCAAAAGATACGGTATATTACCAACTATCAGAAGTATGAATGCCTAAGCAAAGTTAATAGCCCAAAAGATACGGTATATTATGAACTATCAAACGTATGATAGCCTAAGCAAAGGTAATAACAAAAAAGATACGGTATATTACCTACTATCAGACGTATGATAGCCTAAGCAAAGGTAATAACCCAAAAGATACGGTATATTGCCTACTATCAGACGTATGAAAGCCTAAGCAATGGTAATAACCCAAAAGATACGGTCTATTACCTATTATAAGACTTATGATAGCCTAAGAAAAGGTAATAACCTAAAAGTTACGATATATTACCTACTATTAAACGTATGATAGCCTAAGCAAAGGTAATAACCCAAAAGATACGGTACATTACCTACTTTCAGACGTATGATAGCCTACGCAAAGGTAATAACCTAAAAGATACGATATATTACCTACTACCTAACGTATGATAGCCTAAGCAAAGGTAATAACCCAAAAGATACAATATATTACCTACAACCAAACGTATGATACCCTAAGAAAAGGTAATAACCCAAAAGATACGGTATATTACCTACTATCAGCCGTATGAATGCCTAACCAAAGGTAATAGCCCAAAAGATACGGTATATTACGAACTATCAAATGTATGATAGGCTAAGCAAAGGTAATAACCCAAAAGATACGGTAATTACATACTATCAAACATAGGATTATCTAAGCAAAAGATACGGTATATTACCTAGAATCAAATGTACGATTGTCTAAGCAAGGGTAATAACACAAAAGATACGGTATATTACCTACTATCAGCCGTATAAGAGCCTAACAAAGGTAATAACCTAAAAGATACGGTATATTACCTACTATCAGATGTATAATAGCCTAAACAAAGGTAATAACCCAAATGATACGGTATATTACCTACTATCAGACATATAATAGCCTAAGCAAAGGTAATAACACAAAAGATATGGTATATTACGTACTATCAGATGTATGAAAGCCTAAGCAATGGTAATAACCCAAAAGATACGGTTATTACCTATTATAAGACTTATGATAGCCTAAGAAAAGGTAATAACCTAAAAGTTACGATATATTACCTACTATAAAACATATGATAGCCTAAGCAAAGGTAATAACCCAAAAGATACGGTATATTACCTACTATCAGACGTATGATAGCCTAAGCAAAGGTAATAAACCAAAAGATACGGTATATTACCTACTATCAAACGTATGATAGCCTAAGCAAAGGTAATAACCCAAAAGATACGGTGTATTACCTACTTCAAACGTATGATAGCCTAAGCAAAGGTAATAACCCAAAAGATACAGTATATTACCTACAATCAAACGTATGATTGCCTAAGCAAAGGTTATAACCCAAAAGATACGGTATATTACCTACTATCAGTCGTATGATAGCCTAAGCAAAGGTAATAACCTAAAATGTACGGTATATTACCTACTATCTGACGTATGAAAGTCTAAGCAAAGATAATAACCTAAAAGATATGGTATATTGTCTACTATCAGACATATAATAGCCTAAGCAAAGGAAATAACCCAAAAGATACGGTATATTACCTACTATCAAACGTATGATAGCCTAAGCAAAGGTAATAACCCAAAAGATACAACATATTACCTACAATCAAACGTATGATAGCCTAAGCAAAGGTAATAACCCAAACGATACGGTATATTACCTACTATCAGCCGTATGAATGCCTAAGCAAAGGTAATAGCCCAAAAGATACGGTATATTATGAACTATCAAACGTATGATAGCCTAAGCAAAGGTAATAACAAAAAAAGATACGGTATATTACCTACTATCAGCCGTATGATAGCCTAAGCAAAGGTAATAACCTAAAAGTTACGATATATTACCTACTATTAAAAGTATGATAGCCTAAGCAAAGGTAATAACCCAAAAGATACGGTATATTACCTACTATCAGACGTATGATAGCCTAAGCAAAGGTAATAAACCAAAAGATACGGTATATTACCTACTATCAAACGTATGATAGCCTAAGCAAAGGTAATAACCCAAAAGATACGGTGTATTACCTACTTCAAACGTATGATAGCCTAAGCAAAGGTAATAACCCAAAAGATACGGTGTATTACCTACTTCAAACGTATGATAGCCTAAGCAAAGGTAATAACCCAAAAGATACAGTATATTACCTACAATCAAACGTATGATTGCCTAAGCAAAGGTTATAACCCAAAAGATACGGTATATTACCTACTATCATTCGTATGATAGCCTAAGCAAAGGTAATAACCTAAAATGTACGGTATATTACCTACTATCTGACGTATGAAAGTCTAAGCAAAGATAATAACCTAAAAGATATGGTATATTGTCTACTATCAGACATATAATAGCCTAAGCAAAGGAAATAACCCAAAAGATACGGTATATTACCTACTATCAAACGTATGATAGCCTAAGCAAAGGTAATAACCCAAAAGATACAACATATTACCTACAATCAAACGTATGATAGCCTAAGCAAAGGTAATAACCCAAACGATACGGTATATTACCTACTATCAGCCGTATGAATGCCTAAGCAAAGGTAATAGCCCAAAAGATACGGTATATTATGAACTATCAAACGTATGATAGCCTAAGCAAAGGTAATAACAAAAAAAGATACGGTATATTACCTACTATCAGCCGTATGATAGCCTAAGCAAAGGTAATAACCTAAAAGTTACGATATATTACCTACTATTAAAAGTATGATAGCCTAAGCAAAGGTAATAACCCAAAAGATACGGTATATTACCTACTATCAGACGTATGATAGCCTAAGCAAAGGTAATAAACCAAAAGATACGGTATATTACCTACTATCAAACGTATGATAGCCTAAGCAAAGGTAATAACCCAAAAGATACGGTGTATTACCTACTTCAAACGTATGATAGCCTAAGCAAAGGTAATAACCGAAAAGATACAGTATATTACCTACAATCAAACGTATGATAGCCTAAGCAAAGGTAATAACATAAAATGTACGTTATTTTACCTACTATCAGACGTATAATAGCCTAAGCAAAGGTAATAACCCAAGAGATATGGAATATTACCTACTATCAGACGTATGATGGCCTAAGCAAAGGTAATAACCCAAAATATACATTATATTACCTACCATCAAACGTATGATAGCCTAACCAAAGATAATAATCTAAAAGATATGGTATATTGTCTACTATCAGACATATAATAGCCTAAGCAAAGGAAATAACCCAAAAGATACGGTATATTACCTACTATCAAACGTATGATAGCCTAAGCAAAGGTAATAACCCAAAAGATACAGTATATTACCTACAATCAAACGTATGATAGCCTAAGCAAAGGTAATAACCCAAAAGATACGGTATTTTACCTACTATCAGCCGTATGAATGCCTAAGCAAAGGTAATAGCCCAAAAGATACGGTATATTATGAACTATCAAACGTATGATAGCCTAAGCAAATGTAATAACCAAAAAAGATACGGTATATTACCTACTATCAGCCGTATGATAGCCTAAGCAAAGGTAATAACCTAGAAGTTACGATATATTACCTACTATTAAAAGTATGATAGCCTAAGCAAAGGTTGTAACCAAAAAGATACGGTATATTACCTACTATCAGACGTATGATAGCCTAAGGAAAGGTAATAACCCAAAATATACGGTATATTACCTACTATCAGACGTATGAAAGCCTAAGCAGTGGTAATAACCCAAAAGATACGGTGTATTACCTATTATAAGACTTATGATAGCCTAAGAAAAGGTAATAACATAAAAGTTATGATATATTACCTACTATTAAACGTATGATAGCCTAAGCAAAGGTAATAACCTAAAAGATACGGTATATTACCTACTATCAGACATATGATAGCCTAAGCAAAGGTAATAACCCAAAAGATACGGTATATTACCTACTATCAAACGTATGATAGCCTAAGCAAAGGTAATAACCCAAAAGATACGGTGTATTACCTACTATCAAACGTATGATAGCCTAACCAAAGGTAATAACCCAAAAGATACAGTATATTACCTACAATCAAACGTATGATAGCCTAAGCAAAGATAATAACCCAAAAGATACGGTATATTACCTACTATCAGCAGTATGAATGCCTAAGCAAAGTTAATAGCCCAAAAGATACGGTATATTATGAACTATCAAACGTATGATAGCGTAAGCAAAGGTAATAACAAAAAAGATACGGTATATTACCTACTATCAGCCGTATGATAGCCTAAGCAAAGGTAATAACCTAAAAGTTACGATATATTACCTACTATTAAACGTATGATAGCCAAAGCAAAGGTAATAACCCAAAAGATATGGTATATTACCTACTATCAGACGTATGATAGCCTAAGCAAAGTTAATAGCCCAAAAGATACGGTATATTACGAACTATCAAACATATGATAGCGTAAGCAAAGATAATAACCCAAAAGATACGGTATATTACCTACTATCAGACGTATGATAGCCTAAGCAAAGGTAATAACCTAAAAGATACGGTATATTACCTACTATCAAACGTATGATAGCCTAAGCAAAGTTAATAACCCAAAAGATACGGTGTATTACCTACAATCAAACGTATGATACCCTAAGAAAAGGTAATAACCCAAAAGATATGGTATATTACCTACTATCAGCCGTATGAATGCCTAACCAAAGGTAATAGCCCAAAAGATACGGTATATTACGAACTATCAAATGTATGATAGGCTAAGCAAAGGTAATAACCCAAAAGATACGGTAATTACATACTATCAAACATAGGATTATCTAAGCAAAAGATACGGTATATTACCTAGTATCAAATGTACGATTGTCTAAGCAAGGGTAATAACCCAAAAGATACGGTATATTACCTACTATCAGCCGTATAAGAGCCTAACAAAGGTAATAACCTAAAAGATACGGTATATTACCTACTATCAGACGTATGATATCCTAAGAAAAGGTAATAAACCAAAAGATACGGTATATTACCTACTATCAAACGTATGATAGCCTAAGCAAAGGTAATAACCCAAAAGATACGGTGTATTACCTACCTCAAATGTATGATAGCCTAAGCAAAGTTAATAACCCAAAAGATACAGTATATTACCTACAATCAAACGTATGATTGCCTAAGCAAAGGTTATAACCCAAAAGATACGGTATATTACCTACTATTAGTCGTATGATAGCCTAAGCAAAGGTAATAACCTAAAATATACGGTATATTACCTACTATCAGACGTATAATAGCCTAAGCATTGGTACTAACCCAAGAGATACGGTATATTACCTACTATCAGACGTATGATGGCCTAAGCAAAGGTAATAACCCAAAAGATATGGTATATTACCTACTATCAGACGTATGAAAGCCTAAGCCAAGCTAATAAACCAAAAGATACGGTATATTACCAACTATCAAATGTATGATATCCTAAGCAAAGGAAATAACCCAAAACATACGGTATATTACAAACTATTAAACGTATGATAGCCTAAGCATAGGTAATAATCCAAAAGATACGGTATATTACCTACTATCAAACGTATGATAGCCTAAGCAAAGGTAATAACCCAAAAGAAACGGTATATTACCTACTATCAAACGTATGATAACCTAAGCAAAGGTCATAACCCAAAAGATACGGTATATTACCTACTATCAGACGTATAATAACCTAAGCAAAGGTAATAACCCAAAATATACAGTACATTACCTAACATCAAACATATGATAGCCTAAGCAAAGATAATAACCTAAAAGATATGGTATATTGTCTACTATCAGACATATAATAGCCTAAGCAAAGGAAATAACCCAAAAGATACGGTATATTACCTACTATCAAACGTATGATAGCCTAAGCAAAGGTAATAACCCAAAAGAGACAGTATATTAATTATTATCAGACGTATGATGGCCTAAGCAAAGGTAATAACCCAAAAGATACAGTATGTTACCTACTATCAGACGTATGAATGCCTAAGCAAAGGTAATAACTGTCGCTACTGCGAAAATCGGCGCCGGCTGACAGAAGAGTCGCCACCGTGCGTTATTTATCCCTCAGAGCGGGAAAGGAAACGCTCGAAGTAAACCTCGCAAAAAACGGGGAAAAGGTATGGTCATCGCAACCATAGCCTGGGTTCGGGAGTCGGTTACGCAAGGGGAAGGTATTAGCACCCCTCACGTCCGTCGTACTCAACGGGATCCACGCTTGCTTGGGTTGTCTACTGGATGCAAAACAATCTTATCTACGGCTGCTAAATCTAAACGGAAGGGAATTGACTCGATAGAGCGTCGCACTCTATGCCTACGTATTCTCAAGAGAGAAAGTCAGAGTCAACGTAGTTCGGGACTACAGGGAAAATCGGCTCGCCAAGACCTCGCGTCTCGTGCCTACGTACTTCCACTGCATGGAAGATCAGAGCTTTACGTAGTTCAGACTAACTACGGCTAAACAAACATTCTCACACGGCAGTGAGAAAAACAACTGGTTTCACAGGGTCGGGAACCTATGGGCAAAACTATGGCTTGGTCTCAAATGCACTCGGGCAAGAGAGAAAAAGGGTTACAATTAGTCGTCAGCGGGAAAGTCTCGATCGCACAGCCGCGAGAGAACAAAAGTCAGTCGTCAGTGTGCTCGCTAGGATATCGCATCCTATGCCTACATATCTTCGTCTGGTACGAAGAATCAGAGCAGCTGTAGTTCGGCTACTATCGGGACCACAGCTCAAATCTCGTTTTATTAATCTCTGAAAAATGATTACAATGAGTCGATACTGAAAATAATTCTCCTAGGAAACGCTATCCTATTCTATCTTATTCTAAAAAAATGAAAATAGCCCCCTAACAAGTGGGCCTCTAAACTATCTAAAATCGAGAAATAATTTCTATGAAAATACACCCTAAAAAGAAAATGAACTCTAAAAATATTAAATCGACACTTTAATATTTTTTCCCTTTTTTCTTCTTTTCTCTTCAACATACTTTTTCCTTTTTCTCAAAATTTTTCTATGTATTTTTCTCCACTTTCATATTTTTTCTATTTTTTATAATATTTCTTTTCTTTTCTTTTTAATATTTTTTCACAACATCATTTTTTATAACCTTCTTTTTCTTTTATTCTAAAACTAAACAAGAAAAAAGGAAATAAAAAGGGATGGGGGGTGTAACTGGTACAAGGGGTATGTACAAGAAAGTAAAATAAAAACTGCATTGATTGGGCCCAGCCCAATTCTCTTCAGAAAAAACGCAGGGGGGGTGTGTGAGCAATCTGGAGGCGTTGCAGATGCATTGGGCCCAAGCCCACTTCCTTCAGCCAAAAAACGTGAGGGAGGGAGTTGACCAAAAAACTATTGGGCCTGGCCCAATCTCAACCTTCTCCTCCCTCTCTTCACTCTCAGTTCTGAAAAAAACCCTAACTCCTGTCTTCCTTCTCATCAGTGCCGTCGCCGCCACCCTCCGCTTCTGAACCTTCCTCTTCCAATCCTTCTCTCAGATTCTCTCTGACCTCCTTCGATCTTCCATCTCAACCTTGCTCAGTTTCCCTCATAGACTCAACATTCCCAAACAAACTTCGTTCCGTCTGTGTTTCATCAACCCTGGATCTAGAAGTAATTTGAGTTCCCGATGAACATTCCTGAGGACTCTAGACTAAGATCTAGAGGTTTGGATGGACTTCCTGACGAATATTGGAAGGACACTGAAGAACTCGTATGAAGTTTATGATGAATGCCACCAATCTCGTTCCCAGGTTGAAGGCGCTTTAAGGAATCTTGGAAGATCTGCGTGTTTGGAGATCCCTGGAGATTTTGGTGGATGGATCTTGAGGATTCATGTAAATCTTGCGTGTAGATCTGGACGGAGGAAGAGCGTTCTGGGAAGAAAACAAACTGATGAGGTTGTTGGAACTTGAATTTGGATTAGGTTTGTGATGTTGCTTGAAGATCCGAAGATTGTGGATGAGGATCGTTGGAGGCTTCTGAGGATCTGAAGATTGTTGTTGAAGAACGAAGAAACCTGGAGATTCGTGTTGAAGGTGAAGCAACGACGAACACCATGAAGGCTTCTTGAAGGCAATATGAAGAAGGTTCTCTGAATACGGTTTGAAGAGCTTCGCGCTTCTGGAAATTCCTTGTTGGAAGATCTTGAGGAAGACTGGGGATTGTGGTGAAGAACCTGATGAGTTCTGGAGAAGTCTTGGTGGTGGATGATGAACATTGGCCGGAATCTGGATTTTCTGGGGTTTCTGGTGAGTTTTCTGGGCGCGATTAATGGTGGCGATGAGGGGAAGAAGATGAAGGTTAGGGAGGAAGATGTTGCAGATGAACGGATTCTGAGTTTTTGTGTTCGCCGGTGAAGGTTACGGCGGCCGCCGGCCATGCAGGCCGGCCGGCGAATTTGACGGTGAGAGTTATGGTGGGCACACGTGGTAACGATGGTGGAGGGAGGTGAGCTGCATGGCTGCCACCTGTTGGGTGGTGTGGCTGAGAGAGAGGGATAGTGGGATACGTGGCGTGATGTGTGTGATGCAGGGTGGGCCAGCCTCCTGGCCAACACATGGCGCTGGGGATATTTATAAGCTGAGAAGCTCTGGCACTTTCTGGAAGTTTCTAGGACTCGCTGGAGAGAGCTGGAGAAATCTGGACAATTGCTGAATTCCGAAAATGGGCTTTGCACACTCAAACGGGCCCAACACATGAAAATGCCATCAGAAACAATTAAAAACTGACTTAAAAAGCTCTAACCCTAATTAATCACTAACCTAACATTAGATCTAATTAACTAATCAATGAGAATTATTCTAACAGCTATTAATTTCAATTAACTCCTAATGCTCTAAAAATCTAATAAACTCACTAATAAAACTATATTAATTTTTATAAAAGAAAGTCTATAATATCTATTAAAGACTATAAAAAGAAAAATCTATCTATTATTCTATATCTAAAATTAAAAACATTTAATTTTTATAAACCCCATTCTATTCTAAAAAGAAAATGCTATTAAAAATTCTACAAATGATATTACTCTATATTATCTAAAAGAAAATCTATATAATGCTATTTAAAAATATCTAAAATGATTTAAAAATCTATTTAAAAGAATTAAAAAAACCTATTAAATTCTACAAATGATTAAAAAGCTAATTATTTCTATAAAATTCTATATATGATCTAAAGTCTATTTAAAGCCCTAAAAAATGCCATAAAATCCAAAAAAATCACCATAATTCCCAGAGGGACAAAATAAGCACCGAACGACACAAAAATAATCGGTAAAAATAAACGGGCACCGAAAAATCCCAAAAATCGATTCTACTGATCAAAAACACCTGAAACACGAGACGGGAGCTGTGATCCCTGATAAAATCAATACAAATGAAAAATGCACTGTATGCGATATGCAGATGCGAATGCGATTATGCGTCGAAACATCGAGCCAAATGCGAGACCCGGTTGGTCAAATTTTGGGGTGCAACAGCTGCCCCTATTCAAGCGGCTTCGACCTGAATGGGTGAAGAGCGCTCAGCCTTCAAACATTCAAGGTAGATGACGGTTGAATACAAATGGAACCCTGAAATTTGCCAACCGCGAGAATATACTGCAAAACTGCTTGAGGAATAGCTTCCAATAACTGAAGTTTGGTTGTAACGGCAACATCTGGTCAATTTTCTGATAAAATTTTCTTCTCCTTTTCAACACCTGTGTGACGCCACAAGTATTGAAATAACGCTTCGTAAAGCAAACACCTTGATTCCCATCTCTGTTATGGGATCCTTCTGGTCAACTCACAGTTCACTGCGAACTTGAGGACAATTCTCCTGGGGAATTCTAAATGGAACTGCCTGGCACCTATTTTGACGAAGGAGGCAGCTTCAGAAGTCTGATATATGTCAATCTTTGTTGTTGTTGTTGTTTTTTCCGATGCTGATGTAACAACCAAATATGAAGAATCACTCCGCTGGGGAAGTCGAGAAGCTTAACCCAACAACTCTGCAGGTGAACAAATTCGAAATCCAATAGGTGACCATCCTGGTCCATGTTTCGACATGCGTATGCTTGATAATGATGCAATGCCCTATATGACATGTAAATGCTAGGCGTTCTGTTTGAAAACGCGATGCCCAGACGACATGGATACACTATATGTTTGATAGATGCAATGGCTATATATGCAAATGCTAATGCAGGCTCTAGCTGCCAGAGAACACCAGGTCTGAAAACCACTTGGAAAAATAAATGCCGAAGGTAACGCCAACTCTACTGGGGATGAACTGAAGTCACAGAATTGTCTCAGCAAAATAAATGCTGGAAACGGGAAATCAAATCCGCTGGGGATGACTGTCCTGCTGGAGAAATGAAAAGGCCACCCTGCTTGGCGACTTCACTGGGGAAAGAAAACAATTCTGCTCGGGAATGCTTCCCTCAAACCATTGGCAACTGATCATGCTCTGCGGGGATTGACCCAAACTGAGGTTGATTACGCGCAGCACACTGCTGGAAATGCTCCTACTATCAAGGATATCAATCTTAATCTGCTGAAGATACTCCTGATCCTACTCTGATACGGGGTAAAAGACAATCTCGACTCTTCCGGGTATAATAAGCAACTTTCATCTGCTGAAGAGTGGCAATTCTGATTTAACAACATCCATAAGGAATTCAAACATTACTCGAAGCGCTGGCATCCGTCGAGCTTCGTATCGGGGAACATGACGACATGCGAGTCATTGGGAAATATTGTGTCAGATCTCTTTTAGGTTTTCTTTTTTTTTTGTTTTTCTGGTTTAGAATAAACATGGATTATGTACACAGTGAAAGATGTGGAAAATACTAGACGAGAACTAGCATTCAAAGGTAGACTATCAGGCGAGAACTGATAGGAAAATAGGTTAGAAAAATTGATTTTGTGTTTTTGACCCAGACGGGCTGACTGGACAACAAGCTGAGGTATAGACAACCAGGCGAGAACTGGCTGAAAGCTAACGTACACCAGGCGAGAACTGGCATAACACTTGAAGAAACGGTGACCGAACGAGAATTGGTTACCAATAAACTGCACGGGAACTGATGCTTACAATAAACTGCACCAGGACGGGAACTGCTGCTTACAATAAACTGCATCAGGACGGGAACTGATGCTTACGGAAGGGTGGGCCAGACGAGAACTGGTTACCGATTTGCCAGGCGAGAACTGGACTTTGGAAACGACTGGTTACTGACACGCAACAGGTTTAAACTGCAGGATAATGATCCAACGACAACAAAATCTTCTTATTTGAAAGGTTTTCGATAAGGGTATTGACATGATTCCCCGATACTCAACTCTGGCTGGGGATAAACAAGCTGGTTTGAATGACTTGCCCCTGGTACACTCAGCTGGGGGATAAAAGACTGGCTTGCACAACTTGCCCCAGTACAATGCACCTTGCCCCAATCTAACTCTTGGGAATACCTGCTCCGAACAACTTGCTACGAGAATACTTCGAGAATACTTGCCCCGACATCTGCACGACAAAAGAATTCAATCTCCAATTAAACACCTAACAACCCAGTTGATTTCAACATTCTCTGCGATGACTTGCCCCTGAATGAGCGTTCTAGCGACTCAACCCGATCTGATTATCCATTGGAAGCATCTGCTTTCAAATCTCAGCGCTCTGCATAATTGCCCCTGATTGGGTCTTGAGAAGACTCCTTCTGATCAACTGCTTCTCAAACAAACTGCCCCTGCTCAACTGGAACTTCGGGACTTGTCCTCAGACTGACTGATACTGAACTTACTGGAAGATAATGCCCCTGATTCACAAGGCTTCACAACATACACCATTCTGGTTCAGACTGCTGGATTACTCAGTCCTATTTGATTACTCCCTGGTGGAATTTCATCCATGCCAACTACTAACCTGCAATTAGAATCGTCTGTTCACGAATGGTAATCTTAATGCAGTGCTCATGCAGATTTTGAAAAAATTTGAGCTGTCACTCATTTACATGCATATGATTGAGAGTGACGAATGAACCAAAGTTCAAACGCAGTGCTTACATGGTCAGTGAAAATACAACAAGGATGTGACTAGCGAGTCAAGAGGGAGTCAGGTTACTCAACCTTATCGTAATGCGCTTCAGACTAACCCTACCTCAATTAGGTCTTTTAAGGGTTGTATCGTGGTCGGGTTCACGGTTCGTGAAACAAAGGATATTTGGCTCAAATTTTGATTTGTACCCACCCCTTCTACGTGATGATCTCCGATCCTAAGGTTCAGTTAACCTGGCACAAGCACTCGCCTCTTCGAGAAGTATGTTGAATGGTAAGAACCACAGTTAAGGAATTCACAAGCTTTTCTTCTAGAGTGATAGTTACTCCTTCTTCGCTTTCGGTGTCTGTGTACACGACTTTGTGATTTGCTGGGGAAAATTTTCTTTTTAACCCTCTTTTTCATTCTTTTGATTCCCTAATTTTTGCCTGGACAGACTCATTTTGAGTTCTTTTCGATTTTTCGATTTCCTTTGAAGTCCAGCGGGATGCCCTGATTTTTGCCTAAGTATTAGCTTTCCAGCTTTTCTTTCTTTTTACTTAGCGGGTTTTTTTCTTTCTTTCTTTTGGAACAAAGTCGTGTGACACTGGTTGTCTTGATTGCTCCGAAAGGATTGTAACTGTCTCACTCCTGATTGGTGAGATTTGACCTCTTGAAAGGTATAAACTGATTGGTCCTCGAAAGACAACACCCTCTGTAAGACTTGAACGCTTGGTCAAGCTAACTGTCAACTACCCTGCCCCGGGTTAATATGTGAGGGTTTATAAGTCCGAAAAAACTTCTACTTCCTGGCTCGAAGTGGTTGGCAAGGGACTAACTCCTTATATCTCCAGTGTTTGGGGGATTTGAAGCAATGCCTTGTACGTCATCGGTACGGTCTTATCTGAAAGCATACAATCGTTGGTTATGAGTTTCAGTTTCATCATCCTCCCTCCTAACTTTGCTAGTCACAGCGAAAAATGGAGTGAATAAAATGCAAGTGTCAGTGCAATGCCATAAATGAGCGACAGCGACATGATTAATTCAGAAAAATGCATAGTCACTTTATTATTATCACCATTCAAAACATACAATGTTTAAAGCAGGTAGTAACTAACAGAAAAAGAAACTACAAATGCAAACTGGTAAAAAGTCCGAGGACTGCCACTGCTGAGGCGCCTGCCTGTCTGAACCACTGGCTTTTGCTGGGGAATACCTTCCGAATCCACGAGCTTAGACAGCTGAGCGGTCGGGATGAACAAACAGAAACCCTTCTCGAAAGGAAATGCGATCCTGATCAATCAACTGCTGTACCTTCGCCTGAAATGCTTTACAATCTTCCGTCGAATGCCCTGGTGAGCCACCATGATAACCACACTGAACGTGGGGATTGTACCTAGGAGGGTAAGGTTCTGGAACTGGCTTAAGAGCTTTCGGTTCCACCAAAGACTTCTGGATCAAAGCTGGTAGCAACTGGCTATACGGCATAGGCACTGGGTGAAAAGGAGCATTCCTTCGTTCCAAGTTGTTGCGAGGTCTGTTCTGATTCTGACGCTGATTCTGATAACCTCGGCCACGAGCTCGCTGCTTTGCAATGGAAGCGACATAAGATTCCTGACGGGGTGCCCCAGGCACGACTGTCTGTTCAGTATAACAAGCCACGGGAGGTACTGATCTCTGATAAGATGATGAACCAACAAAATTCACTGATTCGCTTCGAGGATATTCAACCTTTGGCATGACTGAGTTGATCACAACTTCTTCTTCACTCTGATAGTCACAAGGGTATTCAGTTTCACCAGCGTGATCATATGAAGTAATCTGAATTTTCCCCATTCTTATGGAGTACTCAAGGCGTTCTCCTAATGCTACCACGTCAGAGAAACTTGCCGGAATTCCGAGCAATCTTTTGAAGTACGGATATTGTAGGGAATCCACAAACATGCTTGCCAGCTCTTGGTCTAACAGCGGGGGACGCACTCTAGCAGCAAATTCTCTCCATCTCTGAGCATACTTCCTGATCGGTTCATTGATCTCTTGAGACAACTCTTGCAAATGCATGCGATAAGGAGCAATGTCTAGGTTGTAATCATACTGCTTCAGAAAAGCTCTGGCTAAATCCATCCATGACTGAATCTGATTCCTCTCTAACTGCATATACCACCTCAAAGATGCCCCAGTCAGACTATCTTGAAAGCAATGGATCATCAACTTATCATCTCGCGCAAACGCAGTCATTCTTCGACAGAACATCATCAAATGCAGCTTTGGACAGCTATCTCCCGTGTACTTCTCAAATTTCGGCACTTTGAACTTGTAAGGCAACACCAGGTCAGGAACCAAACACATGCCTACAGCATCCAGGTTGACAGCATCTTTGGCTTTTAAAGCTTTCATTTGCTCTTCCAACACTCGGAGTTTTCTACCATCGTCAAGAGCTCTTGGATCTACCATCCCAGCCGTTGGAATATCTCTTCGGTAGTTCATCACAGGGAAAGCAACACCTCGATTGTTGACAGGAGGAGGACGCTCATTCTGGGCAACAAACTGCTCATGTCGATCTCGGTTCTCAACAGAAGGCTGTACAACTTGGTCTGCAGCAACATTGTTCACTTGCGGGGAATCTTCCATGGAATCATACAGAGGGTTGGACGCCATAGTGAACCCTGTCAAGGTGTTAGGAGATTGGAAATTGCCTTCAGACATGGCTACCAATAATTTTCAGCTGACTTCGACACTTGATTCTGCTCAAATCTACTCAACCCCTGGGTAGGTCTTCTGACAATCAACAGCTGCTCAATCCAAACTCCGGGTAATCACCTTCAGGAAACAAAGGCTGGATCAGAACTCTGGCTAGCTGGAGGATGATATGCAATGCAACACTGATATGCATATGATATGCAAAATGCAGCAAACAATGGGACCACAGCCCCCACACAAAATCTGAATACTGCTGCGCTGCTGATGGAGACGTTCTCTGAAAAGAAGACCCGAATAACGGGTAGGTTGGAAGTCAAGTTTCCTGCACAAAAAACCCCCCCACTCACAGGTGTGGACCTATATCTGACAAGGTACGGCATCCTATGCGGTCGTCAGCGTCACAGACTTTCATGAGGAATGATACGATTCCCAGAAGGAGTGGCATCGTCATCTCATGAAGAGGCCTCACTTAGCTGACTTCCAATTGATCGGTTCCCAGAGTCGACAATCCTCACGTCTGGACTCCCCTCAGATCCTCAGGACCGGAAAGGAGCACCTCTGCAAGAACCTCGTCTGAGCGCGAATTTTCGTAGGGAACTGTGCCTGCTCAGCAGACAGGTTCGTCTACTACTTCTCCGCAACTATATCTAGGTGCATACTCATACTCAAGCCCAGGTCCGGCTTATCTCAATCATAGAATACCCGTAACACCCCAACAACAACAGATAATATCGATAAACAAGCCCCAAATAGACAAGCAAACAAACCCTAGGATTGACTCTCTCTTAGGGGACGTTGGATCCCAAATGCATAAGAACTATCGCAGTCCTTAGCAGCCAGGGGACGTTGGATCCCCAGCAGAGTCGCCAGCTGTCGCTACTGCGAAAATCGGCGCCGGCTGACAGAAGAGTCGCCACCGTGCGTTATTTATCCCTCAGAGCGGGAAAGGAAACGCTCGAAGTAAACCTCGCAAAAAACGGGGAAAAGGTATGGTCATCGCAACCATAGCCTGGGTTCGGGAGTCGGTTACGCAAGGGGAAGGTATTAGCACCCCTCACGTCCGTCGTACTCGACGGGATCCACGCTTGCTTGGGTTGTCTACTGGATGCAAAACAATCTTATCTACGGCTGCTAAATCTAAACGGAAGGGAATTGACTCGATAGAGCGTCGCACTCTATGCCTACGTATTCTCAAGAGAGAAAGTCAGAGTCAACGTAGTTCGGGACTACAGGGAAAATCGGCTCGCCAAGACCTCGCGTCTCGTGCCTACGTACTTCCACTGCATGGAAGATCAGAGCTTTACGTAGTTCAGACTAACTACGGCTAAACAAACATTCTCACACGGCAGTGAGAAAAACAACTGGTTTCACAGGGTCGGGAACCTATGGGCAAAACTATGGCTTGGTCTCAAATGCACTCGGGCAAGAGAGAAAAAGGGTTACAATTAGTCGTCAGCGGGAAAGTCTCGATCGCACAGCCGCGAGAGAACAAAAGTCAGTCGTCAGTGTGCTCGCTAGGATATCGCATCCTATGCCTACATATCTTCGTCTGGTACGAAGAATCAGAGCAGCTGTAGTTCGGCTACTATCGGGACCACAGCTCAAATCTCGTTTTATTAATCTCTGAAAAATGATTACAATGAGTCGATACTGAAAATAATTCTCCTAGGAAACGCTATCCTATTCTATCTTATTCTAAAAAAATGAAAATAGCCCCCTAACAAGTGGGCCTCTAAACTATCTAAAATCGAGAAATAATTTCTATGAAAATACACCCTAAAAAGAAAATGAACTCTAAAAATATTAAATCGACACTTTAATATTTTTTCCCTTTTTTCTTCTTTTCTCTTCAACATACTTTTTCCTTTTTCTCAAAATTTTTCTATGTATTTTTCTCCACTTTCATATTTTTTCTATTTTTTATAATATTTCTTTTCTTTTCTTTTTAATATTTTTTCACAACATCATTTTTTATAACCTTCTTTTTCTTTTATTCTAAAACTAAACAAGAAAAAAGGAAATAAAAAGGGATGGGGGGTGTAACTGGTACAAGGGGTATGTACAAGAAAGTAAAATAAAAACTGCATTGATTGGGCCCAGCCCAATTCTCTTCAGAAAAAACGCAGGGGGGGTGTGTGAGCAATCTGGAGGCGTTGCAGATGCATTGGGCCCAAGCCCACTTCCTTCAGCCAAAAAACGTGAGGGAGGGAGTTGACCAAAAAACTATTGGGCCTGGCCCAATCTCAACCTTCTCCTCCCTCTCTTCACTCTCAGTTCTGAAAAAAACCCTAACTCCTGTCTTCCTTCTCATCAGTGCCGTCGCCGCCACCCTCCGCTTCTGAACCTTCCTCTTCCAATCCTTCTCTCAGATTCTCTCTGACCTCCTTCGATCTTCCATCTCAACCTTGCTCAGTTTCCCTCATAGACTCAACATTCCCAAACAAACTTCGTTCCGTCTGTGTTTCATCAACCCTGGATCTAGAAGTAATTTGAGTTCCCGATGAACATTCCTGAGGACTCTAGACTAAGATCTAGAGGTTTGGATGGACTTCCTGACGAATATTGGAAGGACACTGAAGAACTCGTATGAAGTTTATGATGAATGCCACCAATCTCGTTCCCAGGTTGAAGGCGCTTTAAGGAATCTTGGAAGATCTGCGTGTTTGGAGATCCCTGGAGATTTTGGTGGATGGATCTTGAGGATTCATGTAAATCTTGCGTGTAGATCTGGACGGAGGAAGAGCGTTCTGGGAAGAAAACAAACTGATGAGGTTGTTGGAACTTGAATCTGGATTAGGTTTGTGATGTTGCTTGAAGATACGAAGATTGTGGATGAGGATCGTTGGAGGCTTCTGAGGATCTGAAGATTGTTGTTGAAGAAAGAAGAAACCTGGAGATTCGTGTTGAAGGTGAAGCAACGACGAACACCATGAAGGCTTCTTGAAGGCAATATGAAGAAGGTTCTCTGAATACGGTTTGAAGAGCTTCGCGCTTCTGGAAATTCCTTGTTTGAAGATCTTGAGGAAGACTGGGGATTGTGGTGAAGAACCTGATGAGTTCTGGAGAAGTCTTGGTGGTGGATGATGAACATTGGCCGGAATCTGGATTTTCTGGGGTTTCTGGTGAGTTTTCTGGGCGCGATTAATGGTGGCGATGAGGGGAAGAAGATGAAGGTTAGGGAGGAAGATGTTGCAGATGAACGGATTCTGAGTTTTTGTGTTCGCCGGTGAAGGTTACGGCGGCCGCCGGCCATGCAGGCCGGCCGGCGAATTTGACGGTGAGAGTTATGGTGGGCACACGTGGTAACGATGGTGGAGGGAGGTGAGCTGCATGGCTGCCACCTGTTGGGTGTGTGGCTGAGAGAGAGGGATAGTGGGATACGTGGCGTGATGTGTGTGATGCAGGGTGGGCCAGCCTCCTGGCCAACACGTGGCGCTGGGGATATTTATAAGCTGAGAAGCTCTGGCACTTTCTGGAAGTTTCTAGGACTCGCTGGAGAGAGCTGGAGAAATCTGGACAATTGCTGAATTCCGAAAATGGGCTTTGCACACTCAAACGGGCCCAACACATGAAAATGCCATCAGAAACAATTAAAAACTGACTTAAAAAGCTCTAACCCTAATTAATCACTAACCTAACATTAGATCTAATTAACTAATCAATGAGAATTATTCTAACAGCTATTAATTTCAATTAACTCCTAATGCTCTAAAAATCTAATAAACTCACTAATAAAACTATATTAATTTTTATAAAAGAAAGTCTATAATATCTATTAAAGACTATAAAAAGAAAAATCTATCTATTATTCTATATCTAAAATTAAAAACATTTAATTTTTATAAACCCCATTCTATTCTAAAAAGAAAATGCTATTAAAAATTCTACAAATGATATTACTCTATATTATCTAAAAGAAAATCTATATAATGCTATTTAAAAATATCTAAAATGATTTAAAAATCTATTTAAAAGAATTAAAAAAACCTATTAAATTCTACAAATGATTAAAAAGCTAATTATTTCTATAAAATTCTATTAATGATCTAAAGTCTATTTAAAGCCCTAAAAAATGCCATAAAATCCAAAAAAATCACCATAATTCCCAGAGGGACAAAATAAGCACCGAACGACACAAAAATAATCGTTAAAAATAAACGGGCACCGAAAAATCCCAAAAATCGATTCTACTGATCAAAAACACCTGAAACACGAGACGGGAGCTGTGATCCCTGATAAAATCAATACAAATGAAAAATGCACTGTATGCGATATGCAGATGCGAATGCGATTATGCGTCGAAACATCGAGCCAAATGCGAGACCCGGTTGGTCAAATTTTGGGGTGCAACAATAACCCAAAAGATACGATATATTACGAACTATCAAACGTATGTTAGCCTGAGCAAAGGTAATAACCCAAAACATTCAGTATATTACCAACTATCCAACGTATGATAGCCTAAGCAAAGGTAATAACCCAAAAGCGACGGTATATTACCTACTATCAGACGTATGCTGGCCTAAGTAAAGGTAATAACCAAAAAATATACGGTATATTACCTACTATCAGACGTATGAAAGCCTACGCAAACGTAATAAACCAAAAGATACGGTATATTACCAACTATCAAACGTATCATAGCCTATGCATAGGTAATAACCCAAAAGATACGGTATATTACCTACTATCAGACGTATGATAGCCTAAGCAAAGGTAATAACAAAAAAGATAAGGTATATTACCTACTATCAGCTGTATGATTGCCTAAGCAAAGGTAATAACCTAAAAGATACGGTATATTACCTACTATTAGACGTATAATAGCCTAAGCAAAGGTAATAACCAAAAACATACAGTATATTACCTACTATCAAACGTATGATAGCTAAGCAAAGGTAATAACCCAAAAGATACGGTATATCATCTACTATCAGATGTATGAAAGCCTAAGCAAAGGTAATAACCCAAAAGATACGGTATATTACGAACTATCAAACGTATGATAGCCTAAGCAAAGGTAATAACCCAAAAGATATTGTATATTACCTACAATTAAATGTATGATAGCCTAAGCAAAGGTTATAACCCAAAAGATACGGTATATTACCTACTATCAGCCGTATGATAGCCTTAGCAAAGGTAATAACCTAAAAGATACGGTATATTACCTACTATCAAACGTATGAAAGTCTAGGCAAAGGTAATAACCCAAAACATACGGTATATTACCAACTATTAAACGTATGATAGCCTAAGCATAGGTAATAACCCAAAAGATACGGTATATTACCTACTATCAAACGTATGATAGCCTAAGCAAAGGTCATAACCCAAAAGATACAGTATATTACCTACTATTAGACGTATAATAGCCTAAGCAAAGGTAATAACCCAAAATATACAGTATATTACCTACAATCAAACGTATGATAGCCTAAGCAAAGATAATAACCTAAAAGATATGGTATATTGTCTACTATCAGACATATAATAGCCTAAGCAAAGGAAATAACCCAAAAGATACGGTATATTACCTACTATCAAACGTATGATAGCCTAAGCAAAGGTAATAACCCAAAAGAGACAGTATATTAATTATTATCAGACGTATGATGGCCTAAGCAAAGGTAATAACCCAAAAGATACAGTATGTTACTTACTATCAGACGTATGAATGCCTAAGCAAAGGTAATAACCCAAAAGATACGATATATTACGAACTATCAAACGTATGTTAGCCTGAGCAAACGTAATAACCCAAAACATTCAGTATATTACCAACTATCCAACGTATGAAAGCCTGAGCAAAGGTAATAACCCAAAAGCGACGGTATGTTACCTACTATCAGACGTATGATGGCCTAAGTAAAGGTAATAACCAAAAAGATACGGTATATTACCTACTATCAGACGTATGAAAGCCTACGCAATGGTAATAAACCAAAAGATACGATATATTACCAACTATCAAACGTATCATAGCCTAAGCATAGGTAATAACCCAAAAGATACGGTATATTACCTACTATCAGACGTATGATAGCCTAAGCAAAGGTAATAACAAAAAAGAACGGTATATTACCTACTATCAGCTGTATGATTGCCTAAGCAAAGGTAATAACCTAAAAGATACGGTATATTACCTACTATTAGACGTATAATAGCCTAAGCAAAGGTAACAACCAAAAACATACAGTATATTACCTACTATCAAACGTATGATAGCCTAAGCAAAGGTAATAACCCAAAAGATACGGTATATCATCTAATATCAGATGTATGAAAGCCTAAGCAAAGGTAATAACCCAAAAGATACGGTATATTACGAACTATCAAACGTATGATAGCCTAAGCAAAGGTAATAACCCAAAAGATATAGGATATTACCTACAATCAAATGTATGATAGCCTAAGCAAAGGTTATAACCCAAAAGATACGGTATATTACCTACTATCAGCCGTATGATAGCCTAAGCAAAGGTAATAACCTAAAAGATACGGTATATTACCTACTATCAGACGTATGAAAGCCTAGGCAAAGGTAATAACCCAAAACATACGGTATATTACCAACTATTAAACGTATGATAGCCTAAGCAAAGGTAATAATAAAAAAGATACGGTATAGTACCTACTATCACCCGTATGATAGCCTAAGCAAAGTTAATATCCTAAAAGATACGATATATTACCTATTATCAGACGTATAATAGCCTAAGCAAAGGTAATAACCCAAAAGTTACGGTATATTACCTACTCTCAAACGTATGAAAGCCTAAGCAAAGGTAATAAACCAAATGATACAGTATAATACCAACTATCAAACGTATGATAGCCTAATCAAAGGTAATAACCCAAAACATACGGTATCTTACCTACTATTAAACGTATGATAGCCTAAGCATAGGTAATAACCCAAAAGATACGGTATATTACCTACTATCAAACGTATGATAGCCTAAGCAAAGGTAATAACCCAAAAGAAACCGTATATTACCTACTATCAAACGTATGATAGCCTAAGCAAAGGTAATAACCCAAATGATACGGTATATTACCTACTATCAAACGTATGATAGCCTAAGCAATGGTAATAACCTAAAAGATACGGTATATTACCTATTATCAGACGTATGATATCCTAAGCAAATGTAATAACCCAAAAGATACGGTATATTACCTACTATCAGACGTATGATAACCTAAGCAAAGGTAATAACCCAAAAGATACGGTATATTACCTATAATCAGACGTATGAAAGCCTAAGCAAAGGTAATAAACCAAAAGATACGGTATAATACCAACTATCAAACGTATGATAGCCTAAGCAAAGGTAATAACCCAAAACATACGGTATCTTACCTACTATTAAACGTATGATAACCTAAGCATAGGTAATAACCCAAAAGATACGGTATATTACCTACTATCAAACGTATGATAGCCTAAGCAAAGGTAATAACCCAAAAGAAACGGTATATTACCTACTATCAAACGTATGATAGCCTAAGCAAAGGTAATAACCTAAATGATACAGTATATTACCTTTTATGAAATGTATGATAGCCTAAGCAATGGTAATAACCCAAAAGAGACAGTATATTACCTATTATCAGACGAATGATAGCCTAAGCAAATGTAATAACCCAAAAGATACGGTATATTACCTACTATCAGACGTATAATAGCCTAAGCAAAGGTAATAACCCAAAACATACAGTATATTACCTACTATCAAACGTATGATAGCCAAAGCAAAGGTAATAACCTAAAAGATACGGTATATAACCTATTATCAGATGTATAATAGCCTAAGCAAAGGTAATAACCCAAAAGATACGATATATTACCAACTATCAAAGCTACGATAGCCTATGCAAAGGTAATAACACAAAAGAGATGGTATCTTACCAACTGTTAAACGTATGATAGCCTAAGCATAGGTAATATCCCAAAAGATATGGTATATTTCCTACTATCAAACAAATGATAGCCTAAGCAATGGTAATAACCTAAAAGATACGGTATATTACCTATTATCAGACGTATGATAGCCTAAGCAAATGTAATAACCCAAAAGATACGATATATTACCTACTATCAGACGTATGATAACCTAAGCAAAGGTAATAACCCAAAAGATACGGTATATTACCTACTATCAGACGTATGAAAGCCTAAGCAAAGGTAATAAACCAAAAGATACGGTATAATACCAACTATCAAACGTATGATAGCCTAAGCAAAGGTAATAACCCAAAACATACGGTATCTTACCTACTATTAAACGTATGATAACCTAAGCATAGGTAATAACCCAAAAGATATGGTATATTACCTACTATCAAACGTATGATAGCCTAAGCAAAGGTAATAACCCAAAAGAAACGGTATATTACCTACTATCAAACGTATGATAGCCTAAGCAAAGGTAATAACCTAAATGATCAGTATATTACCTTTTATGAAATGTATGATAGCCTAAGTGTTGCACCCTAAAATTTGCCCAACCTTATTCACTTGGTTTATGTTTCAATATCATTAGCATTTGCATATAGAGTCATGTACATAGGTTACTCATCTGCATAGCATAAGCATAGCAAGTCATCCAACAAGGGACCACGCATTATTCGCATCTCTAGAGGCCTATCAAGAGGTTATTATCCTGATTCAATCTCATTCAAGTCATCAGAAAAGAATTTGAAAGTTGGAGAAGTCAGTAGATCAAGCATTGAGTATATCTCCTAACTGAGGGTGTCTGAGGATCAACAAGGAAAGTATGAGCTATTAATTGAAGGCATGGGGAGTATCTAGACATCTTGGAGGACCTATAGATTCATTTGGAGAAGGAGACAAGTCATTGGTGTAGTCACAAGTATTGCAGTTGAAGACAGTCAACTAGGGTTTCATCTGGGTCAACCCTGGGTCAGCTCTAGGTCAATTGATTTGATTGAAAGGCATTAAGGGCTATTGGGGAGATGTGGGGTCCATCATTTGACATATAGAAGAGGATATGGTGATATGCCAAGAAGAAATCAAGAGAAATCAAGGAGAAGAGGAGTTTCTAAGTTAGGGTTTCTGTGTAAAATCCCCTAGTTTAGGTCAAATTTCCAAGCAAGATAAGTCAAAATGCAAGCTTCAAATAGATCCTTAGCCAACATGGAACTTGTAGAGGATCTCAAGACCTTTAATTTGAGTGGTGGAAGACATCAAGGAGATTTATAGAACTCAAGTTATGGTCCTTGCAAGTTACAGGTCATCTGAGGTATCTGAAATTTTGTCTGTGAAAGTGACTTGACTTCCAAGCAATTTGTACCCCTCAAGGAAATTTCAAATGAATTTCTGGTAAACATAAGAGTTGTTCCTAATTGTCTTAGCTTTCTAGAATGGTATAGTATGCCTTCATATGATTTGTGGAACTCTACTTATGGTCTTGGCAAGCAAAGGGTATTTTGGTCATTTAAGAATTATATGTCATTTCAACCTATGCCCAAAACGCATACAAGGAAGCTTCAAATGGAAAACTTTACAACATCAAACTTGTTCCAAATGACATTTTTAGTCTCGAAAAGTGACCATGAGAGATTGGAAAGATTCATAGCACAAGGTTTCAAAATTGTTGGATTTAATGAATAAAAATGGACTTAAAAATGAGATTTTTCATATTTTGGCCAAATGAAGCAAAATTATAGGTCATTTTGAATGGAAAGATCATTTTAAAGACATTGGCTAAAGTAGAATTTTGATCTTAGTTTACATTTTGGGAGTTATTCATGGTTACTTGTAATGGAAGATACATAAACCAAATCCAAAGGAAAGAATGCAAGGGAAGCTTCTCCAAGTTACTAGGAGGTTCTAAGGACACCTATATATTGATATGAGATGGTTCATGCCATGGTTGGTGATCTAATTCTCTCAAAATCACAAGTTTCACTCACTTTCTCCAATTTGCAAAAGCATCTCAAATTCTCTCAAATCTCCATCAATTCTCACATTTCTTGATCTGATCTTCATCACCATCATTCATAGATTACATTTCTCACAAGAATTTGGCTTAATTGAGCAAGGATAGTGCCATACAAGTTTCATCATCCAAGGTGCAAGAAGTTGGAATCACATGATACAAGAAGGTTGAGTCAAGATCTTTGCATACAGAATCAAAGTGGGAGTGTGTGGATCAGTTTCAAGTCCCTGCAAGCATTGGATCGAGGAGTTCCATAGCTGTTTCTCCATTTTGAACCAGGTTGGTATCTCTGCTCGAATTGCATGGTTTAGTTAGCATGATAGGGATTTGTTAGCTTAGAATGGTTAAGTTAGGTTAGATGATGAGTTCCACAAGGTTTGGAGAGGTTTCATGAGGATTGGCCATGGAGTGCATAAACTGTTGAGACTTGTAGCTATTAGGATATTGCATGATAACCTTGAATGAATAGCGTGTAATGATCAGTGCAAGATATGGATTAGTTTAGGGCAAGACTTAGATAGAATTGGAGTGATCAATCACAGGTGGAAATGGTGGATCAGAATTGTGATGCCTATCGGGTTTGAAGATCTAGGCTGTTATATTGAGAACTATGGATACAGTTGTGTTCTACGTGAGGAGGGGAGCAATTTTGGTGTTTATATTGTTTGTTTTCATGGAGAAACGAGGAAGAACCAGAGGAAGGAAAGTCTGGGCATGAAGGTATCGTATTCATGAAATTCTGCAAAACCCTAGACATCTTTGGGACGATGACCCGTGGCCGCTCGATCATTCCAACGCTGTGACTTTTTCATCTCATCCAACGGCTGTGGTTTGAAGTTGAAAACGGAGGGAAGTCCTAGGAGTGAAACGATGCGTTTCACTTAAGTTTCTGAATGGGCTCAAACTTCCCTTGCTATTCGTACCCCTCTCAGCCAAGGCCCAATAAATTGAACTGTGAATTTTACTATCTGCACCGTTTGTACCTTTTTTATTTTTTGTTTGTTTCTGATTGCTTCTTGGGCCTTGCGTATCTTGCTACTGACACCCCCACTTCTCAAGCCCATCAGCATTATAACTGGGGCGCCTTGCTATTCTCACCTCCTCCTTCTATTTCTTTATATTTTAATTTTTTAATTTCTTTTCATTCTCATGCATTTTCAAAAAATCATATCAAATTGAAAAAACATTATTTTCTGATGATTCTTTTTGCATTAATTTCTTCAAAATGTCTAGAAAATTATAAAAAATAAAAATTGCATTTTATTTTTTATTTGATATTTTTCCCATATTTTCCAAATAAATGCCTATTTTAGGTGTTTCATTTCATACATGAATTTGATAATTTTGTTCTAATAGTTGCTTTAATTTTTTTTTTTAATCCATTCTTTTTAGGTTGTTTAGTTTAGACATTCAACTTGTATATGCAATTTAGTTCATATTTTTAGGAATTAATTTTAGGTGTTTAGTTTAGGTGTGAATAATGTGAACAGAATTAGGGTTTAAGTAATGACTTAGGAAAATAAGTTCATTTCCCTTAGGACTTAGAGTTTGAATACTTTAGCTATGGGACTATAGGGACTATGGGTAGTTATTATATCCCTTAGAAATCACTAGGATTCCCCTACTGCTATTAGTATATTACTGTCTGTATTTGACTGATTGGTGTGGTGTGCCCTCTAGGGATTACTGTTTGTCTGTGTGGGTATTGGGATTGCCTGGGGATTGGGAGAGCTGAAGACTTGTGATGATGAAGCCATTGGAGATCCAGAGCTTGAAGTCCAACTTCCAGAGTTGAAGAGGAGATTCCTGCTAGCAGCTGTTGAGGAGACTAGGGTTCAGGAGCTAGGCAGAGCTCTAGATTAGAAAGCTTGTTTCTCAAACATGGAATGCCTTGTCTGCATCCATCTTTTCTCTATGATTCAAAGTCTCTTTCAAATATCCACCTCCTTCCTTTGGAAAGATCAGTGAATGTATTTGAAAGATAGAACTTTTGAGAGAAAACTGTCTGTTTAATGTTAACAGTTGATGAACCACCCTTGGTAGGTAATTGACTGTCTAACATTCATTCACTTCATCGTGTTGACTGATGTTCATCCTAGAGATGGAGACTGGAAGAAAAGCCATTGCAGATGGAAGATTGATGATCAAGACCTTGCTGGAAGGCTGTGGAGATGGAGATTGATGCTTGCTGAAGCTTGTAGCTGATTGGAGATTACTTGAAGTCTGATGTTGATGCAGAGTTGATGTGGCTGTTTATTTTTGCTGTATTTCATTTCTGATGTATTGATTGGTTTTCTGGACTGTATTGTTTGCTGTTTACCCTGTTGGGTTGAAAGTGAATCCTGTTCACTTTTGCCTATTGTTTTCTAGGTTCGAGGTTGAGTGGGACTCCCTTGCCTCGCTTGTATTGTTGCATCCATGCATTTTACCGCTTTACTGTATATATCTGCTATTGTTTCTGTTTCCGTCTATTCCCTTAGGATCTCTGCTTCTCTTTGTGCAAGAGAGGAGCATGATAGACATTAGGTCTTAACCCATGCATGATAACACTAGGTTAGTTCGATTCCCTTTGCAACCGTAGGTTAGAGTTCTGTCTCTTCTTTCTCAAAACAAACAGAAAACACAATAAAATTTCAAACTCAATAAAAGACACTTCTTCCGTAAAAGAATGTGAACTCATCAAAACGTCATTTTTGTCCGCTTGGACCAGTAATCAGAAAAGCCTTTTTCAGAAGGAATAAAATCAACCAAGACAAGCTTGTGTCGTACGTGGCCCGAACTACGTTTGCTCTAATCTTCCATGAAGTGTGGAAGTACGTAGGCATAGGATGCGATATCCTAGCGAGCAACCTTCCCCTCCTTTCCCGTAGGTAGGCGAACTACGTTGACTCTGATTTCTCGTTCCAGACGAGAATACTTAGGCATAAAGTGCGATACTTTGCCGAGTCATTTTCTTTTCTTTTTAACCCTTAACCTTTAGTTTAGATAGAATAACAATCCATACCCGAAAACAAGCGTGGATCCCGTCGAGTACGACGGACGTGAGGGGTGCTAATACCTTCCCCTTGCGTAACCGACTCCCGAATCCAGGTTTTGGTTGCGACGACCATACCTTTCCCATGTTGTGCGAGGTTTACTCTGAGCGTTTCCTTTCCCTCCCGTGGGATAAATAACGCACGGTGGCGACTCTTCTGTTCAGCCGGCGCCGATTTTCGCAGTAGCGACAGCTGGCGACTCTGCTGGGGAACCAACGTCCCCTGGCTGCTAAGGACTGCGATAGTTCTTATGCATTTGGGATCCAACGTCCCTTAAGAGAGTCAATCCTAACGCTTATTTTCCCGTCGAGGATTTTGTATGGATTTATATTTCTAACCTTTATTTTCAGCATTATATATATTGATTATTATTGATGTATTGGGGTGTGATGGGTGGTTCTATGATTGAGAGATAAGTCGGACCTGGGCTTGAGTGCACCTAGAATAAGAGTAGAAAGTAGTGGGCGCGTGCCGGCTTTGCTTGCATTAGTGTCTCATGAAATCTACACTCGGACGAGGTTCTTCTGGTTGGCTTCTTTTTCTACCCTTTGGGTCGAAGGGGTTGTTGGTCAGCTGAATTGTCGACTCTGGGAACCGATCATTTGGAAGTTGGCTAAGTGAGGCCTCTTCAGGATTTGATGATGCCACTACTTCTGGGAATCGTATCATCAACCCTGAAAGTCTGTGACGCCGACGACCGCATAGGATGCCATACCTTTGTCAGTTACTAGGACATCCACCTGTGAGAGGGTTTGGGGTTATGCAGGTAACTAAACCTTCAGATACCGGTCATTTCTTGATCAGAGATCCTGGGTATTTATGGAGGGTTATGAGGTCTGTCAGAGACCATTTGGAGATGTGTTCTGAGGTCTGTCAGAGACCAGTTGGAGAGTCCTGAGGTCTGTCAGAGACCCGTTGGAGATATGATATGAGGTCTGCCAGAGACCAGTTAGAGTTATGGTTTGAGGTCTGTCAGAGACCATTGTTGGAGCTTTGTTTTAGGTCTACCTGAGACCAGGGTTTGAGGACTTCTAAAAGAGTCTATTTGAGACCTCTTGATATGGTTCAGGCTATTCAGCTACGGCAGTTGGTCCCTGTTGCATGTTACTTGCATTGCATTGTTTGCATTATCATTGCATCCCATTAACGTGTGTCTGTGCTGTAGGTGCATTTGCATATCCTCCGATTCTAGTGCCCAGAGTTCTGAGTATTGATTATGGCTGGTTTGAGGAAAACAGTTGCGTATAAGCCGCCTTCACCTGATATTACTTCTTTTCTTGGTCTGATATCTCTTGCTGATGAGGAGGTTAGGAGAAGCTTCAGAATGAGTCATGGGAGATTACTGAGATTAGTCTGCAAGCCCACTACTGATGAGATGAACGGGCTGTACACCTTGATGCAGTTCTACGACCCCGCATTGAGATGTTTTACTTTTACTGACTTCATTCTAGGGCCCACCATTGAGGAGTATGTGGAGTTTACCGAGTTACCAGTGCAGAACGAGGTTCCCTTTATTCACTCTGCTGCTGAGCCCAAGTTGGAGGACTTAGCCAAAGCCTTGCATATGGACGCTGCAGAATTGTTATTAACTTCTTGGCTTGGGGTTTCAGGTTTCTCTCTTGATTTCCTGGTTGGCAAAGCTCAGGAGTATGCCAAGAGCGGATGTTGGGTGGTTTTCAATGCTATTTTGGCCCTATGCATTTATGGGATTGTGCTATTCCCTAACTTGCCCAATTTCGTAGACTTGGACGCTTTCCATCTATTTGCTGCCGACAATCCAGTGCCAACGTTGATCGGAGACTTCTACCACTCCTTGCACTACAAGAATGAAAACAGAAGGGGAAAGGTTGTTTACTGCTGTGCTCCTCTGTTGAATATGTGGTTCAAGAGTCATCTTCCCATGAAGGGATCGTTTGTGGAGAGTGCAACCACCGCTAGCTGGTCAGAGCGCCTGATGAGGCTATCTTCCGAAGACGTTGAATGGTTTGATAGAGATCTGTTGGGATCTGAGCTTATCTTCAGTTGTTCTGGTTACCCTAATGTCCCGCTGATAGGAAGGAAAGGGTGTATCAATTACAACCCTTCTTTGTTCATTCGCCAATTCGGATATGCGCTGAAGAACCCGCCAAAGGAGGAAGAAATACAGGAATCTCTGTACTTAACCGGAGATTTGAAGGGGGAGTTATTGGCCAAGCTGCAGCATGCCTGGACGCGTATTAACCGAAGAGGGAAGCCGCTGTTAGGAAAGAATGACTGTCGGGCCTATGAACCTTACAGGGTTTGGATCCAGGAGAGGGCAAGTCAGTTGCGGATGCCATTCCCAGATGCACCAATCCTTGTTCCCATTTCGGTAGCAGAGCCAACTACTGTTTCTAGGGAGGCCTACGAGCAAGTTGTGAAAGAAAAAGAAGCCTTGATGAAGATCAACGAAGGGTTAGAGGAGGAGCTAGCCCAGATACGCAGCGAGAAAAACAAGGCCGTCCATGCTTTCCAACAGCAAATTGAGCTAATGAACAGGTTAGGGGCTGAGTTGACTAAGGAGAGGAAGAAGCGCGAACGTCTGGGGCAAGAGTTCAGAAGCTCCCACGACATGCTCGAATCCAAAAAGAAAGCGCTCGACGCAGCACACCGAGAGATCTCTTCTTGCAATAAGACTTGGAATGCTACGCTCACCAACAATAAGAAGAGGGAGGATAAGTTTAAGCAGCAAATTTCCGACCTCGAAGAGCAGTTGAAGTCCAGCATCAAGAAGTATGAAGAAGAAGTGATGACCCGGTATAGTCTCCAGAACGCCCTAAACAAGGCCATCAAAGGCAGAGATGAAGCTGTGTCTCAGAAGCGTAAACTAGAGCATCGCTTCGAAGAGGGGGCATGGGAAGAAACTACTGAAGACGTACGCCGTGTTCTTAAGAAAAGGAACCAACTTGTTGAAGGGCTGCTTGCTCGACCAAGTCATTCGGAGACCAAGAAGCTGCTAGAAGAGTACCAGACTTATGGGAGGATTTGATCACTTCATGTAGTAAGTTGTATGCTTTATTTGCATAGTGCTGACCATCACCAGGATTGTTGGTTGAGGTCATGCCTTCTTGTTGTACTCTCAGTGATATTGTATTCCGGGCTTATTGATTTCTCTGCAATATATGAGGCTTTCTGTGATCCAGTTCCGATCATTGTATTGTTAGCACTGTCACTGCACCGGCACCTTCACACTAGAATCGGGGAATGAATTTCCCTAATGCACAGACACACACATTGCATTGCATTCATATTAATATTGCATTACAGGTAATCTTTGGATGGTGTCTTATTTCCTGCTCTGTACCAGGTACTTTCCAGGATTGCAGATCAGCACCCGCACCGCTATTCCACTCGCACCAACTGTCGAAGAATCATGGATCAAATGCAGAACGAGATGCAAGATGTGCGCGAGAAGCTAGCTCTCTTTATGCCGACCATGGAAGCTATTGCAAAAGGTCAAGAGAATTTGCAAGCCATGGTCCAACCTCTGTTGGCCCGAAATGCTGGTCACGGTAGCGAGGATCATCAGTCTGTGCGAGTCGATACTGTTCATGGAGATGGCACTCCCACGCCAGTGGCTCCACCTGTAGTCAATATACCTGCTGCTAATGTCAACAACGCTGCCGCTGCTGGGAACGGTAACGTCGGAGCTGGGAACGAGACTGCTGTCCATAACGTTGGGCTTGGTGATATCAACGTGGGTGATAATATGGGAGGCAACGGCTTTGGCAATGCTGGATTCGGGTTCAACGATCAGGGATTCGATAACGCTGGGAAATATGGTTTCAATGCTCAAGGCTTTGGGCAAGATGGTTATGGTGTGGCCAATCAGGGTTACGGAGGTTTCGGAAATGGAAACGGCGCTGGGTTAATGGCTTTTGGGCCTGCTGGAGGTGTTCAGGGATACGGCAACAGAGGCCGAGGTGATGAATCAAATTAGAGCTGGCCGCAATAATGATTATGATGGGCATGGAGCTGGGAATGGTATGTGGCAAGAAGATCAGCAGGAGGACGCTTTCTCTGGCGGAGGTTTCGAAGGGCCGATGGATGACTCCCAGAAGATCAGAATGCTAGAAGAGCAGATGAGGGGGGTCCTGAACCAAAGTGCTGTGGGCTTAGACATGGCAACAATGGGTCTGGTACCTGGCTTGAGGGTGCCAATCAAATTCAAAGCTCCTGCGTTTGATAAGTATAAAGGGGACACATGTCCGAAAGTGCACGTACGGGCTTATTACAGAAAGATGTCTGCATACTCAACTGATGAGAGAATGCTAATGCATTTCTTTCAAGATAGTCTGTCAGGTCCTTCCTTATAGTGGTACATGGGGTTGGAGCCAACTAATATCAAGACATGGAAGCAATTGGCGGAGGCATTTGTAGCTCACTACAAGTATAACAGCGACTTGGCGCCCAATCGGGTCCAATTGACAGGGTTGTCTCAGAAGAAGGGTGAGAGCTTTAAAGAGTACGCGCAAAGGTGGCGCGATATGGCTGCCAGGGTCCGCCCTCCCTTGGAGGACAAGGAAATGAATGACATGTTCGTCGGCACATTCACAGGCATGTTCCATGACATGTTGTTTCATACATCTCTGGCCAGTTTTTCAGACCTAATTCTGATGGGAGAAAAGATTGAACGTAACATTAAGCAAGGAAAATTCCAGGCTGAGGAATCAACTGCATCTGGCAGTAATAGGAAGGCTTTTGGTGGGCGCCGTCAGGGCGAGGCAAGCGCAGTATTTGGAGGCCGAGGCAGGGGACGAAACCAATATCATCAGCCGCAGCAGGTGGCGAGTGTTACTATCCCGTATCAGCAACAACCACTTCAACAACAACCGTTTCAGCAGCAGCCAATGCAGCAGCAGCAGCAGCCATTGCAACAGCAGCAGCAGCAACAGCCACAGCAGGGGGCACAGCAGGCTCAGCGAAGATTCCAGGGTGGTAAACCAAGAAGAGTGTTTGAGAAGCCTCCCTCAACCTATGCAGATTTGTTGCAGACGCTGTTGGGTCTAAATTTGGTAGAGAAGAGAACTCTGGCACCGATAACGGGAACTCCTCCGTATGGTTATGATGCAAGCAGGCACTGTGAGTTTCATTTTGGGGCTCCGGGCCACGATATAGAGGGTTGTCATGCTTTTAAGCATGTTGTGCAGGATCTTTTGGACAATAAGACTATCAATTTCGGAACAGCGGGTCCGAATATAGTGCAGAAACCCATGCCTAATCATGGGGCGAATGCCATTCTGACTGAGGAAGGGTTGAATCTGATTATGAATGTTGACGATTTAAAGACACCGCTGAGCGAGATAAAAAGCAGATTGTTACAAAGGGGTGTTTATCCAGGATGTGACGAGTATTGCTTAGAATGCTGGACCCTAGCTAGGGGGTGTGATGATTTGTTGAAAGGCATTCAGGCTTTAATTGATGGAGGCACATTGCAGTTTGACCGAGCAGCAACTGAAGAGCCTGCATGGGCGGTAGCAGATGATCAGAGTGATGTGGCCACTGTAACGATTCCTCGGAAGACAATCACTATTGCAGCACCGGTCCAGCGACCACCGATCACCATAACTAAGGTCGGACCGATCCCGTACGAGAACACAAAAGCTGTCCCATGGTCATATGGGTTGGAGGTTTATTGTGACGGGATAAAGATTGATGTTAATAAGCAGCCAGCTGAGACTGTCGATAACATTGTTGGTTCAGGAGGTATGACAAGGAGTGGTAGGATCTTTATATCACCTGAAGTCGAGGCCGAAAGATTAGCGAAGGGAAAAGGGAAAGTGGTTGAACATGTCCCAGTGCAAGAAAGCGACAAAGCATCGGCATCGAGAGACGTAGAAGAGTTCATGCGCTTGATTCGAAAAAGTGATTATAAGACTGTGGAACATCTGCAACAGACGCCGTCCAAAATATCCATCTTGTCATTGCTCTTGTGTTCGGAAGCTCACAGAAATGCTTTGTTGAAAGTCCTGGATACTTCCTTTGTACCCCAAGACCTCTCCGTGAATCAGCTGGAAGGAGTGTTGGCACATGTAAATGTAGGCCACAGCTTGGGCTTTACCGACTTCGATTTGACCCCGAAAGGGAGAGATCATAATATGGCGCTGCACATATCTGTCGAGTGTAGAGGATCAGTAATGTCGCATGTATTGGTCGACACCGGATCATCTCTGAATATGATGCCCAAGAGAGCGATGATGAAGCTAGATGTCAGAGGAATCCTGTGCACGCCCAGTGACTTGGTAGTCAGAGCGTTTGACGGCACGCGAAGAACAGTCTTTGGATCGATAACATTGCCTCTACAGGTGGGGCCGGAGGTATTTGCAACAGAATTTTATATCATGGATATACAACCTGCATATAGTTGCCTGCTCGGAAGACCCTGGATTCATGGGGCTGGGGCAGTCACGTCTACCCTGCATCAGAAGTTGAAATATATGGTCGGAGACAGCGTAGTCACCGTATGCGGAGAAGAAGACATCCTGGTCAGCCATCTGTCGTCATTTAAATATGTGGAGGTCGACGGAGAAATCTACGAAACACCCTGCCAGGCATTTGAAGGGTTGCGTACCAAGGACAGAGGTCCCGGGCCGAGCAAAGTGTCAGAGATAGCCGTCTCGTCGTACAAAGAAGCTCAAGCTCTAGTGGAGACAGGAGAAGCAAAGGGCTGGGGCAAAGTGCTGGATATTCCTGTGAAGATGGACCGATTCGGGCTGGGATACCAACCGTCTTCGTCAACACCTGCCGTGGGGCCACCCCGTTTCAGAGGGCCAGTAACCATCTCTGCCAGTGGAGTATGTCATGAAACCGTCAACGCTGCTTCGGAGTCTGACGAAGGAGACAACGACTGTGATATGGATGCCTGGATTCAGCCAAGCACGTCAGGACAGGGACTGTGCAACTGGTCTATTCAGGAGCTTGTTCCTGTGACTCTTAAACAGTAATGCTTTGCTTTATTAATTGTTGAAAAATCTGATGTCTTGCCCGGGGCATCAGGATTTGCTTAGGGCTGTGTTGTTATGAACATTGCGTGTTAATCATTAAATAAATGGCGTTTTTTCATGTGCAAATACTGTAATCTCTGTCTTTCTTGTTTTGTATTTTTCAATAAAATGGCGACGTGGTTATTCGCTTTATACGCATTTTGAAGCACTTAACCATTCCTTTTGCAGGATAGCATTTTCAGATGACATCCTTGAACCACCTATGACTCGTCCCGACTTTGAGCACCCGGTATTTCAGGCCGAAGAAGAGGTTGTCGAAGATAGTGACGTTCCTGAAGAGTTGTCTTGGTTGGTGAAGCAAGAGGAAAGAGTCATTCTGCCTCATGAAGAGGTCATCGAAATTATCAACCTGGGGTCGGAAGGGGTTGAGAAGAATATTCGTATCGGAGCCGCGCTGCAGGGTGATATCAAGCGAAGACTGGTTGAAATGCTCTGAGAGTATAGTGATGTATTCGCTTGGTCGTATGAAGATATGCCAGGGCTCGGTACAGACATGGATGTGCACCGTCTGCCACTGAAAGAATAATGTCCGCCAGTCAAACAAAAGCTTCGCAGAACTCGACCAGATATGGCAGTGAAGATCAAAGAGGAAGTTCAAAAACAGTGGGACGCTGGTTTCCTGGCTGTGACAAAGTATCCTTCATGGGTTGCTAACATCATACCAGTGCCAAAGAAAGATGGCAAGGTTCGAATGTGCGTGGATTATAGAGATTTGAATAAAGCAAGCCCAAAAGACGATTTTCCACTTCCTCATATTGACGTGCTAGTTGATAATACTGCTCAATACTCCGTATTCTCCTTCATGGATGGCTTTTCAGGCTATAATCAGATTAAAATGGCGCCAGAGGATATGGAGAAGACTACTTTCATAACGCCTTGGGGAACATTTTGCTACAAAGTGATGCCCTTTGGTTTGAAAAATGCTGGGGCAACATATCAGCGTGCGATGACGACTCTTTTTCATGATATGATGCATAAAGAGATCGAAGTTTATGTTGACGATATGATTGCCAAATCCCAGACGGAGGAAGAGCATCTGGTGAATCTGCTGAAGTTATTTAAAAGGCTTAGGAAGTTCAGGCTGGGGCTGAACCCTAACAAATGCACCTTCGGGGTGAGATCGGGTAAACTGCTGAGGTTTATCGTAAGCGAAAGAGGAATAGAGGTCGATCCTGCTAAAATAAAAGCGATTCAAGAAATGCCGACGCCTAAAACAGAGAAAGAGGTGCGCGGGTTTTTAGGGAGGTTGAACTACATCGCTCGGTTCATATCTCACCTAACTGCCACGTGTGAACCATTATTCAAGCTGTTGAAGAAAGATCAAGCTGTAACATGGAACGAAAATTGTCAAAAGGCGTTCGATAAGATAAAGCAGTATTTGCAGGAGCCTCCTATTTTGATACCCCCAGTGGCAGGTAGACCCTTGATTATGTATTTGACAGTTCTTGAGGGAAGCATGGGTTGTGTTCTCGGTCAACACGACGAGACAGGGAGAAAAGAGCATGCAATTTATTACTTGAGTAAGAAATTTACAGATTGTGAATCTCGATACTCAATGCTGGAGAAAACTTGTTGCGCGCTAGCCTGCCCGCCAAGCGTTTGAGGCATTACATGCTGAATCATACAACCATGCTCATCTCGAAGATGGATCCTATCAAATATGTATTCGAAAAGCAGGCGCTATCAGGGAGAATTGCCCGTTGGCAGATGGTCTTGATTGAATATGACATCCAATACGTCTCGCAAAAGGCTATAAAGGGGAGTGTGCTGTCTGAGTACTTGACAGAGCAACCTATTGAAGATTACCAATCAATGAGGTTTGATTTTCCTGACGAGGATATCATGTACCTAAAGATGAAAGATTGTGAAGAGCCGTTGCCAGACGAAGGACCAGAGTTGGGTTCCAAATGGAAGATGATATTTGACGGAGCTGTGAATGCTTACGGTAGCGGAATAGGGGCAATCATCACTACGCCACATGGGTCGCACATCCCGTTTCTGCCCGATTGACCTTTGTCGTCACCAATAATCAAGCCGAGTACGAAGCTTGTATAATGGGGCTTGAAGAAGCCATTGATTTGCGAATCAAAAATTTAGACGTATACGGAGACTCAGCTCTGGTGGTGAACCAGATAAAAGGGGAATGGGAGACGCGTCAGCCCAACTTGATACATTACATGAACTATGCAAGGAGATTGTTGCCTTTCTTCGACAAAGTTGAATTGCATCACGTACCGAGAGCAGAGAATCAAATGGCTGACGCTCTCGCCACTTTGTCTTCCATGTACAAAGTCAACTTCTGGAACGAGGCTCCCCGAATCGTTATCTCTCGGCTTGATAGGCCAGCTTTCGTATTTGCTATTGATGAAGCATCCGACGATAAACCGTGGTATTTTGATATCCTTAATTTCCTGAAGAATAAAGAGTATCCGGCTGGGGCATCCAGTCAAGATCAGAAGACTCTCAGGAGATTAGCGGGTAATTTCTATTTGAATCTAGACGGTGTCTTATACAGAAGAAACCACGATTTGGTGTTGTTGCGTTGTGTAGACGAAAGAGAGGCAAAGCTGCTCATGGAGGAAATACACGAAGGTACATTTGGTACGCATGCTGGTGGGCATGCTATGACGAGAAAGCTGCTGCGGGCAGGTTATTTTTGGCTGACTATGGAAACTGACTGTTTCAAGTTCGCAAGGAAGTGCCACAAGTGCCAAATCTATGCTGATAAGATCCATGTGCCTCCGAGTCCTCTGAATGTGATGTCATCGCCATGGCCATTCTCGATGTGGGGAATCGATATGATTGGAAAGATCGAGCCGACAGCTTCTAATGGGCACCGGTTCATTTTAGTAGCAATCGATTATTTCACCAAGTGGGTAGAAGCGGCGTCATACGCAAACATAACGAAGCAAGTGGTGGCCAGATTCATCAAGAGAGATATCATTTGCCGATATGGGATTCCCGAGCGGATAATCACGGACAACGGTTCAAACCTGAACAACAAAATGATGAAGGAGCTCTGTCAGAATTTCAAGATCGAACATCACAACTCCTCCCCTTACCGACCCAAGATGAATGGCGCTGTTGAAGCGGCCAATAAGAATATAAAGAAGATCGTTCAGAAAATGGTGGTGACCTATAAGGATTGGCATGAGATGCTACCTTTTGCTTTGCACGGTTATCGTACGACGGTACGCACATCAACCGGGGCAACCCCGTTCTCGTTGGTATACGGAATGGAAGCAGTATTACCATTGGAAGTTGAGATCCCTTCTTTGAGGGTATTGCGAGATGTTCAGCTGGACGAGGCAGAATGGGTGAAAGACAGGTTGAACCAATTGAGTTTGATGGACGAGAAGAGGCTAGCTTCTCTAGCATACGGTCGTTTGTACCAGAGCCGAATGAAGAAAGCATATGATAAGAACATACATCCGCGGAGCTTTCAGACGGGCGACCTTGTGCTAAAAAGGATTCTCCCACCGCAGGCAGATCACAGGGGCAAGTGGACCCCCAACTACGAAGGGCCATATGTTGTCAGAAAAGTCTTTTCAGGAGGAGCGTTGTTGTTGTCCACCATGGACGGTGAAGACTTCACGTCACCTGTGAATTCGGACGCAGTTAAAAAATACTTTGCTTAAAATAGACCCGCTAGACAGAAAAAAGAGAGTCCAGGCAAAAATGGGGCATCTTGGCGAACCAAAAACAGAATGAAAGGTTCGGGCAAAAGTTAGGGATAAAATGGAAAAAAATGTACACCCGCGAAGTTGAAAACCTACACTGGGCGGCTTCGGCAAAAAAGGGTATCCCGGTGAACTGAAAACCCGTAAAGGGCGGTTCACGCAAAAGTTAGGGATTTGAAAAGCAAATGACTGCGGTCCGAATTTGATACTGCAGTGGGCATCAGTGCGGGAGAATATTCGAGGGGGTGATTATCGGATACAACCTCTTCGGAAGTGTGAATATCGGGAAAGCATTAGAGTCGGGCGAGTCATAGGAGGATCAGTTCGTGGTGTTCGTCTGGATCCCTTTGCCGACATGTGTACAAAATTTAATTTGTCAAAGTATTTATGCTTCCTGTGCATACTTGTATATCTGCTTTGCGTAGCTTCCTCTTTTCAGGAGTTACATCCCGTGTACAAAATTCCGCCCATTCAGGGGCCCAATCAATAAAATATGTTATTCAGTATTTGATGCTGGTTCTTTACTGTTTTGTACATGATAAAACGCCTAAGTTTACTGAAATTAGCATGTGTATAACATCACTGGCCCTTGCCAACAACTGCTAAAGCGTTGAATTAACTGAAAATAACGTCACTAACCTGAATCGATTTGGTTGCATAGGCTTGTCTTGTCTTGTTTGTGTTGTTGCAGGTTTCATAGCCGTACGAGGAAGATGACCAAGAGACCGCAGTAATAAAAGACTCGACCCTCACGCAGGTCATGCATGTTCTTCCTGAAGAAGGATAGAATTCCCCAGCTAGTCGTAGCTTATCCAAAGGATATTCTCCAGCAAAGTCGTTTATCCTCAACAGAATTGACGATCCCAAAATTGTAGGCTGTATGCAGACAGTGTGGTGTCCCCCAGAACGATTCCTTATCTCAAGCAGAGTGGGCTAGCCTCATCCCATCCCCAGCGGAATTCTCTTTGCAAGTGTTTTTATTCCTCTCAGTGGAACTCGAAGACCAAGACTTCCCCCGACAGAGTTGGTTGGGAGTCCTGGCATTTATTTTGCCAGGATATCGTGTGATACTCGTTCACTCTCCAGCAGAAGTCTAATCCTACCAGGCGCATCTGCTATTCTCCAACAGAGTTATAGTCCCCAGCAGGGTGTTACCCCAACGAGGTGTTTTGTTCGAGCTCCCAATTTTACTAGCTGAGTCAACTTCCCTTTTCCAGCATTTATTTTGCTGGAATAATTCTATAGCATCTGGCTATCCCCAGCGGAGTCGGCATTATCTTCAGCATTTATTTTGCTGAAGCAGTTCCTGTATCTCGACAGTTCAAGTCCTCAATTGCATTGGCATATAGTGTCATACTTGCATCCACCAAAAACACGCGTAGCATTTCCATGACGATGGAAGCAGTGCATCATTGTCACACATACGCATTTTTGAAACATAAACTAGGTTGGCTAACCATTTGTTTCAAGTATCTGTTTCTCTTGCAGGTAGAGAGAGCCCTCGCTCAGGTGAATCAATAAACATTCGAAGTCTCGGCAGGAGACATTCAACGAAGTGTCAGCTGTGGCACTACTCCCCACAGAGTCAGCAGGATAAGTTTCTCTTTGTCCCTAAGCAGAGTTACTTATTTCCCCGCCAGGGTTCTTGTTGAAGTTTCTCTAGTCCGACCAGCGGATTGTTTCCTTCAAAGTTGTTGTTACGTCAGCATTAAAAGGTTTCATGAACCAGAATTTTAGAGGCTACCGCCAGTTATCAGAACAGGCCTCCGGTAGTGTGGTTTCCAAACATCCCCAGTAGAGTCAGCCTCAAAGTTGTTGTAACGTCAGTGATAAGAAGTTTGCGGACCAATGGAAGGATGAGTCCTAACGTGGACAATTTCTTGACAGGTTTTCTTCGTGCTAGAAAAGTGGAGTCCTAACGTGGACAGTTTTATTTCCCCGGGCTGACGGGAGGTGCTAGCCCCAACGTGGGCAGGTTCGATTTCTCAGAATTGATGGAATGTGGAGTCCTAACGTGGACATTTCTTCCAGTATGACGGTATGTGTTAGTCCTAACGTGGACAGCTTCGAGTTCTCGGTATTGATTGAGTGTAGGGTCCTGACGTGGACAAATTCATCCTTCTTCGTGTTGTGGGCAAAGTATGAGTCCTGACGTGGACACAGTCTTATTTCCCCAGCAAGTCAAAGACGCGCAAGTCCTGACGTGGACAGGTCCTATTACTTCCGCAGATTGAGATATGAGTCCTGACGTGGACAAAGTCTCACGTCCCCAGTGGGTCAAAGGTGCATGAGTCCTGACGTGGACAAGTTTTTATCCTCAGCGAGTTGAGTGGGGAGTCCTAACATGGACAAATCAAGACGAAAAGCGTTTCCTTACGTGGAAAGGTTGGAGTCCTTACGTGGACAGATAAAGGAGTGTTCATTACATGGAACGATGGAGTCCTTACATGGACAAATCAAGAAGATTATTATTCCTAACGTGGAAAAGTGGGTCCTAACGTGGACGATGTAGTCCTTACGTGGACATATCAAATTGTTTTCCTTATGGGGAAAGTTTGTATTCCTTACGTGGAAGAAGAGATGGTGATTCCTTACGTGGAAGAAAAATGATTCCTTACGTGGAAAAGAGACTGTGTTCCTAACATGGAAAGGCGGGTCCTAACGTGGATGATGTATTCCTTACGTGGACATATCAAGAGCATTCCTTACGTGGAAGAAAAACGGTTTCCTTACGTGGAAAGACGAGTTCATTCCTTACGTGGAAAGATTGGGTCCTTACGCGGACATATCAAGATTGACTCCTGATGTGGAAAGATAGAGGTATTCCTAACGTGGAAAAGGTTTGATTCCTTGTGTGGAGAAGAAGAGTTGATTCCTAACGTGGAAAGAAGGTGTATTCCTAACGCGGAAAGTGTAGTCCTGACGCGGACAGATCCAGACAAAGTCTTAGTCCTAACATGGACGGTGTTATTCCTAACGTGGAACGGTTATTCCTTACGTGGAAGGACAAATAATCCCCAGCACAGTCGCACGAGATCAGTGGGTTGCCGTAACAGTCAGATTCAGCTGATGAGTGAAATAATCCCCAAGCAGAGGCGCAGTTTATTTTTGCGGTTGGCAAATTTCCGGGTTCTTAGTATTCAACCGTCTCGTACCGCGAATGTCTGAAGGCTCCGAGCTCTTCACCCAATCGGGTCCAAGTCGCTTGAATAGGGGCAGCTGTTGCACCCTAAAATTTGCCCAACCTTATTCACTTGGTTTATGTTTCAATATCATTAGCATTTGCATATAGAGTCATGTACATAGGTTACTCATCTGCATAACATAAGCATAGCAAGTCATCCAACAGGGGACAAAGCATTATTCTCATCTCTAGAGGCCTATCAAGAGGTTATTATCCTGATTCAATCTCATTCAAGTCATCAGAAAAGAATTTGAAAGTTGGAGAAGTCAGTAGATCAAGCATTGAGTATATCTCCTAACTGAGGGTGTCTGAGGATCAACAAGGAAAGTATGAGCTGTGAATTGAAGGCATGGGGAGTATCTAGACATCTTGGAGGACCTATAGAGTCATTTGGAGAAGGAGACAAGTCATTGGTGTAGTCACAAGTATTGCAGTTGAAGACAGTCAACTAGGGTTTCATCTGGGTCAACCTTGGGTCAGCTCTAGGTCAATTGATTTGATTGAAAGGCATTAAGGGCTATTGGGGAGATGTGGGGTCCATCATTTGACATATAGAAGAGGATATGGTGATATGCCAAGAAGAAATCAAGAGAAATCAAGGAGAAGAGGAGTTTCTAAGTTAGGGTTTCTACGTAAAATCCCCTAGTTTAGGTCAAATTTCCAAGCAAGATAAGTTAAAATGCAAGATTCAAATGGATCCTTGGCCAACATGGAACTTGTATAGGATCTCAAGACCTTTAATTTGAGTGGTGGAAGACATCAAGGAGATTTATAGAACTCAAGTTATGGTCCTTGCAAGTTACAGGTCATCTGAGGTATCTGAAATTTTGTCTGTGAAAGTGACTTGAATTCCAAGCAATATTTACCCCTCAAGGAGATTTCAAATGAATTTCTGGTCAACATAATAGTTGTTCCTCATTGTCTTAGCTTTCTAGAATGGTATAGTATGCCTTCATATGATTTATGGAACTCTACTTATGGTCTTGGCAAACAAAGGGTATTTTGGTCATTTGAGAATTACAGGTCATTTCAACCTATGCCCAAAACTCATACAAGGAAGCTTCAAATGGAAAACTTTACTACATCAAACTTGTTCCAAATGACATTTTGAGTCTAGAAAAGTTGACCATGAGAGATTGGAAAGATTCATAGCACAAGGTTTCAAAATTGTTGGATTTAATGAATAAAAATGGACTTAAAAATGAGATTTTTCATATTTTGGCCAAATGAAGCAAAATTATAGGTCATTTTGAATGGAAAGATCATTTTAAAGACATTGGATAAAGTAGAATTTTGAGCTTAGTTCACATTTTGGGAGTTATTCATGGTTACTTGTAATGGAAGATACATAAACCAAATCCAAAGGAAAGAATGCAAGGGAAGCTTCTCCAAGTTTCTAGGAGGTTCTAAGGACACCTATATATTGATATGAGATGGTTCATGCCATGGTTGGTGATATCATTCTCTCAAAATCACAAGTTTCACTCACTTTCTCCAATTTGCAAAAGCATCTCAAATTCTCTCAAATCTCCATCAATTCTCACATTTCTTGATCTGATCTTCATCACCATCATTCATAGATTACATTTCTCACAAGAATTTGGCTGAATTGAGCAAGGATAGTGCCATACAAGTTTCATCATCCAAGGTGCAAGAAGTTGGAATCACATGATACAAGAAGGTTGAGTCAAGATCTTTGCATACAGAATAAAAGTGGGAGTGTGTGGATCAGTTTCAAGTCCCTGCAAGCATTGGATCGAGGAGTTCCATAGCTGTTTCTCCATTTTGAACTAGGTTGGTATCTCTGCTCGAATTGCATGGTTTAGTTAGCATGATAGGGATTTGTTAGCTTATAATGGTTAAGTTAGGTTAGATGATGAGTTCCACAAGGTTTGGAGAGGTTTCATGAGGATTGGCCATGGAGTGCATAAACTGTTGAGACTTGTAGCTATTAGGATATTGCATGATAACCTTGAATGAATAGTGTGTAATGATCAGTGCAAGATATGGATTAGTTTAGGGTAAGACTTAGAGAGAATTGGAGTGATCAATCACAGGTGAAAATGGTTGATCAGAATTGTGATGCCTATCGGGTTTGAAGATCTAGGCTGTTATATTGAGAACTATGGATACAGTTGTGTTCTACGTGAGGAGGGGAGAAATTTTGGTGTTTATATTGTTTGTTTTCATGGAGAAACGAGGAAGAACCAGAGGAAGGAAAGTCTGGGCATGAAGGTATCGTATTCATGAAATTCTGCAAAACCCTAGACATCTTTGGGACGATGACCCGTGGCCGCTCGATCCTTCCAATGCTGTGACTTTTTCATCTCATCCAACGGCTGTGGTTTGAAGTTGAAAACGGAGGGAAGTCCTAGGAGTGAAACGATGCGTTTCACTTAAGTTTCTGAATGGGCTCAAACTTCCCTTGCTATTCGTACCCCTCTCAGCCAAGGCCCAATAAATTGAACTGTGAATTTTATATCTGCACCGTTTGTACCTTTTTTATTTTTTGTTTGTTTCTGATTGCTTCTTGGGCCTTGCGTATCTTGCTACTGACACCCCCACTTCTCAAGCCCATCAGCATTATAACTGGGGCGCCTTTCTATTCTCACCTCCTCCTTCTATTTCTTTATATTTTAATTTTTTAATTTCTTTTCATTCTCATGCATTTTCAAAAAATCATATCAAATTGAAAAAACATTATTTTCTGATGATTCTTTTTGCATTAATTTTTTCAAAATGTCTAGAAAATTATAAAAAATAAAAATTGCATTTTATTTTTTATTTGATATTTTTCCCATATTTTCCAAATAAATGCCTATTTTAGGTGTTTCATTTCATACATGAATTTGATAATTTTGTTCTAATAGTTGCTTTAATTTTTTTTTAATCCATTCTTTTTAGGTTGTTTAGTTTAGACATTCAACTTGTATATGCAATTTAGTTCATATTTTTAGGAATTAATTTTAGGTGTTTAGTTTAGGTGTGAATAATATGAACAGAATTAGGGTTTAAGTAATGACTTAGGAAAATAAGTTCATTTCCCTTAGGACTTAGAGTTTGAATACTTTAGCTATGGGACTATAGGGACTATGGGTAGTTATTAGATCCCTTAGAAATCACTAGGATTCCCCTACTGCTATTAGTATATTACTGTATGTATTTGACTGATTGGTGTGGTGTGCCTTCTGGGGATTACTGTTTGTCTGTGTGGGTATTGGGATTGCCTGGGGATTGGGAGAGCTGAAGACTTGTGATGATGAAGCCATTGGAGATCCAGAGCTTGAAGTCCAACTTCCAGAGTTGAAGAGGAGATTCCTGCTAGCAGCTGTTGAGGAGACTAGGGTTCAGGAGCTAGGCAGAGCTCTAGATTAGAAAGCTTGTTTCTCAAACATGGAATGCCTTGTCTGCATCCATCTTTTCTCTATGATTAAAAGTCTCTTTCAAATATCCACCTCCTTCCTTTGGAAAGATCAGTGAATGTATTTGAAAGATAGAACTTTTGAGAGAAAACTGTCTGTTTAATGTTAACAGTTGATGAACCACCCTTGGTAGGTAATTGACTGTCTAACATTCATTCACTTCATCTTGTTGACTGATGTTCATCCTAGAGATGGAGACTGGAAGAAAAGCCATTGCAGATGGAAGATTGATGATCAAGACCTTGCTGGAAGGCTGTGGAGATGGAGATTGATGCTTGCTGAAGCTTGTAGCTGATTGGAGATTACTTGAAGTCTGATGTTGATGCAGAGTTGTTGTGGCTGTTTATTTTTGTTGTATTTCATTTCTGATGTATTGATTGGTTTTCTGGACTGTATTGTTTGCTGTTTACCCTGTTGGGTTGAAAGTGAATCCTGTTCACTTTTGCCTATTGTTTTCTAGGTTCGAGGTTGAGTGGGACTCCCTTGCCTCGCTTGTATTGTTGCATCCATGCATTTTACCGCTTTACTGTATATATCTGCTATTGTTTCTGTTTCCGTCTATTCCCTTAGGATCTCTGTTTCTCTCTGTGCAAGAGAGGAGCATGATAGACATTAGGTCTTAACCCATGCATGATAACACTAGGTTAGTTTGATTCCCTTCGCAACCGTAGGTTAGAGTTCTGTCTCTTCTTTCTCAAAACAAACAGAAAACACAATAAAATTTCAAACTCAATAAAAGACACTTCTTCCGTAAAAGAATGTGAACTCATCAAAACGTCATTTTTGTCCGCTTGGACGAGTAATCAGAAAAGCCTTTTTCAGAAGGAATAAAATCAACCAAGACAAGCTTGTGTCGTACGTGGCCCGAACTACGTTTGCTCTGATCTTCCATGCAGTGTGGAAGTACGTAGGCATAGGATGCGATATCCTAGCGAGCAACCTTCCCCTCCTTTCCCGTAGGTAGGCGAACTACGTTGACTCTGATTTCTCGTTCCAGACGAGAATACGTAGGCATAAAGTGCGATACTTTGCCGAGTCATTTTCTTTTCTTTTTAACCCTTAACCTTTAGTTTAGATAGAATAACAATCCATACCCGAAAACAAGCGTGGATCCCGTCGAGTACGACGGACGTGAGGGGTGCTAATACCTTCCCCTTGCGTAACCGACTCCCGAATCCAGGTTTTGGTTGCGACGACCATACCTTTCCCGTGTTGTGCGAGGTTTACTCTGAGCGTTTCCTTTCCCTCCCGTGGGATAAATAACGCACGGTGGCGACTCTTCTGTTCAGCCGGCGCCGATTTTCGCAGTAGCGACACTAAGCAATGGTAATAACCCAAAAGAGACAGTATATTACCTATTATCAGACGTATGATAGCCTAAGCAAATGTAATAACCCAAAAGATACGGTATATTACCTACTATCAGACGTATAATAGCCTAACCAAAGGTAATAACCCAAAACATACAGTATATTACCTACTATCAAACGTATGATAGCCAAAGCAACGGTAATAACCTAAAAGATACGGTATATAACCTATTATCAGACGTATAATAGCCTAAGCAAAGGTAATAACCCAAAAGATACGATATATTACAAACTATCAAAGCTACGATAGCCTAAGCAAATGTAATAACCCAAAAGATACGGCATATTACCTACTATTAGACGTATGATAACCTAAGCAAAGGTAATAACCCAAAAGATACGGTATATTACCTACTATCAGACGTATGATAGCCTAAGCAAAGGTAATAATAAAAAAGATACGGTATAGTACCTACTATCACCCGTATGATAGCCTAAGCAAAAGTAATAACCTAAAAGATACGATATATTACCTAGTATCAGACGTATAATAGCCTAAGCAAAGGTAATAACCCAAAAGATACGGTATATTACCTACTATCAAACGTATGATAGCCTAAGCAAAGGAAATAACCTAAAAGAGACGGTATATTAACTACTATTAGACGTATCATGGCCTAAGCAAAGGTAATAACCCAAAAGATACGGTATATTACGTACTATCAGACGTATGAAAGCCTAAGCAAAGGCAATAAACCAAAAGATACGGTATAATACCAACTATCAAACGTATGATAGCCTAAGCAAATGTAATAACACAAAACATACGGTATCTTCCCTACTATTAAACGTATGATAGCCTAAGCATAGGTAATAACCCAAAAGATACGGTATATTACCTACTATCAAACGTATGATAGCCTAAGTAAAGAAAATAACCCAAAAGATACGGTATATTACCTGCTATCAGACGAATGATAGCCTAAGCAAATGTAATAACCCAAAAGATACGGTATATTACCTACTATCAGACGTATGATAACCTAAGCAAAGGTAATAAACCAAAAGATACGGTATGTTACCTACTCTCAGACGTATGATAGCCTAAGCAAAGGTAATAACCTAAAAGATATGGTATATTACCTAGTTTTAGACGTATGATAACCTAAGCAAATGTAATAACCCAAAAGATACGGTATATTACCTACTATCAGACGTATGATAACCTAAGCAAAGGTAATAACCCAAAAGATACGGTATGTTACCTACTCTCAGACGTATGATAGCCTAAGCAAAGGTAATAACCTAAAAGATATGGTATATTACCTAGTTTTAGACGTATGATAACCTAAGCAAAGGTAATAAAATAAAAGATACGGTATATTACCTACTATCAGACGTTTAATAGCCTAAGCAAAGGTAATAACCCAAAACATACAGTATATTACCTAATATCAAATGTATGATAGCCAAAGCAAAGGTAATAACCTAAAAGATACGGTATATAACCTACTATCAGACGTATATTAGCCTAAGCAATGGTAATAACCCAAAAGATATGATATATTACCAACTATCAAACGTATGATAGCCTATGCAGAGGTAATAACACAAAAGAGATGGTATCTTACCAACTGTAAAACGTATGATAGCCTAAGCATAGGTAATAACCCAAAAGATACGGTATATTACCTACTATCAAACATATGATAGCCTAAGCAAAGGTAATAACCCAAAAGAAACGGTATATTACCTACTATCAAACGTATGATAGCCTAAGCAAAGGTAATAACATAAAAGAGATGGTATCAGACGTATAATAGCCTAAGCAAAGTTAATAACCTAAAAGATACAATATATTACCTACTATCAGACGTATAATAGCCTAAGCAAAGGTAATAACCCAAAAGATACGGTATATTACCTACTATCAAACGTATGATAGCCTAAGCAAAGGAAATAACCTAAAAGAGACGGTATATTAACTACTATCAGACGTATCATGGCCTAAGCAAAAGTAATAACCCAAAACATACAGTATATTACCTACTATCAAACGTATGATAGCCAAAGCAAAGGTAATAACCTAAAAGATATGGTATATAACCTACTATTAGACATATAATAGCCTAAGCAAAGGTAATAACCCAAAAGATACGATATATTACCAACTATCAAACGTATGATAGCCTATGCAAAGGTAATAACACAAAAGATACGGTATCTTACCAACTGTTAAACGTATGATAGCCTAAGCATAGGTAGTATCCCAAAAGATACGGTATATTACCTACTATCAAACGTATGATAGCCTAAGCAAAGGTAATAACCCAAAAGAAACGGTATATTACCTACTATCAAACGTAAGATAGCCTAAGCAAAGGTAATAACCCAAAAGATACGGTATATTACCTGCTATCAGACGTATGATAGGCTAAGAAAATGTAATAACCCAAAAGATACGGTATATTACCTACTATCAGACGTATGATAACCTAAGAAAAGGTAATAACCTAAAAGATACGGTATATTACCTACTCTCAGACGTATGATAGCCTAAGCAAAGGTAATAACCCAAAAGATACGGTATATTACCTACTATCAGACGTATGATAACCTAAGCAAAGGTAATAACAAAAAAGATACGGTATATTACCTACTATCAGCCGTATGATAGCCTAAGAAAAAGTTAATAACCTAAAAGATACAGTATATTACCTACTATTAGACGTATAATAGCATAAACAAAGGTAATAACCCAAAAGATACGGTATATTACCTACTATCAAACGTATGATAGCCTAAGCAAAGGAAATAACCTAAAAGATACGGTATATTACCTACTATCAGACGTATAATAGCCTAAGCAAAGGTAATAACCCAAAAGATACGGTATATTACCTACTATCAAACGTATGATAGCCTAAGCAAAGGTAATAACCTAAAAGAGACAGTATATTAACTACTATCAGACGTATCATGGGCTAAGCAAATGTAATAACCCAAAAGATACGGTATATTACCTACTATTAGACGTATGAAAGCCTAAGCAAAGGTAATAAACCAATAGATATGGTATATTACCAACTATCAAACGTATTATAGCCAAAGCAAAGGTAATAACCTAAAAGATATGATATATAACCTACTATCAGACGTATATAAACCTAAGCAAAGGTAAAAACCCAAAAGATACGCTATATTAGAAATTATCAAACGTATGATAGCCTATGCAAAGGTAATAACCCAAAAGAGACGAAATCTTACCAACTGTTAAACGTATGATATCCTAAGCATAAGTAATAACCCAAAAGAAACGGTATGTTACCTACTATCAAACGTATGATAGCCTAAGCAAAGGTTATAACCCAAAAGATACGGTATATTACCTACTATTAGACGTATGATAGCCTAAGCAAATGTAATAACCCAAAAGATACGGCATATTACCTACTATTAGACGTATGATAACCTAAACAAAGGTAATAACCCAAAAGATACGGTATATTACCTACTATCAGAAGTATGATAGCCTAAGCAAAGGTAATAATAAAAAAGATACGGTATAGTACCTACTATCACCCGTATGATAGCCTAAGCAAAGTTAATAACCTAAAAGATACGATATATTACCTAGTATCAGACGTATAATAGCCTAAGCAATGGTAATAACCCAAAAGATACGGTATAATACCAACTATCAAACGTATGATAGCCTAAGCAAAGGTAATAACCCAAAACATACGGTATCTTCCCTACTATTAAACGTATGATGGCCTAAGCATAGGTAATAACCCAAAAGATACGGTATATTACCTACTATCAAACGTATGATAGCCTAAGCAAAGAAAATAACCCAAAAGAAACGGTATATTACCTACTATCAAACGTATAATAGCCTATGCAAAGGTAATAACCCAAATGATACGGTACATTACCTATTAACAGACGTGTGATAGCCTAAGCAAATGTAATAACCCAAAAGATACGGTCTATTACCTACTATCAGACGTATGATAACCTAAGGAAAGGTAATAAAATAAAAGATATGGTATATTACCTACTATCAGACGTTTAATAGCCTAAGCAAAGGTAATAACCCAAAACATACAGTATATTACCTAATATCAAATGTATGATAGCCAAAGCAAAAGTAATAACCTAAAAGATACGGTATATAACCTACTATCAGACGTATAATAGCCTAAGCAATGGTAATAACCCAAAAGATATGATATATTAACAACTATCAAACGTATGATAGCCTATGCAGAGGTAATAACACAAAAGAGATGGTATCTTACCAACTGTTAAACGTATGATAGCCTAAGCATAGGTAATAACCCAAAAGATACGGTATATTACCTACTATCAAACGTATGATAGCCTAAGCAAAGGTAATAACCCAAAAGAAACGGTTTATTACCTACTATCAAACGTATGATAGCCTAAGCAAAGGTAATAACACAAAAGAGATGGTATCCTACCAACTGTTAAACGTATGATAGCCTAAGCATAGGTAATATATCAAAAGATATGGTATATTACCTAAAATCAAACGTATGATAGCCTAAGCAAAGGTAATAACCCAAAAGAAACGGTATATTACCTACTATCAAACGTATGATAGCCTAAGCAAAGGTAATAACCCAAAAGAGATGGTATATTAACTACTATCAGACGTATGATAACCTAAGCAAAGGCAATAACCCAAAAGATACAGTATATTACCCACTATCAGACGTATGATAGCCTAAGCAAAGGTAATAACCTAAAAGATATGGTATATTACCTACTATTAGACGTATGATAGCCTAAGCAAAGGTAATAACCTAAAAGATACGGTATATTACCTACTATCAGTTGTATGATAGCCTAAGCAAAGGTAATAACCCAAAAGACACGGTATATTACCTACTATCAGACGTATGTTAGCCTAAGCAAAGGTAATAACAAAAAAGATACGGTATATTACCTACTATCAGCCGTATGATAGCCTAAGCAAAGGTAATAACCCAAAAGATACGGTATATTACCTACTATTAGACGTATAATAGCCTAAGCAAAGGTAATAACCCAAAAGATACGGTATATTACCTACTATCAAACGTATGATAGCCTAAGCAAAGGTAATAACCCAAAAGATACGGTATATTACCCACTATCAGACGTATAATAGCCTAAGCAAATGTAATAACCCAAAAGATACGGTATATTACCTACTATCAAACGTATGATAGCCTAAGCAAAGGTAATAACCTAAAAGAGACGGTATATTAACTACTATCAGACGTATCATGGCCTAAGCAAAGGTAATAACCCAAAAGATACGGTATATTACCTACTATTAGACGTATGATAGCCTAAGCAAAGGTAATAAACCAAAAGATACGGTATATTACCAACTATCAAACGTATGATAGCCTAAGCAAAGGTAATAACCCGAAACATACGGTATCTTACCTACTATTAAACATATGATAGCTTAAGAATAGGTAATAACCCAAAAGATATGTTATATTACCTACTATCAAACGTATGATAGCCTAAGCAAACGTAATAACCCAAAAGATACGGTATATTACCTATTTTCAGACATATGATAGCCTAAGGAAATGTAATAACCCAAAAGATACGGTATATTACCTACTATCAGACGTATGATAACCTAAGCAAAGGTAATAACCTAAAAGATACGGTATATTATCTACTATCAGACGTATAATAGCCTAAGCAAAGGTAATAGCCCAAAACATACAGTACATTACCTACTATCAAACGTATGATAGCCAAAGCAAAGGTAATAACCTAAAAGATACGGTATATAACCTACTATCAGACGTATGATAGCCAAAGCAAAGGTAATAACCTAAAACATACGATATATTACCAACTATCAAACGTATATAAGCCTATGCAAAGGTAATAACCCAAAAGATACGATATATTACAAACTATCAAACGTATGATAGCCTATGCAAAGGTAATAACCCAAAAGATACGGTATCTTACCTACTATCAAACGTATGATAGCCTAAGCAAAGGTAGAAACCCAAAAGAAACGGTATGTTACCTACTATCAAACGTATGATAGCCAAACAAAGGTAATAACCCAAAAGATACGGTATACTACCTACTATCAGACGTATGATAGCCTAAGCAAATGTAATAACCCAAAAGATACGGCACATTACCTACTATCATACGTATGATAACCTTAGCAAAGGTAATAACCCAAACGATACGGTATATTAGCTACTATCAGACGTATGATAGCCTAAGCAAAGGTAATAATAAAAAAGATACGGTATAGTACCTACTATCACCCGTATGATAGCCTAAGCAAAGTTAATAACCTAAGAGATACGATATATTACCTACTATTAGACGTATAATAGCCTAAGCAAAGGTAATAACCCAAAAGATACGGTATATTACCTACTATCAAACGTATGATAGCCTAAGCAAAGGAAATAACCTAAAAGAGACGGTATATTAACTACTATCAGACGTATCATGGCCTAAGCAAAGGTAATAACCCAAAAGACACAGTATATTACCTACTATCAGACGTATGAAATCCTAAGCAAAGGCAATAAACCAAAAGATACGGTATAATACCAACTATCAAACGTATGATAGCCTAAGCAAAGGTAATAACCCAAAACATATGGTATCTTCCCTACTATTAAACGTATGATGGCCTAAGACTAGGTAATAACCCAAAAGATACGGTATCTTACCAACTGTTAAACGTATGATAGCCTAAGCATAGGTAGTATCCTAAAAGAGACTGTATATTACCTACTATCAAACGTATGATAGCCTAAGCAAAGGTAATAACCCAAAAGAAATGGTATATTACCTACTATCAAACGTATGATAGCCTAAGCAAAGGTAATAACCCAAAAGAGACGGTATATTAACTACTATCAGACGTATGATAACCTAAGCAAAGGCAATAACCCAAAAGATACAGTATATTACCCACTATCAGACGTATGATAGCCTAAGCAAAGGTAATAACCTAAAAGATATGGTATATTACCTACTATTAGACGTATGATAGCCTAAGCAAAGGTAATAACCCAAAAGATACGGTATATTACCTACTATCAGACGTATGATAGCCTAAGCAAAGGTAATAACCCAAAAGACACGGTATATTACCTACTATCAGACGTATGTTAGCCTAAGCAAAGGTAATAACAAAAAAGATACGGTATATTACCTACTATCAGCCGTATGATAGCCTAAGCAAAGGTAATAACCCAAAAGATACGGTATATTACCTACTATTAGACGTATAATAGCCTAAGCAAAGGTAATAACCCAAAAGATACGGTATATTACCTACTATCAAACGTATGATAGCCTAAGCAAAGGTAATAACCCAAAAGATACGGTATATTACCCACTATCAGACGTATAATAGCCTAAGCAAATGTAATAACCCAAAAGATACGGTATATTACCTACTATCAAACGTATGATAGCCTAAGCAAAGGTAATAACCTAAAAGAGACGGTATATTAACTACTATCAGACGTATCATGGCCTAAGCAAAGGTAATAACCCAAAAGATACGGTATATTACCTACTATTAGACGTATGATAGCCTAAGCAAAGGTAATAAACCAAAAGATACGGTATATTACCAACTATCAAACGTATGATAGCCTAAGCAAAGGTAATAACCCGAAACATACGGTATCTTACCTACTATTAAACATATGATAGCTTAAGAATAGGTAATAACCCAAAAGATATGTTATATTACCTACTATCAAACGTATGATAGCCTAAGCAAAGGTAATAACCCAAAAGATACGGTATATTACCTATTTTCAGACATATGATAGCCTAAGGAAATGTAATAACCCAAAAGATACGGTATATTACCTACTATCAGACGTATGATAACCTAAGCAAAGGTAATAACCTAAAAGATACGGTATATTATCTACTATCAGACGTATAATAGCCTAAGCAAAGGTAATAGCCCAAAACATACAGTATATTACCTACTATCAAACGTATGATAGCCAAAGCAAAGGTAATAACCTAAAAGATACGGTATATAACCTACTATCAGACGTATATAAGCCTAAGCAAATGTAATAACCTAAAACATACGATATATTACCAACTATCAAACGTATATAAGCCTATGCAAAGGTAATAACCCAAAAGATACGATATATTACAAACTATCAAATGTATGATAGCCTATGCAAAGGTAATTACCCAAAAGAGATGGTATCTTACCTACTATCAAACGTATGATAGCCTAAGCAAAGGTAGAAACCCAAAAGAAACGGTATGTTACCTACTATCAAATGTATGATAGCCAAACAAAGGTAATAACCCAAAAGATACGGTATACTACCTACTATCAGACGTATGATAGCCTAAGCAAATGTAATAACCCAAAAGATACGGCATATTACCTACTATCATACGTATGATAACCTTAGAAAAGGTAATAACCCAAAAGATACGGTATATTACCTACTATCAGACGTATGATAGCCTAAGCAAAGGTAATAATAAAAAAGATACGGTATAGTACCTACAATCACCCGTATGATAGCCTAAGCAAAGTTAATAACCTAAGAGATACGATATATTACCTACTATTAGACGTATAATAGCCTAAGCAAAGGTAATAACCCAAAAGATACGGTATATTACCTACTATCAAACGTATGATAGCCTAAGCAAAGGAAATAACCTAAAAGAGACGGTATATTAACTACTATCAGACGTATCATGGCCTAAGCAAAAGTAATAACCCAAAAGACACAGTATATTACCTACTATCAGACGTATGAAATCCTAAGCAAAGGCAATAAACCAAAAGATACGGTATAATACCAACTATCAAACGTATGATAGCCTAAGCAAAGGTAATAACCCAAAACATACGGTATCTTCCCTACTATTAAACGTATGATGGCCTAAGACTAGGTAATAACCCAAAAGATACGGTATCTTACCAACTGTTAAACGTATGATAGCCTAAGCATAGGTAGTATCCTAAAAGAGACGGTATATTACCTACTATCAAACGTATGATAGCCTAAGCAAAGAAAATAACCCAAAAGAAACGGTATATTACCTACTATCAAACGTATGATAGCCTAAGCAAAGGTAATAACCCAAATGATATGGTATATTACCTACTATCAAACGTATGATAGCCTAAGCAATGGTAATAACCCAAAAGATACGGTATATTACCTATTAACAGACGTATGATAGCCTAAGCAAATGTAATAACCCAAAAGATACGGTATATTACCTACTATCAGACGGATGATAACCAAAGCAAAGGTAATAACCCAAATGATATGGTATATTACCTACTATCAAACGTATGATAGCCTAAGCAAAGGTAATAACCCAAAACATACAGTATATTACCTAATATCAAATGTATGATAGCCAAAGCAAAGGTAATAACCTAAAAGATACGGTATATAACCTACTATCAGACGTATAATAGCCTAAGCAATGGTTATAACCTAAAAGATATGATATATTACCAACTATCAATCGTATGATAGCCTATGCAAAGGTAATCACACAAAAGATATGGTATCTTACCAACTGTTAAACGTATGATAGCCTAAGCATAGGTAGTATCCCAAAGGATACGGTATATTACCTACTATCAAACGTATGATAGCCTAAGCAAAGGTAATAACCCAAAAGAAACGGTATATTACCTACTATCAAATGTATGATAGCCTAAGCGAAGGTAATAACCCAAAAGATACTGTATATTACCTACTATCAGATGTATGATAGCCTAAGCAAAGGTAATAACCCAAAAGATACGGTATGTTACCTACTCTCAGACGTATGATAGCCTAAGCAAAGGTAATAACCTAAAAGATATGGTATATTACCTAGTCTTAGACGTATGATAACCTAAGCAAATGTAATAACCCAAAAGATACGGTATATTACCTACTATCAGACGTATGATAACCTAAGCAAAGGTAATAACCCAAAAGATACGGTATGTTACCTACTCTCACACGTATGATAGCCTAAGCAAAGGTAATAACCTAAAAGATATGGTATATTACCTAGTTTTAGACGTATGATAACCTAAGCAAAGGTAATAAAATAAAAGATACGGTATATTACCTACTATCAGACGTTTAATAGCCTAAGCAAAGGTAATAACCCAAAACATACAGTATATTACCTAATATCAAATGTATGATAGCCAAAGCAAAGGTAATAACCTAAAAGATACGGTATATAACCTACTATCAGACGTATATTAGCCTAAGCAATGGTAATAACCCAAAAGATATGATATATTACCAACTATCAAACGTATGATAGCCTATGCAGAGGTAATAACACAAAAGAGATGGTATCTTACCAACTGTAAAACGTATGATAGCCTAAGCATAGGTAATAACCCAAAAGATACGGTATATTACCTACTATCAAACGTATGATAGCCTAAGCAAAGGTAATAACCCAAAAGAAACGGTATATTACCTACTATCAAACGTATGATAGCCTAAGCAAAGGTAATAACATAAAAGAGATGGTATCAGACGTATAATAGCCTAAGCAAAGTTAATAACCTAAAAGATACAATATATTACCTACTATCAGACGTATAATAGCCTAAGCAAAGGTAATAACCCAAAAGATACGGTATATTACCTACTATCAAACGTATGATAGCCTAAGCAAAGGAAATAACCTAAAAGAGACGGTATATTAACTACTATCAGATGTATCATGGCCTAAGCAAAAGTAATAACCCAAAACATACAGTATATTACCTACTATCAAACGTATGATAGCCAAAGCAAAGGTAATAACCTAAAAGATACGGTATATAACCTACTATTAGACGTATAATAGCCTAAGCAAAGGTAATAACCCAAAAGATACGATATATTACCAACTATCAAACGTATGATAGCCTATGCAAAGGTAATAACACAAAAGATACGGTATCTTACCAACTGTTAAATGTATGATAGCCTAAGCATTGGTAGTATCCCAAAAGATACGGTATATTACCTACTATCAAACGTATGATAGCCTAAGCAAAGGTAATAACCCAAAAGAAACGGTATATTACCTACTATCAAACGTAAGATAGCCTAAGCAAAGGTAATAACCCAAAAGATACGGTATATTACCTGCTATCAGACGTATGATAGGCTAAGAAAATGTAATAACCCAAAAGATACGGTATATTACCTACTATCAGACGTATGATAACCTAAGAAAAGGTAATAACCCAAAAGATACGGTATATTACCTACTCTCAGACGTATGATAGCCTAAGCAAAGGTAATAACCTAAAAGATATGGTATATTACCTAGTATTAGACGTATGATAGCCTAAGCAAAGGTAATAACCCAAAAGATACGGTATATTACCTACTATCAGACGTATGATAACCTAAGCAAAGGTAATAACAAAAAAGATACGGTATATTACCTACTATCAGCCGTATGATAGCCTAAGAAAAAGTTAATAACCTAAAAGATACAGTATATTACCTACTATTAGACGTATAATAGCATAAACAAAGGTAATAACCCAAAAGATACGGTATATTACCTACTATCAAACGTATGATAGCCTAAGCAAAGGAAATAACCTAAAAGATACGGTATATTACCTACTATCAGACGTATAATAGCCTAAGCAAAGGTAATAACCCAAAAGATACTGTATATTACCTACTATCAAACGTATGATAGCCTAAGCAAAGGTAATAACCTAAAAGAGACGGTATATTAACTACTATCAGACGTATCATGGGCTAAGCAAATGTAATAACCCAAAAGATATGGTATATTACCTACTATTAGACGTATGAAAGCCTAAGCAAAGGTAATAAACCAATAGATATGGTATATTACCAACTCTCAAACGTATTATAGCCAAAGCAAAGGTAATAACCTAAAAGATATGGTATATAACCTACTATCAGACGTATATAAACCTAAGCAAAGGTAATAACCCAAAAGATACGCTATATTAGAAATTATCAAACGTATGATAGCCTATGCAAAGGTAATAACCCAAAAGAGACGAAATCTTACCAACTGTTAAACGTATGATATCCTAAGCATAGGTAATAACCCAAAAGAAACGGTATGTTACCTACTATCAAACGTATGATAGCCTAAGCAAAGGTAATAACCCAAAAGATACGGTATATTACCTACTATTAGACGTATGATAGCCTAAGCAAATGTAATAACCCAAAAGATACGGCATATTACCTACTATTAGACGTATGATAACCTAAACAAAGGTAATAACCCAAAAGATACGGTATATTACCTACTATCAGACGTATGATAGCCTAAGCAAAGGTAATAATAAAAAAGATACGGTATAGTACCTACTATCACCCGTATGATAGCCTAAGCAAAGTTAATAACCTAAAAGATACGATATATTACCTAGTATCAGACGTATAATAGCCTAAGCAAAGGTAATAACCCAAAAGATACGGTATATTACCTACTATCAAACGTATGATAGCCTAAGCAAAGGAAATAACCTAAAAGAGACGGTATATTAACTACTATCAGACATATCATGGCGTAAGCAAAGGTAATAACCCAAAAGATACGGTATATTACCTACTATCAGACGTATGAAAGCCTAAGCAAAGGCAATAAACCAAAAGATACGGTATAATACCAACTATCAAACGTATGATAGCCTAAGCAAAGGTAATAACCCAAAACATACGGTATCTTCCCTACTATTAAACGTATGATGGCCTAAGCATAGGTAATAACCCAAAAGATACGGTATATTACCTACTATCAAACGTATGATAGCCTAAGCAAAGAAAATAACCCAAAAGAAACGGTATATTACCTACTATCAAACGTATAATAGCCTATGCAAAGGTAATAACCCAAATGATACGGTACATTACCTACTATCAGACGTGTGATAGCCTAAGCAAATGTAATAACCCAAAAGATACGGTCTATTACCTACTATCAGACGTATGATAACCTAAGCAAAGGTAATAAAATAAAAGATACGGTATATTACCTACTATCAGACGTTTAATAGCCTAAGCAAAGGTAATAACCCAAAACATACAGTATATTACCTAATATCAAATGTATGATAGCCAAAGCAAAAGTAATAACCTAAAAGATACGGTATATAACCTACTATCAGACGTATAATAGCCTAATCAATGGTAATAACCCAAAAGATATGATATATTAACAACTATCAAACGTATGATAGCCTATGCAGAGGTAATAACACAAAAGAGATGGTATCTTACCAACTGTTAAACGTATGATAGCCTAAGCATAGGTAATAACCCAAAAGATACGGTATATTACCTACTATCAAACGTATGATAGCCTAAGCAAAGGTAATAACCCAAAAGAAACGGTTTATTACCTACTATCAAACGTATGATAGCCTAAGCAAAGGTAATAACACAAAAGAGATGGTATCCTACCAACTGTTAAACGTATGATAGCCTAAGCATAGGTAATATATCAAAAGATACGGTATATTACCTAAAATCAAACGTATGATAGCCTAAGAAAAGGTAATAACCCAAAAGAAACGGTATATTACCTACTATCAAACGTATGATAGCCTAAGCAAAGGTAATAACCCAAAAGAGACGGTATATTAACTACTATCAGACGTATGATAACCTAAGCAAAGGCAATAACCCAAAAGATACAGTATATTACCCACTATCAGACGTACGATAGCCTAAGCAAAGGTAATAACCTAAAAGATATGGTATATTACCTACTATCAGCCGTATGATAGCCTAAGCAAAGGTAATAACCCAAAAGACACGGTATATTACCTACTATCAGACGTATGTTAGCCTAAGCAAAGGTAATAACAAAAAAGATACGGTATATTACCTACTATCAGCCGTATGATAGCCTAAGCAAAGGTAATAACCCAAAAGATACGGTATATTACCTACTATTAGACGTATAATAGCCTAAGCAAAGATAATAACCCAAAAGATACGGTATATTACCTACTATCAAACGTATGATAGCCTAAGCAAAGGTAATAACCCAAAAGATACGGTATATTACCCACTATCAGACGTATAATAGCCTAAGAAAATGTAATAACCCAAAAGATACGGTATATTACCTACTATCAAACGTATGATAGCCTAAGCAAAGGTAATAACCTAAAAGAGACGGTATATTAACTACTATCAGACGTATCATGGCCTAAGCAAAGGTAATAACCCAAAAGATACGGTATATTACCTACTATTAGACGTATGATAGCCTAAGCAAAGGTAATAAACCAAAAGATACGGTATATTACCAACTATCAAACGTATGATAGCCTAAGCAAAGGTAATAACCCGAAACATACGGTATCTTACCTACTATTAAACATATGATAGCTTAAGCATAGGTAATAACCCAAATGATATGGTATATTACCTACTATCAAACGTATGATAGCCTAAGCAATGGTAATAACCCAAAAGATACGGTATATTACCTATTAACAGACGTATGATAGCCTAAGCAAATGTAATAACCCAAAAGATACGGTATATTACCTACTATCAGACGGATGATAACCTAAGCAAAGGTAATAACCTAAAAGATACGGTATATTACCTACTATCAGACGTTTAATAGCCTAAGCAAAGGTAATAACCCAAAACATACAGTATATTACCTAATATCAAATGTATGATAGCCAAAGCAAAGGTAATAACCTAAAAGATACGGTATATAACCTACTATCAGACGTATAATAGCCTAAGCAATGGTTATAACCTAAAAGATATGATATATTACCAACTATCAATCGTATGATAGCCTATGCAAAGGTAATAACACAAAAGATATGGTATCTTACCAACTGTTAAACGTATGATAGCCTAAGCATAGGTTGTATCCCAAAGGATACGGTATATTACCTACTATCAAACGTATGATAGCCTAAGTAAAGGTAATAACCCAAAAGAAACGGTATATTACCTACTATCAAATGTATGATAGCCTAAGCGAAGGTAATAACCCAAAAGATACTGTATATTACCTACTATCAAAGGTATGATAGCCTAAGCAAATGTAATAACCCAAAAGATACGGTATATTACCTACTATCAGACGTATGATAACCTAAGCAAAGGTAATAACCCAAAAGATACGGTATATTACCTACTATCAGACGTATGATAGCTTAAGCAAAGGAAATAACCTAAAAGATATGGTATATTACCTACTATCAGACGTATGATAGCCTAAGCAAAGGTAATAACCTAAAATATACGGTATATTACCTACTATCAGACGTATAATAGCCTAAGCAAAGGTAATAACCCAAAAGATACGGTATATTACCTACTATCAAACGTATGATAGCCTAAGCAAAGGTAATAACCTAAAAGAGACGGTATATTAACTACTATCAGACGTATCGTGGCCTAAGCAAATGTAATAACCCAAAAGATATGGTATATTACCTACTATTAGACGTATGAAAGCCTAAGCAAAGGTAATAAACCAAAAGATACGGTATATTACCAACTATCAAACGTATGATAGCCAAAGCAAAGATAATAACCTAAAAGATACGGTATATAACCTACTATCAGACGTATATAAGCCTAAGCAAAGGTAATAACCCAAAAGATACCATATATTACAAACTATCAAACGTATGATAGCCTATGCAAAGGTAATAACCCAAAAGAGACGGTATTTTACCAACTGTTAAACCTATGATATCCTAAGCATAGGTAACAACCCAAAAGAAACGGTATGTTACCTACTTTCAAACGTATGATAGCCTAAGCAAAGTTAATAACCCAAAAGATACGGTATATTACCTACTATCACACGTATGATAGCCTAAGCAAATTTAACAACCCAAAAGATACGGCATATTACCTACTATCAGACGTATGATAACCTAAGCAAAGGTAATAACCCAAAAGATACGGTATATTACCTACTATCAGACGTATGATAGCCTAAGCAAAGGTAATAATAAAAACGATACGGTATAGTACCTACTATCACCCGTATGATAGCCTAAGGAAAGTTAATAACCTAAAAGATACGATATATTACCTACTATCAGACGTATAATAGCCTAAGCAAAGGTAATAACCCAAAAGATACGGTATATTACCTACTATCAAACGTATGATAGCCTAAGCAAAGGTAATACCTTAAAATATACGGTATATTACCTACTATCAGACGTATAATAGCCTAAGCAAAGGTAATAACCCCAAAGATACGGTATATTACTTACTATCAAACGTATGATAGCCTAAGCAAAGGTAATAACCTAAAAAAGACGGTATATTAACTACTATCAGACGTATCATGGCCTAAGCAAATGTAATAACCCAAAAGATATGGTATATTACCTACTATTAGACGTATGAAAGCCTAAGCAAAGGTAATAAACCAAAAGATACGGTATATTACCAACTATCAAACGTATGATAGCCAAAGCAAAGATAATAACCTAAAAGATACGGTATATAACCTACTATCAGACGTATATAAGCCTAAGCAAAGGTAATAACCCAAAAGATACCATATATTACAAACTATCAAACGTATGATAGCCTATGCAAAGGTAATAACCCAAAAGAGACGGTATCTTACCAACTGTTAAACGTATGATATCCTAAGCATAGGTAATAACCCAAAAGAAACGGTATGTTACCTACTATCAAACGTATGATAGCCTAAGCAAAGGTAATAACCCAAAAGATACGGTATATTACCTACTATCAGACGTATGATAGCCTAAGCAAATGTAACAACCCAAAAGATACGGCATATTACCTACTATCAGACGTATGATAACCTAAGCAAAGGTAATAACCCAAAAGATACGGTATATTACCTATTATCAGACGTATGATAGCCTAAGCAAAGGTAATAATAAAAAAGATACGGTATAGTACCTACTATCACCCGTATGATAGCCTAAGCAAAGTCAATAACCTAAAAGATACGATATATTACCTACTATCAGACGTATAATAGCCTAAGCAAAGGTAATAACCCAAAAGATATGGTATATTACCTACTATCAAACGTATGATAGACTAAGCAAAGGAAAAAACCTAAAAGAGACGGTATATTAACTACTATCAGACGTATAATAGCCTAAGCAAAGGTAATAACCCAAAAGATACGGTATATTACCTACTATCAAACGTATAATAGCCTAAGCAAAGGTAATAACCTAAAAAAGACGGTATATTAACTACTATCAGACGTATCATAGCCTAAGCAAATGTAATAACCCAAAAGAGACGGTATTTTACCAACTGTTAAACCTATGATATCCTAAGCATAGGTAACAACCCAAAAGAAACGGTATGTTACCTACTTTCAAACGTATGATAGCCTAAGCAAAGTTAATAACCCAAAAGATACGGTATATTACCTACTATCAGACGTATGATAGCCTAAGCAAATTTAACAACCCAAAAGATACGGCATATTACCTACTATCAGACGTATGATAACCTAAGCAAAGGTAATAACCCAAAAGATACGGTATATTACCTACTATCAGACGTATGATAGCCTAAGCAAAGGTAATAATAAAAACGATACGGTATAGTACCTACTATCACCCGTATGATAGCCTAAGGAAAGTTAATAACCTAAAAGATACGATATATTACCTACTATCAGACGTATAATAGCCTAAGCAAAGGTAATAACCCAAAAGATACGGTATATTACCTACTATCAAACGTATGATAGCCTAAGCAAAGGTAATACCCTAAAATATACGGTATATTAACTACTATCAGACGTATAATAGCCTAAGCAAAGGTAATAACCCAAAAGATACGGTATATTACCTACTATCAAACGTATGATAGCCTAAGCAAAGGTAATAACCTAAAAAAGACGGTATATTAACTACTATCAGACATATCATAGCCTAAGCAAATGTAATAACCCAAAAGATACGGTATGTTACCTACTTTTAGAAGTTTGAAAGCCAAATCAAAGGTAATAAACCAAAAGATACGGTATATTACCAACTATCAAACGTATGATAGCCAAAGCAAAGATAATAACCTAAAAGATACGGTATATAACCTACTATCAGACGTATATAAGCCTAAGCAAAGGTAATAACCCAAAAGATACCATATATTACAAACTATCAAACGTATGATAGCCTATGCAAAGGTAATAACCCAAAAGAGACGGTATCTTACCAACTGTTAAACGTATGATATCCTAAGCATAGGTAATAACCCAAAAGAAACGGTATGTTACCTACTATCAAACGTATGATAGCCTAAGCAAAGGTAATAACCAAAAAGATACGGTATATTACCTACTATCAGACGTATGATAGCCTAAGCAAATGTAACAACCCAAAAGATACGGCATATTACCTACTATCAGACGTATGATAACCTAAGCAAAGGTAATAACCCAAAAGATACGGTATATTATCTATTATCAGACGTATGATAGCCTAAGCAAAGGTAATAATAAAAAAGATACGGTATAGTACCTACTATCACCCGTATGATAGCCTAAGCAAAGTTAATAACCTAAAAGATACGATATATTACCTACTATCAGACGTATAATAGCCTAAGCAAAGGTAATAACCCAAAAGATACGGTATCTTACCTACTATCAGACGTATGAAAGCCTAAGCAAAGGCAATAAACCAAAATATATGGTATAATACCAACTATTAAACGTATGATGGCCTAAGCATAGTTAATAACCCAAAAGATACGGTATATTACCTACTATCAAACGTATGATAGCCTAAGCAAAGAAAATAACCCAAAAGAAACGGTATATTACCTACTATCAAACGTATGATAGCCTAAGCAAAGGTAATAACCCAAATGATACGGTATATTACCTACTATCAAACGTATGATAGCCTAAGCAATGGTAATAACCCAAAAGATACGGTATATTACCTATTAACAGACGTATGATAGCCTAAGCAAATGTAATAACCCAAAAGATACGGTATATTACCTACTATCAGACGTATGATAACCTAAGCAAAGGTAATAACCTAAAAGATACGGTATATTACCTACTATCAGACGTTTAATAGCCTAAGCAAAGGTAATAACCCAAAACATACAGTATATTAACTAATATTAAATGTATGATAGCCAAAGCAAAGGTAATAACCTAAAAGATACGGTATATAACCTACTATCAGACGTATAATAGCCTAAGCAATGGTAATAACCCAAAAGATACGATATTACCAACTATCAAACGTATGATAGCCTACGCAAAGGTAATAACACAAAAGAGATGGTATCTTACCAACTGTTAAATGTATGATAGCCTAAGCATAAGTAATAACCCAAAAGATACGGTATATTACCTACTATCAAACGTATGATAGCCTAAGCAAAGGTAATAACCCAAAAGAAACGGTATATTACCTACTATCAAACGTATGATAGCCTAAGCAAAGGTAATAACCCAAAAGAAACGGTATGTTACCTAGTATCAGACGTATGATAACCTAAGGAAAGGCAATAACCCAACAGATACAGTATATTACCCACTATCAGACGTATGATAGCCTAAGCTAAGGTAATAACCTAAAAGATATGGTATATTACCTACTATTAGACGTATGATAGCCTAAGCAAAGGTAATAACCCAAAAGATACGGTATATTACCTACTATCAGACGTATGATAGCCTAAGCAAAGGTAATAACCCAAAAGATACGGTATATTACCTACTATCAGACGTATGTTAGCCTAAGCAAAGGTAATAACAAAAATGATACGGTATATTACCTACTATCAGCCGTAAGATAGCCTAAGCAAAGGTAATAACCTAAAAGATACGGTATATTACCTACTATTAGACGTATAATAGCCAAAGCAAAGGTAATAACCCAAAAGATACGGTATATTACCTACTATCAAACGTATGATAGCCTAAGCAAAGGTAATAACCTAAAAGATACGGTATATTACCTACTATCAGACGTATAATAGCCTAAGCAAAGGTAATAACCTAAAAGATATGGTATATTACCTACTATCAAACGTATGATAGCCTAAGCAAAGGTAATAACCTAAAAGAGACGGTATATTAACTACTATCAGACGTATCATGGCCTAAGCAAAGGTAATAACCCAAAAGATACGGTATATTACCTACTATTAGACGTATGATAGCCTAAGCAAAGGTAATAAACCAAAAGATACGGTATATTACCAACTATCAAACGTATGATAGCCTAAGCAAAGGTAATAACCCGAAACATACGGTATCTTACCTACTATTAAACATATGATAGCTTAAGCATAGGTAATAACCCAAAAGATATGTTATATTACCTACTATCAAACGTATGATAACCTAAGCAAAGGTAATAACCCAAAAGATACGGTATATTACCTATTTTCAGACATATGATAGCCTAAGGAAATGTAATAACCCAAAAGATACGGTATATTACCTACTATCAGACGTATGATAACCTAAGCAAAGGTAATAACCTAAAAGATACGGTATATTATCTACTATCAGACGTATCATAGCCTAAGCAAAGGTAATAGCCCAAAACATACAGTATATTACCTACTATCAAACGTATGATAGCCAAAGCAAAGGTAATAACCTAAAAGATACGGTATATAACCTACTATCAGACGTATATAAGCCTAAGCAAAGGTAATAACCTAAAACATACGATATATTACCAACTATCAAACGTATATAAGCCTATGCAAAGGTAATAACCCAAAAGATACGATATATTACAAACTATCAAACGTATGATAGCCTATGCAAAGGTAATAACACAAAAGATACGGTATCTTACCTACTATCAAACGTATGATAGCCTAAGCAAAGGTAGAAACCCAAAAGAAATGGTATGTTACCTACTATCAAACGTATGATAGCCAAACAAAGGTAATAACCTAAAAGATACGGTATACTACCTACTATCAGACGTATGATAGCCTAAGCAAATGTAATAACCCAAAAGATACGGCATATTACCTACTATCATACGTATGATAACCTAAGCAAAGGTAATAACCCAAAAGATACGGTATATTACCTACTATCAGACGTATGATAGCCTAAGCAAAGGTAATAATAAAAAAGATACGGTATAGTACCTACTATCACCCGTATAATAGCCTAAGCAAAGTTAATAACCTAAGAGATACGATATATTACCTACTATTAGACGTATAATAGCCTAAGCAAAGGTAATAACCCAAAAGATACGGTATATTACCTACTATCAAACGTATGATAGCCTAAGCAAAGGAAATAACCTAAAAGAGACGGTATATTAACTACTATCAGACGTATCATGGCCTAAGCAAAGGTAATAACCCAAAAGACACAGTATATTACCTACTATCAGACGTATGAAATCCTAAGCAAAGGCAATAAACCAAAAGATACGGTATAATACCAACTATCAAACGTATGATAGCCTAAGCAAAGGTAATAACCCAAAACATACGGTATCTTCCCTACTATTAAACGTATGATGGCCTAAGACTAGGTAATAACCCAAAAGATACGGTATCTTACCAACTGTTAAACGTATGATAGCCTAAGCATAGGTAGTATCCTAAAAGAGACGGTATATTACCTACTATCAAACGTATGATAGCCTAAGCAAAGAAAATAACCCAAAAGAAACGGTATATTACCTACTATCAAACGTATGATAGCCTAAGCAAAGGTAATAACCCAAATGATATGGTATATTACCTACTATCAAACGTATGATAGCCTAAGCAATGGTAATAACCCAAAAGATACGGTATATTACCTATTAACAGACGTATGATAGCCTAAGCAAATGTAATAACCCAAAAGATACGGTATATTACCTACTATCAGACGGATGATAACCTAAGCAAAGGTAATAACCTAAAAGATACGGTATATTACCTACTATCAGACGTTTAATAGCCTAAGCAAAGGTAATAACCCAAAACATACAGTATATTACCTAATATCAAATGTATGATAGCCAAAGCAAAGGTAATAACCTAAAAGATACGATATATAACCTACTATCAGACGTATAATAGCCTAAGCAATGGTTATAACCTAAAAGATATGATATATTACCAACTATCAATCGTATGATAGCCTATGCAAAGGTAATAACACAATAGATATGGTATCTTACCAACTGTTAAACGTATGATAGCCTAAGCATAGGTTGTATCCCAAAGGATACGGTATATTACCTACTATCAAACGTATGATAGCCTAAGCAAAGGTAATAACCCAAAAGAAACGGTATATTACCTACTATCAAATATATGATAGCCTAAGCGAAGGTAATAACCCAAAAGATACTGTATATTACCTACTATCAGAGGTATGATAGCCTAAGCAAATGTAATAACCCAAAAGATACGGTATATTACCTACTATCAGACGTATGATAACCTAAGCAAAGGTAATAACCCAAAAGATACGGTATATTACCTACTATCAGACGTATGATAGCTTAAGCAAAGGAAATAACCTAAAAGATATGGTATATTACCTACTATCAGACGTATGATAGCCTAAGCAAAGGTAATAACCTAAAATATACGGTATATTACCTACTATCAGACGTATAATAGCCTAAGCAAAGGTAATAACCCAAAAGATACGGTATATTACCTACTATCAAACGTATGATAGCCTAAGCAAAGGTAATAACCTAAAAGAGACGGTATATTAACTACTATCAGACGTATCGTGGTCTAAGCAAATGTAATAACCCAAAAGATATGGTATATTACCTACTATTAGACGTATGAAAGCCTAAGCAAAGGTAATAAACCAAAAGATACGGTATATTACCAACTATCAAACGTATGATAGCCAAAGCAAAGATAATAACCTAAAAGATACGGTATATAACCTACTATCAGACGTATATAAGCCTAAGCAAAGGTAATAACCCAAAAGATACCATATTTTACAAACTATCAAACGTATGATAGCCTATGCAAAGGTAATAACCCAAAAGAGACGGTATTTTACCAACTGTTAAACCTATGATATCCTAAGCATAGGTAACAACCCAAAAGAAACGGTATGTTACCTACTTTCAAACGTATGATAGCCTAAGCAAAGTTAATAACCCAAAAGATACGGTATATTACCTACTATCAGACGTATGATAGCCTAAGCAAATTTAACAACCCAAAAGATACGGCATATTACCTACTATCAGACGTATGATAACCTAAGCAAAGGTAATAACCCAAAAGATACGGTATATTACCTACTATCAGACGTATGATAGCCTAAGCAAAGGTAATAATAAAAAAGATACGGTATAGTACCTACTATCACCCGTATGATAGCCTAAGGAAAGTTAATAACCTAAAAGATACGATATATTACCTACTATCAGACGTATAATAGCCTAAGCAAAGGTAATAACCCAAAAGATACGGTATATTACCTACTATCAAACGTATGATAGCCTAAGCAAAGGTAATACCCTAAAATATACGGTATATTACCTACTATCAGACGTATAATAGCCTAAGCAAAGGTAATAACCCAAAAGATATGGTATATTACTTACTATCAAACGTATGATAGCCTAAGCAAAGGTAATAACCTAAAAAAGACGGTATATTAACTACTATCAGACGTATCATGGCCTAAGCAAATGTAATAACCCAAAAGATATGGTATATTACCTACTATTAGACGTATGAAAGCCTAAGCAAAGGTAATAAACCAAAAGATACGGTATATTACCAACTATCAAACGTATGATAGCCAAAGCAAAGATAATAACCTAAAAGATATGGTATATAACCTACTATCAGACGTATATAAGCCTAAGCAAAGGTAATAACCCAAAAGATACCATATATTACCAACTATCAAACGTATGATAGCCTATGCAAAGGTAATAACCCAAAAGAGACGGTATCTTACCAACTGTTAAACGTATGATATCCTAAGCATAGGTAATAACCCAAAAGAAACGGTATGTTACCTACTATCAAACGTATGATAGCCTAAGCAAAGGTAATAACCCAAAAGATACGATATATTACCTACTATCAGACGTATGATAGCCTAAGCAAATGTAACAACCCAAAAGATACGGCATATTACCTACTATCAGACGTATGATAACCTAAGCAAAGGTAATAACCCAAAAGATACGGTATATTACCTATTATCAGACGTATGATAGCCTAAGCAAAGGTAATAATAAAAAAGATACGGTATAGTACCTACTATCACCCGTATGATAGCCTAAGCAAAGTCAATAACCTAAAAGATACGATATATTACCTACTATCAGACGTATAATAGCCTAAGCAAAGGTAATAACCCAAAAGATACGGTATATTACCTACTATCAAACGTATGATAGACTAAGCAAAGGAAAAAATCTAAAAGAGACGGTATATTAACTACTATCAGACGTATAATAGCCTAAGCAAAGGTAATAACCCAAAAGATACGGTATATTACCTACTATCAAACGTATGATAGCCTAAGCAAAGGTAATAACCTAAAAAAGACGGTATATTAACTACTATCAGACGTATCATAGCCTAAGCAAATGTAATAACCCAAAAGATACGGTATGTTACCTACTTTTAGAAGTTTGAAAGCCAAATAAAAGGTAATAAACCAAAAGATACGGTATATTACCAACTATCAAACGTATGATAGCCAAAGCAAAGATAATAACCTAAAAGATACGGTATATAACCTACTATCAGACGTATATAAGCCTAAGCAAAGGTAATAACCCAAAAGATACCATATATTACAAACTATCAAACGTATGATAGCCTATGCAAAGGTAATAACCCAAAAGAGACGGTATCTTACCAACTGTTAAACGTATGATATCCTAAGCATAGGTAATAACCCAAAAGAAACGGTATGTTACCTACTATCAAACGTATGATAGCCTAAGCAAAGGTAATAACCAAAAAGATACGGTATATTACCTACTATCAGACGTATGATAGCCTAAGCAAATGTAACAACCCAAAAGATACGGCATATTACCTACTATCAGACGTATGATAACCTAAGCAAAGGTAATAACCCAAAAGATACGGTATATTACCTATTATCAGACGTATGATAGCCTAAGCAAAGGTAATAATAAAAAAGATACGGTATAGTACCTACTATCACCCGTATGATAGCCTAAGCAAAGTTAATAACCTAAAAGATACGATATATTACCTACTATCAGACGTATAATAGCCTAAGCAATGGTAATAACCCAAAAGATACGGTATCTTACCTACTATCAGACGTATGAAAGCCTAAGCAAAGGCAATAAACCAAAATATATGGTATAATACCAACTATTAAACGTATGATGGCCTAAGCATAGTTAATAACCCAAAAGATACGGTATATTACCTACTATCAAACGTATGATAGCCTAAGCAAAGAAAATAACCCAAAAGAAACGGTATATTACCTACTATCAAACGTATGATAGCCTAAGCAAAGGTAATAACCCAAATGATACGGTATATTACCTACTATCAAACGTATGATAGCCTAAGCAATGGTAATAACCCAAAAGATACGGTATATTACCTATTAACAGACGTATGATAGCCTAAGCAAATGTAATAACCCAAAAGATACGGTATATTACCTACTATCAGACGTATGATAACCTAAGCAAAGGTAATAACCTAAAAGATACGGTATATTACCTACTATCAGACGTTTAATAGCCTAAGCAAAGGTAATAACCCAAAACATACAGTATATTACCTAATATTAAATGTATGATAGCCAAAGCAAAGGTAATAACCTAAAAGATACGGTATATAACCTACTATCAGACGTATAATAGCCTAAGCAATGGTAATAACCCAAAAGATACGATATTACCAACTATCAAACGTATGATAGCCTACGCAAAGGTAATAACACAAAAGAGATGGTATCTTACCAACTGTTAAATGTATGATAGCCTAAGCATAAGTAATAACCCAAAAGATACGGTATATTACCTACTATCAAACGTATGATAGCCTAAGCAAAGGTAATAACCCAAAAGAAACGGTATATTACCTACTATCAAACGTATGATAGCCTAAGCAAAGGTAATAACCCAAAAGAAACGGTATGTTACCTACTATCAGACGTATGATAACCTAAGGAAAGGCAATAACCCAACAGATACAGTATATTACCCACTATCAGACGTATTATAGCCTAAGCTAAGGTAATAACCTAAAAGATATGGTATATTACCTACTATTAGACGTATGATAGCCTAAGCAAAGGTAATAACCCAAAAGATACGGTATATTACCTACTATCAGACGTATGATAGCCTAAGCAAAGGTAATAACCCAAAAGATACGGTATATTACCTACTATCAGACGTATGTTAGCCTAAGCAAAGGTAATAACAAAAATGATACGGTATATTACCTACTATCAGCCGTATGATAGCCTAAGCAAAGGTAATAACCTAAAAGATACGGTATATTACCTACTATTAGACGTATAATAGCCAAAGCAAAGGTAATAACCCAAAAGATACGGTATATTACCTACTATCAAACGTATGATAGCCTAAGCAAAGGTAATAACCTAAAAGATACGGTATATTACCTACTATCAGACGTATAATAGCCTAAGCAAAGGTAATAACCTAAAAGATACGGTATATTACCTACTATCAAACGTATGATAGCCTAAGCAAAGGTAATAACCTAAAAGAGACGGTATATAAACTATTATCAGACGTATCATGGCCTAAGCAAAGGTAATAACCCAAAAGATATGGTACATTACCTACTATTAGACGTATGAAAGCCTAAGCAAAGGTAATAAACCAAAAGATACGATATATTAACCACTATCAAACGTATAATAGCCTAAGCAAAGGTAATAATCCGGAACATACGGTATCTTACCTACTATTAAACGTATGATAGCTTAAGCATAGGTAATAACCCAAAGGATGCGTTATATTACCTACTATCAAACGTATGATAGCCTAAGCAAAGGTAATAACCCAAAAGATACGGTATATTACCTATTATCAGACGTATGATAGCCTATTGAAATCTAATAACCCAAAAGATACGGTATATTACCTACTATCAGACGTTTGATAACATAAGCAAAGGTAATAACCTAAAAGATACGGTATATTATCTACTATCAGACGTATAATAGCCTAAGCAAAGGTAATAGCCCAATACATACAGTATATTACCTACTATCAAACGTATGATAGCCAAAGCAAAGGTAATAACCTAAAAGATACGGTATATAACCTACTATCAGACGTATATAAGCCTAAGCAAAGGTAATAACCCAAAAGATACCATATATTACAAACTATCAAACGTATGATAGCCTATGCAAAGGTAATAACCCAAAAGAGACGGTATCTTACCAACTGTTAAACGTATGATATCCTAAGCATAGGTAATAACCCAAAAGAAACGGTATGTTACCTACTATCAAACGTATGATAGCCTAAGCAAAGGTAATAACCAAAAAGATACGGTATATTACCTACTATCAGACGTATGATAGCCTAAGCAAATGTAACAACCCAAAAGATACGGCATATTACCTACTATCAGACGTATGATAACCTAAGCAAAGGTAATAACCCAAAAGATACGGTATATTACCTATTATCAGACGTATGATAGCCTAAGCAAAGGTAATAATAAAAAAGATACGGTATAGTACCTACTATCACCCGTATGATAGCCTAAGCAAAGTTAATAACCTAAAAGATACGATATATTACCTACTATCAGACGTATAATAGCCTAAGCAAAGGTAATAACCCAAAAGATACGGTATCTTACCTACTATCAGACGTATGAAAGCCTAAGCAAAGGCAATAAACCAAAATATACGGTATAATACCAACTATCAAACGTATTATAGCCTAAGCAAAGGTAATAACCCAAAACATACGGTATCTTCCCTACTATGAAACGTATGATGGCCTAAGCATAATTAATAACCCAAAAAGATACGGTATATTACCTACTATCAAACGTATGATAGCCTAAGCAAAGAAAATAACCCAAAAGAAACGGTATATTACCCACTATCAAACGTATGATAGCCTAAGCAAAGGTAATAACCCAAATGATACGGTATATTACCTACTATCAAACGTTTGATAGCCTAAGCAATGGTAATAACCCAAAAGATACGGTATATTACCTATTAACAGACGTATGATAGCCTAAGCAAATGTAATAACCCAAAAGATACGGTATATTACCTACTATCAGACGTATGATAACCTAAGCAAAGGTAATAACCTAAAAGATACGGTATATTACCTACTATCAGACGTTTAATAGCCTAAGCAAAGGTAATAACCCAAAACATACAGTATATTACCTAATATTAAATGTATGATAGCCAAAGCAAAGGTAATAACTTAAAAGATACGGTATATAACCTACTATCTGACGTATAATAGCCTAAGCAATGGTAATAACCCAAAAGATATGATATTACCAACTATCAAACGTATGATAGCCTACGCAAAGGTAATAACACAAAAGAGATGGTATCTTACCAACTGTTAAATGTATGATAGCCTAAGCATAAGTAATAACCCAAAAGATACGGTATATTACCTACTATCAAACGTATGATAGCCTAAGCAAAGGTAATAACCCAAAAGAAACGGTATATTACCTACTATCAAACGTATGATAGCCTAAGCAAAGGTAATAACCCAAAAGAAACGGTATGTTACCTACTATCAGTCGTATGATAACCTAAGGAAAGGCAATAACCCAAAAGATACAGTATATTACCCACTATCAGACGTATGATAGCCTAAGCAAAGGTAATAACCTAAAAGATATGGTATATTACCTACTATTAGACGTATGATAGCCTAAGCAAAGGTAATAACCCAAAAGATACGGTATATTACCTACTATCAGACGTATGATAGCCTAAGCAAAGGTAATAACCCAAAAGATACGGTATATTACCTACTATCAGGCGTATGTTAGCCTAAGCAAAGGTAATAACAAAAATGATACGGTATATTACCTACTATCAGCCGTATGATAGCCTAAGCAAAGGTAATAACCTAAAAGATACGGTATATTACCTACTATTAGACGTATAATAGCCAAAGCAAAGGTAATAACCCAAAAGATACGGTATATTACCTACTATCAAACGTATGATAGCCTAAGCAAAGGTAATAACCTAAAAGGTACGGTATATTACCTACTATCAGACGTATAATAGCCTAAGCAAAGGTAATAACCCAAAAGATACGGTATATTACCTACTATCAAACGTATGATAGCCTAAGCAAAGGTAATAACCTAAAAGAGACGGTATATTAACTATTATCAGACGTATCATGGCCTAAGCAAAGGTAATAACCCAAAAGATATGGTACATTACCTACTATTAGACGTATGAAAGCCTAAGCAAAGGTAATAAACCAAAAGATACGATATATTAACCACTATCAAACGTATGATAGCCTAAGCAAAGGTAATAATCCGAAACATACGGTATCTTACCTACTATTAAACGTATGATAGCTTAAGCATAGGTAATAACCCAAAAGATGCGTTATATTACCTACTATCAAACGTATGATAGCCTAAGCAAAGGTAATAACCCAAAAGACACGGTATATTACCTATTATCAGACGTATGATAGCCTATTGAAATGTAATAACCCAAAAGATACGGTATATTACCTACTATCAGACGTATGATAACATAAGCAAAGGTAATAACCTAAAAGATACCGTATATTATCTACTATCAGACGTATAATAGCCTAAGCAAAGGTAATAGCCCAATACATACAGTATATTACCTACTATCAAACGTATGATAGCCAAAGCAAAGGTAATAACCTAAAAGATACGGTACATAACCTACTATCAGACGTATATAAGCCTAGGCGAAGGTAATAACCCAAAACATACGATGTATTACCAACTATCAAACGTATGATAGCCTATGCAAAGGTAATAACCCAAAAGAGACGGTATATTACCTACTATCAAACGTATGATAGCCTAAGCAAAGGTAATAACCCAAATGATACGGTATATTACCTACTATCAAACGTATGATAGCCTAAGTAATGGTAATAACCCAAAAGATACGGTATATTACCTATTAATAGACGTATGATAGCCTAAGCAAATGTAATAACCCAAAAGATACGGTATATTACCTACTATCAAACGTATGATAACCTAAGCAAAGGTAATAACCTAAAAGATACGGTATATTACCTACTATCACACGTTTAATAGCCTAAGCAAAGGTAATAACCCAAAACATACAGTATATTACCTAATATTAAATGTATGATAGCCAAAGCAAAGGTAATAACCTAAAAGATACGGTATATAACCTACTATCAGACGTATAATAGCCTAAGCAATGGTAATAACCCAAAAGATACGATATTACCAACTATCAAACGTATGATAGCCTACGCAAAGGTAATAACACAAAAGAGATGGTATCTTACCAACTGTTAAATGTATGATAGCCTAAGCATAAGTAATAACCCAAAAGATACGGTATATTACCTACTATCAAACGTATGATAGCCTAAGCAAAGGTAATAACCCAAAAGAAACGGTATATTACCTACTATCAAACGTATGATAGCCTAAGCAAAGGTAATAACCCAAAAGAAACGGTGTGTTACCTACTATCAGACGTATGATAACCTAAGGAAAGGCAATAACCCAAAAGATACAGTATATTACCCACTATCAGACGTATTATAGCCTAAGCAAAGGTAATAACCTAAAAGATATGGTATATTACCTACTATTAGACGTATGATAGCCTAAGCAAAGGTAATAACCCAAAAGATACGGTATATTACCTACTATCAGACGTATGATAGCCTAAGCAAAGGTAATAACCCAAAAGATACGGTATATTACCTACTATCAGACGTATGTTAGCCTAAGCAAAGGTAATAACAAAAATGATACGGTATATTACCTACTATCAGCCGTATGATAGCCTAAGCAAAGGTAATAACCTAAAAGATACGGTATATTACCTACTATTAGACGTATAATAGCCAAAGCAAAGGTAATAACCCAAAAGATACAGTATATTACCTACTATCAAACGTATGATAGCCTAAGCAAAGGTAATAACCTAAAAGATACGGTATATTACCTACTATCAGACGTATAATAGCCTAAGCAAAGGTAATAACCCAAAAGATACGGTATATTACCTACTATCAAACGTATGATAGCCTAAGCAAAGGTAATAACCTAAAAGAGACGGTATATTAACTATTATCAGACGTATCATGGCCTAAGCAAAGGTAATAACCCAAAAGATATGGTACATTACCTACTATTAGACGTATGAAAGCCTAAGCAAAGGTAATAAACCAAAAGATACGATATATTAACCACTATCAAACGTATGATAGCCTAAGCAAAGGTAATAATCCGAAACATACGGTATCTTACCTACTATTAAACGTATGATAGCTTAAGCATAGGTAATAACCCAAAAGATGCGTTATATTACCTACTATCAAACGTATGATAGCCTAAGCAAAGGTAATAACCCAAAAGATACGGTATATTACCTATTATCAGACGTATGATAGCCTATTGAAATGTAATAACCCAAAAGATACGGTATATTACCTACTATCAGACGTATGATAACATAAGCAAAGGTAATAACCTAAAAGATACCGTATATTATCTACTATCAGACGTATAATAGCCTAAGCAAAGGTAATAGCCCAATACATACAGTATATTACCTACTATCAAACATATGATAGCCAAAGCAAAGGTAATAACCTAAAAGATACGGTACATAACCTACTATCAGACGTATATAAGCCTAGGCGAAGGTAATAACCCAAAACATACGATGTATTACCAACTATCAAACGTATGATAGCCTATGCAAAGGTAATAACCCAAAAGAGACGGTATCTTACCAACTGTTAAACGTATGATATCCTAAGCATAGGTAATAACCCAAAAGATACGGTATATTACCTACTATCAAACGTATGATAGCCTAAGCAAAGGTAATAACCCAAAAGAAACGGTATATTACCTACTATCAAACGTATGATAGCCTAAGCAAAGGTAATAACCCAAAAGATACGGTATATTACCTACTATAAGACGTATAATAGCCTAAGCAAAGTTAATAACCCAAAAGATACGGTATATTACCTACTATCAAACGTATGATAGCCTAAGCAAAGGTAATAACCTAAAAGAGATGATATATTAACTACTATCAGACGTATCATGGCCTAAGCAAAGGTAATAACCCAAAAGATACGGTATATTACCTAGTATTAGACGTATGATAGCCTAAGCAAAGGTAATAAACCAAAAGATACGGTATATTACGAACTATCAAACGTATGATAGCCTAAGCAAAGGTAATAACCCGAAAAATACGGTATCTTACCTACTATTAAACGTACGATAGCTTAAGCATAGGTAATAAACCAAAAGATACGTTATATTACCTACTATCAAACGTATGATAGCCTAAGCAAAGGTAATAACCCAAAACATAAGGTATATTACCTATTATCAGACGTATGATAGCTGTTGCACCCCAAAATTTGACCAACATTTATTTATTCATTGAGTGTTTGAAAGTTGATACCTTCATCAGAAAGTTCAGGAGATCCTCAGAGGAGTGGGTTGAAACCAAGGATGTGTGACTCATAGCTTGAGAGTTGTGGGAGCTCCTTAGATGATTCTGAGACTTGGAGAATGAACTTGATGTTTTGAGAAAGCCTATGAGATGTCTTAATAGCCATCATGAAGCCCAGAGAGGTCATTATGCAAGAATTCAGAAGATTCAACCATGAATGGTAGAATTAGGGTTTTGACTGGGTCAGCCCTAGGATAACTGAAGATTTGGAGAGGGTTGAGACCTAATCCAAGGGCCATGAGATCATGGAATGATGCATAGAGATATTATAAAGATTATTCCTAGACCAACTCATCATGATTGAAGGGTTTGAGAAGTTTTGAGTTAGGGTTTTCTGAGGATTGTCAGTGAAAAACCCTAATTTGATCCCTATCTTCCAGGCAGTTGTAGCTCTAGATGTGATTGATATCTCATCTTCCCCACAACATGAATGTTGTAGAGCTTGTTCTTAGCTTTAATTTCAGTGGTGGAAGTCCTTGATAGGAGTTACAGAGCTCAAGTTATGATTTTGACAAATTACAGGTCAACTGAGGTGTGTGAATCTGGGTCCTTGAAAGTCACCCAACTTGCAGACAACTTTTGCCCTAGTAGGATGATTCCTATGATTTCTTGGTCAACATGAATGTTGAAGATCATGTTCTTAGATTTAATTTTAGTGGTAGAAGTCCTTGATAGGATTTGTGGAACTCAACTTATGGTTTGAACAAGTCAGGGGTATTTTGGTCATTTGTCAGTTATAGGTCATTTTAAGCAAAGGCCATATCTCCTCGTTCCAAGCCTCAAATGGAAAAACTCAAAACATGAAAGTTGTTCAAAATGGGATTTTAAGTCTAGAAAGAAGGTCATGAATTGTTGGAAAATCTCATAGCATGGATTTGCATGATTGGTTAAAAATGAACTAAAAATGGCTTATAAGTTTAAAAAGTTGAATTTGAAAATTGGTTTGGAAGATCCACAAATCCAAAATAGGTCATCCAATATATCATTTTGATTGGAAACACCATTTTGAGAACATTGGTTTAAATAGAATTTTCATTTGAGGCTTTAAAATGGGACATGCTTTGGAAAATTGAAACTTGCATATTAAGGCACCCTTGCAAAACTCAACATAAGCCAAAGGTGAGCTTGTTTTTCACTCATTCCTCCTCAATATCTCATGTAAGGGTATTTTGACACCAAATTGTAAGGCATAAGGCATGAGATGAGAGAAATTCAATATGTCATCACATGAGATTTCAAGGACTTTCTAGATCATTCTAGATGGTCCTAGACTTTTCCAATGATGGTTATAAAAAGAGTGAATCATGATGAGTATGGGGTTGGTCAAGGTTGAGAAATTTAGAGGAGAAAGAGAGAGAGAAGTTGCCATTGAAGAGTTTCCTTCAAGATCAAGCAACTTGGGATTTCTTTCACTACAAGCTTTCTTCTCCAAAACTACTGCAAACAGAATCATTTCCACCATTGGAGGATCATCTGGAAGAAGAAGCAAGCACTGAATCGTGCCCTACATCATTCTACCATAGCTTCTTGACAGGTTGGTAAATGCATTCACATCTCTTTAATTATGCATGGATAGCTTAGATTCTAGGTGTAGATTTGTTAAGGTAGAATAGGTGATCAAATCCTGAGGATTAGGAGGCATTTCATGGAGTTTGATAGCAGGTGCAAGAATCTGTTATGGTCAAGAACAGGCTAGATATTTGGTTTCAAGGCACGAGTGATAGTTCTTTGTGATGAGCATAGCATGTAGAAGAGAATTATACCATTAGATTCAAGTTTCCCCATGATTGATCTCAGTAGAAATAAGTGAAACCCTAGTCTTCATCCCTTCTGTTTGCGCATTTTAAAAGGATTCAATGGAAACTATGCATATGGTTGGACTCCTGGTGATTCGTGGAACGTTTTTGGTCTTTATAATTTTGCAAATCATTGAGTGAGGAGAGAGAACGAGCAAGGAGAAAATCCATGCATGGATTCTGGGTTCTGAAAACCCTAGATCAGTTTTGGGGACGATGGCTGTTGGCCCTTGGATCGTGGTCAAGTATTGACCTTTTCCCTTGATCGTGTGGTCCTCGTTTAAAATGAGAAACAGAGGGAAATGAGATGCAGCAAACGCTGCGTTTCATTAACTTGAATCCCCTGGGCCTAAGTGGAAATCACTATCCCCACCCCCATGATTCTGGCCCACCAAAATTCAACTAGCGCGCCTTTCTATTTTCACCCCCTCCCTTTAATTCAATTTCTTTTACTTTTTTAGTTCTTTTAATTTTTTCTTGTTTTATAAAATTCATAAAAAATAGAAAATTTAACATTTTTTAATTCTTGTTTTTTTCATGTGTTCATTAATTTGTCTAGAAAAATATAAATAAATAAAATTTCCATTTTATTTTCTTTTCATATTTTTAGTATATTTTTCTTATAAATAGCATTTTAATATGTTTAGTTTGATATCTAATTTTGTAGAATTTCTTTTAGGGCTTTCCCTTAGGATTTTTAACTCATTCTTTTTTGTGTAATTAGATATTGAATCATAGTTCCCCATAGGATTTAATTATTGATTTTTAGATTAAAATTTGATTAGATTAACTAGGTTAGCATTAGGGTATCCTAATTAGGGTTTAGGTTGTGCATAGGTAAGGAAATTCATTTTCTTTAAATAGTTTTGTCTTGATTTTTGGGTAGGGGCATATGTGGATGTTATGGGTATATGTTGTAGACCCTTGTGAATAATTGATAGATTTTTCCCCCTTGTTTTAGTATTTTTAGGTATTTTCTGAAGTTGACTAATGATTTTGTCTGTTTTGTGGTTATCTGTTCATCTATGGGGTTTATGTTTGGGAATTTGTTGTGGGGCTTATGTTGTCTTGAAGATCTTGTTGGAGAGCATGATGAAGAGAAGGTTGTAGATCAAGACTCAGAGACCCAGAGCTTGGCTTATTCCCTGTCTGTGAGGTTTGAGATCCTGAAGTTTGAAGGAAGTTCATGGTACTTTCCTGAGGAAGGCACTATGAATGACTTTCATTCTTTCTTCTCACCTCTTTCTTAAGTATCCAATGATGTTGGAGCCAACTTGTGAGTTTAATTTCTCCTGAGGAGGAATGTAAACTGATCACATATTGTTGAGCCACATGGGATACAACTCCTAAGTGGAAGCCTCCTAGTACTTTCCTGAGGAAGGTCCTATGGGTCTATTCACTTAGTTCCCTTAGTTTATCTAGGATTTCTTAAGTATCCAATGATGTTGGAGCCAACTTGTGAGTTTAATTTCTCCTGAGGAGGAATGTAAACTGATCACAGTTGTTGAGCCATATAGGATACAACTCCTAAGTGGAAGACTCCTAGTACTTTCCTGAGGAAGGTCCTATGGGTCTATTCATTTAGTTCCACTAGTTCAGATAGGATTTCCTAAATATCCAGTGATGTTGGAGCCTGCTTGTGAGTTTAGTTTCTCCTGAGGAGGAACGTAAACTGATCACAGTGGTTGAGCCACGTAGGATATGACTCCTGAGTATACACCTCCTAGTGCTTTCCTGAGGAAGACACTATGAGTCTGCTTACTTAGCTCCCTTTCTTTGGTAAGCTTGTTCTGAAGCTTGAAGACTGGGATTGCTTTCTTTTGGTTAGGTTTTGCTTTAGGGAATTGCTTAGATTTGATTCAGATTCTGTGTTAGGGTTAGGATTAGAGAGTAGATGATTCTTTCTCGAGCATGTGTTCTGTTTGCCTGATGGCACTTCCTTTCTTTTATCTGTTCATTGCTTGATAGCATGTTGTTTATCTTCAGTATGATTACTGTTATTTCATGACTGGCTTGAGGTCGAGATGAGCTTGTGGAGGCTGAAGCCCCACACACATTTCCTCCCTCACTTGCATTGCATGCATTTTACTGTTAAAGCTGATGCTTTTGTCTGTTTTGGTGTATCATTGACATGATCCCTTAGGACTCTCATTTCCTTTGATAAGGATTTGATGATAGACTTTTAGGTTGAAACCTATGCATGACAACATCTAGGAGTTCCCTGTTCAAACCTCGACCATAGGATGAATCCATGGCATGACAACAGTAGGGCTTGATAGTCTCCCTCCTAGTTGGGCCTGCTCTCTTCTTATCTCAAAGCAGTTTAAGATACAGTAATCATGAATGATTTCTTTCGTACGCTACGAGCCTTAAGCTATCTGAGGTGGGATGTTTAGTATGGTACCCTTTGGGTGACATGTGACGCATTCACTCTCAGGTCATAGTCTCTAGTGCGGTTGAAATCGCAAACATAATAAAAAACACTTCTGTTAGGAGATAACCCGTAGTTAGCCGAACTACGTTTGCTCTGATCTTTCATACCAGATGAAAGTACGTAGGCATAGGATGTGACGTCCTAGCGAGCAACCTTCAACCCTTCCCCCATAACCCTTCGTAGGCCGAACTACGTTGACTCTGATTTCTCATTCTCTGATGAGAATACGTAGGCATAAAGTGAGACGCTTTGCCGAGTCATTTTTCTTTTCTTTTTTAGCCAGCCTTGATAGGTAGATAGATTATAACCAACCCGTCCAGGTAAACAAACAAGCGAGGATCCCGTCGAGTACGACGGACGTGAGGGGTGCTAATACCTTCCCCTTGCGTAACCGACTCCCGAACCCAGACAATGGTTGCGACGACCTTGTCTTACCCTTTTTCGTCAGGTTTTTCCGATCGTTTCCTTTCCCGCTCTGAGGGATAAATAACGAAAGGTGGCGACTCTTCTGTCATGCCGACACCTTATTTTCGCGCAAGCGACAATAGCCTAAGGAAATGTAATAACCCAAAAGATACGGTATATTACCTACTATCAGACGTATGATAGCCTAAGCAAAGGTAATAACCTAAAAGATACGGTATATTACCTACTATCAGACGTTTAATAGCCTAAGCCAAGGTAATAACCCAAAACATACAGTATATTACCTAATATTAAATGTATGATAGCCAAAGCAAAGGTAATAACCTAAAAGATACGGTATATAACCTACTATCAGACGTATAATAGCCTAAGCAATGGTAATAACCCAAAAGACACGATATTACCAACTATCAAACGTATGATAGCCTACGCAAAGGTAATAACACAAAAGAGATGGTATCTTACCAACAGTTAAATGTATGATAGCCTAAGCATAAGTAATAACCCAAAAGATACGGTATATTACCTACTATCAAACGTATGATAGCCTAAGCAAAGGTAATAACCCAAAAGAAACAGTATATTACCTACTATCAAACGTATGATAGCCTAAGCAAAGGTAATAACCCAAAAGAAACGGTATGTTACCTACTATCAGACGTATGATAACCTAAGGAAAGGCAATAACCCAAAAGATACAATATATTGCCCACTATCAGACGTATGATAGCCTAAGCAAAGGTAATAACCTAAAAGATATGGTATATTACCTACTATTAGACGTATGATAGCCTAAGCAAAGGTAATAACCCAAAAGATACGGTATATTACCTACTATCAGACGTATGATAGCCTAAGCAAAGGTAATAACCCAAAAGATACGGTATATTACCTACTATCAGACGTATGTTAGCCTAAGCAAAGGTAATAGCAAAAATGATACGGTATATTACCTACTATCAGCCGTATGATAGCCTAAGCAAAGGTAATAACCTAAAAGATACGGAATATTACCTACTATTAGACGTATAATAGCCAAAGCAAAGGTAATAACCCAAAAGATACGGTATATTACCTACTATCAAACATATGATAGCCTAAGCAAAGGTAATAACCTAAAAGATACGGTATATTATCTACTATCAGACGTATAATAGCCTAAGCAAAGGTAATAACCCAAAAGATACGGTATTTTACCTACTATCAAACGTATGATAGCCTAAGCAAAGGTAATAACCTAAAAGAGACGGTATATAAACTGTTATCAGACATATCATGGCCTAAGCAAAGGTAATAACCCAAAAGATATGGTACATTACCTACTATTAGACGTATGAAAGCCTATGCAAAGGTAATAAACCAAAAGATACGATATATTAACCACTATCAAACGTATGATAGCCTAAGCAAAGGTAATAATCCGAAACATACGGTATCTTACCTACTATTAAACGTATGATAGCCTAAGCATAGGTAATAACCCAAAAGATACGGTATATTACCTACTATCAAACGTATGATAGCCTAAGCAAAGGTAATAACCCAAAAGATACGGTATATTACCTATTATCAGACGTATGATAGCCTATTGAAATGTAATATCCCAAAAGATACGGTATATTACCTACTATCAGACGTATGATAACATAAGCAAAGGTAATAACATAAAAGATACGGTATATTATCTACTATCAGACATATAATAGCCTAAGCAAAGGTAATAGCCCAATACATACAATATATTACCTACTATCAAACGTATGATAGCCAAAGCAAAGGTAATAACCTAAAAGATACGGTACATAACCTGCTATCAGACGTATATAAGCCTAGGCAAAGGTAATAACCCAAAACATACGATGTATTACCAACTATCAAACGTATGATAGCCTATGCAAAGGTAATAACCCAAAAGAGACGGTATCTTACCAACTGTTAAACGTATGATATCCTAAGCATAGGTATTAACCCAAAAGATACGGTATATTACCTACTATCAAACGTATGATAGCCTAAGCAAAGGTAAAAACCCAAAAGAAACGGTATATTACCTACTATCAAACGTATGATAGCCTAAGCAAAGGTAATAACCCAAAAGATACGGTATATTACCTACTATAAGACGTATAATAGCCTAAGCAAAGTTAATAACACAAAAGATACGGTATATTACCTACTATCAGACGTATGATAGCCTAAGAAAAGGTAATAACCTAAAAGAGATGATATATTACCTACTATCAGACGTATCATGGCCTAAGCAAAGGTAATAAACCAAAAGATACGGTATAATACCAACTATCAAACGTATGATAGCCTAAGCAAAGGTAATAACCCAAAACATACGGTATTTTCCCTACTATTAAACGTATGATGGCCTAAGCATAGGTAATAACCCAAAAGATACGGTATATTACCTACTATCAAACGTATGATAGCCTAAGCAAAGAAAATAACCCAAAAGAAACAGTATATTACCTACTATCAAACGTATGATCGCCTAAGCAAAGGTAATAACCTAAAAGATACAGTATATTACCTACTATCAGACGTATGATAGCCTAAGCAAAGGTAATAACCTAAAAGATAGAGTATATTATCTACTATCAGATGTATAATAGCCTAAGCAAAGGTAATAGCCCAAAACATACAGTATATTACCTACTATCAAACGTATGATAGCCAAAGCAAAGGTAATAACCTAAAAGATACGGTATATAACCTACTATCAGACGTATATAAGCCTAAACAAAGGTAATAACCCAAAACATACGATATATTACCACCTATCAAATGTATGATAGCCTATGCAAAGGTAATAACCCAAAAGAGACGGTATCTTACCAACTGTTATACGTATGATATCCTAAGCATAGGTAATAACCCAAAAGATACGGTATATTACCTACTATCAAACGTATGATAGCCTAAGCAAAGGTAATAACCCAAAAGAAACGGTATATTACCTACTATCAAATGTATGATAGCCTAAGCAAAGGTAATAACCCAAAAGATACGGTATATTACCTACTATCAAACGTATGATAGCCTAAGCAAAGGAAATAACCTAAAAGAGACGGTATATTAACTACTATCAGACATATCATGGCCTAAGCAAAGGTAATAACCCAAAAGATACGGTATATTACCTACTATCAGACGTATGATAGCCTAAGCAAAGGTAATAACCCAAAACATACGGTATCTTCCATACTATTAAACGTATGATGGCCTAAGCATAGGTAATAACCCAAAAGATACGGTATATTACCTACTATCAAACGTATGATAGCCTAAGCAAAGAAAATAACAAAAAAGAAACAGTATATTACTTACTATCAAACGTATGATAGCCTAAGCAAAGGTAATAACCCAAATGATACGGTATATTACCTACTATCAAACGTATGATCGCCTAAGCAATGGTAATAACCCAAAAGATACGGTATATTACCTATTAACATACGTATGATAGCCTAAGCAAATGTAATAACCCAAAAGATACGGTATATTACCTACTATCAGACGTATGATAAACTAAGCAAAGGTAATAACCTAAAAGATACGGTATATTAACTACTCTCAGACGTATCATGGCCTAAGCAAAGGTAATAACCCAAAAGATACGGTATATTACCTACTATCAGACGTATGAAAGCCTAAGAAAAGGTAATAAACCAAAAGATACGGTATATTACCAACTATCAAACGTATGATAGCCTAAGCAAAGGTAATAACCCGAAACATATGGTATCTTACCTACTATTAAACGTATGATAGCCTAAGGATAGGTAATAATCCAAAAGATACGGTATATTACCTACTATCAAACGTATGATAGCCTAAGCAAAGGTAATAACCTAAAAGATACGGTATATTACCTATTATAAGATGTATGATAGTTATGCAAATGTAATAACCCAAAAGATACGGTATATTACCTACTATCAGACGTATGATAACCTAAGCAAAGGTAATAAGCTAAAAGATACGGTATATTACCTAATATCAGACGTATAATAGCCTAAGCAAACGTAATAGCCCAAAACATACAGTATATTACCTACTATCAAACGTATGATAGCCAAAGCAAAGGTAATAACCTAAAAGATACGGTATATAACCTACTATCAAACGTATAATAGCCTAAGCAAAGGTAATAACCCAAAAGATACGATATATTACCAACTATCAAACGTATGATAGCCTATGCAAAGGTAATAACCCAAAAGAGACGGTATCTTACCAACAGTCAGTGAGTGAGCTCAGCCATTTTTTTTTGAAGGAATTGAAGCTGGTAAGAGAAGAAGCCATTGAAAATTTGAAGGTTCAAGTTGAAATCAGGTTTTTAGTTTAAGGGAGAATCAAGCCAAATCAAGGTGTGCAAAGGCTTGGAGAGTGAATTTGGAACGTGTCTGCATCATCTTGGCAATTGAAGTGAGCAAAAACCACCTCTGTTACCTCTCTGAAACCAGGTTGGTATCCTTCATCCTTATGCATGATTTAGGAGGAGAAACTTAGCAAGTCACATGTGGTTAGGATCCTTGCAACCTGTAGTTGGATTTAGGATCATAAATTAGTGGATTAGAGACAAATTAAGCATGTGACTGTTTTCTGTTGAGGATGATATCTCACGATTCTTGAAGGATTAGTCATGGTTGGATGGTGGAAATTGATCAGTGAAGAGAGAGGATTAATTTGAGACCTTTAATTTAAAGAAATGTAGAAGGAATTAGGAAATTCTGAGGTTGGATTCATGATCAGCATCAAATTTGGAGTGGGATAGTGATTAGTTTTGTGATTTTTGATGACCTGTGGAGGATGGCTCACCGGAGAAGACGGTGGCGCCACTGTTCAGGCCACCGTCTGAGAACTCCCTCCATTGCAGGTTTAAATTGGGGACGATGAGCCATGGCCGTTGGATGAGTGTTGGACTTTGACTCAGGCGTGTGTTGGAGGGCCAGGATTGCACCTCAAGCTGTGAAGAGAATGGATTAAGAACCGACTAAACCAACTCAGCCTGATGGACGAGAAGAGGTTAGCATCGATTGCGTATGGTCGTCTGTACCAAAGCCGAATGAAGAAAGCTTATGATAAAAAGGTGCGCCCTAGAAGCTTTCAGACGGGTCATCTCGTCTTGAAGAAGATTCTTCCTCCACACTCCGATCACCGGGGTAAGTGGACTCCTAATTACGAAGGTCCGTACGTCGTCAACAAGGTTTTCTAGGAAGGAGCCTTTTTGTTGTCCATGATGGATGGCGAAGATTTTGCATCCCCGGTGAACGCGAATGCAGTTAAAAAATACTTTGCTTAAAAAAGGACCCGTTGGAAAGAAAAAGAATATCCAGGCAAAAATGGGGCATCCCGGCGAACCCTAAAAAAGGAAAAAGGTTCGGGCAAAAATTAGGGATATAAAGAAAAGAATGTACACCCGCAAAGTCGAAAACCTGGAAGGGCGACTTTGGCAAAAAAGGGTATCTCGGTGAATCGAAAACCCGGAAGGGCGATTCAGGCAAAAGTTAGGGATTTGAAAAAGCAAATGACTGCGTTCCGCGTATGGACTTTCATTGTTTAGTGGTTTGGAAGACCTGAGGACTGTATATCTGAATCAATCTCTTTTGGAGCTGAAGCGTCGGAGAAGTATCGAAGTCGAGTGGGTCATAGAGGAATCAACTCATGGTGTTCTTCTACGCCTCAGTGCCGACATTTGTGTATATATAGATGTATATTTATGTTTTTATATTTGTGCAGCTTCCTCATTTCAGGAGCTTGCATTTGTTGTAAAACATTTTTGCCCATTCAGGGGTTCGTTATCAATAAAATGTCTACTATTCAGCAATTCTGTTTGCCTGTTTAGCATTTATCTATTTTGTTTGCGAAAAAGAACGCCGATATTTTTGATAAAATGCGCATACATAAACTTATTGGCCTAGGCCACTGTTGTTGAAACAATGAATTACTCGAACATTGTCAGAAGATGATAACCTCGATAGGTCCCGTTGAGAGGGGTATCTTGTCTGTTTGTTTGTGTTGTCGCAGGTATAGCATATTCCAGGCGACACGCCGTGTGGGTGTTTCTAAGCAGGATGATTCCTCCTTCCCCAGCGAATTCGTCGTCGTCTCCCCAGCTGAATCTTATACTGAAGTATGCAGCACTTGATAGCTCAAGACTGAAGTCTCCAGCGGAATTGAAATTCCCTACAGAGTTGTGCCCTCCCCGGCAAGCAGGATGATTCCTTCTTCCCCAATCGAGTTTGCAGATCCCCGAGAGAGCCAAGTTCTTGGAAAGCTGTTTGGGCCATGATTAGTTTTCCCCAGTAGAATGTCGAATAGCTGATGCTGTATTTCCCCATCGGGGCCGTTTTCTCCATGAAAGTTTAGCCGTGAAGGCCATGACGTTTATTCCTTCGATGGACATCGTTTTCCTCAGCATTTGTGGTTCGTACACCTAGATGAGCAGGTCCAGGTTCTCGTAGAACTTTGTTCCCCTGCAGCAGTCAGCTGAAGATCATGTCCCTAGGCAGAGTCCAACTGAGATTGGTGTGACTTTTTCTCCTTGGCAGGATGAGTCCTTCCTCAACTAGAGTGGTTCCTGCTCCTTGGCAGGAAGATTTTCCCTTCAGCATTTATTTTGCTGATGGGGTTGTAGCATTTTGCATGATTGCATAGCATTTATCTTAAACGCATAATATTTCCACCATGTGGAGCATTAGGCCATTGATGATCATATGCATATGAAACATGAGCTAGGCTGTTACCGTTCCTGTTTTGCAGGTATTCCCCAACAAGGTCGCTTGCCCAAGATGATTCTTGAATTCTCCAGCGAAGGTGTTTATTTAAGATGATTCTTAAAATCCCCAGTGAAGTCGCCAGAGAGGGTTTCTCAGGTTGATGCTTAGAGTCCCCGGCTGAGTGTTTGCTCAGGATGATTCCTGAAATCTCTCACAAAGTTATTGGTTAAGGATGATTCTTGAAGTCTCCGGCAGAGTTATTTGTCCAAGATGATTCTTGAAGTCCTCAGCTGAGTTGATTCACCCAGAATGATTTCTGGATCCCCAGCAGAGTTACTTGATAGTTCTCCAGAATCCCCAGCGGAGATGCGTCATCCCCAGCAGGTTTCTGAATAGCGAAGTTGAAACTTCCCTTGAAGACTTGATGATTGAAGTCCGGAAGCGGTTCCAAAACCCCAGACTTACTGATGAAGTCTAATTGTGAGGTCAAAGCAGTTTGCCTAGCTGACGCAGGGTGCCTGATGGCAAAAGAATGTCTATCCTTATTGGCCCATGATGGATTAAGGATCCCATTTTAAGACTTACTGACGATGTCCAACTGTGATGTCGAAGCAGTTCTCTCAGCTGATGCGGAGTGCCTAATGGCAGAAGTCTGGATATCCCTATTTGGTTCATGATTGACCGAGGATTCTGTTCCCGACTTGTTGCCGGAGTCCGGCTGACGCCCGAAAAATTTCTTTGAATGCCCGATGGTGCAATTGACTTGATTGTTAAAAAGTTCCTAACGACCTGATGAGTCCCGAGGAATCCTTCTGCCGCAGTGTCGCAGAATGCCCGATGGCAATACCATCCATGTACCACCGGTTACCGAGTGACCAGTGAGCCCTTGATGACCCGAGGACGAAGATCCACAGCAAAATTAGATGATCATCCTGACAGAGATTTGAACATTTACCCTTCACCAATTATCGTGTGACCAACTGACCAAACACCGTGTAACTGGTGATCCCTTGATGATTTGAGGATGCAGTGATATCAGATAAATCAGAGAATCATCCTGACGGAGGTTCAGATCAGTATTTCTCCAGCTAGTTGTCGTGCAACTATTATTTCAGCTTCCGAATATTTGTCCCGTCAGAGTACCGTGTACTTGTGCAGTTGGCAAATTTCCGGGTTTATTGGTATTCAACCGTCTCTTACCTTGATTGTTTGAGAGCCGTTCGTTTCTCACCTAGTTAGGTCCAAGCCGTTTGAATAGGGGCAGCTGTTGCATCCCAAAATTTGCCCAACATTTCTTCACCTAGCTTGTGTTTCATTTCATTCACATTAGCATTATCATTTTCATTTCATTGACATGGGTGCAGGAGATCAAGAGGTATGATTACCAATTAAGAGCTATACAAGACTATGAAGCTAACTAAGAAGGTTATTCAGGTGCTCAAGGGTTGATATCCTTGTCAGAGAAGTTAAAAGATCCTCAGAGAGAGTGATTGAAACCATTTGTGTGTGTCTCCTAACTTGAGAGTTGTGGGAAGTCATCAGAGGATTCTGAAGCCATGAAGTTATACTTGAGGTCTTGAGAGAGCTCATGAGAAGTGTTGAAGATCACTTTGAGCCCTAGACAGGTCATTGTGCAAGAATAAGAAGCCTCAGCCATGATTGGTGCAGTTAAAGTTTGACTGGGTCAACCCTAAGTCAACTGAGGATTTGAAGGAGGTTGAGACCTAATTCAAGAGCCATGTGATCATGGATTGATGTATTAAGATGTTATAAGGATGATTCAAAGGTCAACTCATCATGATTGAAGAGTTTGAGAAGTTTCAAGCTAGGGTTTCTAAGACTTGACAGTGTAAAATCCCCTAGTTTGACCCCTATCTTCAAGGCAATGTAGCTCAAGATGTGATTGTCATCTCATCTTGCCCCCAACATGATTGTTGTATAGCATGATCTTAGATTTAATTTGAGTACTACAAGTCCTTGATAGGATTTATAGAGCCCAAATTATGGCTTTGACAAGTTACAAGTCATCTGAGGTATGTGAATTTGGAGCTTGAAAGTTACCCAACTTGCAAGAAACGTTTGCCTAAGTAGGAAGATTCCTATGAACGTTTGGTCAACATGAATGTTGTTCCTTATTCTCTTAGCTTTCTAGAGAGTACTAGAAGTACTTGATAGTATTTCTAGAACTCAACTTATGGCTTGGACAAGTCAAGGGTATTTTGGACATTTGGTGATTATAGGTCATTTGTGATCATAGGCCATTTTCACCAACTTAGAGGCGTCAAATGAAATTTTGTTCAACTAGAAAGTTGCTCAAAATGGGGTTTTAAACTTGATCATGCATCAAGGAGGCATTTAAATGGCTCAAGGAGAGACTTGGTTCAAGGAATTTTGAAAAAAGAAAGAATTAAAAGGATTTAATGGTCAAAAATTCAAATAAGTCATTTTGTGACCAAATGAAACAAAATTATAGGTCAAATTGATTGGAAAAATGATTTTAGAAACAATGGCAATGTTAGAATTTTGATTTGAGGTCATTTTCATACCATTCCATGTTGTTTCTTCATGATGAAGCAACATAATCAAATGCATACCTTTGGCTTGCAAACAAGGAAAATAACACTCTAAAATCATTCAATATCTCATGAGAACTTGATTACACACATAGCCATGCCAAGAAGGAGTCAGAATGGTGGTTGCCATTGGTGATATTTTGAAGAGAAATTGAAAATCCAAAATCTCATTTGGATGGATCCAGAAGTTTTTAGATGATCCCAATCATTTCTATATAAGTCAGTGAGTGAGCTCAGCCATTTTTTTGGAAGGAATTGAAGCTGGTAAGAGAAGGAGCCATTGAAATTTTGAAGGTTCAAGTTGAAATCGGGTTTTCAGTTCAACGGAGAATCAAGCCAAATCAAGGTGTGCAAAGGCTTGGAGAGTGAATTTGGAACGTGTCTGCATCATCTTGGCAGTTGAAGTGAGCAAAAACCACCTCTGTTACCTCTCTGAAACCAGGTTTGTATCCTTCATCCTTATGCATGATTTAGGAGGAGAAACTTAGCAATTCACATGTGGTTAGGATCCTTGCAACATGTAGTTGGATTTAGGATCATAAATTAGTGGATTAGAGACAAATTAAGCATGTGACCATTTTCTGTTGAGGATGATATCTCACGATTCTTGAAGGATTAGTCATGGTTGGATGGTGGAAATTGATCAGTGAAGAGTGAGGATTAATTTGAGACCTTTAATTTAAAGAATGGTGAAAATCAAGATTGGGAGGAATTCTGAAAATGCTATCGGGTTTGGAAATGTAGAAGGAATTAGGAAATTCTGAGGTTGGATTTGTGATCAACATAAAATTTGGAGTGGGATAGTGATTAGTTTTGTGATTTTTGATGACCTTTGGAGGTTGGCTCACCGGAGAAGACGGTGGCGCCACTGTTCAGGCCACCGTCTGAGAACTCCCTCCATTGCAGGTTTAAATTGGGGACAATGAGCCATGGCCGTTGGATGAGTATTGGACTTTGACTCAGGCGTGTGTTGGAGGGCCAGGATTGCACCTCAAGCTCTGAAGAGAAATTTCAAATGAAACGCACCGTTTCATTAATTGAATTGTTTTGGGCTCAGGACTCAGATTGATATCCACACCCCATTTCTGGCCCAACCCAAGAATTGAAATAAGCTGGATTGCTATTCGACACGCTTGTTTTATTAATTTCTCTTATTTTCTTTTAATTTTCTTCATTTCATGTGACTTAGAAATTAATTCATAAAAAATAGAAGATTAACTCAATTAATTCCAAACTTTTTTCCCCTGAATCTAGAATTTTGTAGATAAAAAATATTAATAATTCATGCATTTTTTATTTTTATTTGCATTTTTGAATATTAATTGATATTAAAATAACCATGGTTGATACCTTGTTTTGATGAATTTGGTTTGAGCATTTGGTGATGATTCTTGAGGTTGGAAAGCAAGTTGACAATTGTGAGTTTAATGCTTGGAGTGCCTGAAGGAACAAGTTGTTGCTTGCTAGTGGGATTGAGGCCTGAAGGTGGAGTTTACTTTGGAGCTGAGGCCTGAAGAAGAAAGGATAAGTTGATACTTGTGTTTGATGTGTTAAAAGCTTGAAGAAGCGAGTTGACACTTGTTATTGGAGATGATAGCCTTGAAGAACAGTTACAGGTTGAGGACTGAGCTGATGTCAGAGGAGAGCTTTGCTGTAAAATTGTAGAAGCTGTTGATCTGCTTTCATTCCCGTCAGTTTGCTTTCTGTGCAACTGTATTGATGTGGCTTGTTTGATTTGCTTGATGCATTAGAATAAGTCCATGTTTAAATTGTTTTAAGCTAGGAGCATGATTGCATTAGAGGTTGAGTTGCTCCCTCTGCTTGTATTTTTACTGTATGGCTTTGCTTGCTGGTATTTGGTAGAGCCCAGCTCCCTTGCCTATGTGGTTTGTGATTTGCTTGATGGCATTTTATTTCACTTCTTCTGTATGATTGCAGTTATCATATTTTGCTTGATAGCATGTTATTTCCTCTGTATGATTGCAGTTATTCATATCTGGCGTGAGGTTGAGATGAGCTTGTGGAGGCTGATGCCCCACACACATTTCCTCCCTCACTTACATTGCATGCATTTTACAGTTGTTTCCTGTACTGTTTGCTGTTTACTGTTTAAGCTGATGCTTTATCTGTTTCTGTTTATCATTGACATGATCCCCTAGGAATCTCACTTCCTTTGATAAGGAAGTGATGATTAGAACTTTAGGTTGAAACCTATGCATGATAACTTCTAGGAGATCCCCGTTTCAAACCTCAACCATAGGATGAATCCTTGGCATGACAACATTAGGACTTGATAGTCTCCCCTTAGTTGAACCTGTTCGTTCTCTCTTCTCATCTCAAAACAAATTAAAATACAGTAATAAAGGATAACTGACGTCGTACGTTACGAGCCTTAAGCTATATGAGAAAGGATTGTTGGAGAGTTGCTTTTCAACAGTCTGGATGTTTAGTATGGCACCCTTTGGGTGACATGCGACGCATTCACTCTCAGGTCATAGTCTCTAGTGCGATATTGGTTGCAAACATCCATAAAAACAGTTCTTCCGTAAAAGACAGAAAACAAACTTCAAACCTTTTTGCCCCGTGGGCCCATAATTCAAAGAAAGCTTTTCTGAAGAAAAGAGTGACGTTAACTCCCAGTTCTACCGCAAACGGTAACGCTTAAGTCTCCAAGGGTCGAGCTGCGTACATGCAACTGCTGGAACACAACAAACGGTAACCCTACTCGGAAAAATAGATGAATCTAAACCCGTAAGCCATATTATCCCGAACTACGTAAGCTCTGATCTCTCATACCTGTTGAGAGTACGTAGGCACAATACTGATGTATTGGCGAGCCACCTTCCCCGTAACCCGTAGTTAGCCGAACTACGTTGACTCTGATTTCTCATTCTCTGATGAGAATAAGTAGGCATAAAGTGCGACGCTTTGCCGAGTCATTTTCTTTTCTTTCTAAGCCAGCTTTGATAGGTAGATAGATAAAACCAACCCGTCATATAAACACAACAAGCATGGATCCCATCGAGTACGATGGACGTGAGGGGTGCTAATACCTTCCCCTTGCGTAACCGACTCCCGAACCCAGACAATGGTTGCGATGCCCTTGTGTTATACCTTTTCGTCAGGTTTTTCCGATCGTTTCCTTTCCCGTTCTGAGGGATAAATAACGAAAGGTGGCGACTCTTCTGTTTTGCCGGCACCTTATTTTCGCGGAAGCGACAGCTGGCAACTCTGCTGGGGAATTAATAGTTTCCTGGGGATCCAACGTCCCCGATGCGAGTCAATATGGGGATCCAACGTCCCTGCGAGAGTCAATCCTAGCGCTTGTATGATTACGTGTTGGGTTGTGTTTATTTATTGAATTTATTCCCCGCATTTTATTTTTCAGTATGGTATGATTATCTGTGTTGTTGTGGGAGGGGCATTCTGATGAGTGAGAAGCCAGACCCAGGCTTGCGTATACTTAGCATTAGTTGTGGAAATTAGTGGTCGCGTGCTTGCTTTGCAGGCACTAGTGTCTCATGAAATCCACGCTCAGACGAGGTTCTCCCGGTTGACTTCTTTTCCGGCCCTTTGGGCCTGAGGGGTTGTTGGTTTAGAGGATTGTCGACTCTGGGGATCGATCATTTGGAATTCAGCCGAGTGAGGCCGCTTCAGGAGATGGTGATGCCACACCTTCTGGGTATCGTATCGCCCCTATTGAATGTCTGTGACGCTGATGACCGCATAAGATGCCGGACTTGTGTCAGTTTAGGTCCATACCTGTGAGCAGGGTCGGGTTTGTTGCAGGAAACCTTAACCTTCAGACTACCTGGTTTTCTTGATAGTGAATCAGTTTTGTTGGTATCAGAGGATCTCATCATCAGAGGTGTATTTGTTCTTGACAGAGCAGAGTTATAGCCTGACATCAGGGGTTTCTCCTCATCATCAGACATATGTGTGTTCTTTACAGAGCAGGTTTATGGTCTGATACTAGGGTTTTCTTCTCATCAGAGATAGTGGTTGTTCTTGACAGAACAGTATTGTGGTTTTGTTGATACAGAACCTTCATCTCTTCAACAGCACAGTCGTCTTGATCTCCTGCTGCATGATTGCATTTTGCATTGTTTTGCATACTCATTTGCATATCATTAACGTGTGTCTGTGTTGCAGGTACCGTTTCCCCCGATTCAGGTTTTCTTGCATTCTATTGTGATACTATGGGTTCTCTAAGGAAGACTATGGCCTACAAGCTCCCCACTCCTGATGTTGTTTAGCTGTCTAGTTTGATTGCTTTGGCAGATGATTCTGTGAGAGGTGAATTCAGAAAATCTTATGGGAAACTGCTCAGCCTGGTTCGTAAACCCTCTGTGTTTGAGTTGAATGGGTTGCACGCCCTGCTGCAGTTCTACGATCCTCCTTTGAGATGCTTTACTTTCCCGGACTTTATTCTCGCACCTACACTAGAAGAGTATGCTGACTTGTTAGGTGTGCCTTTCGAGAGTCAGGTGCCCTTTGTTCATATGCATGCTGAGCCTAATCTGGCTAGTCTCACCCCTTCACTTCATCTGGATGCCTCCGAGTTGGTCTTGTCTAGTTGGAACAGGGTTCCCGGTTTCTCCCTGCAGTTCTTAGTGGGAAAGGCTCAGCAGTGTGCCAAAGACGGTTGTTGGATCGTGTTCAACGCCATCCTTGCTCTGTGCATATACGGCATCATTCTGTTCCCCAATATGCCCGACTTTGTGGACTTCGACGCCTTTCAAATCTTTGCATCAGGGAATCCAGTCCCTACCTTGATAGGAGATGTCTACCATTCCGTCCACTACAAAAACGAGAACAGAAGGGGCAAGAATGTCTCGTGTTGTATGCCCCTGCTCTATAGATGGCTTGATAGTCACCTACCCAAGAAGGCTCCCTTTGCCTGGTCCGCAACCACAGCTGAGTGGTCTGAGCGTTTCATGAGTCTATCAGCGGAAGACGTTGCCTGGTTTGGTAGAGATAGGTTGGGTACTGAGATCATCTTCAGCTGCAGTGGGTTTCCGAATGTGCCTTTGATAGACAGGAAGGGTTGTATCAACTATAATCCATATCTGCTGGTCTGACAGTTTGCTTATGCTTTGAGAGCTCCGCCGAAGGATGAAGAGGTGCAGGAATCTCTGTACCTCACTGGTCTTCTAGAGGGGGATATGTTATCTAAGCTTCAGCACGCTTGGAATGGTATCAGTAAGCGGGGAAAACCATTGCTGGGAAAAAGTAATAGTCAAGCCTACGCTCCGTATGTGACCTGTATCAGAGCCAGAGTAGATATTATAGGGATGTCGTTTCCACCTGCCCAGCTAGAAAGCCCTCCAGTGATCGAAGAGCCTACCACCGTGTCCATTCAGCAGCATAATCAGGTGTTAGCAGAGAGAGATGAGCTGAAGAAGGAAAATGAAGAATTGGAGAAAGAATTGGCTCAACTCAGAAGCGAGAGAAGCGAAGCCGTTCATTCCTTCAAGAGGCAAACAGAGCTGGTGAACCAGTTAGGGACGGATTTGACTAAGCAGATGGCTGAGCGTGAGCGTTTGGGTAGGGATTTCAAAGTTGTCGATGACGTACTGGCCACCAAGAAGCAGCACTTGGATGAAGCGTACCGGAGAATATCCAAGTTTAATCAGCATTGGAAGGCCACCCTAGCCAACGGCAAAGAACGGGAGGATAAACTGAAACATCAGATCTTCAAGTTGAAAGCCCAGGTGAAGGCTAGTGAGAAGAGGTTTGATGAAGAAACCGCTCGCAGATATGCCGCTGAAGGCCTGCTAAACAAGGCTCTTTCTAACCTGAAGGAGCGCAAAGTGACGCTTGAATCCAAGAAGCGGAAGCTAGAAGATTGTTTCGGCGAAGGAGCATGGGAAGACTCAATTGAAGGTCTTCAATACACTATTACACAGAGGGAGTTACTCGTTGAAGGGTTGCTCACTCGGCCTGATCATCCAGAAATGAGGGATCTGTTAGAAGAGTTTCGAGCCTGTGGCCGTACTTGACTGTATTTGTAATCCTTGTGTTTTGATCATTGTTGTATGCTGACCATCACCAGGCTTGTTGGTTGAGGTTATGCTATTGATTCTGCTTGTATCCAGTGACCTTGTGTACCGCCTTGATGGGCTTTCTTTATATATGAGATGTTATTTCCATGACCGGACTCAGACTTCTTATTATCAGCACTGGCACTCAGGCACCAGGATCGGGGGATACCTCCCCAACGCACAGACACACGTTTGCATTTGCACGAAGCATCTGCATAACGAGCACTTTGTCGTTTTTTCTAAGCCTTTTGTGTATACAGGTTGTTTCAGGTTGTTCCAGGATTGATCAAAGACCAATCCACCGCTATCCGACCAGAGCAAATCTAGCCAGAGCAATGGAGCAAGTACAGACTGACGTTCAAGAACTCTGAGAGAGGATGGACCGCTTCATGGAGCTCATGCAAGCGGTCGCCAACGGCCAAGACCAGCTCAGAACATTGGTCCAGCCTCTGATTTCAAGGGTTGATAGCAATGGTGTACTCCATGGCGGGAATGTTCCAACCCCTCCACCTGTTGAAACTCCTCAGAATGGCGTCCCCGTCACTGGGGGGAACGGTAGTGCCAACGGCAATGTGATCGCTAACATGGGGCTCAATGGTAATACGACTGGCGTCGGTAATGGGAATTTTGAAGCTAATGTCAATGTTGGACTGGGCAACGACAACACAGGTGTTGGAAATCTATATGGGCCTCAGCCATGGTTTGAAGACCGTCAAGAAGACTTGTTCTCACAGAAAGGGGCTGAAGGAGAGCTGACTGCTGAAGCACGTCTGAGGTTTAAAGCACTCGAGGACAAGATGAGGAATTTCGAGAACCTGAACACTATGGGTGTCGACATGTCCAAATTGGGATTGATTTCTGATTTCAAGGTGCCTCCCGAGTTCAAGGTACCCGACTTCAAGAAGTACAAGGGCACCACTTGCCCTCGCGTCCACCTAAGGTCATACTACCGGAAAATGTCCGCTCACTCTGAAGATGAGAAGCTGCTGATGCACTTCTTTCAGGATAGCTTGTCCGGGCCATCCTTGGAATGAGACATGAGTCTGGAGCCTACCAGTGTGCGCACGTGGAAGGAACTTGCTGAAGCATTCGTGCACCATTATCAGTATAACAGTGATTTGGCTCCAAACCGAGTCCAACTGCAGAACTTGTCACAGAGGAACAACGAAGGGTTCAAAGAATACGCCCAACGGTGGCGTGAATTGGCAGCTAGAGTTCAACCGCCGATGGTTGAACGGGAGCTTGTTGAGATGTTTGTAGCCATACTCCCATGGATTTATTACGAGAAATTGGTCAGCAGTATGTCTAGAAGCTTCTCAGATCTCATCATCACGGGCGAGCACGTTGAAAATGGGATCGAACTGGGGAAAATTCAAGGTGATCTATCCTCAGCTGAAGGAGGAAAGAAACCGTATGGTAACAAAAGGCGTGAAGAAGAGACAAGCGCCGTGTCTAACGCTCGAAGGAAGGGTAAAGGCCCTCACCAGCAGGTGGCCAGTATAACCATCCCCGCTGTCCAACAACCCCAGCAGCAGCAGCAGCAGCAACCAAATCAGCTAGGGTACAGAAAGTATCAGAATAGGGCACCTCTGTCGAGTCGTCACCTTGAGACGCCGCCTATGTCTTATGCTCAGCTGTTACAGACTCTGCTTCAGTTACAGTTAATCCAGAAGAGAACCCTGGCTCCCTTGACAGGGGCACCTCCGCCAGGTTATGATGTGGATGCAACATGCGAGTTTCACTCAAGGGCACCAGGCAACACGATAGAAAACTGCAAAGACTTCAAGCACAAGGTGCAAGATAAGGTAGATGCCAAGATCATCAACTTCTCAGATAATGTGCCAAATGTCACGAAGAACCCTATGCCGAATCATAGGGGAGGTGGGGTGAACGCCATTATTGAAGAAGAGGATTTAGATGTGTTGACTGACGTCAAGGATCTGAAGACACCGCTTAGCTTCGTTAAGGCCATGCTGATGAAGAGAGACTTCTTTCCGGGCTGTGGAGAATTGTGTATGGGTTGTGCGACTTGTTCTGATGGATGTGAGCAGTTGATAGAGGGGATTCAGAGTCTGATGACCGAAGGAATCTTGCAGTTTAGCCGAAGGGCCGATTGTGGATCTGGAGAGGTAACGCTGAAGCAAGATGATGAGGTTGCCACCATCACCATCCCTCGCCGGACGATCACTATTTCTGCACCCAGACCGCCCACAGTTACCATCACAAAGGCTGGGCCGATACCTTTTGAAAGCACCAACGCTGTCCCATGGCACTATGGGGCAGACGTTTACTGTAACGAACAGAAGTTAGAATTGGAACCCTCGGGGCAATCTGTGGATAACCTAATGGGAATTGGCAGAATCACTCACAGCGGAAAAGTGTTTGCTCCACCTGGGATTGTGACGGACAAAGCGGACAAAGCTGAAGTAACCGACAAGGGAAAGAGTAAAGTCGTTGAAGAAACCCCTCGTGGGGTAGAGAAGGACTTACTTGTTAAGGACGCTGAAGAGTTTATGAGGTTGATTAAGAAGAGTGATTACAAGATCGTGGATCACCTCCATCAAACACCCTCGAAAATCTCCATCCTGAATTTGTTGCTGTGTTCAGAGTCACACTGCAACGCGCTGTTAAAGGTTTTGAATGCCACGTATGTACCGCAGGAAATATCGGTCAACCTGTTGGAAGGGGTCGTAGCCCACGTGAATGCTGGAAACGGGTTAGGATTCACTGACCTGGAGCTGACGCCGAAGGGAAGAAACCACAACAGTGCCCTACACATCTCGATAGAGTGTAGGGGAACGATTATGTCTCATGTGTTGGTGGACACAGGGTCATCGCTCAATGTTCTTCCGAAGAAAGCATTGATGAAGTTAGATACTCGAGGACTGATCTACACACCCAGAGATTTGGTTGTGAAAGCGTTCGATGGAACCAAACGTCATGTTTTCGGGGAGGTGACGCTACCAATCCAAGTTGGGCCGGAAACTTTCGACGCAGTCTTCTACATCATGGACATCATGCCTGCCTACAGCTGTCTCTTAGGCCGGCCATGGATCCATTCTGCTGGCGCCGTAACCTCCATGTTGCACCAAAAACTCAAGTACGCTGTTGGAGGCAGCATCGTAACCGTATGTGGCGAGGAGGATATAATGGTGAGCCATTTGTCGTCCTTCAAATATGTTGAGATGGATGGGGAAATCCACGAAACCCTATGTCAGGCGTTCGAAGCTGTTAAAGTCAAGAACGTAGCTCCTGTAATCACTGAGAAACCAGAGATGACTCTCTCTTCCTTCAAGGAAGCCCGGGCCGTTGTTCAGGCCAGATCTACCCCAGGGTGGGGGCGAATTCTAGAAATACCAAACAAGCAGGACAAGTTCGGGTTGGGGTACTCTCTTACGGCTGAAGCCTCTTCTTCTCACAATGCGTCACGAGGTAAATGGTCGATCCAGTTTACAAGCGGCGGAGTAATATTCCAAAGTGTCAACGCGGTATCTGAAGACGGTGAAGACAGCGACTGCGATCTGGACTCTTGGATCCAGCCAAGCAAACCAGGCGAGAGCCTCAACAACTGGTCCATCATGGATACCATCCAAGTGACAGGAAAAGAGTAATGATTTACTTTCTCCAATTGTTGTACAACCCTATGTCCTACCCGAGGCATAGTGTTTTATTGTCAGGGCCTTGTTTGATTATGTACATGCATTTTACCAATAAATCAAAAGGCGTTTTTCGTATTCAAATGTTGTGATCTCTGTTATTCCTGTTTTCTATTTGTTTTGAAAAACAACAAAATGGCAATGGGGTTTGTGCTAACCTACATATCCTTGTTTTAAGCCTAACCCTTGTTATTGCAGGATCCACATAGCAGATGACATCGACTCTGGACCTTCTATGACTCACTTCGACTTCGATTTCCCGATCTATCAAGCCGAAGAAGAGATTGATGAAGACGAAGACCTTCCCAAAGAGTTGACCCGCTTGTTGAAATAAGAAGAGAAAGTTATTCTGCCTCACGAAGAAGAGATCGAGATTGTGAATCTGGGTTCTGAAGAACTGGTCAGGAATGTCAGGATAGGAGCTGCACTGCAGAGTGATGTCAAGCAGAGATTGGTCGAGATGCCAAGAGAGTATAGTGACGTCTTTGCTTGGTCATACGAAGATATTCTCGGACTTGATACTGACATTGTGGTCCACCACATACCGCTGCGAGAAGACTGTCCTCCTATCAAGCAGAAGCTTAGGAGGACACGACCAGATATGGCCGTTAAGATCAAAGAAGAAGTGCAAAAGCAGCTTGATGCTGGCTTCTTAGCGGTCACTACTTACCCTTCGTGGGTCGCCAATATCGTGCCTATACCGAAGAAGAACGGTAAGGTGCGCATGTGCGTCGATTATCGGGATTTGAATAGGGCGAGCCCTAAAGATGATTTCCCACTCCCTCATATTGATGTGTTGGTCGACAATACAGCTCAGTTCTCTGTATTTTCGTTCATGGATGGCTTCTCCGACTACAATCAGATCAAGATGGCGTCGGAGGACATGGAGAAAACTACGTTTATTACACCTTAGGGAAAGTTTTGCTACAAGGTAATGCCTTTCGGTCTGAAGAACGCAGAGGCCACTTACCAACGAGCAATGGTCACTTTGTTTCATGACATGGTTCATCATGAGATTGAAGTTTATGTTGATGACATGATTGCGAAGTCCCAAACGGAGGAGGGACACCTGGTCAATTTGCTGAAGCTTTTTGAGAGACTTAGGAAGTTCAGGTTGAGGCTGAATCCTAACAAGTGTACTTTCGGAGTACGGTCTGGAAAACTAATGGGGTTTATCGTGAGTGAAAGAGGCATCGAGGTTGATCCTGCGAAGATAAAAGCGATACAAGAATTGCCAGCGCCAAAAACAGAAAAAGAAGTTTGTGGTTTCCTGGGCAGAATAAACTACATTGCAAGGTTTATTTCTCAGCTCACGGCCACGTGTGAACCGATGTTCAAACTGTTAAAGAAAAATCAGGCGATTATCTGGAACGAGGATTTCCAGAAGGCATTTGATAAGATAAAACAGTATCTACAGGAACCTCCGATCTTGATTCCCCTAGTGGCCGGAAGACCTTTAATCATGTACTTGACAGTTCTTGAGAATAGTATGGGGTGTGTTCTCGGTCAGCACGACGAGACGGGCAGAAAGGAGCATGCCATTTACTACTTGAGTAAAAAGTTCACACACTGTGAATCTCGGTATTCGATGCTGGAGAAAACGTGTTGTGCACTAGCCTGGGCTGCCAAACGTTTACGACAGTACATGCTCAATCACACAACCCTGCTAATTTCGAAGATGGATCCGATCAAGTACATCTTCGAGAAGCAAGCGCTTTCGGGCAGGATTGCTAGATGGCAAATGGTGTTGATGGAATATGACATTCAGTACGTTTCCCAGAAGGCCATCAAGGGCAGCGTATTGTCTGAATACCTTGCCGAACAGCCGATCGAAGATTATCAGCCGATGAAATTTGAATTCCCTGATGAGGATATCATGTTTATCAAGGTGAAAGATTGCGATGAACCGTTGCCCGACGAGGGGCCAGATAGGAAGTCCCAGTGGAAATTGATATTTGACGGGGCGGTTAATTCTTACGGAAGTGGCATTGGAGCGATCATCACGACTCCCCACGGATCCCATATCCCGTTCACTGCGAGACTGACGTTTCCAGTCACCAATAACGAAGCGGAGTATGAAGCATGCATCGTGGGTCTAGAAGAAGCAATTGATTTGAGAATCAAGAACCTAGATGCATATGGTGACTCGGCACTTGTGATTAACCAGATTAAAGGGGAGTGGGAAACTCGTCAATCAAATTTGGTGTCGTACATGAACTATGCCAGAAGGCTACTTCCGTTCTTTGATCGAGTGGAACTCCATCATGTGCCCAGGGCCGAAAACCAGATGGCTGATGCCTTAGCCACGTTGGCTTCGATGTATAAAGTCAATTTTTGGAATGAAGCCCCAAGGATTGTCCTTTCTCGTCTTGATAGACCTGCATTCGTCTTTGCGATCGAGGAAGCCTCCGATGGCAAGCCATGGTTCCATGACATCCAGACTTTCCTTATGACTAAGGAGTATCCTACGGGAGTGTCAACCCAGGATAAGAAGACTCTGAGGCTGTCTGGAAATTTTTATCTCAATCCTGATGGAGTTTTGTATAAAAGAAACCACGATCTTGTGCTACTCAGATGTGTAGATGAGAAAGAAGCGAGTATGCTCATGGAAGAAGTCCATGAAGGCACATTTGGTACGCACGTCGGCGGGCATGCTATGACGAGAAAGATCCTGAGAGCAGGATACTACTGGCTGGCGATGGAATCAGATTGCTTTAAATTCGCGAAGAGATGTCATAAATGCCAGATTTATGCTGATAAGATTCACGTGCCGCCGTGCCCTTTGAATGTCATGTTCTCCCCGTGGCCGTTCTCCATGTGGGGCATCGACATGATAGGCAAGATCGAGCCCACTGCATCTAACGGTCATCGCTTCATTCTAGTAGCTATCGACTACTTCACCAAGTGGGTGGAGGCAGCCTCATATGCTAATGTTACCAAGCATGTGGTGGCTAAATTCATAAAGAGGGACATCATCTGTCGATACGGAATTCCCGAGCGGATCATTACTGATAATGGTTCGAATCTGAATAAAAAGATGATGAAGGAGCTGTGCCAGAGTTTCAAGATTGAACACCACAACTCATCTCCTTACCGGGCGAAGATGAATGGTGCCGTTGAAGCGGCCAATAAGAATATCAAGAAGATTGTACAAAATTTGGTTGTGACCTATAAGGATTGGCACGAGATGTTGCCATTTGCATTGCACGGTTATCATACAATGGTACGTACATCAATCGGGGCAACTCCTTTCTCACTGGTGTACGGTATGGAAGTTGTCCTACCGTTAGAAGTTGAGATCCCTTCTTTACGAGTTTTGGTTGACGTAAAACTCGATAAAGCAGAATGGATTAAGAACCGACTAAACCAACTCAGCCTGATGGACGAGAAGAGGTTAGCATCGATTGCATATGGTCGTCTGTACCAAAGCCGACTGAAGAAAGCTTATGATAAAAAGGTGCGCTCTAGAAGCTTTCAGACGGGTGATCTCGTCTTGAAGAAGATTCTTCCTCCACACTCCAATCACCGGGGCAAGTGGACTCCTAATTACGAAGGTCCGTACGTCGTCAGCAAGGTTTTCTCGGGAGGAGCCTTGTTGTTGTCCACGATGGATGGCGAAGATTTTGCATCCCCGGTGAACGCGGACGCAGTTAAAAAATACTTTGCTTAAAAAAGGACCCGTTGGAAAGAAAAAGAATATCCAGGAAAAAATGGGGCATCCCGGCAAACCCTAAAAAAGGAAAAAGGTTCGGGCAAAAATTAGGGATATAAAGAAAAGAATATACACCCGTAAATTCGAAAACCTGGAAGGGCGACTTTGGCAAAAAAGGGTATCCCGGTGAATCGAAAACCCGGAAGGACGATTCAGGCAAAATTAGGGATTTGAAAAAGCAAATGACTGCGTTCCGCGTATGGACTTTCATTGTTTAGTGGTTTGGAAGACCTGAGGACTGTATATCTGAATCAATCTCTTCTGAAGCTGAAGCGTCGGAGAAGTATTCAAGTCGAGTGGGTCATAGAGGGATCAACTCATGATGTTCTTCTACGCCTCAGTGCCGACATTTGTGTATATACTGATGTATATTTATGTTTTTATATTTGTGCAGCTTCCTAATTCCAGGAGCTTGCATCTGTTGTAAAACATTTTTGCCCATTCAGGGGTTCGTTATCTGTTTTGTTTGCGAAAAAGAACGCCGATGTTTTTGATAAAATGCGCATACATAAACTTACTGGCCTAGGCCACTGATTGTTGAAACAATGAATTACTCGAACATTGTCACAAGATGATAACCTCGATAGGTCCCGTTGAGAGGGGTATCTTGTCTGTTTGTTTGTGTTGTCGCAGGTATAGCATATTCCAGGCGACACACCGTGTGGGTGTTTCTAAGCAGGATGATTCCTCCTTCCCAAGCGAATTCGTCGTCGTCTCCCCAGCTGAATCTTATACTGAAGTATGCAGCACTTGATAGCTCAAGACTGAAGTCTCCAGCGGAATTAAAATTCCCCACAGAGTTGTGCCCTCCCCGGAAAGCAGGATGATTCCTTCTTCCCCAATCGAGTTTGCAGATCCCCGAGAGAGCCAAGTTCTTGGAAAGCTGTTTGGGCCATGATTGGTTTTCCCCAGTAGAATGTCAAATAACTGATGTTGTATTTCCCCATCGGGGTCGTTTTCTCCAGGAAAGTTTAGCCGTGAAGGCCATGCAGTTTATTCCTGCGATTGACATTGTTTTCCTCAGCAGTTGTGGTTCGTACACCTAGATGAGCAGGTCCAGGTTCTCGTAGAACTTTGTTCCCCTGCAGCAGTAGGCTGAAGATCATGTCCCCAGGCGGAGTCCAATTGAGATTGGTGTGACTTTTCCTCCTTGGCAGGATGATTTTCCCTTCAGCATTTATTTTGCTGATGCGGTTGTAGCATTTTGCATGATTGCATAGCATTTACCTTAAACGCATAATATTTCCACCGTGTGGAGCATTATGCCATTGATGATCATATGCATATGAAACATGAGCTAGGCTGTTACCGTTCCTGTTTTGCAGGTATTCCCCAACAAGGTCGCTTGCCCAAGATGATTCTTGAATTCTCCAGCGAAGGTGTTTATTTAAGATGATTCTTAAAATCCCCAGTGAAGTCGCCAGAGAGGGTTTCTCAGGTTGATGCTTAGAGTCCCCGGCTGAGTGTTTGCTCAGGATGATTCCTGAAATCTCTCACAGAGTTATTGGTTAAGGATGATTCTTGAAGTCTCCGGCAGAGTTATTTGTTCAAGATGATTCTTGAAGTCCTCAGCAGAGTTGATTCACCCAGAATGATTTCTGGATCCCCAGCAGAGTTACTTGATAGTTCTCCAGAATCCCCAGCGGAGATGCATCATCCCCAGCAGGTTTCTGAACAGCGAAGTTGAAACTTCCCTTAAAGACTTGATGATTGAAGTCCGGGAGCGGTGCCAAAACCCCAGACTTACTGATGAAGTCTAATTGTGAGGTCAAAGCAGTTTGCCTAGCTGACGCAGGGTTCCTGATGGCAAAAGAATGTATATCCTTATTGGCCCATGATGGATTAAGGATCCCATTTTAAGACTTACTGACGAAGTCCAACTGTGATGTCGAAGCAGTTCTCTCAGCTGATGCGGAGTTCCTGATGGCAGAAGTCTGGATATCCCTATTTGGTTCATGATTGACCGAGGATTCTGTTCCCGACTTGTTGCCGGAGTCCGGCTGACGCCCAAAAAATTTCTTTGAATGCCCGATGGCACAATTGACTTGATTGTTAAAAAGTTCCTAACGACCTGATGAGTCCCGAGGAATCCTTCTGCCGCAGTGTCGCAGAATGCCCGATGGCAATACCAGCCATGTACAACCGGTTACCGAGTGACCAGTGAGCCCTTGATGACCCGAGGATGAAGATCCACAACAAAATTAGATGATCATCCTGACGGAGATTTGAACTTTGACCCTTCACCAATTATCGTGTGACCAACTCACCAGACACCATGTAACCGGTGATCCCTTGATGATTTGAGGATGCAGTGATGTCAGATAAATCAGAGAATCATCCTGATGGAGGTTCAGATCAGTATTTCTCCATCTAGTTGCCGTGCAACTATTATTTCAGCTTCCGAAGATTTGTCCCCGTCAGAGTACCGTGTACTTGTGCAGTTGGCAAATTTCCGGGTTTATTGGTATTCAACCGTCTCTTACCTTGATTTTTTGAGAGTCGTTCGCTTCTCACCCAGTCAGGTCCAAGCCGTTTGAATAGGGGCAGTTGTTGCACCCCAGAATTTGCCCAACATTTCTTCACCTAGCTTGTGTTTCATTTCATTCACATTAGCATTATCATTTTCATTTCATTGACATGGGTGCAGGAGATCAAGAGGTATGATTACCAATTAAGAGCTATACAAGACTATGAAGCTAACTAAGAAGGTTATTCAGGTGCTCAAGGGTTGATATCCTTGTCAGAGAAGTTAAAAGATCCTCAGAGAGAGTGATTGAAACCATGTGTGTGTGTCTCCTAACTTGAGAGTTGTGGGAAGTCATCAGAGGATTCTGAAGCCATGAAGTTAGACTTGAGGTCTTGAGAGAGCTCATGAGAAGTGTTGAAGATCACTTTGAGGCCTAGACAGGTCATTGTGCAAGAATAAGAAACCTCAACCATGATTGGTGCAAATAAGGTTTGATTGGGTCAACCCTAAGTCAACTGAGGATTTGAAGGAGGTTGAGACCTAATTCAAGAGCCATGTGATCATGGATTGATGTATTAAGATGTTATAAGGATGATTCCAAGGTCAACTCATCATGATTGAAGATTTTGAGAAGTTTCAAGCTAGGGTTTCTAAGACTTGACAGTGTAAAATCCCCTAGTTTGACCCCTATCTTCAAGGCAATGTAGCTCAAGATGTGATTGTCATATCATCTTTCCCCCAACATGATTGTTGTAGAGCATGATCTTAGATTTAATTTGAGTACTACAAGTCCTTTATAGGATTTATAGAGCCCAAATTATGGCTTTGACAAGTTACAAGTCATCTGAGGTATGTGAATTTGGAGCTTGAAAGTTACCCAACTTTCAAGAAACCTTTGCCCAAGAAGGATGATTCCTATGAACTTTTGGTCAACATTAATGTTGTTCCTTATTCTCTTATATTTCTATAGAGTACTAGAAGTCCTTGATAGGATGTGTATAACTCAACTTATGGCTTGGACAAGTCAAGGGTATTTTGGACATTTGGTGATTATAGGTCATTTGTGATCATAGGCCATTTTCACCAACTTAGAGGCCTCAAATGAAATTTTGTTCAACTAGAAAGTTTCTCAAAAAGGGGTTTTAACCTTAACCATGCATCAAGGAGGCATTGAAATGGCTCAAGGAGACACTTGGTTCAAGAAATTTTGAAAAAAGAAAGAATTAAAAGGATTTAATGGTCAAAAATTCAAATAAGTCATTTTGTGACCAAATGAAACAAAATTATAGGTCAAATTGATTGGAAAAATGATTTTAGAAACAATGGCAATGTTAGAATTTTGATTTGAGGTCATTTTCATACAATTCCATGTTGTTTCTTCATGATGAAGCAACATAATCAAATGCATACCTTTGGCTTGCAAACAAGGAAAATAACACTCTAAAATCATTCAATATCTCATGAGAACTTGATTACACACATAGCCATGCCAAGAAGGAGTCAGAATGGTGGTTGCCATTGGTGATATTTTGAAGAGAAATTGAAAATCCAAAATCTCATTTGGATGGATCCAGAAGTTTCTAGATTATCCCAATCATTTCTATATAAGTCAGTGAGTGAGCTCAGCCATTTTTTTGGAAGGAATTGAAGCTGGTAAGAGAAGGAGCCATTGAAATTTTGAAGGTTCAAGTTGAAATCGGGTTTTCAGTTCAAGGGAGAATCAAGCCAAATCAAGGTGTGCAAAGGCTTGGAGAGTGAATTTGGAACGTGTCTGCATCATCTTGGCAGTTGAAGTGAGCAAAAACCACCTCTGTTACCTCTCTGAAACCAGGTTTGTATCCTTCATCCTTATGCATGATTTAGGAGGAGAAACTTAGCAATTCACATGTGGTTAGGATCCTTGCAACATGTAGTTGGATTTAGGATCATAAATTAGTGGATTAGAGACAAATTAAGCATGTGACCATTTTCTGTTGAGGATGATATCTCACGATTCTTGAAAGATTAGTCATGGTTGGATGGTGGAAATTGATCAGTGAAGAGTGAGGATTAATTTGAGACCTTTAATTTAAAGAATGGTGAAAATCAAGATTGGGAGGAATTCTGAAAATGCTATCGGGTTTGGAAATGTAGAAGCAATTAGGAAATTCTGAGGTTGGATTTGTGATCAGCATTAAATTTGGAGTGGGATAGTGATTAGTTTTGTGATTTTTGATGACCTGTGGAGGTTGGCTCACCAGAGAAGACGGTGGCGCCACTGTTCAGGCCACCGTTTGAGAACTCCCTCCATTGCAGGTTTAAATTGGGGACGATGAGCCATGGCCGTTGGATGAGTGTTGGACTTTGACTCAGGCGTGTGTTGGAGGGCCAGGATTGCACCTCAAGCTCTGAAGAGAAATTTCAAATGAAACGCACCGTTTCATTAATTGAATTGTTTTGGGCTCAGGACTCAGATTGATATCCACACCCCATTTCTGGCCCAACCCAAGAATTGAAATAAGCTGGATTGCTATTTGACACGCTTGTTTTATTAATTTCTCTTATTTTCTTTTAATTTTCTTCATTTCATGTGACTTAAAAATTAATTCATAAAAAATAGAAGATTAACTCAATTAATTCCAAACTTTTTTCCCCTGATTCATGATTGAATCTAGAATTTTGTAGATAAAAAATATTAATAATTTATGCATTTTTTATTTTTATTTGCATTTTTGAATATTAATTGATATTAAAATAACCATGGTTGATACCTTGTTTTGATGAATTTGGTTTGAGCATTTGGTTATGATTCTTGCCTTGATTTTTTGTGTATAGCTAGCATGGATATGCATGCTACCCTTAGATTTTTCTCACATTTTTGTGATGAATGTAGGTGGTAGTTTTAAGTTGAAACTTTAGGTGCTCCATTTTTAGGGTTTATGTTTAGTACCTTGTGATTTAGGATTTATTTCTAGGACTTGGTGGATGATTCAACCTCTGAATTTTGTTTGGTAGATTCATGATTGAATTAGGGTCCCATAGTTATTTTTGTAGGATTTTACAATTGGTTTTAGTATTTTAGTTAGGATTAAATTTAGTACTATGTTTTAGGTGATCCTAGCTTTCTAATTCAACTAGAATGACTTCTTTAGTTCCCTTAGATTAGGGTTTTGCCTCTCTTCCTCTTGGATGGTGTTGAAGACAAGCTTGGGATACCATGGATTGAATGAAGAAGCTTGGATGTGAAGACTTCCCCTCTTTTGGTGTAGTGTTGACTAGGTGTTAGGATTAGGGTTTGCAGGCAGAGCATCTAGATAGATTCTCTTCTTTCATAAACATGGAAGGTGTTGATCAGTTCCATTCTTCCCTATGATGTAAGGTCTCCTTGTAAAGGCCTCATCCCTCCTTTGGTAGGATGTGTGGCTCTTCACAAGTTGGTAGAACCTTTGAGGGTTCCTTTCTCTGATGATGGAATGCTTAGTGGTGACCTTTGGTCTTCACTCTGCCGTCAATCATCCAAACCTTGCTCTTGTTAGATGAATCTTTCTTCCTTGCTAGAGGATGGAATTCCTTGTTAGAAGCCTTGAAGATGATAGAAGTTGCTACTTCTTTGTTGTTGAAGACTACCCTTGGAGCTGAAGCTTGAAGATCAAGAGGAACAAGTTGACACTTGTGGGAAGAAGATCAAGTTGAGATTGAAGAAAGAGCTGAAGCTTGAAAAAGATGAAGAACAGGTTGATACTTGTGAGGGGAATCCATTGGAGATTGAAGGAAGAAGCTGAAGCTTGAGGTTGGAAAGCAAGTTGACACTTGTGAGTTCAATGCTTGGAGTGCCTGAAGGAACAAGTTGTTGCTTGCTAGTGGGATTGAGGCCTGAAGGTGGAGTTTACTTTGGAGCTGAGGCCTGAAGAAGAAAGGATAAGTTGATACTTGTGTTTGATGTGTTAAAAGCTTGAAGAAGCAAGTTGACACTTATTATTGGAGATGAGAGCCTTGAAGAACAGTTACAAGCTGAGGACTGAGCTGATGTCAGAGGAGAGCTCTGCTGTAAAATTGTAGAAGCTGTTGATCTGCTTTCTTTCCTGTCTGTTTGCTTTCTGTGCAACTGTATTGATGTGGCTTGTTTGATTTGCTTGATGCATTAGAATAAGTCCATGTTTAAATTGTTTTAAGCTAGGAGCATGATTGCATTAGAGGTTGAGTTGCTCCCTCTGCTTGTATTTTTACTGTATGGCTTTGCTTGCTGGTATTTGGTAGAGCCCGACTCCCTTGCCTATGTGGTTTGTGATTTGCTTGATGGCATTTTATTTCACTTCTTCTATATGATTGCAGTTATCATATTTTGCTTGATAGCATGTTATTTCCTCTGTATGATTGCAGTTATTCATATCTGGCTTGAGGTTGAGATGAGCTTGTGGAGGCTGATGCCCCACACACATTTCCTCCCTCACTTGCATTGCATGCATTTTACAGTTGTTTCCTATACTGTTTGCTGTTTACTGTTTAAGCTGATGCTTTATCTGTTTCTTTTTATCATTGACATGATCCCCTAGGAATCTCACTTCCTTTGATAAGGAAGTGATGATTAGAACTTTAGGTTGAAACCTATGCATGATATCTTCTAGGAGATCCCCGTTTCAAACCTCAACCATAGGATGAATACTTAACATGACAACATTAGGACTTGATAGTCTCCCCTTAGTTGAACCTGTTCGTTCTCTCTTCTCATCTCAAAACAAATTAAAATACAGTAATAAAGGATAACTGACGTCGTACGTTACGAGCCTTAAGCTATCTGAGAAAGGATTGTTGGAGAGTTTCTTTTCAACAGTCTGGATGTTTAGTATGGCACCCTTTGGGTGACATGCGACGCATTCACTCTCAGGTCATAGTCTCTAGTGCGATATTTGTTGCAAACATCCATAAAAAATAGTTCTTCCGTAAAAGACAGAAAACAAACTTCAAACCTTTTTGCCCCGTGGGCCCATAATTCAAAGGAAGCTTTTCTGAAGAAAAGAGCGCCGTTAACTCCCAGTTCTACCGCAAACGGTAACGCTTAAGTCTCCAAGGGTCGAGCTGCGTACATCCAACTGCTGGAACTGTTTGTTAACCCTACTCGAAAAATAGATGAATCTAAACCCGTAAGCCGTATTATCCCAAACTACGTAAGCTCTGATCTCTCATACCTATTGAGAGTACGTAGGCACAATATTGATGTATTGGCGAGCCACCTTTCTCGTCACCCGTAGTTAGCCGAACTACGTTGACTCCGATTTCTCATTCTCTGATGAGAATACGTAGGCATAAAGTGCGACGCTTTGCCGAGTCATTTTCTTTTCTTTCTAAGCCAACCTTGATAGGTAGATAGATAAAACCAACCCGTCATATAAACACAACAAGCGTGGATCCCATCGATTACAATGGACGTAAGGGGTGCTAATACCTTCCCCTTTTCGTCAGGTTTTTCCGATTGTTTCCTTTCCCGTTCTGAGGGATAAATAACAAAAGGTGGCGACTCTTCTGTTTTGCCGGCACCTTATTTTCGCGGAAGCGACACTAAGCAAATGTAATAACCCAAAAGATACGGTATATTACCTACTATCAGACGTATGATAACCTAAGCAAAGGTAATAACCTAAAAGATACGGTATATTACCTACTATCAGACGTATAATAGCCTAAGCAAAGGTAACAACCCAAAACATACAGTATATTACCTACTATCAAATGTATGATAGCCAAAGCAAAGGTAATAACCTAAAAGATAAGGTATATAACCTACTATCAGACGTATAATAGCCTCAGCAAAGGTAATAACCCAAAAGATACGATATATTACCAACTATCAAACGTGTGATAGCTTAAGCAAAGGTAATAACCCAAAAGAGACGGTATCTTACCAACTGTTAAACGTATGATAGCCTAAGCATAGGTAATAACCCAAAAGATACGGTATATTACCTACTATCAAACGTATGATAACCTAAGCAAAGGTAATAACCCAAAAGAAACGGTATATTACCGACTATCAAACGTATGATAGCCTAAGCAAAGGTAATAACCCAAACGATACGGTATATTACCTACTATCATACGTATGATAGCCTAAGCAAATGTAATAACCCAAAAGAAGCGGTATATTACATACTATCAGACGTATGATAACCTAAGCAAATGTAATAACCCAAAAGATACGGTATATTACCTACTGTTAGACGTATGATAACCTAAGCAAAGGTAATAACCCAAAAGATACGGTATATTACCTACTATCAGACGTATGAAAGCCTAAGCAATGGTAATAACCCAAAAGATATGATGTATTACCTATTATAAGACTTATGATAGCCTAAGAAAAGGTAATAACCTAAAAGTTAGATATATTACCTACTATTAAACGTATGATAACCTAAGCGAATGTAATAACCCAAAAGATACGGTATATTACCTACTATCAGACGTATGATAACCTTAGCAAAGGTAATAACCCAAAAGATTCGGTATATTACCTACTATCAGACGTATGAAAGCCTAAGCAATGGTAATATCCTAAAAGATACGGTGCATTACATATTATAAGACTTATGATAGCCTAAGAAAAGGTAATAACCTAAAAGTTACGATATATTACCTACTATTAAACGTATGATAGCATAAGCAAAGGTAATAACCCAAAAGACACGGTATATTACCTACTATCAGATGTATGATAGCCTAAGCAAAGGTAATAACCCAAAAGATACGGTATATTACCTACTATCAAACTTATGATAGCCTAAGCAAAGGTAATAACCCAAAAGATACGGTGTATTACCTACTATCAAACGTATGATAGCCTAAGCAAAGGTAATAACCCGAAAGATACAGTACATTACCTACATTCAAACGTATGATAGCGTAAGCAAAGGTAATAACCTAAAAGAGACGGTATATTAACTACTATCAGACATATGATGGCCTAAGCAAAGGTAATAAACCAAAAGATACGGTATATTACCTACTATCAGACGTATGAAAGCCTAATCAAAGGTAATAAACCAAAAGATACGGTATATTACCAACTATAAAACGTATGATAGCCTAACCAAAGGTAATAACCCAAAACATACGGTATCTTACCAACTATTAAACGTATGATAGCCTAAGCATAGGTAATAACCCAAAAGATACGGTATATTACCTACTAGAAAACGTATAATAGCCTAAGCAAAGGTAGTAATCTAAACGAAACGGTATATTACCTACTATCAAACGTATGATAGCCTAAGTAAAGGTAATAACCCAAAAGATATGGTATATTACCTATTATCAGACATATGATAGCCTAAGAAAATGTAATAACCTAAAAGATACGGTATATTACCTACTATCAGACGTATGATAACCTAAGCAAAGGTAATAACCTAAAAGATACGGTATATTACCTACTCTCAGACGTATAATAGCCTAAGCAAAGGTAATAACCCAAAACATATAGTATATTACCTACTCTCAAATGTATGATAGCCAAAGCAAAGGTAATAACCAAAAAGATAAGGTATATAACCTACTATCAGACGTATAATAGCCTCAGCAAAGGTAATAACCCAATAGATACGATATATTACTAACTATCAAACGTGTGATAGCTTAAGCAAAGGTAGTAACCCAAAACAGACGGTATCTTACCAACTGTTAAACGTATGATAGCCTAAGCATAGGTAATAACCCAAAAGATACGGTATATTACCTACTATCAAACGTATGATATCCTAAGCAAAGGTAATAATCCAAAAGAAACGGTATATTACTTACTATCAAACGTATGATAGCCTAAGCAAAGGTAATAACCCAAAGATACGGTATATTACCTACTATCATACGTATGATAGCCTAAGCAAATGTAATAACCCAAAAGAAACGGTATATTACCTACTATCAGACGTATGATAACCTAAGCAAATGTAATAACCCGAAAGATACGGTATATTACCTACTATCAGACGTATGATAACCTAAGCAAAGGTAATAACCCAAAAGATATGGTATATTACATACTATCAGACATATGAAAGCCTAAACAATGGTAATAACCCAAAAGATACGGTGTATTACCTATTATAAGACTTATGATAGCCTAAGAAAAAGGTAATAACCTAAAAGTTACGATATATTACCTACTATTAAACGTATGATAACCTAAGCAAATGTAATAACACAAAAGATACAGAAAATTACCTACTATCAGACGTATGATAACCTAAGCAAGGGTAATAACCCAAAAGATTCGGTATATTACCTAGTATCAGACGTATGAAAGCCTCAGTAATGGTAATAACCCAAAAGATACGGTATATTACCTACTATCAAACGTATGATAGCATAAGCAAAGGTAATAACCCAAAAGATATGGTATATTACCTACTATCAGACGTATGATAGCCTAAGCAAATGTAATAACCCAAAAGAAACGGTATATTACCTACTATCAGACGTATGATAACCTAAGCAAATGTAATAACCCAAAAGATACGGTATATTACCTACTATTTGACGTATGATAACCTAAGCAAAGGTAATAACCCAAAAGATACGGTATATTACCTACTATCAGACGTATGAAAGCCCAAACAATGGTAATAATCCAAAAGATACGGTGTATTACCTATTATAAGACTTATGATAGCCTAAGAAAAGGTAATAACCTAAAAGTTACGATATATTACCTACTATTAAACGTATGATAGCCTAAGCAAAGGTAATAACCCAAAAGATATGGCATATTACCTACTATCAGATGTATGGTAGCCTAAGCAAAGGTAATAACCCAAAAGATACAGTATATTACCTACTATCAGACGTATGAAAGCCTAAGCAAAGGTAATAAACCAAAAGATACGGTATATCACCAACTATCAAACGTATGATAGCCTAAGCAAAGGTAACAACCCAAAACATACGGTATCTTACCAACTGTTAAATGTATGATAGCCTAAGCATAGGTAATAACCCAAAAGATACGGTATATTACCTACTATCAAACATATGATAGCCTAAGCAAAGGTAATAACCCAAAAGAAACGGTATATTACCTACTATCAAACGTATGATAGCCTAAGCAAAGGTAATAACCCAAAAGTTACGGTATACTACCTAATATCAGACATATGATAGCCTAAGCAAATGTAATAACCCAAAAGATACGGTATATTACCTACTATCAGACATATGATAACCTAAGCAAAGGTAATAACCTAAAAGATACAGTATATTACCTACTATCAGATGTATAATAGCCTATGCAAAGGTAATAACCCAAAACATACAGTATATTACCTACTATTAGACGTATAATAACCTAAAAGATACGGTATATTACGAACTATCAAACGTATGATAGCCTAAGCAAAGGTAATAACCCAAAACATACGGGATATTACCAATTATCCAACGTATGATAGCCTAAGCAAAGGTAATAACCCAAAAGAGACGGTATATTACCTACTATCAAACTTATGATAGCCTAAGAAAAGGTAATAACCCAAAAGACACGGTATATTACCTCCTATCAGACGAATGATAGCCTAAGCAAAGGTAATAACCCAAAAGATACGGTATATTACCTACTATCAGACGTATGATAGCATAAGCAAAGGTAATAACCCAAAAGATACGGTATATTACCTACTGTGAGACGTATGATAACCTAAGCAAAGGTAATAACCCAAAAGATACGGTATATTACCTACTATCAGACATATGAAAGCCTAAGCAATGGTAATAACCCAAAAGATACGGTGTATTACCTATTATAAGACTTATGATAGCCTAAGAAAAGGTAATAACCTAAAAGTTACGATATATTACCTACTATTAAACGTATGATAGCCTAAGCAAAGGTAATAACCCAAAAGATACGGTATATTACCTACTATCAAACATATCATAGCCTAAGCAAAGGTAATAACCCAAAAGATACGGTGTATTACATACTATCAAACGTATGATAGCCTAAGCAAAGGTAATAACCCAAAAGATACAGTATATTACCTACAATCAAACGTATGATAGCATAAGGAAAGGTAATAACCCAAAAGATACGATATATAACCTACTATCAGCCGAATGATAGCCTAAGCATAGGTAATAACCCAAAAGATACGGTATATTACCTACTATCAAACGTATTATAGCCTAAGCGAAGCTAATTATCCAAAAGAAACGGTATATTAGCTACTATCAAATGTATGATAGCCTAAGCAATGGTAATAACCCAAAAGATATGGTGTATTACCTATTATAAGACTTATGATAGCCTAAGCAAAGGCAATAACCCAAAAGATACGGTATATTACCTACTATCAAACGTATCATAGCCTAAGCAAAGGTGATAACCCAAAAGATACGGTGTATTACCAACTATCAAACGTATGATAGCCTAAGCAAAGGTAATAACCCAAAAGATATAGTATATTACCTACAATCAAACGTATGATAGTATAAGCAAAGGTAATAACCCAAAAGATACGATATATTACCTACTATCAGCCGAATGATAGCCTAAGCATAGGTAATAACCCAAAAGATACGGTATATTACCTACTATCAAACGTATGATAGGCTAAGCGAAGCTAATAATCCAAAAGAAACGGTATATTAGCTACTATCAAACTTATGATAGCCTAAGCAAAGGTAATAACCCAAAAGATACGGTATATTACCTACTATCAGACGTATGATAGCCTAAGCAAAGGCAATAACCCAAAAGATACGGTATATTACCTACTATCAGTCGTATGATAGCCTAAGCAAAGGTAATAACCTAAAAGATACGGTATATTACCTACTATCAGACGTATAATAGCCTAAGCAAAGGTAATAACCCAAAACATATAGTATATTACCTACTAACAAACGTATGATAGGCTAAGCAAAGGTAATAACCTAAAAGATACGGTATATTACCTACTATCAGACATATAATAGCCTAAGCAAAGGTAATCGCCCAAAAGAAATGGTATATTACCTACTATCAAACGTATGATAGCCTAAGCAAAGGTAATAACCCAAAAGAGACGGTATATTACCTATTATCAGACGTATGATGGCCTAAGCAAAGGTAATAACCCAAAAGATACAGTATATTACCTACTATCAGACGTATGAAAGCCTAAGCAATGGTAATAATCCAAAAGATACGGTATATTACGAACTATCAAACGTATGATAGCCTAAGCAAAGGTAATAACCCAAAACATACGGGATATTACCAATTATCCAACGTATGATAGCCTAAGCAAAGGTAATAACCCAAAAGAGACGGTATATTACCTACTATCAAACTTATGATAGCCTAAGCAAAGGTAATAACCCAAAAGATACGGTATATTATCTACTATCAGACGTCTGATAGCCTAAGCAAAGGTAATAACCCAAAACATACGGTATCTTACCAACTGTTAAATGTATGATAGCCTAAGCATAGGTAATAACCCAAAAGATACGGTATATTACCTACTATCAAACCTATGATAGCCTAAGCAAAGGTAATAACCCAAAAGAGACGGTATATTACCTACTATCAAACGTATGATAGCCTAAGCAAAGGTAATAACCCAAAAGTTACGGTATACTACCTACTATCAGACATATGATAGCCTAAGCATATGTAATAACCCAAAAGATACAGTATATTACCTACTATCAGACATATGATAACCTAAGCAAAGGTAATAACCTAAAAGATACAGTATATTACCTACTGTCAGATGTATAATAGCCTATGCAAAGGTAATAACCCAAAACATACAGTATATTACCTACTATCAGACGTATAATAACCTAAAAGATATGGTATATTACGAACTATCAAACGTATGATAGCCTAAGCAAAGGTAATAACCCAAAACATACGGGATATTACCAATTATCCAACGTATGATAGCCTAAGCAAATGTAATAACCCAAAAGAGACGGTATATTACCTACTATCAAACTTATGATAGCCTAAGCAAAGGTAATAACCCAAAAGATACGGTATATTACCTCCTATCAGACGTATGATAGCCTAAGCAATGGTAATAACCCAAAAGATACGGTATCTTACCAACTGTTAAATGTATGATAGCCTAAGCATAGGTAATAACCCAAAAGATACGGTATATTACCTACTATCAAACATATGATAGCCTAAGCAAAGGTAATAACCCAAAAGAAACGGTATATTACCTACTATCAAACGTATGATAGCCTAAGCAAAGGTAATAACCCAAAATTTACGGTATACTACCTATTATCAGACATATGATAGCCTAAGCATATGTAATAACCCAAAAGATACGGTATATTACCTACTATCAGACATATGATAACTTAAGCAAAGGTAATAACCTAAAAGATACAGTATATTACCTACTGTCAGATGTATAATAGCCTATGCAAAGGTAATAACCCAAAACATACAGTATATTACCTACTATCAGACGTATAATAACCTAAAAGATACGGTATATTACGAACTATCAAACGTATGATAGCCTAAGCAAAGGTAATAACCCAAAACATACAGGATATTACCAATTATCCAACGTATGATAGGCTAAGCAAAGGTAATAACCCAAAAGAGACGGTATATTACCTACTATCAAACTTATGATAGCCTAAGCAAAGGTAATAACCCAAAAGATACGGTATATTACCTCCTATCAGACGTATGATAGCCTAAGCAAAGGTAATAACCCAAAAGATACGGTATCTTACCAACTGTTAAATGTATGATAGTCTAAGCATAGGTAATAACCCAAAAGATACGGTATATTACCTACTATCAAACATATGATAGCCTAAGCAAAGGTAATAACCCAAAAGAAACGGTATATTACCTACTATCAAACGTATGATAGCCTAAGCAAAGGTAATAACCCAAAAGTTACGGTATACTACCTATTATCAGACATATGATAGCCTAAGAAAATGTAATAACCCAAAAGATGCAGTATATTACCTACTATCAGACATATGATAACCTAAGCAAAGGTAATAACCTAAAAGATACAGTATATTACCTACTGTCAAATGTATAATAGCCTATGCAAAGGTAATAACCCAAAACATACAGTATATTACCTACTATCAGACGTATAATAACCTAAAAGATACGGTATATTATGAACTATCAAACGTATGATAGCCTAAGTAAAGGTAATAACCCAAAACATACGGGATATTACCAATTATCCAACGTATGATAGCCTAAGCAAAGGTAATAACCCAAAAGAGACGGTATATTACCTACTATCAAACTTATGATAGCCTAAGCAAAGGTAATAGCCCAAAAGATACGGTATATTACCTCCTATCAGACGTATGATAGCCTAAGCAAAGGTAATAACCCAAAAGATACGGTATATTACCTACTATCAGACGTATGATAGCATAAGCAAAGGTAATAACCCAAAAGATACGGTATATTACCTATTGTGAGACGTATGATAACCTAAGCAAAGGTAATAACCCAAAAGATACGGTATATTACCTACTATCTGACGTATGAAAGCCTAAGCAATGGTAATAACCCAAAAGATACGGTGTATTAACTATTATAAGACTTATGATAGCCTAAGAAAAGGTAATAACCTAAAAGTTACGATATATTACCTACTATTAAACGTATGATAGCCTAAGCAAAGGTAATAACCCAAAAGATACGGTATATTACCTACTATCAAACATATCATAGCCTAAGCAAAGGTAATAACCTAAAAGATACGGTGTATTACATACTATCAAACGTATGATAGCCTAAGCAAAGGTAATAACCCAAAAGATACAGTATATTACCTACAATCAAACGTATGATAGCATAAGCAAAGGTAATAACCCAAAAGATACGATATATTACCTACTATCAACCGAATGATAGCCTAAGCATAGGTAATAACCCAAAAGATACGGTATATTACCTACTATCAAACGTATGATAGCCTAAGCGAAGCTAACTATCCAAAAGAAACGGTATATTAGCTACTATCAAACTTATGATAGCCTAAGCAAAGGTAATAACCCAAAAGATACGGTATATTACCTACTATCAAACGTATGATAGCCTAAGCAAATGCAATAACCCAAAAGATAGGGTATATTACCTGCTATCAGCCATATGATAGCCTAAGCAAAGGTAATAACCTAAAAGATACGGTATATTACCTACTATCAGACGTTTAATAGCCTAAGCAAAGGTAATAACCCAAAACATATAGTATATTACCTACTAACAAACGTATGATAGGCTAAGCAAAGGTAATAACCTAAAAGATACGGTATATTACCTACTATCAGACATATAATAGCCTAAGCAAAGGTAATCGCCCAAAAGAAATGGTATATTACCTACTATCAAACGTATGATAGCCTAAGCAAAGGTAATAACCCAAAAGAGATGGTATATTACCTATTATCAGACGTATGATGGCCTAAGCAAAGGTAATAACCCAAAAGATACAGTATATTACCTACTATCAGACGTATGAAAGCCTAAGCAATGGTAATAACCCAAAAGATACGGTATATTACGAACTATCAAACGTATGATAGCCTAAGCAAAGGTAATAACCCAAAACATACGGGATATTACCAATTATCCAACGTATGATAGCCTAAGCAAAGGTAATAACCCAAAAGAGACGGTATATTACCTACTATCAAACTTATGATAGCCTAAGCAAAGGTAATAACCCAAAAGATACGGTATATTACCTACTATCAAACGTATCATAGCCTAAGCAAAGGTAATAACCCAAAAGATATAGTATATTACCTACAATCAAACGTATGATAGTATAAGCAAAGTTAATAACCCAAAAGATACGATATATTACCTACTATCAGCCGAATGATAGCCTAAGCATAGGTAATAACCCAAAAGATACGGTATATTACCTACTATCAAACGTATGATAGCCTAAGCGAAGCTAATAATCCAAAAGAAACGGTATATTAGCTACTATCAAAGTTATGATAGCCTAAGCAAAGGTAATAACCCAAAAGATATGGTATATTACCTACTATCAGACGTATGATAGCCTAAGCAAAGGCAATAACCCAAAAGATACGGTATATTACCTACTATCAGCCGTATGATAGCCTAAGCAAAGGTAATAACCTAAAAGATACGGTATATTACCTACTATCAGACGTATAATAGCCTAAGCAAAGGTAATAACCCAAAACATATAGTATATTACCTACTAACAAACGTATGATAGGCTAAGCAAAGGTAATAACCTAAAAGATACGGTATATTACCTACTTTCAGACATATAATAGCCTAAGCAAAGGTAATCACCCAAAAGAAATGGTATATTACCTACTATCAAACGTATGATAGCCTAAGCAAAGGTAATAACCCAAAAGAGACGGTATATTACCTATTATCAGACGTATGATGGCCTAAGCAAAGGTAATAACCCAAAAGATACAGTATATTACCTACTATCAGACGTATGAAAGCCTAAGCAATGGTAATAACCCAAAAGATACGGTATATTACGAACTATCAAACGTATGATAGCCTAAGCAAAGGTAATAACCCAAAACATACGGGATATTACCAATTATCCAACGTATGATAGCCTAAGCAAAGGTAATAACCCAAAAGAGACGGTATATTACCTACTATCAAACTTATGATAGCCTAAGCAAAGGTAATAAACCAAAAGATATGGTATATTATCTACTATCAGACGTCTGATAGCCTAAGCAAAGGTAATAACCCAAAAGATACGGTATATTACCTACTATCAGACGTATGATAGCATAAGCAAAGGTAATAACCCAAAAGATACGGTATATTACCTACTATGAGACGTATGATAACCTAAGCAAAGGTAATAACCCAAAAGATACGGTATATTACCTACTATCAGACGTATGAAAGCCTAAGCAATGGTAATAACCCAAAAGATACGGTGTATTACCTATTATAAGACTTATGATAGCCTAAGAAAAGGTAATAACCTAAAAGTTACGATATATTACCTACTATTAAACGTATGATAGCCTAAGCAAAGGTAATAACCCAAAAGATACGGTATATTACCTACAATCAAACGTATCATAGCCTAAGCAAAGGTAATAACAAAAAAAAAACGGTGTATTACCTACTATCAAACGTATGATAGCCTAAGCAAAGGTAATAACCCAAAAGATACAGTATATTACCTACAATCACACGTATGATAGCCTAAGCAAAGGTAATAACCCAAAAGATACGATATATTACCTACTATCAGCCGAATGATAGCCTAAGCATAGGTAATAACCCAAAAGATACGGTATATTACCTACTATCAAACGTATGATAGCCTAAGCAAAGGTAATAACCCAAAAGAAGCGGTATATTAGCTACTATCAAACTTATGATAGCCAAAGCAAACGTAATAACCCAAAAGATACGGTATATTACCTACTATTAGACGTATGATAGCCTAAGCAAAGGTAATAACCCAAAAGATATGTTATATTACCTACTATCAGTCGTATGATAGCCTAAGCAAAGGTAATAACCTAAAAGATACGGTATATTACCTACTATCAGACGTATAATAGCCTAAGCAAAGGTAATAACCCAAAACATATAGTATATTACCTACTAACAAACGTATGATAGGCTAAGCAAAGGTAGTAACCTAAAAGATACGGTATATTACCTACTATCAGACATATAATAGCCTAAGCAAAGGTAATGACCCAAAAGATATGGTATATTACCTACTATCAAACGTATGATAGCCTAAGCAAAGGTTATAACCCAAACGATACGGTATATTACCTACTATCAGACGTCTGATAGTCTAAGCAAAGCTGATAACCCAAAAGATACGGTATATTACCTACTATCAGACGTATAATAGAATAAGAAAAGGCAATAACCCAAAAGATACGGTATATTACCTACTATGAGACGTATGATAACCTAAGCAAAGGTAATAACCCAAAAGATACGGTATATTACCTACTATCAGACGTATGAAAGCCTAAGCAATGGTAATAACCCAAAAGATACGGTGCATTACCTATTATAAGACTTATGATAGCCTAAGAAAAGGTAATAACCTAAAAGTTACGATATATTACCTACTATTAAACGTATGATAGCCTAAGCAAAGGTAATAACCCAAAAGATACGGTATATTACCTACTATCAAACGTATCATAGCCTACGCAAAGGTAATAACAAAAAAAAAACGGTGTATTACCTACTATCAAACGTATGATAGCCTAAGCAAAGGTAATAACCCAAAAGATACAGTATATTACCTACAATCAAACGTATGATAGCCTAAGCAAAGGTAATAACCCAAAAGATACGATATATTACCTACTATCAGCCGAATGATAGAATAAGCATAGGTAATAACCTAAAAGATACGGTATATTACCTACTATCAAACGTATGATAGCCTAAGCGAAGGTAATAACCCAAAAGAAACGGTATATTAGCTACTATAAAACTTATGATAGCCTAAGCAAAGGTAATAACCCAAAAGATACGATATATTACCTACTATCAGACGTATGATAGCCTAAGCAAAGGTAATAACCCAAAAGATATGGTATATTACCTACTATCTGCCGTATGATAGCCTAAGAAAAAGTAATAACCTAAAAGATACGGTATATTACCTACTATCAGACATATAATAGCCTAAGCAAAGGTAATAACCCAAAAGATATGGTATATTACCTACTATCAAACGTATGATAGCCTAAGCAAATGTAATAACCCAAAAGAGACGGTATATTACCTATTATCAGACGTATGATGGCCTAAGCAAAGGTAATAACCCAAAAGATACAGTATATTACCTACTATCAGACGTATGAAAGCCTAAGCAATGGTAATAACCCAAAAGATACGGTATATTACAAACTATCAAACGTATGATAGCCTGAGCAAAGGTAATAACCCAAAACATACGGGATATTACCAATTATCCAATGTATGATAACCTAAGCAAAGGTAGTAACCAAAAAGAGACGGTATATTACCTACTATCAAACTTATGATAGCCTAAGCAAAGGTAATAACCCAAAAGATACGGTATATTACCTACTAGCAGACGTATGATAGCCTAAGCAAAGGTAATAACCCAAAAGATACGGTATATTACCTACTATCAGACGTATGATAGCATAAGCAAAGGAAATAACCCAAAAGATACGGTATATTACCTACTATCAGACGTATGAAAGCCTAAGCAATGGTAATAACCCAAAAGATATGGTGTATTACCTATTATAAGACTTATGATAGCCTAAGAAAATGTAATAACCTAAAAGTTATGATATATTACCTACTATTAAACGTATGATAACCTAAGCAAATGTAATAACTCAAAAGATACGGTATATTACCTACTATCAGACGTATGATAACCTAAGCAAAGGTAATAACCCAAAAGGTACAGTTTATTACCTACTATCAGACGTATGAAAGCCTAAGCAATGGTAATAACCCGAAAGACACGGTGTATTACCTATTATAAGACTTATGATAGCCAAAGAAAAGGTAATAACCTAAAAGATACGATATATTACCTATTATTAAACGTATAATAGCCTAAGCAAACGTAATAACCCAAAACATACGGTATATTACCTACTAACAAACGTATGATAGGGTAAGCAAAGGTAATAACGTAAAAGATACAGTATATTACCTACTATCAGACGTATAATAGCCTAAGCAAAGGTAATAACCCAAAAGATATGGTATATTACCTACTATCAAATGTATGATAGCCTAAGCAAAGGTAATAACCCAAAAGAGACGGTATATTACCTATTATCAGACATATGATGGCCTAAGCAAAGGTAATAACCCAAAAGATACAGTATATTACCTACTATCAGATGTATGAAAGCCTAAGCAATGGTAATAACCCAAAAGATACGGTATATTACGAACTATCAAACGTATGATAGCCTAAGCAAAGGTAATAACCCAAAACATACGGTATATTACCAATTATCCAACGTATGATAGCCTAAGCAAAGGTAATAACCCAAAAGAGACGGTATATTACCTACTATCAAACTTATCATAGCCTAAGCAAAGGTAATAATCCAAAAGATACGGTATATTACCTACTATCAGACGTATGATAGCCAAAGCAAAGGTAATAACCCAAAAGATACGGTATATTACCTACTATCAGACGCATGATAACATAAGCAAAGGTAATAACCCAAAAGATATGGTATATTACCTAATATCAGACGTATGATAGCCTAAGCAAAGGTAATAACCAAAAAGATACGGTATATTATCTACTAGAAGCCGTATGATAGCCTAAGCAAAGGTAATAACCTAAAAGATACAGTATATTACCTACTATCAGACATATAATAGCCTAAGCAAAGTTAATAACCCAAAACATACCGTATATTACGTACTATTAAACGTATGATAGCCTAAGCAAAGGTAATAACCCAAAGGATATGGTATATTACCTAGTATCAAACGTATGATAGCCTAAGCAAAGGTAATAATCTAAAAGAGACGGTATATTACCTACTATCACACGTATGATAGCCTAAGCAAATGTAATAACCCAAAAGAAACGGTATATTACCAACTATCAGACATATGATAACCTAAGCAAATGTAATAACCCAAAAGATACGGTATATTACCTACTATGAGACGTATGATAACCTAAGCAAAGGTAATAACCCAAAAGATACGGTATATTACCTACTATCAGACGTATGAAAGCCTAAGCAATGGTAATAACCCAAAAGATACGGTGTATTACCTATTATAAGACTTATGATAACCTAAGAAAAGGTAGTAACCTAAAAGTTATAATATATTACCTACTATTAAACGTATGATAACCTAAGCAAATATAATAACCCAAAAGATACGGTATATTACCTACTATCAGACGTATGATAACCTAAGCAAAGGTAATAACCCCAAAGGTACGGTATATTCCTACTATCAGACGTATGAAAGCCTAAGCAATGGTAATAACCCGAAAGATACGGTGTATTACCTATTATAAGACTTATGATAGCCTAAGAAAAGGTAATAACCTAAAAGTTACGATATATTACCTACTATTAAACGTATAATAGCCTAAGCAAAGGAAATAACCCAAAAGATACGGTATATTACCTACTATCAGACGTATGATAGCCTAAGCATAATTAATAACCCTAAAGATACGGTATATTACCTACTATCAAACGTATGATAGCCTAAGCAAAGGTACTAACCCAAAAGATACGATATATTACGAACTATCAAATGTATGATAGCCTAAGCAAAGGCAATAACCCAAAAGAAATGGTATATTACCTACTATCAAACGTATGATAGCCTAAGCAAAGGTAATAACCCAAAAGATATGGTATATTACCTACTATCTGCCGAATGATAGTCTAAGCAAAGGTAATAACCCAAAAGATACGGTATATTACCTGCTATCAGACGTATAATAGCCTAAGCAAAGGTAATAACCCAAAAGATACAGCATATTACCTACTATCAGATGTATGATGGCCTAAGCAAAGGTAATAACAAAGAAGGTACGGTATATTACCTACTATCAGCCGTATGATATCCTAACCCAAGGTAATAAACCAAAAGATACAGTATATTACCAACTATCAAACGTATGATAGCCTAAGCAAAGGTAATAACCCAAAACATATGGTATATTACAAACAATTAAACGTATGATAGCCCAAGCATAGGTAATAACCCAAACGATACGGTATATTACCTGCTATCAAATGTATGATAGCCTAAGCGAAGGTAATAACCCAAAAGAAACGGTATATTAGCTACTATCAAACTTATGATAGCCTAAGCAAAGGTAATAACCCAAAAGATACGGTATATTCCCTGCTATCAGACGTATGATAGCCTAAGCAAAGGTAATAACCCAAAAGATACGGTATATTACCTACTTTCAGACATATGATACCCTAAGCAAAGGTAATAACCCAAAAGAGACGGAATATTACCTACTATCAAACTTATGGTAGCCTAAGCAAAGATAATAACCCAAAAGATACGGTATATTACCTACTATCAGACTTATGATAGCCTAAGCAAAGGTAATAACCCAAAAGATACATTATATTACCTACTATCATACGTATGATAACCTAAGCAAAGGTAATAACCCAAAAGATATAGTATATTACCTACTATCAGACGTATGATAACCTAAGCAAAGGTAATAACAAAAAAGATACAGTATATTACCTACTATCAGTCGTATGATAGCCTAAGCAAAGGTAATAACCTAAAAGATATGGTATATTACCTACTATCAGACGTATAATAGCCTATGCAAAGGTAATAACCTAAAACATACAGTATATTACGTACTATCAAACGTATGATAGTCTAAGCAAAGGTAATAACCTAAAAGATACGGTATATTACCTACTATCAGACGTATAATAGCCTAAGCGAAGGTAATAACCCAAAAGATATGGTATATTACCTACTATCAAACGTATGATAGACTAAGCAAAGGTAATAATCCAAAAGAGACGGTATATTACCTACTATCAGACGTATAATGGCCTAAGAAAAGGTAATAACCCAAAAGATACAGTGTATTACCTACTATCAGACGTATGAAAACCTAAGCAAAGGTAATAACCCAAAAGATACAGTATATTACGAACTATCAAATGTATGATAGCCTAAGCAAAGATAATAACCCAAAACATATGGTATATTACCAACTATCCAACATATGATAGCCTAAGCAAAGGTAATAACCCAAAAGAGACGGTATATTACCTACTATCAGACGTATGATAGCCTAAGCAAATGTAATAACCCAAAAGAAATGGTATATTACCTACTATGAGACGTATGATAACCTAAGCAAATGTAATAACCCAAAAGATACGGTATATTACCTACTATCAGACGTATAAAAGCCTAAGCAATATTAATAACCCAAAAGATATGTGTATTACCTATTATAAGACTTATGATAGTCTAAGAAAAGGTAATAAGCTAAAAGTTACGATATATTACCTACTATTAAACGTATGATAACCTAAGCAAATGTAATAACCCAAAAGATACGGTATATTACCTACTATCAGACGTATGATAACCTAAGCAAAGGTAATAACCAAAAAGGTACGGTATATTACCTACTATCAGACGTATGAAAGCCTAAGCAATGGTAATAACCCAAAAGATACGGTGTATTACCTGTTATAAGACTTATGATAGCCTAAGAAAAGATAATAACCTAAAAGTTACGATATAATACCTACTATTAAACGTATAATTGCCTAAGCAAAGGTAATAACCCAAAAGATTAGGTATATTACCTACTATCAGATGTATGATAGCCTAAGCAAAGATAATAACCCAAAAGATACAGTATATTACCTACTATCAAACGTATGATAGCCTAAGCAAAGGTAATAACCCAAAAGATATGGTGTATTACCTACCATCAAAGGTATGATAACCTAAGCAAAGGTAATAACCCAAAAGATACAGTATATTACCTATAATCAAACGTATGATAGCCTAAGCAAAGGTAATAACCTAAAAGATACGGTATATTACCTACTATTAGACGTATGATGGCCTAAGCAAAGGTAATAATCCAAAAGAGACGGTATATTACCTACTATCGGACGTATGATGGCCTAAGCAATGGTAATATCCCAAAAGATACAGTATATTACCCACTATCAGACGTATGAAAGCCTAAGCAAAGGTAATAACTCAAAAGATACGGTATATTACGAACTATCAAATGTATGATAGCCTAAGCAAAGGTAATAACCCAAAACATACGGTATATTACCAACTATCCAACGTATGATAGCCTAAGCAAAGGTAATAACCCAAAAGAGACGGTATATTACCTACTATCAGACGTATGATGGCCTAAGCAAGGGTAATAACCAAAAAGATATGGTATATTACCTACTATCAGACGTATGAAAGCCTAAGCAAAGGTAATAAACCAAAAGATACGGTATATTATTTCTATCAAACGTATGATAGCCTAAGCATAAGTAATAACCCAAAAGATATGGTATATTACCTAGTATCAGACTTATGAAAGCCTAAGCAAAGGTACTAACCCAAAAGATATGGTATATTACGAACTATCAAATGTATGATAGCCTAAGCAAAGGTAATAACCCAAACGATATGGTATATTACCTACTATTAGACTAATGACAGCCTAAGCAAAGGTAATAACCCAAAAGATACGGTATATTACCAACTATCAGATGTATGATAGCCTAAGAAAAGGTAATAACCCAAAAGATACGGCATATTAGCTACTATCAGACGTATGTTAGCCTAAGCAAAGGTAATAAACAAAAAGATACGGTATATTACCTACTATCAGCCGTATGATAGCCTATGTAAAGGTAATAACCTAAAAGATACGGTATATTACCTACTATCAGACGTATAATAGCCTAAGAAAAGGTAATAACCCAAAACATACAGTATATTACGTACTATCAAACGTATGATAGCCTAAGCAAAGGTAATAACCTAAAAGATACGGTATATTACCTACTATCAGACGTATAATAGCCTAAGCAAAGGTAATAACCCAAAAGATATGGTATATTACCTACTATCAAACGTATGATAGCCTAAGCAAAGGTAATAATCCAAAAGAGACGGTATATTACCTACTATCAGACGTATGATGGCCTAAGCAAAGGTAATAACCCAAAAGATACAGTATATTACCTACTATCAGACGTATGAAAGCCTAAGCAAAGGTAATAACCCAAAAGATACGGTATATTACTTACTATCAGACGTATGATAGCCTAAGCAAAGGTAATAACCCAAAACATACGGAATATTACCAACTATCCAACGTATGATAGCCTAAGCAAAGGTAATAACCCAAAAGAGACGGTATATTACTTACTATCAGACGTATGATAGCCTAAGCAAATGTAATAACCCAAATGAAACGGTATATTACCTACTATCAGACGTATGATAACCTAAGCAAACGTAATAACCCAAAAGATACGGTATATTACCTACTATCAGACGTATGAAAGCCTAAGCAATGGTAAGAACCCAAAAGATACAGTGTATTAACTATTATAAGACTTATGATAGCCTAAGAAAAGGTAATAACCTAAAAGTTACGATATATTACCTACTATTAAACGTATGATAACCTAAGCAAATGTAATAACCCAAAAGATACGGTATATTACCTAATATCAAACGTATGATAACCTAAGCAAATGTAATAACCCAAAAGGTACGGTATATTACCTACTATCAGACGTATGAAAGCCTAAGCAATGGTAATAACCCAAAAGATACGGTGTATTACCTATTTAAAGACTTATGATAGCCTAAGAAAAGGTAATAACCTAAAAGTTACGATATATTACCTACTATTAAACGTATAATAGCCTAAGCAAAGGTAATAACCCAAAAGATACGGTATATTACCTACTATCAGATGTATGATAGCCTATGCAAAGATAATAACCCAGAAGATACGGTATATTACCTACTATCAAACGTATGATAGCCTAATCAAAGGTAATAACCCAAAAGTTACGGTGTATTACCTACTATCAAACGTATGATAGCCTAAGCAAAGGTAATAACCCAAAAGATACATTATATTACCTACAATCAAACGTATGATAGCCTAAGCAAAGGTAATAACATAAAAGATACAATATGTTACCTACTATCAGCTGAATAATAGTCTAAGCAAAGGTAATAACCTAAAAGATACGGTATATTACATACTATCAGACGTAGAATAGCCTACGCAAAGGTAATAACCCAAAAGATACGGTATATTACCTACTATTAGACGTATGATGGCCTAAGCAAAGGTAATAACCCAAAAGATACGGTATATTACCTACTATCAGACGTATGAAAGCCTAAGCCAAGGTAATAAACCAAAAGATACGGTATAATACCAACTATCAAACGTATGATAGCCTAAGCCAAGGTAATAACCCAAAACATACGGTATATTACCAACTATTAAATGTATGATAGCCTAAGAAAAGGTAATAACCCAAAAGAAACGTTATATTAGCTACTATCATACTTATGATAGCCTAAGCAAAGGTAAAAACCAAAAAGATACGGTATATTAGCTACTATCACACTTATGATAGCCTAAGCAAAGGTAATAACCGAAAAGATACGGTATATTACCTACTATTAGACGTATGATAACCTAAGCAAAGGTAATAACCCAAAAGATACGGTATATTACCTACTATCAGACGTATGATAGCCTAAGCAAAGGTAATAACAAAAAAGATACGGTATATTACCTACTATCAGACGTATGAAAGCCTAAGCCAAGGTAATAAACTAAAAGATATGGTATAATACCAATTATCAGACGTATGATAGCCTAAGCAAAGGTAATAACCCAAAAGATACGGTATATTACCTACTATCAAACGTATGATAGCCTAAGCAAAAGTAATAACCCAAAAGAAACGGTATATTAGCTACTATCAAACTTATGATTGCCTAAGCAAAGGTAATAACCCAAAAGATACGGTATATTACCTACTATCAGACGTATGATAGCCTAAGCAAAGGTAATAACCCAAATGATATGGTATATTACCTACTATCAGACGTATGATAGCCTAAGCAAAGGTAATAACCCAAAAGATACGGTATATTACCTACTATCAGACGTATGTTAGGCTAAGCAAAGGTAATAACAAAAAAGATACGGTATATTACCTACTATCAGCCGTATGATAATAACCTAAAAGATACAGTATATTACCTACTATCAGACGTATAATAGCCTAAGCAAAGGTAATAACCCAAAGGATACGGTATATTACCTACTATCAAACGTATGATAGCCTAAGCAAAGGTAATAAGTGTCGCTACTGCGAAAATCGGCGCCGGCTGAACAGAAGAGTCGCCACCGTGCGTTATTTATCCCACGGGAGGGAAAGGAAACGCTCAGAGTAAACCTCGCATAACACGGGAAAGGTATGGTCATCGCAACCAAAACCTGGATTCGGGAGTCGGTTACGCAAGGGGAAGGTATTAGCACCCCTCACGTCCGTCGTACTCGACGGGATCCACGCTTGTTTTCGGGTATGGATTGTTATTCTATCTAAACTATAGGTCAAGGGTTAAAAAAGAAAATAAAATGAAAATAAAAATGACTCGGCAAAGTATCGCACTTTATGCCTACGTATTCCCGCCTAGAACGAGAAATCAGAGTCAACGTAGTTCGCCTACCTACGGGAAAGGAGGGGAAGGTTGCTCGCTAGGATATCGCATCCTATGCCTACGTACTTTCATACAGCATGAAAGATCAGAGCAAACATAGTTCGGGCCACGTACGACACAAGCTTGTCTTGGTTGATTTTATTCCTTCTGAAAAAGGTTTTCTGATCAACAGTCCCAGCGGACAAAAATGACGCTTTGATGAGTTCACATTCTTTTACGGAAGAAGTATCTTTTATTGTGTTTGAAATCTTTATGTGTTTTTCTGTTTGTTTTGAGAAAGAAGAGACAGAACTCTAACCTACGGTTGCGAAGGGAAACAAATTAACCTAATGTTATCATGCATGGGTTAAGACCTAGTGTCTATCATGCTCCTCTCTTGCACAGAGAGAAACAGAGATCCTACGGGATAGGCAAAAACAGAAACAATATCAAATATATACAGTAAAACAGTAAAATGCATGGATGCAACAGTACAAGCGAGGCAAGGGATTCCCACTCAACCTCGAACCTAGAAAACAATAGGCAAAAGTGAATAGGCTTCACTTTCAACCCAACAGGGTAAACAGCAAACAATACAGTCCAGAAAACCAATCAATACATCAGCAATGAAATACAACAGCAAAAGAAACAGCATCAGCAGCTCTGAATCAACATCTGACTTCAAGTAATCTCCACTCAGCCACAGGCTTCAACAAGCATCAATCTCCATCTTCATGACCTTCAGGCAAGGGCTTTGATCATCTGTCTTCCATCTGCAATGGCTTTTCTTCATGTCTCAGGCTAGGATGAACATCAGTCAACCAGATGAGGTGAATGAATGTTAAACAGTTAATTACCTACCAAGGGTGGTTCATCAACTGTTAACATTAAACAGAAAGTTTCCTCTCAAAAGTTCTATCTTTCAAATATATTCACTGATCCTTCCAAAGGAAGGAGGTGGATATTTGAAAGAGACTTTGAATCATGGAGAAAGGATAGAGGCAAACAAAGCGATCTATGTTTGAGAAACAAGCCTTCTAATCTAGAGCTCTGCCTAACTCCTAAACCCTAGTCTCCTCAACAGCTGCTAGCAATAACCTCCTATTCAACTCTGGCAATTGCTCTTCAATCTCTGGATCTTCAATGGCTTTCATCTCCTCAAGTCTTCAGCTCTCCCAAGTCCCAGACAATCCCAATACCCACACAGACAAATCAATAATCCCCAGAGGGCACACCACACCAGTCAATCAGATATACAGTACATTGATAGCAGTAGGGGAAGCCTGACTTTTTCTAAGGGGATCTAATAACTACCCATAGCCCCTATAGTCCCATAACTAAACTATTCAAACCCTAAGTCCTAAGGGAAAAGAATCAAATCTCCTAAGTCATCACCTAAAACCCTAGTTTTATCCATGTTATTCAAGCTTACATTAGGCACCTAAAATTAATTTCTAAAAATGGGAACTAAATTGAATCTACAAGTTCAATGTCTAACCTAAACAACCTAAAAAGAATGGATGAAAAATATGAAAGTATCTAACAGAACAAAAATTAATAAAATCATGTATGAAATGAAACCATTTAAAATGTTATTTATTTAGAAAATATGGGAAAAATATCAAATAAAAAATAAAATGCAATTTTTATTTTTTATAATTTTCTAGACATCCTAAAGAAAATAATGCAAAAAGAATGAATTAAAAATGATTATTTTGCTATTTATTATGAATTTTAGAAGATGCATGAAAAAATTAAAGAAAATAAAAGAAAATATAAAGAAATAAGATGGAGGGGGTGAGAAAAGCAATAAAACCAAGTTAGCGCATTGGGCTTATTAACATGGGGGGTGTAGATAGCGCTCTGAGCCCAATCCCCCCAACTTAATGAAACGCTGCGTTTGGGATTTCAAATTCTCCCACCAAAACTCAGATCAAACACGGGCCGTTGGATGATACTCCCAGTCAAAAGTCCAACCTCCATCGCACGGCTCTCCACCCTTCTTCAACCTCCAGCTCCTAGGGTTTTCAGCCATGCATTCCATACACGAATGTTACACTCACTCGTTCTCCATGCATTCTTGATGAAAAATAACAACTCCAAGCCCTAAAATAATCTACACAACTCAAGGAATCCATGTCTAATTCTAGTTTTCCCTAACTCTCAACGCCCACTCCAAACAGAGAGCACGAAATTCAGGGCACACCATGCTTGCCTGAGGTCAAAGTTACCAGAACTCAAACCTGATGATCCACAGATATTCTACATGCTTGCCTCATTATTCTATGCTTCATCACATTGATTATAACTCAACACACAGCTTATTATCGAAGCCAACAGAAATGGCAACCTGTCATGGATCTCCATGAATCTATCCCTAAACTTCAAGAATTGATCCTCTAGGGTTTCTAAACAACATTATCCTAACCACATGATCTCTACCAGCCAGAATAGTGAGATTCGAAGAAATTTACATACCTTGCACTTGATGATGGTGATGGTAGCTAGACCTCAATTCACCCTTTGATACTTGCTGAAAACAATCTCCAATGAATGAATATGCTTCTGTTTGCAATGATTTGTGCTTAATCCTTATGAATCATGCTATTCCATCCTTCATGCAAGTTGGAGTTTCAAACTGAATCTCTTCACACAGCCACGAATTCCCTCCAATCTTTTGTGCCAATTACTCCATGATGTTAGTAGATGATGATGGTGACAGAAATCAGAATGATAGAAGAAGTTTCAATGGGTTTTGGATGAAAGTGCAACTTGGAATGAAGAAGATAATAGGTATGATCCTTGATCAATTCAACCACTTCTTGATGTGAATCCTAGGGTTTGAATGATGATGATGATGATGATTCAATCCAAATATGTGAAAATTTTGAGAGGTTTGTAAGAGTTTGAGGATCTTATGGAAGAATAAGAAAATGGATGAAAATGGAGATTTTTTGACAAATGGGAGCACCAACCCTTGCATGAATCAGCTTGCATGAATATATAGGTTGCATTAGAACCTCCTAGAACATTGGAGAAATTTCCCTTACACTTTCCCCTTTCAATTTGGATTATGTTACTTTCAATTCAAGCAACCATGGATAACTCACAAATTATGACCTATGCTCAAAATTCCACTTTAGCCAATGTCTTTAGAATGCCTTTTCCATTCAAAATGACCTATAATTTTGCATCATTTGGCCAAGATATGAAAAATACCATTTTTTAAGCCATTTTCCTTCATTAAATTCACCAATTTTGAAACCTTGTGCTATGGACATTTACAATCTCTCATGGTCACTTTTCTAGACTCAAAATGTCATTTGGAGCAAGTTTGATGTTGTATGTTTTTCCATTTGAGGCCTCCTTGTATGAGTTTTGGACATAGGTTAAAATGACCTGTAATTCACAAATGACCAAAATACCCTTTGCTTGCCAAGACCATAAGTTGAGTTCCACACATCATATGAAGGCATACTATACCATTCTAGAAAGCTAAGACAATGAGGAACAATTCTTATGTTGACCAGAAATTCATTTGAAATCTCCTTGAGGGGTAAAAATTGCTTGGAAGTCAAGTCACTTTCACAGACAAAATTTCAGATACCTCAGATGACCTGTAACTTGCAAGGACCATAACTTGAGTTCTATAAATCTCCTTGATGTCTTCCACCACTCAAATTAAAGGTCTTGAGATCCTCTACAAGTTTCATGTTGGCCAAGGATCCATTTGAAGCTTGCATTTTGACTTATCTTGCTTGGAAACTTGACCTAAACTAGGGGATTTTACAGAGAAACCCTAATTTAGAAACTCCTCTTCTCCTTGATTTCTCTTAAGTTCTTCTTAGCACAACAACATATCCTTATTCTCCATGTCAAATGATGAATCCCCCATCTCTCCAATAGCCCTTAATGCCTTTCAATCAGTCAATTGACCTAGGGTTGACCCAGATGAAACCCTAGTTGACTGTCTTCAACTGCAACACTTGTGATCATATCAATGACTTGTCTCCTTCTCCAAATGACTTTCTAAGCCTCTCATGATGTCTAGATGCTCTCCATGCCTTCCATTCACAGCTCACAACCCCCTTGTTGACCCTCAGATGCCCTCAGATAGGGGATAGGCTCAAGGCTTGATCTGCTGAACTCTCTGCTCTCAAATTCTTTTCTGATGACTTGAATGAGATGGAATTAGGATAATAACCTCTTGATGGGCCTCTAGAGATGAGAATAATGATTGGTCCCCTGTTGAATGACTTGCTATGCTTATGTTATGCAGATGGTTAGTCTATGTACATGACTCTATATGCAAATGCTAATGATAATGAAAAAAATAAACCAAGTGAATAAGGTTGAGCAAATTTTAGGGTGCAACAGCTGCCCCTATTCAAGCGACTTGAACCCGATTGGGTGAAGAGCGAAAGGCCTTCAAACATTCGAGGTACGAGACGGTTGAATACTAGGAACCCAGAAATTTGCCAACCGCAGACATAAACCGCGCTCTTGCTTGGGGAACGACATTCATCTGCTGAATATGACTGTTACGGCAACCCACTGATCTCGTGCGACCGTGCTAGGGATTCTTCTCATCATCCTGAAAAAGATTGAATCATCTGAAACTTCGTCCTTTGCTCGTCCACGTCAGGACTCTATCTGCTGTCAACACGAAGAGAGCCCAACTAAAACCTGTCCATGTTAGGACTCCGCTTGCTGTTAACCCAGAAAATCTCGGCAACTCCGCTGGGGAATAATTTGTCTACCTTTCCATAAACTGAATCGTCCCCGTTAGGAATAACACTCTTCCACGTTAGGAATAACCTCGTCTGGACCCGTCCATGTTAGGACTCCATCCTTCCACGTAAGGAACCACGTCTTCTTCCCACGTAAAGAAACCAATTTTCTTCTACGTAAGGAATTCAATTCTCAATCTGTCCACGTGAGGACTTCGACCTTTCTGAATCTGTCCACGTCAGGACTAAACTTTCCATCTTTCCACGTCAGGAATCAATCTTCTTTCTATATCGACCTGTCCACGTAAGGACTCCAATACCACTTGACATGTCCCTGTCAGGACCCCACTCTTTCCACGTAAGGAATTCACCTTTGGTTCTGAACCTGTCCCCGTTAGGACTCAACTTTCCACGTAAGGCGTACATCATTCTTCCACGTCAGGAATCAACTTTTCTTGAATCTGTCCACGTAAGGACCCCAATTTTTCCACGTAAGGAATAAATCTTCTTTTGAGTCTGTCCACATCAGAACTAAACTCCTTCCACGTCAGGAATACACTCTTTTCTTTCCACGTCAGGAATACAAGTCTCTTTCCACGTAAGGAATGCTATCCGTTTTCCACGCAAGGAAACATAACTTTTCCACATAAGGCAACCAATTCCTTTCGATTTGTCCGCGTCAGGACTACATTTTTCCACGTAAGGAATGCCATCTTAATCTGTCCACATAAGGACTCCACTCTTTCCACGTTAGGAATCACCTCTTTCCACGTAAGGAATCTCAATCTTTCCACGTAAGGAACTGGAACTTCTCTTTTCCCCTGTAAGGAATAGACTTGTCCACGTCAGGACCCCTCTTTCGTCTTGATTTGTCCACATCAGGACTCAAGCATCTTCGACCTGCTGAGGAAATAAGACTTGTCCACGTAAGGACTCACACCCTTGTCTGATCTGTCCACGTCAGGACCCATGCTTTGCCAACACGAAGAAAGATAATTGCTGAGAGGAACTGGTCCATGTCAGGACACCAACACAAAGAGTAACCACCTTTTGTCAACGTCATGACTTCCCTTTTTACCAATTTCGAGAACCCGAATCTGCCCACGTTAGGACTAACACACTTCACGAACCCGGGGAAATAAACCTGTCCACGTTAGGACGCCCACTTCTGAAGAAATCCCGTCAATATACGAATAAATTGTCCACGTCAGGACTTAGTTCTCCATTGATCCCCACCCACAAACTTCTTAGCACCGACGTGACAGCGACTTTGGGGCGGACTTTACTGGGGATATCTGGGAACCAAACTACCGGATGCCTGTTCTGGTAACCGGAGGCAACTTCTGAAATTCTGATTCATGAAGCTTTTTGATGACAAATAACTCTGCTTGGAAATAAAGAGAACCTTATCCTTGTAACTCTGTGGGGAATACTGCCGAAACTGACATTATCATTGGATGTCTCATGCCGAGATCTTGAGTGTTTGGTAGTTCATTTGAGCAGGAGTTCTCTCCACCTGAACTGCTAGAGTACAGAAACTGCTTCAGCAAAATAAATGCTGAAGATAATGCCGACTCCGCCGGGAATAGCCAGATGCTACAGAATTATTCCAGCAAAATAAATGCTGGAAGGGTGAAGTCAACCATGCTGGGAAGTTGGGAGTTCGAAACAAACACCCTGTTGGGGTAACCCCCTGCTGGGGAATATAACTTTGCTGAGGAATAGCAGGTATGCCAAGTACGATTGGACTTCTCTGCTGGAGAGTGAACTGATATTACACGGTATCCCTGACAAAGTAAATGACGGGACCTACCACCAACTCTGCTGGGGAGAGTCTATTCTCTCGGGGGAAATCCACTGACTCCGCTGGGGGAGAGACTATTCTCTCGGGGGAAATCCACTGACTCCGCTGGGGGAGAGTGAATGACCCTGCGGGGAGGCTGAGTCTTTCGTTATTACAATCTTTCGATCATCTTCCTCGTACGGTTATGAAACCTGCAACAACACAAACAAGACAAGACAAGCCTATGCAACCAAATCAACTCAGGTTAGTGACGTTATTTTCAGTTAATTCAAAGCTTTAGCAACTGTTGGCAAGGGCCAGCGACGTTATACTCATGCTAGTTTCATTAAACTTAGGCGTTAATCATGCACAAAACAGTAAAGAACAGTGTCAAGTACTGAATAACATATTTATTGATTGGGCCCTTGAAGGGGCGGAGTTTGTACACGGAATGTAACTCCTGAAAAGAGGAAGCTACGCGAAGCAAATATACAAGTATGCACAAGAAGCATAAATATATTGACAAACTTAAATTTGTACACATGTCGGCAACGGGATACAAATGAACACCACGAACTGATCCTCCCATGACTCGCCCGACCCTAATGCTTTCCCGGTATCCCCACTTCTGAAGAGATTGTATCAGATAACCGACTCCTCAAGTATATTCTCCTGCCTTGATGCTTAGTGCAATATCAAATTCGGACCGCAGTCATTTGCTTTTCGAATCCCTAACTTTTGCGTGAACCGCCCTTTACGGGTTTTCAATTCACCGGGATACCCTTTTTTGCTGAAGCCGCCCAGTGTAGGTTTTCAACTTCGCGGGTGTACATTTTTCAATTTTATCCCTAATTTTTGCCCGAACCTTTCATTCTGTTTTTGGTCCGCCAGGATGCCCCATTTTTGCCTGGACTCTCTTTTTTTTTGTCCAGCGGGTCTATTTTAAGCAAAGTATTTTTTAACTGCGTCCGAATTCACAGGCGACGTGAAGTCTTCTCCGTCCATGGTGGACAACAACAACGCTCCTCCTGAAAATACTTTCCTGACAACGTATGGCCCTTCGTAGTTGGGGGTCCACTTGCCCCTGTGATCTGCTTGCGGCGGGAGAATCCTTTTCAGCACAAGGTCGCCCGTCTGAAAGCTTCACGGATGTATCTTCTTGTCGTACGCTTTCTTCATTCGGCTCTGGTACAAACGACCGTATGCTAGAGACGCTAGCCTCTTCTCATCCATTAAGCTCAGTTGGTTCAATCTATTTGTTACCCATTCTGCCTCGTCTAGCTGAACGTCTCGCAATATCCTCAGAGAAGGGATCTCAACTTTCAATGGTAATACCGCTTCCATTCCGTATACCAACGAGAACGGAGTTGCCCCGGTTGATGTGCGTACCGTCGTACGATAACCGTGCAAAGCAAAAGGTAGCATTTCATGCCAATCCTTATAGGTCACCACCATTTTCTGAACGATCTTCTTGATATTCTTATTGGCCGCCTCAACAGCGCCATTCATCTTGGGTCGGTAAGGGGAGGAGTTGTGATGTTCAATCTTGAAGTTCTGACAGAGTTCCTTCATCATTTTGTTGTTCAGGTTTGAACCGTTGTCCGTGATTATCCGCTCGGGGATCCCATATCGGCAAATGATATCTCTCTTGATGAATCTGGCCACCACTTGCTTCGTTACATTTGCGTATGACGCCGCTTCCACCCACTTGGTGAAGTAATCTATTGCTACTAGAATGAACCGGTGCCCATTAGAAGCCGTCGGCTCGATCTTTCCAATCATATCGATTCCCCACATAGAGAATGGCCATGGCGATGACATCACATTTAGAGGACTTGGAGGCACATGGATCTTATCAGCATAGATTTGGCACTTGTAGCACTTCCTCGCAAACTTGAAACATTCAGTTTCCATAGTCAGCCAAAAATAACCTGCCCGCAGCAGTTTTCTCGTCATAGCATGTCCACCAGCATGCGTGCCAAAGGTACCTTCGTGTATTTCCTCCATGAGAAGCTTTGCCTCTTTTTCGTCTACACAACGCAACAACACCAAATCGTGGTTTCTTCTGTATAATACGCCATCCGGGTTCAAATAGAAATTACCCGCTAATCTCCTGAGAGTCTTCTGATCCTGACTGGATGCCCCAGCCGGATACTCTTTATTTTTCAGGAAATTAAGGATATCGAAATACCATGGTTTATCGTCAGATGTTTCGTCAATAGCAAATACATAGGCTGGCCGGTCGAGCCGAGAGATAATGATTCTGGGAGCCTCATTCCAGAAGTTGACCCTGTACATGGAAGACAAGGTGGCCAGGGAGTCAGCCATTTGATTCTCGGCCCGCGGTACATGATGCAATTCAACCTTGTCGAAGAAAGGCAACAATCTCCTTGCATAATTCATGTAATGTATCAAATTGGGTTGCCGTGTCTCCCATTCCCCTTTGATCTGGTTCACCACCAGAGCTGAGTCTCCGTATACGTCCAGATGTTTGATTCGCAAATCAATGGCTTCTTCAAGCCCCATTATACAAGCTTCGTATTCGGCCTCATTATTGGTAACGACAAAGGTCAAACGGGCAGTAAACGGGATGTGCGACCCGTGTGGCGTAGTGATGATTGCCCCTATTCCGCTACCGTAAGCGTTCACAGCTCCGTCAAATATCATCTTCCATTTGGAACCCAACTCTGGTCCCTCGTCTGGCAACGGCTCTTCACAGTCTTTCATCTTTAGATACATGATATCCTCGTCAGGAAAATCAAATCTCATCGATTGGTAATCTTCAATAGGCTGCTCCGCCAGATACTCAGACAGCACACTCCCCTTTATAGCCTTCTGCGAGACGTATTGAATATCATATTCAGTCAAGACCATCTGCCAGCGGGCAATTCTACCCGACAACGCTTGCTTTTCGAATACATATTTGATAGGATCCATCTTCGAGATGAGCATGGTTGTATGATTCAGCATGTACTGCCTCAAACGCTTAGCGGCCCAAGCTAGGGCGCAACAAGTTTTCTCCAGCATTGAGTACCGAGATTCACAATCTGTAAATTTCTTACTCAAGTAATAGATCGCATGCTCTTTTCTCCCCGTCTCGTCGTGTTGACTGAGAACACAACCCATGCTCCCCTCAAGAACCGTCAAATACATTATCAAGGGTCTACCTGCCACTGGAGGTATCAAAATAGGAGGCTCCTGCAAGTACTGCTTTATTTTATCGAACGCCTTTTGACAATTTTTGTTCCACGTTACAGCTTGATCTTTTTTCAACAGCTTAAACAACGGTTCACACGTGGCCGTTAGGTGAGATATGAACCGGGCAATGTAGTTCAACCTCCCTAAAAACCCGCGCACCTCTTTCTCTGTTTTAGGCGTCGGCATCTCTTGAATTGCTTTTATTTTAGCAGGATCGACCTCTATTCCTCTTTCGCTTACGATAAACCCTAGCAGTTTACCCGATCTCACCCCGAAGGTGCATTTGTTAGGGTTCAGCCTCAGCCTGAACTTCTTAAGCCTTTTAAATAACTTCACCAGATTCACCAGATGCTCTTCCTCCGTCTGGGATTTGGCAATCATATCGTCAACATAAACTTCGATCTCTTTATGCATCATATCATGGAAAAGAGTCGTCATCGCACGCTGATATGTTGCCCCAGCATTTTTCAAACCAAAGGGCATCACTTTGTAGCAAAATGTTCCCCAAGGCGTTATGAAAGTGGTTTTCTCCATATCCTCTGGCGCCATTTTAATCTGATTATAGCCTGAAAAGCCATCCATGAAGGAGAATACGGAGTATTGAGCAGTATTATCAACTAACACGTCAATGTGAGGCAGTGGAAAATCGTCTTTTGGGCTTGCTTTATTCAAATCTCTATAATCCACGCACATTCGAACCTTGCCATCTTTCTTGGGCACTGGTACGATGTTGGCAACCCATGAAGGATACTTCGTCACAGCCAGGAAACCAGCGTCCCAGTGTTTCTGAACCTCCTCTTTGATTTTCATTGCCATATCTGGTCGAGTTCTGCGAAGCTTTTGCTTGACCGGCGGGCAATCTTCTTTCAGTGGCAGGCGATGCACAACCATCTCTGTATCGAGCCCCGACATATCTTCATATGACCAAGCGAATACATCACTATACTCTTGGAGCATTTCAACCAGTCTCCGCTTGATCTCGCCCTGCAGCGCGGCTCCGATACGAACATTCTTCTCAACCCCTTCCGACCCCAAGTTGATAATTTCGATGACCTCGTCGTGAGGCAGAATGGCTCTTTCCTCTTGCTTCACTAACCAAGACAGTTCTTCAGGAACATCACTATCCTCGACAACCTCTTCTTCGGCCTGAAATACCGGGTGCTCAAAGTCGGGACGAGTCATAGGTGATTCAAGGATGTCATTTGAAAATGTTATCCTGCAAAAGGAACGGTTAAGCGCTTCAAAATGCGTATAAAGCGAACGACCATGTTGCCATTTTATTGAAAAATATAAAACAAGAAAAACAGGGATTACAGTATTTGCACATGAAAAAACGCCATTTATTCAATGATTGATACGCAATGTTTATAACAACACGGCCCTAAGCAAATCCTGATGCCCCGGGCAAGACATCAGATTATTCAACAATTAATAAAGCAAAGCATTACTGTTTAAAAGTCACAGGAACAAGCTCCTGAATAGACCAGTTGCACAGTCCTTGCCCTGGCGTGCTTGGCTGAATCCAGGCATCCATATCACAGTCGCTGTCTCCTTCATCAGACTCCGAAGCAGCATTGACAGTTTCATGACACACCCCACTGGCAGAGATGGTGATTGGCTTTCTAAAACGGGGTGCCCCCACGGAAGGAGTCGATGACGACGGTTGGTACCCCAGCCCGAACCGGTCCATCTTCACAGGAATGTCCAGCACTTTGCCCCAGCCTTTGGCTTCTCCTGCTTCCACTAGAGCTTGAGCTTCTTTATACGATGAGACGGCTATCTCTGGCACTTTGCTTGGCCCGGGACCCTTGTCCTTGATGCGCAAACCTTCGAATGCCTGGCAGGGCGTTTCGTGGATCTCTCCGTCGACTTCCACATATTTAAATGAAGATAGATGGCTGACCAGGATGTCCTCTTCTCCGCACACGGTGACTATGCTGTCTCCAACCATATATTTTAACTTTTGATGCAGGGTGGACGTGACTGCCCCTGCTCCATGAATCCAGGGTCTTCCAAGCAAGCAGCTGTACGCAGGATGTATATCCATGATATAAAACTCCGTTGCAAACACTTCCGGCCCCACCTGCAGAGGCAAGGTAATCGATCCAAAGACTGTTCTCCGCGTGCCGTCAAACGCTCTGACTACCAAGTCGCTAGGTGTGCACAGGATTCCTCTAACATCCAACTTCATCATTGCCTTCTTGGGCAGCACATTCAAAGATGATCCGGTGTCAACCAATACGTGCGACATTACTGATCCTCTACACTCGACAGATACGTGCAGCGCCATATTGTGATCTCTTCCTTTCGGAGTCAAGTCAAAATCAGTAAAGCCTAAGCTGTGGCCTGCATTCACATGTGCCAATACTCCTTCTAGCTGGTTCACGGAGACGTCTTGGGGTACAAAAGAAGTATCCAGGACTCTCAGCAGCGCGTTTCGGTGGGCTTCCGAACACAACAGCAATGACAGGATAGATATTTTGGACGGCGTCTGCTGCAGATGCTCCACAATCTTATAATCACTTTTCCGAATCAAGCGCATGAACTCTTCTACATCCTTCGATGCTGCTTCTTTTTCACTCGCTTGCACCGGAACATTCTCAACTGCTTTCCCTTTTCCTTTCGCTAGTCTTTCGGCCTCCACTTCGGGGGATGTAAAGATCCTACCACTCCTCGTCATACCTCCCGAACCAACAACGTTATCCACAGTCTCGGCTGGCTGCTTGTCAACATCAATTCTTATTCTGTCACAATATACTTCCAACCCATACGACCATGGGACTGCTTTCGTGTTCTCGTACGGGATTGGCCCGGCCTTAGTTATGGTGATCGGTGGGCGCTGAGCTAGTGCTGCAATAGTGATCGTCTTCCGAGGAATTGTCACAGTGGCCACATCATTCTGATTATCTGCTACTGCCCCTGCGGGCTCTTCAGTGGCTGCTTGATCAAACTGCAATATACCTTCATCAATTAAAGCCTGAATGCCCTTCTTCAAATCATCACACCCTTCAGCTAGGGTCCAACAGTCTAAGCAATACTCGTTACATCCTGGGTAAACACCCCCTTGCAACAGTCGGCTCTTTATCTCGCTCAGCAGCGTCTTCAAATCTTCAACATTCATAATCAGATTCAACCCTTCCTCAGTCAGAATGGCATTTGCCCCATGATTAGGCATGGGTTTCTGCACTATATTCGGACCTGCCGTTCCGAAATTGATAGTCTTATTGTCCAAAAGATCCTGCACAACATGCTTAAAAGCGTGGCAACCCTCTATATCGTGGCCCGGAGCCCCAGAATGAAACTCGCAGTGCCTGCTTGCATCGTAGCCAAACGGGGGAGCTCCTGTTATTTGTGCCAGAGTTCTTTTCTCCACCAGGTTTAATCCCAACAATGTCTGCAACAAGTCTGCATAGGTTGAGGGAGGCTTCTCAAACACTCTTCTCGGTTTACTACCCTGGAATCTTCGCGGAGCCTGCTGTGCCCCCTGCTGAGGCTGCTGCTGCTGTTGCATTGGCTGTTGCTGAACCGGTTGTTGTTGCTGGAGTGGTTGTTGTTGATACGGGATAGTAACACTCGCCACCTGCTGCGACTGACGATATTGACCTCGTCCCCTTCCTCGGCCTCGGCCTCGGCCTCCAAATACTGCGCTTGCCTCGCCCTGATGGCGCCCACCAAAAGCTTTCCTATTACTGCCAGATGCAGTTGATTCCTCGACTTGGAACTTTCCTTGCTTGATGTTACGTTCAATCTTTTCTCCCATCAGAATTAGGTCTGAAAAACTGGCCAGAGACGTGTGAAACAGCATATCATGAAACAGACCTGTGAATGTGCCGACAAACATGTCATTTATTTCCTTATCTTCTACAGGAGGACGGACCCTGGCAGCCATATCGCGCCACCTTTGCGCGTACTCTTTAAAGCTCTCCCCTTTCTTTTGCGACAGCCCGGCCAATTGGACCCGATTGGGTGCCAAGTCGCTGTTATACTTGTAGTGAGCTACAAATGCCTCTGCTAATTGCTTCCATGTCTTGATATCAGTTGGCTCCAACCCCATGTACCACTCTAGGGAAGGAACCGACAGACTATCCTGAAAGAAATGCATTAGCATTCTTTCATCAGTTGAGTATGCAGACATCTTTCTGTAATAAGCTCGTACATGCACTTTTGGACATGTGTCTCCTTTATACTTGTCAAACGCAGGAGCTTTGAATTTAATTGGCACCCTCAAGCCGGGTACCAAACCCATTGTTTCCATGTCCAAACCCACAGCACTTTGGTTTAGGACTCCCCTCATCTGCTCTTCCAGCATTCTGATCTTCTGGGAATCATCCATCGGCCCTTCGAAACCTCCGCCGGAGAAAGCGTCCTCCTGCTGATCTTCTTGCCACATACCGTTTCCAGCCCCATACCCATCATATCCATTATTGCGTCCAGCTCTGATCTGATTCATCCCCGGACCTCGGCCTCTGTTGCCGTACCCTTGAACACATCCAGCAGGACCAAAAGCCATAAATCCAGTACCGTTTCCGTTTCCAAAGCCTCCGTAACCCTGGTTGGTCACACCATAACCATCCTGCCCAAAGCCTTGAGCATTAAAGCCATATTTCCCAGCGTTATCGAATCCCTGATCGTTGAATCCGAATCCAGCATTGACGAAGCCGTTGCCTCCCATATTATCACCCAAGTTGATATCACCAAGCCCAACGTTATGGACAGCCGTCTCGTTCCCAACTCCGACGTTACCATTCACCGCAGCGGTAGCGTTGTTGACATTAGCAGCAGGTATATTGACTACAGGTGGAGCCACCGGCGTGGGAGTACCGTCTCCATGAACAGTATCGACCCGTACAGACTGATGATCTTCATTACCATGACCAGCGTTTCGGGCCAACAGAGGCTGGACCATGGCCTGCAAATTCTCCTGCTCTTTCGCAATAGCTTCCATGGTCTGCATGAAGAGAGCGAGCTTCTCGCGCACATCTTGCATCTCGTTCTGCATTTGATCCATGATTCTTCGACAGTTGGTGCGGGTAGAATAGCGGTGCGGGTGCTGATCTGCAATCCTGAAAAGTACCTGTTACAGAGCAGGAAATAAGACACTATTCAAAGATTACCTGTAATGCAATATGAGTATGAATGCAATGCAATGTGTCTGTGCATTAGGTAAATTCATTCCCCCAGTTCTAGTGTAAAGGTGCCAGTGCAGTGACAGTGTTGACAATAGGAATACCGGAGCTGAATCATAGAAAGCCTCATATATTGCAGGGAAAATCAATAAGCCGAGAGTACAATATCACTGAGAGTACAAAGAAGGCATGACCTCAACCAACAATCCTGGTGATGGTCAGCACTTATGCAAATAAAGCATACAAGTTACTACAAGTTACTACATGGAACGATCAAATCCTCCCAAAAGTCTGGTACTCTTCTATCAACTTCTTGGTCTCTGGATGGCTTGGTCGATCAAGCAGCCCTTCAACAAGCTGGTTTCTCTTCTTAAGAACACGGCGCACATCCTCAGCAGTTTCTGCCCATGTTGCTTCTCCGAAGCAATCTTCTGGCTTTCGCTTCTGAGACACCGCTTCATCTCTGGATTTGATTGCTTTGTTCAGTGCATGCTGGACACTATACCGGGTCATCACTTCTTCCTCGCACTTCTTGGTGCTAGACTTCAACTTCTCTTCGAGGTCGGAGATTTGCTGTTTCAGCTTATCTTCTCTCATTTTATTGTTGGTGAGAGTAGCATTCCAAGTCTTATTGCAAGAGGAGATTTCTCGGTGTGCTGCGTTGAGCGCCTTCTTTTTGGCTTCCAGCATGTCATGGGAGCTTCTGAACTCTTGCCCCAGACGTTCGCGCTTCTTCCTCTCCTCAGTCAACTCAGCCCCTAACCTGTTTAGCAGCTCGATTTGTTGTTGGAAAGCATATACGGCCTTGTTTTTCTCACTGCGTACCTGGGCTAGCTCCTGCTCTAACCCTTCATTGATCTTCATCAAGGTTCCTTTTTCTCTCACTACTTGCTCATAGGCTTCCCGAGAAACAGTGGTTGGCTCTGCTACCGGAATAGGAACAAGGATTGGTGCATCTGGGAATGGCATCCGCAACTGACTTGCTCTCTCCTGGACCCAAACTCTGTATGGTGCATAGGCCTGACAGTCATTCTTTCCTAACAACGGCTTCCCCCTTCGGATAATACGCGTCCAGGCATGTTGCAGCTTGGCTAGTAACTCCCCCTTCACGTCTCTGGTGAAGTACAGAGATTCCTGTACTTCCTCCTCCTTTGGCGGGTTCTTCAGCGCATATCCGAACTGACGGACGAACAGAGATGGGTTGTAGTTGATACACCCTTTCCTTCCAATCAACGGGACGTTAGGGTACCCCGAACAACTGAAGATAAGTTCAGATCCCAGTAGGTCTCTGTCAAACCATCTAATGTCTTCGGAAGATAGCCTCATCAGGCGTTCAGACCAGCTAGCAGTGGTTGCACTTTCCACAAAGGACCCCTTCATTGGAAGATGACTTTTAAACCACATATTCAATAAAGGAGCACAGCAGTAAACAACTTTTCCCCTTCGGTTTTCGTTCTTGTAGTGCAAGGAGTGGTAGAAGTCTCCGATCAATGTTGGCACTGGGTTGCCTGCAGCAAACAGATGGAAAGCGTCCAGGTCCACAAAGTTGGGCAAGTTAGGAAACAGCACAATTCCATAAATGCATAAAGCCAAAATAGCATTGAAAACCACCCAACAACCGTTCTTGGCGTACTCTTGAGCCTTGCCAACCAGAAAATCCAGAGGGAAACCGGGAACCCCAAGCCAAGAAGTCACTAACAACTCAGCAGCATTCATATGCAAGGCCTTGGCTAAGTCCTCCAGCTTGGGCTCAGCAGCAGAGTGGATAAAGGGAACCTTGTTCTGCACGGGAAGCTCAGTAAACTCCACGTACTCCTCAATGGTAGGCCCTAGAATGAAGTCAGCAAAAGTAAAGCATCTCAATGCGGGGTCATAGAACTGCATCAAGGTGTATAGCCCGTTCATCTCATCAGCCGTGGGCTTGCAGACCAATCTCAGTAATCTCCCATGACTCCTTCTAAAGCTTCTCCTAACCTCCTCGTCGGCAAGAGATATCAGACCAAGTAAAGAAGTAATATCAGGTGAAGGCAGCTTATACGCAACTGTCTTCCTCAAACCGGCCATAATCAATACTCGGAAGTCTGGGCACTAGAACCGGGGGATATGCAAATGCACCTGCAGCACATACACATGTTAGTAAAATGCAAGTGACGATGGATATGCAGGCAATGCAATGCAAGTAACATGCAACAGGGACCAAAGCTGTAGCTGGATAGCCTAAACCCAATCCAGAAAGGTCTCAGATAGACCGTCCAGAAATCCTCAAGCCCTAGTCTCAGATAGACCTAAAACAAAGCTCCAACACTGGTCTCTGACAGACCTCAAACCATAACTCCAACTGGTCTCTGGTAGACCTCAAATCATATCTCCAATTGGTCTCTGACAGACCTCAGAACTCTCCAACTGGTCTCTGACAGACCTCAGAACACATCTCCAAATGGTCTCTGACAGACCTCCTAACTCTCCATAAATACCCAGGATCTCTGATCAAGAAATAACCGGTAGTCTGAAGGTCTAGTTACCTGCATAACCCCAAACCCTCTCACAGGTGGATGTCCTAGTAACTGACAAAGGTATGGCATCCTATGCGGTCGTCGGCGTCACAGACTTTCAGGGTTGATGATACGATTCCCAGAAGGAGTGGCATCATCAAATCCTGAAGAGGCCTCACTTAGCCAACTTCCAAATGATCGGTTCCCGGAGTCGACAATTCAGCTGACCAACAACCCCTTCGACCCAAAGGGTAGAAAAAGAAGCCAACCAGAAGAACCTCGTCCGAGTGTAGATTTCATGAGACACTAATGCAAGCAAAGCCGGCACGCGCCCACTACTTTCTACTCTAATTCTAGGTGCACTCAAGCCCAGGTCCGACTTCTCACTCAATATCAGAACACCCATCACACCCCAATACAGCAATAATAACAGTACATATAATGCTGAAAATAAAGGTCAGAAATATAAATCCATACAAAATCCTCGACGGGAAAACAAGCGTTAGGATTGACTCTCTTAAGGGACGTTGGATCCCAAATGCATAAGAACTGTCGCAGTCCTTAGCAGCCAGGGGACGTTGGATCCCCAGCAGAGTCGCCAGCTGTCGCTACTGCGAAAATCGGCGCCGGCTGAACAGAAGAGTCGCCACCGTGCGTTATTTATCCCACGGGAGGGAAAGGAAACGCTCAGAGTAAACCTCGCATAACACGGGAAAGGTATGGTCATCGCAACCAAAACCTGGATTCGGGAGTCGGTTACGCAAGGGGAAGGTATTAGCACCCCTCACGTCCGTCGTACTCGACGGGATCCACGCTTGTTTTCGGGTATGGATTGTTATTCTATCTAAACTATAGGTCAAGGGTTAAAAAAGAAAATAAAATGAAAATAAAAATGACTCGGCAAAGTATCGCACTTTATGCCTACGTATTCCCGCCTGGAACGAGAAATCAGAGTCAACGTAGTTCGCCTACCTACGGGAAAGGAGGGGAAGGTTGCTCGCTAGGATATCGCATCCTATGCCTACGTACTTTCATACAGCATGAAAGATCAGAGCAAACGTAGTTCGGGCCACGTACGACACAAGCTTGTCTTGGTTGATTTTATTCCTTCTGAAAAAGGTTTTCTGATCAACAGTCCCAGCGGACAAAAATGACGCTTTGATGAGTTCACATTCTTTTACGGAAGAAGTATCTTTTATTGTGTTTGAAATCTTTATGTGTTTTTCTGTTTGTTTTGAGAAAGAAGAGACAGAACTCTAACCTACGGTTGCGAAGGGAAACAAACTAACCTAATGTTATCATGCATGGGTTAAGACCTAGTGTCTATCATGCTCCTCTCTTGCACAGAGAGAAACAGAGATCCTACGGGATAGGCAAAAACAGAAACAATATCAAATATATACAGTAAAACAGTAAAATGCATGGATGCAACAGTACAAGCGAGGCAAGGGATTCCCACTCAACCTCGAACCTAGAAAACAATAGGCAAAAGTGAACAGGCTTCACTTTCAACCCAACAGGGTAAACAGCAAACAATACAGTCCAGAAAACCAATCAATACATCAGCAATGAAATACAACAGCAAAAGAAACAGCATCAGCAGCTCTGAATCAACATCTGACTTCAAGTAATCTCCACTCAGCCACAGGCTTCAACAAGCATCAATATCCATCTTCATGACCTTCAGGCAAGGGCTTTGATCATCTGTCTTCCATCTGCAATGGCTTTTCTTCATGTCTCAGGCTAGGATGAACATCAGTCAACCAGATGAGGTGAATGAATGTTAAACAGTTAATTACCTACCAAGGGTGGTTCATCAACTGTTAACATTAAACAGAAAGTTTCCTCTCAAAAGTTCTATCTTTCAAATATATTCACTGATCCTTCCAAAGGAAGGAGGTGGATATTTGAAAGAGACTTTGAATCATGGAGAAAGGATAGAGGCAAACAAAGCCATCTATGTTTGAGAAACAAGCCTTCTAATCTAGAGCTCTGCCTAACTCCTAAACCTTAGTCTCCTCAACAGCTGCTAGAAATAACCTCCTATTCAACTCTGGCAATTGCTCTTCAATCTCTGGATCTTCAATAGCTTTCATCTCCTCAAGTCTTCAGCTCTCCCAAGTCCCAGACAATCCCAATACCCACACAGACAAATCAATAATCCCCAGAGGGCACACCACACCAGTCAATCAGATATACAGTACATTGATAGCAGTAGGGGAAGCCTGACTTTTTCTAAGGGGATCTAATAACTACCCATAGCCCCTATAGTCCCATAACTAAATTATTCAAACCCTAAGTCCTAAGGGAAAAGAATCAAATCTCCTAAGTCATCACCTAAAACCCTAGTTTTATCCATGTTATTCAAGCTTACATTAGGCACCTAAAATTAATTTCTAAAAATGGGAACTAAATTGAATCTACAAGTTCAATGTCTAACCTAAACAACCTAAAAAGAATGGATGAAAAATATGAAAGTATCTAACAGAACAAAAATTAATAAAATCATGTATGAAATGAAACCATTTAAAATGTTATTTATTTAGAAAATATGGGAAAACTATCAAATAAAAAATAAAATGCAATTTTTATTTTTTATAATTTTCTAGACATCCTAAAGAAAATAATGCAAAAAGAATGAATTAAAAATGATTATTTTGCTATTTATTATGAATTTTAGAAGATGCATGAAAAAATTAAAGAAAATAAAAGAAAATATAAAGAAATAAGATGGAGGGGGTGAGAAAAGCAATAAAACCAAGTTAGCGCGTTGGGCTTATTAACATGGGGGGTGTAGATAGCGCTCTGAGCCCAATCCCCCCAACTTAATGAAACGCTGCGTTTGGGATTTCAAATTCTCCCACCAAAACTCAGATCAAACACGGGCCGTTGGATGATACTCCCAGTCAAAAGTCCAACCTCCATCGCACGGCTCTCCACCCTTCTTCAACCTCCAGCTCCTAGGGTTTTCAGCCATGCATTCCATACACGAATGTTCCACTCACTCGTTCTCCATGCATTCTTGATGAAAAATAACAACTCCAAGCCCTAAAATAATCTACACAACTCAAGGAATCCATGTCTAATTCTAGTTTTCCCTAACTCTCAACGCCCACTCCAAACAGAGAGCACGAAATTCAGGGCACACCATGCTTGCCTGAGGTCAAAGTTACCAGAACTCAAACCTGATGATCCACATATATTCTACATGCTTGCCTCATTATTCTATGCTTCATCACATTGATTATAACTCAACACACAGCTTATTATCGAAGCCAACAGAAATGGCAACCTGTCATGGATCTCCATGAATCTATCCCTAAACTTCAAGAATTGATCCTCTAGGGTTTCTAAACAACATTATCCTAACCACATGATCTCTACCAGCCAGAATAGTGAGATTCGAAGAAATTTACATACCTTGCACTTGATGATGGTGATGGTAACTAGACCTCAATTCACCCTTTGATACTTGCTGAAAACAATCTCCAATGAATGAATATGCTTCTGTTTGCAATGATTTGTGCTTAATCCTTATGAATCATGCTATTCCATCCTTCATGCAAGTTGGAGTTTCAAACTGAATCTCTTCACACAGCCACGAATTCCCTCCAATCTTTTGTGCCAATTACTCCATGATGTTAGTAGATGATGATGGTGACAGAAATCAGAATGATAGAAGAAGTTTCAATGGGTTTTGGATGAAAGTGCAACTTGGAATGAAGAAGATAATAGGTATGATCCTTGATCAATTCAACCACTTCTTGATGTGAATCCTAGGGTTTGAATGATGATGATGATGATTCAATCCAAATATGTGAAAATTTTGAGAGGTTTGTAAGAGTTTGAGGATCTTATGGAAGAATAAGAAAATGGATGAAAATGGAGATTTTTTGACAAATGGGAGCACCAACCCTTGCATGAATCAGCTTGCATGAATATATAGGTTGCATTAGAACCTCCTAGAACATTGGAGAAATTTCCCTTACACTTTTCCCTTTCAATTTGGATTATGTTACTTTCAATTCAAGCAACCATGGATAACTCACAAATTATGACCTATGCTCAAAATTCCACTTTAGCCAATGTCTTTAGAATGCCTTTTCCATTCAAAATGACCTATAATTTTGCATCATTTGGCCAAGATATGAAAAATACCATTTTTTAAGCCATTTTCCTTCATTAAATTCACCAATTTTGAAACCTTGTGCTATGGACATTTCCAATCTCTCATGGTCACTTTTCTAGACTCAAAATGTCATTTGGAGAAAGTTTGATGTTGTAAGTTTTTCCATTTGAGGCTTCCTTGTATGAGTTTTGGACATAGGTTAAAATGACTTGTAATTCACAAATGACCAAAATACCCTTTGCTTGCCAAGACCATAAGTTGAGTTCCACACATCATATGAAGGAATACTATACCATTCTAGAAAGCTACGACAATGAGGAACAATTCTTATGTTGACCAGAAATTCATTTGAAATCTCCTTGAGGGGTAAAAATTGCTTGGAAGTCAAGTCACTTTCACAGACAAAATTTCAGATACCTCAGATGACCTGTAACTTGCAAGGACCATAACTTGAGTTCTATAAATCTCCTTGATGTCTTCCACCACTCAAATTAAAGGTCTTGAGATCCTCTACAAGTTTCATGTTGGCCAAGGATCCATTTGAAGCTTGCATTTTGACTTATCTTGCTTGGAAACTTGACCTAAACTAGGGGATTTTACAGAGAAACCCTAATTTAGAAACTCCTCTTCTCCTTGATTTCTCTTAAGTTCTTATTAGCACAACAACATATCCTTATTCTCCATGTCAAATGATGAATCCCCCATCTCTCCAATAGCCCTTAATGCCTTTCAATCAGTCAATTGACCTAGGGTTGACCTAGGGTTGACCCAGATGAAACCCTAGTTGACTGTCTTCAACTGCAACACTTGTGATCATATCAATGACTTGTCTCCTTCTCCAAATGACTTTCTAAGCCTCTCATGATGTCTAGATGCTCTCCATGCCTTCCATTCACAGCTCACAACCCCCTTGTTGACCCTCAGATGCCCTCAGATAGGGGATAGGCTCAAGGCTTGATCTGCTGAACTCTCTGCTCTCAAATTCTTTTCTGATGACTTGAATGAGATGGAATTAGGATAATAACCTCTTGATGGGCCTCTATAGATGAGAATAATGATTGGTCCCCTGTTGAATGACTTGCTATGCTTATGTTATGCAGATGGTTAGTCTATGTACATGACTCTATATGCAAATGCTAATGATAATGAAAAAAATAAACCAAGTGAATAAGGTTGAGCAAATTTTAGGGTGCAACAATAAGCTAAAAGATACGGTACATTACCTACTATCAGACGTATAATAGCCTAAGCAAAGGTAATAACCCAAAAGATATGGTATATTACCTACTATCAAACGTATGATAGCCTAAGCAAAGGTAATAACCCAAAAGAGACGGTATATTACCTATTATCAGACGTATGATGGCCTAAGCAAAGGTAATAACCCAAAAGATACAGTATATTACCTACTATCAGACGTATGAAAGCCTATGCAAAGGTAATAACGCAAACGATACAGTATATTATGAACTATCAAACGTATGATAGCCTAAGCAAAGGTAATAACCCCAAACATACGGTATATTACCATCTATCCAACGTATGATAGCCTAAGCAAAGGTAATAACCCAAAAGAGACGGTATATTACCTACTATCAGACGTATGAAGGCCTAAGCAAAGGTAATAACAAAAAAGATACGGTATATTACCTACTATCAGACTGATGAAAGCCTAAGCAAAGGTAATAACCCAAAAGATACGGTATATTACGAACTATCAAACGTATGATAGCCTAAGAAAAGGTAATAACCCAAAACATACGGTATTTTACCAACTATCCAACGTATGATAGCCTAAGCAAAGGTAATAACCCAAAATAGACGGTATATTACCTACTATCAGACGTATGATGGCCTAAGCAAAGGTAATAACAAAAAAGATACAGTATATTACCTACTATCAGACATATGAAAGCCTAAACAAAGGTAATAAACCAAAAGATACAGTATATTACCAACTATCAAACGTATGATACCCTAAGCATAGGTAATAACCCAAAAGATACGAAATATTATCTACTATCATACGTATGATAGCCTAAGCAAAGGTAATAACAAAAAAGATATGGTATATTACCTACTATCAGCCGTATGATAGCCTAAGCAAAGGTAATAACCTAAAAGATACGGTATATTACCTACTATCAGACGTATAATAGCCTAAGCAAAGGTAATAACCCAAAACATACAGTATATTACCTACTATCAAACGTATGATAGCCTAAGCAAAGGTAATAACCCAAAAGATACGGTATATTACCTATTATCAGACGTATGATAGCCTAAGCAAAGGTAATAACCCAAAAGATACGACATATTACCTACTATCAAACGTATCATAGCCTAAGCAAAGGTAATAACCCAAAACATACGGTATATTACCTACTATCAGATGTATGAAAGCCTAAGGAAAGGTAATAACCCAAAAGATACGTTATATTACAATCTATCAAATGTATGATAGACTAAGCAAAGGTAATAACGCAAAAGAAGCGGTATATTACCTACTATCAGACAGATGATGGCCTAAGCAAAGGTAATAACCCAAAAGATACAGTATATTACCTACTATCAGACGTATGATAGCCAAAGCAAAGGTAATAACCTAAAAGATACGGTATATTTCCTACTATCAGACGTATCATAGCCTAAGCAAAGGTAATAACCCAAGAGATACGGTATATTACCTACTATCAGACCTATAATAGCCTAAGCAAAGGTAATAACCCAAGAGATACGGTATAATACCTTCTATCAAATGTATGATAGCCTAAGCAAAGGTAATAACCCAAAAGATATGGTATATTACCTACTATTAGACGTATGATAGCCTAAGCAAAGGTAATAACCCAAAAGATATGGTATATTACCTACTATTAGACATATGATAGCCTAACCAAAGGTAATAACCCAAAAGATACGGTATTTTACCTACTATAAGACATATGATAGCCTAAGAAAAGGTAATAACCCAAAAGATATGGTATATTACCTACTATCAGACGTATGTTACCCTAAGCAAAGGTAATAACAAAAAAGTTACGGTAAATTACCTACTATCAGCCGTATGATAGCCTAAGCAAAGGTAATAAAATAAAAGATACGTTATATTACCTACTATCGGACGTATAATAGCCTAAGCAAAGGTAAAACCCAAAAGATACGGTATATTACCTGCTATCAAACGTATGATAGCATAAGCAAAGGTAATATCCGAAAAGATACGGTATATTACCTACTATCAGACGTATCATAGCCTAAGCAAAGGTTATAACCCAAGAGATACAGTATATTACCTACTATCAGACGTATAATAGCCTAAGAAAAGGTAATAACCCAAGAGATACGGTATATTAACTACTATCAAACGTATGATAGCCTAACCAAAGGTAATAACCCAGAAGTTACAGTATATTACCTAATATCAGGCGTATGATAGCCTAAGCAAAAATAATAACCCAAAAGAGACGGTATATTACCTATTATCAGACGTATGATGGCCTAAGCAAAGGTAATAACCCAAAAGATATGGTAAATTATCTACTATCAGACGTATGAAAGCCTAGGCAAAGGTAATAACCCAAAAGATACGGTATATTACTAACTATCAAATGTATGATAGCCTAAGCAAAGGTAATTACCCAAAACATACGGTATATTACCAATTGTCCAACGTATGATAGACTAAGCCAAGGTAATAACCCAAAATAGACGGTATATTACTTACTATCAAACGTATGATGGCCTAAGCAAAGGTAATAACAAAAAAGATATGGTATATTACCTACTATCAGACGTATGAAAGCCTAAGCAAAGGTAATAAACCAAAATATACGGTATATTACCAACTATCAAACGTATGATAGCCTAAGCATAGGTAATAACCCAAAAGATACGGTATATTATCTACTATAAGACGTATGATAGCCTAAGCAAAGATAATAACAAAAAAGATACGGTATATTACCTACTATCAGCCGTATGATAGCCTAAGCAAAGGTAATAACCTAAAAGATACGGTATATTACATACTATCAGACGTATAATAGCCTAAGCAAAGGTAATAACCCAAAACATACAATATATTACCTACTATCAAACGTATGATAGCCTAAGCAAAGGTAATAACCCAAAAGATACAGTATATTACCTACTATCAGACGTATGAAAGCCTAAGCAAAGGTAATAACACAAAAGATACGGTATATTACGAACTATCACACGTATGATAGCCTAAGCAAAGGTAATAACCCAAAAGATACGGTATATTACCTACTATCAGACGTATGTTAGCCTAAGCAAAGGTAATAACAAAAAAGATACGGTATATTACCTACTATCAGCCGTATGATAGCCTAAGCAAAGGTAATAACCTAAAAGATACGGTATATTACATACTATCAGACGTATGATAGCCTAAGCAAAGGTAATAACCCAAAACATACAATATATTACCTACTATCAAACGTATGATAGCCTAAGCAAAGGTAATAACCCAAAAGATACAGTATATTACCTACTATCAGACGTATGAAAGCCTAAGCAAAGGTAATAACCCAAAAGATACGGTATATTACGAACTATCACACGTATGATAGCCTAAGCAAAGGTAATAACCCAAAAGATACGGTATATTACCTACTATCAGACGTATGTTAGCCTAAGCAAAGGTAATAACAAAAAAGATATGGCAAATTACCTACTATCAGTCGTATGATGGCCTAAGCAAAGGAAATAACCTAAAAGATACGGTATATTTCCTACTATCAGACGTATGATAGCCTAAGCAAAGGTAATAACCCAAAAGATATGGTATATTACCTACTATCAAACGTATGATAGCCTAAGCAAAGGTAATAACCCAAAAGAGATGGTATATTTCCTATTATTAGACGTATGATGGCCTAAGCAAAGGTAATAACCCAAAAGATACAGTATATTACCTACTATCAGACGTATGAAAGCCTAAGCAAAGGTAATAACCCAAAAGATACGGAATATTATGAACTATCAAACGTATGATAGCCTAAGAAAAAGTTAATAACCCTAAACATACGGTATATTACCATCTATCCAACGTATGATAGCCTAAGCAAAGGTAATAACCCAAAAGAGACGGTATATTACCTACTATCAGACGTATGAAGGCCTAAGCAAAGGTAATAACAAAAAAGATACGGTATATTACCTACTATCAGACATATGAAAGCCTAAGCAAAGGTAATAACCCAAAAGATACGGTATATTACGAACTATCAAACGTATGATAGCCTAAGCAAAGGTAATAACCCAAAACATACGGTATATTACCAACTATCCAACGTATGATAGCCTAAGCAAAGGTAATAACCCAAAATAGACGGTATATTACCTACTATCAGACGTATGATGGCCTAAGCAAAGGTAATAACAAAAAAGATACGGTATATTACCTACTATAAGACATATGAAAGCCTAAACAAAGGTAATAAACCAAAAGATACGATATATTACCAACTATCAAACGTATGATAGCCTAAGCATAGGTAATAACCCAAAAGATACGATATATTATCTACTATCATACGTATGATAGCCTAAGCAAAGGTAATAACAAAAAAGATATAGTATATTACCTACTATCAGCCGTATGATAGCCTAAGCAAAGTTAATAACCTAAAAGATACGGTATATTACCTACTATCAGACGGATAATAGCCTAAGCAAAGGTAATAACCCAAAAAATACAGTATATTACCTACTATCAAACGTATGATAGCCTAAGCAAAGGTAATAACCCAAAAGATACGTTATATTACCTACTATCAGACGTATGTTAGCCTAAGCAAAGGTAATAACAAAAAAGATACGGTATATTACCTACTATCAGCCCTATGATAGCCTAAGCAAAGGTAATAACCTAAAAGATACGGTATATTACCTACTATCAGACGTATAATAGCCTAAGCAAAGGTAATAACCCAAAACATACAGTATATTACCTACTATCAAACATATGATAGCCTAAGCAAAGGTAATAACCCAAAAGATACGGTATATTACCGACTATCAGACGTATGAAAGTCTAAGCAAAGGTAATAAGCCAAAAGGTATGGTATATTACGAACTATCAAACGTATGATAGCCTAAGCAATGGTAATAACCTAAAACATACGGTATATTACCAACTATCCAATGATAGCCTAAGCAAAGGTAATAACCCAAAAGAGACGGTATATTACCTACTATCAGACGTATGATGGACTAAGCAAAGGTAATAACCAAAAAGATACGGTATATTACCTACTATCAGACGTATGAAAGCCTAAGCAAAGGTAATAAACCAAAAGATACGGTATAGTATAAACTATCAAACGTATGATAGCCTAAGCATAGGTAATAACCCAAAAGTTACGGTATATCATCTACTATCAGGCGTATGATAGCCTAAGCAAAGGTGATAACAAAAAAGATACGGTATATTACCTACTATTAGCCGTATGATAGCTTAAGCAAAGGTAATAACCTAAAAGATACGGTATATTACCTACTATCAAACGCATAATAGCCTAAGCAAAGGTAATAACCCAAAAGATACGGTATATAACCTACTATCAAACCTATGATAGCCTAAGAAAAGGTAATAACCCAAAAGAGATGGTATATTACCTATTATCAGACGTATGATGGCCTAAGAAATGGTAATAACCCAAAAGATACAGTATATTACCTACTATCAGACGTATGAAAGATAATAGTATATTACCTATTATCAGACGTATGAAAGCCTAAGCAAAGGTAATAACCCAAAAGACACGGTATATTAAGAACTATCAAACGTATGATAGCCTAAGCAAAGGTAATAACCTAAAACATACGGTATATTACCAACTATCCAACGTATGATAGCCTAAGCAAAGGTAATAACCTAAAAGAGACGGTATATTACCTACTATCAGACGTATGATGGTATAAGCAAAGGTAATAACAAAAAAGATACGGTATATTACCTACTATCAGACGTATGAAAGCCTAAGCAAAGGTAATAAACCAAAAGATACGGTATATTACCAACTATCAAACGTATGATAGCCTAAGCATAGGTAATAACCCAAAGATACGTTATATCCTCTACTATCAGACGTATGATAGCCTAAGCAAAGGTAATAACAAAAAATATACGGTATAATACCAACTATCAGCCGTATGATAGCTTAAGCAAAGGTAATAACCTAAAAGATACGGTATATTACCTACTATCAGACGTATAATAGCCTAAGCAAAGGTAATAACCCAAAACATACAGTATATTACCTACTATCAAACGTCTGATAGCCTAAGCAAAGGTAATAACCCAAAAGATACGATATATTACCTACTACCAGACGTATGAAAACCTAAGCAAAGGTAATAACCCAAAAGATACGGTATATTAAGAACTATCAAACGTATGATAGCCTAAGCAAAGGTAATAACCCAAAAGAAACGGTAGATTACGTACTATCAAACGTATGATAGCCTAAGCAAAGGTAATAACCCAAAAGATACGGTATATTACCTACTATCAAACGTATGATAGCCTAAGCAAAGGTAATAACCCAAAAGATATGGTATATTACCTACTATTAGACGTATGATAGCCTAAGCAAAGGTAATATTCCAAAAGATACGGTGTATTACCTACTATCAGATGTATGTTTGCCTAAGCAAAGGCAATAACAAAAAATATACGGTAAATTACCTACTATCAGCCGTATGATAGCCTAAGCAAAGGTAATAACCTAAAAGATACAGTATATTACCTACTATCAGACATATAATAGCCTAAGCAAAGGTAATAACCCAAGAGATACGGTATATTACCTACTATCAAACGTATGATAGCCTAAGCAAAGGTAATAACCTAAAAGAGACGGTATATTAACTACTATCAGACGTATCATGGCCTAAGCAAAGGTAATAACCCAAAAGATACGGTATATTACCTACTATCAGACCTATGTTAGCCTAAGCAAAGGTAATAACAAAAAAGATACGGTAAATTACCTACTATCAGCCGTATGATAGCCTAAGCAAAGGTAATAACCTAAAATGTACAATATATTACATACTATCAGACGTATAATAGCCTAAGTAAAGGTAATAACCCAAAAGATACGGTATATTACCTGCTATCAAACGTATGATAGCCTGAGCAAAGGTAATAACCTAAAAGATACGGTATATTACCTACTATCAGACGTATAATAGCCTAAGCAAAGGTAACAACCCAAGAGATACGGTATATTACCTTCTATCAAACGTATGATAGCCAAAGCAATGGTAATAACCCAAAAGATATGGTATATTACCTACTATTGGACGTATGATAGCCTAAGCAAAGGTAATAACCCAAAAGATACAGTATATTACCTACTATCAGACGTATGATAGGCTAAGAAAAGGTAATAACCCAAAAGATACGGTATATTACCTACTATCAGACGTATGTTAGCCTAAACCAAGGTAATAATAAAAAAGATACGGTAAATTACCTACTATCAGCCGTATGATAGCCTAAGCAAAGGTAATAACCTAAAAGATACGGTATATTACCTACTATCAGACGTATAATAGCCTAAGCAAAGGTAATAACCCAAAACATACAGTATATTACCTTCTATCAAACGTATGATAGCCTAAGCAAAGGTAATAACCCAAAAGATATGGTATATTACCTACTATTGGACGTATGATAGCCTAAGCAAAGGTAATAACCCAAAAGATACGGTATATTACCTACTATCAGACGTATAATAGCCTAAGCAAAGGTAATATTCCAAAAGATACGGTATATTACCTACTATCAGATGTATGTTTGCCTAAGCAAAGGCAATAACAAAATATATACGGTAAATTACCTACTATCAGCCGTATGATAGCCTAAGCAAAGGTAAAAACCCAAAAGATACGGTATATTACCTACTACCAGACGTATGAAAGCCTAAGCAAAGGTAATAACCCAAAAGATACGGTATATTACGAACTATCAAACGTATGATAGCCTAAGCAAAGGTAATAACCCAAAAGAAACAGTAGATTACCTACTATCAAACGTATGATAGCCTAAGCAAAGGTAATAACCCAAAAGATATGGTATATTACCTACTATTAGACGTATGATAGCCTAAGCAAAGGTAATATTCCAAAAGATACGGTATATTACCTACTATCAGACGTATGATAGCCTAAGCAAAGGTAATAACCCAAAAGATATGGAATATTACCTACTATCAGACGTATGTTAGCCTAAGCAAAGGTAATAACAAAAAAGATACGGTATATTACCTACTATCAGCCGTATGATAGCCTAAGCTAAGGTAATAACCTAAAAGATACGGTATATTACCTACGATCAGACGTATAATAGCCTAACCAAAGGTAATAACCTAAAAGATACGGTATATTACCTACTATCAGATGTATAATAGCCTAAGCAAAGGTAATAACCCAAAACATACAGTATATTACCTAATATCAAACGTATGATAGCCTAAGCAAAGGTAATAACCCAAAAGATACGGTATATAACCTACTATCAGACGACTGAAAGTCTAAGCAAAGGTAATAACCCAAAAGATACGGTATATTACGAGCTATCAAACGTATGATAGCCTAAGCAAAAGTAATAACCCAAAAGAAACAGTATATTACCTACTATCAAACGTATGATACCCTAAGCAAAGGTAATAACCCAAAAGATGTGGTATATTACCTACTATTAGACGTATGATAGCCTAAGCAAAGGTAATATTCCAAAAGATACGGTGTATTACCTACTATCAGATGTATGTTTGCCTAAGCAAAGGTAATAACCCAAAAGATACGGTATATTACCTACTATCAGATGTATGTTTGCCTAAGCAAAGGCAATAACAAAAAATATACGGTAAATTACCTACTATCAGCCGTATGATAGCCTAAGAAAAGGTAATAACCTAAAAGATACGGTATATTACCTACTATCAGACGTATAATAGCCTAAGCAAAGGTAATAACCCAAGAGATACGGTATATTACCAACTATCAAACGTATGATAGCCTAAGCAAAGGTAATAACCTAAAAGATACGGCATATTACCTACTATCAGACGTATAATAGCCTAAGCAAAGGTAACAACCAAAGAGATACGGTATATTACCTACTATCAAACGTATGATAGCCTAAGCAAAGGTAATAACCCAAAAGATACGGTATATTACCTACTATCAAACGTATGATAGCCTAAGCAAAGGTAATAACCTAAAAGAGACGGTATATTAACTACTATCAGACGTATCATGGCCTAAGCAAAGGTAATAACCCAAAAGATACGATATATTACCTACTATCAGACCTATGTTAGCCTAGGCAAAGGTAATAACAAAAAAGATACGGTAAATTACCTACTATCAGCCGTATGATAGCCTAAGCAAAGGTAATAACCTAAAATGTACAATATATTACATACTATCAGACGTATAATAGCCTAAGTAAAGGTAATAACCCAAAAGATACGGTATATTACCTGCTATCAAACGTATGATAGCCTAAGCAAAGGTAATAACCTAAAAGATACGGCATATTACCTACTATCAGACGTATAATAGCCTAAGCAAAGGTAACAACCAAAGAGATACGGTATATTACCTACTATCAAACGTATGATAGCCTAAGCAAAGGTAATAACCCAAAAGATATGGTATATTACCTACTATTGGACGTATGATAGCCTAAGCAAAGGTAATAACCCAAAAGATACGGTATATTACCTACTATCAGACGTATGATAGCCTAAGCAAAGGCAATAACCCAAAAGATACGGTATATTACCTACTATCAGACGTATGTTAGCCTAAGCAAAGGTAATAATCTAAAAGATACGGTAAATTACCTACTATCAGCCGTATGATAACCTAAGATAAGGTAATAATCTAAAAGATACGGTATATTACCTACTATCAGACGTATAATAGCCTAAGCAAAGGTAATAACCCAAAACATACAGTATATTACCTACTATCAAACATCTGATAGCCTAAGCAAAGGTAATAACCCAAAAGATACGGTGTATTACCTACTACCAGACGTATGAAAACCTAAGCAAAGGTAATAACCCAAAAGATACGGTATATTACGAACTATCAAACGTATGATAGCCTAAGCAAAGGTAATAACCCAAAAGAAACGGTAGATTACCTACAATCAAACATATGATAGCCTAAGCAAGGTTAATAACCCAAAAGATATGGTATGTTACCTACTATTAGACGTATGATAGCCTAAGCAAAGGTAATATTCCAAAAGATACGGTATATTACCTACTATCAGACGTATGATAGCCTAAGCAAAGGTAATAACCCAAAAGATACGGAATATTACCTACTATCAGGCGTATGTTAGCCTAAGCAAATGTAATAACAAAAAAGATACGGTATATTACCTACTATCAGTCGTATGATAGCCTAAGCAAAGGTAATATTCCAAAAGATACGGTATATTACCTACTATCAGACGTATAATAGCCTAAGCAAATGTAATAACCCAAAAGATACGGTATATTACCTACTATCAAACGTATGATAGTCTAAGCAAAGGTAATAAACCAAAAGAGACGGTATATTACCTATTATCAGACGTATGATGGCCTAAGCAAAGGTAATAACCTAAAAGATACAGTATATTACCTACTATCAGACGTATGAAAGCCTAAGCAAAGGTAATACCCAAAAGATACGGTATATTACGAACTATCAAACGTATGATAGCCTAAGCAAAGGTAATAACCTAAAACATACGGTATATTACCAACTATCTAATGTATGATAGCCTAAGAAAAGGTAATAACCCAAAAGAGACGGTATATTACCTACTATCAGACGTATGATGGCCTAAGCAAAGGTAATAACAAAAAAGATACGGTATATTACCTACTATTAGACGTATGAAAGCCTAAGCAAAGGTGATAAACCAAAAGATACGGTATGTTACCAACTATCAAATGTATGATAGCCTAAGCATAGGTAATAACCCAAAAGATACGGTATATTATCTACTATCAGACGTATGATATCCTAAGCAAAGGTAATAACAAAAAAGATACGGTATATTACCTACTATCAGCCGTATGATAGCTTAAGCAAAGGTAATAACCTAAACGATACAGTATATTACCTACTATCAGACGTATAATAGCCTAAGCAAAGGTAATAACCCAAAACAATAAGTATATTACCTACTATCAAACGTATGATAGCCTAAGCAAAGGTAATAACCCAAAAGATACAGTATATTACCTACTATCAGACGTATGAAAGTCTAAGCAAAGGTAATAACCCAAAAGATATGGTATATTACGAACTATCAAACGTTTGATAGCCTAAGCAAAGGTAATAACCCAAAAGAAACGGTATATTACCTACTATCAAACGTATGATAGCCTAAGCAAAGGTAATAACCCAAAAGATATGGTATATTACCTACTATTAGACGTATGATAGCCTAAGAAAAGGTAATAACTGTTGCACCCAAAAATTTGCCTAACTTTTCTTCACCTAGCTTATGTTTCATTTCATTCACATTAGCATTATCATTTGCATTTCATTGATATGTATGCAGAAGATCAAGATGTATGATTACTAATCAAGGGCTACACAAGAGTTTGAAGCTAGCTAAGAAGGTTATTCAAGTGTTCAAGGGTTGATATCCTTGTCAGAGAAGTTAAAAGATCCTCAGAGAGAATGGTTGAAGCCAAGTGTGTAGGTCTCCTAACTTGAAAGTTGTGGAAAGCCATCAGATGATTCTGAAGCCATGAAGTTAGACTTGAGGTCTTGATAGAGCTCATGAGAAGTGTTGAAGATCACTTTGAGGCCTAGACAGGTCATGGTGCAAGATTAAGAAGACTCAGCCATGAGTGGTGCAATTAGGGTTTGACTGGGTCAACCCTAGGTCAACTGATGATTTGAAGGAGGTTGAGACCTAACTCAAAGGCCATGTGATCATGGATTGATGCATTGAGATGCTATAAGGATGATTCCAAGGTCAACTCATCATGATTGAAGAGTTTGAGAAGTTTCAAGCTAGGGTTTCTAAGGCTTGAAAGTGTAAAATCCCCTGGTTTGACCCCTATCTTCAAGGCAGTTTAGCTCAAGATGTGATTGTCATCTTATCTTTCCCCAAACATGAATGTTGTAGGGCATGATCTTAGCTTTAATTTGAGTACTAGAAGTCCTTGATAGGATTTGTAGAACTCAAGTTATGACTTTGACAAGTTACAGGTCATCTGAGGTATGTGAATTTGGGGGCTTGAAAGTTGTCCAACTTGCATGAAACTTTTGCCCTAGAAGGATGATTCCTATGAACATTTGGTCAACATGAATTTGTAGAACTCAAGTTACGACTTTGTCAAGTCAAGGTCATTTTGGTCATTTGGAGATTATGGGTCATTTCAACCATAAGGCCATAACTCCTATTTCCAAGCTTCAAATGGGAAAATGTTCAACATCAAACTTGTTCAAAATGGTGTTTTAAGGCTAGTTAAGAGGTCATTAGATGTTGTAATTGCTTGTAGCTCAAAGTTGGAAAAATGACCTAAAATAAGGGTATAAGTTAAATGAACCAAAGTTGGAAATTGGTATTTTTGATATACATGTCCAAACCAAGGCATGTAATATATCATTTTGACTCTAAAACACATTTTAAGAACATTGGTTTAGCCACATTTTTGAATTGAAGTTCAATTTGTGGACTTGCTTTGAAAAGTAGTTACTTATATCTTAAGTAACCATTGCCAAACCCAAATTCAAGGCATGATTAAGGTCCCTTGCAAGCCAAACACTTCCAAAATGTCATGAGGGGAGAAATTGGAAGGAATTGAGAATGATTTCAAGTTGTTAGCAAAGTTGTGCATACCATGGCATATCATGAGAATTCAAGTGACATGAGAAATTGAATTTCTCATTAGAAGGATCTAGAGCTTTCTAGATCATCCCTACACACTCTATATATTGAATAGAAGTGGTTCAGATCATTTTTTGGTGAGAATTGAGAGGAAAAAGAGAGAGTGAGTTTTAAACTTCCATTTTACAACTGAATTCGGTTACTCCAATTGAGTTCATTTCAATCCATTCTCTTGATCCCAATAGCTTCCATTTGCATTGTTGAATGATCCCAGAGTTAAATCATAGCAAAAGCATTGAGGATTTGAGTGTTAGCATTTGGATTTTTCAACCTGCAACTCACCATCAGGTTCCAAGTTCCAGGAGGTTTCAACCAGTTCGTGTGCATACAGAAGCAAGGAAATGATCCATTGATCGTGTCTGGAAGGTTTGAGAGCTTGATTTGAAGATTTGTACATCTGTTCATCAAGAATTGACAGGTATGTAAACTTCTTCCTCCAGCATAAATTAAGTAGAATTAGCACGGTTTGTTAGGTTAGAATGATTGTAGGTGGTTAGTAAAAGCTTTTAGATAGCAATTGATGAGGTTTAGTGACAATTACTGGAGTGACCAAATTTCTGTTCTTGAGTGTGTCTTGCCGAATCTTGAGTTAGAGCATGAGTGTGATAGCTAGAATTGCTCAGGGTGAGATGGAGAGTATCTTAGACCAGATAATTTGGAGAATGGTGATGGTTGAGGTTTGAGCAGATTTTGAATCCTTGATCGTGTTTTGAGTTAGATGATGTTTCAATAAGTTTAGAGCTCAGGGTTAGATTCAGGGAGAGATTCTGAGTGGATTATGGTTTTAGAGTTTGATTTTTAGTGAAGATTTGATGGAACCCGAGTTGGAGAGGATAAGTGTTCTTCACCTTGCATCCATGGTGTTTCTCCCTCCACTTTTGGTTCAAACGAAGAAGATGATTGGGACACCATTGGATTAACATGAAGACTTTGACTAAGCAATGTATTCCACGGCCAGGATCAATTTGGATTCATGAGAGAGTCTGAGTAAGTGAAACGATGCGTTTCACTTACTAGGTTGTGTTGGGCTTAGGTTGAAAGTTGTTATCCCCACCCCCTTTATGGCCCAGTCCGTTAAAATGAACTGATTTCTTTTGCTATCTACACCGTGTGCTTGTTCATTTTATTTTGATTTTCTTTATTTTTTCATTTTATTCATGGTTCTTGATAAAATCATAAAAAATGGAAAAATAATTCAATTGATCCCATTCTTTTTCCATTGGATTCATGATAGGGTCTAGTATTTTTTAGATAAAAAATATTTTTATTTCATGCATTTTCTGATTTTATGGGAATTTTTACATTTTAAATGATATTAAAATAGTCATGTTTGATGGTTGATTTTGTGGAATTTTGTGTGATCATGTGATGATGATTTTGATCCTGATTTTTTGTGAGTAGTTAGAATAGAGATGCATGCTCCCCATAGATATTTCTCACATTTTTGTGATGAACATAGGTGGTAGTTTAGGTTGAAACCTTTAGAAGCTCCATTTTTAGGGTTTATGGTTGATACCTTGTGGTTTAGATTGTATTTTTAGTACTAGGTTGATGATTCAACCTTTGATTTTTGTAGGATAGATTCATGATTGAATTAGGGTCCCTTAGGATTTTTTGTAGGATTTTTCAAGGTAGTTTACTATTTTTGATTGATTTTAGTTTAGGTGCTAGTTTTAGATGATTCTAATGCACTGACTCAACTAGATTAACTTCCTTAGTTCCCTCAGATTAGGGTTTTGCTTTGCTTGTTCTTGGATGATGTTGGAGGCAAGTTGAAGATGCATTGGATTTCTTGAAGAGGCTTGGATTTGAAGATCTTCCCTTCTTTTGGTGTAGTTTTGATTAGGTATTAAGATTAGGGTTTTGTAGGCAGAGCTTCTAGATAGATTCTCTTCCTTCATAAACATTGAAGATGTTGATCACTTCCATTCTTCCCTATGATGTAAGGTCCCCTTGTAAAGGCCTCATCCCTCCTTTTGTAGGATGTGTGGCTCTGTGCAAGTTGGTAGAACCTTTGAGGGTCCTTTTCTCTGATGATAGGATGCTTAGTGGTGACCTTTGGTCTTCACTCTGCTACCAATCATCCAACCTTTGCTCTTGGTAGATGAATCTTTCTCCCTTGTTAGAGGATGGAGTTCCTTGCTTGAAGAAGATTGAAGGATGAAGTTGATACTTCTTTGTGTTTGGAGATTACCTTGAGAAGCTGAAGCTTATAGGTGAAGAGGACCAAGTTGATATTGGTAAAGCAAAGAGAGCTGAAGCTTATAGGCCAAGAAGAACAAGTTGACACTTGTGAAAAAAATCAAATTGGGATTGAGTGAAGAGCTGAGGCTTGAGGAATAAAGGATAAGTTGATACTTATGTTGATGCATTGAGAGCCTGAAGGAGTCAAGTTGATACTTGTAGGAGTGAAGCCTGAAGGTGGAATTGACTGAAGAGCTAAGGCTTGGAGAGGGAACAAGTGGATACTTATGTTTGAGGTATTGAAAACTTGGAGAAGCAAGTTGATACTTGCTATTGAGGATGATAGCCCTAAAGAGCTGGTGAAGATTGAGGACTGAATTGCTGTCAAAGGAGAGTTTAGTTGTAGGAGCTGGGCATCTGTTTTCTTTTCTGTATTGAGGTGACTTGTTTGATTTGCTTGATGCATTAGAATAAGTTCATATCTAGATAGATTTAAGCTAGGAGCATGATTGCACTAGAGGTTGAGTTGCTCCCTCTGCTTGTATTTTTATTGTATGGCTTTGCTTGCGGGTATTCGGTAGAGCCCAGCTCCCTTGCCTATGTGGTTGGTGTTGCTTGATGGCATTTCATTTCTCCTGTATGATTGCAGTTATTCATTATTATTTTGCTTGATAGCATGTTATTTTTCCTGTATGATTGCAGTTATTCATATCTGGCTTGAGGTTGAGATGAGCTTGTGGAGGCTGCTGCCCCACACACATTTCCTCCCTCACTTGCATTGCATGCATTTTACAGTCGTTTACTGTTTACTGTCTAGCTGATGCTTTATCTGTTTCTGTTTATCATTGACATGATCCCCTAGGAATCTCACTTCCTTTGATAAGGAAATGATGATTAGAACTTTAGGTTGAAAGCTATGCATGATAACTTCTAGGAGTTCCCTGTTTCAAACTTCAACTATAGGATGAATCCTTGGCATGACAACAGTAGGACTTGATAGTCTCCCCTTAGTTGAACCTGTTCGTTCTCTCTTCTCATCTCAAAACAAATTAAAATACAATAATAAAGGTTAACTGACGTCGTACGTTACGAGCCTTAAGCTATATGAGAAAGGGTTGTTGGAGAGTTTCTTTTCAACAGCTTGGATGTTTAGTATGGCACCCTTTGGGTGACATGCGACACATTCACTCTCAGGTCATAGTCTCTAGTGAGATATTGGTTGCAAACATCCATAAAAAACAGTTCTTCCGTAAAAGACAGAAAACAAACATCAAACCTTTTTGCCCCGTGGGCCTGTAATTCAAAGGAAAGCTTTTCTAAAGAAAAGAGTGTCGTTAACTCCCAGTTCTACCGCAAACGGTAACGCCTAAGTCTCCAAGGGTCGAGCTGCATACATCCAACTGCTGGAACTGTTTGTTAACCCTACTCGGAAAAATAGATGAATCTAAACCCGTAAGTCGTATTATCCCGAACTACGTAAGCTCTGATCTCTCATGCCCGTTGAGAGTATGTAGGCACAATACTGATGTATTGGCGAGCCACCTTCCCCGTACCCCGTAGTTAGCCGAACTACATTGACTCTGATTTCTCATTTTCTGATGGGAATACGTAGGCATAAAATGCGACGCTTTGCCGAGTCATTTTCTTTTCTTTTTAAGCCAACCTTGATAGGTAGATAGTTAAAACCAACCCTTCCAGTAAACACAACATGCGTGGATCCCATCGAGTACGATGGACATGAGGGGTGCTAATACCTTCCCCTTGCGTAACCGACTCCCGAACCCAGACAATGGTTGCGATGACCTTGTCTTATACCTTTTCGTCAGGTTTTTCCGATCGTTTCCTTTCCCGTTCCGAGGGATAAATAACGAAAGGTGGCGACTCTTCTGTTTTGTCGGCACCTTATTTTCGCGGAAGCGACAGCTGGCGACTCTGCTGGGGACTTGATAGTTTCCTGGGATCCAACGTCCCTTATGCGAGTCAGTTTGGGGATCCAACATCCCCTGCGAGAGTCAATCCTAGCGCTTGTATGATTACTTGTTGGATTGTGTTTATTTATCGCATTTTATTTCCCGCATCTTTATTTTCAGTATGATATGATTATCTGTGCTGTTGTGGGAGGGGCATTCTGATGAGTGAGAAGCCATACCCAGGCTTGAGTGTACTTAGCATTAGTCGTGGAAATTAGTGGGCGCGTGCTTGCTTTGCAGGCCCTAGTGTCTCATGAAATCCATGCTCAGACGAGGTTCTCCCGGTTGACTTCTTTTTCAACCCTTTGGGTTGAGGGGGTTGTTGGTTTGGAGGATTGTCGACTCTGGGGACCGATCATTTGGGATTCAGCTGAGTGAGGCCGCTTCAGGAGATGGTGATGCCACACCTTCTAGGTATCGTGTCACCCCTCTTGAATGTCTGTGACGCTGATGACCGCATAGGATGTCGAACTTGAGTCAGTTTAGGTCCATACCTGTGAGCAGGGTCGGGTTTGTTGAAGGAAACCTTAACCTTCAGACTACCTGGTTTTCTTGATAGTGAATCAGTTTTGTTGGTACCAGAGGTTCTCATCATCAGATATATGATTGTTCTTGACAGAGCAGATTTATGGTCCTGTATCAGAGGTCCTTATTATCAGGTGTGTGTTTGTTCTTGATAGAGCAGATTTATGGTCCGATATCAGGGTTTCCTTCTTATCAGAGATAGTGGTTGTTCTTGACAGAGCAGTATCATGGTTTTGTTGATACAAAACCTTTACCTTCATCACTGCAACATCACAGTTGTCTTGATCTCCTGCTGCATGACTGCATTTTACATTGCTTTGCATACTCATTTGCATTTCATTAACGTGTGTCTGTGTTGTAGGTACTGTTTCCCCCGATTCAGGTTTTCTTGCCTTCTATTGTGCTATCATGAGTTCTATGAGGAAGACAGTGGCTTACAAGCTCCCTGCTCCTGATGTTGTTCAGCTGACTGGTTTGATTGCTTTAGCAGATGATTCTGTGAGTGATGAATTCAGAAAGTCTTACGGTAAATTGCTCAGTTTGGTTCGTAAGCCCTCTGTGTTTGAGTTGAATGGGTTGCACGCCCTGCTGCAGTTCTATGATCCTCCTTTGAGATGCTTTACTTTCCAGGACTTTGTTCTCGCACCAACGCTAGAGGAGTATGTTGATTTGTTAGGTGTGCCTATCAAGAGTCAGATGCTCTTTGTCCATAGGGATGCTGAGCCTAATCTGGCTAGTCTAGCTCCGTCACTTCATCTGGATGCCTCCGAGTTGGTGTTGTCTAGTTGGAACAAGGTTCCCGGTTTCTCCTTGCAGTTCTTAGTGGGAAAAGCTCAGCAGTGCGCCAAAGACGGATACCGGGTCGTGTTCAATGTCATCCTCGCTCTATGCATATATGGCATCATTTTGTTCCCCAACATGCCCGACTTTGTAGACTTCGACGCCTTCCACATCTTTGCTTCAGGGAATCCAGTCCCTACCTTGATAGGAGATGTCTACCATTCCGTCCACTACATAAATGAAAACAGAAGGGGTAAGAATGTCTCGTGCTGTGTGCCCCTGCTCTATAGATGGCTTGATAGTCATCTACCCAAGAAGGGTCCCTTTGCTTCGTCTGCAACCACAACTGAGTGGCCCGAGCGTCTGATGAGTCTATCTGCAGAGGATGTTGCCTGGTTTGACAGAGATAGGTTGGTTACCGAGATTATCTTCAGCTGCAGCGGATTTCCGAATGTGCCTTTGATAGGCAGGAAGGGTTGTATAAACTATAACCCATCTTTGCTGGTCCGACTGTTTGCTTATGCTTTGAGAGCTCCACCGAAGGATGAAGAGGTGCAGGAATCTCTATACCTCATAGGTCTTCTAGAGGGGGATATGTTATCTAAGCTTCAGCGCGCTTAGAATGGTATCAGTAAGCGAGGAAAACCATCGCTGGGGAAAAGCAATAGCCAAGCCTACGCTCCGTATGTGGCTTGGATCAGAGCCAGGGCAGAGATCATAGGGATGTTGTTTCCTCCTGCCAAGCCAAAAAGTCCTCCAGTGATTGAAGAACCCACCACCGTGCCTATTCAGCAGCATAATCAGGTGTTAGCTGAGAGAGATGAGCTGAAGAAGGCCAATGAAGAACTGGAGAAAGAATTGGCTCAACTCAGAAGCGAGAGAAACGAAGTCGTTCACTCCTTCAAGAAGCAAACAGAGCTGGTGAACCAGTTGGGGACGAATTTGACTAAGCAGATAGTTGAGCGTGAGCGCATGGGACGAGACTTCAAAGCTGTCAACGACGTACTGGCCACTAAGAAGCAGCACTTGGACGAAGCGTATCAGAGGATATCCAAATTTAACCAGCATTGGAAGGCCACCCTAGCCAACAGGAAAGAGTGGGAGGATAAGCTGATGCAACAGATCTCCAAGCTGAAAGCCCAGATGAAGGCTAGTGAGAAGAAGTTTGATGAAGAAACCGCTCGCAGATATGCCGCCAAAGGCCAGCTCAACAAAGCTCTCGCTAACTTGAAGGAGCGCAAGCTGATGTTTGAATCCAAGATGCGGAAGTTAGAAGATTGTTTTGGCGAAGGAGCATGGGAAGATTCGGTCGAAGGTCTTCAGTACACTATTATGCAGAGAGAGTTACTCGTCGAAGGGTTGCTCACTCAGCCTGATCATCCAGAAACGAAGGGGTTGTTAGAAAAGTTTCGCGCCTGTGGTCGTGCTTGACTATTTGTAATCCTTTTGTTTTGATCATTGTTGTAAGCTGACCATCACCAGGCCTGTTGGTTGAGGTCATGCTATTGATTCAGCTTGTATTCAGTGACGTTATGTACCGCCTTGATGGGCTTTCTTCATATATATGAGATGTTATTTCCATGACTGGACTCAGACTTCTTATTATCAGCACTGGCACTCAGGCACTAGGATCGGGGGATACCTCCCTAACGCACAGACACACGTTTGCATTTGCATGAAGCATCTGCATAACGAGCACTTTGTCGTTTTTCCTAACCCTTTTGTGTATACAGGTTGTTTCAGGTTGTTCCATGATTGATCAGAGACCTATCCACCGCTATCCGACCAGAGCAAATCAAGCCAGAGTTATGGAGCAAATGCAAACTGATGTTCAAGAACTCCGCGAAAGGATTGACCGCTTCATGGAGCTCATGCAAGCGTCGCCAACGGCCAGGATCAGCTCAGAACCTTGGTTCAACCTCTGATTTGAAGGGTCGACAGCAATGGTGTACTCCATGGTGGGACTGTGCCAACTCCTCCACCTGTTGAAACTCCTCAGAACGGCGTCCCCGTGACCGTGGGGAATGGCATTGCCAACGGCAATGTGATAGCTAACATGGGACTCAATGGTAATACGACGGGCGTCGGTAATGGGAGTCTTGAAGCTAATGTCAATGTTGGGCTGGGCAACGACAATGCAGGTGTTGGAAATCTGTTCGGGCCTCAGCCATGGTTAGAAGACCGTCAAGACGATGTGTTCTCTCAGAGAGGTGCTGAAGGGGAGCTGACTGCTGAAGCACGACTAAGGTTCAAGGCACTCGAGGATAAGATGAGGAATATCGAGAACCGGAACACCATGGGTGTTGATATGTCCAAGTTGGGACTGATTGCTGATTTCAAGGTGCCTGCCAAGTTCAAGGTACCTGACTTTGAAAAGTACAAGGGCACCACCTGCCCTCGCGTCCATCTGAGATCATATTACAGAAAAATGTCCGCTTATTCTAAGGACGAGAAGTTGCTGATGCACTTCTTTCAGGACAGTCTGTCCGGACCTCCCTCGAATGGTACATGAGTCTGGAACCTACCAGTGTGCGCACGTGGAAGGAACTTGCTGAAGCATTCGTGCACCACTACCAATATAACAATGACTTGGCCCCGAACCGAGTCCAACTGCAGAATCTGTCGCAAAGGAACAACGAAGGGTTCAAGGAATACGCCCAGCGGTGGCGTGAGTTAGCAGCCAGGGTTCAGCCGCCGATGGCTGAACGTGATCTTGTGGAAATGTTCGTAGCCACCCTCCCAGGGGTTTATTATGAGAAATTGGTCAGCAGTATGTCTGGAACCTTCTCAGATCTCATTATCACGGGCGAGCACATTGAAAATGGGATCAAACTGGGGGAAATTCAAGGTGATTCATCCTCAACTGGAGGAGGCGGAAAGAAACCTTATGGTGGCAAAAGGAGGGAAGGAGAGACGAGCGCCATGTCCAGCACTCGAAGGAAGGGTAAAGGCCTTCGCCAACAGGTGGCCAGCATAACTATCCCGACAGTTCAACAGCCACAGCAGCAGCAGCAGCAACAACAACCGAATCAACAAGGGTACAGAAAGTATCAGAACACGGCACCTTTGGCCAGTCATCACCTCGAGACACCGCCAATGTCGTATGCGCAGCTGTTACAGACTTTGCTTCAGCTAAAGCTGATCCAGAAGAGAACTCTGGCTATCTTGACAGGGCACCTCCGCCAGGTTATGACGCAAATGCGACTTGCGAATTTCACTCAGGGGCACCAGGCCACACAATAGAAAATTGCAAAGCCTTCAAGCACAAGGTGCAGGACATGGTGGACGCTAAGATCATCAACTTCTCAGATAATGTGCCAAACGTCACGAAGAACCCTATGCCGAATCATAGGGGAGGTGGAGTAAATGCCATTATTGAAGACGAGAGTTTGGATTTGTTGACTGACGTCAGAGATCTGAAGACACCGCTTAGCTTCGTTAAAGCTAAGCTGATGAAAAAGGGTTTCTTTCCAGGTTGTGGAGAACTGTGCATGGGTTCTGCGACAAGTCCTGATGGATGTGAACAGTTGAGAGAGGGGATTCAAAGTCTGATGACTGAAGGGATCCTGCAATTTAGCCAAAGGGCCGAAAGCGGATCAGGAGAGGTAATGCTGAAGCAAGATGATGAGGTTACCACCATCACCATCCCTCGTCGGATGATACCTATTTCTGCACCCAGGCTGTAACACCCATTTTATTTATTTAGTCATTTTGGTGTTAATTTAATTATTTTATGTTGGTGTGCCCTTAGGTGGGGTGTGTTGGTATGTGATTGGTGAGTATCCTTGATATATAAGGATCATTGGTGGTGTGGAGATAATAATATAATAGTTAATAGTAATATTGGTGGTATTATTATTATTATCATTATTATTATTATTATTATTATTATCATCGGTATGAATATTATTATTGGTGGGTGTCCCTGATATGGGAGGATTATTGGTGGTGTTTTGGTGAATATAATAATATAGTGTATAATATTGATATTGGTGGGAATATTATTATTATTATTATATTGATTATAGTTACTATTGTTATTAACATTATTATTATTTTGATGAGATAATAATAGGATTATTAGTACTATTATTATTATTATTATTTTATTAAGTTATTAACATTATTATTATTTTGGTGAGATAATAATAGGATTATTATTACTATTATTATTATTATTTATTTTTTTATTATTATTATTAAGTTATTATTATTATTGGGATTAGAAAATTAAAATAGAGAAGGAGAGGGGTTAGCAGTTTTACGATACATTGTGAGAAGTTAGAGAAAGTGGAAAAAGAACGATAGAAAGGAGAGAACGGGAAAGGGAACGGAAAAGGGAGCAAAGAACGAATGATACAAGGGAAAATCAGAATTGGCCAAACCTTGGAGGGTTCTTTCATCGATCAACCGATTAACAAGGTAAGGGGAGAGAAACTTGATTTGGGATGGTATATACATGTATAGGGTAGAGGGGATTCCTTAACCCCGTAGGAAACTTCCGATCTATGAAGTTTTATATTGGCATGCTTGTTATTATTGTTGCTAATGATAAATTGATGCTTGACATTGATGAATTGTTGATTGGTATTGGTGAATTTGGTGTATATATATTATGGGGATGTTAGTGAAATTATATGTTGTTACTGCAGTGTTGATAGTAAATATAAATAGAGTTTTGGTGAGATTCTGTGTTGTTACTGTAGTGTGGGTAACGACCATGATTATAGCTTTGGGGAAAATTATATGTTGTTACTGCAGTGTTGATAGTAAATATAAATAGAGTTTTGGTGAGATTCTGTGTTGTTACTGTAGTGTGGGTAATGACCATGATTATAGCTTTGGGGAAAATTATATGTTGTTACTGCAGTGTTGATAGTAAATATAAATAGAGTTTTGGTGAGATTTGGTGTTGTTACTATAGTGTTGGTAATGACCAGGATTATAGCTTTAGGAAAATTATGAGTTGTTCCCTGTGATGTTGTTAGTGACTATGGTTAGGACCTTGGTGAGATTCAGAGTGACTCTAAAGTGTCGGTAATGTACCGTAATGTTGGTTCTAGAGTAGGAAGTATAGGATAATTGGTAAGTATAATGTTTATTGGTGTGTTTGTGTTTGATGATAACTAGTAATTGATAGTGATGGAGTATAAGTCAATGTTAATGAATTGGTGTTTTGGGATGATTTGGCATATAGGGCATATAGGGTGTTTTACAGTTTTTAGGGAAAATTCCGTATGGCTTTTGAGGTATCGGTAAAGTGTGTAGGTGATGATTTTGGGAATAGGAATTAGAAACCTATTGGTTACGGTAATGTGCAAGATTGGTACTAGAATAGACTGAGGATCCGAGTTGAGATGATAGGTACAGTTTGGCCTTGATGCACTGTAAGAATGATGAGTGTGGGAACTAACTTGTGTACTTGGTGATAGTACATGTTTCCCGTAATAATGACTGGTGGGCAATTAGTTGATATATATGTGGGTAGTGATCAGTGGGATCGTGTATTCCCCGAGTGTTGAGATGTGTTTATATATGGTGTTAGAGTGTGAAATCGTTTAATATCTAATTTAATGAAAATGAATGATGGGTGTATCATGTATATGATTATGGTGCAGTGATCAGTAAGATCGTGTATTCCCCGAGTGTTGGGATGTGTTCATACTTGGTGTTAGAATGTGAGATTGCTCACTGTGTGAATTGATTTATATGGTGTTGGTGTATGTTATATCTGTACATATATGCATTGATGTATGATGATATGATCAGGAGGATCGTGTGCATGTTGAGTGCCTAAACATAATAGTTATGCATTGGTGTGTGCATATCATGGTGTCTTGGTGGGATGGATCATGTCTCGGATGAAGCGTAAGTGATCTGTCCGTACTCCTTTGTGGAGAATGGTGGGGTTGAATCATGTCTCGGATGGAGCGTAAGTGATTCACCCGTACTCCTTTGTGGAGAATGGTGGGGTTGAATCATGTCTCGGATGGAGCGTAAGTGATTCACCCGTACTCCTTTGTGGAGAATGGTGGGTTCGATTGAATGAACCAATGAGTCGGTACCGCATGCATGGTGTTGAGTTGCATATTTGCATTATAATATGTTATATTGTAATTTGAACAGTAGGTTCGTCATATGGAGTTGTTGGGGGTGAATATTGGTGTGTTGGTGTGTTTTACTACCTTATTTACATGTATTACATTACCATTATATTCTGATCATTATTTCTCACCCCTTTGTTGTTGTTGTGGTCTGTGCTTCTTCGGAAGTACAGATAATCCAGGTGTTTAGCCAGCTTGGATATTGGTGTGACCGTCGAGTCTAGGATGCTCTGATACGTAACACGGGATATGGGTGTTGTAATTGTTTTATGTCAAACTTATTGTAATCCTGTGACGTATCATGAATTTGATGTATTTTTTTTTATTAAACAAATTCCGCTGTATTATTTTGAAAAGAATGAATAAAGTATTTTTATAAAATTTGGAGATGTGATATCCCACTTTTTGGTGAAAACTCTGATTATTATTATTATAATATTTATATTTTATTCAATACGGGGAAGTGGGGTGTTACAATTGGTATCAGAGCAGGTCAGTCCGTCCGGCCAGTGTTGTTGAGTTGAGTTGAGTCTGTCCTTTGGGATGGAGACTGTGTGTTGTTTAACCTGGTGTTGTGGTTTAAACCCCTAGTATACGGCATGTGTGTGAAAACACTGTCGGTACGTGTTTATTTCCTAACCTTGTCTGCAGAAGCAGGAATGATTCCAGTGGGGGAGAAGTTTTTAATTCTCCGGAATGCTACGGTGTGGTGGCTTAGTGTGTTGAGGAATGCTATCATAGTTTGGTAAAGATGGTTTGTACCCCATCATGATTTCGGCTGTCTATTAACAAATTGAGGAATTGATCACCCTTAATCTCTTGTTAATAGCAGACGGGATTGTGTTGGATGGGATAGACGTGTCTTGCGAGCTTGTGTGGCGTGAGCAATGAATTGTCCTGAGTTAAGCTAAGTGCTTAAGGGATTATTTTGAGGAGTTGGCGTAATACGGTGTTGAGACGTTTATTTTGACGGAAACTTTGAATGAGAAGGAAAGTGAGAAAATTGGGATTTGTCAATTAGTTGGAATTGCCAGAGGTTCCCTGAGGAAGTAAGCGATTTACTATCGGAGTGTGAGGTAAAGCTTACACGTTTATTTTGTTTTTGGGACGAGTCTGATATCGATGACTCCATATTGTATGTTTATGTTGGGATTGGAGAAGTTGAAGAGTCAACTTGAAGACCCGGTGGGGGAGAGGTTCTTTTGTTTGAGTGTGTTACCGTAAGGTGCACCAATTTTTGTTGGTTAGACAGACAGAAGGTTTTGTGAAGCTTTGGGTGAACTATAGATAAGTGAACAAGGTGACTGTCAAGGATAAGTGTTCGCTTCCAAGAGTTAATGATTTGATGGATCAATTGATTGAAGGACGTGAGTTTCCGTGTTCGTGAGATCGCGAGTAGAATTATTGTGTTGTGGTGTCGAAGGTCGAAGTGGTATCGTAATAGGAGGTTCCACGATCTGCTGTTGAGATTGGAAGTAATCGGGTTTTAAAATATTTAAAGATTGAAAGTGTGTTGGACGGCCTCCTAAGTATGAAATTGTGGTTATACGTTGAATTCCGAGATCGCAGCTTTTTACGGAATCGAAATCGGACACTCGGAAGTCAGGTAACGGTCGAAAATAGAATTTCGGGACTGTCATGTTCGCCGAGATTCGCCTGGCGAAGTGCCCTGAGCAGAAAATGTTGTTGTGGTATTTTTGTCGTAACGGGAGAACCGTAACTCGGAATGACGCCCGGTTCGAAGCGTTGGAAAGCTATTGAAATTATCTATGAGATGGTGAAGTATTGACATAGATTTAATCTATTTATTGATGAAGTGTGTTTGAATGTTGTGGTAAGGACGGGCAGTACGGTATGTGTTCCCGCTATAACTCACAACTTGTTTGTCCACTTGGCATGGGATCTTCTTTAATTATTTATATAAGGCAATGGTTGTGTTAATAAATGATATTTTAAGGTATTCGAAGAGTATAGAGGATTATGTTGAGCATAAGGAACTGGAGTTATCAGTGTTAGAAAAAGAGCGGTGATATACTTCCGTAAGGAAAGTTCTGCCGAATCCGATAGAACTAGTTGTGGTGTTTGTGATGCTTGTTGATATAATTAGGGGATTTGCTAAAGACAACTTCAGCGAATTTCAGTTATGCAAAAGGCAACTCGAAGTGCGTAAGAGAAACCATCCGACCAGTGATTTAGAGTTGGTTGCTATTGTGGTTGTACCGGAGTCGGAGGCTTCGAAAGTTCAGACTGAGATCAGAGATGTTTGGTGATCTTAAGAGTTTAAGGTGTTTGTTTGATTTGAAAAAGTTGAAAATGAGGCAGAGGAAATAATTAGGATTTCTGAAGGATTACGACTTTGAGTTGAATTACCCTTTGGGTAAAGTGGATGTGGTAGATGATGCGGTGAGTTGGAAATGTTTGTGCATACCGAAGATGATGGTGAAAAGAGGTAGAACTGATTGAGACATTTCATCATATGCACTTTATGAGTAAGGATACTTCTTATGGAGTTAAGCTTTTATTACTAAGATCTGACTAGTGATATCCTTGAGAAGAATCGAGAAAGTCAGAAATCTGGGTTGAGTAGTGAATTAGTTGAAATTGATGAATTAGAGTCGAAGAGTGGATTGTCGGGTTTGTGGAAATAGTACCATGATGTGTTATGATAGGGTATGTGTACCAGATGTTGTTGAGGGGAGTAGGAGTACTCGTGAAGAAATACATTGAGGTAGATGGAGTATCCACCCCGGTGCTATGAAGAAGTAACCGAATTTGAGTAGATTGTTTTGGAGACCATGGATAAGGGGAGGAGTAGTTGAGGTGGAATATGCTGGTTAAAATTGTAGGAATTCGAAGAATGAACATCAGAGACTGTTGAGTCTGATGCAGTCGTTAAATATTCCGGAGTGGAAATCAGGTAGTATTTTCACGAAATTGGTGTCGAGATTTCCAAAGAATTTGTAAAGACATAATTTTAATTTGAATTGTTAGGAGTGGATTAACTATTCCGTGTTGAGAATATATGAGATGCATATTGAGAAAGTGGTGAAGTTGGATGAGATACTGACGAATATTGTGTCAGATGGAAATTTGAGGTTTATATTGAGATTTTGGAAGGGCTTACAGGAAGCTTCGGGTACTAAGTTAAAGTTGAGTTCGACTTACCATCCGCAAACTGATGGTCAGTCAGAGAGGACTATTAAGTCTGTAGAGAATTGGTGAGAGCTTGGGTGTTGGATCGAGGTGGATGGTGGGATGATTAATCACCGTTGATTGAGCTACCTATAATAACGGTTACCATCCTAGTGTCGGAATGGCACTATATGTGGCTTGGTGAAATAGGGAGTGTAGGACTCTACTGTGTTGGAATGGGTCGAGTGAGAGTGTTGTGCTCAGACCTGAAAATTATGTGGAGATGGCTGAAAAGATCAAGAGGATCCAAGGAAAGATATGTTTGGAGAGTCACGCCGGTGACTGATGTTGGTCGAGCTTTGAAGTCTCAGAAGTTCGCACCGTGTTCTGTGGTTTGTATCAGAGTGGCGCAGCAGAGGCATGGGAGGAGTAACATGTTAGACCGTTTTTCCCGCTGTCGCTATGAATTGGCATGATATGTTTCATGTGTCTTAGTTGAGAAAGTACATTGAACCAGGTGGATGATGTACAAGTGAAAATAATTTGATTGTTGAGGCATTGCTATTTCGTTTGGACGAGCGAGGAACAACTCCGAAGGGAGGAGATATCTTTGGTGAAAGTAACTTGGGGAGGTGCTGCAGAAGGCAGTGTGACCTGTCAGTTGGAATGAAGGATGCGGGAAGCGTATCCGGAAGTGTTCCATCAGGTAATTTTCGAGGACGAAAATACTTAAAGTGGGGGAGAGTTGTAACACCCATTTTATTTATTTAGTCATTTTGGTGTTAATTTAATTATTTTATGTTGGTGTGCCCTTAGGTGGGGTGTGTTGGTATGTGATTGGTGAGTATCTTTGATATATAAGGATCATTGGTGGTGTGGAGATAATAATATAATAGTTAATAGTAATATTGGTGGTATTATTATTATTATTATTATTATTATTATTATTATCATTATTATTATTATTATTATTATCATCGGTATGAATATTATTATTGGTGGGTGTCCCTGATATGGGAGGATTATTGGTGGTGTTTTGGTGAATATAATAATATAGTGTATAATATTGATATTGGTGGGAATATTATTATTATTATTATATTGATTATAGTTACTATTGTTATTAACATTATTATTATTTTGGTGAGATAATAATAGGATTATTATTACTATTATTATTATTATTATTTTATTAAGTTATTAACATTATTATTATTTTGGTGAGATAATAATAGGATTATTATTACTATTATTATTATTATTTATTTTTTTATTATTATTATTAAGTTATTATTATTATTGGGATTAGAAAATTAAAATAGAGAAGGAGAGGGGTTAGCAGTTTTACGATACATTGTGAGAAGTTAGAGAAAGTGGAAAAAGAACGATAGAAAGGAGAGAACGGGAAAGGGAACGGAAAAGGGAGCAAAGAACGAATGATACAAGGGAAAATCAGAATTGGCCAAACCTTGGAGGGTTCTTTCATCGATCAACCGATTAACAAGGTAAGGGGAGAGAAACTTGATTTGGGATGGTATATACATGTATAGGGTAGAGGGGATTCCTTAACCCCGTAGGAAAATTCCGATCTATGAAGTTTTATATTGGCATGCTTGTTATTATTGTTGCTAATGATAAATTGATGCTTGACATTGATGAATTGTTGATTGGTATTGGTGAATTTGGTGTATATATATTATGGGGATGTTAGTGAAATTATATGTTGTTACTGCAGTGTTGATAGTAAATATAAATAGAGTTTTGGTGAGATTCTGTGTTGTTACTGTAGTGTGGGTAACGACCATGATTATAGCTTTGGGGAAAATTATATGTTGTTACTGCAGTGTTGATAGTAAATATAAATAGAGTTTTGTTGAGATTCTGTGTTGTTACTGTAGTGTGGGTAATGACCATGATTATAGCTTTGGGGAAAATTATATGTTGTTACTGCAGTGTTGATAGTAAATATAAATAGAGTTTTGGTGAGATTTGGTGTTGTTACTATAGTGTTGGTAATGACCAGGATTATAGCTTTAGGAAAATTATGAGTTGTTCCCTGTGATGTTGTTAGTGACTATGGTTAGGACCTTGGTGAGATTCAGAGTGACTCTGAAGTGTCGGTAATGTACCGTAATGTTGGTTCTAGAGTAGGAAGTATAGGATAATTGGTAAGTATAATGTTTATTGGTGTGTTTGTGTTTGATGATAACTAGTAATTGATAGTGATGGAGTATAAGTCAATGTTAATGAATTTGTGTTTTGGGATGATTTGGCATATAGGGCATATAGGGTGTTTTACAGTTTTTAGGGAAAATTCCATATGGCTTTTGAGGTATCGGTAAAGTGTGTAGGTGATGATTTTGGGAATAGGAATTAGAAACCTATTGGTTACGGTAATGTGCAAGATTGGTACTAGAATAGACTGAGGATCCGAGTTGAGATGATAGGTACAGTTTGGCCTTGATGCACTGTAAGAATGATGAGTGTGGGAACTAACTTGTGTACTTGGTGATAGTACATGTTTCCCGTAATAATGACTGGTGGGCAATTAGTTGATATATATGTGGGTAGTGATCAGTGGGATCGTGTATTCCCCGAGTGTTGAGATGTGTTTATATATGGTGTTAGAGTGTGAAATCGTTTAATATCTAATTTAATTAAAATGAATGATGGGTGTATCATGTATATGATTATGGTGCAGTGATCAGTAGGATCGTGTATTCCCCGAGTGTTGGGATGTGTTCATACTTGGTGTTAGAATGTGAGATTGCTCACTGTGTGAATTGATTTATATGGTGTTGGTGTATGTTATATCTGTACATATATGCATTGATGTATGATGATATGATCAGGAGGATCGTGTGCATGTTGAGTGCCTAAACATAATAGTTATGCATTGGTGTGTGCATATCATGGTGTCTTGGTGGGATGGATCATGTCTCGGATGGAGCGTAAGTGATCTGTCCGTACTCCTTTGTGGAGAATGGTGGGGTTGAATCATGTCTCGGATGGAGCGTAAGTGATTCACCCGTACTCCTTTGTGGAGAATGGTGGGGTTGAATCATGTCTCGGATGGAGCGTAAGTGATTCACCCGTACTCCTTTGTGGAGAATGGTGGGTTTGATTGAATGAACCAATGAGTCGGTACCGTATGCATGGTGTTGAGTTGCATATTTGCATTATAATATGTTATATTGTAATTCGAACAGTAGGTTCGTCATATGGAGTTGTTGGGGGTGAATATTGGTGTGTTGGTGTGTTTTACTACCTTATTTACATGTATTACATTACCATTATATTCTGATCATTATTTCTCACCCCTTTGTTGTTGTTGTGGTCTGTGCTTCTTCAAAAGTATAGATAATCCAGGTGTTTAGCCAGCTTGGATATTGGTGTGACCGTCGAGTCTAGGATGCTCTGATACGTAACACGGGATATGGGTGTTGTAATTGTTTTATGTCAAACTTATTGTAATCCTGTGACGTATCATGAATTTGATGTATTTTATTTTATTAAACAAATTCCGCTGTATTATTTTGAAAAGAATGAATAAAGTATTTTTATAAAATTTGGAGATGTGATATCCCACTTTTTGGTGAAAACTCTGATTATTATTATTATAATATTTATATTTTATTCAATACGGGGAAGTGGGGTGTTACACAGGCCGCCCACGATTACCATCACCAAAGCTGGGCCGATACGGTTCGAAAGCACTAATGCTGTCCCATGGCATTATGGGGCAGAGGTCTACTGCAACGGACAGAAGTTGGAATTGGAACCATCAGGGTCATGTGCGGAGAACCTAGCGGGCGTTAGCGGAATTACTCGCAGCGGAAGAGTATTTGCTCCACCTGAGATCGTGGCGGACAAGGCAGACAAAGCTGACGCAACCGATAAAGGGAAGAGTAAATTCGTTGAAGAAACCCCTCGTGGGGTAGAAAAAGACTTACTTGTTAAAGACGCTGAGGAATTTATGAGGTTGATTAAAAAGAGTGACTACAAGATCGTGGATCATCTCCATCAAACACCCTCGAAGATTTCCATCCTGAATTTGTTGCTGTGTTCTGAGGCACACCGCAACGCGCTGCTGAAGGTGTTAAATGCCGCGTACGTACCGCAGGAAATATCAGTAAACTAGTTAGAGGGGGTCGTAGCCAACGTGAATGCTAGAAATGGGTTAGGGTTCACTGACTTAGAGCTGACGCCGAAGGGGAGGAACCACAATAGTGCCCTGCACATCTCGATAGAGTGCAGAGGAATGATTATGTCTCACGTATTGGTGGACACAGGGTCGTCTCTCAATGTTCTTCCGAAGAAAGCATTGATGAAGTTAGATACTCGCGGAGTGATTTGCACACCCAATGATCTGGTTGTGAAAGCATTCGATGGAACCAAACGGCATGTTTTCGGAGAGGTGACCCTGCCAATCCAAGTTGGGCCGGAAACATTCGATGCGGTCTTTTACATTATGGACATCATGCCTGCCTACAGCTGTCTCTTAGGCTGACCGTGGATCCATTCTGCTGGAGCCGTGACCTCCACGTTGCACCAGAAGCTCAAGTACGCTGTCAGAGGTAGCATCGTGACTGTGTGTGGCGAGGAAGACATAATGGTGAGCCATTTGTCGTCCTTCAAGTATGTTGAGATGGATGGGGAAATCCACGAAACCCTATGTCAAGCGTTCGAAGCTGTTAAAGTCAAGAACGTAGCTCCTGTAATCACTGAAAAGCCAGAGATGACTCTCTCTTCCTTCAAGGAAGCCCGGGCCGTTGTCCAAGCCGGATCTACCCCAGGCTGGGGGCGAATTTTGGAGATACCTAACAAGCAAGACAAGTTCGGGTTAGGGTATTCTCCTATGGCTGGAGCCTCCTCTTCTTCTAGCAGTGCGTCGCGATGTAAAGGGCCGATCCAGTTTACCAGTGGCGGGGTGATATTTGAAAGCGTCAACGTAGTGTCTGAAGACAGCGGAGATAGCGACTGTGACTTAGACTCTTGGATCCAGCCAAGCAAACCAGGCGAGAGCCTCAACAACTGGTCCGTCAGGGATATCGTCCAAGCGGCAGGCGAAGAGTAATGATTTACTTTTTCCAATCATTGTACAACCCTATGTCCTACCCGGGGCATAGTGGTTTTATTGTCAGGGCCTCGTTTGATTATGTACTTGCATTTTACCAATAAATCAAAAGGCGTTTTTCTTCGTATTCAAATATTGTGATCTCTGTTATTCCTGTTTTATATTTGTTTTGAAAAACAATAAAATGGCAATGGGGTTTGTGCTACCCTGCATATCCTTGTTTTAACCTTAACCCTTGTTATTGCAGGATCCACATAGCAGACGACATCGACTCTGAACCTTCTACGACTTACTTCGACTTCGATTGCCCGATCTATCAAGCCGAAGAAGAGATTGATGAAGACGAAGACCTTCCCGAAGAGTTGGCCCGCTTGTTGAAACAAGAAGAGAAAGTTATTCTGCCTCACGAAGAAGCGATTGAGATTGTGAATCTGGGTTCTGAAGAACTGGTCAGGAACGTCAAGATAGGGGCTGCATTGCAGAGTGATGTCAAGCAGAGATTGGTCGAGATGCTTCGAGAGTATAGTGATGTCTTTGCTTGGTCATACGAAGATATGCCCGGACTTGACACTGACATTGTGGTCCACCACTTGCCGCTGCGAGAAGATTGTCCTCCCGTCAAGCAGAAGCTTAGGAGGACACGACCAGATATGGCCGTTAAGATCAAAGAAGAAGTGCAAAAGCAGCTTGATGCTGGCTTCTTAGCGGTCACTACTTACCCTCCGTGGGTCGCCAACATAGTGCCTGTACCGAAGAAGGACGGTAAGGTACGAATGTGCGTCGATTATCGGGATTTGAATAGGGCGAGCCCTAAGGATGATTTCCCGCTTCCTCATATTGATGTGTTGGTCGACAATACAACTCAGTTCTTCGTATTTTCGTTCATGGATGGCTTCTCCGGTTACAATCAGATCAAGATGGCACCGGAGGACATGGAGAAAACTACGTTTATTACACCTTGGGGAACGTTTTGCTACAAGGTAATGCCATTCGGTCTGAAGAACGCAGGGGCCACTTACCAACAAGCAATGGTTACTTTGTTCCATGGCATGATTCATCATGAGATTGAAGTCTATGTTGATGACATGATTGCGAAGTCCCTAACGGAGGAGGGACATCTAGTCAATTTGCTGAAGCTTTTTGAGAGGCTTAGGAAGTTCAGGTTGAGGCTGAATCCTAACAAGTGTACTTTCGGAGTACGGTCCGGAAAGCTACTGGGGTTTATCGTGAGTGAAAGAGGCATCGAGGTTGATCCTGCGAAGATAAAAGCAATACAAGAGATGCCAGCGCCAAAAACTGAAAAAGAAGTTCGTGGTTTCCTGGGCAGAATAAACTACATTGCAAGGTTTATTTCCCAGCTCACGGCCACGTGTGAACCGATGTTCAAACTGCTAAAGAAAGATCAGGCGATTATCTGGAACGAGGATTGCCAGAAGGCATTCTATAAAATAAAGCAGTACCTGCAGGAACCTCCGATCTTGATACCCCCAGTGGCCGGACGACCGTTAGTCATGTACTTTACAGTTCTTGAGAATAGTATGGGGTGTGTTCTCGGTCAGCACGACGAGACGGGCAGAAAGGAGCATGCCATTTACTACTTGAGTCAAAAGTTCACAGACTGTGAATCTCGTTACTCGATGCTGGAGAAGACGTGTTGTGCTCTAGCCTGGGCTGCCAAACGTTTACGACAGTACATGCTCAATCACACCACCATGCTAATTTCGAAGATGGATCCGATCAAGTATGTCTTCGAGAAGCAAGCGCTTTCGGGCAGGATTGCCAGATGGCAAATGGTGTTGACGGAATATGACATTCAGTACGTTTCCCAGAAGGCCATCATGGGAAGCGTATTGTCTGAGTACCTGGCCGAACAGCCGATCGAGGATTATCAGCCGATGAAATTTGAATTCCCTGATGAGGATATCCTGTTTCTTAAAACGAAAGATTGCGATGAACCGTTGCCCGACGAGGGTCCAGACCGGAAATCCCAATGGAAATTGATATTTGACGGGGTGGTTAATTCTTACAGAAGTGGTATCGGGGCGATCATCACGACTCCCCACGGATCCCACATCCCGTTCACCGCGAGACTGACGTTTCCGGTCACCAATAATGATGCGGAGTACGAAGCATGCATCATGGAGCTGGAAGAAGTAATTGATTTGAGAATCAAGAACCTAGATGTGTATGGTGACTCAGCGCTAGTGATTAACCAGATTAAAGGGGAGTGGGAGACTCGTCAATCGAGTTTGGTGTCGTACATGAACTATGCCAGAAGGCTGCTTCCGCTCTTTGATCGAGTGGAACTCCATCATGTGCCCAGGGCTGAAAATGAGATGGCTGATGCCTTAGCCACGTTGGCTTCGATGTATAAAGTCAATTTTTGGAATGAAGCTCCAAGAATTGTCCTTTCTCGTCTTGATAGACCTGCATTCGTCTTTGCGATCGAGGAAGCCTCCGACGGCAAGCCATGGTTCCATGACATCCAGACCTTCCTTATGACTAAGGAGTATCCTGCGGGAGCATCAACCCAGGATAAGAAGACTCTGAGGAGGGTGTCTGGAAATTTTTATCTCAATCCTGATGGAGTTTTGTATAAAAGAAACCACGATCTCGTGCTACTCAGATGTGTAGATGAGAAAGAAGCGAGTATGCTCATGGAAGAAGTCCATGAAGGCGCATTTGGTACGCACGCCGGCGGGCATGCTATGACGAGAAAGATCCTGAGAGCAGGATACTACTGGCTGACGATGGAATCGGATTGCTTTAAATTCGCGAAGAGATGTCATAAATGCCAGATTTATGCTGATAAGATTCATGTGCCGCCGTGCCCGTTAAATGTCATATCCTCCCCCTGGCCGTTCTCCATGTGGGGCATTGACATGATAGGAAAGATCGAGCCCACTGCATCTAACGGTCATCGCTTCATTCTAGTAGTTATCGACTACTTCACCAAGTTGGTGGAGGCAGCCTCATATGCTAATGTGACCAAGCAGGTGGTGGCTAAATTCATAAAGAGGGACATCATCTGTCGTTACGGAATTCCCGAGCAGATCATTACTAACAGTGGTTCGAATCTGAATAACAAGATGATGAAGGAGCTGTGCCAGAGTTTCAAGATTGAACACCACAACGCATCTCCTTACCGACCGAAGATGAATGGCGTCGTTGAAGCGGCCAATAAGAAGATTAAGAAGATTGTACAGAAGATGGTTGTGACCTACAAGGATTGGCACGAGATGTTGCCATTTGCATTGCACGGTTATCGTACGACGGTACGTACATAAATCGGGGCAACTCCTTTCTCACTGGTGTACGGTATGGAAGCTGTCCTACCGTTAGAAGTGGAGATCCCTTCTTTGCGAGTTTTGGTTGACGTGAAACTCGATGAGGCAGAATGGATTAAGAACCGACTAAACCAACTCAACCTGATGGATGAGAAGAGGTTAGCATCGATTGCATATGGTCTCCTGTACCAAAGTCGAATGAAGAAAGCTTATGATAAGAAGGTGCGTCCTAGAAGCTTTCAGACGGGTGATCTCGTCCTGAAGAAGATTCTTCCTCCACACTCCGATCACCGGGGCAAGTGGACTCCCAATTACGAAGGTCCGTACGTCGTCAGCAAGGTCTTCTCGGGAGGAGCTTTGTTGTTATCCATGATGGATGGCGAAGATTTTGCATCCTCGGTGAACGCGGACGCAGTTAAAAAATACTTCGCTTAAAAAATGACCCGCTGGAAAGAAAAAGAATATCCAGGCAAAAATGGGGCATCCCGGCGAACCATTAAAAAGGAAAAAGGTTCGGGCAAAAGTTAGGGATATAAAGAAAATAATGTACGCCCGCAAAGTCAAAAACCCGGATGGGCGACTTTGGCAAAAAAGGGTATCCCGGTGAATCGAAAACCCGAAAGGGCGATCCAGGCAAAAGTTAGGGATTTGAAAAAGCAAATGACTGCATTTCGCGTGTGGACTTTCATTGTTTAGTGGTTTGGAAGACCTGAGGGCCGTTTATCCGAGTCAATCTCCTCTGAAGCTGAAGCGTCGGAGAAGTATCGAAGTCGAGTGGGTCATAGAGGGATCAACTCATGGTGTTCGTCTACGCCTCGTTGCCGACATGTGTATATACTGATGTATATTTATGTTTTATATTTGCGCGGCTTCCTCATTCCAAGAGCTTGCCTCTGTTGTAAAACATTTTGGCCCATTCAGGGGTTCGTTATCAATAAAATGTATACTATTCAGCAATTATGTTTGTCTGTTTAGCATTTATCTGTTTTGTTTGCGAAAAAGAACGCCGATGTTTTTGATAAAATGCGCATACATAAACTTACTGGCCTAGGCCACTGATTGTTGAAACAATGAATTACTTGAACATTGTCACAAGATGATAACCTTGATAGGTCCCTTTAAGAAGGGTATCTTGTCTGTTTGTTTATATTGTTGCAGGTATAGCCTATTCCGGGCAGTACGCCGTATGTTTCCCAAGCAGGATGATTCCTTCTCCTCCAGCAAAGTTCAGCAGCCTATCCCCATAGAGTCTGAACATGAGATCGTCAAGCATTGATATGTCTCCCCAGGCAGAGAAGATTCTCTCCCCAATCAGATGTATCCTGAAGGATCACCATCTCCCCAGCTGAGTCATATACTGAAGTGTGCAGCAATTGGTAGGTCAGACTAAAGTCTCCAGCAGAATTGAAATTCCCTACAGAGTTGTATTCCCCCCGGCATGCAGGACGATTCCTACGTCCCAGCTGATTCTGCAGTTCCCCAAGAGAGCCGAGCCCTTGGAATCCGTTCGGGCCATGATTGGTTTTCCCCAGTAGAGTGTTGAATAGTTGATGCTGTATCTCCCCACCGGAGTCGTTATCTCCAGGAAAGTTTTACGGCGAATGTCGTGCAGTTTATTTCTGCGATTGATATCGTTCCCTCGACAGTTTGTGGTTTGAATACCTAGACAAGCAGGTCCAGGTTCTCGTAGAGCTTTATTCCCCTGCAGCCGTCGACTGAAGATCATTTCCCCAGGCGGAGTCCAATTGAGATTGGTGTGACTTCTTCTCCATGGCAGGATGAGTCCTTCCTCCACCAGAGTGGTCCTTTCTCCTTGACAGGAGGATTCTCCCTTCAGCATTTATTTTGCTGATGGGGTCGTAGCATTGTGCATGATTGCATAGCATTTACCCTAAACGCGTAGCATTTCCACCGTGTGGAGCATTGCGCCATTGTCAAACATATGCATATGAATCATGAGCTAGGTCGTTACCGTTCTTGTTTTGCAGGTGTTCCCCGGCAGGGTGTCTGCTCAGGATGATTCCTGAAATCTCAGAAGAGTTGTGTGGCTCAGGATGATTCTTGAATTCCCCCACAAAGTCGTTTGCCCAAGATGATTCTTGAATTCTCCAGCGAAGTTTTGTGCTTAAGATGATTCTTAAAAATCCCCTGTGAAGTCGCCAGAGAGGGTCGCTCAAGTTGATGCTTAGAGTCCCCGGCAGAGTGTTTGCTCAGGATGATTCTTGAAATCTCCAGCAGAGTTATTGGTTCAGGATGATTCTTGAAATCCCCGGTGGAGTTATTTGTCCAAGATGATTCTTGAAGTCCTCAGCAGAGTTGACTCATCCAGAATGATTTCTGAAACCCCGAAGCAGAGTTACTTGATAGTTCTCCAGAATCCCCAGCGGAGATGCGCCATCCCAGGCAGGTTTCTGAGCAGAGAAGTTGAAATTTCCCTTGAAGACTTGATGATTGAAGTCCAACTGTGAAGTTGACGCAGTTCTCTCAGCTGATGCAGAGTGCCTGATGGCAGAAGTTTGGATATCCCCAATTGGTTCATGATTGACTGAGAATTCTATTCCCGACTTAGTGAGGAAGTTTGGCTGATGCCCGAAACTTTCTTTGAATGCCCGATGGCATGATTAACTTGATTGTTGACCTGACGAGTCCCGAGGAGTCTTGATGCCTGACGGCATGATCGACCATGTATCACTGGTTACCGTGTGACTAATTCCCCAGCTAGTTGTCGTGCAGCTAATATTTCAGTTTCCGAAGATTTGTTCCCAGCAGAGCACCGTGTACTTGTGCAGTTGGCAAATTTCCGGGTTTATTGGTATTCAACCGTCTCGTACCTTGATTGTTTGAGAGTCGTTCGCTTCTCACCCAGTCAGGTCCAAGCCGCTTGAATAGGGGCAGCTGTTGCACCCCAAAATTTGCCTAACTTTTCTTCACCTAGCTTATGTTTCATTTCATTCACATTAGCATTATCATTTGCATTTCATTGATATGTATGCAGAAGATCAAGAGGTATGATTACCAATCAAGGGCTACACAAGAGTTTGAAGCTAGCTAAGAAGGTTATTCAAGTGTTCAAGGGTTGATATCCTTGTCAGAGAAGTTAAAAGATCCTCAGAGAGAGTGGTTGAAGCCAAGTGTGTAGGTCTCCTAACTTGAAAGTTGTGGAAAGCCATCAGATGATTCTGAAGTCATGAAGTTAGACTTGAGGTCTTGAGAGAGCTCATGTGAAGTTTTGAAGATCACTTTGAGGCATAGACAGGTCATGGTGCAAGATTAAGAAGACTCAGCCATGAGTGGTGCAATTAGGGTTTGACTGGGTCAACCCTAGGTCAACTGATGATTTGAAGGAGGTTGAGACCTAACTCAAAGGCCATGTGATCATGGATTGATGCATTGAGATGCTATAAGGATGATTCCAAGGTAAACTCATCATGATTGAAGAGTTTGAGAAGTTTCAAGCTAGGGTTTCTAAGGCTTGACAGTGTAAAATCCCCTAATTTGACCCCTATCTTCAAGGCAGTTTAGCTCAAAATGTGATTGTCATATCATCTTTACCCCAACATAAATGTTGTAGGGCATGATCTTAGCTTTAATTTGAGTACTAGAAGTCCTTGATAGGATTTGTAGAACTCAAGTTATGACTTTGACAAGTTACAGGTCATCTGAGGTATGTGAATTTGGGGGCTTGAAAGTTGTCCAACTTGCATGAAACTTTTAGCCTAGAAGGATGATTCCTATGAACTTTTGGTCAACATGAATGTTGTTCCTTATCCTCTTAGCTTTCTAGAGAGTACTAGAAGTCCTTGGTAGGATATGTAGAACTCAAGTTATGACTTTGACAAGTCAAGGGCATTTTGGTCATTTGAAGATTATGGGTCATTTCAACCATAAGGCCATAACTCCTATTTCCAAGCTTCAAATGGGAAAATGTTCAACATAAAAATTGTTCAAAATGATGTTTTAAGGCTAGATGAGGGGTCATGAGATGTTGGAATTGCTTGTAGCTCAAAGTTGGAAAAATGACCTAAAATAAGGGTATAAGTTAAATGAACCAAAGTTGGAAATTGGTATTTTTGATATACATGTCCAAACCAAAGAATGTAATATATCATTTTGACTCTAAAACACATTTTAAGAACATTGGTTTAGCCACATTTTTGAATTGAACTTCAATTTGTGGACTTGCTTTGAAAAGTAGTTACTTATATCTTAAGTAACCATTGCCAAACCCAAATTCAAGGCATGATCAAGGTCCCTTGCAAGCCAAACACTTCCAAAATGTCATGAGGGGATAAATTGGAAGGAATTGAGAATGATTTCAAGCTGTTAGCAGAGTTGTGCATACCATGGCATATCATGAGAATTCAAGTGACATGAGAAATTGAATTTTTCATTAGAAGGATCTAGAGCTTTCTAGATCATCCCTACACACTCTATATATTGAATAGAAGTGGTTCAGATCATTTTTTGGTGAGAATTGAGAGTAAAAAGAGAGAGTGAGTTTTGAAACTTCCATTTTGCAACTGAATTCGGTTACTCCAATTGAGTTCATTTCAATCCATTCTCTTGATCCCAATAGCTTCCATTTGCATTGTTGAATGATCCCAGAGTAAAATCATAGCAAAAGCATTGAGGATTTGAGTGTTAGCATTTGGATTTTTCAACCTGCAACTCACCATCGGGTTCCAAGTTCCAGGAGGTTTCAACCAGTTCTTGTGCATACAGAAGCAAGGAAATGATCCATTGATCGTGTCTGGAAGGTTTGAGAGCTTGATTTGAAGATTTTGTACATCTGTTCATCAAGAATTGACAAGTATGTAAACTTCTTCCTCCAACATAAATTAAGTAGAATTAGCACGGTTTGTTAGGTTAGAATGATTGTAGGTGGTTAGTAGAAGCTTTTAGATAGCAATTGATGAGGTTTAGTGACAATTATTGGAGTGACCAAATTTCTGTTCTTGAGTGTATCTTGCCGAATCTTGAGTTAAAGCATGAGTGTGATAGCTAGTTTTGCTCAGGGTGAGATGGAGAGTATCTTAGACCAGATAGTTTGGAGAATGGTGATGGTTGAGGTTTGAGCAGATTTTGAATCCTTGATCGTGTTTTGAGTTAGATGATGTTTCAATAAGTTTAGAGCTCAGGGTTAGATTCAGGGAGAGATTCTGATTGGATTAGGGTTTTAGAGTTTAATTTTTAGTGAAGATTTGATGCAACCCGAGTTGGAGAGGATGAGTGTTCTTCACCCTGCATCCATGGTGTTTCTCCCTCCACTTTGGTTCAAACGAAGAAGATGATTGGGACACCATTGGATTAACATGAAGACTTTGACTAAGCAATGTATTCCACAACCAGGATCAATTTGGATTCACGAGAGAGTCTGAGTAAGTGAAACGATGCGTTTCACTTACTAGGTTGTGTTGGGCTTAGGTTGAAAGTTGTTATCCCCACCCCCTTTATGGCCCAGTCCGTTAAAATGAACTGACTTCTTTTGCTATCTGCACCGTGTGCTTGTTCATTTTATTTTGATTTTCTTTATTTTTTCATTTTATTCATGGTTCTTGATAAAATAAAATAAAAATGGAAAAATAATTCAATTGATCCCATTCTTTTTGCATTGGATTCAAGATAGGGTCTAGTATTTTTTAGATAAAAAATATTTTTATTTCATGCATTTTCTGATTTTATGGGAATTTTTACATTTTAAATGATATTAAAATAGTCATGTTTGATGGTTGATTTTGTGGAATTTTGTGTGATCATGTGATGATGATTTTGATCCTGATTTTTTGTGAGTAGTTAGCATAGAGATGCATGCTCCCCATAGATTTTTCTCACATTTTTGTGATGAACATAGGTGGTAGTTTAGGTTCAAACCTTTAGAAGCTCCATTTTTAGGGTTTATGGTTGATACCTTGTGGTTTAGATTGTATTTTTAGTACTAGGTGGATGATTCAACCTTTGATTTTTGTAGGATAGATTCATGATTGAATTAGGGTCCCTTAGGATTTTTTGTAGGATTTTTCAAGGTAGTTTACTATTTTTGATTGATTTTAGTTTAGGTGCTAGTTTTAGATGATTCTAATGCACTGACTCAACTAGATTAACTTCCTTAGTTCCCTCAGATTAGGGTTTTGCTTTGCTTGTTCTTGGATGATGTTGGAGGCAAGTTGAAGATGCATTGGATTGCTTGAAGAGGCTTGGATTTGAAGATCTTCCCTTCTTTTGGTGTAGTTTTGATTAGGTATTAAGATTAGGGTTTTGTAGGCAGAGCTTCTAGATAGATTCTCTTCCTTCATAAACATGGAATATGTTGATCACTTCCATTCATCCCTATGATGTAAGGTCCCCTTGTAAAGGCCTCATCCCTCCTTTGGTAGGATGTGTCGCTCTGTGCAAGTTGGTAGAACCTTTGAGGGTCCTTTTCTCTGATGATAGGATGCTTAGTGGTGACCTTTGGTCTTCACTCTGCTACCAATCATCCAACCTTTGCTCTTGGTAGATGAATCTTTCTCCCTTGTTAGAGGATGGAGTTCCTTGCTTGAAGAAGATTGAAGGATGAAGTTGATACTTCTTTGTGTTTGGAGATTACCTTGAGAAGCTGAAGCTTATAGGTGAAGAGGACCAAGTTGATATTGGTAAAGCAAAGAGAGCTGAAGCTTATAGGCCAAGAAGAACAAGTTGACACTTGTGAAGAAGATCAAATTGAGATTGAGTGAAGAGCTGAGGCTTGAGGAATAAAGGATAAGTTGATACTTATGTTGATGCATTGAGAGCCTGAAGGAGTCAAGTTGATACTTGTAGGAGTGAAGCCTGAAGGTGGAATTGACTGAAGAGCTGAGGCTTGGAGAGGGAACAAGTGGATACTTATGTTTGAGGTATTGAAAACTTGGAGAAGCAAGTTGATACTTGCTATTGAGGATGATAGCCCTGAAGAGCTGGTGAAGATTGAGGACTGAACTGCTGTCAAAGGAGAGTTTAGTAGTAGGAGTTGGGCATCTGTTTTCTTTTCTGTATTGAGGTGACTTGTTTGATTTGCTTGATGCATTAGAATAAGTTCATATCTAGATAGATTTAAGCTAGGAGCATGATTGCACTAGAGGTTGAGTTGCTCCCTCTGCTTGTGTTTTTATTGTATGGCTTTGCTTGCGGGTATTCGGTAGAGCCCTGCTCTCTTGCCTATGTGGTTTGTGTTGCTTGATGGCATTTCATTTCTTCTGTATGATTGTAGTTGTTCATTATTATTTTGCTTGATAGCATGTTATTTTTCCTGTATGATTGTAGTTATTCATATCTGGCTTGAGGTTGAGATGAGCTTGTGGAGGCTGCTGCCCCACACACATTTCCTCCCTCACTTGCATTGCATGCATTTTACAGTCGTTTACTGTTTACTGTCTAGCTGATGCTTTATCTGTTTCTGTTTATCATTGACATGATCCCCTAGGAATCTCACTTCCTTTGATAAGGAAATGATGATTAGAACTTTAGGTTGAAACCTATGCATGATAACTTCTAGGAGTTCCCTGTTTCAAACTTCAACTATAGGATGAATCCTTGGCATGACAACAGTAGGACTTGATAGTCTCCCCTTAGTTGAACCTGTTCGTTCTCTCTTCTCATCTCAAAACAAATTAAAATACAGTAATAAAGGTTAACTGACGTCGTACGTTACGAGCCTTAAGCTATCTGAGAAAGGGTTGTTGGAGAGTTTCTTTTCAACAGCTTGGATGTTTAGTATGGCACCCTTTGGGTGACATGCGACGCATTCACTCTCAGGTCATAGTCTCTAGTGCGATATTGGTTGCAAACATCCATAAAAAACAGTTCTTCCGTAAAAGACAGAAAACAATCATCAAACCTTTTTGCCCCGTGGGCCCGTAATTCAAAGGAAAGCTTTTCTGAAGAAAAGAGTGTCGTTAACTCCCAGTTCTACCGCAAACGGTAACGCCTAAGTCTCCAAGGGTCGAGCTGCGTACATCCAACTGCTGGAACTGTTTGTTAACCCTACTCGAAAAAATAGATGAATCTAAACCCGTAAGTCGTATTATCCCGAACTACGTAAGCTCTGATCTCTCATGCCCGTTGAGAGTACGTAGGCACAATACTGATGTATTGGCGAGCCACCTTCCTCGTACCCCGTAGTTAGCCGAACTACGTTGACTCTGATTTCTCATTCTCTGATGGGAATACGTAGGCATAAAGCGCGACGCTTTGCCGAGTCATTTTCTTTTCTTTTTAAGCCAGCCTTGATAGGTAGATAGATAAAACCAACCCGTCCAGTAAACACAACAAGCGTGGATCCCATCGAGTACGATGGACGTGAGGGGTGCTAATACCTTCCCCTTGAGTAACCGACTCCCGAACCCAGACAATGGTTGCGATGACCTTGTCTTATACCTTTTCGTCAGGTTTTTCCGATCTTATCCTTTCACGTTCCGAGGGATAAATAACGAAAGGTGGCGACTCTTCTGTTATGCCGGCACCTTATTTTCGCGGAAGCGACAATAACCTAAAAGATACAGTATATTACCTACTATCAGATGTATGATAGCCTAAGCAAAGGTAATAACCCAAAAGATACGGTATATTACCTACTATCAGACGTATGTTAACCTAAGCAAAGGTAATAACAAAAAAGACACGGTAAATTACCTACTATCAGCCGTATGATTGCCTAAGCAAAGGTAATAACCTAAAAGATACGGTATATTACCTACTATCAGACGTATAATAGCCTAAGCAAAGGTAATAACCCAAAAGATACGGTATATTACATGCTATCAAACGTATGATAGCCTAAGCAAAGGTAATAACCTAAAAGAGACGGTATATTAACTACTATCAGACGTATCCTGGCCTAAGCAAAGGTAATAACCCAAAAGATACGGTATATTACCTACTATCAGACGTATGGTAGCCTAAGCAAAGGTAATAACAAAAAAGATACGGTAAATTACCTACTATAAGCCATATGATAGCCTAAGCAAAGGTAATAACCTAAAATATACGGTATATTACATACTATCAGACGTATAATAGCTTAAGCAAAGGTAATAACTCAAAAGATACGGTATATTACCTACTATCAAACGTATGATAGCCTAAGCAAAGGTAATAACCCAAAAGATACGGTATATTACCTACTATCAGACGTATGAAAGTCTAAGCAAAGGTAATAACCCAAAAGATATGGTATATTACGAACTATCAAACGTATGATAGCCTAAGCAAAGGTAATATCCCAAAAGAAACGGTATATTACCTATTATCAAACGTATGATAGTCTAAGCCAAGGTAATAACCCAAAAGATATGGTATATTACCTACTATTAGACGTATGATAGCCTAAGCAAAGGTAATACCCTAAAAGCTACTGTATATTACCTACTATCAGACGTACGATGGCCTATGCAAAGGTAATAACCCAAAAGATACGGTATATTACCTACTATCAGACGTATGTTAGCCTAAGCAAAGGTAATAACAAAAAAGATACGGTAAATTACCTACTATCAGTCGTATGATAGCCTAAGCAAAGGTAATAACCTAAAAGATACGGTATATTACATACTATCAGACGTATAATAGCCTAAGCAAAGGTAATAACCCAAAACATACAGTATATTACCTACTATCAAATGTATGATAGCCTACGCAAAGGTAATAACCAAAAATATACGGTATATTACCTACTATCAGACGTATGAAAGCCTAAGCAAAGGTAATAACCCAAAAGATACGGTATATTACGAACTATGAAACGTATGATAGCCTAAGCAAAGGTAATAACCCAAAAGAAATGGTAGATTAACTACTATCAAACGTATGATAGCCTAAGCAAAGGTAATAACCCAAAAGATACGGTATATTACATACTATCAAACGTATGAAAGCCTAAGCAAAGGTAATAAACCAAAAGATACGGTATATTACTAACTATCAAACGTATGATAGCCTAAGCATAGGTAATAACCTAAAAGATACTGTATATTATCTACTATAAGACGTATGATAGCCTAAGCAAAGGTAATAACAAAAAAGACACGGTATATTACCTACTATCAGCCGTATGATAGCCTAAGCAAAGGTAATAACCTAAAAGATACGGTATATTACCTACTATCAGACGTATAATAGCCTAAGCAAAGGTAATAACCCAAAAGATACAGTATATTACCTGCTATAAAACGTATGATAGCCTAAGAAAAGGTAATAACCTAAAAGAGACGATATATTAACTACTATCAGACGTATCATGGCCTAAGCAAAGGTAATAACCCAAAAGATACGTTATATTACGTACTATCAGACGTATGTTAGCCTAAGCAAAGGTTATAACAAAAAAGAAACGGTAAATTACCTACTATAAGCCGTATGATAGCCTAAGCAAAGGTAATAACCCAAAAGATACGGTATATTACCTACTATCAGACGTATGAAAGTCTAAGCAAAGGTAATAACCCAAAAGATACGGTATATTACGAACTATCAAACGTATGATAGCCTAAGCAAAGGTAATAACCCAAAAGAGACGGTATATTACCTACTATCAGACGTATGATGGCCTAAGCAAAGGTAATAACAAAAAAGATATGGTATATCACCTACTATCAGACGTATGAAAGCCTAAGCAAAGGTAATAAACCAAAAGATACGATATATTACCAACTATCAAACGTATGATAGCCTAAGCATAGGTAATAACCCAAAAGATACGGTATATTATCTACTATCAGACGTATGATAGCCTAAGTAAAGGTAATAACAAAAAAGATACGGTATATTACCTACTATCAGCCGTATGATAGCTTAAGCAAAGGTAATAACCTAAACGATATGGTATATTATCTACTATCAGACATATAATATCCTAAGCAAAGGTAATAACCTAAAACATACTGTATATTACCTACTATCAAATGTATGATAGCCTAAGCAAAGGTAATAACCCAAAAGATACGGTATATTACCTACTATCAGACGTATGAAAGTCTAAGCAAAGGTAATAACCCAAAAGATACGGTATATTACGAACTATCAAACGTATGATAGCCTAAGCAAAGGTAATAACCCAAAAGAAACGGTATATTACCTACTATCAAACGTATGATAGCCTAAGCAAATGTAATAACCCAAAAGATACGGTATATTACCTACTATTAGACGTATGTTAGCCTAAGAAAAGGTAATAACAAAAATGATACGGTAAATTACCTACTATCAGCCGTATGATAGCCTAAGCAAAGGTAATTACCTAAAAGATATGGTATATTACCTACTATCAGACGTATAATAGCCTAAGCAAAGGTAATAACCCAAAACATACAGTATATTACCTACTATCAAACGTATAATAGCCTAAGCAAAGGTAATAACCCAAAAGATACGGTATATTACCTACTATCAGACGTATGATAGCCTAAGCAAAGGTAATAAACCAAAAGATACGGTATATTAGCAACTATCAAACGTATGATAGCCTAAGCATAGGTAATAACCCAAAAGATACGGTATATTATCTACTATCAGATGTATGATAGCCTAAGCAAAGGTAATAACAAAAAAGGTACGGTATATTACCTACTATCAGCCGTATGATAGCTTAAACAAAGGTAATAACCTAAGCGATACGCTATATTACCTACTATTAGACGTAAAATAGCCTAAGCAAAGGTAATAACCAAAAACATACAGTATATTACCTACTATCAAACGTATGATAGCTTAAGCAAAGATAATAACCCAAAAGATACGGTATATTACCTACTATCAGACGTATGAAAGTCTAAGCAAAGGTAATAACCCAAAAGATATGGTATATTACGAACTATCAAACGTATGATAGCCTAAGCAAAGGTAATATCCCAAAAGAAACGGTATATTACCTACTATCAAACGTATGATAGTCTAAGCCAAGGTAATAACCCAAAAGATACGGTATAATACCTACTATCAGACGTATGATAGCCTAAGCAAAGGTAATAAACCAAAAGATACGGTATATTACCAACTATCAAACGTATGATAGCCTAAGCATAGGTAATAACCCAAAAGATACGGTATATTATCTACTATCAGATGTATGATAGCCTAAGCAAAGGTAATAACAAAAAAGGTACGGTATATTACCTACTATCAGCCGTATGATAGCTTAAACAAAGGTAATAACCTAAACGATACGCTATATTACCTACTATCAGACGTATAATAGCCTAAGCAAAGGTAATAACCAAAAACATACAGTATATTACCTACTATCAAACGTATGATAGCTTAAGCAAAGATAATAACCCAAAAGATACGGTATATTACCTTCTATCAGACGTATGAAAGTCTAAGCAAAGGTAATTACCTAAAAGATATGGTATATTACGAACTATCAAACGTATGATAGCCTAAGCAAAGCTAATAACCCAAAAGAGACGGTATATTACCTACTATCAGACGTATGATGGCCTAAGCAAAGGTAATAACAAAAAAGATATGGTATATCACCTACTATCAGACGTATGAAAGCCTAAGCAAAGGTAATAAACCAAAAGATACGATATATTACCAACTATCAAACGTATGATAGCCTAAGCATAGGTAATAACCCAAAAGATACGGTATATTATCTACTATCAGACGTATGATATCCTAAGCAAAGGTAATAACAAAAAAGATATGGTATATTACCTACTATCAGCCGTATGATAGCTTAAGCAAAGGTAATAACCTAAACGATATGGTATATTATCTACTATCAGACATATAATAGCCTAAGCAAAGGTAATAACCTAAAACACACAGTATATTACCTACTATCAAATGTATGATAGCCTAAGCAAAGGTAATAACCCAAAAGATACGGTATATTACCTACTATCAGACGTATGAAAGTCTAAGCAATGGTAATAACCCAAAAGATACGGTATATTACGAACTATCAAACGTATGATAGCCTAAGCAAAGGTAATAACCCAAAAGAAACGGTATATTACCTACTATCAAACGTATAATAGCCTAAGCAAATGTAATAACCAAAAAGATACGGTATGTTACCTACTATCAGACGTATGTTAGCCTAAGCAAAGGTAATAACAAAAAATATACGGTAAATTACCTACTATCAGTCGTATAATAGCCTAAGCAAAGGTAATAACCTAAAAGGTACAGTATATTTTCTACTATCAGACGTATAATAGCCTAAGCAAAAGTAATAACCCAAAAGATACGGTATATTACCTGCTATCAAACGTATGATAGCCTAAGCAAAGGTAATAACCCAAAAGATATGGTATATTACCTACTATCAGACGTATGTTAGCCTAAGCAAAGGTAATAACAAAAAAGATACGGTATATTACCTACTATCAGTCGTATGATAGCCTAAGCAAAGGTAATAACCTAAAAGAGACGGTATATTACCTACTATCAGACGTATGAAAGCCTAAGCAAAGGTAATAACCCAAAAGATACGGTATATTACGAACTATCAAACGTATGATAGCCTAAGCAAAGGTAATAACCCAAAAGAAATGATAGATTACCTACTATCAAACGTATGATAGCCTAAGCAAAGGTGATAACCCAAAAGATATGGTATATTACCTACTATTAGACGTATGATAGCCTAAGCAAAGGTAATATTCCAAAAGATACGGTATATTACCTACTATCAGACGTATGATAGCCTAAGCAAAGGTAATAACCCAAAAGATAAGGTATATTACCTTCTATCAGACGTATGTTAGCCTGAGCAAAGGTAATAACAAAAAAGATACGGTATATTACCTGCTATCAGCCGTATGATAGCCTAAGCAAAGGTAATAACCTAAAAGATACGGTATATTACCTACTATCAGACGTATAATAGCCTAAGCAAAGGTAATAACCCAAAAGATACAGTATATTACCTACTATCAAACGTATGATAGCCTAAGCAAAGGTAATAACCTAAAAGAGACGGTATATTAACTACTATCAGACGTATCATGGCCTAAGCAAAGGTAATAACCCAAAAGATACGGTATATTACCTACTATCAGACGTATGTTAGCCTAAGCAAAGGTAATAACAAAAACGATACGGTAAATTACCTACTATAAGCCGTATGATAGCCTAAGCAAAGGTAATAAGCTAAAATATACGGTATATTTCATACTATCAGACGTATGAAAGCCTAAAGAAAGGTAATAACAAAAAAAGAGATGGTATATTACCTACTATCAGACGTATGATGGCCTAAGGAAAGGTAATAACAAAAAAGATACGGTATATTACCTACTATCAGACGTATGAAAGCCTAAGCAAAGGTAATAAACCAAAAGATACGGTATATTACCAACTAACAAACGTATGATAGCCTAAGCATAGGTAATAACCCAAAAGATACGGTATATTATCTACTATCAGACGTATGATAGCCTAAGCAAAGGTAATAACAAAAAAGATACGGTATATTACCTAGTATCAGCCGTATGATAGCTTAAGCAAAGGTAATAACCTAAACGATACGGTATATTACCTACTATCAGACGTATAATAGCCTAAGCAAAGGTAATAACCCAAAACATACAGTATATTACCTACTATCAAACGTATGATACCCTAAGCAAAGGTAAAAACCCAAAAGATACGGTATATTACATACTCTCAGACTTATGAAAGTCTAAGCAAAGGTAATAACCCAAAAGATACGGTATATTATGAACTATCAAACGTATGATAGCCTAAGCAAACGTAATAACCTAAAAGATACGGTATATTACCTACTATCAGATGTATGATAGCCTAAGCAAAGGTAATAACCCAAAAGATACGGTATATTACCTACTATCAGACGTATGTTAGCCTAAGCAAAGGTAATAACAAAAAAGATACGGTAAATTACCTACTATCAGCCGTATGATAGCCTAAGCAAAGGTAATAAACCAAAAGATACGGTATATTACCTACTATCAAACGTATGATAGCCTAAGCAAAGGTAATAACCCAAAAGAGACGGTATATAACCTGCTATCAAACGTATGATAGCCTAAGCAAAGGTAATAACCTAAAAGATATGGTATATTACCTACTATCAGACGTATGAACGCCTAAGCAAACGTAATAAACCAAAAGATACGGTATATTACCAACTATCAAGCGTATGAAAGGCTAAGCATGGGTAATAACCCAAAAGATACGGTATATTATCTACTATCAGACGTATGATAGCCTAAGCAAAGGTAATAACAAAAAAGATACCGTATATTATCTACTATCAGCCCTATGATAGCCTTAGAAAAGGTAATAACCCAAAAGATACGGTATAGTACCTACTATCAGACATATAATAGCCTAAGTAAAGGTAATAACCCAAAACATACAGTATATTACCTACTATCAAACGTACGATAGCCTAAGCAAAGGTAATAACCCAAAAGATACGGTATATTACGAACTATCAAACGTATGAAACCCTAAGCAAAGGTAATAACCCAAAAGATACGGTATATTACGAACTATCAAACGTATGATAGCCTAAGCAAAGGTAATAACCCAAAAGAAACGGTATATTACCTACTATCAAACGTATGATAGCCTAAGTAAAGGTAATAACCCAGAAGATACGATATATTACCTACTATAAGACGTATGATAGCCTAACCAAAGGTAATAACCAAAAAGATACGGTATATAACCTACTATCAGACGTATGTTAGCCTAAGCAAAGGTAATAACAAAAAAGATACGGTATATTACCTGCTATCAGCCGTATGATAGCCTAAGCAAAGGTAATAACCTAAAAGATACGGTATATTACCTACTATCAGACGTATAATAGCCTAAGCAAAGGTAATAACCCAAAAGATACAGTATATTACCTACTATCAAACGTATGATAGCCTAAGCAAAGGTAATAACCTAAAAGATATGATATATTAGCTACTATCAGACGTATAATAGCCTAAGCAAAGGTAATAACCCAAAAGATATGGTATATTACCTACTATCAAACGTATCATAGCCTAAGCAAAGGTAATAACCCAAAAGAGACGATATATTACCTATTATCAGACGTATGATGGCCTTAGCAAAGGTAATAGCCCAAAAGATACAATATATTACCTACTATCAGACGTATGAAAGTCTAAGCAAAGGTAATAACCCAAAAGATACGGTATATTATGAACTATCAAACGTATGATAGCCCAAGCAAAGGTAATAACCTAAAACATACGGTATATTACCAACTATCCAACGTATGATAGCCTAAGCAAAGGTAATAACCCAAAAGAGACGGTATATTACCTACTATCAGACGTATGATGGCCTAAGCAAAGGTAATAACAAAAAAGATACGGTATATTACCTACTATCATACGTATGAAAGCCTAAGCAAAGGTAATAAACCAAAAGATACAGTATATTACCAACTATCAAACGTATGATAGCCTAAGCATAGGTAATAACCCAAAAGATACGGTATATTATCTACTATCAGACGTATGATAGCCTTAGCAAAGGTAATAACCCAAAAGATACGGTATATTACCTACTATCAGCCGTATGATAGCTTAAGCAAAGGTAATAACCTAAATGATACGGTATATTACCTACTATCAGACGTATAATAGCCTAAGCAAAGGTAATAACCCGAAACATAAGTATATTACCTACTATCAAACATATGATAGCCTAAGCAAAGGTAATAACCCAAAAGATACGGTATATTACCTACTATCAGACGTATGAAAGCCTAAGCAAAGGTAATAACCTAAAAGATACGGTATATTATCTACTATCAGACGTATAATAGCCTAAGCAAAGGTAATAACCCAAAAGATACGGTATATTACCTGCTATCAAACGTATGATAGCATAAGCAAAGGTAATAACCCAAAAGATACGGTATATTACATACTATCAGACGTATGTTAGCCTAAGCAAAGGTAATAACAAAAAATATACGGTATATTACCTACTATCAGCCGTATGATAGCCTAAGGAAAGGTAATAACCTAAAAGATACGGTATATTAACTTTTATCAGACGTATAATAGCCTAAGCAAAGGTAATAACCCAAAAGATACGGTATATTACCTACTATCAAACGTATGATAGCCTAAGCAAAGGTAATAACCTAAAAGATATGATATATTAGCTACTATCAGACGTATAATAGCCTAAGCAAAGGTAATAACCCAAAAGATATGGTATATTACCTACTATCAAACGTATGATAGCCTAAGCAAAGGTAATAACCCAAAAGAGACGATATATTACCTATTATCAGACGTATGATGGCCTTAGCAAAGGTAATAGCCCAAAAGATACAATATATTACCTACTATCAGACGTATGAAAGTCTAAGCAAAGGTAATAACCCAAAAGATACGGTATATTATGAACTATCAAACGTATGATAGCCCAAGCAAAAGTAATAACCTAAAACATACGGTATATTACCAACTATCCAATGTATGATAGCCTAAGCAAAGGTAATAACCCAAAAGAGACGGTATATTACCTACTATCAGACGTATGATGGCCTAAGCAAAGGTAATAACAAAAAAGATACGGTATATTACCTACTATCATACGTATGAAAGCCTAAGCAAAGGTAATAAACCAAAAGATACAGTATATTACCAACTATCAAACGTATGATAGCCTAAGCATAGGTAATAACCCAAAAGATATGGTATATTATCTACTATCAGACGTATGATAACCTTAGCAAAGGTAATAACCCAAAAGATACGGTATATTACCTACTATCAGCCGTATGATAGCTTAAGCAAAGGTAATAACCTAAATGATACGGTATATTACCTACTATCAGACGTATAATAGCCTAAGCAAAGGTAATAACCCGAAACATAAGTATATTACCTACTATCAAACATATGATAGCCTAAGCAAAGGTAATAACCCAAAAGATACGGTATATTACCTACTATCAGACGTATGAAAGCCTAAGCAAAGGTAATAACCCAAAAGATACGGTATATTACGAACTATCAAACGTATGATAGCCTAAGCAAAGGTAATAACCCAAAAGATACGTTATATTACCTACTATCAAACGTATGTTAGCCTAAGCAAAGGTAATAACAAAAAAGATATGATATATTACCTACTATCAGACGTATGATAGCCTAAGCAAAGGTAATAACCAAAAAGATACGGTATATTACCTACTATCAGACGTATGTTAGCCTAAGCAAAGGTAATAACAAAAAATATATGGTAAATTACCTACTATCAGTCCTATGATAGCCTAAGCAAAGGTAATAACCTAAAAGATACGGTATATTATCTACTATCAGACGTATAATAGCCTAAGCAAAGGTAATAACCCAAAAGATACGATATATTACCTGCTATCAAACGTATGATAGCCTAAGCAAAGGTAATAACCCAAAAGATACGGTATATTACCTACTATAAGACGTATGTTAGCCTAAGCAAAGGTAATAACAAAAAATATACGGTATATTACCTACTATCAGCCGTATGATAGCCTAAGGAAAGGTAATAACCTAAAAGATACGGTATATTAACTACTATCATACGTATAATAGCCTAAGCAAAGGTAATAACCCAAAAGATACGGTATATTACCTACTATCAAACGTATGATAGCCTAAGCAAAGGTAATGACCCAAAAGAGACGGTATATTACCTATTATCAGACGTATGATGGCCCAATCAAAGGTAATAACCCAAAAGATACGGTATATTACCTGCTATCAAACGTATGATAGCCTAAGCAGAGGTAATAACCTAAAAGATATGGTATATTACCTACTATCAGATGTATGATAGCCTAAGCAAAGGTAATAACCCAAAAGAGACGGTATATTACCTACTATCAGACGTATGATGGCCTAAGCAAAGGTAAAAACCAAAAAGATATGGTATAATACCTACTATCAGACGTATGAACGCCTAAGCAAACGTAATAAACCAAAAGATACGGTATATTACCAACTATCAAACGTATGAAAGGCTAAGCATGGGTAATAACCCAAAAGATACGGTATATTACCTACTATCAGACGTATGATAGCCTAAGCAAAGGTAATAACAAAAAAGATACCGTATATTATCTACTATCAGCCCTATGATAGCCTAAGAAAAGGTAATAACCCAAAAGACACGGTATAGTACCTACTATCAGACATATAATAGCCTAAGTAAAGGTAATAACCCAAAACATACAGTATATTACCTACTATCAAACGTACGATAGCCTAAGCAAAGGTAATAACCCAAAAGATACGGTATATTACGAACTATCAAACGTATGAAACCCTAAGCAAAGGTAATAACCCAAAAGATACGGTATATTACGAACTATCAAACGTATGATAGCCTAAGCAAAGGTAATAACCCAAAAGAAACGGTATATTACCTACTATCAAACGTATGATAGCCTAAGTAAAGGTAATAACCCAGAAGATACGATATATTACCTACTATAAGACGTATGATAGCCTAACCAAAGGTAATAACCAAAAAGATACGGTATATAACCTACTATCAGACGTATGTTAGCCTAAGCAAAGGTAATAACAAAAAAGATACGGTATATTACCTGCTATCAGCCGTATGATAGCCTAAGCAAAGGTAATAACCTAAAAGATACGGTATATTACCTACTATCAGACGTATAATAGCCTAAGCAAAGGTAATAACCCAAAAGATACAGTATATTACCTACTATCAAACGTATGATAGCCTAAGCAAAGGTAATAACCTAAAAGATATGATATATTAGCTACTATCAGACGTATAATAGCCTAAGCAAAGGTAATAACCCAAAAGTTATGGTATATTACCTACTATCAAACGTATCATAGCCTAAGCAAAGGTAATAACCCAAAAGAGACGATATATTACCTATTATCAGACGTATGATGGCCTTAGCAAAGGTAATAGCCCAAAAGATACAATATATTACCTACTATCAGACGTATGAAAGTCTAAGCAAAGGTAATAACCCAAAAGATACGGTATATTATGAACTATCAAACGTATGATAGCCCAAGCAAAGGTAATAACCTAAAACATACGGTATATTACCAACTATCCAACGTATGATAGCCTAAGCAAAGGTAATAACCCAAAAGAGACGGTATATTACCTACTATCAGACGTATGATGGCCTAAGCAAAGGTAATAACAAAAAAGATACGGTATATTACCTACTATCATACGTATGAAAGCCTAAGCAAAGGTAATAAACCAAAAGATACAGTATATTACCAACTATCAAACGTATGATAGCCTAAGCATAGGTAATAACCCAAAAGATACGGTATATTATCTACTATCAGACGTATGATAGCCTTAGCAAAGGTAATAACCCAAAAGATACGGTATATTACCTACTATCAGCCGTATGATAGCTTAAGCAAAGGTAATAACCTAAATGATACGGTATATTACCTACTATCAGACGTATAATAGCCTAAGCAAAGGTAATAACCCGAAACATAAGTATATTACCTACTATCAAACATATGATAGCCTAAGCAAAGGTAATAACCCAAAAGATACGGTATATTACCTACTATCAGACGTATGAAAGCCTAAGCAAAGGTAATAACCTAAAAGATACGGTATATTATCTACTATCAGACGTATAATAGCCTAAGCAAAGGTAATAACCCAAAAGATACGGTATATTACCTGCTATCAAACGTATGATAGCATAAGCAAAGGTAATAACCCAAAAGATACGGTATATTACCTACTATCAGACGTATGTTAGCCTAAGCAAAGGTAATAACAAAAAATATACGGTATATTACCTACTATCAGCCGTATGATAGCCTAAGGAAAGGTAATAACCTAAAAGATACGGTATATTAACTATTACCAGACGTATAATAGCCTAAGCAAAGGTAATAACCCAAAAGATACGGTATATTACCTACTATCAAACGTATGATAGCCTAAGCAAAGGTAATAACTTAAAAGATATGATATATTACCAACTATCCAACGTATGATAGCCTAAGCAAAGGTAATAACCCAAAAGAGACGGTATATTACCTACTATCAGGCGTATGATGGCCTAAGCAAATGTAATAAACCAAAAGATACAGTATATTACCAACTATCAAATGTATGATAGCCTAAGCATAGGTAATAACCCAAAAGATACGGTATATTATCTACTATCAGACGTATGATAGCCTAAGCAAAGGTAATAACCCAAAAGATATGGTATATTACGAACTATCAAACGTATGATAGCCTAAGCAAAGGTAATAACCCAAAAGATGGGTTATATTACCTACTATCAGACGTATGTTAGCCTAAGCAAAGGTAATAACAAAAAAGATACGATATATTACCTACTATCAGACGTATGATAGCCTAAGCAAAGGTAATAACCAAAAAGATACGGTATATTACCTACTATCAGACGTATGTTAGCCTAAGCAAAGGTAATAACAAAAAATATACGGTAAATTACCTACTATCAGTCCTATGATAGCCTAAGCAAAGGTAATAACCTAAAAGATACGGTATATTATCTACTATCAGACGTATAATAGCCTAAGCAAAGGTAATAACCCAAAAGATACGGTATATTACCTGCTATCAAACGTATGATAGCATAAGCAAAGGTAACAACCCAAAAGATACGGTATATTACCTACTATCAGACGTATGTTAGCCTAAGCAAAGGTAATAACAAAAAAATATACGGTATATTACCTACTATCAGCCGTATGATAGCCTAAGGAAAGGTAATAACCTAAAAGATACGGTATATTAACTATTATCAGACGTATAATAGCCTAAGCAAAGGTAATAACCCAAAAGATATGGTATATTACCTACTATCAAACGTATGATAGCCTAAGCAAAGGTAATGACCCAAAAGAGACGGTATATTACCTATTATCAGACGTATGATGGCCCAATCAAAGGTAATAACCCAAAAGATACGGTATATTACCTGCTATCAAACGTATGATAGCCTAAGCATAGGTAATAACCTAAAAGATATGGTATATTACTTACTATCAGATGTATGATAGGCTAAGCAAAGGTAATAACCCAAAAGAGACGGTATATTACCTACTATCAGACGTATGATGGCCTAAGCAAAGGTAAAAACCAAAAAGATATGGTATAATACCTACTATCAGACGTATGAACGCCTAAGCAAACGTAATAAACCAAAAGATACGGTATATTACCAACTATCAAACGTATGAAAGGCTAAGCATGGGTAATAACCCAAAAGATACGGTATATTACCTACTATCAGACGTATGATAGCCTAAGCAAAGGTAATAACAAAAAAGATACCGTATATTATCTACTATCAGCCCTATGATAGCCTAAGAAAAGGTAATAACCCAAAAGACACGGTATAGTACCTACTATCAGACATATAATAGCCTAAGTAAAGGTAATAACCCAAAACATACAGTATATTACCTACTATCAAACGTACGATAGCCTAAGCAAAGGTAATAACCCAAAAGATACAGTATATTACGAACTATCAAACGTATGAAACCCTAAGCAAAGGTAATAACCCAAAAGATACGGTATATTATGAACTATCAAACGTATGATAGCCTAAGCAAAGGTAATAACCCAAAAGAAACGGTATATTACCTACTATCAAACGTATGATAGCCTAAGTAAAGGTAATAACCCAGAAGATACGATATATTACCTACTATAAGACGTATGATAGCCTAACCAAAGGTAATAACCAAAAAGATATGGTATATTACCTACTATCAGACGTATGTTAGCCTAAGCAAAGGTAATAACAAAAAATATACGGTAAATTACCTACTATCAGTCGTATGATAGCCTAAGCAAAGGTAATAACCTAAAAGGTACGGTATATTACCCACTATCAGACGTATAATAGCCTAAGCAAAAGTAATAACCCAAAAGATACGGTATATTACCTGCTATCAAACGTATGATAGCCTAAGCAAAGGTAATAACCCAAAAGATACGGTATATTACCTACTATCAGACGTATTTTAGCCTAAGCAAAGGTAATAACAAAAAAGATACGGTATATTACCTACTATCAGCCGTATGATAGCCTAAGCAAAGGTAATAACCTAAACGATACGGTATATTACCTACAATCAGACGTATAATAGCCTAAGCAAAGGTAATAACCCAAAAGATACGGTATATTACCTACTATCAAACGTATGATAGCCTAAGCAAAGGTAATGACCCAAAAGAGACGGTATATTACCTATTATCAGACGTATGATGGCCTAAGCAAAGGTAATAACCCAAAATATACAGTATATTACCAACTATCCAACGTATGATAGCCTAAGCAAAGGTAATAACCCAAAAGAGACGGGATATTACCTACTATCAGACGTATGATGGCCTAAGAAAAGGTATAAACAAAAAAGATATGGTATAATACCTAATATCAGATGTATGAAAGCCTAAGCAAACAAAATAAACCAAAAGATACGGTATATTACCAACTATCAAACGTATGAAAGCCTAAGCTAAGGTAATAACCCAAAAGATACGGTATATTACCTATTATCAGACGTATGAAAGCCTAAGCAAAGGTAATAACCCAAAAGTTACGGTATATTACGAACTATCAAACGTATGATAGCCTAAGCAAAGGTAATAACCTAAAAGAAACGGTAGATTACCTACTATTAAATGTATGATAGCCTAAGCAAAGGTGATAACCCAAAAGATATGGTATATTACCTACTATTAGACGTATGATAGCCTAAGCAAAGGTAATATTCCAAAAGATACGGTATATTACCTACTATCAGACGTATGATAGCCTAAGCAAAGGTAATAACCCAAAAGATAAGGTATATTACCTACTATCAGACGTATGTTAGCCTAAGCAAAGGTAATAACAAAAAATATACGGTATATTACCTACTATCAGCCGTATGATAGCCTAAGCAAAGGTAATAACCTAAAAGATACGGTATATTACCTACTATCAGACGTATAATAGCCTAAGCAAAGGTAATAACCTAAAAGATACGGTATATTACCTACTATCAAACATATGATAGCCTAAGCAAAGGTAATAACTTAAAAGATATGATATATTACCAACTATCCAACGTATGATAGCCTAAGCAAAGGTAATAACCCAAAAGAGACGGTATATTACCTACTATCAGGCGTATGATGGCCTAAGCAAAGGTAATAACAAAAAAGATACGGTATATTACCTACTATCAGACGTATGAAAGCCTAAGCAAATGTAATAAACCAAAAGATACAGTATATTACCAACTATCAAATGTATGATAGCCTAAGCATAGGTAATAACCCAAAAGTTACGGTATATTATCTACTATCAGACGTATGATAGCCTAAGCAAAGGTAATAACAAAAAAGATACGGTATATTACCTACTATCAATCGTATGATAGCTTAAGCAAAGTTAATAACCTAAACGATACGGTATATTACCTACTACCAGACGTATAATAGCGTAAGCAAAGGTAATAACCCAAAACATACAGCATATTACCTACTATCAAACGTATGATAGACTAAGCAACGGTATAACCCAAAAGATACAATATATTACTTACTATCAGATGTATGAAAGTCTAAGCAAAGGTAATAACCCAAAAGATACAATATATTACGAACTATCAAATGTATGATAGCCTAAGCAAAGGTAATAACCCAAAAGAGACGGTATATTACCTACTATCAAACGTATGTTAGCCTAAGAAAAGGTAATAAAAAAAAGATACGGTAAATTACCTACTATCAAACGTATGATAGACTAAGCAAAGGTAATAACCTAAAAGATACGGTATATTACCTACTATCAGACGTATGATAGCCTAAGCAAAGGTAATAACCCAAAAGAGACGGTATATTACCTATTATCAGACGTATGATGGCCTTAGCAAAGGTAATAACCCAAAAGATACAATATATTACCTTCTATCAGACGTATGAAAGTCTAAGCAAAGGTAATAACCCAAAAGATACGGTATATTATGAACTATCAAACGTATGATAGCCCAAGCAAAGGTAATAACCTAAAACATACGGTATGTTACCAACTATCCAACGTATGATAGCCTAAGCAAAGGTAATAACCCAAAAGAGACGGTATATTACCTACTATCACACGTATGATGGCCTAAGTAAAGGTAATAACAAAAAAGATACGGTATATTACCTACTATCAGAAGTATGAAAGCCTAAGCAAAGGTAATAAACCAAAAGATACAGTATATTACCAACTATCAAACGTATGATAGCCTAAGCATAGGTAATAACCCAAAAGATACGGTATATTATGTACTATCAGACGTATGATAGCCTTAGCAAAGGTAATAACAAATAAGATACGGTATATTACCTACTATCAGCCGTATGATAGCTTAATCCAAGGTAATAACCTAAATGATACGGTATATTACCTATTATTAGACGTATAATAGCCTAAGCAAAGGTAATAACCCGAAACATAAGTATATTACCTACTATCAAACATATGATAGCCTAAGCAAAGGTAATAACCCAAAAGATACGGTATATTACCTACTATCAGACGTATGAAAGCCTAAGCAAAGGTAATAACCCAAAAGATACGGTATATTACGAACTATCAAACGTATGATAGCCTAAGCAAAGGTAATAACCCAAAAGATACGGTATATTACCTACTATCAGACGTATGTTAGCCTAAGCAAAGGTAATAACAAAAAAGATACGTTATATTACCTACTATCAGACGTATGATAGCCTAAGCAAAGGTAATAACCAAAAAGATACGGTATATTACCTACTATCAGACGTATGTTAGCCTAAGCAAAGGTAATAACAAAAAATATACGGTAAATTACCTACTATCAGTCATATGATAGCCTAAGCAAAGGTAATAACCTAAAAGATACGGTATATTACCTACTATCAGACGTATAATAGCCTAAGCAAAGGTAATAGCCCAAAAGATACGGTATATTACCTGCTATCAAACGTATGATAGCCTAAGCAAAGGTAATAACCCAAAAGATACGGTATATTACCTACTATCAGACGTATGTTAGCATAAGCAAAGGTAATAACAAAAAAGATACGGTATATTACCTACTATCAGCTGTATGATAGCCTAAGGAAAGGTAATAACCTAAAAGATACCGTATATTACCTACTATCAGACGTATAATAGCCTAAGCAAAGGTAATAACCCAAAAGATACGGTATATTACCTACGATCAAACGTATGATAGCCTAAGCAAAGGTAATGACCCAAAAGAGACGGTATATTACCTATTATCAGACGTATGATGGCCTAAGCAATGGTAATAACCCAAAAGATATAGTATATTATGAACTATCAAACTTATGATAGCCCAAGCAAAGGTAATAACCTAAAACATACGGTATATTACCAACTATCCAACGTATGATAGCCTAAGCAAAGGTAATAACCCAAAAGAGATGGTATATTACCTACTATCAGACGTATGATGGCCTAAGCAAAGGTAATAACAAAAAAGATACGGTATATTACCTACTATCAGACGTATGAAAGCCTAAATAAAGGTAATAAACCAAAAGATACAGTATATTACCAACTATCAAACGTATGATAGCCTAAGCATAGGTAATAACCCAAAAGATACGGTATATTATCTACTATCAGACGTATGATAGCCTTAGCAAAGGTAATAACAAATAAGATACGGTATATTACCTATTATCAGCCGTATGATAGCTTAAGCAAAGGTAATAACCTAAACGATACGGTATATTACCTACTATCAGACGTATAATAGCCTAAGCAAAGGTAATAACCCGAAACATACAGTATATTACCTACTATCAAACGTATGATAGCCTAAGCAAAGGTTATAACCCAAAAGATACGGTATATTACCTACTATCAGACGTATGAAAGCCTAAGCAAAGGTAATAACCTAAAAGATACGGTATATTACGAACTATCAAACGTATGATAGCCTAAGCAAAGGTAATAACCCAAAAGAAACGGTAGATTACCTACTATCAAACGTATGATAGCCTAAGCAAAGGTAATAACCCAAAAGATATGGTATATTACCTACTATTAGACGTATGATAGACTAAGCAAAGGTTATATTCCAAAAGATACGGTATATTACCTACTATCAGACGTATGATAGCCTAAGCAAAGATAATAACCCAAAAGATACGGTATATTACCTACTATCAGACGTATGTTAGCCTAAGCAAAGGTAATAACAAAAAAGATACGGTATATTACCTACTATCAGCCGTATGATAGCCTAAGCAAAGGTAATAACCTAAAAGATGCGGTATATTACCAACTATCCAACGTATGATAGCCTAAGCAAAGGTAATAACCCAAAAGAGACGGTATATTACCTACTATCAGACGTATGTTGGCCTAAGCAAAGGTAATAACAAAAAAGATACGGTATATTACCTACTATCAGACGTATGAAAGCCTAAGCAAATGTAATAACCCAAAAGATACAGTATATTACCAACTATCAAATGTATGATAGCCTAAGCATAGGTAATAACCCAAAAGATACGGTATATTATCTACTATCAGACGTATGATAGCCTAAGCAAAGGTAATAACAAAAAAGATACGGTATATTACCTACTAGCAATCGTATGATAGCTTAAGCAAAGTTAATAACCTAAACGATACGGTATATTACCTACTACCAGACGTATAATAGCGTAAGCAAAGGTAATAACCCAAAACCTACAGCATATTACCTACTATCAAACGTATGATAGACTAAGCAACGGTATAACCCAAAAGATACAATATATTACTTACTATCAGATGTATGAAAGTCTAAGCAAAGGTAATAACCCAAAAGATACAATATATTACGAACTATCAAACGTATGATAGCCTAAGCAAAGGTAATAACCCAAAAGAGACGGTATATTACCTACTATCAAACGTATGTTAGCCTAAGAAAAGGTAATAAAAAAAAGATACGGTAAATTACCTACTATCAGACGTATGATAGCCTAAGCAAAGGTAATAACCTAAAAGATACGGTATATTACCTACTATCAGACGTATGATAGCCTAAGCAAAGGTAATAACCCAAAAGAGACGGTATATTACCTATTATCAGACGTATGATGGCCTTAGCAAAGGTAATAACCCAAAAGATACAATATATTACCTTCTATCAGACGTATGAAAGTCTAAGCAAAGTTAATAACCCAAAAGATACGGTATATTATGAACTATCAAACGTATGATAGCCCAAGCAAAGGTAATAACCTAAAACATACGGTATATTACCAAGTATCCAACGTATGATAGCCTAAGCAAAGGTAATAACCCAAAAGAGACAGTATATTACCTACTATCAGACGTATGATGGCCTAAGCAAAGGTAATAACAAAAAAGATACGGTATATTACCTACTATCAGACGTATGAAAGCCTAAGCAAAGGTAATAAACCAAAAGATACAGTATATTACCAACTATCAAACGTATGATAGCCTAAGCATAGGTAATAACCGAAAAGATATGGTATATTATCTACTATCAGACGTATGATAGCCTTAGCAAAGGTAATAACAAATAAGATACTGTATATTACCTACTATCAGCCGTATGATAGCTTAAGCAAAGGTAATAACCTAAACGATACGGTATATTACCTACTATCAGACGTATAATAGCCTAAGCAAAGGTAATAACCCGAAACATACAGTATATTACCTACTATCAAACGTATGATAGCCTAAGCAAAGGTAATAACCCAAAAGATACGGTGTATTACCTACTATCAGACGTATGAAAGCCTAAGCAAAGGTAATAACCCAAAAGATACGGTATATTACGAACTATCAAACGTATGATAGCCTAAGTAAAGGTAATAACCCAAAAGAAACGGTAGATTACCTACTATCAAATGTATGATAGCCTAAGCAAAGGTAATAACCCAAAAGATATGGTATATTACCTACTATCAGACGTATAATAGCATAAGAAAAGGTAATAACCCAAAAGATACGGTATATTACCTACTATCAGACGTATGGTAGCCTAAGCAAAGGTAATAACAAATAAGATACGGTATATTACCTACTATCAGCCGTATGATAGCTTAAGCAAAGGTAATAACCTAAACGATACGGTATATTACCTACTATCAGATGTATAATAGCCTAAGAAAAGGTAATAACCCAAAACATAGAGTATATTACCTACTATCAAATGTATGATAGGCTAAGCAAAGGTAATAGCCCAAAAGATACGGTATATTACCTACTATCAGACGTATGAAAGTCTAAGCAAAGGTAATAACCCAAAAGATACAGTATATTACGAACTATCAAACGTATGATAGCCTAAGCAAAGGTAATAACCCAAAAGAGACGGTATATTACCTACTATCAGACGTATGATGGCCTAAACAAAGGTAATAACAAAAAAGATACGGTATATTACCTACTATCAGACGTATGAAAGCCTAAGCAAAGGTAATAAACGAAAAGATACGGTATATTACCAACTATCAAATGTATGATAGCCTAAGCATAGGTAATAACCCAAAAGATACGGTATATTATCTACTATCAGACGTATGATAGCCTAAGCAAAGGTAATAACAAAAACAATATGGTATATTACCTACTATCAGTCGTATGATAGCTTAAGCAAAGTTAATAACCTAAACGATACGGTATATTACCTACTACCAGACGTATAATAGCCTAAGCAAAGGTAATAACCCAAAACATACAGTATATTACCTACTATCAAACGTATGATAGACTAAGCAAAGGTATAACCCAAAAGATACAGTATATTACCTACTATCAGATGTATGAAAGTCTAAGCAAAGGTAACAACCCAAAAGATACGGTATATTACGAACTATCAAACGTATGATAGCCTAAGCAAAGGTAATAACCCAAAAGAAACGATACATTACCTACTATCAAACGTATGTTAGCCTAAGAAAAGGTAATAAAAAAAAGATACGGTAAATTACCTACTATCAGACGTATGATAGCCTAAGCAAAGGTAATAACCTAAAAGATACGGTATATTACCTACTATCAGACGTATGATAGCCTAAGCAAAGGTAATAACCCAAAAGATGCGGTATATTACCTACTATCAGACGTATGTTAGCCTAAGCAAAGGTAATAACAAAAAAGATACGGTAAATTACCTACTATCAGCCGTATCATAGCCTAAGCAAAGGTAATAACCCAAAAGAGACGGTATATTACCTATTATCAGACGTATGATGGCCTTAGCAAAGGTAATAACCCAAAAGATACAATATATTACCTACTATCAGACGTATGAAAGTCTAAGCAAAGGTAATAACCCAAAAGATACGGTATATTATGAACTATCAAACGTATGATAGCCCAAGCAAAGGTAATAACCTAAAACATACGGTATATTACCAACTATCCAACGTATGATAGCCTAAGCAAAGGTAATAACCCAAAAGAGACGGTATATTACCTACTATCAGACGTATGATGGCCTAAGCAAAGGTAATAACAAAAAAGATACGGTATATTACCTACTATCAGACGTATGAAAGCCTAAGCAAAGGTAATAAACCAAAAGATACAGTATATTACCAACTATCAAACGTATGATAGCCTAAGCATAGGTAATAACCCAAAAGATACGGTATATTATCTACTATCAGACGTATGATAGCCTTAGCAAAGGTAATAACAAAGAAGATACGGTATATTACCTACTATCAGCCGTATGATAGCTTAAGATAAGGTAATAACCTAAACGATACGGTATATTACCTACTATCAGACGTATAATAGCCTAAGAAAAGGTAATAACCCAAAACATACGGTATATTACCTACTATCAAATGTATGATAGGCTAAGCAAAGGTAATAACCCAAAAGATACGGTATATTACCTACTATCAGACGTATGAAAGTCTAAGCAAAGGTAATGACCCAAAAGATACGGTATATTACGAACTATCAAACGTATGATAGCCTAAGCAAAGGTAATAACCCAAAAGAGACGGTATATTACCTACTATCAGACGTATGATGGCCTAAGCAAAGGTAATAACCAAAAAGATACGGTATATTACGAACTATCAAACGTATGATTGCCTAAGCAAAGGTAATAACCCAAAAGAAACGGTAGATTACCTACTATCAAACGTATGATAACCTAAGCAAAGGTAATAACCCAAAAGATATGGTATATTACCTACTATCAGACGTATAATAGCATAAGCAAAGGTAATAACCCAAAAGATACGGTATATTACCTACTATCAGACGTATGGTAGCCTAAGCAAAGGTAATAACAAATAAGATACGGTATATTACCTACTATCAGCCGTATGATAGCTTAAGCAAAGGTAATAACCTAAACGATACGGTATATTACCTACTATCAGACGTATAATAGCCTAAGAAAAGGTAATAACCCAAAACATACGGTATATTACCTACTATCAAATGTATGATACGCTAAGCAAAGGTAATAACCCAAAAGATACGGTATATTACCTACTATCAGACGTATGAAAGTCTAAGCAAAGGTAATAACCCAAAAGATACGGTATATTACGAACTATCAAACGTATGATAGCCTAAGCAAAGGTAATAACCCAAAAGAGACGGTATATTACCTACTATCAGACGTATGATGGCCTAAACAAAGGTAATAACAAAAAAGATACGGTATATTACCTACTATCAGACGTATGAAAGCCTAAGCAAAGGTAATAAACGAAAAGATACGGTATATTACATACTATCAAACGTATGATAGCCTAAGCATAGGTAATAACCCAAAAGATACGGTATATTATCTACTATCAGACGTATGATAGCCTAAGCAAAGGTAATAACAAAAACAATATGGTATATTACCTACTATCAGTCGTATGATAGCTTAAGCAAAGTTAATAACCTAAACGATACGGTATATTACCTACTACCAGACGTATAATAGCCTAAGCAAAGGTAATAACCCAAAACATACAGTATATTACCTACTATCAAACGTATGATAGACTAAGCAAAGGTATAACCCAAAAGATACAATATATTACCTACTATCAGATGTATGAAAGTCTAAGCAAAGGTAACAACCTAAAAGATACGGTATATTACGAACTATCAAACGTATGATAGCCTAAGCAAAGGTAATAACCAAAAAGAAACGATACATTACCTACTATCAAACGTATGTTAGCCTAAGAAAAGGTAATAAAAAAAAGATACGGTAAATTACCTACTATCAGACGTATGATAGCCTAAGCAAAGGTAAAAACCTAAAAGATACGGTATATTACCTACTATCAGACGTATGATAGTCTAAGCAAAGGTAATAACCCAAAAGATGCGGTATATTACCTACTATCAGACGTATGTTAGCCTAAGCAAAGGTAATAACAAAAAAGATATGGTAAATTACCTACTATCAGCCGTATGATAGCCTAAGCAAAGGTAATAACCCAAAAGAGATGGTATATTACCTATTATCAGACGTATGATGGCCTTAGCAAAGGTAATAACCCAAAAGATATAATATATTACCTACTATCAGACGTATGAAAGTTAAGCAAAGGTAATAACCCAAAAGATACGGTATATTATGAACTATCAAACGTATGATAGCCCAAGCAAAGGTAATAACCTAAAACATACGGTATATTACCAACTATCCAACGTATGATAGCCTAAGCAAAGGTAATAACCCAAAAGAGACGGTATATTACCTACTATCAGACGTATGATGGCCTAAGCAAAGGTAATAACAAAAAAGATACGGTATATTACCTACTATCAGACGTATGAAAGCCTAAGCAAAGGTAATAAACCAAAAGATACAGTATATTACCAACTATCAAACGTATGATAGCCTAAGCATAGGTAATAACCCAAAAGATACGGTATATTATCTACTATCAGACCAATGATAGCCTTAGCAAAGGTAATAACAAATAAGATACGGTATATTACCTACTATCAGCCGTATGATAGCTTAAGCAAAGGTAATAACCTAAACGATACGGTATATTACCTACTATCAGACGTATAATAGCCTAAGCAAAGGTAATAACCCGAAACATACAGTATATTACCTACTATCAAACGTATGATAGCCTAAGCAAAGGTAATAACCCAAAAGATACGGTATATTACCTACTATCCGACGTATGAAAGCCTAAGCAAAGGTAATAACCCAAAAGATATGGTATATTACGAACTATCAAACGTATGATAGCCTAAGCAAAGGTAATAACCCAAAAGAAACGGTAGATTACCTACTATCAAACGTATGATAGCCTAAGCAAAGGTAATATTCCAAAAGATACGGTATATTACCTACTATCAGACGTATGATAGCCTAAGCAAAGATAAAAACCCAAAAGATACGGTATATTACCTACTATCAGACGTATGTTAGCCTAAGCAAAGGTAATAACAAAAAAGATACGGTATATTACCTACTATCAGCCGTATGATAGCCTAAGCAAAGGTAATAACCTAAAAGATACAGTATATTACCTACTATCAGACGTATAATAGCCTAAGCAAAGGTAATAACCCAAAAGATACAGTATATTACCTACTATCAAACATATGATAGCCCAAGCAAAGGTAATAACCTAAAAGATACGGTATATTACCTACTATCTGACGTATAATAGCATAAGCAAAGGTAATAACCCAAAAGATACGGTATATTACCTACTATCAAACGTATGATAGCCTAAGCAAAGGTAATAACCCAAAAGAGACGGTATATTACCTATTATCAGACATATGATGGCCTAAGCAAAGGTAATAACCCAAAAGATGCAGTATATTACCTACTATCAGACGTATGAAAGCCTAAGCAAAGGTAATAACCCAAAAAATACGGTATATTATGAACTATAAAACGTATGATAGCCTAAGCAAAGGTAATAACCTAAAACATACGGTATATTACCAACTATACAACGTATGATAGCCTAAGCAAAGGTAATAACCCAAAAGAGACGGTATATTACCTACTATCAGACGTATGATGGCCTAAGCAAAGGTAATAACAAAAAAATACGGTATATTACCTACTATCAGACGTATGAAAGCCTAAGCAAAGGTAATAAACCAAAAGATACAGTATATTACCAACTATCAAACGTATGATAGCCTAAGCATAGGTAATAACCCAAAAGATATGGTATATTATCTACTATCAGACGTATGGTAGCCTAAGCAAAGGTAATAACAAATAAGATACGGTATATTACCTACTATCAGCCGTATGATAGCTTAAGCAAAGGTAATAACCTAAACGATACGGTATATTACCTACTATCAGATGTATAATAGCCTAAGCAAAGGTAATAACCCAAAACATACAGTATATTACCTACTATCAAATGTATGATAGGCTAAGCAAAGGTAATAAACCAAAAGATACGGTATATTACCTACTATCAGACGTATGAAAGTCTAAGCAAAGGTAATAACCCAAAACATACAGTATATTACGAACTATCAAACGTATGATAGCCTAAGCAAAGGTAATAACCCAAAAGAGACGGTATATTACCTACTATCAGACGTATGATGGCCTAAACAAAGGTAATAACAAAAAAGATACGGTATATTACCTACTATCAGACGTATGAAAGCCTAAGCAAAGGTAATAAACGAAAAGATACGGTATATTACCAACAATCAAACGTATGATAGCCTAAGCATAGGTAATAACCCAAAAGATACGGTATATTATCTACTATCAGACGTATGATAGCCTAAGCAAAGGTAATAACAAAAAAGATACGGTATATTACCTACTATCAGTCGTATGATAGCTTAATCAAAGTTAATAACCTAAACGATACGGTATATTACCTACTACCAGACGTATAATAGCCTAAGCAAAGGTAATAACCCAAAACATACAGTATATTACCTACTATCAAACGTATGATAGACTAAACAAAGGTAATAACCCAAAAGATACAGTATATTACCTACTATCAGATGTATGAAAGTCTAAGCAAAGGTAATAACCCAAAAGATACGGTATATTACGAACTATCAAACGTATGATAGCCTAAGCAAAGGTAATAACCCAAAAGAAACGACACATTACCTACTATCAAACGTATGTTAGTCTAAGAAAAGGTAATAAAAAAAAGATACGGTAAATTACCTACTATCAGACGTATGATAGCCTAAGCAAAGGTAATAACCTAAAAGATACGGTATATTACCTACTATCAGACGTATGTTAGCCTAAGCAAAGGTAATAACAAAAAAGATACGGTAAATTACCTACTATCAGCCGTATGATAGCCTAAGCAAAGGTAATAACCCAAGAGATACAGTATATTACCAACTATCCAACATATGATAGCCTAAGCAAAGGTAATAACCCAAAAGAGACGGTATATTACCTAATATCAGACGTATGATGACCTAAGCAAAGGTAAAAACCAAAAAGATACGGTATAATACCTACTATCAGACGTATGAAAGCCTAAGCAAACGTAATAAACCAAAAGATACGGTATATTACCAACTATCAAACGTATGATAGCCTAAGCATAGGTAATAACCCAAAAGATACGGTATATTACCTACTACCAGAGGTATGATAGCCTAAGCAAAGGTAATAACAAAAAAGATACAGTATATTATCTACTATCAGCCCTATGATAGCCTAAGCAAAGGTAATAACCTAAAAGATACGGTATATTACCTACTATCAGACGTATGATAGCCTAAGCAAAGGTAATAACCCAAAAGATAAGGTATATTACCAACTATCAGACGTATGATAGCCTATGCAAAGGTAATAACCCAAAAGAGACGGTATCTACAAACTGTTAAACGTATGATAGCCTAAGCATAGGTAATAACCCAAGAGATAGGGTATATTACCTACTATCAAACGTATGATAGCCTAAGCAAAGGTAATAACCTAAAAGATACGGTATATTAACTACTATCAGACGTATCATGGCCTAAACAAAGGTAATAACCCAAAATATACGGTATATTAACTACTATCAGGCGTATGAAAGCCTAAGCAAAGGTCATAGATCTAAAGTTACAGTATATTACCAACTATCAAATGTATGATAGCCTAAGCAAAGGTAATAACCCAAAACATACGGTATCTTACCAACTATTAAACGTATGATAGCCTGAGCATAGGTAATAACCCAAAAGATACGGTATATTACCTACTATCAAACGTATGATAGCCTCAGCAAAGGTAATAACCGAAAAGATACGGTATATTACCTACTATCAGACGTATGATAGCCTAAGCAAAGGTAATAACCCAAAAGATACGGTATATTACCTACTATCAGACATATGATAACCTAAGCAAAGGTAATAACCCAAAAGATACGGTATATTACCTATTATCAGACGTATGATAGCCTAAGCAAAGGTAATAACATAAAAGTTACGGTATATTACCTACTATCAGCCGTATGATAGCCTAAGCAAAGGTAAAAACCTAAAAGATACAGTATATTACCTACTATCAGACGTATAATAGCCTAAGCAAAGGTAATAACCCAAAACATACAGTATATTACCTACTATCAAACGTATGATAGCCTAAGGAAAGGTAATAACCTAAAAGATACGGTATATTACCTACTATCAAACGTATAATAGCCTAAGCAAAGGTAATAACCCAAAAGATACGGTATATTACCTACTATCAAACATATGATAGCCGAAGCAAAGGTAATAACCCAAAAGAAACGGTATATTACCTATTATCAGACGTATGATGGCCTAAGCAAAGGTAATAACCCAAAAGATACAGTATATTACCTACTATCAGATGTATGAAAGCCTAAGCAAAGGTAATAACCCAAAAGGTACGATATATTACGAACTATCAAACGTATGATAGCCTAAGCAAAGGTAATAACCCAAAAGAGACGGTATATTACCTTCTATCAGACGTATGATAGAATAAGCAAAGGTAATAACAAATAAGATATAAAATATTATCTACTATCAGCCCTATGATAGCCTAAGCAAAGGTAATAACCTAAAAGATACGGTATATTACCTACTATCAGACGTATAATAGCTTAAGCAAAGGTAATAACCCAAAACATTCAGTATATTACCTACTATCAAACGTATGATAGCCTAAGCAAAGGTAATAACCCAAAAGATAAGGTATATTACCAACTATCAGACGTATGATAGCCTATGCAAAGGTAATAACCCAAAAGAGACGGTATCTACAAATTGTTAAACGTATGATAGCCTAAGCATAGGTAATAACCCAAGAGATACGGTATATTACCTACTATTAAACGTATGATAGCTTAAGCAAAGGTAATAACCCAAAATATACGGTATATTAACTACTATCAGGCATATGAAAGCCTAAGCAAAGGTAACAGACCTAAAGATACGGTATATTACCAACTATTAAACGTATGATAGCCTGAGCATAGGTAATAACCCAAAAGATACGGTATATTACCTATTATCAGACGTATAATAGCCTAAGCAAAGGTAATAACTCAAAAGATATGGTATATTACCTACTATCAAACGTATGATAGCATAAGCAAAGGTAATAACCTAAAAGATACGGTATATTACCTACTATCAGACGTATAATAGCCTAAGCAATGGTAATAACCCAAGAGATACGGTATATTACCTACTATCAAACGTATGATAGCCTAAGCAAAGGTAATAACCTAAAGGAGATGGTATATTAACTACTATCAGACGTATCATGGCCTAAGCAAAGGTAGTAACCCAAAAGATAAGGTATATTACCAACTATCGGACGTATCTACAAACTGTTAAACGTATGATAGCCTAAGCATAGGTAATAACCCAAGAGATATGGTATATTACCTACTATCGAACGTATGACAGCCTAAGCAAAGGTAATAACCTAAATGAGACGGTATATTAACTACTATCAGACGTATCATGGCCTAAGCAAAGGTAATAACCGAAAAGATACAGTATATTAACTACTATCAGACGTATGAAAGCCTAAGCAAAGGTAATAGACCTAAAGATACGGTATATTACCAACTATCAAACGTATGAAAGCCTAAGCAAAGGTAATAACCCAAAACATACGGTATCTTACCAACTATTAAACGTATGATAGCCTGAGCATAGGTAATAACCCAAAAGATACGATATATTACCTACTATCAAACGTATGATAGCCTTAACAAAGGTAATAACCCAAAAGATACGGTATATTACCTACTATCAGACGTATGATAGCCTAAGCAAAGGTAATAACCCAAAAGATACGGTATATTACCTACTATCAGACGTATGATAACCTAAGCAAAGGTAATAACCCAAAAGATACGGTATATTACCTACTATCAGACGTATGATAGCCTAAGCAAAGGTAATAACATAAAAGTTGCGGTATATTACCTACTATCAGCCGTATGATAGCCTAAGCAAAGGTAATAACCTAAAAGATACGGTATATTACCTACTATCAGACGTATAATAGCCTAAGCAAAGGTAATAACCCAAAACATACAGTATATTATCTACTATTAAACGTATGATAACCTAAGGAAAGGTAATAACCTAAAAGATACGGTATATTACCTACTATCAGACGTATAATAGTCTAAACAAAGGTAATAATCCAAAAGATATGGTATATTACCTACTATCAAAAGTATGATAGCCTAAGCAAAGGTAATAACCCAAAAGAGACGGTATATTACCTATTATCAGACTTATGATGGCCAAAGCAAAGGTAATAACCCAAAAGATACAGTATATTACCTACTATCAGACGTATGAAAGCCAAAGCAAAGGTAATAACCTAAAAGATATGATATATTACCTACTATCAGACGTATAATAGCCTAAGCAAAGGTGATAACCCAAAACATACAGTATATTACCTACAATCAAACGTATGATAGCCAAAGCAAAGGTAATAACCTAAAAGATACGGTATATAATCTACTATCTGACATATAATAGCCTAAGCAAAGGTAATAACCCAAAAGATACGGTATATTACCAACTATGAAACGTAAGATAGCCTAAGCACACGTAATAACCCAAAAGAGACGGTATCTTACCAACTATAAAACGTATGATAGCCTAAGCGTAGGTAATAACCCAAAAGATACGGTATATTACCTACTATCAAACGTATGATAGCCTAAGCAAAGGTAATAACCCAAAAGAAACGGTACATTACCTACTATCAAACGTATGATAGCCTAAGCAAAGGTAATAACCCAAAACATACGGTATCTTCCCAACTATTAAACGTATGATAGCCTAAGCATAGGTAATAACCCAAAAGATACGATATATTACCTACTATCAAACGTATGATAGCCTAAGCAAAGGTAATAACCCAAAAGAAATGGTATATGACCTACTATCAAACGTATGATAGCCTAAGCAAAGGTATAAACCAAAACGATACATTATAATACCTACTATCAGACGTATGAAAGCCTAAGCAAACGTAATAAACCAAAAGATACGATATATTAACAACTATCAAACGTATGATAGCCGAAGCATAGGTAATAACCCAAAAGATACGGTATATTACCTACTATCAGACGTATGATAGCATAAGCAAAGGTAATAACAAAAAAGATACAATATATTATCTACTATCAGCCCTATGATAGCCTAAGCAAAGGTAATAACCTAAAAGATACGGTATATTACCTACTATCAGACGTACAATAGCTTAAGCAAAGTTAATAACCCAAAACATACAGTATATTACCTACTATCAATCGTATGATAGCCTAAGGAAAGGTAATAACCCAAAAGACACGGTATATTACCTACTATCAGACGTATGAAAGCCTAAGCAAAGGTAATAACCCAAAAGATACAGTATATTACGAACTATCATTCGTATGATAGCCTAAGCAAAGGTAATAACCCAAAAGAAACGGTATATTACCTACTATCAAACGTATGATAGCCTAAGTAAAGGTAATAACCCAAACGATATGGTATATTACCAAATATTATACGTATGATAGCCTAAGCAAAGGTAATAACCTAAAAGATACGGTATATTACCTACTATCAGACGTATGATAGCCTAAGCAAAGTTAATAACCCAAAAGATACGGTATATTACCTACTATCAGACGTATGTTAGCTTAAGCAAAGGTAATAACAAAAAAGATACGGTATATTACCTACTATCAGCTGTATGATAGCCTAAGCAAAGGTAATAACCTAAAAGATACGGTATATTACCTACTATCAGATGTATAATAGCCTAAGCAATGTTAATAACCCAAAAGATATGGTATATTACCTACTATCAAACGTATGATAGCCTAAGCAAAGGTGATAACCTAAAAGATACGGTATATTACCTACTATCAAACGTATAATAGCCTAAGCAAAGGCAATAACCCAAGAGATACGGTATATTACCTACTATCAAACGTATGATAGCCTAAGCAAAGGTAATAACCTAAAGGAGACGGTATATTAACTACTATCAGACGTATCATGGCCTAAGCAAAGGTAATAACCAAAAAGATAAGGTATATTACCAACTATCGGACGTATGATAGCCTATGCAAAGGTTATAACCCAAAAGAGACGGTGTCTACAAACTGTTAAACGTATGATAGCCTAAGCATACGTAATAACCCAAAAGATACGGTATATTACCTACTATCAAACGTATGATAGCCTAAGCAAAGGTAATAATCTAAAAGAGACGGTATATTAACTACTATCAGACGTATCATGGCCTAAGCAAAGGTAATAACCCAAAAGATACGGTATATTAACTACTATGAGACGTATGAAAGCCTAAGCAAAGGTAGTAGACCTTAAGATACGGTATATTACCAACTATCAAACGTATGATAGCCTAAGTAAAGGTAATAACCCAAAACATACGGTATCTTACCAACTATTAAACGTATGATAGCCTGAGCATAGGTAATAACCCAAAAGATACGGTATATTACCTACTATCAAACGTATGATAGCCTAAACAAAGGTAATAACCCAAAAGATACGGTATATTACCTACTATCAGACGTATGATAGCCTAAGCAAAGTTAATAACCCAAAAGATACGGTATATTACCTACTATCAGACGTATGATAACCTAAGCAAAGGTAATAACCCAAAAGATACGGTATATTACCTACTATCAGACGTATGATAACCTAAGCAAAGGTAATAACATAAAAGTTACGGTATATTACCTACTATCAGCCGTATGATAGCCTAAGCAATGGTAATAACCTAAAAGATACGGTATATTACCTACTATCATACGTATAATAGCCTAAGCAAAGGTAATAACCCAAAACATACAGTATATTACCTACTATCAAACGTATGATAGCCTAAGCAAAGGTAATAACCTAAAAGATACGGTATATTACCTACTATCAGACGTATAATATTCTAAGCAAAGGTAATAACCCAAAAGATATGGTATATTACCTACTATCAAACGTATGATAGCCTAAGCAAAGGTAATAACCCAAAAGAGACGGTATATTACCTATTATCAGACGTATGATGGCTAAAACAAAGGTAATAACCCAAAAGATACAGTATATTACCTACTATCAGACGTATGAAAGCCTAACCAAAGGTAATAACCCAAAAGAGAAGGTATATTACGAACTATCAAAAGTATGATAGCCTAAGCAAAGGTAATAACCCAAAACATACGATATATTACAAACTATCCAACGTATGATAGCCTAAGCAAAGGTAATAACCTAAAAGATACAATATATTACCTACTATCAGACGTATAATTGCCTAAGCAAAGGTAATAACCCAAAAGATACGGTATATTACCTACTATCAAACATATGATAGCCTAAGCAAAGGTAATAACCCAAAAGAGACGATATATTACCTATTATCAGACGTATGATGGCCTAAGAAAAGGTAATAACCCAAAAGATTCAGTATATTACCTACTATCAGATGTATGAAAGCCTAAGCAAAGGTAATATCCCAAAAGATACGGTGTATTACGAACTATCAAACGTATGATAGCCTAAGCAAAGGTAATAACCCAAAACATACGGTATATTACCAACTATCCAACACCAAAAAGCCTAAGCAAACGTAATAAACCAAAAGAGACGGTATATTACAACCTATCAAACGTATGATGGCCTAAGCATAGGTAATAACCCAAAAGATACGGTAAATTACTTACTATCAGACGTATGATAGCCTAAGCAAAGGTAATAACAAAAAAGATACAGTATATTATCTACTATCAGCCCTATGATAGCCTAAGCAAAGGTAATAACCTAAAAGATACGGTATATTACCTACTATCAGACGTATAAAAGCCTAAGCAAAGGTAATAACCCAAAACATATAATATATTACCTACTATCGAACGTATGATAGCCTAAGCAAAGGTAATAACCCAAAAGATACGTTATATCACCTACTATCAGACGTATGAAAGCCTAAGCAAATGTAATAACCTAAACGATACGGTATATTACGAACTATCAAACGTATGATAGCCTAAGCAAAGGTAATAACCCAAACGAAATGGTATATTACCTACTATCAAACGTATGATAGCCTAAGTAAAGGTAATAACCCAAAAGAGAAGGTATATTACCAAATATTAGACGTATGATAGCCTAAGCAAAGGTAATAACCCAAAAGATACGGTATATTACCTACTATCAGACGTATGATAGCCCAAGCAAAGGTAATAACCTAAAAGATACGGTATATTACCTACTATCAGACGTATGTTAGCCTAAGCAAAGGTAATAACAAAAAAGATACGGTATATTACCTACTATCAGCTGTATGATAGCCTAAGCAAGGGTAATAACCTAAAAGATAAGGTATATTACATAATATCAAACGTATGATAGCCTAAGCAAAGGTAATAACCCAAAAGATACGGTAAATTACCTACTATCAGACATATGATAGTCTAAGCAAAGGTAATAACAAAAAAGATACAGTATATTATCTACTATCAGCCCTATGATAGCCTAAGCAAAGGTAATAACCTAAAAGATACGGTATATTACCTACTATCAGACGTATAATAGCCTAAGCAAAGGAAATAACCCAAAACATATAGTATATTACCTACTATCAAACGTATGATAGCCTAAGCAAAGGTAATAACCCAAAAGATACGTTATATCACCTACTATCAGACGTATGAAAGCCTAAGCAAATGTAATAACCCAAAAGATACGGTATATTACGAACTATCAAACGTATGATAGCCTAAGCAAAGGTAATAACCCAAACGAAATGGTATATTACCTACTATCAAACGTATGATAGCCTAAGTAAAGGTAATAACCCAAAAGATATGGTATATTACCAAATATTAGACGTATGATAGCCTAAGCAAAGGTAATAACCCAAAAGATAAGGTATATTACCTACTATCAGACGTATGATAGCCTAAGCAAAGGTCATAACCCAAAAGATAAGGTATATTACCTACTATCAGACGTATGTTAGCCTAAGCAAAGGTAATAACAAAAAAGATACGGTATATCACCTACTATCAGCTGTATGATAGGCTAAGCAAAGGTAATAACCTAAAAGATACGGTATATTACCTACTATCAGACATATAATAGCCTAAGCAAAGGTAATAACCCAAAGGATATGGTATATTACCTACTATCAAACGTATGATAGCATAAGCAAAGGTAATAACCTAAAACATACGGTATATTACCTACAATCAGACGTATAATAGCCTAAGCAAAGGTAATAACCCAAGAGATACGGTATATTACCTACTATCAAACGTATGATAGCCTAAGCAAAGGTAATAACCTAAAAGAGACGGTATATTAACTACTATCAGACGTATCATGGCCTAAGCAAAGGTAATAACCCAAAAGATAAGGTATATTACCAACTATCAGACGTATGATAGCCTATGCAAAGGTAATAACCCAAAAGAGACGGTATCTACAAACTGTTAAACGTACGATAGCCTAAGCAAGGGTATTAACCCAAAAGAAACGGTATATTACCTATTATCAAACGTAAGATAGCCTAAGCAAAGGTAATAAACCAAAAGATATGGTATATTACCTACTATTAGACGTATGATAGCCTAAACAAATGTAATAACCAAAAAGATACGATATATTACCTACTATCAGACGTATGATAACCTAACAAAGGTAATAACCCAAAAGATACGGTATATTACCTACTATCAGAAGTATGATAGCATAAGCAAAGGTAATAATAAAAAAGATACGGCATAGTACCTACTATCAGCCGTATGATAGCCTAAGCAAAGGTAATAACCTAAAAGATATGATATTTTACCTACTATCAGACATATAATAGCCTAAGCAAAGGTGATAACCAAAAACATACAGTATATTATCTACAATCAAACGTATGATAGCCAAAGCAAAGGTAATAACCTAAAAGATACGGTATATAATCTACTATCAGACATATAATAGCCTAAGCAAAGGTAATAACCCAAAAGATACAGTATATTACCAACTATGAAACGTAAGATAGCCTAAGCACAGGTAATAACCCAAAAGAGACGGTATCTTACCAACTATTAAACGTATGATAGCCTAAGCGTAGGTAATAACCCAAAAGAAACAGTACATTACCTACTATCAAGCGTATGATAGCCTAAGCAAAGGTAATAACCCCAAACATACGGTATCTTACCAACTATTAAACGTATGATAGCCTAAGCATAGGTAATAACCCAAAAGATACGGTATATTACCTACTATCAAACGTATGATAGCCTAAGCAAAGGTAATAACCCAAAAGAAATGGTATATTACCTACTATCAAACGTATGATAGCCTAAGCAAAGGTAATAACCCAAAAGATACGGTATACTACCTACTATCAGACGTATGATAGCCTAAGCAAATGTAATAACCCAAAAGATACGGTATATTACCTACTATCAGACGTATGATAACCTAAGGAATGGTTATAACCCAAAAGATACGGTATATTACTTACTATCAGACGTATGATAGCCTAAGCAAAGGTAATAATAAAAAAGATACGGTATATTACCTACTATCAGCCATATGATAGCCTAAGCAAAGGTAATAACCTAAAAGATATGGTATATTACCTACTATCAGACGTATAATAGCCTAAGCAAAGGTAATAACCCAAAACATACAGTATATTACCTACTATCAAACGTATGATAGCCAAACCAAAGGTAATAACCTAAAAGATACGGTATATAACCTACTATCAGACGTATAATAGCCTAAGCAAATATAATAACCCAAAAGATACGGTATATTACCAACTATCAAACGTATGATAGCCTAAGCAAAGGTAATAACCCAAAAGAGACGGTATCTTACCAACTGTTAAATGTATGATAACCTAAGCATAGGTAATAACCCAAAAGATACGGTATATTACCTACTATCAAACGTATGATAGCCTAAGCAAAGGTAATAACCCAAGAGAAACGGTATATTACCTACTATCAAACGTATGAAAGCCTAAGCAAAGGTAATAACCCAAAAGATACGGTATATTACCTACTATCCGGCATATGATAGCCTAAGAAAATGTAATAACCCAAAAGATACGGTATATTACCTACTATCAGACTTTTGATAACCTAAGCAAATGTAATAACCCAAAAGATACATTATATTACCTACTATCAGACGTATGATAGCCTAAGCAAAGGTAATAATAAAAAAGATACGGTATATTACCTACTATCAGCCGTATGAAAGCCTAAGCAAAGGTAATAACCTAAAAGATACGGTATATAACCTACTATCAGACGTATAATAGCCTAAGCAAAGGTAATAACCCAAAAGATACGGTATATTACCTACTCTCAGACGTATGATAGCCTAAGCAAAGGTAATAACCCAAAAGATACGGTATATTACCTACTATCAGATGTATGTTAGCCTAAGAAAAGGTAATAACAAAAAAGATACGGTATATTACCTACTATCAGCTGTATGATAGCCTAAGCAAGGGTAATAACCTAAAAGATAAGGTATATTACCTACTATCAAACGTATAATAGCCTAAGCAAAGGTAATAACCCAAAAGATACGGTAAATTACCTACTATCAGATGTATGATAGTCTAAGCAAAGGTAATAACAAAAAAGATACAGTATATTATCTACTATCAGCCCTATGATAGCCTAAGCAAAGGTAATAACCTAAAAGATACGGTATATTACCTACTATCAGACGTATAATAGCCTAAGCAAAGGAAATAACCCAAAACATATAGTATATTACCTACTATCAAACGTATGATAGCCTAAGCAAAGGTAATAACCCAAAAGATACGTTATATCACCTACTATCAGACGTATGAAAGCCTAAGCAAATGTAATAACCCAAAAGATACGGTATATTACGAACTATCAAACGTATGATAGCCTAAGCAAAGGTAATAACCCAAACGAAATGGTATATTACCTACTATCAAACGTATGATAGCCTAAGTAAAGGTAATAACCCAAAAGATATGGTATATTACCAAATATTAGACGTATGATAGCCTAAGCAAAGGTAATAACCCAAAAGATAAGGTATATTACCTACTATCAGACGTATGATAGCCTAAGCAAAGGTCATAACCCAAAAGATAAGGTATATTACCTACTATCAGACGTATGTTAGCCTAAGCAAAGGTAATAACAAAAAAGATACGGTATATCACCTACTATCAGCTGTATGATAGGCTAAGCAAAGGTAATAACCTAAAAGATACGGTATATTACCTACTATCAGACATATAATAGCCTAAGCAAAGGTAATAACCCAAAGGATATGGTATATTACCTACTATCAAACGTATGATAGCATAAGCAAAGGTAATAACCTAAAACATACGGTATATTACCTACAATCAGACGTATAATAGCCTAAGCAAAGGTAATAACCCAAGAGATACGGTATATTACCTACTATCAAACGTATGATAGCCTAAGCAAAGGTAATAACCTAAAATAGACGGTATATTAACTACTATCAGACGTATCATGGCCTAAGCAAAGGTAATAACCCAAAAGATAAGGTATATTACCAACTATCAGACGTATGATAGCCTATGCAAAGGTAATAACCCAAAAGAGACGGTATCTACAAACTGTTAAACGTATGATAGCCTAAGCAAAGGTATTAACCCAAAAGAAATGGTATATTACCTATTATCAAACGTAAGATAGCCTAAGCAAAGGTAATAAACCAAAAGATATGGTATATTGCCTACTATTAGAAGTATGATAGCCTAAACAAATGTAATAACCAAAAAGATACGATATATTACCTACTATCAGACGTATGATAACCTAACAAAGGTAATAACCCAAAAGATACGGTATATTACCTACTATCAGAAGTATGATAGCATAAGCAAAGGTAATAATAAAAAAGATACGGCATAGTACCTACTATCAGCCGTATGATAGCCTAAGCAAAGGTAATAACCTAAAAGATATGATATTTTACCTACTATCAGACGTATAATAGCCTAAGCAAAGGTGATAACCAAAAACATACAGTATATTATCTACAATCAAACGTATGATAGCCAAAGCAAAGGTAATAACCTAAAAGGTACGGTATATAATCTACTATCAGACATATAATAGCCTAAGCAAAGGTAATAACCCAAAAGATACAGTATATTACCAACTATGAAACGTAAGATAGCCTAAGCACAGGTAATAACCCAAAAGAGACGGTATCTTACCAACTATTAAACGTATGATAGCCTAAGCGTAGGTAATAACCCAAAAGAAACAGTACATTACCTACTATCAAACGTATGATAGCCTAAGCAAAGGTAATAACCCCAAACATACGGTATCTTACCAACTATTAAACGTATGATAGCCTAAGCATAGGTAATAACCCAAAAGATACGGTATATTACCTACTATCAAACGTATGATAGCCTAAGCAAAGGTAATAACCCAAAAGAAATGGTATATTACCTACTATCAAACATATGATAGCCTAAGCAAAGGTAATAACCCAAAAGATACGGTATACTACCTACTATCAGATGTATGATAGCCTAAGCAAATGTAATAACCCAAAAGATACGGTATATTACCTACTATCAGACGTATGATAACCTAAGCAATGGTTATAACCCAAAAGATACGGTATATTACTTACTATCAGACGTATGATAGCCTAAGCAAAGGTAATAATAAAAAAGATACGGTATATTACCTACTATCAGCCATATGATAGCCTACGCAAAGGTAATAACCTAAAAGATATGGTATATTACCTACTATCAGACGTATAATAGCCTAAGCAAAGGTAATAACCCAAAACATACAGTATATTACCTACTATCAAACGTATGATAGCCAAACCAAAGGTAATAACCTAAAAGATACGGTATATAACCTACTATCAGACGTATAATAGCCTAAGCAAAGGTAATAACCCAAAAGATACGGTATATTACCAACTATCAAACGTATGATAGCCTAAGCAAAGGTAATAACCCAAAAGAGACGGTATCTTACCAACTGTTAAATGTATGATAACCTAAGCATAGGTAATAACCCAAAAGATACGGTATATTACCTACTATCAAACGTATGATAGCCTAAGCAAAGGTAATAACCCAAGAGAAACGGTATATTACCTACTATCAAACGTATGAAAGCCTAAGCAAAGGTAATAACCCAAAAGATACGGTATATTACCTACTATCCGGCATATGATAGCCTAAGAAAATGTAATAACCCAAAAGATACGGTATATTACCTACTATCAGACTTTTGATAACCTAAGCAAATGTAATAACCCAAAAGATACATTATATTACCTACTATCAGACGTATGATAGCCTAAGCAAAGGTAATAATAAAAAAGATACGGTATATTACCTACTATCAGCCGTATGAAAGCCTAAGCAAAGGTAATAACCTAAAAGATACGGTATATAACCTACTATCAGACGTATAATAGCCTAAGCAAAGGTAATAACCCAAAAGATATGGTATATTACCAACTATGAAATGTAAGATAGCCTAAGCAAAGGTAATAACCCAAAAGATACGGTATATTACCTACTCTCAGACGTATGATAGCCTAAGCAAAGGTAATAAACCAAAAGATACGGTATATTACCTACTATGAGACGTATGATAGCCTAAGCAAAGGTAATAACAAAAAAGATACGGTATATTACTTACTATCACCAGTATGATAGCCTAAGCAAAGGTAATAAACTAAAAAATACGGTATATTACCTACTATCAGACGTATAATAGCCTAAGCAAAGTTAATAACCCAAAACATACAGTATATTACCTACTATCAAACGTATGATTGCCTAAGAAAAGGTAATAACCCAAAAGATATGGTATGTTACCTACTATCAAACGTATGATAGCCTAAGCAAAGGTAATAACCCAAAAGATACGGTATATTACCTACTATCAGACGTATGATAGCCTAAGCAAAGGTAATAACCCAAAAGATACGGTATATTACCTACTATCACACGTATGATAGCCTAAGCAAAGGTAATAATAAAAAAGATATGGTATATTACCTACTATCAGCCGTATGATCGCCTAAGCAAAGGTAATAACCTAAAAGATACGGTATATTACCTACTATCAGATGTATTATAGCCTAATCAAAGGTAATAACCCAAAAGATACGGTACATAACCTACTATCAAACGTATGATAGCCTAAGCAAAGGTAATCACCTAAACGTTACGGTATTTTACCTACTATCAGAGGTATAATAGCCTAAGCAAAGGTAATAACCCAAAAGATACGGTATATTACCTACTATCAAACGTATGATAGCCTAAGCAAAGGTAATAACCCAAAAGATACGGTATATTACCAACTATCAAACGTATGGTAGCCTAAGCAAAGGTAATAACCCAAATGAAACGGTATATTACCTACTATTAAACATATCATAGCCTGAGCAAAGGTAATAACACAAAAGAGACGGTATATTACCTACAATCAGACATATGATAGCCTAAGCAATGGTAATATCCCAAAAGAAACGGTATATTACCGACTATCAAACGTATGATAGCCTAAGCAAAGGTAATAACCCAAAAGATACGGTATATTACGTACTATTAGACGTATGATAGCCTAAGAAAAGGTAATAACCCAAAAGATACGGTATATTACGAACTATCAAACGTATGATAGCCTAAGCAAAGGTAACGACCCAAAACATACGGTATATTACCAACTATCAAACGTATGATAGCCTAATCAATGGTAATAACCCAAAAGATACGGTATATTACCTACTATCAAACGTATGATAGCCTAAGCAAAGGTAATAACCCAAAAGATACGGTATATTACCTACTATCAAACGTATGATAGCCTAAGCAAAGGTAATAACCCAAAAGATACGGTATATTACCTACAATCAGACGTATGATACCCTAAGCAAAGGTAATAACCCAAAAGATACAGTATATTACCTACTATTAGACGTATGATAGCCTAAGAAAAGGTAATAACCCAAATGAAACGGTATATTACCTACTATCAAACGTATGATAGCCTAAGCAAAGGTAATAACCCAAAAGAAACGGTATATTACCTACTATTAAACGTATGATAGCCTGAGCAAAGGTAATATCACAAAAGAGACGGTATATTACCTACTATCAAACGTATGATAGCCTAAGCAATGGTAATAACCCAAAAGAAACAGTATATTACGAACTATCAAACATATGATAGCCTAAGCAAAGGTAATAACCCAAAAGATACGGTATATTACGAACTATCAAACGTATGATAGCCTAAGCAAAGGTAATAACCCAAAACAAACGGTATATTACCAACTATCAAACGTATGATAGCCAAAGAATTGGTAATAACCCAAAAGATACGGTATATTACCTACTATCAAACGTATGATAGCCTAAGCAAAGGTAATAACCCAAAAGAAACGGTATATTACCTACTATCAAACGTATAGTAGCCTAAGCAAAGGTAATAACCCAAAAGATACGGTATATTACCTACTATCAGACGTATGATACCCTATGCAAAGGTAATAACCCAAAAGATACGGTATATTACCTACTATCAGACGTATGATAGCCTAAACAAAGGTAATAACCCAAAAGATACGGTAGATTACCTACTATCAGACGTATGATAGCCTAAGCAAAGGTAATAATAAAAAAGATATGGTATATTACCTACTTTCAGCCGTATGATAGCCTAAGCAAAGGTAATAACCTAAAAGATATGGTACGTTACCTACTATCAGACGTATTATACCCTAATCAAAGGTAACAACCCAAAAGATACGGTATGTAACCTAATATCAAACGTATGATAGCCTAAGCAAAGGTAATCACCTAAAAGATACTGTATATTACCTACTATCAGACGTATAATAGCCTAAGCAAAGGCAATAACCTAAAAGATACGGTATATTACCTACTATCAGACGTATTATAGCCTAATCAAAGGTAATAACCTAAAAGATACGGTATATAACCTATTATCAATCGTATGATGGCCTAAGCAAAGGTAATCACCTAAAAGATACGGTATATTAACTACTATCAGAAGTATAATAGCCTAAGCCAAGGTAATAACCTAAAAGATACGGTATATTACCTACTATCAAACGTATGATAGCCTAAGCAAAGGTAATTACCCAAAAGATACGGTATATTACCTACTATCAAACGTATGATAGCCTAAGCAAAGGTAATAACCCAAAAGAAACGGTATATTACCTACTACTAAACGTATGATAACCTGAGAAAAGGTAATAACACAATAGAGACGGTATATTACCTACTATCAGACGTATGATAGCCTAAGCAATGGTAATAACCTAAAAGATGCGGTATATTACCTACTATAAGACGTATAATAGCCTAAGGAAAGGCAATAACCCAAAAGATACGGTATATTACCTAATATCAAACGTATGATAGCCTAAGCAAAGGCAATAACCCAAAAGAAACGGTAAATTACCTACTATCAGACGTATGATAGCCTAAGTAAAGGTAATAACCCAAAAGATACGGTATATTACCTAATATCAGACGTATGATAGCCTAAGCAAAGGTAATAGCCCAAAAGATACGGTATATTACCTACTATCAGCCGTATGATAGCCTAAGCAAAGGTAATAACCTAAAAGATACGGTATCTTACCTACTATCAGACGTATTATAGGCTAATCAAAGGTAATAACCCAAAAGATACGGTATATAACCTACTCTCAAACGTATGATAGCCTAATTAAAGGTAATCACGTAAAAGATACGGTATATTACCCACTATCAGACGTATAATAGCCTAAGCAAAGGTAATAACCCAAAAGAGACGGTATATTACCTACTCTCAGACGTATGATGGCCTAAACAAAGATAATAACCCAAAAGATACGGTATATTAACTACTATCAGATGTATGAAAGCCTAAGCAAAGGTAATAACAAAAAAGATATGGTATATTACCAACTATCAGACGTATGATAGCCTATGCAAAGGTAATAACCCAAAACATATGGTATATTACCTACTATCAAACGTATGATAGCCTAAGCAAAGGCAACAACCCAAAAGAAACGGTATATTACCTACTATTAAACAGATGATAGCCTAAGCAAAGGTAATAACCCAAAAGATACGGTATATTACCTACTATCAAACGTATGATAACCTAAGCAAAGGTAATAACCCAAAAGATTCGGTGTATTACCTTCTATCAAATGTATGATAGCCTAAGCAAAGGTAATAACCCAAAAGATACAGTATATTACCTACAATCAAACGTATGATAGCCTAAGTAAAGGTAATAACCCAAAAGATACGGTATATTACCTACTATCAGCCGAATGATTGTCTAAGAAAAGGTAATAACCTAAAAGATACGGTATATTACCTACTATCAGACGTACGATAGCCTAAGCTAAGGTAATAACCCAAAAGAGACGGTATATTACCTACTCTCAGACGTATGATGGCCTAAGCAAAGGTAATAACCCAAAAGATACGGTATATAAACTACTATCAGATGTATGAAAGCCTAAGCAAAGGTAATAACAAAAAAGATATGGTATATTACCAACTATCAGACGTATGATAGCCTAAGCAAAGGTAATAACCCAAAACATACGGTATATTACCTACTATCAAACGTATGATAGCCTAAGCAAAGGTAACAACCCAAAAGAAATGGTATATTACCTACTATCAAACGTATGATAGCCTAAGCAAAGGTAATAACCCAAAAGAGAAGGTATATTACCAAACATCAAACGTATGATAGCCTAAGTAATGGTAATAACACAAAAGATACGGTATATTACGTACTATCAAACGTATGATAGCCTGAGCAAAGGTAATAACCCGAAAGATAAGGTATATTACATATTATCTGGCCTATCATAGCCTTAAAAAACGTAATAACCCAAAATATACGGTATATTACCTACTATCAGACGTATGATAGCCTAAGCAACGGTAATAACCCAAAAGATACGGTATATTACCTATTATCAGACGTATGATAGCCTAGGAAAAGTTAATAACCAAAAAGATACGGTATATTACCTACTATAAGGCGTATGATAGCCTAAGCAAAGATAATAACCCAAACGATAAAGTATATTACCTGCTAATAGACGTATGATAGCCTAATCAAAGGTAATAACGTAAAAGATACGGTATATAACCTACTATCAATCGTATAATGGCCTAAGCAAAGGTAATCACCTAATAGATACGGTATATTAACTACTATCAGACGTATAATAGCCTAAGCAAAGGTAATAACCCAAAAGATACGGTATATTACCTACTATCAAACGTATGATAGCCTAAGCAAAGGTAATAACCCAAATGATACGGTATATTACCTACTATCAAATGTATGATAGCCTAAGCAAAGGTAATAACCCAAAAGAAAGGGTATATTACCTAATATTAAACGTATGATAGCTTGAGCAAAGGTAATAAAACAATTGAGACGGTATATTACCTACTATCAGACGTATGATAGCCTAAGCAATGGTAATACAAAAGAAACGGTATATTACCGACTATCAAACGTATGATAACCTATGCAAAGGTAATAACCCAAAAGATACGGTATATTACGAACTATCAAACGTATGATAGCCTAAGCAAAGGTAATAACCCAAAAGATATGGTGTATTACCTACTATCAAACGTATGATAGCCTAAGCAAAGGTAATAATCCAAAAGATACGGTGTATTACCTACTATCAAACGTATGATAGCCTAAGCAAAGGTAATAACCCAAAAGATACAGTATATTACCTACAATCAAACGTATGATAGCCTAAGTAAAGGTAATAACCTAAAAGATACGGTATATTACCTACTATCAGCCGAATGATAGTCTAAGAAAAGATAATAACCTAAAAGATATGGTATATTACCTACTATCAGACGTATGACGGCCTAAGCTAAGGTAATAACCCAAAAGAGACGGTATATTACCTACTCTCAGACGTATGATGGCCTAAGCAAAGGTAATAACCCAAAAGATACGGTCTATTAACTACTATCAGACGTATGATAGCCTAAGCAAAGGTAATAACCCAAAACATACGGTATATTACCTACTATCAAACGTATGATAGCCTAAGCAAAGGTAACAACCCAAAAGAAACGGTATATTACCTACTATCAAACGTATGATAGCCTAAGCAAGGGTAATAACCCAAAAGAGATGGTATATTACCAACCATCAAACGTGTGATAGCCTAAGTAATGGTAATAACACAAAAGATACGGTATATTACCTACTATCAAACGTATGATAGCCTAAGCAAAGGTAATAACCCGAAAGATAAGGTATATTACATATTATCTGGCCTATCATAGCCTAAAACAAGGTAATAACCCAAAATATACGGTATATTACCTACTATCAGACGTATGATAGCCTAAGCAAAGGTAATAACCCAAAATATACGGTATATTACCTATTATCAGACGTATGATAGCCTAGGAAAAGTTAATAACCAAAAAGATACGGTATATTACCTACTATCAGGCGTATGATAGCCTAAGCAAAGATAATAACCCAAACGATAAAGTATATTACCTGCTAATAGACGTATGATAGCCTAATCAAAGGTAATAACCTAAAAGATATGGTATATAACCTACTATCAATCGTATAATGGCCTAAGCAAAGGTAATCACCTAAAAGATACGGTATATTAACTACTATCAGACGTATAATAGCCTAAGCAAAGGTAATAACCCAAAATATACGGTATATTACCTACTATCAAACGTATGATAGCCTAAGCAAAGGTAATAACCCAAAAGATACAGTATATTACCTACTATCAAACGTATGATAGCCTAAGCAAAGGTAATAAGCCAAAAGAAACGGTATATTACCTACTATTAAACGAATGATAGCCTGAGCAAAGGTAATAACACAATAGAGACGGTATATTACCTACTATCAGACGTATAATAGCCTAAGCAATGGTAATACAAAAGAAACGGTATATTACCGACTATCAAACGTATGATAGCCTAAGCAAAGGTAATAACCCAAAAGATACGGTATATTACGAACTATCAAACGTATGATAGCCTAAGCAAAGGTAATAACCCAAAACATACGGTATATTACCAACTATCAAACATATGATAGCCTAAGCAATGGTAATAACACAAAAGATACGGTATATTACCTACTATCAAACGTATGATAGACTAAGCAAAGGTAATAACCCAAAAGAAACGGTATATTACCAACTCTCACACGTATAATAGCCTATCCAAAGGTAATAACCCTAAAGATACGGTATATTACCTACTATCAGGCGTATGATACCCTAAGCAAAGGTAATAACCCAAAAGATACGGTATATTACCTACTATCAGACGTATGATAGCCTAAGCAACGGTAATAACCCAAAAGATACGGTATATTACCTACTATCAGACGTATGATAGCCTAAGCAAAGGTAATAACAAAAAAGATATGGTATATTACCTACTATCAGCCGTATGATAGCCTAAGCAAAGGTAATAACCTAAAAGATACGGTATATTACCTACTATCAGATGTATTATGGCCTAATCAAAGGTAATAACCCAAATGATACGGTATATAACCTACTATCAAACGTATGATAGCCTAAGCAAAGGTAATCACCTAAAAGATACGGTATATTACCTACTATCAGACGTATAATAGCCTAAGCAAAGGTAATAACCCTAATGATACGGAATATTACTTACTATCAAACGTATGATAGCCTAAGCAAAGGTAATAACCCAAAAGTGACGGTATATTACCTACTCTCAGATGTATGATGGCCTAAGCAAAGGTAATAACCCAAAAGATACGGTATATTAACTACTATCAGATGTATGAAAGCCTAAGCAAAGGTAATAACAAAAAAAGATACGGCATATTACCAACTATCAGACGTATGATAGCCTAAGCAAAGGTAATAACCCAAAACATACGGTATATTACCTACTATCAAACGTATGATAGCTTAAGCAAAGGTAATAACCCAAAAGAAACGGTATATTACCTACTATCAAACGTATGATAGCCTAAGCAAAGGTAACAACCCAAAAGAGAAGGTATATTACCAACCATCAAACGTATGATAGCCTAAGTAATGGTAAGAACCCAAAAGATACGGTATATTACCTACTATCAAACGTATGATAGCCTAAGCAAAGGTAATAACCCGAAAGATAAGGTATATTACATATTATCTGACCTATCATAGCCTAAGAAAAGGTAATAACCCAAAATATAAGGTATATTACCTACTATCAGACGTATGATAGCCTAAGCAAAGGTAATAACCCAAAAGATACGGTATATTACCTATTATCAGACGTATGATAGCCTAGGAAAAGTTAATAACCAAAAAGATACGGTATATTACCTACTATCAGGTGTATGATGGCCTAAGCAAAGATAATAACCCAATCGATAAAGTATATTACCTGCTAATAGACGTATGATAGCCTAATCAAAGGTAATAACCTAAAAGATACGGTATATAACCTACTATCAATCGTATAATGGCCTAAGCAAAGGTAATCACCTAAAAGATACGGTATATTAACTACTATCAGACGTATAATAGCCTAAGCAAAGGTAATAACCCAAAAGATACGGTATATTACCTACTATCAAACGTACGATAGCCTAAGCAAAGGTAATAACCCAAAAGATACGGTATATTACCTACTATCAGATGTATGAAAGCCTAAGCAAAGGTAATAACCCAAAAAATACGGTATATTACTAACTATCAAACGTATGATAGCCTGAGCAAAGGTAATAACCCAAAACATACGGTATATTACCAACTATCAAACGTACGATAGCCTAAGCAAAGGTAATAACCCAAAAGATACGGTATATTACCTACTATCGAACGTATGATAGCCTAAGCAAAGGTAATAACCCAAAAGAGAAGGGATATTACCTACCATCAAACGTATGATAGCCTAAGCAATGGTAATAACCCAAAAGATACGGTATATTACCTACTATCAAACGTATGATAGCCTAAGCAAAGGTAATAACCCGAAAGATAAGGTATATTACCTATTATCTGACGTATCATAGCCTAAGAAAAGGTAATATCCCAAAATATACGGTATATTACCTACTATCAGACGTATGATAGCCTAAGCAAAGGTAATAACCCAAAAGATACAGTATATTACCTATTATCAGACGTATGATAGCCAAGGAAAAGTTAATAACCAAAAAGATACGGTATATTACCTATTATTAGGCGTATGATAGCCTAAGCAAAGATAATAACCCAAACGATACAGTATATTACCTACTATTAAACGTATGATAGCCTGAGCAAAGGTAATAACACAATAGAGACGGTATATTACCTACTATCAGACGTATGATAGCCTAAGCAATGGTAATACAAAAGAAACGGTATATTACCGACTATCAAACGTATGATAGCCTAAGCAAAGGTGATAACCCAAAAGATACGGTATATTACGAACTATCAAATGTATGATAGCCTAAGCAAAGGTAATAACCCAAAACATATGGTATATTACCAACTATCAAATGTATGATAGCCTAAGCAATGGTAATAACCCAAAAGATATGGTATATTACCTACTATCAAACGTATGATAGCTTAAGCAAAGGTAATAACCCAAAAGAAACGGTATATTACCAACTCTTAGACGTATAATAGCCTATCCAAAGGTAATAACCCTAAAGATACGGTATATTACCTACTATCAGACGTATGATACCCTAAGCAAAGGTAATAATCCAAACGATACGGTATATTACCTACTATCAGACGTATGATAGCCTAAGCAAAGGTAATAACCCAAAAGATACGGTATATTACCTACTATCAGACGTATGATAGCCTAAGCAAAGGTAATAACAAAAAAGATATGGTATATTACCTACTATCAGCCGTATGATAGCCTAAGCAAAGGTAATAACCTAAAAGATACAGTATATTACCTACTATCAGATGTATTATAGCCTAATCAAAGGTAATAACCCAAATGATACGGTATATAACCTACTATCAAACGTATGATAGCCTAAGCAAAGGTAATCACCTAAAAAATACGATATATAACCTACTATAAGACGTATAATAGCCTAAGCAAAGGTAATAACCCAAAAGATACGGTATATTACCTACTCTCAGATGTATGATGGCCTAAGCAAAGGTAATAACCCAAAAGATATGGTATATTAACTACTATCAGATGTATGAAAGCCTAAGCAAAGGTAATAACCCAAAAGATACGGTATATTACTAACTATTCAACGTATGATAGCCTAAGAAAAGGTAATAACCCAAAACATACGGTATATTACCAACTATCAAACGTATGATAGCCTAAGTAAAGGTAATAACCCAAAAGATACGGTATATTACCTACTATCAAACGTATGATAGCCTAAGCAAAGGTAATAACCCAAAAGAGAAGGTATATTACCTACTATCAAACGTATGATAGCCTAAGCAAAGGTAATAACCCAAAAGATACGGTATATTACTAACTATCAAACGTATGATAGCCTAAGCAATGGTAATAACCCAAAATATACGATATATTACCTACTACCAGACGTATGATAGCCTAAGCAAAGGTAATAACCCAAAAGATACGGTATATTACCTATTATAGGACGTATGATAGCCTAGGAAAAGTTAATAACCAAAAAGATACGGTATATTACCTATTATCAGGCGTATGATAGCATAAGCAAAGATAATAACCCAAACGATACAGTATATTACCTACTATTAAACGTATGATAGCCTGAACAAAGGTAATAACACAATAGAGACGGTATATTACCTACTATCAGACGTATGATAGCCAAACAATGGTAATACAAAAGAAACGGTATATTACCGACTATCAAATGTATGATAGCCTAAGAAAAGGTAATAACCCAAAATATATGGTATATTACGAACTATCAAACTTATGATAGCCTAAGCAAAGGTAATAACCCAAAACATACGGTATATTACCAACTATCAAACGTATGATAGCCTAAGCAATGGTAATAACCCAAAAGATACGATATATTACCTACTATCAAACGTATGATAGCCTAAGCAAAGGTAATAACCCAAAAGAAACGATATATTACCAACTCTCAGACGTATAATAGCCTATCCAAAGGTAATAACCCTAAAGATACGGTATATTACCTACTCTCAGACGTATGATACCCTAAGCAAAGGTAATAACCCAAAAGATACGGTATATTACTTACTACCAAACGTATGATAGCCTAAGCAAAGGTAATAACCCAAAAGAGACGGTATATTACCTACTCTCAGATGCATGATGGCCTAAGCAAAGGTAATAACCTAAAAGATACGGTATATTAACTACTATCAGATGTATGAAAGCCTAAGCAAAGGTAATAACCCAAAAGATACGGTATATTACCAACTATCAAACGTATGATAGCCTAAGCAAAGGTAATAACCCAAAACATACGGTATATTACCAACTATCAAACGTATGATAGCCTAAGCAAAGGTAATAACCCAAAAGATGCGGTATATTACCTACTATCAAACGTATGATAGCCTAAGCAAAGGTAATAACCCAAAAGAGAAGGTATATTACCTACTATCAGACGTATGATAGCCTAAGCAATGGTAATAACCCAAAAGATATGGTATATTACCTACTATCAAACGTATGATAGCCTAAGAAAAGGTAATAACCCGAAAGATAAGGTATATTACCTATTATCTGACGTATCATAGCCTAAGAAAAGGTAATAACCCAAAATATACGGTATATTACCTACTATCAGACGTATGATAGCCTAAGCAAAGGTAATAACCCAAAAGATACGATATATTACCTATTATTAGACGTATGATAGCCTAGGAAAAGTTAATAACCAAAAAGATACGGTATATTACCTACTATCAGGCGTATGATAGCCTAAGCAAAGATAATAACCCAAACGATACAATATATTACTTGCTAATAGACGTATGAAGCAAAGGTAATAACCTAAAAGATACGGTATATTACCTACTATCAGACGTATAATAGCCTAAGCAAAGGTAATAACCTAAAACATACAGTATATTACCTACTATCAAACGTATGATAGCCTAAGCAAAGGTAATAACCTAACAGATACGTTATATTACCCACTATCAGAGGTATAATAGCCTAGGCAAAGGTAATAACCGAAAAGATATGGTATATTACCTACTATCAGACGTATGAGAGCCTAAGAAACGGTAATAACCCAAAAGATACGGTATATTACTAACTATCAAACGTATTATGGCCTAAGCATAGGTAAAAACCCAAAAGATACCGTATATTACATACTATCAGACGTATGATAGCCTAAGCAATGATAATACAAAAGAAACTGTATATTACCGACTATCAAACGTATGATAGCCTAAGCAAAGGTAATAACCCAAAAGATACGGTATATTACGAACTATCAAACGTATGATAGCCTAAGCAAAGGTAATAACCCAAAAAATACGGTATATTACCCACTATCAAACGTATGATCGCCTAAGCAATGGTAATAACCCAAAAGATACGGTATATTACCTACTATCAAACGTATGATAGCCTAAGCAAAGGTAATAACCCAAAAGAAATGGTATATTACCAACTCTCAGACGTATAATAGCCTATCCAAAGGTAATAACCCTAAAGATACGGTATATTACCTACTATCAGATGTATGATACCCTAAGCAAAGGTAATAATCCAAAAGATACGGTATATTACCTACAATCAGACGTATGATAGCCTAAGCAAAGGTAATAACCCAAAAGATACGGTATATTACCTACTATCAGACGTATTATAGCCTAAGCAAAGGTAATAACCCAAAAGAGACGGTATATTACCTACTCTCAGATGTATGATGGCCTAAGCAAAGATAATAACCCAAAAGCTACGGTATATTACCTACTATCAGATGTATGAAAGCCTAAGCGAAGGTAATAACCCAAAAGATACGGTATATTACCAACTATCAAACGTATGATAGCCTAAGCAAAGGTAATCACCAAAAAGATACGGTATATTACCTACTATCAGACATATAATAGCCTAAGCAAAGGTAATAACCCAAAAGATACGGTATATTACCTACTATCAAACGTATGATAGCCTAAGCAAAGTTAATAACCCAAAAGAGACGGTATATTACCGACTCTCAGATGTATGATGGCCTAAGCAAAGGTAATAACCCAAAAGATACGGTATATTAACTACTATCAGATGTATGAAAGCCTAAGCAAAGGTAATAACCCAAAAGATACGGTATATTACCAACTATCAAACGTATGATAGCCTAAGCAAAGGTAATAACCCAAAACATACGGTATATTTCAAACTATCAAATGTATGATAGCCTAAGCAAAGGTAATAACCCAAAAGATATGGTATATTACCTACTATCAAACGTATGATAGCCTAAGCAAAGGCAATAACCCAAAAGAGAAGGTATATTACCTACTATCAGACGTATGATAGCCTAAGCAATTGTAATAACCCAAAAGATACGGTATATTACCTACTATCAAACGTATGATAGCCTAAGCAAAGGTAATAACCCGAAAGATAAGGTATATTACCTATTATCTGACGTATCATAGCCTAACAAAAGGTAATAACCCAAAATATACGGTATATTACCTACTATCAGATGTATGATAGCCTAAGGAAAGGTAATAACCCAAAAGATATGGTATATTACCTATTATCAGACGTATGATAGCCTAGGAAAAGTTAATAACCAAAGAGATATGGTGTATTACCTACTATCAAGCGTATGATAGCCTAAGCAAAGATAATAACCCAAACGATACAGTATATTACTTGCTAATAGACGTATGATAGCCTAAGCAAAGGTAATGACCTAATTGATACGGCATATTACCTACTATCAGTCGTATAATAGCCTAAGCAAATGTAATAACCCAAAACATACAGTATATTACCTACTATCAAACGTATGATAGCCTAAGCTAAGGTTATAACCTAAAAGATACGTTATATTACCCACTATCAGACGTATAATAGCCTAAGCTAAGGTAATAACCGAAAAGATATGGTATATTACCTACTATCAGACGTATGAAAGCCTAACCAACGGCAATAACCCAAAAGATACGGTATATTACTAACTATCAAACGTATTATGGCTTAAGCATATGTAAAAACCCAAAAGATACCGTATATTACATACTATCAGAAGTATAAAAGCCTAAGCAAGGGTAATAACCCAAAAGGTACGGTATATTACCTACCATCGAAGGTATGATAAACTAAGAAAAGGTAATAAACCAAAAAGATACGGTTTGTTACTTACTATCACACGTATGATAGCCTAAGAAAAGGTAATAACCCAAAAGATACGGTATATTACCTACTATCAAATGTATGATAGCCTAAGAAGAGGTAATAACCCAAAAGATAGGGTATATTACCTACTATCAAACGCATGATGGCCTAAGCAAAGGTAGTAACCCAAAAGATAAGGTATATTACCTACTATCAAACATATGATAGCCTAAGCAAAGGTAATAACCCAAAAGAGACGGTATATTACCCACTATCAAATGTATGATAGCCTAAGCAAAGGTAATAACCCAAAAGAGACGGTATATGACCTACTATTAGACGTATGATAGCCTAAGCAAAGGTAATAACCCAAAAGATATGAAATGTTACCTACTATCAGACGTCTCACATCCTAAGCAGAGGTAATAACCCAAAAGATACGGTATATTACCTACTATCAGACGTATGATGGCCTAAGCAACGGTAATAACTCAAAAGATACGGTATATTATTTACTATCAGACGTATGAAAGCCTAAGAAAAGGTAATAACCCAAAAGATATGGTGTATTACCTATTATCACTCTGATGATAGCCTAAGAAAAGGTTATAACCTAAAAGTTACTGTATATTACCTACTATCAGACGTATGATAGCCTAAGCAAAGGTAATAACCCAAAAGATATGATATATTACCTACTATCAGCCGTATGATAGCCTAAGCAAAGTTAATAACCCAAAAGAGGCGGTATATGACCTACTATCAGACGTATGATAGCCTAAGCAAAGGTAATAATCCGAAAGATAAGGTATATTACCTACTACCAACCATATGATAGCCTAAGCAAAGGAAATAACCCAAAAGATACGATATATTACCTACTATCAGACGTATGATAGCCTAAGCAAAGGTAATAACACAAAAGATACGGTGTATTACCTATTATCACTCTTATGATAGCCTAAGAAAAGGTAATAACCTAAAAGTTATGGTATATTACCTACTATCAAACGTATGATAGCCTAAGCAAAGATAATAACCCAAAAGATACGGTATATTACCTACTATTAAACGTATGATAGCCTAAGCAAAGGTAATATCGCAAAAGATACTGTATATTACCTACTATCAGACGTATAATAGCATAAGCAAAGGTAATAACCCAAAAGATACGGTATTTACCTACTATCAGACGTATGATAGCCTAGGAAAAGTTAATAACCCAAAAGCTACGGTATATTACCTACTATCAGGCGTATGATAGCCTAAGCAAAAATAATAACCCAAACGATACGGTATATTACCAACTAATAGACGTATGATAGCCTAAGCAAAGGTAATAACCTAAAAGATATGGTATATTACCTACTATCAAACGTATGATACCTTAAGCAAAGGCAATAAGCCAAAAGAGACGTAATATTACCTACTATCAGACGTATGACGGCCTAACCCAAGGTAATAACCCAAAAGATATGGTATATTACCTACTATCAGACGTATGAAAGCCTAAGCAAAGGTAATAACCCAAAAGATACGGTATATTACCAACTATCAAACGTATGATGGCCTAAGCAAAGGTAAAAACACAAAAGATACGGTATATTACCTACTATCAGACATATGAAAGCGTATGAAAAGGTAATAACCCAAAAGATACGGTGTATTACCAACTATCAAATGTATGATAGCCTAAGCAAATGTAATAACCTAAAAGATACGGTATATTACCTACAATCAGACGTATGATAGCCTAAGAAAATGTAATAACCCAAAAAGATACGGTTTATTACTTACTATCACACGTATGATAGCCTAAGCAAAGGTAATAACCCAAAAGATACGGTATATTACCTACTATCAAACGTATGATGGCCTACGCAAAGGTAATAACCCAAAAGTTAAGGTATATTACCTACTATCAAACATGTGATAGCCTAAGCAAAGGTAATAACCCAAAAGAGACGGTATATGACCTACTATTAGACGTATGATAGCCTATGCAAAGGTAATAACCCAAAAGATACGGTATGTTACCTACTATCAGACGTATGATAGCCTAACCAAAGGTAATAACACAAAAGATATGGTATATTACCTACTATCAGCCGTATGATAGCCTAAGCAAAGGTAATAACCCAAAAGATAATGTATATTAGCTACTATCAGACGTATGATAGCCTAAGAAAAGGTAATAACCCAAAAGAGGCAGTATATGACCTACTATTAGACGTATGATAGCTTAAGCAAAGGTAATAACCCGAAAGATACGGTATGTTACCTACTATCAAACGTATCATAGCCTAAGCTAAGGTAATAACCTAAAAGATACGGTATATTACATACTATCAGACGTATGATAGCCTAAGCAAATGTAATAACCCAAAAGATAAGGTATATTACCTACTACCAGCCATATGATAGCCTAAGCAAAGGTAATAACCCAAAAGATACGGTTTATTACATACTATCAGACGTATGATAGCTTAAGCAAAGGTAATAACACAAAAGATACGGTGTATTAGCTATTATCACTCTTATGATAGCCTAATAAAAGGTAATAACCTAAAAGTTATGGTATACTATCTACTATCAAACGTATGATAGCCTAATCAAAGGTAATAACCCAAAAGATACGGTATATTACCTACTATCAAACGTATGATAGCCTAAGCAAAGGTAATATCCCAAAAGATACAGTATATTACCTACTATCAGATGTATGATAGCATAAGCAAAGGTAATAACCCGAAAGATACGGTATTTACCTACTATCAGACGTATGATAGCCTAGGAACAGTTAATAACCCAATAGATACGGTATATTACCTACTATCAGGCGTATGATAGCTAAAGCAAAAATAATAACCCAAACAATACGGTATATTACCAACTAATAGACGTATGACAGCCTAAGCAAAGGTAATAACCTAAAAGATATGGTATATTACCTACTATCAAACGTATGATAGCCTAAGCAAAGGCAATAACCCAAAAGAGACGTAATATTACCTACTATCAGAAGTATGATGGCCTAAGCAAAGGTAAAAACCCAAAAGATACGGTATATTACCTACTATAAGACATATGAAAGCCTCTGAAAAGGTAATAACCCAAAAGATACGGTGTATTACCAACTATCAAACGTATGATAGCCTAAGCAAATGTAATAACCTAAAAGATACGGTATACTACCTACTATCAGACGTATGATAGCCTAAGAAAAGGTAATAACCCAAAAAGATACGATTTATTACTTACTATCACACGTATGATAGCCTAAGCAAAGGTAATAACCCAAACGATATAGTATATTACCTACTATCAAACGTATGATGGCCTAAGCAAAGGTAAAAACCCAAAAGATAAGGTATATTACCTACTATCAAACATATGATATCCTAAGCAAAGGTAATAACCCAAAAGAGACGGTATATTACCTACTATTAGACGTATGATAGCCTAAGCAAAGGTAATAACCCAAAAGATAATGTATATTAGCTACTATCAGACGTATGATAGCCTAAGAAAAGGTAATAACCCAAAAGAGGCGGTATATGACCTACTATTAGACGTATGATAGCCTAAGCAAAGGTAATAACCTGAAAGATAAGGTATATTACCTACTACCAGCCATATGATAGCCTAAGCAAAGGTAATAACCCAAAAGAAATGATATATTACCTACTACCACACGTATGATAGCCTAAGCAAAGGTAATAACACAAAAGATACGGTGTATTACCTAAGAAAAGGTTATAACCTAAAAGTTATGGTATATTACCTACTATCAAACGTATGATAGCCTAAGCAAAGGTAATAACCCAAAAGATACGGTATATTACCTACTATTAAACGTATGATAGCCTAAGCAAAGGTAATATCCCAAAAGATACCGTATATTACCTACTATCAGACGTATGATAGCATAAGCAAAGGTAATAACCCAAAAGATACGGTATTTACCCACTATCAGACGTATGATAGCCTAGGAAAAGTTAATAACCCAAAAGATACGGTATATTACCTACTATCAGGCGTATGATAGCCTAAGCAAAAATAATAACCCAAACGATACGGTATATTACCAACTAATTGACGTATGATAGCCTAAGCAAAGGTAATAACCTAAAAGATATGGTATATTACCTACTATCAAACGTATGATACCTTAAGCAAAGGCAATAACCCAAAAAAGACGAAATATTACCTACTATCAGATGTATGATGGCCTAAGCCAAGGTAATAACCCAAAAGATATGGTATATTACCTACTATCAGGCGTATGAAAGCCTAAGCAAAGGTAATAACCCAAAAGATATGGTATTTTACCAACTATCAAACGTATGATGGCCTAAGCAAAGGTAAAAACCCAAAAGATACGGTATATTACCTACTATCAGACATATGAAAGCCTATGAAAAGGTAATAACCCAAAAGATACGGTGTATTACCAACTATCAAACGTATGATAGCCTAAGCAAATGTAATAACCCAAAATATAAGGTATATTACCTACTATCAAACATATGATAGCCTAAGCAGAGGTAATAACCCAAAAGAGATGGTATATGACCTACTATTAGACGTATGATTGCCTAAGCAAAGGTAATAACCTAAAAGATACGGTATGTTACCTACTATCAGACGTATGATAGCCTAACCAAAGGTAATAACACAAAAGATATGGTATATTACCTACTATCCGCCATATGATAGCCTAAGCAAAGGTAATAACCCAAAAGATAATGTATATTAACTACTATAAGACGTATGATAGCCTAATAAAAGGTAATAACGCAAAAGAGGCGGTATATGACCTACTATTAGACGTATGATAACTTAAGCAAAGGTAATAACCCGAAAGACACGGTATGTTACCTACTATCAGACGTATCATAGCCTAAGCTAAGGTAATAACCTAAAAGATACGGTATATTACATACTATCAGACGTATGATAGCCTAAGCAAAGGTAATAACCCAAAAGATAAGATATATTACCTACTACCAGCCATATGATAGCCTAAGCAAAGGTAATAACCTAAAAGATACGGTATATTACCTACTATCAGACGTATGATAGCCTAAGCGAAGGTAATATCCTAAAAGATATCGTATATTACCTACTATCAGACGTATGATAGCATAAGCAAAGGTAATAACTCAAAAGATACGGTATTTACCTACTACCAGACGCATGATAGCCTAGGTACAGTTAATAACCCAAAAGATACGGTATATTACCTACTATCAGGCGTATGATAGCCTACGCAAAAATAATAACCCAAACAATACGGTATATTACCAACTAATAGACGTATGATAGCCTAACCAAAGGTAATAACCTAAAAGATATGGTATATTACCTACTATCAAACGTATGATAGCCTAAGCAAAGGCAATAACCCAAAAGAGACGTAATATTACCTACTATCAGACGTATGATGGCCTAAGCCAAGGTAATAACCCAAAAGATATGGTATATTACCTACTATCAGACGTATGAAAGCCTAAGCAAAGGTAATAACCCAAAAGATACGGTATATTACCAACTATCAAACGTATGATGGCCTAAGCAAAGGTAAAAACCCAAAAGATACGGTATATTACATACTATCAGACATATGAAAGCCTATGAAAAGGTAATAACCCAAAATATACGGTATATTACCAACTATCAAACGTATGATAGCCTAAGCAAATGTAATAACCTAAAAGATACGGTATATTACCAACTATCAGACGTATGATAGCCTAAGAAAAGGTAATAACCCAAAAATATACGGTTTATTACTTACTATCACACGTATGATAGCCTAAGCAAAGGTAATAACCCAAAAGATACGGTATATTACCTACTATCAAACGTATGGTGGCCTAAGCAAAGTGAATAACCCAAAATATAAGGTATATTACCTACCATCAAACATATGATAGCCTAAGCAAAGGTAATAACCCAAAAGAGACGGTATATGACCTACTATTAGACGTATGATAGCCTAAGCAAAGGTAATATCCCAAAAGATATGGTATGTTACCTACTATCAGCCATATGATAGCTTAAAGAAATGTAATATCCCAAAAGATAATGTATATTAATTACTATCAGACGTATGATAGCCTAAGAAAAGGTAATAACCCAAAAGAGGCGGTATATGACCTACTATTAGACGTATGACAGCTTAAGCAAAGGTAATAACCTGAAAGACACGGTATGTTACCTACTATCAGACGTATCATAGCCTAAGCTAAGGTAATAACCTAAAAGATACGGTATATTACATACTATCAGACGTATGATAGTCTAAGCAAAGGTAATAACCCAAAAGATAAGGTATATTACCTACTACCAGCCATATGATAGCTTAAGCAAAGGTAATAACCCAAAAGATACGGTATATTACCTACTATCAAACGTATGATAGCCTAAGCAAAGGTAATATCCCAAAAGATACCGTTTATTACCTACTATCAGATGTATGATAGCATAAGCAAAGGTAATAACTCAAAAGATACGGTATTTACCTACTATCAGACGTATGATAGCCTAGGAACAGTTAATAACCCAAAAGACATGGTATATTACCTACTATCAGGCGTATGATAGCCTAAGCAAAAATAATAACCCAAGCAATACGGTATATTACCAACTAATAGACGTATGATAGCCTAACCAAAGGTAATAACCTAAAAGATATGGTATATTACCTACTATCAAACGTATGATAGCCTAAGCAAAGGCAATAACCCAAAAGAGACGTAATATTACCTACTATCAGACGTATGATGGCCTAAGCCAAGGTAATAACCCAAAAGATATGGTATATTACCTACTATTAGACGTATGATGGCCTAAGCAAAGGTAATAACCCAAAAGATACGGTATATTACCAACTATCAAACGTATGATGGCCTAAGCAAAGGTAAAAACCCAAAAGATACGGTATATTACCTACTATAAGACATATGACAGCCTATGAAAAGGTAATAACCCAAAAGATACGGTGTATTACCAACTATCAAACGTATGATAGCCTAAGGAAATGTAATAACCTAAAAGATACGGTATATTACCTACTATCAGACGTATGATAGCCTAAGAAAAGGTAATAACCCTAAAAGATACGATTTATTACTTACTATCACACGTATGATAGCCTAAGCAAAGTTAATAACCCAAACGATACGGTATATTACCTATTATCAAACGCATGATGGCCTAAGCAAAGGTAATAACCCAAAAGATAAGTTATATTACCTACTATCAAACATATGATAGCCTAAGCAAAGGTAATAACCCAAAAGAGACGGTATATGACCGACTATTAGACGTATGATAGCCTAAGCAAAGGTAATAACCCAAAAGATACGGTATGTTACCTACTATCAGATGTCTCACAGCCTAAGCAGTGGTAATAACCTAAAAGATACGGTATATTACCTACTATCAGACGTATGATGGCCTAAGCAACGGTAATAACCCAAAAGATACGGTATATTATTTACTATCAGACGTATGAAAGCCTAAGCAAAGGTAATAACCCAAAAGATACGGTGTATTACCTATTATCACTCTTATGATAGCCTAAGATAAGGTAATAACCTAAAAGTTACGGTATATTACCTACTATCAAATGTATGATAGCCTAAGCAAAGGTAATAACCCAAAAGATACGGTATATTACCTATTATCAGACGTATGATAGCCTAATCAAAGGTAATAACCCAAAAGAAATGATATATTACCTACTACCACACGTATGATAGCCTAAGCAAAGGTAATAACACAAAAGATACGGTGTATTACCTAAGAAAAGGTTATAACCTAAAAGTTATGGTATATTACCTACTATCAAACGTATGATAGCCTAAGCAAAGGTAATAACCCAAAAGATACGGTATATTACCTACTATTAAACGTATGATAGCCTAAGCAAAGGTAATATCCCAAAAGATACCGTATATTACCTACTATCAGACGTATGATAGCATAAGCAAAGGTAATAACCCAAAAGATACGGTATTTACCCACTATCAGACGTATGATAGCCTAGGAAAAGTTAATAACCCAAAAGATACGGTATATTACCTACTATCAGGCGTATGATAGCCTAAGCAAAAATAATAACCCAAACGATACGGTATATTACCAACTAATTGACGTATGATAGCCTAAGCAAAGGTAATAACCTAAAAGATATGGTATATTACCTACTATCAAACGTATGATACCTTAAGCAAAGGCAATAACCCAAAAAAGACGAAATATTACCTACTATCAGATGTATGATGGCCTAAGCCAAGGTAATAACCCAAAAGATATGGTATATTACCTACTATCAGGCGTATGAAAGCCTAAGCAAAGGTAATAACCCAAAAGATATGGTATTTTACCAACTATCAAACGTATGATGGCCTAAGCAAAGGTAAAAACCCAAAAGATACGGTATATTACCTACTATCAGACATATGAAAGCCTATGAAAAGGTAATAACCCAAAAGATACGGTGTATTACCAACTATCAAACGTATGATAGCCTAAGCAAATGTAATAACCCAAAATATAAGGTATATTACCTACTATCAAACATATGATAGCCTAAGCAGAGGTAATAACCCAAAAGAGATGGTATATGACCTACTATTAGACGTATGATTGCCTAAGCAAAGGTAATAACCTAAAAGATACGGTATGTTACCTACTATCAGACGTATGATAGCCTAACCAAAGGTAATAACACAAAAGATATGGTATATTACCTACTATCCGCCATATGATAGCCTAAGCAAAGGTAATAACCCAAAAGATAATGTATATTAACTACTATAAGACGTATGATAGCCTAATAAAAGGTAATAACGCAAAAGAGGCGGTATATGACCTACTATTAGACGTATGATAACTTAAGCAAAGGTAATAACCCGAAAGACACGGTATGTTACCTACTATCAGACGTATCATAGCCTAAGCTAAGGTAATAACCTAAAAGATACGGTATATTACATACTATCAGACGTATGATAGCCTAAGCAAAGGTAATAACCCAAAAGATAAGATATATTACCTACTACCAGCCATATGATAGCCTAAGCAAAGGTAATAACCTAAAAGATACGGTATATTACCTACTATCAGACGTATGATAGCCTAAGCGAAGGTAATATCCTAAAAGATATCGTATATTACCTACTATCAGACGTATGATAGCATAAGCAAAGGTAATAACTCAAAAGATACGGTATTTACCTACTACCAGACGCATGATAGCCTAGGTACAGTTAATAACCCAAAAGATACGGTATATTACCTACTATCAGGCGTATGATAGCCTACGCAAAAATAATAACCCAAACAATACGGTATATTACCAACTAATAGACGTATGATAGCCTAACCAAAGGTAATAACCTAAAAGATATGGTATATTACCTACTATCAAACGTATGATAGCCTAAGCAAAGGCAATAACCCAAAAGAGACGTAATATTACCTACTATCAGACGTATGATGGCCTAAGCCAAGGTAATAACCCAAAAGATATGGTATATTACCTACTATCAGACGTATGAAAGCCTAAGCAAAGGTAATAACCCAAAAGATACGGTATATTACCAACTATCAAACGTATGATGGCCTAAGCAAAGGTAAAAACCCAAAAGATACGGTATATTACATACTATCAGACATATGAAAGCCTATGAAAAGGTAATAACCCAAAATATACGGTGTATTACCAACTATCAAACGTATGATAGCCTAAGCAAATGTAATAACCTAAAAGATACGGTATATTACCAACTATCAGACGTATGATAGCCTAAGAAAAGGTAATAACCCAAAAATATACGGTTTATTACTTACTATCACACGTATGATAGCCTAAGCAAAGGTAATAACCCAAAAGATACGGTATATTACCTACTATCAAACGTATGGTGGCCTAAGCAAAGTGAATAACCCAAAATATAAGGTATATTACCTACCATCAAACATATGATAGCCTAAGCAAAGGTAATAACCCAAAAGAGACGGTATATGACCTACTATTAGACGTATGATAGCCTAAGCAAAGGTAATATCCCAAAAGATATGGTATGTTACCTACTATCAGCCATATGATAGCCTAAACAAATGTAATATCCCAAAAGATAATGTATATTAATTACTATCAGACGTATGATAGCCTAAGAAAAGGTAATAACCCAAAAGAGGCGGTATATGACCTACTATTAGACGTATGACAGCTTAAGCAAAGGTAATAACCTGAAAGACACGGTATGTTACCTACTATCAGACGTATCATAGCCTAAGCTAAGGTAATAACCTAAAAGATACGGTATATTACATACTATCAGACGTATGATAGTCTAAGCAAAGGTAATAACCCAAAAGATAAGGTATATTACCTACTACCAGCCATATGATAGCTTAAGCAAAGGTAATAACCCAAAAGATACGGTATATTACCTACTATCAAACGTATGATAGCCTAAGCAAAGGTAATATCCCAAAAGATACCGTTTATTACCTACTATCAGATGTATGATAGCATAAGCAAAGGTAATAACTCAAAAGATACGGTATTTACCTACTATCAGACGTATGATAGCCTAGGAACAGTTAATAACCCAAAAGACATGGTATATTACCTACTATCAGGCGTATGATAGCCTAAGCAAAAATAATAACCCAAGCAATACGGTATATTACCAACTAATAGACGTATGATAGCCTAACCAAAGGTAATAACCTAAAAGATATGGTATATTACCTACTATCAAACGTATGATAGCCTAAGCAAAGGCAATAACCCAAAAGAGACGTAATATTACCTACTATCAGACGTATGATGGCTTAAGCCAAGGTAATAACCCAAAAGATATGGTATATTACCTACTATTAGACGTATGATGGCCTAAGCAAAGGTAATAACCCAAAAGATACGGTATATTACCAACTATCAAACGTATGATGGCCTAAGCAAAGGTAAAAACCCAAAAGATACGGTATATTACCTACTATAAGACATATGACAGCCTATGAAAAGGTAATAACCCAAAAGATACGGTGTATTACCAACTATCAAACGTATGATAGCCTAAGGAAATGTAATAACCTAAAAGATACGGTATATTACCTACTATCAGACGTATGATAGCCTAAGAAAAGGTAATAACCCTAAAAGATACGGTTTATTACTTACTATCACACGTATGATAGCCTAAGCAAAGTTAATAACCCAAACGATACGGTATATTACCTATTATCAAACGCATGATGGCCTAAGCAAAGGTAATAACCCAAAAGATAAGTTATATTACCTACTATCAAACATATGATAGCCTAAGCAAAGGTAATAACCCAAAAGAGACGGTATATGACCGACTATTAGACGTATGATAGCCTAAGCAAAGGTAATAACCCAAAAGATACGGTATGTTACCTACTATCAGATGTCTCACAGCCTAAGCAGTGGTAATAACCTAAAAGATACGGTATATTACCTACTATCAGACGTATGATGGCCTAAGCAACGGTAATAACCCAAAAGATACGGTATATTATTTACTATCAGACGTATGAAAGCCTAAGCAAAGGTAATAACCCAAAAGATACGGTGTATTACCTATTATCACTCTTATGATAGCCTAAGATAAGGTAATAACCTAAAAGTTACGGTATATTACCTACTATCAAATGTATGATAGCCTAAGCAAAGGTAATAACCCAAAAGATACGGTATATTACCTATTATCAGACGTATGATAGCCTAATCAAAGGTAATAACTTAAGAGATTCGATTTATTACCTACTATCAGACGTATGATAGCTTAAGCAAAGGTAATAACCCAAAAGATACGGTATGTTACCTACTATCACACGTATGATAGCCTAACCAAATGTAATAACACAAAAGATATGGTATATTATCTACTATCAGCCGTATGATAGCCTAAGCAAAGGTAATAACCCTAAAGATAATGTATATTAGCTACTATCAGACGTATGATAGCCTAAGAAAAGGTAACAACCCAAAAGAGATGGTATATGACCTACTATTAGACGAATGATAGCCTAAGGAAAGGTAATAACCCGAAGAATACGGTATGTTACCTACTATCAGACGTATCATAGCCTAAGCAAAGGTAATAACCTAAAAGATACCGTATATTACCTACTATCAGACGTATGATAGCCCAAGCAAATGTAATAACCCGAAAGATACGGTATATTACCTCTTATCAGACGTATGATAGCCTAAGCAAAGGTAATAACCTAACAGATACGGTATATTCCCTACTATCAGACGTATGAAAGCCTAAGTAAAGGTAATAACCCAAAAGATACGGTGTATTACCTATTATCACTCTTATGATAGCCTAAGAAAACGTAATAACCTAAAAGTTACGGTATATTACCTACTATCAAATCGGTATATTACCTACTATCAGACGTATGATAGCCTGAGCAAACGTAATAACCCAAAAGATACGGTATATTACCTACTACCAGCCATATGATAGCCTAAGCAAAGGTAATAACCCAAAAGATACAGTATATTACCTACTATCAAACGTATGATAGCCTAAGCAAAGGTAATAACCCAAAAGATACGGTATATTACCTACTATCAAACGTATGATAGCCTAAGAAAAGGTAATATCCCAAAAGATACTGTATATTACCTACTATCAGACGTATGATAGCATAAGCAAAGGTAATAACCCAAAAGATACGGTATTTACCTACTATCAGACGTATGATAGTCTAAGCGAAGGTAATAACCCAAAAGATACGGTATATTACCTACTATCAAACGTATGATAGCCTAAGCAAAGGCAATAAACCAAAAGAGACATAATATTACCTACTATCAGACGTATGATGGCCTAAGCCAGGGTAATAACCCAAGAGATATGGTATATTACCTACTATCAGACGTATGAAAGCCTAAGCAAAGGTAATAACCCAAAAGATACGGTATATTACCAACTAGCAAACATATGATGACCTAAGCAAAGGTAAAAGCCCAAAAGATTCGGTATATTACCTACTATTAGACGTATGAAAGCCTATGAAAAGGTAATAACCCCAAAGATACGGTGTATTACCAACTATCAAACGTATGATAGCCTAAGCGAAGGTAATAACCGAAAAGATACGGTATAATACCTACTATCAGACGTAGATAGCCTAAGAAATGGTAATAACCAAAAAAGATATGGTTTATTACTTACTATCACACGCATGATAGCCTAAGAAAATGTAATAACCCAAAAGATACGGCATATTACCTACTATCAAACGTATGATGGCCTAAGCAAAGGTAATAACCCAAAAGATAAGGTATATTATCTACTATCAAACATATGATAGCCTAAGAAGAGGTAATAACCCAAAAGAGACGGTATATTACCTACTATCAAACGTATGATGGCCTAAGCAAAGGTGATATCCCAAAAGATACGGTATATTACAAACTATCAAACGTATGATGGCCTAAGCAATGGTAAAAACCTAAAAGATACGGTATATTACCTACTATCAGACGTATGAAAGCCTATGAAAAGGTAATAACCCAAACGATACGGTGTATTACCAACTATCAAACGTATGATAGCCTAAGCAAATGTAATAACCAAAAAGATACGGTATATTACCTACTATCAGACGTAGATAGCCTAAGAAAAGGTAATAACCCAAAAAGATACGGTTTATTACTTACTATCACACGTATAATAGCCTAAGCAAAGGTAATAACCCAAAAGATACAGTATATTACCTACTATCAAACGTATGATGGCCTAAGCAAAGCTAATAACCCAAAAGATAAGGTATATTACCTACTATCAAACATATGACAGCCTAAGCAAAGGTAATAACCCAAAAGAGACGGTATATTACCTACTATCAAACGTATGATAGCCTAAGCAAAGGTGATATCCAAAAAGATACTGTATATTACCTACTATCAGACGTATGATAGCATAAGCATAGGTAATAACCCAAAAGATACGGTATTTACCTACTATCAGACGTATGATAGCCTAAGCAAAGGTAATAACCTAAAAGATATGGTATATTACCTATTATCAAACGTATGATAGCCTAAGCAAAGGCAATAACCCAAAAGAGACGTAATATTACCTACTATCAGACGTATGATGGCCTAAGCCAAGGTAATAACCCAAAAGATATGGTATATTACCTACTATCAGACGTATGAAAGCCTAAGCAAAGGTAATAACCCAAAAGATACGGTATATTACAAACTATCAAACGTATGATAGCCTAAGCCAATGTAATAACCCAAAAGATATGGTATATTACCTACTATCAGACGTATGAAAGCCTAAGCAAAGGTAATAACTTAAAAGATACGGTATGTTACAAACTATCAAACGTATGATGGCCTAAGCAAAGGTAAAAACCCAAAAGATATGGTATATTACCTACTATCAGACGTATGAAAGCGTATGAAAAGCTAATAACCCAAAAGATACGGTGTATTACCAACTATCAAACGTATGATAGCCTAAGAAAATGTAATAACCTAAGAGATACGGTATATTACCTACTATCAGACGTATGATAGCCTAAGAAAAGGTAATAACCCAAAAAGATACAATTTATTACTTACTATCACACGTATGATAGCCTAATCAAAGGTAATAACCCAAAAGATACGGTATATTACCTACTATCAAACTTATGATGGCCTAAGCAAAGGTAATAACCCAAAAGATAAGGTATATTACCTACTATCAAACATATGATCGCCTAAGCAAAGGTAATAACCCAAAAGAGACGGTATATTACCTACTATCAAACGTGTGATAGCCTAAGCAAAGGTAATATCCCAAAAGATACCGTATATTACCTACTATCAGACGTATGATAGCATAAGCAAAGGTAATACCCCAAAAGATACGCTATTTACCATTATCAAACGTATGATAGCCTAAGAAAAGTTAATAACCCAAAAGATACAGTGTATTACCTACTATCAGGCGTATGATAGCCTAAGCAAAAATAATAACCCAAACGATACGGTATATTAACAACTAATAGACGTATGGTAGCCTAAGCAGAGGTAATAACCTAAAAGATATGGTATATTACCTACTATCAAGCGTATGATAGCCTAAGCAAAGGAAATAACCCAAAAGAGACGTAATATTACCTACTATCAGACGTATGAAAGCCTATGAAAAGGTAATAACCCAAAAGATACGGTGTATTACCAACTATCAAACGTATGATAGCCTAAGAAAATGTAATAACCTAAAAGATACGGTATATTACCTACTATCAGACGTATGATAGCCTAAGAAAAGGTAATAACCCAAAAAGATATAATTTATTACTTACTATCACACGTATGATAGCCTAAGCAAAGGTAATAACCCAAAAGACACAGTATATTACCTACTATCAAACTTATGATGGCCTAAGCAAAGGTAATAACCCAAAAGATAAGGTATATTACCTACTATCAAACATATGATAGCCTAAACAAATGTAATAACCCAAAAGAGACGGTATGTTACCTACTATCAAACGTATGATAGCCTAAGCAAAGGTGATATCCCAAAAGATACCGTATATTACCTACTATCAGACGTATGATAGCATAAGCATAGGTAATAACACAAAAGATACGGTATTTACCTACTATCAGACGTATGATAGCCTAGGAAAAGTTAATTACCCAAAAGATACGATATATTACCTACTATAAGGCGTATGATAGCCTAAGCAAAAATAATAACCCAAACGATACGGTATGATAGCCTAAGCAGAGGTAATAACCCTAAAGATAATGTATATTAGCTACTATCAGACGTATGATAGCCTAAGAAAAGGTAACAACCCAAAAGAGATGGTATATGACCTACTATTAGACGTATGATAGCCTAAGGAAAGGTAATAACCCGAAGAATACGGTATGTTACCTACTATCAGACGTATCATAGCCTAAGCAAAGGTAATAACCTAAAAGATACCGTATATTACCTACTATCAGACGTATGATAGCCCAAGCAAATGTAATAACCCGAAAGATACGGTATATTACCTCTTATCAGACGTATGATAGCCTAAGCAAAGGTAATAACCTAACAGATACGGTATATTCCCTACTATCAGACGTATGAAAGCCTAAGTAAAGGTAATAACCCAAAAGATACGGTGTATTACCTATTATCACTCTTATGATAGCCTAAGAAAACGTAATAACCTAAAAGTTACGGTATATTACCTACTATCAAATCGGTATATTACCTACTATCAGACGTATGATAGCCTGAGCAAACGTAATAACCCAAAAGATACGGTATATTACCTACTACCAGCCATATGATAGCCTAAGCAAAGGTAATAACCCAAAAGATACAGTATATTACCTACTATCAAACGTATGATAGCCTAAGCAAAGGTAATAACCCAAAAGATACGGTATATTACCTACTATCAAACGTATGATAGCCTAAGAAAAGGTAATATCCCAAAAGATACTGTATATTACCTACTATCAGACGTATGATAGCATAAGCAAAGGTAATAACCCAAAAGATACGGTATTTACCTACTATCAGACGTATGATAGTCTAAGCGAAGGTAATAACCCAAAAGATACGGTATATTACCTACTATCAAACGTATGATAGCCTAAGCAAAGGCAATAAACCAAAAGAGACATAATATTACCTACTATCAGACGTATGATGGCCTAAGCCAGGGTAATAACCCAAGAGATATGGTATATTACCTACTATCAGACGTATGAAAGCCTAAGCAAAGGTAATAACCCAAAAGATACGGTATATTACCAACTAGCAAACATAAGATGACCTAAGCAAAGGTAAAAGCCCAAAAGATTCGGTATATTACCTACTATTAGACGTATGAAAGCCTATGAAAAGGTAATAACCCCAAAGATACGGTGTATTACCAACTATCAAACGTATGATAGCCTAAGCGAAGGTAATAACCGAAAAGATACGGTATAATACCTACTATCAGACGTAGATAGCCTAAGAAATGGTAATAACCAAAAAAGATATGGTTTATTACTTACTATCACACGTATGATAGCCTAAGAAAATGTAATAACCCAAAAGATACGGCATATTACCTACTATCAAACGTATGATGGCCTAAGCAAAGGTAATAACCCAAAAGATAAGGTATATTATCTACTATCAAACATATGATAGCCTAAGAAGAGGTAATAACCCAAAAGAGACGGTATATTACCTACTATCAAACGTATGATGGCCTAAGCAAAGGTGATATCCCAAAAGATACGGTATATTACAAACTATCAAACGTATGATGGGCTAAGCAATGGTAAAAACCTAAAAGATACGGTATATTACCTACTATCAGACGTATGAAAGCCTATGAAAAGGTAATAACCCAAACGATACGGTGTATTACCAACTATCAAACGTATGATAGCCTAAGCAAATGTAATAACCAAAAAGATACGGTATATTACCTACTATCAGACGTAGATAGCCTAAGAAAAGGTAATAACCCAAAAAGATACGGTTTATTACTTACTATCACACGTATAATAGCCTAAGCAAAGGTAATAACCCAAAAGATACAGTATATTACCTACTATCAAACGTATGATGGCCTAAGCAAAGCTAATAACCCAAAAGATAAGGTATATTACCTACTATCAAACATATGACAGCCTAAGCAAAGGTAATAACCCAAAAGAGACGGTATATTACCTACTATCAAACGTATGATAGCCTAAGCAAAGGTGATATCCAAAAAGATACTGTATATTACCTACTATCAGACGTATGATAGCATAAGCATAGGTAATAACCCAAAAGATACGGTATTTACCTACTATCAGACGTATGATAGCCTAAGCAAAGGTAATAACCTAAAAGATATGGTATATTACCTATTATCAAACGTATGATAGCCTAAGCAAAGGCAATAACCCAAAAGAGACGTAATATTACCTACTATCAGACGTATGATGGCCTAAGCCAAGGTAATAACCCAAAAGATATGGTATATTACCTACTATCAGACGTATGAAAGCCTAAGCAAAGGTAATAACCCAAAAGATACGGTATATTACAAACTATCAAACGTATGATAGCCTAAGCCAAGGTAATAACCCAAAAGATATGGTATATTACCTACTATCAGACGTATGAAAGCCTAAGCAAAGGTAATAACTTAAAAGATACGGTATGTTACAAACTATCAAACGTATGATGGCCTAAGCAAAGGTAAAAACCCAAAAGATATGGTATATTACCTACTATCAGACGTATGAAAGCGTATGAAAAGCTAATAACCCAAAAGATACGGTGTATTACCAACTATCAAACGTATGATAGCCTAAGAAAATGTAATAACCTAAGAGATACGGTATATTACCTACTATCAGACGTATGATAGCCTAAGAAAAGGTAATAACCCAAAAAGATACAATTTATTACTTACTATCACACGTATGATAGCCTAATCAAAGGTAATAACCCAAAAGATACGGTATATTACCTACTATCAAACTTATGATGGCCTAAGCAAAGGTAATAACCCAAAAGATAAGGTATATTACCTACTATCAAACATATGATCGCCTAAGCAAAGGTAATAACCCAAAAGAGACGGTATATTACCTACTATCAAACGTGTGATAGCCTAAGCAAAGGTAATATCCCAAAAGATACCGTATATTACCTACTATCAGACGTATGATAGCATAAGCAAAGGTAATACCCCAAAAGATACGCTATTTACCATTATCAAACGTATGATAGCCTAAGAAAAGTTAATAACCCAAAAGATACAGTGTATTACCTACTATCAGGCGTATGATAGCCTAAGCAAAAATAATAACCCAAACGATACGGTATATTAACAACTAATAGACGTATGGTAGCCTAAGCAGAGGTAATAACCTAAAAGATATGGTATATTACCTACTATCAAGCGTATGATAGCCTAAGCAAAGGAAATAACCCAAAAGAGACGTAATATTACCTACTATCAGACGTATGATGGCCTTAGCCAAGGTAATAACCCAAAAGATATGGTATATTACCTACTATCAGACGTATGAAAGCCTATGAAAAGGTAATAACCCAAAAGATACGGTGTATTACCAACTATCAAACGTATGATAGCCTAAGAAAATGTAATAACCTAAAAGATACGGTATATTACCTACTATCAGACGTATGATAGCCTAAGAAAAGGTAATAACCCAAAAAGATATAATTTATTACTTACTATCACACGTATGATAGCCTAAGCAAAGGTAATAACCCAAAAGACACAGTATATTACCTACTATCAAACTTATGATGGCCTAAGCAAAGGTAATAACCCAAAAGATAAGGTATATTACCTACTATCAAACATATGATAGCCTAAACAAAGGTAATAACCCAAAAGAGACGGTATGTTACCTACTATCAAACGTATGATAGCCTAAGCAAAGGTGATATCCCAAAAGATACCGTATATTACCTACTATCAGACGTATGATAGCATAAGCATAGGTAATAACACAAAAGATACGGTATTTACCTACTATCAGACGTATGATAGCCTAGGAAAAGTTAATTACCCAAAAGATACGATATATTACCTACTATAAGGCGTATGATAGCCTAAGCAAAAATAATAACCCAAACGATACGGTATGATAGCCTAAGCAGAGGTAATAACCTAAAAGATATGGTATATTACCTACTATCAAACGTATGATAGCCTAAGCAAAGGAAATAACCCAAAAGAGACGTAATATTACCTACTATCAGATGTATGATGGCCTAAGCCAAGGTAATAACCCAAAAGATATGGTATATTACCTACTATCAAACGTATGAAAGCCTAAGCAAAGGTAATAACCCAAAAGATACGGTATATTACAAACTATCAAACGTATGATGGCCAAAGCAAAGGTAAAAACCCAAAAGATATGGTATATTACCTACTATCAAACGTATGAAAGCCTATGAAAAGGTAATAACCCAAAAGATACGGTGTATTACCAACTATCAAACGTATGATAGCCTAAGCAAATGTAATAACCTAAAAGATACGGTATATTACCTACTATCAGACGTATGATAGTCTAAGAAAAGGTAATAACCCAAAAAGATACAATTTATTACTTACTATCACACGTATGATAGCCTAAGCAAAGGTAATGCCCAAAAGATACGGTATATTACCTACTATCAAACTTATGATGGCCTAAGAAAAGGTAGTAACCCAAAAGATAAGGTATATTACCTACTATCAAACATATGATCGCCTAAGCAAAGGTAATAACCCAAAAGAGACGGTATATTACCTACTATCAAACGTGTGATAGCCTAAGCAAAGGTAATATCCCAAAAGATACCGTATATTACCTACTATCAGACGTATGATAGCATAAGCAAAGGTAATACCCCAAAAGATACGCTATTTACCATTATCAAACGTATGATAGCCTAAGAAAAGTTAATAACCCAAAAGATACGGTGTATTACCTACTATCAGGCGTATGATAGCCTAAGCAAAAATAATAACCCAAACGATACGGTATATTACCAACTAATAGACGTATGATAGCCTAAGCAGAGGTAGTAACCAAAAAGATATGGTACATTACCTACTATTAAATGTATGATAGCCTAAGTAAAGGCAATAACCCAAAAGAAACGTAATATTACCTACTATCAGAGGTATGATGGCCTTAGCCAAGGTAATAACCCAAAAGATATGGTATATTACCTATAATCAAACGTATGATAGCCTAAGCAAAGGTAATATCTAAAAGATACGGTATATTACCTACTATTAGACGTATGATGGCCTAAGCAAAGGTAAAAACCCAAAAGATACGGTATATTACCTACTATCAGACGTATGAAAGCCTATGAAAAGGTAATAACCCAAAAGATACGGTGTATTACCAACTATCAAACGTATGATAGCCTAAGCAAATGTAATAACCTAAAAGATATGGTATATTACCTACTATCAGACGTATGATAGCCTAAGAAAAGGTAATAACCCAAAAAGATACAGTTTATTACTTGCTATCACACGTATGATAGCCTAAGCAAAGGTAATAACTCAAAAGATACGGTATATTACCTACTATCAAACTTAGGATGGCCTTAGCAAAGGTAATAACCCAAAAGATAAGGTATATTACCTACTATCAAACATATGATCGCCTAAGCAAAGGTAATAACCCAAAAGAGACGGTATATTACCTAATATCAAACGTATGATAGCCTAAGCAAAGGTGATATCCCAAAAGATACCGTATATCACCTACTATCAGACGTATGATAGCATATTCATAGGTAATAACCCAAAAGATACGGTATTTACCTACTATCAGACGTATGATAGCCTAGGAAAAGTTAATAACCCAAAAGATACGGTATATTACCTACTATCAGGCGTATGATAGCCTAAGCAAAAATAATAACCCAAACGATACGGTATATTACCAACTAATAGACGTATGATAGCCTAAGCAGAGGTAATAACCAAAAAGATATGGTACATTACCTACTATCAAACGTATGATACCTTAAGCTAAGGCAATAACCCAAAAGAGACGTAATATTACCTACTATCAGACGTATGATGGCCTAAGCCAAGGTAATAACCCAAAAGATATGGTATATTACCTACTATCAGATGTATGAAAGCCTAAGCAAAGGTAATAACCCAAAAGATACGGTATATTACAAACTATCAAACGTATGATGGCCTAAGCAAAGGTAAAAACCCAAAAGATACGGTAAATTACCTACTATCAGACGTTTGAAAGCCTATGAAAAGGTAATAACCCAAAAGATACGGTGTATTACCAACTATCAAACGTATGATAGCCTAAGCAAATGTAATAACCTAAAAGATACGGTATATTACCTACTATCAGACGTATGTGTTGCACCCCAAAATTTGCCCAACCTTTTCTAACCTAGGTTTATGTTTCAATTGCATAGTCATTTGCATTGTCATCATGTACATAGTGTATTCATCTGCATTGCATGTCATAAGCAAGTTATCTTAACAGGGGATCAAAGTGCTATTCTTATTTCAAGAGGTATATCCAAGGGTTTCATTCATAGTCAAGACTACTCAGGTCATCAGAGGAGAATTTGAGTTTTGAAGAGCTGCCAGGTTGATCAGTGAATTCTCTCCTATCTTGAGGCTAATGGGGGATCATCAGAGGAAGTGTGAGCTATGAGCCAAGAGCATGAGGTGTGTATGGATGTTATGAATAGTCTAGAGAATCATTTTTGAGGAGAACCAAGTCATTTGAATGATTGCAAGAGCCTCAGTTGAAGTCAGTCAGCACTGGGTCAACACTAGGTCAATCCTAGGTCAAAGAAGTGTTTTGAAGGGCATCAAGGGTCATTTGAAGAAGGTGGGATTCATTATTTGCTATATGGATATGGATATGATGTTGTGATAAAGAAAAATCAAGAGGAGTCAAGGAGAACTGGAGTTACTAAATTAGGGTTTCAGTGTAAAATCCCCTGATTTAGGTCAAACTTCAAAGCAATGTAACTCAAGATGAAAGCTTCATATGAATTTCTGGTCCACATGAAACTTGTAGAGTATCTTCATAGCTTTAATTTTAGTGGTGGAAGTCATCAAGATGATTTGTAGAACGCAAGTTATGGCTCTTGCAAGTTACAGGTCATCTGAGGGCACTGAAATTTGTTTGTGAAAATTGTCTGTATTCCAAGCAACTTTTGACTTTCAATGGTACTTCAAATGGATTTCTGGCCAACATGAGAATTTTTCCTTATTGTCTTAGATTTCTAGAATGGTATGGTATGCCTTCATATGATTTGTGGAACTCTACTTATGGTTTTGGCAAGCAAAGGGTATTTTGGTCATTTGGGGATTACAGGTCATTCTTAGCATATGCCTAAAACTCATACAAGGAAGCTTCAAATGAAAAACTTCACAACATCAAAGTTTCTCAAAATGCCATTTTAAGTCTAGAAAAGAAGTCATGAAAGTTTGGAAATGCATGGAATGAGACTTGACCAAAGTTGGTGGAAAATGACCTAAAAAAGGCATATAAGTTGAAATGGTTGAAATAAAAAATTGGTTTGAGAGATCTACAAATCCAAAATGGTTCATCCAATATACCAAATTGATTCCAAACATCATTTTAAAGACATTGGTTCAGCCACTTTTTTGAGTTAGGGGTTAATTTTTGGACTTGCTTTGTATTTTTTGTTACTTGCATAATAAGGCAAGTATGGAAAACTTGGCATAACTGGAATTTCAAGGCAACGAGATTGGTTTTCCACACACACCATGTCAATAAATCATGAGAGGAGATTTTTACACAAGTATACAAAGGATGCAAGCATGATATGAGATGGTTCAAAGTATCATCATATGAGAAGTTCATGAATTTTCCACCACTTTCTAGAATCCTCTAAGATCAATCTAGAAACTTCTAAATCTGTTAATCATCATCTATATATTGAGAGTGAATCATTGGTGCAAGGGGTTGGTGAAAAGAGGGAGAGAAAAAAGAGAATTTCATGGTTGCTTCCATTGTAAGAAAGTGAGAGAATCATCATAATTTTCCATTTCTGTTCAAGAGAGTTCTTCATTTTCAGTCTTTGGTATATTGTGAGGGTGAATGAGCATGATGCAAGGTCCATCAATGGAGGTTTAAGGAGTTGTTGTCCAAGATTCAAAGTTGTGCACCAGAGTTGCAGCCAAGAATCCAAGCACTCATCATCATAATTTTTGCAAACAGAAGTCATAGCACCTCCCAAGGACCATTGTTGAAAGCTTTCAAGAGTTGATTCGAGCTCTTTCTCATCTGTTTCATCAAGAATTGCAGGTTGGTGAATTCTCTTGTATCTCCCTGTTTAGGTGTTGTTAGGTTAGTTTTTTAGTTTAGATTGGTTAGGTTAGGATAGAGGATGATGTACTGAAACTGTTAGAGCCATTAATGATGATTTCCATTAGGGCAGTGAAACTTTGATGACTTAGAACTCACAGATTAGGGCATAATAATCCTTGCTAGATATCATAGAATAACTAGGGTAGCATGTATATTACAGTAGGGTTAATTTTAGCAAGAATTATTGAGGTTCATCTCAGTGCAATTCAATGGTACCCCAGACTTCCAGCTATCGGGTTTGGTTTTTAGGAAGGTTTTAGAGAGAACCAATGGCATGGTCTTGTAGAGGGGAAGAAATGGAGTGAGTTTGGTTTTGAAAGTTCGTGATTTCATGGCCTATGGAGAGAGAACGAAGAACTTGAAGTTCCTTGCATGGAGGTTGGTTCTGAAAACCCTAGAGGTCGTGTTGGGGACGATGACCAATAGCCGTCCGATCATCCTGAATATTTGACTTCTTAAGCTAATCGTGTGGTCCATATTTGAAGAGAAAAACAGAGGGAATTGACCAAGTGTGAAACAATGCGTTTCACTTAAACGCATGTCTGGGCCTGGATTTGATTTTCCTATCCCCACCCCCTTTTGATGAGCCCAATGGAATTGCATGTGAATTTGTTGCTTTTCGCACCGCGTGTTTCTTTATTTTCCTTTATTTTACGATTGGTTTTTCTGAAGCGTGCTGGGCCTTGCGCCATGTTCTATTCACACCCCTGGTTCCATGGCCCATTAGGGATTTGAACTGAGCGAAGTTGCTGGTAGCACCCCCCTCCCCATTTTATTTCTATTTTGTGATTTTATTTTCCTTAATTGTTTTTAATACCTTTAAAAAATCATAAAAAATGGGAAAATTGATATTTTTAATTTCTTCTTTTTGCTATAGGTCCATAATTCTGTCTAGAAAAATACCAAATAATAAAATTGACATTTTAGTTTGTTTTGATATTTTTTATGCATTTTTCTTGTAAATAGCATTTTATTAAGTTTAGTTTAGTGCTCAAATTTGGTGATTTTAGTTTGAATAGATGCTTTAGCATTTTTATTCCATTCTTTTTAGGTTGATTAGATTAGGACTTCAACTTGTACATAAGATTTAATTCACAATTATAGGATTAATTTTTAGGTGATTTGGTTAAGTGTGATTAGTATGATCAAAATTAGGGTTTTAGGTGTACATAAGTGAGATAGATCAATTCTTTTAGGAGTTTTTCATTTGATTTTTGGGGTATGGACTATAGGGGTTATGGGTATAGGATAGATCCCCTTAGAAAATAATAGGATTCCCCTACTGCTACTAGTATATGGCTTATATGTGATTCATTGTGTGGTCTGCCCTCTTTAGGGTTATCTTTTTGTATGTGTGGGGTATTGGGTTTGTTTGGGATTTGAGGAGAGCTGAAGACCTGTGATGATGGAGCCCAATTGAAGATCAGAGAATGGAGACCAATTTCCAGAGCTAATGAGGAGTATCTCTTGCTGGTAGCTGCTGAAGTTTTTAGGACATAGGAGTTAGGCAGAGCTCTAGAGTAGCCAACTTGATTTTCAAACGTGGAAGGTCTTGACTGCCTCCATCCTTCTCTGTGATGCAGAGTCTCTCTAAGACACTCACCCCCTTCCTTTGGAAGGCTTGGTGCTAATGTCCGAGGGATAGAACTCTTGAGAGAAATATTCTTTGTGTTGATAGCAGTATGTTTGCCACCCTTGGTGGTCAACTCATTGCTTAACACCCAGTTTACTCTTGTGATTGATTCCTCAGCTTGGAGGTTAGGACTTGAAGAAAAGCCGTTGGGAGATTGGAGACAAAGTCTGATGCTTGCTTGAAGCCTGTGGATAGAGGATGTTGACTTAAAGATAGTTGCTGATGCTGATGAAGACTGCTTTGCTGTTTAGCTTTTGCTGTTTTATTTTTGATGTATTGATTGACTGTATTGTTCGCTGTTTACCCTACTGGGTTGAAAGTGAAGTCTGTTCACTTTTGCCTATTGTTTTCTAGGTTCGAGGTTGAGTGGGACTCCCTTGCCTCGCTTGTATTGTTGCATCCATGCATTTTACTGTTTTATTATATCTGCTGTTTCTGTTTTCGTCTATTCCCTTAGGATCTCTGTTTCTCTCTGCACAAGAGAGGAGCATGATAGACATTAGGAGTTAACCCATGCATGATAACATTAGGGTAGATTTTATTCCCTTTTAACCCTGGGATTTTTAGAGTGTCATCTCTTCTTCTTTCAAACAACAGAAAAACACGAATAAAGGTTATAACAGAGATTAATTCATTTCTTCCGTCAAAGGATTTGAACAAACATCAACCTTTTTGCAATAAGAAAACCCTTGTTTAAGGTGAGATTTTTCATAAAAGACACTTGAACAGCTTGTGTCGTGCGTAGCCCGAACTACGTTTGCTCTGATCTTTAATGCAGTGTGGAAGTACGTAGGCATAGGATGCGATATCCTAGCGAGCAACCTTCACCCATCTTCCCCGTAGTTAGGCGAACTACGTTGACTCTGATTTCTCGTTCCAGACGGGAATACGTAGGCATAAAGTGCGATGCTTTGCCGAGTCATGTTTTCTTTTCTTTTCAGACCTCATCCTTTAGTTTAGATAGAAGTGTAATCCGTACAAACCAAGCAAGCGTGGATCCCATCGAGTACGATGGACGTGAGGGGTGCTAATACCTTCCCCTTGCGTAACCGACTCCCGAACCCAGGTTTTGGTTGCGACGACCATACCTTTTCCCTTTTTCGCGAGGTTTACTTCGAGCGTTCCCTTTCCCTCTGTTGGGATAAATAACGCACGGTGGCGATTCTTCTGTATTGCCGGCGCCGATTTTCGCAGTAGCGACAGTTGGCGACTCTGCTTGGGAATCAACGTCCCCTGGCTGCTAAGGACTGCGATGGTTCTTATGCATTTGGGATCCAACGTCCCTTCAGAGAGTCGATCCTAACGCTTGTTTTCCCGTCGAGGATTTTGTGTGGATTTATATTTCTGACCTTTATTTTCAGCATTATATATTGGTTATTATTGCTGTATTTTGGGGTGTGACAGGTGTTCTGATATTGAGAGATAAGCCGGACCTGGGCTTGAGTGCACCTAGACTTAGAGTAGAGATTAGTTGGCGCCCGCTTGCTTTGCTTGCCTTGGTGTCCCGCGAAATCTACACTCAGACGAGGTTCCTCTGGTTGGCCTCCTGCCCCTTCCTTTGGTTGGCGTGGGTTGCTGGTTAGTTGAATTGTCGACTCTGGGGACCGATCATTTGGAAGTTGGCTAAGTGAGGCCTCTTCAGGATTTGATGATGCCACTCCTTCTGGGAATCGTATCATCACTCCTGAAAGTCTGTGACACCGACGATCGCATAGGATGCCATACCTTTGTCAGTTACTAGGACATCCACCTGTGAGAGGGTTTGGGGATATGCAGGTAACTAGACCTCCAGATACCGGTTATTTCTTGATCAGAGATCCTTGGTATTTATGGATAGTTGTGAGGTCTATCAGAGACCAGCCAGAGTTATGGTATGAGGTCTATCAGAGACCAGTTGGAGTTATGTTATGAGGTCTGTCAGAGACCAGGTGTGGGTTATATTATTGGGTCTATTCGGGACCAGGCTGGAGTTCTTTGTGAGGTTTGTCTGAGACCAGAGCTTGATGAGTATTGGAGGGTCTGTCTGAGACCTGTTCTTGGTGAGACTTGGGCTTCTTATTCAGGGCACTTGATCCCCTATTGCAGCTGTTTTCATTACATTGTTTGCATACCCATTTATCATTGCATTGTGCATACATACCCATATTTGCATTACAGGTTTGTGAGCCGTGTATCTTATCTCCCGCATCCGTTCAAGGTATTTTCAGGATTGAAGAAAGGCGGGTCCACCGTTACCCTACAAGAATCAACCAGAAGAAGATCATGGACGCCATGCAGATTGAAATGCAAGAGATGCGTGACAGGATGGCCCTGTTCATGCAAACCATGGAGACTATCGCCAAAGGGCAGGAACAGTTGTAGAGTCTGGTGCAGCCGTTGGTTGCTCGTGCTGAGAACAACGGCACCCCGCGTGGTGAAAATGTGGCTAACTCTCCTAGGGTTGAAAATCATCAAAGTGCTGATCACATTCAAGTCGCTGGGCTGAACAACGGAGAAGCTGGTCCTGCTGGTGGGAACGGAAACACTGGTAACACTAACGGAGATACTGCAGGAGTGATCATAGGGAACGTCAACCAGGGTTTCAACTTGGGTGCGCAGAACGTCGGGCTGAATGGCGGCAATGGTAATCAGGGCTTTCAGGGTATGAATGTGGGATATGGCAATGTGGCTGGCGCCAAAACTGGATACGGAGACCATGGTTATGGTAACGCAGGATATGGAATGGGTATGAACAACGACCAGGATATGGGCAACCTGAGGGGTAACCCCGGGTACTTCCAAGCAGGTCTGGGTCGTAACACTGGACATGCTGCATATGAAGAGATACCTCGTTGGGAGGACCATTAGGAAGACGTTTTCTCCGGTCATAATGAAGGCTACGGGAGGCCTACAGGGGACAGCCTCCGCATGAGATTATTGGAAGAAAAGGTAAATGGTCTGGCTAATCAGAATACTGTGGGACTGGATATGTCCAACATGGGGTTGGTACCGGGGCTGAGGGTGCCTCTGAAATTCAAGGCGCCATCTTTTGATAAGTATAGAGGCGACACATGCCCGAGGGTGCATGTCCGTTCATTTTACAGAAGGATGTCTGCGTATTCAGACGACGAGAAGATGCTTATGCACTTTTTCCAAGATAGCTTGTCAGGGCCGTCATTGGAGTGGTACATGAGTCTGGAGCCAACACAGATCAGAACTTGGAAAGAATTGGCGGAAGCTTTCGTGAAGCACTACCAATACAACAACGATTTCGCTCCTAACAGAGTTCAGTTGCAAAGCATGTCCCAGAAGCCCAAGGAAAGCTTCAAAGAGTACGCCCAGAGATGGCGTGACCTGGCCGCGAGAGTACAACCCCCTATGGTCGAGCGGGAAATGATGGACTTGTTCGTAGGGAAATTCTCAGGGATGTATTATGACCGGCTGCTTAACTTCTCAATGAGTACCTTCTCCGAACTGATCCTGATGGGGGAGCGCATAGAGAACGGGATAAAAATTGGTAAGATTCAACCGGGAGAATCTATTTCAGCCGGAAGCAACAGGAAAGCCTTCGGTGGTAAAAGGCAAGATGATGCTAATGCGGTGTATAACGTTCAGCGGAGAAATAGGAATCAGAATCGGCGTCCATAGCCTCAAGTTGCAAGTGTGACTATTCCGGGACCACCTCAGCAACAGAGACAACAACAGCAGCAGGCTCAGCAGCAGCCTAATCAGAATCAGCGGCGGTTTCAGGCTCCAAGGCCGAGGAGGGTATTTGAGGTACCGCCGATGTCTTACGCAGAGCTCCTTCAGACTCTATTAAAGTTACAGCTAGTTGAAAAAAGAACCTTGGCGCCGCCGACTGGCACGCCACCAGTAGGGTACGACATCAACCAGCATTGTGATTTTCACTCTGGTGCACCCGGGCACAACATCGAGAATTGTTTAGCTTTCAAGCATAAAGTGCAAGATCTGCTTGATAGCTCAGCCATCAATTTTGGGAAGGAAGGCCCCAATATTACACAACAACCAATGCCAAGCCATGAATATGCTGGAATATGGTGGACAAAGAGGAGTTCTATAGTTCGTGTGGGCCGTTAAAAGTAGATCAGAACAGCGGCAGGCTGCCTCTCATAACTGATTGTGAAGATAGCTGGTTCAGCAACAGGACAGATGTGAAAGCCCGATTCTCGGAAGCTGGCGTTTTTCTTTGTTTTATCTTGTCATTTCTTTACATTTGTAGTTTCTTTCCTGTTGAATTTGCAATCTTGTTTTGTAAAACTTGTTGTTTTCATTCAATTGATGATAATGAAATAAATATGCATGTTTTGATTAAATCCATTCGTGTTCACTAATTGTTTTTACAAATGTCCAACGCCTGGTTAAGAGGAATCCGGGGAGGATGACGAAAATGAACGACATGCAAAATTCCGATTGTATGCTTTTAAAATAAAACCTGTTGATGATGTACAGGCATTGTTTCAAATCCCTAAACACCGGAGTTATAAGGAAGATAATCCCTTGTCAACCCCTTTTGAGCCTAGTAGTAGGAGTTCTTTCTGCGAATGAAAAACCCTCAATCTTAACCTGGGGCAGGGTAGGTGTTAGCTAATTTGACCGAGCGTTCAAGTGGCAAAAGGAGTGTCCGTTCGAGGATCAATCACACCTCTAGAGGTCGTGCCTAAAAAACCACAATGGTTAAATCAAGAGTGAGACAGTCACATTATTCTCCAACGAGTCAGACAACCAGTGTCACACGACTTGTTCAGAAAAAGAAAGAAAAAAAGAATCAAAAGCCCGCTAAGTCAAAACTTCAAGACAAAACGACTTAGGCAAAAATGAGGGCATCCCGCTGGACTTAAAAAATCAAAAGAACTCAAAAAGAGTCCGTCCAGGCAAAAGTTAGGGATAAGAAAAAAGATGAAAGAAGGACAAAAAGAAAAATCCTCAAATCAAATGCGAGTCGTGTGACCCTAAGTGTCAAAGACGAAAAGTGAGTGGCTGTCACTCCAAAAACTCATGGGTTTTCGACCTATCACTCCTATCTTTCAGCCTCTGAGAGGTGAGCGCTAAGGTCGAATTAGCTGAACGTAGGATGGGAGAACATCAAGGAGAATGGGTGGGTTAAAATAAACTTTGAGCCTTTATCCTTTCCTTCAAAACCGTGAACCTGACCACGTTATAACCTTCAAAAGTCCTAATTGAAGCAGGTTGTTTCGAAAGCATACTTCGGTAAAGGTCGCGTCGATTCTGACTCCTGAAAGGGTTCCGCTTACCATGTTGGTATTGATGTTGATAAATGTTTTGTGCAGTGTATGCTATAAACTGTTTTTCCCTTTTCCCAGTGAACAGATTAGATGTCAAAGCTGTCATATGTGTTGCATTAATATGTCTTTTACGCAGAACAACTTGTTTTACTTGCGAGTAAGCGCTTGACAGCAGGAAAGTTTTCTGCAATGGAAAGTATGGTCAGGATAGAATACAGAGCGCCCGAATGTTCCGAGAGCAGGGGCAAGCTATTATCGTGATTCCCAGTCAGGTCAACCATGCGAAGTCAGCTACTCTGGGGCAATCAGGTCGAGATTTAGTAAATCTCTCGTAGTTGGAGGTACTGTTCTGGATCAGCTAATTGAGGGAAAGACCAGTGAATCAGGGGCATTGACTTCCAGTGAGTTCGGAATCAGTTAGTCTGAGGACAAGTCCCGAAGCTTCAGTTGATCAAGGGGCAGTATGCTTGAGAGGTAACTAATCAGAAGTGAGTCTTCTTGAGATCCAATCAGGGGCAGTGATACAGAACGTGGAGATTTGAGAGCAGATACTTCAGGTGGAAAATCAGATCAGGATAAGTCGCTAGAACGCTCATTCAGGGGCACGTCACCGCAAAGAGCGTTAAAACCAACTGGGTTAATCAGGGCTAATGGAGATTGAATCTTTTGTCGTATAGATACCGGGGCAAGTAATCTCGAGGTCGTCTCATGGTAAGCGGTTCAGAGCAAGTATTCCCAGGAGTTAGATAGGGGCAAGTTGAGTGCGCTGAGGCAAGCTATTCAAAAGCTCGCAAAGTTCCCCGCCATAGTCCATGGCAGGCTGGTACCCTCTCCAGAGATTGTATGTTGTGTCTTCCCCAGTGAAGTCGCCCCCGGCAAAACTGAATGTTAATTCCCCAGGAGAGTTGAGATTAATGTACCTTCAGTTCAGAAATTGGCCTATCAAGCAGAGCAGAGTTCTCCCCAGTGAAGGTCAAGACAAATGTGATTAACCTCCCAGAGATTTCTTGTGCAGTGCAAGTCAGAACGTGTAGTTCAATCCCCAGCTCAGTGATAGCGAGATGATTTCCCCAACTCAGTGATAGCGGGATGATTTCCCCAGCTCAGTGATAGCAGGATGAGTTTCCCCAGCTCAGTGGTAGCAGGAAAGGTTCCCCACAGAGTGTGATCAGGTGGTTGGAGCAGCTGAAAGGAGTTTTCCCGAGCAGGATTGTCCTTTCTTTCCCCAGCAAGTCGCTTTTCCTCGTCAGGAGGACCTTTCTCAGCAGATTTTGGAGTTTTGAGTTCGTGAGCTACTTTCCTAGCAGGATGGTCATCCCCAACGGAGTTAGTTAATCTTTCCAACATTTATTTTGTTGGAAGCGTACCGGTAGTATTCCGGTCATCCCCAGCGGATCCAGTGTGTCTTCAGCATTTATTTTGCTGAAGTAACTCTTTGCATAAGCATGCATCATGAGCATTTGCATTCTACCCAGATGCGTAGCATTTCCATGCAGTATGGAAGCGTCACGTCATTATCAAACATGCATTTTTGAAACATAAGCCAGGTGGTTACCTCTCCAGTTTCAGATATGTTATTCCTTGCCGATAAGAGAAATCGTGATTCAGGAAGATGTGGATTTTGTGGTCAAAGTGCGCAGTGATGGTATCTGTACCAGCTACGGGGTTCATATTGTAAGACACGCAGTGATCGTGTCGATTTTAAGATGTTGATTTGTGGCCCAAGTATGCAGTGATCGTATTTGTGCCAGATATGGGGTTCATGTCGTAGGACACGCAGTAATCGTGTTGATCTTGGTATGTGTATCTGTGGACGAATGGCGCAGTGATCGTATTCGTCCCGATCTAAGCAGATGGTTATGAGACACGCAGTGATCGTGTTGATCTTGGTATGTGTATCTGTGGTCGAATGGCGCAGTGATCGTATTCGTCCCGATCTAAGAAGATTGTTTTGTAGGGCACGCAGTGATCGTGTTGGTATCGTTTCGGGGTTTTATTGAGCAAGGCACGCAGTGATCGTGTTACCATGTCATGTGATTTCGTTGGTCGATATATGCAGTGATCGTATTCGTCCGTTATACAGTGATTATGGGTTGATACGCAGTGATCGTGTTCATCCAGTTTTGTTGGTCGGTATACGCAGTGACCGTATTCGTCCGTTATGCAGTTTGATTATGCTATAGGACACGCAGTGAACGTGTTCATCGGGTTGTTGGTGGCCAAAGTACGCAGTGATCGTATTCGTCCCATGTTTGAAATTGTGTCACAGCACGCAGGGATCGTGTTTCCTCCAGTCAAGAGGGTCGTGACATGAAGCGCGCAGTGATCGCGTTTATCCTATGTATGGTCAGGATATGCAGTGATCGTATTCGTCCAGTTATGTGGGTTAGTTGAGACACGCAGCACGCAGGGATTGTGTTTTTCTCCAGTCAAGAGGATCGTGGCTCAGAACGCGCAGTGATCGTGTTCGAACGCGCAGGGATCGTGTTCAAGATACCCAGTGATCGTATTCGTACAGCATGCAGTGATCGTGTTGTTAGTACCATGGGAACTTGTGATGCAGAGCGCGCAGTGATCGTGGCTATCGTATCAGTTGGGTTTGTTGGTCAGCATACGCAGTAATCGTATTCGTCCTGTTACATGGGTTGGTTTCGTGGCACGCAGTGATCGTGTTGACATAATTTCGGGGTTTTGTTGGTCGAGATGCGCAGTGATCGCATTCGCCCTATTGCAGCACACTCAGTGATCATGTTTATCATATTGGTGGTTGAAGTACGTAGTGAACGTGTTCGCCTCTCCTATGTGGATTTATTCCGTCTGGCACGCAGTGATCGTGTTTATCTCATCCGGTTAGATTTATGGTTGATGTGATTGTAACGCAGCATGCAGTGATCGTGTTCGTCGTGTTTGTCCCGTTAAATGGTTTTTGTTTGTAAGACACGCAGTGACCGTGTTCGTCGCAGTTTTGTGGATTTGTTGTGCCAAACACGCAGTGATTGTGTTCGCCATGGCACATTCCCCTAGCAGAGTTGCTTGGTCAAGCATTTCTCGTTCTCCCTAGACGAGTCCTTTGTCGGAGTACAGTGGAGATAGCATGGTACAGATTTTGAGTGGGTACTCACAGTTACCCCAGTAGAGATGTAATCCCCAGCATAATGGTCTTCAATGAGATACTTGGTTAAGTTCCTCGTAGTCCCCGGCAGGGTATTCTTCGACAAGTCGTTTGGTTAAGTCACTTGTATTCCCCCCATCTGAGTCTTTCTCGGGTTGATGTGGTGTCAGTATTAGAAGGCGGTAATACAGATTTTCGGGTCGTTACTCGCAATTTCCCCGCAGAGTCGGTGGTTTATGTCTTCGAACATTGTCTCGCTTGGTTAAGCGTCTGTTCGTTTCTTCAGGATACGAAAGGTTGATCAGTGAAGTCAACATGACAAGTGAAGTCAATATTCTCCCGCTGGTTAGCGTGTGCTCGGTTGATAAGTGAGATCAACAGAGGATTGATAAGTGAGATCAACAGAGGTTGGTAAGTGAGATCAACAGAGGTTGATAAGTGATATCAACAATTTCTTGTGGTGTATGCTCATTTCTTCGGAATAGAGTGGTCTGCGGACAACATCAGATTATTTGACAGATGGATGGCTAGTTGTTGCCGTGACGACAGAAGCCAGTTCCCAGGGTTTTTCTCAAGCAGTAGTCGTTTCGCAATTTATTTTTGCGGTTGGCAAATTTTCGGGTTCTTTCGTATTCAACCGTCTCGTACCTCGAATGTCTGAAGGTGGCGCGCTCTTCATCCAGTCGGGTCCAAGTCGCTTGAATAGGGGCAGCTGTTGCACCCCAAAATTTGCCCAACCTTTTCTAACCTAGGTTTATGTTTCAATTGCATAGTCATTTGCGTTGTCATCATGTACATAGTGTATTCATCTGCATTGCATGTCATAAGCAAGTTATCTTAACAGGGGATCAAAGTGCTATTCTTATTTCAAGAGGTATATCCAAGTTTTCTTAGCATATGCCTAAAACTCATACAAGGAAGCTTCAAATAAAAAACTTCACAACATCAAAGTTTCTCAAAATGCCATTTTAAGTCTAGAAAAGAAGTCATGAAAGTTTGGAAATGCATGGAATGAGACTTGACCAAAGTTGGTGGAAAATGACCTAAAAAAGGCATATAAGTTGAAAAGGTTGAAATAAAAAATTGGTTTGAGAGATCTACAAATCCAAAATGGGTCATCCAATATACCAAATTGATTCCAAACATCATTTTAAAGACATTGGTTCAGCCACTTTTTTGAGTTAAGGGTTAATTTTTGGACTTGCTTTGTATTTTTGTTACTTGCATAATAAGGCAAGTATGGAAAACTTGGCATAAGTGGAATTTCAAGGCAAGGAGATTGGTTTTTCCACACACACCATGTCAATAACTCATGAGAGGAGATTTTGACACAAGTATACAAAGGATGCAAGCATGATATGAGATGGTTCAAAGTATCATCATATGAGAAGTTCATGAATTTTCCACCACTTTCTAGAATCCTCTAAGATCAATCTAGAAACTTCTAAATCTGTTAATCATCATCTATATATTGAGAGTGAATCATTGGTGCAAGGGGTTGGTGAAAAGAGGGAGAGAAAAGAGAGAATTTCATGGTTGCTTCCATTGTAAGAAAGTGAGAGAATCATCATAATTTTCCATTTCTGTTCAAGAGAGTTCTTCATTTTCAGTCTTTGGTATATTGTGAGGGTGAATGAGCATGATGCAAGGTCCATCAATGGAGGTTTAAGGAGTTGTTGTCCAAGATTCAAAGTTGTGCACCAGAGTTGCAGCCAAGAATCCAAGCACTCATCATCATAATTTTTGCAAACAGAAGTCATAGCACCTCCCAAGGACCATTGTTGAAAGCTTTCAAGAGTTGATTCGAGCTCTTTCTCATCTGTTTCATCAAGAATTGCAGGTTGGTGAATTCTCTTGTATCTCCCTGTTTAGGTGTTGTTAGGTTAGTTTTTTAGTTTAGATTGGTTAGGTTAGGATAGAGGATGCTGTACTGAAACTGTTAGAGCCATTAATGATGATTTCCATTAGGGCAGTGAAACTTTGATGACTTAGAACTCACAGATTAGGGCATAATAATCCTTGCTAGATATCATAGAATAACTAGGGTAGCATGTATATTACAGTAGGGTTAATTTTAGCAAGAATTATTGAGGTTCATCTCAGTGCAATTCAATGGTACCCCAGACTTCCAGCTATCGGGTTTGGTTTTTAGGAAGGTTTTAGAGAGAACCAATGGCATGGTCTTGTAGAGGGGAAGAAATGGAGTGAGTTTGGTTTTGAAAGTTCGTGATTTCATGGCCTATGGAGAGAGAACGAAGAACTTGAAGTTCCTTGCATGGAGGTTGGTTCTGAAAACCCTAGAGGTCGTGTTGGGGACGATGACCAATAGTCGTCCGATCATCCTGAATATTTGACTTCTTAAGCTAATCGTGTGGTCCATATTTGAAGAGAAAAACAGAGGGAATTGACCAAGTGTGAAACGATGCGTTTCACTTAAACGCATGTCTGGGCCTGGATTTGATTTTCCTATCCCCACCCCCTTTTGATGAGCCCAATGGAATTGCATGTGAATTTGTTGCTTTTCGCACCGCGTGTTTCTTTATTTTCCTTTATTTTACGATTGGTTTTTCTGAAGCGTGCTGGGCCTTGCGCCATGTTCTATTCACACCCCTGGTTCCATGGCCCATTAGGGATTTGAACTGAGCGAAGTTGCTGGTAGCACCCCCCTCCCCATTTTATTTCTATTTTGTGATTTTATTTTCCTTAATTGTTTTTAATACATTTAAAAAATCATAAAAAATGGGAAAATTGATATTTTTAATTTCTTCTTTTTGCTATAGGTCCATAATTCTGTCTAGAAAAATACCAAATAATAAAATTGACATTTTAGTTTGTTTTGATATTTTTTATGCATTTTTCTTGTAAATAGCATTTTATTAAGTTTAGTTTAGTGCTCAAATTTGGTGATTTTAGTTTGAATAGATGCTTTAGCATTTTTATTCCATTCTTTTTAGGTTGATTAGATTAGGACTTCAACTTGTACATAAGATTTAATTCACAATTATAGGATTAATTTTTAGGTGATTTGGTTAAGTGTGATTAGTATGATCAAAATTAGGGTTTTAGGTGTACATAAGTGAGATAGATCAGTTCTTTTAGGAGTTTTTCATTTGATTTTTGGGGTATGGACTATAGGGGTTATGGGTATAGGATAGATCCCCTTAGAAAATAATAGGATTCCCCTACTGCTACTAGTATATGGCTTATATGTGATTCATTGTGTGGTGTGCCCTCTTTAGGGTTATCTTTTTGTATGTGTGGGGTATTGGGTTTGTTTGGGATTTGAGGAGAGCTGAAGACCTGTGATGATGGAGCCCAATTGAAGATCAGAGAATGGAGACCAATTTCCAGAGCTAATGAGGAGTATCTCTTGCTGGTAGCTGCTGACGTTTTTAGGACATAGGAGTTAGGCAGAGCTCTAGAGTAGCCAACTTGATTTTCAAACGTGGAAGGTCTTGACTGCCTCCATCCTTCTCTGTGATGCAGAGTCTCTCTAAGAAACTCAGCCCCTTCCTTTGGAAGGCTTGGTGCTAATGTCTGAGGGATAGAACTCTTGAGAGAAATATTCTTTGTGTTGATAGCAGTATGTTTGCCACCCTTGGTGGTCAACTCATTGCTTAACACCCAGTTTACTCTTGTGATTGATTCCTCAGCTTGGAGGTTAGGACTTGAAGAAAAGCCGTTGGGAGATTGGAGACAAAGTCTGATGCTTGCTTGAAGCCTGTGGATAGAGGATGTTGACTTGAAGATAGTTGCTGATGCTGATGAAGACTGCTTTGCTGTTTAGCTTTTGCTGTTTTATTTCTGATGTATTGATTGACTGTATTGTTCGCTGTTTACCCTACTGGATTGAAAGTGAAGTCTGTTCACTTTTGCCTATTGTTTTCTAGGTTCGAGGTTGAGTGGGACTCCCTTGCCTCGCTTGTATTGTTGCATCCATGCATTTTACTGTTTTATTATATCTGCTGTTTCTGTTTTCGTCTATTCCCTTAGGATCTCTGTTTCTCTCTGCGCAAGAGAGGAGCATGATAGACATTAGGAGTTAACCCATGCATGATAACATTAGGGTAGATTTTATTCCCTTTTAACCCTAGGATTTTTAGAGTGTCATCTCTTCTTCTTTCAAACAACAGAAAAACACTAATAAAGGTTATAACAGAGAATAATTCATTTCTTCCGTCAAAAGATTTGAACAAACATCAACCTTTTTGCAATAAGAAAACCCTTGTTTAAGGTGAGATTTTTCATAAAAGACACTTGAACAGCTTGTGTCGTGCGTAGCCCGAACTACGTTTGCTCTGATCTTTCATGCAGTGTGGAAGTACGTAGGCATAGGATGCGAAATCCTAGCGAGCAACCTTCACCCATCTTCCCCGTAGTTAGGCGAACTACGTTGACTCTGATTTCTCGTTCCAGACGGGAATACGTAGGCATAAAGTGCGATGCTTTGCCGAGTCATGTTTTCTTTTCTTTTCAGACCTCATCCTTTAGTTTAGATAGAAGTGTAATTCGTACAAACCAAGCAAGCGTGGATCCCATCGAGTACGATGGACGTGAGGGGTGCTAATACCTTCCCCTTGCGTAACCGACTCCCGAACCCAGGTTTTGGTTGCGACGACCATACCTTTTCCCTTTTTCGCGAGGTTTACTTCGAGTGTTCCCTTTCCCTCCGTTGGGATAAATAACGCACGGTGGCGACTCTTCTGTATTGCCGGTGCCGATTTTCGCAGTAGCGACAGTATGATAGTCTAAGAAAAGGTAATAACCCAAAAAGATACAATTTATTACTTACTATCACATGTATGATAGCCTAAGCAAAGGTAATAACCCAAAAGATACGGTATATTTCCTACTATCAAACTTATGATGGCCTAAGCAAAGGTAATAACCCAAAAGATAATGTATATTACCTACTATCAAACATATGATCGCCTAAGCAAAGGTAATAACCCAAAAGAGACGGTATATTACCTACTATCAAACGTGTGATAGCCTAAGCAAAGGTAATATCCCAAAAGATACTATATATTACCTACTATCAGACGTATGATAGCATAAGCAAAGGTAATACCCCAAAAGATACGCTATTTACCTATTAGTAAATGTATAATAGCCTAAGAAAAGTTAATAACCCAAAAGATACGGTGTATTACCTACTATCAGGCGTATGATAGCCTAAGCAAAAATAATAACCCAAACGATACGGTATATTACCAACTAATAGACGTATGATAGCCAAAGCAAAGGTAGTAACCTAAAAGATATGGTATATTACCTACTATCAAACGTATGATAGCCTAAGCAAAGGCAATAACCCAAAAGAGACGTAATATTACCTACTATCAGACGTATGATGGCCTTAGCCAAGGTAATAACCCAAAAGATATGGTATATTACCTACTATCAGACGTATGAAAGCCTAAGCAAATGTAATAACCCAAAAGATACGGTATATTACCAACTATCAAACGTATGATGACCTAAGCAAAGGTAAAAACCCAAAAGATACGGTATATTACATACTATCAAACATATGATAGCCTAACCAAAGGTAATAACCCAAAAGAGATGGTATATTACCTACTATCAAACGTATGACAGCCTAAGCAAAGGTAATAACCCAAAAGATATGGTATATTACCTACTATCAAACGTATGATAGCCTAAGCAAAGGTGATATCCCAAAAGATACCGTATATTACCTACTATCAGACGTATGATAGCCTAAGCATAGGTAATAAACCAAAAGATACGGTATATTACCTACTATCAGACGTATGATAGCCTAGGAAAAGTTAATAACCCAAAAGATACGGTATATTACCTACTATCAGGCGTATGATAGCCTAAGCAAAAATAATAACCCAAACGATACGAAATATTACCAACTAATAGACGTATGATAGCCTAAGCAGAGGTAATAACCTAAAAGATATGGTATATTACCTACTATCAAACGTATGATAGCCTAAGCAAAGGCAATAACCCAAAAGAGACGTAATATTACCTACTATCAGACGTATGATGGCCTAAGCCAAGGTAATAACCCAAAAGATATGGTCTATTACCTACTATCAGACGTATGAAAGCCTAAGCAAAGGTAATAACCCAAAAGATACGGTATATTACAAACTATCAAACGTATGATGGCCTAAGCAAACGTAAAAACCCAAAAGATACGGTATATTACCTACTATCAGACGTATGAAAGCCTATGAAAAGGTAATAACCCAAAAGATACGGTGTATTACCAACTATCAAACGTATGATAGCCTAAGCAAATGTAATAACCTAAAAGATACGGTATATTACCTACTATCAGACGTATGATAGCCTAAGAAAAGGTAATAACCCAAAAAGATACAGTTTATTACTTACTATCACACGTATGATAGCCTAAGCAAAGGTAATAACCCAAAAGATACGGTATATTACCTACTATCAAACTTATGATGGCCTAAGCAATGGTAATAACCCAAAAGATAAGGTATATTACCTACTATCAAACATATGATCGCCTAAGCAAAGGTAATAACCCAAAAGAGACGGTATATTACCTACTATCAAACGTATGATAGCCTAAGCAAAGGTGATATCCCAAAAGATACCGTATATCACCTACTATCAGACGTATGATAGCATAAGCATAGGTAATAACCCAAAAGATACGGTATTTACCTACTATCAGACGTATGATAGCCTAGGAAAAGTTAATAACCCAAAAGATACGGTATATTACCTACTATCAGGCGTATGATAGCCTAAGCAAAAATAATAACCCAAACGATACGAAATATTACCAACTAATAGACGTATGATAGCCTAAGCAGAGGTAATAACCTAAAAGATATGGTATATTACCTACTATCAAACGTATGATAGCCTAAGCAAAGGCAATAACCCAAAAGAGACGTAATATTACCTACTATCAGACGTATGATGGCCTAAGCCAAGGTAATAACCCAAAAGATATGGTCTATTACCTACTATCAGACGTATGAAAGCCTAAGCAAAGGTAATAACCCAAAAGATACGGTATATTACAAACTATCAAACGTATGATGGCCTAAGCAAACGTAAAAACCCAAAAGATACGGTATATTACCTACTATCAGACGTATGAAAGCCTATGAAAAGGTAATAACCCAAAAGATACGGTGTATTACCAACTATCAAACGTATGATAGCCTAAGCAAATGTAATAACCTAAAAGATACGGTATATTACCTACTATCAGACGTATGATAGCCTAAGAAAAGGTAATAACCCAAAAAGATACAGTTTATTACTTACTATCACACGTATGATAGCCTAAGCAAAGGTAATAACCCAAAAGATACGGTATATTACCTACTATCAAACTTATGATGGCCTAAGCAATGGTAATAACCCAAAAGATAAGGTATATTACCTACTATCAAACATATGATCGCCTAAGCAAAGGTAATAACCCAAAAGAGACGGTATATTACCTACTATCAAACGTATGATAGCCTAAGCAAAGGTGATATCCCAAAAGATACCGTATATAACCTACTATCAGACGTATGATAGCATAAGCATAGGTAATAACCCAAAAGATACGGTATTTACCTACTATCAGACGTATGATAGCCTAGGAAAAGTTAATAACCCAAAAGATACGGTATATTACCTACTATCAGGCGTATGATAGCCTAAGCAAAAATAATAACCCAAACGATATGGTATATTACCAACTAATAGACGTATGATAGCCTAAGCAGAGGTAATAACCTAAAAGATATGGTATATTACCTACTATCAAACGTATGATAGCCTAAGCAAAGGCAATAACCCAAAAGAGACGTAATATTACCTACTATCAGACGTATGATGGCCTAAGCCAAGGTAATAACCCAAAAGGTATGGTATATTACCTACTATAAGACGTATGAAAGCCTAAGCAAAGGTAATAACCCAAAAGATACGGTATATTACAAACTATCAATCGTATGATGGCCTAAGCAAAGGTAAAAACCCAAAAGATACGGTATATTACCTATTATTAGACGTATGAAAGCCTATGAAAAGGTAATAACCCAAAAGATACGGTGTATTACCCACTATCAAACGTATGATAGCCTAAGCAAATGTAATAACCTAAAAGATATGGTATATTACCTACTATCAGACGTATCATAGCCTAAGAAAAGGTAATAACCCAAAAAGATACAGTTTATTACTTACTATCACACGTATGATAGCCTAAGCAAAGGTAATAACCCAAAAGTTACGGTATATTACCTACTATCAAACTTATGATGGCCTAAGCAAAGGTAATAACCCAAAAGCTAAGGTATATTACCTACTATCAAACATATGATAGCCTAAGCAAAGGTAATAACCCAAAAGAGACGGTATATTACCTACTATCAAACGTATGATAGCCTAAGCAAAGGTGATATCCCAAAAGATACCGTATATTACCTACTATCAGACGTATGATAGCATAAGCATAGGTAATAACCCAAAAGATACGGTATTTACCTACTATCAGACGTATGATAGCCTAGGAAAAGTTAATTACCCAGAAGATACGGTATATTACCTACTATCAGGCGTATGATAGCCTAAGCAAAAATAATAACCCAAACGATACGGTATATTACCAACTAATAGACGTATGATAGCCTAAGCAGAGGTAATAACCTAAAATATATGGTATATTACCTACTATCAAACATATGATAGCCTAAGCAAAGGCAATAACCCAAAAGAGACGTAATATTACCTACTATCAGACGTATGATGGCCTAAGCCAAGGTAATAACCCAAAAGATATGGTATATTACCTACTATCAGACGTATGAAAGCCTAAGCAAAGGTAATAACCTAAAAGATACGGTATATTACAAACTATCAAACGTATGATGGCCTAAGCAAAGGTAAAAACCCAAAAGATATGGTATATTACCTACTATCAGACATATGAAAGCCTATGAAAAGGTAATAACCCAAAAGATACGGTGTATTACTAACTATCAAACGTATGATAGCCTAAGCAAATGTAATAACCTAATAGATACGGTATATTACCTACTATCAGACGTATGATAGTCTAAGAAAAGGTAATAACCCAAAAAGATACAATTTATTACTTACTATCACACGTATGATAGCCTAAGCAAAGGTAATAACCCAAAAGATACGGTATATTACCTACTATCAAACTTATGATGGCCTAAGCAAAGGTAATAACCCAAAAGATAAGGTATATTACCTACTATCAAACATATGATCGCCTAAGCAAAGGTAATAACCTAAAAGAGACGGTATATTACCTACTATCAAACGTGTGATAGCCTAAGCAAAGGTAATATCCCAAAAGCTACCGTATATTACCTACTATCAGACGTATGATAGCATAAGCAAAGGTAATACCCCAAAAGATACGCTATTTACCTATTAGCAAACGTATAATAGCCTAAGAAAAGTTAATAACCCAAAAGATACGGTGTATTACCTACTATCAGGCAAATGATAGCCTAAGCAAAAATAATAACCCAAACGATACGGTATATTGCCAACTAATAGACGTATGATAGCCAAAGTAAAGGTAATAACCTAAAAGATATGGTATATTACCTACTATCAAACGTAAGATAGCCTAAGCAAAGGCAATAACCCAAAAGAGACGTAATATTACCTACTATCAGACGTATGATGGCCTTAGCCAAGGTAATAACCCAAAAGATATGGTCTATTACCTACTATCAGACGTATGAAAGCCTAAGCAAAGGTAATAACCCAAAAGATACGGTATATTACAAACTATCAAACGTATGATGGCCTAAGCAAACGTAAAAACCCAAAAGATACGGTATATTACCTACTATCAGACGTATGAAAGCCTATGAAAAGGTAATAACCCAAAAGATACGGTGTATTACCAACTATCAAACGTATGATAGCCTAAGCAAATGTAATAACCTAAAAGATACAGTATATTACCTACTATCAGACGTATGATAGCCTAAGAAAAGGTAATAACCCAAAAAGATACAGTTTATTACTTACTATCACACGTATGATAGCCTAAGCAAAGGTAATAACCCAAAAGATACGGTATATTACCTACTATCAAACTTATGATGGCCTAAGCAAAGGTAATAACCCAAAAGATAAGGTATATTACCTACTATCAAACATATGATCGCCTAAGCAAAGGTAATAACCCAAAAGAGACGGTATATTACCTACTATCAAACGTATGATAGCCTAAGAAAAGGTGATATCCCAAAAGATACCGTATATCACCTACTATCAGACGTATGATAGCATAAGCATAGGTAATAACCCAAAAGATACGGTATTTACCTACTATCAGACGTATGATAGCCTAGGAAAAGTTAATAACCCAAAAGATACGGTATATTACCTACTATCAGGCGTATGATAGCCTAAGCAAAAATAATAACCCAAACGATATGGTATATTACCAACTAATAGACGTATGATAGCCTAAGCAGAGGTAATAACCTAAAAGATATGTTATATTACCTACTATCAAACGTATGATAGCCTAAGCAAAGGCAATAACCCAAAAGAGACGTAATATTACCTACTATCACACGTATGATGGCCTAAGCCAAGGTAATAACCCAAAAGATATGGTATCTTACCTACTATCAGACGTATGAAAGCCTAAGCAAAGGTAATAACCCAAAAGATACGGTATATTACAAACTATCAAACGTATGATGGCCTAAGCAAAGGTAAAAACCCAAAAGATACGGTATATTACCTACTATCAGACGTATGAAAGCCTATGAAAAGGTAATAGCCCAAAAGATACGGTGTATTACCCACTATCAAATGTATGATAGCCTAAGCAAATGTAATAACCTAAAAGATATGGTATATTACCTACTATCAGACGTATGATAGCCTAAGAAAAGGTAATAACCCAAAAAGATACAGTTTATTACTTACTAACACATGTATGATAGCCTAAGCAAAGGTAATAACCCAAAAGTTACGGTATATTACCTACTATCAAACTTATGATGGCCTAAGCAAAGGTAATAACCCAAAAGCTAAGGTATATTACCTACTATCAAACATATGATAGCCTAAGCAAAGGTAATAACCCAAAAGAGACGGTATATTACCTACTATCAAACGTATGATAGCCTAAGCAAAGGTGATATCCCAAAAGATACCGTAAATTACCTACTATCAGACGTATGATAGCATAAGCATAGGTAATAACCCAAAAGATACGGTATTTACCTACTATCAGACGTATGATAGCCTAGGAAAAGTTAATTACCCAGAAGATACGGTTTATTACCTACTATCAGGCGTATGATAGCCTAAGCAAAAATAATAACCCAAACGATACGGTATATTACCAACTAATAGACGTATGATAGCCTAAGCAGAGGTAATAACCTAAAATATATTGAATATTACCTACTATCAAACATATGATAGCCTAAGCAAAGGCAATAACCCAAAAGAGACGTAATATTACCTACTATCAGACGTATGATGGCCTAAGCCAAGGTAATAACCCAAAAGATATGGTATATTACCTACTATCAGACGTATGAAAGCCTAAGCAAAGGTAATAACCTAAAAGATACGGTATATTACAAACTATCAAACGTATGATGGCCTAAGCAAAGGTAAAAACCCAAAAGATACGGTATATTACCTACTATCAGACGTATGAAAGCCTATGAAAAGGTAATAACCCAAAAGATACGGTGTATTACCCACTATCAAACGTATGATAGCCTAAGCAAATGTAATAACCTAATAGATACGGTATATTACCTACTATCAGACGTATGATAGTCTAAGAAAAGGTAATAACCCAAAAAGATACAATTTATTACTTACTATCACACGTATGATAGCCTAAGCAAAGGTAATAACCCAAAAGATACGATATATTACCTACTATCAAACTTATGATGGCCTAAGCAAAGGTAATAACCCAAAAGATAAGGTATATTACCTACTATCAAACATATGATCGCCTAAGCAAAGGTAATAACCCAAAAGAGACGGTATATTACCTACTATCAAACGTGTGATAGCCTAAGCAAAGGTAATATCCCAAAAGATACCGTATATTACCTACTATCAGACGTATGATAGCATAAGCTAAGGTAATACCCCAAAAGATACGCTATTTACCTATTAGCAAACGTATAATAGCCTAAGAAAAGTTAATAACCCAAAAGATACGGTGTATTACCTACTATCAGGCAAATGATAGCCTAAGCAAAAATAATAACCCAAACGATACGGTATATTACCAACTAATAGACGTATGATAGCCAAAGCAAAGGTAATAACCTAAAAGATATGGTATATTACCTACTATCAAACGTAAGATAGCCTAAGCAAAGGCAATAACCCAAAAGAGACGTAATATTACCTACTATCAGACGTATGATGGCCTTAGCCAAGGTAATAACCCAAAAGATATGGTATATTACCTACTATCAGACGTATGCAAGCCTAAGCAAAGGTAATAACCCAAAAGATACGGTATATTACCAACTATCAAACGTATGATGGCCTAAGCAAAGGTAAAAACCCAAAAGATACGGTATATTACCTACTATCAGACGTATGAAAGCCAATGAAACCTTAATAACCCAAAAGATACGATGTATTACCAACTATCAAACATATGATAGCCTAAGCAAATGTAACAACCTAAAGGATACGGTATATTACCTACTATCAGACGTATGATAGCCTAAGAAAAGGTAATAACCCAAAAAGATATGGTTTATTACTTACTATCACACGTATGATAGCCTAAGCAAAGGTAATAACCCAAAAGAGACGGTATATTACCTACTATCAAACGTATGATGGCCTAAGCAAAGGTAATAACCCAAAAGATACGGTATATTACATACTATCAAACATATGATAGCCTAACCAAAGGTAATAACCCAAAAGAGACGGTATATTACCTACTATCAAACGTATGACAGCCTAAGCAAAGGTAATTACCCAAAAGATATGGTATATTACCTACTATGAAACGTATGATAGCCTAAGCAAAGGTGATATCCCAAAAGATACCGTATATTACCTACTATCAGACGTATGATAGCCTAAGCATAGGTAATAACCCAAAAGATACGGTATATTACCTACTATCAGACGTATGATAGCCTAGGAAAAGTTAATAACCCAAAAGATACGGTATATTACCTACTATCAGGCGTATGATAGCCTAAGCAAAAATAATAACCCAAACGATACGGAATATTACAAACTAATAGACGTATGATAGCCTAAGCAGAGGTAATAACCTAAAATATATGGTATATTACCTACTATCAAACATATGATAGCCTAAGCAAAGGCAATAACCCAAAAGAGACGTAATATTACCTACTATCAGACGTATGATGGCCTAAGCCAAGGTAAAAACCCAAAAGATATGGTATATTACCTACTATCAGACGTATGAAAGCCTATGAAAAGGTAATAACCCAAAAGATACGGTGTATTACCAACTATCAAACGTATGATAGCCTAAGCAAATGTAATAACCTAAAAGATACGGTATATTACCTACTATCAGACGTATGATAGTCTAAGAAAAGGTAATAACCCAAAAAGATACAATTTATTACTTACTATCACACGTATGATAGCCTAAGCAAAGGTAATAACCCAAAAGATACGGTATATTACCTACTATCAAACTTATGATGGCCTAAGCAAAGGTAATAACCCAAAAGATAAGGTATATTACCTACTATCAAACATATGATCGCCTAAGCAAAGGTAATAACCCAAAAGAGACGGTATATTACCTACTATCAAACGTGTGATAGCCTAAGCAAAGGTAATCTCCCAAAAGATACCGTATATTACCTACTATCAGACGTATGATAGCATAAGCAAAGGTAATACCCCAAAAGATACGCTATTTACCTATTAGAAAACGTATAATAGCCTAAGAAAAGTTAATAACCCAAAAGATACGGTGTATTACCTACTATCAGGCGTATGAGAGCCTAAGCAAAAATAATAACCCAAACGACACGGTATATTACCAACTAATAGACGTATGATAGCCAAAGCAAAGGTAATAACCTAAAAGATATGGTATATTACCTACTATCAAACGTAAGATAGCCTAAGCAAAGGCAATAACCCAAAAGAGACGTAATATTACCTACTATCAGACGTATGATGGCCTTAGCCAAGGTAATAACCCAAAAGATATGGTATATTACCTACTATCAGACGTATGCAAGCCTAAGCAAAGGTAATAACCTAAAAGATACGGTATATTACCAACTATCAAACGTATGATGGCCTAAGCAAAGGTAAAAACCCAAAAGATACGGTATATTACCTACAATCAGACGTATGAAAGCCAATGAAAACTTAATAACCCAAAAGATACGATGTATTACCAACTATCAAACATATGATAGCCTAAGCAAATGTAACAACCTAAAGGATACGGTATATTACCTACTATCAGACGTATGATAGCCTAAGAAAAGGTAATAACCCAAAAAGATATCGTTTATTACTTACTATCACACGTATGATAGCCTAAGCAGAGGTAATAACCCAAAAGAGACGGTATATTACCTACTATCAAACGTATGATGGCCTAAGCAAAGGTAATAACCCAAAAGATACGGTATATAACATACTATTAAACATATGATAGCCTAACCAAAGGTAATAACCCAAAAGAGACGGTATATTACCTACTATCAAACGTACGACAGCCTAAGCAAAGGTAATTACCCAAAAGATATGGTATATTACCTACTATCAAACGTATGATAGCCTAAGCAGAGGTGATATCCCAAAAGATACCGTATATTACCTACTATCAGACGTATGATAGCCTAAGCATAGGTAATAACCCAAAAGATACGGTATATTACCTACTATCAGACGTATGATAGCCTAGGAAAAGTTAATAACCCAAAAGATACGGTATATTACCTACTATCAGGCGTATGATAGCCTAAGCAAAAATAATAACCCAAACGATACGGAATATTACCAACTAATAGACGTATGATAGCCTAAGCAGAGGTAATAACCTAAAATATATGGTATATTACCTACTATCAAACATCTGATAGCCTAAGCAAAGGCAATAACCCAAAAGAGACGTAATATTACCTACTATCAGACGTATGATGGCCTAAGCCAAGGTAAAAACCCAAAAGATATGGTATATTACCTACTATCAGACGTATGAAAGCCTATGAAAAGGTAATAACCCAAAAGATACGGTGTATTACCAACTATCAAACGTATGATAGCCTAAGCAAATGTAATAACCTAAAAGATACGGTATATTACCTACTATCAGACGTATGATAGTCTAAGAAAAGGTAATAACCCAAAAAGATACAATTTATTACTTACTATCACACGTATGATACCCTAAGCAAAGGTAATAACCCAAAAGATACGGTATATTACCTACTATCAAACTTATGATGGCCTAAGCAAAGGTAATAACCCAAAAGATAAGGTATATTACCTACTATCAAACATATGATCGCCTAAGCAAAGGTAATAACCCAAAAGAGACGGTATATTACCTACTATCAAACGTGTGATAGCCTAAGCAAAGGTAATCTCCCAAAAGATACCGTATATTAACTACTCTCAGACGTATGATAGCATAAGCAAAGGTAATACCCCAAAAGATACGTTATTTACCTATTAGCAAACGTATAATAGCCTAAGAAAAGTTAATAACCCAAAAGATACGGTGTATTACCTACTATCAGGCGTATGAGAGCCTAAGCAAAAATAATAACCCAAACGATACGGTATATTACCAACTAATAGACGTATGATAGCCAAAGCAAAGGTAATAACCTAAAAGATATGGTATATTACCTACTATCAAACGTATGATAGCCTAAGCAAAGGCAATAACCCAAAAGAGACGTAATATTACCTACTATCAGACGTATGATGGCCTTAGCCAAGGTAATAACCCAAAAGATATGGTATATTACCTACTATCAGACGTATGAAAGCCTAAGCAAAGGTAATAACCCAAAAGATACGGTATATTACCAAGTATCAAACGTATGATGGCCTAAGCAAAGGTAAAAACCCAAAAGATACGGTATATTACCTACTATCAGACGTATGAAAGCCTATGAAAAGGTAATAACCCAAAAGATACGATGTATTACCAACTATCAAACATATGATAGCCTAAGCAAATGTAACAACCTAAAAGATACGGTATATTACCTACTATCAGACGTATGATAGCCTAAGAAAAGGTAATAACCCAAAAAGATACGGTTTATTACTTACTATCACACGTATGATAGCCTAAGCAAAGGTAATAACCCAAAAGAGACGGTATATTACCTACTATCAAACGTATGATGGCCTAAGCAAAGGTAATAACCCAAAAGATACGGTATATTACATACTATCAAACATATGATAGCCTAACCAAAGGTAATAACCCAAAAGAGACGGTATATTACCTACTATCAAACGTATGACAACCTAAGCAAAGGTAATAACCCAAAAGATATCGTATATTACCTACTATCAAACGTATGATAGCCTAAGCAAAGGTGATATCCCAAAAGATACCGTATATTACCTACTATCAGACGTATGATAGCCTAAGCAAAGGCAATAACCCAAAAGAGATGTAATATTACCTACTATCAGACGTATGATGGCCTAAGCCAAGGTAATAACCCAAAAGATATGGTATACTAGCTACTATCAGACGTATGAAAGCCTAAGCAAAGGTAATAACCCAAAAGATACAGTATATTACAAACTATCAAACGTATGATGGCCTAAGCAAAGGTAAAAACCCAAAAGATACAGTGTATTACCTACGATCAGACGTATGAAAGCCTATGAAAAGGTAATAACCCAAAAGATACGGTGTATTACCAACTATCAAACGTATGATAGCCTAAGAAAATTTAATAAACTAAAAGATGCAGTATATTACCTACTATCAGACGTATGATAGCCTAAGAAAAGGTAACAACCCAAAAAGATACAGTTTATTACTTACTATCACACGTATGATAGCCTAAGCAAAGGTAATAACCCAAAAGATACGGTATATTACCTACTATCAAACTTATGATGGCCTAAGCAAAGGTAATAACCCAAAAGATAAGGTATATTACCTACTATCAAACATATGATAGCCTAAGCAAAGGTAATAACCCAAAAGAGACGGTATATTACCTACTATCAAACATATGATAGCCTAAGCAAAGGTAATATCCCAAAAGATACCGTATATTACCTACTATCAGACGTATGATAGCCTAAGCAAAGGTAATAACCCAAAAGATACGGTATATTACCTACTATCAGATGTAGGATAGCCTAGGAAAAGTTAAAAACCCAAAAGATATGGTATATTACCTACTATGAGGCGTATGATAGCCTAAGCAAAAATAATAACCCAACTGATACGGTATATTACCTACTAATAGACGTATGATAGCCTAAGCAGAGGTAATAACCTAAAAGATATGGTATATTACCTACTATCAAACGTATGATAGCCTAAGCAAAGGCAATAACCCAAAAGAGACGTAATATTACCAACTATCAGACGTATGATGGCCTAAGCCAAGGTAATAACCCAAAAGATATGGTATATTACCTACTATCAGACGTATGAAAGCCTAAGCAAAGGTAATAACAAAAAAGATACAATATATTACAAACTATCAAACGTATGATGGCCTAAGCAAAGGTAAAAACCCAAAAGATACGGTATATTACCGACTATCAGACGTATGAAAGCCTATGAAAAGGTAATAACCCAAAAGATACGGTGTATTACCAACTATCAAACGTATGATAGCCTAAGCAAATGTAATAAACTAAAAGATACGGTATATTACCTACTATCAGACGTATGATAGCCTAAGAAAAGGTAACAACCCAAAAAGATACAGTTTATTACTTACTATCACACGTATGATAGCCTAAGCAAAGGTAAAAACCCAAAAGAGACGGTATATTACCTACTATCAAACATAAGATAGCCTAAGCAAAGGTAATATCCCAAAAGATACCGTATATTAACTACTATCAGACGTATGATAGCCTAAGCATACTTAATAACCCAAGAGATACGGTATATTACCTACTATTAGACGTATGATAGCCTAGGAAAAGTTAAAAACCCAAAAGATACGGTATATTACCTACTATCAGGCATATGATAGCCTAAGCAAAAATAATAACCCCAACGATACGGAATATTACCAACTAATAGACGTATGATAGCCTAAGTAGAGGTAATAACCTAAAAGATATGGTATATTACCTACTATCAAACGTATGATAGCCTAACCAAAGGCAATAACCCAAAAGAGACGTAATATTACCTACTATCAGACGTATGATGGCTTAAGCCAAGGTAATAACCCAAAAGATATGGTATATTACCTACTATCAGACGTATGAAAGACTAAGCAAAGGTAATAACCCAAAAGATACAGTATATTACAAACTATCAAATGTATGATGGCCTAAGCAAAGGTAAAAACCCAAAAGATACGGTATATTACCTACTATCAGACGTATGAAAGCCTATGAAAAGGTAATAACCCAAAAGATACGGTGTATTACCAACTATCAAACGTATGATAGCCTAAGCAAATTTAACAAACTAAAAGATACCGTATATTACCTACTATCAGACGTATGATAGCCTAAGAAAAGGTAACAACCCAAAAAGATACAGTTTATTACTTACTATCACACGTATGATAGCCTAAGCAAAGGTAATAACCCAAAAGATACGGTATCTTACCTACTATCAAACTTATGATGGCCTAAGCAAAGGTAATAACCCAAAAGATAAGGTATATTACCTACTATCAAACATATGATAGCCTAAGCAAAGGTAATAACCCAAAAGAGACGGTATATTACCTACTACCAAACATATGATAGCCTAAGTAAAGGTAATATCCCAAAAGATACCGTATATTACCTACTATCAGACGTATGATAGCTTAAGCAAAGGTAATCACCCAAAAGATATGGTATATTACCTACTATCAGATGTATGATAGCCTAGGAAAAGTTAAAAACCCAAAAGATATGGTATATTACCTACTATGAGGCGTATGATAGCCTAAGCAAAAATAATAACCCAAATGATACGGTATATTACCTACTAATAGACGTATGATAGCCTAAGCAGAGGTAATAACCTAAAAGATATGGTATATTACCCACTATCAAACGTATGATAGCCTAAGCAAAGGCAATAACCCAAAAGAGACGTAATATTACCTACTATCAGATGTATGATGGCCTAAGCCAAGGTAATAACCCAAGAGATATGGTATTATACCTACTATCAGACGTATGAAAGCCTAAGCAAAGGTAATAACCCAAAAGATACGGTATATTACCAACTATCAAACGTATGATGGCCTAAGCAATGGTAAAAACCCAAAAGAGACGGTATGATAGCCTAAGCAAAGGTAATAACCCAAAAGATACAGTATATTACAAACTATCAAACGTGTGATGGCCTAAGCAAAGGTAAAAACCCAGAAGACACGGTATATTACCTACTATCAGACGTATGAAAGCCTATGAAAAGGTAATAACCCAAAAGATACAGTGTATTACCAACTATCAAACGTATGATAGCCTAAGCAAATGTAATAAACTAAAAGATACGGTATATTACTTACTATCAGACGTATGATAGCCTAAGAAAAGGTAACAACCCAAAAAGATACAGTTTATTACTTACTATCACACGTATGATAGCCTAAGCAAAGGTAATAACCCAAAAGATACGGTATATTACCTACTATCAAACTTATGATGGCCTAAGCAAAGGTAATAACCCAAAAAATAAGGTATATTACCTACTATCAAACATATGATAGCCTAAGCAAACGTAATAACCTAAAAGAGACGGTATATTACCTACTATCAAACATTTGATAGCCTAAGCAAAGGTAATATCCCAAAAGATATCGTATACTACCTACTATCAGACGTATGATAGCCTAAGCAAAGGTAATAACCCAAAAGATACGGTATATTACCTACTATCAGACGTATGATAGCCTAGGAAAAGTTAAAAACCCAAAAGATATGGTATATTACCTACTATGAGGCGTATGATAGCCTAAGCAAAAATAATAACCCAAATGATACGGTATATTACCTACTAATAGACGTATGATAGCCTAAGCAGAGGTAATAACCTAAAAGATATGGTATATTACCTACTATCAAACGTATGATAGCCTAAGCAAAGGCAATAACCCAAAAGAGACGTAATATTACCTACTATCAGATGTATGATGGCCTAAGCCAAGGTAATAACCCAAGAGATATGGTATTATACCTACTATCAGACGTATGAAAGCCTAAGCAAAGGTAATAACCCAAAAGATACGGTATATTACCAACTATCAAACGTATGATGGCCTAAGCAAAGGTAAAAACCCAAAAGAGACGGTATGATAGCCTAAGCAAAGGTAATAACCCAAAAGATACAGTATATTAAAAACTATCAAACGTGTGATGGCCTAAGCAAAGGTAAAAACCCAGAAGATACGGTATATTACCTACTATCAGACGTATGAAAGCCTATGAAAAGGTAATAACCCAAAAGATACGGTGTATTACCAACTATCAAACGTATGATAGCCTAAGGAAATGTAATAAACTAAAAGATACGGTATATTACCTACTATCAGACGTATGATAGCCTAAGAAAAGGTAACAACCCAAAAAGATACAGTTTATTACTTACTATCACACGTATGATAGCCTAAGCAAAGGTAATAACCCAAAAGATACGGTATATTACCTACTATCAAACTTATGATGGCCTAAGCAAAGGTAATAACCCAAAAAATAAGGTATATTACCTACTATCAAACATATGATAGCCTAAGCAAACGTAATAACCTAAAAGAGACGGTATATTACCTACTATCAAACATATGATAGCCTAAGCAAAGGTAATATCCCAAAAGATATCGTATACTACCTACTATCAGACGTATGATAGCCTAAGCAAAGGTAATAACCCAAAAGATACGGTATATTACCTACTATCAGACGTATGATAGCCTAGGAAAAGTTAAAAACCCAAAAGATATGGTATATTACCTACTATGAGGCGTATGATAGCCTAAGCAAAAATAATAACCCAAATGATACGGTATATTACCTACTAATAGACGTATGATAGCCTAAGCAGAGGTAATAACCTAAAAGATATGGTATATTACCTACTATAAAACGTATGATAGCCTAAGCAAAGGCAATAACCCAAAAGAGACGTAATATTACCTACTATCAGACGTATGATGGCCTAAGCCAAGGTAATAACCCAAGAGATATGGTATTATACCTACTATCAGACGTATGAAAGCCTAAGCAAAGGTAATAACCCAAAAGATACGGTATATTACCAATTATCAAATGTATGATGGCCTAAGCAAAGGTAAAAACCCAAAAGATACGGTATGATAGCCTAAGCAAAGGTAATAACCCAAAAGATACAGTATATTACAAACTATCAAACGTATGATGGCCTAAGCAAAGGTAAAAACCCAAAAGAGACGGTATATTACCTACTATCAAACATAAGATAGCCTAAGCAAAGGTAATATCCCAAAAGATACCGTATATTACCTACTATCAGACGTATGATAGCCTAAGCATAGTTAATAACCCAAGAGATACGGTATATTACCTACTATTAGACGTATGATAGCCTAGGAAAAGTTAAAAACCCAAAAGATACGGTATATTACCTACTATCAGGCATATGATAGCCTAAGCAAAAATAATAACCCAAACGATGCGGAATATTACCAATTAATAGACGTATGATAGCCTAAGTAGAGGTAATAACCTAAAAGATATGGTATATTACCTACTATCAAACGTATGATAGCCTAAGCAAAGGCAATAACCCAAAAGAGACGTAATATTACCTACTATTAGACGTATGATGGCCTAAGCCAAGGTAATAACCCAAAAGATATGGTATATTACCTACTATCAGACGTATGAAAGCCTAAGCAAAGGTAATAACCCAAAAGATACAGTATATTACAAACTATCAAACGTATGATGGCCTAAGCAAAGGTAAAAACCCAAAAGATACGGTATATTACCTACTATCAGACGTATGAAAGCCTATGAAAAGGTAATAACCCAAAAGATACGGTGTATTACCAACTATCAAACGTATGATAGCCTAAGCAAATGTAATAAACTAAAAGATACGGTATATTACCTACTATCAGACGTATGATAGCCTAAGAAAAGGTAACAACCCAAAAAGATACAGTTTATTACTTACTATCGCACGTATGATAGGCTAAGCAAAGGTAATAACCCAAAAGATACGGTATATTACCTACTATCAAACTTATGATGGCCTAAGCAAAGGTAATAACCCAAAAGATAAGGTGTATTACCTACTGTCAAACATATGATAGCCTAAGCAAAGGTAATAACCCAAAAGAGACGGTATATTACCTACTATCAAACATATGATAGCCTAAGCAAAGGTAATATCCCAAAAGATACCGTATATTACCTACTATCAAACGTATGATAGCCTAAGCAAAGGTAATAACCCAAAAGATACGGTATATTACCTACTATCAGATGTATGATAGCCTAGGAAAAGTTAAAAACCCAAAAGATATGGTATATTACCTACTATGAGGCGTATGATAGCCTAAGCAAAAATAATAACCCAAATGATACGGCAAATTACCTACTAATAGATGTATGATAGCCTAAGCAGAGGTAATAACCTAAAAGATTTGGTATATTACCTACTATGAAACGTATGATAGCCTAAGCAAATGCAATAACCCAAAAGAGACGTAATATTGCCAACTATCAGACGTATGATGGCCTAAGCCAAGGTAATAACCCAAAAGATATGGTATATTACCTACTATCAGACGTATGAAAGCCTAAGCAAAGGTAATAACCCAAAAGATACAGTATATTACAAACTATTAAACGTATGATGGCCTAAACAAAGGTAAAAACCCAAAAGATACGGTATATTACCTACTATCAGACGTATGAAAGCCTATGAAAAGGTAATAACCCAAAAGATACGGTGTATTACCAACTATCAAACGTATGATAGCCTAAGCAAATGTAATCAACTAAAAGATACGGTATATTACCTACTATCAGACGTATGATAGCCTAAGAAAAGGTAACAACCCAAAAAGATACAGTTTATTACTTACTACCACACGTATGATAGCCTAAGCAAAGGTAATAACCCAAAAGATACGGTATATTACCTACTATCAAACTTATGATGGCCTAAGCAAAGGTAATAACCCAAAAGATAAGGTATATTACCTACTATCAAACATATGATAGCCTAAGCAAAGGTAATAACCCAAAAGAGATGGTATATTACCTACTATCAAACATATGATAGCCTAAGAAAAGGTAATATCCCAAAAGATACCGTATATTACCTACTATCAGACGTATGATAGCCTAAGCAAAGGTAATAACCCAAAAGATATGATATTACCTACTATCAGACGTATGATAGCCTAGGAAAAGTTAAAAACCCAAAATATATGGTATATTACCTACTATGAGGCGTATGATAGCCTAAGCAAAAATAATAACCCAAATGATACGGTATATTACCTACTAATAGACGTATGATAGCCTAAGCAGAGGTAATCACCAAAAAGATATAGTATATTACCTACTATCAAACGTATGATAGACTAAGCAAAGGCAATAACCCAAAAGAGACGTAATATTACCTACTATCAGACGTATGATGGCCTAAGCCAAGGTAATAACCCAAGAGATATGGTATTATACCTACTATCAGACGTATGAAAGCCTAAGCAAAGGTAATAACCCAAAAGATACGGTATATTACCAACTATCAAACGTATGATGGCCTAAGCAAAGGTAAAAACCCAAAAGAGACGGTATGATAGCCTAAGCAAAGGTAATAACCCAAAAGATACAGTATATTACAAACTATCAAACCTATGATGGCCTAAGCAAAGGTAAAAACCCAGAAGATACGGTATATTTCCTACTATCAGACGTATGAAAGCCTATGAAAAGGTAATAACCCAAAAGATACGGTGTATTACCAACTATCAAACGTATGATAGCCTAAGCAAATGTAATAAACTAAAAGATACGGTATATTACCTACTATCAGACGTATTATAGCCTAAGAAAAGGTAACAACCCAAAAAGATACAGTTCATTACTTACTATCACACGTATAATAGCCTAAGCAAAGGTAATAACCCAAAAGATACGGTATATTACCTACTATCAAACTTATGATGGCCTAAGCAAAGGTAATAACCCAAAAAATAAGGTATATTACCTACTATCAAACATATGATAGCCTAAGCAAACGTAATAACCCAAAAGAGACGGTATATTACCTACTATCAAACATATGATAGCCTAAGCAATGGTAATATCTCAAAAGATATCGTATATTACCTACTATCAGACATATGATAGCCTAAGCAAAGGTAATAACCCAAAAGATACGGTATATTACCTACTATCAGACGTATGATAGCCTAGGAAAAGTTAAAAACCAAAACGTATGGTATATTACCTACTATGAGGCGTATGATAGCCTAAGCAAAAATAATAACCCAAATGATACGGTATATTACCTACTAATAGACGTATGATAGCCTAAGCAGAGGTAATAACCTAAAAGATATGGTATATTACCTACTATCAAACGTATGATAGCCTAAGCAAAGGCAATAACCCAAAAGAGACGTAATATTACCTACTATCAGACGTATGATGGCCTAAGCCAAGGTAATAACCCAAAAGATATGGTATATTACCTACTATCAGACGTATGAAAGCCTAAGCAAAGGTAATAACCCAAAAGATACAGTATATTACAAACTATCAAACGTATGATGGCCTAAGCAAAGGTAAAAAACCAAAAGATACGGTATATTACCTACTATCAGACGTATGAAAGCCTATGAAAATGTAATAACCCAAAAGATACGGTGTATTACCAACTATCAAACGTATGATAGCCTAAGAAAATGTAATAAACTAAAAGATACGGTATATTACCTACTATCAGACGTATGATAGCCTAAGAAAAGGTAACAACCCAAAAAGATATAGTTTATTACTTACTATCACACATATGATAGCCTAAGCAAATGTAATAACCCAAAAGATACAGTATATTACCTACTATAAAACTTATGATGGCCTAAGCAAAGGTAGTAACCCAAAAGATAAGGTATATTACCTACTATCAAACATATAATAGCCTAAGCAAAGGTAATAACCCAAAAGAGACGGTATATTACCTACTATCAAACATATGATAGCCTAAGCAAAGGTAATATCCCAAAAGATACCGTATATTACCTACTATCAGATGTATGATAGCCTAAGCAAAGGTAATAACCCAAAAGATACGGTATATTACCTACTATCAGACGTATGATAGCCTAAGAAAAGTTAAAAACCCAAAAGATATGGTATATTACCTACTATGAGGCGTATGATAGCCTAAGCAAAAATAATAACCCAAATGATACGGTATATTACCTACTAATAGACGTATGATAGCCTAAGAAAAGGTAATAACCAAAAAGATATGGTATATTACCTACTATCAGACGTATGGTAGCCTAAGCAAATGCAATAACCCAAAAGAGACGTAATATTACCTTCTATTAGACGTATGATGGCCTAACCCAAGGTAATAACCCAAGAGATATGGTATATTACCTACTATCAAACGTATGAAAGCCTAAGCAAAGGTAATAACCCAAAAGATACGGTGTATTACCAACTATCAAACGTATGATGGCCTAAGCAAAGGTAAAAACCCAAAAGATACGGTATATTACCTACTATCAGACGTATGAAAGCCTATGAAAAGGTAATAACCCAAAAGATACGGTGTATTACCAACTATCAAACGTATGATAGCCTAAGAAAATGTAATAACCTAAAAGATACGGTATATTACCTACTATCAGACGTATGATAGCCTAAGAAAAGGTAATAACCCAAAAAGATACGGTTTATTACTTACTATCACACGTATGATAGCCTAAGTGTAACACCCATTTGATTTATTTAGTCCTTTTTGTGTTAACTTAATTATTTTATGTTGGTGTTCCCTTAGGTGGGGCGTGTTGGTATATGATTGGTGAGTGCCCTTGATATGTCAGGACCATTGGTGGTGTGGAGATAATAATATAATAGTTAATAGTAACATTGGTGGTATTATTATTACTATTATTATTATTATTCTTATTATTATTATGATTATTATCATTAGTATGAATATTATTATTGGTGGGTGTCCCTGATATGGGAGAATTATTGGTGGCGAATTGGTGTAGATATAATAATATAATAACTAATGGTAATATTGGTGGTGTTTTGGTGTGAATATGATAATATAATGAATAATAGGAATATTGGTGGGGATATTATTATTATTATTATTATTATATTTATTATATTTATTATTATTATTATTATTATTATTTTGGTGAGATAATAATATTATTATTAGTATTATTATTATTATTTTGGTGAGATAAAAATATTATTATTATTATTGTTATTATTATTAATAGTATTATTATGATTAGTATTATTAATATTAGTAATATTATTATATTATTTTATTAATAATTGAGATTAAAATAAAAGGGAATATGAAGGGGTAGTAAGGAGATATTAGAAAAGTTGGAATAGAGAGAAAAGGGATTACGATAGATCGTGAGAATTGGGAAAGCTGGAAGAAAGGGAACGAGGGACAAAAGAGAAAGGAGAAAGCCAAGAGACCAAATCTTGGAAGATTATTCATCGATCAAACCAATTGATAAGGTAAGGGGGGAGAAACTTGATTGGGATGGTATATACATGTATAGGGTAGAGGGGATTCCTTAACCCTGTAGGAATATGTTGATATATGCAATTTTATATTGGCATGCTGTTGAGTGTTGATTGATGTTGTTAATTGGTGTTAGTATGTGGTGATTATTTAACTGACATATGTTGATTGTTGATGAATTGCTGTTTTTGGTTAATTTGGCGTATAGGTTGGGTTTACGGTTTTTAGGGAGATTCTGTGTGACCTTTTGAGGCATCGGTAGAATGTTTAAGCGATGATTTAGGGAATAAGATTTAGGAACCAATTTGGTTACGTTAATGTACAAGGTTGGTACTGAGGTAGGCTGAGATTTAGAGTTGAGATGATAGGCTTGATTTGGCGTAGAAAGCACTACAGAACTGTGAGAAAAATTGGTGAATCACAACATTCACTGGGCTTCGCCTGGCTTGTGTTGGCGAATGGGGGCGAGTGTTCACCTGGCGAGCTGGGGCGAGTGGTAGCGAATAATTCTGAATTAAGTCCCAGACCTAAAGGGTAGAAACTTCGCCTGGCGAGTGTGGCCAGCGAAGGTTCGCCTGGCGAATGATCTCTTCGCCTGGCGAATGCACGATAGTAGAATGAGGGCTTTGCCAGCAGGTTCGCCTGGCGAATGCCAGCGAAGGTTCGTTATGCTTCGCCGGGCGAATGCCAGCGAACGTAGCAGAATGTGACTCTTGAGGTGTTTTGTCTGGAGCTTTAGTCTTGTAGGATCCCTTGATCACGATGAGTGTAGGGATGATTATTGAATGATGTATGGTGCATACTTGGTGATAAGAAGTGATTTTCCTGATAATTAATTTAAAGTAAATGGTTAATTGGTGTATGGTGTATACGAATGTAGAACGAGATGATCAGTAGGATCATGTGCATTCGGTGTATTGGAGTATGAGGTACTTGGTGATAGTACGAGGTTCCCGTAATATTTTAAGAGGATGATTAGTTGGTGTGTGAATCATGCAGAGCATGGTGCAACGATCAGTAGGATCGTGTATTCCCGAGTGTTGGGATGTGATTATATATGGTGTTAGAGTGTGAACTTGTTTAATATCTAATTTAATTAAAATGAATAATGGGTGTATCATGTATATGATTATGGTGCAGTGATCAGTAGGATCGTGTATCCCCGAGTGGTGGGATGTGTTTATATCTGGTGTACAGTATGAATTTGTCTACTATCTGATTGATTTATATGGTGTTGATGTAATATATCTATACATATATGCATTGATGTATGATGATATGATCAGGAGGATCGTGTGCACTTAGTGTGCCTGAATATAATAGTTATGCATTGGTGTGTGCATATCATGGTGTTTTGGTGGGATGAATCATGTCTCAGGAGGAGCGTAAGTGATTCATCCGTACTCCTTTGTGGAAAATGGTGGGGGATAGATCATGTCTCAGGAGGAGCGTAAGTGATCTATCCAGGTTCGATTAAATGAACCAATGAGTCGGTACCGTATGCATAGTGTTGAGTTGCATATTTGTATTATAATATGTTATATTGTAATTTGAACAGTAGGTTCGTTATATGGTGTTGTTGGGGTGAATATTGGTGTGTTAATGTGTTTTACTACCTTGTTTACATGTATTACATTACCAATATATTTTGATCATGATTTCTCACCCCCTTTGCTGTTGTTGTGTCTGTGCTCCTCCGGAAGTACAGACAATCTAGGTACTTAGATAGCTTGGATGGTGGTGTGCCAGTCGAGTCTAGAACGCTCTGATACGTAGCACGGGACTTGGGTGTTTTCGTTAGGTCTATATTGAACTTATTTATTTTCCTGTGACGTATCATGAATTTGATGTATTTTACTTTATGAAACAAATTCCGCTGTATTATTTCGAAAAGAATGAATAAAGTATTTTTATAAAATTTGGAGATGTGTTATCCTACTTTTTGGTGAAAACTATGATTATTATTTTAATATACATATTTTATTTAATTTGGGAAAGTGGGGTGTTACACTAAGCAAAGGTAATAACCCAAAAGTACGGTATATTACTTACTATCAAATTTATGATGGCCTAAGCAAAGGTAATAACCCAAAAGATAAGGTATATTACCTATTATCAAACATATGATAGCCTAAACAAAGGTAATAACCCAAAAGAGACGGTATATTACCTACTATCAAAAATGATAGCCTAAGCAAAGGTAATGTCCCAAAAGATACCGTATATTACCTACTATCAGACGTATGATAGCATAAGAAAAGGTAATAACCTAAAAGATACGGTATTTACCTACTAACTGACGTATGATAGCCTAGGAAAAGTTAATAACCCAAAAGATACGGTATATTACCTACTATCAGGCGTATGATAGCCTAAGCAAAAATAATAACCCAAACGATACGGTATATTACCAACTAATAGACGTATGATAGCCTAAGCAAAGGTAATAACCTAAAAGATATGGTATATTACCTACTATCAAACGTATGATAGCCTAAGCAAAGGCAATAACCCAAAAGAGACGTAATATTACCTACTATCAGACGTATGATGGCCTTAGCCAAGGTAATAACCCAAAAGATAAGGTATATTACCTACTATCAGACGTATGAAAGCCTAAGCAAAGGTAATAACCCAAAAGATACGGTATATTACAAACTATCAAACGTATGATGGCCTAAGCAAAGGTAAAAACCTAAAAGATACGGTATATTACCTACTATCAGACGTATGAAAGCCTATGAAAAGGTAATAACCCAAAAGATACGGTATATTACCAACTATCAAACGTATGATGGCCTAAGCAAAGGTAATAACCCAAAAGATACGGTATATTACCAACTATCAAACGTATGAAAGCCTATGAAAAGGTAATAACCCAAAAGATACGGTGTATTACCAACTATCAAACGTATGATAGCCTAAGCAAATGTAATAACCCAAAAGATACGGTATATTACCAACTATCAGACGCATGATAGCCTAAGAAAAGGTAATAACCCAAAAAGATACGGTTTATTACTTACTATCATACGTATGATAGCCTAAGCAAAGGTAATAAACCCAAAAAAATACGGTATATTACTTACTATCATACGTATGATAGCCTAAGCAAAGGTAATACCCCAAAAGATAAGGTATATTACCTACTATCAAACGTATGATGGCGTAAGCAAAGGTAATAACCCAAACGATAAGGTATATTACCTACTATCAAACATATGATAGCCTACGCAAAGGTAATAACCCAAAAGAGACGGTATATTACCTACTTTCAAATGTATGATGGCCTAAGCAAAGGGAATAACCCAAAAGATATGGTATATTACCCACTATCAAACGTATGATAGCCTAAGCAAAGGTAATATCCCAAAAGATACCGTATATTACCTATTATCAGACGTATGATAGCCTAAGCAAAGGAAATAACCCAAAAGATACTGTATATTACCTACTATCAGACGTATGATAGCCTAGGAAAAGTTAAAAACCCAAAAGATATGGTATATTACCTACTATCAGGCGTATGATAGCCTAAGCAAAAATAATAACCCAAATGATACGGTATATTACCTACTAATAGACGTATGATAGCCTAAGCAAAGGCAATAACCCAAAAGAGACGTAATATTACCTACTATCAGACGTATGATGGCCTAAGCCAAGGTAATAACCCAAAAGATATGGTATATTACCTACTATCAGACGTATGAAAGCCTAAGCAAAGGTAATAACCCAAAAGATACGGTATATTACCAACTATCAAACATATGATGGCCTAAGCAAAGGTAAAAACCCAAAAGATACGGTATATTACCTACTATTAGACGTATGAAAGCCTATGAAAAGGTAATAACCCAAAAGATACGGTGTATTACCAACTATCAAACATATGATAGCCTAAGACAATGTAATAACCTAAAAGATACGGTAAATTACCTACTATCAGACATATGATAGCCTAAGAAAGGGTAATAACCCAAAAAGATACGGTTTATTACTTACTATCACACGTATGATAGCCTAAGCAAAGGTTATAACCCAAAAGTACAGTATATTACTTACTATCAAACTTATGATGGCCTAAGCAAATGTAATAATCTAAAAGATAAGGTATATTACCTACTTTCAAACATATGATAGCCTAAGCAAAGGTAATAACCCAAAAGAGACGATATATTACCTACTATCAAACGTATGATAGCCTAAGCAAAGGTAATGTCCCAAAATATACCTTATATTACCTACTATCAGACGTATGATAGCATAAGCAAAGGTAATAACCCAAAAGATACGGTATTTACCTACTAACAGACGTATGATAGCCTAGGAAAAGTTAATAACCCAAAAGATACGGTATATTACCTACTATCAGGCGTATGATAGCCTAAGCAAAAATAATAACCCAAACGATACAGTATATTACCAACTAATAGACGTATCATAGCCTAAGCAAAGGTAATAACCAAAAAGATACGATATATTACCTACTATCAAACGTATGATAGCCTAAGCAAAGGCAATAACCCAAAAGAGACGTAATATTACCTACTATCGGACGTATGATGGCCTAAGCAAAAATAATAACCCAAACGATACGGTATATTACCTACTAATAGACGTATCAAAGCCTAAGCAAAGGTAATAACCCAAAAGATACGGTATATTACCTACTATCAGACGTATAATAGCCTAAGCAAAGGTAATAACCTAAATGATATGGTAATTACCTACTCTCAAACGTATGATAGCCTAAGCAAAGATAATAAACCAAAAGAGACGGTATATTGCCTACTATCAGACGTATGATGGCCTAAGCCAAGGTAATAACTTAAAAGATATGATATATTACCTACTATCAAACATATGAAAGCCTAAGCAAAGGTAAAAGCCCAAAAGATACGGTATATTACCTACTATCAGATGTATGAAAGCCTAAGAAAAGGTAATAACCTAAAAGATACGGTGTATTACCAACTATCAAACGTATGATAGCCTAAGAAAAGGTAACAACCTAAAAGATACGGTATATTACCTACTATCAGACGTATGATAGCCTAAGAAAAGGTAATAACCGAAAAAGATATGGTTTATTACTTACTATCACACGTATGATAGCCTGAGAAAAGGTAATAACCCAAAAGATATGGTATATTACCTACTATCAAACGTATGATGGCTTAAGCAAACATAATAACCCAAAAGATAATTTATATTAGCTACTATTAGAGGTATGATAGCCTAAGAAAAGGTAATAGCCCGAAAGAGACGGTATATGACCTATTATTAGACGTATGATAGCCTAAGCAAAGGTAATAACCCGAAAGATACGGTATTTTAGCTACTATCAGACGTATTATAGCCTAAGCAAAGGTAATAACACGAAAGATACGGTATATTACCTCTTATCAGACGTATATTACCTACTATCAGATGTATGATGGCCTAAGCAAAGGTAATAACCCAAGAGATACGGTATATTACATACTATCAGACGTATGAAAGCCTAAGCAAATGTAATAAGCAAAAAGATACGGTGTATTACATATTGTCACTCTTATGACAGCCTAAGAAAAGGTAATAACCTAAAAGTTACGGTATATTACCTACTATCAAACGTATGATAGCCTAAGCAAAGTTAATAACAAAAAAATCGGTATATTACCTACTATCAGACGTATGATAGCCTAAGCAAAGGTAATAACCCAAAAGATACGGTATATTACCTACTACCAGCCATATGATAGCCTAAGGTAATAACCCAAAAGATACGGTATATTACCTACTATCAAACGTATGATAGCCTAAGCAAAGGTAATAACACAAAAGTTATGGTATATTACCTACTATCAAACGTATGATAGCCTAAGCAAAGGTAATAACCCAAAAGATACGGTATATTACCTACTATAAAATGTATGATAGCCAAAGCAAAGGTAATGTCCCAAAAGATACCGTATATTACCTACTATCAGACGTATGATAGCATCAGCAAAGGTAATAACCCAAAAGATACGGTATTTACCTACTATCAGACGCATGATAGCCTAGGAAAAGTTAATAACCCAAAAGATACGGTATATTACATACTATCAGGCGTATGATATCCTAAGCAAAAATAATAACCCAAACGATACGGTATATCACCAACTAATAGACGTATGATTGCCTAAGCAAAGGCAATAACCCAAAAGAGACGTAATATTACTTACTATCAGACATATGATGGCGTAAGCCAAGGTAATAACCCAAAAGATATGGTATATTACCTACTATCATACGTATGAAAGCCTAAGCAAAGGTAAAAACCTAAAAGATAAGGTATATTACCTACTATCAGACGTATGAAAGCCTAAGCAAAGGTAAAAACCCAAAAGATACAGTGTATTACCAACTATCAAACGTATGGTAGCCTGAGCAAATGTGATAACCTAAAAGATATAGTATATTACCTACTATCAGACGTATGATAGCATAAGAAAAGGTAATAACCCAAAAAGATACGGTTTATTACTTGCTATCACACGTATGATAGCCTAAGCAAAGGTAATGACCCAAAAGATACGGTATATTACCTACTATGAAACGTATGATGGCCTAAGCAAAGGTAATAACCCAAAAGATAAGGTATATTACCTACTATCAAACATATGATAGCCTAAGCAAAGGTAATAACCCAAAAGAGACGGTATATTACCTACTATTAAACGTATGATAGGCTAAGCAAAGGTAATAACCCAAAAGATATGGTATATTACCTACTATCAAACATATGATAGCCTAAGCAAAAGTAATATCCCAAAAGATACCGTATATTACCTACTATCAGACGTATGATAGCCTAAGCAGAGGTAATAACCCATAAGATATGGGTTATTACCTACTATCAGACGTAGGATAGCCTAGGAAAAGTTAAAAACCCAAAAGATACGGTATATTACCTACTATCAGGCGTATGATAGCCTAAGCAAAAATAATAACCCAAACGATACGGTATATTACCTACTAATAGACGTATGATAGCCTAAGCAAAGGTAATAACCCAAAAGATACAGTATATAACCTACTATCAGACGTATAATAGCCTAAGCGAAGGTAATAACCTAAAAGATATGGTATATTACCTACTATCAAACGTATGATAGCCTAAGCAAAGGTAATAACCCAAAAGAGACGGTATATTGCCTACTATATGATGTATGATGGCCTAAGCCAAGGTAGTAACTTAAAAGATATGATATATATTACCTACTATCAGATGTATGAAAGCCTAAGCAAAGGTAATAACCCAAAAGATACCGTATATTACCTACTATCAGATGTATGAAAGCCTAAGAAAGGGTAATAACCTAAAAGATACGGTGTATTACCAACCATCAAACGTATGATAGCCTAAGAAAAGGTAACAACCTAAAAGAAACGGTATATTACCTACTATCAGACATATGATAGCCTAATAAAAGGTAATAATCGAAAAAGATACGGTTTATTACTTACTATCACACGTATGATAGCCTAAGAAAAGGTAATAACCCAAAAGATACGGTATATTACCTACTATCAAACGTATGATGGCTTAAGCAAAGGTAATAACCCAAAAGATAAGGTATATTACCTACTATCAAACATATGATAGACTAAGCAAAGATAATAACCCAAAAGAGACGGTATATTACCTACTATCAAACGTATGATTGCCTAAGCAAAAGTAATAACCCAAAAGAGACGGTATATTACCTACTATTAGACGTATGATAGCCTAAGCAAAGGTAATATGGCAAAAGATACGGTATGTTACCTACTATCAGACATATCATAGCCTAAGCAACGGTAATAACCTGAAAGATACGGTATATTACCTACTATCAGACGTATAGAAGACTAAGCAAATGTAATAACCCAAAAGATACGGTATATTACCAATTATCATACGTATGATAGCCCAAGGAATGGTAATATCCGAAAAGATACGGTATATTACCTACTATCAGACGTATGATGGCCTAAGCAAAGGTAATAACCCAAAAGATACGGTATATTACCTACTATCAGACGTATGAAAGCCTAAGCAAAGGTAATAACCCAAAAGATACGGTGTATTACCTATTATCACTCTTATGATAGTCCAAGCAAAGGTAATAACCCAAAAGATACGGTATATTACCTACTATCAGACGTATGATAACCTAAGCAAAGGTGATAACCCAAAAGATACGGTATATTACCTACTATCAGACGTATGATAGCCTAAGCAAAGGTAATAACCTAAAAGATATGGTATATTACCTACTACCAGACGTATGATAGCCTAAGCAAAGGTAATAACACAAAAGATACGGTATATTACCTACTATCAGCCGTATGATAGCCTAAGCAAAGGTAATAACCTCAAAAGATAATGTATAATAGCTACTATCAGAGGTATGATAGCCTATGCAAAGGTAATAACCCAAAAAATACAGTATACTACCTACTATGAGACGTATGATAGCCTAAGCAAAGGTAATAACCCAAAACATACGGTATATTACCTACTATCAGCAGTAGATGGCCTAAGCAAAGGTAATAACACAAAAGATATGGTATATTACTTACTATCAGACGTATGAAAGCATAAGAAAAGTGATTAACCTAAAAGATACGGTATATTACCTACTATCAAACGTACGATAGCCTAAGTAAAGCTAATAACCCAAAAGAGACGGTATATTACCTACTATCAGACGTATGATAGCCTAAGCAAATGTAATAACACGAAAGATACGGTATATTACCTCTTATCAGACGTATATTACCTACTATCAGATGTATGATGGCCTAAGCAAAGGTAATAACCCAAGAGATACGGTATATTACATACTATCAGACGTATGAAAGCCTAAGCAAAGGTAATAAGCAAAAAGATACGGTGTATTACATATTGTCACTCTTATGACAGCCTAAGAAAAGGTAATAACCTAAAAGTTACGGTATATTACCTACTATCAAACGTATGATAGCCTAAGCAAAGTTAATAACAAAAAAATCGGTATATTACCTACTATCAGACGTATGATAGCCTAAGCAAAGGTAATAACCCAAAAGATACGGTATATTACCTACTACCAGCCGTATGATAGCCTAAGGTAATAACCCAAAAGATACGGTATATTACCTACTATAAGACGTATGATAGCCTAAGCAAAGGTAATAACACAAAAGTTATGGTATATTACCTACTATCAAACGTATGATAGCCTAAGCAAAGGTAATAACCCAAAAGATACGGTAGATTACCTACTATAAAACGTATGATAGCCAAAGCAAAGGTAATATCCCAAAAGATACCGTATATTACCTACTATCAGACGTATGATAGCATCAACAAAGGTAATAACCCAAAAGATACGGTATTTACCTACTATCAGACGTATGATAGCCTAGGAAAAGTTAATAACCCAAAAGATACGGTATATTACCTACTATTAGGCGTATGATATCCTAAGCAAAAATAATAACCCAAACGATACGGTATATCACCAACTAATAGACGTATGATTGCCTAAGCAAAGGTAATAACCTAAAAGATATGGTATATTACCTACTATCAAACGTATGATAGCCTAAGCAAAGGCAATAACCCAAAAGAGACGTAATATTACTTACTATCAGACATATGATGGCGTAAGCCAAGGTAATAACCCAAAAGATATGGTATATTACCTACTATCAGACGTATGAAAGCCTAAGCAAAGGTAAAAACCTAAAAGATAAGGTATATTACCTACTATCAGACGTATGAAAGCCTAAGCAAAGGTAAAAACCCAAAAGATACAGTGTATTACCAACTATCAAACGTATGGTAGCCTAAGCAAATGTGATAGCCTAAAAGATACACTATATTACCTATTATCAGACGTATGATAGCATAAGAAAAGGTAATAACCCAAAAAGATACGGTTTATTACTTACTATCACACGTATGATAGCCTAAGCAAAGGTAATAACCCAAAAGATACGGCATATTACCTACTATGAAACGTATGATGGCCTAAGCAAAGGTAATAACCCAAAAGATAAGGTATATTACCTACTATCAAACATATGATAGCCTAAGCAAAGGTAATAACCCAAAAGAGACGGTATATTACCTACTATTAAACGTATGATAGCCTAAGCAAAGGTAATAACCCAAAAGATATGGTATATTACCTACTATCAAACATATGATAGCCTAAGCAAAAGTAATATCCCAAAAGATACCGTATATTACCTACTATCAGACGTATGATAGCCTAAGCATAGGTAATAACCCAAAAGATACGGGTTATTACCTACTATCAGACGTATGATAGCCTAGGAAAAGTTAAAAACCCAAAAGATACGGTATATTACCTACTATCAGGCGTATGATAGCCTAAGCAAAAATAATAACCCAAACGATACGGTATATTACCTACTAATAGACGTATGATAGCCTAAGCAAAGGTAATAACCCAAAAGATACAGTATATTACCTACTATCAGACGTATAATAGCCTAAGCGAAGGTAATAACCCAAAAGAGACGGTATATTGCCTACTATATGACGTATGATGGCCTAAGCCATGGTAGTAACTTAAAAGATATGATATATATTACCTACTATCAGATGTATGAAAGCCTAAGCAAAGGTAATAACCCAAAAGATACCGTATATTACCTACTATCAGATGTATGAAAGCCTAAGAAAGGGTAATAACCTAAAAGATACGGTGTATTACCAACCATCAAACGTATGATAGCCTAAGAAAAGGTAACAACCTAAAAGATACGGTATATTACCTACTATCAGACATATGATAGCCTAAGAAAAGGTAATAATCGAAAAAGATACGGTTTATTACTTACTATCACACGTATGATAGCATAAGAAAAGGTAATAACCCAAAAGATACGGTATATTACCTAGTATCAAACGTATGATGGCTTAAGCAAAGGTAATAACCCAAAAGATAAGGTATATTACCTACTATCAAACATATGATAGACTAAGCAAAGATAATAACCCAAAAGAGACGGTATATTACCTACTATCAAACGTATGATTGCCTAAGCAAAGGTAATAACCCAAAAGATACGATATATTACCTACTATCAAACGTATCATAGCCTAAGCAAAAGTAATAACCCAAAAGAGACGGTATATTACCTACTATTAGACGTATGATAGCCTAAGCAAAGGTAATATGGCAAAAGATACGGTATGTTACCTACTATCAGACATATCATAGCCTAAGCAACGGTAATAACCTGAAAGATACGGTATATTACCTACTATCAGACGTATAGAAGACTAAGCAAATGTAATAACCCGAAAGATACGGTATATTACCAATTATCATACGTATGATAGCCTAAGCAATGGTAATAACCGAAAAGATACGGTATATTACCTACTATCAGACGTATGATGGCCTAAGCAAAGGTAATAACCCAAAAGATACGGTATATTACCTACTATCAGACGTATGAAAGCCTAAGCAAAGGTAATAACCCAAAAGATACGGTGTATTACCTATTATCACTCTTATGATAGCCTAAGAAAAGGTAATAATCTAAAAGTTATGGTATATTACCTACTATCAACCATATGATAGTCCAAGCAAAGGTAATAACCCAAAAGATACAGTATATTACCTACTATCAGACGTATGATAACCTAAGCAAAGGTGATAACCCAAAAGATACGGTATATTACCTACTATCAGACGTATGATACCTTAAGCAAAGGTAATAACCTAAAAGATATGGTATATTACCTACTACCATACGTATGATAGCCTAAGCAAAAGTAATAACACAAAAGATACGGTATATTACCTACTATCAGCCGTATGATAGCCTAAGCAAAGGTAATAACCTCAAAAGATATTGTATAATAGCTACTATCAGAGGTATGATAGCCTATGCATAGGTAATAACCCAAAAAATACAGTATACTACCTACTATGAGACGTATGATAGCCTAAGCAAAGGTAATAACCCAAAACATACGGTATATTACCTACTATCAGCAGTAGATGGCCTAAGCAAAGGTAATAACACAAAAGATATCGTATATTACCTAGTATTAGACGTATGAAAGCATAAGAAAAGTGAATAACCTAAAAGATACGGTATATTACCTACTATCAAACGTACGATAGCCTAAGTAAAGCTAATAACCCAAAAGAGACGGTATATTACCTACTATCAAACGTATGATACCCTAAGTAAAGTTAATAATCCGAAAGATACAGTATATTACCTACTATCAAACGTATGATAGCCTAAGCAAAGGTAATAACCCAAAAGATACAATATATTACCTATTATCAAACGTATGATAGCCTAAGCAACGGTAATAACCCAAAAGATACGGTATATTACTTACTATCAAACGTATGATAGCCTAAGCAAAGGTAATAACCCAAAAGATACGGTATATTACCTACTATCAGACGTATGATAGCCTAAGCAAAGGTAATAACCCAAAAGATACAGTATATTACCTACTATCAGCCGTATGATGGCCTAAGCAAAGGTAATAATGCAAAAGATACGGTATATTACCTACTATTAGATGTATGAAAGCCTAACCTAAGGTAATAACGCAAAATATACAGTATATTATCTACTATCAGATGTATGAAAGCCTGAGAAAAGGTAATAACCTAAAAGAGACGATGTATTACCTACTATCAAACGTATGATAGCCTAAGTAAAGCTAATAACCCAAAAGAGACGGCATATTACCTACTATCAAACGTATGATAGCCTAAGCAAAGGTAATAACCCAAAAGATACGGTATATTACCTACTATCAAACGTATAATAGCCTAAGTAAAGGTAATAACCCAATAGAAACGGTATATTACCTACTATCAGACGTATGATATCGAAAGCAAAGGTAATAACCCAAAAGATACGGTATATTACCAACTATCAAACGTATGATGGCCTAAGCAAAGGTAATAACCCAAAACATACGGTGTATTACCTATTATCAGACGTATGATAGCCTAAGCAAAGGTAATAACCCAAAAGATACGGTATATTACCTACTATCAGACATATGAAAGCCTAAGCAAATGTAATAACCCAAAAGATACGGTGTATTGCCCATTATCAGACGTATGATAGCCTAAGCAAAGGTAATAACCCAAAAGATACAGTATATTACCTACTATCAAAGGTATGATAGCCTAAGCAAATTTAATAACCTAAAAGATACGGTATATTACCTATTATCAGACGTATTATGGCCTAAGCAATTGTAATAACCCAACAGACATGGTATATTACCTACTATCAGACATATGAAAGCCTAAGCAAAGCTAATAACCCAAAAGAGACGCTATATTAGCTACTATCAGCCGTATGATGGCCTAAGCAAACGTAATAACCCAAAAGACATGGTATATTACCTACTATCAGACGTATGAAAGCCTAAGCAAAGGTAATAATCCAAAAGTTACGGTATATTACCTACTATCAAACGTATGATAGCCTAAGAAGTGGTAATAACCCAAAAGATATGGTATATTACCTACTATCAAACGTATGATAGCCTAAGCAAAGGTAATAACCCAAAAGATACGGTATATTACCTACTATCAAACAAATGATAGCCTAAGCAAATGTAATAACCTAAAAGATACGGTATATTACCTACTATCAGACCTATAATGGCCTAAGAAAACGTAATAACCCAAAAGACATGGTATATTACCTACTATTAGACGTATTAAAGCCTAAGCAAAGCTAACAACCCAAAAGAGACGGTATATTACCTACTATCAGCCGTATGAAGGCCTAAGCAAACGTAATAACCCAAAAGACACAGTATATTACCTACTATCAGACGTATGAAAGCCTAAGCAAAGGAAATAATCCAAAAGATACGGTATATTACCTACTATCAAACGTATGATAGCCTAAGCAAAGGTAATAACCCAAAAGATACGGTATTTTACCTACTATCAGACGTATGATAGCCTAGGAAAAGTTAATAACCCAAAAGATACGATATATTACCGACTATCAGGCGTGTGATAGCCTAAGCAAAGATAATAACCCAAAAAATACGGTATATTACCTACTAATAGACGTATGATAGCCTATGCAAAGGTAATAACCTAAAAGATACGGTATATTACCTACTATCAGTCGTATGATAGCCTAAGCAAAGGTAATAACACAAAAGATACGGTATATTACCTACTATCAGCCGTATGATAGCCTAAGCAAAGGTAATAACCGAAAAGATAATGTATATTACCTACTATCAGACGTATGATATCCTATGCATAGGTAATAACCTAAAAAGATAAGGTATATTACCTACTATCAAACGTATGATAGCCTAAGCAAAGGTAATATCCCAAAAGATACGGTATATTACATACTATCAAACAGATGATAGTCTAAGCAAAGGTAATAACCCAAAAGGTACGGTATATTACCTACTATCAGACGTATGATAGCCTAAGAAAAGGTAATAACCTAAAAGATACAGTATATTACCTACTATCAGACATATGATAGCCTAAGTAAAGGTAATAACCCAAAAACTATGGTATACTACCTACTATCAGACTTATGATAGCCTTAGCAAAGGTAATAACCCAAAATATACGGTATATTACCTACTCTCAGCCGTACGATGGCCTAAGCAAAGGTAATAACCCAAAAGATACGGTATATTACCTACTATCAGACGTATGAAAGCCTAAGCAAAGGTAATAACTTAAAAGATACGATATATTACGTAATATCAAATGTACGATAGCCTAAGCAAAGCTAATAGCCCAGAATAGACGGTATAGTACCTCCTACCAAACGTATGATACCCTAAACAAAGGTAATAATCTGAAAGATACGGTATATTACCTACTATCAAATGCATGATAGCCAAAGCAAAGGTAATAAACCAAATGACACGGTATATTACCTACTATCAAGCGTATGGTAGCCTAAGCAAAGGTAATAACCCAAAAGATACGGTATATTACCTACTATCAAACGTATGATAGCCTAAGCAAAGGTAATAACCCAAAAGAGACGGTATATTACCTACTATCAGACGTATGATAGCCAAAGAAAAGGTAATAACCCAAAAGATACGGTATATTACCTACTCTCAGACGTACGATAGCCTAAGAAAATGTAATAGCCCAAAAGATACGGTATATTACCTACTATCAAAAGTATGATAGCCTAAGAAAAGGTAATAACCCAAAAGAGACGGTATATTACCTACTATCAGACGTATGATAGCCTAAGCAAAGGTAATAACGCAAAAGATACGGTATATTACCTACTATCAGATGTACGAATGCCTAAGCAATTGTAATAACCCAAAAGATACGGTATATTACCTACTACCAATTGTACGATAGCCTAAGCAAAGCTAATAACCCAAAAGTGACGGTATATTACCTACTATCAAACGTATGATACCCTAAGCAAAGGTAATAATCCGAATGATACAGTATATTACCTATTATCAAACGTATGATAGCCTAAGCAAAGGTAATAACCCAAAACATACGGTATATTACTTACTATCATACGTATGATAGCCAAAGCAAAGGTAATAACCCAAAAGATACGGTATATTACCTACTATCAGACGTATGATAGCCTACGCAAAGGTAATAACCCAAAAGATACAGTATGTTACCTACTATCAGCCGTATGATGGCCTAAGCTAAGGTAATAACGCAAAAGATACGGTATATTATCTACTATCAGATGTATGAAAGCCTAAGAAAAGGTAATAACCCAAAAGAGACGATGTATTACCTACTATCAAACGTATGATAGCCTAAACAAAGCTAATAACCCAAAAGAGACGGTATATTACCTACTATCAAACGTATGATAGCCTAAGCAAAGTTAATAACCCAAAAGATACGGTATATTACCTACTATCAAACGTATCATAGCCTAAGTAAAGGTAATAACCCAAAAGAGACGGTATATTACCTACTATCAGACGTATGATATCCAAAGCAAAGGTAATAACCCAAAAGATATGGTATATTACCAACTATCAAACGTATGATGGCATAAGCAAAGGTAATAACACAAAAGATACGGTGTATTACCTATTATCAGACGTATCATGGCCTAAGCATAGGTAAAACCCCAAAAGATACGATATATTACCTACTATCAGACATATGAAAGCCTAAGCAAAGGTAATAACCCAAAAGATACGGTGTATTACATATTATCAGATGTATGATAGCCTAAGCAAAGGTAATAACCCAAAAGATACGGTATATTACCTACTATCAAACGTATGATAGCCTAAGCAAATGTAATAACCTAAAAGATACGGTATATTACCTACTATCAGACGTATGATGGCCTAAGCAAATGTAATAACCCAATAGACATGGTATATTACCTACTATCAGACGTATGAAAGCCTAAGCAAAGCTAATAACCCAAAAGAGACGGTATATTACCAATTATCAGCCGTATGATGGCCTAAGCAAACGTAATAACCCAAAAGACACGGTATATTACCTACTATCAGAATTATGAAAGCCTAAGCAAAGGTAATAATCCAAAAGTTACGGTATACTACCTACTATCAAACGTATGATAGCCTAATAAATGGTAATAACCCAAAAGATATGGTATATTACCTACTATCAAACGTATGATAGCCTAAGCAAAGGTAATAACTCAAAAGACACGGTATATTACCTACTATCAAACGAATGATCGCCTAAGCAAATGTAATAACCTAAAAGATATGGTATAATACCTACTATCATACGTATGATGGCTTAAGCAAACGTAATAACCCAAAAGGCATGGTATATTATCTACTATCAGACGTATTAAAGCCTAAGCAAAGCTAATAACCCAAAAGAGACGGTATATTACCCACTATCAGCCGTATGATGGCCTAAGCAAACGTAATAACCCAAAAGACACGGTATATTACCTACTATCAGACGTATGAAAGCCTAAGCAAAGGAAATAATCCAAAACTTATTGTATATTACCTACTATCAAACGTATGATAGCCTAAGCAAAGGTAATAACCCAAAAGATACGGTATTTTACCTACTATCAGACGTATGATAGCCTAGGAAAAGTTAATAACCAAAAAGATACGATATATTACCTACTATCAGGCGTATGATAGCCTAAGCAAAGATAATAACCCAAAAAATACGGTATATTACCTACTAATAGACGTATGATAGCCTATGCAAAGGTAATAACCTAAAAGATACGGTATATTACCTATTATCAGACGTATGATAGCCTAAGCAAAGGTAATAACACAAAAGATATGGTATATTACCTACTATGAGCCATATGATTGCCTAAGCAAAGGTAATAACCGAGAAGATAATGTATATTACCTACTATTAGACGTATGATAGCCTATGCAAAGGTAATAACCCAAAAAGATACGGTATATTACCTACTATCAAACGTATGATAGCCTAAGAAAAGGTAATATCCCAAAAGATACGGTATATTACCTACTATCAAACGTATGATAGCCTAAGCAAAGGTAATAACCCAAAAGATACGGTATATTACTTACTATCAAACGTATGATAGCCTAAGTAAAGGTAATAACCCAAAAGAGACGGTATATTACCTGCTATCAGACGTATGATATCCAAAGCAAAGGTAATAACCCAAAAGATACGGTATATTACCAACTATCAAACATATGATGGCATAAGCAAATGTAATAACCCAAAAGATACGGTGTATTACCTATTATCAGACGTATGATGGCCTAAGAAAAGGTAAAAACCCAAAAGATACGGTATATTACCTACTATCAGACTTATGAAAGCCTAAGCAAAGGTAATAACCCAAAAGATACGGTGTATTACCTATTATCAGACGTATGATAGCCTAAGCAAAGGTAATAACCCAAAAGATACGGTATATTACCTACTATAAAATGTATGATAGCCTAAGCAAATGTAATAACACAAAAGATACGGTATATTACCTACTATCAGACGTATGATGGCCTAAGCAAACGTAATAACCCAATAGACATGGTATATTACCTACTATCAGACGTATGAAAGCCTAAGCAAAGCTAATAACCCAAAAGAGACGGTATATTACCTACTATCAGCCGTATGATGGCCTAAGCAAACGTAATAACCCAAAAGACACGGTATATTACCTACTATCAGACGTATGAAAGCCTAAGCAAAGGAAAGAATCCAAAACTTACGGTATATTACCTACTATCAAACGTATGATAGCCTAAGCAAAGGTAATAACCCAAAAGATACGGTATTTTACCTACTATCAGACGTATGATAGCCTAGGAAAAGTTAATAACCCAAAAGATACGATATATTACCTACTATCAGGCGTATGATAGCCTAAGCAAAGATAATAACCCAAAAAATACGGTATATTACCTACTAATAGACGTATGATAGCCTATGCAAAGGTAATAACCTAAAAGATACGGTATATTACCTACTATCAGACGTATGATAGCCTAAGCAAAGGTAATAACACAAAAGATATGGTATATTACCTACTATGAGCCATATGATTGCCTAAGCAAAGGTAATAACCGAGAAGATAATGTATATTACCTACTATTAGACGTATGATAGCCTATGCAAAGGTAATAACCCAAAAAGATACGGTATATTACCTACTATCAAACGTATGATAGCCTAAGCAAAGTTAATAACCCAAAAGATACGGTATATTACCTACTATCAAACGTATCATAGCCTAAGTAAAGGTAATAACCCAAAAGAGACGGTATATTACCTACTATCAGACGTACGATATCCAAAGAAAAGGTAATAACCCAAAAGATATGGTATATTACCAACTATCAAACGTATGATGGCATAAGCAAAGGTAATAACACAAAAGATACGGTGTATTACCTATTATCAGACGTATGATGGCCTAAGCATAGGTAAAACCCCAAAAGATACGATATATTACCTACTATCAGACATATGAAAGCCTAAGCAAAGGTAATAACCCAAAAGATACGGTGTATTACATATTATCAGATGTATGATAGCCTAAGCAAAGGTAATAACCCAAAAGATACGGTATATTACCTACTATCAAACGTATGATAGCCTAAGCAAATGTAATAACCTAAAAGATACGGAATATTACCTACTATCAGACGTATGATGGCCTAAGCAAATGTAATAACCCAATAGACATGGTATATTACCTACTATCAGACGTATGAAAGCCTAAGCAAAGCTAATAACCCAAAAGAGACGGTATATTACCAATTATCAGCCGTATGATGGCCTAAGCAAACGTAATAACCCAAAAGACACGGTATATTACCTACTATCAGAATTATGAAAGCCTAAGCAAAGGTAATAATTCAAAAGTTACGGTATATTACCTACTATCAAACGTATGATAGCCTAATAAATGGTAATAACCCAAAAGATATGGTATATTACCTACTATCAAACGTATGATAGCCTAAGCAAAGGTAATAACTCAAAAGACACGGTATATTACCTACTATCAAAAGAATGATAGCCTAAGCAAATGTAATAACCTAAAAGATATGGTATAATACCTCCTATCAGACGTATGATGGCCTAAGCAAACGTAATAACCCAAAAGGCATGGTATATTATCTACTATCAGACGTATTAAAGCCTAAGCAAAGCTAATAACCCAAAAGAGACGGTATATTACCCACTATCAGTCGTATGATGGCCTAAGCAAACCTAATAACCCAAAAGACACGGTATATTACCTACTATCAGACGTATGAAAGCCTAAGCAAAGGAAATAATCCAAAACTTACGGTATATTACCTACTATCAAACGTATGATAGCCTAAGCAAAGGTAATAACCCAAAAGATACGGTATTTTACCTACTATCAGACGTATGATAGCCTGGGAAAAGTTAATAACCCAAAAGATACGATACATTACCTACTATCAAACGTATGATAGCCTAAGCAAAGGTAATAACCCAAAAGATACGGTATTTTACCTACTATCAGACGTATGATAGCCTAGGAAAAGTTAATAACCCAAAAGATACGATATATTACCTACTATCAGGCGTATGATAGCCTAAGCAAAGATAATAACCCAAAAAATACGGTATATTACCTACTAATAGACGTATGATAGCCTATGCAAAGGTAATAACATAAAAGATACGGTATTTTACCTACTATCAGACGTATGATAGCCTAAGCAAAGGTAATAACACAAAAGATATGGTATATTACCTACTATGAGCCATATGATTGCCTAAGCAAAGGTAATAACCGAGAAGATAATGTATATTACCTACAATTAGACGTATGATAGCCTATGCAAAGGTAATAACCCAAAAAGATACGGTATATTACCTACTATCAAACGTATGATAGCCTAAAAAAAGGTAATATCCCAAAAGATACGGTATATTACCTACTATCAAATGTATGATAGCCTAAGCAAAGGTAATAACCCAAAAGATACGGTATATTACTTACTATCAAACGTATGATAGCCTAAGTAAAGGTAATAACCCAAAAGAGACGGTATATTACCTACTATCAGACGTATGATATCCAAAGCAAAGGTAATAACCCAAAAGATACGGTATATTACCAACTATCAAACATATGATGGCATAAGCAAATGTAATAACCCAAAAGATATGGTGTATTACCTATTATCAGACGTATGATGGCCTAAGAAAAGGTAAAAACCCAAAAGATACGGTATATTACCTACTATCAGACATATGAAAGCCTAAGCAAAGGTAATAACCCAAAAGATACGGTGTATTACCTATTATCAGACGTATGATAGCCTAAGCAAAGGTAATAACCCAAAAGATACGGTATATTACCTACTATAAAATGTATGATAGCCTAAGCAAATGTAATAACCTAAAAGATACGGTATATTACCTACTATCAGACGTATGATGGCCTAAGCAAACGTAATAACCCAATAGACATGGTATATTACCTACTATCAGACGTATGAAAACCTAAGCAAAGCTAATAACCCAAAAGAGATGGTATATTACCTACTATCAGCCGTATGATGGCCTAAGCAAACGTAATAACCCAAAAGACACGGCATATTACCTACTATCAGACGTATGAAAGCCTAAGCAAAGGAAATAATCCAAAACTTATGGTATATTACCTACTATCAAACGTATGATAGCCTAAGCAAAGGTAATAACCCAAAAGATACGGTATATTACCTACTATCAGACGTATGATAGCCTAAGCAAAGGTAATAACCCAAAAGATAATGTATATTACCTACTATCAGACGTATGATAGCCTATGCAAAGGTAATAACCCAAAAAGATACGGTATATTACCTACTATCAAACGTATGATAGCCTAAGCAAAGGTAATAACCCAAAAGATACGGTATTTTACCTACTATCAGACGTATGATAGCCTAAGCAAAGTTAATAACCCAAAAGATACGGTATATTACCTACTATCAAACGTATGATAGCCTAAGTAAAGGTAATAACCCAAAAGAGACGGTATATTACCTACTATCAGACGTATGATATCCAAAGCAAAGGTAATAACCCAAAAGATACGGTATATTACCAACTATCAAACATATGATGGCATAAGCAAATGTAATAACCCAAAAGATATGGTGTATTACCTATTATCAGACGTATGATGGCCTAAGAAAAGGTAAAAACCCAAAAGATACGGTATATTACCTACTATCAGACATATGAAAGCCTAAGCAAAGGTAATAACCCAAAAGATACGGTGTATTACCTATTATCAGACGTATGATAGCCTAAGCAAAGGTAATAACCCAAAAGATACGGTATATTACCTACTATAAAATGTATGATAGCCTAAGCAAATGTAATAACCTAAAAGATACGGTATATTACCTACTATCAGACGTATGATGGCCTAAGCAAACGTAATAACCCAATAGACATGGTATATTACCTACTATCAGACGTATGAAAACCTAAGCAAAGCTAATAACCCAAAAGAGATGGTATATTACCTACTATCAGCCGTATGATGGCCTAAGCAAACGTAATAACCCAAAAGACACGGCATATTACCTACTATCAGACGTATGAAAGCCTAAGCAAAGGAAATAATCCAAAACTTATGGTATATTACCTACTATCAAACGTATGATAGCCTAAGCAAAGGTAATAACCCAAAAGATACGGTATATTACCTACTATCAGACGTATGATAGCCTAAGCAAAGGTAATAACCCAAAAGATAATGTATATTACCTACTATCAGACGTATGATAGCCTATGCAAAGGTAATAACCCAAAAAGATACGGTATATTACCTACTATCAAACGTATGATAGCCTAAGCAAAGGTAATAACCCAAAAGATACGGTATTTTACCTACTATCAGACGTATGATAGCCTAGGAAAAGTTAATAACCCAAAAGATATGATATATTACCTACTATCAGGCGTATGATAGCCTAAGCAAAGGTAATAACCCAAAAGACACGGTATATTACCTACTATCAGACGTATGATATCCAAAGAAAAGGTAATAACCCAAAAGATATGGTATATTACCAACTATCAAACATATGATGGCATAAGCAAATGTAATAACCCAAAATATACGGTGTATTACCTATTATCAGACGTATGATGGCCTAAGAAAAGGTAAAAACCCAAAAGATACGGTATATTACCTACTATCAGACATATGAAAGCCTAAGCAAAGGTAATAACCCAAAAGATACGGTGTATTACCTATTATCAGACGTATGATAGTCCAAGCAAAGGTAATAACCCAAAAGATACGGTATATTACCTACTATCAGACGTATGATAACCTAAGCAAACGTAATAACCCAATAGATACGGTATATTATCTACTATCAGACGTATGAAAGCCAAAGCAAATGTAATAACCCAAAAGAGATGGTATATTACCCACTATAAGCCGTATGATGGGCTAAGCAAACGTAATAACCCAAAAGACACGGTATATTACCTACTATCAGAAGTATGAAAGCCTAAGCAAAGGTAATAATCCAAAAGTTACGGTATATTACCTACTATCAAACGTATGATAGCCTAATAAATGGTAATAACCCAAAAGATATGGTATATTACCTACTATCAAACGTATGATTGCCTAAGCAAAGGTAATAACTCAAAAGATACGGTATATTACCTACTATCAAACGAATGATAGCCTAAGCAAACGTAATAACCCAAAAGACACGGTATATTACCTACTATCACACGTATGAAAGCCTAAGCAAAGGAAATAATCCAAAAGTTACGGTATATTACCTACTATCAAACGTATGATAGCCTAAGCAAAGGTAATAACCCAAAAGATACGGTATTTTAGCTACTATCAGACGTATGATAGCCTAAGCAAAGGTAATAACCCAAAAGATAATGTATATTACCTACTATCAGACGTATGATAGCCTATGCAAAGGTAATAACCCAAAAAGATACGGTATATTACCTACTATCAAACGTATGATAGCCTAAGCAAAGGTAATAACCCAAAAGATACGGTATTTTACCTACTATCAGACGTATGATAGCCTAGGAAAAGTTAATAACCCAAAAGATACGATATATTACCTACTATCAGGCGTATGATAGCCTAAGCAAAGGTAATAACCCAAAAGATACGGTATTTTACCTACTATCAGACGTATGATAGCCTAAGCAAAGGTAATAACCCAAAAGATACGATATATTACCTACTATCAGGCGTATGATAGCCTAAGCAAAGGTAATAACCCAAAAGATACGGTATATTACCTACTATCAGACGTATGATAGCCTAAGCAAAGGTAATAACCCAAAAGATATGGTATATTACCTACTATCAAACGTATGATAGCCTAAGCAAAGGTAATAACTCAAAAGATACGGTATATTATCTACTATCAAACGTATGATAGCCTAAGCAAAGGTAATAACCCAAAAAATACGGTATATTACATATTATCAAATGTATGATAGCCTAAGTAAAGGTAATAACCCAAAAGAGACGATATATTACATACTATCAGACGTATGATAGCCAAAGCAAAGGTAATAAAATAAAAGATACGGTATATTACCTACTATCAGACGTATGATAGCCTAAGCAATGTTAATATCCCCAAAGATACGGTATATTACCTACTATCAGCCGTATGATGGCCTAAGCAAAGTTAATAACCCAAAAGACATGGTATGTTACCTACTATCAGACGTATGAAAGCCTAAGCAAATGTAATAATCCAAAAGTTATGGTATATTACCTACTATCAAACGTATGATAGCCTAAGCAAACATAATAACCCAAAACATACGGTATATAATCTACTATTAAACGTTTGATAGCCTAAGCAAAGGTAATAACCCAAAAGATACAATATATTACCTACTATAAGACGTATGATAGCCTAGGAAAAGTTAATAACCCAAAAGATACAATATATTAACTACTATCAGTCGTATGATGGGCTAAGCAAACGTAATAACCCAAAAGACATGGTATATAACTACAGTCAGACGTATGATGGCCTAAGCAAACGTAATAACCCAAAAGACACGGTATATTACCTACTATCAGACATATGAAAGCCTAAGGAAAGGTAATAATTCAAAAGTTACGGTATATTACCTACTATCAAACGTATGATAGCCTAAGCTAAGGTAATAACCCAAAAGATACGGTATATTACCTACTATCAATTGTATGATAGCCTAAGCAAAGGTAATCACCCAAAAGATACGGTATATGACCTACTATCAGACGTATGATAGCCTAGGAAAAGTTAATAACCCAAGAGATACGATCAGGCGTATGATTGGCTAAGTAAAGATAATAACCTAAAAGATATGGTATATTACCTTCTAATAGACGTATGATAGCCTAAGCAAAGGTAATAACCTTAAAGATACGGTATATTACCTACTATCAGACGTATGATAGCCTAAGCAAAGGTAATAACACAAAAGATACGGTATATTAGCTACTATCGGACGTATGATAGCCTAAGCAAAGGTAATAACCCAAAAGGTAATGTATATTACCTATTATCAGACGTATGATAGCCTATGCAAAGGCAATAAACCAAAAGAGACGTAATATTACCTACTATCAGACGTATGATGGCCTAAGCCAGGGTAATAACCCAAGAGATATGGTATATTACCTACTATCAGACGTATGAAAGCCTAAGCAAAGGTAATAATCCAAAAGTTACGGTATATTACGTACTATCAAACGTATGATAGCCTAAGAAATGGTAATAACCCAAAAGATATGGTATATTACCTACTATCAAACGTATGATAGCCTAAGCAAAAGTAATAACCCAAAAGATATGGTATATTACCTACTATCAAACAAATGATAGCCTAAGCAAATGTAATAACCTAAAAGATACGGTATATTACCTACTATCAGACCTATAATGGCCTAAGAAAACGTAATAACCCAAAAGACATGGTATATTACCTACTATCAGACGTATTAAAGCCTAAGCAAAGCTAATAACCCAAAAGAGACGGTATATTACCTACTATCAGACGTATGATAGCCTAGGAAAAGTTAATAAACCAAAAAATACGATATATTACCTACTATCAGGCGTATGATAGCCTAAGCAAAGATAATAACCCAAAAAATACGGTATATTACCTACTAATAGACGTATGATAGCCTATGCAAAGGTAATAACCTAAAAGATACGGTATATTACCTACTATCAGACGTATGATAGCCTAAGCAAAGGTAATATCCCAAAAGATACGGTATATTACATACTATCAAACAGATGATAGCCTAAGCAAAGGTAATAACCTAAAAGGTATGGTATATTACCTACTATCAGACATATGATAGCCTAAGAAAAGGTAATAACCCAAAAGATACAGTATATTACCTACTATCAGACATATGATAGCCTAAGTAAAGGTAATAACCCAAAAACTATGGTATATTACCTACTCTCAGCCGTATGATGGCCTAAGCAAAGGTAATAACCCAAATGATACGGTATATTACCTACTATCAGACGTATGAAAGCCTAAGCAAAGGTAATAACCTAAAAGATATGATATATTACCTACTATCAAATGTACGATAGCCTAAGCAAAGCTAATAGCCCAAAATAGACGGTATAGTACCACCTACCAAACGTATGATACTCTAAGCAAAGGTAATAATCTGAAAGATACGGTATATTACCTAGTATCAAACGCATGATAGCCAAAGCAAAGGTAATAAACCAAAAGATACGCTATATTACCTACTATCAAACGTATGATAGCCTAAGCAAAGGTAATAACCCAAAAGATACGGTATATTACCTACTATCAAAGGTATGATGCCCTAAGCAATGTTCATAACCCTAAAGACACGGTATATTACGTATTATCAAACTTTTGACAGCCTAAGAAAAGGTAATAACCCAAAAGATATGGTATATTACCTACTATCAATCGTATGATAGCCTAAGCAAAGGTAACCCAAAAGAGATGGTATATTACCTACTATCAAAAGTATGATGGCCTAAGTAAAGGTAATAACCTCAAAGATATGGTATATTACCTACTATCAAACGTATGATAGCCTAAGCAAAGGCAATAACCCAAAAGAGACGTAATATTACCTACTATCAGACGTATGATGGCCTAAGCCAAGGTAATAACCCAAATGATATGGTATATTACATACTATCACACGTATGAAATCCTAAGCAAAGGTAAAAACCCAAAAGATATGGTATATTACCAACTATCAAATGTATGATGGCCTAAGCAAAGGTAAAAACCCAAAAGATACGGTATATTACCTACTATCAGACGTATGAAAGCCTATGAAAAGGTAATAACGCAAAAGATACGGCGTATTACCAACTATCAAACATATGATAGCCTAAGAAAATGTAATAACCTAAAATATACGGTATATTACCTACTATCAGATGTATGATAGCCTAAGAAAAGGTAGTAACCCAAACAGATACGGTTTATTACTTACTAACACACGTATGATAGCCTAAGTAAAGGTAATAACCCAAAAGATACGGTATATTGCCTACTATCAAACGTATGATGGCCTAAGAAAAGGTAATAACCCAAAAGATAAGGTATATTACCTACTATCAAACATATGATAACCTAAGCAAAGGTAATAACCCAAAAGAGACGGTATATTACCTACTATCAAACGTATGATAGCCAAAACAAAGGTAATAACCCAAAGGACATGGTATATTACCTACTATCAAACGTATGATAGCCTAAGCAAAGGTAATATCCCAAAGGATACCGTATATTACCTACTATCAGACGTATGATAGCCTAAGCAAAGGTAATAACCCAAAAGATATGGTATATTACCTACTATCAGACGTATGATAGCCTAGGAAAAGTTAAAAACCCAAAAGATATGGTATATTACCTACTATCAGGCGTATGATAGCCTAAGCAAAAATAATAACCCAAACAATACGGTATATTACCTACTAATAGATGTATGATAGCCTAAGCAAAGGTAATAACCCAAAAGTTACAGTATATTACCTACTATCAGACGTATAATAGCCTAAGCAAAGGTAATAACCTAAAATATATGGTATATTACCTACTATCAAACATATGATAGCCTAAGCAAAGGTAATAAACCAGAAGAGACGGTGTATTGCCTACTATCAAACGTATGAAAGCCTAAGCAAAGTTAATAACCCAAAAGATACAGTATATTACGTACTATCAGATGTATGAATGCGTAAGAAAAGGTAATAACCCAAAAGATACGGTGTATTACTAACTATCAAACATATGATAGCCTAAGAAATGGTAACAACCTAAAAGATACGGTATATTACCTACTACCAGACGTATGATAGCCTAAGAAAAGGTAATAACCCAAAAGATACGGTATATTGCCTACTATCAAACGTATGATGGCTTAAGCAAAGGTAATAACCTAAAAGATAAGGTATATTACCTATTATCAAATATATGATAGCCTAAGCAAAGGTGATAACCCAAAAGAGACGGTATATTACCTACTATCAAACGTATGATAGACTAAGCAAAGGTAATAACCCAAAAGATACGGTATATTACCTATTATCAAACGTATGATAGCCTAAGCAAAAGTAATAACCTGAAAGAAACGGTATATTACCTACTATCAGACGTATAGAAGCCTGAGCAAATGTAATAGCCCGAAAGATACGGTATATTACCAATTATCATACGTATGATAGCCTAAGCAAAGGTAATAACCGAAAAGATACGGTATATTACCTACTATCAGACGTATGATGGCCTAAGTAAAGGTAATAACCCAAAAGATACGGTATATTACCTACTATCAGACGTATGAAAGCATAAGAAAAGGAAATAACCCAAAAGATACGGTATATTACCTACTATGAGACGTATGATAGCCTAAGCAAAGGTAATAACCCAAAAGATACGGGTATATTACCTACTATCAGACGTATGATAGCCTAAGCAAAGGTTATAACACAAAAGATACGGTATATTACCTACTATCAGCCGTATGATAGCCTAAGCAAAGGTAATAACCCAAAAGATAATGTATAATACCTGCTATCAGACGTATCATAGCATATCCAAAGGTAATAACCCAAAAGAGACGGTATATTACATACTATCAGACGTATGATAGCCAAAGCAAAGGTAATAACCCAAAAGATACGGTATATTACCTACTAGCAGCCGTATGAAGGCCTAAGCGAAGGCAATAAAACAAAAGATACGATATATTACCTACTATCAGACGTATGAAAGCCTAAGCAAAGTCAATAACCTAAAAGATACGATATATTACCTATTATCAAATGTACGATAGCCTAAGAAAAGGTAATAACCCATAAGAGACGGTGTATTACCTACTATCAAATGTATGATACCCTACGTAAAGTTAATAATCCGAAAGATACAATATATTACCTACTATCAAACGTATGATGGCCTAAGCAAAGGTAATAAAGCAAAAGATACGGTATATTACCTACTATCAGATGTAGGAAAGCCTAAGAAAAGGTAATAACCCAAAAGAGACGGTGTATTACCTACTATCAAACGTATGATAACCTAAGCAAAGCTAATAACCCAAAAGAGACGGTATAATACCTACTATCAAACGAATGATACCCTAAGCGAAGGTAAAAATCCGAAAGATACGGTATATTACCTACTATGAAACGTATGATAGCCTAAGCAAAGGTAATAACCCAAAAGATACAGTATATTACCTACTATAAAACGTATGATAGCCTAAGCAAAGGTAATAACCCAAAAGATACGGTATATTACCTACTATCAAACCTATGATAGCCTAAGTAAAGGTAATAACCCAAAAGAGACGGTATATTACCTACGATAAGACGTATGATATCCAAAGCAAAGGTAACAACACAAAAGATACGGTATATTACCTACTATAAGACGTATGATAACCTAAGCAAAGGTAATAACCCAAAAGATACGGTATATTACCAAGTATCAAACGTATGATGGCCTAAGCAAAGGTAAAAACCGAAAAGATACGATATATTAACTACTATCAGACATATGAAAGGCTAAGCAAAGGTAATAACCCAAAAGATACGGTGTATTACCTATTATCAGACGTATGATAGCCTAAGCAAAGGTAATAACCCAAAAGATATGGTATATTACCTACTATCAAACGTATAATAGCCTAAGCAAATGTAATAACCTAAAAGATACGGTATATTACCTACTGTCAGACGTATGATGGCCTATGCAAGGGTAATAACCCAAAAAGATACGGTATATTACCTACTATCAAACGTATGATAGCCTAAGCAAAGGTAATATCCCAAAAGATACGGTATATTACATACTATCAAAATAATGATAGCCTAAGCAAAGGTAATAACCCAAAAGGTACTGTATATTACCTACTATCAGACATATGATAGCCTAAGTAAAGGTAATAACCCAAAAACTATGGTATACTACTTACTATAAGACGTATGATAGCCTAAGCAAAGGTAATAACCCAAAAGATACGATATATTACCTACTCTCAGCCGTATGATGGCCTAAGCAAAGGTAATAACACAAAAGATACGGTATATTACCTACTATCAGACGTATGAAAGCCTAAGCAAAGGTAATAACCTAAAAAATCGATATATTACCTACTATCAAATGTACGATAGCCTAAGCAAAGCTAATAACCCAAAATAGACAGTATAGTACCACCTACCAAACGTATGATACCCTAAGCAAAGGTAATAATCTGAAAGATACGGTATATTACGTACTATCAAACGTATGATAGCCAAAGTAAAGGTAATAACACAAAAGATACGGTATATTACCTACTATCAAACGTATGATAGCCTAAGCAAAGGTAATAACCAAAAAGATACGGTATATTACCTACTATAAAACGTATGATAGCCTAAGCAAAGGTAATAGCCCAAAAGAGACGGTATATTACCTACTATCAGACGTATGATAGCCAAAGCAAAGGTAATAACCCAAAAGATACGGTATATTACCTACTATTAGACGTATGATATCTTAAGCAAAGGTAATAACCCAAAAGATACGGTATATTACCTACTATCAGCCGTATGATGGCCTAAGCAAAGGTAATAACGCAAAAGATACCTTATATTATCTACTATCAGATGTATGAAAGCGAAAGCAAAGGTAATAACCCAAAAGATACGGTATATTACCTACTATCAAACGTACGATAGCGTAAGCAAAGCTAATAACCCAAAATAGATGGTATATTACCTACTATCAAACGTATGATACCCTAAGCAAAGGTAATAATCCGAAAAATATGGTATATTACCTACTATCAAACGTATGATAGCCTAAGCAAAGGTAATAACCCAAAAGATACAGTATATTACCTACTATCAGACGTATGATAGCCTAGGAAAAGTTAATAACCCAAAAGATACAATATATTAACTACTATCAGCCGTATGATAGCCTAAGCAAACGTAATAACCCAAAAGACATGGTATATAACTACTATAAGACGTATAAAAGCCTAAGCAAAGCTAATAACCCAAAAGAGACGGTATATTACCTACTATCAGCCGTATGATGGCCTAAGCAAACGTAATAACTAAAAAGACACGGTATATTACCTATTATCAGACATATGAAAGCATAAGCAAAGGTAATAATTCAAAAGTTACGGTATATTACCCACTATCAAACGTATGATAACCTAAGGAAATGTAATAACCCAAAAGATACGGTATATTACCTACTATCAAACGTATGATAGCCTAAGCAAAGGTAATCAGTCAAAAGATACGGTATATTACCTACTTTATTACGTATGATAGCCTAGGAAACGTTAATAAGCCAAAAGATATGATATATTACCTACTATCAGGCGTATGATAGGCTAAGCAAAGATAATAACCCAAAAGATACGGTATATTACCTTCTAATAGACGTATGATAGCCTAAGCAAAGGTAATAACCTAAAAGATACAGTATATTACCTACTATCAGCAGTATGATGGCCTAAGCAAAGGTAATAACGCAAAAGATATGGTATATTACCTACTATCAGATGTACGAATGCCTAAGCAAAGGTAATAACCCAAAAGATACGGTATATTACCTACTATCAAACGTACGATAGCCTAAGCAAAGCTAATAACCCAAAAGAGACGAAATATTACCTACTATCGAACGTATGATACCCTAAGCAAAGGTAATAATCCGAATGATACGGTACATTACCTACTATCAAACGTATGATAGCCTAAGCAAAGGTAATAACCTAAAAGATAAGGTATATTACCTACTATCAAACGTATGATAGCCTAAGTAAAGGTAATAACCCAAAAGAGATGGTATATTACATACTATCAGACGTATGATAGCCAAAGCAAAGGTAATAACCTAAAAGATACAGTATATTACCTACTATCAGACGTATGATAGCCTAAGCATTGGTAATATCCCTGAAGGTACGGTATATTACCTACTATCAGCCGTATGATGGCCTAAGCAAAGTTAATAACACAAAAGACATGGTATGTTACCTACTTTCAGACGTATGAAAGCCTAAGCAAAGGTAATAACCCAAAAGATATGGTATATTACCTACTATCAAACTTATGATAGCCTATGCAAACCTAATAACCCAAAAGATACGGTATATTATCTACTATTTGATGTAAGATAGCCTAAGCAAAGGTAATAACCCAAAAGATACAGTATATTACCAACTATCAACTGTATGATGGCCTAAGCAAACGTAATAACCCAAAAGACATGGTATATTAACTACTATCAGGCCTATGGAAGCCTAAGCAAAGGTAATAATCCAAAAGTTATGGTATATTACCTACTATCAAACGTATGATAGCCTAAGCAAAGGTAATAACCCAAAAGATACGGTATATTACCTACTATTAAATGTATGAAAGCCTAAGCAAAGGTAATAACCCAAAAGATACAGTATATTACCTACTATCAGACGTATGATAGCCTAGGAAAAGTTAATAACCCAAAAGATACAATATATTAACTACTATCAGCCGTATGATGGCCTAAGCAAACCTAATAACCCAAAAGACATGGTATATAACTACTTTCAGACGTATAAAAGCCTAGCAAAGCTAATAACCCAAAAGAGACGGTATATTACCTACTATCAGCCGTATGATGGCCTAAGCAAACGTAATAACGAAAAAGACACGGTATATTACCTACTATCAGACATATGAAATTCTAAGCAAAGGTAATAATTCAAAAGTTACGGTATATTACCCACTATCAAACGTATGATAACCTAAGCAAATGTAATAACCCAAAAGATACGGTATATTACCTACTATCAAACGTATGATAGCCTAAGCAAAGGTAATCACGCAAAATATACGGTATATTACCTACTATATTACGTATGATAGCCTATGAACAGTTAATAAGCCAAAAGATATGATATATTACCTACTATCAGGCGTATGATAGGCTAAGCAAAGATAATAACCCAAAAGATACGGTATATTACCTTCTAATAGACGTATGATAACCTATGCAAAGGTAATTACCTAAAAGATACGATATATTACCTACTATCAGACGTATGATAGCCAAAGCAAAGGTAATAACACAAAAGATATGGTATATTACCTACTATCAGCCGTATGATAGCCTAAGCAAAGGTAATAACTGAAAAGATAATGTATATTACCTACTATCAGACGTATGATAGCCTATGCAAAGGTAATAACCCAAAAAGATACGATATATTACCTACTATCAAACGTATGACAGCCTATGCAAAGGTAATATCCCAAAAAATACGGTATATTACATACTATCAAACAGATGATAGCCTAAGCAAAGGTAATAACCCAAAAGGTACGGTATATTATCTACTATCAGACGTAAGATAGCCTAAGAAAAGGTAATAACCCAAAAGATACAGTATATTACCTACTATCAGACATATGATAGCCTAATTAAAGGTAATAACCCAAAAACTATGGTATACTACCTACTATTAGACGTATGATAGCCTAAGCATAGGTAATAACCCAAAAGATACGATATATTACCTACTCTCAGCCGTATGATGGCCTAAGCAAAGGTAATAACCCAAAAGATACGGTATATTACCTACTATCAGACATATGAAAGCCTAAGCAAAGGTAATAACCTAAAAGATACGATATATTACCTACTATCAAATGTACGATAGCCTAAGCAAAGCTAATAGCCCAAAATAGACGGTATAGTACCAACTACCAAACGTATGATACCCTAAGCAAAGGTAATAATATGAAAGATATGGTATATTACCTACTATCAAACGTATGATAGCCAAAGCAAAGGTAATAAACCAAAAGATACGGTATATTACCTACTATCAAACGTATGATAGCCTAAGCAAAGATAGTAACCCAAAAGATACGGTATATTACTTACTATCAAATGCATGATAGCCTAAGCAAAGGTAATAACCCAAAAGAGACGGTATATTACATACTATCAGACGTATGATAGCCAAAGCAAAGGTAATAACATAAAAGATACGGTATATTACCTACTATCAGACGTATGATAGCCTAAGCAATGTTAATATCCCCAAAGATACGGTATATTACCTACTATCAGCCGTATGATGGCCTAAGCAAAGTTAATAACCCAAAAGACATGGTATGTTACCTACTATCAGACGTATGAAAGCCTAAGCAAATGTAATAATCCAAAAGTTATGGTATATTACCTACTATCAAACGTATAATAGCCTAAGCAAAGGTAATAACCCAAAAGATACGGTATATTACCTACTATTAAACGTATGATAGCCTAAGTAAAGGTAATAACCCAAAAGATACAGTATACCTCCTACTATCAGACGTATGATAGCCTAGGAAAAGTTAATAACCCAAAAGATACAATATATTAACTACTATCAGCCGTATGATGGCCTAAGCAAACGTAATAACCCAAAAGACATGGTATATAACTACTACCAGACGTATAAAAGCCTAAGCAAAGCTAATAACCCAAAAGAGACGGTATATTACCTACTATCAGACATATGATGGCCTAAGCAAATGTAATAACCCAAAAGACACGGTATATTACCTACTATCAGACATATGAAAGCCTAAGGAAAGGTAATAATTCAAAAGTTATGGTATATTACCTACTATCAAACGTAATATAGCTTAAGCAAAGGTAATAACCCAAAAGATACGGTATATTACCTACTATCAAACGTATGATAGCCTAAGCAAAGTTAATCACCCAAAAGATACGGTATATTACCTAATATCAGACGTATGATAGCCTAGGAAAAGTTAATAACCCAAAAGATACGATATATTACCTACTATCAGGCGTATGATAGGCTAAGCAAAGATAATAACCCAAAAGATACGGTATATTACCTTCTAATAGACGTATGATAGCTTAAGCAAAGGTAATAACCTAAAAGATATGGTATATTACCCACTATCAGACGTATGATAGCCTAAGCAAAGGTAATAACACAAAAGATACGGTATATTACCTACTATCGGACGTATGATAGCCTAAGCAAAGGTAATAACCCAAAAGGTAATGTATATTACCTATTATCAGACGTATGATAGCCTATGCAAAGGTAATAACCCAAAAAGATACGGTATATTACCTACTATCAAATGTATGATAGCTTAAGCAAAGGTAATATCCCAAAAGATACGGTATATTACCTACTATCAGATGTATGATAGCCTAAGCAAAGGTAATAACCCAAAAGATACGGTATATTACCTACTATGAAAAGTATGATGCCCTAAGAAAAGTTCATAACCCTAAAGACACGATATATTACGTACTATCAAACTTTTGATAGCCTAAGAAAAGGTAATAACCCAAAAGATACAGTATATTATCTACTATCAGACGTATGATAGCCTAGGAAAAGTTAATAACCCAAAAGATACAATATATTAACTACTATCAGCCGTATGATGGCCTAAGAAAACCTAATAACCCAAAAGACATGGTATATAACTACTTTCAGACGTATAAAAGCCTAAGCAAAGCTAATAACCCAAAAGAGACGGTATATTACCTACTATCAGCCGTATGATGGCCTAAGCAAACGTAATAACCAAAAAGACACGGTATATTACCTACTATCAGACATATGAAATTCTAAGCAAAGGTAATAATTCAAAAGTTACGGTATATTACCCACTATCAAACGTATGATAACCTAAGCAAATGTAATAACCCAAAAGATACGGTATATTACCTACTATCAAACGTATGATAGCCTAAGCAAAGGTAATCACGCAAAAGATACAGTATATTACCTACTATATTACGTATGAGAGCCTATGAAAAGTTAATAAGCCAAAAGATATGATATATTACCTACTATCAGGCGTATGATAGGCTAAGCAAAGATAATAACCCAAAAGATACGGTATATTACCTTCTAATAGACGTATGATAGCCTATGCAAAGGTAATTACCTAAAAGATACGGTATATTACCTACTATCAGACGTATGATAGCCAAAGCAAAGGTAATAACACAAAAGATATGGTATATTACCTACTATCAGTCGTATAAGCAAAGGTAATAACTGAAAAGATAATGTATATTACCTACTATCAGACGTATGATAGCCTATGCAAAGGTAATAACCCAAAAAGATACGGTATATTACCTACTATCAAACGTATGATAGCCTATGCAAAGGTAATATCCCAAAAGATACGGTATATTACATACTATCAAACAGATGATAGCCTAAGCAAAGGTAATAACCCAAAAGGTACGGTATATTATCTACTATCAGACGTAAGATAGCCTAAGAAAAGGTAATAACCCAAAAGATACAGTATATTACCTACTATCAGACATATGATAGCCTAAGTAAAGTTAATAACCCAAAAACTATGGTATACTACCTACTATTAGACGTATGATAGCCTAAGCATAGGTAATAACCCAAAAGATACGAGATATTACCTACTCTCAGCCGTATGATGGCCTAAGCAAAGGTAATAACCCAAAAGATACGGTATATTACCTACTATCAGACGTATGAAAGCCTAAGCAAAGGTAATAACCTAAAAGATACGATATATTACCTACTATCAAATGTACGATAGCCTAAGCAAAGCTAATAGCCCAAAATAGACGGTATAGTACCAACTACCAAACGTATGATACCCTAAGCAAAGGTAATAATCTGAAAGATATGGTATATTACCTACTATCAAACGTATGATAGCCAAAGCAAAGGTAATAAAGCAAAAGATACGGTATATTACCTACTATCAAACGTATGATAGCCTAAGAAAAGATAATAACCCAAAAGATACGGTATATTACTTACTATCAAATGCATGATAGCCTAAGCAAAGGTAACAACCCGAAAGAGACGGTATATTACATACTATCAGACGTATGATAGCCAAAGCAAAGGTAATAACATAAAAGATACATTATATTACCTAATATCAGACGTATGATAGCCCAAGCAATGTTAATATCCCCAAAGATACGGTATATTACCTACTATCAGCCGTATGATGGCCTAAGCAAAGTTAATAACCCAAAAGACATGGTATGTTACCTACTATCAGACGTATGAAAGCCTAAGCAAATGTAATAATCCAAAAGTTATGGTATATTACCTACTATCAAACGTATAATAGCCTAAGCAAAGGTAATAACCCAAAAGATACGGTATATTACCTACTATTAAACGTATGATAGCCTAAGCAAAGGTAATAACCCAAAAGATACAGTATACCTCCTACTATCAGACGTATGATAGCCTAGGAAAAGTTAATAACCCAAAAGATACAATATATCAACTACTATCAGCCGTATGATGGCCTAAGCAAACGTAATAACCCAAAAGACATGGTATATAACTACTATTAGACGTATAAAAGCCTAAGCAAAGCTAATAACCCAAAAGAGACGGTATATTACCTACTATCAGACATATGATGGCCTAAGCAAATGTAATAACCCAAAAGACACGGTATATTACCTACTATCAGACATATGAAAGCCTAAGGAAAGGTAATAATTCAAAAGTTACGGTATATTACCTACTATCAAACGTAAGATAGCTTAAGCAAAGGTAATAACCCAAAAGATACGGTATATTACCTACTATCAAATGTATGATAGCCTAAGCAAAGTTAATCACCCAAAAGATACGGTATATTACCTTCTAATAGACGTATGATAGCTTAAGCAAAGGTAATATCCTAAAAGATACGGTATATTACCTACTATCAGACGTATGATAGCCTAAGCAAAGGTAATAACACAAAAGATACGGTATATTACCTACTATCGGACGTATGATAGCCTATGCAAAGGTAATAACCCAAAAGGTAATGTATATTACCTATTATCAGACGTATGATAGCCTATGCAAAGGTAATAACCCAAAAAGATACGGTATATTACCTACTATCAAATGTATGATAGCTTAAGCAAAGGTAATATCCCAAAAGATACGGTATATTACCTACTATCAGACGTATGATAGCCTAAGCAAAGGTAATTACCCAAAAGATACGGTATATTACCTACTATCAAAAGTATGATGCCCTAAGCAAAGTTCATAACCCTAAAGACACGATATATTACGTACTATCAAACTTTTGATAGCCTAAGAAAAGGTAATAACCCAAAAGATATGGTATATTACCTACTATCAATCGTATGATAGCCTAAGCAAAGGTAACCTAAAAGAGACGGTATATTACCTACTATCAAACGTATGATGGCCTAAGCCAAGGTAATAACCTCAAAGGTATGGTATATTACCTACTATCAAACGTATGATAGCCTAAGCAAAGGCAATAACCCAAAAGATACGGTATATTACCAACTATCAAATGTATGATGGCCTAAGCAAAGGTAAAAAACCAAAAGATACGGTATATTACATACTATCAGACGTATGAAAGCCTATGAAAAGGTAATAACCCAAAAGATACGGCGTATTACCAACTATCAAACATATGATAGCCTAAGCAAATGTAATAACCTAAAAGATACGGTATATTACCTACTATCAGACGTATGATAGCCTAAGAAAAGGTAATAACCCAAAAAGATACGGTTTATTACTTACTAACACACGTATGATAGCCTAAGTAAAGGTAATAACCCAAAAGAAACGGTATATTACCTACTATCAAACGTATGATGGCCTAAGAAAAGGTAATAACCCAAAAGATAAGGTATATTACCTACTATCAAACATATGATAGCCTAAGCAAAGGTAATAACCCAAAAGAGATGGTATATTACCTACTATTAAACATATGATAGCCAAAACAAAGGTAATAACCCAAAGGATATGGTATATTACCTACTATCAAACGTATGATACCCTAAGCAAAGGTAATATCCCAAAGGATACCGTATATTACCTACTATCAGACGTATGATAGCCTAAACAAAGGTAATAACCCAAAAGATACAGTATATTACCTACTATCAGGCGTATGATAGCCTAAGCAAAAATAATAACCCAAACGATACGGTATATTACCTACTAATAGATGTATGATAGCCTAAGCAAAGGTAATAACCCAAAAGTTACGGTATATTACCTACTATCAGACGTATAATAGCCTAAGCAAAGGTAATAACCTAAAATATATGGTATATTACCTACTATCAAACATATGATAGCCTAAGCAAAGGTAATAACCCAAAAGAGACGGTGTATTGCCTACTATCAGACGTATGAAGGCCTAAGCCAAGGTAATAACTTAAAAGATATGATATATTACCTACTATCAGACGTATGAAAGCCTAAGCAAAGGTAATAACCCAAAAGATACGGTATATTACGTACTATCAGATGTATGAATGCCTAAGAAAAGGTAATAACCCAAAAGATACGGTGTATTACTAACTATGAAACGTATGATAGCCTAAGAAAAGGTAACAACCTAAAAGATACGGTATATTACCTACTATCAGACATATGATAGCCTACGAAAAGGTAATAACCGAAAAAGATACGGTTTATTACTTACTATCACACGTATGATAGCCTAAGAAAAGGTATGATATATTGCCTACTATCAAACGTATGACGGCTTAAGCAAAGGTAATAACCTAGAAGAAAAGGTATATTACCTATTATCAAACATATGATAGCCTAAGCAAAGGTGATAACCCAAAAGAGACGGTATATTACCTACTATCAAACGTATGAAAGACTAAGCAAAGTTAATAACCCAAAAGATACGGTATATTACCTACTATCAAACGTATGATAGCCTAAGCAAAAGTAATAACCCAAAAGAGACGGTATATTACCTACTATTAGACGTATGATAGCCTAAGCAAAGGTAATAAGCCAAAAGATATGGTATGTTACCTACTATCAGACATATCATAGCCTAAGCAAAGGTAATAACCTTAAAGATACGGTATATTACGTACTATGAGACGTATAGAAGCCTAAGCAAATGTAATAACCCGAAAGATATGGTATATTACCAATTATCATACGTATGATAGCCTAAGCAAAGGTAATAACCGAAAAGATACGGTATATTACCTACTATCAGACGTATGATGGCCTAAGCAAAGGTAATAACCCAAAAGATACGGTATATTACCTACTATCAGACGTATGAAAGCATAGGCAAAGGTAATAACCCAAAAGATACGGTGTATTACCTACTATCAGACGTATGATAGCCTAAGCAAAGGTAATAACCCAAAAGATACGGGCATATTACCTACTATCAGACGTATGATAGCCTAAGCAAAGGTAATAACCCAAAACATACGGTATATTACCTACTATCAGCCGTATGATGGCCTAAGCAAAGGTAATAACTCAAAAGATACGATATATTACCTACTATCAGACGTATGAAAGCCTAAGGAAAGTGAATAACCTAAAAGATACGATAAATTACCTACTATCAAATGTACGATAGCCTAAGTAAGGCTAATAACCCAAAAGAGACGATATATTACCTACAATCAAACGTATGATACCCTACGTAAAGTTAATAATCCGAAAGATACAATATACTACCTACTATCAAACGTATGATAGCGTAAGCAAAGGTAATAACCCAAAAGAAGCGATATATTACCTACTATATAACGTATGATAGCCTAAGCAACAGTAATAACCCAAAATATACGGTATATTACCTACTATCAAACGTATGATAGCCTAAGCAAAGGCAATAACCCAAAAGAGACGGTATATTACCTACTATCAAACGTATGATAGTGAAAGCAAAACTAATAACCCAAAAGATACGGTATATTACCTACTATCAGACGTATGATAGCCTAAGCAAAGGTAATAACCCAAAAGATACAGTATATTACCTACTATCAGCCGTATGATGGCCTAAGCAAAGGTAATATCGCGAAAGATACGGTATATTACCTACTATCAGATGTATGAAAGCCTAAGAAAAGGTAATAACCCAAAAGAGACGGTGTATTACCTACTATCAAACGTATGATACCCTAAGCGAAGGTAATAATCCGAAAGATACGGTATATTACCTACTATCAGACGTATGATAGCCTAAGCGAAGGTAATAATCCGAAAGATACGGTATATTACCTAATATCAAACGTATGATAGCCTAAGCAAAGGTAATAACCCAAAAGATACGGTATATTACCTACTATCAAACCTATGATAGCCTAAGTAAAGGTAATAATCCAAAAGAGACGGTATATTACCTACGATAAGACGTATCATATCCAAAGCAAAGGTAACAACCCAAAAGATACGGTATATTACCTACTATAAGACGTATGATAGCCTAAGCAAAGGTAATAACCCAAAAGATACGGTATATTACCAAGTATCAAACGTATGATGGCCTAAGCAAAGGTAAAATTAGAAAAGATACGGTATATTAACTACTATCAGACATATGAAAGGCTAAGCAAAGGTAATAACCCAAAAGATACGGTGTATTACCTATTATCAGACGTATGATAGCCTAAGCAAAGGTAATAACCCAAAAGATACGGTATATTACCTACTATCAAACGTATAATAGCCTAAGCAAATGTAATAACCTAAAAGATACGGTATATTACCTACTGTCAGACGTATGATGGCCTAGGCAAACGTAATAACCCAATAGACATGGTATATTACCTACTATCAAACGTATGAAGCCTAAGCAAAGCTAATAACCCAAAAGAGACGGTATATTACCTACTATCAGCCGTATGATGGCCTAAGCAAACATAATAACCCAAAAGACACGGTATATTACCTACTATCAGACGTATGAAAGCCTAAGCAAAGGAAATAATCCAAAAGTTAGGGTATATTATCTACTATCAAACGTATGATAGCCTAAGCAAAGGTAATAACCCAAAAGAGACGGTATATTACCTACTATCAGCCGTATGATGGCCTAAGAAAACGTAATAACCCAAAAGACACGGTATATTACCTACTATCAGACGTATGATACCCTAAGAAAAGGAAATAATCCGAAAGATACGGTATATTACCTAATATCAAACGTATGATAGCCTAAGCAAAGGTAATAACCCAAAAGATACGGTATATTACCTACTATCAAACCTATGATAGCCTAAGTAAAGGTAATAATCCAAAAGAGACGGTATATTACCTACGATAAGACGTATCATATCCAAAGCAAATGTAACAACCCAAAAGATACGGTATATTACCTACTATAAGACGTATGATAGCCTAAGCAAAGGTAATAACCCAAAAGATACGGTATATTACCAAGTATCAAACGTATGATGGCCTAAGCAAAGGTAAAAACAGAAAAGATACGGTATATTAACTACTATCAGACATATGAAAGGCTAAGCAAAGGTAATAACCCAAAAGATACGGTGTATTACCTATTATCAGACGTATGATAGCCTAAGCAAAGGTAATAACCCAAAAGATACGGTATATTACCTACTATCAAACGTATAATAGCCTAAGCAAATGTAATAACCTAAAAGATACAGTATATTACCTACTGTCAGACGTATGATGGCCTAGGCAAACGTAATAACCCAATAGACATGGTATATTACCTACTATCAAACGTATGAAGCCTAAGCAAAGCTAATAACCCAAAAGAGACGGTATATTACCTACTATCAGCCGTATGATGGCCTAAGCAAACATAATAACCCAAAAGACACGGTATATTACCTACTATCAGACGTATGAAAGCCTAAGCAAAGGAAATAATCCAAAAGTTAGGGTATATTATCTACTATCAAACGTATGATAGCCTAAGCAAAGGTAATAACCCAAAAGAGACGGTATATTACCTACTATCAGCCGTATGATGGCCTAAGAAAACGTAATAACCCAAAAGACACGGTATATTACCTACTATCAGACGTATGATACCCTAAGAAAAGGAAATAATCCAAAAGTTACGGTATATTACCTACTATCAAACGTATGATAGCCTAAGCAAAGGTAATAACCCAAAATATACGGTATTTTACCTACTATCAGACGTATGATAGCCTAGGAAAAGTTAATAACCCAAAAGATACGATATATTACCTACTATCAGTCGTATGATAGCCTAAGCAAAGATAATAACCCAAAAAATACGGTATATTACCTACCAATAGACGTATGATAGCCTATGCAAAGGTAATAACATAAAAGGTATGGTATATTACCTACTATCAGACGTATGATAGCCTAAGCAAAGGTAATAACCCAAAAGATAATGTATATTACCTACTATCAGACGTATGATAGCCTATGCAAAGGTAATAACCCAAAAAGATACGGTATATTACCTACTATCAAACGTATGATAGCCTAAGCAAAGGTAATATCCCAAAAGATACGGTATATTACATACTATCAAACAGATGATAGCCTAAGCAAAGGTAATAACCCAAAAGGTATGGTATATTACCTACTATCAGACGCATGATAGCCTAAGAAAAGGTAATAACCCAAAAGATACAGTATATTACCTACTATCAGACATATGATAGACTAAGTAAAGGTAATAACCCTAAAACTATGGTATACTACCTACTATCAGACGTATGATAGCCTAACCAAAGGTAATAACCCAAAAGATACGGTATATTACCTACTCTCAGCCGTATGATGGCCTAAGCAAAGGTAATAACACAAAAGATACGGTATATTACCTACTATCAGACGTATGAAAGCCTAAGCAAAGGTAACAACCTAAAAGATACGATATATTACCTACTATCAAATGTACGATAGCCTAAGCAAAGCTAATAACCCAAAATAGACGGTATAGTACCACCTACCAAATGTATGATACCCTAAGCAAAGGTAATAATCTGAAAGATACGGTATATTACCTACTATCAAACGTATGATAGCCAAAGTAAAGGTAATAACACAAAAGATACGGTATATTACCTACTATCAAACGTATGATAGCCTACGCAAAGGTAATAACCCAAAAGATACGGTATATTACCAACTATAAAACGTATGATAGCCTAAGCAAAGGTAATAACCCAAAAGAGACAGTATATTACCTTCTATCAGACGTATGATAGCCAAAGCAAAGGTAATTAGCCAAAAGATACGGTATATTACCTACTATTAGACGTATGATATCTTAAACAAAGGTAATAACCCAAAAGATACGGTATATTACCTACTATCAGCCGTATGATGGCCTAAGCAAAGGTAATAACGCAAAAGATACGTTATATTATCGACTATCAGATGTATGAAAGCGAAAGCAAAGGTAATAACCCAAAAGATACGGTATATTACCTACTATCAAACGTACGATAGCGTAAGCAAAGCTAATAACCCAAAACAGATGGTATGTTACCTACTATCAAACGTACGATACCCTAAGCAAAGGTAATAATCCGAAAAATATGGTATATTACCTACTATCAAACGTATGATAGCCTAAGCAAAGGTGATAACCCAAAAGATACGGTACATTACCTACTATCAAACGTATGATAGCCTAAGCAAAGGCAATAACCCAAAATATATGGTATATTACCTACTATCAAACGTATGATAGCCTAAGCAAAGTTAATAACCCAAAAGATACGGTATATTACCTACTATCAAACGTATGATAGCTTAAGCAAAGGCAATAACCCAAAAGAGACGGTATATTATCTTTATCAGGTGTATGATAGCCAAAGCAAAGGTAATAACCCAAACGATACGGTATATTACCTACTATCAGACGTACGATAACCTAAGCAAACGTAATAACCCAAAAGAAACGGTATATTACCTACTATCAGCCGTATGATGGTCTAAGCAAAGGTAATAACACAAAAGATACGGTATATTACCTACTATCAGATATATGAATGCCTAAGCAAAGGTAATAACCCAAAAGATACGGTATATTACCTACTATCAAATGTACGATAGCCTAAGCAAAGCTAATAACCCAAAATAGACGGTATAGTACCACCTACCAAATGTATGATACCCTAAGCAAAGGTAATAATCTGAAAGATACGGTATATTACCTACTATCAAACGTATGATAGCCTAAGTAAAGGTGATAACCCAAAAGATACGATATGTTACCTACTATCAAACGTATGATAGCCTAAGCAAAGGTAATAACCCAAAAGATATGGTATATTACCTACTATCAAACTTATGATAGCCTAAGCAAAGGTAATAACCCAAAAGATACGGTATATTACCTACTATCAAACGTATAATAGCCAAAGCAAAGGTAATAACCCAAATGATACGGTATATTACCTACTATTAGACGTATCATAGCTTAAGCAATGGTAATAACCCAAAAGATATGGTATATTATCTACTATCAACCGTATGATGGCCTAAGCAAAGGTAATAACGCAAAAGATACGTTATATTTTCTACTATCAGATGTATGAAAGCAAAAGCAAAGCTAATAACCCAAAAGAGACGGTGTATTACCTACTATCAAATGTATGATACCCTAAGCAAAGGTAATAATCCGGAAAATACGATATATTACCTACTATCAAACGTATGATAGCCAAAGCAACGGTGATAACACAAAAGGTATGGTATATTACCTACTATCAAACGTATGATAGCCTAAGCAAAGGTAATAACCCAAAATATACGGTATATTACATACTATCAAACGTATGATAGCTTAAGCAAAGGCAATAACCCAAAAGAGACTGTATATTAACTTTATCAGGCGTATGATAGCCAAAGCAAAGCTAATAACCCAAAAGATACGGTGTATTACCTACTATCAAACGTACGATAGCCTAAGAAAACGTAATAGCCCAAAAGATACGATATATTACCTACCATCAGCCGTATGATGGCCTAAACAAAGGTAATAACGCAAGAGATACGGTATATTACCTACTATCAGATGTAAGAATGCCTAAGCAAAGGTAATAACCCAAAAGATACGGTATATTACCTACTATCAAACGTACGATAGCCTAAGCAAAGCTAATAACCCTAAAGAAACTAAATATTACCTACTATCGAACGTATGATACCCTAAGCAAAGGTAATAATCCGAATGATACGGTATATTACCTACTATCAAACGTATGATAGCCTAAGTAAAGGTAATAATCCAAAAGATACGGTATATTACCTACTATCAAACGTATGATAGCCTGAGTAAAGGTAATAACCCAAAAGAGACAGTATATTACATACTATCAGACGTATGATAGCCAAAGCAAAGGTAATAACCTAAACGATACGGTATATTACCTACTATCAGACGTATGATAGCCTAAACAATGGTAATATCCCTAAAGATACGGTATATTACCTACTATCAGCCGTATGATGGCCTAAGCAAAGTTAATAACACAAAAGACATGGTATGTTACCTACTATCAGACGTATGAAAGCCTAAGCAAAGGTAATAACCCAAAAGATATGGTATATTACCTACTATCAAACTTATGATAGCCTAAGCAAACCTAATAACCCAAAAGATACAGTATATTATCTACTATCTGATATAAGATAGCTTAAGTGTAACGCCCCGATTTCGATTTTCACTTTTATTGGGCCCCAATTTAATTAAATTGGGTGAATAATATTTGGATGTAGAATTTGTGTGGAAATATGTTATATTTACATATTATCATATTTTTAACCGGTATTGGGAGGTTTCGGAGGAAATAGTTTGGAAGGGTATTTTGGACATTTCCTATTTAATATTAAGTGAGATATTTGTGAGATATTGAATTAATAGATGTTTTGGAAAAATAATGGAAAAGATATAAAAGAGGAAATAGAAGGGAAAGAAAGGATAGTAAGAAAGAAGAGAAAGAAAGGAGAAAGAAAGAAGAGGAAGAGGAAGAGAAAGAGAAGAGAAAGAGGAAAACCTAGAATCATCAAGAATCGATCAAAGCTTGCGATTAATCAGGTAAGGGTGAGAAGTTTTATCATCTTAATAATGTATAGCATCATATATGTATTAGTTTGGGGCTTGTTGGTAGTTTTTCTACACTATCCATTTCTAGGGCAAAAGTTGGAATAATCGGTAGATTGAGGATTTAATCGGTTGAAACTGAGTAATAACGCCATAGAATAGTCGGGTAACATGTATTGATGCTATTTGTACTGATTTAGATGTTTAAGAGATGGTTGATGATGGATTGGTGAAGGAGAGACAGAACAGAATGCTGTTCTGCGCAGGTTCGCTGGCTCTCGCCAGGCGAGCGAAGGCGAAGCTTCGCCAGGCGAATGCTGGCGAGTAATTATGTTTAAGTCCCAGCGGACTTCGCTGGTGAGTTCGCCAGGCGAAGGTGGATAGCGAAGGTTCGCCCAGCGAAGGTGCTGGCGAATGGTGGCGAATGAAGTCAGTAGCTACTAACTTGGGCTCGCTGGCGAGTTCGCCAGGCGAAGCCTAGCGAAGTTTCGCTGCGGGGGTTCGCCAGGCGAATAAAGGCGAACGTGTCAGCATTTTTCTTGTGCTGTGTTGCTCATGTGGTGATCGTTTGGTTGATTCACATAGGTTAATACCTCTATGATATGAATAAGTATGGGATCTATTGTGATAACATGTGCTGTGGGTAGCCTTCGTGCGTAAATCCTCAATTGTGAATTGTGGCCGTTTGGGCAAATATGTGCATTGTTTAAATTGATTTAAAATGCATGATAATATGGTGAATGACTAATATGTCGTGAAATATACATTGCGATGTATGATTATTGTATGAAATTGAATGAGGTGAAGATGCATGAACATATTATGTGTATGTGTGTGCATTTCAAGAATTGTATAGAATACATTCTTGTGTTGTTGATTCCTAGGAGAATCTGATGAGTGATAGGACTCTTAGGAGAGCCTGAGGAGAGACATGACTCTTAGGAGAGTCTGATGAGAGGTGTGATTCCTTGGAGAGTCTGCTGTATGACCTGATTCCTCGGAGAATCTGCTGAATGAATTGATTCCTCGGAGAATCTGACGAGATATGTGATTCCTTGGAGAGTCTGCTGATTTACCTGATTCCTTGGAGAATCTGATGAACAGTGTGATTCCTCGGAGAATCTGACGAGTGGCGTGATTCCTCGGAGAATCTGATGAATGGAGTGATTCCTAGGAGAGTCTGATGAGTGTTGTGATTCCTAGGAGAATCTGACAAGTGATAGAATACCCATGAGGGGTGAGCGTAGATTGATCCTTAGGAGGATCTGACGATCGACTAGATCGATGTTGTGTTGCATTTACATAGAGTAGCGAGTTGTCCTCTATGATTTGCATTTGTCATCTGTATATGATGTATAGTGAAATAAACATGTTGTGTATGTTTATTGAATTAACGTGAAATGTATGTTTTGGCATAATGTAGATACTGGAGGATATATATATATATATATGTATAGATATATATATATATGTGGTTGCATGTTTATGGAAAGATATACACATTGATGATGCATATTGAGTATGCTTGGTGATATATAGTTGTATATAGATATATTATATTGTACAAGGTGAGTTGTGGTGAGAATGCGTAGAATGCATAATTGTTGATATGAGATATTTATATATGTCTTTATGCATTATTTATTATGATATTGTTTCTCACCCTTCTGCTGTTTGATAATGCTCTATGAGGCATTGCAGATTAGTTGGCTGGAGACATTTTTGTGAAGCGTGACTTCATTCTTTTTGGTCGGTCGGCTCTGATATGTAGCACCGGGTAGATAGGAGTTATTTTGATTCTTTTGTGATACATCTGTGTATGTATCTGCTGATGTTATGTTTTGTTAACATGTTGGATGACAATTGTATATGTGAATACATGTCTTGGAAATATGGAATATTTAGATGTTTCCGCCTTGTTCTAAATATTTTCTTGTGGGTGTTGACCCGTTGTTGCATATCTGTAGAGCAGGTGTTGTATTGCATTGGAATTTTCATGATAATGTGACATACCCCTTTTGTGCTATGACTTACATGTACTCTGATAAAATTTTGACTTATGCCTAAATGATTAATTGAATTATTTTGGGGTAGGAATAAGGGGGGTGTTACAAGTGGTATCAGAGCCAGTGTTGAGTCAGTGGTGTTTGTCTTATTGTTTTGTTGGTTGAGCGGTTGTTTAACCTTGTTGCTGTTTTTGCGATTAAGAAGATTATGGCAGGCCGTAATGACAGTGCTATGGCTGCGGCATTGGAGGCGATGGCTAGAGCGGTGCAGGGTGCGCCGAATGTGAACGCAAATGATGAGTTTAGAAAGAATAAGCCACCGGTGTTCAAAGGAAGGTTTAATCCGGACGGTGCCCAAAATTGGTTGAAAGAGATCGAGAGGATCTTCAGAGTTATGAACTGTGCTGAGGGCAATAAGGTGAGGCTTGGATCTCACATGTTGCGGGAAGAAGCCGATGACTGGTGGATCGGCATGAGGCAAGTGCTTGAAGTAGATGACGAGGAAATAACTTGGGATTTATTTCGTGCTGAATTCTTGAGGAAGTATTATCCTGAGAGTGTGAAAGGAAGGAAGGAAATGGAATTTCTTGAGTTGAAACAAGGCAATATGTCTATGGTGGATTACACGGCTAAGTTTATGGAGTTAGTAAAATTTCATCCTCACTATGATGCGGTGACGGCAGAATTTTCTAAGTGTGTTAAGTATGAGAACGGCTTGCGTCCCGAGATCAAGCAAGCGGTGGGCTATCAGAGGATAAGGAGATTTTCGGACTTGACCGAATGTTGTCGAATTTTTGAAGAAGATCGCAAAGCTCGTTCTACTCACTACAAGAGTTTGAAGAAGGAGAAAGAAAAGCGACAAGTAAGGAGTGAACCTTATGAGACGCCAGCTGATAAGGGCAAGCATAAGGGAAACTTTGTTAAGGGATCTGGAGGAGGGAGTTCTGGATCCATTAAATGCTACAAGTGTGGCGAGATGGGTCATAAGTCTTTTATGTGTGGAAAGCCCAAGATCAAATGCTCTAATTGTGGAGTTCTTGGACATGATGTTAAGGATTGTAGAATGGGTGCAGTGAAGTGCTACAATTGTGGAGACGTGGGTCACATCAGTGCGAAGTGTCCTAAACCGAAGCAAGCTTCAGTAAGTGGGAGAGTGTTTGCATTGGCAGGGTCAGACACTACCAATGCGGATCGTTTGATTTGAGGTATGTGCTTTAATTATGTTGCACCTTTAGTTGTTATGTTTGATATCGGAGCGACTCATTTGTTCGTTTCTTTTGAGTACGCTTAGTGTTTGGTTTTGATTTTCCGTTGATGCGATGGTAATTGAGAGTGAAGACTTTAAGATGGTGACGTTGGACAACGTACGTGTTTGAGATTTGAGCTCATTGGGGTAGAATGACTAGTATGTTATTCCTGATGAGGTATAAGTATCATGGTTGTATTCGCTAGGGTAGAATGGCTATGTGTCGTTCCTAGTGGAAAGAATCACCGGGGTAGAATAACCTAGATATTGTTCCTGGTGAAGTACGAGTGGTGTACCCGTAATCTCCAATGGGAGTTGATGAGGGTGACAGTCTTTTATGAGCCACGTGGCATGGCTGTGATTGTGATAAGGAAGTATGCATGTGGACGATTGTGTGTAACTTGGGAATTCAGGAAAGGACGCAGAAATCGTGTCCGGTGTGTTTTGAATCAAGTGATATTTTCGAGGACGAAAATTTCTAAAGTGGGGGAGAGTTGTAACGCCCCGATTTCGATTTTCACTTTTATTGGGCCCCAATTTAATTAAATTGGGTGAATAATATTTGGATGTAGAATTTGTGTGGAAATATGTTATATTTACATATTATCATATTTTTAACCGGTATTGGGAGGTTTCGGAGGAAATAGTTTGGAAGGGTATTTTGGACATTTCCTATTTAATATTAAGTGAGATATTTGTGAGATATTGAATTAATAGATGTTTTGGAAAAATAATGGAAAAGATATAAAAGAGGAAATAGAAGGGAAAGAAAGGATAGTAAGAAAGAAGAGAAAGAAAGGAGAAAGAAAGAAGAGGAAGAGAAAGAGAAGAGAAAGAGGAAAACCTAGAATCATCAAGAATCGATCAAAGCTTGCGATTAATCAGGTAAGGGTGAGAAGTTTTATCATCTTAATAATGTATAGCATCATATATGTATTAGTTTGGGGCTTGTTGGTAGTTTTTCTACACTATCCATTTCTAGGGCAAAAGTTGGAATAATCGGTAGATTGAGGATTTAATCGGTTGAAACTGAGTAATAACGCCATAGAATAGTCGGGTAACATGTATTGATGCTATTTGTACTGATTTAGATGTTTAAGAGATGGTTGATGATGGATTGGTGAAGGAGAGACAGAACAGAATGCTGTTCTGCGCAGGTTCGCTGGCTCTCGCCAGGCGAGCGAAGGCGAAGCTTCGCCAGGCGAAGCCCAGCGAATGCTGGCGAGTAATTATGTTTAAGTCCCAGCGGACTTCGCTGGTGAGTTCGCCAGGCGAAGGTGGATAGCGAAGGTTCGCCCAGCGAAGGTGCTGGCGAATGGTGGCGAATGAAGTCAGTAGCTACTAACTTGGGCTCGCTGGCGAGTTCGCCAGGCGAAGCCTAGCGAAGTTTCGCTGCGGGGGTTCGCCAGGCGAATAAAGGCGAACGTGTCAGCATTTTTCTTGTGCTGTGTTGCTCATGTGGTGATCGTTTGGTTGATTCACATAGGTTAATACCTCTATGATATGAATAAGTATGGGATCTATTGTGATAACATGTGCTGTGGGTAGCCTTCGTGCGTAAATCCTCAATTGTGAATTGTGGCCGTTTGGGCAAATATGTGCATTGTTTAAATTGATTTAAAATGCATGATAATGAGGTGAATGACTAATATGTCGTGAAATATACATTGCGATGTATGATTATTGTATGAAATTGAATGAGGTGAAGATGCATGAACATATTATGTGTATGTGTGTGCATTTCAAGAATTGTATAGAATACATTCTTGTGTTGTTGATTCCTAGGAGAATCTGATGAGTGATAGGACTCTTAGGAGAGCCTGAGGAGAGACATGACTCTTAGGAGAGTCTGATGAGAGGTGTGATTCCTTGGAGAGTCTGCTGTATGACCTGATTCCTCGGAGAATCTGCTGAATGAATTGATTCCTCGGAGAATCTGACGAGATATGTGATTCCTTGGAGAGTCTGCTGATTTACCTGATTCCTTGGAGAATCTGATGAACAGTGTGATTCCTCGGAGAATCTGACGAGTGGCGTGATTCCTCGGAGAATCTGATGAATGGAGTGATTCCTAGGAGAGTCTGATGAGTGTTGTGATTCCTAGGAGAATCTGACAAGTGATAGAATACCCATGAGGGGTGAGCGTAGATTGATCCTTAGGAGGATCTGACGATCGACTAGATCGATGTTGTGTTGCATTTACATAGAGTAGCGAGTTGTCCTCTATGATTTGCATTTGTCATCTGTATATGATGTATAGTGAAATAAACATGTTGTGTATGTTTATTGAATTAACGTGAAATGTATGTTTTGGCATAATGTAGATACTGGAGGATATATATATATATATGTATAGATATATATATATATGTGGTTGCATGTTTATGGAAAGATATACACATTGATGATGCATATTGAGTATGCTTGGTGATATATAGTTGTATATAGATATATTATATTGTACAAGGTGAGTTGTGGTGAGAATGCGTAGAATGCATAATTGTTGATATGAGATATTTATATATGTCTTTATGCATTATTTATTATGATATTGTTTCTCACCCTTCTGCTGTTTGATAATGCTCTATGAGGCATTGCAGATTAGTTGGCTGGAGACATTTTTGTGAAGCGTGACTTCATTCTTTTTGGTCGGTCGGCTCTGATATGTAGCACCGGGTAGATAGGAGTTATTTTGATTCTTTTGTGATACATCTGTGTATGTATCTGCTGATGTTATGTTTTGTTAACATGTTGGATGACAATTGTATATGTGAATACATGTCTTGGAAATATGGAATATTTAGATGTTTCCGCCTTGTTCTAAATATTTTCTTGTGGGTGTTGACCCGTTGTTGCATATCTGTAGAGCAGGTGTTGTATTGCATTGGAATTTTCATGATAATGTGACATACCCCTTTTGTGCTATGACTTACATGTACTCTGATAAAATTTTGACTTATGCCTAAATGATTAATTGAATTATTTTGGGGTAGGAATAAGGGGGGTGTTACATTAAGCAAAGGTAATAACCCAAAAGATACAGTATATTACCAACTATCACTGTATGATGGCCTAAGCAAACGTAATAACCCAAAAGACATGGTATATTAACTACTATCAGGCCGATGAAAACCTAAGCAAAGGTAATAATCCAAAAGTTATGGTATATTACCTACTATCAAACGTATGATAGCCTAAGCAAAGGTAACAACCCAAAAGATACGGTATATTACCTACTATTAAACGTATGATAGATTAAGCAAAGGTAATAACCGAAAAGATACAGTATATTACCTACTATCAGACGTATGATAGCCTAGGAAAAGTTAATAACCCAAAAGATACAATATATTAACTACTATCAGCCGTATGATGGCCTAAGAAAACGTAATAACCCAAAAGACATGGTATATAACTACTATCAGACGTATAAAAGCCTAAGCAAAGCTAATAACCCAAAAGAGACGGTATATTACCTACTATCAACCCTATTATGGCCTAAGCAAACGTAATAACCAAAAAGACATGGTATATTACCTACTATCAGACATATGAAAGTCTAAGCAAAGGTAATAATTCAAAAGTTATGGTATGTTACCCACTATCAAACGTATGATAACCTAAGCAAATGTAATAACCCAAAAGATACAGTATATTACCTACTATCAAACGTATGATAGCCTAAGCAAAGGTAATCACGCAAAAGATACGGTATATTACCTACTATATTACGTATGATAGCCTAGGAAAAGTTAATAAGCCAAAAGATACGATATATTACCTACTATCAGGCGTATGATAGGCTAAGCAAAGATAATAACCAAAAAGATACGGTATATTACCTTCTAATAGACGTGTGATAGCCTAAGCAAAGGTAATAACCTAAAAGATACGGTATATTACCTACTATCAGCAGTATGATGGCCTAAGCAAAGGTAATAACGCAAAAGATACGGTATATTACCTACTATCAAACGTATGATAGCCTAAGTAAAGGTAATAACCCAAAAGAGACGGTATATTACATACTATCAGACGTATGATAGCCAAAGCAAAGGTAATAACCTAAAAGATATGGTATATTACCTACTATCAGATGTATGATAGCCTAAGCAATGGTAATATCCCTAAAGATACGGTATTACCTACTATCAGCCGTATGATGGCCTAAGCGAAGTTAATAACAGAAAAGACATGGTATGTGACCTACTATCAGACGTATGAAAGCCTAAGCAAAGGTAATAACCCAAAAGATATGGTATATTACCTACTATCAAACTTATGATAGCCTAAGCAAATTTAATAACCCAAAAGATAAGGTATATTACCTACTATCGGATGTATGATAGCCTAAGCAAAGGTAATAACCCAAAAGATACAGTATATTACCAACTATCAGCTGTATGATGGCCAAAGCAAACGTAATAACCCAAAAGACATGGTATATTAACTACTGTCAGACGTATGAAAGCCTAAGCAAAGGCAATAATCCAAAAGTTATGGTATATTACCTACTATCAAACGTATGATAGCCTAAGCAAAGGGAATAACCTAAAAGATATGGTATATTACCTACTATTAAACGTATGATAGCCTAAGCAAAGGTAATAACCCAAAAGATATAGTATATTACCTACTATCAGACGTATGAGAGCCTAGGAAAAGTTAATAACCCAAAAGATACAATATATTAATTACTATCAGTCGTATGATGGCCTAAGCAAACGTAATAACCCAAAAGACACGGTATATTACCTACTATCAGACATATGAAAGCCTAAGCAAAGGTAATAATTCAAAAGTTACGGTATATTACCTACTATCAAACGTATGATAACCTAAGCAAATGTAATAACCCAAAAGATACGGTATATTACCTACTATCAAACGTATTATAGCCTAAGCAAAGGTAATCACGCAAAAGATACGGTATATTACCTACTATATTACGTATGATAGCCTTGGAAAAGTTAATAAGCCAAAAGATACGATATATTACCTACTATCAGGTGTATGATAGGCTAAGCAAAGATAATAACCCAAACGATACGGTATATTACCTTCTAATAGACGTATGATAGCCTAAGCAAAGGTAGTAACCTAAAAGATATAGTATATTACCTACTATCAGACGTATGATAGCCTAAGCAAAGGTAATAACACAAAAGATACGGTATATTACCTACTATCATCCGTATGATATCCTAAGAAAAGGTAATAACCCAAAAGGTAATGTATATTACCTATTATCAGACGTATGATAGCCTATGCAAAGGTAATAACCCAAAAAGAGTCGGTATATTACCTACTATCAAACGTATGATAGCTTAAGCAAAGGTAATATCCCAAAAGATACGGTATATTACCTACTATCAAACGTATGATAGCCTAAGCAAAGGTTATAACCCAAAAGATACGGTATATTACCTACTTTCAAAAGTATGATGCCCTAAGCAAAGGTAATAACCCTAAAGACACGATATATTACCTACTATAAAAATTTTGATATCCAAACAAAAGGTAATAACCCAAAAGATATGGTATATACGTACTATCAAATGTATGATAGCCTAAACAAAGGTAACCCAAAAGAGACGCTATATTACCTACTATCAGACGTATGATAGCCTAAGTAAAGGTAATAACCCATAAAATACGGTATATTACCTACTATCAGATATATGATAGCCTAAGAAAAGGTAATAACCCAAAAGATACGGTATATTACCTACTATCAGCCGTATGATGGCCTAAGCAATGGTAATAACATTAAAGATACGGTATATTACCTACTATTAAACGTATGATAGCCTAAGAAAAGGTAATAATCCCAAAAGATACGGTATATTACCTACTATCAAACGTATGATAGCCTAAGAAAATGTAATAACCCAAAAGAGACGGCATATTACCTACTATCAGACGTATGATAGCCAAAGCAAAGGTAATAACCCAAAAGATACGGTATATTACCTACTATCAGACGTATGATAGCCTAAGAAAAGGTAATAACCCAAAAGATACGGTATATTACCTACTATCAGACGTATGATAGCCTAAGAAAAGGTAATAACCCAAAAGATACGGTATATTACCTACTATCAGCTGTATGATGGCCTAAGCAAAGGTAATAACGCAAAAGATACGGTATATTACGTACTACCAGATGTATGAAGGCTTAAGCAAAGGTAATAACCCAAAAGATACGGTATATTACCTACTATCAAACGTACGATAGCCTAAGCAAAGCTAAAAGCCCAAAAGAGACGGTATATTACCTACTATCAAACGTATGATACCCTAAGCAAAGGTAATAATCCGAAAGTTACGGTATATTACCTACTATCAAACGTATGATAGCCTAAGCAAAGGTAATAACATAAAAGATACGGTATATTACCTACTATCAAACGTATGATATCCTAAGCAAAGGTAATAACCCAAAA